>JACCHY010000010.1:5361416-8042125 GCA_018907195.1 Dolichoris vasculosae | reverse complement strand
AAAACAAACTCACTACTCGGAGCTCGAAGTAGCGAGATGAAACGAAAGGTCACTTACAGGGTTTCGCTCACGACGATGCGTAATGCTATCATTGTGCGCCTCGCTGCGAGAATCTTCTCAAGGAGTTCATCTGAATTTCTCAGGGGAAGTAAAGATGAAATTTATCGCGAGATGGTGATCTTCGAGGAGACCACGAGTGACTCAAGCGTCGTACGTTGCCAGGTTTGTCCAGATTGTATTACCCCAGGGCCAGTGGGCCACTCACGAGTGATCTCGAAGTGAAGGGGAAACATCGAAAAAAAATTATTGGACTCGGAAGGCCACTCCAAACTAACGAGAGTGATATCGCCTACTCAAGGAAGACGTTGCGCAGATTGACCGTATCCCCCTCGGAGAGAGGTGAGTGCAGTCGAATGGAAGGTCGCGTCGCTGTAAACCGAGGAACCGTCACGTGACATGCAAGCGAGAAGTCGTAAAGATCCGAGGAATCTTGTAATTAAAACAATGATTGCCTTGTCAGAACTTGATTTCTCGGAGAAAATAAATAAAAAAGAATTCGGGATTAATGAGCGAGGCAAAATAGAGATTCCAAAACAAAAGAAGAAAGTTCAAAAAGAACAAGAGGAAGTAAGGGTATATATACATGTATGTATCAGAGAACAATCAGATCTTTTTAACTCGAGCAGCAATTCCAAGATGACGATATACATACACCTTAAACTATTGTGAAAGAAATATATTATGTTAAAAATCAGAAGTGCTTGTTTTTATCCCCAACAAAGATTATTATAAGATGGTTTGTGATACAACAAATAGAGTGGTAAAGGAGGATGGAAATATATATACTTAAATTAATATTATTTTTCTATAAAATATACATAATTAAAATATACATAATATAAATATAATAAATTATAAAATATATTTTTATAAATCAGTTTAGTTATTTAAAAAATAATTTTATATTAGTGAATAAAATTAAATAAAAATTAAGAAAAATTGTTATTACTTTTTAATAACAATAAAGGAATAATTTTTGTTTAAATTATATTTAAGATAATCATATTCATGTAAAATCATGTATAGAAATTTTTGCAGCATTATTATTATTGAAACAATTTTTTATAAAGTAATTTTAATTAAAAAATACTTGTTATAAAAAGTTATGAGTCTTAAAGTAAAAGAATAAATATTTCGAATGTTTTCTTGAAAAAAAATTGAAAGACGAAAATCAATTATTCAAGACAAACTCAAACTATATAGCTAGAATACAAAGTTATATATCTATTAATCCAAATAAGAAATGGATGAAAGTAAGAGTTGAAATAATAGGGTGTTAAAACAAACAGTAAATTTACCGCAGCGAGAAACGACTAATTTAAGAGTGTTAATATTAAGCTAATGTCCGCGAGCATTTATTAATAAGAAACGGTTTACGGTTAACAAATGATCGAATACTTACTAGTGTGCATATGCTATGTAAAAGCCTTAAGAAGCACTCTCCTTATTTATACTTTACGAATGAATATAAACGTGATACGAAAGAGTGTTTATGCAAAAATACGAAAATTGTAGAGACAATATGTCTTGATAAATGACACATTTGTAAGTAAATAAAGCAAAGTAAGGAATTTGATTTATCATTTTTACTTACTCAAATTTTTTTATTATGATTTCCATAAGACATTTTATCAATTAAATTTTAAAAGTCTAAATATTTCCATAAAATAATTTCGTAATTTTATAGGTTGATAGTATACAGTAATTTAAGTATTTTTTGATACATTTTATTAAATTAACAAATTCTAAACCTTCGTTTTTCGTTACGAATGATTTCTAGATAAATTATCGATATATCTAAATTTTTTTTTAATCACTTAAAGTTACAATAAAAGTATAAAATATATAGTTGGCTTTAAGCTAAATTTATGTACTGAAACGTATTTATAGAATTTTAAGAACTAAATATATTTATAATTTTTCTAATGAACGTAAAAAACAGTTGATAAAAAACATTCAAAAAATAACAATAATAATAATTTATTATTATTATTTGAATATTTTTAGAGCGTATAAATATAATACTCTATCATTAACAAAGTATTTATAAATTAGATTTTACGTACATAATAAAGTCTTTGTAATAATGAAAACCCGTATGCAGGTTCACTTGTTCAAAACTAAGCGTCCTATTAAGCACTGGAACTAACCCTTTATTTACTGCAATAACAGTATCTACGAATAAAAGTGGTCCACCACTATCACCCTAAAAAGTTGAATTACATATATATAAATTTCATATTGATATGGAATCAATCGCGAAAAATATATTTGTGAATAAGTGTTTCAACATTCTATGAAAATTAAGTATACACAATTTTTGCACATTTAAAAGAAACATGATTACTTATAAATTTAATTCAAAGACTATTACATTATTTAATTTATTCTCTTTATTTATGTAATGATATTAAATTGAAAAAAGGAAAATAATATCAGAATTTTTCGTCAGAAATCATTTTTAATATTATTATTATCATTATCATAAAAATAATATTTTTTTAAATGTTTGTTTCAAAGGTGTTATTAGATTATCAATCGTGTCTCAATAAGTAGTAAAATTTTTATTAAATGCTTACTTATAAGTTTTATAGTTCAAATAAAATTAAAAAACTGAATAATTTTTACATAATAATATCATAAAAAAATTGGTTTTATATTTATTCTATACAAATTTACACAAAGATATATACATACATCGTGTAATAATGCATACGGATTGCCAATAGTACAGAAATTTCTTTGGTGAACAGGAATCAATCTTCTCTCAAGCCGACTGATTCTTTGTTGACAATCTGTATTTGTAATAACTTTTAGACCAACCGTTTGTAAAATTTTAGGAGTTGTGCCATTATTTGTAAAACCCCAACCCGCTGTTACCACATCTAATCCGTAAAATAAATTAGTTGGTATATATTGAATAACTGCAAGTTGAATGTTGTCTGGTACATTTTCAATTAACTATAAGTTTATTTTTATTAAATTGAAAGTAAATGTTTAGAATAGAAAATAATATAAATAATAATTTTTTTTGGAGAAAATAAGACGGGTGTGGGGGAAAAAGAAAAGATGAAGGGAGGCCGTACTGCCATATGATTATTTTTAGGAATAAGTTTTTTTCTTAATCAAATGATGACTTTTATTTTATTAAATGGCATAATCTGTTTTTAAAAAGTAACTTACTCTTACAAAAGCGATGTCATTTTCTACAAATTCAAGCCGTTTATGACTCAGTTCAACCCATAAATTATATGATAACCACCAAAAAGTATGATATTCAATACAATGATTTAAGTCAATGGATCCAGCCATGATTTTAAAAGCCGATGGTGAAAGATTTCCTATACAATGTTCTGCAGTTAAAACATCTTTATTTGTAATGAGTGTTCCTGTACATTGGTGTCTTCTTTCTACTTGTTGAATTCGATCATTAATTATTACAATAGATACAACGTATGAAAATTTATTTTCTTGTGCTTCTCTGATATTTGACCCTACCAAAGATTTCGTATTTATAAAATGATATTGAGTATCTATATTACAACAAATTAAAATAAAATAAATTTATATAATATATCAAATAATATCTTTCAATTATTAAATTTTATATTTTTTTTAAAATATATATTACATAATATTTAATTAATATATACAAAATATTAATTATTACTTACAAAATATAATATATTGTGTAAGAAATATATACATATCAAACTTCTCGATATTGAATATAATAAAAATGAATCAATCTCTAATAAATTTAAGTAAATACTGTTTTTACAAAAATTATTTGTGATTTATCTTTTGACACATACAAAAATTAAGCATTTGAATATCGAAGCTATATATTTATCATAAACTATTAAAAATTTAATATGTTCCAGACACGAGCAAATCTACATTAATCATAGAACGAATTGATGTTATGTATACCTAACTATCTTACTTTATAGATACAAATTATACTAGAATTTAATATAGATTTAAACAATTTAAAATAATTTCAATTACGTATTAAATTTATGGGAAAGTATTTGAATTTATTTTAAATAAAATAAATTTTATAAATGAAAACGTAAATCTTCATATTTTTTATACAGAAGTATTAGATAATATATACATGATAAGATTTTTGAATAATATACTATTTATTGATTTTCAAACAATTTTTTTAACATGGCTCGATTGCTAGCATTATTTATTTTTCATACTTTTCGATAGTATACTTTTAATTTTAAATATAATTAAAACAAAAATATTATTAAATGAAATATTTTAATTTTCGTTTTACTTTGAAAAAATGAAATTTGAAAATTAAAAATTTAATTTTTTAACTGAATAATACGTTAACTGTAATTTATATTAAAAATAAAAAAATTTTTTAGTGAAGATTGGTTAATTATTATGGTAAGGATATATAGACTTAGCAATGAACGCTTACACTTGTATCAAATAACACAGTCTCTGTATAATTGCGTACAATTACTATAGATGGAACATTGTCGTGCACCTCTGTGTAACGTTTGTTTAATATGTTCATAACATATGCGGTGAAAAGATAATGCTAATTCAATTTGATATTATCCTGCCTGTACACCACTTCGATATATATATTCACATATACATACATGTTTCAAGAAGACCTTTTTAAATATTTTGTTCCATACATAGTCACGCAATTAAGCACTAAATTTTTTTGTACATGAAATTATGTAGTATAGTTATAAATTTTAATGTACTTCAGTCTTTATATTATTCAATTATTAATAAAATACAATAAAAAATAGTTTTTTATTCATTTTCTTAAAAATCATAAAAAAATTGTTATACATATGAATTTTAATTAATTCGATTGTTATTGATTAATACTAATATTCAATAATTGAGCGAATATGTCTTGTTGCATAAATACCGGTGAAAACTAAGGCAATTGATTATTGAAAACCATCTCAGTACCAACATAATCTGAAGAAATTGAAGGAAAATGTCGTATACTTTAAACAATTTTGTTATTATAATTTGGAAAAATTAGTTTTTTATTGAGATCCAACGAATACCGATAGTGTTAGAAATTAACTTCAAAAGATTCAAGCTATTACTGATCATATTTTTAAATTCCGTAACATTTCAACAGAGTTTTAACAATCTCAATATACAATAAAATAATTGAGCTGTAAGGAGAGATATTATAACTAAGCTTAAATTTTAACGATTAGTCAGTAGTCGAAGTAGGCCCACATGCCAAAGAATGTTATTATCCAAACCGAAGTTCTAGATAAAAAAATAGCCATACACCCCATGATAAAGAAGATTCTAATTGTATCTTCTGTATTTTAAATGCAATTGTCAAAATCAGAATAACAATAAAACTCGTTATTTGCATAATGTTTAAAAAGACAAATTTAAAATAAAAAACTTTCATTCTTGATTGGCATTAGTTGGATTTATGCATTTCACAGCTTGCAACACAATAGCGATGGAATTAAATTTTAAACTATGATGTAATTTAAAGTAAAACTTCATTGTTGTTTATTTAAATTCACCAGTAATTAAGATGAATTTTTTTATGTTATTACAGTTTGTTATTGATCTTCAAAATTACCGACTTTTCGATTCGAGAATCCTACTGTTGACCAAAAACTATTTTGCAAATAAAAACGAAAGAAATGTACGTACAGTAGCTGATAATTTAATGTGTTACAAATCATGTTTATTAATGCTCTATATTATTATATATTATGAATATATATTATAAATATATATTATACACAATGTGAAACATTTGTTCTTAATCGTCTTAAGTAAATTTAGGTTCAATCGAGTTAATGATCGAATAAGGTATTTTTTATCCTTCGAAATATCCGTGGTATCGTTTATCATATCAAAGAAATTGTAGTACAGTATATCCTCAATAGGTACACGTCACGATGCATGAAGTATTTTTCTCCGTATCTTTATTGAAACAGGTGTTTTTAAAAACCAACTTGTTGGTCGCATATTACTAAATGCCTGTGGTACCTAATAATAGAGAAAACCTGCTGTTAATAATACTTTTAATTTGTTTGTGAGAACAGAAATAATATTTCCTTTATTACTTATATTAAATTGTATTATATTGCAAAATTACTTATAAATGTGTCGATATTTCGGTAATTAATAATACTCGGTCTTGTTTTGTATACATATTTATTGACTATTTTCTCATGTAATGATTTTCTTACACGTTGAAGCTACAGTTACATTTCCGTAGCCTTCAGTAATTAAGCAAATTCTTTGATCTTTAAAATTAATTTGAAACTCTGTCTCTTACTTGTTTATAAAAATAATATATTCTATGACGCATTGACCAATACGTATACTACTACACCTCATCTTATATTGATAATCAAGAATAAACGTAATTATATAATTTACAACCTTAAAATAAAAATTCGCAATAAAAATTGTCATTTACACGTATTTTTTATGATACTACGCCGCCTCACATAATTTAACGACAGAATAATTTTCATCACTAAAATCAGTAGACGAAAAGATTATGGTCTCGATTGTGATAGAAAATTTGTTCAGCATGCAGTCGATAATTTCAGAGGGAATGATTTGTTCTTTCAAGTATCACAATCGGAGAGAAAAACTTAAATGCAATATTTTAATGTATATATATATATATGGAAATAAGGGAAAAAGATAAAAATTTAAAATACATAGGTTATCAGCTTCGCCAGTATCCTCACTAACATCAATCATATAATCTACCATATTTTATCCAAGGAACAATCTTGATTTCAGTCTTTGCTTAGGGTTGTTCACTTGTAATATAGTTTTTCTAAAAGAGATACTCAAGAAATTAGATTTGATAGTTAGTCAGTTGGTTTCGATATAGAGAAATGAGCATCCCTGACTAAAATTACTAAATTCTCTACGCATGATTCGGCCATAAGTTACTTATTTCATAACATTATATTTGATTTGCTAATAAAGTAATTAAATTTACTATAGTGCATTATTTACGTTAATATATTACTCTCTTTCATTATTTGGATTTGTAGTAACAACTGCGACCTTAGGAATAGTGAATTTGACTGCTCTGAAATTTTGACGGTTAAATCTTTTTTATATTCACCCATGATGAAATCTCTGTAACTTTTTTTTTGGTTTAATAACTCAAATTTTTGATAAACTCAGCGTGTTCGACTCACGCATAGTATTTGTATTTTTAGACCTGTTTCTTTTTGCAATATACATGGTCATGCTGCACGTAGGAACATTTCGTGCAAAATGATATTACAACGGCTATTCCTTGCCAAGTTATCCTCCTTTAATCATGGAATTTATTATACTCTACATTTTATGATGCATTGTCAGCATACGTCCTCATATACATCGACCTTTGTCATAATCAGCAAGTTTAAAACCGCGTGGTTTCTTTTTATTAAATTTTATTAAATTCACATATGTTAATATCAATAAATTTTAATAAAATATTTCCATGTTTATAATATAAATCTTTTTCTTTTTTGTTATTAGAAAAAACACATATAATACCTCAGCGTTTTTTAAATATTTTATAAAATTTATGTTTGTTCATACAGCAATTATGTATTATATTTAGTTTTCAAATTTGTTTTTTTATTTGAAATCGTATTAAGTATTGATATTCAAATATAAACAGAGAAAAAATAACACTACTTTACTATATTTTTTTTTACACTTATTACTATTTTTTTTTCACATTTTATTACAAACAAAAGAAGGTATCATTTTATAAAAAGTCTTATCTAATTAATTATATTAATTTCGATAATGATTAAATAACTTTTTATTGATAATTAATGAAAACCTTCAGAACTTATTGTATCTTAAAAGAAAAAAATTGATTTTTGTATATTACTAACAAATTATATTCTTGAAATCCCATAATTTTGTTTAATAATTGATTAAAATGAATTTAATTTAACAAAATTTTTATAGACTTATAACAATTTGTAAGTAGATAAATCCCATATCGATAAATTAAATTGAATTATTTAAAATTTTATAACTTTAGTCTTTCATTTTATAAAAAATTATTGAATATATTTTTGGATCATGTTTGATGACTACGTTTTATGAATAAATAGTCATTTATTTTAAACAAATATAATCTATGTAATATTGTAAAAGGTCAAGAACCTTAGTTTTATTAAAAATTATAATCAATATTAATCATTTTTCTTTTTAAAACAGAATATTAATTTAAAATATTATTAATCTTAAAATTTTAAAATGATAATGGACTTTGATCAAACTTATCTAATTAACATCTAGAAATCCCGTATCGTAATAAATTAGTCCATAAGAATTAATTATCAGAAAATTTTTTGACAATCGATATAATATTAAAACACTTAGTATATAAAAATAGGAATTATATCCTAAACACGGATGAGAACAATACTTAATGGAATTGAATTTTTGCTTCGCTCAATAATTCTAAACTTAAGTATTCATTCTTAATAATATATTATTTTTAAAATAATCCTATATGAAGCGATAATGGACATTATTAAATTGAATTAAAATGTTCACGAATGTGAATTTCAAGATTTTATAATGAAAATATCAGTGATTACATAAAAATATTTTTTAAATAAAGAAATATGTATATTTCAAATTATAATTTCATTATCATAAAAGATTTTTAATTAACTATAAATATTTAATTTCTCAATGCAATAGTATAATCTTTGGATTGGTTTATTTCTCTGAGCAAATAGCCCTGAACTATAGAGAAATTTGATTCTTGTAATGCAGCAAGAAGTGTATTAGTCAATGGCACTTGGTCAATACAGGTAGTTTTTAAACCACACTTCCGATCTGAATAGTTAGAATAAATAAAAAATATTAATTTCTAAACAGTTTGTAAAAACAAAATACAAATAATTTAATAATAAAGAATGTGGTAGTATCTTTGTTATTAAGGACAATATTATGTAGTCATGTAGACTGGAATATGAAAATTTGAAATCCGTCCTTTTCAATTTTTTCTACTTTGGACAAATAACTGAAAATACCAAGCAAAACTTTGTATACAAGATATATAATTTACTAATAGCAGAAAGCAAACGGGAGTAGAAACAGGTCCTAGATACCCGAAATAGGGCAATAAACGCGAATAAAACAGATTTTTTCTTAAGTTTTTAGAGAGCATTAATCTTGCTTGCACGCGCGTTGACGACTTATGTGAGCAGCTAAAGAGAACCGCGATCGTACGCATATGAACAGATAAAAGTGACATCATGTTCGAACGTGATCTCGATGAAGTCGCGCATCTACCGTCTTTAAAGTGTGGTTTAACTTTAATTTATAAAACAAAGGCAACCTCTGTATATATGAAGAGAGAACTATAACTATATCAAGTAGTGCAATTCTTAACTAAATGCATAAGAACGATAAAATGATAGAGAGAAAAATCAAATGGACGTATCTGCATCCGCGTATCAATATTTAATTAAATTATTTTAAATTTCATAAATTTATTTTTGTATTAAAATCAATATTTTCTTAAATATTTTACTACAAGATATAATAATATAATAATTAAGTACTTAGTAAAATTTATGGAACATTTTTAATTATTTAAAGTTTACTTTTTTTTTGTTTTCTATATATTTCAATTATTCTTTTTAATTTTTCATGAATATTATTTTTAGAAAATCAAAGTTTTTTTACTGAGTGAAACATCCTTATCTAATAATTTTGATAAATTTATAAAATTCCTATATTTTATAACTTTAGCGTATATAGGTTGTATTAATAGAAATGTTTATAGAATTTAAAAAAGATGCCTCTAGCCATTAGATCAGTAAAGAGTTACCAAACATTATTTATTTTAATAGGACTTCAGTTTAAGATTTGGCACTATGTTATCAAGGATTTAGTAATCAAACATAATGTTTTCATTTAGTTTTACAAATTAGATGATTATCCACAAGGAGTATGACGTAGTATACTACATATGTGGCAGTTATAAATTATGTATAATATTGTAGAAAAAATATTCTTAATAGCAACACTAAAATAGGTCCGTCGCATAATTATATTAAATAAAGATTATTATTAAATAAAAATAATTTATAATATATGTAGATATCCTTATTAAACATTTTAAAACTAAATTTCCATTTAGTTAAATTTCTAATTAGTTGAAACAATCAGCTGATTACATTCATAATATTAATAAAACATTTTTGTGCTTTGTCATTTTATTATATACTCAAATTATACAAAACATTGTGATCTTTACTGTATAAAAAATTGTTTTTACAATTATCACGCAATTCTAATAAAAAAATCAAGGTACGATTAAAATAGATTTAATGCAAAATATGTTGATTGGTAAAACACTACCAATAATACAAGAGAAACATTTATAAAAAAATTGGCTAAGTAGCCATGACACAATATACAAACCCAATTATACGGTTCGGAACATCCGTTTTATCCTAATGGACATTCACACAGATTTATGCCTAATAGACATCAGAATTAAAGTAACTAACAAATGTTAGCTACTGTAATAAATATATATATATATATATATAAATAACAAATACCATTAATACAATAGAATATGATAGCGACAATAATGCACTACTTACAGAAATAAAATTATCGATACGAAATCTAACTAATAATGAATTTAATAATATTAACTATATATTTAACTATATATTCAAATATATATTCAAAAAACGAACTGGAATAAATTCAAAAAATTATTAATAAAAAACTACCAACTAGATATTCAAAACAACAAAAACCTAACAAATAATGAAATAGATAATTATAAAGATAAAATAGACAATCACATAAATGACACCATTAACAAGTCAGTAACTAAAACAACGAAAAATAACTCCAGCGAATGTTATATAAACAAAGATATAAAAAAAAACACAAAATATAAAAGCTATATATTATCGCTAATAAATAGAACGCAACCAAATTACAACGGTAGTAAAACACAAGAACTAGAATTTTATTAATACGTCTTACTCTAATAAAAAAAAATTGCAACTAAAATTTTCAGAATCAATAAATAATTTCTGGAATAACAAATAAAAAATATCATACAATAATATCACAACACTAAGAGAAGCCGTAATAGATACAACAAATACAAATAAAGACAACAATAGCAACTTTATAATAACAAACACCAAAGACAAACTCAATCTGCTAGGATTACATTATTCTGAAGTATATAAATAAAACTCCACTCTTGGTAAACCGAGAATCCACAATATAATTATGGAAGAAATTAATAAATTAAACGAAAAAAGAAAAGAAGATAAATTACAAAATATTACAATACACCTTTCTCAATAGATAATACATCGGATAATCCAAAACAATCTGATAAAGTCAATATATGAAAGATATACAAAGAATTTTATTTTTAGGAAATTCATTGTTGGTAAAAGTGTATCGATGTTAGTTAACATTGTACAAGTTTCGATTTACAGCAGTTCTTTAAATTATTGCATTAAAGAACATCAAATAATACAATAATGTAATAATATAATTTTATTATATAACATACAATAATATAATAATATAATAATATGATAATATAATAATACAATAATGTAATTATATAATAAGACAATAATATTAATAAAAATAAATGAAAAGTTTTATTTCTTAAAGTCAAAAATATATAAACATAGTATATAATAGTATATAAACATTTTTAATATTTAATTTTTTAAAATTGACTTAAAATTTTTTGTAATAAACACTATGACATTAACAAATGTATTGTATATATTTATGCATGATATAAATATTATTATAACGATTACATAACTATAGAATAATAACAACATCAAAAAAATGCTGAATCAGTAAATAAATATAAATTCTTAATTTCCCATAATCCTGTTTCCTTTCCCATACCCACAGTTTTTTTAGATTACTCATTTTCTGTATATAAATAAACCTGTAAAAAAATGTTTCCAAAAAATTTCTTCTCCCGTAACAAATTTTCACAAAAAAAAATAAAATATTGATTAAAAAAATATACAAACTGTAAGACTGCATTCGCTATATACGGAAGCGTGTTAGTCATAAGCAACATGTTATATAAATCGTTGGTTTATTATGATTTTAAAAAAGTAATATATTGTATTTATTGAGTTTAAATAAATAAACATTATTTAAAATAAAAAATAAAAAAAAACATAAGTAAAATTTTATACATGAATAATAAAAATATAAAAAACTATAAGTTGTCAAAAAAAGCATATAAAATACAAGTTTCCTTATGTCAATCTCGATTTCCTTCTAATAATTAAAAAAACAATAATTTTAAAAAGTAATTTAAAAAACGCAAAATTAAAAACTTTAAGTTAAAAATATTAATTTATATTAATTTTCAATCCAGCGATAATATTAAATGAAAATGAATATTTTTAAAGAATTAGTAACCTTATATATTTTTTAGATTTAGTTTTGATTGAATATAAAATGAAAAGAAAATAATAAAAAGAAGAAATTTAATTAAAATTTTATTTTAATAGTTTTTCTCAATTAGAATTTATTTTATTTACGATTTATGAATAATATCTGTTTTGTTATCAATTATAAATTCATTAAATTTTTTTATCCCTCTACCCAAATTTAGTCTTCTGTTTTATTCCTGTAGATATTTATATCATTTAATTTATTTCTACCATTCTCTTAAGAAAAATTTATATTAATTTCAAATAAAAAAGTATATATTGTTATAAAAGTTTAAATTATAAAATAAAATTAAAAATTAAAAAAAATTAAAAAATTAAAATTATAAAAGAATGTTGAAAACTTATCAGAATTTAAGTTTATTTTTATTACTATTATAGTGTATCTTTTACATTATTAATCCATATAAAATATTCAAATAGCGATATATTTCATTCTTGTGATTAGACTAAACACAGACATACTCTATAAATGTATACATTTGGGACGTTGTAACAAATATAAAAAAATATAATACTTTTTTTTAGTTAAACAAAGATATTTAAAAATTTTTTAACTTATGAGATTCACAAAATAAAATATTTCTAACTTTTTTCGTAATTAGATTATAAACACCTCTTCTATATTCTTCCCTTAGAATTAATTTAAAAAATTCAATCTTAACCTTTGAATTATAAGTACGTATTTTTAAAACGATAAAGATAATATATTTATTTTTTAATAAACTTTTAATTTTTAATAAAACCTATGAAAAATTCTACATTTATTTTTTCCCTCAAATAAATTACTCTCTTTTCTTATGTATAATAAAAATATACAAAGCCTCGTTAGTTTTATAACTTCTCTTATTCAGAAGTTTGCTAAAAAACTTCTTACGATTATATCTGTATAAAAATATTATAGAATTAAGAGATGTAAATAATTTATTTTAGAATAATTATGACTCAGTCAAAACTATTTAAATTAGTTCTATACTTTTCCGAAAAGTTGTATTATTTATATAAATTTATTGATAAATAATTAATACAAATAAAGCAATGCATAAATTGGTTATTGTATTCTTATTTCTGAATTATCTTATAAATTTTGTTTTTATATTACAAAAAATGAATGTATTCGTGAAAATATTGCTTTAAATTTATTTCACAAGTATCAAAAATATATTTATGAACTAAATCCAATATTATATTTATAAATGATTTAATCCTTTTTAATTATAATTTTCATGCAATAAATATTTCGTTGATTTGCACATTTAATAATTATCGATCTTATAAAATGATCAAAATTCTTTATTTTTATACTGTTCTATATTTCCAATAAATTTAGTTATTTTTTCATCTGATATAGTAGTAAGTCGATACGTTACATGCTTTAAGGTAAGATATAAAATTTTTTAAGATATTATTTTTGTTTAAATATTATCATTACTAATTATTAACTTTTCGTTTTTACATAAAATATATGTAAACCTTATTTTTAATTATTACGATATTTGTTTAGAGAAGATCATAGTTCTAACCATATTTCTTACATTAATTCCATATCGTACTGTACTTATAAAAATTATTAAACTTTGTAGATTAATATTGTTACAAAAGCAATATTAAATATCAAATAATATTATACATAAAAAAATAAAATAAAAATCATTATTATTTTTATTATGTTATTGTCCTAAATTATACATAAACTAGTACTTTTAATAATAAATTTTTCACAATTATTTTCACATAAATAATAAATCTAAATTTGTATTTCTATTCATAAATTATCCTTCGTAAAATTGAATTTGTAATTTTTAAATTATCTTAATAATATTATCTGTAAAATAAATATAAAATCCAATAAATAAAACAAGCTTAAATATTAATAGAAGACTTGATTAAAAATGAATATTTTATTTTGTTAAAAAGTTTTACATATCATTATTAGGTTAAACATTCTATAGAATATTATATTCTAATTAAAATAATCAATCAAGTCTTTGATATGTTTATCATCAAATTTCTACATAAATTCAATGAAATTATATCAGCATATTTTTTAATACGATGAGAATTTTTATCAACAAAATATTTTATATGATTACATAATATAAAAATATAATAAAACTATAATTAAATGTTGTATCTAGAAACTTTGCTATGTACGTTATAAATTAAAGAGTAAAATTAGAAGGTATAAGTATTATTTAAAAAACTTGAAATTTATAGCCTTTAAAATTATGGATTTAAATGTTATAAATAATATTATATTTGCTAAACTAAAATTTAAAAAAAATTTTTATTTTGATTGATTCTTGAATCTTTATCATATTTTTTACAATCTATTTAATATTTAGAGTTTCAGAACTAATAAAAGAAAAAAAGTCTTTTCAACAATGGATTAGCAAAGCAATATCAATGACTATTCTAAGGATGAGTGAAAAATAACAAGTGGGTATAAGAATGAATAATAAAAATTTTTGTGGTATATGATTATATATTTAATCTTTATATAAAAAAATTACAACTCTTTACTTTTTTATTTATTTCATTTAATTCGCAATTATACTAAAATTATTAAGAATCAAAATTATTACTTATCATCATATTTGTCTTTATATATAATTTCTTATAATAATTACTTTAAATATAATACTGTGTAATACCAAATATTACATAATAATTATAAAATACGATAAACATGAATATGCTAATTAATATAACCTAAGATTTTTCTTCGATTTTTTTTCATAGATTTTACATACATTTTAAAAAAAATTTGTAATGTAAATTAAAATAATTCTTAATATAATATTATTGGAATAAAAAAAAATTTAAACATGTGTTTCAATCTATTAATTATTTCGTATTCAAAATTTCGTTTTAACGAATAAAAGTATAATTATCATTTTAATACGAATAAAATTATTTAACGAATATTTAACATATACTACGTACATTAACTGATCACGAAATTTTTACATACTCGTATTCTAAAAATTTACAATTAAGCAATCCAATTTTATAAAAAACATTCTATTTAAAGTTATGCATTATAAAAAGCTTCATAAAAAAAATTATAGAAAACTATTTCAAAATTCAAAAAATAATTTTAATCAAAGGTAATATATATTATAATGTACTTTTTTCATTATATAATGTGTATTATTTTCAAAATATAACTTGTGTTATATTGTGGAAAGTAAAAGTTCCGAAATTTCTTAAAAATATTTTTTAAAATAAGTTTCGATTCAATAAAATATATGTATGTATACAAATTGATTCTTATATAATATTTAATGGGTATTAAATTATTATAATCTATTATATTTGAATAATCTAATTATATTATATTAGATTAGATTAAGATAAATCTAAATATTATAATTTTTCAATCATATAAATTATATAATAATTTTTTAGTGTTTTTCTAAAAAATACTTCAACAAGGCTTGGTAAAAAGTAAACAATTTAAGTCGTTTTTATTAACTTTTAGAATCGTTTTGGTACATATAATAATAATTATACATTGTGTTTTTTTCAAAATAAAAAAAAACGATCTAGAAATGTACAACATTTTCATAGAATTTAAATATTAAAAAAGTGAACCTGATAATTTACATAATGCATAAATTCCTTCATTAATATTAACAGTATTCATAATCAAATTATAAAATAAATAATATTTCCATAAATAAATTTTAAAATTAAAAATCTGTTTGTGAAACATTTGGCTATTTTGTTATGTTTGAATTGATCACTATCTCTTTATTGAATAAATTTTTAGATGAAACCAAACTTTTTAAATTCCATGTTAATAAAAATATTTAAAATAATTTTTGTTCGGCTATTTCCATGATCTCGCTATCTCATTATAATTATGAATACATTAGTTTTTTAAAACTTTAAAAATTTACATAAAAAGTTACCGTAACAAATGAAAGAGCATATCATAAAAATTATGGTTTTTAAATAAGATTTATAAATATTACACTAAATATTACAAATATTTTCAATAGACTATTTCCTACTTTAAGATATTCTTATTGCTAATCAAATTCGATTTAAACTAGAGAGGATGACTTTTTATGTTAGTTCATACAATTTTTCTATTTCTTGATTTTTAGCAATCATAATTATTAGTAAATAATATTTAACTCTTGAAAAGAAACGAAAAAATTGATACCTATTAAATTGTATAGAGAATTCTCGAAACAAAATAAATAATTAGACTATCTTAACTGATTCATATTTTAAGAATATAAAAAATGAATATTTGAAAAGAAAAATCTATCTTCAATGCAGACTAATATTAAATCTCGCAATGCCAATGTGACATTTACAAGAATATTTTACAAAAGATAAGTAAAATATTCGATCAACATTGGTCTGATATTTTTTATTATAATATTTGCTAAAGTTTTGTTTTAACTTTAAAATTAAAAGGATAAAAATTTATCAATATTACTATGTACAATATTTTAATATTAAGACTTATAACTTAAGACTTATCAATAATATTAGTATCTATAAAATAATATTTTATTAATATTATAATGCATAAAATATTTATTATAATTATTATATTTTAGATATGTATATTCTAACTATAAAAAATATAGATATAGTTTTATTTAAAAGGCGTAATAATAATTTAGAAACTGTTTAACTTACAAAAAAAATATAAATAAAATATTATTTTAAAAAATAATTTTTTGAATTTTTTGTTGCTTAAACTGTTTTTCAATTAATATTAATTTAACATTTAATAAATATATAATGTTATAATTATGAGCATAAAATTCATAAGGATTGTTTTTTCAAAAACCGATTTATTTTCTCATATTTTTATTAATTTTATTTTCTCATTGTATAAAAATATTAAAATATTTGAATCGCAAAAATAAAAAAAGAGATATTAAAAATAAAATTTTTATACAGATATTAAATCAATAATTTTTTACAATTTATTAAATTATTTGTATCACAAATTTAATTAGAATTTATTTAGATCTATATTTTAAGAGTATGTTTATAGTTTAAAATAATTTTTAAAATAGTGATACAATATTTTATTTTGAATATACAATGTATATTATAACAAAGTAGAAAGATAAAAATATAAGAAAATATAAATACAAAATAAAATTGCAACGATAATTTTATAAATATACAGCATGAACGTATAAATGATTATAACATGTTTATAAATCTTAATGTAAAAATGTATTATATATTAATTTAATTTTTATTCTTTATTTTTTTTAAATTACAGAAAATTAATTACTTACCTTTTTTAACTTCATAAAATTCATAAATTACCTATTAATTACAAAAAATTCGATATTACATTAATAAAGAATAAATATTGCTTGTTGTATTAAGTAATCAGAAACAAATTTATTTCCAAAGATCTAAATTTAATTGATCGTCAATAAGTTACATATAAAAAGAAAAAGTAAGCATATTAGTTTTTTGAAATTATAAAATAAAAAATTATCAATATATAAATATGCAAAACAAGGTTATAAAAAATAAAAAAAGAATACATTATAACCTACAATACATTGCATTTGACAGTAAAGATACATATTATGCTACACTCGAATGCATGTAAATACCTTATAAAACGAAAATCGCAATTCGCACATTGTTCCAAATATCTCATTAATAAGAAAATGCCTCTTGAGTAGAAAGTCACCTATATTCAACTATTCACGTATCAATATTTATGGTTTATATACCATAGTGTAAACACTATACTAGAAATATGTAAAAAAAAGTTATCACATCAGAATGATGATAAATTATTTTACGATTGATTAAATATTAATTACTTACTCCTTCACATGGAATTATCATTAATCAAAGCACAAGAAAGAAAATTAATATAGAGAATAGTGAGCTATTAAAATAGGTAAAATTTCATTGTTCCACTACATTATACTACAGATTTAAATAAACACTAATATTGCAGAGTCGCAATTGCACCTTAACTTATGTTTGCATGGGTCCCATCGTCGAACAAAGTATACTCAATAGCTTATAGGTCTAACAATTGCAATGGAAAAAATTTTCGTTTAAAAAATATTTATTAAAAATAAAAGGTACATGATATATAAATTAAGAAGTATAACCATTGTAGTTTTTCATTATATTAATTATCTATAAAATTTCTCAGCAATGTTTTCATATTAATCTATTCTATTTTTAGAAAAATTAATTGCATCATACTATGCAATATTTTAATAATATTTTATAAATAAAATTTTTTTAACAATATTGCTCGATAAGTTATTTAAAAAATTCTAAATATTAATCTTGAATAAAATTTAGAACATTTTTAAATAAGTGTATAACCGAAAAATTATATAAAATAATATATAAAATGCATATTACGTTTCACAAATATGCTTAAGCTGTTTCTACAAAGTATATGTGTTAACTGTATTGATAAGAGATAGCGCTCATATTATAATATAATAGTCATATATATAATATAAAATAATATAAAATAATATAAAATAATATAAAATCATATATATATACTTATAAGAATTCTTTTGCTGAGGGAAGTGGACCTCTCCTCGAGCAAGTTTTTTCTTACATCAAGTTTGCTCTTATAAGTGCAGTGCGTGTCAAGCGATAAATATGGAAAAAACGAAATTTATTCTTGAGATGATGGCGGTAATGATGACGGTTGATTGTGATCAGCGAAGATAGCGGTAGGTACCACATCATTATCAACGATAACTGGCTTCTTTCTTACTCTGGTTCTTCTTTGCGAGATTTTCATCCTCCTTAGGATCTTCCTTAAAGTTTGCATTATCAATCGCATTAGGCGAACATTCATATGCATTATAAAATAAAATTATTTCGAAAATTGAATCTCAAACTATTATTAACTCATAAACATTTTTTACGTAATCTAACACACTACTTCATACAAACATATTGGTTTATTCAGTAATTTTAATACAATATATATTAAGAATGTTCCATAATTACAAAAAATGATTATCGAAGCTGAAAATCACATACGAAATGTACGTAGTAAATATTTACTTATTTAAATTTTCTTTTTTATTCTAGTTTGCCTTATTATTATTTATTTATTTGAGTCCGTTTTTTTCTTGGTTTCAATCATTTTTTTATTTGGTAAATTTAAACAAGGCATTGTCTTTTAAATATTCATTCAAATAAACGTGTTTTATATATGAGTATACCTGTACTATTTCTCGAACATTCTACTACAACTATAAGCTTAGTGTATCGAGACTAAATATTATATAAATGTGGGACAATTATTTTCATGTAAGTATTAACTGTTTTTATATTAATACTTAAATTGAAATACTAGGTATATATTTAATTATACAATTGAATAAAATAAAAACTATTTTTCTTAATAGATAGACATTTAATTAATATATTCATATAATCTATTTAATAAAATACTTGAATGTCTAAAAACACAAATCAAAACTTTTAACTATTAAGTTAATGAATAATTATTTCAAACTATAAATTTTTCTTTAAAGATTTACATTTTTAAATTATTTAAAAATAAATAGATTAAAATCTGTAAAACATTTTAAAAAAATTAAATTTTTTAAAATTAGTCAAAATTGTAGATAGATAAATCGTGAAAAACAAAATTAATACAAGTATAAACGATAAAGATTTTGATTTCTAAAGGTGACACCGTTTGTATATTTTTAGTTTTTCTATTAATTAGATATACGACAAATATTTTTTCATACTATATTATCTATCTATATATTTGTGTATGTATATTTTCATATATCTCTTTTTTTTCCTATTTTAGATTCTTTAATAATAGAGAAAAGAAGATCAAAAAAGTTATATCAGAAAAAAAGAATTACCATATATCCTTTCATATGCTTTATTTACTTTTGAGAGTCATCTGCTTTTTTTTCTTTTAAGTTTATATATATTATTTAAATAAACTTCATTATATGTAGAATATTAGATTATATATATATTAGATATTCTTCAACTATAATATTAATATAATGCTTTAATACTTATCAATTCAGTGCTTATAATGAATTTAATATATGTAACTATAATATGAAGTTCTTTGTAACTAATTTACCTAGTAAAATTTCGTGTTCCGCCAACAAATCAGGTACATGTATCAAGAGTTTTAAGATATATGATATATTCTGATAAATAAAAATAAAATACAGAAACAGTGACTTTTTTATTTTTTATTTATTATTTATTAGAAAATGTATTCATTATTACACAACATGATGTTGTTTAATTTAATTTAATATATTTTAATTTTTATAAATGATTATAATATTTAATAAATTCTAAGTAATTATTTAGTATAAGTATAAACCTCATTATTAGAAATAATGAATTAGAAATAAAATAACATTTGTAAGTCTCTTTTCATTATTTTCATAGATTATACGTACATTTACACCAGAGTTCTTTGTTCCTATTACTTTCTTTTTATTTTATAATAAGTAATGCACTTTTTTTACTAAATTTAATTGAATGTAAAACGAATATATTATTGCGTTATTTAAATATATAAAAATTGAATACTCATATATTTATTTATCAGATTTAATTAAAAAGTAACTTACTACATTAAAATATAAAAAAGTATCTTTTTCAAAGATTTATGTTCGAAAACGTCATAGAATAAGTAACTTAATTACGAGAAGCGAATGAACTAATGACGTTTTCAGTTATTTTTTTAACTCAATAAAAACTTGGAATATTATATAATTATATTAATCAGAATCTATTAAATTATTGGTTTAATTAATTATTTATGTATTATTGTAAACAACTATCTAAATTAATAATATTTATTTTATTAAATTTATTAAATAAAAGATATTACTTTTAAATGATGTAATTCATTATTTGTTTTATGAAATAGAATGTATGCTTTATTGCAAATATTACATAACTTTTGCATAAAATTTTTTTATATGAATATTAACATGAATTAATTTAAAATATAACTAACCAATGACTAAATATTTCTAACCAGTTTTAGCTAATGAGCAATATTAATTTGACAATGAAGCTTTACTATAATGAAAATCAATTCATTTATTAATATTATAAATAATCAAAATTATAAAAAACTAATAATAAAAAAATTATATAATTTATATGTTATTATTACTTAATTTTTACAAAAATTTTTGATATTAACAATTCTTAAATTTTAATATTTTACAGTAATAAGAGTAAAATAATAATAAACTTCTTTTATTTTCATTTATAATATATGAATATCATACAAAAATGAATTTTATAATTTATATCTATTATTAAGCAATAATATAATTTTATATCAATTATCTAAGTTTTCTTTTTATTTTTTATATTATTAAAAATATTAAATTCAATAAATTGTTTATAAAAATATTTTTGTATTGAGATTTAAGAATTGATATAGAATCCACTATTTAGTTAAATAAAAGTATTGACTGGAATACATTTTTTATATTGAGAGACTTAAAAACATTTAGAATACACCAAGTAAAATAATTTTAGTGGAAGTAGGCAATGAAGTATTATGTTATATTTGGTATAATTTATATTAAATTTAGCAAACAAAAATTAATCTTATGTTGAAAATTCATTAGTATTTTATAGTAATTATATAATTTAATTCAATTTCATCAAAATATTAATTAAAAATGACTTTATGCAATATGTAAATCTCTACTTTTTTAAATTTATTATGAAAATTAATTTTTAAAACACATAAAAATATAGTATATTAATTCAAATAAAAGTAGCTTTAAAATTTTCATGATAAGTAGTTACAAATATAAAATTTCTTGTATCATAATACTGACTAAAACAGAGGATGAATATAAACATTGATTATAAAAAATTTCGATATGAATAAAAATTTTAACGTTTGACAAATTAGATGAAAAATATAAATCCTCTGAATGATCTAAATCATTTTATAAAAATAGCGTTTATATTATAACTCAAAGTTCATATTATTTTCTTGTACTATTTTTGACATAGACGAATTTATAATATTCAATAATAACATAAATAACATAAGATTTTTGAAATTAATATTAAGATGTTTTTTCGTTGATCCTCTTAAAACATATCCTACATCTACATATTGCTATGTTATTTTATACTGTTGTATCATATATTTTAGTATTACCATGTTGATTTTTACAATACAAGCTTTCTTATATAAAATTACCTGCATTAACTTTAATCATCTACATATACTATTTTTCATGCTTACATATATACACCAACAGACGTAGCAATACTATTTTAAATATATCCAGAAATAATTTGCACTGGCACGAGGCTTCTTTACAACGCTACATATATTGCTACGGCATTAACAGCATTTCCTACCCTTTCAAAGAGCAACAAGTGCACATCTAGAATTTTGCATTGCAGCCACCGTTTTTTTTTTATGAAAGTAGGTAGTAATACGAAATGAAGAAATTTGGCCATTGGATCTCAAATAAACACATGATACCTTTTTCGTATATGAATGCAATATTACCTCACTATATGAGAAAAATTCAATGCGATTTCTAAAATAAAAAATTTAATTCCTATCTTTTGACAATTTTGAGTTATTTATCAGAATAGTAATGATATAAAATATAAACATCTGATTAATATTCTATTTGTTAAATAAGTAATTAAGAAAGGATTCTTCTATACGTAAATAATTATATTATTGAAAATATTAGACTTTATTTAATATCAAAAGTTAATGTTTTCATACTTGAATAATTGGAAGAATAACAAAAAAATTAAGTTCCTTTATTATTATATATTAATTATTATCATCATTTATATAAAAATATTTATTAAATATCAATTTTATTAATTTTTATCATATAATCTTAATAGTAAAATATAAGAGAATTATAAAAATATTTAACTTATTATATTATCGTACCAGCATTAGAATTTACAAAAATTTTTAATATAACACAAAGATCAAGGACAACAATAAAGTGTTCGGTTTTTATATCACACTCTTTTCAAGGAAAAATATTGTAGATAAAATTATAGATATAGATATTATATAGATAATAATTATAGATAAAAATAATAAATGTTAAGGTTCGACTAAAAATATTCTAGTATTTTACTTCTGCATTTAAGCTTACCAATCATTTAATAAGATAATATCATAGCTATATTATTCATGGTAGCTGAAATATCTATCTCAATACTAAATAATAAAATGTCAAACAAGGTTAAATTCATAAAAATATTTCTTATTTATTTAGTAAGTAAAAACTAACAATTAAATAGTAAGATACCCATTATAATGGTCCAACAAAATAAATCCTTCAATACATTAAGCATGTATTACGAAGAATTTACTTTTTTCTATTTCATAATATCATTGTTTAAATTCTACGAAATATGAAGTCACTGTCTGAAACTAATAATCTAATAGTGATGAAGTAAATAACTATACCAAAGTGTCTCGTCATCAAAAATCATTTACTGTTATTATTAACCTAAGGGAATTCATATAAATATTTCATTATATTATCGATAAAAAGATAGTAACTATCAAATCGATAAAACTTTATCATATGTTGTTCATTAAATTAACTTATGAGGAGTTTTCTATTTTATTGCTTCAGATCGATTCTAGACTTAAATTATTACTGATAATATTTATACCTAATAATCTACAACTCTTTTCTGTTCATTATTACTTGAATAAATCATGAAGAAACAAATATAGTATAGTAGAAATCAACATTATCCAATATTACAATTTTATGTTTAACCTATAGATGGCATATCTTTTATTTAGATTACTATTAAGAATAATTCATTTAAATTCAACGGTAATTTTAATTTTTTTCACAATCCGTAAGTTATTATAAGCATGTACAATAAGAGTAAATGGAATCTGCAAACAGAGACTCAAAATTACAAATGACTTCTGTTTTTATTATACTTATCGATTAATTATTCTTTTTTTATTCTTTACTATTTTATTCTTATCAGTTTATGCAACTCGAAAATAAAAAATTTAAAAATATAAATTCAATTCCAAAACTCAGGAAGCATATATAAGAATGCTAAATTTAATCATGTCACTGAATCTCTTTAAAATAAAAATAATTGAAAAATTTTTTTAAATTTTGTTTTAGAAATTAGTAATTATCACTTTTTTATTCCTTATATCTATTTTATATTTTAAACACACACAATTTTATATAAGATTTTGTCATCAAGTTATATTTTTGCATGTTTATAATTTTTATAATTTCACAGTAGGCTGTTTAAATATTACTAAAGGATTATATTAAATGTTTTAATAATTTAAAAATAATTATATCGAATATCATAAATAAAGTACATTTAATTCAAATCCGAATAGTGAAAATCGAAGTGGAATTGATCATACTATTTGAATATCAGGAACGTATATATTGATATTGTAATGATAGTTACTTATGTAGCTTTATTACTTATTGTCAAAGCTTTTGTATCGACATATATTCCTGATATAAATATGAATTAAAATGATTTTAAAAATAAATAAACATAAAAATCTTTTCTATGTTAAACTACTAAACATATATCTATATTTTTATTTAATGTAACTGACTATTTATTTAAATATAACAATCAATTCTAAAATATTTAATAAAATTAATAAAATAATAAGATTAAAAAACGTTTAAAAAATTGATTAAAATAAAAATTTAAAATCATTCATCAATTTAATTTACAAAATGATATTAATATTAACTTAAATTTATTAATATTTAATGTAATTAAAAAATTAAAAACAGCAGAATATTAATTTTTTTATATATATTTATTTTTTATACCCATGAATATCATTTTTATCAATAGCTTGCTATTAATATTTGAAATAGTAAAGAAATGTTTTTAAAAAAATGATTCATAGAAAACTATATATTTTCTGTTTCTTTAAGTACATTAGTTTCCTGGACTTAATTCTAAGATAACAGGTAGTAAACCATATTGGATACTCAATTAACCATAAATGTGTTTTCTTATCCTAGTTGTCTAACTATTAAAATTATATGATCCGCAGTCTAAATATAAATGTATGTATATACATACATACATACATATATATATTTAAAAAATATCTTATGTATGATTACTTTTTCAAACCACAGTCAATTTTCTATGAAATAATCATATGAATTTAATCTTACCATTTAACTTGTATTTTATTATACAGATCTCCATAGAAATAACTTAAAAAAAATTTATAATTAATCCAATGCCGATATTCTTATAAAGAAAAAAGAATTAAATCTATCTGTTTTATAAATAAAAATATTTAAATAAATTGAAAAAATTATATTTAAAATTTTAAATAAATATTTTATTAAGTATCAACATCATTTAAGACAATATAAAAAATATAATATTCAGGAAAGTTTCTATAGAAAAGTTTTAATTAAATGAAAAACAGTTCTATCAAATATATAATTAAGATTACTAATTATAATTTATCCTAGAAAAATAAATATTCTCATAAGAATGAAAGAAATAAATGAATTTTATAAATTCACCATTATTTCAAATTCAAAATAATCGATAGTTTAACATCTTTCATTCATATAGTGTGACTTATTTTTTACAATTTACTTTTATTTATAAATCATCAAAGAATTGCATAATACTTGAAAAAAAATCTCACTATTTTAAAATTTTACTATTATTTCTTTACGTGTAATTATAATATTTATTTTATGTTTAACAATTTTGTTATTTCCATTATTAAAACTTACATTCATTATTAAAATCGAAAATTTGTATTTAAAAATTATCATTTTATTCTATAAATAGTTAGTATTAAACGTTAATAATACTAACATATAACTAATCCTTAGAATTTTACTTAAATTAATCGTCAAACTATTAATTCTTATTAAAAATATCCTGTACGAATTTTGTATGTATATAAAATTCTAACTCTTATTTTAAAAATTTTTATAGTAATTTTAATTGTTTGTATTATAAGGGTTTTCTTAATTAATAAACTACTAAACTGACAAAAAAGGTTTATCTATCAAATTACTAATACTATTTTTAAATGAATTAAAGATAATAAATACATATTGTTGTTTCAATTGAAATATGATTAATAAAATTGTTT
The DNA here is from genome assembly GCA_018907195.1 of Dolichoris vasculosae. NCBI lineage: Eukaryota > Metazoa > Arthropoda > Insecta > Hymenoptera > Agaonidae > Dolichoris > Dolichoris vasculosae. The sequence continues at coordinate 8,015,401 of JACCHY010000010.1, read as the reverse complement.
CTCAAAAGTAATAATCTAACACAAAAATGTGTAAAATTTAACTATCTTGAAAAATATTATTAGTGAAATTAGTAATATATTTATTTTAATTTATAATTTTAAATTACATTAGACTTAATTTTTTATAAATCTATATATTTATATGTATATTTATTTATAATTTTATCATTGTACCATATTTTAATAATAGTTATCATATTTCTATATAAAATTGTTATCGTTCTTTTTACTATTCGCAGAATTATTTTTACGTTTGTTAAATAGGAAAATATATTTAACATTATTTAACTTTTTCAAGCTATTCAAATAACTACAGTTAAATTCGATTCTTTTTGCTACTAAATTAAATACTACTTTCATTTTTATTATTTGAATATAATTATATATAAATTTGTTTTTTCATAATATTTGAAAAAGTTTAAACGTTTAAAATAACAAATAATAAATCATAAAAAAACAATTTTTTTTTAATTTAGAAAAATTTTACAGACTATTAAAATATTTTAAGCTTTATGCAAAAATATTGAATTATATCTAAATTTATATCTAAATTTATATTTCTAATTATAACAAAAAATATTTTCATTTCATATTTATTCTGTATTTTTTTATTAATTTTAATTATTTATTAGTAAATTATAAACGAAAATTATAATATATATTAATAACATTGGAAATAATTTAAGTAAGTTTAGTGATCCAATAGAATATAAAAAAACAGAATTAATACTTGTTTATATTTCTTATTAATTTACATATTCTATGGAATTAATATTTTAAAATTATAATCTAAATCATACTAAATTATTTTTTGTTTCACTTACAAATTAATTTTTACCAATGATAATTTATTTTAATTTATAGACATAATATCTCTTTCACATGAATTTAAATTCTGTGAAAAGCATTAATATTTGAACCTTATGTATTATATCTAATAATATTGTTGATCATGACACCGAAATAAAATTAATATATTTTGAGATAAATTTATTCTGTAAATATATATTTTAAGATTTTATATTTTCATACAATTAAAAAAAATTGTCAAACATATATTTAAATATTCTTTCTAATGATTACAAATTCCATATATATAAATAAAAGAGTGTATACAAATAATAAAATAATGTACACAGAATAAAATACATCTTTTAAAATTGAATAATACATACATCTAAATGAACTAAATATGTAGATTTAAATAAATATATATTTTTAAATATTACAGATTTAGTTTAATTTATAGGTATATAATATAGATATTAATAAGAAATTATATTTTTAAATATTAATCGACACAATGACATTAGTTGAGTATTTTCGAATGTAAGATTTTATTTCACCCTCAAATCATTAAAATATATGTATTTATATATTACATATATAAATAAATAAAACCAACTTTTATTTAGAAAAAATACGTTGTGATCACATATTTGTATTAAATAAAGGCAAAAGATAAGAACTTCCAATTCCTAAAAGAAAAATAATGTAAGATCTTTGAGTTTTAATATCAGTATAGAAAAATAATATCAATCTCATATTTTTGTTTTAATTAAAAATCTAGTCTTCAATATCTAATTTTAAAATATTTTTCTTTTGATGTATTTAAAAACTCCATATTTAAAATGAATTTTAATTCGCTCAAAACAAGTTTTCTAATCAATATTTCAATAAATATCAGAATAAATAAAAATAAAACAATTTAGTTAAAAATTGTATCGAGCAACATTATTTATTGTATTTGTTATACCGGAAAGAAATTTTTTAATTCTTTTGAAAAAATTAAGAATAAAAATGATGTTTAAAGTATATATATATATTCATATAATAATTTTTTTAATTATATTTTGGTCATGTAACAAAAAAGTTTAAATAACCACCTTAAGTTTATATTGTTTAAAATTATTATTTTTGATATATTAAAAATATTTATAAACTTTATTTAATTGAATTTATATACTTTTTATATTAATCTATTTTCTAAGTTAAATCTAATCCTAATTAATAACATTATTTATTTGTGTAATTGTTCTTTTGTGTAAATATTTTTCAATATAAAAACATATATTATAGCATAATGTAAATATGTTCATCATTGGAACTAAATAATAGAAAGTGTGCTTCAAAATAGAAATCAATTAGAAAATGAAAATCATCATGTACTTATCAAGTATTGTTGTGATATATTATTTATATAAAAATATAAAAATATTAAAATATTAAAATAAAATTAAAAAAAATTTTTAATAGTACTAAAGTTTATCATAAAATTAAAAAATATTGAATATTTTTAAAGAACAGTTTTTCATTAACTTTTTGAAATCAAATAAAAATTTATATATATAAATATAATTAAAACATCTCAGCTTATAAAGCTATATTTAAAATTGTAAAGTAAAAATGCATATGATATACAAATTATAAACTATCATTTTATATTCAAATTTATTTAAGAATTTCTGAATAACCTATCATCAAGTTTTTTATCTATAATATTAACAAATAATTTTATGATCAATCCATGATTTGATGATAATTTCATGTATCAATTTAAAATTTAATAATGCTTAAATTTATTATCGTTATTTGATTTAAAATTGAAAAACCAAATCAAATTTATTTTTAAGTAAAATATTTAAAAAATATCAGTATTCGAATAAAATTCTTCTTCCATTCTATTTTTTTAGTAAAAATTATTTATTAATATAATCATAAGAAAAGTTTATTCAAATTATTATATAAATTTCAGTAGTAAATAGTGTTCTACATTTTTTAATTGTTTGCTGTAATTAATGACTTACTATTATTGCAGCTAAATATTTAATATATATTGAGACGCAAAGTAAAAGAAACAAATATTAGAATAAAATTTTAAAATATTAAATTTTTACCTTTATTCAATATTCAAATTCTTAACTTAATTTCTAAAATTAACATACACTATGAAGGAGTTATGAAGCTGAATATTTTAATTTCAATATAAAATATTTAGATTAATGTTTTCAAAGTATGATGTAGGCACTATAAAATATATATATATATATATATATTTTTATCGATGTATACTTATATTTAGAGTAACTTTTACTTTCATTTTAAATATTTTTGTCTATATAGAAGCCATTAACGTTTTAATTTTAATATTAAAATTATACTTATCATTATTCATTTTTATTTTTCCATATGTAGATCTTTTTTTGAATTGAAAATAATTTACTTTTAGAATTTTCTTTGAATAATGATTTTAGTCATGAAAGTATTTTTTTAAATAAATGCTAGTATTTGAATTTTAAAAATATGAAGTTGAGTATTATGAGTATTAAAAAAGATAGAATACAATTTTTATATTTCCGAAGTAAAATATATAATTATAATTTCTAATTATGTTGTGAGTATAATATTAATAAAATTAACTAAAATATATCATAATATAAATATATTCTTAACTATTATATATAAAATTTATGAAATACTTTAAATTAATTTTTATAAAATTAAAAGATGTTAAATGAAATTATCTCTAGTAAGTTTTTATTAATATATTTTTATTGTTAGATTAGCATAATTAATTTTTAATTTATGAAATAAATGATCATATTTATTTTATTAAAATCTATAATTATAATTTGTACTTACTGAATACATGGCTTCATAATTTCCTTATTTCTAGTATTAATTATATTATATTTTTGCGAAAAAATTTTGAATTACTTAAAAATATTTGTAATTAAATATCTTATATCAATTATCTGAAAAAACATATAAATCCGATTATATTTACTACCTATAATTAATTGTATAATACTCGTATAAATTCTTATCCAAATTAATAAATATTTATATTGTGTTTATTATATTTATCAAACTAAATATATTAATTTCTCTTAATGAATTTAATCTCAAGAATTATTTTTATCAGAATTTTGTTGAATTCAATATATATTTACTTAATACATAACTAAGTAAATACGTAAAAATATCTAAAATTAGTTTCACATGATTGCATTGCTCATTACTGTTTTCTTCTTACCTTTATAAATCTCTATTTAGATTATAAGATTTCAAATTACAAATATTGAGCGGAAATATAATCGATTAATAGCTTTATGCGTGGCATTCACTTTGTGACTTCCTTGACGCAGCTTTTAATGATTCAGTGCATTTCCGTTGATCGCAGCGTCGAACTTGTAAACACTTCGGAACAGAAATAGGATGCGCATATTAAAAGGGCGCATGCACTTCAATTTGATTCTCCTACTACGTCTAGCTTTCCTTTTTCTAAATTCAAACAATGAAATATTATAATGTCAATTTTGTTTCCAAAGAATTTTCAAGATTAGTCTTTTTTAAAATTTACTGAACTATATTAAAATGAAATTTCATTCCTAAATTATAATTATTACATGCAATATACGAATTTGAAAGCTGTATTTGTACATTCCACGAGCTTTCCTTATTACTCATGAAATTTAAAATGAAATTAAAAATGATATTGAATATCGAAACTAAAAATTGAAAAAATGGAATAATTATCTACGTTCTATGTTTGTTTATAATGGTTACAAAGTGCTATAATTTCATCAAAATTATCAAGTATTTGCAATAAAAATTAAATTTTTTATCCTAGTATAATATATATTTAAACTATATTATGATACTAATTTTATAGTATAATAGTTAAGAACTTAATAGCATATGATATCAAAATTTTCAAAAATTTAAATAGTTATTTAAAAACAAGAATATTGTAAAATATTCAAGAAAATGATTAAAATAATTAAGTAGAAAATTTTTTATAGAAATTTTACAAAATTAAACTTTTAATAGTGAAATTTTACATTTATGTTGATGATTGAATTATTGCATTTTATTCTTAAAAAATAACTCACTAATTCCATTTAGCTTATATATTCCATTTGCAGTTATAAATTAGCGATAGGCGATAGATATACATCTAATTTCTTAGCTTTATCTCTCTATCGAAGTATATTTTTATCTATATCCTTTTTTATATTTATTTAACTTTCTTTAATCTTTCGGCAATCAAAATTTTCGCAAGTATATTCGAATTTTTGTAAAAAAATGTATTTTTAATAAAACCTAATTAAAACATTTGATATATAAACTTTACGATTCTTTCAATCTTTTTTTATAATTAGTAAATTCAAATGATTTATCGATTATTTAATAAATTATTAAAAGTTGACTAAAAAAATTTAATTTATAATCAAATACTAAAATAATTCAATTAAGATAAATAATATTTAATTAATCAATAGATTTGAGAATTGTGTAAAATAAAAAATTTTAATTATTCTTAAAAATTTTTTTATGTTAACATAATTCAAAAACAATTAAATATGTAAAAAAAATTTTATTTATAAGAAAAAAATCAACATATTGAATTTATTAATATTATTTTTTGTATATAATTTTGTTTTAATATTAGGTACTCAATGTATTTATCGATACTTATAATAGTTTATATACCTAAAAATGAGAAAAATATTTTTCATAATTTTACACATCATTATCACTTTCTTGTATTTATATTTAGTTTTTATCCAATTTATGTATAAATTGCAATATTTAATAATACATATGTAAAACTTTTTAAAAAGTTAATCACTCGTTATTTAAGATTTTCAGTTTGTAAATTGACATAATTACTTTATCCATCTTCTTTTTATTATTTTTGTTAACTGCTTTCCTTCCCTTCCTTTACTTTTTGAATTTAAATTATTTATCCATTAAAAAAGTCTCCTAGTGATTTTATATACATGCCTATATAGCATATACGTCAAAGCCTATATATTAAATCCTTAACTTTTTCGATGTATCCGTCCTACCGCTCGAATAAAATCCAATCAACTTATGCACAAGGTTTTTACATTAGCGTCTTACAAGATAAATACACTTCAACTTTCAATACTATTTTATAGCTTACTTAAAATATAACAAACAATAGAGATATTAAGGAAATAACACTTAATAGTCATCCCCAAGAAAAAATACAACGCTTATTATTTTTGTAATTATGACACATGAACTTCATTTAATTGATTCTGACGATTCTTGATGAAAATTTATTATATTCTTATACTTATTCAGATTAAAATGTGGGATAAGTATTTCAATTGGTTCTCATAAATTACTTGATATATAAGATATTTAAATATATTTTCGATATATATATATATAATATAAACGTAAAATTCATCGTTTTATAATGCATTTAATAAATTAATTATGATTTATTTAATACGTTAATGCTTAATTGTTTTTCAAATAATTTTTTAGTACATGAATAGTTATTAAAACATTAGAATTATTATTTATATATAAACAAAAATAAATACAATATTATTAAATTGACAGGTAGTTATGAAAAAATATTACAAAATTAATATTAAACTTGACACAACTGAAATAATTATTTCTTTTTCATTTTTAATTTAATAAAATTATAGACATAAACTGTCTTCTATTTTAATTTTTATTTATAACTTACAATTGTTTTCAGAGTTATTAAAACACTATAATACGTATTTTAAACGTAAATAATAAATTTATCGAATTATTTGTCTAGATCATAAGAAAAAAACAACAGTTTACTAATTTTTTGCGAAAAGGCTATTAATAAATTAATGAATTAATTTTTCCATACAATATATATACTTTTCCATTAGTTGTGTATGTGTTTGCAAACAATATGAATTCAGATTTAATTTCTATTGATTTAATATGATCCTATTGTTTTCAATTTTATTTATTTATATGAATTTCATCTATTTCTTACTTTCACGTAAACAAAATTATACTGTAATTATATTTTATATTTTATCTATCTGTTAATATCTTTAAATATAAATTTTATTTTTTTATTTAAATACCGAGTACAGCAATATAAAACTCATTTATTAATCCACTTCCTAAGCAAATAACAATATTGAATCAAATAAAGGTCCTTATTTTATTAAATTCATGGAGAAAGAATATCTCATAATGATTATAAGTCGCAACGAGCATAAATTTTTTTTTTATATTGAATATCATTGACATAAATATCTCCTTATAATCCACTGAATTATGATTAATTTACTTTATTCATAGTATGTATTCAAAATAAATTTAACATTTAAGCATTATATAGAGATCAAACATATTTTATATTTATAAAAAATGAAAAAGAAGAATGGTAAAATTTTTCAAATAAAAATAACTTGGAAATAGACTTTAAAGTGATTACTTAGTAGTGGCATAATTTAGAATAAATTTTTCATGATTTTTTCGAATAAAAAAATAATAATTTTCAAAAAATCTATTATAATTACATATTATTATTATATATTTTTTTAAATAACACAATTCAATAAAGTATATTTTATTATATCTGAAGAATTTTTTCCATTAAAGAATTAAATTAAGTTAATTTTATTTGATATTTTATAGCATATATATTCTACTTCATTGATACTTTAAATAATTCTTGTATATAGAAATTTATTACTAATTATACGTGTTATAATTTACTTGAAAAATAATAAAAGTTGACAAATGTTTAAAACTAAAAATTGAACGATTCATTATTTCATAATGTTTTATTTCATAAAAGTTTTAACCTTTATAATAATATCGTATACGTGTAGATAGCTACTTGTAGAAAACTAATACAGAAAATAATTGAAGGCATACCCACATAAATTTTTTGATATTGCATAAAAATTAAAAGATCTGTTGCTAATCAATTTTAGTATTTAAATAATTTCCGTGATTAGAATATAAGAATATTTTAAAAGATTTTCATCAAAATAGGTTATATAAGATGTAAAAGAAAAATTATTATATTAACTAAATTATGTAAAAAATATTTTTAAACAAGAATCTAAATAATACAATATTATATTTGGTAAAAATTAATGAATTATATTTTTCAATTGAAATATACTGAGAATAATAACAAATAAGAATTTTGAAAAATATTTATGATTAATTTAATATGAATTTACTTCAATTTTACAATACCATGTATAGTTGTAACACTGATAATAAATATCTGCATTGTCAAATTGTTCTTGAATAAATTATCAAAATAATATATAATTTGGTATTTTCATATTATATTATAAATATTATAAAAAAATGAATCCTCTTTAAATCTGCAAATATTTGACAGACACTATTATATCTTATACTAATTTAATAAATGTCAAAATTTATCTAAAATATCATTAACTGTATAAGTATTAATAACGTTACATATACATATACATATATTTTCAAAAAATTAAAAAATTAAAAAGAAAAATTAAAAAGTCAAGGATTATTTTTTAACCATCATAAAATTAGAATACTGTCGTATAAAGTTTTTTAATGCTCTTAATTTAGTAGAATTCCTAACTTACAATGTTCCACTTAGTCATCCTACACTATTAATCTTATTATTTAATAGAAATCTTTTTAATATTTATGATAGTATGAGATTATAAATTAAAATTATTCAAAGAGATATACTGGAATATTATAATATTTTTATATTTTAATATTTTTACATTATTATCTTAAATTTCAGATCAAATTGTATTTGGCAATTATGTAATAAAAGCATAGTTATAATTTTTTAACCCTGTAAAATTACTTCATTATAAATGAAATATTATATAAAAGAATTAATTTACAAAAAACTCTAATATTCATTTACCATATACTAATTTTGAAATATTTTAAAAATATTCTAAATTAAAAATATCTTACTAAAATTAAGTTATAAAAAATACATCATATTTTGTAAATATAAACCCTATATTTTCATTGTAATTCGTTAATTTTTAATATATTTGTATTTAAATTTCATGGATTTTTTTGGCTATTTTTGTCACAAAAAATTTTAAAGAACTAAACACTACTTAATGTATTCATGATATATGAATATTCATTATATATATTTTGTATATTTTTGTTTAATTTTTAAATAATTTACAGTATACGACAAATTAGAAAAAATGTATTATACCAACTAATTTACAATAAAAAGTTAAAAAATTTGAAATAATGTATGTATATTGTATATTCATTAGTATACAGTTATTATTGAATAAAAATATGAGCTAAAAAATTTGTTATTTATATTATAAATATAATAAATAAAGAAACGAAGCTAGAATAAAATTTTATAGAAATTGCTTTTAAGATTCATACAAAATTTTTTATAAGTATTTGTAAAGAGATTATATTTTAAATTTAATACATTATATAATTACGATAATAATCTAAATAAGTGATACTTCTATAATGATTTATACTAAACATACTCTTTTTGCGTATTTTAGTATCCCTTGAATAATTGTAATAGATAAATAATCTAATAAATAATGTATATTATTATAATTTAAAAAATTTTAATACTTATTAAAATATAAATGTATTCTACTAATGATTTTAAATATGTTTCCTTATAAATTCCAGTAAATCGAAAAATAAATGTATTTTGATTTAGTATACTAAAAAATATCGAATAATTGATATTCATTTTTAGAAACAAACATTTTAATAAGTTTAAGCGTCCATTCAAGTAAGGTTTTCTTAAAATTTTTATAGCACGTTATGCAAAGAATTTGAATAACATATATTTAAATTAATATATGAAAATTAAATCATTTTCAAAATATAAAATGCTTTATTTCAATTAATTTAATTAACTTAAATATATTTTAATCGATAAATTTTATAGTTACATTTACATAAATGATCAAATAAGTTCTACGTAAATAAAGAACAAATTTCAATCAAATATTAATCTACTGTCTTAAGTGTTTCTACTTTTCAGAAAAGTTTTATAACAGATATTTATATATAAACATAAAAATGTATGAAACTTATTTCTATAAATTACTTTTAGAATTATAAACTAAAAATACTATAAATCCATGCAATCTAAAACAAATTTTATTAATTATACATATTGAAGTTAAAAAAAATTTTATTTTTGTGAATTGGTATAAGGTGCTTATGCATTAAAATAAGATACAAAGTTTAATAACCTAGATAATAGGTCATCAATGCATTTATCTCTGAGTTCAAAGGAATCGGTAAGATAATTAGTAAGAAAAAAAACAGCTGTTCACATTAAATGCATACAATCATCCGCATTGACGTCGTATTCCAATTAAATACCTCAAGTTTTCATCCTCTATCTCACTTATTCACTCTTCATCTTTTTCAATCTTTCAGATGATATTCAAACAAATATCAAACAATAGGACATGTGTAGAGGCTACAAAAATTCAAGTGTGCATGTTCGTAGTCCAACAAAATCACCTCATTCTCTTCCCCATTCCCATACTTTCATTACTCATATATATTACATGTACAGAACAAAAAATCTACATGAGGAAATCGAAAAATCCCTGTCGACGTGATAGAAGTACATCAGATTTTATCTTATGTAGCGAAGCTGTTGTTCTTCTTCCGATGGCTTTATTAAGGTATAGTAAATATTACGGAACGTTCACCGAATTTACTTTTGATATGAATAAATGACAAGATTCACAAATTCTTTTTAATCGGAATATTTTTTCTTATTAATTCAAATTATATAAATAATATTAGTATTAATTCTCAGGTCAAATTATTATCCAACCTAATTTTTTATATATTTTTTTAAAAAGGATATTTTAATTTTCTTCTTTTTATTATTGTTACAATTTAACCAAAAAATTTATAATTTTATAAATAAGTATAAGAAAATTAGTAATTATTAAAGTTTGTCGTTAATTGAAACGAAAAGATATATAACAATAATTTAAAGGACATAACATTTTGTATATATAAGTAAAATAATTATTAAATATTAAAAGAATTTAGATTACTTTTTCTGAATTATAATCTTGAAATTTTATGATTTTTAGAAAAATATATTTATAAAATAACTATAATATAGTATAAAATTATATTATTATACATTGTAAACGTTATATATATAATATAATACATAGCATAATTAAGAGTTTTCTATAATATATAAATGAAATATAAATATCAAAATATCATCATGAAATTGTCTTTCAATAGTCTGACTAATTGACTGATATCTATATATCCTAGAAAACTCTTATTATTCATTATCTACAAAAAATATAATAAATTACTTTGCACTTAAAAAAACAAACAAATACAATTAACTAAAAAAAGCTAAAAATATGATATTATATTGATAACATCATATTTTTATAGAAAATTGAATAATCTATTGTAACTAAATATTTAAAGATTATTTTTACATAAGAAAATTTATTATACATTATACAAATTAGTTTTGATAATCGTGCTTTTATTCTTATAACATATAGTTAATCAGTAATATTTGATATCATTATTTCATTATCCACAAATTATTAATCAAATAAAAATTATTTTTTTCACTCAATATTGCATATACAATCAGTATAAAAAGTAAAGGAGAGTATTTATTTGATATATAACGTATCAATAACGTTATAGAAGTATATATATACTTATAATGATAATAAACTATAACAGGTTTAAAGATTTTTTGTCAATTAATTAATATACTAATCCATAAAAAGGTAAAAATGACTATTAACCAAATTATTTTGAACTAAATAAAATATATTGCTCAATTAATAAATGTAAAGGAAAAGATCGAACGATATTAATTTTTTACAGTAAAAAAACTATATATGTAGTGAATTGAAATTAGTAGGACTTAACTAAAAATAAAGATATGTACTACATATGGAATGATGCTAAATATGTAATTATATTTAGAAATTGGAACACGTTTATCTTAACTAAAAATATAGCTATTTACTTTAAAATAAGATCATCTATGAACAGATCTTTATAGAAAAGAGGATAAAGATCAAACTCTTGAACAACATAACTTTAAAAAAAAAATTAAAAGATGATTGTATCTTTAAATTAAGTCATGCATATCTGATGAAAGATACGAATAGACTTATTTATAATGTTTTTCTTTTATTTATTATTTAGATTAATTATGTAGGGAAATTCGTGTTTTGAAATGATCGTTCAAACAATAATATGAAATTTCTAGATCATATTCTTTCTTTTATGTTTATATCTAGTATAATTCAGTTCATATTTCTTTTAAGGATACAATTGTATAAAATTATTTCTTATAACGCAGTATATTCTAATTCAATAATATTATGAATATTAAGAAATATAAATTTTAATTTGTAATTTTATTGAAATAAAAAGTTTTTTTTTCATTTTTATGTATAATAAATATAGATTAACGAACCAAATTAAATCATTTAATTAACTTAAATTAACATCCCATTACTTCGTATTTTATAAGCTAATATCCACTGATAAAATTTCTACGTATCCAGAACTTATATTTTAATGGAAATATAAAAATTACTTAATTCATTGTTACATAAAAATTTATTGAAAATATTTTCTTTTATTTTAAATATAATAAAAATTAAAAATTTCTAATCGTATTTTTAATTTAAATATTTTATCGAAATCTCTTATATTAAAAGAATTATTTAAAATTTTTATTAAATTATTTATTAGCCAGCATTCTAAACTTTTTATTAAATCTAAATTACTGAAAGTATAAAATAATATTTGGAATAATTTTTGTATTACCAGTCAAATAAGTAAAAGTGCGCATAATAAACTTTTATTTATTGGTGAAATATAGGATGAAATTTTTACTATTTATATCGGTACCTTCATTTATATTAAAATTTATATGATAACACAAACTGGTAAATATAATATTATAATATTACTTAGTATTAATTTGATTACTTGTGAAAAATATATGTTCATTGAAATCATATCTTGATTACAAGCCTAACACTAAAATTAACTATATTTATGATGCGAATTGGGAAGACTACAATGAAATAAAATATATATAATCAATGTTAATATAAAACTGCTTTATCCCAAACTCTTAAATTTCTACTTTATCTTGTTAGAAACGCACAAAAATTCAAAAGTTTAAAAAAAAGGGGAAAAAATAGAAAAATGAAAATGTAAAAAAAATATTTAATCGTATAATTCATATTTTTTAACATATTTATGTAATTCTTATATCTAAAATTTAAGAGCATAGGCAATCAAAAAAATTAAATTTTTATAAGTAAAATTCTTTTTGAATATAAATTCGTTGAGTTTGTACTAAAATTATAAAAAATATTTACTATTACATGCAAATAAATAGATTATCAATATTTTTGCTTATTCCAAATAGGAAATCGTTACATTAATTATTTAAATACAATAAAAATAAACATATTTATTTATCTAATAAATTATTAAAATATGATTTTTTAAGAATTGTATATTTATAAGCAGTTATTCTACATAATATGTAAGAAGTTTTGTAAAATTTGTTAATTTCGATTGTGGTAATATAAGAATCCTCAACAATTATAATGATGACGAAAACGAAGTTGATCATATTAATAAAATGACAAATACTATAATGATTATAAATTAGCATAAATTTTGAGCTAACAATATTCCGTAATATGTTCATTTCAAAGCTTTGATAATTTATTTGTATCATAAAAAGTTAAGGTAAATAATAAATTAGAAACATATATACAAACTTATACTTTTAAATTATATAAAAAATATTATTTATTTCGTTTAAGAAGAATTATCATATGAGTATGTCATAAATCGTATCAGCAGAATATAAACTACACGTGAAGAAAAGTTAAAAACAAAATATTTTGGAAAATAGTTTTAAAAATATTTAAAAAATATAAAAAAAATAGTGGAAATTTAAATATTTTTTACGTTTTATGATTATCCTTAGTTTTGAAATAATATTATATATTATAGAAGAAGTAAAAGTAAAAATCAAAGAAAATGCAAGTATATCTTGTACTGATAAACAAAAACAGTATGTATGACGTTGAAGTAAGCATATAAAAATGTACTAAAACTAATTGAATTTAAAAAGAATTAATGAACAACAAATACATATATATAGCTAAAAATACATAGCAACAAAATATCCTAATATTCTTGAAAATATGAAATATAAAAAATATTTTAAATAAAGTTTTCTCGAAACTTTTTTTTTAAAGACGTATTAAAGTATATTTAAGTTAACTCGAAGAATTATTTAATAATACGTAAATAAAATTTTATTATAATAAATTTTAAAATAAATAAATATTACAATACATACAATAAAATATAATTAGTCGCATAAAAAGAGACATACAAAAGAAAATTTTTAAGTTATAAAACTGAAATTTAAAAGATAAAAGCAAAGCAAAAAATATCATATAAGTATTTACTGCACTCGAACTCTTTAAAAATCGAACTAAATCATATGGAATAATTTCAAGTCAGAATGAAATAAAATAAGATATTATATCGTATAATAATTAAGATTTACTTTTATTTTTTTATTCATACTTTTATAAAAAATTTCTTCGAATACTATCTATTAAAATGCATTATTTCTTATCATTTATGATCAACTGTTTTAATATCTGGTTATATCTATCAGTAATAATTATTAAAAAGTATGGAATATTGAAAAACTGTATTCTCATTTAATATTTTTTAATTAATTTTATATTCATGTAAATATTTGATCGTTTCTTTTACATAATAAACAATAACAATTGGTTGAATAAATATATTTACTAATAAAATATTATTACTAATACAAAATTCAAATATAATTATAAATTTAGAAAAGTTACATTTACATTTTCTCAAATTTAAGAATAAATTTTAATAAACAAATATCAAGAATTTGAGTAATAATTTTATGAAAGCACTAAATTATGAATAAAAACTAATCTATTTATTAGTAGATAAATGTAGATTTATTAAATTTTCTTAATTATTTATATGTATTTATTAAAATTCACTTTTTTCAAAGTTCAATAACAAAATTAAGTTTTTATTCTGGTTTACATATAGGATTGAATTTCATTTTCATAATTATAAATAATATTTAAATCAAATATAATTTTTACCTGAACTTCCATGTAGCAAATTTTTATAGAATATTTAATATGAAAGTAAATGCAATTCCAGGAAAATTGCGATATTAGGTATCAATTTTGATACATAAAGCTGTTATTTACAGTAAAAATCAAAGTTTTCATTTTTAAATTTAGTTAAAATTATATATTTTTAAATATTATAATAGTTATAATGCATAAAAATTATAATTATATGATATTAAAACAAAAATATTTAATAACATTATACAGTAAATAAATAGTAAATGTTTTAAAAAAGTTAATATAAAATTTAATTACAATACAAAACACAATATATCGTTTGAAATTTTCACTACAGATTAAAATGATTAATCGTCTTCATGCTACATATCACGAACATAATTTATCGAAATAATTTAGAATAATCAAATGGATATCTCATCTGTATATATTAATCTATCTTATTATGTTAAACTAATAAACTTTACGAAACTCTATTGTGGTACTTGTGAAATTACTTTAAGATTACATCAATAAAAATTTATTTTTAATATAAAAATTTATATTGATTATTCAAAATTTTGAAATGTTGAGCTTTTAACAATTTTTTTGGAAAATTTTTACAATTTGTGATATTATATATTGATTTTTTTTTAATAGCCTATGGAATAGTCTATTTAAAATAATAAAATATAGGCTTATTCTCATTTGCTATAGCTATGTGAAAATTCAATTAAGTTTTTAAGTATTTAAGTTTATAAAAACAACTTCGAATGATAAAATCTTCGTTTTCATTAAATTTAATATTACTTAGTTAAAAATAGCTTTTTATTTTTTAAATCTTGATATATAAATTATAATGACTATTAATTTATTTTCAAGATCATCTGGTGATGATAAACTCTATTGGCAGACAAGTTGTACAGTCGGAGTCTTGCATAGTTTGATTACAAGTATGCTGCAATTCTATAAATAAAATAAGATATACGAATATGTAAATGTGTTAAGAAAACGTGAGGTCAGTAAAAAATGGCTTGCCAAAAAAGAAAAAAAAGGAAATATAAAATACGATCCAACTGAGTATAAGTTATTGAAACCACTAACAGAAGCTGAGTTACTCCATTATGACAGAATCATAAATTTCTTTAATTGTACGTTTACAGATTTAAGTATGGATCCTAAATAATTTAATGAGAATACGTTTTATTCGACAAATTTTTTTTATTAAAATTGCGTATTCGTTATTTTGAAGCCTCGCTCTCCACCAAGATATAACTCAAAATTAATGTGGATACAACTAAACAGCTGAGCACGGTAATCCATTAAAGGATGTTGCGTCTACAAACCAATTTCTATACATTGAGTATATCAAGTCTACATTATTATCTAATTTGTAAACAGGTGTAACCTGAATATTGTAGTAGGATAATATGAAAACTCGAAGTTTTCATACCAATATTATTCTATTTTAATATATATAAATCACTTATAAGAATAAATAAATTCCTATTTTAATAAATGCTATTTTGAAATGTAATTTTAATTTGATTTAAATGGATTTTATTATATATAAAATTAATGAATAATTTCATAGAAAAAAAGAAAGTAATAAATATTTATCATACATGTTTCAGTTATTTTTCAATATTATCTTGAAGAAGTATTTAATTTATCATAAAGGATTAAAATAAAAGCATTTAATTAAAAATTGTTGGTAAGATTTTCTAAAAAGATAGCTTTTAACAAAGTTTTATCAATTACAATTATAAAGTTAATATAACGTGTATCTAAATTTTATTAAATACTTTATGTATATTTAAAATAATTCGAATTTTTGATTTTTTTAACTATATTTCATAAATATTTTCCTTTAAATACCATTGTATTTAATTAATAAAAACGATAAATTAATTTATTTTTACTGTGATTAATGTAATTTTTATAATTGTAATTTTTATTCAGCTAAAATTTAAAACATTATAAGCAGTCAAAGATAAAAATTATTACCTTTAGAATTTTTTGTTTTTTAAAATTTTTTTAAAACTTACATAACGAATATCATTATGATATGTATAAACAGTATTCTATTTCATAGATCTTTAAATATAAAATAATAATTTATCCATTTTATCTATAATGTATACTAATCCTTCAAAGAATTTATAATATTTTACTTCGGTTCCTTTGACTTTTTCTTACATTTTAAATATTTTTCGCCTTTTTCTTAGTAAATTATTACAGTTTTTTTTTCAAGAAACTTCTTTTTACTAATTAAAATACTGTAGAACCAAATGAGTAAATCGATATGACTCATTTTTTTCTAAGCGATACTAAATATCAAATTCATATTTATCAAAAAAATTTAATCACCTATAGTTTTAAAATTAATATTTTATTTAGTTAACGTTAAAAGAAAAATATTACAATCGATAATTATTGTAAATTATAGCTTGATGGTATATATTATAAAATTATATCTACGCGTTTCATATATTTAAAAAATAATTAAAAGCTTCTCGAAAGTGTTCGTTCAACAGATGCGTAAAATATCTTGTTTTCGCTAATAATACCATCAATCTTTCTACTGAAACAAAAAAGACGTCGAGATTCGTCCATTGATTACTTACATATAATACATATAAGTAGAACTATGACGCACCAGGAATTTAGATTCAACACCGGGAACAAAAGCTAGCATCACTCAAACATGAGGTTATAAAAATGAAAATAATTCTATACTAGAAAAGATGTTTCAATAATCATAATAACCTAATTGACAATATATTTTTTTTATTAAATTAAAGTATGTTACAGCATCTAATTAATGTACGACAAAAAATAATCCTTAAAAAAAAAAAATTTTAATATTTGTATTTTAAAAATAGATCTTTTTCTAAAAATTAATATTCATTTAATAATTATTAAATGCTGAATGATTTTAATATCAAATACATTTAGAAAAACTGTAAAAATTTTTTTTTATTTTTAAGTAAAGGGTTATAAAACAATTGGATAGAAGTGTTATTATGAAAAATTTCATTGCATAGGTAAATTATTATAGTCAAAAATGTATGATTTTCAGAAGGCAGCTTTAAAAGTTTTAAAAGGTGGTTCAAATTTAGTTCATTTTTAAAAATATTATCGAATTATTATTATAAAACATTTTTTAATTTATTAAAGTATTCAATCTAATTTTATAACTTTTCATAAAATATTCTTTTGATAATATTTAATAAAATATTTACTAAAATATTTAAATAAAATATTTAAATAAAATCAGAATAATATATTCCCTAAAATTAGAAAAAAATTTGAAGTATTTAAATTTTTCCGAAATTTAAAGTCAAATTTTTATTTAGATTTTAAGGTGATAAGATCAATTATTTAGTTCAATAATATTTTAAAATTAAAAGAACTTATAGTCAATAATTATGATTTGAATAATTATATAAATCAAATTTATTACAAAAACGGTTTATTATACTTACATACTAGATAAATCAGAAAACGAATAAATTATTTTTTTTCTATTAAAAGTATTTATTTTGTAATTAAATATATTTGGAATATCATTTTATTATTATTAAAAAAAAATAACAAAATAAAAGAATTAAAAGATCCTTAAAAATAGCACAATAAGAATTTTAAACACTTTTTGAAGTTCATAAAGTATAATGTCTTACCAGAATTAAAAAATTTATATTCAAAATAAAGAGTAATGAATGAAGTAAACAGGGAACCTATATCTAATACTTTCGTGTAATCAAAATTAATTATAAGCTCAAAGTAAACACTTTCTATATTCAATATCTCTTTATACACATGATGCAAGAGATCATTCTGTAAAAATTATTCTTTTATTACTCAAATATTTTGATTCATTCGGTACATATAAAATTTTTACAAAATTAGGAAATATATAATAAACGTTTACAAATTTATAAATATAAAACTAAAATTTATAAGTAACTTAATTAAATTAAAAAATGAAAAAAAATTTTATTTAACAGCATTATGGTTTTAATTAAATATTTTGTTTATATGTAGACTTTCTTCATATCTTTTATTTCTTTATCGTGAAATTATAAAACTCTCCGTACGGAAAATTTTTCATCCGAGTATTATAAATTGCTAATTCTAAATTAAAATATGAACCAAATACTACTATATGGAATTATCATAATATTGATATTTAGATAAACAAAAATTCCATGTAATCTTCGTTAAACTCGCAGTACAAATAAACCTACATCAGCATTATAAATGAAACTTTTCAAATAAAGAAATAAAAAATCGAACTTTCTATTAAATTTAACTATGCACATAATAACAAGTAAATATAAATTGTCATTTTTTAAATAAATTTGTTTTAAGTCGATTTAAAAATTTAAAAAAAAAATAATATTTAATTATAGTTTACCATGAAATTTTAAATATTCTACAATAAATAATATCTATTCAATATTATTATTATTATTATTAATTCAAATACAAAATAATTTTTCTATGTTAGGCAGAAATTAATAACTATAAATATATGTTTGTGTTGTATAATATATGTGGTTATAAATATAACCGCTCATAACTAAAAATGGAAACTTTGATAAAATAATTTATTTTAATTTGTAATCTATTAAATATCAAATATTTATTATTAAATATTTCACAAGTTGAATTAATTATTGATGCTTAATTGTCTTAACAAAAAAATTTTATTTAACAAAATTACCAATTAATATCATAATTTTTAACCTTTTTTAAATTTAATATCAATAGTAAATAAATAGTCACCCAGTAAAACCCTTTACTTCCAATCAATTTACTCTATAAGTCAACTATTTTCATTACATTTATTAATTTTTTATAAAACAAAATTATTAATAATTACTTTATAGGTGATTCTATTTATTTATAAATACTAAATATTTATAGTTTTTATACGTTTAAGTATACTGGATTTAGAATATTAAATTTACAAGCGAAAATTAAAGATAAATAAATTATTTATATACATTTTAAAATACAATAGTTTTTTTAAATAATCATTTTTTAATACAATAATATAATACTAATTTACAACTATTATATAAAACTCGATATAAAAAATATGATAGTATATAAAATCTTATTGTATAAAATTGAAATGAATTAAAATAATATAAACATTTTTAATTAAAAATTATATTCTTTTAAAACTGAAGATAATATACACATTTAACTTTATAAAATATTTAATTCTATAGGATGTATAAATCTTATTTTATTTATATTACTAATCGATTAAAAAAAATGTATTTATGATTACATTTTTGAAAATTTAATACTTTTTTGTTTTGGAATTTATTTCAATAAATTTCAATAATATTCATTAAATTTTTATAGGTTAATAGAAAGTATTTATTTCTATATAAATAGTTTTTCAATTTCATCATTATGTATTATAAATATATATTATTTAATTTCTTTTTTTTATTAATGTATTTTTAAAAAATAAAATATGCAAAAATGATAACCATTTTTTCACAAAAGATCATTTTCTCAAAGTTAACTGATACCAAAACTAAATAACGTGCATACTTATTATATATCTTTTTCTGAGAAGAGATTAGCTTCATAATATATACTAATTTATATATAAATAAAATTTATATATAAATATAATTTATATATACTATATAAAAATGATACATGTATAAGAGACGAAAATTTACACTTTATATTATAGACTATATATATATATATATAGAGAGAGAGAGACTTTATATTATACACAATTTTAATTGAAAATATTCTAACAGTAGCTAATAAGGCATCATTCGGAAATATATAGATCAGCATTATTAAATGAACTCTTGACACAAAGGTAATACAATTAATTATCAACGTTTACTGTATATCAAAAAAGTCTTTGTTTTTTGCTTGGAAGGTAAATGTGTAATTTAAAAAGTCTAATTTTAGTCGTGTACATATGAATATCAATACATTAAAAGCACATTCATAACAATTATAATTCTACATGTCCTAATCAAAATAAAATTGAAATAACTGAAAAAGAATTTGGATTTTGAATATTAAAAAATTTTTTCAAATCTTTTTATTCGTAGTTTTAGAAAAACTGATAATTACTGTGATAATTTAACTTTTAATGTATAAGATGAAACTGAAAATATAATTAACAGATTCACGTTATTTTACCGGAAAATAAGTAAAGTACTAATTAAGAAAATGTGTTCTCAAAGTTAGAAGTTTATTTGATTCTGAACAACTAACATACAGCAAAGTTGTAAAAATGATTGTTTAACGAAAAAATCTTCAGAAAACTTGTTTATATTCACTTTATGAGCAGTTCTTTTAAATGACTCTTTGAAGACTTTAGGATTTATCTGGAAAATGTCAATGAAATATCTCTTTAAATCATATTATAAAATTATCAAAAAATATTTCTTAAAGAAATCTACCTAAAATGTATTTAAAAGTAAGCTTGAAATATTTTAATTAAGAATATAATGAAACTAAATTAGTAAATAAGTAAGATTGTGTTTCTGCTTTGTAATTATATAATTAGTTATATATTTTGAATAAATATTTTTTAATATTATAATTTTAGGAGAAAATTTTCTTGGAATTTTTTTCTAACATATATTATTTTTATTTATTATATTGTTTGTTATATTTAGACATCGTTTAAATGAGCATCTTATTCATTCTTTTAATTATAGTATATATTTTTTATTATAAAAATTAACATTTTTTCTTTATATTTTTTTACTATTACTGATATTACGTTTTTAAAAATCATAATAATTTTATATATTTGCGTTTTTAATATCGTAACTTAAAATTTTTACTAGTAATTTTTAAATTAATGATTAATAAAAAAAAGTACGATTTCATAAAAGTTTTGAAAAATAGTGTTATTTATTGTAAATCTAAATTCTAATGTTATTCGTACAAAAAGATTTAATTAAGAACCTTCAATCTCTTTATAGTTGTATAATAATACAAATTTCAAATTTGATTATAAAAGTTACAAAAATATTTTCAAATAGAATATTATATTTTAAAAAATGTAAAAGATAATAAAACTGTACAATTTGCAAAATTAATATCAAATAAAATAAAAATTCGTAGGGAAATAACCATAAATAAGATTACGTAGTTAAAAAATTTAATAAGTTTATTCATATAAAATAAAATTGTTCGAAATTATAACGCTATACAAAATATTTATACGTAGTTATCGCTGCATAAATAATTGATGCCCGGAGACTGCAGAAAAGCTTTTTGATGCAAATCAGAACATAACAAAATAAAACGGAAATGGATATATTAAAATCTTTTGCAAATACTTGAATATCATTTATTTTCTATTTGTATATTTAGAATATTTTAAGAAATATATTTCGTGACCTTTATTTTATTGATAATATAATAGCCTACATAAAATATTCTATTATAAACAAATTTAAACATCTACAATAGTTTATTTTTCTGTACAAATGCATTACATTAAACAAAATATAATTTGGAATATATTAGAAATTTATAAACTTTATGGGTATTAAATGATCTTGTTCTTAAAAAATAATAAATTTTTCAAAACAATTATAATTTCTTAAATTTATTCATACTCGTACTCTTATTGTTGTATAATATAAATATTGATTTAAATCAAATTGAGTAGTTCGATTTGTATAAAATGAAAAATATATGTTCAAACTATTAAAAGTCTTTTTTCTTGAAAAAAATTTTAAAGATAAATTTAACTAATTCTTTTTAATATCATTACTCTTACTAATACTACTTATTCTCATAGATAATAGTAGTAATACTTTCAGTATTTCACGATAATTATTTGACTGCACCAAACAATGTTTCTTATTTTATATTTTTTTATAATGATTCATAGTTGATTTTACTTAAACATTAATTAATATTTAATATTTAAAAATAACTCTTAAGCAGTATAAAAAATAAAAGATTTTTAAGTTTATCTGTATGTAATATGTGTGTATCTATATATATATATATATATATATATCTTCATATTTATAACAATATAGATCTTAAATTTTTGAAAAAAATTTTAATATAATTTTAATCAGATCAACTCAGTTGATAATCATGATAATTACGATCATCATAAAAAATTGCTATGTCAACTATTGTAATTATCGCATCAATATCTGGCTGTATTTATGTATGATAATTAATGCATATTCAACATAAATGTACTATTCGGTTATATATAATAACTCTAAATACTTAGTGATTTATTATAAATATGTAGACATAAATAGGCAATGTGTGGTTCTTATTTATACATATATTTTTTATTTTAATTCTTTAATATCATACCTATATAGATATAATATTAATCACAAAATAATATTTTTGATTAATTAATTGATTAATAAAGAAGAATTTTTATGAATAATATAAAAACTGTTTTCATTTTCCTTTATCTCTTGTATCACTTAATTTAAAATATGATTCGGTTAATATAGTTGTTCTATCGATTATTGTAATTTTAAAAATAATATAAAATAAAATATAATAAACTTCCAAATAATAACAATGTTAAGTAATAAAAATTATAAATCCAAACTTCTTTTCTAAAAACTTCATGACTCCCGAAGATTATTTGACAAGTTCTTACAAAATTAAAAGATAGCACTTGTAAAATTATATGCTTGCCTTCTATCTTAATGGTTGAGTAAACTGCCACTAATAATTTCAAGATAAAACTAGATATTTTTTCTCAGACATTGAAAAAAAGGCCTTTTTTGAATAGATATATTATCAAAAAAAAAAGACTTATCAGGAAAAATTGTAGAAATTGATATGATATATTTATTAATACAGATTTTTTTATTATATTATCAATTAGATTCTTAATTTAGTGCTAAGTATATTTTTGTATAAACTTTTTTTCTGTAGTTTCAAAGTATTCAAAGTATATGAAGCCTTGAACGAAATAATTATGAATTAAATCTAAAAATTTATAATTATTATAAAAATAATTTTTAAATAGAAAAAATTTAATTAAGACAGTGATCAATTTTTATATAAGTGATTTTATTTGTGAAATATTACCCCAAATTATTTATCCGGTATTTACTTTTACGAATAAAAAATGGTTTTTATTTAAAAACAAAAAATATGAAAATAAATAAATATGAAACTAATAATTGAGTAAGAGGTACCTTTAACGACGTGCCCTGTAATAACCCAAATCTCTACAGGGCATACGTGCGTACTGAAAGGAAGATTAAAGGTTCGCACGTGAACAACTCGGGTCGCGTGTTATGTATTACGTAGCAGCATGATATGACGTGCCACTTTGTAATCGATAAGCAGCGCCTATTTACCAACCTGTTTTAAACTCCATGAGTCAAAAGTACAGGATTCATGAAATACGTAATGAATCATATAATGAAACGACCGTATTTTTTGTTGTTAAGTACACGGAGGCGCATCACGCCACGAATAGCTCTTTAACCAAGTTTACTATACCTATGATTTTATCCGATTACACAACATTCAGTTTTTCCATCGTTTTAAAGCAAAAGGAAAAAATTATGCGCATACCTGGGATTCTTTAGTTTATAAAAGTTTCTATAAATTTATTCGATATTATATCTAGTACAGTACCCGAATGAATACGAATCTACATTTGAGCCATTTGATGTAATCATTTTTCGAAAAATACTAAAAATTCTTATGCATATGTTAGCATTTTGCAAAATCGATGCTTGTTTTTAATTTTGAATTTACTTTTTATAATGGCATTATACTATACTCGAAAGCAACCATCAGTTTGAAAAACATTGCCTTTATTGGTATCAGTAAAAATCTCACAAAGCTAAATATGATTTAAAACTAAATGTATGATACACAAAAGTTTTTAATACTAAATTTAAATTTGATTTCAATGTAGAGGTTGAGATAAAATACATCAATATTAATTCTTTGTAACTATGAAATCTTTTAATTGCTTTTTGATACTATTCGAGATTGCAAATGTTTTAAACTATAGACTCCATTGACAAAACATAGATCCATATTAAATTAGCTTGGTTCTACGCTAAAAAAATTTTTTTAAAAAACTAATTTTATATTTTAATTGTAAAACCATCAACATAAAATATAATTACATAAATTTCCTAATATACGAAAATACCTTTGATTGAAAGTAATATACTTCAAAAATATCAACCATATATAAATAAAATTTATTATAAAATGGAGAAAAATAAATAATTTAAAGATATACGACATACATAAAGTTAAGAAGGTTAGTTTTTCAATATTTGTATCTACCCAGCTTGCTACAAAACTTTATAACTTCATTTGAAAAATATATTTACATGTAACTACGGATATGAAGTTTAAGAGAAATACACATTTTTATTGAATAACAACACTCACTCAATTATTTATGAAAAAGTAATTACATAATGAAACTGATACAGAAATTTACAATAAAAAATAGCATAAATTTTATTTTAAACAATTGACAATAATTAATCCGAATAAATATTTTTAAAAAACTATGAAACGAATAAATTCAAAGTAATTGATATAAAAAATATTAATGCTTTAATATTAAGTAACTACTTGATAATAGTTTAAATATAAGAATTATTATAAAAAGTTAATAAATATATAAATTTATAACCCAAAAGAAGATTTATTAATTAATATACTTTTCATACGTTATAATATAACGGCATAAAATCAGTGATTTTGCTTATAAAATATAATGTAATGAATATATCAAATTGATTTTTATCGTTTATTCATATATTGCAAAGAATGTCATTCGTTGAATGAAAAACAGAATCGATATTGTCGATGTACAAGCATAGATCAAGATGTCAGTCTATTTTTCGAGCATTGGGATATAATTTTATTCGAAAATTTGTCATGCGAGTAAAATTCGTAGATATAATGGGACGCAACTTACATCCGAACTAAAACAGAACCGTATTACAGAAACTTGCAGGTTTATGCATAAAATTACAAAAATATATATTTTTAAACTAATTAAAAATAAAAAATTTTAATGTGTTGAAAAGATAATATTTTACAGATGAAATTTTAATTTATTTCTATTACTATAACGTTAATTATGGTCACTCTTAAATTAATTATAATTAAATTATAAATATTTTATCCTGCTTTATTATTCATGAAATTATCTATGCAAATAAGTCAAACCATAAGATAAAGTAATCAATATATTTTTAACTCATATAATTATTTATTTTTTCTATAAATGATGATCTTTGAATATTTAATATTGTTATTTAAATAATATTGATTAAAATTCCTAATCAATAATTAGGATAACCCTATTTTCTAATTCAGAGTATACTTACTTTACTTGAAGTTGATATTACAGGAATACAATCTTACTAATTTAAAATGAATCTGAATATTTCACTCTTTTTCATACTCTATAGAATTCTTTCCAAGAACATAATAATAAAAATTAAGTTTCATGGTTTAATTCTAGATTTCATTGTAAAATTACTTTAGCTTAAAAAATAATTTGACTATTTTAATTAGATTCAATTTCAAATTTATTTTCAAAACATTTACTTAGTACGTCAAATTAAAAACAAAATTATTTTCTATTCGGATTTGATTACAAAATTATTATTAGCATATTGCTCATTTTAAAATTGATACACGTCGTTCATGATTCTTAAAATGTACGAATAAAGTAAATTAATTATATATTTTCAAAATTTAGATAGTGTTTTTTAATTTGATTAAAGAAAAATATTATATCATATTTAAATCATTAAATAAATTAATTATGGAAAATCACAAAAATATATTGAGAATTTATAAAGATATCATGAAAATACTTTGAAAAAATAAGTAATTTTATGGAAACTCTATAATAAAGCTATTTCGTCAATATCATCACTCAATATTATTACATCATAATATAAATTACAAGATGAAAAATACTTCTAAATTATTTTTTACGAATAATATATTTTCCTACAAAATATAAACTTCTAAGATTTTATTTAAAACATTATGTATTTCAATAATTTATATTATTATGCAATAATAAGTTATAACTGTAACCAAAACATTCAATTTATGCTAAATTTCTTGATTTACATTAACGAGTTCTACGTGGAAGATTCATAATAATCAATTGATGATCCAAAAAGAAAATAAGGAAAGAAAAAATAAAACTTGTAAAATTCCCTACTACATTAAGTAAAGTCTCATCAATTTCACACCAGCTTGTAAACACTAACCTTGTAAAGTCCCATTTCTTGATACTTCCCATGCATATACAGTTTCTTTTATAAAATATATATATAAATATTGTATAAAAAGCATAATATCAAACGAGTAACTGACATAGATGCATGTATACTATGAACCACATAAGAGGTATTTTACAATACTAGAATACAGGTACATACCTTAGATACGTATGTAAATAAATTCCATATCAAATCAATACATACTCGAATCCATGTATATACAACTATAGAGTAAAATATGTATACTTTAAGAAGAATACAAATAAAACATTAAATATTCAAAAAATAGTAACATAATTACATACTATAGATTAAATAAAAAGTAGTAGCACTGCAAAGATACGAATCAATTATTCAAATATAAAGCAAAATGCTATTAGGAACATAAATAAATCTCAAACATACAAAACAATATAGTGAGAATAACGTACATAAAGAATAAATATATACAAACTTGATTAAAAAACCTTTTCAAATTATATTGAATTCTTGACAAGATAATAACTTTGTAACTTCAGTCCATATAACCAAGTTTAAAGCGATTTACAAGTAAAAAAGCTTGAATTAAAAGATGTATCCAAAAAATTTTATAACAAAATTATAAATATTTCATGAAAGTAAAATTAATAAAAACAATATTTATCTTCTGACTGTCCTGCCAAATATCTATCAAATACTATATTTAAATTATGCATCAATATTTAATAATAAGATTAATATTAGTTAAAATTTAGGAACTTATTTAAGCTATAAGATTTTTTAATGATATTCATAATCAATTAGAAAAAATTACGTGTAACTAAGGACTCTTAGCCTAAGGCAAATGATAAAATTACGCTCCATATATTTTCTAATGTAATCATAATTAGCAAATGCACCATTTTGATACAGGCAAAAATTCTTGTAACTTAACTATTTTCACATTAGTAGAATAATTGTTTACAGATATGTTATATTATCTAATATACTTACAGACACTATAATATTTATTCGAGCAATATTATTTCAAAATAGTATTAAATTGATTATTATCTTCAATAATAGTATATATTTGATTTTAAAAGGTTATTACATAAATTTATTGAGTTATCTATTTTTTTTAATTCATAACTTTTCGTATTTAATCATAGATAATGTACAAGTTGTTTTCAATGTTACATTTTGTTTTTTCAATTATTTACTCAAAAAAAATATTGTTACGCAAATTCTACTAAATTATGATTTAATTATTTTAATTTACTTAATTATACACTATAGTATTTTACCATTAAAATTAATTAAATATATATGAAAATCATTAGTATTTATATTTAAATTCGCTATCTAGATAAAAGAGACACATACCAAAAATTAAAAAATTTTATTTTATTCAAATCTTAAAGAATGAATATAAATTCAAATATTTCTGGATTAATTCTAGTACATACTATTAAGAATATTTATCTTTAAAATCATCTTTAAAATTTTTTTTTAAATACAATCTAAGTGAAGAAAAACATTCTATGTCTATAAGGAAGATTTAAGTACAACTACACGGTCAACTATCAAATATGTACCATAGTACTTCACTAGAAAAAAATAAGAATTTTATGACATAATACTGAAAATGTATAACATTTAAAAATATTTATTTTATTAAAAATATTAAAGAATATTAAATTCTAAATCTGTAAACATTTATAATCTTAGTTAAAACTTTTTTATAAAGTCCGTCATACTAGATGGAAGATCAAGAATTGTTTCTTATCTACAATTAATTAAAATAAACTAAATTGTATTATCCTTCTTATTTGATTTCCAAACATACTATTAAATCTATATCGGAAGTCATTTAAAAGTTGTTTAAACAAAATTATGCAAATTACTATTACAAATTTTTATAAATTTAATTTTATAGTGCAAATAAAACACGATTAAATATACAGAACTTTTAATAAGAGTATCAATTGTAGTAACACGTATACATTAATAAAAACGTAAATAAACCATCAATATCAGTTAAAATTTAAAAATAGACATCAAAACTTGATAGCAACATATTTTCTTAAATAAGTCTCAAAATTTAAGTATAACAATAAATGAATGATAAAAACAAAAAAGAAATATATAAAAGAGTTATATTTACAAAATACAAATTTTATTTAATGAGCAAAATACTGAAATTTTAATTATTATTCTGCAGTTTATGTATTAGAATTTATAACTTCATAATATTATGTTTGATTTTTACAAAATATTATAAAAAGTAATTAGAAATATTCTAATCAAAGTACTAAAATAAATATTTTAATCAATATTAGACAATAAAAGTTATTTAAATATTTTATTACAATTATATAAAATAATAAATTAAAGAATAACATAATTTTGTTTCAAAAAACATTAAAAAGACAATGCGTAAATAAAAGATAAATATTCCATCTTTATATTAAATTAAATTTAAGTAGAATAGAATAGAAACATATATTCATTAAATAAAAAATTAAAAGTATTATGTTTGTAATAAAAAAAAGATATAAATATTAATTTATAAATTAATCATTCAATTTCCATCGTTACAATAAAAATTTGATACTATGAAATATTCTATACATATGTAAAATATAAATAATAAACTAATTAAAATAAGTTACAAATTTAAATTATATTTAATAAGTAACTTAATAAAAAATGTATTGAATCAAATTAAAAATTATATCGTAATTGTGTATATAATAGACTTCCTATAGCATATGAAATATTAAAATAATTACCTTGAAAAAAAAATTGACATGATGTTCAATCAATTTTATAAAATACTAGTATATTATAAATGCAGCAAAACTAATATTTAAAAATTTTTTTTTAATTATTATAGATTTGCATAATTTTTTTTTATTGTATTAAATATATTGTTTAAGACATTAGTTATTGTACCCTTTTATTCTTAAAATGTACTATATGCACTTTCATGTCATTTATTCAATTAAAATACTAAATTAATTTATAAAAAAAAATAAATTTAAACGTACTTGTATTATATAAATATTATTAAATTAGTCTTAAGCAAATAATGTTCTTGAGATAATGTATCAAATTTCATACCTCTAAAAAAATTAGAGATTTATTCAATGAATCTTAGTTTACTTTACGTAAGCCGAAAATTTTAAACTCTCTTTTAATTTTAAATCTTTTAGTTAGAATAGAATATTGGTATAGCCTATTTTTAAAAAAATAGAATAAAAAATATTAAAAAAGACAAAAATAAGCTTAAATAAAATTTTTATTTTCGACACAACGGTTGACGTAAAATTCTGAATTTGAAATATCATTATCAGAATTTTTGCAAACTTTATAATTAGTGTTTTTTTAATTAGTTTACATATATACTTTCAATAATATTATATCGGTGTTTGAACTATACAATTAAATAACTATTTAATATAACTATTTCTATTTATTTAAATATATTCTAGAATAATAAAGATTGCTTCTTTGTCATAAAAAATGTTTATAGTGAAGAATTTATTATGCTTGATTAAATAATTTAAGGAAGTATTAAATTTATCAAATAAGATAATTTAATAAACAAAAGAAACAAGATTTTTTTTACTTTTTTATATTTTTTCGTAATTATTCTTTATTGTGGTGTATTTTATTTATTATTTTTTGAAGCAATAATTTTTTTAACTAACTCAATAATCGGTATACACTTCTTTAAAATAATGCAATACATTACTAATATTTACATTATTAATTTATTCATTATATATTCCTAACCCATTATTTCTTTAATATTATGTTTATATCAAAATAAATATTAATTATATTAAAATAAATAGAAAAATTCCCTATTCTAGTTTTACTATGAACATAAAATAATTTTATTTTTAATAATAATGTGTTCTAATTTTAAACGATAAATTTTTAAATATTGATTTAAAGACATATATTTTAAAAATATAGACAATGATTTTTATCGAAGAATAATTATTAATAAAATAATGTCAGCTTTAAAGTTTACATTTTTAATTCAAAATTTACACGTTTTAAATGAATTCAGATCTAATTTAATAATAAAAATAAGGCTATAAATATTTTTTTCAAATAATAAATTTATTATAGATGTAAAATAGGTTTCAGAGAATTATATTCTGTATATTTTTAAAACTATAATATTATTTATAGCTTTCTAATAACTCATTAAAGTTGATAATAGAAAGTTTGAATTTAAAATTTTTTAAATTGACTGTCAATTTACACTGATACTGTATTCTTTCTTAATGAAAATATCATAAGTCTTTTAATATATTATTATATGTGATTAATCCTAAATTCCTTTTAATTCTAAATATTTAAAAAGTAAGTAATATTATCAGAGGATACTTTCTATCTTAAATATATTAATTTTTTATGTTTAATGAAAAAGATTTGACGATATATATTTTAACAAAAATTTTCTCCGTAGATAAATTCATAATTATTAAATATAAATTTTTTGTAATCTTTTAAGTGTATAATTATACTTATAAAATTAATACTTTTTTATATACTTATTGTTCAATATTAAGACTTATAAATTTAACAATGATTTATTATATTAATTTAAGCAAAACATTCTAAACCATAACTAACTTTCTTAAAATTGAATTTATTGTGTCATATAAGAATTATTATATCACGTTTAAATAATTTGATTAAAATATTTTCGTGATCTTATTTTTCAATTAAAATTAAATATATGATTTTATATTTCTTATTTTATCTATTTACTTAGCTCATTATAATCTGGTTTTATATTTATCCTCTTTAAGATAGTGTAAATTTCAGTTCATAATCAGAATATAATTTCATAAATTAACCTCTTTAAATTCTGACAAAATAAACGAAAAATTATTAGTTTTTAACAAAGAATTAATATATATATACACTAAAAAGAAATTTTAATTAATTTATTTTTCTATTCCGTTTACAATTTTTACAATCATATCAAAATAATGATATTGTTTAATATGAAGTTTTGTAAATTTTATTCAAATCTTTCAAAAATCATTTTTCAATAAAAATTTTGTATTTTTTAAAATCTACTATGTATGTATAGTTGACAATGTTATTGTCAAAAATATAATTGACATACGTTACTTCCAACTCGTAAGAAGTATCTATTTTTAGGTGAATTTTAATAACTTTAATAAATTCTATAAGAATTTTAATGGCTATAATCAATATTCATTATCCAGATATTCATATATTTCAATAGAAAGACTAAACTTTATTTAAAATTTCATAAACATCTAGTTATTAGGTAAAAAAATAATTACTCATAATATTTATAAAATAGCATTATAAATATTATTTTTCTAGTTAAAATAAAATCTTTTTGAATACTGCATGATATATTTTTTATGCTATTTATAATAAATAAATTTATAATATTAAAAAAAATAAAAAAATATAAATAAAATTTGAAATTTCTATGTGTATATTATCAAATTTCAAATTCTGAATATTTTATTCAAATGCACATATATACATATATTTATAATCTAAATTTAATTCTAAACTAAATCGAAATTATTATGATCAATATAAATTAATCAGTAAAAGTGAATTTTTTATAAAAAACTAATTTTTTTATAAAAAAAAAGGATATAAAATAATTTGAATAAATTACGCTTAAACATTTCAGGAAATGAAAAATAAATTAGTTGAAAAATCAATTTTATTACATTCTCCTATTTTTAATGCTGTTAGATACTGTATATCATAAAATATCTATACTTTTTCAATTTTTTAAAATATATTTTAAATTGATTATTAAAAAAATACTTTTGATAATATAATTGATAAGAATTATTAGTTGATATAATTCCTTGGTAGTTATTTTATAATACTTCACAATAATGAACAAGTAAAATAATTCCATTATAATTATTTATGAATAATAGTTCAATATTTTTTATAAATATTTACATTATTTTTAATTAAATTTCTTAAATAATTCCTATATAGGTATTAATTTATAAGATCCATAATAAAATATTTTAAATAATTGTTTTTCTATTTATAGTCTCAATAATATAAAATATACTATAGAACTATTATAAAAACTTAGTATTGATTATTACAATTATATATAAACTCAGAATTTAAAAATTTTTAAACAAAAAATAAATATAAAAAGTTTGTAAATTGAACGACAACTAAAATGAAACAATTAAACATAAAAAAGTTAAAGAAAAATTTAGTCTATTGAAATCATATCATGAAAAAAAATAAAAAACTAATTAATTTTTATAAATATTAATTTATTAAATGTTTTATTCTTAATTTATTTGGAAAATTGGCGAATGATTGGATTTCAAAACTGAGAAATAAGTACTAATTGGCTTGCATACAAAAGAGCAAAAACTTTGATAACTGATTTATCTTATTTTGATAATAAATGTACAGTATTTACTTGAACGAAAGTTTAATTCATCTGTTTCATCAATGCATAAATAAAAAATTTGTATCTCAAAAATATATAATTTTTTTCAAAAAATTGATTTCTAATTGATTTATATAAATAATTTATCGATGATTGGATGATAATGATAGTATTTATTATCTTATTTAATGTTTGGTACCGGATTTCACTCTTAATTTATTTTATATTGTTAGATACAAAATAAAAATAACTAATAAAAGAAAACTCAAGGAAAGCAGTAGACATTGCTTTACTGAATTGTAAGTTGGATTCATTACCCAATATTTTTGTAAAAATTACTCTTTCAGTTGAGTTACGGATATTGGTACATTTCTTTTTGATTCATACTGATTTTATAATTATAGCGTACGTTTTATAAAAAGTTATATACATAATAAGATTCTTATACCTACTCGATTAAATATAATAAATAATATAATTTATACGTTTAAGACTTTTAAAATTTATATTCAATATAAAGTTAATCATTTTTTGTAATATTTAAATAAATATTTAAATATTTATTTAAATTCACCGTGTACATTAAATTATAATTAGATTTCGTAGAATCTCTGTTCTTTATTAATTATCATCATATCTATCTTTATCATTTAAAATTTTTTAATTAAAAATAACAAGCTTTTAAATTTACAAATAAATAGTATTGTTTTCTTTACTTCGTTTGTAAAATTATCTAAATATATATCTTTTGTTTTTATAAATGAATTAATAAGTGGAATATATATTTATATAAAATTTATTAATAGTTTATAGCATATTATATGATCAACTACTATATTCTTTGAAAGCGTAGAGTTATTCTTAAAATATATTTAATTCCAAATATTTCTATTAAGTTTTGAATAATAAGAACATATTTTCAATTAGGTATTCAGAAAAGAAAACTTATTTCATATTCTCAATTACGTAGAAAATAAATGATACTTTTCTTCTGTATTTACATAAACGATTGACTATTGTTTTAGCTAATGAATTTTAAAATATATCAAGTACAAACAATCGAGAATATTATTACAGATATACAAGATTATTAAGGAGGTAATGGTAGTTTCAATGTTATTCTTTTCTTATTCCAATGACTAACATTTTTTATCTATTTATTTTTATTTATATATATCTATCTTTTTTATAAAATTTTTATGCATTCATGAATTAAATTTTAATTTTGCTGTAAAATTAGTTTTTTAAAGTATATGTTTCATTTATGTACATGTTAAATATATAATTAAAAAGAAATAAATACTATAGTTAAACTCATTATTCTCATAATTATATTTAAATCTAATAATTTTTAAATGTCATATACATCATTTTTAGAAAATCATTCCAAGTATAAATAATTTCATGAAGAAATCCTCCTTCTATTTCCTTTATTTAAAAAATATTAACTATTTTTGTAAATATTATTCGTTAAAATAGTTATTAATTGAAATATTAATAAGTATTAAGTTCTAAAAATGGACTATTTCCTTCTCATTGTATTTAAATGTAAGTAAAAATGTAAACAACAAAATGATATTGTAATTTAAAAATAATATTTCTATTTAAAATGTGTAACGGAACATTGAAGTTAAGTTATTTCAACTTCAAAATATTTTTAAGGATTTAATATTTTTCTCGTTTATATCAATAGTTTTAACAAAGATATAAAGAAATATGTTTTTAAAAAATTATAAGTTACCTACAAGCAAAAACTAGTATATCAGCGATTCTATCAAAAATTAACGCGCACCCTAGTCAATGTAAAGCATCTGACATCAAGATTGGGTTAGCTAAAGGTAATTATTCAAGTTAATATACCATGAAACTACTCTTTCAAAATTTTGACTCCTAATAGCGATGTACATGCTCCATTTTACTGAAAGAATAAGACGAGATAAAGAATGAACAATTGTTACGACACATAATTGTTAACGTTAGCACATCTCATTTTTAGGACAGTACATGTGACTGGCACACATTTTCACGAACATTTTCAGTGTGTATAGTTAGTGGTTTTAAATTTACTTTCGAGGCTTATATTTATGAAATAATTTTCGTTAAATTTTCAGTTTTATTTTACTTCAGTTAGAAAAAGAAAAAAATTTTATCTTTTATTAAAATTATTTTAATATTAATGTAGCACAATTTTATAAAATCTAAAATTTTTAAAGGTAATAGTATTTTTAGATTAATTCTAGGTTTTGCAGTTTATTTCTATTTATTATAATTAATTACTAATTATTCTCTAACTATGATCAACTCTAATTAGGTAAGATATTACCCATAGTAGAATATAATTAATACTAATGAATGTAAAATGAAAGTGAATTAGATTTATTACTTTTTTAGTAATAACAATTTACAATAATAATTTACAATATAAAATATTCAAAATTTTTAATTCTAACAAATAAAAGTACAAACATATGATAGTGTAAGAAAATAAATAATATGTGATATATATATATTAAGGTTTTTTTCATAAATGTTTTTCACATAAAACAAAAATCAATAATACGAAAGAAAATTATATAATATAAGAAAATTATAAATGATAATAAAGAAAAACACAATTGAGCATATTAAGCTTTATCACACATTACAAAAAGTATTATTTATGTCATTTGTGATTCAAGATCATTTGAGATTCAATTATTCATGTTAAAATATGTAAGTAAAATTCAAAAAATTATAATTGTGATAAGTTTTTAAAAATTATGAAATAAATATTAGATGGAAAATATTAAAATTAAATTAAATTATTGAGGTTTCAAATTTTGAACATAAAAGGAGTGAAATTAAAATTTTATATCTAGTTAATTTTAATTATACAGTAAATAAGAATTTATCGATTAAAAAATTTTTTTAAATATTTTTTATATGTTACAAAATATTATTCTTTAGTATAATTGAAACTTATTTTTTTTGAATATTAATCAATGCAATAATTTTTGAAGTAAAATATTTTATATCAAATTATCTATAATATTGTATAAGATAATTAATACAGATGCAATATGATTTTTCTTACGTAATTTGGATCTCTTTCAATTTTAAATTTTAACAATTTAATTTTAAAAAAGTTCAAAAAATAATTTTCTTGTTGCTTTTTATAATCTGATCATTTATACGTTTGATTCTATAGATTAAAATAATATCTGTAATGTATAAACATTATTGTATAAAAAATAGTGTTCATTTTTAATAAAACAATTATAAAAACTAATTAAAGAATATAGTATAATCAAGTTTAGTATAATTAATTTGAAAGAGTTGGCTTGTGCCCGTATAAAATATTTATTGTATATAGAGTAGTTTTTAAAATCATACAGCTATGAAAATGATTATTCGGAAAATATTCTGTGATAGGCATTGATGCACGACTTACCCGATGCGTATATCAGTTCTTGGTGAACACCTATAGTGTTAGAAGAGCCGAAAAATGAATATACACACACAAGCACGAATAAACCAGAAAGGCCGAAGCAGACGTGCCAGCGATGCGATGATCGTGCAACGCATTCTTTCGTCCCTTTCTTTTCCTTAGCTACCTTTTTCTTACCTCAGCTCCGAGAGAGCAAACCTGTTATCCCTATCTTTGTCTTTCGTTTCGATCATTCTTTCCAAGAGATCTTTTTCGCTTTTTTCGCCTCCTGACTCACACGTCACTCAATAAAAAGTTCTCCTTCATTCTCTATATCCTCTTTCTTTTTCTCACCGTCTGTAGCTTTCTATCCTTCTTAATCGCGTTTTTTTAACAATTAATCGGGTTTTCTATTACTGATTTTACTTGATCAGTACAAAATTAAGATATTAACTTCAGAATAAAATATTAAATCTTTTTATACGCGATTATTCTTCTTAAATATTAATCACAAAACTAAATGTTACTGTATGTATAATGTAGCATCAATTTATTTATATAAATGAATCATTTATATCATATTTCATATTTTCATGTGCTATTTCGGATTAACTTGAAAAAATATAAAATACTGAAGGTCATTAGCACTGTCATAACAAACAATTGTTCTTGTTTAAAAAAACAGTTTTATTATGCACATATTATACATTATATTATATAAATAGTTGCATTATATTATATAAATTATAGAAAAAATTAAATATTTAATATTTAAGTAATATTATTAATATTATTTTTATTTTATAATATATTCTAAAATACAATTAAAATAGTAAAGATATAAAAAGCTCTTCGTGTAAAGTAAAGTAATATCGGAAACTTAAGTACTCTAATAATAGTTTATATTTTTATATGCTGATGTTTAAATAAAAAATATGATAAAAATATAAAATTTCTTTCGATTTAAAAAAAGCATAGCTAATTTCATGAACAGAACAATTTACTGAATTCAGCGATATTTGAATGAATTGTAAAAAAGATACGGACTTACCAAAAAAGATCATATGCTCAAATACAATTTTAGTAATAACTTGCAAAAATTTCAGTTATTCGTAGCAGGAATAGTTGAAAGTAATTTTAAAATAAATATAAAATATAAAGATATAAAATAAAAAAAAATAAAAAGTTTCTGCAACTTATTTAAAATATTGATTAAAATATGTATATTGTATAAAATTGTAATGCATTTCAGCAACAAGGTTTTAACAAAAATATTAACTGGAATAAAAAACTATAAATATTTAATAATATAATTTATTTAATATTGATACTAATGAAATACTAAATAAAAAGTTTGAATTTTTTTAAATGTCTGTACCACTTATACAGTATCAATTATTTAAAGTAAAATATGGATGCATTGAAAATAATATCTCATGAAATGATAATATAAATCATATTAATAATTTATTTATAAAATATAAGTATCTTATAATTTTTAAATTAATAATATTTTATATATTTTTACCTTATTAAAGAAATCAACATAAAATAAAAATAATATCGTCATAAATACATAAATATAATTATACGAAAAAGTAAGAGAAAAACAATTATATAAATCTATTTAAATAAAACTAAAGCAACTTTAGTTTATTAACTAATTCATGAATCAAAATAAATAATTATAAAATTGAATTTTAATAATTCATATAAAAACATCGATATGAAAATATAATTCACAGTAACAAATACTACTTTTAATCTTCTTTTTTTTAAATAATAATAGTTAATGTTGAGTGTATTCTTAAATTTTAAATATTAACGTCATATTATTCATATTATCGTGAAATATTAATACATAAGATTACATTAATTTTTTGTCAGATAACGCTCGAGTATTCAGAATAGAAGAAATAAAAATAAAAATTATTACAAATTTGTGTTGAAATCTACTTCGTCATTCTAATTATATTCTTAAATTAATTTGTTAATTATTATCTGTTTTAAAAGTTAAAAATAATTTTACGATTTAAAAATAATATTGTAAATTGGACACTTCAAAAAAATGTTTCTTTCTTTAATAGAAATAAAAAAAATTTCTAAAATTTTTAGAACTTAATAAAATATATTTTAAATATAATATATTAAAAAATATTAAAAACTTTTTTATTATTTTCTTTTATATTAATTTAGTTACTATATATAACTTTTAATTTTATAAATTTTAAAATCGATAATTACCACTGGT
The DNA here is from genome assembly GCA_018907195.1 of Dolichoris vasculosae. Classification (NCBI taxonomy): domain Eukaryota; kingdom Metazoa; phylum Arthropoda; class Insecta; order Hymenoptera; family Agaonidae; genus Dolichoris; species Dolichoris vasculosae. The sequence goes on along the minus strand of JACCHY010000010.1, from coordinate 7,976,049 downwards.
GAATTATAATTATTAAAATTATTTTTTCTAGATTAATTTATATAAAATTTTAAAAACGGTATACAAAAAACTTGACAGCTTTTTACTGAAAAGTTGTTTGTATAAATTAATAATCTACTAATTAATTAACTATAATATTTTATTTATTTCCAGTCATCGATCATATTTTAATCATCAAACAACTAATTTTGCTATTAAAAAATTTTGTATAAATAGAAAATATGCAAATATAAAACTTTTAATTCTTGCTAATATGCGCTTCTAGTGTATTCCAGATGTAATTGTCTCTTGCTCTAAGAGTTTTTATAACTTTCTATTATTTTCGATCATTCTATCTACGCTTTAATTATTCCTAATTTCTAGATCTTATTTTTTTCAAAAAAAAATTTTTGTATAATATTTTTAAAATGTAATGTGTAAGATGCACAGTTAAACAGTGCTACGGAAATGAAGTTACAAAGCTTAATGTGAATAGTAATATTTAAAATAAATTAACACATTAGTGTATTTAATATAGTGTACATTTGACTTTATTTCAACCTTTATAATTACATTTAAATTTCGTTCCTGAAATTTAAATTATTTTATTATATAAATATAGATAATAAATTTTTATTAAAATATTTATATAATACTGATACCATTTTATAGATTATCTATTAAATAATAAGTATCTTTTATAAAAATTATTAAATATTAATGTTATCAAAATATTATTAATTATATTAATTTAGTATACATTATGTATAATAATTGTTTATAATATGAAAAAATGTATGGAACTGAATCTAATTTAATTACAGAGAATTAATTTTCAAAGACGTAAATATTCTTTAACAAAAAAAATTTTATAGTAATATATATGTAATAATGTCATACAACATGAACTTTATAATCTTTATAATTATTGGAAACATTAAAATTTAAATATCTTTATTAATAATTTAAATTTACCTCGATTTATAGATAATATAAAAATATTAAACTCTATTTTTATCATTGTAATATATTTTGTACAAAATATATATTATAAGTATACTTTAACAATAAAAATAAAACATTTTAAAAAAAAAGTAAAATTTTTAGTGTATAGAAAACTTGTGTAAATTTTTTATATGCTTAAAAACTTACAATCTTATTTTTTTTCTTCACCTTGTACACGAGTGATCTTGAATAAGTATACTCACAGTATTCATATCTTTTATATCCAGTCTTTTATATTCAGTAATATCTTTCCTTTTCTTTTCATCTACAAACCCACATCACGATATCCAAGTATTGCATGTACTTATTGTCAAGACGAGAATCACGGCAGAGGGCTTCGAAATAACCTGTCTTATGAATAGCTGTTTTAATCGATTTTTATAAATGTCGATTATATAAGTGATAAAAATGGTATATCTATTACATTTTAATCCACTAGTTTGGTCTCCAATTATGTAACTAAGATGATGTCTTTTTACACTCTTCTCTCGTCTCTCATACACTTCTTATATTTCTTACTATTCTTTCATAGAAGCGAATGACTCATAAGGTAATACACGCATTCTCATGAAATCTTACGGAACGAAGGGCCCAATTCTCACAAAAAAAAGACAAGTGCAATCTCATGTTCCTAATGAACTGCTTGGTTTAAAGAAAACTAAAAAGCTTCTTACAAAAAAGAAAAAAACTAATAAAATTAAAAGTTAAAAAATAAAAGACAAGATATCCCTTTTACCTGATCTTAGATTGATTTACTCATTCAGTATAGTTCACTCTAGTTTAGTTACTAAAGTCAAATTGATATGATCAGTTCTTACTCAGAATACAAATTATTATGTGTATATCACTGACATATTATTTTATTATAACAAAGTGAAATTTTCCAATTATATAGTAATTAATTATTTTATTGCAGAATTATTTTTACCGTATGTACTCTAGAATAATAAAGATAGAATATATATATATACTCATTAATATACTTATTTATTACTTAATATTGGCTATAAATATATAATTTGAACTTATCTCCGACTTATGAAATTTCTCGAAAACTGTTTCATAACTACACATAGCTATTCAGATATAAATATTTCTATAAATACTAATTTAAAAAGCTTAAAATATAAATGAATAGTAACAATATGAAAAAAAATTATCTTAAACAGAAAATATTTTTAAGTAAATTTAGTATAAATCTAATATACATGTTATAATTTTGTTTTAAAATCTAAATTAGTACTTCGTACAAGCTTTAAAACTATATTAAATCTAGATATTTTATTATATATCTCTCTAAATAATTAATATTAATTACACAGTAGTTAAGCATTTAAAACAATTTACTAATTATAAAATAATTAAGAAATACAATTTATATAAATTTAAAACTAATTTTCAGGCTTTTGTAATAAATTTTAATTAGCTCAATAAAAATTGATCTAATCGAAAAATCAGAAACTTAATCGTAAATTTTTTTAATTAATACATAAAATTTATAAATTTGATTAGATTTTAATTTGACTTTTAAAATATAAATCATTTTATATTTAAAAAATTTTTTATGCTTACATTTCATTTAATCTTAATCAAAACATTGTTTTAAAGATAAGAATAAAATGAAAATAAATAATAATAAAATGAAATTAATAACCGTATAAAAATCTCTTTCTACAAATAAACACGATTACTTTAAAAAAATAAAATATATTCTCAACTAAAAATCTAATCTTTCTTAAAATATTTTGTTATGTTAATAAATACAATTTTTATATGTTAAAATCTTTCTAAGACTAACTTTTAAAATATACATTGTATTTATAGTATGAACGTATGCACGTACATAAACTAATTTTAATAGTTATTCTGGTTATCTCAATATATATAACAATCCGGTCTGGTCCATCTCAAGGAAAATAAAAACGTTATACTTTATATTGGTAAAAATGCACTAAAGTGTTTAAATAACTTAACAAAAATTTATTAAGTTATGAATCAAATAATTATGCCATATTTTTTATCTAAGAAAAAAAAGTAGAAGAAATTATGTAAAACAAAATTTCTTATTTAATCTTATGCCACATCGAATGTTATCAGTCTAAAATAAAATTTATTTTTATACGTTTAGTTTTAATTTTTTTCTTTCTTTCTTTCTTTATATAGAGTATATATTAAGAAATCTTCAAATGACTGAAAATATTTATTTAAAAAATATTTCAGAATATTTTTTATTTAAAAATTTTGAATATAATCTCTATTTTGAAATAGTTTTTAAAAAATTCGAACATTCATTACGTATCTAATCCTTAAATATATTTTTAATTTCACAACAGTAGTATTAAAAATAATTACTCAAATGCCTATTTTTCTTTATATATTTTATTATATACATTTACCTTTAGCTGCTTAAAAATATTTTGATTTCTTTGACTTTCAATTTCTATTATATATCCAGCTCATCTTAATATTAAAAACAATTTAATTATCTTGTCAGTCTTAGTCAAAATATGAATATTAAATATCTTATTAAATTAATTATTTAAATTTATTTCTTATTTAATTTTTGTATTTCTTCGAAGTTTAGTTTTTAGTAATCCACTTTTTTAAATAACTTTTCCTACTACATATTTTTTATATATAAAAAATATTAGAATAAATATTACAAGGAAAGTTTAACTAAATATTGTATTAATATTTCATAAAAAATTTAAAAATACTATAAAAGTTTTTGTATCTGCTTGTCCGTATGTAAATAAAAAATTACGAAAGTTTAAAGAAATTAATAGCTAATAAATGTAAATAAATTTTGTAGTATATAAATACTATGTAACATTTATAAATTAAATTTTTTATAAAGTAGAAAAACTATATATAACACAGGTTATAAAGAAATTTAATTTGTGTCGTAGCCTGAACGCGTACATAGGTTATTTTGGATTGCGTTTCGATTTCTGTACACGCGTTCACACAGTCCCCAGTTGTGCGTCAAAGTATCGTTTGCTTCCATAGATTAGCGGACCGAAAATCTTCCCGTTTCTCGACAATTTACTTTCCCGATATTGTTTTCTAATCTAAAACTTTTTCCCGATTACCCGATAATCTCGTTCTGTTTTATTACCATAAGATGACTCTCGTAAACAAATCTGGTAACACGTATATGCCAGATTCCCCTCACGACCCGATCCAGGTCATCGAGCTGCAAAAATGCATTTCTTATTTCCCGCAACTAATTCTACGAATCGTCGCGATATTTTTCACTGTCTTGCGCTTCGTCTCTTCTAGACTCTAGGGACAGTGTCTTTTTCTCGATTTCAATGGGACCAAGGATTGTATTTTTTTTCTAGTGGAAGAGCCTGCCGCCCGATAGTCTGACTACTTCCTGAGTCCGCGACTTCTCTATTGTCTCCATTGGAAGAGCCTGTCGCCCTACAGCCCATTTATGATGCTTCCTGTCCATACGCAACCTAGCTCGTACGTCGCCCAGTAAGCCTGACAGTACTTTATCTCGTTACGGGTTGGAAGTCCGCCTCGCACAATGCCATACCGGACTCCATCCGTATAATAATGAGTTACTCGCATCATCTCATCTCTCTCCAGTACATAAATTTCATTTCCTTACGATACTTCTTCGCGTTACTTCCTCATACATTTACACGTGCTCGTTTAGAATTTTCCCCCACAACAACGCGTACAAGGCTAGCATTGCGCGCCGATGTGAAAGAAAACTCCGCAAGTGTCTTTCCTCTCCGTTGCGCATATCTGTGCTCCGAAGAACAAGTTTTGTTCGTTCGATCTTACACAAATTGCGGGCTATGTCATGTATTTGTGAACCTATAGTGAGAAACCAGATAGATTAGAAATCGCTGCGGCTGTATGTTTATTTTACCTTACAATTATTACTTTATCTAGCTTCGCTATAGCACAATATTTCTCTTACTTAGCGCTTTTGAGCCCAATAAATATAATAATTATTAATAGTAATTATTCATTTCTAATAAATCAAAAATTAAATTATAAATTTTAAATATTGTAAAATTTAAGTGTATAGAAATTGAATACTAATCTGTATAGTAAAAACTTTTAGTTTTCAAATTATGCATTTAAGCCTTTTTTTACTTATTTTATGTAATTATAATAAATAGACGGGTTAAAATATCTATGCACTATGTAATAAAGTAACCACGATTTTTATGAGCTTGGATAATAATTTTTTCCTTGTTTTTCCTAATATAAAAATAGTCTCCAAGATTTAAGAAGACTCCTGTATCTACATATCTTCTATATATGTTCCGAACTGTGTCATTTATACATATCAAACAATCCTAGATTAAATCCCGTAGAGAATAGACGATAAATCACAATTCCCAACGGGTGACATTTCGTTTTGTAGAAACAGGTCGTGCATGTAATTCACATGCATATTTCTTTTACGCCTCCGTGCTATTAAATTTTTTTCTTATATTTTTTTAACTATTTATTTTATTTATTTATTTTTGAACATTAATTTTAAACGTCAATGACTGTTGAATTAAAATTGTATTTTTTATAGTCAATATTCATTCTTTTTTTAAGTAAATATCAAAAAAGAAAATATTTAAAGTTAAGTAACATAGAAATATATATATATATATATATAAATTTATTGACCTGAATGTATAGTAAAAGTAATGATAACTTTATATGTATATTTACATATTCTTCATATTACTAATTATTGATTGAAAAATATTTCATAGATAAATATGGAAAAAGGCTAATTTACATAAACTTCTATATCTATATGTAGATTATAAAATACTATATATGTAAAAGATTAAATAGTCATTAATGAAGTCATTTTTAACGAATTTATCATTTTTAATACAATTTGATTCATAAATATATATTATTATTACGTATATAGTATGTAAATTCATTACTTTTAATACTTTATCGTATTAGTTCTATAACACGTTTATAATATTTAAAATATAAATTATATCTCTAATAATATACAAATAAAGAAATAAAATAAAACAGAATACAAAAAAGTTGATAATGTATATAATAAAGTTGATATAATTAGAAATTAAAAGCAAAATGAATAAATATATGCGTAATCAAAAAACAGGATCTGTAATAAAATGTGAAAATGATTGGTTTAATCGCTACTATAAAGAATAAAGGGGTAGAACAAACTTTGTTCATGATAGTTTTTTGCAAACTACTCATAGCTAATATAAAATATAGTCGATAACTGCAGAAAAAAAGATTGAAAAGGTCTACACGGAATAAGTTTGTATAGTAGGAAACTAAATGCTGAATGGGAGTAAAAAGTAAAAAATCTTAAATCTCTACAATTTTTATAAAATAAGTTTCTCAATAATCTCTTAAAAATTTAAACTAAGTAACAATAAATATGCTATCTCTAATTAAAATTTTAATATTTATTATCTTATAACTGAAATATTCATATACATAATTTGCAACTTGAACATATAACTATAAAAACTTGAAAATAATATATGATTTTTATTATTAATTTCATAACTTACTTATAAAACTATTATATATAACATAAGTATAATATATAATAAAAATTCATTATACTGAGTATGTATATCTTAAAAAATAATTCACTACTTTCTTAAAGTGCATTTATTAAAAATACATGCTTAAAAATGTAATCGATATTACAAATTTTTCTATCTTTAATCACTCAAGATTTATTTTAAGTTTAAAATATTTATTATTAATTTATTACTAATTTTATTAAAAAAACCTTAAAAATATATGTATCAAAAATATTTTTTAGTATTGAAGATGTCCTTTCTTTTTTTATATATACTTGTATCTATGAAAAATTATTAACAAATGAAATAAAAAAAGTAAACTGCAATTACATTCAAAGTATCTAGATACAAATTTCCGAAATAATTAATTATCTCATTGATTTTCACAAAATATAAATACCTTAAAGTAAAACTTAGTTTTCAAATTTTAGTAATTTTATATATTTTATTTATATAAAAAATAGTATAAGGTATAGAGAGGTAAATACATAATTATTAGTATTTAACAAACTAATAAACCTTATGGATTTAATCTTATTAGAAATTACAGAATAAAGTCTTGAACATTCTTTAACGAAGTATTGTACAAAATTAAAAATATCTTCATTACTAAATAATAATATATTATTTCTTAACAGAGAAGGAAACTATAAAAAAAATTTTTTAAGGAAAAAATAAATGAAAGTAAAGGAAAAGAATAACAGAAAAAAGATAAAAAATATTTTAAAAATATAAATAAAATTAATAATAAATGATTGAAAAATCTATAGAATTGCACATCTGATAAAAAGTATGGATCAACCTAAATATTAAAAAGACGAAATGTGAAACAATGTGTATAAGAAATGTAGAAGAAGAAAGGAATAAATAAAACAAAAACAAGATTTATCGCCTCAAATACGAGCAAAATGAAGAAAATAGAAGTAAGAGTCATAGAAAAGGAAGGAGAAAGGAAAGGTAAGCTAGAAATGTGCGGACGTTGAGATACAGGTATACACTCCTTAAAGTACTAGAAACTTCTACGAAAACCAAATTTCTCAAAAAATTTTCTTTTATACTTCAAGTTATATATTTATATTTACCCCTTCTTCTATTTGATCCACTTGATCTTTAGTTATGTTAGAAATAGATATAAGTAGTTAAAATATTTTAATTTAGCTATAAAAATAATAGTCAATTATTATCTAAAAATATTTTTAATTATTATGAATTATTTTTTATTTATAAAATTGATTTTTAATAATAAAAGTACATTTTAATATACATACATAAAAAAGTATGTGTTTGAAATAGAAAATAATCCAGAAAAATTCTATATATTTTCTTGACTGCTATATAATCAATATATGTTGATATAAATCTTCAAAGGATAATAAATAAATGACTTGCTAAATTCAAATTAACCAATATTAAATATTATTTAATATTAATTATAAAAATAAAATTAGTTATTTTATACAAATTAATGTTGTATAAATAAGTCTTCTTCTCTTAAAAGTGCATGTAATTTCTAATATTATTTATACATTTTTGATCAAATATGACAATGGTTCTTTTAAAAGTTTCTTTTGATTGTTTATAATTTCTTTTCTAAATTTATTCCAATCTGTTTATTTAACGCTTAAAAAAATATTTGAAATGGAAAACTATTTTTTACAATTGTATCCATATCTTATTATAAATTTCATTGTACTTTAATTCTTATATTCAGTCATTATTTTTAAAATGTTTGTCGATAAATTTCTTCCGGTCTGTATCAAGTAGCAAAAAAAGAAAAAATCTGCTTGCATACAATATTATATCATAACTTTCATATTATAGCTCGTATGATGGCAGTATCGTATATCATATTGTGTAGCGGTTAGTCATGTCAGAAGCAGCAATCACCAACTTCCCACAAAAGATGTCTGTACCGAAATGTTAATAATCGCCTATACATCCTTTATATAATGTCTTTCCATTCTTTATCCTCTTCTTATACTCATCAATTTTTCTATTTCTTTTATTTATTATTTTATCTGTATCTTCAAAATAATTAAAATAAAACTTATAATGTATATTATACATAATTTATTGAGCCATTAAAATGCAATCTATATAGAATATTTAATAATTCATAGTTTTTAACTATACTTCAGTTAAAATTTGATAAATCTAATAAGTATTTAAAAGTTTAAGTTGCTTCAAATTGCTTAAATTGGAAACATTCTTCTATGCTTTCGTGAAATTGAATATACACATTATAACCATTGATAAACTGTAACGATAAATTTATTGACCATTGTCAAAATGAAAGTTAAATATAAATATTCAATGAAGATACAAGCATTAAATTTTTATAAAAAATTGAATCTTATTAGTAAATAAAAAATTACTTTAAATTTGATAAATGAATATTAATATGACTATAATTTCTTATCAGCCTCTATATATATGCACCTATTTTTTACTTTTCTCTTAACAGATATTATGGAAAGTTAAATGATGAGAAATATAAAGCTATGATATCATAATAGATTTTTTTAATGACCCATAATATGTACCAAAAATAGAAATCGCACAATTAATTGATATATATTTCGATTTATTTAAAAATACAGAAAATTACATATCACAATTGAAAATATACATAAGACATAAATGTCAAAACGATTAAATAATTTCTACATAAATACACAGTACCTAATGTTAAAATAATCTTTTATAGATATAAATCTATTATCAAAGTTTATATTGAGAAAAATAATAATTACACGATTTTTCATTACATTTTCATTGAAAATAATATCCTTATGTATAATATTATTTTTAAAATAACAAATCAACTTAATTCATATTGTCTTTTTTTCTTAATTATTTTCAAATATATAAACTTCTATACAATGACAAGCATTTACTCTATTAACAATTACATTAATATTGATAATAGAATGTCTTATACTATAACTATTTTTATTATTTAAGGAAATAATTATATTTGTTATTGATGTTTAGAATCAAAATAGCATGTATTCTTAGTCAATGCACAAAATATAAACAAAAAATTAATAATTACATATTTTTAAATATATGAAAATTAGTCATATATAAATTATATTCATGTAAATTATTTGTTGATTATAAAAACTTTTTTGAAAAAAAAAATTGAAGTTTAATTAATATATAATAATTATCTAGAATCATATATGTAATACTGATTTCAATAAATTTTTACCATACTAAATATTGTATATAAAAAAAAATTAGAAGTGTTAATAAAATCTCTAATTGTGTATTTATTCTTTAATCATTAAAATTGATTTAAATATTTTGTAATCAATCGAGTATTTTTGAGAAGACGCTTAATATTATTAATTTTTTCTTATCACAAACAAAATTAGAATTTAAAAATTTAAAAGTTATTTTCATAAATTTAAAGTATATAAGATATTCTTCATGATTTCCTTTTAATTGCACAAAATATTTTATAAATATTAATTATAAAATAAAAATTAATATGTAATGAAAATTTTATTATATTTATAAAATATTCGCTATATTTAAACATAACGTATTGTAATAACTAAATAGCATCTAATAATTAAAGAAAATATTATTACTAATTTCAAAAATACTTCTAACAATTATCGGATATTATCACAACATTTTTTTTACAATAGAAATTTAAAAAATTAAAAGAATAAAGTTAAAAAAATAAAGTAAATAATGATATACGACTAAACTATTCTTAAATTATAGATCACAAAAAATAAAGAGCGAAACTAAAAATAGATATTTACAAGATTTATTGAAAAAATAATTTACTTTCTTAAGAGAGGAAATAAAAATTTCGCATAGCTTTTTGATAAGATAAAACCAGAATAAGTATAAAAATACAATATTTGTCATAGCCACAGATGAACTTTCTTTTTTTCATTAAAAATATTTTTGAAGCTCACATTAAAAATCAATTTCCTTCTTTTTACACTGTATCAATTTTATACCAATTCTTAATATTTTTTTAAAATCTTTTATCTGTTATTAAATAAATTATTAAATTAATTATACTTAATTCTTAAAATTATTCGACAAAAAACAATTTTTTAATCATATTTTAACATTTCATTTTCTTTCAAAACGTAGAAAGTTCAATAGTACATAAATTTGCTTTTGATTTAACGTATCTGTATTTTAAAAATAATATTAATTTTATTGCTTATTATCAACTTTTAAAAGTTTAATGAAATTTAAATAATAAGTTTTTTATAATATCTTTATAATAAAAATAAAAAATATAAATTATGATGCTGTAATTAATATTTAAAAGTGAAAAATTATTATATTAAATATAAATTATGTAGTATATTAAAGAAACAATTGTTTTAAATTGCACTCATTTTCAAAAATTTTTTTAGTACTTTAATAAGACTTAAGTTTTTGCCTAATATTATGATAAAAATTTATCCAAAAACTATAGTATGGTAATGGTAAAACTGTTGTTATTGTATTTTTCCAATTCCGTAATGACAACAGAAACTAATAATAATCAGAGAAAAATTACTATATCGTTAATTAATGAGTTAAATTAGTTAATCGATAAGATAAAAAAAATTTATAACATTAATTTAGTTTTTCATTAAAGCCTATATTGGCTTAAAAAAAATAATTTTTAAAGATTTAGAAAATCAAAGATCCATAAAATGTTTTCGACTTCTCTGACCTATAAAAATTGAGTATTTAATTTTATTTTTCATTTAAAATAAATTTTCAATTTGACAACATACAACAAAATTCTTTGATCTAGTACATTATATGCTTTACAATAAATTAAGCTATTTATTATTTATTAAATAATACTTTTTATAATAATTAAATGTCCATTAACATTTATATAAAAAAATTTTTAAAAATAATACTGTCATTTATATATATGTATATATATGTAACAAACTTTTTAATAGAAAAATTTATAATACTCTTACATTAGCTTACATAAGATTAATCAGTCTACTCATTTTTGTAATCTAAAAAATTTTAATGATAACCATGAAAAAGATAAAAGGTAATACGTTCCTGTATATTTCTTTGATAGGTGAATCCATTAAAGCTAGTGATATTTATGTATGTACAGATAAGGTTAAAGTTCATAGCAGTGAAAGGATCAAGTGTTCTTTGTTAGCGAACACTGTAGTGTCGATTATTAACTACCGGTTGCTCTTACTCACCAACTTTACTTTCCTCAACTAGTCTGAAGTCTTAAGTTTTACGCTGACGACTTCAAAAGTGTGCTTTAGTAAACGATGAATGTAGTATCAGTTACCTGGCTCATCACCATTGTAGTGTATCTAACAATCTTCAAAGTGCTCATTATCATGCTTGTTTGGCACTTTAAAGCTACTGCAGCTCTATATATACCTCTCTTAATTTTAAAATCTTTAAAAATGGTATTCTTTCGTAGGGCTCTTATTTAATATAAAAAAGTAGCCTAGCAAATATAAATAAATTTTATGCGAACATTTTATAGAAACTTATGTATGGTTAAGTTTGAATGTATACCCATGCCTTTCGTTGATGATAAGTATTTTATTCAATTCATTATTAAAATCCTTGGAAAAAATATATTTGCCAAATTAATATCATTAATCATATTTTATTGAAGATTGTAAAAAAGCTTCAACGTAAAATGTTATTCAAAATTAATTATAAAAAATTTTAAAATTAGATCGATTATCTTAATTAAGTCATATTCTTTTATTGAAAAATAAGTAAAATATTTGTAACCTATTTTTATAGATTTATATATATATTTAATTAAATATTAATATTATACTTTTAATAATCGAGTAAATCTTCTAAAGGTCAATGCTTATAACAACAATATTTATGATATTAATTTATGTATTTTATTGTAATTATTATATCCCTGTCAATTTCATAATTCTCATCAAATACTATTTTCTGTTTATTCAATCTTAAATATTTTATAGTATAAATTTTCATTTAATCGTTAAGAAAACTAAAATACAAAATACTAAAAACTTGATTATAATTTTTTATTTACTAATTTCAAATAAATACCTTTAATATTACGATATAATTTTTAGAGTTTTTATAGTATTAAAACAATACAAAAATAAAATAATAATTCATATCTAGACATTGTTATATAAATATATTATCTTAAATATAAATATATTTAAAATTGAACACCGATTGTAAAATATATTATTATATGTAAATAATTTATTATTGAGTTTATATAAATATTAATAATTTTTTTAAATTGATAAATTATTATTACAGGTAATAATTGTTTATTAATTATTTAAATGTTACAACAAATATGAGATAATCCAATAAAATTTTTAATACATGACTTTTCGGATGTATTATTATTCTAGCTGAAAATTAATCATTTTTCTATTATTGAATAACTCACTTATAAATGTAATAACTTATTTACAAAATGTAAATACATTATAGAATTGATTTTACTCTAAAATTTTGCTTTCTGTAGATTACGTTTACTGTAAAACATGACTTTGTTAGGAAAAAAATAGAAAATAATTTAGAAAATATCAGACTTGAACTGTTAAAAACATTTTAATCTATTTTATATTATATTTTTATATACTTTTTTTACTAAGATAACTAAATTATTTTTATTTTATTTAATTAAAAATTTTATAAAAACTTATTTTATTAAAAAAATTTACACTAAAAATCTAGTATAAATTAAAAAAAAATTTATTGTCAAAGTAAAATTTTTAAGAGCATTTTAAATTAAATTTATAAGAAAAAGATATATATGCATGAAAGAATAATTAAAATTCATGCAAAATGTAATATAAAACTTTTTAATATGTCTTGTACATTTTTTACCTGCATACAAAAATATATTAACTTTAAATAATTATAATAAAAAAATTTATAATTATTTGTTTTAGAATATAAATTCCATAAAAAAATCATAATTTATCTTTTCAGTAAATACAAGGAACTAGAATTATCTTGATAATTAAAAATGAGCCTTTAATAAAACAGAAAAGGTATAAAAATAAACCCCCACATCCTTACAATATTATTTGATAGAGATAGGTAATCAGCATATGTACGAAAATCACGGGATATATTAACCGAAACACCAAATACTAAAGCTGCGATCTTGCGACCTGGTAATTGCGTACAATATCTATGCATTACAGTATAGAATATCTGACTACAACATATAGACATTGATAATTATGACCAAAGCAAACATTTTTTGTTACTTAAAATAACAGATTTTTAACTGATGGATTTATTATTAGTATACTTGATGCCAAAACTTTTAAGAACTATTGTTTTAGATCTTAGAACTTTTCTCGTTTCTATATGTACCTAACTATCTATGAAATAAAAATTATTTGAGAAGTATTTATACCGATTAATAAGTTACAGTGTACATTTATTATAGTAATTTTCATATATTCAATATCAAAAAATAATTTAACAATTATAATACAATTATAAATTTAACTGTACGATTTCAAAACTATTAAAACAAAATTATTAATATAAAGTAATTAGTTTTTAATATATTCAAAATTCTCAATCGATACATTTATTAAAACTTTATATAATTGCAAATTATACTATTCTTTACAAATGATAATTAATTCCAGCTTTGTATAAATTATAATATATTTTTAATATAATATTTCATTTATCTACTTATAAGTCAGCAAATAATGTAATAATCATTTTTTACTTCGGAAGTGATCACATGTATAATCTGAAGTATAATATATTATAATTAGGAAAAAATGTTACTAATGATTAATTCAAATTATAAAAAATCTTTGTTATTACTTGTTAATTATTCAGTATTAAAAATTGAAGTTGATTTTGTAATTTATTATATATTTAATAAATTTTTATAATTTTAATCAGATTTGAAGAACTAGATTCTGTATAAAATTTGGAAAAAATACCAAAAAATAAAAATCACTTTAATTTTTATAAATTTATGAAAAATTTTTAATCAATGAAGAAAATTATAATTAAAACATTTTTAATTGTTGATTTTAAAGTAAATAATATTGTAATTCGAATCTACTTGCGATTTATTTAAAAATTTACAATTTCCTGAATTTTAGTTTTCAGACTTAAATTTATCTTTTTTTGTAACCGTGCCACACTAATTTGACATTTGCATTTAATTAACAAATTGATTCATATTTTATTCGTTTTTTATTTACATACATTTTATATAATTGAATATAATTTAAAAAATAAAAATATTTTAAATCCATTACTTTAAAATTTTAATTGTTATTAAATTCAGTTCTACAAATAAATGATTATAATGACAAAAATAATTAATTTTTTATATAAATAATTTTAATATATTCATAATATAGAATCATGACATTATGCTTGAAAGCCTTTAACAGAGATTCAAAGACAATATTTTAGAAGATTTTTATTTCTATTTTAGAAGGCTATTGGTATTCCACAAAATATGTTATACATATATTCGTAAAAACAGATGATACTGCAAAGAATAAAACAATATATATTTATTAATGTGAAGTATTAGCTTTCCTTTAATTTTAAATCCACGAAAAGTTTTAAATAAAAGCTAAATTAATAGTTGAAAAATCTTTCATTGATATCAAGTTATATTAATCGAATTAAAAACATTATTACAAACTATACACAACGGTTAAAATAAATAAATAAAATATTCTACAACATTAGTAACGACAAATATTGTATGTGATTATATCTGACTTAAATATAATTCGTTAATATTCAAAATATATTATATGCATTCTAAAAATTCCTATAATTTTTGTAAAGTTGAAAACATGTAATACATATTTTCGTAATTTTGTAGATAAATAATTAAAAAATTTTGAATAACTTTTCTGAATTGTATTTCTTATAGATATTTTATATATTCAGCTATTATATATATTATATACTTGAAATAATAACATTTATTTAAATTATGTATTGAAGAATATTAACGAATTTAATATTATCCTTTATAATAATTAGTTTAATATTCGTATATTTTAATAATTAATTTAATTTTAATTTAATTATAATTAAATAATTATTTAAAACTTTTATATAAAATTCAAGATAACATAAGAAAAATTTATTTTGGATACTATCACTCATTCTCAGAACAATTCTTTTATTTTATAAATTAAATCAAATAAGATTAAATACTAAATTGTAAAATAATAAATACATTTATCGAAAATATTTTCACGAATAAATTATATTATTCATTTTATATTTATATTATCCATGTAAACTACTTAAACAATACATGTCAATGTATTATTAGTAATACATGAATTATATTCTAATCAAAACTTAGGGTCGTCTTAAAGTAAACGTTTTGGTTCTCTATATGTTCTTATATGATATATACATAAAAAAATTATTTTAAAAAAAATAAGCACTCTAAACATAAATTTCTAAATTTTTTTTATAGTACCAAAAAGAGGAATACAAATTTATCAGTAATGTAAGTTGATCTGCTTACATCATCTCAGAGCTCGTAAAAAACGAGTACTATTTGGAAAGATAAAATTAAAGGAGAAATAGAGAAATTGCGAATACAGAAACTAATAGTTATAGTACTGCACTGATTAATCGTAAAGTGAATACATAATATATCACCCGCAAATACTTTTTTCTAAAAAAAAAATAAAGATAAAGACATTAAAGAATTGCATTAAAAGAAATTATACTTTAATGAAAAAAAAAATTCCGTAAAATATAATAATTCTAATATTAAAAAATTATGATGCATATTATCAGGAATATTGTAAATAATAAGAAAATGAATCGTTCATAAATAATAAAAAAGAAAGATTATAATAATAATTAGTATACTAAACAAGCTAATTAAATAGGGCAATAACAACGTAAAAATATTTATATTACTATAAAACTATCTTTAAGTATCATTTAAGTAGAATACATGGTAATATGAATCGAATTTAGCAATATATATACCATCAATTACTTTGATTGTGATTTGTAGTTCAAATGAATTAAAAAATTAGTTCAAAATATTATTTAATTATCTACTATTCTATTATTAGTATTAAAGTATTAAAAAATACTTTTTAATTATAAATGTTATAAAAAAATTAATTAACTTCTATTGATCGTAATTCAAAATTTTAATTCATATTTTCTTCCTTAATACAGCTTCAATGTCGCTTTTTAAAAAATAAGTTTATTAATATTATCCTAAAATAAATAAATGACCCTCAATTTCATAAAATTTCAAATATACAAATACTAGCTAATATAATGCATAAAATTTGAAAAATATTACAAATTATAAAAAAGTAATTTTCTAATTTTCATAAAATTTTAATTTTAAACAAAATTTAATTCAAAAAAATATTAAAAATGTTTAAAATAAAATTTAAAAAATTCCATATAAATTTCTCAATTTTTCAAAACTATTTTTTTTATTTTAATTTTAAATAAATACATAATTCGAAAATTATATCAATTATAAAACCGATTCCCAATTCAATTCAACTATACTACAATTACAAGATCTTTTAAAAATACCCAATGGTTATTACGTAATACCGCTAGTATCATTCAACTTTCTACAATTACCTCATCTTTTTTTTATACTGAACTTTAATTTTTCACTCCATCATACTGATTATAATCATTATCTACGATCGCTTGATCAAATATTTTTTAATTTCACGAAAACAAAATACTACTCAGGCAAAATTAATTTACTATACCATTTCATTATTTGATAGTTTTTTAATTTCCTTATCTTATACTAATTCCGCCTTGTTTATTATATTATAAAAATTTGATTTTTTTAGATATTACATTTTTTTAAATAACTTATAATTTCTTAAAAAACTTGTCATAATTCTTTTCATTAAAATTACCACAAAATGTTTATCTTCAGTTTTATAATTTTCACTTATTAATTAATTAATAATTATAATGTTTCTCTAATAAAAAAGGATTTTTGAATGGGACTACCGACGAGCAACATGTCATTCATCCAGATAGATCACATAACAAACAGGTTTCCTCTTTCTTTAAGAAACGCGCGCGTAACGAGAATAAGAGTAATCCTGCAACTTTCGTTTATTCTTGTTTGGCTGGATGATGTCATAAATATTTGCACAAACCCCATACCGTTACTTGAAATACCGCTTGCCGCGTATGAAAGGCCTGTAATTCTCCCAATGAAGTCACTGTAGCTACTGATTCAGCTCTTCCGGCTATCCTTCTTTCTTCGTTTCTTTTATCTATCATCTTTGGTGTATTTTCTCTTTCTCGAGTTAGAACGTAAATAGCTATTGATAAATTTAAAGAATATAAGCAAATTATATAGTACTCCGATAATATCTCTTTGTTTTAAAAATTTTCATTTTTGAAACCCTAATTTTAAAATAATTAGTAGTACAAGGTGAATATTTAATATTTGTTCTAGTGATACATAGTATATACGTCACAAAATTTAATTTAGATATAACATTAGAAATTTAATAAAATTTAATACGTCCATTTACTTTTAGAAAAATATCACTTTATTTATGAATACTATATTATCTACAAGTTATGTGATGTATCAGTGAATTTAGATAATATTTTCCAAATAGCACAATTTATTAAATAAAAAAACCATATTACGAAATATATATTTTTACTAAATACCAATTTTTAAATAAATTTTAATTGAATATTTCATTAGAATACACTGAACACTTTATGTTGAACATTAGTTTAGTATATTAATGATAAGTTTACAATTTTAAGTGAATTAATTAATATACACTCAATGCCTTGAGTGTAATATGTATAAGCTATTAAAAAATTATCGAAAAATATTTTATTCTTTTTATCGTTTCTTAAAATATCATTTTATAAATGAAAATATTTTTACTTGTATTAATCATATGATTCTACAAATCATTAATATTAATTATTATAAGGATCAATGATAATAGTATGGCACGAATCATAGTTCATTACCTTTTTAAAACGTTATTAATTGCATATTAAAGCGATCGATCAGCACTTAACTCTGAAACCATGTTTTATAAAAGCTTCAAAAACTAGAACATTAACGACTAACATTGAAAAGCAGTAAAGGACTAGAGACCGTGTTTTTAACTCAATATTGTTCTTGACGAATAGAGCTCGATTACCTCAAATAATGATAGCAATTTAACGCTCAATCAGAAAACAGTAGCTAATAATAACTCATTTACATCTATTCCAAGGAAAATATTGGTACAAAAAGGGAGTATTTTAATTAAGGAGTTTAATTCCATTTCATGTTTGACTTCGATTTCTCTCCTCTTTATATGCACACTTAAAAAATTCACTTTTTAAAAGTTTTTTTACTAAGTAAAAATTAATTTTTGCAAGTAATAGTCTCTTGAAAGCTTTTAGATAATAACTCTATTATTCTTGTCGATTATTACGAAAAAAATATTTTTAAATATTAAAAACTGATATAATTAAAATATGAGTTCATTTTTCCAAAAGTCAATTATATTTTCAATTATATTAAAACATTTTAGTTTTATTAATTTTTTAATATTTGTTGAATAGTAATTATAATTTTTAATAGTCTATATTAAATTTTTTATGATTATATATATATATCGATTACAAAAAATTAATTATTCAAGAAATGCAGTTTCTAGAATAAGTATTTCAAGATTTAAAAATACTTTTAATTAATATCATAATATATTTATAAAATCCATAAAATAAAAATATTTAAAATTATTTTATACTACGAATTTAAAATATTTTAAAAAATAAGTTAATGCAATATGAAAATATATAAAAATTGTTCTATATGCATAATATCTTAAGTTATATAAGAAAATTTAGTGATTTTTCTAATTGACTAAGAAACACATTTTTATCTAATATTAATATTGAAGTACTTATATAATATAATGAAAATAAAAAAATATAAATAGATATCTTATAGATTTTTTAATTCTTAATTATTTATTTCTTATGATTGTAATATATATACATATACCTATATTAAAGTATATAAATACTTTCATATTTTCAATTTTCGCATAAATAATATAAAAAAAAACATATTCCATAAATTAAAAAATTAAAATATTAATATAAAATAATTAAAACTCTTTTGAAAAATGTATAAAAATATTTCTCATTATAATTTTTTGATGTCTGCTTAGACAATCATATAAAATATTTATAAAATATGTGAAAATAAAATATAATAATTTAGAATCTTTAACATTTTATAAATTAAATATATTTATCATTTTAAAAGTTGAAGAAAAATCTTTAAATAAAATTAAATCTAATTTTTTTTTACATTGTTGGAATACCCATTTTATTTTTTAAAAAATTATCTTGCTAATTCATGAAGTATTTCTATAAAAATAATCAGTATTGTGCTTATCATCATCATTTCATAATTTTTTTTTATTTATAAATTAAATTCAATGCTTTGTAACGCTATTATAACGTAAACTTAGGTAAAAAATATTAAAAAATATATAAAAATTTAAAAAAAGAATATAAAATAAAAAATAGATTTATATTATTATAACTAAATCAATAAATTTTCATTTCCTTGCTTTCACGTTCAATAATTTGCAATATCAATTAAAATTTACTGATGGAACTTCAACGAAACCCTACTTTTCACTATAGTTTTAATATTTTATACAATATTTATTTTATTAGTTACAATGATCAATCAACTTTATTTCGTTTATAATAATAATTGAAAAGGAATATTGAAGTATAAAATTTAATTAAACGTTTTTATTAACAGTAAATCATATCCTTCGTATATTTACTTGTTATATAAAAAAATACAAACCATTCATATTAACAATTCATAAGTAATAAAATTAATTAATTCTTAATAAATTTATAAATATATTATTTTATTAAATAATAGATACAGTATAATAAATTCAAATATATGTCAATAGATACGTTAGATATTTGAAAATATTGAAATTACAACTTTCGTAATATTAAAAAGATTTTTAATTATTTCAATTTTCTTTTAAGACAAAAATAAAAATAGATGTCTTCAAATATACTATATATTTATAGTTATTATATTGAGTTATATGCTTTAGCTACTATCCATCAAACAATACTCAAAAGATTTACTTTTCAAAAAGCACTTCTTGAATGTATCTGTGTTCAAATTGTCTTCGAACTTAATAAGACAGAAATTTTAAACATCGTTCAAATGCATCTTTATCACACACATAGAATTAATTTTTACGCTGATTACCTAATTTATGCCAAAAACTTACAACTATTACATTAGATTACATCTCTACTAGTTAAACTTTCTTTACATCCATATCCAAATTATTATAATATATATTGCTGCTACAAAAAAAATGATAAAGATTATCGCAATAATTTCAATTTAAATTAAACTGATAACATTATACAATGCAATATTTTTTACATTAAGATCGATCTATTCGTTTAAAAAATTTATTTACGTAAAGACATTCAAGATTGTAATAAATGTTTAACAAAGAATAATTAACTTATGTTTAGATAATAATTATTATAATATTTATTTTTAAAGTTTTACTATCTTAATTAATTTTGCTGTATTTTGAAATTCACTAAGAATTTCCTATCACATATATTTTTTACAGATCATGCTGATTATGCTATTCACATTCTTGTCTATGAGCTTAAAATAAGTTGTCGACATTTTTCAGGGAAACCTAAACCTTCTGTATTCATAGTATCTAATTTTATATATTGCAACGATTATATGAGGACTAACTAAAAACAGTCATAAATATCTCAGTCTGACGAGCAGTACATGAAAAAATAAAAACATTTCATCATTCATTTATTAAATGAAACTATAATTCTATTTAGTCTTTATTTAGTTTATTTATCTGTTCATTTCAATATAATATTTGTTATTTTCAACAACGTAGAATATAATTGTATCGATTGAAATAATCGATTATGTGTAACTGTATACACAAACTTAAAAGATACACAAATAATATTTATATATACTCGTATAATTAAGGAAAAATTTTTCAATATATACATAAGTTACGAACTTATATATATATATATATACAAAATCCTTTGAAAATTTTACTATTGAAAATATTTTCTCAATTCATATGCATTTATCATAATCTAAAATTCTTCTTTTAATTGATTTTAATTAAAAATACAATATGATAAATATTAGAATCAATAGTACATAATTTTTCATTTTATATATAAAATATGTATTCAAGTTGCAATAACTTGTGCAACAATAAGTATACATTACCAATAAAAGACTTTATACTATAAATGTCAAATATTGTAGATACATTAAACATAATATAATTAATTCACAAATCTATTATTAGATTATACCAATATATAACCTAATTAATAAATATACACATTTATTATTAAAAATTTTTTAATATTAAAAATCATATATCTTAGAATAATTAATTAGTATAATTTACTAACAAACAGTAATTGCTAAAAGACTTTGTTGTAATTCCGCTACAAAAATATAAATCAAATTTTAGAATCCTTAGATTAAGATCATTATAATAATGATAATTAACCAACCCGAATGTACAATTATCATCAATACATATATATTGTCCTTGTTAAGCCTAACAACATAAGTCAAGCGCGAAAATGAGTAACATCGGTCTATGTCTGATTGGTCTATTGTTTATATAGCCCTGATTTTTCTTATACTTCGTATTTTTCTATGTTTTTTTATAAATATCTCTCTCTGTTCGACTTAATCTTAATTAATTAAACACATAATTAATTTTGGTATTGTTAATTCATAAAAAAATATATATTTGCAAATTCAAATTTTCTGTTACTCTATGAAATTAAGCAACTTAATTTTTTATAAAATACTTATTACATAAATAAATCTAGTGATCATATGTAATTTAGAATTTTTTAATTTCTAATAAATTTTTTGTAGAAATAGTAATTTCAAAAAATATATTACAAGCAACGATAATTATTAACATAAATAATACAATTAATTAAATAATAATTAAAATTATAAATATACTATATCTTGTTAAAAAGTTATAAATCTAGTCATTTTCGAATTAATTGGAAAATACGTAAGAATACTTAAATAATTATTCGTTTAATAATTAATTTTATTATATCAATAATGTAAGCTTCAATTATAATCAATAAATAAATCTTATTTAATTAACTTTTGACAAATACTGCATAATCCAACCTTAGTTTTAAATATTTCGTGATATTACATTTTAATTGTATACGTATACATTAAGTCAGTGCTGTAATAATATCCAGCTCTCAGTGAGATACATTCTTAAATCTCCTTTCTCTTTTTATAACGTCATACTAAGCGAAGCTAAGTCCACCGCAAGTATATTAAAGTAATTTTTATCTCCACTATGCTTCCAGATAAAAATCAGAAGGGACAGAGAAAGCCATACAGAGGAAGAGGAAGAAATCAAGTATATCAGAGGAGTAATCTAATGTAACTTCAGATCGAAAGAAAAAGATAAGAACCTGAGGGAACACGTGACTGTTCTCAACACTAAAAGTTGACTGCTGCCAACGAAATTTTAATGTGATCACTGAAACTTGACGTTACTCTTATTAAATATATACTCGAGTAAGTATAATTTTAGATTTCAAGCATTAAACAAAAAATATACGATGTACAAATTTTGAAAATATATATTTAATGAAAATACTGAAATAACATAAAATTTATTAAATTATAGAAAGATATTTTCACTTTGTAAATAAAGCTTTTGAAAATGTAAAATTGAAATTTTTTTTATATTATCAAAAAATATACATATTTGCGCCATTACCTAACGATGAAGACAAAATGTAATATTTTCTAAAATGTGATAAACAGAAAGATATATATCATAAAATTTTAATGTATAATTACTGCATTTTACTTTCAAGCTAGTTCAGATATAAAATTACAAATTCATCGATGAAGAAGAATTCGTTTTTGTATATTGAGCAGTAGCAACACCTAATAGTAAAAACCAACTTTATTTACACAGTGAATTTCATCTTAAATTTAACGATATTTTCTCAGCTTACTAATACTATAATATTATTAGAAATAGAGGATACATAAAGAAACTGCGTATCGTTAATACGAAGCTTTACAAATATAATTATAAAATAATATTAACATTCGTTGAAATTTTAATATTTAATAGAAGTTGATAAATACCGTAAAAGACTATAAAATTTTATTTTTACACACTTTAATTTATTTCTATATCAGATATTTAAATAACAATTATTTTATTTCAAATCCTTATATTACACTATTTATAATTTGCAAAATTTTCGATATTTATATTAAACTAATAATAGCAATTAGTTTATTCATCAACTTTATATGATAATTTAAAGGTTAAGTTATTTTTAGATTTTTTAAGATATCATGTATAATTTAAGTAAAAATTTGTAGAAAAATTGCTTTTAAATATTTGTTCTTTCTTTATAAAGATTATTGATTCAAATTATGATCTTGTAATAAATATTCCTCAATATTCGATGGCAGTTGTTTTTCAGAAAAAATGTTTTCTCTATTTTTATATGTTTATAAAAATTATTGTATTCTGAAATTGTACTATATTATACTATAAATAATATAAATGCATATTTAAATTTAAAACTTGATTATAATAAGAATTAATTTTATATTATATAAGTTCAATGCTATAATTTAGATAAAGATTGAATAAATCAATTTACAATGCCTTACTTACATTCTGATAGAAATCTTTTCATGTTGTAATTTAAGTATGCATATATATAAAATATATTACTTAAGGCTAATTAGTCTATCATTTTTTATTAAATCATTACAATATTTTTTTAACTTAATTTATCTATAAACTTTCCTATCTATTTTTATACGTAAATTATCTAACTTTTACTTCTACGTTAAAAAAGTAGCAAAAAACCGTTGATTTTAAACTTGAATACATCTTGATTAGAATTTTCTAATTAAGTTAAAATATTAATGTATTTTAAATTTTAACATAAGAACAAGATCAATTATCAACATTAAAATTTTATTAACTCTTAAACATTTTTTCGTAATCATAATATTGCTCCAAAATGCAGTTCATTTTTGCAACGTTTAATTGAAATATATATATATTAACTTATTTACTTTCTTTTATATTTGATAAAAAGAATTATCAGATTCGTATTGGCAATAAATCAAAGAATGATTCATTGAAATGCTGCCTGGCTGCTCGCGTATTTGCAACAGTTCCGTAATTTTGAATTGATTATGGATTGCTACTACGTGATACACATGTATATACATATTATATATTACATATATTAAAGCATTATTAAAGTTTAATAGTATAACATTATTTAATAATATCATTTAAATGCCTCAAGGTATTGAATTCGAAGAATTTAAATATATTATATATATATTTTTTAAATGAAAGCTATAAAATATCGCCATATCAAACTTTCATTTTAATTAAATTATAATATATTCTTTTCATGCATATTATTTACAAGAATTTATATTATTTTCTAAAAAGTTTTAATAAATGCATAGTTTTCTACTACTAAATATAGTTTAACACGCAAAAATTAATTATTAATCAAATTAACTTTATATATTACTTTTACTTTAGAAACAATCATAAATTTACATCATATCTCTATATTATAGTTTAAAAATTAAAGCATAATCAATATCGTCAAATAAATAACAGCTTTTAGATTAAATTGAAAAAAGTATTTTTAAAAAAAAACTTAATTCAATATATTTAGATTCTATCAATTCGTGTACGATACTAATATTTTTATATAATTTTATACTATTACACTTCAATGTAATAAAACTACATTATATTACTATTTCATTAAAAATTAAATAAATCCATGTGTATTTTAAATATTTATTAATTGAATTATTGTTAATGTAAATTAAAAACAACAATTTTTTAATTTTTACGTATTATATTATTAATATTGTGAAACTTTTATCAAAAAGAGATATAAGTTCAATTAATTTATAAAATTGCAGTACAAAATTAAAATACAGGAATAAAAATCTAATTATTAATATACTAGGTAAATATATACATTATATAATAATAATACGTTAAATGTACTATATAAATAACAAAACTAACTATCCAAATATCCGTAACTTACAAATAAATGAACACCTGTTTAGCACTTTTGATTTTTTTATTTTCATATAAATTCTATTTTACATGATGTTAATCAAACTTTCTCAACTTCATAGTAATAATAGTGCAATTAATAATAAATTATTAATTAAGATAACTACATACCTTGTATAAAATGCAATACTTACTAATGTGTACAATTCATTGCACAAAATACATATTACATAAACTAATAATTTCACTAAATTATATACATTTTCAGAATTAAAGAACATACTTTAATTTGAATTTCCTTTAATTGTTACTAATTTTCTATCAGTTTTATATAATTTTATACATTAAATTATATATATAGTTTTAATAAAAATGAATATTATAAAATATTTTGGCAACTTATTATATGATATTGTTTATTAGGTAATATTATTTCGTATAATAAATTTTCTTATTCTTTCTTATTCATTAATGTATAATTTGTTAATAAAAATTTACTTTAATACATTTATGATTTATTGTAATATTATCGATGCACAAGATTCATACCAATTTATACTATAATAAAATATTACATTCGCATTTATATAATAATATCTATACTTATACTTATACTTATAATAAATTCTATATACGTGAACTATATTGAAAAATTAAACGATCAAATAATCTTTTATTTATAAATATAAATTAAGTTATTTTATTTTATTTTAAGAAAATATATTATTCTTTTACTTATTACCTTTTTTAATTTGAAAGTTTTTTAAAAGAATTATGCTGCTAACAACACATTTTATAATAAATGAAAATTTCAAATTTCAATTTAATAATTACGTAAATTTATAAAATCGGCAAAGATATTACTTGTATACCATTTTTATTTATATTTTAATACAAACAATTTTGTTTTAATTTTTTTCAATTCTTCCAAAAATTATTTCTTTCTTAGTAACACAGTAATCAATTAAATAAAACCAATTAATATGAGATTAAGAATATAAAACTGAAAAAATTATTTTGAACTAATTACACTACTTAATGTTTAAAAAATGGGCTTCAGACGTTATTGAGTGGTTTGAGTATATTCTATCATCGCTAAATCATTATTTGATAATTACTAGAAATTATTTATACAATAATAAATGAATTAAACCATTCTTTGTTTATAATATTTTATATTTATTTTTAAAAGATAATTTTCTTTTAAAAAAATTATACCATCATCTTTTTTATATACACCAATGTAACTTAAATTATCAGTCACGACTTTTATCGGCTACTTTATATTGTATTACAATAGAATTTTTTATTACTTAAATAATATAAATACAATGTAAAATTCCACATTGTTTTAATTTTCAACACCAATGAATCATTTTTTACAAATATTTTATTAAGATTAGAAATTACTAATTTTTTAATCAAACAAACAGTAATTGACAAATTGAAAAAACTATCTTCGAGATCTGAGTATAAAAATAAAACCAAATTTATACAAATATTAGATTTTTGTTTCATTTTTATAACTATGATTGACTAAATTAACTATGTCTCATTAAATGTCCTTCTACTAATTAAAAATTTGTAACCTTTAATTTAAACAAATAAGTTTTTAAATAATTATTATATAAAATCTTATAAAGTGTAAATATTCAAGTAATATTTGAATACATTTTAAGATATAAAATAATCAAAAATCTACACTTTATTTCTTCTAATAAAGTGAATAATATTTATTTCATGTTATTAATTTAAGTACTATTTAAGAAGCATATGATTAAGAAATAATATTGTATTTTCCTTTACTTATGT
Organism: Dolichoris vasculosae; assembly: GCA_018907195.1. Taxonomy (NCBI): domain Eukaryota; kingdom Metazoa; phylum Arthropoda; class Insecta; order Hymenoptera; family Agaonidae; genus Dolichoris; species Dolichoris vasculosae. The sequence goes on along the minus strand of JACCHY010000010.1, from coordinate 7,948,502 downwards.
ATGGTTAAATAAAAATATTCAAGTTTAAAATAACTAAAATAAATGCATTCTAAATAATATGATCATTAATAAATGAGAAAGAAATGGAAAATATTTGAATTTTAATAACTAAAGTAATACATATGTTTTCTAAAATAAATATTTTAATTCAAATATATAATTTTCAATTTCATAAATTAAGTATAGAATACAAAAAAATTTATATAAGCTTATTATCATATTTCAAAATGTTATAATTAATATAATAGCATTTATTTTTGATATTTACATAATTCGCAATTAATTGGTAAACTCTATAATTTAATACTTGTTTAATTCCGCAATTAATTAACTTTAAGATGACACTGTATATAAACAGATGTAGTTCTTAGAATGATGATTGATGCCATGAATTATTAAACTAATACAACATAATAAATTATTAAACAGTGTGAAAAAAATTTAAAAAATGATTTTAATTATAAATATAATTGATTATATTATATTATACTTTATTTTATATTTTTTAATATTGTCTTTAGCAGTCAATATACACAGGCACAGTAATATACTTGGACTTTTTTGAGATCATAGCCTTCTTACAGAATGCTACAGATGTCGCATAGCAATGTGCCATCGTGTAATACTTTGGTAAAAAAAAGAGTACAATACGTAACTCTAAATAATATATCAAAATATAATGTAATATAATTATATAAATATAATCTTTACTATCATCTCATTTTAATAATTTTATTTCAGTTCTTCTGCAATTGCTCGGTATATTGAAAAAATGTTTTTTTACTCGATAAAAATTTAACACTGTTTCCAAGAAATAAACTAAAATTTTGATAATTACTGTATTATATAGATAATAATAGATATTTTGATATAGATACAAATTAATTTTTACAAGACTACTAGTATTTTATCAACTGATAATTATTTGAACGTAATATAATCCATCCAGCATATTCAATCCACATATTTTAAAAAAATAATTATATGTGCACATATCATTTTTTTATCCAGAAAAAACTTTGAATATTTCTTATCATACATAATTACATAATCATCATTTAAATTAATCATCTTGATGTGATTTTATACCAGAGAATGAAGTAAATTGTGAATACTTGAAATATACTTAAAGCTACACCATCGAACTACCTAATTTAGCAATGAGTTAATAAGTTAATTTACCACTGCAAAGATTCTTAATTTCAAATAATTTATTGATACCTTATATTTATTACTAAGGTTATAAATAATAACATGTACTTTGTAATATTTAAAAACTATAAACAATTCTCTAATGTTATATCATTTTATGAATTAATTATATATCCTTATATAATTAATATATAATTATTATATGTCATCAATAATTAATATCTTAGATAAATTATATATATAGATATTGATTATTATAAGAAAATTGATTTCTGAATTATATAACTTACTATTCATTTATATGGAACATAATTTTTGTTTAATTACAAAAATCTATTACATTAATTTCCAGGATAATTTATAATTAATTATTTTCTAAATATTATTATTCAGGAAGTAGTTTGTTACTTTTTACATAATGTGTAATAATTAAATCTTATTTCTTATGATATTAAAAATAGTTTTATAAAACAAATAAATATCTTTCTATTTCTTAAAAAAAGGCATGGAATTATAAGATTTCGACAAATGTTTTTTCTATCCATTAATAATATCTGACGTAAAAAACTCAATTTTTGTAATATCATTATTTTATCCTATATTTATCTAATATAAAGAACTGTAGATAATAATAAAAGAGTCACCTCCTTAAAGATTAAAACACAGATTTATAAGAAAAAAACGAATATATTGTAATAAAATAGACGATAATAATATTAAAATATTAAAATAATAACTAGTTAATGATAAAAACTGTGATAATTAACTTTAATAATTAAATTATAATTTGATAATTACAATTAAATTTATAAGAATATTTTTAATACGTGAAACTTTTGGATTAAGCAAATAATAAAATATTAGATTGTAAATGGTACAATGTAATAATATATTAAATAATACAGAAATATATTTAGAAATATAATAATGTATGAATGCAACTTTAAAAAAAATTCACGATAAAAGAATTTTTGTTCAGCATTAATTAAATACTATAACTATATATAATACATTTTTATATAAGAAAATCGTACTTATTATTTATTTTGAACAGCCTAGTTTTAACTCATATGTCGGCTATATAACTAATTTATTAAATCATAAAAATCTATCTATATCTATTACAGTCAATCTATTCGTAAATCCTGATTGTGACCATGATAATAATTTTAATTTAAGATTTTCTTGCGATAGCTCCCTCATCAATTGTCTGCAGAAATATTCTGTAACATTATTTCTAAGGATAACCCACGTCATATTTATTCACGAGGTGCAGTGCCGTTGTGAGAAATAAATTTTGGGCTCTGCGTTATACCTGCCTTTGCTTTTAATATGAGTGAATACAATAAATAAATATTGCATATCAGTGTAACTAATGTTCTTGAATGTACCTTTGTTTAATTTTTTAAATATTTATAAATATTTATTTTATTAGCAAATTGTACCAAAATAAATCAAGCATCGATTGTTTCACAAAATTGGTAAATAAATATTGATTAGACGATGAATATCAAAAAATACATGAATAAATTATTTTTAACTTCAATTAATCAGTTTTATAAAGAAATCGTTTAAAAAAGTATATAAGGTTGATCATGAAAATGTTTACATAAATTCTTAATTTTTTTTTAATATGTATATTATTTCTTAATATTTTTTATCGTTATATTGTAAAACTATAAAATAATCTATCTTGATCACGTTTTTCTTCTTCTTATAGATATAGAAGATGAGCACCTATAAATAAAACCTATAAATAACAACAAATAATAAAAAATAATAATAAAATAATTAAAATCTTTATTATTTCAGGTACAAAATAAGACAAACATAAAATAAAACTTATATTTTTAAAATATAATATAAATAATTCATATAATTTTTATATATATAATATAATGTTTTCATTATAATATAATGTTTTTCATATTATATAGTGAAAAAAGTTAATAATAAAATTTGTGATACACAAAATAGAAATAATTAATAAAAAATTAGTATTACTAGATGTAAAAAACGAATGCATTTAAACTGAAGTAATCTATAACTTTATAAGATAAAAGTATAATTTTTTATACAAAACTTATGAATACGTTCATTTGTAATAATACTGTAAATATCAAAATCTTATCCGAATATAAAAATAATATATTATATAAATATAATGCTATGTTTATATATATATTTATATATAAATAATTTCGTTTTTAATCTTTTGTTAGTTTACCTCAAGATCTTCAATCATGAATCGTGATTAAACAAGACCTAATGATATAACTTTCATAGTTGCAAACGTTTTCTACCGTGACCGTCGTTACATGCTAGTTCGCCATTCACAATCTAGTGGTTATACTATACGGATTGCAAAACTAAATACTTTGTAAACATTACGATGTACTTCAAAATTTCTGTCTTTGACTTACTTTATATACATTACTTCTATAGTATCAATTTATTTAACTTTAAAGAATTTAATTAAATATTATTAAAGATATTATTTGTTCATTATTAAAATTATTAAAGATTGCAAAATTAACGTAAAATGATAAAATTTTACTATTAATGTTTATTAACATACTTTCGCACGTGACTCTTCTGACGTTCTCACATAACGCTTTGTTATTGCAAAGGTAGGAAATTTTCTTTTCTTTTTGAAAATAAGGTTTTTGCCGCAAATATTGGTGTGCTCGAGATCGAGTGATCACTCTCGATAATTACGAAAATCAACTCGAATAATATGATACTTACTAAATAATAATTAGATATCTAATTATATACCAATATTAATTATAAATTTTAGTATATATTGCGTTAATTTTATTACGTATTCTTCTAATGCAATTTATACACGTGATATAAATGCAATACAAATAAATGTTTAAAATTTTATATGAATTAGTAGAATACTCTCTCAAATTTCTTAAAAAACTCTTTTTCTAATGTTTTTAATATATTGATCTAAATTTTATATTAAACTTCACAATCTTGACGGATGCACTTCATCGATTTTTAGAACATTTAATGTATACACTGATCTTCTAAAGTGATAAGAGATTTAAAAACTACATTAAAACTGTTTTAAATTTTTATAATTTCATTTTACAATTTTTCTATTAAATTTTTCGTAAATAAATATTAAAAGATTAATTTTATATTTATATTCTGACATTTATATTTTTGAAAATAGTTCTATTCCTTAAAGGATTATATCATAATATTTTTTAATAAAATAAATTCTACTGTTAATTTATCATAAATATCATTTGTTCTACTTTATTAAAATTTTATTGACTTCTTTAATTCTTTACAATTTTTATATAAATGTTTTTATTACTTTTATTTATTTAATTAATATTTTTAGATTTATTTTTTAAAAACAAGTATCTATAAATTTCTAAAATGTAATATTTATCTAAAATAATAAAATATATTAGATAATATTACAATACATTTCATCAAAATATTTTATTTTTTGACATAATATTTAAATTTTTTTAATCTGAAAGTATTTTAAATATCAAATTATAATAACTGTAAATTTAAAGTAGATAGCAGATAGTTTGATGGAAATATCAATTAAATTATTATGAGAAGTTTCAACATTAAAAATTCTAATCGACTACATGTGAAAACTAAACTATTATTTTAATAATTACTTTATATATATATTTATATATTCATGTACCGCTTTAAAAAATATTTAAAGCTTTCATGTTTCTAATTAATTATTTTTATAATGAATACAATTTTAATACTTCATTGATTATTATTCAAATATATATTAATAGTATTAATACCTTAATTGATCTACGAAATAACTAAATAATATTGAAGAAACTCATTTAAACATTGAAATTTTTAATTTCCACCAAATATATTTTTTCATATGTATACATATAAGATTTTGATTACATTAATATGCAAAATATACAAGATCAAAAATACTTTTATACTATTCTATTTTAATAATAATATTATTAATCTATAATAAAATTAATATAAAATTAATTTGTAATATTTAAAAATACTTTCTCCATTTTTCATATTAAAATTTTAAACGAATATATTTACATAAGTTTTAAAATCTTAATATATGTATTGATAAAGTAAGAACAAATTTTATGTTTTTAAGTTAAATTATAATTTTATTTTCTCTTGAATAAATTATTGTTAACTCTGTACCTCATATAACTAACCTTGACCATAGTCAACTATATAAAATCATATAATAGAAAGCTACATTAATTTGCTAATATTTGTTATTTACACTTTCGGAATGGTTTATTTTGAAATAAAAAAATTAATTTTATTATATAACTTAACCTCAAAAGATAAAATTATAATCAATCATTAAATACTTTACTCAAGGTCTGAGAAGAATAAGAACTTTACTTCAGTTAGTTATATTTTAAAAACTAAGAGTGACTTACTTCTATTAATCCATTAAATTTACGTAAATTTAAAATTTAATAAATTTTTCATTAGACAAATATTGCTTCCTTCGTATATATTATCCAATCGTGAGATTTTTTGTGTCTATAAAACTGTATTTACTAAAAGTTTTTTGAAGAATTCTAAAGATAACAATAGAACAAAATTATAAATAAACAATTTTCAAATAAATTTTATTCTTGACAAAAACATACATACATATAATTACTATTTATAATTTAATATATAAAATATTAAATTAAGGATTAATTGTAAGTGATGAAAGATTTGCAAATAACTGCAAATACTTTCAAATAATTTAAAAAAAAAAATTATATTAATTCTTTTTAAATATTCATAATAAAAAGTACCGGATATATTAACCCAATTTCCTTCGATTAATTAATTTCCTTTAATTTAATAAATAAAATTGTATTTAACATTAACATTGTATGTAAAGTATTTAAAAGAATATAATAATTCTGAGCTGTAAATTTATTTTTATATTATTGTGATTGTAATTAAATCATATAATTTAATATAATATTTTACAATAGTAAATTATTATTTAAATAATCAATTTATAAAAAAAATTTAGTTAATTTTCATATTAATAATATCCTTCATTTAATTATCAGTAAAAATATAGTGTAAAAAATTTAATTTACCTTATATCTAGTACTAAAAGCAATATTAACTCAATACTTATTTCGTTTTACATATGCATAAATTATTATAAATAATATCGAAGCAGAATGAAAATTTCATATCTAAACTTCAATGCTTGAATTTTAAATCAATCCAGTATAATATATTAAGTTCATTTATGAATAATTTTCAGTCGTACTTGAAATAAAATTAAATACTTTCAAGCTATAGTATTAAATAAAGTTGACTTAATATTGAAATCTCTTTTTAATTAAAGTACTATATTCATATTTAATATGATAAAATAATATTTGAAAATTGAAAACTCATTTAAATACTTTGAATCGTTTAATGTTAATACGAACAAACTTAATTATTTATTTTAACTTTCAGTTTTTTTGAATAATGAATAGTATTTCTAATTTTGATATATATTTAAAAATTTTCCAATTTAATACACTATATATTTAAATTTTATTATAACTTGAAATAGTTTGTTTAAATAAAATTATTAGTTTCTATAATTTCAGAAAAACCTTATTTATTTCTTCTACCTTAGTTTTTCATAATTATTGTTTACTTCAAAATCGAATTCTAAAATTTTATTTATTTTTATAAAAACAAAAAGCAAACAATCATTAAGTTGAAAATGCCTCGCTGTAATATAAAATTACGCATTCTTTTTTCCATACACAGAGAACTATAATAAATGCACCTCTACCTAAATATGTTAAATAATTTACCACTAACAAAAGCAAAATGTGCTTTTAGAAGTTTACAGTTGGAAAATATTCCTCGTTTTTGCATAATAACTCTCAAAAAGTGATTCAATATTTATTATCGTTCACGAATATTTAAAAATAAAGAAATAAAGAAAGCAAAAAAAGATATAAAAATAAGTGTTCAAAGAATTCAAAAAAAAAAAGATGAGATCATTTCCTATTGGTGCAATAATGGTTGCACTTCCATCTTCCTTAACATATAAATGGTTCTTTAGTGAAGTTCAAGAATTTTTTCCAAAAAAGGAACATATTCCTAACAATACAATTTTAATTTAAATAATTGATGTTTTAAACAATATAAATACAAAAATAAAATTAAACTTGAGATATTTTATAAATTCAAACATCCTGTAAAAATGAAGGCTTTAAATTCACTTTTTCTAGTACATTCATTGCTAATTTTATAAAAATAATAAAAATACATATTTTCTTAATTCCATAATTTAATTTTGAATGTATAATTCAAACTTGATAAGAACACGATTTATATATGATATCCAGCTAAGTGTACTTGATAAGTTAAACTTTAATTACATTACTTCTCAATAAATATAAGATTCCTCAGTATAGATTTTTAATTAAAAATTCTATTTTATTTTAGTGCTCTCTTGATTTTTTAAATTAAAATTATCATTTATTTTCTAACGATTTATCGGTTAATATTATGTATTTTTCAACATCACGTATGATAATTAAAACATGCAAAATGTATTTTAAACAATGTTAAAAATATATTATTGTGTACATTTAATATAAATCGTGAAATATAATTTTTAGAAAATTTTTTCGAATTTTGCAATTAAATTTTTACCTGTAACTCAGAACTGTAATTAATAATGAATTTGAATTTTTAAATTGTAATAAGTTTTGAAATGAAATAATGTGAATAGAAAATAAAAATTGTTATATTGTTACTTTTTATAATCCAAAGATTTTATTTTTAGTTACCTTAAATATTTATAAATTCTCTAAATTTATATATATTTGAATTATAAGGAATTATTTATTGATGCAACAAAATCTTAATTCAAATAAAATATGTAGAGAATTCACGAAAAAAAATAAAAATTTAATGAAATTTTGTCACACGATTAAAAAGAATAACGTTTCAATTTTATTAATATTTTACTTTTTAATTTTTTTTATTTATTACATATATTATTTATAAAGTAAAATTTCATGTATTGAAGTAAATTTTTGATGATTTATAACCTACTTTTCTTATGATATACTTGGCTTTGCAAGTGTTTGTAATATTTGAAGTTATTTATTTACTTTTCAGCATTATTTAACTTAGTAAACCTTTAAATTAAGGATTTTTACTAAAAATTGTGACAAATATTACATATGTGATAAAAACAATAGTGACTAATGAAAAATAGTGATTAACTTATGATTAGCATTTAACAAAACATAATAAGCGATAGATTTAGGCTATCATTTTATAGATATATTTTATTAGAATTATAATTTTATAAATTGAAACAAACTCAAAAGGATAAAAATAAAATTCTTAAAAATAAACTCTTAACTCATCTGTAAACTAATTTTAACTATATTAATAAATCAATTGTCGTCTTTTTTAGTATATATAAAATTTATTTATAATACAATTATACATATTTATAAAAAAAAATTGTAAATTATAAATCATTGATCAAATATGACTTTCCCTTTTAACATTTTTTAACAATATGTATTATTGATTTTACAGAACAAATTATAAAGTAATGAAAACGTGTCAAAAACACGATATTAAAAGTTAATAGTACAATTAATAATTGAACTTTTCGATTAAACTTTTTAGACTGGCTTAAAATTTAATAAGCAATAATAGTTTTTATAAATAATTAATTATATTTATTTCTACTATTTGATAATAATAATATAATAAATTAGGAACGATTTAAATAACAAATATTATGTAAAAACGGATAATGCTCTTTTTTATAAATACGATATATTAAAATAATTCTAATAATTGAAAAAATTTTTATTCTTATGTACATGTAGAAAAAATATATAACACAACATTTAATAATAATCAATGAATAGAATATACATACTACATTTATAGCTTTCAAAAGGAAAATTATTTTATTATATAACTTTATTAATAAAATTTGAATATCGATAAGTAATTTTAATTATCACATAAATCCTCATTATTGTTTGAAGATATTATAAGCAGAAAAATAATTATTTCTTAATATCAAAGTATTTAAATTCTAATAAAAAATTGTAAATACACTTTTTATAATATGCAAATTCATAATCGTAAAATAATGTTTATCTTAGTAATAAATTTTTTTGTCCCTTCTACATTTTTCATGGATGCTATGACTTTTTTGAACAAGTAAATAATTTGTATAGCGAAGTCGCATACAATAAACTACATATCTATTATTTGAAATAGATGAAAATTCAAAGGATGTAACTGACTCAAGAATACTTGATCATTGGCTGGATTAAAAGTGGTACAGCTCGGGTAATACTAGTGGTTAACTAATTAATTAATTAATTTTTTAACTAATTAATCGACATTTAGGGTACATTTGACCTTCTAAATTAAAGAATAGTCTAGAGTAATACATATAAACTCATGGAGAATGAATAAGAGTATTTACACATAGAAATTACTATTCAAGTAAAAGTTTCTATTAGAATAGCGTAAAGTGAAAACTAAATGACAATCTTTTAAAAATTTTACTTATGAAACAAGGATTCATTGTTTATTAACCATTCATTGTTTATAAACTACGTATAATAAGAAAATTCTGTTAAATTTCAAGCTATGAAGTATACCAATATTGTATGAAGTTAATAATTATATTAATGTATTAATTATATTAATAGTATTATAGTATGCAGTACAATAGCTTTCAAAATACATATAAATGCTGTAGAAGGGTCCTAGAAACTTGTCTGTTTTTACAAATTTTGAAAGTAGCTTTTTTATTACTTATTTGATCAGTCCTTCATAAAAGAGAAGAGCTAGTCAATTTATCGTCTTTAGAATAACCGTTGTTTATCTTTTCAGTTGCCATATGCTACTATAGGTTAACTAAAAAAATTTTTCAAATTGGTCAAATATAATTAAAGATTGTGAATTAAACTTAAAAAAATAGAATTAAATTTTTGTATTATTTTCAAAATTTATATAAATGTACTATTATAATTTATAATGTCACTATAATTTTTATTATTATAACTTAAAAAAAAATTTTAATACATAATTAATATATTTAGTAAATTCATCAGTATTTGCTAGATATACTTGATAAACTGTTAGCCAATGAGATGTTGTTTATTTTTTTAATTTCATTAAAATAATATATAATAATCATTAATATAATAATTGTATTTAATTCGCAATTAATAAAATTATCAAATAAAAAAATGGTCACGTTCCCTTGCATATTTGATTCCTTAATTTCTCCAAATTAAAACGCATTGAAAGTAAAACTTGTGCACCGCAAAAATATGCAAAGCATATTATTGACATTCTCTATTTATGTGTTTAATGCATATTTATCTCCAATTACTTTGATATGTGCCCTTTTCCTAAAATTATAATTTACTCAATTTATAAAGTCAAATAGATGTTAAAGAGAAAAAATAGGTATTTTATACATTTTTTAATAAATTAATCTTTTATAAGTAATAAAATTTATAAATCAGAATCTAAATGATTTATAAGCTTATTCTATTTAAAAATATTCCTAAAATTTTAAAAAATCAACAAATTTATAAATATTATTATTTTATTATAAAAATATAAACTCTTGTTGAAATTTTTTATTATTTTAATTATTTTTGTAATAAATTAAAATATTTAAAAAGTAAAATTAATTTAAATATTTATAAATACATGATACATATATCAAAAAATATTAATCTTTTATTAAATATGCACATAAACATATTAATGCTAAAAAATATTGATTCATTACTACATTCACTAGTAACTATCGAAGCATCATTAGTAGGTATATTGTGTAAAATTAAAATAAACAACAAAACAATTAAATTCAAATATTAAATTTCTATATGATAAAAAAGTTTTACTATTCTAGCATTACGAATAATATTAGGCATTATCAAGAACATAAAGTTGACGTAAGAATAAATGAATCACATAATTGTATTCCATGTTTAATCCTTTGATAACAGAAACAAAAATTGATTTGAGTATCGCGATATAGAATAATTGTATTTTTAAAGAAATATCTAGTTACTTTTTTCATCTTTGAAAATTTTTTCCTTTAATAATTCATGAAGGTAAGAATGGTTAATAAATAAAATTCTGTGATACTTTATATTCTTAATATAATTTTATGTAATTATCAGACTATTTTAATTATTATAAAATAAAATTTGCATTTAATTAGTTATACAAATCATTTAGTTAAATTTTTCGTATAAAACCAATATCTTTTAAAGCTAAAACATTTCTATTTATTATTCCGAACTTATATTTTCAAACTTCAGTTATATAATTATCGAAATTTCATTATTTCAATATTAAAATGTATATCAAAATAGTTTTATTTCATAAAACATATAGTTTAGACACAAATTATGTTCGAGAAAAAGTAAAGAAATAATTCAAATAAAGTAAAAATATTACATGATGTAAGAAAATTGAGATTCTTCAGAATAATAAAAGTAAGAACATATTCAAATAAAACATAACCAAGAAGTTTATGTATAAAATATTCTGTTTTATATTAATGGAATTATTCTTTCTAGAATGAAAATAAGAACATTTATTATTTTTTAAATTTCGCATACTTAGATAGAAATTAAATTAATATCAATTTAATTAATAAATAAAATAATTTTTTAGATAATAATTTTGTTCACCAAATTTGAATCAACAATTTAAAAAAAAATTTATATGAAAAATAATATTAATCGATATTAATATTTGAAATAAATATATTCAATAATTATAAATATAGAAAAAAGAAATGTTTAAAAAGCTTTTCTTTATAGATTAGTAAAACATTGGTAAGTAAGTATAAAAAAATAAAATACTTTCTAAATTTTATGGTATCCTCACTCTGAAACTAATTACATACTAAACATCAACTAGTATAAGAGAAAACTGTAGTATAAAAATTATATATCAAAATTCTTTTAATAATTTTTGGTACCAAAAATAGTAAAGTATGACATTTTAATATGCATGCTATAAGTGCATGCAAGTTAGACAGGTTCTTATCTCGGTAATTGTAATCGTTACATATTTTAGAGATACATACGAGCAGTTACATATAAAGAACGCAGACTAGGTTTCGAACAGCTGCTACCTTGAAAAAGGAAGAATGTGTGCGCGTGTGAGAGGAAGGAGGGACCAGCAGGAGTCAGCTGTTTTCCGGTGTCGGCAACATCACCGTATGCTGCCGCTGATCTTGAATAGCCGAACAACCGGGCATTGAATGTGAAGTTCCTGAGAGATTGCCGTAGTACGCCCAGTTCTAAATGTAATTAACGTGAAGTTTTTTATTTATAGTCGAAAGTCAAATTCGGTGCTTAGTTTGGGTATCATATTTACTGAACTCTAACGAATTTAACCTAATTTTTATGTCTATTATACGCTATTACGCTATCAAAATTCAAATTTTCGTTTAAGTTTATGCGATACTACATGTATGTATAAATATGAAAAATGAAATACCAACTACTAAAATTGTTTTTTTTTTAATTTTATAAAATCGCTATAATTTAGTCTCGCTTTAATCTCTCTTTAATTAACTTAGATTTGTTTCACTTGTTACTTTGATATTAAATTATTATACATTGAAAATACAGTAAATAATATAAAAATTATAAACAGATATAAACCAAATAAAAATATTAAGTATATATATATAAACAAAATATTTGATCATCTACATTTTTCATATTTATAAAGTACATTTAACAACTTTATATAAAATATTATTTATCTGATAACTGATTCTTAAAACAACGCCTCAACTTATCATCCCAATTTACAGTAGTCACGGAAATTCAATGGAAGCACAAGTAATTACCGTGAAGGAGCTTTAAAAATGACGTAAGGCACAGTTTTATGCGGCGTTGAAAAAGAGAATGACGAGTAAAAATAATACGGTAGGGTATAGAATAGAATTGCAAAAGCTTATGAAAATCGAACGAAATATAAGACCTCGTGCGATAAAGAACGGCGGTTATACGGCAATTGGTAAACGAAAACAACTGGACGTGAGTTCTCATGGTATTGCGGCTATAGAGTGAAGCAGAACCGTGTTGTTATTCTTGTACGCCAGTAAGTACAAACAGGACGAAAAGATGAATGATAAGCGATGATGAAAGCTAAGAAAGTGTGGGTCAGAATTCATTCAATCAATGAATAGAAAATAGAATTGTTCTTTGTTTATTATAGCTATGGAATTGTCCATGATTGAGTAATCGCGTTAATCGCTTACGTGAATTTTATCCCGGTCAATGCAGATAACTGCACTTGAAGACTTTAATTTACATCACTTATTAAATATAATAAATACACGACCTAATAATGCGAATATTTTGAAAATTGTAAAAATGGAATAAAAAAATAGCATTATTACGTGTGTAGCTCAATTTTATCATTCTAACAAAACTTAATAGATTTGGTGCTATTTAAAAAAATTAATAACAATTCTTTTTTCAGTATAACATGCTTATTTACTTTATGGATTATATAAACAATATTAGAAGTTAATATTCCAATTACTTCTAATATAGTAAGAAGTGCTCTCTTGAAAACCATGGAAAGTTAAAATATAATCTCATAAATTTCAAACCATCAAAAACAACGTTTATATTTTCTCATTAAATATAAATTTTTGTACAACTTCATAATAATTATTATATTTATAAATATAGTATTTTTAATTTGTAAGAAAATTTATTTTATGTAAAATTTTTTCTTAAATACTTATATCATTGTATGTTATGTAATTTTTTATATAATCTCTACTTAACATTTGTTTAAAAATACAATATGATAATTATGAAAAAAATTTATCATATTAAATATTATAAAGAACTCAAAATAACACATTCATTTAATATCAATACTAATTTATAATGAATAAATAAATTAATTTTTATAAATAAAATATATTAAGTTAATACTCTTCTTTAAATATGGATATACCAAAATAAAATTATTGATTTTAAATTCTAAAGCACAATTGTTCAGATTTATATTTTAAATAATAAAAATGTTAAATTTTATTATATTCTTATATTTATTGATATTGGCTCAAACATTTATTTAATATTAAAGAAATGTAAAATTATTGGTATAAAAGATTCTGATTCATCTATATAAATTTCTAACTAAGTATATCAACTATTCGCTTAATATTAAAACTTTTTTTAATCTATCAAAATGATATAAATGGAAGCAAAATTTTTCTTACCGTTTCGTATATTGTTATGAATTTAGCTCAACTGCTACTCCAAGCATACTTATTCAGGCATTTTCCATTTTCTTCATTCACGCAAAGTTTAATAATCCACACTTACTGGTAGCTATTTACTTAAGTATTAGACATAAAAAACCGGAAAGTCAAAATACCTCGAAAGTCAGTTATTGTGTTAGTCATTTAATTACCGTTTAAAACTTAGAGATAAAAACTTAGATACATTTTATTCTTAGAGAATAATATTTTTTTAAATATTTATACACTTAATATTATAAATAAATATAATAATTCTATTCCCAAAATTCAAGCCACGATTACATTTAATAAAACTTATATTCCTTTATCAAGATTGATTTGTTCTGAATACATAACTTTATTATACGTGGATTTATAATTACAATACAGAAACTTACTGCGATTCATAACTGAATATAACTAAATTTCATTTTCTTCGCGTTTGCCCATAAAATGAAATTAGGATGTAAGATACATAATTTGTACATACGTATTCATAATAATAAATTATGGTTTTAAATTAACAACAATTAAGAAAAAATAAATTTATTTATTATTGTATTATAATGAAAATTTTATTTAACTCGATTATATTTATAAAATTGATGAACTATCAGTGTTGTTTATACATATGTTATTCAGGAATAATTTAATCAAATTTAATTACAATAATATATTTAATTATTTTCTATTTATTTATGTATATACAAGTAGATCTGAATATTTATAATATTTAAAATATCATATTAGTCATAATTATTACCAATAATAAAAAATTATTGTTTAAGTACAGTAAATAAATTAAAATGTATAAAATTCGTTTATAAATTAACAGATTTTGTATTACTGTTACTTGAAAAATAAAAACTAAATCTATTAGAGGATATCATCCGTGACAAAATAATAAACTTATAAGGCTTATTGTAAATCTAGGTTTGCCTACTTATCGATTCTTGAATATGATACATCTATCCTAAATTTTATAAATAATCCTATGAATGCAATGAACTAATCTTAAAATATGTAAAATTTCAAATATTGAATCAAGAATATATTCCGTATCACAAGTGAATCATTACAGTCGTATATAGAAGTAGAAACAACATGTAACTTTATAAACATTTTTATTGTATTTAGTGGATAATAATTTGTACTTAAATATACACAAATATAAATGAATTTTATTAATATTAACAAATAAGAAATTTTATTGTTATAATTTAAGTTAAGTTTTTTATTCGATTAAATTCATCATAATACAATTGAAAATTTTAGACATCTCTTATATAATCATTAATAATAATTTTGATTTACTTTTAATTTTAGAATGTAATATTAAAAAAAAATTAATAAATCGTTCACAAATTTTTAAGATTATAATTTTAGCTACAAAAATACGTATCAAAATAATAATAATAAAACATATTTTTCAAAGTTATAGAAAAAGTTATTCATCACAGTATACAAAATAACTAAGTACATTTCAAATAGCTTAAAAATATCAATACTATTGTATTGATATTAAAAATACTTTTTATAAAAACAAATTAATTTTATTTATATACAAGTGATATTATAAAGAGAAAAATGTATATAAATATAATAGTTTTCCATCTTCAAAGGCTTATAAATTAATCAACGATATTTAAATTTTTAAATAACAATTCAAAGGTTGAAACAATTTTTTTAAAACATTCGAAATCAGAAATCTTATTTAATTCTTAATCCTGATATCGTTTCGAAACCCTTGATTCTTTTGCTTAGCCGCTCATTCTTTAAAATATTTAAGCCAATATTTACATTCATACATTCCTTTCCCGGATGCGCTTACTTCAGCGACATTATAGAAAGTATTTTCTTTGATGCATTCGTTTGTCGTCCCATTCCTCATTGTGTACGCCATCTCTTCCATCAAATATTCATGAGTTATGTAGTCAGTATGCATTATATTTAACATTTTAATATACCTTCAAAGCAATTTTTAACGTATGAATTGCATTAGTCTAAAGAGGTGCTAAATTGATCCTATAATTCAATTAAACTATGTAATTGATATTTCCTCTTATCGAATACGTGAGTATAAAAACAAGATTTTTTGTAGATATCAAAAATAATATAACCCATTTTTTATTTGTTTAATCATTTATACTTTGAAAACATTTTCATACGAATTAACTAACAATCCGAGAAAAGACAAAAATACCTCAAATTTTTTCAATATATTATTGTACATTTTCATACGATTTACTTGCACTCGATTGCCCGTCAAAAAAGCCAATACTCGATAAAAATCTGAAATTCATCCAACACAGTAATTAAATAAAGCTCTCGTACATTCATGAAAAAATTAATCGTACTGGGTATCGGAAGCAGCGCAACCTAACATTTCTAACAGTTCTCTATCTTTCCTTTTACACTTTTTTTTGCCTTTATTAAGGAGATACGCAGAAAAAGCGCCTCAGATGACGATATACGGCAAACATAACCTTCGTTCACGCGCGGATGAAGACGAAAAATGGGCTGTGATGACAGATGGACACCCGGTGTAACCGACTGTGAGCGGCCGCCGACGACGATGACAAGTTACAGAAGTCACTTTTAAAAAATCCCTCGAGATGTTCCGCATGCTTCGACAAGAATTGCGACTCATGCGTTTCTTTTATAGTTGAAAGCCATTTTAGTTTTGCTGTATGTCGAATATAATCATAGAGTATTGTTTATTATTATTGTTTATTTATTTTAACCCAATAAATACAATATTTATATAATATGTTACTTTTTATTTAATCATGATAAACAATGATTTTACATATAATTACTTATGACTAATATGCTGTCATATAGCGATCACCGTCTTACAATAAGATTTTGTTTTGTATGTATGCGAATTTATTATGGGAGTAAAAATTTTTTTATAACGTTTTTTGCATTTTACTCATAGTTGTTAGGTGATTTTAATTTTTTTAATAATTTGTTTTGCTTTATTATCGTATCAACCAGTAATATCATCTCATTTATAAGAGATAGATTTGATTTTTAAATGTGGTGTAATTTCAAAGTAATCCTAATTCAATGTGGAAACTGTACTTGTTTATTCAATCCATACTTTCACCAAATTAACAAAGTGAAACAATCATACTTCTATTTTCTTGTGCTCTTAAGATTCGCTAATTATGTTCAGTTTTTTAAAGTAATATTTTGTATGTTTTAAAACTTATATGACAAATTTTAGTTATATTTTATTTTTATATTTTAATTTCTATTTGAAATGAAATTAATATTTCGATTAGACTGTACCATGACATCATCTTAAAATATAACGCAATATACGCATTTGATTAATTTCTTTTAGTAAATAGCAATTGCGTATTGAATTATTTATACACCTAGATTTGATAACAGCAGAAGGGTGAATAATTTATTACATTACCTGATTACTTTTTGTACACGACAGATATGCTGTCCTAACCCTTTCCATTCAGTTAAAAGTTGATTTTAAAACTTTTGACTATGCATAAGATTAGATTACTTGTTATACATTAATTGATTTTAAAACAAATAGTAGAAACTAGAATGAGGACAATTGTTATTCGTTACCATTTTAAATTTAAATATGCAATTACTAAAACATTCGCAGGATTTGCAGCTATTTAATACTTGATTTAATTTATTAAATTAAAAAAAAATTTTTTATAAATTAAATCCAATTAAATTCTTAAGTCTTCTCAAATAAACAAACACAAAGACATGTAATACAAATTTCTTCCATATTGAATTATATTAAAGCTAATAGACTTATATTTTTTGAGGCTCAAAAAAGAAATCATACAAGTATCGAGGGTGTGGAAGTAAGTTATAATGAGCGCAGACAGAGTAAGAAGTCGTAGAAAAAAAATTTCCGCAATACTCCTCTTATAGCTACCGGGACGTCATGTCAGGAAGGTTTTATTCCTCTGCTCCCTTGGCTACGGTGTAAGATCGTAAAACAGTATGAGGGAGAATCCGAAAATATGAGAGTAAGATTTTGCTTTTTCCAGGTCTTACAGTACTAATCTTTTATTCAACTTGCCGAACGGTAGATGCAATCTCCGCTTTTTCGCCGGTTGAATGAAGGTAACTCTCTCCTTTTGCTTAGGACTTAATCTCGGTTTCCTTTATTTTCTTGTTTACTTTATTCATAAATATTTGAAAATTTCGCAAGAAGGTGAAATATCTTACGAGTTTCTAAAAAACACTACCTCTAGATTACTTAATCAGATTATTTTTTTATTTAAATATACACATATATAAACGTTGACTGCACGATCCAATGTTTTTGCAGCTGAGCAACTTAAAATCTCAGTATACATTACAGACGAATTGATAATTTTCATTTTTTCTTTATTTAAACAAACAAAATTATTTATGATTTTTAAATTACCTAGTTTAACACGGGTTAATGTTTATAAAGATCTACATATTTCCGCAATAATAATTTATTATATTGTAATAAAAAAAAATTACTACTATATTTAATATTCAAATGATTAAAAAATATTATCTGAAATACATATATATATATATATATATATATATATTATAATTTAAAATCAAACTCAGATGTTATAAATCAACTGATTTTTATCATAATTTAAATATTATAATATTTTATTATGCTGAATAATAAATGCTTATATACCTTGACGTTCTCCTCATTTTTCTTTCTTAAATTACAAAATTTAAAAAAAAATCCATTTTATACGTAATTTTTCTACTTAATTAAAAATTTCAATAAACATTCTCCGAATAAAAAAATTTTTCTTAAATTTTTTATGAATATTTTATTTATTCGTAACATCTTATATATATATATTACTTAGTATTAAGTAATTCAAACATCATTTCATATTAAAATGAAATTATATTTATTTATGATTTATAACATAGATTAATAGACAGTATATTTATAAAAATAGTTCTGTTGTTTAATCTTCTAAAAAAAATTACCTTTATATTATAAGCTTCAATATCATAAATTTGATAACAATTAATGTACATAAAAAATAATTATTTTAAATCATTCTATATAAAAAAATGCATCTGAAATATGTTTATCACTTCAAAATTTACAATATAGTAAAATCGGGGAAAGAAGCGTTACTATATAACAACTTTAGTTGATATTTCGTAAATTTACAAAGTGCAAAATCTTCTGATAATAATGCGTGCGAATATCATGTAACGTATCTTGTAACGTTAATTAAGAGAAATCCAAAAAAACAAATGAACTGACACGCTGGTTCTGTACGCCTGCAGGTGGCTGCTATTGTATGAAAACTACTTACACGAGAAAAACATACGTTTAAAACTGCGAAGAATAAAAAAATTAGACAAGATGTTTATGTTATTCGAAGATTTTATAGTGATAAAACATATTATAATACTTTTTTTTTTCCTTTATAAGACTCAATAAGAGACTGCAATAATAAAGTAAAAATTTTTTTTAACTAACAACTAATTCTTTTACAAATTTATATTTATTATGATTTTATTAGTATCCAGTTGCTGCAATTTGATGTACATTAAAAAAATATTTCTATCAAATGTTACAAATAAATATATATTAGAATTAATTATTACTGGATGTCTGTAATTTTATTAAAGCTATACATTAAATCTTCTATTTTCTTCATACATTAATCATAATCAAGATTTAATTTAACTTAAACGATGTAAAGTTAAATCTAAATTTAAATTTCCATCAAATTTTCATAAACTTATACCATTTCTCTAAGAGAAGGTAATATATTTAATGCAAAAATAATTAGTATCTCATTAATATTTTTTAGAAAAACGCTGAAAATACAATGAAGTTTTAAACAAATTCATTTCGTAAATCGAAAAACAATATGAATGAAATTACGAAATCGAAAATAATTCCAATAATAAAAACAAATTTTGTAAACCATAATTTCTTTTGTTGTTTGCATTTTCTTATAAATTGATTGACGATAATCTTATAAAGATGTAATTCTATCTATTGAGCAGAAAATTAATAAAAACATGAAATTAAGTTGATCACTAAAAACTGTAAGATGTACTGAGCATTTAATTTAATCAAGAAAAGAAAAAAAGTAAGTCTAAAATATAAGACATTTTTAAATTTGTAGTTAATAATCGACTCCTTCGTGTGGTTAGAGTTTGTACGAAAGGTACAACCAGAGTTTGAACGGACAATATACAAGCACATGTGGCTGACGAATGTATTGCGAACTTGCTTGTTTGAGGTATTCTTCAGTTCCGAATGATACGATGAGAAGCTCAGCAGCGACAGCTGCTCTCGTCACTTTCCTTTTCCCTTCATGGCCATTCTTTTATTTCACATATTTTCATGTTCTCCTTTCGCCTTCTTTTTATTTCTTAATTTATCGGTAATACATTTTTTAATTATTGTTTTAAGCTTGCGTGGCCGAAATACAAGTTTTTCAATGCTTAAAACGGCTGCAAATAAATTAGAATCAAAGGTTAGAAATTAAAAATATTTGGATAAATCCTTTATTACAAAAGATTTTTTAATATGTATACATTACATATTGTACTACCTAATTAATGTTTAAAAAAGTATTTAGTATAATTTTATTATATTTTTATTTGCTTTTACTTTTATCTTTTTATTTTATATTTAAATAATAATTAAGTTTCTTTTAGAAAAATACATTTTCCTAATTTATTAATTACAATGTTAGATAAAGATATATAGATTTATTACTTTTGTAGTATTTTCTTCGCGTTACATTTATAAAATAATATATAATTTAATATTTTTAGCGTTTCTTACTAATGTTCTTTACTAATAGTTGCTACAGTCTAAATTTAAGCTACTGGATTTTAAATCTTTAAATTATTTTGTTGGTACCCTCTTATAAAGACATTAAGCCCATGTTAAGTCTGATGTATTTAAATGAGAAATAAATTTTGCTGCGTACTGAAAGTGCATTGGATCATTATTATACTATATGTTACAATAATTGAAAAACCGATGATATTAATTTTAATATAAAAAAATAGGGCAATATTTTTAATATATTCTATAAGTAATTTAACAAATCTTGAAATAAAAAAAAGAAATTAAAACGCATGAAATTATCATGTGAATAATAAAATTTAGTGCTTTTGTTTACCATACTTTTTCTAATATACGTAATTATAAAATCTATTTGTAACGAATTTTTATTTATTATATTGATTAATAAAATTTTGTATTTTATATATATATATATATATAATTACGATTGCTATAGTATTCTTATCGTGAGGGCATAGAAACTCAAACTCTTCATTTTTAAAAATTATTTACAAATCTTATTAATAATATATGGCTACTTTAATTAAATCTGGAGAGTTTCTACAGATTGATAAATCCCAGTTTCGAATATACTTTAAGTATGTATATGAGATACATTTGATGACAAAATTTTTTCTCTGCTGCATTGAGAACCTACAACACTTCATTCCCTTCGTGTTTTGAGAGCTATTTTCATTATCTGCCCTTCTGGAGTTTGTTCATTTGCTCCCCTCAGACAAGTAAATGGGGGTGCTTTAATTCTGCTTATTATAAAATTACATTATTCATTTTCGAGCTATTCGAAAATTATAAATTACTTACACAAATATAGAAAACATATCTATGTTTAAATTTGAAATAAAAAAATTAAAATCTTGAATTGATTAGAATTAACATGTATAAGACAAATATTGAGAAATTTTATTTTATTCAATTGTGAAAAATTAACATGATATTTGTTTTTTCTTATTATATATCTTACCTATACTTTTGTTAAATATTTGAAAATAAACATTTCTTATAGCTTCAATTTACTATAATTTTTTTGTTTCATAACTTGATTATTATAAATCATTATTCTACTATGTGTTCAAATTAATTTTAAATTATTACAATTTTATACCAACTTTTCACTAAAATTAGAAACAAACTTTGATTATTATTATGTATATATATTACTTTTATATTGTATATAGTATAGAATATATATTTATATTCTATGTATTTATATATTTATAAAATACTGTATTATACGTTTATAATATATATAATATACAATAATACTAAGCACTATAAAATTGGATCAAATATATTAGATATATTTTTTTTTACATAAACTTATATAGTTGAATGCTAAATAGAATCTACACATTAGACAAAAAAACATGATATAACGTTTCATGATACATATCATGTTATTTTCTTAAAATTATAAAAATAAGTACAAATTACTACAAAATATAATACATTTACGCATAAAGTTTTATTTTATGAAATATTATATATACTCATTGTTTTAAAAATAAATTATTTTAAAATTCTTAAAATCATTTTTTAACTTAAATAATTTAAGAATAAATAATTTTTAATTGACTTATACTAAAACTTAAATTTGAATATAATTTATAAATTTATCTTTTGAAATATTATAGTAAAAATATATTGACTACAATTAATTTCATAAATTATAGTGAACATATAAATTTAATAATTTAAAAAATAAAAGTGGATTAATATATAAAACAGAATAAATGTACACATTTATACAAGAAACTTATGGATTTGTATATTACATATATTTTAAATTTACATATTATTTAAAAAGTGTTGGTAAAATGTAGATTCAACGAAAACTTTTTTAATACAATTTGTATTACTAATTAGGTTATGATTATGAGGTTACTTTTTTAAAAAAAAACTTGGTAAAATTTAATGATTCATTAATACGAGAACATGAACATTTAACTCCTTATAATAATAGTATTTATTATAGTGCGACATTTCACTTTTATGAAAATAATATTATTACGATAAAAGAAAAGAATCGTTTCTCATTTTGTAAACAATTTAAATTAATAAAGAAAATACTGTATAGACAATAAATTTTTCAGCTTGATGACAAAATTGTTTATTTACTATTTTCAAATTGAAGTATCAATTTATTTAACATGGTTTGAATACATTTTTCATAATTGTGAGATTTGCTTAAATCTTAAATTTTAATAAAAAAATTTAATTTTTACTTAAAGAAAATACCATTTAACAACGGTATTTAACTTTTTAAAATATTTATTCTAATCAATCAATTAAATCTTATAGAATTTTAGATATTTGTCAAATTGATTTTTAAAAAAATATATATTTCATAATTAAGAAAATTTTCTATTTTTAAATATTGTAAATCATATTATATATTTTGTTTATTTTTATTTTATTTATCCTTTTAAAATAAATATAACTATTATAAATTGTATAAATTGTAATATTCACCTTAAAAATTTTTTATTTAACAAAATATATGTAAATCCATTTATAGAATCAAAACTATATTTTGATTTTATATTTATACGTATATTTTTATATTTATATTTATTAAATATATTTTATATTTATATTTAGTAAACATTTTTTTTTTAAATATAAACAACGATATTAAATACAAATTTAATATATATATAAACTATATTCGAACTTTATTTAAAGAATCATTACATTAATTAATCATTTAATCATTTTCTAAAAGTAATGTCGAAATATATAATAATATAAAGACTTTTTTAATTAAATTATAAGAATATCCAAAATAAAAATATATATTTAGAATTAACATTGCTCTTATCCTTAATACTATAGCGTAATTATATATATAATACGTTAATTGACGTTGAATAACCAGAATTAATTATTATTTTGTTCTTTAATCCTTCCATAAATCTTTTTCTCTTAATTCGTTATAATTTCAAATTTATTAATATTTGTATTGTACTCTATTATCTATATGTGAGATATGTATAATCTACCGTTGCTGTTCCAACTTTTAAACATATTTTCTTTTCAATTCAATCATAAAGTTACATCACTAATTGCAATGAATATTAGTTAACAATGTACTTTATGTTTTAAAGTGTCGGTATCTGTTTTCAAAAATCAGTTCTCGTTATTGAAATCCAATTTAATTAAGTAATAAATAAATTCTTTTTCTTGTTTAATAGTATCATTTCTCAAGACATATTAAAACACATATTATAAATTTTTTACATATATTGTTTTACCTTTCATAGTATCAATTTCCAAATGTCCAATCCATAAATTAAGTTTATATTATTTCTAAATTATTACAAATTATATATTTTCGAAACTTCTATGAATTTGTTAAGGTATAATTATTTGTCTTAAAGAATAAAATTTCAATTGACGCAAATAAAATTTATTTATACAGTTTATATTAAAAAATTCTTATAATGATAATGATTGAAAATTTTTGTAACATCGATAAATTACTAAATATGAAAATATATGGTAAATATTTATATAAAACTACTTATTGTTTATTAACTAGTTACTTTTATATAAGATACATTATAAAATAAATAAGTTAGTAATAATTTACAATATATCCAAAAATTGAACTATAACACTATATATTTTATTATAAGGATTAAATTTTTAAAATAGAAAGATTTAAATTATATAACATTTATATTTTAACGAAGGATATTTTTAACACCCTGAGAAGAGTAATTTTTAGTTACTGTTACGAATGAAAACGACGAATTATTATTGATTAAACATTTCTTTTGTCTGAACTTTAAAAAATTATGAAACTGTTTTAAGTTTAGGAAAAGAAAGAAAATAAACTATATGGAATCGAGAGAGCGAACCCTCCAAAAAATCTATGAAACATTGTTTATGTTGGCAAAAAACAATTATTTGGCAGAATATATTACCAAGTAAACATATTTTATATTTCACTAAGAGGATACATGTTTATAATAAATCTTAAATTTAAAATTGTTAAAAATTTTAATATTAGGTAATACAGATTCGTTTAACAATTCGTCGTTTAATACATTTTTTAAATATTTATAACAGTTACAAGATCTAAACTAATTTTATTGTACATACACATATATAATCTGATTACAATTTAATTTATCAAATTATTTTTTATTCGTCTCTTAGGTTTTTTGATAATTTAATGAGAAATTTATATTATTATAAATTGTGCATTAAGAGTTAGAATTGCAAAAAGCTATATTGATGATTATTATGTATAATTTATAAAAATAAAGTTTTTCTAAACAAGTTATTTTGTAAAAATAACATAAAATTTTCATAAGTTTTATCTATCTTTTAATATATTATAAAATTTAGCACAAAAACTAAAGTCAAAATTTTATGCGATTCAACATTTTTAAAGCTATTTTATTTCAATTAAAACTCTTTTCTTCTCTTACGCTTTTGTTCTTATATCCTTATATACTCTCTCTATTTTCCCTCCCTCTCTCTCTCTCTCTCTCTCTTCGTCTCTTAGTCTTCTTTCTTATAAGTTTTCATAATTCTCTTTCATACCTACATCAGTATACATATTTTACGAACGTATTTTTTATAAAATTGTGTTACTTTATGTGACGTTACTAGCGCGTGGTCCCCGTTACTGTCTCTCCCTCTTTCTCTTTCAGTTTCTGATAAGTACAAATTCTCATTTCACTGAGTCGATAATGGCCGAGTGACTTTAAAGTCATTGTCTGGCAGGAGAACTATGTGAAATCTCTTTTTTATTTCATGAAAGGCAAAAGTGGAAGAAAATTGTTACAGAGATATGCTTAACTGGAATCAGACATATAGTTCCAAAAATCATATGATTTTACGCAATACATAATGTGCTAAAAGTATGACCGTTTAATTTTTTATCTAACTATAAGTAAAAACAAAACGTATTAAAAAAATAATTTAAGTATAAAGCATATATATCAAAAGTAAAAAAAATTGTTACACTTTATTAGATAGAATATGTAAAAATATTCAAATATATAATTTTATAATTATTTTCTAAGTTCATAAATAATTTTTACGAAATAATTTTCATAAAATTTTTTATAAACTGTTCTAATAATTAACGATTGTTATCTTCTAAAAGTAATATGATACGAATGAAAGCCAAGTCATAAATAAATATTGAAAACTGAATAATTTTATACTTAAATCGAGTTTGTGTAAATTTTTCGTTAGTATAGAAATTTACAAAAATAATTTTTTACTTAAAATTTGTTGCTATTAAATTATTAATAACTAATAAATTATTATAATTATGAAATAAAAATAAAATATAATTATTCAATACTATTGGTATTAAACATAAAAACTTAATAAAACCAATTACCTTGTAATATAAAGTATACAGTTTGTCTTTAATAACAAATATAAATCGAATGAAAATATTCTACATAAATTAAAATAATAAAATACAATTATCTTAATTTTTTATTGATGGTTAATTTTAAACAAATTTGAGTTTTGTTTTCTTTTAAACTTTTATAAAGTTTCTTATATTGAAAAATATGATAAACTAATTAATTTTAAAATAACATAATCATAAAAATAAATATTTAATAACAAATTATGTAGAACTAATGTTTTTAAATATTGCCAATAAAAAAGTTTTAATTTTCAGTCAATTGGCATAATGAAGCCATTAATAAACATATTGTATTTTCATATAGTTTTCTTATTTTCTCATAGAAGATACCTTTCTACAAAAATAATTTGTCTATTCGAAATATTTTTTTCAATTTAATTCATTCATAATTTATTCTTGAATAAATAAAGTAATTTAAAGTATTTGCAAATAACGGTTTTTCGATTTAGAGATAAAAAAGAAACCTTAAACTGTAGAAATTTTTTACTACAGTTCCTTGTAAAACACAACGAATTGTCAATGATACAAGAACAAGCATAACTTATTATGAAAGAAACTCTATTGATGCGCATACTTGTGCTCTTATACATTCTTTCATGTGCATAAATTGGCCAACAAATGCTTTAACTCTCTAAATATTATTTTTTTATATCCACTACTTTAAGCATAAAAAAACGTCTATCAATATTTATTTATGAACATACCCGATGTATGCATGTTTGTATGTCGGATATTTGCAATATTTAGATTGTTATAATTTTAATACGTAATAATAAGTAATAATAAAAACAATCATTTATATAATTTGCTCGTATAAAAAAGCTGTACTACACAGATAAAAATTTATTAATTAAACTTATATATAATAGGTTTGTATAAAAAGAAGAAATAAACAGTAAAATAAAAATATAAAAATACTATAAATTTTACAAATGGATTAGACTTGTAAATTATAAATTTAATTAAATATGCATGTATAGTAATAAATTATTAAGATTAATTATTTTTAATTCAAACTTTTAATACTATATTTTATCGTAATATCTTAATAATTAGAATTTAATCGTGATAAACGAATAATTATTATTCATTAATTATACGTATTAAACTTTAAAAAATAACTTCAATGTTTAATTTTTAGTTATTTGTGCCTTTATTTCTAATTAACTAATATTATTTTTTGTAGATTAAAGGCCTTATCTTCCTTTCATTAAAAACATAAATACAAATTTCGATTATATTAAAGAAGTTTATATAGTTATTTTGTACATAATATGAAAATTGAGATTCTTTATATTATAGGAAAGAGAAATAAGCGAAGTATATTATACTTGCGATAGATTAAAAAAGAACGACGAAAGGTACATACAACTTAGTATTACACAATATTACGAAAAAAAATACTGTTTAAAAGTACGATTATTAATTTTGAAATTGATACGGACACGATGATATTCATTCGTATACTTGTATTATTGTTCACACTGATAAAATAATAAAATTCGATTCGGTTGGAAAAATTTTTTAAAAATTAATCTTTTTATAAATAATTCCGTTTAAATTTGTCGTTGCCTTGTGATAAACGAATACATTATCCAACTAAGGATAAAAAAGACTTAGTATCCACTTAAATCCAAAAAACTTAAAATATTGATAAAAATTTCAAAAGAAATACTTTACTACTTTACTAAAAGCAGAGGAAGATTTTGTCCAGCAATGCTAGAATATTCTGCCGGTATTCTTCGAATGTACCAACGAATCATAAATACAATAGTTGTAACATTTATATTAGATAACGTTGAGATGGCTAAGCATAACAAAGGATGGTAAAATCACTTACTTTTCCTTTGGAATGATGTAGAATAACCTTACTCATAGAATTTAGCGATAGAACGGAAAAAGCAAAAGCCGGACAAAGGCTCTCTTTTCGAGAAACAACCGGATACGCCGACTATCCTATCGACACACCCCTGTTAATCTCTTACACTCTGTCTCTTTCTCTCTCTCTCTCTCTCTCTCTCTCTCTCTCTCTCTCTCTCGTTTTCTTGGTTATCCTTTATCCTTCATTGTCCCACAAAGCGGGAGTGTTGTTTCGAGAAACAAAGGGAATGAAGTACAAGAACACAGACGATTCTTACCGATTGCAAAAATTACCGCGAAAACCACATTTTTTTCTGACGTGTGGATTGATGGGAGTGCGGGAAAACAGCCGCCGGTGCGCCGCAGCAAAAGGGGATAAAAGGTGTAAACTCGGTAATATTCTTCTTTTTTCCGGTTGTCCTCATCTCGTGTGCTCAGTTTCCTCTTCCCGCCGATTTTTGCCGCCTTTTTCTCCTAGCGTGCAGCATTTTGGTACTCGCGAGAAAGTGAGGTTATGAGAGAGAGCGAATAATGGTGTTCCTCGCATTATGAGTCGCGCGGGAGGGATTTGAGAGAGAGAAAGAATACGAATAAAGGGGAAAACGTGTTGCGTACCATCACGGTGATATAGTACTTACTACCGGCAAGCCAACCTAACCTCGAGTCGGTGCGACGAAGACGGAGGACTTGCGCGCGCGCGCGCACGTATCTCAGACCGGCGGCAATGACGGCGGTTACGGCGGCGGCTACGAGAGAAGGAGAGTCGCTGCTCAACTCGGTTTCTCAGTTTGTTCGGCAGTCGAGGCACGACGAGGCACGCGTCGAGAAGGTTAGGGGAACATTAACGGAGAAACACGGTAAAAAAAAGAATAGAACAGTGTGCGAGGAGGAGGCAACAAGAACAGAACCGAGGAGATACAGTTTCTGCTTAGCGTCGCATTTTTATATACTGCGCAACGTTGTATTCTCTAGAGCATAGCGAGAGAGAAGGACAATATCGTCCGTACGTGGATATTAAGATATTACAGTGCGAGAGGGAACGAGAAGGAAGTAGACGCGCGCCAATGAAGTTCTCTGGACTCTACTTGTGTGTGATTCTCGCGCGCACATTGGAGTATACTTTCTGAGCCACAAAGAAAAGAAGACGTTTCGATTTTGTTTTTTTCCTTGGTTTTTTGTTTTACGCATTGTAAGAAAAGGTGTGCGCGCTTCGTATCTCCCGTCGACTTATAGTGGATTTTTATCCCTTGTGTTAAACGTCGACTATGTTCTTTGTGTGAATTCCCTTTCAGTGGCTTCAAGAAATTCATATAAATGTATATATATATATATACATATGCGCACACACAAACCTACACGCACAAACGCTCATATAATTATATATATTTATATACATATGTACACATGTGCGTAAACGTTCGGGCATATATATAAATATATATACACGTATATTTATGTACATATTGTATATGCGTGTTATACATAGTGTGTATGTACGTATGTATGTATATGTAAATATTTTTTAAGTTCATTGGTTTAGTTTTATTTTTGGTGGAAGAATTTTCTCGAGAGTACAAAGAGTGGAGTTTCGTATATACATTCTTGCAGAGATCTCTTAAACGAAGAGAAGACTGGATTTCACGATCACGGTAAGTTTCATATTTCCCTTACTTTTCCTTTCATTTCGAGGTTATGTTTCTTTTCTTTTTCTTATCATGGCTCTCTTTAATGTACATTTCTTTTCTGAGATTCTCAGCGCCCTATTGCTTGGACATTGAACAAGCAGCTAACAAAATCTAGAAGAGATTATTCGGAGAACGTCGTCAGCGTCCTCCAGAATGTATCTAAATTATTTCAAGAATATTTTCATGAAAAATAATTCAATTCATGTCAAATAAGAAATTATACCCCTACGCATTCAGGTTTTCATAATTAATTTAATTTATTTAATTGATATATTTTAAACCCGTAGTCGAAATTTTCCTCTCAAAACAGACTTTAAATTCACACTAACACTTTTCAATATTATTCACGATATTAAATTCCGCATATAAATGTAGAAATTTATTAAATCTTTTTAAATTACACAATATCGTAATGAAATATTTCATATTCTCGTGTTAATTCTAATCGAAGATATTTATTATTGTTTTGAATTATTGTACATATGCAAAGAAATATTATTTTAAAAAATAGATCTTGGATATATACTGTTATTTTATATTATAATTGTATAATAAAAATAATAAAAAGAGTATTATAAAAAAAAGATTATTGACAAATTATTTATAATTTGTTTTGATGTTAAACCAGTTTCATTAGATTTATAATGAATTAATAAATTTTACAAATTAAATATAGAAGTATTGAGAAAATTGAATATAATTCAAGATTATTTTATTTATATAATAAAATCTTATATAACATTTTATAAAAATATAAAACGTTGCGATGAAACAGAGTATAATTTATTGCTATCTTAAAAATATATCAATAACTATATAATTTAATAATTTTGATTCCAAAATATATAAAAAATAACATGATTCATAACCTTCAGTCCTCATTAAAATTTGCTTATCACACAACAGAAACCATTTCATAATCGAGAATAAGTATAGAATAGAAATTACAATTCAAAGTCGATATTTCGAAAACAAGCTAATACTGGTAAGTACAAAAGTTTCAGAAAATGAAATTAAAATATCAACAACTTACGTCAACATCAACAATAATACAATATCTTTTTGGAAATGAAATTCGAATAAGCTGTAATATATTTCAATCATAAGAATAACAGTGAAGACTGAAAGCTATTAAGTATAATTTTAAAAATCCAAACTGTTTTTAATAAGAAAATATATTTCTTAAATTATATGGAAATACGTTCAATAAGAAATAATTAATTTTAGTATAACTTTTAATCGTTTGCACAACAAATATATTATAAAATGTATTATAAAAAATTGACAGGCATTATAAAAAATAGTTATCGTTGAAATTTCTATCTTTGAATAGATTTATGATTAGAAGTTTTTTAATTTTTTAAAATATATCAGTTATTAATAAAAATCATATTATATAAAATATAATTTTTTTTGTAATTTAGATAATCTTTTATCTTTAAAAAATCTTTTTAACAAAATAGATTTGAAAAAATAATATTGATTTAATATATAAGTTGAAAAATTTTCTGTGAAAATAATTTATACTTTTTATTTACTTTTATTAGTTATATTTACATTAAAACAATTTCTAAGACCAAAAGTCAAAATCTTAATGATTTTTGCAGAAAAAATAGATTTTTTATAAAGTTGAAATACTATAATTCTCTTCTATACCTTCTAAAAATAAATGTATTAATATATTTATTAAGGAATAAAAAAAGTATACAAACATAAATAAACGTATATATCTACATACGTGAAGATATCAAAAAAGTTGTTTAAACAAATTGCTTGAAAATAAATAATATTTTAAAGAAATAATAAATTTGCATTCAAATAATTATAATGCAGAAGTGCAACAAATTCTTTTTCTTTAAATACTTATTACTAATTCAAATATTTTAGAATAATATATAATATAAACAAGTTTTTAAATTATTTTTTTCGTAAATTTTAATTATGATAATTGATACTTTTTCTAATAGCATATTTAAATATAAGTTTTATGTTGTAAACTAAATAATTGTATAAACGATGTAATAAGTAAGGTGAAATAGATTTATATTTACATAATTTAAACAACATTATAATTTTTGTCTAAACCTTTCTGTATGTACAATTTCAAAGAAAATTTGCTATATAGATTTTTATAACTTTAATATTTTGTATTGAAAAGAAAATATTCTTTGCGAATATCTTTTGCGAATAATGTAAAATGCAAAATATTTTGAAATTAAATTTTATAGCAAACATAAGTTTTGTATTTTAGATTATTCAGCATAATAATATCGTACAAAATAATATTAATATTGCCGGATAGTGGCGGATAATCGCGGATGTTTATAATAATTTTATATGCAATATCAATAACTGAAGAAACAATTATGATTTTGAGATATTATAAATAATTATTAATTCGTTAAATATAATATTTTATTAAAGATATGAAATCATAAATATTATTTTCGAATAGTAAACACTTTATGCTTATAATATAGTTACAGTTTAAATAATTCAGAGTAATTCTTGTATTGATTTATTCTTAAAAATCATACTTGTACAATTAAAAATAAAAAGCTCAAACTGATTTAGAAAACACAAGATTAATTAATAAATTTATATCGTTATATTAAAATTAGGCATATTTTTTTCTATTAAAAACAATTGTAATTATCCGAAAATCATTATTTATAAATTATCCCGTAAAATTTAAATATGGAACAAAAAGTAAAAGAATAAGGAATTTACAAATTGGTGGAAGAATCTCGCCTCCAAAATAAATAAACGGGTATTATAAATAGGCTCTTAGAAATAGAAACCTTACGAGAGGGTAATAGGAAACTGCGCCGTAAACTCTGATGAACTCATGCCACAATTAAACGAACGCATTATAACGTCTTCTTGCATCAAAAATGAAATTCACTTCATCATAAATTGAAACTTATTCAAGAAACTTATTCGTTTGCACGTATTTGACCCTCGTTCAAAAAATTCTAATCCCTGACATAGAAGTATATTTGTTAATGTATTTGTGCTAGTAGTATTAAATAATATAAATTTTTTTACAAATTGTTGATGCAAAATCTCTTTTAAAAATAGATGGATTTGTATAGTAAGAAATATAAAATGACATTGTAATAATATATTACCAATTGTATATCTAAATTTATGAAAAATTTATTAAAAATTGAAAATTGTGAAAATAATTTGTGTATAAATATTAATAATTTTTAAGTTTTATAAAATATATATAATATCTGTCAAGTAGTATATAATATAAGATACCTGCAATTGCAATTTATTTATTATTATCAGTATTATGAAATTTTGCTATTTCGTTTAATTAAAATATATGTCTAATATTCTTTTAATCGATACTTGAGTATAGAATATTTATTTTGACTTTAATATTATTATCATGGCTTGAAATAAAAAAAAGTCTAAACATTACAAGAGAAAATATATAAAAACCTAATATGCTTCCCTTGAAAAGTATAAAATATTATTATATTTTTATCTAAAGTTACAAAGCATTAACTCAGTATATATTAGTTTACAATAATTTCAAAAAAAAATTAGAAAAAATAAAAGACATTGGAGATAATGCATGGGTTCATCTTTGATCATTTAATTGTTATTATAGTTTTATAATATGATATATCCTTGAAAAAACCTTTATGAGTATTTAGTAAAATTGAAATCGTGTATTAACAAAATAGTTTTAAGTTCAATCAATACCTAAGATTGCTTAAGACTACTTGAGATCATCTCAAAATCGTTAGATGTACATTTATAATTATAATTAATATAAATATGTTAATACATGTGTGCTTGTTAAATTTCAGCGACAATTGAAAATTTAATCATTTATTTATGCATTTATAAGCTTATAACTATATAAGTTTTGTATATATATTTTCTATCATCTTATTCAAATAAAATAATCAGTTTCATGAAAGGTATGAATTTTATTATTTTACTTATATTGTAATATATTATTTATTTTAACTTCTTAAATATTGTTAAAAATTTGTATTCATTTTCTTTCAATATACTTTTATAAAAATATACCATTGTTGATATTTAATTAAATTCTTATTTTTTTTATTAAAATAATAATAATTACAGTAATAATAGTTATAATAACAGTGATTATAGTTTGTATAATAAAATTGTCACCCATCGTTTAACAAAACTTATAAATTAATAAAATGATAAAATATTATTACTTCGTTTCTTAGTAATTGAAATAATTATCATAAAGAATACTATTAGAATACATAATAAAATTATGTCTGATAAATCTTAAACATAAATTTTCTTGAAAATGAAAGCAGCAATTATTAGAAAAAATAAGTTGTCGTTATAAAAAATAAACATTTTGTGTATAAATATTATATACTTATAATTTAAAAGTAAAATATAAATAAATAATTTTTACAATCTGTAAAAGAAAGAAAAACATCTATTCTTTCAAAAATAAACATGCGATAAAGCTGAGTTTTCTAAATTAAAAACATGCTCGTGACAAAACTTATAAAGATAAACACTTTGACCATAGTACTTAATTACATTACGTAAGGACTTAAAGAAAAACCAAAGCTTATCAACTCATAAAGATCAACTACTGTATGAAAAATATTAAAATAATGAGAACGTGCTAATAAATTTTGACAAAACTATTGATTTATTTTAGATTTTATTTTAAACATCATCAAAAAGTCTTAATTTAGATAAAATAATTATTAAGACAATAAAAGAAAAAATAAATTTAACTCTAATTCTTTGATATAATTAAGATTAATCATTTTTTTACTTATTATGAATATCAAAATATCTTTTATTAACTTTTAATTAACCTAATACAAGTTTTCTAAAATTTATTAAGATACATACATTTACTTTTTCAGTTCGGAATAGAAAAGCAAAAAATTGAATTAAGTATAGATACTATTAAATTTGGCTTTATTTAAAAATATTAATTCTGTGAATTAATAAATTCAAATACATACAATTATTTAAAATTTATAATATAATCCAAATTATTTGACTAAATATATGTATATTTAGCTTTAATAAAAAAATGACTAATTAAATAGTTTAAACATTGAATAGATTCAATTTTAAATTGTATTAAATACTATTTCATTTCAATAGTATATTGAAAACAGATTATACTTCTGAAATTATTTTTGTATAAAATTAAGTTTTTAAAATGCACTATAACATTACCATGTATTTTTTAACTTAAAATTAGTTACTTGTGATTTTTCTCTAATTAAAAAATTTATTTGTATATAATTAATTGGTTTTTATAAATTATAATATTAAAAAAATTTTTTAACTCAATAACAAATTTTTAATTTTATAAAGAATTATTTTTAAATGAATATGTAATACAATACTTGTATAAACTATTTAATTAAAAAGAATACTAACTAATTCTATAGGTTTTTAATAATATATATAAATTATATATTTATTTACAGACATAAGTCGATTAAAAACAAAAATAAAAAATTAACCATCGTCGATAATTATACTACAGTATAATTATATAAGACTGGAATATTCAAAAATTACAAATTAACGTCACATGTTATTAATCTACTCAACATATAATGAAAAATAATATAATGGAATTTTAATTATTGTCATAAGTTTTATTTTCATACCCCCCTTATATAAATATTTTAAACTAATATTTTTGAATTTAAAAACCAATCAATTGATATATTGAATTTGTAATGATTATATTCTTTTAATGTAATAAATAAAGCTTCATATATTAAAATGTTTCAAAAACTTTTATTAAATTATAAAAATGTATTTTTAGAAAACCTTTGAATATTTTTCATTATAAAGCAAGCAAACAAAAATGTAATGGATCAAAAAATATATTCAAACTACATTTTTTTATTTTATATATTCATTATCACACCAAGCATTTGGTAACATTTAAATTAATTTTTTTTCGATAAATTTAAATTGTAACAACTGCTGTATTGTAAAGCTTTTCATATTTAAAATTTTATAAGGATTTATATTAAATAATAAAAATATTTTATATTTAATGTATTTATAAAAAATATTTACAAAATACAATACCGAGTATTTAATGGTTCTTACATTATAAATTATAATTTTTTAATACTTACTAAATTTATCACTTTATATAAAACACCTTTAATAATATATTAATTAACAAACAATAAATATTAATTTCTAAATAAAAATGTCTCTTCTGGCTTGCCGGTACGGTGCAAAAATCCAAAGAAGGTTTCTAATTCTACCTATGTTACATCATTTAAATATATGGCTTTGTACATACATTACATACTTATAGCATTTTTTTTAACTTTCGTCATACATTCCTTCAAATATACTTTCGTACAGACATGCTACATTTTCTCTTTTCGTTTCACCGAGGCCGTCAACTCTAATTTATTACCAAACAACATTCACGGCCAATTGCTTGAATCCCGTATAAGGATGTTCTCTTAAATACTAGCATTAATGATGATCAACTTTTTTTAATGCCTAAAATTGGTCTAACTTAAAATGTAAGTACAAAAGGAATTTCGTGAATCATCAAATCAATATTTGATTGTTCTTGTGATGTTTCTTATTTGAACTACTTTTAAAATTCAAGCTATTTCTCTATTTTTTAATATTATATTGAGTTTTATAACAATTCATCTTTTTTTAAACTTTTTATCTAAAATTATCAATTGAAAAAACATTAATTTTCTTTGAATTTTGTTCTTTATATAATAATAGATGATTCTTAAAATGAAAATTATAATCATACTAGATCTTTTAATACCGTACATTTTACACATTCTTTAAATCATGTTCTTTTATATTCCAGAATTTTATCCATTTATTAAATAAATAATAAAGTTATATTATATCCTCTATGTTGTTTGGTATACATTCCTTTACAAGTGAATTTTCATACTTTATAAATATTAGTTCTAATCTCACGTAATTTATCGATGTCATTTATTGAAAATAATGCATAAACATCTCTTGTATTAAAAAATTGTAATTCTAAGCACTTAAATTAATTGATTAATTAATATTTGAAAAATTAGTGGATATTAGATAAATGATAAATGATAAGTGTAACGAATTTGATTTTATATATTTTATGAATAAATAAAATTTGATATTTGGTTTCATAGAAAATAAATATCGATTCTTGGTATTATATTTTTATTTTTAATATCCATATCAACAATCAAATTACTAATATTTGTTAAAATTTCTAAAACTACATATATTTTCTTCTAAGTATGTAATATTGTGATCTTATAATCAATATGTTTTAGTATAAAATTAAATATAACTTATCATATAGAGACTAATGTGGCGAACTTAGAGTTTTTTATATAATTCGGTGGAAACAGTATATTATCACCGCATTGCCTAACGGATCGATGGAACGAATAAAAATACATACGGTATTAATAACCTAGTACACGTTTAATACATTATCTATTTAAGTTGCTTACTATTACTGTTTTATAAAATAGTTATCGGTAAAATAAACAACTTATCTTAAACATAGAAAAAAATACCTGTGGAAAATCAAATCATACTGCTTTATATTTTCTGTATATTTGAAATTACGTAATATCGTTGTTCAAAAAATATTGCAGTCTTACATTCTCATAAGTTTTTTATAAATAAGCCTATGAGTACGAAATTCGAAATGATAAAAAAATGACGACTTTCATTTTCTTCCAAAATACTTAATAAAATTTATTGTAATTCTTCATAAAATAAAATAAAATAATTTTAATACTTTATATTAAATAATTTTTCTTATGCTTAATATTACGTTTTTTTATGTGCAAAATTACAATTAGGCAGAAAAATATATATCTTGTACAAAAAATAGTCAATTGCTTGTCGTTCTTTAATTTCCTTCCAAACATCGATTTACATTATTTTATTTTCGTAATGCTATTAATTGGCTCAAAAATAGCTGTGTTTTCAAAAACTTCGTGTAGTTGTGAACAGTTTTATCTAAATAAAAAAAAACCGGTCGATGAATTGATGAACTTCACGACTGAACAGAAGCATAAAAATTCTAAGCCTAATATCCTTCTTACCGTTTCTCAGGGAACAGTGATTATATTCGTTCGTGGAAGTACAAGGCTGTTATTGAGTGTAGGGTACATTGTTCTTTCACCTCTCTGCAAGATCATCGAACTGATTCTCTTCATCATGTTGTGTAATACTGTTGCATTCATGTGAACAAGAACTCGCTCTCAACTTGCTTCAAATTCTACGTCTCTTGCTCGTTCTAAATTTATCCAATCATGTGCGGATTAAAATTTGATTTTGTTTTGTTACACTCAGTGTCATTACGGATATATTTGATGACCATTTTAAAGTTTGATTTTTATTGTTTAAGTGCATGTTTCAGGCAAAAATAAAAGTTGTTGAATTAACTGCTTGATGCTGTGTAAATAAAATTTTTTTTACTTGCAATTGAAATTTTGTATTATTTACGTTCGTTGGAATAAGCAAAAAGTTAATTATATTGTCTATGAAAAGAACATGAGATAATTTTTGCAATATTCCTTTTGTGTATACAAATAAAATCCTGTCATTTCTATATATATGTGGATACTGATAAATATTTTTTTGATTAATAATAAAATAACAAATTTTACAATTATTTAGCAAATTTCTTTAAATTTGAAAGAAAACCAATTTTTACTTTTAAAAATTTTTATTATATTAGATTGAACAACCAAATAAAGACATGAAAAAGCGTAGAGTAATCGAATAAACAGAAAATTATACAATACACAAAAAAATATTTAATAAATGCATTAATTCATATTTATTAATATTTTTAAATTATTAAATTAAGTAAAACCTATGAATAAAAACTTAAGAATTTTATTTGCGAGGTTACATTTTATTAATTTATATTTACCTAGTGTAATTTAAAACTTTGCTTCATTTTTATTATTTTAGTCTTCTTATCTAAAGCATATATAATAAAGTAAATAAATTTTTTGTTTAAAGTACTTAGTTATCTTTCTTGTAATACTATTCCATACACTTGTTATAAACTTAAATAAATATGAAAAGGTGATCAACAAATATTGATGAATCAGTTATTTGATTAGTTAAGAATAGCATACTCATGTGTTACTTAAACAGTGAAACTTATAAAAATTTATATTACAACAAGTATTTATAAAAAATTAAGTAATTGTTATATAAGAAAATCCAAATTTAAGCAAAAATATATATTTACTATGCATAAAAAGTTTATTTTATTTATTCTTCGTTTCAGGTAAGCATCATCTACAAGTATAGTCACAACTTCCATGCAGAAGGCGCACTAAACGTAAAGTAACAATAGCTGTTAATTTTGACTTTAAATGAATAATATGAATTAAATGTGTAAACATTATATTATTATTACATTTCTATATTAAACAATTTAATATATTTCAGATAATTAAAAAAAATTTTAACTTACATGTTATTTTAACATAAGATTTTGATTTCATTCATTAATTTTATTATTATTGTGGTTATTACTGTTGTTTTACAAAATCACAAAATTAAATTTTTTTCTATCTAGAGAAAAACATTTGGAAGAAAATGTTGATGAGTACAAAAAAGTTTCATAATTATAAAAGCACTAACAACAAGAATTATATACAACATTATTCTATAAATAAGTAGAATTAAAAAAAATCTTATTAATTATACGGAAAATATGATATTTCTAAATATATGTCGTATGAACTCGTTATTTTTATTTATTCATGAATTAGTATTGTAACAAAAAAATGAATAATGGTATTTGCATAATATATTTAAATCAATATAAATTATGAATATAAATATTAAATTTCATTGCTGAAATAGTTTTATTTGCTCATGTTAATATATCACTATTACATTTGAAACTAAAGTTTCAACTACAATAAGTATATTAAAAAATACAAGACTTTAAATACCTTTCAAAATATGATACACACATTATGAGTTTTTGGGAAAATAAATAAAGAAATACTGATGTGACATAACATTCCCTTCGATAGCGAGAAATGCAATGTGATATCTTGCAATTGCACAAGCTGAAAATCGTAAGTTACAAACAAGAAAATGTTCCAAAATTAATATCTACTTACAAATAAGTGTAAGACTACAATAACTGAAACAGAAAGATATGTGCATTTCTATTCTTTAAAACACGAATTTGACGAAATTTTTACCTTGAAAAAAACATTTTTATCTATATTTAAACGAGTATAAGCAAAATCTACCTTTAACAAAGAAAAATAAAAAATACAAGAATTGAAAAAATAAAATTACAAGAATTTTTAATAGTTGTTATAAATGATACATTAAATAAAGATTACATTTTAAGATTTTTTAAGTTCACTTATAGACTTTACCTAAATTTGATAATTACTATTTTTAATTATAAGGTTTATTTAATGCTTCTTTCACAATTAAGCCATTTTTTAATGTTGTATTTTTCTTACAATAAAATTTATCAATCGTCGTTTTTCTTCATTATTCGAGATAAGCAAGAAATTGTAATTCAAGTGTTGCACAAAACTTATGGAATAAAACTAGAAGAGGGTGGAAAGACGTGTTTATTTGTCTTGAATTTACTAATAATCTACTTATTTAGCTGAATGGAACGTCTATAAATCTCTTTGAATTTTTCCTTCTTTTTGTTCATTGACCATTCGAATTCAAATCTCTTGTTTCGCTTTCCATTCAACTATCACTATTTTTTTTTTTATATTTTTGGCCTTCGCTCTCATACTTTTTGCGTTTGTCTTTTTGCAAAAAAATAAAACGTCTGTTTATCAATTCTGCCATTAATTTTGTGTTCCTAACGCAAGGCTGCACATTTTCAAGTTTGCCAAAATTATTTCACGTATATAAGGCAGCCGATATCAAGAATGAAATCCAATAAATATTAGCTTCCTTTTTACAGATGATTTCAGAACAAGAATGCATATAATTAATTATATTTTAGTGAATGAAAGAGATCATTAGAAACATTCTAATTCTACATTTTTCTCTGTACTAATTATGAAATTAAATGTGCTGTTCAATATTTGAAATATTTTAATTTTATTTCACGTTCATAATAATTAAATGCTACAAACTATGAGAAAATAATTACACATTAAAAATATTAAGGAAAACATTCGGGCTTCACTTACGAAAATTATGTTCATATTATTGGCTGAAGTATCGATTTATTATTCATGTACTATTACAAAGTTATGTTGTATAATAGAATTATTTATTTTACACAATTTGA
Source organism: Dolichoris vasculosae (assembly GCA_018907195.1). Taxonomy (NCBI): domain Eukaryota; kingdom Metazoa; phylum Arthropoda; class Insecta; order Hymenoptera; family Agaonidae; genus Dolichoris; species Dolichoris vasculosae. Next base: position 7,906,937 of record JACCHY010000010.1, on the reverse strand, counting down.
AAATGAAAACAGTATGGTCAGAAATTATTTTTATTAAAATTTGAATAATTTCAACATAAATATTTTGATATTGACTCAAATAATACTGCAAACAAAATTTATAAAATGTAAGATTAATTTACTTCAGATGTTAACCTATACGAATTTTTACATTATTCTAAGTAGACATTGATCCAATAATCAGTATCAATCGATTTGTTTATGAATCTCAGCTGCTTTGGCTAAATTAATTTTGCCAAACTTATTTTTTTTCTATAACGCTATTTACTAATTACTATTATTTACGTAATATTGTTATAAATTATAGTTGTGATGAAAATGATGCATAAAAATTAATATGAAGCGCAGCTTTCAAATAATGGTATTACTAAACAAATAAATGATAATAATTTTATTAGAAATAATACTCATTTTACTAATATCTTTTTATTTAAAAACATACTTTATATTATAAATTTTATAAAAGATCACTATGATTTAATTAAATTAATTTATTATCGTTTTAAATATCTAGAAGAGATTTTTAATTAATTAGTAAAGTAGTTTATATTGCTTTTAAATTAAAATTAAACTTATAATTTTATAATACACAAATTATAATTCAGATAATTGTTTATGAAAGTTTATTATCATGTTATGTATCAATATAAAATTTAATTATAATTATCATATTAAGAAATATATATTCTAATTTCGTAAAAATACTAAGTATATAAAAAATTGTATTATATATAACTGATAATATTATCAGTACAGTAGCAGTGATAATCCTAATATTTATATGTACGAAAAATTTACACATATTTATTTAAATGCAATACATAAAATGAAAATGAAAATCTAATTATTTTTAAAATCAATTTATTTTATATTTTAAATAAGGTTGTTTTAAATAAAAAATGCAAATGAAATTAATATAGATTGTAAAAAAGACTACCAATCATTATAAAGTATATGTTTTATTAATAATAAAATTGAGGTTTATAACATTATAAATTATTAAAATATTATTAATAACACATTAAAGCATTATTAAAATAAAAAAAGACAAAGTTATCTAAAAAAACATTCTTACATTTAAATAAAAACCAAATATTGCTTTTTGTTTGGTCATTTTTATTATAAAATTCTATACAAATATTTAAAGGTTTGAAAAAATACCTTCAGAATATACTTGACACATGTCATTAAATATCTGTAGAATAATATTTATAAATTATAATGCTTGGTTTAAAATATAAGTATATATGAGTATAAAAATGAACTGATTTTCTTCAATTTATAATACAAGCAGCATATGGTAGTGTATATGAGATTATAAATTAACAAGAATTATATATTGACATTTGTTTTATGCAAAAAGAAGAAAATTTTACTCCAGAAAAAAACAAAGGTAGAGAATAAAACTTACCGACAACATTAACGCAGGATGATACTCGCAATCAATCTCTTATTTCCTATGATCTCTTTTTAATATGGCTGATCACGGGATAATTGTGTGAAATGACAAAGGAAGTGTATTTAACTCATTCACCTTCCTTTGGTGCCGGCCATCAGAGTGCCACCTTCGCCTTTCTACCTAGAAAAAAATTTTTAAGTGAATCGGCTTCCGTTATCTGATTGACCATTGCCTTTTAATTGCCTTTTCCTTTTGTAAGACTTGATGAAATATTTTTTCTGATTCACGGTACTCGGTAAGCGAATCGATGAATTTCGATTGCACGTTTCACTACCTAATATATCCTTTGAATAAATATTTAGCGGAAGTTAGAAATAATATAATCTAAAACGTATCCTAGATCTATGACGAAAAATACAAATTAAATCTAACTCGAAACGACTATCACTTTCTATTACACTTCAACCATTACAAATAATTTGATAATGCAATTTCATTAATTGTTTTCTTCTATTGTCATAACTACTTTGGTATATTTTTAAAAATATAATATAATGTTTTAAGCTTGTATGATTATTAAACAAAACTATTGGAGATAATTTTATGCAATATTTAAAAATAATTAGTAAAAAATGTCATCATGTCTATCAAAGTTGTAAAACTTACAATACAGGAGCATTCAATAAAAATTAACTAGTTTTGAAAAAATTAACTTACAAAATATTGATTTACAAAACTTATACAGTATATTTACCTTTTATGATTACGATTATTTGTAAGGATTTTATGGAGATACTCAAAAATAATTTTATTTTGTACAATCTCAGTTTTCAAGATGTTACAAAGATAAAAAGTTATTCAAGCTTTTGGTATTATTGCAGTTCTTTGTCCAAGACCATTAGAAAGCGATAAAAATAGAGAAAAATTAATTTAAAGGTTTTTTGCATTCGCCGTTCACAAAAGTGAATGTATTAAATTACAACAGTACTTTAATTTGCATGAAATTGGACATATCTATTAACGTACAAACATTTTTTGTTTATGTGAAAGCTCATATTATAACTAAAATTTATTTTTATTTTAATGGAATTTTAAACTTAAGTTTTTCAAATAATCTGAAAAACTTCTTAGTTATGGTTGCTAAAGCAGATAAGTACACATAACTAACGATTTCGTAAAATATCGCTATTGGTTTATTTTTTACGTAGTTCTTATTTTTTACTAAATACACTTCGAACGGGGAATATTTTGATATAATATAATTTTATATATAATTTTTAACAGTTTAACTTAGTTAACAACTAGTTGTACGTTTTATGTTCTCAGTTTTCTTATTTTATCCAATTAAATTCAATAGTAATCACTGATTAATAATATAAAAACTTATAGAATATAAACATATAGAAACTGTTTTGATAGTTAAGTATAAATGAATGTAAGAAAACAACAACCACATAATGAAAATCAAATTCGCTGAAGCAATGTTACGATATTTTAAATTGAGTCATTGTTATGGAAAATACAGAAATTCAAAAGGTTAAAGAATACTCCTTTATGCGTGGGTTGCACTTTTACGAATCGTAAATGCGTACATTTGCACGTGCGCTATTATTTATTATGTAACCGCGATGGTAGAAGGTGGGTTGAACCTACGGGCACTACTTCCAGAGACTGACTCGCTATTTCCACATATAATTCTGTAGTCATAAACGAGGTGCCGTAATTGTACTTATCCTTTGGTAGCCCGAAACTACATTATTACTAATCATTGAAGAAGTGATACTTATTTGTTCGTGAAGGAGGTTTTCGTGAAAATAATTCAGCAGTTGTACTAATGAACGAGTATAACCTCCGAGTAAAAAGAATTTATAGATTTTATTTTTTTGAAAAGAAAATTTAATGATACAGTTATATTAAATTCTCTATTCATTTTATAATTAACATTAATTTATATAAATTTTACAATTCCTGTTTCTATTTTCCTGAATAATGTATTTAAGATGTAGGTCTTAGTACTCTTATAAATTATTACGATAACAATAAAAGAAATTTTAATTTCTAATACGTGAAAGTATTAACACAATATTAGAAAAATTATACGAGAATTAAGTAAAATATTCGAATATATATATAATACAAATTATTAAAAATATATATTCGACCTAATTCAAATGCGATGAAACAAGCATTACTTCATAGTTTAAAACATTTAACTTTCGATGTAACCTATTAAATATTAACCTTTTTTTATTCAAAAAGAAAATTTTCAAGAACATAAGTTTTATTAAATTGATTATTTACTTAAATTTATTGCTATAAATTAGTAAGAACACATATAATTTTTAGTCTATAAACAAAATTATTAATATATTTTTACTTGCTTAGTATAAAAAAATATTTATTAAAAATAGTGCGAAAAAATGTGTTTTGTAAGCTCGCAAAGATTAAATGGGACTTCCTAGAACTACCCTTCTTGTCGACCCCCGCTACTTCTTCATTGTTTTAAAATAAATGCCTTCTTATACCACATCTTTTCTATATAACGCGCTTAAACTGTTTTAGTTTTGTTTTTTCTTTTTTTTTAATTCTATGCAACCGTATTTCTTCATACTATTCAAACAAACTAGTCTGCCATCGTTTCAATAACAGCAGTTGTATATAATAATTACATTCAAACAGAATATACGGTTGTATAATCATGTTTATAAAAAATGTAATTTTTATTTAATGAGATCAGACATTTTAGAATGAACTAGTTCACATAAATATAAATTAATTATTCTAATTTTGTTACTTAACAAGATAACGAAATGTTAATAATTCAATATGTTTTTATACGGAACTTTAAATGATTATTTAAAAAATAGTGATTTTATAAATAATATCAAAAAATAAGTGTTTATGTAGTATAATCGCAAATTTTTTTAACATACACAGATAAATATCTGCTTCTTTTTTAATAATTTTAAATACTATAATCTTTATAATTTAATATTTGTAAATTTTTTCATTTGATTATTTATAATAAAAATATTTTCTGTAAATTTTATATGAATGCATAAAAAATTAGAAAAATAAAATCTGTACTTTGATTTAGAAAAAATGAAAACAATTTATAAAATTCACAATAATATAAATACATAAAAAGTATAACGATTTACATGCATTATATGTAGTGGTCTAATCCTTTAAGCTATTATTCGATTTAATATTGTCAAAACACATCAGATTTCAAAATTAATTATTTAAATAAAATATACACGTGAACAGAGAAAATGACAGCACGTATACAGCTTCATGAACCATAGCACGAGGTAAATGAAGGCAAAACACGAAGTATTCGACAGAAAGTTTGTCTCTGTCTCAAAGGACTAAAAACTTGTTTATAAAATTAATTTGAGTTTATAAACATAAATGTATACTTTTTAATTACAAAAAAGAATTTGCTTTATTTGAAGAATTAAAACTAGTATACAAATACTTGTATTAATAATTAAATTTTTATTTATAATAGTAATTCATTTCATTGCAAAATAAAATTATAAGATATATATTTTTTGTATATATATGTATTTTTATTTTAATTATAGAATCTAATACAAAATCATGATAAATCTTGTAATTTGTTTGATTGAAAATACAAAATTTTTTTTATTTAATCAAGCATACGAAGAGATTTTATTAAATCATATAGGATAAGAATCATTCTATTTTTATTTTAAAAATAAGTAAAATTAAATTTTTTTTATATTCTTTTTACAATACTAACAACAAATTTGTATATAATAAAATATTTATAACAAATGTGTTAAATTTTCTAATTAAAATAATATAGTATAATTTTTAAATTTCATTATATTTAAATAATATTTTCATATATATAATCTTAAAATGATAATTATTTAATTTAACTAATACAACCAAAACAACTTATTTGAAATCAAATATAGATCATTTAATCAATGTATAAATGAGGTTCTCAGATGTAAATATATCATTAATTATAATCTTATCACTTTGTAACACAATTGATAACTTGATCGAAAACTTCAAACAATGTTTGACTTAATATACAACTTTACTCGACAATAATTATAATCAAATATTTATTAAAATTATAAAATGTAAAGGTAATTAATAAAAATTTATTAATTTATAATATTCAGTTCACATTTAAGTAATATTCAATTTATATCGCATTGTGTCAATGCTTGATGATCAATGACTTATGAAAGCATGTTATAAAATTGTGAAATCGTAGGTCTCTCTTGTTTTGTATATCAACAAGCTAATATTTTATTATTTTAAGCGTCTGTTTCTCGTTCTCGTACAAAACCATTACCATATGAACGGTCAGTTCAGGATTCAATTTAACTTTTACAATTGATGTAATTTAATCAATCTACAAAATACACTGCACAAAATACGATTAATAAGCTGCATGAAAGTCTACTCTAGGACTAATTGACGCTATTATATTAATATCAGCTTTATTTACTCAATGAGATTGCTGCAGGCGAGAGCGCGGACTCATATTGATTTCAGACCTTTATCCAGTCTTGACACTTGCTGAACTTTATAAAATAATGATTATGAATAACTGTATTCTTTAATTAAAATGAAATGGAGTAAAAAACAAAATACTGATCAATAGAATAGCTAAAATTTAATTCTCGCTTATAAATGAAATTAATATTTATGTATTTATAACATGAACTATATAACCTTGGGTATATTATTGATTAACTAATTTTCGCGAAATATTTTTTAAAGTAATTTATTTTCGTTTACGTAATAATTAAAAAATCAACAATTTGTTCATATCGGATAATATTTCATACACAAGAAGTGAAGTTTTCTTCGAATATTATAATAAATATCGCTGATCCGCTCCTTAAGAATTGTACAATAATTTATTAGTTTATGAAAGAGCACAATTTACTTTGTATTTTACATAAAAAATATCTCTTAAAAAGAGCCCAATTATTAAGTTTTGAAAATCACAAAAAATATTTGTTACATTAATATTACGTATACTCGTAATTCAAAAATTAAAATTTTGTATGACTAATATAAATTAATTTAACTTAATGGTGACTTAAATTTTTCAATATTTAATCTAAATTTAAATGAAATGCAATTTTCAACGATACTATATAAATATATTATTTGAACAACAAATTTTGGACATTTCATTTTCAGAAAAATCAAATAAGCTGAAATGTTGTAATTACACAATGTACTTTTAACAAAATCTTATATATTTTTATATCTTACTATCTTCTAATATAAAATATCCGAGTTACCTTAGTGTGTATCTCTGAAAAAAGTATGTATCTCTATAGATCGAATTTGCCAAAGGTTTTGATTCACTTTGTACTTACGTATCTTATCTTGATATCTTATGATCTTTGCCTAATAGATCCGAATTTACGAAAGTGCCAAATATATACTACATTGAAGAAAATAAATAGAAAAATAGAAATATTTTACAAAAAGTTACGTGTCGTTTCGAAAGCATTGTCAAGAGATAAACGCAATGAAAAATTTCTTCGCTGCAAAAAGGATGGATATCGGCATGTCATTCTTTATTTTATCGTCTGGTTTTTCTTTCAACTTTTTATTTTTTTAATAAAAAAAAAATTTTATAAAGATAACATCCTTTTTCGTTAGGAATTTCTTTGGTATATTTATCATTTCTTTGTTATTTCTTTCGTACCTTAGATTATATATAATAAAAAAATGAATTTTGAGAGGTTATTATTGCTTTAGTACTCATATTTTCATACACGAGCCAAAAAATAAATTAGATAAATAAGTTTCATAATATTTGATTTTTTTAAACAATATAATACTGGTATTTAACATATATTGAAATTATATTTCTTATAATAATAACAATAATAAAAATAATAATAATATTATTGTAAATTTAATATAAGTCATACGATATATTTAAAACTTCTAAAATTTAAAATAATTTATGTCGAATTACCAACGAATGAAAAATATAAATACATAAAGAATATATTCAAATCATCCAAATTGATTAGAATATTCCACAGTTTATTATATTAAACAATGTATATTTTAAAACATGTGGTATAGATTCCTTAAGAAAATACAATAAAATACAATACAAAATATGATTAAATGTAAAAAACAAAATTTTGTTTCACAAACTTTTATTTCTGATACCCTCTTTAAAATTGATACATTAGTCGAAATTGAAGTCATTATCCTAGGATGTAATGTAGCCTCAGTTCAGTACATGATATCATAAGATCTTAAATTAACTTTTGTATTGTTTATTATTTTCAATAATAAAATACTTGTGATATTATTTCAGATAGTTATGAAAATATCGCAAGTATTAAAAATTTACTAAAGTACAAACAGATGTATGCTAAAGTATAAAAAAAATGAAAAACTATAAATTACTATTCAAGTAAATAAAAATTATTCCATTTAATATCTGATTATGGACATAAAGATAATTTTAAAAAACTAGCTAGTTTTGAAAATATTAAACAAATAAAAGTTTTGATTTTTTAATTATATTTTCGTATAGTAATCACTTATTGTACTGGTTGTAAAGAGAATAATAGTTTTTTTTAAAATTACAAAAACCTTTTAAAATTACTTTCGGCACACAAAATATAATACGATATAGAATAAAAATCACAAAAAATTAAAAGTTTTAAAAACATTGTTTTGATTTCGCTTTTAGAAAACATACCATAAATATTTGTAATTCAAATATTAAATGAACAGCGAATAAAAATTATAAAATTTTAATGTTAAAATAAAAAATTAATAATTTAAATTCATGTTCAACATATTAACACAAAGCATAAATCAAAATTTCATTGATTACATTGTAAAATATTATTGCATAAGCTATTTTTAATTCGTATATAAATGATGTATAGTTATAAAGTTATAATTATATAAACACATGCTATAAATATAATAAATATATATTTTAGGAATAAAAAGATTGCAGATATTTAACCTGATTGATTCAGAAAGAACTTTAGACAAATATCGTAGATATCATTCTGAAATATTATAAAAATCTTTTATTATTTTTCATACAAAATTATTATTTTAGAACTTCAAATATATTAAAAAAATTTTAATTTATATGAAAATATTAGAAACTTATCTAGAAACTAATAGTCATTTAAACTAATTTTTAATGGTATGATTTCATCATTAAATAAAATTTCTAATTTCGGAATTTTGAAAATATAAAGAAAACTAATTCAAATTTATTGTTTCAAATAGTTTATTGCAAATTGATACAATAAGCTTGCAAATCTTAATTTGTTGTAAATAATTTTCAAAACCCTGTCGATATTACAGAAGACCGATTTCGGCTTAGAATTACAACTTTCTTAATTTTAGATAAATTCAAAATGTGTTTCAAGTTGGAATAACTCACACAAGAAAAGTTATAATCTAAGTTTAAAGTGTATTTCTAAAGGAAAATCGTTACACCATAAAGACAAATTGTTCATTGTATGGATTTTTTTTAACAACTTTATACTTTGGCTATAACGTATTTCATAGATAATAGTTTTTAACATATATGTGATATTCAAGCAATTCAAAACCAATATTTCAATAAAAATGAAAAAATGAAAAAAGATATTTTTCAAATTTATATTTAAATATAGTAAACCATTTTTAATATATTATTGTCAATCTAAATTCAACATTATTTAAAGATTTCATTTATTAGAATTTCTATAAATATATATCTAACATATAATACATAAAATACTATACATTAATTACAAAGATTACAAAATAATATAAATTATATATGATTAAAAATTCCTATCAATTAGTTTACTATATATTTCGATAATCTTATGATTTCTTATTAATTATATCATTTAGTAGTTTGATTCTATAACAGTTCGTTTTTAATATTCAAAGTTTTTCATATTTAAATAAGTTTTTTATATGTACGGATGCTGAATTGAATAATTATATGATATAATTATTATAAATAATATAATAAAGTAATAATAAATACATCTAATAAAATTAGAATTTATGAATAGTTTATATTATTTGTATATAAATATAAACATTAAATATCTAATTTTTGATATTTCAGTTTAACATATAATTTTTACATTGTGTATAAAATGAATTCCATAGTTAAAATAATAATTTTTTGTATAATTAAAAACATTTGTTATTAGATTATTTTATAAAAAAAGATAGTTATAAAATCAATGATAAACTCTAATTTTAAATTAAAAAATGTGAATTTGATTTTTATTGGTTGAAATATTGTTTGAAATTTTGATTTCCTTTTTTATTATTTACCATTCAAAATAATAAATAATATAAAAATCTTAGATTTTTTTATTAAATTAACTCTACTAAATAAATTGTAATGATACTTTCTTTTATAAATTCTTAATATAAAAAAGTACAATGAAATCGTGGTCTAGTTTTAAGTAATGCGTGTTTGATATGACAAAAAACTATGGATAAAATAAATTTAGTTTAATCGTAAACAGTCTTTTATTCAATAAAAATATGAATTTGAAAAAGATATTTTCTAAAAAGTTGTAATCTAGTGAATCTTAATATTTTTTTTTATATTTTTAATATTAATTTAATAAAAAATTTAGAGTTACTTATAAAATTTCTGGTATGCATTGTTGTTTTTATAACAAATATTAATATATTTTAATCTAGTAGGATAATTAGATTTAGAATTATATTGTTTAATAATAATATTTATCAAGTCAAAAATATACATTATTGAAATATAATTTAAGTTTTTTTATTTTTATTTTAAATTCATCTTCAGTTTGTTTTTCAAGTAATTAATCTTTACGTTTATAATATAGATAATAGCAATCTTTATAACAACGTTTACATTACTCAATTGATGGAGACATTAAATATATTAATTACTAAAGAAATAATGAAAAATGACCAACTTTATCACTTTAAGATTGATACTGAAAATATTGTTGAATTCATAAACGTGATTTGATAATTTGCAGAATTAATGTCCCTGAAAAGTAATTGATATCTCCGTTTAATGAAATAATCCTAATGATAATACTGAAAAGACAAATAAAAAAAGACATTTATTACAGGAGAAAATATGTATTTATGAAACAATTGAGTAAAATTTTTTAATTAATTGACAGTTGCTAATAAGTGTAAGGAAATAGGTGACAAATGATACATTGAAATCCTTTAAAACAAAAAGTCAATGTTGTCCACGTAAACATGGACAAAGATACATTGCATCTACAATCTTGAGACTCTTGTAGTCACTCTGTAATTTCATTGAACGCATAGACAATGCGGAAACTCAAGTAAGAACGAAAATGGTGCTTCAACTTCCGGGTTTATTCTCCTCAGTTTTTTAGTACACAGGTTCCGCGACGCGCTGATTAGATAACGACGATGTTCACGCGCATCCAGCCTCATAAAGGGGACTGACGCACATGCGCGCTTACTATGTGACCCTGATACGAACACCCGAATGTCTCGACTATAGTTTATTAGTCTCTTTGTCTCTTTCTGTCTCTCCCGAGAGTGAAATACCAAAGTGAAAGGACAGGCTCGTAGTGCGTACGCAAACCAATTACTTCATGCGTGCATAACCGGGATTTGCTGACGTACGTATAAGGCGATGAGTGCATTTACTACTATCAGGCGAAAGAGAGAGAGAAGTACATCGCAAGACTACGCTTCAGCTCCGAGAAGCGGTATACTTTGATTTTCAGCCTCTGCAGAGTCAAAAGACTTGACAACTGAGGCATTTAATTATATGAGCCTGATAACTACTGAGCTATTGATGCAGTTGTTAATTACGGGGAAGTCATTTTTGCGTAACGTGTGAAAGTATATCGTTAATTAGCGTCCGGCCTAGCCGAATGAATGGTCGAGATATTTTTACTGCTGTAATAGTAACTTGTAATTTAACTATTTTATATAAATATCAATTAGGTCCTGATGGATAAACGTTTAAATTTATATGCTTACTTTTTTAAAAATATCATCAGAGAAACTAGTGTTTCATATTTATGAAGTATAATTTTTAATTCTATTTTTAATTTTTTTTTATAGCTAAGCATTTTTTGTGTTATGCACTCCTAATATACTCGTTAAAAAGTTATTGTGATGTAATCGAACATAAATTTTATAATATATTAATAATATTTCTAACAAATAAACACCTTTGAAAGCTAACCTTTAACATAAAATTAAAATTGAAGGTCTCTAAAATCATTGATGGAAATGACAAGTTGAGATAATCATATAAAGTTTATTTATTTGATTAAAAATTTAATAATTTGTACTTTTAGAAACGTTTTTTTCTTACTTTACCTATGTAGGTGTACACGTAAATCCAATCTAATTTACTGCTTAAAAACATTCATAAAATAAAAATTCTGTAATCTTCAATCTAATGTCACGAACGTATGAAAAATATGGTAAGTTAAAAATGCATTAGGAAATAGTGTTTTAAAAAAATACTATGAATATTATAAATATTTTATTATATAATTGGTTGATTTATTACTTAATTAATATCAGTAATAAGAGTGAATGTTTAATTTCTTTTGCAGAGATAATTTAAATTTACTTTTAAATATCGTATAATACTTTCTTGACAATACATGCTCGTTTTACAAATGGTATTTACGTTATGAACATTAGCTTGTTAAATCCGTGACTGATTAAATTTTCTCTACGATTTTACGATAAAAATTAGTTACATAATAAATCAAAAATAGCTAAAATAAATAAGAGATGAGATATATTGCTCTATTAATTTTAGCTATCGATGAAAAAATCCGAAATGAACTATAAAAAAGATGAAATTAAAATTTGTTTGGTACAAATAAGATTATTGCCTTTGATTTTGTATTTGCCGTTAAGTTGAAGTTCAAAGCAACTTATTTTCTTATATAATTGGTTAACAAAGCTTGACTACTCGGATGTAATTTGTATTAAAATACATCAAATTTTAGAATTCATAGGATTTTTCCAAGAGTACGTTTAATGTATAAATTTAACGGTCAAAAGTTGGAAATAGATATATTAAGCATTGTAAAATTTGTTTAAAGCGACTCATCGCAGCGGCGTTAATTAAATAATAATTAATTAAATTTTTTTTTAAACAAACCTAGTTGAAATAATTTTATGGTATGCAAGAAATGAACCAAGTAAGCAAGATAATCCTCCAATCATTCCTAAATATTGAGCTCTCAAAAAATACTCGTAGGTCTTCTCGTAGACGCTTGTGCCAAGCGAGAAATCTCATTAGAAAAAGTAACATAATCTAAATCTCGAATCGTATTCTTCTCACCTCTTTTACGAGCCACACGCAAAACCGTCCAGGAGACCAGTCTCGGTTTTTTCCCGTACCGATCTTAGAACTAACACCGAATCAGATGGGTACTCGATTTCCTGGTATTGCGCAACATGCGACGGTGGCGCCGCAACGCTACACTCGCATACACAGTCACGTACATAGGATCGATATCTGGTTTGTCCTGCTCGTGCAATAATTCGACTTACTTTTTTTTGCTCTCACTCTCGCAACGAATAAGAGCTAACTCGTTGCCTATGGTAGCCTCCGTTGAGGACCTTTGTTTGATAGATAGATCAATCTCATTCGTCAGTTCTAATTCCTCTTCGATTTCTTTATTAGAAGACGCTTGTTTAATTTCATACTTCTTTATTTATCATACTGCATTCATTTAGACGCCGAGGTGCTTTCCTCGGTTTATTTCTTTGCATTTTTGACTCGCATTTTTTTAGACTCACTAAAGCAATTGGCAAAGTAAACCAAATTGCTTTTCTACATTATGTGACACGTCAGTGTCAGGATCTTTAATGAAGGGGCGCGTGGGTGGATCGCGTTTGACTATACCTTATTACAGCTTAAAGATGGTACTCATTCCATATTCGAAACAGCGCTTTTTAACTACTGAATGAATGAGGAATGCTAATAATGTAGTAATTAGTTTATAAAAAAGCACAGATATATATTAATATATATCAATGAACAAAATTTACAACATAGAAAATATCAAAATTAATTACTTACAGATTTCTAAGGCCTAAAAAGTGTTGAAAACTTGATTTATTTAAATATTAATACATTAACGGTATCAAATTTATGTAATAGATATCTTGAATTAAATTTTCATGCCGATTTAATTTACTTTAGCACGATTTAAATGATGAGTGTCATTGATACTCTCATTCTCGACAAGATTGTGAAGAAATCGTAATCGCGCATATTTGCCCGATCATTATCTTGAATATAAAGTATCCTGAATACTCGAGCCGACAGTCGTTTATTAACTTGGCGTAATTAACACGGAACGAAAACGGTCGACGCAATTATTGTAATTCATTAACTAACGACATGTATATTGTAACCGAGGAGCGTACAAAAAATACGAAAAATTGATGATAGTGGTAACGTAAAGAAACCGAAAGTATGCTTTCAACTAAAGTGTACGACAAGGAGGGACAAGCTAAAAATTGCTCGATCGGTCACGTAGAAAAAAAGAAAGCAAGAAGTGGGCCTAACGGTGTGACGTAAAGTGGGTTAAGGGGACCGCTACTACGTTTCCATAAATGGGCGGTCGATCGATTAATTGCGAACCGGTCTTTTTTAATCGAGCTCGCCTCCTCGCGTTGCGCCCTTCTACGTTTCTCGAAGTTTTTCTTTTATTTTTTTCGTAAGTTGCTTTTCCTTTCTCTTAGAGTGTATCATGCAAACCACTATAAACCTGAAAACAATCAAATTTAGCTTTCATTTTTTTAGCGATGTATCGTATATTTAAAACTGTCACGCGTGTATGCACACACTAAAGAATCTTTTTATGTTTATCATTGCAATAGCTTTCGGCTATTCAAATCTGTCAATTATTAAATAACGTAAATATTAAATTATTAATTTTAAATATAAATATTGTAATGAACTATCATATACTTTTCAAAAACTATTTTTTAATCCTTGTTTCAAAATGTATATTATATATAGCAACTTGACTTTAATTAATTCAGATTTTTTTATTACAGTGTATAAATATTTCTATGATCGTAAAAACTTATATATTAAAATACTTATTTCACTTATATCACATAATATATGATCACGTATCAAAATATGTCGAATTACAAGAATAGTAAATATTTTTGATCATACAGTTTTTGAAATTGATTCGAAAAAAATTCGAAACGTTATACTGAAATTTTTTATCTATATAACACGTTTCTTTTACAAAATGAATATCATATATTATGTCGTAAAATTTTGATAAATTTATAGAAGTTAATATAAATATTTAATCATCTGTAACAATATTATAAAGCAGAAATTATTATCATAGTGAATATATTAATTTTATAAAAAGGTATAAAATGAAATATTTATTTTATAAATATCGTTACATATGACTATATTTATACTAGTTCAAAAATTAAAAAAAATTTCTAAATGATTTAATATAATATCCAATCAAATTTAATTTAAAAAGTATATAATTTTATAACAAAAATTATAAATACATTATAAATTTAACAAATAGTTTGTAAAAGGATTAATAAACTAAACCCTTTTTATCTTTACATTTTATAATTAACTTTTATATTAGACTGTAGAAAAAAACTATCGCATATTATGAAGCCTATTATTTGTAAAATTCTACTAGTGATAATTATTAAATTAGAATTATTATATATTGTCCGTATTATTTTGTTCCATTGTACACATTAGTTCTTAAACAAATTATGGAGCTCTAAATCTCTAGAAATAAGAATATCATTTTGGGATACCGTGTTATAATTTTTTAGCACTATTTTTATTTTTAATAATATTTAAATGTTATAATGGCATTCATTTTTTCAAATCATTATCATAAAATATTGCTAAATCAATTTATCTATATTAATTTTCAAGTGAATATTAATAAAATTATTTCCAAAAACGTATATTTCTATTCTGTGCATTCTCAAAATAATAATATATTTTAATGTTGTATAAATTATCGCTTTACTATATTAAATAAAATTATTCGTCAAATATTTCTTGCGGCGAAGTTATAAATTTGAAATCGATAAATTTGCCCAATGTACAATATCATATGCTTTTAGAAGAAACCAACTATTACTTTCCATAAAAGAAACATTTTCCTTATCATAACATCTGTAATACGCTTTGAGAAGTTTCAGTCGTCTTCGACAAAAAATAACTCCTCCTACGTTTGCCCCTCACTCAGGAATCATTAGTAATGTAAAAGAAAAATAAACTAGACTGTAAGAGGGGAAATTAAAGCTAGCGATATTCCAAGAAAATATCCTTCTTCCAGCCCTTGTGAAATCAACATTATAGCCTTTACAGGCAATTTGCTTTGGTGGATTCTCTTCACCGTGATATGTTTCACTTATACCTAATCACAAAAATTATTGCAGCATACATATAATGGAATAACAAATTTTGAAATCGTATTTTAACGCAATTTTCTCGTGATCGATACTCGATCGATTGAATGGATAACACTTTTTATCTACGAATGTTGTTTAATCTTTTTGGAGGTACATTTATTATCTACTTTATTAATTATCGCTATTTTTTATATTATTATTAAATAAAGCGTTTTTTAAGTTTAATCAATTGAACGTAAGTCACAAGTGGCTCATTTTAAGTTATTCAATTTGAGTAGAAAAATAAAAAAATTGAGTAAAATAGCACTTTTATTAAATTAAAATAATCTGGATAATAAGTTTTGTAACGTGCCTTAAATATAATAAAATTATAATTTTTTTTTATTCTATGATTCAAAAATAATTAGACATTAAATAGGTTACTAAATTCCATATTTACAAGTCAAAATATTAAAATTTGTGTATAATTTTTCTTTATTTACTATTTTATAAATCGATATCTGTGTTAAACTACAGTTTAAAACTTAATGAATATTTAAAGAAATTATATTCCGGTAATATAAAATATTTGCAACATATTAATATCTATTACAAAACAAAACAAAACTTCATAAAAAAATAGTTTTAAAACTCGAAATTTTTTTTGGAAAACACATCAAAGCAGTACCCGCTTGTTTCTACACTCATTTCTCTCTATTCTCTTTTTCACTCGCTCACTCTTTCTTTTTTATTTACTTTCTCTTTTTAGAAACTTATTAGAGGAATTAGAGGAACGGAAATGTATAAGCGTGTATAACTTCCGACGTTAAGAGACTTTACATCAGCTCCTCTCTTTTTGGATTTTCAATACCTTCCTGTTGTAACATTCGATTATTAAAAAAAGCCTTACTTTTACTCTACAAAATTTTATTTCATTAATCTTGATAATTTAATGATCAATATATTTTATTTACTGTTAAGTTAATTCGTATCAGTTTTAAATCAATTAATATTTATATTTACCATGTAATAAAAATTGTAATTTTAATTTCATTGTTATTCACTTTAATACTTTTATTTTAAAAGAACATAATTACAGTGTACAAACCATTCAATAGAATATTATTTTATTTATTTTTTAATTTAGCATTAAAGTAAATAACTGATTAATACTATTGATTACTTTTTTAAGATGCCAATTAGTTTAGTTTTAATTCATATAATATTGTTCATCAAAAAGTTTTTATTGTTTTGATAAATAATTTCATTTCCCAATGAGATTGCTTATTTAATTACTTAATTCAAAATTATATATTATTTGAGTATTAAAAAATGAATGAATTCTCGTAATACTTTTACTACATTAGCAATTGATATAATTTATTATATGTAAAACATTTTTATATATTTTGTTTTTGAATCAAAATTTTACACTAGAATTGTTTTAAAATTATATTTTATAATATCTGGAGAAGGATGACTCGATATAAAACTATTTTGTCAATTTTCATGCGAATTAATTAAGACTTTAGAATTTACAATGTTAGAATTAAATTTTCTTATGCGCTATCCGTAGCGTAGAAAATGAATATCATGAAACTTTCTAATAATAAATTTATTATTATTTTGTATATTTAAAACTGAATTCCGATATACTATTAATTACATTTCTTATTAAATAAACCGAAGTTAATATGCATCAAATTGTCGAAAAAATTACACGTGTATCGTATCATGTTTAATCATGTTTACTCAACAAATTTATTTATATTCAATTTTTAATGAACTTGTATTTTTATGAACAGTTTTAAATTTTCAAATATAACAACTAATATTTTTCTATAAATATATAAATAAAAATAACAAAATTTTTGTGTTATATCACTCTGTTGTAAATATTATGAGTAAATGTAACTCAATACATATTATATCTGGCTTCTTTAACTCTTAGTAATATTACTTCAGAATTAACTGATTTTTAATTAACTATAATGAACTTGTATTAAAGAATATGCAAATCAAAGATTCATTTTTAGATTGTTTTTTTCAATAAATTATATTTACAGTTTTTAAGACGTAGTATGTATTACTGTATGTTCTGTAAATATGACGTAAACATTTTTATTAATATTGATTCATGTAAGAAATAGTTGAATACTGGAAAAAATTACGATTTGGTTATTTTTATTGATTAGTAACTCTTATATTCTCATACATGACACTTTTATAACAAACCGATAATAAAATATTCTTTCTAATTATATATTTTTGAAAAGTTTTTTTTTATTCAAAATAATACAAGGTTACTTTACATTAGTTTAATTAATCTCGTACAAATTTTGAACTTTATTTTTTACAATATTTGCATGCAAATAGTATATCATTTACTTTAAAATAATTTTATAATTTAAAAGTTGAAGATGTTAGGCTACATTAAAAAATACTTATAAATTATTTCTTTTAAGTCTCGACGAAGGCTATTGTATATAAATTATCGATACAAGATTTAAATTCATACAATTATTGAAGCTGTGAGTTTTTTACTCTGTGTACGTTAAAAAACCCAATAAGTTGGTTTTAAATTTTCATTGATGGATCATCATTAAAATTAATGCGCGTATTGTTAAGGCCCGCACAAATTTCTTTTGTAACATATTTTTTTGAAGTATTATGTCAAAGTAAATGAAATTCTTTGAATCCTTATTACACATATTATACAGCCGTCAAATAATACGATTGATTATCATATCCATGAAAGCTAAAATGCTTAAAAAAGTAGCGGACGTTATGTTCTTATATCATGAAAGACCTTACAGTAGGCCGGAAATGCCGTACGTTTCCTCGTCAGCCTCCTTTCGATTAAGAACTTGGTTGTATGTATGTGCACGATTCTCTTACTCTCGCATACGAGTACGCAATCCATGGTTTACACGGGTTGAAATAATGTCATCGACTTATATGTGCAATACGCTGCCACCGCCGACGTTAAGCTTAAAAAACATTGACACTAAACATTACTTTTTTGAATGGAGAAAGGTTCCTTGAGCTTGTTAGTCTTCTCTCTTGCAATAAAATACTCTAGGAGAGTATACATGAAAAGTATGAGCATAGGCGATTAGGATTCATGACTGACACGAGCTTCAAAGCTCGTGCGTTGTTGGAATGTCGGGAGCACATATTTAAAAAGGAAGATAATATACTTTAGAGTTGTTCGTAAAAATGAAATTTTCGTATTATTACTTAAGTTTCCAATAATCGTTATCACGAAATAATATCAATATAACTATCTTTCCTACCATATAGATTGAATAACAAAACCTTAAATTCTAATTTTTAAGATTTCGATATTTCAGCATATCGAATATGATTAAAAATTTGCATGTGAATGAGCACAATTGATTTTTTCATGCAAATTAAGCAATTTGTGCTTATTTTGAGAAATAGCTAGTGTAAATAAAGAGTATTTTTTAATAAATGTTTGTGTAATATTAAATAAAGAATTTGTATAATGCGGTTGCTTGGTAAATTTAATTCATCTATTTAATATAGATCATTGTTAGAATTCTTTTAACAAGACTTTTTTTCTAAGTTTTTGAAGTTTTAATTGAATACATAATACAATTATTATTTTATGTTGAAATTTTTTAATTAGTGGGTGAAGTTAAGTTGTGAACTTACCATTAATACAAATAATTTTGCGTTTGAAATGAAAATTATATCATACTATGTTTTTCAGTTCTTATACATAGTTAATAAAATAAAATACAATTCATTTTAATTGTTTACAATTTTGTCTATTAACATTATTGAAATAAGATATAGTATATGTCCAAAACATTAATTTAAAAATTTAGACTTAAAAGTTAGTTTTAATAAAAAGCTCTTTGTATATACAAAGTACTTTATAATTCATTACATGAATTTAAATTTTTTAGACTTTCTACTAATTTTTTAATTACTAGGATAAAAGCTGTGACTATTATTAGTTATTATTGCGTGTCGTATTTTTTAATTTACTATATATATATATATAATTTAGTTATTTGATTGTTTTAAATATGATATACAAACTATATTTAATTTTGCATTTTATACAATTTTCATGATGCTTAATCATATTACATTATTTATTTTCATAATAATAAGTTACGTGAGTGTATGCAAAAGTGTAGATGAAACTTAATTAGATTATTAAACCAATATAAGATCCTACACTTACAAATGTATGTAATTACGATAATAAAACCGAACCTAAATCTTCAATGTAATTCGAGCAAATCCAAAACATTACTTCATTTGCTTATCCCGTAATTTTCTTCAATACTGCAGTATCTCTTTCGATATCTTTTTTATTGTATCATCGATTATTGAACAGATTTGAAAGCAAAAATCACTTCATAGAGGGTACGCAAGAAAAAAGGAAAGAGTAAATTAACTGTACAGTATAATATTACCATGCAATTCTTGACCTCGAAGGTCGAAGCCCATGGCCTTGGCACGCTTTCATTTTTCTTCTCCGTTAGATTTCACACTCTATCTCACGATTTATTCTATACGTAGATTTGCGAATATTGATGTCTGTTCCCTTTCATCACGGCGCTTTCTCTAAGCGATTGTTGAGAAATGGTGCGAAAAAATTCAAATAGTTGTTGATACTTTTGCGTAACCCACAGCGTTTCTCATTTTCATTTTTCATTCGATACACTCTTTCACACGACTATGTATCGTGTATGTTATTTAAAAGTATATATATTTTTATACTATCTTAAATAAATAAAAGAATTGGTGAAAATTTGATCAAAATCTTTTACGAAATTTCAAAGTAAATTTTGCACCTTTCATAAATAAAAAGTTAGAGTTTGATTCAAACGATACAGCATACTGAAATTTTGTTTGCCATGTGCATATTACTAAGAGTTTATCTTATATTTATATAAAATATCTATATATGTGAAAAAATTATTATTAATATACTTTTTTAATAATATACCTTATTAAATTATTATTAATATACATACATATAATTTTCTGAGGTTTTTATCATTTAATCAGTAACTAAGTTTTATTAAAACTCAAATAATGAACCAAGAAAAAACTTCTGTAAAAAAACCTTTTTTTATTCCAAGGAAACAATAATTATCAGCTATAAAATTAACTAAATACATAATCAACAAGATAAAATAATTTTTAGTAATCCTTTGCTGTTAGGTTAATGTAACTTCAAACAACTGTGTATCAATCCATCGATAAATATGTACAATTTTGTTATTATTTATTATTATTATTAAATATATGTTGCATTACTTTAAATATATTACGATTTGGATTATTTCAATCATAAAAATAAAATTTTAAAATAATAAAATCAATATTTTTTAAATTATAAATTTAAAGACAATTATATATTTCTAAAAAATATTCTTTATTCTAATTTTTTTTTAAAAAATGTTTTCATTTTAAATTGACAAATCAATCTGAAAAGTATATTAAATTACTTTGCCAAATTTAAAATTTATAAAAATATTTATTACATAGTTTTACTATATATCATAATCTATTATAAAAAAATGTATTTAAAATCTATATAAAGCTTATGCATATTTTATATGATTAGGTATAAATTAAATTAAAAACAGAAGATTTCATTTATAAATTACACACATATATAAAAAATTAATTAGATATACTAAAAGGTTAATAATATAATTCAATAAAATAATTCAGATGAAAATATACATTTAAAATATTTTGTAATTTCATGCGATAAAATATTTAATTATATTGTTTAAAAATTTTCGTTACTATTTGTATATTTTATTATTTGTACACTACTTTATATTTAAATAGGTGATTGTATACTTTATAATTCATAAAATTTTTTTAAAGTGTTTTTTAATATAATAATAATTTAAATTTTATTTGTTAAAGATAAGCGTTAATATTTCTAAAAATGATATTATCAGCAGTACATTGTAATCATACTATACAATATCAATTGATTATTCAATATAAGTATAATCATTATTTATTAAAACTTTATTAAAATTTAATATTATTTTATTAAATTTTTTTTAATTTATAGTATCTAACGTTATCAAAATAAGATTATTAAGTTTTATGAATTTATATATTGTTAAACCTACTTATTCAATCAAAGTTTGATTAAAAATATTGAATCCATGATCAATAATGTAATAATGTTGAATGGTAAGTTTTTTGGACTTAAGCATAAAAATATTTCTTAAATGTAATTTAATAAAATAATAATCTTATATAAATTGTAATATTTAATGATCAAGCATATACTAAAAAATACACAAGTATAAAGTTTCAAACAACATAAAGACGTACACGTCTCATAGTCCATTACGGTAAAATACAATATGTAATTAGATAATTTATCAATGATACACGAATTTTATCAAAAACACACGTATTATTTATTTCTATTATAAAAAAATTAATTTTTCTAAAATTATTCCTTATCTGTAGTATTATAAATTTACTATTGAAACTAAATATAAACGAAGATAAAGTTAATAATGCATTTAATAACATACTTCTTTTTCTTTAGAAATGAATCTTCAAAAGAAGGATCTTCTTTCTTATCTCTTTTTCCTTATTAATGCTACGAATCAATAATAAGCAACAAACAAATAATACTTAGTATGAATAAGGTTGTCCATATTAAATTGAAACTTGTATAAAAAATACATTAATTTACAGTGCTACAGATTAATATATTTTTTAATTTTTTAATGCAGATTATACATTATTGTTCAACATTGTGGAATTTATACAAAAAAATCATAATAAGTATACATTATTAATATTTATTAAAAATTTATTTATAGTAAATATAAATAATATTATGGTAGGTTTTACTTGATATCTTAAATTTCAAACCTTAAAATGATAGAAACATCAAATATCGAAATAAAGTTCTTCTAACTTCGTTTTTTATTTATTTTTTTTTAAGTTAAAGGATCAATAGTTTCTTAAATTATTTTAATACATTTTTATAAATATTTTATTAACATTAACACGATAAAAGATAATAGTCATAAACAGCATTTTTTCAGACTGTCAATGAAACTTAAGAATTAAATTATATAAATAATTGTACTCATGAGTAGGGAAATTGATTTAATTTTTATTGTTAAAAATTGATTATAAAGCATAAAAATTGTATATAAAAAACTATAGTTAAAAATATTTTAATCGTTTATATTGTAAACATTTACGACTATTTAATTTTCAATTTAATAGACATATATTAGCAAACAGCGTTAGCATCATCATCATCATCGTCGTCATTTAATTATATTTAATATTTACTTATATTAAATTCCTTTCATATTTTCACGATTAATTCATGTAAATTAATCATTTTTAATAAAGAGATTATATAATAATATTAATAAATTTGGTCATAGAGTACGAATGAATATTAACTAACAGCACATGACAAAACATTACAGTTCCAATATATAATTAGTTTCATTTAGTAAAATAGATGTTATAAAAAAAAAAAGAAGTGAAAAGAGGTGGAAATGCATAGAATTTTTTGTAGAAAGCAAGTTAGATTGTTATCGCATCGGTAATTGTATGCATCTTTATCGAAGTAGAAGTAGGGGCAGAACTGTTTAAGAAATTGCCACTGATCTTTAAAATGTCATGATTTTCTTTGTCTTGGTTAATTGCTAAATTTAAAGTAAAATTAATAATCAAACAGCGAGAAGTAACTTAACTTAGGCTTAATCTGAATTTAATTGCGTTATATTTCGGCTTATTTTTTTTCAATTGATTCAAAATGTGTAAAAAATAATTTTTTTTTAAGTTGTTATTTTATATAATATATTTTAAAAACGACGTTTAAAATAATAATTAAAAACTAGCGATATTTTAAATCAGCCTATTTTTAATAAAAAAAACGTTTTTATTGAAAATGAAAGAAAATGAAATGTAGTTTCATAGATTATTTGAAAAATATGAAACGAGACCATATGGAGTATTTAGAAAATTTGACTTGAACGTAAAAATGATTTGGCGCGAGGTCGCTATTGTTTAAAAAAAACATTACCCAACCACCTGAAAAGCAGACAATTTTATTGATTTACGAAACATAGTTCAATCGTAACCGCACCAACACTATGAATCAATCCCTGTTCGTTTCCCCCTCAGCGTCTTTTTTACTCCGCATTCCCTTTCATGCGGGTACTTTCTCTGTCTTTTACTTTTACACGACTCGAAAGCACGCAGCGCTGTAAATACTCGCAACTCAGCCGCGTATTAATCACGACGAAGCATTTCCGAAAGGCATTTGGTTACGTAGCTTCAGCACGCGAGAGGTCTACACGTGCTAGTCAATTGGCACGGGCAAGCCTACGAGTATACCTAGCTATTTATGTGTTGCTTCTCGATTTTCCTTTCTCTTTTATACTTATTCTTATAGGATATGGCGCCTTCTGAAGCGGATGTATTTGAATTTAACGCGTTTATTAAAAGTAAGTATTATTTAATGCTGTCTACATAAAATTGCAACATCTGCTCTTCGAAGTTACGAATGAAGTTTATGAAGCACCGTAACACTTACTCGACGAAACGCAATTATCAAAATAACGCTTTTATCCTTAACTAAAAATTTTCTTTTTCACTGTATGCACCGCGTTACTTTAGCGCTTTCAACACTTCAATATATTTAAGATAATTAAGACGAAATTTGAATTAAAGTTGTTTTCGTTGTTATGAGCATTAAGAAAAAACGTAGAAAATAATGTTGTGATATGACATGCGAATACCAGACGGAACATACTGATCAACCCGTCGTAACGAAGCCCATTGCCCAGGACTGATTTTTTCTATTTCTTTTTATTACTCTTAGCGAGTCTTTACAGTTGTGGGTAGCATATCGTCCGCGACAGGAATGATTTTTTTCCTTGTTTCGATCAAGTGTCCACGAGTACATCTGCGTCGTAGTCCTCTGCATCGCATCCAGTCATTTGGTCGCTCATCGACGCATTCGACTTTCGGTAACCGCATTATAATACACGAGGCAACTTGAAGTATTTTCAAGCTACGAATCAGGAATACTTGTTATTTATTCCACGAACTAATCGAGAATCTTGGCGGGCAACCCCACACCAGGCGCCGCCACATTCATGCTTGTCGTTTCTCGTGCTGCCATGTGTGATGCTCTCAATTTCTCAGATTAAACTTTTCAAGAGAAGAATTGCTCAACTTTCAAATCTTCGTCAACGAGAGTATATTTCAAGTCCTTCCTGTGTTATAGAGGATTACCGAAGCCATTAAACCCAGCAGGCACTGATTTCACTAGCTTAAAATATAACATTTTGGCTGTGGAGTTAAAAAATAAAAAATTATATTCAAGAAATTCTCGCATTAAATTATCTTAATCTTATAGAATATGTATTTTATTGTAGTTAAAATGGAATATCCTGGAATTGACAGCGCGAAATAAAAAAAAATTAAATGAATTGATTTAATTAAACAATAAAATTTTATCTGATAATTGGCAAATATATCTCAGTATTAATCAAAAGAGTAAAATAAAAAAAAATTCAATTATAATTACAGCGATTGTTTATATTATGATTAGTTTGATAACGTTTTAATCATACTAATTATTTAATTATAGTTAAATAATTTTTATAAAAACTTATAATATCAATAAGAAAGTGATTGTAAAGTTTAATGTTTTTCACAATTTTTTTTAAACATTTTCTAAAATACTGAAAGTAGTTTTTCAATTTTTTTTTTAAATTTAATTTATTTTATAGATACTTGCATTGAAATTCTCGCGTAAAACAATGATACGTTACAAAATTAAAAATAAAATAGATTTTAATCTTTGATTGTATACTTAATTTATCATCTTTTTTCAAAATTAATTTTTTATAAATATAATCTATATTCATAATAATTATTATAATCTAAATTATAATTTAAACTAATGGTAGTTTTATAATTAATTATTCTTTATATAAAATTTTAAAAACAATGTAAATTAATAATAAAAAATGTTGTAAAAGCATAAATCTTTTTAATGTGACATTTTTTATACTTTGAGTGATTAATCATATGAAGTGAAATTTTTTATAAGTTAAATAATTCATTCATGTTCTATAATTCATCACACAGAATTCCTCTCGATCAAATTATATCTGATGTTCTTATTTTATCTACGTCATTGTCCGAGATTTTCCGAATAGATTTATATATTATAAATATGAAAACAGATTATTTTAATTCCGCCTTTTATCAAAACTAAATAAATCCAATAAAATTCAAATTAAAAAATTTATATTTGATAAATAGAGCAACTTTATTTAATGGTCTTATGCATTAAATTATAAAATAGATTTTTTTAAATTAGTCTTCGTATTTCTCTAAAAAATCATAAAGAATTATAATAAATATATTATATTGATTAATGTCATAAAAAATTTTCTTTATTTCCTAAATTAAATGCTTGTGGTTTTTTATTTTTTTTTAATTGTTTGGTGCCATCCAACAAAAAAAACATAAGTCTCTCGATATTTATATTTTTATTTTAAGACTTAAAGTCAGTTTCTAGATGAAATTAACAAAAACCCTTTATATATCAACGGTCTCAATATCGACGTTACTTTGTTTCAAACGTTGCATTAAATGATGAAAAAATAGTGATTTCTCTTTCCCGTAAATCTTTTCGTATATTTTTTTATTCACCATTTTTATTTTTCTGGATATTTTATTTTAATTTTTGTAAGTAGCGTCAAATTTAATAAAATAGAAGGTTTGTTTAGTTCTACGCCAAGTGAGGGCTAGTAAATTTTAGATGATAAAAATGAATAATTTCTTAAAACATTCTATTATATTTATATGTACTTTATTAGAACGCTTAATTATAAGGAATTTGTGCTAGTTGAAAAAATTTATATTTTATATATTTAAATGTATTAAAATAAAAAAAGTAGTTAGTTAAAAAAGTAGATAAATAACTAGGCATGATATTAATCAGTTTAATGGATAAATACAAAAGTAATGTAATGTCTTGATTCGGTTATTACGATATTATTAGTATCATTTTATATTTACAAAATTAAAGGTAGATCGATAATCAAATAAGATCAGTAAATATTTCTTGAATTACGATTTCATCAACGAGCCTGACGAATGCATGTAATTGGAAGTATAAAGGAATAATGTAAAGAAATAATAAAGGAAAGGGGAAGCGCATCTATTGACTTCGGTTTATCAAAAAAAAGCGAAAGTTATGTTGTTAAATACGTGCTTGTTTTGTATACTAAGTCATACATGTTTTTAAAAATAATATTGAACTGTTGTAGCTCCTCGGTATTCAGACATCGTGTACTGCTTCCAGTTTATACCAAAAAATGTCAAACGGTAATAAATTTCACCAACTTTTCATTTGATCTACACACGTGAAAAAGTGTGCTATATATTTTTTATATCTGTGAAATCTCTAATTTGAAAATAAAATTTATTCTATTCTTCTGTAACTAGTCAAAGTGAAAATAGAATACATTCTTTACTAATCTAATATTTATTTCTTTGATTTTCGGAATTTTCCTCTTCTCAAACATGCATAAACTTAAAAGATTTTTTATAACTTTATAAGAGAAATATTCTATAATTTTTTTCTGTCAAAATTTAAATATTTTATTTATCTATTCATTATTTTTTATTTAGATATATTTTTAATCCTCGTGTATTTCAAGTTATTTAATTAAAAATTTTATATTATGAACATTATAAATAATAATTGTACATTCTGAAATTATATATTAATTTACTAATTAAACTTTCATTAATTATTGTTATTTTAATTTTATCTTATAAACACAATAACATCAAAACAATTAAATACCTGCATATATATAATAAAAACATAAAGGTATTATATATATAGTATATCGATCTTTTTTTTATTAAGCATTTTATTAAGCATCAATTTTAATTTGTTTGTATTCAACATTCTATTCTATGGTATCTTCTTAAGCGAAATATTTTTACATTTAAGATGCCTTATCATTTGTTAGTAGTGTCTACATCTCTCTCTCTCTCTCTCTCTCTCTCTCTCTCTCTCTCTTCTCATAATTGTGATTTCATTTTATCGACACAGATTAGGTATTTTTTACGGAGTTGTATATAACATTCTGTTATGTAGAATTATTGTTCTTTTTGAAGTTTATTATAGAAGGCAAAATCAATTTGATATTCTAACTGGTATTTAATACTTTTAAATATTTATTATGACAACAGTCTTTTTAGAGTAACAAAAAAAACCATTAAATTTGATAATCGTCAACGAAAATTGTATTATTTTTATTAACTTTAATTGATATTAAATTAAAAATGACGCATATAATTTTTCGGAAGATTTAAACAGTTAAAATGATTATTACCTCAAGCGTCTTCATTATAAATATTTTTGGTTAATGAAACCAACAATTTTAATAAGTTTTTTTAGTCGATTAATATAAATAACATTTAATATTATTATAATATAATAATAAAACTTTTCATTTGTGCAATTACAATACATTTAATTTGTATACAAATTTTTAATTAGTGAAAAATAAATTTGAAGGTGCCAAGTTTACACGGATTTAAAGAAAATTATGTATTAAATAAAAACAGGCATCGGAACATCGGTTCATCAAGCATGGAAACAGTCGGAGCATTATTACGGCAAACATCAGAACAACAAAAGAAGTAAGCGAAATCAAAAAAGGATATTGGTCGTCTAAGAGAAAAGGGCTTGAGGAAAAATAGAAAGACAGAAGAAAATACGCGAATTGAAAAAATCGCTATTGCAAAATAACAGATCGAAAATTTATAATCATTAATATACAAAAAAGATAAATGAATTAATTAGCTAAGAGGAAAGAAAACAAATTGAGTCATACTATTATTAATTTATTTTTTGATAGAAAGAAAGTTAAAAAAAGTATTTTTGTCGTTGAGAAGATCTTTCGATACGAGCTTTCTCAAACAGGTTATCCCCGACTCGATAAGTGTCAAGTGGGTTGTATTGTAAAATCTTCTAAAAATTCTCCTCGTTGGATCATTTTCTGAATAATTTTGGACTTGCTTATTTTAGGTTCACGTTTGGCGTCACTTCATCATATTACCCTACGTGTGTTATGCGACTTTAAGATATTAACTGTTACCAGTATGCGTGGATATGTTAGGAAATTTCATCTTAAATTAAAGTCGTTTAAATGCGGTTAGTGCGACAAAAATTACTTGATGACTGTATTTTTTAAAAAACACACTCGAGTTTGCAGCCTTATCGATGCGATTCTTGCGAATTTCGTATTTGTACAAGCAAATACTTCTCAATCACAAATTGAAAATGATATTGTACCAATTATTCTTCTAATCTATTCAGTTGGTGGAATTAGCAAATAAATAGCTGCAATCTCAGTTATTTAATAAATATAAACATGATATGTATATACTTTTCACAATCTTTAGACATCAAAACATATATGTACTACTAAGAACATTTTAATTTTTGATAAAAAAATTTAAAAAAGAAAAGTTTGTTTAGAATTAGGAAATTTTTCTTAATAAATCAATATATTTTAAAATTAAAATATTAGTTTTTTAAAAATTTTAATTACAACTTTAGTTTTAGTGCTTATATATGATATATAATTTCAAGAACTTGATAAAGTGCTTATAATAAAAGAATTATTATTATTCGTAAATACATATATAACTATTGTAAGGCTTTATTTTATGTAAATTATTATTTTATTTTGCTTAATCACGATGAAGTTTAAATGTTTTATAATAAACATCAAGAAATTTATTTATTCAACTTTTTGGACTATATACATCACAAATGATATTTGAAGCGAATGATTTATCAACTCATATTTTAATCAAATATAATCTAAGATTATGGAATATACTGCAACTACAAATCTTTAAATAAAATGCATAAATATAATATAATTTATATAAATATAATGTAATTTATAGATAATTTAAAGATAATTTTTTAAAATAAAAATCATTATGTATGTATTAACATGAACTTATATAAATACAAATTTAGTTATTATAAATTAATTATGAGTATAATTAAAATAAATTACGTATTATATATATTTTTATATGCTAATCAATTTTATTTTATTAATTTCTTAATAATAAATTTATATTTTATAGTTTTGCATTTTATTATTCAAATAAACTTTAATTTATCTGAATAAAAAATATGTTATCCCTGAATTCTTCATATAAAATTTAACGACATAGCTTAGTTTACTTTTATCGAATAGAACCATATTCTTATTACATTAATATTTTAAGTTAATTGGAGGTTGTTTTTCTAAATTTGTAGGAGTGAAACAGATGGTGTTAAATTAATTTAGCTATATTAATAACTTTTTAACAGATACAGCAATCTTAGTCATTTAATGTAATGAATCAATTATTTATTTTATTAATGAAATTAACATAATATATATTCTTAAGAAAAATGGATTAGGTATACTAATATTAGAAATAAAACTGATATAGGAATATTTCCTATAAAGTGTAAGCCTTATAAAACATTAATGTATTTTTTTATATTTGGTTCTGGTACAGAAATGATCTTTTGTAGAAATTTTCGTATAAATATGAAATTAATAAAATATTATTTTTATTCCCCGCAAAATAATAAAAACCAATTGACTTATAAATTTAAATTTATTACTACCAATTTGGTTACAAATTATGAAACTATAATAAACACATTCTAGATAAAAGTGGAGTAATATCAAACTAAAAATTATTTCTGCTTATAGAACTTGATTCATACCATGTAAAATATAAGCAATTTCCAGTAAATAACATCAATTTAATTTAACAACAAATTATAAAATGTGTTATGATAAGAAGTAGATAGAGTTTTGATACAATACAATAATTACTGACTTATAAAATTATCCGTTTTTTAAATCATCAGTACTTATCTTGATTCAAATATGAATTATTAAGGAATATTTCTTAATCTGCAATAAATGTTACCAAAAATCTATGGAAAATTGAATATAAGAGTAAAAAAAATACAATTTGTAAAAAGGTTGAAATTTCTTAGCATAATATCTAGTAGTGGTAGTTATGAAATTGCAATTCTGCTATAAAATGGCTCTTCCCAATCATTATGCAGTTCTCTTAACATCACAAAATGCGTATGCGCGTGATTTTACAAAACAAGATCTTGAAACCTTTTTAAAAATTGGTTGAATAATTCTTGATTGCAATAACATACGGCTAACATTTAAATGCTTTTTATCGGTCTTTTTAATATCCATTAATTTTTTTCTTTGAGGAAATGAATATGAATGAAATAGTGATTATATATCTTTGTAATTTGTATAATAATATAATTATATAATTTTCATATAGTATACACTTTTAATAACTAAAAAATTAAGATTCGTTATATAGTAGCTACTGATATCTAGATACATTTACTGATTTTTAAACACGAATAATAATTAAAAAAAAGTGATTCGAAAAGAATTTTAAATTGTAATTAACAAAGCTTCGATAAATGAATACCAATCTTAAAATGCGAATCAAAATATTGTTAATTATAATTCATTAATTTTCATTTAATTCCTCTTTCAGTTAACATGCATCATTTTATCCAGTTGATAATTTATTTTTTTAACTTTATTTTACTAAAATGAGAACATAAAATACCAGTGAAAATTTTTTTACATAAGATAATGCCTGAAATTCTTTTAGTTAAGTTCGTTTTAATTATTGAAAATAAATTACAACATATTTCTATACTTATTTAACAATGGGATTAATTTCATTCGAACTTTTTTTCATTTATTCGTAAAAAAAATTTTTAATTTTAATTAAAATTATTATATTTAATAAATATTTTTAGTCTCTACACTCAAAACGTATTTAATCAAATAAATGAATAAAAATTTGATATAAAAATTAATAATAATAATAATAATAATAATAATAATAATAATAATAATAATAATAATAATAATAATTTCTTCATACAGGCAATTCAGAAAAAGTAAATTATAAATAATATTTTTTTCCAATTTAAGAAAAAATCGTATTTTTAAAATTCAAAATTATTTATACTTTCATAGTCTAACCTTAGCTTTATATTCTGCAATTTTATTGCCACTTTACTTCTATGTTTTATTAAGATCAGCGTTTTTTATTCAATTAATCTTATTTTTAACTTAAAATATTGACAACCGTTGAGTATAACTTTAATAATTATATGGATTTTAACACATAATTGAGTATTAATTAACATGAATCAAGAATCTTTTATGCTGTAATGAAATTATATTTTGAAAATTTGTTCTTAGCAAATGAATACGCGTATTTTTTTTAAATGATGAAAAAAATATCGTATTTAATTTCTTATTAAATAAAGTTTCTAATAACACGCTTTATTTGAAGTAATTTTAATAACAATATGTTTAAATTTTCATGATACAATTTAATAAATTAGATTTAATAAAATTATACAAAACGGTAGTGTAATCTTGTTTTTTTTCTACGTTGAGCTTGAATCAAATTATTATTTATTGTTATGGAATATTAAAAATATAAAGAAAAATTCGTTTTAGCTATTTTATTAGTAGATATTTCATAAATACAAATATAAAATACGAAATTTTAATTGAGAGTTATATACGATTATTCAAAAATTAATAAAATAAATAGGAAAAGTAATATTAAATGAAAATCCCATAATACTTGCAATATATAAGGTTATTTGTAATATTTAGCATACATTTTATCACAATCTTTGGTTTTCAGGTTACGAATTATTATATGACAATATGTCACCGCTCTCTTTACATGATTGAGAAAGAACACGCGTAATAACACACAACAAACGGGAAGCTCATCCATTTGTAGATTTTATGCAATTTTATAGTTACTTGTTCGCATTTTGTCCTTGTAAGAAATCCCAATATATTTCAAAGTAAATATTTTGTCATTGAAGTCAACCACCTAAATATTACGTAAATTATCATTAAAAAAGTTCTGTGTAGGCTTATTTATTTCAATAAAAATATAAATTTATCAAATTTATGATATACATAAACATTTATGACTTTTTATTCGTTTATTTTCAATCGGAAAACTTTTTCGATATAATTGTATAATCTCAGAGAACAAGAAAAAATTGAAATGTATTTTTACTTTATTATATTATAATAATAATGAAACTGATATGTAACATTTCGATTTATATTTATCATATTTTGGTATGATTATTGTAGTAATTAAATTAATTATAACGATATAGTATATATTATAATGTATGTAAAAAACTGACATTTGTAGTAAATAAATAAGAAACATTATGATTTTTAACAAATAAATGGAAAATATATAATCATTTAATGATATAAATTTTTTACGACTCTTCATACAAGTACATATTTTGTGTTGTAATGAAATATTGAAATAACATAAAAATTAATTGAACATAAATTCGATATAAATTTTCTGCTAAATAGAATATATACCCTTATTTCATTGACCAAAATCCATTTTCTTCTATTTACTTAAAATTTAGTTAAATATTTTATACACTATTATATATTGTGGTTTTAAAACTTTGGAAAATGTGAAATATAAAGAAAACATAAAAAAAGTAAGAAAATGAGGAGAATATATACATACCATAGATTAGTGTACTATAAAATTCGACTTTTGACTGTACTAAAGCGAAGAATTGAAAATAAAACAACGTAAAGAAAGAGCGGGTAGAAAGAAGAAAGAGAAATAATCACCTAAAAAATTTACCTTAATATGATGCAACATTCAAGAGTAGTACAGACCAGAATTAATTCATCACTTACATGAACTGTTTTTTGGGAGATTTTTGTTTACTTTTTAATGTTTTATTCTAGTCATTTTGTTTTTTATTTTTCTATAGCAGAATAAATTTTAGAAATAGAAATCTTTTATAAGAATTCCTATGAATTTTTGAATTTGATTTTCGATATTTCTATTTAAAAGATTGATATTGAATTTCAAAAATTTTAATAATATTAAAAATCATTACTCGTTATATTTATGTCTATTTTATATATTTTTTAAAATTTTCAGCAGTGTAAAGTAAATGTGATATATTATAATTTACATTATTGAATTGTTGATATATAAATTTGAACTTACAATGGTTCTTTTCATAATTGTTAGTTTTTTACTTTTATGAAGCTACAATATAAATTATTTTTTATGTTAATATTTAAATTGTTATTTACCTCTTTCATTCTTATACGTACGTAATATTAAATTCTTAATATTTGTCATAATTGCAATTTTTATTTTATTATTGTAATGTCAAAAATCTATTAATAAGTATCATTATATATACAGATTAATTTATTTTATTCAACGAATAAAGTCGTTAGATTGTATGAAATCCTATCTTTTCACTTTAAACAAATAGTTGTAATCTCAAAATATTATGATACATAAAAATCTCATTTGGTTTTATCGATATGTATGTGATTTCAGATTATAATACATTTACTTTTTCTTAAATACATAAAAAGCTTTGATTCAAATTAAATACAAAATTTAGCATATCTCAACCTTTTAAAATAATTTATGCGATTATTTTCTAAATTTATTTATGCAACTTTTAATATAATAATAAGCGACATAGTAATCATTAAATTATTTATTACAAACATTTAATGTAATATCTATTTTAATTTAGTATCATTCTACTATATATTCCGAGTTTACTGTTCTTTGTGTTCTCAATTTTTCTTTTCTAAATTTCGCTTCTAAGTACGATGCGATGAATTAATTTTTTCTTTTTCCATTAGAGACGTCGAGAAGCTTCATAATCACATATCAATACTTTACTTGATCTATTATTGTTTTCCTCTTTTGAGTATTTGTTTGTAAAAGAACATAGGCTCTAATTGAAATACTAATTAATATAAGCGTATTAAATTGAATTGCCTCTACATACATCTTTGATTTCATATAAATTGTAGCTTCTACATCTCTGTAATTATTTAATTATTTTATATTAAATTATGAAACAATATTTATTCTTTTATTTTATTTTAACAAGAATTAAAATATGTTTATTTATTGTCACCTGTTGCAACTGATAAAGTTTAATGCAATTCTCTTGATATCGAGGATTTCTAATTTATACGCTTACATGATTATACACTAAGCGCAGAATAAGGGAACACAGGTTGTAATCGAGAAATATAAAAACACCTTTGAAATTCAACTGTTTTATTCGATCTCTCGTAGTTAAGTAACAAGTTGCGTTACTTCTTTTTATTAAATTCGACTATTTACCAAAATAGGATGTCCATACGTTTTTGATCTCTATATCACATGCTGATGACCAAGCTTTCGAGAAGGATGTTAAAAAAACTGCTTTTGAAAAGCAATTATATTCCAAGGACATCATACTAGTCCCGTAGATAAAGAAAATTTGCAAAGCTGATTTATTACCAACTCTATGTAATTGGACTTTCTTCCAACACGGGCCTGTTTTTATCAAACTTACCATTGTCGAATCGAGAAGGACAGAAAAAGAAGACCGACGATGCCACAAAGACCATAATGTTATCCAACATCGTACTTCCAACAATTTTACTCTGTACATTGTTAATGAATGCTAACTGTTAGTGAACAACTGACTACCGAGTTTAAAGTGTAGCTTTAAAAGCTGTACTTATTGAAGTAAATAGACACATATCAATGCAGGAGATGAAAAATACTACAGGTATTCTAAGAATTGTTCAATTTTCAGATTCTTGTGGTACCAAAATATATAGTAAGTTATTAATGCAATCTTACAAAGTTTTTCATTAATTTATGAAAGAGATAAGAGATAATATATTTGTTTAAGTATAATTACAAGTAAAAATTGATTCTACTGTAATAACTGAAGTCACACATTTATAATGCGAAATTGTAGTCTGAGTCTTTAGTTTGTGAAGATTTTAGAATAAATTTGATAGACGATACTAAAGCTAGATCGAATAGAATTGATAAATTATAAGAGTTTTAAACTGAAATGTTTACTATGTATAATCAAATATAATCTATTTTATCAGCTTAAATAAAACAGGTTAACCCTTTGTCTTGTATTAACTAATTTATACCTTTTCAATACCTAATATTTTTTAATTATACCTTTAAAATAAATTTTATTATTTTAATTTTATTGATATTAAAAAATATTATATTTTATAAATCTTTTGTAACATGAAAAATTAAATCTTAAAATTATTTAGGTCGGGATGATCTTATATGTTAAACAATATTATTAATGATTTTTAAATTTATATAATATATCAATAATTTTTTGGGAGTTCAAGTGAATAATCTGATGATACAGTAAAATTATTAATTATTATGAAAAATATTCTATTTTACATACATAATTTTAAAGCTATGTCATATAATTAATGACATAAAAATATTTTGTGACATAATTTTTTTTATAAATTATATAGTAATATAATGTATTATTATAATTATAATAAGCATTAATATAAAATAAGTATAAAAATTAAATAATAATGATTTAATAATCTCTGTCTATTTATTCAATTTTACTTCAAATATATTTAAGACGAGTTTCTGTTTTACGTTTAATTATTCCTAAAATAAAAACATTAGTATTTCATTTTTTTTCAAAAATATTTACTTGATAATATTTAAAATAGCTACATTTACTTTAGATATTAAAGGTTACAATTTAAAATTACAGTATGTAGAATAAATAATTCGTAACCACGTCAATGAAATTTAAAAAACATAGAGCAAAGTTTCTTTTTTTCTTATTCTCTGGAAGAGAATAGTATAATATATATAATTGCATTAATATTCATATATATTTATAAAAAAAAATTAATCTATTAAAATAAATTTACTCGTTTAAGTTATTCCAAATTTTTTTCAGTTTTACATTAGGTTTTTCTAATTCGGTGTATATAAAACTAATGTTAATCAAATTATTTGAATTATGAATTTCAAAAATGAAATAAATAAAACTTGTAAATTAAATAATATTTTATATCAATAACAATAAATAATTTTCCATGAAGTTATGTATTTTTTGTAATTAATACTCAAATCAAGCACATCCGATGACTATTAACGTAAAATATATTTTATATTAATCTATTAAATGCTCGTTAACAGTTATAACTATTTTATTATTAATAACTAATCTTCTATAAATTTTTTAAGTATAACTATAGATAATTTAAATCATTATTAAAAAAAAATTCAGATATCTTGCCTTTGAAAAATTATATTTTTCATAATATCTTTAATATTTAAAAGGTATACGACTAGATGTATGTATTTTTTTCCACTTTGACAATCAAATGCATTACATGTTTGACTCTTAATTTTTTTAAAATCATTTAGAAAATCTTAAATAATTATTGAATTAAAAAATATTTAACACTTTATATTTTTTATTAAAATAAAAATCATAATTTATTCAATAATTAATTAAAATAATTGTTTTTTATCTTATCATTATAAAAAAGAAAATTAAAAACACATTGAAAGAAGATACAATCGTGTGCCTACATGATAATCGATAGCTTTTTCGCCAAGTTTTAAAGTCGACGGGATATTAGATTGTTTACATGAAATACGATTTTCTCAGACACGAAATTTATGAAAAAAGTTTTGAGATTTTTGTGTGAAATATGTAAACAATATACAATTTTAAGTTTTCTTTATGATATTCTATTATTTTCAAATATTTAAATTAAATTTCATAATTCCTTGTACTTTCTCAATCTTTAATGAACCAGAATTTTTAGTTCTTCTATAAAATAATACATTTTAAATTTATTATAATTAATTTTCAACATGTTCAACATATTCTATTTTGAAGCATATTTTCTTCTAATTTAAGTTTAATTCTTATTTAAATTACTAGATTTCATATTTTAAACTTCATAACATGTTTATATTGTTAATCAAACATTTATTAAAAATAACGAAATTTAATTGATTTAATAAACATGATATTTGCGATATATAAAAACATGGTAAATTATTAAATTTTATGCATACATTCCTATCGTGTTCGACGTAAATAAATAAGAGTTACCAAGCATTCGATGGTAATTTGTCCTTCATTTTGGAGGATCAAAGGTTTCGATTGCAACTTTCCGCTGAGGCTTCATTCTTTATTCATTTTTTTATCGATTTTTACAGATTTTTAATAAATGTAATTATTTTTGGAAATGGGTGCCATTACAAATAAAATAATATTTAAGTAAAGAAAAATGTATAAAATCTAAATTGTTATTTTTCGATGTAAATAGCATGCGTTATTCGTTATCATTTAGAAATTACAAAAATCGATCAATTTAATTACTCTAATTAATACATGGCTAAATATTAATCAAAACAAATTTTTTTTACTTTACTATGATTTTACTTACCCCTTAGTAGATTTGAATTATTCTTTTCACTAAAATGTATATAAATACACAGTTTAATTATAAATAAGTTTTAATTGTAAATTAAATTTCAAAAAATTAAAAAGCACGCATGAATAAATAATAGGAAAGCCTTTACCATGTAAATACAAGAAAGTGGAGTGATAAAAGCATCCGAGTTATGAATTTTCGTTATATATTTTTTTTCGTCTTTCTACAAACAGCTACTAATTCGTGACTGTTGGCATAATTGCGACTCGAGTGCGCGACCTGCATACGTAGGCTTTTAGAACTAGTGCGAGAAAAACAAGAGAATGAGCAAAATGTGTTGCTGACGTCTCTTCAATGTATTATTCTTTGTTTGTATTGACATGAATGACATTGCTCGGAGATTATGTAATACCTTATAAATTATTATAAAATATTTATAATAAATAAAATACTTTAACATTTGTCAATTATTTATGCTTTTTTTCAGGTAAGTACTATTAATTTAGGAAGCAGAATTAAATAACATCATAAACGTAAAAGTAATATAAATTATTTCGACTAAATAAAATTATATTATCGCATTTTTACATAGAAACATTAAAATATTTCTGAATAGTATAATAAATTTACTTTAAAAATATTCATAAATTGGTTTTTTTTATTTTCCTATATCAATTACGTTCTTATACAAACATTTGATTTAATAGAAGTACATCTTACATTAAAGTTATCAACAAAAACATATTAATTCTACAAAGAAAGAAAACATTAATCTTAGATATTTTATTAATAAAATTAATTTATCTTTTATAATACGTTATGTAAATATTCAAACTGTATCGGTAAGATATAGAAGATTATTTTTTAAAAATTGTCGATAATTTAAACATTTTGATAAACATAAATAAATCAAAGTACAACAATTTAATACTTGTCTAATATAAATATGTGAGCCAACTAATATCATTTTCAATCAAATTCTTAACTTTCTAAATATTAACAAATCAAATGAAAGCAGGAAAGTAGATCACGCATCAATTCACTATCTATCTTTCAATTGTGAGCCGATAGCGTCCCACACATTTCGCCTTTTCAAAGACTCGATATTGTTTCCATATTTCCAAGCAGTTAATATTGCCCGAAATAAAGGAAAATAAGAATATCAAAAAGCACTTATCTGTGCTTCTTTTCTCCACCTTGCATAATATATTTATTTAGCAAGTTACGAGGCTCGTCGAAAATGTATGTACATGTATGCATATACGCAGATAAATCTCGGTGGTGAAAGCAGTGTTCGAAAGTGTAAGGAAAATTGTTTGCGTATACTCGTACTTTCATTTACGAAGAGACGAGTATTTCATGGAGTGAATTGAGAAATAGATATTCAGAAACAAATAAATAAAACATAGATAGGCAAGTAGATAAATAGATAGAAAGCTAGAAAATATTACAGTAAATAATAACGAGAAAATATTTTATTATATAAGCTTAGTTTCAATATAGCGTTTTTGATATGACCAAAATTTTTGCACTGTACCTCTGTTTTACTTTTCCTTTTATATAACGCAACTTTA
Organism: Dolichoris vasculosae; assembly: GCA_018907195.1. NCBI lineage: Eukaryota > Metazoa > Arthropoda > Insecta > Hymenoptera > Agaonidae > Dolichoris > Dolichoris vasculosae. The sequence goes on along the minus strand of JACCHY010000010.1, from coordinate 7,867,044 downwards.
ATGATATAAAATTTAAATCGTAAGTAGAATCTGCAATAATGTCATTACTTATTTATATATATCATGTATATTTTATATCTTAAACGATGTCTGTGCTTAATTTGAAATAAACACGCATAATCTACATTCATAATTGAGAATTGTGTAACTTATTTCGTTTATAAAATATGAAAATAAAAAATTTTATTTCAATATAGTAATAAAAAAGGTTGAAAATAGAGAAAGAATTAAGAAATTGTAGTAAATTTATATTTTTTTGCAAATACATTATTTTTAATAAAAAATATTTTGTTAAATAATAGAAAATTTAAGTTTCAAAAATAAATTTTGCAACATAAGCTAAATACGAAGACCAGATTTTTAATCCCTTGTAACTTTTTTTAAAAAATATTTGTAATGAATCGTAAGCTTATAACTGAATCTATACTTTAATATATGTTATTATGTAAAAAAACATTTATTCTTAAGGAATCGTCATTATATAATTTTAATTGAACTTATGTTGCTTTTTTATTAAAAAATAAAAAATATCACTAATAAATCTTTTTCATTTATTGATTGATTTTACCAATGTCGTATAATATGTAAGACTAATTCAAAAAAGCAAATAATTTAGCGATCAATGTTAGAAGCGAATAAATAAAAATATTTGTATCCTATTCATAATTTTCTTTTTAGAAGTTAGATATAAAAACTAAATTAAAAAAAAAGTTGTGTGCAAAAAATTTTAACATCAAAAACGCCGGACGTAGTTTTGTAATTTTACTTACTTTGTGGAGGTGTTACAAATATGATATAGATTGAAAAAAATTTTTACGAAGTTGGGTTTTACTGCGAAGCTCTACTAAGCTTACAGATAGCGATAGTAACGCCTTACAATCCTTGATATTCGCGTGTTATAATCATAAAAAATCAATTAGCTCGGAAACCAATGACAATTTTTTTATAGTTTCGTGTAGCTACTTGTATTTATAGAGAGGTACGTTGTATCTATAAAGATGTGAAAGGGCGGAATAATATTGAAAATTAATTTTTTATTTCATATTTAATTGTTTATATATATAACAATCTAAGAATTTTTTATAGTGTGTTAATTGAGGATTTATTTATTACCCAATAAACCATATAATGAGACATTCTTTATTAAATTAGTTAAAATTCCTTATTTTTATATTTTTATATAAATATATTTTCTTTTTTCTAAGTTAAGAAAGTTAAGAAAGATTATCTTATTACTTCAATTAAACACCATTACATTTCAAATTTTTTTTAAGTCCTGTAAACTCTTATCAATACTTCGACCAGTAACCCACCGGTATTCCAACAACTTTAATCTTTTAATTTTAACCTCGACTATTGAAAGAAGCTATCGAAAACGCATAGTGCTCGATCGGATTAAAGGAAACTCAGAAATAAAGAAAGGAGATATAAGAGTGAGAAAATAACATCAACAAGTGTTTTGTTAGAACACTGTAGTCACTCGCGCGTTCAGTTGCTATCTTCTAAGAATTTGTGCAAATTTTCCGGGCATTCTGAACGCGTCAAACTGATTTATGGCGTTGGGACGTATGATTTACTATGTCTCCGCGTAATAATGATGATAAATCCGGGCTGATACTATAAATTCACTGCTGCCTTTTTTTAAGATGGAATTATCGTCGATTCGACTGTTATCGCTTTTACGGTAGCTGACAACGAATTTATAATTTCTCCATCGGTATTTTTCTTTTTAGTTTCTTATGCATGAGTGCTTTCTTACTTATTCTTGTTTTATTTATAAGGAAAAACCTGATGTTTTTTATTATTTTAAATGTTAAAGTCCGACTTTCCAAATGGCTTATGCCTTACTAAAAAAATTTGTGTATATGTATTATTGTTAAGTTACTGTTAAGTCATAATTGTTATCATACTATGATATTTCATTTATAAATTATAATTCTCTTTTTTTTAACCATATAAAATATTATAAAAGATTAAAGCTTTGTTTTTTGAAAACTATTCAGTAAATGTTTTTTTCTTTAAAAATGCCATTTGATTAAAAATAAAGGACCACTAGTCATTTTATAAAGCTTGAATACATATAGCATTCGAATATAGATTGTATCTACCCACGCGTTTATATACATCTGATTTTTTATTGGCAGGATTTTTATAATGATAATAAAAAAGACTATTTAAATGAAATAAAGAGGTGATACTGATTTGTAATAAACTACATGCTTATTTTATATTATATAAAACATTTACAATACAAATCTTGTTGTCAATAAATTTACAAATACCTTGCATTAATATTTTATATTTAAATATTCATTATTTCTAAGGATTTGAAAATGTTAATATTACTGTTATATATCCGATTCTAATACAATAGTATTAATTATTATACACTAACAATTCAAAAAGTTAAAAACTTAAATTTATATTCGATTATTTAAAAATATAAGATTTTTAATTAAAATGTTAAACGAATTCATATTGCACTTTTTTTAGTTATAATTTTACAATTTATTCTAAATACTTATAATAATTATTAAATAGATTATAAATACTCTAAAATAAGTAATGAAATTTAATAATATATTTTTGATATATAATTCGTTAAACTTTTTAATACATTTTTTTATTAATTTAATCTGAAGTTATATACATTGAAGTTATTATACTCATTCATAAGCAATGAATCTTCATTTCCTTTTTTAACTGTACATTTAAGGAGAATTAGAAGTGAGATTATTATTAAAAAAAACTTTCAGAATATAAGATAGAATAAACCTCCTTCATCGCCGAATATTAAGATAATAAAATAGATAATAAAAATATTAGCATAATCAATTTTGGTGGTTTTCATTGGCTTATTCTTATTCGTGAAACATACAAAATTTATTCAACTATTGAACGAATTCAGACTTCATCAATTATCCTTATACAATGCGAATATTGCAAAATCATAGTTTATTTCTATATGGTACACTTACATTTCAGAACTCAATTGTCTAATTTTTAATTTCGTATTTACTTTTCTTAATTCTTCTTTTTAATTTTATAATAGAAATTATTATTCATGACTTTTGTTTCCTTTCTTTTATTCAGTAAATATCTCTTACTTGACTTTTAAAATTGCATGTAAATAAAATTTACTTAAATTTCCAAGAAAGATACTGAAAACTATGCTTCTTTGAACTTTTATTTTATATTATCAATAAATATGAAATTATGTAACAAATTTTTTTTATTGTAAATTATAAATTTTTACAATTACTTACGTGTATGAATGTAAATGAGTGTAATTATTATAAAATATTCACAATGTTATATTTATATTATTACTCTTATTTTTAAACTTTTATATTACTTTTATTTTTCCTAAATTATTCTACTTCTCTCGACCGCTCTTAACTATTATTTACTATAACTTTCGCTTGATCATGATTAGTACGAGCTATTCTTAACTTAATCTACGGTAAATTGTATATAACAACTAAGTAATTAGCTATTTAAGAATTTAAAAATTATATCAATTATGTCAATGTCAGCATTTTGGTATTAATTAAAATTCTAATAATTCAGATAAGGAAATCCTATTAACCATTAGTTTAAAAAATAATAAGTCTCCATTTTCGTTATATTGCTACCTTGTTTAATCGATAATAGATCAAATATTGTTTATAAATTGTAAATATGTTTCTATTTGTTTATTTATTATGATTGTATATTTATATCTATCTTTACCTATATATTTCTATTTCGTTTTACACAGAATACGTATTTCATTTAAATTAAAAATTAAATTTCTTTTGATTATTTTATATTTATCTACTTTTACAATGTTATTTTTATACTCCATTGCATTATGCAATAATTTTACGACTGAAAAATTTATTTCTTAATAAAACAAATAGTATTTTCTTTAGAATATATTAATATTAACTGTATATTCCGAAATCTTATAAAACATATTTCTTATTACTTTTTTTAAATAATATATCAATCTATGATTAGTCTATTGAAGTTTTTATTTTTGCTATTAATAAGGATATTTTATTTAAAATAAAACGAAGTTTTTAATAAGATAAAATTTACATAAGAATATTTGCGTAGTAATGTTATCTTTCTACTTTTAATTTTTTATTTTACAATATTGTTAATTTAATACAGTAAATAAATTTTTATTGTTCCATAAATTTTTGTTTATGAATATGAATTATATAAAAATAGAAGATCATTTTGAAGGTACAAATATAATCAAGATTTCAAACTTTTACGTTGATTTATAGAAAAATTTATTATATAAAAGTTAATTTTATCAAAAAAGTTAATACAATCGTTACTGCTTTTCATATTTAAATAACTTTACATAAAATTTTTTTTGTTTATATATACGAAATCATAAAATTATCTTTAAGTTCTTCACAGTGTTTAATTTTTTAACAGCAATGTGTGAACTAATAAATAGTGAGTATTGAGTAAATAAAAAGATATCATTTAACAAAGTTAATAAAAAGTTCGAAAAATTGATTTTTCCTTGTAATAAATATAAATATAAGTAAGTATTAACTAAATATTTTATTAACGACTACACATACGCACGTGCACATGAATGTGTACGTATAAGGTATTGAATATTGGAACCTTCGTATCTATCTTATGCAACTATATATTTTCCCGCTGGCGTTAATAAAAGGTCATATCACGCCTTACATTGAATCTTTCTCACTTATCCCTTTCGGTCTCTTATATCTTTTTTTCTGTGCACCATGAATTATCTTGAAATTCAACTTAAGTTACTCTCTTTTTATTTATAGAAATTCCTTTTATTATATTTGGTGTTTGTTTTTTATATTTTATTTATATTTCAGGATTCATACATCTTGATCTTCGTAAAAGATTCCATACATTTGAGTAACCAGAATAATGTAACCTATAATAAAAGTTCGTATTGAAAATGGAAAACTTTAAAGTTTTCAAGTTTTTATTGGTAAGTGTTTATGTTTTAGTTAAACAATTAAAAAATTTTCTTTCATCTTTGGTAAAAAAAACTTAGTAAAAATAATTTTGTTGGTACAAATTGAATATTTATTACATATATCAGTCATTATAATATTATATTCATTATAAAGCAAATAAATGAATGTTTTCAGAAAGTATTACATAAAGAAATATTCAAAGATTGAAACAAGATAATCAATTTAGCATTTATCAAATGTAGGTATAATAAGTAAATGTTTAAAAAAAATTTTACTTCTAAATTTTGCAATACTTAATATATAAAAAGTTTCATGTAAAAAATTTATTGCAGTATTAGTTTCAAAATAATTGGGATTCTTTCACTATTATTTGTTGAATTGTGAAGTTGAATAAGTGTTCTATCAATAAAGTAAGAAAAGAATTGTAACTACTTAGATGCTCGATCGACTTGGTTCAGTGTATACTTGACTTGAATACATTATTGCTGATCTCTAAAGTTGAATCTTCGTTATTTTTTCAAATTATTTGAAAAAAAATTATTGTAATTTTTATAATTTTATAATTTACTATTTTAACATTTTAATTTGTTAAAGTGTAATTAATCTATTACAAACATAATTATATAAATGCTTTATAAAATTAATATAATCATTTTAATATTAAATTAAAATCTTAATAATCAAAAAATTTTATTATTTAAAAATATTAATACTATTTTTTTGTTCAAAAAGTTATTTTAAAGTCGATATGGAGTTAATTTGAATAAATATGAAATTCTAATAACGAATTTTTTATGAACACAGGATAATTCTGATAAGCTGTTTATAGTTAAAATGGATACATAAAATGAATTAATTAACAATATAATTTAAAATTTAATATGAAAAAATCAATAGTATCAAAAATCAATCACAAAATCAATTTAAAATTAAGAATATAATTAAAATACCAAAAAAATTGTTTAAAAAGTTAATAAAAATATCTATTTCACTATAGAGTTAAATTTTATATGTTCAATTAACTAACATACGGGTAAAATTCAGATAGAAATTAATTATAATTTTGTTGAATATCTTGAGTGCTATCTGTAAAAAATGAGTTCTATATCTAAGCAAAATGTTGAAAAATATTTATCTAAATTAATATTGAACTTTGATCACTTAGAAATTATATCAAAATATTAATTTTTCGAATCATTATATAAAAAAAATTAACTTATTTCAACGATTTGTTGCACTATTCTGGTGGATAAGAACTTGATTATTTATCAAGTAAAACGCGAACACGTGTACAATATATGTAAAAGTTAGTATAGGCTACGCAAGAGATAATAATTCTTAATTACAGAATTTGTACACAAAAAAACACATTACCTTTTACTTATAAAATATATTCTAATGGTGCCCAATCTAAAGACAAGTTGCAACAACCTTACGTAATTCTCTCATAAATCATTTATTATTACCCTCCTGTTGCTCCGCTATTTGATTTACAACAAGCCAGCAGCTTTGCGCCATAATGGCGTCGCAAAACAACGAAAGCACGACTCATCGGATATTAAGAAAAAGTCCGAAAACCGCGAGCAACCGCACAGATTTACGAGTGGAACCCCAGAGACTTTTAATATTTAAATGCGTGCGTGCTCGCGCGAAAAAGTACGGAGCTATGTCCGCGTACGAATATGCGCTTGTTACGCTGCCGGAAAAGCCGCGCCTCGAACGCAACTAGTGTCCATAACGTCGACCAAGCGATAGCCGCACGATATCCCGAGAGAAAGAGGCTCATTTCCATGCAAGGGACGTCGAGCTTGACGACATCAAGCAAAATCTCGAGAGCGGAACCGTGAGTTACGCCGGCGAACGACTGATCGAGAGGGGGGGGAAGAGTAAGAAGCTTCTTCGATGCGCTTCTTCACCATTCCGTGGTGGCGAGACGCCTATTCAATGCTCTACTGCTTTATCGACCATATAACAAGCGCTTGGATACGCGCTTCAAAAACAATATTCTTCGCACGATAGGATATTTGTCCCTTGAGCAAATCATTTTCAGTGTAAGTGCGATTTTTCCATGCGTCATAAGCCAAGCATTTTTCTGTGTTACAGATGGAATGCATTTGCTTCTCGCCCACTTTCTACTACAAGGTCAATTACATATTCATAGTTCGTTTAAAAAAAATCCCTTTTACGATGAACTTGTTTTTTATTTCGCGAAAGAGAATACGAGAAACATACAGACAAGAATCTTACGTGTCATTTTTTTTATCCTTCTTAATAAGTAACATTTCGTCTTATATATTTAAAAAAAAATAAATTTGTTCATATCTCAATTTCAACAATTACGTAAACATAGTAAAATTTAAATAAAATTAAAAAAAACAAAAAATGTAACTAGATGAAATTACATAGGATGTTCAAGTATTTTCGAAAATAAAACTGGAATTACGTTTTATTATTACAATATGTCAATTTTATAGAATATAAAAATTGAAAAATTGAAAAAGCTAAAGTAATTATTCTAAAATATATCAAAATATTCAAAATAAAATAAACAGAATACGTACTTAATTTATTTTTGAAATTTATGTACAACATTTAGGATAAAAACCGATCACGTGCTAGCTTATTTCATAAAAGAAATTGAAAGTATTGATACAAAATGAGCTTTAAGAGCGAATAATTTTTAAAATTGATATTTTTCGTTCTACTTTCAGTATTATGTCTCATTAAAATGCCCAGGGTAAGAAGCCAAAAGATTCTCCTAAACGGAAGGCCATGTCGCAGGCGAACAAAGGGTGCCATAGTTCGTAAAAAAGGCTTTACAAAAAGCGAAAATTAAAACGAGATCCGATGGTATCCTTCTTATCGGCTCCCGGAAGATACCGGAGAGAAAGATGTTCCTTTCTCCTCCGGCGTTCTACGTTAAAACCCATAAACTCGAATTGTCTTGCTCCCTGTTCGTGATATCGATAACAGCTGACCGTATACACCGGCGTGGTACTCTCGTGATAAAATCGCTGACTACACGCTTTCAAAACGACCTAGCTTCGCCTGGCTAAACACAAATTTTCTTCTTTTATCCAATTACTGATGACAAAACTCTTTTCTTCAAATTGTCGGTACCTCTTCTTTAATTTATATTTCCAGAAGATTGTTTCAACTTTTACTAAATACTTTTTTAATTACTTCATCCGGCAATCATCATTTCCGGATCATCATCATCAACGCGGTACGCCGTTGATTATATCCAAGGGAAAAGAGGTTTTAAAAGACTTGCATAAGTATAAAAGTATACATATGAGTTAATCTTTTACAATTATTCATAGATATTTATTCTATATTCAATATTTCTTCAGAGAAACTACAATTTCAAAACCCTAACAATGGTGAAAAGCTAATTTATACAGTGTTGCCACACTTATCTCAATTTAATTCAGATTTAATGCTCAGATTGTCGTTGTCTCATTAAGTAGAGCGCTATAAAATTCTATTAAAAAATCTTTTACTATATTCACTTTTTCTATTTAAAGCATTAAAAGAAAACTTTTTTGTCTAATAGCGAATAGCAATATTTTGAAATTCTTAGAATAAGTAGATAATTCAGTCATATCAATAGGTGGTATTTTTTAAAGGAAAAACTTGATTGAACGTAACATTATTTCATTTTATTTATTTTGTAAAGAACATTTTTACGATGTATAGTACGTGTGTGCCCATATAAAAACAGAAATATATAATTATTTTATATTACAGGCTGAAAAAACAAATCTCTAAAAGCAAACCTCTTGTGAATCTTAAGGTATCCTCAACTTACGCAATTTCCTTATTTCAATCGTATTGACTAGAATTGTTCTTGTGTTTAAATATATGCTTCGGTTCTAGGCTTTGAAAAATAAAAATTTATTTACCTTGTATATTAGAAAGTCATTTTTTTAGTCGATGTATTATCGGAATTGAATTCTTATTAAAAATATTAATATTTTAAAATTGCAACGTACTAAATGCGTGCTTATGTAGTATATCTCTTATTACTGCAGAATACCAATTTTACTGTGTATTAATATTTTACGATTTCAGATTTATGATACATTTTTTTAAATGTTAAAATTCAAGGATTATAAGTCTTCTGATTTATATACAACAATCTAAAACAAATTAACTAAATAAATTCTAATGACAAAATATTGTTTTAATATAAATTTCACAAAATTTAAACAAGGTAAATAGAATTTAATGGCTGCGGAACTTGAATAAGCATTAATATTTTGATCCGAGTCTTAAAATTGTGATTAATTTTAATTATATAAAAAAATTTTTAAATCTTGGTTCCAAATGCTGAGAGCATAATAATCAAGTAGCATTATTTTTTGTATTCTTAACAGTAAATTTGCTTAATATTTAAAATAATTATGAATTCAATGATGGCGCCAATCTTAATGTCCTGCGACAACGCATACGCTAAGAATTAAGCGACATGTTCGACGATTGTCGCGATCAAATAGAATTTAATTTTGTGGTAATCATCATCCTTACGATAATCTAGAATGATCAAGGAAACAACGATTTGAAACAAGAATTAAAAAGAAAAAAAAGAAAAATAGAATTAAAAAAGAAAAAATAATGATAAAAAGAAATTTTTGCTAATCGTTTTTCAATTGTTATTCTCTCTAATGTATCTTTAATAATTTATACATCTATTAAAAGAAAAATTCCAATATACGGAAAGTTGCGAATTTTAATTTTTGTACCGTACAACAACTAAATTCAAAATAAAATGAAAAACATTTGTGAACGTAAACACTATTTTGTTTGTGCGAATAAATAAATAAATAAATAGGTAAATAAATAAGGTTAAAAAAAATTTTCATAGATTTGTTAACATTATTAATTTTTAGCTATGGAGTACAAAAATTCTCTCAATTAATACTTTTTTTTAGAAATTAGCATGATTCAAAATACGTTATTGTTTATACTACACCACTACGTCATTGTAATTATTAATATTTTAATTGAATAGTAATTAAATGGCAAACATAAAAATAAATAAAAACCATATAACCAAAACAAATAATATAGGTACGTAATATAATATTATTGTACAAATTGTAATAAATAATATTTGGTATTTGATCAAGATTTCGACTATTAGTTGTGTTTGGTCTTATAATTGTAATCATTCTTTTATTAGCTGTTATTCAATTTGATACTTTTGGTTGTGTATAACTAGTTTACACTGGATAAATTTTGTATATTTAACATTTTTTTAAAGTTTTCCTTATTATAATAGCTGTTTATAATTGTAGATTAATTATATTACAAATTATAACAAATGCAATAGTTTGATGTTTTTGATGATTTTTTCACTTTTATCGATTTTATGAAATATAAATGTAAGGTAGATATATTAGTTTTCCTAAAATCAGATTCTTATACAATTTAATCAGTTGCTCATCCTCTCTCAATTAATTTTTATTTAAAATTATTATAAAATTGATTGATGCCTACAGTAAAGTTTTCTACCAGCTTTTGTATAATGTGAATACTAACTTTAAAATTTAATAATTGATAACAGATGTCAAATTAATCTTCGAACCTTAAAATACTTAATTATTAGTTATTATAAGTATTAATAATTTTCAAATATCAATTTTTTTATTCCAAATTTTGACTTACATAAATACAAAACGTTTTACAGCTTAATTACCTTATATTTAATTAAACTTGGAATTTTAAAAGATCGATATTAATTACATTCAAATGAAACTCCGGATGTTGATTAAAGAATATGCAAGTTTATTCAAATGCAAAACCATTCGTCTTCAAAGTATGATTGGGATTACTAGAAATAGTTACCGATGCCTTTAAGAAGAAAAGAAACAGTTAAGGTATTAAAAAAGTGATTAATTTACCATCTGATCGTAATTAAATAGTAATAGAATAGATGTGCATCGAATAAACGTAAATTATTATCCTCCTCCGTCAGTTTCCTACAACCAATCTACAAATGAGAAGATAATGAGTATTCGCGAAGAGGAAAAAATCAAAAAAGAAATAGAGCGGCAAAGCCAAAGGAGTAAAAAGACAAGGCTATGCGCTCCATTGTATCTTCCGTAGTTGTTTATCAATTATTTGCAAGAGCGGATTCAGACTGCTGTACACGTGCGTACATCAAGGTGCGACAATGGGAATTTCTTATTTTCAGATTATCGGCTAGGCGCGTAAGCGAGGTTGTGCTCTCCAGGTCACTGCACCCAGGCGCCACTCATCGTCGTCCTCGTCATCTCTTCACGTCCATGTACCCTTCCAATACGACATGAACAACTTGCTGAATTGCGATTTTTGTCGCATTGCGCGTCGTAACCTTAATTTCGATTCAGTCCAGGAGGTAAACACGTTCTGTCACTCTCGCATGGTACACGCTTTGCTCGTTTCGTATATCCTGTGCATGCGTAATATACGGAATGAAGAATACTGAAAATACTGAACTCAATTCTTCATATTCACAATAAAAGAATCAATGGTCCCCTTATTTAGTTCAACATTTTGCTCTTCACTCTAATAATCAGAACCCATTGTTACATAATTACTGTCTTAAATTTTTTATGAATTTCTCAATAATAAACTTATTATACTAAAGCAGATTTTAAATTGAATTCATTCATTTATAGAGTTAAATTTAAGTATGAATAAAACAAATGTTTATTTAACAAATAAACATAATGGATATTATGAAATAAAGGTAAGTAAGTTATAATAGTAAACAAATTTTCAATTAATTTACTGTATAAGAAATTTGTAAATTAATTACTTAATCTTCTGATTATTGTACGATTATAATAAAATTAATTTTCATATATAATGTAAAATAGAAAAAAGTTTTGATAGTAGAATGATTAATCTTTTACATTTATTTAAAATTAGACACTTGTGTAATGATTTATATATTATTAATAAAGGTATTTATTTATATTTCTAATAAATTATATTAAATACATATATTCAGTAGAAAGTGAAGAGACTATTTTTAACAAAATAAAAATGATAAAATAAATATAGTAAATGAGATATTATATATCAATAAAATAGAGCATATAAATTTACTGATTAAACATCAAAAAATCGTTCCAATATTAGAATTCTTCTTTTATTCTCTTTTCTTCGCTCAAAGTATAATTAATCTAACAAACAACACCTCGTTTGTTTTACAAATCGCATTCTCTCACTCTTTTTATTCCTTTCTCTATAGATAATGCTTCTCAATAGTTTGCATTTTTGCACCAAGTGGAGAGCGAAATGTATAATTCACAGAATTTAAATTCCTTTTTGTCGAATTTCTACGATTAGACTTTCTAAATAATTTGATATTTAAATTTCCTCTGATTTTTTTTCAAAACTTTGGAAATTATAAGAAAAAAATTGATTGTAGGATTCATTTTTAGATTATACTTTATCGCGTCATGTTTTTTTTAAGTGATAAATCTAGATGTAATTTAATTAATATCGATATTATAGTATATATGTTTATATATCTTTTTATATCTCTTATTTATTAATTATTTATAACTACTGACAGTATAGACCTCTTATAGTATAAGCATGAAGATTAATTAAAATTTAGCTCTACAAATTTTTTAATTTATTTTTGTGATACAAAAGAATTTTTTGTAATATCGTTATATTATATATTTTAAATAATCATAAATCTTAAAAAAATTTTATTCCCACAATATTCATATATTATAGAATTTAATATCATAAAATAAGGTTTTAGTAATTATAATTTATTATTAATTGTTGATAATAAATACTAGCAAGAAAGTAATGATTAAAAAAAATAAATTCCTATTTGTTCTTTATCTCCTGTAACCTAATTAATTTAAACATCAAAGGTAAAAGTACAGTATCTCATTCAGGTAAATGTATGTGTCACATTATGCGTATATAAACCCTTCCATTTTATTTTTCATGGTGGTGATTTTTATGCAACATTAATCATTATCTTATTTTAAGGTTTGCAGAGAGCAAAGCTTTGGTGAAATATACATATATTTATAACAGAAAAATTTTCCCCAAGCAGCTTACTCAAATATGACGTAATGAAACACGAAGTTTACTTTCACTTTTTAAAATCGGCTTACCATTTCTTTGAAGGAAAATATTAAAAATACATACATTTTATAATTAAATTTTTTAATTAATTTCGTTTATTTTCAATAATGTATCTACTTTCTTCATTTTAGGTAATTTATATCGAAAGGTTTTCAATTAATGAAAAGGTTAAGAACTCTTTCATTTTTAAATTTAATAATAACTTTGATAAAAAAAATTTTATTGTTGAACAATTTAAAAATTATTCTCTTTTATAATACACGTTAATAATAATTAATAACAATATCCTGTCTGCACGTAAGCGATTTCAGTAAATTATTTATTTCTTTTAATATAAAACTGTTACAAATTAATTAATAAAAATTTCCCAAGTCAGAAATTGAACGTGAATATAATGAAAGTATAAATAAAGTGTGCATAGACAGAAGTTTAACGAATTATCATGTGACTGCGAAAGACGATAATATGTACTTCTATCTAAACGGTCGTATGCATTTGCGCAATTGACAAGTTTAGGAACTAGGAAAAATAATTGTTTAAAATTGAAGTAAATACGATTTATAAGAGAACGGGTAAATATTTAAAAGAGAGAGCCATAAAGAAGAAAAGAAATGACAGAAAAAAATAATTAAGTTGAAAATATTTTAGAAAAAAATATAACCGTTTATCAGCAAACGGGAAAAAAATTTTTTATTATGAAAATTATAAAATTATAAAAATATCGCATATAGATTATTTAAGATTTCTAAATATTGTAGTACTATTATATATTAAAGAAGAAAAAGGTTTTATTCATAAATAAAATAAGTAAAATATCAAAAAATGAAATTTTTTATTTGTGTATGATAAAAATTTTTAAACTTGTATTTACTTACTACAATAATACTTCAATCTTATAAATCGTAATATTTATCATAATTACTATACTTTTGCAAATCACTATGAAAAAAATTACATATTTTTTAAATTCCTCAATAAGCAATAATTTTTGTGCAAATTTATTATTGTGTTTTTAATGTAAGAGAACTTTAATCTAATTTTAATTTTGAGGATTTTAATTTTAATCTAAGCTGCTGACTGTTCATTATATTTAAGTAAGGAATAAATCTTAATTTACTTTTCAAAGACTTTTTTACCATTATGTTATTCTCATCCACCACTATTATTACAAGGCACTGCATTTCCTTGAATTTTTTTGAAATTATAATGTAACTTATGTATTTCTTTCTCTCTCTCTCTCTTTCTCACGATCTGCACAAGAAAAATACTAAAATTGTAAATTGAACGAACAATTAAGTATGAAATAGCGATAGAATGAGAATGAGAATGAGAATGAGAAAGAGAGATAGAAATAAATGAAGCGCGTGCTTAGTTACTCACTTGGTTGTACATTCTCTTAAGCGTGGAGCCGAAGGCTAATACGAAAGCGGATGTTTGCTCGACGGAACAAAACGTTTCTGTGGCGCTTCACTCGGTTCAACCTTCTACTTTCTTTCTTTTATATACTCGTGTACACTCTTTATTATTATACGCACATCAACCATGATTCTTTACCTACTCGCTCTCTTTCTCTGTCTCTCTCGTTCTCTTCATTTAATCACTCGACATGGATTGCAAAAATTTGTATGTTTGAAATAATTTCTCCCCTTTTTTACTTAATACTTCACATATTTTAATTAAATATTTGCTTATTATCACCTCTATTGCTTTAATTTTAATATTGATTTAATTAATATAATTTTTCAAAGTATAAATTTATATACAATTAAAAGATGATTATGATGCTATCGCAATATATTTTATTGTTATATAGACTAACACTATATTAATATAACGGATTAAATTCAACAATGTTTTTTATCGTATTTAAATTAAAGCACAAAGTTTTTACATGAAAAATGATCATTTTGTATAAAAAATTACAAATAATCTATGTATAATAGTTTAATTAATTTATACAATATTAATTTTTATCAATAATGAATTATAGAACTTGAATAATAGTAACGAATAAATTATATACATTGTATAAATTTTGAACATCAATTCATATTTATGTCTTCATATTTAGAAAAGAAATATTGTAAATTTATAAAATAATTTTGTACATATCAATATCACATACTTTTACCTACAAACTTAGATTAAATATTATTTTTATTATTGTAATTTTCAACATAAATAGAAATTAAATATTACAATTCGTCAAAATTAAATCTTTTTTTAAAGTAAAAAAACATTGTATATATACAAAAATTTTTAACCAAACATATATTCATGACTTAATCAAAAATATACTATATTAAAAATTAAGATTAGTTTTTAAAATAATGAAATTAGTATACCAATTTTAAGCATAAGCTTTACATATAATTAGTTATAATATTCTAGAGTTTTAAATAAAAATTTACTCTAAATGAAAAATTAAATTGAAGAAAGGTAATTTCTGATATGTAGAAACCAGCTGTAATTGAAATAAAAAATTATTTTTCAATTTGTGTAATTTTAAAAATGATTTTCTAATAATTTACTTTATATATATATATAAGTACGAAATTTATAAAAATTCTTATTTTATTTTTTTAATTAATATTATGATATATTTAAAATTATTCAATTTTAATTAAAATTTATGAAATGTTAAAATTTTATTCAAAACTCGGTTCAAATATATATTTACTTGATTTATTTTATAAGATATTTTGTAGTATTTTTGAATGTTAAGAACATTTTTAACCGTTATAATATTTTTTTCCTCTAGCAAGTCTCGATATCCGATGCTATTGTATAACTATAACAGTTCTCGCTACACTCGTATACTTCATAGATATAAAACAATTTGTGTTTATATGCTTAAATACTGGAGGAGCTATTTGTTTAATTTCTGTTATTTATCAATTTTACTTGCGTAATATACTTTTTAGTTGATGTTTTTTAAGTATTTTAAGTTGGATGAAAATTTCTGTATAATGTAAGTTTTTCAGTTTTTTTTAACGCTATTATAATACAATAAACTTTTATCATTCAGAGAACTTCTAAAAAGTAATCATATTACATCATTTTTATTAATATTACAGTTTTTATTGATTATGATATCGGTGAGTCCCAATGTTCAAATTTAATTTAAATTAATTTATAAGTGAATGTAATTGAACATAATAAAAAATAAACAATCTTCTATTTTACAATTTTCTATTTTAATAAACTAAAAACTTCATCCGCGGTTATTATATTATCTGAATAATGTTTGGATGAATATTTTCATAAAAAGTTTATTTAGTATTATGTTATTAAAATAAATATTTACCGTTGAAATATTATTATCTGATGAAATAATATTAAGAATCAATTACTTGTCAAAATATATTTAGTTTAATATTATAATAACATAAAATTAAGTATTGCTGTAATTTTTAATTTAATAATTATTATTTTAATTTTTAATAAGTAGTAACATTAAATAATATTAATTAAAGTTAAAAAAAATAAAATGTATAGGTAAATATCATAAATTTAGTATATTATTAATAATAAAAGTGTAAATAATACAATATTTAAATGGTTGTGTACCTTTACTAGTTTTTTTAATACATTAAAATAGATGTGCTTTTATCATTGTGTAAAATTATATGTCATTCAGTTTATAATCCTTTGCATATCTAAAAAAAGTAGATATTTATATAAGTAATATTATAATTTACATTTTACTCTTATAAAATTTCCCATTTAAATTCACTATAAAGTTTTTTTATTTGGTAAATTCAATTCAAGAAAATATCTATTTATTGATGTCTATTTTATTTATTATTATATATTTAAATAAAAATATTTATTTTAAAAATATATCTGTATAAAATTGCACATAGATTCAGGCATATCCAAAATGGAAGATGAAAAATCGATATAAGTTCCCTCATGTTACCGATACGTTAACATAAAGCCCAAATAACCAATACCATATTAATATACGTGTAGGCGAGTCCATCGCTCAGAAAATGGTAACACAGTTTTATAATATTTTTAAAATCTTAAATAATGATGATAATTATCCGACAATTAATTATACTCGATAAATTAAAGTGAATAACGAATATAGTCTTCTGCACGTAAATATTTATAAGAGTTTAATAAATATACGAAGTGTAAAAAGTGCGGGTGTTTAGTTACGAATAATTTTAACTACTTATAAATAAATGAAAAACTAGTTCATTGAAAGTAATAAAACGTATCAATATTTACTTTCTTACAAAACACTCTACGCGCTTGCAATCAAGTAGTCGTAACGATCGAGCGGAGGAAAATTAAGAAGAGCGATTTTTCCAGATTTAGAAGGCGATGAACGATAAATAAAATTAAAAATAAAAGAAGTAGGAGAAAAAGAAAAGCAATTTATTTCTCGTTCGCTCAGCACACCATCAATCGTGTGTACTCCTTCAATTCGCGTCGAGGTGGATCCATAAGAAGGAAGAGTCGAAGTGCACCCACACTATCGAATATACGCATGTACATACGCATATGCGCGAAACTGGACGAGAGAGGACTGAGCCACGCAGCATACCCGGAACAAAGAAGTTGTGTCGTCACCGTCACTAGTGATAGCCGAGAGCAAATCATGGAATATTCAAGCGCCCCAGCAGCTGCTTAAGCCTATTGTAGTGCACGAATCGACTCGAGAATCTGCTCTTCTCCTCGGCGCTTCTTTGCTAAAGATCTGCAATTCCAGGGCCGTGTGAATGCGCTGCTTTATTGAAGTGCCGCCATGGGATTTTTGTTTCTATGCTACCTATATTATTGATTATATCCTTACAGAACTGTACAAACTATTCATAAGTTCATAACTAAAAATTAAATTGTTTCGATGGCACAATACATGGATTATGTGCTTTTCATATTATGAACTATATTTTTTTAGTTTTTTAGTAGCAAAATGCAATCTATTCGACGTTCAATTATCAAAATGACAATATTATATTATTTTATTTATCAACATAATTGCTTTAATAATTGGTCAAAATCATTACTATCGAACTGTTTTTCGCTGATTATATCTTAACAAAAAAACAATGAAATATATATCTAAAAAATATGTAATACATTCAGATGTTTATGAATAAGAAATATCTAATTAAATGGATGCAGTTATTCTATTTTAAGCAAAATTAAAAAAACAATAATTATTAATTACATTTAAATATCTGTAATAACTAATGTTTGCTTAATATATTTTCAAAATTTATTCTTTTGCAAACAGCGTAGATTAAAATTTTTATGGAAAAAGTAAATGATACAAAACAATGCAGAAAAATTTTTTATATTAATATTTTTATAACGATAACTATTTATTTACTTCAATTAAGATAATTTTTGTCATTACAAGCGCAATATTTTTATAACGATGACTATTTATTTACTTCAATTAAGATAATTTTTGTCATTACAAGCGCATTATAATTGTAAGAGTTCAGTTTATTAAATTAAAAAATTACGTATTAAAAATATTTTATCTTTAATATTGTAATTACACATTTACTGTCAATAAAAAAATCTAAATTTAGATCAAAGAGAAATTAATCAATGATTTTTTATAATGTATGCATGCATAATATTAGATGTTTTGTAAAATCAAGTAAAATAACTTTTAGATTAAATTATCTACTATGATAATGTAGAATATCAATATTCGTACAGTACTCCTTTTATCTTTTATTCTATATCCATTTTCTAAATTCGCTTTCTCTTGTTTGACTAATAACAGCAATGTACAATGTTTGTTAATCTTTTTCTTAATTTCATACTAGCCCCAAATAACGTCACTTCTCTACTTTCTTTTACTTTGCGAGTGTGTATAAGCACAATGGCAATGCTCAGTTAATTAGGCCTCGTTTCTACGACAAAGAAAACGGAGACGAAGTTCAGCAGCCGGTCAAGAAGACGAATTCCGAGTAAGTTGCCGCTTTATTTGCATAAGTAAAGCATTAACCCAGTAAAAGCGTCTTGCATTTTGTTTTATCTGGTCGTGACTAATTTTTTTTATCATTTCACCTATCGCATTATTGTATGTTTACATTGTTATAACTTTTTGCATATTTATCAATGTTTTTCTTATACTAAGAACGGGAATTTTTTTAAATTAACGGACATAATTTGTTCACGTTTACGATCACGGTTAAATTTATTTCTACTTTTTTTTTATATATTTAATACTAAAAAGCATAATTTAAAAATAAAAATTGTGAAACCTTGGTATAGCTATTGTATGGCATCGCTTTAAAAAATATTTATTTCAAACACAAGCCGAAATAAAAGAGATTAGGATATCAAGGATATTATATTATAAATGTAATTTGAGATATATTATATATTGTAGAATAAATTTAATAACTTTGAAGTGATCACTTTCTAAACATCGAACAAAATTTTCAAAGACTTGTATTAAAAGTAAATTTCATTATTTATTCATTTACATGTTTTGTAAAAAAAAGAGAGAGAAACAACGTAATTATAGAAATATAATTATTTAATATATAAAATAAATGTTAAGGCGTACTCAAAGCGTTTGTCCGGCAAAATTCTTATTTTCCAACTTATTTTCCTCGTCACCCGTATACAACAAACCCCGCCATTGTCTCTGACAATGCACCAGCGGCCACTGCTGTGCAATTACGCGGGCAACATGTGCACTGACGCACGTACACGTGACGTACTCATGTGGTTTTTTGCCTCCAAAAATGTATTATCGAGCATTTTTTCTTTCTCACCTACAATGCCTGTATTAGAACTTCGAAATCCCACGCGCGGAACTGTGTTCAATTATTTTATGTACATTGCTATGGCATCATTAAATATCATGCGTGTACGCAATTGCCGACATAACGATAGTCGGCATCTTTTTTATCATTGTCGAACTTTTTAATGCCCCTACGATGTAGCTGTGTGCAGGTGTGCAATACCTGTATTAGCAAGTTTACATCAAATATTTGTCTATTAAAAATTATTCCTACTTTTATTTTATTCTTCATGAAATTTAATTCTTATTTTATGGAATTTAATTGGGCTTCTACATATTTTAGAATATAAAATGTACACTTACGGATAATAGAATAATCATTACAAAGTACTACGTATTTCGCTATTATAATTATGAAGGTTGTTAGAATAATGATATAAAGTAAATCTAACGCGTAAAATTTTATGAATTAAGAATTTAAATTTAAATACACAAATATTGGCAAATACAATTTTGATCTATTTAATCAGTCTATCGCTGCTTATTATTATATATTATTATATCAACATAAGCACAATTTTTATATATTATAAAATTTAATTAAACTTTACGTTATTTAATAACCATATAATTATTATTTGATTACTGTTTAAAATGATGTTAAAAACTTTGCTAAATAATTAATAATTTTATTATGAATTTTGGCTTATTATCAGTGGATAAATATTTCCTTTTCCTAATATTAAAAAATATGTCTATAGTGAAAAAAATAACATGAAAGCAATGTTAAAAATCTACGTTTGGAAAATTAAATTTTATAGTCTTATTAAAACATGTATAAAATAATGGAGTAAATGCGAAAGAATTAGATCTCATGCGCTTTGTGTATAATATTTCTACGAAAGCATTTGACGGAAGCGTATTTCGCGGAAAGGTAAAAGAAGCTTGAAAAAAAAATTAAGCGCCTCGCGCGGGATCATTTAGCTATTGATCGCTCGAGAAAATATTCCCATGATTTTCCTCTCTCTCTCATAGAAAACGAGTCGTACACCTTCGGTTGCTAGCCATTCGCGCCCTCAAACGTCCCTGGCCTCTTACTCTCCCTCCTTTCTCTTCTCCCTTTACTGTAGGTATAAGCCCGATCGCGTTTCTCTTCTTGGGCTATGCCGTTTCTTTCTTCTCGTCGTCGTCCTTTTAACCCGTAGCTCTGGTTCCTGTGGTATACGAACCCTGTGTAAAGGAGAAAGAGGAGCCCGTCCGTTCATCCGTCCTTCCTCTCCACCTCCGCCGTGCGTTGTTGCTCTTCATCTTCTTTTTCAACCTTTTGCATTCTCTGCAACGCCGCCTCGCCATGAGAACGCTAAGACCGCACAAGCCAGAGCCCAGAGCGACTACTTTTCGATCACCTACAATTTACGTGAGGGCGTAGGTATTGAGGCGGCCAATGTGCTGCCAATACCGTGCGACTGAAACAAAGGATAATTTTTTTCTCCTTTGTTATGCAGAATCCTGTCTATGTTTTCACTAAAAATTAATATTTTATTCTTGAGATTTTTCAAAAAGATCGTTAGAGTCTTATTTATTATTTTTTAGAATATTCTTCAACTATTTCTAAGATTTTAAAAATTTTAGGATGATTATATTCTTTGCTCGATCTCTTTTATCTATGTAAATATCAATAAGAACTACTTCAGTGCGTTCCTATTAGTTTGCTTAAATATTAGTTAATATTAGTATCTTGATAATGGAAATATCATTTTTATTCTTTTTATTTTTGTCATTTTACTAAATTAAAATTATGAAATACAAAATACAATAAAACCGAAACAACACTTATAATCACAAATAATACTTTGAAGTATGTTATAAATAGCATAATGTTTAAGATGAACAATTATAGTTTCGTAATTATACTGTTTCTAATGATTACAAATCTTTTAATCCAAAAACAAATTGTATACTTATTAAGGTATTAATAAAATCAATGGATATTTGATAAACATTTTTTAAAGCTTTGTGGAATTTTTAAATAAATCAATATAATATTTTGACGTAATTTCATATTATACAAACTTTTGATTTTTTAAAATAATAACTGAATACATATTATATATTTATTGAACTACGAAAACATTACATAGACTGCAAAAAGAAAATTAGTTTGATCGCGACGTTATGTAAATAAAATAGAGATCTAAAAAATTATAGATATAAAATAAAATAATTTTAATTTACATGCTTTACTACAAGAAATATAAGGAAGTTAATATAACTTATTATTAAACCACATCTGCAATGATTTATAATTAGTGCACATAAAATAATGAAACGAGATCTAAATATATTCGGTAAAACTATATATAATTAGTTTCAGTCATTAAAAACAATGGAATTTTTCAATATTTAATTTATGCTAAGAATGTAGATCAGCATTTTAAATTTTCCGCACAATATTTAAGAAAAATTGATACAACCATCGATTTAATAGAGAAATAACACTGTACTTTTTGTCTTAATATAATTTAATTTGAAGTATTTCATTTCCCTTTGATATTCTCTCAGAGATTTCTTATTAGTTTTGTATTTACATATTTATGGTAACGCGTTGGAGAGTTATGTGAATAAATACAAAAGTTAGAAGATATATAAAGAAAATTTTTTTTATCTTAAGAAATACTATTTTTTAGTAGATTATTTTTTAAAAAAATACATCGAGTCAGTGAGAATTTTAATAAGTTATATTTAAAAACTATTTTATACGACGTACCTTTTTTACTATCATCATAGATTATGTACATTAAAAAATTTTTAAATCATATTTAGCACCAATAAGGTAGTATACTCGAGATCCATACACTTAAAAATTAAAACGTAAACTGTAAAGTATTAAAAAAGAAATATTTAAGATATAATATTCGTTTTTATGATTTTTTGTCTTTACTTCTCCTTTTTTTTCTCTAACTTATAGTATTTACTAGTGTTTTTTGCAATCGATAAAGTCACCGACGCGAGACAATTGAGTTCAAGTACTCTTTACTTCATAGCGCTATTGTCTTATATATTAGTTGAAAAAAGATAAAAAACAAATGAAGACAGAAGATAAGTGAGTAAAACTGAAAGGTAAAGTAGAGAAAAAATATTATAATTAATAAATGGAATTTTTTATTGCTTTCGAATTGGCATTATATAAGTGGAATGGTAATATGATTTAAATTTTATGGTTTTATTATTCATAATATATTAAAATTTGTGACAATGTTCTTTCTTTTTTTTACCTAAAACCTAATCCTTTTTATTTATTGTTTTTTATTATATATTAATATAAAAAAAATTATTTCATTAAAAAGATGTTTACTATGAACACATTTTTACTTTATTTTGATTAATGTATAAAAATTATGCATCCAAGAATACTCTAAATTATTTATTAAAATTACTTATGAAGAAATATTTGGTAATTGTAAGCTGTTGATTAATTTAATTATTCGATAATCTTTTTTTATTTGAGATGATAGAATAGCTAAAATCTATATTGTATGAATTTTTGTCATTTTGACTTTCTATAATTTTTATTAATATTATCGAAGCACATATAAATTTATTTAATAAAATATCGTTTTTCTTTAGAAATTTTATTATAATTGTAGTTACTAAAAAAGTTCTATAAATTAAATACTACTAAACACATCTAAATTTTATATAGTATTTACTAACAAATATAAAATAATAATAAAACATTCATAAAAATATCTTAATTTTTACCGCATATCAGCTGTATATTTTATTTTAATGATTAAATTTATATCTTTAACAAAGTATCAAATATATGAATTAATTTAAAAATTTAAATTAATATATATTATCTTAATAATGCACTTAGTTGGTAATTTTAGTTAATAACCGTGATAAGATTCTATATTTAGTATATAATAATGTTTTAAAGATACATTTTTAATATTCCATAAAATTAAAAATCTGCCTTATTGAAATAAGCATAGATAAATAACTCCAAAAAAGTTGAATTAATTTATCAGAAATAATATAGAATTAAAAATCGAGTGCACCTCAAATTTCTATATAACGTAATAACAAAAGAGATTCAATCATAATAATTTTAATTAAACGGAGCGTTAACTTATTAGAACACGTACCGGAATTTGAAATCCCGTCGAGAGCACTTTTCGCTCTTTGTTACGTTCATTTCGCACTCGTTTTACCACTAAAGCCATTCGAAACGTTTCTTATTTTGTCCAGTTTACGAGTGCATGATAACGGGGTTGTGGCTCTTTTATCCACAAGTATGCCATGAGATTATCGAAAATGACGGCGTTGATGTAATCAAACTATATGAGAGATGCATGTTCCTGTCTCTCTTTTGTTTCCTGCTTCCTTCACATGCATGTTTTCATGCTACACGTGACGGAAATATAATAATTTCGAGCAGATTGGAAATTTATGCATTTTTTTTATTATTTTTAGAATACAAATTTTTTAATTTTTTTAATGTTTGTATCATTAATCAATGTTTTTATTTATTAAGTTGACTATGATGTACTTTATTCGAATCGATAAAATAAAATTGACTGAAGTTTTGAGCGAATTAATTTGGAATTATTACAATATTTATTTATTATGTTATATATATTTATTAAAAATTAATGTTTTCTTATTCTTTGATTGTAGGTGAGTTACTTAAAATTTTAAGTTTGACGAAACCATTAAGTACTTTTTTGGATAGTATTTTATAATAAGGATATTCACTCATAAAATCACATCTTGGTTTTAGAATTATCATGTAAGTATTAAGATTATTTTATTAACATTTTAAATGTAAACAAGCTTTATATTTATTATATATAAATATATTTATCTTAATATGAAAATTTTAATTAAAAGATTTTTTGTGATTTATTTTTAAGATTATAATAGTGAATAGACATGAAAATAATCTGGTCTGTCTTCAATGAAATGTCTTGATTTTACTCAAATTTGATTGATTCTTAATTATGATTGATATCACACAAATAATAAAAGAATAGAAACTATTTGTGTTTCAACAATATTCTAGTTTATTTTAGGTTTCATAAATAAATTTCTTAAAATATACAGATAAAATTAATTGAATACAATATTAGAATTAAGATTATTTTGAAATATATATATTATATCAAAGAAAAACTACTAAAA
The DNA here is from genome assembly GCA_018907195.1 of Dolichoris vasculosae. NCBI lineage: Eukaryota > Metazoa > Arthropoda > Insecta > Hymenoptera > Agaonidae > Dolichoris > Dolichoris vasculosae. The sequence continues at coordinate 7,842,057 of JACCHY010000010.1, read as the reverse complement.
TATTCTTATATCTAACATAAATATTTGTACGACGGTTTCCTTAAAAAGTACCGAACGATGAAAGTATCTCTAAAAAATATTAATAAATTTCCTTCAAGTAAGAGAACAAAGAATCTATTTAGATGTACATTATTATTGAAAATGAAATATTCGCGTGTAGGAGGAAAAGACGAAAAGATATAGCGAAACATGAAAACCCGTTTTGCGAAGACGTCTTCGTGTTATGAATATACGCGCATGAATTCAATTCTTGATCAGTTAAGAGTTACTATGTGTTTTTGTCCATTATAATAATAGTAAAATAGAGTTTTTTTGCTATAAATCTCAGAAGAATATTAACAGTGAAAATCTAAATTCAAAGAAATTTTAGTTACTGATAATAATTTCGTCATAATAACAATCAATTCATACTATAACTGCATTTGAAGGTATTTTTTAATTATAGCTTACTTTAAAAAAATATTTATGATAAAATATATATTATAATTGCTGCAATAGAAAAATGTATTAATAATATACCATATTAAAAAGCTTCCTAAAAAAATATAAATAATCAAAATTTAAACAAATTTCATATTTGCTTCCGCTACAATATCTATATATATATATATAAATATAATAAAATAACATAAGTTTTATCGTATCAAGAAAAATTTGAATACGTGTCTTTTTATTAAATATGTTAAAAATCAAGATGAAAGACATTGTTAAGTTTTATATGATAAATGCAAATTTGTAAAAAAGAATTTTTTACGATAATTTTAATTATTTAAATAATATTAAATAATATTTCATTAAATTTATATTTAGAAGAATTTTAAATTTAATAATAATGCTAATTATACGGATTTAATTTACAGAAGCATAATTTTTTTCAAATTAATATTTATATAGATAATTAAATTATACATTAAAACAATTAATTTATTTAATAATTTAATAATTACTAACGTTCCATATTTACTTTATATGTGATTTAATATTGAAAAAAACTTTAATGCTGATGAATAAATAAAATTAATGATTAAAGTAGCTGATAAGCTATTTAACTATTAAATGGTATGTAAATATAACATAAAAAAAATAAATCGTAGATAACAATGTATCATGAATTGGTTAGAGAAGTGTACATGTCTGAAAGTTTGTATCGTAGAAAATACCAGACATCAATATAAATATTATATATATATATATATATTAAGTAGGAAAAGTTTAAATTAACAGTTACACGCTCAATAATCTTTCCAGTCTTTATTATTTCTGATATGTATATACTCATTTTTGCCTAATGAATATTTTTATTACTTTACCACTAAAAAAATAATAATTTCACTTTTAATGTAGCGCTAACCCTATAATGTCATTTTCATTTAATTTTCATTGACTATTAGTATGGATTTAATAGCAATCCAATTATTCTACAGAGCATTTGATAAATTGAATAATGTAGTGATCGCAGATCCTTTATGCATATACTTAATGATAAACATAGGCTTTGAGACAATATTCAAATCAAAATTAAAAATTAAAAAGAAAAACCTTTGGTATTACTGCTCGAGAATCTTAATCGCTTACTAACAAATAATCCTCAGCGTCTTGCAAAATCATGCGATTAGACATCAGATATCATCCTTCGGTCACACTGGTCTTTCGTTTTCCTCGCTTTCTCTAACTATCCTTTCGATTTCTGTGTTTTGCCAATGCGGGAAATATTAGACTTGGTAAGGACGTGAACTTTACCACCACCTAATGTAAGAGCCGGTCGCTGAGAAACTGTGGTTGCGTGTAACCTAGGATAATGGATCAACGTGTTTCACGCATTGTTGACGCTTATCTGTGGCATCTGTTTACATTCCGTACTCTACGATCTCCTTTCCGCAGGGTTTTATTTACCTCGTGGCTTTCGAAAAAAAGTTTTGCCACGGTAGCATCCGTTCAATTTTCATTACCAAAATTCCGTATACATAATATTTGTAATCATTTTACTCAGAACATCTTCTCACGAAAATTTATTGCCTTATCTATAGATTATTTTCACTGTGAATTAGCAACATAATCATATATTTTTTTCGGTTAAAATGGTTTTAAATTTATAATACAATCGTTTACGTATTTAATTAGATAAACATTTAGATTTAGATTTAGATTTAAATATTATTTACTAATGTTAAAAATGAGATCATAATAAAAATACTAATATTTTTCTGTGTCAGACCTTAATTATTTTAATGTTCAAAACTCACTGCACTCAACGATAACATATTCAATTAATAAACTGTATTAATACTATAGTATTAATAATAATGTATAATAATGTATTAAAAATTATCATTGTAACATAATTTAATAGTACTAATTTAATAGCCTAAGTAAAATTTTTTTATTAGATATAGTAAATAGTACAATTTCACATTTTAAAATATTTTATAATCAAGCGTCTTTTTTATATATATGGTTTTAAAGTAACTAAAAGTATTTTTATCAAGATCGAAAATTTACTAAAAAATATTTCTATATCAAATCGATTTATTTAAAATATTTTGTATAAAGTTTTTTCTGCTTTAAAAATAGAATATATAAAAAATTTCATATAATTAGTTAAAAATCGCAAAATATTTCTAAATATATACCTTAAAATTTTATAACTTTAAAAGAAATTGTTCTTAATTTTTTATTTTTTCTTTGTTTTCAAAAAATTAGATATATTATACTAAAATTTTACTATGGTATCTTATTGATATGATTTGTATAACCAAATGTAACCAATGTTTCCTTAGTAATCGCGTAAACAGCAAAGTTATATCCGACTTAGGGGAGTCATAATAATCTATATGTACGAAATAAGGGATTTCAATGGTAGATAGCGATAATGCTGGTTTGTTTAAGGATTTCCCGCGAGTTACCTGTTTATTACACAATTCCTTGTAATATAGTATATTATACAAGGATATCTCTTTTCTGTGCTACGGTTTTGCTTGTGTACCCGAGCATTTACGGAACTATCAAATCGCTCGCGCGTTTGCTACCGTATGTTCAGTTTTTGGTTTACCAACTAGCCCGACCGAGTTGATGTTAAATATTCTGCAACAATAGAAAACTCCGGAACTTGCACTATATATTGAAATATTGTTTTCAAAAATATTGCTTGTGTTATATGTAAATTTGTTTTTTATTGCCATAATCATTAAATTTAATCAGATTTAATTTCGTTAGTGTCTAATTGAAAAACAATACCTCAAGTTAATTTAACATAATATTTGTTTTATTTCCTTTAAATGTATCAATGTAAATATGTTTTATAAAATTTTATACAACAAAATAAAATGAATTAAATTTTTTTTTAAATAAATTAAGTTTTTGTAGAAATAATAACACTATTTTTACAGATTTTTTTCTGAAATCTGCCTTTTATAAATTATTACTACCATAGTATTAAATATGGATTAAAAATAAAAACATCACAAACTAGGAATATTATTTGATGTAATCAAAAAAGCTTACCATAGAATATTATCATTTTTAGTAACTATAATCTAATTTTACTTTTTATAAATCATTTGTCGAATTTAAATGATTTTAATCGTAAAAGATACTAAGAATTTCAGCTTATAAGAGTTTTTTATGAATCGCCTTTTTTAGTATGTGACAATTAAAAAAAATGATCATTTTGAAATAATGGAAAATATTGAATTACAAGTATTGAACAACCATTAAATTTAAAAAGATAAAATTTCGCTGAAAATTTAAATAATATTTATTTAAATTGATCCTAAATTCACAATACAACATATTTATTTTAAGTCATTGAAAAATAGTTGATAATTTATGCTGAAATGAAATTTTGCTACCAGTGATATTTATCGTTATAATTATTTTATTCATAAAATAAAATTAAGTCGACTTTTTAATAAAAAAATTGAAATAAATATATTTAAATTGTGTATCACCGTTCATGTTCTAAATTAAAAATTTAAAAAAAACTGCTTATATACAAATATAAAAATCACTTGTACGAATAAGAAGCAAAAAAGAATAAAATTCGCATTATGTTAATAGCGTTAAGTAATTAAAATTATATAAAATTACTTGAATAGCCCAAATCATAGAGAAACAGCTATTAATTTTGAATTAAAAATTAAAATATCTGCATTTTCAATGTAAAAATACAAGTTGAATCAACGATATTTTCTTTATATAGCAATATTGAATATGAATTATTTTATGATGTTTTGCTACAAATTTTACTCATCTCTTATATCTTTATTATTTCAAAATAGTTTTTTAAATTAACAATAAAATATTCATTCATTTTTATGAAAATATTAGTGTAGGATTTACTAAATTAATGCTAAGAGATAAAAATATAGCAACTATTCACCATTGTCTTTAACAATAATTTTTTTATTCTTAACAATTGGATAGTTCATCCTGAATATTCTTACTCTTTCGCGTGTCCTTCATCGACGCTCATAACGACTTTCTGAATGTAGAAGGATGGATAGAGTCCTCGTCTTCAAAGATGCGGTTCTACCTCAAATTTATTCTTCAGTATTAATCGCTTACTCTCGATCTATCTCTCGCTCTCTTTATCTCTCGAATTGGCAATCCCTCATTAATTTCTTTGATTTGCAATGTAAATTTAAAGTAAAATAATTTAGTTTTGAACATTTCTTTCCCATTGATATCAATATTTATATTTTAAAATTAGCAAGAGATATTTAAATAAATTATTATCGATAGCAGATTTTTTTAATACATATTATATAAATTATAATAATACAAATTAAGTATAAAGAAATATGATTTTATCTTTATGTCTTCACTGTCAAAAACAAAATAATACTACTCTTTTAATGCAAGTCTTTTTACCTCTAAACTCGTCTAGATTTCTGTATCAAAATGTCTGTAGTATTTTACATTACATTATCAAAAATTCTGTAGTATTCATTGAGCATTTTTATTCAAGAAAGTTATTTAACTTCATAGCGAAACCGGAGATGTTACTATTTGTGAAAGTCTGGCGAACAAACATTTTTTTTCGTGCAAACCTCTCAGCAACGAATCCGCACCGAGATATGGTAGACTCTACCCTCACCGCGCGCGATAAGAGATGTCTGGGAGACTTACAGTGCTGCAGTGGTAAAGGTGAATATCCTTTAATGTGTATATACTCATGCTCGCATGTCAAAGTATTGGCACTAAAAATATCCGCATGCGCATACTTGATAAAACCTTCACCACTGACTAGCGTGTGCCTGCGACCCGGACAAACGACCAATATTTTCTTCTTTCTCTTTTTTACATCAGATGCTTTAGCAGATCTTACATTTTGTGCCCTTTTTTCTTTCATTCTTTGTTTTACCTCCAGATGATAAAGTCTAGGATGAGAAGTCTGAAAGATAGAAAAAAATAACGGAATTCGATAAAGAAATTGTTCATAGATATTTAATAACTTTAATTAATAAGCATTTTTATACATTCTTATTACTACGTTAAAGAATAAAATTGCAAATATACAAATTAAATAAATAAATATATATATATATATATATATACATATGTGCCGAACATGCATTTATTTACAAATATAAAAGAGTGGAAAATAATTACTTTGTCTATCAAACAAGTTTTCTTGTGCATAAAGTCTTCATACAATAGAATGTATTTCATTTATTTTAAATTTTTGTTTTCTACAGATTATGATAAAAACATTCTTATTTCATAACTTTACATGTAAAAGGTATGCATTTTATTTAATAAAAATATTCATCCATTAAAGTCATTGTCTTTTTGAAGAAAAGTATTCGTGAGTTTACATTTTATAAAAATTCATTACTGAACTGAATAAGATTATATTTAAAATTTTATGCAACAGAATTTTATTTTAAACTAATTTTGCACATTTTTTACGATAGAATTCTTACAGTATTATCTGGTAATATATTTTAAATTTCTTTAAAAATGATTTTTTTAGAATTTTTAAGTTACTTACTAAAGTACATAATAATATGAAAAAGTTTCTGCTGATACAATAAATTATGTATTGTTTTGTTAGTTACATGCTAATATAATTTACCTACTTAATATTTTTTTGAGAATTTTATAAAAAAGAAAGCATGTAATTTTTTAATAATACAATGAAAATATTATTTCAATTTTGTAAGTTTGATTAATATATATAAAATATAAAAATAAAAATATGAATAAATTATAAATATATTTTTAAAAATATTTAATACAAATATGCAATTTACATTTACATCAAAATTTGATATATCACTTCAAAGACAGATTTATAATTATATTAATTAAATCATATTTGTATACACTTGTATACGGATTATTTTAAATCTAGTTTACCTTATAACACGTTTCTATATTTTTGATTTGAGATAAATTGTAAATAATGAAGAAGTTATATTATAAATTAGTATAACATTTTAAAGAATAATACAAAAAATTAGTTATTATTATACAAAATAATTTAAAGTAATTAAAAAAATCATAAATTTCTAAATGTTTGTCTGAGACATACGTTATTCATTGTGACAAAACTGAACTCCTTGAATATACGTATTTCTATAGTATACCGGAAATTATTATAAAAGTCAAATTTATTTTTATGTGTTTATTTTATATTTTTTCTATAACTTAGAATATATTATTAAATCCGCTATATTAAGAAAAAAATAAAATCTAGGGTTACTTTCAGTTAATAAATAATAACAACTTGTTATTAATAATACTGTGATTAACCGAGCACATACTTTTTCTTCTCTGTGTCGCTGACATATAACTCTGATTTTTCAAGAGGAGAAAAATACGTATATTATACGTCAGAAAAGCCATTCGCCCTGAAAATCCGATCAAAATTGATCACTTACTCTTACTCTTTCTCTCTTTCTTTCTTATTTGCTCATATTTATAAACCCATAATATATGTTAACTTATGATTAAAAATACTATTAAATAATATCATTTTTTTCAAATTTAAACACAGTTTATTTTTAAAAAAATTTAATGTAAATAATAAAAACTCAATTTATATGCTTTTTCGATGGTTTATTTTAAATTTAAATACTTTTATGTAAATGCAAATTAAAAAATCTTTTGAAAATAATATGCAGCAAAATTTTATTACATATTTTGAGGCAATAACAATATAATTAATAACTTAAGTTTCACGATAATAATTCAAAATTTAATGATTAAAAACTTCTTAATATTTACTATTTATTTGAAATTGAAAGATAAGATATATTACGATATCCCAAATAGAATGAAAGTGAACAAAGTATTTTTGAAATCTTTTTCTTTAAGTGAATGAATTTATTATAAAATTATCCACATATATGTTTCGTGCAATAAAAATTCAAAATTTTAAAAAAAATGATATAAAAAAGATATTAAAAGTATTTACGAATTTAATGAATTTTATTACGAATTATATTATATTACATGAAGTCATTTTTCAAAGTATCTTGATTTATTTATTAAAAATTCTTAAAACAATACATAGGATTTTACATATATTTCAAGAATATATTGCATAGCTTTTATATAAAGTTATATAAATAGTATGTAAAAGAATGGTCACAATTATAACATAAATAATTGGTAATATATATAAATTACTTTAACTAAGTTTTGATAAAAATGAAGAAACTCTTATTTTTATAAGTTTTTAATCGTATTGAGTGTTTTTTATTTTATAAAAATTATAAAGATTATAATTCTATTAAATAATTAACTCAGCGATTAATTAAGAAAGACAGCGTAATATTAAATAAAAAATTTTGTATCTTTTTAAATATTTACAGATTTAATTTAAAAATATGGTAATGATTTTCCATGAAGCTTGCAATATCTTGTTATTCATCAGATTTGTTTTCTTTGAAACAACAAATTGTTTGCTACGAATAAGCTTATGAAAAAATATAAGACGTAATTAGCGAATTTTAGTATGAAATATAAAATGAATTCTAGGTGATACATAGATTATTTATCGTTATAAGTTATAAATCTGATTTAGAAGAAAATAGTATTATGTATAGTCTGATGAAGCAATTCAAACTGCCCATGTACAAAGAGTTTAATATAAATAAATTAATATCATAAATTTTAATTTAATTTTTAAGTATTTAATCTTCATATTTTAGTTTCTTGAACTTTGAATACTTTTGATATGTCGTCGAACGAAATAATAAATTAATTTCTGAAATTAGAAAATTTTTAGTTATCATTGTATCTAAATTCTATACCTATAATTATAAATCTAAAATATTCGCAATTCGTCCACTCATATAAAAGAAAATAACATCAAGTGAATAGTATCATAATTACTGATCGAATAACGAAGACTCCTTATTGAATCTTTGATCGTACAATAATTCCGATTCCGAACAGAGTAATTCTAAAGAAGTGAAAACAAGAGGAGACATCAAATAAGAAATAAGTTGAGTTTTCTCATCAAAGCTAGAGCCCACTACAAATGAAATAGTGCGCTATGAAAGGGAGATTCGGTTCTCTACTATAAAATAAAATAAAATGAAAGCACATCATATTCTGCTATGAGATTATTCGAGGAAATTCAAAGTTTAAGATCATAATTTATATTATTTCTCTCTCTCTCTCTCTCTCTCTCTCTCTCTCTTCTATAACACTTCTATAAATTTATTTAAAATATTTGTTAAAGATAGAATTTCCATATTACTTTACTACCATGAAATACAAATAGTTAGTTAAAAATCCATTTTTTTTATATTATAGTACGTACATTTTTTGAGAAATTATGTATAAAAGAATTTGGGTTAGAAAATTTGTCTGACAGAATTATTATTCGTTAAAAGTATATTGCCTTAAATACTTATATTTCATTTCTAATGATAAAATGTTAACTTACTTGTTAATAAATATAATTTTATTCAATTTTATTGTGACATATATTATGTTATATTTTCCATGATCCACCTTATTTTAGCCCTTCGTTGCTTTTCTGTTTAGTGTGGTAAGATTACTTTTAATGAGATAATTTTTTTATGTCGATATATTATAACGAAACATGAATTGTATTAACTTTTATTCCGAAAAAGTGTCACAAACAGTTCATAAACTTTATCCATATTGTTGCATAAATTTTATATATCAAGCATTACTTTAAATTTATATTTAATACCAGTTACTAAATATGTACTTACTATATTAAGAGAGTATGAATATTCAACAAGTTTTATATTGCATCGACATTCAATTATTAATATAAATAATAATCTTATTAATAATTTATTAATTATAATTTTAGTTTTTAGAATAATTCATTAAAAATTTTAATAATATTTTCTTCAATTATTAATATATCATGGATAATTTTATTGATATTTATTAATGAGATTATAGTATTAAATTATATAATTATTTATTTTATTATTTTATTATTTTATTACTTAATATATTTAATTTAAATTATATTAGAGATATATATATTAAAAATTCTAGATGAAAAATTATATTTTATAATAATATTGAGAGTTTTGTCAATAGCTAGGATTCCACTATTTTTTGGATTTATATTAAAATAAATGTCATTAAAATATATATTTATATTACCTTTTAATTTAATATTAATTTTTATTATTTATTCAAGTATTAGTGTAGTATTTCATATACGAATTATTTATTCTAGAATATTATTGTATTATAATAGAAAAAATTACATTTTAAATTTATTAATATAAAATTTCTTTCTATATGAAAAAAAATTTGTTTCATATAGAATCATTTATTCAAATTAAATAGCTTTAAAAATATTATGATTATATATAATTATTTAAAAATTTTTAGTTATTTATACTATAAACCTTCAAAGTTTAATATATATATACTAATAATTTTATAAATTTTATTAATTAATTGAAACCAAATAGAGATATATTATTGTTAATAATAGAATTGAAATAACTTATTTTTCCAATTAGAAATATTAATCATTATGAATTTCTGATTCAGTAATAAAATAATAATATTATTTATAATAATATTTTGATAATAGGTAATAAACTGTAAATTTATTTATAGAATTCAAATTCTTATTACTATATTTAAGTATAAATTTTATACATTTTTAAATTTGTAATTTAAAGTTTTAAAATATTAAACTATTAAATATATAATTAATTTATTTAAATCAATTTATAGCTCCTTCAATTCACTCTAATGATCGTTTAATTAGCAAAATGCCAAAAATAATTCTTAAAAAATAATTCTTAAAATAAAAATTTCTACATCAAAAATTAATAACAATATTCGAATTAAATAAAATTGTAATGAAAAAGGTAAACGATTTTTTTATATTGAATCATAACCGCATTAAAAAATTGATGATTTTTCAATATTTTTATACTTTTTTTAAAAAAAGAAACAAAATTTAGTAATTTTATTAATATTTTAATTAGTGATATTAATAATTAATAATTTCATTTCAATTAAAATAAAATAAAATTATTATTGTTGATTTAAAAATCAATTCTTTAATTACGATATCAATTGAATAATTATTTTATTATTATAACTATTAATTGAAATAGTATGATTAGTTTAAAATAATATCCCTCAAATAAAACATTTAATATGATTAAATTTATATATTTATATATTATTATTATTCATTTTTGTAACATTAATAAATTATTTAATTACTTACAATAAAAATAATAATAATAATTATAATAACTTGGATATAAATTTTATAAAATGATTATGATAAATGTTGTTTCAATCTTTGATACTTCATCTTCTATAAATTTTTCAATAAATTGAACTACATCCTTATTATTATTGTTATTAATTCCAAGAAGATACTGATTAGTACCATCTGGGTGAAATTTTTTTTTAATATATTTTATACAATATTTAATAAGCGAATTGAAAATAATTTTAAGTAAGAAAATAAATTATTTAATTAGAATTCTTTTTATAGGGTTATTTTTAATAATTTTTTAAAATAATTATTTTTGGTTATTTTCTTATATTTTTGTATCGTCTAGTCATTTAATTTTTAGATTAGCTTTATCATTAAGATTGTGATTACAAGTAAATTTATTTGGATGAATTAAACATGCTAATCATATATTTACTCATTTAGTACCTCAAGGAGCTACAGAGATACCTATAATAATATTTATAGTATTAATTGTATCAATTAGAAATTTTATATGATTTGGATCATTAGCTTTACGCTTACCAGGAAATAATTAATTTTTACTTTTATAGAAAGAAGATACGTAATTATAATTTTTATAGAAGTCAAATTTTCTTAATTATTTTAGAATTAATGATTTCATTAATTCAAGCTTATGTATTTACAATGTTATTAATTATACATATAAGTGAAACATCCTAATGAAAAAAAAAATTTGATCATTACCAACCATACCATATAGTTAGTAAATAAAGGCCCATGACCTTTATTAATAGTAATTAGTATATCTTTTGAATTTGTTGGAATTTATATGTTATTTAAGTATAAAGAGTGAAATTATTTATTAGGAGGAATTTTATTAATTATTTTAATAACAATTCAATGATGACGTGATATAATTCGAGAAAAGGTAAATCAAAAAATACATTCTTCCTATGCTGATGAGGGATTTAAAATGGGAATATACGCATTTATTATTTCTGAAAGAATATTTTTTTTTAGATTATTTTGATGCTATTTAATACACAATAACTGGTAATACTAATCATAATGATTCTAATATTTTTCTATGAAGATATATATAAATATATCCCTTATTTAAAATAACATAAAAAGAAAAATAAACTACTGTAAAAAAAATAAGAAGACATACTCTAATATTTAAATCATGAAATAATACTATTTGTTGAAGTAGCCGGATCTTGTAAACTAATTTGCCCTCAAAATGCAATTTCTAATAGTAAAATTAATATTACATATATAAAGCGTAAATTTATTGCACTAATCTGCCATATTAGAAAATATTATTTATATATTTCTCGAATATTAGGAAATTCTTGGTATCGAAAATGAAACTGAGTAGTTGGTGTATATAAAAAAAGCGGTTTGTTATTTTTGTTTTATTCATCTAATTCTTTAGAATATTTAGTAAATTTTGTATTCATAAAAACAGGTTCAAAAATTTAATTTTTGGGATTTCATGAAATCTATGAATTGATACAAGATATTCTATAATTACTTCTAAAAATGTATTAGGTTTAACATAAAAAATGACTAATTTTTGTGTTCATATTTACTCTATTATAATAAATATAAAAAATATTGCTTTTCTAAAAGATATAAATATTCCTATTGATGAAATTAAATTTCAACAATAATAAACATCAGGATAATCACATACTTGACGTGATATCCCTCTTAATCCTAAGAAATGTTGAGGAAAAAAAGTAATATTTACTTCAATAAATATAGCAATAAATTGAGCTTTTAATCATTTATGATTTATTGTTAATCCAGTAATTGTAGGATATCAATATACAATTCTTCCCACAATAACAAATATAACGTACTGCACTTATAGATAATACATAATAAAAATGAGCTACTACATAATAAGTATCATGTAATAAAACATCTAAAGAATATCTAGCTAATACAATTCCAGATAAACTACCTACGGTAAATAAAAAGATAAACACAAATACTCATATAATTTCAACATTTAATTTAATTTTTATCCCAATTATTGTAGCTAATCATCTAAAGACTTTTACACATGTGGGAATTGTTTTTTACTAAAGTTATTGCTGAAAAATATGAACGAGCATCAACATCTATTCTTACAGTAAATATATTATGTCCTTATACAAAAAATTCTAAAATAGCAATACCTTTTAATGCATAAATTACAGATAAATGCCAAAAAATTTCTTTTTTCCTGCTTCATTATAAAAATATGAGAAATTAAACCAAATCTAGGAAGAATTAAAATATAAACTTCAGGGTGTTAAGAAAATCAAAATAAATGTTGAAATAAAATTGGATTCCGCCCTCCTGAAGGGTCAAAAAAAGAAGTATTTAAATTTCGATCAAATAATAATATAGTAATTGCACCAGCTAATACTGGTAAAGATATTATACTTAAAAAAGAAGTAATTAAAATTGATCATATAAAAATTAGTCTAGAGTATAAATTTTCTACATTTATGTTTAAAATAATTATAATAAAATTAATAGCACCTAAAATTGATGAAATTTCAGCTAAATGTAAACTAAAAATTATAAAATCTACAGAAAAAGAACTATGAAATAATTTTGATGATAAAGGAAGATATAATGTTCATCCAGTTCCTGACCCACCTAAAATTATTGAATATAATATACATATAAAAGCTGGGAGTAATAATCAAAATCTTAAATTATTTAAACGAGGGAAAGCTATATCAGGTGCTCCGCTCATTACAGGAATTGAATAATTTCCAAATTCTCCTACTATTAAAGGTATAATAAAAAAATTATAGTTAAAGCATGAGATATAACTAAAGTATTATATAAATGTTTATTTCCTAAAAATGAAGTAGGAGCTATTAATTCAAATCGTATTATTATAGATAATCTTAAACCAAATATTTCTGTTCAAACTCCAAAAATAATGTATATAATTCTAATAGTTTTATGATTTGTAGAATATAATCATTTGCTCATTTTATATAGTTTAAACAAAACCTTATATTTTCAATATAAAAATAATTTAATATTTTTTAAACTACTTAAATTAAATTGTTATTAATATTATTAATATAGAAGTTATTATAAAAATTATTACTAAATTATTAGTATTTATTTTTATTATTGTTATTAGATTTATTGAAAATAACTAAACTCAATTTTTAGTTATTATTTGTTTATAATTTTATTCATAATAATAATAATAAAAGTTAAAGCCAAATTTTAAAGGATAAAAAATTATAAGTCTAGTAAAAAAATTTCTTATTCATATTTTATTAAAAAAAAATTTAATAAAAGTATTATATTTAAAATTTAAATTTAATAATAATGTATGTAAAATAATAGTAAGTACAATACGCTTTTAATACGTATATACATATTATATAATAAACATAAAATCTTAAAAATTATATACAATATTACAATATTTACATGTTAAGTATTATAATTAAAAGCATGTATTTTATCTAAACAAAATTACGAAATTTTGTTGTGGTTGTGATTATTTTCTTAAATTTAATTAAAAATAAAAATATTTATTTATACTATAATATTATATATTATGTTTACATATATTATTTACGTACGCAATGTATAATTACTACAAAACTTATAAAAGACAGATAATTTTGTAAAATTTTGTTGAAATAATTTTTGTAAATAAAATTAAAAAATGAAAACAAGTACATATAATGGAAAGAAGAAAAAGGATTTTAAAACGAGTTAAGGTAATGACTAAAAACATTTATTTAAAAAATTCTCAAATTAATAATGAAAACTACTTTTTCATGTTCACTTCGACATCTTTTGAACTTTCTCTTTTTTTTATCTATATATGTACTTGTATGCCTGATATAAATTAATTGTATCCTTATTTTTGTACAATCTACATAATAAAGTATTTCTTGATTTTTTTAGTAGATATTCTAAATTTCAATTTTTATAATTAATATTTATAAAACACTTATCTTCGAAGAAAATTATTATTGACACAACCTATTGGTTAAAACAGTATATACAAAGCTATAAACATTATTGATATAAAAGGATTCCTTTATTTTATAAATCATAGTTAAATCTAGAAAGTTTTATTGTTTATTGTTTTATTGTTTTAAAATCTTTCGAATTTTAATAGTTTTTAAACTTATAATAAAGTGTTTAGGATTTTTCTTTAATTACAGACAGATAATATCCGTTAGATTAAAATATTTACTAAATTCGTAATTAAATTATAATTTTATATTATTTATAGTCCAAGTACCCATTATTTTAACTTCAAAAATTTTTATTTATTATTTTTGAAAATATTTTTATCAATTACTTGTTAATAAATCATAAATTTGTTTGTAATGCTATGATAATGCACAGTACTTTTTGTCATGCTTATTATTGAACAATCAATTTTATTCCGTTAAAATAAGTCTTAGATTCAAAGATGTTTAATAATCCGCCTTAAGTTTTCCAAAAATATAAATCTTTTATTTAATTATAAGAGTATCTAAAAATGAAGTGATTTTCAACATCATTGTAAACTGAGGAAATTGCAAATGTCCGACTCGATCAAAGCTTGACTTGATTAAAACTGTTGACTCTAACAGTTTGATAGCCATATAAAACCAAAGTTGTCAACATTATTATTATTATTTTTTTTCTGTAACAAGATTCGAAAGAGAAATTACAAAACTGCCTTACGGTGATGAAATTCTAATTCATTGATTTATTTTTATGAGCGCTTGGTTTTTTTGCGCAAATTAATAACGATGCATAGTTGATTATAAATCTTAAAAAATATTAAAATTCTGATTCTATCACTTTATTTATTAAAGATTAATTATTTTATAGATATTAATGAAGGTCTTTTTAAAGCTAGTAGAATATAATGTTAATCTTAAAATTCTTTATTATAAAAATATAAAACTAAGGAAATGTTTATAAATAAATATTTTATTATTAACATTTATTTAAATTTTTGAAATTATGAGAATGGAATATAAGTTTTCGAGGTAAGAATTGATTGTACCTTACAAAATCATTTCATTGATTATAAATATGTAATGATTTTTATTTCGTATAATTAAAACAAAAAATCTAGTAAAAAATTTATCAAAAAAAGATATTTTTTATTTAACTTATAAAAGTAAAAAATGAAACTAGTAATTAAATATTCAATTGAACCTTTACAAACTAATTAATCGATTATGAAAGAGTTTTTTTGCAGTTTTAAAAAATATTTTCATTCTTTAATATTATTCAACTCTAGAAATTGACATATATCACTTTCTGTGAATGAAACAACGAAAAACAATATCGTTTAAAGACCTTTATTTGTTTATCCATCGAATGCGTGCGATAGCTGAAAATATAATAAAGAGAATATTTCTGAAGTTATTTAAATTTCAAGTTGACTTATTCAGACGAAATTTAATATTTTAATAGTCTCTTGAATGTTGCCGTTATTTTTAATTTTATTTTGTAATTAATATTTATAAATTTCTTATAAGAAAGTTGGATGACAGTTTTATAATATATATTATATAAATTAGCCAATCCGGTAGAATCTTTTTAAATATATATTCTTATGAATAATTATTTATGTGATATTTATAATTTATTTGAATCATTACTTTTGATATGTTTGGGCATTTTTTATTATAATATGTATTATATTATATAAATATAATATAAATATATATTTATACTCTAAATAAATATAAATATACTCTTCATTTAATACAAACATTTTGTATACATTTTTACACTATTTTTTTACAATATTTATTAATGAATATATAAATTATATGTTATTATCTTTAATTGAAGAAATACATTTATAAAAATTAATTTTTTCTCTAATAATATTAGAAAAAACTGAAGAACTTAATCATTACATAATATTAAGCTCTACTATAGTCAATAAAGGTACTATACCGTACTTAGCATCCAAGAGATGTAGATGAAAAATAATATACGCAAGATAACTAAAAATGGAATAAAAGATCTGAATTAAATGTAAAAATACAAGAAAAATTAAGGATTTTTAACGTACTCATAAAATATCAGATTTATCTTCTCTCTCTCTCTCTCTCTCTCTCTCTCTCTCTCTCTCTCTCTCTCTCTCTCTCTCTCTCTCTCTCTATCTATCTATCTATCTCTATCTCTATCTTTCTCTCATTTACAATCGATGACTAATATCTGTAAAAGGTAAATACGATAACTTGCAAATAATTATCATTGGTACTTGATCCTTGAGCTTCATCTAGAACAGTATTTTTTCAAAATGTTTTACATTGTAATTATGATAAATGAATCATCTGGGTTTAATTAAATTATACATTATAGATTTATGATTAAATATTAACAAAAGTAATTATTTTTTTAAGAACCAATGAAATATATATTACTTCTTATATGAAAATAATAATCATTACGTATATATAAATTTGTAATTCCGCTTTTTGTTTCAATATTGACGTAAAGTTTTTTTATAAAATCGATGTTCAAAATTAAGAGTCCAAGCACGAAGCAAGTATCAAAATTTTTTGTCTTAATAGTCTTTATAACGTAATCAATTTCTTGTCTTATTTGTTCATTTTTTCTTTGTTTTAATAAATATTTAAATAAAAAGAGAAGTCAGATTGGATCGCTAAATGATCCATATAATTTATTTTTAAAAAAATTATTTTAAACATAATCAAAATATAAAATCTTTTACAGTACATTTAATGTTTTAAGTACAACAATTTTTTAGTATATATTATTTTACTATTAAAATAAACATAGCTGTTTGAAAATTAATTTTTGATTAAATAAAACTGAATAAAAAGAAAAACTGGTATATCAATAATCAAAAAATAAGTATATAATAGAAACCTACAATTTATTATATATGTAGCTTACAATATGACTATTATTTTCATATTATTTGAAAAAAATATATTATAGATTTTTTAAACACATATGTATTGCAGTATCTATTATACAAAACAATTTTTATAAATTCAATTACATTTAATAATAAGTAAATTTATGTTTTTAACTAATTAATCGAGGCTTAAAATATTTTAAAATTTACAGATTAAAAATATTTATAAAATAGCTATCATTTGTAATTATGATTATAAAAGTCATTTTTATACTTCCATGTAATTCGCGTTTATGTAGCAATCATAAATTACAATAAACCCACTTTCAAAGCAATTTTTTTCTTTGTTTCATTTTAATTATTATTGAATTACAGAAGAACAAAATGGTTATTAAGAATAAAAATTAAAATATATTGTTTATGTTAAGCTATTTAAAAAATTGAAAAATAAATAAAATTTGATTTTTTGTGTAAACAATCACTTCAGTAACAAATAAATTATTTTATTTGTCGTTTGTCTATAATTTTTTAAAAAGTGTATAAATTGAAAATTATTTTAAAAATATCTAAAAATAGTTATTTAATATTATAAATAATTATAAAATTATAAAAAGTTAAGTATAAAAAATATTCATATTGGCTTAGTTTATGAATCTTTAGGTCTTGACAGAGAATAGGAGAATAAAGTCTAAATTTACGCCTCAAAAAAATCAATTATTTTGACAAAACTTAATAAACGTAACAGAATACATATGATACAATAATAAAGAAAAATCAGGTTATAATACGATAAAACACTGATTATTAAGTTTTTTTCTTAAAGAAAACAACGATTTTATCATGAAGACCATATAATTTAAAGAGAAATCAATTATAACGTGAGAACGATCTCTATAAAAACACAATTTTGTTTTTAAGATGGCAGTTTTAAATAAGTTTTCTAAATATAATTATACAGCAAGTCAGTTATGTAGTCAAAAGGGTGTGAGTCTTTTTTAAATAAATCCTTTCTCCATAATTTGATAATGTTCTTCCTTTTTTGTCAGTAATACCTTTGGTGAAGTTGAAAGGGTTATAGGAGAAAACATACTAGAATGTGCATAATTGACATGAACAATTTAAATTTAATTTACAAACCAATTTTTATAGATAGCCAGTAATTTCTGATATTCTATTATTATTTTCAATTTTATTTAAAAATAAACAAAATTAACTATTTCAATAATTATCTTTGAGAAATGATTCACACAAACAGAATAACGCTACGACTGATTAATTTGAAATAATCGTTGTTAGGAATCAAATAAGAATACTTCTGTTGTTTTTTAATGCAATTTATTTCTATAATATTCAATCATAAAATAATCTTCAGCGACACGATCATTGTATTTTTTTTTAATTTACGTATAACTCAAGATTCCGTCTATAGTCTATTATATGCTATAAATATTGTAAAAATTACTATTGACTTTGTATATATGATAAATATGATTCTATAATTTGCCAATTTGTAGAATATGTATATTTTTCTTTTCGACTTGCATATGTATTCAAATCCATAAATACATAATCATGAGATTCTCTCTCACAGATAGTGTGCTATAGATGCAAAGCTCATCGCTACAATATCTAAAAACCCTTAATCAATTAAAGTTAATTAGAAAAAAATACTCTTTATCTTTATTTACATCTTCTTGTATGGCAACAACTTCATATGTAAAATATATTTTCGATTAATAATGGAGTTAATCTTCAAAAATATGCTGTATTTTATTGTTCTCAAATATCTTAGCGTAAAATGTCGTCTAAGTAAAACTCTATTAATAATATATTACACATGTAAGGAACAACATCATAATGTAGTATTAATATTGAAAAAATAATTATATATTATAAATATTAAAACTTTTACACTTCTTTATATATAGTTTATTATATAAGATTGTATATTTTAATAGAATATAATATTTATGATATAATCAATTTCTTATATATTTGATAAATATCATATACATTGTTACAACTAATTCATTTTTAGGTGAGTTAAATATAACTGACGGAAAATTATTTTCATAAAGTTATGTTAAAAATCATGCACTTCTACATAAAAAATACAGCAATTATATAACCTGAAAAGTAAGGGTATTCCTTCTAACCACTGGAAGTAAAAGTAAAAATACATTTGCAAAGTTCTTTAATTTTTCTATGTATATCCATCGTATGTACATATCTATATATAATTAAAGAATGTAGCCTACAAAAAATATTAAGTATACAAAGTGAGAGATAAAAAAGATTACGTGCAAACTTTTTCTCTAAACATGCATCTGTTTTTTCTTCCTCTGGATAATAAGTTCGCAGATATTGTGCAGAAGGTTATGAACGAAAATGTAAATAAGCTGATAGTGAGTCTGTTCGGTCAGGGGCAACAAATTTTTTACTTATGATTACTTAGCTGTCAAAATATGTCATCAATTATTTCGTTTGTGAATTTCCGCAATAATTCTTTATGTTAATTAATGTCACGTTAAGGAGTAACATTTGGGAATTTAAACTGTAAATCATTATCGATGTCCGTCTCTTTGTTCGTAAAATTTTAACGTGACATTGGTTTAACGACATTTTGATTGAAGTTTTCGTTTTCATTGGTTTATTTATATCCATTAACTTTAAAGCTGTAGTTTCGTGCAAGTGTTCGTCTATCTAAAAATTGTCTTGACATGTAGAAAAAGTACCGTTTTATACAAAGAAGCATTTCGAAGAAATTAACGAATTACTAAAATAATAAAGCTCTTGTTACAATATATTTATTAGCTAGCTGTCTTAAATAAAACAAATTACTTTTTTTTAAATCTCATGTTTTTTGCATCTTCCGAAAAGAGCGTATAGATAAATTAAGAAAATGGAAATCGATGAGCTGCGCGATTACTTGATAAATAGATAGGTTACGTTATGACTACGAAAAAAGATAAGAATAAAATAAATACGATCAATGTTATTGTATGATATTGTCTAAAAGATTTTACATGTGCTCTACGAATTCGAATGGGCGCTTTGCTTTGGCTTCTGATTTCTCAAAGTCAAGAACAGCTTGACTATGAACTATATATATATACACACATAGCTTTTTTTGCCCGCATTTTCGTAGCAATTGAAACGTAGAAGTCGGATATTTAACTTGAATTAGTTTCACACGTCGTCTAATTGATATTATTTTCCAATACTTTCCAAAAAAAGGTATTATTAGTTTTATTAGTAATTGAAATGGTTGATTAAATTATCAAGAAATCTAGAAAAATTTCAATGACAAATAAAAGTCTTTAAATAATAGTAAAATTCTAATCAGTTTTTATTACTGCTTGGTAGTAGCTTTTAATTCGATACTAGATTAAGTACAAGTAATATAATGATTTCAAATTAACATTTATCCACAGATTACAGGATAAGCAAATATAAAAATTATTCACAATATAAACTTTTTCGATAAGTATATTTAAAAAAGTATTTTATACAAAAGTATTGTACTAAATTAATGTTATTTTAAATTTTATTTTCAAAGATCTATTATAAATAAAATTCAGTATAATCACGTATTTTCCTTCATCGATCACTTATTTTTTAACTTTTCATAATCTTCTAAAACTTCAGAGATTTCTTATATTTATTAAAGTTTAGAACAATATGATATCATTTTCTTAAGTGATTGTAAAAATAATTATCTTAATCACTTTTTAAGCATTATCTGTAATTTATAATCTATATATGCTTAAATCAATTTATTTTTAATCTCTTATAAACTCAATTTCTTTTAAAATAATTACAAATTTAACATATAAATACTGAACTTAAAAAATAATATATAAATAAATTTTAAAAATTCCGATTAAAAATACACACAACGAAAATTTAGAAATTATTTATTATTTTGGAGAAAAAATGATTCAACCTCAAAAAATCTTATCTAATGATATCAATTTATATAATGAGGCTATAATATCAATAAAAGAATCTAATATATCAGTTTCTGCTTATTTTTCTTATTTTAATACTGTTCTTAAATTTCAAAATTTGGATTGTAAATGATGTTATTTTCATTAGTATAAAATAAAAGTAAGTTTCAAATTAGATCACAACAAGACACTGATTTAATTTAAGTATGAAAAATGTTTTATCTTTCAAAGCTGAAATATGAACATATATTACAGTAAATCGAAGAAAATAGCAACTTAAGTATAAAACACAAATATGCGAAATTATTACAAATCGAAAGTAGAGAAAGTCCTGTTTACAGTGGTTCACAGTTGTCTTCAGATCTATACTGAGTTAATATCATAACGACACTTGTGTAAACGGCTTTGCCTATTTCAGATTTCCATTTCTCTATCTTTATCTATATTTCTCATATGCTATTTATATACTGTTAGAATATAATATTTAACATAGGTTGTATTTATTATTTATTGGATATTGTAAGACTATAAATAAAGTACAAAATTACGTTTCATTAATTTTATTATTTTAATTAAAAAATCATA
Source organism: Dolichoris vasculosae (assembly GCA_018907195.1). Classification (NCBI taxonomy): domain Eukaryota; kingdom Metazoa; phylum Arthropoda; class Insecta; order Hymenoptera; family Agaonidae; genus Dolichoris; species Dolichoris vasculosae. The sequence continues at coordinate 7,819,955 of JACCHY010000010.1, read as the reverse complement.
GCTTTTTATTGAATTAAAAAATTTTAATAACCGATTATTTTATTTTTGATACCTTCTAAATAAGTTTTATAAAAAAATATTCGAATTATAATTTAAATTATTTAAATATTTAAATAATTTTGAATTTTTATTGAATATTTTATATTCATATAATTTCAAGGGAAAATAATTGTTTATAGTCAGACAAACTTCAAATAGACAGGTATTTCATAAATTTCTTTTAATTTTTTTATAATAAAAGACCTTTTCCAAACATTTTATTAATTCATCTCATTATTTTTTGATAATTTAAAATTATTGTTTTTAAAAATTTTTTAGAAATAAATAGTAGAGAATATGTACTTAAATTTATATAATATATGATTGTAAATACAAAACTGATTTCGTACCACAAATCTAATTTGCCTTCAATCTGCAATTCTTATTTACACAGAAACTTCGTAAAATTAAATCTTATCGATTTTACCTTGGTTCATTGATCTTTCAGCTCTTGTGATCTTTTTCCTTAATTGTAGGCAAGTAGGAAAATATAAATTAGCTTTACCGTTATTTACTCCAGCAAAATTCGTCTGCAATTATTTATTAACAACAAAGTGAGAAAATACAATTGTTTCGTATACGATATAAATCACATTTTATTTAGCTAATTCTTCTTGTATAATGTGCAATTACTATTGTTATAATCAAAATAACAGTGAAGAAATATTTTTATTATAAACTATAGACACATAATTGTTTGTTTACAGATATTCCCTTGATAAATACGAGCCATATATTCGTATTTATATAAAGTAAGAAGGTATTCAAATGCGATTTTGAACTTGGTTTCCGACATTAGCCAACATAAAATGTAATTTTCAAACTTTCTAAAAACTTAAAAAAATTAAATCACTAAATTAACCTCATTCTAATTCCCAATATTTAAAATTTTCAATACTCTTAAAAAATTTTGTTCTAGATTACTACTATTAACACTATTAATAAAATAATCTCAAACCGTTTTTTCATTGAAAAACGAAAAAAACGAAGTTGAAACAGTGTCGCGTGAGTATACCTGTACTTGTACAAGAAGTAAAGGGTTAGTAAAACTAAAGGTACAAAAATAAAATAAGTAACCGGGTGCTCTATCTACATGTCTTTGTAGCGAAAATTCAACAACAATGATAAACAAATAAAAGTAGAAAGACGAATTCAAAAGTAAGAATTCATAAGAGCACAGACACCATGTCATAAGGACAAACACCCATTCAGCTGCGAGCTGAGGCGTAAAGCGCATTCCATCGCACGATAAATACCGTGGTCCTGTCTTCGCCGAATAATAAATGTTCCTTTGCAACCCACTCTCAGCACCGCGTTAATTTCAATCTTGCGTTTCCGTGTTTCGTTAAAATCAGTTCCACTCTGTATGCCTGTCCTCGTGTCGCTTCACAAAGTTTGATTTTTGCTTGCCACAACTGAGAGACTTGTTACACGGTTTTTTTCCACGAAGATTCTTACTTTGCATATCTACGTACGTTGCTTCGACGCGGATATAAATTTAATGTTAATGTATCCGTTCATTTATTTGCTCGTGACCTAAACAAAATGTTTGGCTTGAATAGACAACCATATTTATTAATGCCATTACTTTGTTAAAAGAATAGAATTTAAAATTATTTATTGCAATTAAAACTCATTTTTTTATGATAAAGTTTAAATATTTTTACGGCAGTTTTTTATTTTTACGATCGAATTTTTATTCAGTTTCATTATTTTAAAAAAAGTTGTTCGAAAAATAATATCCGATTACATTAATTTTTATCTTATTGATTTAATTCGTTTAAATTAAATTACTTACGTACAAATTAAATCTTAAGTAATGCGCATTTTATAACATTAAGTAAATAAATTACGTTACAAGAAAAAAGCGATTGATATTTTAATATTTTATACAGTTAAATTGGAATTCGCTCCAGCCATAGTAATTTTCTGAATTATTCGAACTTAAATATTCAACAAGTTTTAAAATATTCTTCAAATTATAGTTATAAAATATAATAATAAAAGAATAATATCAGTTTCTTTGACATAAATTTACTTTTGATATTTTACAATATAAAATAAAAAATTTTTAAACTACACTATCAATATTATAATTCAATGATAAATTCAAACCAATTATATAAATAATTTATTCAAAAATATTGACATATGATTTTTCATTGTTCTTTTTTTTTATATTCTTAAATTTACAAACTTTAAAGACTCTACTTAAAATTTTAAAAAATTAAAAAATTTTTTCTATATGTCATCATTTTGTACTTAATACATTTTTACTTTTTTATTAAACGAAAATTATTCTTGCAAACTTATAATAAAAAATCCCACATAAAAAAATAATATGTTACATAAATTTTAGGTGAAATATATAATTATCTAAAATCGTGTATATTAAATATAAACTGTGTTAAAATATATATTTTATTTTATTTCAAAACAAAAAAATGTTTCTTAAATTTTAAATGGAAAACAAGAAATAAAACACAAAGCTATTAAAGATTTAAAAAACAGCTTAATGTATCAAATTCTACAGTCTGCTTTTTTATTGTAATAAGAAGTAGAAAAATTTATAATTAAATAACGAGGGAAAAAATTAAACTGTCACAATTTCAAGGAGTTTAATAATTTGCCTACATATTTCCATATACATACAATAAGTTTATTGTCCTATTAGTACACCAGAAAATTTAGAAAAAGGCTAATTAAATTTCAAATTAGATCGATAACGAGACAATAGCAAAAAAGTAACGCGAGTGAAAGGGAGAGATGTGGTTGAGAATTTAATAATACAACAATGAAAACGAGAGATAGAGTAAAATATAATGGTAATCAGAGAAGCCAATTTTGGTGAATGGAGTGTCACAGGAAGTAAGCTTCAGTTAACTCTACGTCATCAACAGATCGATATGGCACCACTTTATCTCTTTTTTCCTCTTTTGTCGGTTTTCTTCCATTTGAATATATTTTTTTTTATTATTTTGAAATGAGTTTAAACCACATAATTCGTATATGACTTCAGTTTCTTAAATTTAATAAAATTTTCAATGATTAAATTGAATATAAATAAATACTTGAATCATATAATATTTTGAATAACATATTGTAATAAATTGTTTTCTTATTATATGAAAAAAATTGAAAATTGAATTAAACAATAAATAATTTGAATTAAATAAAAATTATTCCTTATCAGAATCGTTACAAATTTTCAATAAAATCATTTTGATATTTAATTTTGAAGAAAAATAAATATTTACCTATTTCTCTGCATTTTTTCTTTATCATTTATCAATTTCCAGTTTTCACTACATATATTCTATGTATAAAAACTATTTAATTGTTACATTTGAACGGTTAAAATTTATTTGTCTTTTAATTAATACTAACTTAAAATTATATTTAAAAGAAGTTTATATAACTATCAAATAACATTTTTATTATAAGATATTTGTTTTAAAATTAAAGGAAAAAGAAGAGAATTAATTTTTTTAATAATTATAATTTTGTATTGTCCATATTCATTTAGAAAATTTTATTTTAAAGTAAGCATTTTTTGATATTTTTTCATCTGACTAAATTATTTAAAATAAGATAAAGTAGCAAAATTTTCGCAAACGAAAACTATTCAAACGTACTTTTAGTTTGATTCTCTTGGAAAATATTCTACTCTTAATCACATTCGAAACGGAAACTGGTGTCTCGACATGAGTGCAAACTTTCTTGTTTGGTTTAGCGCAAAATTTTCCGGTGTCCGCCCACGAAAAATCCCATAATGCCGATCGATTCATGGGAATGGAGGGGACGTCATTGTTCTCTACTCGTATCGAATATATGTAACTTGCAAGAAATAATAAGAAGAATCTCATCGTGAAATAAACAAATATCTTCATTTTCTTCAAATTGAAAACAAAAAGATAGATACTGGCCATATGAAAATTCATGAGATATCAGTATACTGATTTTCTTTTTTTATTCTCTCTTTATTATTTGTTCTTTTATTGCAATTTTTATTTTTTAATTCATAAATCGTGAAAAATTAACACATGAAAAGAAAAATAAAGAAAAATTGTGATTGTAATTAGAATTATATTACAAAAAGTTTACTTTTAAGCTTTCTATAGAATTTCTAGGATTTTACAAATGCATAAGAATGTTTTTTATAAAAATGTCATAAAATAATAATATTTTACTTATAATCCTTAAAATAAAGAATATTAATAAGAAAGAAAAAATAAAGTTGAAGGGATAAACAGTATAAAGAAATATATGTCAACCATTGTATAAAGACTTGTATCTCACCTATTATATTTTTGGACAGCTCTTACTCGCTTGTGACACCTCTCCCATATTTTTTCATTTAATTTCTATTATCGTTTACATAAATGTTCATTATTATTCGTATCTATTTGTAAATACATGCTTTGAAACTTTCTCCTGCCTTTTCTTTATCTCTTTAAATAGGTATCACCAAGTTTATTTCTTTCAATTTTATATCATTTACTTCTCTACAAAGGTGCTCTTTTTCATTTCACTTCATTAATTTTTTGTTTTTTTTAGTATAATTTACATTTTTTGATTTTAATAATATCGAAATGAAAAATTTTAAGTTTTCATTTCTATTAACTAATTAATCCAGCTTATGTGAAACACAAGTATAATATTGTACTATATCAAGTTTATGTATAAAAATTTATATATCATTTTCATATAAATAAATTTAAAAATAAAAAAAATGTACTCAACGTTTAACAAATAAAATAAGAATCTAGAGCAACATTAAAATCCATATACAACCTATTTTTACATTACTAAAATAAATTTAAACAAAAATTTTATCATAATTGACAGAATATTTCATAATTTTAATAAAAAATATATATAAGGATGTTTTAATTATACGTTGTGAATCTTTAATTTTAATGTAATTTTTCAAAAACTAACTAGTAGCATTTGTTAATGCATTGGGAAAATTCGAAATCTTCATCCAACTCTATTTTCTTATTCATATTGCTACAATTTATAAAAATTCATAAATAATGATTCAGTTTTAAACCAATACTTGTTATTTATGAGATTTTTTAGTATAAATTTTAGATATTAAAAAAAAAATTGTTAATTTTTAAAATAAAATATAAATCTTTACAAAAAACCGTCATATGATTAATTTCTAAATTAATAAAATAATTTATATTTTTTTCAATTAATATATTTATATATTACACATTTATGATATTATAAAAAGTATTAAAAAAGATTTTTAACTCTTACATTAGAAAATAAAAATTTCCTTCCATATCAAAAAACATAAACAAATTTGATATTGATAGAATTTAAAATTTTAATTATTATAATATGTTTAAATCACACTAACTGCAAATTAAAATATAATTATATTATATTTTACTTAATTTAAAATTACTTTATTTTAATTGAAAATGTCTGGAATATTCTATCAAAATTATTAAAATTTATAAAATAACATTTATATTTATATAATTAATTTCAATGTCTTAAAAACTCAGTATTTTAAGTTTCAAAATGTACTATTATCTTATTTAATATTTCGATAAAATAGTATGCAATATAAAATTATTTTCAAAAAGCTTTGCTTTTGTTTAAAACTGAAATACAAATAGCAATTGAAAATTGAAAAAAATGAGTTCATCAATTGCTCTGATAGAATATTATTACTGTATAATTGACTTAATTAGGTAATGATAAAATACTTTGTACTAACATTAGTGCTTTTCATGTTAAAATTCAACAACTATATATTTTCAGTTAATTTTTAAAAAGGTGTTAATTATATTACTGTAAATGTATGTTATTAAAATCAAGTATAAAATATTACAATCTGTTATTTAAAAAATATTACATATATTTAATTGCTTTTATATGAATGATAAGTATAGATACGTTTTTTATTTTTTCAGATAAGTAGTTTTTAATAACAGACTGCCTCATTTATTATTGTCCTCTTGCAAATATTTATTATATGATAATTATAAAGGAAACTTCATGTCAATTGTCGACCGACATTTCTTTTGTTATCGTTATCCTTTACTAATTTATACTCCCGTTTCATTATTATTTTTACTTTGTGATCTTTATTTTTATTTCTTTATGATATTACATTCAAATTTTAATTTTCAATTATTACATCTCGATACGACTAAGTATATCTAATATTATAAAAAAAGTTTTTATAACATAGCAATATTACATGCGTACGTTTTCTTCAAAAGTTTATATGTACAGGCAGGATAAAATTATAGTTATGAAACAAGAAAAATGTGATTTGAGCGTAATGATAATTTGGTAAGAAATAGCGATAATGGATATAGGTATGATGATAAGATTGATATGATTGTCCAATGTTTGAGAATCAATAATGAAATTATTGATTTTTATTATCTCTATTTAAGTTCACTCTTTTGATCAATAATATCTATACTATCGGTATAATCATGAAACAAGAAATTTTATAAATTATTTATTAAAACGCTTTTTTTTTTGTTAAATAATGAAGCTCATTATTATTATATTTATTATCATCATCATCATTATCATCATTATCATAATCATTTATATAATATAGCATTATTATATTATATAAACATAATATGATTCTAGATAAGTTTTAATAAAATTCAAATTAAAAATTTATTTGTCTTTGAAATTAACATAATACCAACAATAACAATATAAAAAAAGTTTTAAATAAAGAATATTTATCCAGAAGATTACATTACGGGCAAACATAAAATTCTTAGATTTTCTTACAATTTTAAGCAAATACCTTTTAAATACATAATCTGAGTAAAATATAAGTTGTAATTAAAATTTATTACTACTTGATTATTAATGAAATTAACTATTTTATAAAAAATAATTTTTAAATAATAAATAATTATGTTCAATAATATGTTACAAATAAAGAATTATTATTAAATAATAGACATTAATCAAGAACCACAGTAAAGATTTTGATAAAGTTTTGCACGATAATTTAAGAGTAAAATTACATTTATTGACAAATTACTTATTAAGGTTACGCATAGTATTCTTATTCGTATTTAAGTAGCTTTTCTTTTTGTTTGTATAGAAAAAACAAATTTTTTTATATACTAAAGAAAATAATAAAAATTTGGTGAAAATAACAAAAAGATATCTACATATGGGCAGCACAATGTTTCCTCATTTTTTTCTGCTTAACTTCGTATGTATATAAATGCATTTCACTCCATAATATCCTCTTACCTTTGAATTTCATAAACATATTCCTTCTTTGCATAATTTAACGTACTTTTGCATCATCATATTATTTTTTTCTTTTTTGCTTATTTGTCCTTGAAGTTCGAATCCTCTTTTAGGATATCAATTCAATTGAAAAAAATTCTATTGATCAATCTTATTTAATCGAAGTGAAATTAATATGTATATTGATTGTATTATTATATATTAGTAAAGCAAATTATTCTTTTATAATATTGACAATCACAAAATTTATAGCCGAAAATGAATACTTTATTCAGATTAAAATATTGATATTTGATATATTATATAATTAAATTTATTACCGTATGTATCAATATAATATACCTTCTTTAATCAGAGTATATTAATTTTGATTTTTTAAGAAATATTCAAAATTGATTTTACCGTAACTAATTAATTATAATTACTAAATTAAATTAAAAATTGCCTTTTAATTGATGAAATCATTGTAATAAAAAAGACTGGTTACCGCTATAAATTTTATAAACAACGTCATAATATCCTAAATAAATATAAGTATAATAAAAATAAAATTTTTGAAATAATAATGTAAATATATATTGCGAATACTGTTATACATATAAATTTTGCCTAATTTGCAATTACAATAAAAATTTATAAACTAGAAAAAATTTAAAGGTAATAAAAAACACATAAATATAAAGTAAATTCACTTTTTATAAGATCTTTGCTTTAAGAAGTTAACCATTATTTTTTCTATTCTTTCATAAATTACGAAAATCAGTGTCTTCTTATATTTTGTGTACATGAATCTAAACTCAGAGAATACTTGATCGCATGACTTGATTTAAAGCAGTGTTTAGACATCTTTTGGTATATTAGAGAATTATTCGTATGTTCTCGATGAATGCATACCATAGTCAGTAAACGTGAATCAGTATGATATCTTAATCTTAAAACTACGGAGTCATCGTTCCATTTGCAACTTTTATATTGTAGCATGACTTATCTACAAATCTATAAGATGTGTTTTGAAACACTCTAGTATGATAATAAATTAAGAGATGGCTACTCATATTAATGTAGGGTCAATTCATGTGCTCTCTTTTTCTCTGTCATTAACTCACGTTATGAATAACTGAGTTTCCTCTAGCATAAAATATTTCAGAAATACTTGACATTGTGAGAATACAGTAGATATTTTGTACTACCGATTGAGGATTCATGACTATATAGCTTAAATTAATACGAGTGCAGTCTTAATAACGTAAATCCACGTATTGAAAAAAAACTATTTCTCAGCAAATATTTTATTTAAAATATTTTAATCGTGTTTACTTTTTAATATTAACAATTTTACTTTTTTACAATTTCAGGTAAGTGTTGATTGAATTATCTCAGTCAAATATGATATTATTGTATAGAAAGATCCAAACGTTTTTTCATAGATTTTCTCTCAACAGATTCACATCTAAACATTTTTTATTTTAAATTACTTTAACGATATTATTAGTAACTGATAAATGATAATAGTAAAACTCTTTGATTTTGAACTTATAATCAACTATTATGTATGTATATGTATTAAAAAATTAATTTTACCATTAAATTTTTTATATAAATAATATTATTATATTATAATAATTAATTAATCATTTAGTTAACTAAATAAAATAAGTAAAGTTATAGGTTCAAAATTGATCTACTATAAAAAGACCAAAATAATTTTCAGCGAATCAATCGACCTATTCTAAACAATCACCCGCAATACTAATAAAATCATAGACATACCACAGTACAAAAATCCAAACTCTATCTAACAAAATATATGATGGAAAACCCTATTATATAATTGATAGAAGAATCGAGAGATTTGACCGGCATACACGTTAGCATAAAATGATAATTTATACTTAGACAAATCTCGAATGCCATACTCTTGTTGTAATAAAGTAAGTAGCTTTGTTTTCAAATCAACAATCTTCAAAAGAGTAAAAAAAAACTCCAAAAGCTCCAAATAATAACTTGACTATTGTGAATCTACTCGCTACTTACACACTTAGACTCTATATGAGATGTTTATTGCCAGCCTTAAAGTTACTACTTTTTTTTAAACACGATATATATTATATTCTTCTGCAAGAGTTAATATCTTTTAATCTTGATGTAAGTTTATTCATCAATGAACGTAATTTCAGCTAACTCAACTTAGCATAATTTACTTAAATAAAATTTAATTTATTAATAAATGTAATTAAATTTCTCAATGTCTAATATAACTATATATCAAGTTATTTCTTAATTTAATAAGTAACTAAAAAAATATATATATGAAATTTATATGAAATTTATATGAAATATTTATATGAAATTTATATACTTTACAAATAAATAATATCTTTTTATTATATAAAAATATTTATTCAATAAAGTTTTTTATTTTATTTAAATAACATGTCCTCATGATTCATATTTTACCTTCTTTAATTAAAACCAATTATTTCAAATAATATACATTATATATTAATTCTATTATTAATTCAATTATAATTCATACTTTTATACTTTTTTATAGTGTTATTTAATATTTTTTGTTATTTTATCATCGTACTTTCATATATTATATATATTTTTAACATATACATATACATTGCTACATATAAACACATGTTTATGTAAAATCTTTGCATAACAGTATTAATTTATATCTTATTTTTCTTTATTGTATATTATATTACAATATATTAATTATAATATATTCAAACTTATTCAAATTTATTCAAACTTTTCTCATATACTTTATTCTCTGCAAGATTATTTTCTTTATAATTACTGATCTCGAGAGACAATTTTCTTCAACTATCTTTTTCTATCCTAACTTCAATGCTTTAATACATTTAAAATATAAAATAAGTATTATCAGACATTTTTATTAAATATAATATACATAATTTAGTTTTAGTTTATCATTCTTAATATAAAAAAAACTATAAAATTGTAAAGAAAAATTTACTATACGTAATTAAATGCAAATTTTGTTAATAAATAATACTGATGATTATTAAATTTTTAAATATAGCAAATGAATTACGAAATTATACAATTAATTATGTTGCAATTTTAAATACTTCCATAAATACAATACAACAGGCAAAGATATTTCTTAACATATATTAAAAAAAAGATTGTTTTATTTGCATTTTATCTTTTTTTGTCGTTATTTATATCAAAATGTACATTTACTATCTTTCCATTTTTCAAAAATTCTGCAAATGTAATCACAATTATTTTATGTGTAACTGTTCATATTAAATTATATCTTTTTAATTTAGTGAATTCCGTTTTGAATTAATTTTTAATTTAAATTCTAATTACTACTTTTCTGACCTTAATAAATTTCATATTCTAAGATTAATTAAATATTTAGTCAAATTTTATAATGTATTCGTATCTCTTTAAATTTAAACTAAAAATTCTTTACGGTAATTATCTAAATTATTAATAACAATTTTTTAGCGACATAAATATTTTTTAATAAAAGATTTAAATCAATTTATACAATTATAACGTATAAATGCTTTTTATTTTTAATGAATATATTTTTAAAATAAAATAACTAACAAATTTTCTTTTTCAGCTTAATTAAAAATACAGAAAAAGATGCCATTTATTAGCTTTACGTATTAGTCTAAAATTATTACTAAATATTTTGTAATTTAAAGAATAATTTAAATACTAATGGCTGTCTATCAATACAAAAGATCATTCTTTTTAGTATATCTAGTATCTTCGTAAATGCTTAAGTCATACCCTTTTTTCTTCAATAAAATTCAATAAATCTTTTTATTCTTTTATTCTCAATCAAAAAAAATTTAACATCTCCATATTTTTCTATTGAATCTATAATATCCTTCGTAAGATCAGTTCTAAAATGTATCCGTAAATTCTCTTCATTTCTTATTTTCATTTTCACACTTTAGCTTTACATAGACGTTCATACACGCATTCACTTAATGATAGAACACTAATTTTAGAATTTTTTTTATCGCGTTCATTTTTAGAAAAAATAAGAATATTATGCATTACATATAATAATAAATAGTCTCTTTTACTGTTTTCGATTTTATAATATCTACAAATTGAAGTACTTGATTTTATGCAAATAGATGTTTAATAAATTTATATCGATGTAATCAACTTATATATGATATAATATATGAATAAAATAATTTATGTGGTATCAAATTATTTAACTTTTAATTTTATATTATTAAATTATGCAATTACTACAGAATAAAGTTAAATTCGGAGAATTATAATTTTTATCTTTCTTATTTAATGATTAAAATTGATTTCTATAGAAATTTTGTTTATATAAAAATGTACAATTACTGAATTACTTTACACTGAACTATTTTTTAATAAAAATAAATAATTTACTGTATTATTAGCAATATTATAACATAATGTTTTTTTAAAAAATTAGATACTTTGATTAAAATTATTATACATGTAATATTATAATTTATTATATTCTAATAATATCAATATACAAGATTATAATTTTTGTATTCAAACCATTTATATTCTTCAAAGTAAGTAATTTTGTTATAAGAAATAAAATTTAATATTATGTATATTTTTAAATAATATTTATTACATTAAAATATAATTTAGCTGGCGTTAGTCATTAGAATTTAACATGACTGACAAATTCTACATGTAAATGATGAACCACCAGCAGCATTCAAAATTATTTATTAAATTAATTCAAATATTTTTAAGTTATATAATCCTTTTTCTATTTTAAATAAAAACTTTAATTAATTTATATTTATTTGTTCAATATATTTATTTGTCGCTAATAATTTAATAATTTTGACTGGACACTTCGATTTACTTTTTATGAATCCTAAGATTTAATAAATTTATTTTGCATAATATATTTAAAAGTAAAAATGATAATAAATTTAGTTTTTGTAGCGCATTATAAATTTTGTTTCTTAATTTGTATGTTTATAGTCCAAAATTCAATAATCACGATTGAAAACAAAATTTCAACTTTGATGGGAATTTCATTCATATCAAAAGGCACACATCTTAAATTGGCAAAATTCTACATAATTGCGTGAGTACATTATACGTTTTATCAAATAAAATAAAATTAGTTCGATCAATTTAAACTTAATTATTATATTATCGATAAAGAATAAATAATTTTTCATACGTCACATGTAATAAGTAAAAAATATAGTTAATACTTAATTTAAATTTTTTTAATATTAAAGCAATATTCCGATTATAGCATTAAATTTATATTTGAAAAATTTTATTAACATGTTTATATTGGGTTTTATAATTTATATCAAATATTTAACGGTTTTGAAAAAATATCGAATATTTATTGAAAATTTAATTTAATTAAATCCTTAAGTTTAATGATCTTTTTAAATTGAATAAGTTAAATATTAATTTAAAATTTTCTCATTAAAATAACATTCATTGTAAAAAATTTATTGATCCATTGCTTAGTATAAATTGCTCATCTTAGTAATTCTTACGAAAATTGAGAATTTACTTACTTGTTAAAAATTATGTAGAAATAAAAATAAAAATAAAATGATAATGAAGCTATACAGAAAAAATGTTTTGGTTGAAATTCATGATCGACTAACCTTAAAATAGAATTGCATGGACTTTAGCCGTCTTTTATGTCCTAGAATGAGATTGTATTTTAAAATAAACTCAGGTATATGAAATTTTTATATAGGAAGAAGCAAGAAAGATAATAATTAGAGAATGACAAATACTGAATATTTATAAAAATCATATAATTTTAAGTGATAATTAAAATTAATAAAATTGAATCGTTTAATATTGTTAAATTCTACCAATTATTGATTTAATATTCATTAAGAGTATTTTTCAGAATAAATATATTTTAGACTCTCTATAAATATTAACTTATCATGGAATATTATGTTGCATTAATTAAAATAAAAACATTATAAAATGAATTTACTGATTAAGCTTCAATAGATATTGAATTAAATCTGCTACTTTATAGATTGCTGTTTGTTTTATTTTGATACTATTATTATTATTATCATCAAACCAAAAATATTGAAATTTCTACCTTCAAAACTTTGCTGGATATTTTTCAACTTTTCACACACTTAAGTAACTAAAATTTTCTTTTAAATTCATAAAATTTCGTACTGTTATTTAATAATAAGACTTTCAAGTATTTATCTCTATCATGAGTACTCGTGTATGTATTTTAAAAACTAAAGCTCATTTTAATATCCTCTTTAAAATTACAGCATGTAGTCTCAATCAGTTTCCTGATTGATTCATTCTGATAACCGCATCATTCTTTAAAATAATCAAAAAATACGGAAATAAAGAAAATGCACTTTGAAAATTTAAAATTTCCTTATCATTTTATTTTTCTTCACCGTCACCAATTTTTATAGAATTCAATAAATCAAAAATCTTAATTTAAAAAGTTGAAAGCTTAGACCTGAGTAGTATTGATACTTTTCTTATATAAAAAAATCTGAATATCGTTGAGACAATGGAAAGTGACCCATAAAATAATCCCCATTGAAAGATGTTATCATTATTAACTGTTGTAAAATCAGTTTTTATACGATAGCAAATACAATAATGCATATAATTAAAAAAATTAACATTTCAAACAAAACCTTCCAAGCAATATGAATAAAAATTTTAATAGATACTTTTTTTATTTTAATAAATATTTATCTATTATACAAATATTATTAAGTATTAATAAATAAAAAATCTCCACAATTAAAGCCTGATCTTTACTACATTACTAAAATGTTTCAGAAAAGAACTTACTTTTAATAAAGAAAAAATATATTATTGTAAAAAATGAAAGTATTGAAAAAACTTTTATTATATTTATTAAATTACTTACTATTAAAAGTTATTATTCTTTGATTTTGTTGTTTTAAAATCTTTTGCAAAATAATAATGGGAACAAATTAACATAGCTTATATAATAAGAACTATTATTGACTAAAAGAGAAAAATCTTATAAATTATAAACTTGAATACATTCAAAAATTGTATTTTTCATAAAGTTTATGAAAAACAGTACTGTTATTAATTTCAATATTAAATTTTTTTAATCTTATATTATATTTAATATTTTAATTAAAAAAATTGAAACAATAATAATTTAAGTTTTATAAGCATAATTATTGTTATTTAAACAGAATTATAAATATTTTTTTATAATTACATTTTTACTCTCAACGCTTGTTAATTCATTAACTTATGAATAATTTAAGTCATCTTAATATTTTTTATTTATGAATTTAATCAATTTATTATTATTATTATAAATAATTTAACTTATTATAATAACATAACTTATTATTATTAACATATGGATTTTTTAGCTCTCCATAATATTTATTAATTACTATTTGAAAATAGTGATAATAGGATATAAAATTTGAAACAGAATTTTTAATTTAAAAATAAAGTTTTTTAATAATTGACCAGCAAAATCGAGATCAATACATTCAAATTACATTAAATTCAAATATGTACAAATTGATACATAGCAAAAAGATTTATGAATACAAAGGAACAATTTATTTTTTTTCTTTCTACACTAAATGCATTGACATCAAGTGATAAGCATGTATTACTGTATTATTTATTATGTTTCCACGTTTGTACTATTCACTAAGCACAACGATTCTCTAAAAAATGGGGATAAATGTTATTGTTGATTTCTTGCATCCAAGCTAAATAAATTTATAAATTTATTAAAGTTTAAAGATAATATTTTTACATAATAAAACAATAAAAATAAGATCACATATTTTAAAGTTTACAATTTTTATATAAAATTTGAAAGTACAATATATATATACACTCTGAATAATATTTTTACTAAAAATATATATAAGATAAATCTCTTATATTTTTTTATGAAGAACAAAATGCAAAAATGTACCCAGAAAATAAATAATGGCGGATCGTAAAATATTATAATCCATGCTCTAATTTGTATAACTGTTAATAAAGTTGTTTTCTACACTTATAAAAATTAATATAATTTTAGCACATTTTTCCGATCATAACTAAGATAACTATTGCGGTTGCTTTTTTTATAAAATAATTTTATTATTTATCTATAAAAGTTATTTAAAGATTTTGTAGCGTATGTGAATTTGTTTTACGAGCACTTGAATTCTATAACTGTACAACATTACAATCGATGTCAATCGTAGGACAAAATTCACCAAGAAGAATCATTCTTAACTAATGAATTGTATGCATTTATAGTAGAACCTTTTGAATTTAGTGGTACGCTCGTAGAAACATTAACTGTGTTAATGAACTTAGTAGAAACCCCCGCCTACTTATCAATCATAAGTGTTATTTTCCGAATCGTTTATTTCCGTTGACCAGTGCTGATACTTTTGCTGTGTGATAATAATTTCAATTAACGAACATAGTTGATAAGCGGTAGATAACGTATCCGTATAAATATTGATATAATGTTAGTTATAATAAATTTCATTAAAATAAAACTTACCATTTGAAATATTTCAAAGTAAAATTGTAAAAACATACACATTGATTTAAAGTATCTATAAAAATTTGTATTTAAGGAAAATTATAATATTTAAACGTAAGATATGCACAGAAAATTAAAATATCAGTTAAATAATATCTTCAAGTCATTCTGAAAATTATGGATAACTAGAATAATTTGTTTCTAAGCTAATGAAGTCCATTTATCTTAATAACTGTTAGTTTTATCTCATTTATTTTCCTTTTATAAAATTCAGGTAAATTAAATCATTAATTTTACCTATACTCTTACGATATAAGTCAAATTTCTTAATTTTAGATTATCTATTGTATCAATAAAAATTACGCAAAAAAATGTTTTAAAATAATAGTATTGATATTATGAAATGATCTTTAGGAAAATACAACAAATATTCAAATATTTTACTTTTAATGTTATATTTTTATTACTTTAATTAAATAAAATTAATTAAACATTAATTAAAAATATTAAGATTGACAACACATTTTAGAAATATGTAATAAGAGAATTGATTACTTGAAACACTTTACATTAATACAAATGTTTAAAAAAAATGAATTATCAAAACAATTTGAAATTTTTTACTATAAATAATGTATCAAAAAGTACTTACAATCAACTGAGGTAAACACTCGTATAGTTAATTTCTACATTTGTATTTTCAAAGCAAAATTCAATAGTGCTAGAAGTATCTAATATAGAAAAGAAAAAGTAACAAAGACGATGAAAAGGAGTCAGGAAAAGGAACTGAAATAATCACGTGTATGTAGTCATGTAACATTGAAGACGTTACATTTATCGCAATGATTCGCTCGTTTTCTCTTTTGGAATATTTACTATTTAGATAGACAAATACACATCTTGAAGGATTTATTCTTGAAGATATTTTATGATTTTTGAAAAATAAAAACAGAATCTTAGCAATATTAAAAAATAAAAAATAAATATTTTTTATTTTTGGATTTAATTTTCAATAAGTGAAGTTTAAAAAATTACTATCGTTTTAAACTTTATGTAATTGAATTTATATGTATCAATGATTCCATTTGAATACAATTTGCTCATATATTATAGACATTATTACCTTTTATTGATCTGGTTATATACGCTGATTATTTTTATTTCACTTCTGGAAGTAATAAGAAAGAAAAATATTAGCTTACCTTAAATTTTGTCATAAGGATCGATCTTAGAATTATTTGATCTCTTTTTTGGAAGATTTCTTAAGGCATATTCGCTTTTTAAATTAGATTTAGTTAATAATGATTGATTCAAAGTTAAAACCACATATATTTATTAAACGAAATTGAAAGACTTAAGCTGCGTCCAAAATAAGAATTTATATGATTATTGAATGACACTGTGCATTCTCATCTATCATACTATAATAAAAAAGTATTTGGAACATTCTTTTATCTAATATTTTTAGATTTTAAGTTGGGTTTGAGATTAGTTTATGTTTCGATCTATTCCGAACAGGGTTTAATTATTTGCGACGACTTATAAAAATAACTAACGTGATATAATCCATTAAAATACAAGTTTAAGTAAATGAGATTCTTACTTCAAGTCTAGATCACGAGGTAAGTGCTCAGCACAGAAACAAGGTCAGTTAAACAATGGTTAGCTTGAGACACTAGAATAAGAAATCACACTCTAAAAGACGAATGAAAATTACAATCAAGTCTCTTAGGAATTAATATATCCTATTTATCAATATAAATGAATTATTGACTGAATATTTCTTTGATTGAGTACGTAAAATATTAGGAAGTGAGCTTTTATATTAGAATTAAAATAATGAAACAAACTACTGCAAAAAAAATCGATTATCATTTATGATACATTTTTAATAATAAAAGATATAAACTTTATTTTTGAAATAGTTACCTCAAAACACTTATATTAAGTTTCAATTTTTTTATTAAAATTTAGTGAACTAACTTTAATACAAAAATTAATAAAACAAAGTATAACATCTATTAGCAATCGATTTAAAAGATATGAGTTTTAACACAGTGGCATAAAGCACGCATTCAAGCACTTGTCCATACTTTATCGTTTACTTATAAATATCAATACATGGAAAATACATGTGATTAATTTGTAGTAACGACACATGAAGAACAAATTGTCGGATCTCGAGCAGCTTGTGCATTTCTTTAAAATCTTAAAATTAAACAAATCTAAATATTATGAATGGAAAAATAAGAAAAAGTTATTGCTATTATGATCATATTTTTATTTATTCTTAAAAATAAAAGATACTTTAATAATATATTTTTACAATTAATATATTAAAATAATAATAATAGTTTATATATCATTGTGAATTTCTCATTAAATAATTTATATTCAAAATAAATACAAATAATAAAAATAATAAAATTGTTTTACTAATTTTATATTCAGTATTTTTCTCTTATTTGAAATTATATACATTGTTTAAGTGAAAGACAATTAAATCGATTCATATTAAATCATAATTTATTAATAAATAGGTTAATAAAAAAATTAAATATTGATTTTAAATTATAAAGACATTCTTAGAAAAAAAAATTATTTAACACTTTTCAGATAATCTATGTTAAAAATATTTTTGATCAATCAAGAATATCAGCTAATTAAAATATAATCACTTTACCTATCTATTTAGTGTAATAAAATGTTTAATTCATTGAACCCACCACAATTCGTTTCTTAGTATACAAACGCTCTGAAAACTAGCCGTACATAATAAATATTGATCAAATTTGCCAATTCAAGATGTAACATCGAATTGATGCCATATATCAATAGGCGTTAAAACAATTTCTATTATTAGCGTATACTTACTTATAGATACAGATAATATATAACATTTAGATGTAATTATAGCGTGAGCATATTACTATTCAAATGCGTGTTATTTACGTTTAATAAAAACTTGCTTAAATGTTATCAGTGTTTGTTTAGAAATAATAAGTCTTGGTTTTATTAATGGTTCATACTTTATAATTCAACTTTTATATGTAATTAAATGAAGATCTCCAAAGTATAATTATTTATATTTAGTATTTTATAACAGAAATTAACTTCGAAATAATGTGTGATGTAATCATTGAAAAAAAATGAAATAAAAATGCAAAATTTTTTTTATTATTTTAAATATATTAATAAATATTTTGAATAAATGTATACAAATTTACTACTTTTACGCATTAACATAACACATGGATATTTTTTATTCACTTATTTGAAGAAAAAAATTTAATTACACTAATCAAACATCTGTCATTTAATTCTATGCTGTATTATCTTCAAATAGAAATTTACATCATAAAAAGAACGAAAAAAAGCTGATAAACCATGCTCTATAACTAATATAATATTACATCATATAGTGTTAGCTTAGAAAACAAAAAATTTATTTCTAAATTATAATGTTCGTAATTTTTAATTTTACTTAAAAATTCAGACATAAATTGGAAAAAAAACTTTGAAAAAACCTTGCATAAATATTTTTTCTCAAAGATTTCAAAGAAAATATATTGTATATTATATTATTATTTTAAATAAATATTATTTCTAACTGAAGATACTATGAAGATTTACTTATCACCATCTCGTAAATATTTATTATAGTTATTAAATTATAATATTCAATTGTAAATACATCGCTAATAATATAACATTCGAATGTTACAATACAGTAAATCATTCTAAGGTTTAAAATATGAATACAGAAGCATTATTATTAAGAAAAAAGTTTTATAAATACTATATAATCGATAAAATTATTATGAAAGTAGATTATAAAAATTATATCAAAAGTTATTTAAATAAATCTAATTATGTTTCTGATTTAACTCTAAAAACTTGAACAATATGATTTATTATAAAACAAAAATATCTACCGTAATTACATTGTAATTTTTTAGCAAAGTTCATATTCATATACATTGACAATAATATAAAAATAAAGTGACTAGAAATTAATTTAAATCTTAATAATAAACGTATTAGGAGTATTTTATTGCGTATCTTATATAACTAGAAACTATTAATGAAATTCTAAGTTTATTGCTTTTTACAGTGCAATTTTTACTTTTGGAAATTCCAAACTTCTCCACCGAATAGTATGAACTTCAATTTTTCAAACGGAAATTCTTTATTCGTTATTTTTTATCGTACTTCTTTCGCCGAGCTCGCTCTCTAAAATCCACTTTCTATAAACTATGTCATAAAAATTACAGGCACATAGTGCTGTTCATAAGGCTTAACCTTCCGACTCGTTCAACGAATGTAGGGGTACATCGACAGGGTTGGAAGAGAGCGAACGGTACGACGGCGACGACGGTGCTCGGTCAGGGGCGGTGAAGGACCGGTGAGGGAACGGTGCGGGGGTGGTGAGGGGCGTCGTCGCGGCGGAGAGGTAGGGAATAGGAAGAAGTTCGCGCACCGTAACCGGCGCCGAGCGCAACCCGATCAATATTGCGCTTAGCGCGAATCCACGGAGCGAGTCTGGGAGGGAGGATACTCGACGCCCATCTCCTCTCGCCCCCCCGACCGAAGAGAGAGCGACGATCGATCCCGACTGAATCGACGACGTCGACCGACGACAGAGAGAACAAGCAGTGACCTTCTGCGCCTGAAGTTCGTCCAAGTACAGTGACCTCTCGCCTGGCTGCCGCCGTCGTTGTCCCCTCCCTTGGAACGACTGAATACATCCGGGGTACTGCGAACGGAGGGAGGTTGGGTTGGAAAAACTGATTAATTTCAGTTAGTACGATCGGGAAGAATTAATCGCGAGAGCGATAACTGCCTGCTGAAGGGGGCATCGGAAGTTCTCGATCCGAGTGGGATATTTAGGATATTTAAATAAGATTGTCGAAATTCAATATTAACGAGCCAATACGAAGTAGTCATTTATTTTATCGCTATGCGTACAAGGCACTTGGTATTTAAATAACTTATTAAAACTATTGCTAACTACTAGTAAACTGTTAAATTTATTAAAAACTAATGTCTTAGTGCGAATTGTTTTTTCAAACGTAGATGAATTCAACAAAATTTTACGAAATAATTCTCGATTATATTACTTCGATGAAATAAGTCATTTATCCTGTGGATTTTTTCATCAAATTATGATGCATTGAAATTTAAAATATCTAGAAAATCACTATTATAATAATTATATTTTCACAGTCGCAATTAGCTAAAACACTTGAATTAATAAAAGTAATGAAACTTTACCTTACATTTGATAAAAATTTTAATTTATAAAGCGATCAGTTTTATAATAAAGACTCAATTTTTTATTTAGTGAGTTACTCAAGTCTACTTATATGCTTATATCAATAGAATGTATATTCTTTGCGCCATAATTATGTCAAAAAATTTTCAAACAGTGTAGAGATTGTTGTTTGATTGGATAATTTAACATAGTATTTAATTAAATTTTGTAAGTTTAATAATTAATCTTTAATTTATATTTAGCTTCTGTAATCAACGGAAAAGTTAACTTCGTTGCAGTTTCAAATAACGAAGTTTTACGTTTATCCAACCACTATACTTTTACTGAAGGGGTAGTAAAACATTGAAACTGTTTGTCAGAAACTGGAACTATTGCTTCACTGTAATGTTACCTTCATACTTTTCGTTACTTGAATATTTAGTTGCTATAAAATTATAAACTTTTATTTTAATCTTGATAATATTCTATAATATACATAAACAAATCGCTATAATGTATTATATTGTTTAAAAAAAATTAATAAAAAAATATGTAATTTAGGATTTAATGTTGTTACGTTACTAATTTTTCTATTTTTTGTTATAGGTAAGACATAAGATTCTCGGAAAATTTTGAAAAAAATAGTAATTTTCCAGGAACGAGCCCACAAACACGGTACTTGAACATATTGTTTTTTTATGTATTATAATAAAAAAAATGTAATAATATTTACTACATGTACTTTTAGTATATTTCAAACACAAATCTTTAAAAGACATGCAATATAATCATAAAATAGCAAAAAATATTAATCATTATTTTATATAAAAAAATAGAATATATTTTTCAAAATTATCTACAATTTGCAATTAAAACGCATTAATATTGAAAGCTAATGGATTTAATTAGAAGATAGTTCAAACTATATATTTTCGAAATACTATTAGCATGATCTAATAAATCGGATATATACGATAAGGACAATTGTAAAGCACGAATAAAATTATAGTTTAAGATTAAACAAAAAATATACGTATCTATTTGCATTAACTATTTATTGTTATTAAATTTATTTTTTATAAAACTATCAGAAATAACTTTGAAAAAATAAATATTTCTATTTAAATTTGATTAAATTATTTATTATTATTACTTAATCACTGAAAATTAGATATCATAAGTTTAATGTTCTAATTAGTAAAATCCAATAGTTTTGTTTATTACATATTAAATTTCTATCGTAAGAAAATAATTTTATTATGTATTCAAATATGATTGAAAATGCAGATCTAAATTTTGAGTAATTATAGTAAACAATATGATTGCAGCTATTGGAAATATATTGAGGAAGCAAGAGAGCGTATGTGCGAGAAAAAGAGGGAATGAGTGAGTAAAAATGACGTCTGAAACGAACCTTAAGTACCGAATCGTTGAAAACTCCGTGATAGAAATTTCACAAAAAAGAAATAAAACAAATATCTAAGTCAAGAGTAACGTATAGTAAATTTGTTGTTTGATATTTCTATCATAACGGAATTATTTAGAATCAAGTTTAATAATGTTTATTCCGGTACTTTCATTTTTATGTTGCAACAAAAATATACAATGATTTAATATAAATAATAACTATTTATTAATATCTATTTTATCTTCTAGCAGAATTCGAAATAAAATAAAATTTTTAATTTACATTCATACATCATTTATATCCTATTTCATGATATAAATAAAAAAATATATCAATCCGCTTATTTTTTATTATAATGATTTAGAAGAAAAATAAGGATAACTAAATATTAAAAAATTTTCAGACTCAAATATTTATAAATTAATATTTACTGAATGGAACTGCCACCATATAATAAAATATGTTATAAATTGTAAGCATATATATATACAAATGTATAAACATTTTCTATACAAGTGAATAAAGTTCACAGAATCATACAAAATTTCTAACAATAAAAAAATTATAATTTATTTGTAGCTCCACATCCATTTCACTACTTTGTCCCAGTACATAATAAAACATTCAATAATGATAATAACAATATAATTAAAAAGTGTTAAAAATTTGTTTAAGGCAATACGAAAAGGAAAAAAGAAACAGGACAAAATGCGAAGATAATGCAATTGAATAATACAAATATATAGGATAGTGCTGTACGAATTAATAAACTAACTATAAAATATCGAGAATAGTGCCGTCTCTAAAATTATATTCAGCTAATATATAAATGAGTAAATATATAAATATATAAATGAGTGAATAAAATGTAGAAAATTGAATTTCTACACTTTCCGCGCCGACAAAGTCTACATAAAAAACCGAGTCATCGAACGATCGCAAGAGAGAAAGAGAGCTAGGTCGCGAGAAAACAATAAAAATAATTGTGGTTTACGAAACAGGGCACGTTCGTGCGTTTGTGGAGAGAGATAGCGTACGCTGGATCGATCGAGCGTCTAGCCAGCTTTCCTCCTACCTCCCTCACTCTTTTCCGATTTTCCTTGTTTTTGTAACGACGGCATCCTTTTGTTTCGATTAGTCATCGTATTTCGAGACGTCCACGTGCACAACACACCTATTCCAATTTATCCGAGCATCGGCAAATTTTTCCGGTAGTTCTGATATTATAATTCAAGAATTTATTAGACAAGATTTACCTAATGTTTGACAACTATTTTTTAAAACCTGTAAAAGCCTTATTAAATATTGAAATTAAAGGCTATTATTTTTAGTTTATATGTACAAATATTTATCTTTGATACGCAAATTACTATGTATTTTTTTAAATTATAAAGTATATATGCAAAATTATTCATAAATTAGACAAGTAAAATCTTGAGATAATAAAAATACATTATTTTGAAAGGACTTTCCTGCTTTGGCAGTATGAAAAATCTTTATTTTATTACATAGTAGAATATTCTTTTATTACAGAAGTGCATTCTTGTACATTTAAATATACATCGCAATATTTTATATTCGTAAATAAGTTTGCTTATATTATTTAAAATTGAGAATCTTTTTAATTCAATAACTATATAAAAAAAATTTTATTGTCTTAAACACTTAATAAAAAATCATTAGTTTTAAATAAATATTTCTTTTGATGTAAATATTAAGTTCTGATTGTGTTAAAGAAATTCAAAGCGTGGATATTTAAAATTTATATTATTTACTTATATTGAATTTGATTTAATAGTATAATCATTAGTTGAGTAAATACCATCATTATTTAATAAATCAATACCATTAAAGAAATAGTTGGACATAAATTGTATAGAAATAATAATATAATAAAAAATAAAGGGAGATTTAATAAGCAATTTCATATGTACATTCAACAAAAAATTTTTAATTTTATTTTGTTCAAATATTTCTTTTTTTTATAATAACAATTATTTTTATTAGCCTAATTAATAAATATTGCATTAGTTACATGAACAGATTGAATGTAACATTTTTATTCATACTATTAATTACTATGTAAAGATTTGGTTCGGATCTCTCAATTTTCAATATTGAATAATATAAAATGTAAAATATTACTAATGTTTTATAATCATTTATGTATATGTGTACAGTGAGAAACTTATGTATAAACATTTATAATTATTTGTATAATGATTACTAAAAATGTCACGTCTATTTATAAAAAAGCAAGAAAAGGATTTATACCAGCTATTGAATGAGATTCTTGCGTATTTTCCATATTAATTCCATCAATTTGAATTTGTAATGAGTTTTCAGTCATGACTTGCCGCGTTGTCATATTTTATAACTGGTCTTCTAATGTAGAAGAGAAAGAAAACTAAAACAAAAATACGCAAAGAATCAACAATGAGATTTTACCTACAAGTATATGGTGAATTCGAGCCTAAAAATCATCTATCAGTTTCATTTCTTGCCATTACGACGACGTAATAACTTCAATGATCGTTAGCATTATTGATTTTGTCGTTCGTCCAGAACATACCGGAACCACTTGTGCATCTCTCTTTCGATCTTGGTCTTGTCTAACGGGTGTCCTAGAATATTCTTGAAATTTGTATAAGTTTTATAATGACATTAGAATCATCAGTACGAATGCTAATTAGAACTATACATATATTTTCAATAATTAAATAAGAATTATTATTAATTCGTTACTCAAAAACATTAAGTCATATAAAAATTTTAAATTTATGTACTGTTGAAGTACTTTACAGTCTTTTATACAAATCGCTAACAAAACATTGCAATTTAGCTAATAACCATACTAGCGCGATTGCAAAATTAAATAACTAGCTGCAACAGTCCATATAATTATCGATTCAATGATAAAAAAATTCTTATTTGTTAGCTTTATAGTTTTATAATTTAGTTTTTTATCCATACTTGATGATAAAACTAATACTCATGAACCATTCTTATTCAAAATTAAGTTGATATTATCGAACAGTATTCCTCTAAGAAGCCATAAATTTTAAATATAGATTGTACAAGAAGTATAATCTTATGATTCCCAGAACATACGATGGACTCGTTCCGAAAAGTTAATACAGAATAGCTTGGTGTCATCTCTAGGATTCCTCTTTTCAAAAACTTTCCGTGGGTCTTGCTTTTATTGGTCTTCTTCGAACGGCATATCTGGGTAGGCTAAGGCCGAACAGGTTACCATGAAGCTTAAGGCGAGCGCGACGTTCTAGTTCTCCCCTGAATTGTTTTTCGAACAATGCTTCTGGAATTCGCTACGTGACGCTAATTTAATGCGTTGTATCGCAATGTTTAACCCCACAAACAGATTCACGATCTCTCGAATCGCGCCCAAAACGTCTTTGAGGCCTCCAATGGAATTGCCATAGAAAGCCACACGAGTCTCGATACTTTTGAAAGAACGATTAATTTCGCTCGGCTTGACGCGTCAAGAGCGAATTAATTACCAACTCAGTTTTAGAGTCGAAATGGTTCCGTGCTAGCGCATCATTAGTATTGAGACACTCCACCGGCTAGGAAAAAGTTCGTTGCCATTTTCTCGTAAAATGGTTGTACGTGAAATATGGTCAAGAATGAGAGGAAGCAGAGTACATTCTTTGGTTCCGACGTTTTATAGGAAAAAGTTACCCGTTCCTGAAGTTATAGATACGCGATTATCGCTGCTAAAAAGGTGAAAAATTTTCTACGCCATGTTTGTTTCAAAAAGGTCGTCTTTTTGCTTGGATTTATGTAGCGTATGACCCTGAACCCGTGTTAAGGTTTTCGAAGGTTCGCGGGCGTCGATATGACGTCGCAACACCTGTTCTCTTCAAATTATCGTTTCCTGCATTGTTTTATCAAACCTCCTTATTATCTACTGATCGTTTCGAGTAAAGATTAACCCGTTTGTTTCGCTGCGAGGCTTATTTTTGAGCTTGTACCTTATGAAAAACTGTAATAGAAAAATTCCTGTTTCGAATTTTAAATTCAAATATATAAATTAATTAATTTTTATCTACATTACTTAAAAACAATTAAAAGTACAATTTTGTCATATTTTATGGGACAGAAGAAAATATAATACACACACATTTATAGTTAAACGTAATTCAATAAATATTTAGTATACAAATCTATATGATTGTAAAGAGTTTAATTTACAGGTAATTCATATTGTGATATATTCCTCAAATACATATCTAAAACAATTTATCTTAATCTTGTATTTTTGAAACTCATAAAATAAAAAATTGTTTTATTATCGAAAAAAAATGCAATTAAAAAATAACTCGGATTTATATTTAAAAATGTATTTCTTTTTTAATCAAGAAAGTCTCGAAGAGAACATACCACGTGGCGCCCAAGTATTTAAATAGACTCAAGCGTAGAGTTAGTTTATAAACCATCGTTAATCCTTTGCATTCAAGTGTTTTTAAGCATTTAACATCCGCGTGATTCGTGAATACGCGAGGTCGAGAAGCTCTTCTAAAAAATGCCCGAATCCACGCAACAAAGGAAAGCTCCTTCGCATGGGAGGGAGAGTGTAGAAAGCGGGGGTAATTTTCTCGAATGCGGTGGCAGCCATGAAGGAAGAAACGTAAGCTCGGCGCGAAAGGCGATGCACCGGCGCTAAGCGAAGCCGTTCATCCAGGGAACGCGCGACTCGAGCCGTCGTCCCCTCCTCCGCACATCGGGAGATGGGACGGTCGATGTGCAGCGGCGTCGCCATGGCAACGAGACGCTTCGTCCCCGGCACCCTTCGCTGGGCGTGCAAGGAACGCGACCATCACCGGGTGAGGGAGAGTAAGCGTCTCCAAATGTCGGGATGTC
Organism: Dolichoris vasculosae; assembly: GCA_018907195.1. NCBI lineage: Eukaryota > Metazoa > Arthropoda > Insecta > Hymenoptera > Agaonidae > Dolichoris > Dolichoris vasculosae. Next base: position 7,792,568 of record JACCHY010000010.1, on the reverse strand, counting down.
GTGCGCTGCAGTGCTCGACCGGGCGGCTGAACTTTTTCGAAATTTGTGCGTGCACAGATCGAACACGGGTCGCGGAGAATACACACGCACAATAGAGGATAGCTGTCTGAACTAACTTAGATCTCTATCCGTTAGGATTTCCTTAGGAGACGGATTAATAATCTAACGCCACTTCGAAGTTTCAGTTGTCCGTTGACACCTCAGATTTATTGTGTATATAGCTATTTTCATTTCCTTATCTTCGGCAATTTTTTCCCCTTTGGCATGCGAAATATATGTTGTACTTCCGCTCGAATTATTTGTTAGATGGTTGCTTTGTATCTCGATTTTTGTCAATTTTTGTCAAAAATGAGTGTCGATAAAAACTCATTGTTAATTGAAAAAATTTAATTATATTTCAACGTATTTATGACTACATTGATTCTAATCTTTTTTATGAAGGATGCATGTTTTTATTTTTGGAATAAATTTTCAAAATTATAAAGTCTCTTTATAATTAAATCTTAAATCTGTGTAAATTCTACAATTTCCTTTTCTTTTTTCCTTCAAACGTAAATTTATTGTTTGTCTACGTAGATCGTTAAATACATCGGTCGTGTAAATTTTATTTATATGTGAAATATATAGATTAAAGCTAATTTAACTTTAATAATATTATGATTAATTAATACTAATTTTTAACTATTTTAACGTTATCTATTTTATTACGTATATATGCGGATATCGATATTCTATTTAAGCCATATGATTATAACATACCGACCGATTTTTTGTTGGAGGAGAGAAAAAAAGAATCCATTCGTTTATAATATTGTTGTAATAGCAAGCTAATTTATATTTTAAAAAATTGCCTTATCGTAATATCCTAATATCTTAGTAAATGTAAAAATTGGTTTATAAATGTTGATTAGTGGAAGACTAATGATTGAGAAAAGTATAAATATCAACAAGATTAAAATTTGAAAAAAAATGTACAATAAAAGAAGAATAATTAGAAAACGATGGGTCCTTGCAAGTAATTTAAAGTCCTCGTAAAATTTCAGGTTTATTTTTAACAGGGAAAGGCCGTACATAGAAGTCAAAATAACTGAAAGTATCAGTCACGGGTGAAACGTCGGTCGTAGGTTACGTGCAGCGCACAACATACACACGCATATTCACCTTAGAATAAGAGCCCCGAAACATTGAATTTCCCCTCACGTTCCTCGGCGTCTAGCTCATTTCGGCTCGTTCCGTCCCTTGCTGCTCCACTGGCTCAGCTCCTTCCTCTGTCTTTCTCTCTCTTATTTTCTTTCTGCTTCCGTCCCGAAAGGGCTGCTGGTAGTAGTGGAGGTGGTGGTAGTGGTAGTGGTAGTGGTAGTGGTGGTGGTGTTTGCGACTCCCGACACACGATACCGGACTAGACTAGAACCGTGTCAGACTATCGCTTTCAAGGTCTTCCGCGAGAAAAAGAGGAAAATGCGAGAAGACCTGACGACGCACTAATTAAAAATTTTGAAATTTTCATCGGACGCGCGAGAAAAAATCCGTTATACGTAACTCCGGCGAATCGTTAAATTTAGTTCCTACGCATTTGGATAAGTTGATGTGATTAATGTGACGCACGCGATTACGATTTTACTAAAAATAATCTTTAAGAGCCTGTGTTTTTTGCTCGTTCCCTCGTCAAATATTGTCGAGGTGTAAACCATGTATTAGAAGTCAGATATGAAACGCTTTGTCCTTACCGTAGCGCCAAAAAACATTTAAAAACTATCGATTGCATCGTTCATTTATAAATCTCACATATCTCTATTCCAATTAATAGAAAAAATGCGCGTCTGTAATTTTTGACCTAGACGCAACATTAATGTACACTTTGGCGAATCGCGTTATACGAACGACAATCGTGAATAATTGAACAGTCATTATAACGCACTATTACGAAAAGTAATATTGGTATGTCGCATTGTTTCGTTATCTCTGGTTCGCTTTAATTTCGTATTAAATATACGGTAATTCGGTAACGCGACGAATAGTAATAGGAAAAATAAAGGCTTTGGTAAATCAAACTAGATCGTAACTCTGAGTTTACCTTTTATCGGACAATCTCAAATTTTATAATCGAAATACGCTACATTACTTTGCTAATTATTGTATATCATTTAATTCAATGTGCTATTCGAAACAAATTGTAACGCTTGTGCGTAAAGTTCCTTTTTTAACTCCTTTTAACTTAGCTACGTATTTAGAAGACGGTTATGTATCAATTTTCGTATAATTTAAATATTTATAATACGAAATTTATTTGATCGTAATCGGTAAATCCATTTTATCGATCAACTAATCGAACGAAACGTAATTGAACAAACTTTGTGCGCGTCGGTAACGAGTATTCGATATAAATATTCAAATTTCGATCATTGAATTTTTTTTCACGTTAATTATTACATTAATTTTTAAAGATCTTTTCTAAATATAAATTCAATTGCGTTTACCGCTTTAACGAGAAAAAAAATATTCCCATGAAAATATACTTCTTTACAAAGATTTTAAATAGAAAACGAACCAACTTTATGTTTTATCGCTGATCAATGGAACAATTTTAATCATTCAGCGATTCTAAATAATATATGCGAGCATTTATTTATGCAATAAAACGCGAAACAGTATCCCCAAAGAACGAATTCAGATTTGTAGTTTTCTAAAATTTCTTTATTGACTCCTTTAAAAGAAAGCCAATGCCATCCTTTCCTCGTTACCGAGAGATTCTTCAAAGACTGAACTTATCGGATGGACTCATGGCTCCTTTTGGTCTCTTCCACTATTTCCATGGACGAGTAACCGAGTAGAGGATGAAAGAAGGGAGGACGAAGGAGCAAATAGGAAAAACCAATTTCGAGAAAAGGAGAGGAGCGAGGAATGGCGGCGCGTCTCGTGCAAATAGCGTAATACTCCCTGGAAACATACCGCAATATTCTCACGACGGCGTATCCGACTATCGCATGGATGTGGCTGCGCTGGCGCTGCGTTCGGTCGAACCTTCCAGGTCCTCCTCTCTCTTACTCTCTCGGTCACGCCGTCTCTCTCCTTCTCTCCGGCATCCAAGGTCGCTCGTGCGAACGAACTGCGTGCGCGCTCTTGGTATTCTGTCTTTCTCTCTCGACCCCCTCTCCAACCTCGACGGCCGAGAGCCCGACAGTTGTTTGAAACTGCCAAGGGAGGGGGAGAAAGAAGGGAGTCTACAACACACAGGGGTGACGAGAAGAAGAGTGAGTGCGAGCGAGAGAGAAACGAGAGAGAAACGAGCGATCGTTGGAGTTTTTGAGGTAGGGGAGAAGTGCCGCTGCCAGTTTCTACTCCATGCGGGGTGAAGGCTTCCTAAGATTCTCTCGCGTTCTGCAGTTTTGTATTGTACGGCGTGTGTGGTGCGCGCAGCCCGGAACTCTCGAAATTCTCCGGAACAGCGTCGTTCCTTGGCAAATCTTGTGTTGTGCGGTGACGCCGACGACGCCGACGACGCCGACGACGCCGACGACGCCGACGACGCCGACAACCCATGCGAGTAAATTCGCGACGGCTCTTTAAGAGCACAACCACGCACGCACGCACGCACGCACGCAAGTACGCAAGTACGCACGCATTCACGGACGAGTGGTGGTGAACCTTCGCACCGCTCCACATTGTCTCCACATTGTCTCCACATTGTCTCCACATTGTCTCCACATCGTCTCCACGCTTCATGCCGGATCGCCGGCCACGGCGCTCAACCCGAGCTGGCGCTGTTGCTGGACCGCGCGCTCGCCGGCATCGTTGTCTGCGACCGAGGCGCGCGTTCAGCTTCTGAAGGTGAGCCACGAGCGAACGTTGATCGCCGCGCGTCATCCCCGACCAACCGTTGGAGGTTAGGTTTCGACCCGCGTGAAATCGATCGATACGCGATAGGATTCGCGGCGCTGGGGGACCTTGGGAACTTTGTCGTGAAAAGGAAACGCGCCCGAAGCGAGCGTCCCGCGCATTGATCGCGCGTGAGGGGTGCACGCACACAACGATGCATGCGTTTACATTCACGAATGCCCGTCCGTCGGCTTACCCGAGTGCGTGCGCATATGTCCGTTAAACGTGCAGCCGGCGCGTGCCTTTTCAAAAGGCAATTTTCGTTTATTCTACGCTCCGCCTGCTGCCGACTACCTAACTCGTCGCCTGACTGGCCACCTCCCCGTCCTCGACGACTCAAACCAAGGCTATTAAAGCTTTTCTTTTCCAAGTACCGTCGTGCTCTTACTCCTCCTTGGCCTCCTCCTTCTCCTCTTTCTCCTCCTCCACTTTCCGTTGATCTTTTTTTCTTTTAATCTCTGATTCATTTTGATCGATGCTCTTATTTGTGTGACATACTACGCGCTGTCTGCGTGTTGCAACGCATCACTCAATCTTTTACCAACCATTATTTATTATATACTCATTTGCGTCTCTTTCAGATTCGTTAGGTTTTTAAATATACACCAATACGTATGCGTATACGTATCATATAATTATGGATTTTTACCGTTTGTGTGTATAAATTTTCACGCTGCGTTTGCTCTTTTCTTGTACTACACTAATTTCAAAATTGTTAATTTATACTAATTATTCCGTAATAATATAGCACAATTACAGACACATCGACAGGTTGGTCTTCTATATAGAAATTCTTATTTTTTATTTACATATGTTTTCTGAAAACTTTGAAACAAATCATTAATTATATTGAATGACAAATACCAAACTCGAAAAAATATTTCGGTGGAATCAATATACTTGTCGTTACGCTGAAATAAGAAAAAACTTTAAGAGTCAAGAGGTATTTTTTAATATAAGACTATAATCGTATCTCGAGTAAATATTTATCAAACGATATAGTCAGGTTTTCTGATATAGAATTTATTCATTTTGGTATGGATAAAAATGTTACTTTTAGAGATGGAAAAGCAATTGCACGCGATAAAAACATAAAATGAGTGGAAACACCGGTATTTGAATAATCATAAAGAAGCAAATCTTTTTTTATTTACCAAAAGAGAGAAAAGTGAATTGTGCATATCCATTAATTTGCAAGTACTCTAAAATAAAGTTGATAAAACTGATTTGTATATATTATATCCACGCGGAATTTTCGTGTATGCACGGTATTGCGCAACATTACACTGTGAACAAACTGGTTTCCCGCTCCCGCTCTCTCTCCCTCTCTCTCTCTCTCTCTCTCTCTCTCTCTCTCTCTTTCTCTTTGCGGAAATGAATCGGGTACCAAACGTTTCGACTTCCACTCTTATTTTAAACGCGTCGTTTTTCTTTCGCAATACTTGTAAAAGCGCGTCTTTATAGAACTAGGGTGACACAAAGGAAATTGAAATTGAATAAGTTTAGAATGAGAATTTTTAATTTATTTACCTTTAACAAGTATAGCAATTTAAACAATTTTTTACTGAAATTTATGTTGTGTTAAATGTTTTGAATCTACATTTTAATTTTACCATTGTATAAAGCATGACAACAAATTCGAATTTTAATCTATAAAAATCGATTTAACGTAATCTTGATATTAATCATTGAATTTATGCTACGATAAAAATGAAGTTTTTGTTTCGATATATCCGATTACTTTGGAAACGTTGTAATAAAAACAAAGAGGGAGGAAACCAGCTTTGAAAATATTTCTTTCGATCATTATACGAATATATGATATAAATATATTGCGAGACGGCAGGGAAGTCGGAATCTTCGTTTGTGAATTAAATAAACTCTGAAATTTGTAACTGGACCTTTTTCTTGAAAGCATATAAAGAGGTGAGCTAGTGCGAGGACTGATAAATAGAGGTAAAGCCGAAGGAACGAAAAGATGAGGTTAGGGAACAAAGTTCTCGCGGGAGGAGCGTTAACCTCCCTTATCTTTGCTCGCGATCAAAATTCCAGCACGAAGCCCTACGCGAATATCCTGGATGATTCTCTTATCCCTCTCGTGTCGATTTCTCCCTTCCCTGATTCTCATGCTCCCTCTTTCTCTCTCCTCGAGTAGCAGCGTCGGTCTTTGTCCTGTTTCGAGAGGGAATGGTGCGACCACCTCGTTTTCCGCTTTATACGTGCCGTTTGAAAGCATTCGCGTGTGTTTACTTAAAATGACGAGCACGCGAGATCTCAATTTTTTTATACGTAATTTTGAAATCATATTTTAATAATTTCAAAAATAACGAGGCGGTAAGTAAATAGATGTCTTTATCGGAAAATCATTGAAAATAAGTGTTGCTATTTTTATTTTATTTGTTATACAAAGCCATTCGGGTGGCTGCTGTTAAGTCGATGAGATTTAAATACTTTTTGGCTACTTTGTCGTAAAACAAAAGATTCACAAAGTTACGTTTGTTATTTAAGAGTTTAAGTTGAAATAAAAAATAATCATGCGGATTTTCAAAATTTTAACATTTTAATGTATTAACTTGTTTTACTTAAATGATTAAGCATACTATTTTTTAACTCGTTAAAACGTAATGTAGATAAATCGAATAATTTTCAACTATTCATAAGTATAGCATATTTTGTTACAAATAGAAATTTTTGCAATTATTAAGGAAGTAGAGAATAGAAATTTTTTAAATAGACAAAATAACAAGTTGATTAATGTACACTGGAAAAATAAATTTAGATTATTTTCAAAGAAAAAATTTTATCAGTTCTAAAATCTATGGAAAATGTATAGAAAATTAAAATTCAATTCTAATATATGAAACAAATTTTCTATATATTTTTGCAATTCGTATAATTGAAAGATATTAATAAATAAGTTTTTTGCATATTTGTACGTGATTATATATTTTTTTAATTTATTAAAATTAATTAATTTGAATTTAAAAAAATAGACGAGCTTTTTGTCGATTAAAAAAAATGTTTAACGGAATTTTAAGATTTTTCCTGAAACAGATTTATTAATTTTAAGTAGATGTTCATATGTATTTTATACAAAAATAAACACAATTATAGATTTTTTTATAGATATACATTATTGATCGAGTTTTAAAAATATTAAAAGTAATATTTCAGAAATTTAGCATTTAAATTACAAAAGGAAATGACGCAAGCTTAATAATTTATTAATATACTAGCAAAACAATTAAAACGCCTATTTAACCCCATTAGCCTAAGATAGTTTCATAAAGTGAAGAATTAAAAAAAAAATAATGAAAAAGAAATTTTACGATTCGTTGCGTTCAAGATACGTTTCCGGAAATACGTAAGTTTATCGCCCTTTCATTTTTTTATCAAATGGACATAACTGTTTACCAACATAATCGGGTGAATAGTTGGATGCTAATTTCATGGAGGAACTTTACTAATGTCGGTTCTTTGAACATTTGAGTTATGCGCTCAAGGTTACACGTGCTTTGCTGAAAAGGAACACTTATAAAAACGGGGGTCAATGTTCCAATCGTCACTTTTATAAATCTTTAAACTTACAACTATTTATTTATAAGTGATTGAGAGTCATAGGTTATTATTAAAGATGTTATTGAGATGTATTAATAAAAATATTTTAATACATTGTACGAAATATTATTAGAAAATATTTTATATGAAATAATTTTATAATTAGTTTTTACTTATTGATATAAATTTTTTATATATTATAAATTTTTTTATTTCACGTTATAATGCTACTAAAAACTTAATATATATCTTGCGTACTTTTGAAATGTATTCATGAAATTTTTAATTACTTTCTATATAAGGTCACTTTTGAATATTTATTGTAAAACTAACTTCATTAAAAAAACTGTAAATATTACAATATTCATTAAAAATACAGTGAAGTGGAAGATTTTTTTTTAATTTATCGGTTAGATAACTTTAAAGACAATAATCAGTTTATTTAAGAACACGAAAGTAATGAACACGTGTTCATCCAATTATGGTCGTTTTTAGATACCGAGTGCCAATGCGATTTAAGATTTATTTCATACATTTGATTGAAGAGAAAAGAACTTGGCAATAAATATTTTTTTGCGCAAGATAAATGCTTAGCGAGTAATAACTTTATTAGCTACAAGTCTAGTACTAGAATTTCAAGGTCAAAAGTTTTCTTACGACAATTTTTCCAACTCTTTTTGTGTGCAACAAAAACCGTGCCATGAAAGCGTGTAATCGATCATATAAATGAGTACCAACAAAGCTTATTATCGAATTTAAAAAATAAATAAAAAGAAGAAATAATAATAAAAATAATCATAAAGAAAACGTACAGAAAATTGGAATAAAATTATGTTACTTTAGAAATATCTTTTTTATACCTTGCTCTCAAGTAAAAACAATACAAAATATCACTATACAATGAATGCCTTGCTTGAAAAACTACTAGAGAGAGAAAGAGTGTAACGAATCGCGCCAGTAAGAAAAAGAAAAAGGACAAAGCAGAGGATGCTATGCACTTTGCTTTTGTTATGCATGGAAAAGTTCCAAGCAAATTTAATTTCCTCATTTTTGTTTTGTTTTTTCCATACATTCGTCGAAAATCATCATTTGAATAATTTTTTATGCACATATATTATTTGCAATATTTCATAGATTATATATTATCACCCTAAAAATTTATATTCTAATTTCAGATATGGTTATAGAGATTGTTAAATAAAAATAAAATATTTCTGGTCAATGAACGATTTTTTAAAAAAATATTTTTATTCATTTTGCAATACGTACAGTTGAATACTAAAAGTTTCTATTGATTTAAAAAATTTCAAATATTAACGTTGATATAATTTTTTAAAAATTCAACAAATTATAATTAAGCATTTTTCATAAATATAAAGAAATTGACTTTAAACTGATTACATTTTCAGAAAAAAAATTTAAATTTTTAACCAAAGTAAATCTATTTAAAAAATTTACCAAGGTATTTATTTTTATACTTAGTAGTTTTTTTAATAAAAAAAGTCCTTTATAAGTATATTGTTTATTTAAATTTTATTCTAAAATAATTAAACTGATGATTTTTTAAAGACGATAGAAATAATCGTTAGCATCGAAATTCTTTAATATATCAATGGAATTAATATTATAATTTAAAAGAAAAGAAATGAAATGAAAGATTAAAATTTCTCGAAGTTATTCAGAGCTTACACTGACAAATTATACGATTTTTGTTAAATTTTATTAAATCACAAACTATTAATAATTTTTTAATATATTTTTAATATTGTAAAAAATACTTTTAAAATTAATTTTATATTATAGTAGTATAATATAAAAGAAATTAAAATTCAATTGATTCTAATTGAATTTTTTATATTGCTATTCATTATATATAGTAACAATTCCTAAGTTGTAAAATATTTTCAGAAGTTTAATTAAATATAATTTATCAATAGAATAACTTTGTTAGTTGGATAATTTATTTATTACAGAAATTATTTAAGTTTTTATTCAAAATTATATGAAAACTAATTATTATCGCAATAAAAGAAGTTTCAATATATTTTAGGGTAAATAAATTATCTGTAAATAATTATAATAGTTTTACATACATCAATGAGATTATTAAGATGATTTAAAAAGAAATGTTTGAATGAAATCAATATATAATTAATTTTATGTTAAGTTTATTAAATAGATTTAATGTAAAAAATGATTTAAAAATTCATGCGTAGAATGTATACTTGGTTAAATTAAAGTACAAGAGGTCAGTGACTGCCTTGATTTCTCCCAACTAATACATTCAATTGACTTCGAGGGCGTAAATAACTACTCCTTTCGTGGTAAAACGTGAGTCAGCCAGTCTTCGATATGAAGCTAAAATTTCATTCGATCCGGATGGCACGTTGCCAAAGGGAAACGGTAAAACGTAGCGCAGTAAGAGCGACAGATAGTCAAACACTACCTGGCTAAATATCGTCGATTCGACGTGTTCAGGCGTATTCTTTATCGGATCTTGCATCTCTCGGTGCCCGTAAGCTTGGCGTTTCTTGCCGATCGCCAAGCGACATTTTCGCGTTTCCTCCCGGTCACGCGCTCCGAGCTTTGAATAAACGAAGAGAAAAGGTCGGAGCGCGGGCGTTCGTCGACCCCTGAGTGCTAGGTGATCGTGACCTTGGCGTGAGATAAAGAGCTGAGCGCGCTGCGGACAAATGGTGAAGGAATCAGAAAAAGAGCGAACAAGTCATTAATTAAAGTGTCGGAGTCACTGCTATTGTTGTTCTTGTTGTTACTCTTGCTGTTATTCTTGCTGTTACTATTGTCGTTGGCGATGTCGTTGTCGATGCAAATGTTGTTTACGTACGGATGGGGAGGGGGCTGGACTCACGGAACAACAACCACTGTGCCCACTATTATAATTATGTAGAGATTAATTATCACTTTTCTCATAGATCGAGGTCGGACATGGCCAACGATTTTAATCCACTGAAACAAAAGTGAATTCAAATGAAATTGTTCTTTTGAGACTTTGCTTCAATTCATTTTCTATTCAATCTGGATTAAAAAATAGGTTACACTGTTTTACGTTCTTATACTGATTTGCAATATTATCAATGACAACTAAACTTTCAGTAAATTTATTAGAAATGTATATCTTACAAACTTATCAATATTTTAAACAAGTCATTGTATTTATGATTAAATAATTTTCATTTACTTTTAGTACACTGTTATTTTTTTCAATGCTTGGAAATGTATACCAAAGGAATATATATAAAGGATTTTTCAGAAACGTGTATTATTCCGCAGACTATATATTACCAATAAATTTTTATAAAGATTGAGGAGGTGGAAGAAGAGAGATAAGCATATAAATAGTAAACAAAATGAGTGTACCGATTATGCTCGTGGGAATACCGCATCGAGCAAGATTCTCTCCACGGCAATTCCCCACGCTTAGACGTTACCACGTATTACACGTGCATCCAATTTTACCGTGTCGATTTCATCGCGCGCGCGCTTACGTGGCTTCTTTGGGAGCTCTCGCTATATTTAGACGCGCGTCAGTATAAGAAAAGGATAGATATTGCGAAGGGGGGAGAAAGTCTCGTACGGGTTTGCGAGAAAGAGAAAAGTAAGAGCATGCAGTTGTTCGAGGTGATGAATGATGAGTCGATCTCGATTTATTCTTCGTTGGATTTATTATATTCACTGTGTGTCTCTACATATGGAAAAATAATACTGTTTTATCGATCAAACTACGTTTCCTTAGATATTACTGTTTTATTTCTTATAATTTTTTGCATTACTATGTTATATTTATTATTATTATTATTATTATGCACCAAACAAAGAATGTTTTTCCCATTATGAAAATTTTGTCGATTGTATCTAAAAAAATTTTCTAACCATATTCGAAATTTAAATAACTTGCTTAATTATAACCAAATATAAACAGTGAGAGAATACTTAACATTCGCCTTTTATTTTAGAAACATATAAAACTTCTAGATTATTTTTTCATATTGAACTTTCACTCTGGCTTAAGTATTAAAACAAAGAAATGACATAAATTTACAATTCGGCGGAGCGTAGCATATTTGAGAATGTAAAGCATGTATTTTATATATCCATTTCCCATCCACTGCCTTTATCACGTAGTTAACGAATGCAAGGAGCAAAAGAGAACGGTTGACAGTTCGAGAATAAGAGTCACTTTCGATCTCGTGAAAACGTCGGAACAGCAGGTTTAATTGGATCTTAGATCTAGCGATCGCTTCGTGCGCATGCAGTTTTATTCTAATTTTACTAGAGTATATAGTCTTGTTACACCGCGACTCTCGCACTTTCCTGGTCTCAGAAACACAGTTACGGAATTGTAATATATATCTCATAAAACTTGTGTATCAAGTAAAATTGCTGATTTTTCACATTTCAGTTTTTATCATTTTTTACTGTATCGTCCGTACGCAATGCGAACACGTTCCAAGCATCATCCTCAAGATTGAATGCTTTATCGGAATATTTAAATTATACATTTATACCTATGTTGATATATGTAGATATACGAATTTTATGTCATCTATCGCTATATATTTATCACGTAATATTTAAGATCGAAAATATCTTTAAATTCTTTATACTTATTATTTGACATTATTAAAAAATCCAAATTCATTAACCATAACTGTAGCATTTAATTTTTATCAAAACACGATTATTTTAAAAAAGACAAGATTATAAAATAATTTTATTTTTATTTATTATGCTTCTAACACCATGATAACGTCGGTCAAAAAAGTTGACAAATTATGCCTTGAATGCTTATATATATTTACATTCATGCGTATATAAACGTAAAAAAATCCATGACTACAAAAAACGGTACAATTTCTTAACACCTCTAACGGGATGTCTTTCTCCCACAAAAAATTATAAATATTAATCTATCTTTCTTCGATTGTTACAAGAATAATGTACAACCAATAATCATGTTCTCGAAAAAATTCAAGTAGCAATTGCTTCAATAAAATGATATATGTGATAATTCCACATTGAAGTTGTACATATTAGTTTAATTTACTGCAAACGATCTTTAATATTAATAAAAAATTAAGCAAATCGTTAATATAATCGTTAATTTAATATATGAACTTTTGTTTCCTACTTTTTGTACTTTTCGTGTACAAGATTTTGTAAAAGATTTTGAATTGTTTTATTTCTGTTGACAGGTATGCCGGTTGACTGAAGATGGCCTCGCCGACACCGTCGCTGGAATCGCGCGCGAATTCCCTCGGCTCTCTGGCCTCGCTTTCTCCGCTGACAGTGAGTGGCAGCTCGCCGCCGGCGAGCGATTCGGCCATCTGCGACGTCGACAGCTGCGACTTGTGTCTCGACGCTCCGCTCACCAAGCCCGGCGACGCGCCTTGCCCGCGCTGTCGTCTCGGTGCCGGCGGTAGCAGCGCCTCCAGTGGATCAACTGGCTCTGCGACTACTACCCCTGGCGGCCAACAGCACCAGCACCAGCACCAGCACCAGCACCAGCACCAGCATCAGCAGCAGCAACAGCAACAGCATCAACACCAACATCAACACCAACACCAACACCAACACCAACACCAGTCAGGCCCTAATAACGGCCAATCGCCAACGACGGCCGCCGGTGGCGTTCCCTGTACCGGCTGTAAGTCTACCGAATCCGACGCCGTAGCTCGTTGCTTCGATTGCGCCAACTTCCTCTGTCCCAACTGCGTGATGGCCCATCAGTTCATGCATTGTTTCGAGGGCCATCGGGTCCTCAATCTCGGCGACGCCAAGCTCGGCGAGCCTACCTCTACGAACGGTCTCGGTGAGCCGAAACCGACCGCTGGACAGGTTGCAGCCGCCGCCGCGGCAGCTGCGGCTGCCAATCCGGGTCAGGCCTTAGGGGCCGGCAGTCCTCTCCTCGTTAACGGCGGTGCCAACGGCTCCGAGAAGGCCCTCTTTTGCCCACGACACAAGAGCGAGCTCATTAAGTATTATTGCCGCACGTGTTCCGTGCCCGCCTGCAAGGAGTGCTCTCTCGCGGAGCACCCAAGCCCTCACCACGACTGCGCTCACATATCCGAGGCTGGGCCCCAACAGATTGAGGCTGTAGCACGCGCCGTTCAAGATTGCCGGGCGAAAGCCACGGAGATTCGCGCTGCCGTAAAGGCCGCCGATCACGGAGCTGCACGGCTCCAGGTCCAGTACCATAAAGCCCAAAACGAGATCAACGACACCTTCCAATTTTACCGCTCGATGCTCGAGGAGCGTAAGCAAGAACTTCTTAAGGAACTCGAGTCTATTTTCTCGGCCAAGCAAATATCCTGGGGCATGCTCACGCAGAAGGCTAACGAAATGGCCGACAAAATCCAACAGACCTGCGAGTTCGTCGAGCGCCTTACTAAGTATACAACCGTCACGGAGGTGCTCATGGTTAAAAAGCTTCTCGACTCGAAACTTCAACTCATGCTGAATTACAATCCGGATCTTGGTGGTCAGGCGGCCGATCTCGAATTCGTCAGCAATTATCAAGCGATCCAAGTAGGCGTACGCAATACCTTCGGCTACGTGCGCAGCAGCAACGACAGCAATGCCGGACCCAGTAAACAGCCTCCGATCGCACGACCAACAACTATGGGTGGTGGAACTGGTTGCGGACCTGGTAGCGGTGGTAGTAGCAGTGGCGCCAGTAGCGGACCTGGAAGTGCGGGCTCCCTCGGTGGGCTGCTTCTCGACCGACCCTACAGTAATGGACTCGTTTCCTCCACCGGGTCTAATTGTCCAAGCGGTTCGCCTTCGCCATTTGAGAGTAGCAGCAGCCTCATTTCCAAACGTTTTTCTTCGGCCAATAGTCTTGGACCTTTTTCTACGAGCATTAGCGAACTCAATCTCAACGGCATGAGTAATCCGTATGAAAAGTGGAGCAACGGAGGCTCTGAGGCATATCCGGTGACAGTTACCGGCGGTGAACACTTCCCAATGCCAGGGACAGTAGCAGCAGCTCAGGCCGCTCCGGCCGACTCGGTTCTTGAGCTCACCTCTAAACTTATGCCTGCTGCCGCCATCTTTCCACTTAAGTCCCAGATCAAGCGCCAGAAAATGATATACCACTGCAAGTTTGGTGAATTCGGTGTTCTCGAAGGCCAGTTCACAGAACCCTCGGGAGTCGCGGTGAATGCGCAGAACGATATCATCGTCGCAGATACTAACAACCATCGCATCCAAATCTTTGATAAGGAGGGTCGCTTCAAGTTCCAATTCGGCGAATGTGGAAAGCGCGATGGCCAGTTGCTGTATCCGAATCGCGTCGCGGTAGTACGTACCTCGGGCGATATAATCGTCACCGAGCGCTCACCAACGCACCAGATCCAGATTTACAATCAGTACGGGCAATTTGTGCGCAAATTCGGTGCCAACATCCTGCAACATCCACGTGGCGTGACTGTCGACTCCAAGGGCCGCATCGTTGTTGTTGAATGCAAAGTCATGAGGGTCATTATCTTCGATCAAGCTGGCAACGTCCTGCAAAAGTTTGGTTGCTCGAAACATCTCGAGTTTCCAAATGGGGTCGTCGTTAACGACAAGCAGGAGATCTTCATAAGCGACAACCGCGCCCATTGCGTTAAGGTATTTAACTACGAGGGTTCTTACCTAAGACAAATCGGCGGCGAAGGCATCACCAATTACCCTATCGGGGTCGGCATCAATGCAGCCGGCGAAATTCTCATCGCTGACAATCACAACAACTTCAACCTGACGATCTTCACACAGGACGGTCAACTCGTCTCGGCCCTCGAGTCCAAGGTCAAGCACGCCCAGTGTTTCGACGTCGCACTTATGGATGACGGAAGCGTTGTGCTCGCAAGCAAGGACTACCGGCTGTACATCTACCGCTATGTGCAGGTGCCTCCTATAGGCATATAGAGCCGCGTCCAGCGCCAATAATGACGCGCTCTCTTGTGTGCCTCCTCGGCCTGGACCTATTCAGTACAACGACGAGGGACTATCGAGGAACACAAGTGTGTGTCTTAATCGTAAGCTGTGTCTCTCGTTTCTCTGCGACAACGTCTACTTCGGCCCCTTTTTTGTTTTGTTTCTCGTGCTTTTCGTTATCCCTTTCTCCTTTCTCAGTGTACATCTTTACTTAGTTATGACTATATACTTCTCTCTACCTTCCTCTTTCTAATTTTTCCCCTCAGTGTTTTATCGTAAATATGCAAAAAGCTGTTCATGCTTTAACTTACTGTTTCGCACTCTTTCTCTTCTTCATTTTTTAAACTATTTTTTAAAAGAAAAATCTTCCGAAAAATGAACATAAAATGGATGTTCGTTGAGTGATTATGACGGACTTTGCAAAAGAACTTACGCGTTGTTACTTGATACACTTATATTTTAAATTTTACTCTAATTGTGAATGAAGAATTTAACTAGCGAGAAAGAGTGAGAGAGAGAAGATAATAAGAAAGATAGAAAGAGAGAATGTATTGATACGAACAAAAGTTTAAAAAAGTTACTAACTCACCAAATCTTATACTATATTAATAAATTTATCCATGAAATAAAAGCAAATTAAAAAACGAAAACGAGAAAATTTAGAGAGATTTAAATTTAGTAATTTATAGGATATTATTCTTCGTTTTTGGAAAACACGGAGACAAGGAGATAATTGAGAGAGAGAGAGAGAGAGAGAGAGAGAGAGAGAGAGAGAAAGGCAAAGATTGGTAAACTATTGCGAAAATTGGAAAGGGATGGAAAATGAGAAAGCGATCAGAGAATTGCAGATAAAACAAACGCGCGACAAATCTTACTTGTTAATGTTGTTATAAACTGAAAATACTGTTGTTGTTTAGTTGTAGAGCTCGCTGCCGCTAGTCACTTTCCCGTCATCCCCTCTCCTCTTATGTATCCTCCATTTTCGTCTGTCATTTCATCGTCATATTTCATCAAATTTGAAACGTAAAAAATTCATTCTTCCGGAATCTCGTGTAAATGTAATCTCTCTTTTCCTAAGTGTGTGTTTTTTATATTTTGTACTTTTTATTTTTCTATTTACTATATTCTATTGACAACTTGACTGTGTACTCGAGGTGAATCCGATTCTCGAAATACATTGCATAAGAAATACGGCACGATGTGCAAGATTGAGATGAAAAAAACGAGAATGAACGAAAAAGTTGATTTCTCTACTACGACATTTAGGTGGCGCTTTTGTTAATATTTTTTATTTTTTCCAATTCTCTTGCCTCGAATATTGATACAAGCTATACAAATTTGCGCTCATTTCTTTGAAAAATAAAAAAAATGACTCGAGAACAGATAAGAACAAAAAGACCGAAGTGACGCGATGATGAAACGGGAATTTATAGATTTTCCCCATTCGTAGTTCTTCATTGCACTCATTTGTATTTGTAATAATTGTCGTTAATTATCGAGCCCATGTAATTATCACTCGCACCATACTATTAATACTATTTCTCATTATTAATATTATTATTATTATTATTATTATTATTATTATTATTATTATTATTATTATTTTTTAAGTTATGACGTAATTAGTGCTTTTTGCGTACTGACGCGTTTAATAATTATTGGTTAGTTTGTACTTTATTAGTCATAATCGACGATCGCCAATCACGAGCGTAAAACGGAAAAAGAGATGTGTCAAACTATTCAAGTTTCATCGTTATATGCAAATGTGTTTTTTTCCGTTTTTTTATGGAGGTGACTATGCATCACGCAAACAAAAGAGAAGAAATGATCGAAGTAGAAAATTGAACAAAAGCAGTAGTCCCAATCTTAAAACAAAAATATGCGCGTTTGAAAATTACGCGTTTCTCACATTTAATTTATTTTCAAAACACTGCTTTATCGTATTTTTATTACTAGGTTTTTACCGCGTCGACTCAATGCATGATCATATATTGTTTATTTATTTTTTTTTCATCCCTTTATCTATTTTTTTTATTTGTGCGAAAATCACCGGTTATCGACTAAGTCTTATTTATCATTTGTACAAAAATTTGTTATATAAGTTATGAAAAATTCTTGAGACGACTCAGCGTTACAGCGTCTAAATAGTATTACGTAAATTAACTTTTGTTTTTATTGTGGTATCGCGCAAAACTCGAACAATTTTTAACAACTTTTTATAAACTAGGAGCGAATTTTTCTTTACGCTTGGTGACAATCATACAAAAATCATTACAGTGGTAAAGACAAAGATTACCAATAGTTAACATTTGCGAACAAATCGATAATAAGCGAATGCGACACAAGCGTCGATTCTTTTATAATAAAAGAAAAGAACGTGACATTTGTTTTTCATTCTTTTTCAATTAAAATATAAAAGACGGATGAAAAAGGAAGTAGGGAAGGAAGTAGAATTTCCCTTCAGTATTACGCGCTCGTTCGACGTTTTGGAAACTCTGAGCCCTTTTGTTTCCTTAAAGCATTTTTCCATTATTTTATTATTAATTAATATTATTGCATAGTATTTAAATAAATGAAAGAGAAACAGAAGAAACAATTATATGAGTTTACAAACGTCGTGCTTCTTCATTATATCTTTTTTAAATCGTTAATTAAAAAGAATAAAATAAGCGATTATTCGAATCTTATGACTTTCCTGCAATGCAAGATCGCCGAAGCTCATTTTATGTATGATCCTCTTTCTCCACATCCGTTGTGTTTTTTATTATTATTATTATTATTATTATTATTATCGTCATGATCATCAATATTATTATTTTTGGTATCATTATTAGAATTTTTTATTACTTTTTTAGTAGTGTTTTAGTCTGGTAGTAAATAGTGAATTGTACATCTTTCATGTAAGAGTTTACATTTTCTTCCTACGTCTCTTTATTTTTTATCTGTTAACTAGGTTTTTCCTCTCTTTGTTCTATTTTATGTTTTTAGTTTTTTCTTTTCCGTTCATGTTTCTCATTTTTGTATCTTCCAAAGTATTAGGTACGAAATTAGTTCACAATAAAAACTAGCGAAGTTCAAGTCTGTTTTTGTAAAGGGTAAAAGTGGTCTTTTAGTTGATCGAAATTTTCATTACATCGTTCGAGCGTGTTCGCGAACTTAAGTATTAATATACAAAACATGATTCCTTCTCTAAGTTTTTTAACATTATTATTATTATTATTATTATTATTATTATTATTATTATTATTATTATTATTATTATTATTGTTGGATGAGTCGTGCGTTATTTTGCCGGGCCTTAACCCGTGTGTCGACTTCATGCTTGTGTTTTTTATCAAGCGATTTAACATCGCATTCATTATTATTATTATTATTATTATTATTATTATTATTATTATTAATTACTTATTCATTACAACTACTCATTAATAACAACTCCAACTTTTCGCGCATCATTTATTATTTTGCGTCACATGATTATTACCGTATTAACTTCAATCTTTTTTTGTACTTTTTACCGAATTTAATTCCGAATAGAGGAACGAGAAAAAAGCGCAGAGCGTTATTGTCCTAACGTGTGAAAGAAGTAGTAAGTCGGCGAGTATTTTTATTTTCCATATAAATCTCGCAATTTTTTTTAGTAAACTGAAACTTCCGAGAGTTTGTTGTAATTCTCGACTGATTTTCGTCAACTCGCTCGATTGCAGGTTGAAATGAGCGAGCTTCAAAAGTTTTCAGGTATACTCGAAATGATTCGAGAACTTTCAGAATACAAGTCTGGTTGAACGACCAATGCTTTTGAGAGAATGCAGATTCAAGATCAAGCAATTTCAAATAATTGAAAATTTTTTCATTGTATTGTTTTTTGTAATTTTACGATTTTGTACTCGAAAACATTTTTGAATTCAGAGTGTATTTTTAATTTTTACAGAAAAGGCTCATTGTAATTGTTTTTGAATATATGTTTGTAATATTGTTAAATGACTTTTTCATACGCCGCAGAAAGTATAAAAAGTAAAAAATAATGAAGTATAAAGTATTGACCTCAGCCTTAAATAGAAGTATTTGTATTTTGTGTAACACTGCGAAAGATCTAGTTTTGCATTTTCCGAAAGTAGAGGTTCGTTCATACATTGTTAATTTGCCCAACGCGCGCATGTACTTATTTTGACACCGTGCACTCGTTAATTTTTATCTATTTGTTTTAATGTAATGATTAATACGTGTTCTCGATATATCAAGACGCGTAATTTTAAAGTATTGACAGAAGACCGGAACAAGCTGGTAAATATATTTGCCACTCGCTTCATAAAATCTCACCAAAATCAAAGGCTCAACGATCTTAGCTTTATGAGAAAATACTGATGTAAGACCTTGCGACGTTCTTCGGCTTCTTTCGTCGATTCCCTCCATTAATTTTCAAACAAAATGAGAAGCAACGCGATTTGTACATATAACGTAGGCGCTTGAAACTTTTCCTTGATTTTTTCTTTACAGTGATAGATACGTCGAATATGTTTCGCAGAACTGATTTAACTCTTTTTTTTATTAATTATTGCGTTTATGTTTTATATTAAAAAAGTTGAACGATGCGGAACAGATAGCAGATACAGAATTAAATTTTTCCGAAAAGCAACAACACAACGTAGGACAAAATATGAAAAAAATTAAAAATAAAATGATTAAATAATTATCGTTGAGCATATAGCCATGCATTTTCTGATACTACATAAAAATTTTATTTTTTATTAATTAAGAATACTTGTGCAAAGTAAAACTCATTCTTAAATACGCACCGACCAATCGAATACACGACGGATTTTCTAGTGTCGCATGCAAGTCTTTTTCACTTCGAGAGTAAATTCTTAACGATCCATTCCACTCTTGCCGAAAGTGCAACCATAAAAACGGACGACGCGCGAACTTGATTTTTTTTGACGCGTTCATGTGTTTTGCATGCGCGCGACCGACGATAATAGAATTATAAATATATATATTTTTTTAATTTCTTTCCTCTGTTTCTCGCTATGAACTGCGAATTTAGTTCTCCAAACCCTCGCGAATTTGCATCTTTTTTATATATACATTTGATTGAATGTGCATGTTTGTCTGACGTTATACATGAGTAGAGAGGCAAGTTTCGAAGAAAATCGAGACCAAATGGAATAACGGAAAGCGAGTATATGGTAGAGATGAGAAAATGACGAGTATGAAAAAAACTCCGGAGAATATTGCATACGCGACACAAGAGGAAAATGAACGTGAAATACTACTGTCTCTCTTTTGTATGGTTTGTTATGTTATTATTTTAAAGATACAACCCAATTGTTCTTAATTTAAATGTAAAGCGTATTTTTGTTTGTTTTTTAGTTATTTTTTTGTTGTAAAATGCTTTTTAATAATATTTTCAGTTCACATTATTCTACCAACTGTGTTTTTATTTTATTTTATCCGCCTTTTTTATTTATATTTTCTGCCTATATCCCATGTTTACCTTATTCATGTTACTCATTTTTTTAAATCTCATCCTCTGTTTTTTATGTTCCTATGATTTGAGAAAAAAACAATGTAGTACTAAAAAGTGTCAAATCTCATTGCCTAAACGATAAACCCGTCAAGGCTATGGAAAACAATTAATTTTGATTTTAAATCAATAGAGTTCAAAGGGTTGATCGTCAATAAAAAAAGAAAATAAATAAAACATTCGAATAATAAATCATTTGTAGAGATTCTGACGCTATAATGACAGAATAATAATTGTATAGAGTTCTAAAAGTTTTCTGTATAATCTTGAACATTGATTATGAAAATGAGCAAAATTTTTGTCTTACCAGTGAAAAAAAAGGTGAACTTGTCTATACATTCCAGATCCTTTAACGATCGAAGATTAATTGTGTATTTTCTATGTAAGCGTAAAAAATGATACTCAAGATAATTTTTCAACTGTAATATTAACATACTCTGTATTTGGCGTAAGTACTCATTTAAAAAAAAGAGCTAAATAATAGCGTGAGCTATTTCTTTAATAACATTGGCTTTTTTAAAATACAAAAAAATAGAATTATTCTAGCAGAAATTCCGCCAAGTGTTGTTATAGATGAAAAAAAGTTTTTCAATTAAATGAGGCAAAAAAAATTGTTTTATGTGAGAAATGAAAAAGTCAAAAGGAATATTTTAATGAATGAAAAATTAATAACTGAGATGAATATAATTTTTGTAATAAAAAAGCCGCATACGAATTTCTGCTAGAACAAAAATAACCGCGCGAGGAATTCGCATGAGGATTGTTCCAATGTTAAAAAGTAAAAAAAAGAAAACTATTTTTAATTTCGCCCTTGATTTCATAAATTTTTTTATCGGTTAGTAGTGGGTGAAAAAAATATGTTGACGTATAGTCTACAATATTATAAAGTTTTTACTTTCACATATCACGAAAAATGACACGTATGTAAGACTGAACTCAAGGGAGAAACGTCAATCTTAATCCTCCGCGGATTTCACGCGTAAAGCTCTATCGGTAACATCTCCTTCTGCGCACTCATTAAAGTATAGGTAATGCTTGTTTTTAAAGTGATAACTTTTTGACTCGTAAAATTTAAAAATCAAACTTTTATTCGACAATAGAGCGATATAATTTACAAGGAAGTAGTGATTTTTGCCAAAAGGAGCTAGCAGAAGAATGAAGTAATCGTGATAAGCGAGTCGTCAACGTCCATCAACTGTGTTCTCGAAAGGGATAAGCATATGAGCATCATCGCAATAGCACGTCGCCGGAATTCGAAAGCTTTTCGCGTTTCACATATCAATTGTTAAAGCTTGGGGACGAAGAAAGTAAATTTCCTCGACATGGTTCGAGTATATTATTCAATTTATTGATATACAACAGAATAAAGCTTTTAAGCGGTCATTAATAAAATAAGAAAGACGTTGACGGTTCGCCGAGGGAATCAGGCTCATTCAGTGCGTCTGCACATCGTTAAAATAAAAAATAATTATTATTTTAAAAGTAATAAAAGGGGGTAAGCTATTGCAAAAGAATAAAGTAGTGATACGAATATGCTAGTCGTTTATCGGTGAGACGATCTTAATGATATATATTGCAAATGTTAATATATAGTGATGAAGTTGCAGGGAAACGAACGGGAAAATCGTTCTATTATTTAAGGCACTCACGCAATTAATGTGCACAAGATAATGTAAGTTTAATGCGTAATTATATAATAAGGGTGATGAGACGAACAAACAACAACACTGGAAAATTATACAATGTGTATAAGAAAAAAAATTCAGGTAAGGGAAGAAAGAGGAGAAAGTTTCTGAGGCGCTCGGTGATTGATTAATGGTTATTAAAAGTAAAATAACAAACAAAAAAACAAAATTTTTAGGATTTAGCGTTCAGATAGATAACTCATATATTTTTGTACGTTCGCACAATGCGCGCAAAAAACAGAACGAGCGCCCAGCGTTTTTTTCTCTCCGCGAGATTTTTACTTTGTTTAGATATTGAAAGCAGAAAGACAAAAAGTATCGCAAGATGAGGTATTTCACTAATATCTCGTGTTCTTAAAAATTACGAATAATATAAATTTGTTCGTAATTAAAAAATATATATAATGCACACTATTCTTCCCGGGCCCAAATAATGTTATACTTATGATAAAAAGAAAAGAAATGAGATAAGAAAAAACGTGTGAAGGGTGAATTTGCATAGTTGATTACTATTTTTCATTATTATTAATATTATTACTAATATTAATACTACTTCTTACATTATATTGTTGCATGCCTAGTTAACGTATTAAAAGAAACGAGCGCGAAAAAATACGCCAAATTCGATGGTTAAGGATTAGGTGATCGATTCTACGATGTTAAGGTTCTTATTAAATATAAGGAGATAAAAATAAGAAAAAAACCTCTTCGCTTGTACTGCGAATAATCGTTTTCGTTATTTTCTAATAATCAAGTAAATATAACATTCTTTGTATGCATAGGTGTATTCAACCACTACAAATGCATAAAACATAATACTGAATGAAAAGAAAATTTGAAGCTAAGAAAGTTTACCCGGATGAACTTTAATAAATGCTAGATTTTAATTAAACATAAAAAAGTAAGAAAGCATACTAATAAATCCGGGAGACTCAATTTTTCACCTAATCAAGACTTAAGAGTTATCATTTCGAAAAAAATTCAAATGATCACGAGGATTTTATCGATAATGAGTCTCTAAAATATATTACAACACATAACATCGAATTGAAATCAATTTAACCCTCAAGAAAATTCTAATGTTCGCGTAATGATCGAGATTTACAGTAAAATTTAAAACAAATAATTATTAAGTTCTTTGGAGTTAAAAAAAATTTAAAACACCGCAATGAATGTAAAAAAAGTATAAAAGAAAAAACATGAAAAATAAGAAATATAACGAGGGTATTTGACGATTACTCACTTGAATGTTTTAAGCACTTTGTTTCTGGTAAGACTGACAAATCAAACTAAAATTAAAAAATTTGGAATGGCTTAAATCAAATGCCTTCCACCTCGTCAATCAAACGCGATACTACAGTCATAGTAATTTAGTAGGGGAAAAACGCGAAAATAACACTTCGGTTTTATTTTCATAAGGTGACCCGATGAAATCGAGCCTGACGATGAAAAAACAAAACTGTTTGAATCTGTACGGAGTGTAGAAATATTCTTGCGAGATGTATAAAGATGAGTTATTTTTCTCGAAGAAAAGAAATTAAAAGAAAGATACTTAGAAGCGGTCCGTCCATGGATGTGACTACAAAACTTTAAGAAAAACATGAACCTATAAGAGGTGTTAATAAAAAAGTAGGATTTCCTTTTTCGTTATTTTCATTCCACCGAGAGATATCGTTAAATATTATTGTATATCACACATGTTGTTGCACAAAATTTTTTTAACGAAAGGAAGCTGTGTTTCTCGTCGCTTAATGTATTGTAACGAGAACGGATAAAAGGAGAAAACATAACAAAACGACAATATAAAAATTATGTATTACCTTTTCCGTTCCCTCGTGAGACTTGCTGTTGAAAAATATGAAAAAAATTAATAAATACGAATGATAGGAAGGCGTCTATCAATTTTTTCTCTAAGAATAGAATACACATACCAAAATGGTATACGAATACGAGTGACGCATCAGAGAAAAATTCAATATAAGTATAAAATAAAGTAATAATTTGATGTTAATAATAAAAAAACTTATGGTAAACTTTGTAGAATTTAGGAGTTTTTCGCACGTACGTTGAAATCTGAGACGTGTTTAATTGTTTTTCGTAATCAACCTATTTTTCAGATATTTAAAAACTATCTAAATGAAAGTCTAATGAAATCTTAATAATCTTTTATTGAGATATACATAAAAAATACTCGAAATACGCGTAATTTCATCTAAAAAGAGAAATAGGAAAAGCTAAAAATAATCCTAGAGAATACTTTTACTGAAAGTAAGAAAAACACAGTAGCCTGAGGTTAAAAGTATCGAGTGTTTTTTCATCGGCCATTTCATGGTGCCGCCCGCCATCTTGTTATTAAATTTTAAGTGTATACTTATACATACATGTTATTAAATATAACGATTGAATGTCTAGTCATGGCCTCTTGAAAAAACCTTTGCTACTTTGTATTGTTTATGGACAAGATACATTCATACATTTTAACTAAAAAATCTAATTACTTAATAATTACGATAGTCTGTAAACGTAAACGATTAACGATATATTCGAATATATCACCATAAGAATTTATTATCATTATTATCATTATTAATATTAACATTATTGCTATTTGACGTATTTATTACTATAATTTTCTCGAAATTATTGTTTATAGTTAAGTTGCACCATAATCATACAAAAATTGCAAATTTAATTGCCGAAGTCACTATTTTACTTATTGCGATGACTATTATTATTATTAACATTGCTATTATGATCATTGATATTATTATTGGTATAATTGCGAATCTATTTTTTATTGAGAGAGAGAGAGAGAGAGAGAGAGAGATACAATTAAAAGCGAGACGCAAAGTTACATTTAAATAATTTATTTTTTATTACTATGTAAGCATTGTCGTGATTCATTCCGTCAAACCTAACTCATATCTAATTACTAACTTTGTATACATGTATTTAAGTATTTATTATTATAACTATTATTAACTATTATTATTGCGTAATGTACTCGAGGTACATAATAATAATATTATTAAGATTAAGGAAATTGACGCAGAAAAAAATTTGACGCCAGCGGATTTAAACAATAAAAAAAGCGTTATTTGATGAGTCGTGTTTAAGCAAAGATAAGAGAAGATGCTTGCGTGAGTTAAAAAAAAGAATTTATTAAATCCACAAACAGTGCGCGCTTAGCAAGGTCAGTTCGAGATATGTATTTTTTTAAATTTTCAACACAAAAAATTAGCAAAAAAATTATGAAGAAATATACCAAAAAAAGAAGCGATAAATGGAGGATAATAAAAAAAACCTGGGAACAGAAAAACTATTTGTAGATTTATAGATTTACCGTATACTGATCAACGATGCAGTACACACGCTGTATGCTGAAAAGCAAAATTTTGCGCAACACGAGAAAATTAGAACAGAGTTATTGTAGTACTGAGAAAAAAATGAATTGAATCGAATCAGTAATGGAAATAAGGGAGAAGAATAAAAATGCAAAATAAAACAAGAAAAACAATGGAAGAACGTGAGGACGATTGATTGGTTGAAGCCCGGCAAGTCAGTCGATCGTTTTTATCATTTATTTTTTACTGATAGTATGTTGCAATTTTGCACAACCAAGCAACAAAAGTTAATATTTCATTCTTTTTCTTTCTTTGTTAACAGCTTAATAGTGGTATGCACACTTTTAATCTTTAATCGACGACTGATTTTCGAGCTCGCGAACAATCGACAAATCTCGTCATCTTTTTTTACTTACTGTACGATACATAAGTTTTATTTTTGTAAACTACTCTGTGGAGAACAATAAATGTTTTAAACAATTTATCTCTTGTTTATTTTTATTTTTTGTCAATTTTGTTCTTTATCTAGCGACACGACGAGAAAAATACTTCAGAATGTATAAAGATTATTCTTACTATTTTAATATATTTTTTTATTTTTATAATTAAACTTGTTTTTGCATTTATGTCGTGCTTCGACCAAAATCTGCACATAGATAAGCCAAAAAAAGAGGCCAAAGATCAGAAAAAAGGGAAATGGTAGTACTTTTATAATGCAGATCCCAATGACAAGAACAAGTTTAAAACGAAAGAAATGTGTTTTTAATAGTGTATGTAGATGAGAAAGACGGAAGATCGTAGTAGAGTAAAAGGCGCTTGAGAAAGATAGGGATCTCTGCAAGGACAGATCTGAGGCACGTACAACTATTAGAATAAATAAATATATATATATATATATATATGTCAATTACTCTAGGGAACATCACTGATATAAATAATTAAAAATAAAAATTTTTCGCGGATTGCACATTGAACAAATTTTTTTTTATAGAAAAACGTGAAAAAATTCTCGTGAAAAACCTTTAACAATCTCTCTGAGCATCGCTAAATATCACGTGTATCATCTCTCTCGCCTACAGTCTGACATTAACGCCTTCGCTCACTCGAGCTTACTTTCGCATCTTTTTTCCTGTCTTCGCGAAAGAAGTTGGTCCTTGTGATCGATACTTTAAACGAGGTTCCTTCTCTCGTGCGAAACTACGCGTAATATCCGCGTCTTGGTAGAGAAAATAAGCATGTGGGGCCAGTTTTTTGATTCGTAGTTGATAATTCGTAGGGTAAAAGAGAAAGAAAAATAAAAAGGGAGTTACATTGGTTTTTATTTGTTTACTGCCTAGTTTTGCTGAATAAAAGTATACGAATTTTGAATGATTGGTTTCTACTATCATTTTTTTTGACAGTTTATTAGAGATTTTATGCGCCAAGACTATGATTGCTTAATCTTTTCATAGTTATTAGGGTAAGTGAAAGTATAAAAAAAATTCGACCATTATACGCTTTCAGGTTGAATGTTGCAGTCGAGTGCAAAAGTGAAATAATCTAAGAGATTAGAAAGTTCTTTGATTGGATCGATGAGTTGCTTTGTTTCGTGTAATTGTATAAATTTTGCAATTCACGATAAAAAAATTACGCAAAAGAACATTGTATTTATTAAACTAGATTCTTTACTAATTTAAATAGCCTTCATTAAAAAAAAATTTTGTATTACATTTGTTTATCAAGATGCTATTTTATGTATAACTTTTAGAACTTGTGATGTTTACGGTCGTTCTAAATATTTATTATTATCACCTTAATTATTCAATCTATAAGAGTTAATCGAGGATTAAACAAAATTATTGAGATTAAGATAATCATCTTTGTTTTCAAATTCTTATCTAAATTATTATGTGTTACAATTTTCCAATAAAATATAATAACTTATTCTAACTATTTAATTTATAATATTGTTTCAAAATTAATAATGTACAATTTTTTAAAACTATAATATCGATAATACACAAAAGTTTTGCAAAAGTTTAATTAAAAACGATACTTTCTCTTTAAAAAAATAAAAGTACTTATCAAAATCTATCACATTAAAATTTTTTTTCTTTTTTTCAACAAATATCTGGAAGTCTTGCTGATTCCAAAATTAGAAAACCTTAAAAAATTAATTCATTAAAATAATTAAAAAACATTGTTTTATGAACAAAAACAATACTTTTTAATGAATGTAAATTTTGCACGTAAAAAATACGTGCTTTTTATATGAAAATAAATGTTAGCGATTGGTGAGTAATGCTATGCCATTGAGTAATAAAATATATTCGATACCATCTAATTACATTCGCACGCAAGTAAACCTATTGCATAAGTAAAAAATATTTCCGCATTTTTCCAGGATTACATAATCCGTACAGTGATGCCTTAAAGAAGTAAAGAAATAACCGGCAGAAAAAATCGAAATGATAAAAGGAAAAAAGGTTATTACAAAACGTCTATAGTAAACGCGTAAAAATAAAATGATACTGCTCTTAAGATAAGAAAAAATAAAGAACGTATTAAAAACTTCTGGCGAATCTTCGTAGAGTGGTGTATCAGCGAGGGTAGAAAGGTGAAAAAGAAGAAAAGAGATGGAGAATTGCCTCCTTTGTTTGAACGCGTCTGGCGAGACGATTCACGCACATTGAAGCTTGAAAAAATGCAGTGGCCCTTTGGAATGTGGTGCGCGCGCATTTGAGACTATTTTTTCTCCCGTATAGCAAGCGTAGGTGTTACAGCAAACGAACAAACAAATCACTTGTAAAGAAAGTATTGGGCGTTTCCTTTTTTAAGCATTGTAACAAATGTGTTTTCGTTTTTAATAGAGCAAATTAGTATTGTGTTAGAATGTCAGTTTTTGCATACATGTAAGAGTTTCTTCGTATGGTTTTCAGGAATTTGCGTTTGCGTTACATTATATATTATCTTTCTTTGTTTCTCGAATTTTATAACGTTAATGAAGTTGAATAGTTGCCGTGTACCCAATTTTATTTTAATGCGATCACTATTTTAATTATTACCAAAGAATTCTTTTTTAGTTTTGATATTTTTGGACACCTTAGCAAAAATTAAACTGACAAACGTATACATACTTTAAAGAATTAATAATTTAACTGCATACATATTTAACTAGAAATTGAAAAATTGTACAGACAAAAATCTTTCATAGCCATTCATTTATTATAATACTACCAATATTTCATACTTAATTTATAATTATACCCTGCACTATACATTCTTCAAAATTAAACTTTTAAGATTATTATCAAAAAGATTCACTTTTTAGTTATAAAGCTATGCTAGTAAATTAATTAATAAAACAAAAATAAAATTAATTCTATAATACTTATTTTTCCTTGGATATTATTTTATTAAGATACATTGTAATAAAAATATATGTAATAAATGTTAATATACTTGTAGTATGGTTTGTCTATTTTATTAATAATGGAAAAGTAAATAAAAGATTAAAAACAAAGTATTGACATTAGTAATATTATAAATGTACGTTGATAAATAATGTTTTTTAAAAAAAATAAAAGAAGTCTTGAATAAAAATACATATTAGCTATGAAATTTATTATTTAAAAAATATGAAAAATAATTATTTAATATTTAAACAATAAAGCATGAATTTTTTTTAAAATTTTCAAATTTTTGTAAAATTATTAGTTTTTTGGTTTTTAAAAAAATTTGAACAATTGGATTTAAATTTTTAATAAATATTTAATTTTCACTTCATGATTTGAATTTAGTAAATTTATTTATAATCGATTTAATTTTAAACTAGGTAAAATCAAATTAGAAAGTGAATTAGTATCAAAATTGAGTAAATTAAATAATAATTAAAATATAAAAACAAACATTAAAATATATAAAAAATACTAAGTCATTTTAAAAAAATTGAGGAAAATGCGTTTAATATTTTTTATGTATGTGATGACTAAATTTTATTTTATCCATATTTTTGCTCTACGTTTTCTATTAATTTACTTTTTATAACTTTGTAACAAAAATGAATGAAAGTAGTAAATAAAGATAATAAATAAGTTATGCTGCGACGAGTGTTTGATTTTGTTAAAGAACGTATGGAACTTAACAAGTTAAAATAGTAAATAATGAAAGAGAAAAACAATTACATTATCTGATAATGAAACTAACGATTAGTGTTAATATATAGATTAATTATATTATTAGTAGAGTATACTGATTGATATGGAATAATAATAATAACATTATGTCTATTATAAAGTATTTATATTCTCCAATTAAAAAAAAACTAGATTTTGCTCGTGTTGGACAATTTAATGTGATTCGTATTATTGAATTTTGATGATATAGGGAAAAAACGTAAAATATATGACGGAAAATATATAAAAGAAAAACCGGGAAACAGAGAAGTGAAGCAATCGGTCGTGTTTTATCTTCGTCGTGATTATTATTTTTGTGATATTCTGTACGTGATTTAAAATGGAAACACGTTAAAGTTTAAAAACTATTTTCTTCCTTTTATACGTATGTTAAAAAGACAGAAAGAGTGAGAAAGATTAATGTTTAGGAGGATGAAATAAAAAAAAAACTTTGTTATATAAAAGACAATCGCTATGAGCTCTGAATTTTTTTAAATGAAACGATTACATCTCTCATTTTAATCAAGCATTTCAATATATTTTATATTTCTTATTAATGAATGAGTGGCTCACATGTAAGGGTTTAGTTCACTTAAAAAAATTGAGAGTAGAAATGACGGGAGAAGTATAAAATAAACCGCCTTGTAAAACTTCCTCTTAATTTTTAATGTTATCTCTTCATTCATATGCAATAAACAAAGATTTCATTTTGGGTTAAGAGAAGCCAATTATTTAAAATAAGGGAAGTTTTACTCGTTCGTTAAATTTGTGTCAAAGTACTATTTCATTATGAGGAATGAAATGTTGATTATTAAGTAAGAAATCGATTAGACGATATAAAAACACGACCGTCTTTGCTAATTATTAATTGATGTTTGTCGTATATATATTACTGTACCCTTCAATTATACAACAGTATCGTACACTTTGATCACCAATAAATTCACCTAAATCTATACATACATCTAGACTATTTAAAATTTGAAAAAAAGAAAGATTGCTTATATAAATTGTCGAGTGCGATATATATATATATATATATATATATATATATATATATATATATATATACATTATACTCACAATTTATTTATCCATTATAAAAAATTATCGAAATACATAATATTCGTTATTTACTATAAATGTTTTCCTTTTAACAGCTAATACACACCTACTTATACAATTATACACACAGCAACTATTATAATTATGAAATTCATTCTCAAATTTTTTATGAAACGGACTGTGATCATTGCAATCGTTTTCTACTCTTACACTTGCTAAATTATTAAATAAGCACACATGTTTTGCAATAGAAGATAATCAAGGATGTGTGTAGAAACTATCTTAAAATGTTTTACGCGTAACAATATAAATATGTTCCCTGAATGTATTTGCATTCACGCCATTTAGATTATCCTAATAACAGAATGTGTGCGTTCCTGAACAAAGGAAAAGGAAAAAATAATTAATAAATCATAAATGATATAAAAAAAGACATGATATTAGTTGTTCTTTATAAGAATTATTGAAAAATCATAAAGCAAAACGAAAATGTTGGATGCCCAATTGCAGATGATAAATCCTTTATACTGTTAAACTGGAATGAGGATGATGAGAATAATGAATGAAACAAAATAATAAAAAATAAATAATACAAATAATAATGAAGAATAATATTCAGAATACCAAATACATAAGCAACATGTATTGTTTATGAAAAAAAAATTATAAACTCATACACAATTTACACACACAATTACACTTATTTAAACACATACCTATGTACATATAAATATAAATTATAGCAGGTTGAAAAATTAATAATTACGGGAACGTGAACAAAAAATGAGCACAATGATTAAAGAACTAAACGATAAGTTTGTATAATCGAGTAATAAAAAAAAATAAAAACGTTGAATGAAATAGATGAAAATTATGACGCTATATCTTTACAAGCGGAAAATCAAGAAAATAGATAAAAGTATGAGATATAGGATGGAAAATGATAAGACTTCAAATTTTTATCATGAGATAAAATACATTGTTAGCTTATTTTTCTATCAATTATCACATTATTGCTGCGATAATTATTATTCATATATTTTTCTTTATTTTAAGTTGAATTCGTAAAAAATATATAATATATGTAAGAATTAATAAAGCATGGAAGAGTCATTTTATAAAAAGTCATTAGAAACGAAATATTATATAAGTATTCTTTAAAACGGTTTTTAAAAATTTGTGTTGAAAGTCATATTTTTTACTCGCACCTGTGACGATATATATATATTGAGAATAATAACGTGAAGTTTTAAATATAATTTCTGTATTAAGTATACAGATCATCTACTGTTCTCATTATGGTATTATTATGATATTAAAAGTTAGAAAGTAATTCAGTTTAAAAAATTCTATTATTAATATATGTATGTCTTTAAAGGACACAATACTTTTTCGATTTAAAATATTTATCTTTCTTAAAATTTATTAAAAAAAATTAAATATATTTTCTCGTTCAATACAACCCCAAATTTTTGTTCAAATAAATGTTTTATTAATATATAAATACACAATAAATAACAGTACCTATTATAATAAATGATAAAAATGATAATAAGTAATATTTTTCTTAAAAATATTTTAATACTATCGTAAACAATTGAAAAACATGATTACTTTTAAGAGTATTTTTCTTAGTAATAATAACACCCTAATAAACGTTTAATTTTTTAAATAATTAAAAATTGTTATAATACAAAATGTAAAAAAATATGAAATATTATTTTTTATTTATAAAAAAATAAAGAAAATTTTATTGTTTCAATGTTTTTATATTTTTATTCTTCGTCAATTAATAGCTTATGTTCGCAGGTGCGAAATACGCGAACTTACGTACATACATCTGCCGTTTGTTGCTCAGCATTTGCAAGGCTTAATTTTAAAAATACATCATACACGCAGAGGGCTAAAAAGAAGAGATAGGGAGATTGAAATTGAGGGAGAAAGAAAGTAGAAGAGAGAAACGGTAAATAAAGAACGTAAAATGATAATGACATTATATTAATATGAATATCTAATTAACTAATTAATAATAAACAATAACGACGTTAATATATTTAAAAAACAGCTATGCTCTACATAAACTTTAACGATGAGTGAGTAAATAGTTTTTCTGTGAATCACTGCACCCATGCGCATGTGTTGAAAGAAAGAATATATCTTAAAAATAAATGCTTGCAACGATGAAAAAAATTGCATAAAGATAATAACTCTATAACAATTTTATTAATGAATTATTGTGCGTAATCCATTTATGTCATCTTTATGTCATTGTAAGTAGGCTTTTTTCTTCGAGTTAACAAATAAATAAAAAATCATAAATAAAAAAACAAAGTGAACTGTAACTGAACACCAAAACTGTAATAATATTTAAATGCCTGCTGAAAATTTAATATTTATATTTATATAATAAAAAATTAATAAACCATAAATAAATTATTTATTATAAGCGTCAGTATTTAAACAGTTAAAATTTAAACAGAAAAGTTGTAATAGATAGTGGAAAAAATTTCAAGAACAAGATCGTATTGTTTCAATTTGAAAAGGTTTCGAATAAAAAGAAAAAGTATTTTATTAAGTAATGGAGTCTATATGACTATTAATGTGTTAATTGATATGCAATGAAAATTTCTTTTTTACGATACTTTTTTCAACTAATTTGTTATAAATTTTAAACGAAGCTAAATGAACAAAATAATTATTAAAAACCAAGCATTCTTTCAAAAAATTATTAAACATTCGTATTTATGGATACATTTATTAATTTATTTTTTAAATAATTAATAACATAATCAAAAAATGGCGTTTAAAGGTAATTAATGGATGACTTTGCCCTTGGACGTTTTTAAATTTATAGCTTAATGATTATAGCTTACAGCATACTATAATGAAATAAATTTTAAGAAACTATAATGATAATATGACGATGACGATAAATAAGATTTTTTCAATTTGAATCGAGTAGAAAGTATCGTAGGCTAATGCTATTTTGTGCATAAAATAAAAAGAATTTAACAATTACCATATTCCATAACATTGTATTATATATTGTGTCAGTTGTATAAAAAAAAGTATATTTTCAATATTTATGATCTAATCGATTTTAACTATTTCTACTGAAATACGTACAAAGATTACAATAATCATTTGATTTACACTTTACACAATGTTAGTTTACTTTAAGCTTCTACACAATTAAGAGAAAAGTGAAATAAGATAGTACTACACGAAAAATCATTGCAAAATGTTTTACATATATGTTAAATATTTTAAATATTGTGAAGGCATTTTTTAACTAATAAAAGTTTTTCAAACAAAAATTAATATTATACTTAGATACAATTTACTTTTTCTATCATCCACTTTACATTTACTCATGTAGTATGTATATATTTTACCGCTAAATTTTGTATTAAGTTAAATAAACTATATTACTGCAATAAAAAATTGGTTCCTTCATACATTAAAATTATTCAAATACAAGAATTTAAATTTAATTTAAATTTAAATTTCATTTTTTACTTTAACTGGGGCATTTTTATAAAAAAATTTTAATTTTTCATTTATATTTATATATAATACTTTAAGCTCTTTCAATTTGACTATATTAGTTTAATAACAAGTAAAAAAATTATTACTTGATTAAAATTTGATTTCATTATAATTTAAAACCATTAATTTATATCGAATAAATTTTTAATAATTTTATTAAAAGCTTTTATTTTATATAAGCATGTATTGATTTCCTTAAATTATAATAAATTAATTATAAAATTAATAATGTTCAAAATACTGACTTGGAAATTTATAATAGAAATATTATTTTTAATTACGTTCAAAAATTTATTTTATATAATGAATTTAAAAATATTTGTTACTATTCATTTTATAAGAAGTTGTATTTTTTTATTTTTTTAGTATTTTTTTCATTTTATATTAATTATTTTTTAAGCAATTTTAATTGTATAGTTAATATAAAAATCTTATTCTTAAATAAATGAGATTTTATCCAAAATTGTAAAAACTGCATTATAAAATATTAATATACAGAAACTAAAATTTCTTTTTTTAGAACTATTCATAAATTTGGTTGCGAATCAATTTCTTTTCGTACTGTTTAAAATGAGCTTTTTTTACAAAAATGATAACACACTAAAGTTCTTTTGTAACATCGTTCATTACGAGCCAAGAGTAGTAAAGTACTATCGCAAATATTTTATAAAGTTGTATTTTTTTTTAAATTTAAAGTTCTTATAAGAATTATAAAAAGTATCGTTACAAGGGTACTTGTAACGAACAAATATTTTCGTTAAATAAGAAGATATTTTTTCTTATCAATTAATAATAATTTATGTTTAGTTTAAAATAATATTTAAGAAATTATAAAGAAAAGCAGCATATTATACCTCTAATACAACATATTTATATTTAAAATTTAATTTCTAGTTTAAAATAATAAAACTCGAAAATTTTTGTTTAGAATATTAAAATTTTTGTATAAAGTAAGAGTAAACATTAAAATTTATAAATCTCGCTTTATTCTCGAAAATGAATTAAAAAGCAATAAATATAAAAAAGTTAAATAAAGTCAATTCGAAAAAATCAAGAGCACATCAGAAATTCGTACATGAAGCTTTTGAGTAATTTATGATTCAGCCTTATAAACCGAAATAATAGCGTAAACTCCTGCGGCTAGTTGGCTACTTCCTGGAGTGCACACGATATCAATAGATCGATAGATATAAGGGAGAGGGAGGTAACTCAAAAGCAAAAAAATGACTTATCACAGTCATTGGTGTACATGAACGCCAACCTCTATATAGCTCAATGGCTACGGAACGATTATCGATCGTGCTGTTTTCGTATGACGATTAACTTTGTCACATCCTTCGTTTTTAAGGCTTATTTTACATGAACAACTCGTAAATAATTTCTTAAATACTTTAATGTTCTTTGTATTAAAAATGACACGTGAACGTTGAATTTTTAATTTTAAGTCTTTGAATTTTGAATTAAAAGGATGAATACTTTAATGTATTTATTACTCGAATAACCGCTTGTTTCTTCTATGAAAACATTGCATTATTCTCCCTTTTACAGATCGTATTCTCTGGAAAAGGATTATAATTGTTAAATTGTAATAATTATGATAACATTTATTTTAATGTAACAATAAAAGTACTTTAAAATAATTTTCCTATAACAATTAGCAAAAATCATGATATATGAATTTGGGTTAAGTTCGAATACTTTGATTGAGCATAGTTTAAATAAGAAATTATTTTTAAAGTATAAAATAATAATAATTATTTAAAAACTTTATGTAAATGATTTAAATTAAATGTTTTAAATTTTATCGAGTGTTCTAAATAAATCCCTCCATAACTGTTACTTACAGGTTTGTGATTATTTAAAAAAATAATTAAGGATTTAAAAAGAAAAATTACTATACTTTTACAGTTCACGAGGAATAATTTGTTCAGCACAAAAATTTCTTAACGTGTGAAAATGAATTACGATATTAAAAAAAATTTTTCGGTCGAGCTTTGCACATAAGTATTATTTACCAATTTGTAAGTATTTTTAAAAATTGTTTACGAGTTATTGTAAAAAGATATGCATGGAATCGGAAATAAAGAAATAATAAATTTGATAGGACTCGTGTTCTGATAGAAAAGTATGCGATACAAAAATCATAATAATAAATTTTATTTTTTCAATCTCACGGTAATAAAAATCATCACCATAGTTATTAATATTATAATTATTATCGTAATGCTTTAAAACTAGTGAATGTAAAATAATTGTAGAACAAGGAACATAATTTTTGTACATCTACAAGTATGTACTTAAAGTGCATAAACAATGAATGCATTAATTGTAATCCCAATTAAAATAAAGTAGCATATATTAATTAATATATAAAGCATAAGTATCAACTAATAAGTGCGTATTTGTAGGTTATATAATTTAAAACGTGTTATTCCTTGAACTTGTAACACCAATTCATAATTTATATTATACATTTACCAATATATAATACAAAGTTGAGAAAACAAACTGAAGTTATTCACAACTACTTGCAAATAAAAATTCGAAATTTTTAATGATTCTTTGACTACAGAAATAGATACACAAAAAAATTATATATGTAAGATGCAATTTTTCCTTTCTCGGTTATTTCAGTGTCCGTTTATTATTGATAGAATTTAAGCTGTCGTTTTAGGCGTGCCATGTACGACGTGTGTAGCTTAGCAATAGTGGTTGCAGAAGTAGAGAAATTAAAAAGCTCCTTCCCCCACGTGCATTTTTCTGCATAATCCAAATAATATGAAATAGCTGAGACGTGAATTTTAAAGTTATTGAAGAGTTTATTACAAAATATAAATCTGCATCAATATATTTATACTTGTATATTTTTATCGTCGAGGAAGAGTTAAATATACTTATACTGAGATACTGTATAGGCTTCGTTAGACCTGCATATTCGATATCAAGAATTTTAATCAGTTTTTGCATGAAAAATAATTATCTTGCAATATTTCATTTTTTAAATTTTACATTAATTCTTCGTACCTTTTATTATTAGAATTATATTTAAAAAATTTATTTTGAGATATACAACAGCGCTTACAAAATTAATAATTATTTATCTAATAATTGAATAATATGTACTTTTAATTTATGTTCTCAGTAAATGATAATTTTTTATAATATACTGGAAATTGAATAATTTAATACTTTATTAACACAATATAATTTTAATTGGTTTTATAAAAATATTTATAGTAATAATTGATTCACGTAATAATAGTAAAATAAAAACAATTTTCCAACGATAATAGTGATTATTTGTGCAAGATTAAAATAGAAAATAACATATTCAACAATAAATCCTTAAATAATATTACGAAAATTTAACAACGAAAATTGTTTTATCATTACTTCAGTAAGCTAACTCGAGTAAACAAAACCAAATAGAAAATAAATTTATTGTTTAATGACATTTCTTTCTTAATTTAAAATTTATTTAAATTCAAGAAAAACAACCCACTTTTCCCTTCTAGTTATTCTCGTAAATTTAAAAAAATTATAAATTTTTACAATGAAATAATATACTTGCTAGTCAGAAAATCTTCTGAGAAGAACAGCATTTCACTTAGATACATAAAAAAAGAAAAAGAGAGAGAGAGAGAGAGAGAGAGAGAACAAAGAAGAAAAAATACAATTAGTACAGAATAAAATTTTCAAATTTTAAATAATTTCATTTGAATTTATCTAATAAGAGTGATGATTGAAATATTTTTTATGTAATTCAAAAATATTTATTATTTAACTTTTAAAAAATAAATCTCATTTTTAATCTCAACTGGATTTTATTTTAGATAAAATTAAAAAAATTAAATTAGATAAAATTTTACATGAATCGAACAAATTTTTTAAAGAAATAAATCAAGAAATCCTTTTTTTATGTAAAAAATTGATTTATGTACTTTGAATAAAACATAAATATATTTAATTTATGAAGATATTATATAGAATTTTATTATATTTATTTATAAAATATAAACAAATAATTATATTTTTTAAAATAATTCATAGCAGTACAATTGAGAAGTAACAGTAAATTAAGGTAGCTTGGTTTGATATATTTGAGAATTAATTACCTTAATAAGTGTACTTTTGCATTTGAAGCATTTATCCAATTTTGCCAAAGTTACTTTTTTCTTTTAATTATTTGGGTATAAATATATACGTATAAATTATCGTAATTGCACAATGGTTGTCGTAATTAAAAATTCATAATGATTCCAATGTTGTCGAAAGTAAAAAAACAGAAAAAAATTACAACAAATACTTCAAAAATGATGAAAGAAATAAAAACGAATTATGTTTTGCTTGGTGAAACGAGTCTCAGAAGTACGAGGGAATGAGAATTTTATGAAAATGAAAAGAAAATTATTAAGTATGGAAGATAGATAGCGTAATAAAAG
The DNA here is from genome assembly GCA_018907195.1 of Dolichoris vasculosae. Classification (NCBI taxonomy): domain Eukaryota; kingdom Metazoa; phylum Arthropoda; class Insecta; order Hymenoptera; family Agaonidae; genus Dolichoris; species Dolichoris vasculosae. Next base: position 7,753,433 of record JACCHY010000010.1, on the reverse strand, counting down.
CAATGTGTAAAGAAGGATTTTCCTTTTAGTATTGACATAACCAATATAACGCAGAACACGCTTACGAATTACCGAGAGACGAGAGACAGAAATAAGAGTGAGAGGAACAGTCGACAGAAAACAAAATAAATGACGTCCTCGCCTCCTTATTTCCTTCCTTTTTTCTGAATAAGTGCAACATAGAGGAAGAAAAATGGCAAATTTACACGTAAATCTCATACGGTTATCGCTAGATAGGTGGCTTGTTTATTGTAAGGATACAAAAATGCAAAGCGGAAGTTATCAACAGTTGCGAGAGAGGAAGAAAAAAATAATTTTAATCGTTATGTATTAAATTAATTTTGTACTTTATACAGACTTTGTAATATTTTTTTACCGTTGGAAGATTTTATAATTATTTTTATTTCGGAGAAGTAAATATTTTTATAATCTAATAAGCATTTATTATATTATTTTTTAACGACTAGCTAAATATCAAAATAATGATTTTATCTTAATTATGAAATATATGAAACTGTTGACGAATAACTTGAAATTTTAGTTTCGATAATAAAACAAAAATAGATGAAAATAATACAACTAAAGAATTAAGTTATCAAATCAAACACGTATTATTGTTAAGTTTAAATGATAAAGAGTTACTGAAACTACAATTCTAACTTCTACAAATACATTATATACTCTTAAGTATTACGTAAGCAAAATGCTATACAACTTGTTTGAGAAATTTCATAGTTAACTTCTTTATCCAAAAGTTAGGTCTGCATAATTTGTTTATATACATCTTTATCGTTGTATATGATGAAAATATAAATACTTTAAATGAACTATTATTTAAAATTAATATTTATTATAATTATTCATCATTCAAATATTGATGTATATAATTAATTCTACAAGAGTCATTTCTAAAGTATTTTAAAATGAATATTAAAAAGCTTAAAATAATGTTGATAAAAATAAAAAATGTGTGAAACATTATTAAATTTAACTAAATTAGTACATCTTTTTAAACAGTTCTAATTATAACGGTTACAATAGCAATCCATGAAGTCTGTATAACGTTACATTTACCAAAGAAAAATCAATTTTTGCGTATCATAAATTTAGTATACTCGAGAGCATAAAACACAGAATCGTTTAAAACACAAAAAAGCACAGAATACAAGAAAAACTCACACAATGTAATTAGAGTATGTCAAATTTTTCGTCCTTTTGTCACCTTCTGAGACTGACTGTTTTCTTGAAAAAATTGTGCGACTTTCGTTGATGTTTTCATCATTTGTAGACCATGAATGTGCAAAAAAGTAATCAGTGATTGTACACTATTAGTATGATAATGAGTTACATTTTTAATAAAAAATTTAAACCGTAACATACTCTTGATAGGTTTAACAATGAAAACTTTTTTGCATGTTGATTATTAATTATTAAAGAAGCATACCCACTTCAACATACATACATGCGCGTGTATTGATACACATGCACATGTAGACGCATGCAAGCAGACACACACATATGTATAATGAAACAGAACAAAATCTTTTTGATCATTCACATAAATACTTTATATACTCTTGAGATTTAAACTCACCAAAGGAATATTTTACGTGTAAGAATAAACACTTTTACATATTTAAACTATTCATAATGAAATTAATACGTTTTAATATTTTTTGAGAGCCTAGTAAAAACATATATTTAATTTTCTTGTTATTCATTAGTTGTATTTAATTTTCTCTTTAAAAATTTACTCACGTATTGCCTTATAAGAATTTATAATGGATATGGTACCAAATTTTACTCAAATGCTTAATTTTAATAAATAGAGATACGAAAAATCAATAATTAATCTATTTAATAATCTCCTTAAATTTTCAAACAGATAAATGTAAACAATTTAATCTCTAATTAACCCAGCGAAATACATAATTTATTATATTTAAAAAAAAATCGATAAATTTCCGTTATTTCTTAAATAAAGCAAAGAACGTAATTTATCGATGTTTTTTTAGTTAACTCATTTTCAGGCTCTATAGAAGTTAGTTTCCTTCAATTGTAAATATTCACCAGGCTTTTACCGCATATTTCACTTATGCACACATACATATACGCTCCCATAGAGCATACACACGTAGAATTATTATCCTTGTGTAATTCGTGCACTGATCTCGACATTGTTGTCCTTTGCAGCAGGTTGGCTCGTGTTCCAATTTAATTAAAATGATTAAAATATTATCCTGATATAAGGTCTTTTTTAAGATGTAATGAGTGAAATAAATAATAAAGTGAAACTGTTATGATTCAGCCCAAGATATGTCGGTTTTTAATAGTATAGTTATCATGAATTATGCTTTTTACAGTTTTACAGGAAAGGTTTACGCTATAGGAAGTAAAAAAGTACTGTACACGTATATGCATGCCATTTCGTATTTTTTGAATAATGGCGAAGAATAAAGGCATATAGAGAGCATTAATTTGTTGAGCGTTTTTGTATGATGAGAAAAACGAACGTTGCCTAAGAGTCGTGAGAAAAATTATCTGCAAAAAGACAGCTTAAAGAGTTGATTTTTGTACTGCTTGAGAAACGAGTAAGGATTGGATGAAGTATGCTAGTTTGGAAAGTTTATCAATGTTAACGACCGAACGGCTAAGCCTAGAAAGCAACACACATCCTTAATCATAAATACAATGATACTACGAATAGTCGTTAGTTACAGTTGTCAAAAATAGTGTTACAAAAATAAATTGAACTAAGGGGGGAAAATTAGAAAGCTCGAATGATGAGAGTATAAAATGTGCAAATTAAGAAAGGAACCAAAAAAAATTTTTCGGGGCGATAGTTTGAAGGAAATATTGGAAGACAAATTTTCAACATACGAAACTATTTTATTCAAAACCTTTGATACAAAAAGCTCCTCATCTTAGAAAAATGACATAAATAAAATAGAATTGATAAATATGATAAATTTAATAATAGCTATCCACATATTCAGAAATTATGAAAGACCATGGAAAGGTAAGAAAGTAAAGGGAGATTTAAATGTTAAAAATATTAAAAAAAACAAAATAGTTGTGCATAAAATAAATTTTTTGATTCAGAACTTAGGCATTCCGATATATCGCAATATACATTAAAGTAATTGATATAAATAATTAATTCTAACTATTCTATCTCTATATTCTTCTACCGATTATATTTTTCTATTATATTTGTACGTTATATTGTAGACTTTAAACGACCAAGTGTCGTATTTATGAGAATGTAATGTTTGTGAAAAACAAAGAAGCGATGAATATTTTTTAGTTTATATTATAGTATAATCCACTTTATTAATGTTTAAGTTGATAAGATTTTTCATTTAGAGATGGTGGAACAATACAAGATATTGTTTTACATTTTACTAAAAACGCAGTTCCATTAAAATTTATTGCGTATGTACAAATTGTTGAATCGAATTTAAATAAAAATGAAGTTAAATCTTCAAATATTATTTTTTAATTTGAAAATTCTTTCGTTACCGATTAACTAAAACACAATCCATATTAAAATTATATTTGTATTACTATTGAATTACTCGTTAATATATTATCGATTATTGTATGACAACAGCTAAAATAAAATATTTTGAATTGTCAAAGATTAATTTTCTAAAACAAAATTTAATAGAATGTAATAGATCATATTTTAAATAATTAATATTAGTAAGTAAGCTAATTAAAAAATAGTTTAATCAGTACTATGTTATAAAAAATAATATATCAGCTACTTTCTTAAATAAAGAGCAAAAAAAATAATAAATCAGTAAAAATGAAAATGGACACCAATTTACAAATTTATTTTTTGGTAATTGGCTTTTCTGTTAACTGATTGTTTACTTGCATTATTAAACATAAAATTCTTTTTTCTGCTCTATTAGATTTACAATAACGTATGTAACGTTTATCTATTAGGAAAGGTGAGAATGGTACTTCTATAATAAAAGGTAAAAAATAGCTTTTCTTCCGATATCCCGAATCATAAGTTAAAAGTGACGGGAAATCTATCATTCCACAACTTAACCAGGTACAAAAAAAGAGAAAAATGAATAATAATCCGATGTTATATGTTTAACCATATTAAAAAAATAAGATGCGATTGAGAAATAAAAAATGACATATGTTTGAATACCCCGCAAAAATGTTACTGTTGTAAACGCTTCTTTCAAACTGTCTTGAAAAAAAAATTTTCGTCTGAATTAAAAATTAGTATTATCAAAATTAGTCAACCAGAAGCCAATAAAAGTACGATTATTTGTAACATAAGAAGTTTACCAAATTATCACATTGCAATTAAAAAAAAACTAATAAAAAATAATAAATTTAGATTATGACATAAAATGAAAGAAGTATCGATTACGATATATTATAAATAGTTAAGGAGATGCTGGGAGTTACGGATAAGTCACACTCACTCCTTATCATTTATAAACTTGAAATAACGAAAATTGATTGTTATTAAATTTGAAAATATTGAAAACAAGGACAGAACTTTTCTTTTTTATTATATTTATTTGTTATTTTAAAAAAAATATGGATAAACGTACAAAGTTTTTCGAACAAAAATTATCAAGATAAAGAAATAGAATAGATAAACTATTCGTAACTCCTAATTATTGATTCACGTTTGTTTGGTTTTTTATTATCAGAAGTTTCTATTTTTCCATAATATTATAGGATAATAAGGGATGAATATTTATTATTATACGATTTATGAATGCGATAATATACTATAAGCGTATTTTAGAAATATAAGAAATTGGGAAAAAATTTACACAAAAAAAACGTAGTCTCTAATAGAAATATGTATAATTATACATTATGCGTATTATGGCTATTCTTATTAAAAATAACTTGCGATTATCATTCAAATGTTGTCATTGAATTATGGATTATAATTAATAAACAAAAGAAATTATTACGACATATTATTAATATATTAAGTATCAGCATTGTCAACATTTATTACTTTGATCGTAATATAAAAATGCACAAATAATTGTGTATGAGACACGTCAACTTGAGTCGCATGTAAGAAAAAAATTAATATAATGCAACCACAAAGCAGTAAAAGAGAGAATGCTGAAGTATATATGAAATGGTATGAATTATATGGAAGATGAGAAAAAAACATTTTTTTCTTGTTATGAACTAAGTGTGCCTAGTCAATAGAATATATCTTGTCAATTTTAATATTATATATATATATATATATATATATATTATTACGATTATATTATTTAAACTTGATACCGTAATTATAATATAAAACCTATCGGACATAAACAAAATGGATAAAAAAAATAAAAAATAATAATGATACGACAATGATTGTGCTGTGTTGTACTACGAAATGTTGGCCTGTGACTTATATTTGTAGCTATATACAATACGTAAATAAATAATATATTATAAGTTGTGCCATTTTTTGAACCATCGATAAGAATTCAATATCGAGTCGCGAGAAGTTTCATTCTCTATAAGACGTCGGGAAAAAAATTAGTAAGCAAAAAAGGTTAATGATGCTTACTAGAATATGAACCAAAAAAAGAAGACCTATGTGATACAGAATATTTGCGTTTTCAGAGTTTGGCAACGCGAATTCAATTGTTTTCCATTACAATAAAAATATGTATGCACGTAAACGTAAGACTCTTTTATACAGACGCATTTCTTTTTTAAAGTTGAATAAATACATACCGAGGAAAATGAATCATTAAATTTCCGGAATAATCTCGAAGAATTATATAGAATTTCAGAAATAATAGAGAAAAAGTTACGGCTTTTGGTTCCTATAGAAAAAAATATCAATAAATTACACATAAAAAAGATTTTTCTATGCATTAGTACGATCGCGTATTAGTGTGTATATAGATATACTTGTAATGAAAGTAAATTTTTTACTACAAAAGAAGTAATTTTCTAAATAAAAATTTTATATATATAACACTTCATTTTTTAATTAAAAATTTTAGAAATAGAAGTTTAATTTTTTACTTTTGCAAAGTAAAAATTTATTCCAAAAATTGAAAAAAGTATCACGGATGAATGTGGCAATAAATGTTACATGTTTATGCTAAATTTATAATTTATAATTTGAGATTTATGATATCTTAGGTGGAAAATATGATTTTGAAAATCAGAAAAATAAATAAGTTGATTACTAAATCAATTATAGAAGATATCCATTTTATATATAAAAATTCGTTAAATAAAAAATATTCAAATCAGCATATTGTATGATATGAATAAATGTAGTTAGCTAATAAACATATATAAGGTAAATAAATTTTATTTTATATCAAAAATATAAAATAAATTTAATACAAATAAATCAAAATGGTTTCTATCTTAATAATTCAAGATTAAATTAATTAAAATATGGTCACTAAATTATAATAAATCATTGATTTTGTCAAAAATATTATTACCAAATTAAGTGCAAAAAAATAAAAATCAAATTAATATGTAAAAAAATATTTTTACAGAGTATTTGAGTCAAAAAAAGAATCGAATTAAAGAGACAAGTAGTACTATTTTAAATTATTATTTGCTGATTTGTTCATTGTTTGATCTTTGTATTCTAAAAAACTTATATTTTTTCATATCAAACTAAGAGGAAACTATTTACAATTTAACAAATAGTAATATGTAATAATAAAAAACTAATACATATATTAAGAATTTAAAGTAAGTATATCATAAGTTCAATATGAATTTTGATACTAATAATAATCAACATTTCTTCTGTGTCGTATATATGAAAAAAAAATAAATTCTTCATGATTCTTCCGATACTAATTCAAGATATTTTGTGTCGCCAAAACCTGAAAAAATAATTTTAAAAAAATTGAATAAGAGCCAGAGCTTACGTAGAAAAATAAAAAATTGGAAAGAGAAAAATGTATCACAAATATTTTTTCTACGACTCGAAATATCTTTTAAAACTGCCCTATAAATTCTTTTCATAAAATTTTTCCCATATTTCCAACATGTCCCTTCATCCCACAATAAGTAAAAAACCTCACTCTGTTATTTATGCAAAATCAAAATATTGACTGAATATATTGGCATATGTCGCATCTCGGCGATAAACGTTAACCGAAACCATATACAAAGAAAAAAGAAAAGAATTTTAAAAATAAATGAAGTTTTGGAATTATCATATCAAGGTTGGGTATGATATATGATATAAAGGGGCTATTTCTTTAAGATATGTACTAAATGGTCTGTTTTAATGTGTCACGGGCTACACGTACTGCATTATAATATCTAACAATAAAATATTTTGTTTGCTTCAAAATAGTGTTGAATTTCATTGTCTTAATGCCTTTACATTTTATTCTTGAATTAAATATGTAATGATACATATATTTTATATATTTTTTCATAGACTGCGTTATTTTATTTCTATTAAGATAAATTCTTATTTTCAATAAAAAAAAAAATTTTAATTTTATAATTTTAAAAATATAAAAATTCAATTCTTATAAAATATAAATTTTGAAATAGTTACTTTTTTTATTTGAAAAGTTTTATTATGGTTCCGAGTTGTTTTATATATTATATTTGTTGAATTCTAATTGATTATTTATAATAAAGATGTTTTATATTAATGTAAGTCATAAATTATGAGTTATATTTTTTATGATATTTTTATTTAATTCTAGAATAGTATAAGATTTAGTGAACATTGATACATTGTATAATCTGAACGTGAGTTTTATAACAATAAGAATAAAAGAATAGAAAAAAGCAAAGTTATAATGAACCAATAAAATCATGTTTCTTCTTTTTCTGTAATGAGACGTAATTCGATGGTTTATGTATTTAAAGTTAGTTCAAATTAAGTTCCTTTGTTCATTTATATGAAATGTACTATTAAAGAAGCAGTTAATAATTTATTTAAAATCTACATTTATGGTTTTATTATAGTTCGAGAAACAACTATTGTTATTAACATACATTGTTATACAAAGTGCACACTTGAATTTTTCCTATAAAAATGATTGGAAGCAATTTCTATTATATTAATATAATAATGTATGCAAAATAATAAATATATCTTGGTTATATGATTATTAGTAGTGGCTTGATGCATTATAATACAGTATTTGTAACATTCTTGTCAGATTTGTAAAACAATCTGAATATTTAAAAGATTTATATAATTTAAAGATACATTTTAAAACATAATATTATTATAAATATAATTTTTTTGTTCACATAATATATTATTTAATTTTTTAATTTTAATTTACAATTTTGTAAAAACTGCTGTTGTATATTCTTTATCTTTTTTTCGATGCGAGCTTACCTATGATCAATCAATGTATTGATGCATTCTCGGATCTAGTGACAAAAAACGAGGATGTAAGTACACAAGGACCTCTTATCGAAGTACTGACCTATCAAGGCTTGCATACCATCTTTTACAGTATGATTCCATCGTTTCAAGTATGAACTAGTTTAAGCACATGGTTATACAGCATCTGTAGTTCATTTTATATTATAAGATATAAAGTGATTTTAATAAAAAATAAAAATAAATATTTTCATTGATATTTATTATGGTTTGGTTAAAATAAAATAAATATTTTAAATTAATGTTATATTCATTGGTGTTATAATTTTTTGTAAAACTAAATTAAATTTATTTGTAACTATTAATGTGAGCAAGACTATCGATAATTAATTTGTAATTAATCAGACCTAAATAAAATATTTCGAATATTATATATATATATATATAAACTATTATTTCATTACTTAAATATAAAATGTCATTCAAATAAATTCAACTGTTTCAAATATTAGGAACATAATTTTTTTAAAAAATAGATATAACATACCTGAGCTTTTAGTGAGCTTTTATTTTTAATTATTTAAATTTTACTTTATAAACAATAAATATAACATTTATAGAATTATTGCATACAAAAAATATATTATCTTTATCTATTTCTCTTTTCACTTTAATAATGACATGCACTAGAACTGGCACAAAAATTTTTAATTAAAATAATTTTAAATAAACAAAATATTCCAAGTTTATTAAAATTAATTTTTATAAATAAATATTTAATTAAAATACAACAAATTTTTTAATAAAATCAGATTTTTTAATGGTACTGAATACTGATTCTTTTTATTTATAATACTGTTACTCCAGTTATGAAAAAAGTTATAAAGTTTAGATTATAAAGTTTAAATTATAAAGTTGAAGTCATTTATTTAAATTTTGATAAATATGTAGTATAAAATATATGTATATGCTCTAATAATTTGTAATCGAAGAAGTTATATACAGTTGAATTTTAATAGAATATAGTATTTAGCTATTAAAATTAATCTTGACTACTGTTAATAGAAATTTTTTTTTATTTAAAGTCTGATTCACCAATAAATACATTTTTTATGTTATTTCTTAAAATTTTATATTTTGAGATTATTTTATGTTAAATCTATAATTTAAACATTAACAATATGGCTGAAGATTATAACTTTTTAAAATTTTTTTGAAGCTTTACTTTATATTTTTCTTTTAATTGTATGTTTAAATTTTTGGATTTTAACTTTACAGTACAAAAGAAAATACAGAAAAAATCGTTACATAACATCGAATGAAACAGAATAAAAGAAAAAGTTAATGCAAGTATTTATGTTATGTGATAGCAATAATATTAATATATATAGTGCATTAAAAAAAAATATATATTTAAGTAATCAAACAAATTTGAGAAAATAACATAATACTTATAATTATAAAATTATTGTTTTTATAGTTATACATTTACTTAGCAAATAATAAAAATCATTATTATACGTTTTAAAAGTATAATAATATAATTTTAAAAAATAAATATAAAAACTAATATCATAAATTATAAAAATTAAACTAACTATTAAAATTAGTAAGAATTTTCAACACCATATTTTTTATTTGAATAATGTATTTTATTTAAAATTTATTTCGATAATAAATTTACAAAAAATCTAATCAACGTTTTAATTTTTTAACTTCTAATGAAAACATAAAACTTCTTTTAAAAATAAAATTATTACAATATAATTTTAAAATTCATTGATATCGTATTTGATGTTCAGTATATTTTTTATAATATACTATTATAGAACTATTATATAATAAGTTATATAATATAAGTTCTGTTATATAATAATCTGATTTATTTAATATGTATAATAGGATATTAAAAGTTTTTTAATGATATTCTAACATGAAATTTTAAAATGAAAATATATTTTCATCGTTTTTATATTCATGAATATTTGCACACATTCAAATGAATCTTTTTTAGATTACACACCAACTAGAATAGCTTTGAGATTAGAAAGTCTGAATTTCCTACGCTATCATCATTATTGTACTAAAGAAAAAAATATATAATAGAAAAAGAATTTTTCTAATTCTAAATTGCACAGTTTGAATATTTTAATTTATTTTTAATTATTTTAAGTAATATCGACAGTCAATATTGTATCTTGAAGACGCCATTATCGTTAAGTCATTGCGCTTAACGTTTATATAATATTTTATAACGTAAACAATCGCAAGGCACAAAATTTTAATTTGTCATATGAGCCGTATAATAAGATCTCTATTTTCGATCGTGAACTCAAATTTTGAAGCACGGTAAAAATATTTTAAGCTGATAATACAGAAATCAAATATTACTTTCAATATAAATATTTTCTAGCAAAAATTTTGGTACATTGCGTGACGGCCGAACATACGTAGAGTTTAACTACTGATCGCGTAATTTCTAGAAATATATACTTTAGGTTTCGTAGACAAGAAATATTGAAAAAAATTTTAAATAATTATCACAAATAATCTGATAATAAATTTATTAATATTTTACTATACTTATATTGTCATTATGAGATTCTATGTGAAAAACAGAAACAATATTATTATTTAGGCATTGTTTTCATAAGCTTATACAATATAATTTATATTTTTAAATTATTATCTTTTATATTTTATACACATTAAAAAGTTACATGATGTTTTAAATCTTTAAACACCTAAAAAGGACACAATTTCACAAATTCAAGCGAATGGTACTTATATTTAATGTTAGTATTAATTTTGATGTTTCGGTATTAAAAATTTCAGAAGAATAACTAATCTATTCAAATTTCATTGTTTAATTTAGTTAAGGTGATTAAGTTCAGATGTAGTTGTTCTTAAAAACTGTTTCTAGTAGAATAAAATATTTTAATTTATATAAATATATATAAATATAATATAAATATAATATTGTAATCAAACTAAAAAAAATTTTAAAATGGATTATACATAATTAAAAGAAAAAATAAACAAAATTATAATCAATATTATTATGAGCATTCAGAAAAATAAAAAATATTAATAGAAATTAAATAGAATAAAAAAATGAAAACTATCCTTAAAATAGACATATAAAATAATTCTAAAAATTTATAATAAAAGATATCAAGTTCGTAATAAATATGATTTGGACAGAAAAAACTATATACAAAAAAATTAAATCTAAAAATTTATTTAAAATTCTCTGATACTATTTTAATACTCATGATTTATAATGATAGAGTGCATTAAATAAATTTTCTTTTAAAAGAAATTTTATCTTTTTTCGTTTAAAATATGCATTATTATTATAAAATATTAATAAACAGTAGTATGAACGTATGAAAGAAATGCAAGTAACAACCAAATCTTTGTAATGCCCACTTTATTTCTTACAAGTTATCCTTTATTTTTTACCAATCACATAATTTTTCAAATTTATCAGAATTCGATACTTATTTACTAACAATGTATTACTTCTTATGATTTACATGCTGTAAGATAAAAACACCCATAACAAGTTCTAATTTAAAAATTGCAATTTATATTGAAACTGCATTTAGAGTAGATATATGGGAAATATATATCAAGTAAATACTGTATATCTATAATTAAGAATATTAAGTTTATTTCAAATAAGAATAAAGTTTTTATTTAAAATATTAGTTGTTTTACGACCCAATTAGAATATTTTTAAAAAAACTTGACTAAATATATTTTCATAATATTTGTTTTTATTTTATATTTTAATTTATTAGTTTATGAAAAAATCGTACAAAAACGATTTAAATGTATATTTTAAAAAATTCTTTAAATTAATTTATACTATTATAATTAATTATTTTAAAATATGTATTAAAGTAAAAAATATTATTATTTTATATTATAAAAATTCTAGGTTTAAAAATGTTCATATCAATTTTATTGAATAAAGCGTTTAATTTATTTTTACAAAAAATTGGTGTAAAGTACTTTGAACATAAATTATGATGCTATTAACGTTTTTAATACATTATTTTCATATTTTTAATATAAATTTATGTATTACAAAATAATTAATATCGTAAATATAACTTAAGATTAATATAACTTAAGCTTACGAAAAATATAAAATAAATAGCATTAAATTATTTTACAGTTAATATTAAATTTAAAAAATCAGGAATTATTCAATATCGTATTGTTTATCTTTATAAAAAACATTTGAATCAATATATTTATTCCATATGTATAAAAAATGCTCGATTCAAGTAAAACAAATCTAATTCAAAAAATTCTTAATTAATTTTTTAAAGAAAATTTATATTAGAGCAATATTTTAATTATGAACGTAGAAAAAAGATATATTTTATAAGTCTATATTTTAATAACTAATGATAAATAATATTTTTAAATATTGATACTTTATAAACAAAAAGCTTAAAAATAAATTATTAGAAATATATGTATTAAATAGTAATTTTAGTGTTATATTGGACAAACAAGACAAAAATCAGTAAGTTTATTTATTGGCAGCCATAAATTTGACTTAACCCTTTTTTAAGTTTAATATAAATAATAATGTTAATTTTTAAGTTTTTAAAAGAAAATTATAATTACATTCTTATAAGCTTTATACAATGCTGTAGAATAAATTTTAAAATATAATTTTAATTTATATTATATAAATGATATTACATTAAAATAAATAAAATTGGTTTAATAATAACGCATATTATTTAATCATCCTATTTATATAAAATATATATATTTTTTAAATACTAATTTGGAAATTTTTACGATTAAAATTATTATTTAAAGTTATTTTTCTTATTATAATTTTACTTTTTACATTAAGAAAAATTTAATTTATGTGTAAATAATTTTTATTGTTACTTTATTTAAAAAGAGTATTTTATTTTATAATACATATAATTTCATTAGATAGATACTATAAATTTTGAAAAATTTAGTATTTTAATATACTAATCAATAATATATTGAAAATATTAAAATCAAGAAAATTTCTCACCAAAATTTATTCCTAATATTTTTATTTTTCTAAATATATTCTATTTATAATTCTTTGTAAGATTTTTATTAATATAAAATACTTATAATATTTTTTCGTATATTATATTTCCACGATTTTTAAACATAATTTGCAACAGACTTAGTAGTTATAAAAATAATGCTTATCACGGATTTTTAAAAATCTTCATTTTGACAACTTACATATCGATTAAAATTCTTATTTATATATTATTTAAATTTCTTCTGAATAATTGATTTTAATTTTTCTTAAAATGATTACTTTTAAAATTTATTGAATTCATTAATAATTTGATTATTTATTTTCAGTTTTTCTTATTATTTTAATAAATATTGTATCGTAATTAAATTTTTTAGATATTATTACCTTTTTTTCAATATAATAATTCTAAATTAGAAATTTTTGTTGTTTATGTTTAATATTTTTATTTTATATTCAATGACTTTATTAAAAATATAATTGTTCAAAGATGTGATACGTTCAAAGAATAATTTTTTCATTTTATTTTATTGAGTTTTACGTCTTTTTTAATTTTTTATGGAAATTGCTTGCAATTCATATTATGATATTTATATCTTATATATTTTAAAAACATATTTTCTTTTTGATCCCATTAATTAACAGTCGTCATTTTTTAGAGATATTTTTTACATTTCTCGTAGTTTATAGAGTTGATTTATTGATTATATTTACTATACTATTTTCTAAATTATTTATAAGTACATATATTTTTTTTAAAAGTTTTTTTTAAGAGTTTTTAAATAAAATTTATAAAGATATAAACTCGTAATCAGAATTTATCGTAACTAAAATTAAATTATGATTGGTATATTAAAATTTATATAATAAAATTTCTTTTAAAAGAAATTTAAAAAATTTATAATCAATAGATATAATACCATTAAAAAAAACTCCATTCTCGAAAATTTTAGAAAAAAGAATTAAAATTCAAGGATTTGAGTTCATGAAATAATACATTCTCAAAAGGTAAATATTTCCCTGGAGGTTATACATCTACAATATCGACAGCTAAGTGAGAATGTCATGTCGCATCAGTTAGATCACTTGTACTACATATTCAACAATTATCACATATCAACAGAATACCGTAACAACAAGAAAAGATAGTCAAATGAAGGTTTCAATTGTTCTGTATTCTACAAACCTGTTAAAATAAATATAAAATGTATATATAAAAAAAATCAGAAAATACGTATAAAAATCATAGAACAATTGAAATAAATTATATTAATATAAAATTATGTATTATGTGTTTTTTTATAAAATCAAATCTATATAATAATCTACTAACAATTTTAAAGACCTTAGAAAAATATCAAATACCATTTAATTCTTTAAATATAAAATTGGATTATAAACAAGATGTACTCTATTCATTAAATTAAAAATAAATATAACCATATTGTCTCAAACGTGAATTAAAAAAAATAATTAAATAATATATTTAATTTTTATATAACGATACTATTTTTAAAACTGCTTTTTAATAAACAGAGTCAATTCCTTTCAGTTTTTCATAAATATATAATATAATAAATATAATTTAAAATTATTGAAAACATAAATATTTTTATTATTCATTAAAACTAAAGTAAATTAAATCTACAAAACATCATTGACAACAATCAAAATTCAAGATCAGACAATTGATATGTTGAAGTTTTTAGAAAAGATAAGACTACAAAATTAAAAGCATTGCTATCAATGAATATCATTATCATTTTTTGTAATTTTTTTATAAACTAATTAATTGAACTGAAAATGTGATAAATTTGTGAGAGTAAAAAATTTATAATTGAAACTCAATATTAATTTTTTTATTCTGAAATTTAACTTAAAGTCTAATTGATCTTCGAATCGCTAATAATAATAAAAACATCTTAAGTGCAATATATCAAAACTTACTCTAAATGCTATTATTTATTTCTGTCGAATTTGTCTATAAAAATATGATAAATACAATTTATAATAAAAAAAAACGTAAATACGAGTTTAAATGTATATTTAAACTCATTAAGTATTTATCTATTTTCTCGCGTCAAAATAATTTTTTGATATAGATAACAAAGTATAATTCGTCTAAGATGTAAACACACCTCTCAGACGATATTTTTCTCTTCCATGTCATACAACCTCATTCTACAAAATCCCTAATTTAATAGTAATGATGATTTTCTTCTAAATATCAATATAGTTTGCCCTGTAAATGTATAATAATTTTAATTATGATAATTAACGTAATAAGTTTCTAAACGTAAAATTACTTAAAATACAATTCATTAGTCATTTAATTATGAAAGTTTTAAGTGATAAAAAATGTTTAAATATTAAAAATTAATCTGAACATTTTTAAGATAAGATATTTTTCTCAAAACAATAACACTAACAAAATTACAAATTTAATTAAGTATAATAATTTATAGAATTTACTTTTAACGATAGTAAATTTTCAAATAACAATGGAACACTTACTTATTGAGTACTTTCTATGAATTTTTTAATAATAATAATAAGATTTAATTGTCAAAATTTTTATATTCAACAACGTTGATGAGTAGCAAAGCTGCCTATAATAAATAAGTAATAAAATATACATTACCTGCATAAATTAAATTTTAATACTTGAAGGAGAGTTTATAAGATTGAACTATAAATATAATAGAAAGACGATGTTACTATTTATTTATTTATTTATTTTAATTCACTACCATTTTTATTATATAACTAGTAACAATTAATTTTTTTGTTAAAATCTCAGATTCTTAAAGTCGTTTTCAACATTATTATTTACTAATCAAGTTATATTCTATTTACTATATATAAATAGTATATAATATTTTAGTATGATTATAATTATGAAAAAATGTAATACTCAGATAAAGTAGTAAATTTTATTTGATATTTAATTGATATTTAATATATTATTTACTTTGTCAATAATATTACAATGATATCAAAACTTTCATGTTTTTAAATTTTCAATTTATATATAAACTAATTATACATTGTCTTAAAAATATAATCTTTAATTTTCATGTCAAATTTATATTTTTAAGGTTTATCAGTGTTAAAATATATTTCATTACGGTTCTTAAAAATCGGATTAAAAATTTTGTATTTTGATTAAAGGGTTATTTTATGTACAGACATATAAAGATTTATAAATACTTTTATTACAAGGTCTGATTTTAATTTGCAAGTAAAATTTTATTATTCATAAATTTCATACCTAGTGTACTTATTTGAAAAACACAATAATGTCAATTGAACATAAATAAACGATAATGTTCGAAATTTATTAATTTCTTTAGATTGCATTTATTTTCATATCATTAAAAATTTTATGAATATATAGTAAAAAAAATTATATATACATAATATTATAAATGAGTTTTATACGTAGAAAAAATAATTTTTAAAATAAAATTACTATGTTTAAGATGCAATGTGTATATAGTACGTTTCAGTATCACGCTTTTTGATAAAGTTATATAATTAAGCTCTTCTTTTTAATAATAATACATTAAATTTATTAAAGTTTTAAAAATATACTTTGCTTTCTATTCTCAAAATTATAATCATAACTTTTTATGAATATTGAGATCAACTTAATTTATTGTATCACAATTAACAGTTCCTTAGTTATTTATAAATTAAATTATTCATTTTTTAAATTATTTTTATTATTAAAGTGTAAACTTAAAGAATTTTTATTTTTTTAACTAATAATTGATAATAATAAAAAATTAATAATAAAAGAGAAAAAAAATAAAAAAGAAATGGCTGTAATAACCACCATAACAACAATACGGAAACGATAAAAAGAATATCCATAAAACTCGTTCAATTTATTTTTATTGGGTAATTTGATAGAAATTCTCTGTATTGATTTAAATAAGAAATCGTGATTCATAAAATTGACTCATTTGAAAAATAAAAAATAAATCACTATTTATTTTTTACGAGATCTCTAAATCTGTTTTATTTTTAGCGAAGATATAACAAACGATTATATATTTTTATATACTTATGTTATATTTTAGATCTATAAATCTATAATATAGTTTTTGTTTTTTTCGATTTTTTTGTCATTTTTTTATTTTTTAATTCAAAACATAATCTACGCAAATTAAAAATGACAAATTCTATACATAAAAAATATTTTTAATTTATGTTAATATTATAAAAAAATTATTGTTTAGAAGAATCTGTATTCTAATTTTATGAATCATTCTTTTCAAAATAATATTTTTTACTAAAAATTAAAACTTTACTTTAAGTAAAAATTTTATTTTCTATTATAAATTTACTAGATAATATTTATCATTTCAGAAATTAATTAAAAAATTTATTTTATAACAAAATTAGCGAATCTTTAAATAATATCTAAAAATATTATAAACATATTTCTAAACTAATACTAATAAATATATTACTCAAAATTTTTTAAATAAAATCCATGAAATAATCGTTAAAATATGATATTTTTAAAAAGAATTATAATATATATATGTATTTATTAGATGTTTAAGAAATAATCTGGTATTCAGCTTTTATTATAAGGTTTTTATTATTCAGCTTGAATTATATTGTACTAAAATTATGTATTGTTAAAAAATTTTTCACGGATATATTTTTAATTAAATTATAGATTACTGTTTTAAAACATCAATTTCAATAAATTCACAAAACTAAAAAACTTAAATTTTCATTCATGATTAGCATATTGTGATTCTGCACATTCTTGTATAATTAATTAATTAGTAATGATTAATATTTTAAGCATATTTTTTAAATAAAAAATATGTTTCAAATATAGATTATTTAAAAGGCAAATACATAATCCATTAATAAATTTCTCTAATTTCATATGAATCATAAATATTAGTTTAAAAATAATTAACTTATAGTTGCTAAGACTTTATTTATCTATATGCTGAATTGAATAATTATTAAAATCAAATGTACATTATATTATTTTCATTTTCCTATTAAATTGTTTCTATTAAAATTGAAAAAGCTAATCCATCTATATATATATATATTAATTTATTAATAATAATATCTATTAATATTTATTATTATCAGTGAACTTAAATAATAAAAAACTATTTTTTTAATATGTAACATTTAATATAACTTTATATTTTATTAGTTTTATTAATGATCTTTATCTCTGCTTTTTTTTTGTCTTAAAATTTTTTTATAAATTTTTCACCTAATTCGATTCAAATAATTATTTATGAATATACAAAATAATATTTTAAGTATATATATAATAGTAAATTTGCTGAAAAAGAAAAACATAATGTAATCAAAGAAGTTAGTAAAGTTATGTGTACGTAAATTGTCTTGTGCATTATTTCTACTTGATTTTGCTCGAAAGTGACAAGAATCTAGTATGAATACACAATAGTAAGAAAATGTACCCTTACAGAGTCAAACAGAGCCATTTTCGTTATATCTATATCATTTTCATCCAGTGATACTATGCAACTCTTAATTATTTATAGGTATCGTTTTTGTTATTATCGTTATATTTTCAATTCTATATAGATAAAATAATTTTTACGTGTATAACGTTTTATCAACTATTTTTAAATATGAAATAAATGTCATAGTATAGTATACATAAAAAAAAATTTGAAAGTCAAACAAAAAATTTATAAATAATTTTTTTATTTATTTTAAATTTTATAACATAAATTATTCTCATCTCTCTTTCTCAAATGAATGAGAAAATGACAAAGAAAAAATCCAGCAGCAATCAGCATCTCTTATTTTCAATAATAGTAGTGTAAAAAAATTTAAATCATATGACCAACGAGGCAAATGAAGTGTGTATTCCATAAAATCGTAATAAATTAATATGCTGTTTTGACATTTACCTCTTTCTATCGCTCTAACTGTCTGTACAATAATGACTACTATAAGAGACACAAAACTTTATACTCTCTTTTTCTATTTTATAATTTTAATCTGATTTCTGTTTTCTATAAATAAGTTTATTTTGTATAAAAAAATTATCACATTTCTTCTTTATACTAATTTATTTGGATTGAAGTACAAACTACTTGAATTTTGAAGAGTGATAATTAAATATTTATAAATAAGATTAATACCAAAATAAAATTGTACTTCTTTTTACTTAAATTTTATTTGATATTGACATTTATTAATATAGTAATAAATTTTTTTATCTATTTAATATATTAATTTTATTAAAGTGATTATTATAATAAAATATGATAGACACATATTATCTTATTGTGATAAATGATTCGATAATGTAGAGTCATAAATATGTTGTTATTTTTGTTATTATTATTATTTTTAAAAATAATATTTACATCCAGCTTTATATTTATATTTTAATTATACATTTAAAGAATTTCTAAATCACAATGACGAATTTCTGGATATTTCTTCTGCAATAAAAAATTAATAAATTAATACTAAAACTAAATATTTAAATCATAAAATTCTACCTTTAATTTTAATTCAATTCTATCTATTTGTCCTCCAAGTAAATCAACAATATTTTCTCCATGTTTAAGTAAAAATGATTCAAGTTCATCTATGTCTTGCAATTTTTTAATTTCCTAGTATAAAATATTCAAATTAAATGTTTAAAATTTGTTGCCAGAATATTATTTTATAATTAATTAAAATATCTTACCTCGAACATTGCATTGAGATCTAACTTATCAAGATAGGATCTTGTTAGCTCCCTACCATCAAAGTCTAGCTCTGCTTTATACCTTACAAGACTATTACCCATATCTATACCTTTTACATCATGGATTGCTCGAATCTGTAATTTCAAAAATTTTACTAAACTTTTAAAAAGGTATGATTAAATTAATAATAAATACAATGCTTAAAATAGATTTTATTATTTTTTAATTTAAATAATTTAATACTTTATGCAAAACAAATGTTTGATTTTTTAATTTTCCTTAAAATACATAACATTTGAACATGTAATTTAAAATTACTTGTAAGTTCATGTTTTCACGTGTTTAATAATTAAAAGAACATCAATTTTAATATTTACTTATTTATATTATTTTTCATATGATTTTGTTTAAGTTTAATATTTAAAAAAACAATAGGATGTATCATTTTTTGTATCAATATTTGAAATCAAATATCAACCAGTACAAAAAATAATTGTTCTGATTAAAATGTTTAGTTATTATAATTTTGTTCTACATAAAAAGGATTATTACCATAATATCAGATTCCAATTCATCATTTATCTTGTTTAGATTTTCTCTTGGTATACTTTGACCAACCAAAGCAGCAACATTTGTGTAAATAATAAATGAAGCTACAGCACCTAAAAGTCCTCCAACAAGCAGTGAACCTACTGCATCATATTTCGGATTATTTGTGTAAGAAGTTAGTCCCATACAGCATGCAGCTATATTAACACCTATAACCTACATAAAAATTAATATATATATATATAGTTAATAATAACAAAAATAAAAAGACAAATAAATACATATTTTAATAATCTTATAACAAATTTAAAAAATTCAAATAATATTACTTATAATATATATCTATAAAAGTATTAAATTCTTAAATGTTCAAATAATAACGACTCATTACTTTTGAAACTAATATAGTATTTGATCTCCTTAATTCTTTAACAACCATATATGAGTGATATCATAAAATTATTTATCAACTCAAAACTTTCATTTTTTTTCTTAAATGAAATATTAATATATTTTTATAACAAATTACTATTGAAAATCCTTGATTAAACAAATTCGTAAAATAATTTTATTGTAATTATTGAATACAACTAATTTAAAACATTAAAAATTTACTTATATATTTTTTAACTTGCACAATTATAAAACTCGACAAGTTGAATCGTTGATGGTTGTTCAAATACTATAACTTACTGAAGCAAAGTCTTCCATCAAAACAACATTAACTGATGGATCGTGTCCATTTAGTACGTATTCTTGAAAACTCTTTCTTTTTTCCTTCGCACCTTTCTTGATTGAATTAATAGCAACTAATAATGTTGCTCCTTCAGAAACTAATGAACCCCCTAATATAAAGTATCCCCAAAAAAATGATTCCACTGCATTAGGAAATAAAAGCCCATGAATTCCATGATATATAGATAAACCAGTTCCAACACAAAAAATTCCTACTCCTGATATTAGGGAGGAAACATATTTCATATTTGTGTAACCATAAGGATGATCGGGATCTGGAGTCTATAATGAATTTTAAAAAGTTATTGACTATTATTTTCATATTTATATAATAAATAAATTTAATAACAAATTTTTAATTTAGTAAAATAAAGAAATATGTTACATTTCTTTTTACAAAAAGAAAACAGTTCAATAACAATTAGAATATTTAATAATATACAAAATTTATAAAAGAACAAATAAAATATAAAATATATTCATTTTTAACAAAATATAAGCTTCTTTACATCAACATTATCTAGAATCGTTTAAAATATTTATTTTAACTATTTACTCAATATTACTATTTACCTGAACAGATTTATGTATTCCATATGCTAATATCATCTGATTGACAGTATCAGCAGCTGAATGAATACATTCAGAAAACATACTGTGAGAGCCAGTGTAAAACCAGGCACAAAGTTTAAAAAGAAAATTACTTGCATTTCTATAAAAAATATTGATAAAAATTTATATAACAAATTCAAAAATAATCAAATTTCACTTATTTATATCTTACATCATAATAGCTGTTAAAACAACTTTACCGGATGAACCAAATAGCCCTTCATCTCGTTCCCGTGACTTACTTACAAGTTCCCGCCTATAGTCTCGCAGTCTTTTTTTAACAGTGAATACAGCTGAAACAATAAAAATAAATAATCTTATTTTAATTCTAACATATTTAAATAATTAAGCTTTTGCATTTACTTTGTTGATAAGCTTTCCGCTCAACATCTTTTTTACATATCTCTTTATACAATATTTCCTGAGATCCCCAAATTTCCAGTGCTCTGAAAATAGCATAGCCTATTTGCTAAATCATTTACACCAATTATAAAGGTATAAAAAGTTTATTCTGAAATAAGTTTACTTACTTAGCTTCGACATCTTTTCTCCAATAAACTGTGATTGGTGGTTCGAATTCATAAGGTGATCTTCTTTTTGTTTTTGGTAGAGATTCCAAATCTGATTGTTTAAGTAAAAAGTCAGATGTTGCTCTAACCGGTGTTATAAAATTTCTTTCTAAAGAAGATACCGACAAGTCTACTCTTAACCTCTTTCTTGGTTGAGCTGTATTAAAAAATAAGTTATATACTTGAAAAAAAATTATGATTGCATTAACAAAAAAATAATAAAAAATACTCAGGTCATATACATTTTTTTATTATAATTTCATTAACTGTTTTGTTATTGTCATCTGGTTTAACTCTTTCTGCATTTTTTGATTTAACTTTTTCTTTTTTTACATTATCAATAACAGCATCTGTAGTTTCAACATTTAGTACACGTTCTTTTAATTTTCCTAAATTTTCCTCATTTAATTGAACTATCTTTTGTTTAAATTCAGTTTTTATTTTTTGTACATTATTTTGAGTATTCTTTTCTACCTTGTCATTCTTGTATTTAGAATCATTTGAATTCAACCTTACAATTGTATTGTATAATTTCCTTGTATAATCAAATTTATTATGACAATGTTTTGAAGAATTAGAAACCATATAAATAAATTGCTGCTTTATAAAAGTACTCGTATGTCTTTTTGAAAGTCCTACTTGAAATAAATAAAACTGTTCTTGTCGACAACAATGTACTTTGCAACGAATAAATCTCAAAAGACTATAAGAGCGATGAAACATTTTTAAAGACTACTTTTTTCTGTAATATAAAATAATACAATTCATTTATAAAATTTGAAATAATACACATAAAATAATTTAATATTATATACCTACCTATATAAAAAAATATTATTATATTTAACCTATAAAAATATTACTTTTAACAATATTTCCGGTACAGAGTAAATAATTTAAATATATATTTACACACACTTCAATATATTATACAAACTTTAATATATAAAATATTTATTTTTTTAAAGGATAAATTTTATTTACACAACAATAAAATTAATTATTTTTTACGTTTATAAAATATTGTGACCATTTTTGATATTTAGACATACCTTATTAAACTATCTCACGAAATAATATACATTTTTAAATAAATCACAGTATTTGAATTTCATATGTAATATTCAAATTATATTAATAAATAAAAAACATAAATAAAAAAAATACTTTTGCAGTTGATTTGGCAGAAACCATTATTGATAATCTCTGCGTCGCAGTCAACCAAGTTCAAGTTTATAATGCTGTCATAAAACCAATGTTGATTTTTATACTTCAACGTCTACTAATTCTAATAATCTATAAAGATTCGAAAAAGACTAATAAAATGTATTTTTATTGTTATAAATCATAAATATTACAAAATAAAACATTTGATCTTTTTTTGAATATTAAAAATATCAATGAGGTATTTAAAGAAAAAAAGATAATAAATTCATTTTTGTTTATTTGTTTTTTCAATTATACAATGATAATTTATATATTTTCTATTGCACATTCTTAACAAATGTAACACTTAAAAATTATTTAATTCAGTCAGAAAGTTGAATACATTACATATTTTAAACAATTGTAAAAATAGTTATGGATATTTCAAGAAAGTGGTATTAAGAAAAAATAGCATATTTTATTTTCTGTAAATAAACAATAATAAAAATAAAGAAGAAACAACGCTTTATTTTATATACTTAACAGTATTAAAATTAGATTCCGTTATTCTGCTACATACGAAAAGATACATAATTTTATATATTTCGAAAAATAAAAGAACGAAATTTTACACAGTAAAAATCGTAAAAATTACATATTCTATTAGCACTTTTACACTTTAAATTTAATTTAAATATAACTTAAGCTTCGTATTTACAAGTTGAGTTTTGTACATTTTTAAAGCTTGGCAATTTTTAGAATATTTTTCCATTTCATAAAAATGTGTATTTATCTATTCTGGCTATTCACAAGAGACTGTTTATTCGATAACAGTACTGTAATAATATTTCGCAGTTCTTTCAATTCATTCATTAGAGTTGTTTTTTGATCCTCATTGTGTTTTTGTTGAATCTCCAATTGTTTTTCCATCCATGCACGATGTTTTTGCTGCATCAATTCATTGTGCTGTTTTATGCTTTGTACTGCTTCTCTAAAAAATAATTATTTTAATTGATAACTAATTAACTTCATTTTATACGATTATTTACATTTAACAAAATACGCATAATATTAAAAATAAATTTTGAGCAATAGAATCTAATATAAAACAATACATTTCTTTGAAATTGTATAAAATATTATAATTGTAACTCAATCAATAGAGTATAAAAATTATATATTTATATTATGAAATAATTATTATTTTAAAAATAGATTTAACATTATTATTCCAAAATATTATACAAAATTTTTTAAATAAATGCTTTACATCATTTATTATTTTTATTTAATATGAAATATTTTATTGCATTTTATTCTAAATAAAATATTAAATACAAGTTATATGTTGATTGTTTATTAACTAATTGTCAATTTATTCCTTAAAAAGTGTATAAAATAAGCATCAATTTAGCAATTAATTATTTTTAAAAAAATCAAAGAATAAATCTTATTATAAAGAATTTTGAAAATATAAATACTCTTAAAATATTTTTATTATATAAATTTAATAATTTGATTTATAAAAAAATATATTTTTAGAAAAAATTCTTTATTTTACTATTAATATTTAAATACTGATACATTTATTAAAAATAAAATTTTAATACTAGTATGAATTTTAACTACCAATACCTAATTATTAAATATTAATAATTAAATATCATGTTGATCATTTAACTTGAATAAAATTTATTTGAATTTACTAATTACTATAAAAAAAAAGCTTACTTTATAGTTTCTTTAATTTTATCCTCAATACTATTAGAATGTTTATTTGAAGAATAATGTTCTGAACCATAAAAATGGTTTTTCGTAACAACCATTCTTGCTTCATTATCTCGCTTATCTACATCATCTTTTATCAAGATTTTGTCGGTTTCTAGTTTCAAAACATCAGTTCGATCGATTGGAGAATTTATTCTAGAACTCATAGAATTCGTTGTATTGATATTCATAGGTTCTATATGAGCTGTAATATGATTAACTTTATTTTTGCTTGGTTCGTTAGCAACGATTAAGCGTACGAACTTAGTATTGGTAATATTTAAAGACGAGGGATTCATATCTACAGGTCGAAGTAGAAATTTGTTCTTGTTAGCAATTCTCTCATCTTCAGTTAGCTTCAACTTCTTATTCGGGGGTGGCCTGTCCTCCTTTTCTAATAACGAAGTCTGACTGTAGAAAAAAATATGATATAAATTATATGTATTTGATATTTAATATTTACATGTATCTTTATTTTTCTAAGTTTATGAAACACTTAATCTCAAAATATAAATATTTAAAATATTTTTTTTAAAATTGTATGAAAAAATTCATATTGATTTTGTAAATACAAAATCTAATTATTAATAAACTAAATTTATAAGTAATTTAAAACTTGAAAGTATACAAGCAAATAAACAATCACCAAAAAAATACAATAGCATAAATTTACTATAAAAGGACAAAGTTTATATTCTCAATATTAATGAATTTTTAATAAATTACTTCATTGATAAATTGATAGTACAAAACAATTAAAATATAATATTAAAATATAACTATAGTAACAAAGTTAAATATTATATAAAATATTTTCTTGTCTTACACTTTAATCTTAGAAACTAGACCCAACATTAAAAAGATTACTTCACAAGTAAATTTCAAATGATATTTTGTTAAACAATTTTTTTATTCTATCTAAAATATTCTTAAGAAAAATGTAAAACTTAAGAATAATATAAAATAATTTGTTTACAAAATTGTACACGTACAAAAATAATAAGATTTATAAATATAATTAAAACTGGTTTGAAAATAAAAATTAGCTGTAGATAGAACTTAAAAATCTTTTAATTAAAAACAATTATTTTATATAAATAATTGATGTATTTTAATGATTACTATGTTTACTAATAATACTACAAAAATTAACAACATACCCTATTATCGAATCTGATACACAGATATTTGGATTATCATTATATTTGTATACGTGAGAAAAATCTATTTCAAACTCCTGATTCGTTGTTGTTATTTCTTGATCGAGAACAACATTAGTAATTATTTGTGGCACACGTTCTTCTGGAACCGCAATATTTTTCGCTTCAAGAAAGAGCGAATGTTCGGATATAGTGCAATTATCATCGATTTTAGTATCACTGTCGTTAGGGAGGGTAGCAAGAAAGGCATCCTCGATAACTTGTTCTTGGTCCTCTGTAGAAACTGCACTTAAATTATTAAATTCAAGTGTTGATGTTGTAATTATATCTTCTTCATCTAAAGAATATATTAATTTAGCACATAATAAAATAGCTTTTTTATTTAAGAAATTGTATTGTGTAAAATTTTCTTTAGATATATTAAAAGACTTTTATTCATTCAAATATTTTTTAATTAATTGAATGAAAAGTAGTTTTTTCTTGTTTTTTTGTAATAACATTTAATAACTTACCGATAATACTTTCAACGGGAAACCAAGTATCTAAAGATTTATTTGGTACAACAGTGACCTTATCATTTATCCTACTTTCATTAGCTGAGTTGCTAAACTTAATGTTGGTATAACTATGATCAGAGAATTTTGAAGTATCCAGATCCAAATTTTCCGCTAAAAGATTCTGTATGAATTCATACCTTTCATCAGAAACGGGGGTATGGAAAATATTGTGCAGTTCATTGTAAAAAGGACATTCAAAAATATCCTTTTCAGATGCATCTTCTAGATTACATTTTATATACAAATTTTTAAGCATAAATAATTTATATTTTATCTGCTCAGCAGTTTTCTGGTAATCTGCATCCCTTAAAATGCGAACTAACTTTTGTAATTTTTCATCTTCTAAACTATCACTAGAATACGATCCAGTAGTCAATTCTTGAACTGTCTTTAGCAGAAGTTTTACTTCTTTTGTGCTCCAATTTACATCTAAATTTATAATATAATATAATTGATTAAATTTAGATTTAATAATTATTTAAAAAAGAAAATATTACAAATAATATAATTTAAAAATTTTAATAACTTGTAGATTTAAAAACTATACACTTCATAAAAGATTTACATTTATATAACAATTTTATAATATTTATGAATCGCGTACTTATATATTACATTAATATTAAGAATAAAATTATAAAGTTGAAATATTATAATTATTAAAATTTTCTTGGATCTTTATAAAATTTTCATATACTCGATTAGTTGAAGTTATTTTACAAATTTATGTAATTTCAGAATAAAATACTTTTATATATTTAAATACTCAATACTGAAAAACGAACCTTTATTGTTGTTCTGAGATTTTTCTTTAATCTTATCTCGAAAATCTGCGAAATTAAGTGAATCATTTTGCATATTGTTGGAAAAATTCGATTGAATCATCATCTCATGAGTAAATTGTCGTTCGAAAAGCTTTTTATACAAATTGTAGAAAGGAAATCGTTGCACTGCTTCGATTTCTACGTATGACGTATGTACATTAAGAAAATCAGTTTTTAATTGAATTAATCTATTCATAATTTGCTGTTTGGATCTACAATATCCATTTTCTGCTAAACTTTGTCTCAGATCCTCTGCAGATTTTTCAGTATTTTTATAAGCATCTTCGGCAATATTTAAATCTTGTATCAAAGTTAAAAGAACAATAGTTTCTTCAATAGACCAAGAATCATCCGATCTTATTTTTCTTTTTTCTTTTAAGCGACATTTTTTATACTCTCTTCCCCAGAACATATCTAAACATGGATAGAACATGCACTCTGAAGGATTTTCGTTATTATCAAAACCTATCTTATAATCTATATACATTGTCCTTAAATTAATCAGTGCATTTTTTACTTGTTCAGTACTTCTATCAAAGCCTGCATTTTGCATGGCTTCAGCTATCATTCTTACTGCAACTGGAGAAAAAAACGTAAGAGTCAATTCATTTTTCAATTTCATAGACTTAATTATGTTGAGCATCTTTTGGATTTCGCCTTTATTCCAATCAATTGGATCACTAGGAAACTGTATGAAGCATTCATCTTGACTACTTGTGTCATAGTCTTCCGAATCAATGCCATTAGAATTGTTTACATCTCTGTATATTTCACGAAGTTCTTGAAAAAAGGGGCATTCTTTTAAACTCCCATTTATTGCTTTTTGTCTTTCACAAGCTAAAAAATTCTTCCTTAGTGTTGTTAACTTTAAGTGTACCTGCCTATCAGTTCGAGTCCAACCTTTTTTGAGCATTAAGTGACTCAACAGACTAGACATCTTAGTAACAGAATATTTGTTAAGAAAATTATTTTCTTTTATCAAATTTAACATGCATACGACTTCTTCTTGATCCCAACGGTTGCGTCTTTTAAATTCATCCTTTGGATCATAATCTATAGTCATAGTACCAACATCTGTTGGTTCTAAAAGTCCATAATCGTCCATAGTTAATAGTGGTATATTTACCATTGATGATGTTTCTAAAAAAATAAAATTTTCTTTTTTTAATATTTAATCATTAATCAGAAAATTATACAAAATTTTATATAACTAAATGTAAATATAAATATCTCTTATTTATATTTCTTTTCATTATTAAAAAATTATTGAAATATAAAATACTATCAAAATTCCTTCTTTTAAAATAAGCAAACGTGTATTAACTTTACAATATTTAAATATCTTTTAAATATTCGATATACATAAAAATATAATAAAAAATCATAACTGAATAAAAGTAATACATATCAAAAGATTTAATCTTAAACAATAAAAATAATCTAAAAAGATAATCAAGTATTGTACAATAAAACTATTGATAAAAAAATTAAAAATAAATTTAAGATTATTTTTGAGTTTTATTATTGAATTTAAAATAATTAAATTTAATTTCTATAAGCTTAACTTTTTTAAATCCAAATACTTTTATTATATAAAGCATTTAGAATTCTTATAGTATTTTATATTTTTGAAAGTATACACAAGGCATATAATTATAATGTAATAGTTTTAAATTTATTTTGCTTAGTAATAATTAATAAAAAACACTTAATAATTATAAAAATTTAACTAAATAAAATGTGATTTTATCCTTGTAAAATTTTCGTGATGTACGTAATTAACCCGAATATTAACATTGTAAATTAAAAATTGATTTAAATTTAAACTATATGCATACTATATATACGTTCGTGTGCATGTTATGTTAACATTCACATAGATAGACAAAAAATATAATCATTTGGTTAAGTAAACAATATTAAACGGTAAAATTGACAGCAATATGTAGAGAATGACGTACCGTAAGTTACTTCTTATTTTTTTATTATAATAAAGTCTGAAAAGAACAAAAGAACCTAATATTAATTCGTCATCAATCGGCCATTTAACTTTGAAGTCAATCATACAAAGTCTCATACTGTTGGATCTCGAGCAAATAATCAAACATTAAAGTTTTAAAGAAATTACCGGAAAACAACAAAAAAAACTCACTTTACTGCAAAGTGTCCAATATTAAGAAGATTTAGGTTATAATGACGCACACAGAAATTTCGTGTGTCGAGGCTCTTGCAATATAAATATGCAATATAAATAATATGTTCAATGCATCATTGTGTTTCAACTTTCCTACTCTCCTTCACCAAACAAAGTAAATCGCATTTTCGAAGTAAGTATCGATCATTTAAGAAAATTGTATACAGTTTACAATATACAAGCAGGGTAACGTTTTCACGCGAGTAAACGTTTTGACGCGATACTTTGCCTAAGGACACAGGCACGATCCGCATTCCCCAGATAGCCGTCTTTTATGTTTTGACACAAGAGTTCGACCTGACGACCACAGTAGGAACAACGCGAGCGCTGAACAATGCGAAGCTCAAAGGCGTTTCATAAACGCGCCAAATTCGCGTAAGAAAACAATTCGAACTGAGCTTACTCCTTGACTTATCACTCAAAGATCCTTGCACGAAAATTTTTATTATTAAAACCGTAACGGAAAATATTTATTATCTAATAACCGGTGGTGCGGTGGCTTCTTTTGTTTTTATTTCAATGTGAATCGATATTCTACACCTAAATATTTATGAACTAAAACATCTAACCTAAAATCAATAGATGTATACTATTGCTCCATCTTTTGTTATAAATCGAAGTTACAGAATAAATAACAACACCTTTTAAGTGGAATTTCAGATACTTTATTTATACCTTTTCATTAATTAGATCAACAACTTAAGAAAGAACTATCATCCTACATTATAATTGCTTCATTTAAAAACTTCGTTTCTTTTTCATTAAACATTTTGATTTAAAAACATTATTATTAGTAATAGAAATACAAAAATAAATTATAAAATATGTATATTCCTATCCGAATATATAAATTATTAATTTAGTTATTAATAAATTAGTCTCGATTAATCGGATTCTTTTTACTTGATAGGAGTAAAGTATGACAAGCGAAAAAATAAACGATCAAAGCCGTTACTTTCTATAATTGTTTTATTACGTGTATTAAAAATATTTTACAAAGCTTATAACTTCTTTTTTTTATCAAAACAAACATGCATTGCAAATATTTAATTAACGACAAGTGACACGTATTCGAAAAAATCCATATTCTTTAAAAGAAAAATAGTATTGTACACGAATGAGTAAAAAAATACATCGATACAATATAAAAAGCATACATAATAATAAATAAATTTAAAAAAAAAATAATCCAAATATGACAAAATATTGTAATAAAAATAAATTAAATTTTTGTTTTATTTCATTCCAAAACGAATAATTATTTAAAACAAAAATATTTTTTAACTCAAAATTGCAACTGGAGTTTATACACGTAAAATGTATTAAAAAAACTATATTTCATGGCATTCAACTCAATCAAATACGGTATGACTTTAATAACACAATAATCCTTTTAATTAATAGTTTTTAACGATACTGAATTTTAATTTACTTAAGATAATAATCGAGTAAATTTTTATTTATTATTTCAAAATATATTTGTTGTAAGAAATTTTAGAAGAATTTTATTTTTTGTCATAACGGGATGAAATAGCGGAATCGAACCGCGTCTTCTAGTGACTATATGGTATCTTCTATATGGTCAAAAGATTTTTTTCTACGAGCGCCATGATTATGTTAATCTTTTCGGTAATGGACGGCGAGTTTTGGATGAAGTCTACCAAAATCTAACTTTTGAATTAATACGGGAATATCTTTCTACTTTATCGCTCGGGTGCTCTTTTCAATCCCCTCTCCCATATAAATCAATAGAGTATTAATTTATATTTTACAATATAAGTGTTTGTACAGAGTACGCGTCACTTTTAAACATACTGTAACAAAATATTTTGTAAACTATTAAAATATTACCATTAAATTATTCAAATTATTTGCAACACAAGGGTGCTCTAAAATATATTTCAAATAATATTTAACCCAATTAGATTATTACAAAATTTATGAATGCAATGATAAATGAAATGATTAGCAAATTATAGAGGTGTAAATAAAGAAAAAAATACGAGATTACCTACAATTGTAAAAATAATTTTGCTTGTATACTAATATTAATCCGTCATATAACAAGTTTGAAGTCTCTTCTTTTTATTAATTAGGAGTTCGATTTTCAGATCAAATATTTGCTATTGAAATTCTACATCCCGAGGTAAATGTTCGTATCAGAAATACTTAGAACCTATTATGGCAGATTAATATTGAAATAACAATTGATTATATCTAACATGTAAATTAATTATAAGGTTCACTTTAAATAAAATATTTTTCTTTATTTTTCAAAAATTTTTTTTTCTTTGTCATATCTGTTTCTATCTATTTTAACTTTCTTAATTGAAGAAAATCTGATACAAATAGTAACTAATCTTTAAAATTTCTATTGTACAACAATGATACAGAAATAATTATTTATTGTATTAGGCCAATGTGACAATTTATAGATATCTTAATAACACTTACATACTAATACTAATTAATATTTTATTTTTTTAATATTAATTTTGAAAAAATCTATTATTGGACCATTATAGTCCTACTATGATTTTAGTTAAATCGTATTTGAACTTATATTTTATATTTAAGCTAATATATTGATTTTAGTTTATTTTTAAATACTTTTTTAAATTTTCATTATTCAGTACAGGATTATAATCAAATAAAAAATAGCAGGTGCCAAATACTAATGTACTACTTATGTTTTTATGCTAATCAATGAAATAAAACTATTTTTATTTATGATTATTGAAATTAAATAATATTCTAATAACATTAATTTACTTCATCTGATTGTGCGATTCAATGAAGTATTATATTTGTTAAGAAAAGCCCAAGTGTGCGATTCAATGAAATATTATATTTGTTAAGAAAAACCCAAGATACGCGCAAGAAAAAAGAAAAACATCGCCTTTTTTTGAAAGAAAATAAAAAGTATGTGTAATCGAAGAAATTGAATTACGCATGATTGAAATATTAAACTAGAATAAATTGTTGTTCTTAAACCCTTCCATTTTTTTATGTATTTCTATTCTTTTTAATACCCTCATAACGAATATTTCACTATATATATATGATAAATTAATAAATGATTAGTATATATATGCATTATAATTCATTTTTCATTTAAAATCAATGTAAATAATTATTTTTAATTTGTTTTATTATTTCAGTAATTAGAACATAACGTATTTTTTAATTATTTAAGAAAGTCCTGTAGTTTAATGATATTATAGAATAATATTACCATATATTCCTATTAACTATTAATAATAATCTTTTTAATAACACTTATAATAAATAATTAGATTTTAAAAAATAATAAAATTTTATCGAAAACTAAGCAATAAAAATTATAATTATTAATCACAATTTTCAAAAGTAAATCTAATAAAAAATCTAAGAAAAAAATACACCATTCAAATAGTATATAATTGTTTTAATGATAGCACTTTAATAAAGGTTATATTTTTAATATGTTTTAGTTACTTTATAAAACAAAAATTTTCATCTTTTTATGAAAAATATTTGGAATAAAATTTATAAAAATAATTATATAAATAAAAATACTGAAATTCGTTAAATTTATTTGAATTTTTAAATATTGGTATAGTAATGATTTAGTAATAAAAAGTTCCAAAAACGTTGAATGTACGTAGTCAATTTTAATATAAGAAAGACTTAAAGAAAGAAATGCAAGAAGATTGGTATCAATTTAAAAAAGCATTCTTTGCAAAAACAGAAGATATCGATTTTGCTCAAATAAAATTACGTCCTGTTCCTTTGTTGAGTTTTTCGAAATTTTTATTAGCGATACACAATAATTTGTGAATAAAATTCACTTAATACTTTTAGTTGATAAAAATATAGTTTTTAACATTGAGATATATGAATTTAAAAAAATATATTTACTATAAGTTTTGCAATCAAACTTTGTAGAATAAAATTACAAAAAATTTATATCTATTTATTTTGGATATCCTAAAAAAGTTTTCTTAACGAATTTTTCAAAAATATGATTGAAAATCATATAGTAAAAATACATATCGTATTTGGATTATAATGTATAATTTCAAATCTATTTTTCTTCCTTTATTTAATAATAACATTATTTGCGCTCGTTTACTAAGGTTTTATTTTATTTTATTATTTTTTATTATTATTCATTTATTGTTTAAAATTAAGTTGTCTAAAATAACATAAATCTATAAAACCACTAACTATATTTTATCTGATAAAATGATATAATACGATAATAATAATTTTTCTTATAACGTATGTTTTCTTAGTATATTAATATTATATTTATATTTCATCAATTGATATATTCAAATAAGTAATAATATTTCTAAAGTGCAAAATAATTCTTTATGACTCATATTTATTCGAAGTAAATTTATCTTACCCGATTTAATATTCAAGATAATTAATAAATTAAGTCAATCAATAGCTAATTTATACTATTTATCATTATTAGTTAAAAAAAATATTTTTTTAAAATATGAATAAATTATAATGATAATTAATATTTATTAGTGTATGAAATAATATCATAAATTTGAAAATTGTTGTGATTGTTTAGTTGTTATTTTCAAATTTTTGTGAAACAAATTTTATTTGGCTTTTTCTGATAAAGAAATAATTAGTTATAAAAATTTAATGGAAAATAATACTGTTTCAAAATCGTAATCTAATATTATCAAAGAGCAAGAATAAATTACATGTATTCAGTACAGATTCTTTTGACTAATATTTATAGTTATTTTTACTTTTAGGTTTCTAAATACTTTAGTTATTTAGACATTTTAGTTAGTGAAACTTGCTTTACCCATAACAAATTATGAAGAAAATATTTACGTATGTATTTGAATATACATAATTGAAAAAATAAAGCAAATTATTACATCGTCATAATTATAAAAATAAATCAATTGAATTGTAGCTAAAATTTGACTAAGAAAGATTGAAAAACA
Organism: Dolichoris vasculosae; assembly: GCA_018907195.1. NCBI lineage: Eukaryota > Metazoa > Arthropoda > Insecta > Hymenoptera > Agaonidae > Dolichoris > Dolichoris vasculosae. Next base: position 7,718,234 of record JACCHY010000010.1, on the reverse strand, counting down.
TCAACTATTTTTGTTCGGCAATGAATAAGCTAATAATATTTATATATCAAATGTCGGTAAAACTAAGCAATTTACTAATGCAAATTTTATAATATAAAATTTGTTTTGAATAAAAAATATTTAGCCGGCAATGAAAACCTGGAAAAATCTTTTGTTTATCTATAAATATTCATTTTATGATTAATTTTACTAATTCTCTATCTAACATCATAATTCTTATGGAATCTTGTATTTTACAAATTATGTTTAACAATACTAGACTAGAATAAAGTATAATTTAATAAAAATAAATTAAATTTTTACATAAAATCATTAGATTTCACAAAATAGTAGGGTAGAAAAATAGATTAATCGATATTGAGTTTTGAAAGTATGTGCCTATATAAAAACTGAAAAGAAATTGGCCTTTTTTTTAAAAGGCAAATAAATTAAAGTATTTCATTATGCAAAAGAATCATCTGTACACTCTTTTAATATCAAATCTTGTCCCAGTTCCTGTTCCCCGTTTACTGTTCCTACTTTCCCTTTTACTTACACGCTTGCGCGTTCGATTGATTAGCAGACTCAATGATGTTCTTTACCGCGAATAACGATAAGTACTTTTTTGGTTGATAATTATAAATTTTGACCTTTGTAAAATATTTTTAATTCATACAAAATGTCTAAATTTACTTTTGGTACTCCCACTACTACTGCAACAACACAAAACTTTGGATTCCCTACGCAAGCGTAAGTAAATATATTTGAATCTAACCTCATTTATTCAAAATATTTATTGTACTTTATTTAAAAATAAACTATTATTGATTTAAAATTCAGTGTTTATTCTATCTATTTTTTATGCCTAAGATTGAAAATATACGATTAACATTTAAAAATATAATTTGAGAAAAAAAATTAAATATTAGCACAATACATATTGCTAAAAGTTTAAAAATAATTTTTAGACAAGCAACTATGGGTTTTAACACGGGCACTGCAACATTTAGTAATATTGCTGTGGCTTCAGCACCAGCACAACCGGTGGCTCAAACAGGGACTTCAACGTTGAATTTTAATTTTAGTAATGTATCTGCACCTGTGTCTCAAACTGGTCAATCTACTGGCTTAACCTTAGGAGGGAGTACGTTAACTTCTGGTAGTAGTCTTTTCCCAAGTAATACAGCTCAAACTCAACCGATCCAGCTAGGTCAGGCAACTCAACAATCACAATCGACTCAATCAACTGGACTGATGTTTGGTACTCCAACAGCTAAATCATCAGGCTTGACTTTTGGAACTTCGGCTACAACTGGAGTTTTGACAACTACAGGAGGTTTAACAGCTGGAACAAATTTGATGAGTGGAGGTCAAACAACTGGAAATTTAACATTTGGTACTCCTTCAACAACCACTGGATTAACATTTGGCACAACTACAACTACCACAGGAGGTTTAAATTTTGGTACTGCTTCAACAACTGGAAATTTATCATTTGTAACAACAAGTACTGCTGCCCCACTTTCTAGTAGTTTGAGTTGGAACTTTGGTGGTATCGCTACCACTACTTGTACTGTTTGTAAGATTTTATAATTTTATTTAAAACTAATGTATCATCTATTATTTCTTTAATATGAACAGTATAAAATTCAATTATATAATATGTTATATTGTAATAAATATTTTATTTTACAAATTTATAAAATAAAATTGATATATTAATGATAAAATATAAATATTAAATATTTTATTTGAGAATTCCAGTCTTTCATTGTATATTTACACAATAAATTATTAGAAATTAATTTATGTAATAAAATTATAAACTATATTTTAAAAATATTTGACCTTAAAAAAAGAATTGTTTAAGAATTATTTAATTTCTTAATAATGATAATTCTAGTATATATTAAAATTTGGAAAATATAGAATTATTTTTTAATTTAATTTCGTGGATACAAATTAAAATATAATATAAATGTATTTAATAGCTTCGCTATTAAATTCAACGTCAAGTGGACTTTTTGGTACAAAACCTACAACAACTCCAACGATAGCTCTTACCACAGCATCTACAACTATTAATCGTGGACTTGGTGGATTAGATGTATCAATTAGTAATAAAGGTCTTGCACAGGGCAGCACTAGTCCTACAGCTGCTAAGGAAAATTTATTACCAAATGAACTAATGCAAACAATTGATGGTTTTAAGTAAGTACATTTAAAATCCATATTTTCACTATCATCGTTAGAATTCATCTACATTTTCAATATATAAATAATTTAATAAAGTCATTTAGTACTGTATATATATAAATTAATTAATTATTTAAAATAAAATACAAATTCCATTTTCTTATCAGAGAGTTTGTTAAAACACAAAAAGTTCTGAGCTCTGATATAGCAAGAGGCTCGGCAAGACCACTCAACAGGTGTTCAGAAGATACTGCTTCTTTAATGGAAATTCTTACAACATTAGCTGGTTCTGTTCAAAGAGATCGATCATTAGCAGATAAACTTAAACAAGACACAGCAAAAGCACTACAAAATGCTGAAATAGCACAGAGAACACATGATACACCTGCAGGATTACAATATGAAAACAATGCACCATTACTGTTTTTCATGGAACTTTCAGAAAACTTTGAGCACGATCTAATGTTATTCAAGTCACAAATAGAAACAACTGAGAAACACATACAAACTATGATGTCTCCTAAAACATTAACGCCACAAGGTAGTTATAATATAATTTAATAAATTATTCATAATGGTTTACTTCATAATAAAGAGTTGAGTTGCATTAATAATGGCAACTGTTGTACAATAATTTTTGTGACAAAAAAGTTATCTTATATTGAACTCATATAAAAGTTGTATATATATATAATAATATTGCTTAATATTAATATAGAAACTTAAATTAAAAAAATTCTTTACTTTATATTTTAATATGTATATATAGGGTTAATATTGTAATAATTATAATTTTAAATATGTGAAAGTATTATGATCATAATATTAAAATAATATTTAAAAATATATAACATATATATTGCAGAGTTGACAATGGCAATGAATAAATTGCACGAGTCTCTTGTAGCAGTTGCTGGAAGACTTCAAGGAGTGCACTCAAAAGTGCAACAACAAAAAGAACAATATCTAAACTTTAGAAAGTATGTTTTAAAAGATAGTACAAATGTTTTTGAAGATATTAAAACAAATGGAAAGTCAAACAGGAATAGCATAGGAAAAGTAACAAGTGGCCCAACACCATTCGGTCCAGGTATTTTATAATTTTAATTAACAGATTTATATATCATGATTTTATTTTATTTTTTTATAATTAAGAAGTTTGATATATCTAATAAAAATTTAACTTTTGAGTTACTTTTAATATATTTAAAAATTTTGAATTTAGTACATTGTACATAATATTTTTAAAAATATCAAGTTTGAATTTAAATATAAAAAAAATATTTAAAAAAATTAAATATTATTGTTAGATGTAAATATTGATGTAAGTTGATTTTTGTATGTACAATATATATATGTTTACAAACATACATTTATTTATATACATATTTTTTTATTTAGGAAATAGAAGCTTTTTATCTTCTACAGCTTTAAATTCAGCTCAAACACCTGGTTATGGCACTCCAAATCCATTAAGTAAGATAGATTTTTATATTTTAATAATAAATCAGTTAAATTTAAATTCATAATAAAAGTTTCTTTGTGTTATTATACTATACAAATTCCAATATTCAGGTCTGGCAAGGATTTAGAGCAAGGTAGAAGTTTGCTAACATTTTCTGACACTTACAAACTTTAAAATTACCTGCAAGTGTAACTTAGATAATATATACTTTCTTTGAATTACAGCTCTAGAAAATCCGCATCTATTTACTTGTCAGTTTGCCTCTATGTTAGCTTATTTTTATAAAAATTTGTTACATAAATTATATATAAGTTCTTATTTTACTTTGCTTATACTTCTTTTACGAATAACATTTAGTTTTCCTAGTATTAAAATTAATTTTAATAAAAAGTATTGAGCATTAATAACAATAAAATATGTTACAACTCTTCTCTTACCTTTTCAGGAGAAAATTAGGCTGTATTCTAATTTTTTATTGAGGTACTGAAAATTTATTTTTCTTGCTTGTATATTGTGTTTTCACTTTTGGGATATTAATGGCTCATCCATGTAAATAATTACTAATAAAAAAATTGATTCGTACAATTATTTTTCAAATTAAATTACAATTTTAATTTATCATTGCTTTGCCTTCATGCTTTTAATAATACATATAGATACATTAACAATTAGAAATTATAATTGCAACATTTAAATAATATTATTAAAATAATGTATAAATGTTATTTTTGTGTAAAATGTTCATTTATGTTAAATATGATTTATTCTAAGTAATTAAAAAAGTTATATAAGAAATTAAAATAAATTAACTTTGTTCTTACAAATTTTTAATTCAAATAAACATAATTTATGAATGAAAATATGCTAGATTATTATTATAATATTATACCATATCAGTTAAGTATATTATACAATGTGTTCTATGTTGCTTTATATATAATTTCTAAAATAAGTTTTTTAAACAAATTGTAATATTGCAAATTACTAATTTAATTAATTCATTAATTCATTGCAATTATAATATAAGAATTAAAATTTTAACTTCATTGCTTTGATTATTAGAATTGATTCTAATTTTACTAAAATGATTAAAGAAATATTTGTTATAACAGTTTAAAAAATTTCTATAAAAAAATTAGTTTTTTAATATTTAAAAAAGAAAAATTTATAAAATAGATTTATAGTAACTCTTACGTCTCATTGATTATTAATAAAATTTCGAGATAGTACAAAATAAATTTAATCAATTTTTATTTAATTTTTGTTCACAGTTTGGGGAAACGTTACTTCAACGGCTTCGACTAATTTCTCTGGACATGCAACGATGAAACCCCCAACAACTGGTTTGAATTTTAATTCACCAAGTAATCTAACAGCACCTCTATCCACTACGGATTCAAATTCGAGTTTTCAGTTACAAAAACCACCCATTGGTAGTAAAAGAGGAAAACATTGATCTTGTTTTCAATTATGCAAATGTAAAATAATGAAAATATTTCACACAATTAGACATTTTGTAATTAATTTGAATAGCATTTATAATTTTGTATATTATGTTAAAATTTTTAAATAAAACTACTTTCTTTTCAAAACCAAAGTGGTATTCATAATTTATCATTATATCTTTTTATTATTTTTGTTTAAAGTAAATTTTTAAAAAAATTTCTTGGTTTTAATAAGTATAAAAATTTAATAAAGCTATAAAAAGGATAGATGTATCTGATGTAATAATAAAGTGTTTTTAAATTAAAATGATAATAATAAAAATAATAAGTTTATCTCCTTAATAAAATTATAATGCAATCATATAAACGTATTTTGATCATTAACTTCTCTATCACTTATCTGCATAAACACTTTATACTCTAAATCTCGAGAAATGTCATCGATTATCTGCAACTTTTGTATTATTGCAGTTTCTTTGCGTAATCACGAAGATAAATATCTTCAGTGATTTTATAACTGATTAAAAAATCCAATAATAATGATTCTAAATTCAGTTTTGAATATATATGTACAATAAATATATGTTTCTAATTTTTCACAATGATTTAGATTTCTATATAAATATATATTTAAAATACTGTAAAATAAAAAATATTATCTATAAGACATTTAATGTAATATTTTTGACATTTGTGTTTAAAAAAATTATAATTAATTTTGAAATAATTAGTAGTATAATTATTTTCCATAAAAATATGAATATCGACATCATGTATAATCAAAAAACTATTTTTGTAATATTATTACATTAAACTTAAATCTTGAAATTAACCAATTAACTTATCACTGGTATACATAGATTATATTAATTAAATAATAATTATAATAATTTTATTATTTAAATGACATCTTTCTGTATTTTAGGTAAACCTTTCTTTTTTAGATCCATATTAGACTAATCTAATCATAATTTTAAGTAATGTATTAATTTTGTGCAAAGGATAAGGTAATAATATATCATATATTTAAGCATTTTATGAAATATTTTTAAAGTTAACTTTTATATAATGTTTGTAAAACTATTATAAATTTTATAAAAATAAAATAGTTAACATTAAAAAATCATATAAGACAAAAAACAAAAAAAATGTTTTTGCGACAAAAATATATTTATTATCAATAATTAATTTAAAAAAAGTAAATGCTTTTTTAAAATAAAATACAAAAAATAAAAAATAAAACGATAAAAGTCAAATATTTTAAATACTTTAATAAATATTTTCTAAATTCTAAATACAAAATCTAATGATAAAATGGAAATGAAAACTTAAACCATCGAATTGATTTTTCTATTACAATTATAATTTTCTAAAAGAACATATGCATTTAATAATTTATATTATTTTTCAATCGAATATTTGGTCCATAATATTGACATTTATTAATTATTTAATATTTTACTACTTTTTAATCTTTAATTTAAATTTACCCATTTTTATCTTTACATCTTTAAAATTTATATTAAACTCAGTTCTTAATTCATATTTTATATTTCAATTTATATTTAGATTGGATTATAATAAAAATAATGATAATTTTAAAATCACTGTTATTTGTTTTCTTGTGAACCCATTAATATTATGCTAAATTGCAAAATTTATCCTTATATCTAATTAAATAGCTTTCATAAAAAAAAACAACATCTATATATATTTAAATCTAAACTTTAATAATTTATTTTTTTAGTTTGCAATAATTTTCATCTTTATAAATTTGTAATAAAATTCTTAACATTTTAATAATTATACAATAATAAAGTATTGTTATATTGCACCAACTTGTAAAATTGGAATTAATAATCTTAGTGCTTCTTGAATGTATGAACTAGCATTGGTTGCCTGAAAAAAAATTATTTAAAAATAATAAAAGTATTATTATAACAATTTATAATAAAAATAAACTTTTTAAATAAAATAAAAATATTTAATAATAAAATTTAATTCGATACTTACTTCTAACGAAATGGTTTTTAAAGCTGAATCAATTTCTTTTTTATTGAGTTTATATATTAAATTATCTGTCAATCGATTACAATAGAGATTTGCTATAAAACCAATTTGAGATGATAAAATGTTTGTTAATTGGACTAAGCAATCTGCTTCATTAACAGTACTTCGACGTTCCTTTATTAAAAGAAGCTCTGCACATTTATGGAATCTTTCAACAGAATAAGCTGTAAATTCAGCTAAAGCTGATATTGCTTTTTGAAAAATTTCTCTATCTGATATATTTATTGAATTTTCATTCTTGAGATTCAAGTCATTCCAAATCTAGATTAAAGATAATAAAATTCATTAACATTTCGATAAATCTGTAATTTATCTTAAATTAGTATTTTACATTTATTATTTATTACAATATATTATAAAATATTTAAAAATCTATAATTTAAAAATATTTTAAATAGTTAATAATTTAAAAGCATCTTATTTATGTATCGATTCATTATATTTTTTAAGTTAAAAATATATAGTATTTTTTGGAAATATTTTTTGTATACACATGAAAATTATCATTAAATTTGATCATGGTACATTTTTTAATTTTGTAGGACTTACATCAATGAGTTTATCATACGTTATAGAAATATCTAAATCTTTGCATGCTTCTTGTAATTTTTGTCGTAAATTTTTTTCATTTTGATCTTTATCATCTTCGTCTTCTTCATCTCCAAGATCACACAAATCTTTAACTTCATCCAATGTTTCCTGCATGGATGTTAACTCATTACCATCAAGATTAATAATCTGTTGTTGAATCTTCATATTACATTGTTTAGATAATATTTCTAGAGCTTCCAAATGCATCAAACCTTGATAATCATCGAAGAGACTTTCAAAATGAACTTTTCTTGCTATTTGCTTTTCTTCTATAGATTTCTCTGCAACATCTGCTTTTTCTTTTGCTTCTCTAAGAATTTGAGAGAGTATAGGTTTATTAGTATCATTTAAGAAAAATGCTCGTTTTTTCTTAAAACCAGGATCACCTTCCTGCAAAACTTCCATAGTTTTTTTTCCAATTGTTTCAAGTGTATCTAATCCACCAGAAATTACTTTTGTACTAGTAGACTCCACTAATTTTGTAATTGATGACATACTTGATATGAAATTACTAAAACCAAATGATGAAGGTAGGGGATATGGTTCATTTTCCTTTAGATCTTCAGATTTTTTTTCTAAAAAAATATTTAAAAAAATGAACATATTGATATTTAAATTTTATTGGAAAAAATAGTTTATAATACATGTATGTAATATCAATTTGTATTTGTCTGAAATGTATATTTAATCTGATATATATCTTTTTAACTTAAAATTATATAGTCTTAAATAATCTTAAATAAATTTTTTAAGTATATCAATATGAAAATTTACAGCTGAATTAAACTAATGAATTTTTCTAATTTATATCAAATAATTGGTTTAAAAAAATAAATAATTATAAAAGTGATAACTTAAAATACTTTTAATAATATGAAATTCATTACATTACAAAAAAAATTTATTACATTATATATTTTATAAAATTTATAATTTTATAAATATATAAGTATATTTAGTTTGTATTCTACAAGAAATTATATTAAAAATCACATTGAAAATAAATATCGTATAAATATATACCATTTGATTTCAAGTTTTCTTTGAAAACACTTTCTGATTTAGCCAAATTTGCAGGATCTGGAACTCCTATTGATTCTTCTAATATGGATAATCCATGGCTAACATGATTTGTTAATGTTGAAACTCCAACAGTAGCAGTATTCAGTAATGAATTTACACCCCAACTTCCCCATTCACCCCAACTGCCACTAGAATCGTTTTGTTCTATACTGCTAGATGCAAGCTTATCTAATAGAGGATGATATTTATCATGTGGAAGGTCATCTGGAAGTTCAATGTCATTCCCCAGACCCTCCCAACCATCTGGTTTAAAAATATCTTTAAATTTTAAATTTGACATTAACTCTGCTGGAACATTTACGGATTCTATTTTTTTTGAAGTTTTTTTATTTGATTCCCTTTGCTGTATTGTAAATTCAAACTCCTCTTGTAAATTCTTTTCATGTAACTCATCCCAACATTTATTAATTAATAAAGATGGTTGACTTTTACTTACTTTTTTATTCAAAATCTCATCCGTTATTTTTACATCTGAAAGTTCATCAATTTTAATCGCACCTAATTTTTTAATGCCTAAAGATTGAACTTCTCTTGGTTTACGCTGTCTTTGTGGTCTTTCTCGCCTACTAGAAGCAGTCTTTGATTTTTCAATACTATTTTTATTTTTTTCAAAAGACATTTCGTGCTTCAATTCTTCATTAGATTTGCAAAAATTATTTTCACATATTAACATAATTTTATTATTTAAATTTGTGTTCAATGATTCATCCTTATTTTTGGCACTTTTAAAATTTTTTTCAAATACATCTTTAATATTAGAAACATTCGTTGCTTCCATGTGAATTTTTGCTAGTTATAAAAAAATGTTTAAAAAAATAAATATCAGAATTTTGAAAAATATAGATATTAATATTTTACAAAATTTTCTAACCGGATAATTCATTAATTGTTGCAACTGAACTGCATTTTTGCCTAATTGAAGTCTTACAATCTTCCTTATTAGATCCTCTTACTGGAGTGTGATACTGTACTGGTATGTAATCTATGTCATCATCGCTATCCGAACCTATAGAAGCATATCTTTTAGGTCTATTGTTCTGTTTGGTTCGAGCATTTAACTCTTCATCTGCACTTTCAAAATCATCGCTCTCTGAGGTTGCCATGATAATATTAAGAATAATAAATCTGAAAAAATTACAAAAACGATTATTCTAGATAATGAAATATTGTTCAGATTTTTTTTAAAGATTAGTCATATGCATTATATTCTGTATTGATAAAAAGTATTAATAATTAATTAATAAATAAAACATTACAATATTTTCTAATTGATTAATACAAAATGAACGTTTAACGCTTTTCAAATCAACGAAAATCTAAATATTTTTTAATGTTTTAATTTTATAATTTTACTTATTGAATATATAATAAACTAAAATTAATTAATTAGTACTTAACTACTATCATATCATGCTCATTTAATAAATAAAATTAAGACGCAATATCTAAAAAAGAAATTGAAAAAATCTACTTATTTACCTATGGTATAATTATTGAAATTATGGCAGAAGATAAATGCAAGACTATTTTCGAGAACTGAACTCATCGAAAAGCGTACATACAAAGAATGTCTTACGATATCTTTATTTTATGCAGTTGGAAATGTTACATGTCTGCTTTTTGCACACTCCGTGCATGCTGACGTAGACTGCAGTAATATAAAGCTGTAAACGTAGTTGATAGAATCTCATGACTTTTTATACAGTTGTAAAAGTCCACACATCGCATGCGCAGATGTAATATATATAAACGAAAAGAATCACGTGGCTCACGAACGTTGGGAAAACATATGTGGCATATTAGCACTAATGCAACACACATCAACCGCGTAAAACAGACACCAATGTGAGGGATTGTAATATAAAACTCAAATAGGCCAAATAAACACGATCGATAGAGGGCGGTTCGAGCGCTATAATATTGCCATCTTGCAGCGTAAATATTAATTACAATCATGAAACTAAAAATTGAGAAAGTTTTTGTATAAAATGTTCATATTTACTTTTAGATTTTTACGCAAATGAATTGACTTTTAACAGATAATTGAGACTCTAAATAATATATATACTTTGAAAAATTTACATTTTCAGAAGATGTGAATATTTTTTTTAATTAATTAAACACGACAAACAAAATCAGAAAGTACGTTTTATAATTTGTGTATAAAATAAAAAATAAAAATAAGCCAAACGACGTAGTAGATATAAATAGCAAACCTGATTTACGTTAATGATACTGCATAACGCAAATTAAACATATTTTTTCACCAGAATTTGAGCACAGCATTGCTTTTGATATATAGAAATAGAATCCTAAATATATATATTGCATACTGTTACCGGAAAAATATTCAAACGAAACGTAATTTCGATACTTAAATATTGTACAAAAGTTGTAAAATACTTCAATAAATAAAATTAATTTCAACCTACTGTGATTAAAACAATTACTGTATTTAAGTAAATTGGATTTTTTTTATTTTATTAAATTTTACTTAAATGTTTATAACTTTAGTTTTTAATTTGTTTGCTAATTTGAAACGCTAATGTGTTGACAAACATCTAATTATGACAATTATTTATAATTATAAATTACGATTTTATAAATAATCATGATTAAGAATATTTTTCGTTGATCATGCAAAAATATATTTACTGCAAAAAATATCATGTTACGGCAATTACATGAATACATGAGAATCACATTACATCGCGAAAATGCAGACTAATTTTTGTACGTGAACCTGGCGCCAGGTTCCCTTACGATTTCATCAACTCGTCAATTTAATAATTCATAATTCAATAATTCTGTACGTTTTTGTAAAAAAAAGGATCAACGCTTCGTTACTACATGTAATTTCAATTATGCTGATGTACAACAAAATAAGGAGAGTTAAAATTTTTTTCATTATTTGAAATATAATCCCTTATTATAATATAATATTCAACGCACGTACACTCATTAAAAGATGCTTTCGTTATAATATAATTTTTCTAGTGTATTTTAATAATTACTAAATGTTATTGTTCTAATAATTTAAAAATATAATTTTGAAAATAAAATTAAAAGAAATCAATTAAATCATAGCACTGTCAATGAATCTACATAATATTACTATTATCTGTATGTTACCATGATAGAATGCTGTCAAATTTTCAATGCAGGTTTCTAATTTACAATTAATAAATAATTGTTGATTTAATAATTATTTCACATATAGTTATAACGTTTCAAATATTTTACAGTGTTTTTCTTAATATTACTAATATTTTATTAAAATAAAATTAATAACTATCGCATTCGTATAACGAACTAGTAGAATTTATTTTAAAAATAATATTCATTAAATTAATATAAAAAAATATTTCAATTGATAAATATATCTCGACAATTGCAAATAAACTAATAGTACCATAAAGTTGGACCAATTATAAAGTCATATACTGACATGCTTAATTTATTTCTGTATGTGAAACGTTATCCTATGTAATTAATTAAAGTGCAGTCATAAGTAATAAGTTTAGTTTCTCTACGATAAAGAATTGATTTAAAATTTAAAATTATAAAATAGTAAAATAGATGTTTATATAAATATATATTTACGAATTTATAATTTTTGAAATATATTTTTTATGGTTTTTGTAATATTAATATTGTAACACAATTCACTAGCTTAAAAAATATATATTTTTAATTTTATAATATATGAAATAAAATATGAAAAAAAAATGAAATAAAATATAAAATAAAATATGAAATAAAATATGAAATAATAATAATAATACGATTATAAAACATAAAATAAAAAATTTAAAGTAAATCGTATTTCTAATATTTACAAACCTAACAATAATCACGGAAGTTGTCTTCTTTGACACTGTCTCTCTACAATTGTAGATGTTAAACTCTTTCAGTCGATACTTCATACTTTGTACAATACATCAGGGGTATGACCCCCTACTTCTCAATATCTATTTCCTAACTTAATACAAACACTTTCAAAATAGTCTGATAATAGTTCAATGATATTGGTCGCTATTAATTTGCGATCACTCAAGTTGTAATATGTACAGCATCTGCAAATTTAATTTTAATTGCTTTCTTGAATAATTTTAATTAATTCGAAGTTATTTTTAGTTCACTTTGATTATATAGCCAAATATAGGTCATTAATTATTCTTATTCCAAAAATATATACTTTTGAATTATGAATTTTACATTGAAAACCATATTTATCTAGAATCATTAAATGTGTATTAATTTAATAATTTAAAAATTTGTTATATCAAACTGAACTATGAAATTTTTATATTCAAATTTATAATATCTAATATAAAATTTGGTTGTAAATTTTTTTATTATATATTCTTCACTATTTTCAATACCAAAAATGTATTGAATATTTTTAAATATTTATATTTTTATTTTAATATCAATATTTTTTACATTATTAAGAAAATTATAAATTAATTTGGTTTTTATAAATTAAATTTTATGACTTAAAAATTTATATTAAACACAGATAATAAAAATATACATTATTAAAATGCTTATTTATCATAGTATATTAAGTATTTTATAATTATGTTCCAAATTAAATATAAATTCTTTATATAAGATTAAATAAATATGTAATTATAAGATTTTTTAATAAATATATTTTTCTTAAGCTCTTGTTTAAAATTATATTTAAAAATCTTAACGTTTGTTCTATATCGAAAGCCTTCAACTTTTCTTGCATAAGTCTTTATATTTCTAAATCAAAAAATTACATTTATCAAAATTAAAAATTTGTTTTCAATAAATTTTTTAATTTTAACTTTTTAAATTATTTACTTATTAATGGATTACATTTATAAATTGATTTAATTGATATTTAAAACTATTACTATACTATATACTTATATATAATATTAAAAATAAATATATTTTGAAATGGAATTATAAGACATTATATTTACATCAATAGATAATTGATAAAATTGAAGAATAACTCAATGCAAGTATTGCAATAATTTAGCATACTTTATAGTTATATATAATTATGCCCTAAATCAAATTCAATGATATAAGTTTGTATTGCATAAATTATATTTTAGTTTTTGTACAAGACTATTTACCATTTTAATAATATTTTACAAAAAACAAAGAAAATAGAAAAAAACTTAAATGAGCTTTCTAAACAGATTCTTCTGATATTTAATTGTAGATATTAGACGTATAGAGATATAGTAAATATACGGGAGCTATTATAAAACATTGAATATTATAATTTATTAAAATTTAACAATATTTTTTATTAATTTAGGAAAATAATGGATTACAGTAATATAAAAAATTTGTTATAATTATAACTCAATATTAAATATAACAAATTAGCAAACTATTATTTAAATGTTAAAACAAAATCAATTTTTGATCAAATTAATCTATTATTATGTGATTCTAATAAAAGCAAGCACTAATAAGTAAGTTATTTTAAACTTTATTTACAGATAGAAAGTACTGATCAAAATAAAATTTTTTTTTTTATTTTTAATATCTTAATAATATTTATGTTTTTGTTGAGAATAATACATATTAATCAGAACGAATGGAAATTAATATGTGACTATACATGAATAATACTTATACTTTATTAAAAACATGTGAAAAAAAATTTTATGAATTAAATTAAACTTGTAATTTACAAAATAATATCATTGATAATATTTAAAATATATACGAAATTTTTATACTTAACATTTTCATGTTAAGTATAAAATTTTATAATGAAAAAAAAACTAAGCGAAAGAAACATCAAATTTAGTCAAAATCCAATATTGATAAAAAATACTTAATAATTTAATAATATAAATGCGAATAAATAATAATCATTTTTATCGTTTATGAATTATTTTAGTATATTTTAAAATAGAATAAATTTTTTATTTTATATAATATTTATAAGTTTAACTCAAAAATTTTAATTAAAAAAGATGATTTTTGTTTCTTTAGTTATATTTCAAATATTTATGAATCATTTACATACATTTCATAAGGTCAGATAATAGAATAATATTTGTATAAATAAAAAATAAATATTTATAAAACTGCTGTAAATATATAAATAAAAAATTTTATCTTTATTAAAATGAGAAGTATATAATATATAATTCTAAATAAAAATAAAACAAATTTCTATGCTATTTTATACTATACTTAATAATTATATTAGTTATGTAGCATATTACATATTGCACAGTATTCAAATATTATGTTATAATCATATTACTGCTTTATTCAAATAATTTTTCAATTAAATTTCTATAATAAAAAGAATATTCAAAGAAAACCTTTCGAGGATATTATGTTAAAAAATTTATTAACGAAGAAACGGATAATTTTAGTAACAAAATAATCATAATTTATAAATATCATCTTTTATTTATTAATAAGTAAGAATGTATTTTAAATAATAATACATTTTTAAATTAATTATTTTTGCAGACCTTCTTCGTAAATAAAAAATAAAATCTACATTAATAAATATAAAACCATTTTATAATCGAGAAAGTAAATTTGATCGGCGTAAAATTTATTTGGAATTCATTATGAAATCAGAATTAAATTACGTAAATAAATACGAATTTACATTAAACTATTTTTACTGAAACTATATTTAATATGCTCAGACTTTTAATTTATTTTAATCATTAAAAAATATCTTTCGTAATAAAAATTTCCAAGAAAAATCTTTAAAACGATGTTACAATATTGTAACGTATCAGTATCATGTAATTATGTATAAGATTTTTAAAATAAGTTCATTTAATTTTGTAAGTATTTATGTACTTCTTAATCTTAATAACATTTATCAATATTAGAGAAGAAAATTTCATATTATTTTATAATCAATTTTATATTTACTATTTTATTATTGTAATATGAAAAAATATAAAATTAAATGTATCTGTAAAAAAGGTTTTATAAACAAAGGATTTGTTGAGTGATGATCAGTATTCATAAAATTTATATAATTTAAAGGATCAAAAGTCAAATAAATATAATCTATCGTTTCAAAAATAATAAATATAATTAATATAAGCATTTGATAAAAAATCGTTATTAGCCTTATTGAATTTCTTTAAAAACTGAATTTTTTAAAAATTTAATTAATATGTATATATATTTAGCATCTCAAATTATTAAAATTAATTATTAATGATTAATTTATTCATTATATAAATCACTTTAATTAATTAATTTCTTCTTTTCTATTATATATCCAGATTAAAAATAATATCACTACCTTACCAAAACAAAAAATCTTATATAAAAATACAAAATTAAGAAACATATAAACTATTAAAATTAAGGCACAGAAATAAAAGTCAATTAGCAAAGAATATCCTCCTTTTTATATTTATATATGATATATAAATATCAAAATGTAAAAAAATTTAATTATTTAATAATAATATTAAGTATAATAATACTACTATGTTTCGTGAGATTGCATTAATATTTTTAGAGTTAAAATAATTATTTTATAAATATCTTCTATCAAAAATGAAACTTGAAGATTTATTTTTAAAATAAAAAAGTAATGTAGTTGTATCCACTTATTGAGATATTTACTAGTGATTGAAGTTACTACAATTTTATATGGTAGTTTTGTGCTTATATTTTTATCTACTTTTGTTCATTTTACACGTACATATATATATATATATATATATATATATATATATATATATAATTTCTACAGCTATATATAGTATTTTTATTTGTATATAAATATTATTATTAAAGACACTATCATTTTTATTTAGTCACTCTCATTTATACTTTCAAAATGAATATTTCAAAATTTTTTTTTTATCTTTTCTTTAAAGTATACATCTTAAATGATATAAACAAAATATAAAATCAACTTAATGTAGAAATACAATACAAATTT
The DNA here is from genome assembly GCA_018907195.1 of Dolichoris vasculosae. Lineage (NCBI taxonomy): Eukaryota > Metazoa > Arthropoda > Insecta > Hymenoptera > Agaonidae > Dolichoris > Dolichoris vasculosae. The sequence continues at coordinate 7,701,463 of JACCHY010000010.1, read as the reverse complement.
AAAAAACAAGTTATTCGTTACTGAAATTTATAATTTATTAATTTACTAATAATAATTTTATATGTAGAAATATTTAGATGTATTAAGATGTAAAATAATTATCAAAAATTAATAAAATTTGCAAAATATACAAGTACAAACTTTAAAGTACAAACTCTATTAAAAAAATATTCTAAATGAAGCCAAATCTAATACAAGATGAAAACGGTAACTTAATAGCGAACACTCATGGTATCTTTAGTAGATCGAGACATTATTTTCATAATGTCTAAGCTATTCAAAATTCGTATAGAATAGCATAATTCTAAAAAAGAAATCATTGTTATTAATGTATTATAAATTACTTAATATATTAATAATCAATTGATTATGGAAGAATACACCGTTAATGTATAGAATTGATCGAATAATTTGTAAAATTTTTGATAAAGACACTTTATCTAAACTTTCGAAAAACAAATATTATTTCAGGATCTAAAAGAAACAACAAATTCCAATTAAATTAAACAAAAATATAAATTTACTATTCTTATTTGTTCATAATTTTAACTAATACTTATTAAAACTCACTTTATTACAAATAGTTATTACAATTAATTATAATATTAAAATTTACATTACATGTTTTGATATTCCCTATAGAAATTATATTAAAATAGATCTAGTGATTAAACATTCAACTATTTATAAATCTCAAAAAATTCTAGTTTTTTAAAACCATCTAAAAATTGTTTATATAAATATTTAATATGAATATTTGTATCCTAATTTTGTCCGAGTATGAGTTGATAATAATTTGAAAAATAAGGACTCCTTATTTTATTTATTTACATATGAGAGAAGTAAATGAGTTTATTTAAATTGAAGATCAAGAAAATGGATAACATATTTAATAAAATATAATAATTTATTGATTAAAAATATAAGAAATAGATAAACAATAAAAAAGATATAAATAAATATAAAATTAAATATATTTTACAATTATATCAAAAACTAGAATAAAAAATTGTTCAAAATAAATATTAGCAATGTGAAATAAGAAGAAAATTAAAAGAATAAATATTGCATAATCTACATTTGTAACTTAATAATAAACTATTATTAAATTGTTATTGTTAGATAATTCATACAACAAAATTTACAAATTGTAGTTTAAACGGTAATTCTGCAGTAATATTTAGAGTAGGCGTGTAACTAGAATTGGTTGAAAAAAGTAATATATGTATATATATATAGAACACGAAGACAGAAATTTAATATAAAATCAAGCTTAGAACCAAGGTGTAACCAAATGTCTTAGGTTGGTCGCTAAATGAAAAATGATTTTCTTTATTGATAAGGTGAAAAGTTTTTTATTAGATAAATAATAACAAAAAAAATTATATAAATTTTAAATAGTATTTTTAATAGAATTATTTTTCATTTGTAAAATCTTGTATAAATAAATAAACACTATGTGCGTAAAATATAGTATATTTTACAAAAATTTTTCAATACATTTATTTTATAAAATTTACTTTATTACAGATATATTATTTTTGTGTTAGATATATATATATATATATTTTTATATTTAGGACTTTTTATAAAATTATCAAATATAAACTATTATGATTTAATATTTTTAAATAATGAAGTCGTATTTACTTCTTTTTCAAAATTCATTATTTATAAACAATTTAAATTATAACTAGTAAAGTCACATTTTTAATTTGAATTTTTCATTTAATAATGTTTCGTTTAATACAATACGAAAATTATTAGTCTAATATTAAATACAAACAGTAAAATAATTTGTAAGATATTTTAATAAGAAATTTTTATGTAACATGTTTCTTAAATCGACACAGCTATCAACGATTAATTTTACGCGATGGGTAAAATCTTTGTAAAATATTTAATATTCAGAAAAATGTTAACGTTTTCGAAGTAGGCAAGCATGAATCGAATTTTCCTTTAATAGGCGTACGAGTGCCAGCAATCGGTTCGCAAGTACAGTCAGTTCTACGGATAATTCCGAGCAAACTTAAAATAACGAGATTTCGACGAATTTTTCATTTGCTCATAAAGAGCTTCCAAAGTCATTATACGAATATGATCGCTAAGAGCCAAGATGAATCCAATTTTGGCAAAAGTCGGTATCGAAGCGCGATTCGAACGAGACTTTCGCGACACGCAACAATTTCGAAAGTACTCCCCGATTGCATCGGTTGCGGTTATACGGGTTGTACATGTGTGCATCGTGTACACGCTTTACACATAAAACGCATTCTGCAATCGCAGTGCACAGGCTCGCAGTAATTATCGGCCTCTTCGTCCATCTCGCAAGCGAATCCATCGACGTTCTTATCTAGGCGACGCGAAACGTAGAATCACTCTACCGAGTAACGGCAGCAAGTGGCGCCGATTTTTCGCCTCGCGGCAAATATGCGCCCGACTCTTCCCTAGATTTCCCATCGCTCCCTTTCTCCTTTGCACCCTCTCCCTCTATTTCTCTTTCTCATTTGCTCTCGCTCTATCATTGCTAATACTGCAACAATCGCAGAGTCCCGGGGCGGACGATCGACGTTTCGTTCGCATACGCACACGGTATACGCGTGCAACGGACAGAGACACCGTGAAGTCGAGATAGAGAGAGAAAGAGAGAACAAGCCGAAGCACGTATTCGTTTAGGTACACACGCGGCGAAGCGCGTGCATTCTATACGCGCTCGGTTTGGGAGACGTACACCAGAAAGCCTCTCTTCGAAAAAGACGGCAACAACGACACCAGCACCTAACCTAAAAAATAAGAAAGGAAAACACGGATAACGTAGGTCGCACAGGCCACGCGTATACGTACGACCTGGCTCTCCGAGTACAAACTCGCGCGCGTGCGCGTACTGACGGTGGAACGACGAGATATAGTGCGCGTATACACGCGAGAAAAATGCGTTTCTCGATCCCGACTGAAAATTGCGTGCCGCACGGCTAGTCGTAGTTCGCTAAGTGCCATCCGCGTATGTCCCGAGCAAGAGAGAGAAGAGTATCCACAGCGGCAGCGCACGGCGGGAGCGCACGGTGGCTCGACTGTAACGGGCGTAGAAAACAAATCCAGCGCGCGAACAACAACAGCGGCAATAGCGGTGACCGAATACCGAACGAACGCGATCATCCCCCTTGATTTTTTCACCGCGCATCGTAGACCCAGCTTCTAAAACCCAGCGGGTGACAACGCGGTACTCGCACTCGTACCCACCGAGAACTACACGTGTGCGTGGGCGGCAGTGCGCGCGTCTCGTGTTTTGAAAACAGCAGTGTCCAAGCGAAACGGAACACGGCCTGCAACGCCGGGTAGTCGCTGTGCAGTCGCCGTTAAGGCCTTCGAGGATGAGGCAGAGCGCCGCGGAAGGAACTCCGCCTTGAGCGACGATAGTTTCGGTTGCGAGCTCATTGTAACGCGATTCGTTCTCTCTGACAGACGCGCGCGTCGGAGAAAGAGAGAAAGAGTGAGATAGCATCGAAAGAAATAAAAGGCACCATCGCCACTGCCACCACTACCACCACCACCACCACTACCACTACCACTACCACCACCACCACCACCACGAGCAGCTGCAGCAGCTGCAGCACGAGTAGCAGCACCAGCAACACCAGCACCAGCAGCGGCGATACCACCACCACCCAGAGTAATCGAAACTCTTCGTACTTGGACTTGCGAGGCTCGCAAAGAAGACTCCGTGGCGTAGGAACGGCGGAGGAGGAGACGACGCGCGTCAAGGTGTCTCCGCGATAGTGCGCGTGTGGAACGAGTCGCTCCGTAAGACAAGTTTGAGCCACCCGAAAGGCGGGCGCGTTTAAATATAGAAACTCGCTACGGTAGTGGTTACGAATTGCTAGTTTCTAGGATTTCGTAAGTGCGCGTCTGTTATTTTTTATTCTTTCTCTTCTGAGTTAGCGAAATAGACGGAGGAAGGAAGGACTTTGGAATTTCGAGCGAAAGTGTCGTCGATGGTAGATCGGATAGGAGAATAAGCGAGTCGAGCAATGTGAAACCTGTTTTTTTCATCGCTTCGCCGCGCCTCTGTCCGTTAACTGAAATTATCGTTAAAAAAAGCGTATGATAACGCAACGATATTGAGAGGATAAGTTTCGGTTGAGAAAGCCACAGGTTTATAAAAAGGAGGTTGCAGCAGTGAACCACCGAGAAAAAGAGGAAGACGTACGTCGCATGTGTCACGGATGCTCCCGTGTAAAGTGAACGGAGACACTGCAAGAAAGAAAGGACGTACTGGAAAACAAAAAATACCAGAAAATATAATAAAGAAAAAAAGTTACCAAAGATTGCGTGTTAAAGAAGATAGACACGAGAGAGAGAGAGAGAGAGAGAGAGAGAGAGAGAGAGAGAGAGAGAGAATAGGGCTGTCATTGAAGAAGAGCCATTTATTTTATTTTTTATTAATCATCTTTTTTGAGAAAATAAAGAAAAATAAGTGGTGAAGTGCAAAGTGATTTTTTAATAATTTTTAAAAAATTAAAAAAAAAAGTCAAAGAAAAAGTTTGTTTAGTGCAGTGTTCAATCTGTGTATATGCATTTAATTGTTAATAAAGAATTATAAACATAAACGCGCATGGAGCTGTATACTTATTCATGGACATTCTATCTTCTATTTTGTGATAACCGACAGGAGAATCTGTAGCCCTTTTCCCTTGTTTATACAAGAAAGCTTCGTCGGAAAAGTTTCTCTCGTGCACGTAGAAAACACACGAATACGTGCACACAAATAGAAAACGCGCGCATACACATGTGCAAGGCATACTGTGAGAGACGAAGAAGAGAAGAGCCGCTCCGCCAGCAGCGAGTGTGTACACTATCATGTTAACGGTGGAATTCCGCTCGAGAGGAATCTGAAGGCGGGGACTCTGACGTCACTCCGCTCATGATAATGAGGTATTCATGATGGCGGACGCACTTACGTGTGGTGTGTGTGTGTGTGTGTGAGAGAGAGAGAAAGCTGAATTCCATGCATATCCCTCTTCGTGCTGGGTAAGTGCGCGAATGTGTGAGTTTTACATACAACTATCTATTTCTAGGTCTACTTTTTATTCATTTCTATTTTCTCGACGTTTCGCGTACATCTATTCTTCCTATCCTTACACCGATCGTTTTTCACGAATCCACTTTTCTTCAAACTATTTTACAGTCTCTCAATGTTTGAAAGTAAGCCGCTTTATTCATATATTTGCAATACCTTAAAATACCTAAACATTTTGCTCTAAACGTAACAAAGATTATATAAAAAGAATTCATTCTATTCAAGTTCTTTAATCTTCTCAAGTGAAGTTATTTTTTTCTTCAATTATTTTTATCCAACATTTTATTTGAAATAAATTTTAAAAGTACATATTTCGTGTATTTCTTGTTCATCTGTTTTTTAAGAGATGTTCAATGTCTCTCGTTTGTTTAAAGGAGCAAAAAACCAAAATCACGAAACGTACATTAAAACCAAATCTCTTGATTAATGTTTTTTAATTCAAAAGAAAAATAAATTATTTTTAAAATGATTTTCACTTTTATCAGATTACACATTTGTTTACAAAAGTTGTGAAAACAATTTGAAAACATGCATGATCGGAAATAATGTTTTTCTCATATAATATAATATAATATAATAAATTGGTTTTTGAATTCATAAAATTTAAATTTATTTCACTGTATTTTTCTTAACGTGATATAATTAATTTATTTATTGAAAAATATCTTTTTTACCATTAAATGAAAATCGAAAAAAAGTATATATTACAAAAATACTGTTATCCAAAATATAAAGAAATTCATTTATTTGTCGATTGCAAAATTTATATTCAAAATTTTAGAGTGCATTGTTTTCTGCATTATATCTTTTATTGAAATGACCTTAGAGAATAAATCAAAATGAATCAAAAAGGAGATTCTAATTCAGATTCAACAAAAGGTAAATTCTTTTTGAATTTATTAAGAGTGCAAATATTTACAGTAATAGCATTTTGTCAAAATTAGGCAAAGCATTATTAGTTTATGATACTGATTTAAAAGTAACCTAACTTCAGTGATAGTAAATCATGTTTTATGAAATTCTTACGCTATTTCGAATCGTTTAGAAAGCTATTTGCGAATAACTAGTTTAGTAAAACAAACCTAATAAAATTGCTCTTGAAACCTAAATATTTTACTAAAATCAGTTTTTATTTTTTTTTTACTAAAAATATTTTTTACTAAAATAAAATTTTATGAAATAATTAGACATATTGATTTTTACTAATATTTTCGTATAAGTTAATTAAATACCTAATTTTTGATTGATTTTATTTTGATTCTTGTAATTTATTTAATATTTTTGGTGTTCGAAAATGAAATTAAAATACTTCTAAGTTTATAAGAACATTATTTATTTAATTTTTTGTTTATATAGTCGTGAATACACAGTCGAAGCGGAACTTTCAGCTATTGAAAATTTAATAATTCATATTACCAAATACTTCAGATATAGATGCTTATTTTGTTTTTAATTACGGTTATTATTATATTAATGTAAAAAAATAATAATTAAATCTTGAAAAATATTGTAAAATGATAAATGTATATATGTATACAGTATTTAAAATTTAAAAAACGGATTCATTTACCGAAATTGGCATATAATTTTTACAAAAATTATAATATCGGACATCGAGTTTGTTTATAAATTTTGAAAGTGTCAAAAATTTTTTATTTATATTGAAAATTTAGAATAAAAAAATTGCTTGAGAAAAGTGCTTACATTAGCCGGTAGATTTTCGGCTTGTTTATGTACAATAAAAGTTATCTTGATACGAAAGAAACGAAATAAATCTGATGGATAATTCAGGCGTTGCGGTGAGAATTGAACATTAAAAAGAATCTGAGAAATGAAGCAAAACTACCGCAATAATCGAATCGGATCTTACGAGCAAATATTATTTATTTCTTTAAAACGGAACAAAGTGGAAAAATTTTTAAAAAGTGGCGCTTCGACTGTGGATACTTGTGCTCTACTGAGGCTTGGGTACTTCAGCGTTATCTGTGCACGCTTGGGCGTGTGCGAGTGGGGGTGCAAGCGTGGCGAGGCGTGGAGGGGGATATGCGAGCGTGTGTGGAATGTGCAAATGCCGGTCAAGTGATTGTTGCTTTCGATGGATTTAGAGCGCAGTGAAATATGCCAAGGAGACGGAATGGGGAGATACCACTTCCGGAAGGGTGGGACGTTGCGCAGGACTACGATGGAAAGGTGTACTTCATTGACCACAACACGAGGAAAACGACCTGGATCGATCCTAGAGACAGGTATTTAAAAAACCATTAATTTTGACCGATGCTTCCTACATTCGACTCTCCTAACAACGCACTTATGCTCTTCGATCTTATCTACTCTTCCAGAACCATCTACATTCGTATTCACGTATAGATGGTTTTCTATATTCTTCTTCTTTTTAATAACTTCCCTAATTTTTAATAACTTTTCTAATAACTTTTTTTATACAAATTATAAGTTTTATATGTACAGAAGTAAATATTATTTAAAGTGTTTTGAAATTTTTAATATGTCATTATTGGGTATTAAATTATTCAAATAATTCTTATAATAAAAAATTATATTAATAGTTTAGTAACTATTAATTTATTTAGATTTTATACATTGGACAACAGTAAAATAAAAATATTCAACTATAAAAAAAATTTTTTATTATAATCAATAATTTATATATTTTATCTGTTAAACCTTGTTGAAAAACTGAAATTTCAATTATTCACAGAAAACAACAGCTGCAATATTCCAGTTTTATAGATCAATATTTTACCATAATAATATACAAAATTTAAAAGAAAAATTAAAATTAATATCGATTGTTGTACAAATGATGGAATTTTGATGGTTATCATTGTACTTTGCGAAAATATATTATTTTATTATTGTAAGAAATCAACGATCCATTAAATCTTACCAAAATATCATCAAAATATTTATTAACTTAGTAAACTTTGAAATACAAATCGAGATCTATTGTAATGACGGATATCAAAAACCAAATCTCGTAACAAGTATCATTTTTATTTTTTTCAACTAATATGCATCATCTTGATAACAGAAAGTCTTGTTCTTTTTAATACTTTAATTATAAATCCATTATTTTTAAATTTTAGTTTGTGAAGATTGCAAATATTCTTTAAACAGTTATTTTTTTTACTGTTATTCATAAGTATACTGGTAATATACGAATAAATGTAACGCAATCTTTTTTGGTATTACATTGTAAATGATTTAAATTTTTTTAATGAATAATTAGGTATGTACTTGTGTATATTACAATTATATGATGTTTATTTCTCAAAAATGCAAACAAATTGTTTTAAATAATCATGAAAGATAATTTTAAGTTTATATTTATTTTATATAATGTTATTCATTGAATTAACTTTTTTTTGTTATAAAAAAATTTTTTTATTTAAACATAACTTATGAAATTCTTATTATCTCTACGTAAATTTTATAATACCTATCATTAGTAAAAAATGGTAAAAATAATTATTAATTATTAGATTTAGTCAAATGTGTGTAATTAATTTATGTCCAAAAGATTTAACGTATAAATACATATATACATGTATATAAAGGAAATCATTAAGATTTTCGAACAATAATAATTATTATATTTATTAAATTTTTCTTTTATTGTAAAAGAACAAACCGAATATTCTTTTATAATTTTAAAACTAGGAAATGTATATTTTTTAATAACCTTATAGTAGCATTTAAATATTATTATAGCTATTATAAATTTTAATTACGTATAAATTATTTTCTGTATTTAAAATTTTTAAAACGATTATATGTAATTCTAATGAATGGTTCTGTACACCATTATAGAGTTAATACATTTTTTTAAATGTATTGTTTTTCCTACTTATTTTTTAATACAAAGAATAACACAAAATTCATACTGTTTTGCTTTCTATTATAGCTTAACCTATGCATTCTATAAATAAGGTCATATTATTACTTTAACCATTTTATAAAGGTAAGAATTGATTTACGGTTATACATAGAATACTTTATATAAGATATTTTACCATTTATATTATTTATTACCGTAATTAAATAATCAAAATTGGATTTTCTTAAATAGAATATTATGATAAATCAAACCGTATGTGTTTTAAAATTCTGACATTTATGACATGAAAATTATAAGATTAATTGAATTTTGTATTGACAAATGAAACAATTAATATTTCTTAATCAGTTTTATCAAAAACATATGTTTTTGTACATATGAATTTACAAGTTAGTTTTTTATGAATACCTGTATTTTAAATTACCGAAAAATTAATTTTAATTAATGAATTTTATATGCATGTAAAGTATAAATAGATAATATGGAATTATCAGAATTGTATATTTTAAAAATTTCAAGATTTTCAATTTTTTATAATAAGTCATTAATTTGGATCGGAAATTTTGCATCCTGTGTTTTAAAACTAAATAATAGCAATCATATATTATTAAAAATGAAACTTAAAAAATTCTATATTTTTTAAACGATATAAACGTTATTTATTTTTTCGTAAAAATGATTTTTGACGTAAAAACAACTGAAAAATCCTTTGCTACTTTATTTATCACCGTGTTAAAAATCTTACTTAATTTAAAGATAAGCTTATATATGTATATATAATTAATTTTTTTTCAGGTAATATTAATTACGGTAAATAGACCACTAACAGGTCACGTGACCCTTAAGTCCGCTACTAGAAGCCACATGCATTGGAAAAAGTGTACGAGCTGACGCACGTACCTATGGTACACCTATGGTATACTTTAAGTATTTAGTGACCGCGTTGATATTTGGTGATTGAATTATTTGACTGACTTGGCCTGAACTACGACTCCTGTTTGATCTTTACAAAGAAATACTCCTGTTATCTATTTTAATATAAATACGATAATCTCAGTGTACAATGCTTGGAAATATTAATATATATAGACAACGCCAGTTGCGATCACTAAATACGTAGAGTATACCATACGTAGAGTGTACTATAGGTACGTGCGTCAGCTCGCGCACTTTTTCCAACACGTGCGCGATTTGGAATTATACCAATTGTTTTGATTGTAAGGAAGTACTGGATAATGTTAATTGCGAGAAATTGGATTTCTGCATGCGATATTTGTAATAAAGAAGAACATTATTTAGTAAGCCAACAAAATTAATCATAAAATTACAATACGGCTATATTTAAAAAGTAAAAAGTTTTATTTAAAAATAATTAATTTCAATTTAAATTCTTATTGTCTTTAAAAATTAAAACTTACAAAAATTTTGATTTGTAATGAAACTGTAAAACAGATTTATAAAATTCATTTATGTTTACAATATTTCTAACGACAAAAACATTTTCTTTTCAAAATATCGAATAAACAAAAGCTTACTACATTATATTAATTTATTAATATAAAACTTATCGTTTTAAAGATAAAAGAATATGAGAGAGAGAGAGAGAGAGAGAGAGATGCTCTATAATTCTCGTCGCACCCGCATTCCAGACATCGAAGCCGCATTGTAGACTGCCCGTGCAATAACCCTGAACTGAACAATTATACGATATTAGGAGTAACTCATATCCCTACATTAATCTATTTTTAATGACAATAACAAATACATGTAATCAAAGTTTAATATTTACATAATCGTAATACTGTGGAGTTCTGTCTTTAGTTGGACAATAAACAATAAATATTTGAAAAGTAGTGTTCCATTTCATCAATTTAAAAATCAAACAAATATAGCTTTTATACTATAAAATTTTTTATTTTACCAGAATAAAATTTATATCAATAATAATTTCAATATATTTTCGCACTTTATAATATTAATCTTTGAAACTATTGATATATTTTCAATCTTTTATTCACATATTAAAAAAAATAAACAAAACATACATTAGATATTATTAGACTAAAATATTTTCTTTATATCATATTTATTTTAAATTAATATATATTATATATATTAATTTATAATATTATAATAATAATTTATTTATTTGTAATACATATTACTTCAATGTAATGTTAAGAAAAATTTAAAAAATGATTAGATATACAACATTTGTACTATAATCTCAAATTAAAAAAAATCATTTTTCGAAATATAACGTTTTAAAACAATTCAACCACATTTTTATATTATTGTGAAGAATTTTTAACCATTATCAAGTTTTCTGAAAGAAAAACGAAAACTTTTTTCTATTTGCCCTAAAAAGAATTTTTCTTTTATTCTGAATAACATTAAAAAATGATGGAAAATTAATAAAATATCTATGTTGAATATTACTAAGAATTAAGTACAATTAATCAAGTTTATTAAATATTAATTGAAAAATATGTTCTTATAAACAATTTTATCAAAATCATATTTGAAAAATTTTTTTACATGTGCGTAATATATTTTTAAATATATTTTAATACATATAATCATCTTAGAATTATTCCAATATAATGTAAACAAAATTTTTCAAGCTTAAAAATACTAAAAAGGAATAAGTTTTTAGATTAGCTATACTTTGTTCCAATGAAAGAAAACAATTTAAAATGAGCAGGCATCCTTCATCAAAGTAGTAGGAAAAGTGCATAATTAAGAAAACATTAACGATAATATTGTTAAAAAAATTACATTTGTGTTATTTTAGAAAATAATATCTTTCAAGTACCAAAATCGTTCTAATTATTTACTGTGATGTATATTCATTATTCGATTATCATACAATTTAAGCTATAAGTTTTAATAATTATTCTTATATAAATTTATATTATTATAAAATATTGATTCAAGTGTTTCAGTATTAGCTTAAAATTTGTTACTATTGCAAAGAAAAATATTACTAAGCTTACAATATTTTATGAGAAAAATATAAAATATTAATGCTTACTTTTTTGATCATGTAACTAGTATATATAAAAGACTAATAATTTTTTTAGGATTTTAACATTTTGTTCATTTAACATTTATCAAAAATATTAAATAATTGATTATATCGTAGGAAGCAAATGTTTGTATTGTCAAAACAATTAAATTTTTTTTGTTTTTTAAACAATACAAAAACGAAAAAAAATCATTCAATTAAAGGAATCACTTGAAAATTCTAATCAGTTATTGCAAAATAATAACAAATACAATATAAGTGATTAGTTTATAATTGTTTATAATTTTTCGTACTTTAGTTTTATGTATTAAACATTGATAAATAATTTTAAATTCTGAAAAATATGTATTATCAATATTAAAATGTATGCATTTAAAATGATTTATTAAAATATTATGTTATTTAACTTATAATAATTATCGTTTTAAAATTTTTTTGAAAAATTCTATTTATATGTACATTTTTAATTGATTTTATTTTATGAATTTTAGGAATAACCTGCTATAACAAAATATAATTAGATTTCTGATGTTATATTATACATTTATACATGTTTAATAAAATTCAACAAATTTCTCTTTTATTTATTCCATTGAGTTAATTTAAAAATAAAATTAATTATTTTTCAACTAAAGGAGAATTATTACGTATAAAATATATAAAATGTTTTAAAATACATTACGATATATTAATAATTATTTCTTTTATATAATAAGTCATTAAAATTAATATAAATAAAATATTTATATAAATTAAACATAAAAATTAATGGTCATATAAGTATATATGAAAAAGATAATTCATAAATTACTTTGTGAATAAAAAATCCTTGAATTCAATTTTATTCATTGGAATTTACAATCAAGATTCCACCTACCTTTACCATTAATCTCAAGGTATCTAATTTGTATTGTAAAAATAATATTTTGTGTCTCATGTTCTCTATCTCTTTTTCTTTCATATTCTCTAGTTTAAATCTAATACATAAACGTATTGCTAGTACCTTTCGCAATATTCTTGAGTGCGATGTTATAACGGGCATGAAATACCATTGATTATGAGTACTGACTCAACGATTGTTTTCATGCACATGTAAAAATGCATACTATATTATATATATATAGTATGGTTCGTTTCACAGAATATATGAAAAGAAGGAATCTTTTTACTTTTTTAGTGATGTTTAAGATAATTATAAACATTATTATAAAATTCTAAGGTTATAAGTAAATCTCAAATTCTTTTTTTTCCTTTTTCTTTTTATAAGTTAATTACAAATTGATAAAAATTTGTAAATTATAAGTATCATTGTAGTATTGCAATATTTTTTGCATATTTATGAATGTATTAATTTCAATAACAAATAAAAAATTTTAAATACACAATTTTGACCAAAAAAAAATTGAATATCAAAACATAAAGTTTAAAAAATTTGTAAAATTAAAAAATTCATAACCATTTTTGTTTTTATATATTTTTTAGAACTAAAATACTTATACGGATATTAAAATTTTGAAGGGCACTCGGTCAGGTTTATTCTAATTATATAAAAATTCTTATGTACGTTATATGTAAATAACTGAAAATTGAATAAGACTGCTACATTAATCATATATTTGTAAAATTATTGAATGCATTATTGCACATTTAAATATATAGTATTTTAACAAATTTTACTAGTTTTTTTTACCAATACCAAGCAAGTGTCATAAAAATCTGGTTGATTTGAAAAACTTGTTTGTCATTACTAAATTCGTAAATTTTTTTCATATTTTTACATTGAAATAGTTTAGAAAAGTATATAATTCAAGATTAACTTTTATCTCCACGCATTATTCAACTGAACGTACAAACTTGACTATCCATACGTGTAATCGCACCTTAACGGGAATTCATGGCTCCCTCCTTCTTTTTATTCTACGTTCATTCGCGAGTTTCTTGTATACACGTGCACCGACTTTAACGTATATATTCGTTTATAATGTATTTCATGCAAACGCGTTGCACACTTGATTTTTTATACTATTTTTTTAAAAATCATTCAAGCATAACTAAACATTCGATTTTTCTAACAATAGAGGGAATTAAAAATTAGAACGTATTTTTCATGGATTCCCTAAGAAAATTATTCAAAACGTTAATTGGAGTAAACCGTTATAGGAATTATACATTATTTTATTGCGTCTACCTAATATTTCTCGCAGATTCTAATAAATCCGATGTTTAAGAATTTATGTAAGTATCGAAGAAAAAATTGAATGCCAAACGCCATGCAAAAATAAATTCTTTATTTACAATATTATAAAAGACATAAACCGGTTCGTAAAAACATCTATCCTCACATTAATTCATTCCGCTGCATTAAAGATAAACGTTTGTAATCTTATACATTTTGGAATGGAATTCATCTCTAAATAAGCAAAATTTTACCGTGAAAGAAATCGAGCGTGTGCCTCGTCACCTTTGCCATTATCCTCGCCATCACCCTCGCCATTAGCCTCGTCGTCACTGCTGCCGTCGCATATAATAAGCCCGTCTAATTCTCGGTATTCCAAGATTAATACGCGACGCGCCACACCGAGTTTCTGGAAAAACAGGTCTCTTCCCCCCTCCCCCCCGCCCTGCTCTATAGCTCGACGTAATGTTTTCCGGCGGATATACTTAGAATCTTAATTAGCGCGACTTGTGCGCGACCCCCATTTAACGAGCGACGGAATTCCGGGCGCGCACGAGTCATGGCTCGGGAAAATACTGCGTGGGTTTAAGGAGATGTGCCGAGCGTAGGTGATGGAGCGAGGGGTTAACAATTAAGCGGAACGTACAATTTGTTTGATGCTTAACTAAAATTTCGTAATGTGAGTACGACCTGCACGCGATGATAGTTTTTTAATAATTATTGATAAAATTGCACTGATCCAAAATTAGTATCACATCCACTACCTCGAATCTATGCACCAGATCATTTTTCGGTTTCGTTCTAAAATACAAGATATAGAAATATTTAGAAAGTATTTTTGAACGTTTATAATCCATTCTATTTAAAATCTAAATAAATTGCATAATTTAATTAAATAATATACGCATATATTATTGTAATTAATAATAAATATATAAAAAAATTTCATTGTTAATTTCATTAAATTAATCACTTGATTAGTATAATGTCCCTAATCTACTTCCATCATCCGTAGCATAAAAATATTCATATAATATTTATTTTTTTTAGTTCATATTTGTATTTATTATTGCAATTTTTCTAAATTTTTGTAAAAAATCAATGGAGAAGACAAATAAATAACTTAGATGAATGATAACTTAAGAGTTGAAAATTCATTGAAAATACTTAACAACATATCATGAATATATAACATTAATTTAAGAGCTATGTTTCTTTTATCAAATATATTATATATTTAATAAACCTTAATTAAGTCTTGTGTAATATCAATTTAACATTGTGCATAAATATATATTGTAACTATATCAAACAAATATGATTTTCTATAATACATCTAGGCCACATTGTTTATATACGATTGTTCGTTTGCATGCGTAAATTTGATTCGGGCTATCTTACATGCATCATTTCTGTTATTTATGGATATACCAGGTTATTATGCTAAGTGTTCCTTGAAGTCCAATTAAAAAGATTGCGTTAATTATTATATTTTATAATTTCTTGTACATTAAATGCGCATTAACAGGAAAATTTATATAATAATATATTTATAATATATATTTCTTAAGATTATAATTAGGAACCATTAAAGAATATTTATAATCAAATTATAGTAAATAATTAAAATAATTAAAGAAGTATAAACGAAAATAATAGTCATTATTAAAGATAGAAAAAAGATATAAATCGCATTACTCAAAAAACAAATATTTGCGACTGAAGTCGATTAAACCTGTTTATAATATTTTTTACAGAGTAAAATCAAATTTCCTATGTAAAAATGAAGATATTGAGAAAAAATTTTTCAAATCGATGTTCAAACCCTTTCTATTTATTTTCTATATCTAATTCGATTATCATTATGTATGGAAATTATTAAAGCATAAATAGATCTGAACAAGAGATAATTTAAACTTCACGATTGAAAATATAAAACCTTTATTACATGTTAAGAAAATAGAATATTCATAATATTTTTAAATTTGTTTCTTTTTCTGATGAATTTGATCTAACATTAAGATATTCAACATTGTTTGGAATTTGTTAACTCTCAACGTTGAACCATATATTTATTTTATAATATAACATCTATTAATAAAATACTATTTACTTTGTTAGATATATTAATAATTAAGAATTAATTATCATGAATCTATCCGAATATCATATATATTCAATCATATAACAATTTCATAATGTAAATAATATACAATCCAAAATAAATAATCAAATAAATAAGTTACATAAATTCATCGTAGAATAAAATATTATTTCCCTTATAATAAAAATAATTTAAAATATGTAAAATTAAATTAAAATTGTTATTAAAAATGATACAATCTTTAATCCTAGTCTAGTAATAACTTACTTTTCGTGGAGATATTGCTATTTGGATGTGATTAGTAAAATCAAAAGACCCTGACACTATCTGGTTCTTGAGTTACCTGTTCCACTCCGAACGATCTATCAATGCGATTAATAAATCAGCGGTCGACTTAGGGTTAATATTTGTTTGTGTTTTAGTATTACGGTAGCTGCATCCTTTTGCTAGCTTCCGGGCACTGGTGAAAAAAGCTACAAAGGTAAATCACTCGTGTTATTCGGGTTAAACGTACGGTATAATGGAATTCTCTGATTAGTTCGCAAATAATTTACTTGCGAATAAATGGTAAAAATGAACAACCTAATTATTTGTTTATATTTTATTCATATCATTTGAATTTTTTGTTAATATATATTGATATTACTTATTTTTGAGTAATATTTACTTCAAAATTTTGTAGTAATATAATAATAAGATTTATTTCTTTACGCTATATTTATTTGATAATCAATTGTAATAAGTATAGTAATATATATTTGAATCTACTAAAGAACGTATTTGCTTCGTAGAGAAGCGTGAATACCTATAAGGATAAAAGTAATTAAAATTACCTATAGTCTAATAAAATGTATGTTAATTATACATAATTTTAATCGCTTCAAGATTTGTGGAATTGTTATGAATAACTTTGAAAATACCCGATTTCGTAAAACGTTTGTTTTAATAAAAAATGTTTCATTTAAAACAAGATTGTTAAAATAGTATTACATAATTGAATTTTATAAAAAAATTACTCAACCTATCAAATAAATAAAGAGTTTATAATATTTTATAAAATTTTGGTATTTAATTTTTTTGTACATTTAACGTGATAATGAAATAATTGGTATGTATGTTTTAAGTAAATAAACATAGGTAGAAAATTTATTTAAAGAATTTTTTTAACAGTACTTGCATGCTTGTAATGAATCCATATGACGAATCTGTTCACATTTCTAATAGTTTTCGCATAATTGCCACATTATATTTTCTAAGTAGGCATGTCATAGTTAACCCGTGTTCTAGGTGTAGTCTCAGATTCCGGGCATTATAGGTGAATTCGTCTCTCACGTCGTGGCGAGTTTTTCGCGTCCCTTATAACACTCGCCTTCAGCGAGAGTCTGAATCAGTTTGTTCAGGGGACAAAAATGAAGTAGAAAATCCGTCAGTATAATCGGTGAGAGGTACTGTAACCATAGGGAAAATTTATAAAGCCAGCGGTCCTAGGCTGTCTTGATCAAATTTATAAAGTAATTATCTTCTTTTAATCTTATTTTCTCCGCTCCAAAGGATTTTCTTCCGATATTTGAGCGATCTGTTATTCTGACACAGGGAATCCCTGATAGTGGTCGATATTTGTACATGCGTGCCTTTTTAGTAAAAAAACGGAGATAAAATTTTCTGTCAACAAGATATTTAAATTAGGTGCGTCATGGATACAAGATTTCGAATTCAAAAATTGAACTCAATCCTTATTACTTCTGGAGTCTGGAGATGTTAAAATATGATTGCATTGAATAATATTCAATAAGTTAAATAAATTCAATACCAATTCGGATGCCAAGGTTTAACAAAATGTATACTTGAAACAAAATTAAAAGATAATAATGAAAGCAATCGTATAAAGTAAAAAATAACGCTTTTGTAAATCGCTACATTTTATTTTTTACGATAATTGTATAGTTCATTTTAAAATTCAATACTTTAATACTTAGTAACATTTACATAATTGAATAAAATCATTTAAATGAGCAATTGTCATGAAGAATTTAATTACGTGTCCTCTTTAAGTATGAAATAATAAGACTAACGACTAATATTTTATTTCAACGATACTTTTTTAGATAAAAAAAATAATCATATGCACAAAGAATACATTACGGAGGTTTGTGCAATAAACGCGTCTTGTCAACGTCGGCGTACGACAAGGCAAATCTAAAACAACGTATAAAATTGCCGTTTACACGGTGCGACGCTCTCGCCTACTCCTTCATCGCGATGAATATTTATAGTACGCTATTGTAATTGCATTATTAGTATTTGCGTCAACGTGACGTGTCGAGTCAATAATTGTTCTATATTATAAATTTTGTGCTTGCATCGTGATGCCTTACAAATTATTTTATGCGATGCTGCTTTAAAATGAGATCTGAAAGAGTATACAGACCGATTATTACGTATACGTTATAAAGCTTTTTTCTTTAAATCTTAATACTTTGGAGAATTTTAAATTAAAATAAAGTATCTTTTAATTTTATTGTAAATTTTTGATGTCACACAAACATTTTTACTTTAAAAATTTTGTATATAATCACATCATATTTATATCTGTACATTTATTTAGATCTTAATAATTGAAAAATTATTTCAAATAAGCTTGAGTATTTCATTTTTCTCGTTTTATAAATAAAAAGATAAAAATAAAAAATATATTAAAAAATTTAAACTAAATAATGTATTAGAACATCAATGAAAATTAAAATTTTAAATTTAATAATAAATATAATCATTAAAAATGAATATTTAAAATAGACCAATTTTTTCTGTTAAATGAAAATTTAAAAAATTCTATTAACAGCAAATGTTTTGTAAGTCCTAAATTGTACAGTATTAATGATTATCGATCACAATTATTATTTTATTTGCAATTATTATTAAACAAAATTATAAAGTAATCGTTTTTATTTAAAATTTTATGGAAGAGTAACAAACGTCGCTCGCTTTTTTTTTCATGAAAAGTTACAAAATTTCAACCAACTTCATAGTCGTGTATACATTACTGTACACGCGCACGCATGAATACATTTACACGGGCCATGAATTGAAAACGCCGACGAGCTAATCTTTCAATTTTCATGTCCGGCAGTAATGAGTAAGTCGAGTGGCAAAAGACTACCGGAGATTGGACTCGCATGAGTCGGTTCGCTGTCTTTCTCTCTTTTTCACTATCTTCGCATATGTGTGTACGCATACGCACGAGTCATTACATTCTTTCGGGGAACAACGACCTCGTGCCAAATTACTTTTAAATTACCTGGCCGGTCCTGCTTGCTTTCGTCAACAACCGATCCAACACTACCAAAATCGACACGCTCTCTTATATATTACGTGCTCTTTCATTTATTCATATTCCCAGTTCATTATTTTTTTCAATCCGGCTTTTATATTTTTAATGAATAGTTGGTATCTTATTCCGTTTCGAAAATCTATAACAAGAGATCAGTCTTATGAAGTTAGTTAAATTATTATAAAACATTTATTCACGTTAGTCTATCTAATATTTTAGGAACATTAAATGGATAAAATTTTTTTTATGAAATGCTAATTCATATATATTAACCGTTTGATTATTCTACAAGAGTTTTATATATGAACTATAAAATCTTGTAAGATTGTACTGTTTGTACAATTAATGACAATTGATTTGAAAATAAGGCTCGGTAAAATGAGTCATTGGCTAAATTTTATTACTTGTAACAGATAGCAGCTATTTAACTTTTATTATATTTCAAATTTATTATATTCATATTATATACAATCTATTTGATACAGAGAAACTGTAATCTTGAATAAAGTGTTAAAAAATATATTTGTAAGTGAAAAATGGTTATCGTTGGAAATGAAATAAAGAAATTGGAATAATTTTAATTTAAAAAAGGTAACGTTTAAAATTTTTTTACCTTAATGTAAAATATATACTGTTATTATTACATTAAAAGTTTTACGTAAAAATTATTGTAAAATAAAAATATTTTATAATAATTGTATTACAATTTAAAAGACAAAAAAACTTGCAATTTGTAGACTTAAAACTATACTTTCAGATTAGAATCGAAATATAAAAAATTACATATTAGTTTATTACATTAGCGAATAATTTTAATACTTAAGTAGTTGCGTATATTTTTAACAATTTAGACTTAACGCATTTAAGCAATCTAATTTTAAAATGTATGTGGCACATGAACTCACTCGCATAATGCATATTTTCTACCTCTTTTTATATTTTCGCACTTCTTAATTTCTTCTACTTCTATTTATTTTTTACTTTTTATTGGATTGAGTTGATGCGTGGTTAAAGAGACTCAAAAAACTTAAGGTTTATTTTTATAACAGAATATAATTGCGTTAATTCTGGTTTCAAATTAAATTTTATTAATGCATTATTATTTTTAATTTTGACAAGACAAAATAGAAGTAATATATTTTTTATATATGAATAATCGATATAAATAAAGAATAGACAAATTTATGACAATAAATATAAATATTTAGAAGTAAACTTCAACTAAGAAAATAGATTATTTATATATACTGTTTGTTTGTATATTCTTATTCTGAAATTAAAAAACGAATAACTTAAATAATACTATATTTATATATAAAAATGTGTATTTGCTTGTATGAACACACATTATTTTTTCTTCTTTTTTCATTTGATCCTTGCACTTTTCGTGTGTAGCGTTTCAAAATATAATCTCAAGATAGAAAGAGGAAGGAATATGGAGTATAGTTAATGCGTGTAGGTGTATATATATGAATCAGGAGCCCACCAATTACAAACAATCACAAACAATCATGCGCGTACGAATAAGTCCACGGAAAGATACTTACTCTATACAGATAAAAAAGAGCTAAGACAGAAAAAGAATAATAGAGTAAGAAAAATAGCTTTCATCTCTTTTCTTCATTAAAAAGTCAAAACAATACTTCAATTATTGAACAAATTGAACGTAATTGAGAGGAATGGCAAGGGAAGATAAAAAAAAGAATAAAAAAATAGTGTGTATGCGTACGAGCATGATTAAAGAAAATTATACATCAAGAAATAGCGAGTGGGTAATATGTACGAGATTGAGTGAAAAAGAAAGAAACAGAAGCTTATATTATATAATCTAAATTTTTATTTTTATTTTTTGTACACAAAAAGTATTGATGTAATGATATTTTACATAAATCGTTATCAATGAAGACGAATATATTGTATTATTATATATATTTTTGTTTATAGAAATTATAATGTTATGTATTTACATAAATTTTAGATTTAAACCGTTCTTTCCATTTTCAAATTGAATTATCGATTGTTATCTGTATATTTTATATTAGTTCAATTTAACTATCATTTGCAAATGATATCACCAACTAACTACACTGCTGTGTAATATACAATTAATATTATGGTTTAAGACACCAAACTTAGTAAATTTTGGTATTGAAATTTTCTTTATTTATTGAATAATTTTATCTCGATCATTATTGACATTTAGAATAATATTTTTTTAATTATTTATCGTATTGCATATTATTTATTTTAATACAAATACAAAATTTATTCTAATAATCAAAAACAAGAAAATTATGATTATAGACGTTCGAATACATACAATAAACCTCTTCATATATTATAGCTTTTAAACATTCTTTGATTTCTCTCTCGCGATGCAGCAAGAAGTTTAGCTTTCAAAAATTTGTTACAAATCAAAAAGCGAATAATAAGCAGAACCCTAGTAAATAATATAAATTTATTTATAAAGAAGTATTCTTCAAATATATTTTATACTAATAAAAAATAATGATAAATTAATCAATTTGAAAAGTCAACGATAATAATTGTATGCATTATTTTAATTAAAAAAGTATAATTAAAAAATTCGAAAAAAATTTGTAACTTTGTAAAATGAGGAGAAAAAACATTTCTAATTAAATATTTTTTTTTACAACGGATGGTGTAAACTGTGGATACGATTGACAGTCAAATTTTATTTTAGTATTTCCTATAGAGCAATTAAAGAAACATAAGTAGAAAACGAAAAAATTACGATTTTTTGACATTTTTTATATAAAACATTTTAATAAGTACTAACAATTTAACATTAAAAATTCTTCTTTTTTTATTTTCGTTACGACGCTGTTTGTCACTAATTATAAAAAATCCTAAATATAATTTCACAGCCGCTGGCATAAAAAAGAAACTAAGAAAAAATACGTTATTATTGTATAGTTTACATTTAAAATCCGTATTGCGGAGGCATGCATTTCTAATTTAGAAATTTTTAATATTAATCCGACAATGATTCGAATGGAAAAGGTCAGTAGTCGGCATCACCAGCATGTGATAAGACACATTTGTCTTGATTATTTATCGATGCTTGTGCCGAGGACACTCTTATTAGGAAAAACGTTTCCCATTGTTTATCAACGTAAGCAAACTTCCAGCTCAAGTACTATTCGATAGTAAGAAAGCTGGCGCGTTGGTCCTTCCTCTGGGTCGCATTCGGGCCAGTGGCGGGCCTTTTTCGTGTCAGTGCCAAGATCGGAATGCGGGAAACTGCAGGAGAGCGCGGGATACTTCCTGAAAGGTTATAAAGGCTCATAAGTAGGGTGAAAGTCGCATTTCAAACACCGTAGCAGTTTCTGTTATAACGAAGCTCTCGTTTCCCATGGCGTACAAACGCCCAGCTCCGAAAACTCGCAATGGCCGCCCGGAAATCTCGGGAATTCGTGTTGTAACCGCGGATAAGTGATCGATGATCACCCAAGCCCGATCTATTTAAAAATGAATATTAGCTTTTCATACTTTCATTTCAAAATTAACATTAATAATTTCCATCGTCGAGGAAACGTTTTCTATTTTCGCATGCTTCCATTCGAGGTACCTCTCGATATTTATCTAATTCTTTTATTGAATTGTCATGTTGGAGTTACTTTTTAGACGATTTCGCGATAATTATTGATACTTGATTCAGCATATTACATTTTATGAAAAACATTGAGATAGATATTAAGATAATTAACGTTGTGCTAATTGTATAAAAATAATTCATTCATATTTATATCATCTGAAACATTTTTCATAAGAATTCAACTTAAGTAATAATATTTTCTAAAAATAAATGATTTTAATTAGTTTGTATAAATAATGATTGTTTGCTAATATATAGAATAATCGCTAATACTATGTATAACGTTTATAACTCCTACAATAATAGTTTTAAAATATAATAATTTACAAAATAATGTCGAAATGTGATACTTTATTATTATTTTATTGAAAAGTATTTGAAGTTGTTGATGTACAAATAGAAAGTAATAATAACACATAATAATTATAATAATAGCGATATGAATGACAATGGTAACAACTTACTATTACATCACTTTACTGTATTGGATTGTGAACGGCTTCGAAATTTGTTACGAAAAGCAAAACTCAAATATTCCTTTAGTTGGGACGAATAGTCTTTGGCTTGTATAAGGTCAATGACTTTCTCTCGCATTTGTGTTCGCAAGATCGTGCATAATCTTTGCGATACGTGAAGAAGATTAATTTAACCAAAAATTTTTCACATTTGGAAGGCGAACAATGAACAGAACCGGTGCATCAAGTATCTATGAAAGTCGAAATCGCGACAAACGCAAATGCTTGTCGTCCCGAAAATAGAATTTTATAACTTTTTGAGATGTTCTTCACTGCAACTACTAGAAATAACCTGCGTACAATTTATGTTTTTATTTTATTTAACCATTAGGGATAGTGCAATCTTGTTTGTACTGACTTTTGTACCTCTAATCCACCATGCGTATACTTTTTCTTTTATTTCCCTGTTGCATTATAATTTTAATACATCAATTAAGAATGAGTAATTTTTTGAGAACGTACTTTCGAAATGAAGAGTTAGATATCGTTTAAACTTTTAATAAATAGTCCTTCTATTGAATGTACTTAATTCATTTGTCTCTTGAATATTTAAAGACATTCTTGTAAAAATTGAGTTAGAATGATACAAAAACCGTATATAATTTTATGACTATAGAAACAAATATTTTAATTACTTTGGTGGCGATTTTTTTTAAATACATGAATGACAACAATTCATTTTTTATATATCTTTTATGATTAAACATAAAATTATAAAATGGTTTCAAGCTTTTCTTTTTCTAATTTCAATAAACGTATTTCAATTATTATATTAGTTAAAAATTTTAAATATTTTTGAAAACTTATATTTATATAAAATATTAACAATGATCATTCATCAATTTTAATAATTTTAAAAATAAAACAAATATTAGTTAATGTAAAAAGGTATGGGAAAATTTACCGTGTATAATTTTTCTGTAAAATTGATTAGGATAATATAAAATAAAGATTAACGATGAAAACTTTGATATCATCTAGAAAATATTATCAACAAATAGATATTTTTAATAGACATAAATAACTTATAACAGAAGCATAAGAATTTAATTACACTTAATCAAAAATAACCCGTTTTCAAAACAGTTTCCGAGTAGATCGAGAGATAATAAACGCCGCTTCATTTCTACACATTTGACTAAATAGCAGCAAAACGAATTTTGTGGAGATGTCTGTAAAACATCGTACTCGAGACGTAGACGTTCAAATTTTACGACTTACAGCTGCTTGATGTTCTTTTTAAGGAAAAGAAAAATATACATTCTGTGAATTAATTTATAGCAGTTGTTTTATCATATTTGCTATTTTTAATATATAATGTAGTAATTGCGAAGATGACATTTAGATAAAAACTACTTACAAAGAAATGATATTATTTATGAATTAAATTATATATACAACTTTATTTATATTGAGCTGTAGTTTTATTACAGTTTGTTATATTTATATTGTATTTTTATTGTTATGCTTTGTGTATGTGTGCGTGCGTGTGTGTACGTGTATACGTGGGTGTGGGTGGGTGCGTCTCTCTCTCTCTCTGTGATAATCAACTATATTCAGCATAGCGATTATTATCATTAGTATCTTTATTAATAATTAATAAAATATTTAAAAATGATATTTTATTTTTATGTTCTAACAAAAAAAATTAAAAATTGACATGATATTAAATTGTAAGTCTTGGCATTTTTAGTTTTTTTAATTGAAAAAAAAAATGGTACATAACTATTCCTTTTCAATTTTCTCAATGAAGGACTTTATAAAAAATGAATCAATTTGATTAAAGGAAAAGCAAATAGATTTATCCCTGTGTAACATTATAATTTCAAATAATATGATAATATATTTAAAATTGAAATTAAAATACAATAAAATATTTGTATTGTACAAAATGCAAAATTGAACTGTGTTATTACAAGAAAATCATAATAAAAAATTGTGTATTTACATCCCATTTCAAATAAAAAAAAATGAAAGTTTTCTCTTAATAAAGAAACCTTTACATAACTTTATCAAGAGTCTGTACAAAGTAAAACAAAAAAAAACTGCATTGAAAAACAGAGATGTAGATAAGGACGGAGAGAAAAATAAGAGAAAGAGAAGAGCAAAGTTGGCAACGTGGCTCCTGCTCAACATCTGTTCACCATCTGGACCTGTAAGCTCATACGAATTACAAAGTAGAAATAAAAAAATTTCAATTAGATTTTAAAAATTTAGTATTCTAAAATTGTTTTTTAATTTGTAAATTTTAAATATAATTATTTAAATTTGCCAATAATGAGCTTAGAAATTTCATAAACATTTTCTTAATTAAATTTTTTATATTTAATACAATTATTCAGTCATTTACCAATATTATAAAAAATCTTATAAGGATACAAAATAGTTCATTTTCGAAAATTTAGAAGTATTACATGCAATTCAACTCGTTGTATACATTCATTTTACCGTTTATAATTAGAAAATTTATTGCTTAATAATTATTTTTCTAATAATTATTTCTTGAAGAATGCATTTAAAAATTGTAATTTATAAATGTTTTTTTTAATCGATTAACTAATTAATTATATTTTGAAATTTATAAGTTGGAGTAAATCATAAGTTTGTATTACATTAGGCTTTAAATAACTCAAATTGAACTTTTTTTCTGAATATTAAAATTTGTATTTATTTCAACTAATCTATTTTACATTGTAGAAACAAAAATTGTTCTAAAAGGTCTTGTGTAGTTTCTTTATAAAATGTATTGTCCCTCTTTCAATAATAATAACAAAATAACCCTATGCAATTAATCTTTAAACAACACAGTTAATGCAGTAAAAAATCTTACCTATTTTGATACATTCCTAATGAATTTCAAGATTTATATTTACACATGAAAGAAGAAATTCAATAAGAAAAAGTTGCTTAATAAGCGAATTAAAATTTTTATATTTTAAATAAACATTTTAAATAACAAGCTCAAAATATTCCATATTCCATGTAAAGAATTCATTTATTTATGAATAAAAAAAGTTGCTATATGCTTATGTTTAGGAATTTAAATTATATAAGATATTTATTAATACGAAATTTTTAATTTTGACCACAAATAAAAATTATATAAGACTAGTTTAAATTTATATTCTTTATCATGAAATTTGTTTTTATTTTTATATTTAAATATGCTTTTGTTTATATTTCTTATCCTAAACTATTTGCGTAAAGTTTTTGAATAGACAAAATATAAGAAAATAAAATAATTAAACTGTTCATTATTTTAGAAAATGTATATTTTGATAATTTAAAATCATCTTTAATATTTTTGTTTGAATAAGGTGTTATTTGTACAACTTTAATGAAGTTTAATTTTAAAATTATTATAAGCCATGTAATAGTCTATTTAAAACATATTAAGTGACTTCTTGTAAATTTTTAATAATAAATATCTATTTTAAAATATGACTTTTACCGCTATTAATATGTGTAATCTGTATGTGATCTGAAAGCATATTATTAATATACAGACAATATTAAGCATAGATGATTAAAAAGAAAATTTTTAATATTTTTTTATAGACGAGTTCCTATTATTTTTGTCAAACTATTTCTAATAAATATATATTTTGATAGTGCGCAGAATTACATATATAAGATTAATAGTAGTTTCGATAAATCTATAAATACATACATCTTATGGTACTTTGTCACAGCTAATAAAGCATTGAAATTTTGTAAGAAAAACTAGTTATAAATATTGCTTTTATGTATTAGAAAAATTTTCATTTTAAACATGAATTCCAATCTCAAACAAATTATCTTGTCGTAAAATAAACACAAAGCGAATACATAAGAGAGTCTCAATTTGCGTTAATGTTATGGAATACAATCGTGACGTAAGAATCTGAAGAAATTCTGGAGCAAAAAGGAAAGCATTCGTTTTCGTATAAGATACATTTTACTTCATTTTTACGCCGACACAGATAAACCATTGCTATACTGGCTTTTATACTAAAGATTTATTTTATACTAATGTTTAAAAGAGTCGGTAATTTTCTATTATGGGATGGAAAATGCAATAATTTTTGAACAAATTTTTCTCTTCTTATATTTCATTTACCAGGATTTATAATATTTATTAGGTATAATTTCTTATATAAATTGTGTGTATTAACTAATTTTATATTCTTATTATTTATGGGCTTTTTAAATTAAATTTCTCGTTTTTTATATCTAATACATAAGATAGTCCTATTATAATCCTTAATATCCCAACATTTTTTATTTATAATAGATTGAAAATTTAATACATTATACATATTAATTAGTTTAATGGACAAACGTACTTAAATAAAAGTATTATATGATAAAGAAATAAAATAAAAAGAGACTATTTCTAAAGATATTGCAACCTGCATGATAAGATTATTCTGTAACTAACTTTTTTATAAAAAAAAATTTCAGAAATTAAAAGTTAACATTCATGAGTCTTAGAAACAAATTATTAAATTAGAAATAATAAATTAAAGTAAAATAAAGTTTAATATGGAAGTGAAAAAAGATTTATAACGAGTATTCTTCATATTTATTAAGTAATTATTATTTATATAAATACTCTGTATTACAATTATTATAATAAAAATGAAATAAAAAAAACTATGTTTATTTGAAATTAAAGTAATATTTCCATTATTCCATGTAAAATTTCACATAGTGCTTTATTACTATTTTTAATTTAAAATTTTGAATACTTCATAAAATTGCTAGTTATAATAGAATTACGAAATTTATAGATATTTAATATATAATATAATAAAATACAGAAAAATATAGAAATTATTGTTATTCTATAAAAAAAATAGTTCATATAATGTATAATATTTATATAATAATTTCAAAAATCAAAAAAATCTAAATTTAAGTTTTTTTATTAATTTATAGATGATTAGTACGTAAGAAAAGAAAATAATACATTAGAATTAAAATAAAAAATATATTAGTCTTAATTAATAGGATTTTTAACTTGAGATAAATATATTAAATCTGAAAATTAATTTGAAACACATTGCGTTAAGGAAATATCAAAAGTATTGCTTAAATAAAGATAATAAAAATTCTAAACCTTTTTACAAATATTTACAAAATTGGACAGAATGGTTTGAATATTTTAGTATTTGATTTAAACAATTTAATGTAAAATGATTACTAGTCAATATTGAAGCGTTTAAGATAATTATCATTCTTTTATAATAGCTGATTCTACTCTAAAGCCAATTAAAAATTCTGAAATTTAAATTCCGAAATAAAATTATAGCTACAATTTTAGTCTATAAAGGAATACTTATTTACTCATCGTTCTCCAAAATACGTAGGATCCATGTAGCAGAGCTCTGGAGATATATACACATGGCATCATCATCCTCTCCTCGTTTCATCCGTTTTTTCTCCTCGCGCCATGCTCCACCCCTCTCTCGATCCCTCTCTCCTTCTTTATCTAACTATCTAGCTATCGTTATGTCGCTAT
This sequence comes from Dolichoris vasculosae, assembly GCA_018907195.1. NCBI lineage: Eukaryota > Metazoa > Arthropoda > Insecta > Hymenoptera > Agaonidae > Dolichoris > Dolichoris vasculosae. Next base: position 7,672,257 of record JACCHY010000010.1, on the reverse strand, counting down.
CGGTCTTTCTTTGCGTGTGCATCCTCTTGAACGCTGTCAACTCCAAAATCATGACGCAATTTACAGGACGAGGATGTTCCCAAATTTAGAAATTCGATACATTCTCTCTCACTAAATTACTCCATCAGTTCGTCGTCGACCTGACTGATAGCAGCAACGCTCGCGGACCCAAGATCGAAGACAATTATATTTCTTTCCTTCAGAGTTCGATGGTGATAGCTTGTCTCCATTCGCCATTGTCACCGTCGGTGTACTTGTATGACGTATTATACTCGTGACCATGCTCGTATTTTATGACGTTATTTTCTTTGCTTATTTTTTAATTACTTGAATTATTTTTGGTCGCGATACTTTTCAAATACTTTGAATTTTATCTTCACCGTTTATAATTAATTATCTTATACTTATTTTTAAAGAACAATGAATAGAATGGTATTGGTGGATGTTTCCAGAACGATCGACACGTACTTACTTTCGATGGTTATATTTTTCAAAGCAATTGATTAACTATTACTTTTCGCTTCTCGTATAATTTTTATAGAATTCTGCGTCACGTCATAGTTAGAAATTCTTTTTTGAAACTATATGAGCTACTAATAATGTTCAGGCTTTACACAAGTATCTCGAGTCTGCAATGACGCATCAACTTTGAATTTTCACTACATATTGGTAGGTATTTTAAAGACGATCGTTGAAATACGAAGAAATAATTTTAAAATAATTTTCATTCCCGAAACGAATAATTCATAAGGTGTCCTTAAAGTACGCGAGACTCCAGGTAGCCAGTGGCACCTACGCAAACTCAAACTCGGCCCACTTCGAACTTAATACGCAAGTATTCTCTTTTAATTAATTTGCTTCTTGTTCTCGGACATATTATTTTTTTTGTTTTGTATATTTTGTTATCGTATCTTACATTTTTTTATTTCACGAAGACGCTGATGACTTTGTCTAGTGTATTTACAAAAACGTATCGAGTTGGTAACACTTTCTTTATATACATTTATGTAGTATTTCAGAAATTAGCGGTAGTGCGCGGTAAGAACATATTTATAGATGAAAAATATTGTATTACATTACAGAATATTTTTATATTTGAAATCTTATATAATTAGAAAGTAGATTCCATAATCGATGGCTGTATACATTTAAAACTATTCATTAATCATTAATTTCTATATGTATTTGATGTGCATATGTGAAAGCATTGCGCATTTGTATACTTGCCGTTGCTAGAAAAGTCAAACAAAGGAGGATAAGAGAAACATATTAGCGTGTAAATAAGGAAACAGCAATCATGCATAAATATATTATAAATAAATATTAAAATGGTGTATATACATCGTTCTTTAAGGCGATATTCTTGTCTCGTCAATTTCATGATTTGTAAGTTTTATCGTAAATTAATAATTGCTACAAAAGGTAAGGAAATTTAATAAAATAGATTCTTTCTTAATGCTATACAAACTTCTCAAATTATCAATCCATCTTTGTATAATTACGAATTTATAGATTGCAAAATGAAATTTATTATTTACTGAATAATCGCATAAAGGAACTATTGATTTTTTGCTTTTCGTATTGAAAATATTTTGTAATAACTAGCCATTTCGAATCACGTTAAAGCCGAAGTAAAATACTGCCAAAAAAACATGAATATAAAAAGAAACGCTTCGATTTCATTATCTTACGTACTGCATATTTTCTCGTGAGCGCCTCCTATGTAAATTCAATATTTTTAGCGATTGTTGCTGCATCAGGAGGAAGCGACGAAGCTTCATTTACTTCCGTTTATCAATTTCCTCTTGCGGACCGAAGCCGACCTTCTTTCGCACCCGTCCGAACGTTCATCGAGTAAAAAAGTTCACCTCGCTTGATCTCTTTCTTCGGTGGAATGGTGTTTCGAATTCATTTTCTGGAGACCACCCAAATGCTTCTCTTGATCGAAAATATTTCTTAGTTGATAACTATGACATTTTATGAATGTGCACGTATTTATTGGTGAATCTTGTTTTTTTTATTGCTTTTCAAATTAACACACTTTTTACACTCATACTATAGATAACTATATGTCTAACTGTATTAAATAAAAAAATTCTTAAAACATTCTGTTCACAAATTCTGAGGTTATGGACTTATAGATGATCATATTATTTAACATAAATAAATGGTATATATAACATAAATAAGAATCTACGATATTTCAATAATCTCGTAAGCGCGCGCATATTCAATGGTCTGTTTCAATGCCGTGAAAAAACACGCGGCTGGTTGCCGTAGTGAAAGGTGGTCGGAATGTGTTGACCGTCGATAAGAAATTTTCTAATTTTTTTTTTTTAATTTTTTATTCTTGCGATCAATAAAAATATATTTGCGCGTACGCTACACTCGAGATATATTTTTAATTAAATAAACATTATTATGTTCAATTTTCAATTCGAATAAATTTTCAAAAAAAATTCTAAATTTGAAAAAACAATTACCGTAATACTTTTGATAGATAAAGGACAAGGAAAGTCGCGCAATAATGCTCACTCATTATTTTTAGTTGACGTACATCGAGAAATTGTTGAGTTGATTGACTTGCTGCTCTTTATTCGACTTGGGAACGTGTTTCGTAACTACGAGGAAGTCTTAATTGAATGCTTGAAATACAGAAACCATATAAACGTTAAAACCATCGGCGGAATTCAAGTAGATGACTTTTTTCTATAAATCTAGAAACTTGTAGACTGAAACGATACGTGGTTTTGAATTATGAATGTACGTCAGATACATATTGATTATTTACCGTGTCATTTGATTTTTTTAACATTGACCTTTTAAGCATTTGTACTATTGATATTAATCGATGAATATTGAGAAGAATGTATTATCAAACGATTAATTTGACTTTTTTTATACATGTATCTATGCAAAAATATTTATAAATACTTTCTCTATTTTTCAATCGGAAGTATATCCATTTTTATTTTACAAGAAATTAATTATGATATTAAGTAAAAAATACATGGAAACAATTGCTTAATATCCGAAAATTTATTTTAAACGACAAATAATGTTATGTGTTCCATCTGTAAATAATCGCTATTATAAAATTTTTTAAAGATCAAAATTTAATGAAGATAAGAAAAATATATGGAATTACCACGTTGTTTTTTTTATAAAATTTTTAAACATATATGCATAACTTATACAATTATATAAAATACTTGAATCTTTATTTACATTATATTTTATTTATAATTATTATAAATAAATTAATCTTTTTTTTAATTCATAAAGTATGAAAATCTATTCTCTATTGCATACTCATAAATAAATAAAGTTTAGTATGTACATATGTATAATATGAAAAAAATTACTAAATCTTGGCAAAGCATGATTGAAAAAAACTTAATAAATATTTTTATTTTATCAAATTTATTCAATTATTAAATAGGTTTTACTTGATTTCTGATAATAAAAATTTAATATATATCATTATTTAAGCTTAACCATATAATATTAATTTTTTTTATTCGTTTCATTTCTTGACATATAAAAAATGGGGTATTTTTAATTATTCCAAAATTTCTTTTTAAATTATATACAGTTATGATTTCACAATATATAGATAAATAATATAATTTGTAATTAAAAATTATATAAAATTTATACGTTTACAATTGAATATAATTAAATTTTAATTAACTGATAAAATAATTTTTGGATTACCAAAATTAACGAATATTTTCTTGTAAATGACACTGTATGTATTTATTGTAACCTATGGAGGTCTTCTAAGAAAATACTAACATTTTACATTTTTTTTTTATTTTTCTCTCTTTCTATCTCTCGATTGTACGTATTTTAAGCACCACGTACAACCGACAATGCGAAGGTACAAGGTGTAGAATACGCTCTCTTTGTTTCTTTCAACGCAAAACGGGAGTTCTCACAGAATTTTTCTCTTGGATAATTAAATGGTTCTCTTTATTTCTTTTTAGCTCGTTGGAGCAATTTTTTCGCTTCACATTAAAACTTTTGTTTTAGATATTAATTTCTTTTTAAATACTTTTCTGCTATCCACATAAATAAATTTGGCATATAATAAACCTATATCGACGGATAGCAATAAAATGTTATTTTAACATTTACACAATGTAAAAAAATATTTGTTTAAAGTTATCAATTATGTAAGTGTTTAAATTACAATTTTTTCGGATGTATATGTCTGTAGTTTAATATTTAAAAATTTTTAATCATAGATATATGTTATAAATTCATTACATTAATAAAATGTTATTATAAAAATAAATATTTGATGTAATCTATAAGTAGTAATTAATTAAAATTAAAAAATGACCGTAAACATTTGTAACAGAAATGTTCTTAATCATATAAGAATCGACGTTTTCAAATATGAGATAATAAATTTAATTATATTTAAAAAAAAACAAGTTACTATATTATTTTACTATCTTTTTGCAGAAAATATTATATAAAAATATTTATGTAAATTTATAGTTTTTTATTTTTAAATGATTAAATGATTGAAACGATTATATAATTAATTTTTTTATAACTATTTAAATTAAAAAAAATAGTTTCGACATTAATAAAAATACTATAGGTATATTATGAAAAATAATAATATTATATAAAAACTGAATATTATGATATAATTATGATATAATTATGATTTTAAAAGCATGGATACAAATTTATTAGTTATTTGATATTTTCTACTTATAATATAATATAATAACAAAGAATTTATATTTCGTGTTTCTATCACTATAATTCATAATTATTTTTATTAAAGACATAAAAAAATATATATATTTATACATGCGCATGTTGTAATAATTAATTATTTTTTAACTTAATTAATCAAAATATAATATTTTATTAATCTATAATACAACACTAACGGTTTTTTAAATTTAGAAAGACAATTTCAATAAAATTATGTAAAGGAAGCGTCACGCTTAACGCGCACAATCTGCTAACCATAAGGACTATCGGGTTTAAAAGAGCGTACACTTAAAATAGCCTTGAATCACTTTTAAAACAGTCAGTTCTCAGCGAAAGAGGCGAAGGATTCACATCGGGGTTACGAAAAGGAAAATGCTCGCTCTAAAGGGTGAAATTCATTTTAAGCCACTATCCATATCGTATTTGACAGAGTACAAGGGTTTAATACACTTCTGTTCATTTCCGCAACCCGAACTTTGTGAAATATTCCCCGCATTTTTTTATTCGTCATTTATTTCACATCTCGAGAAAATCTTTTTAATACGCATCTCGAGAGCCGAGTTGTGGGTACTGGAGTCGACAACCATCTGTGCGAACGCTCGATTTTGCGCAATTAACGTATGTAGCTCACAAGCAAATTTAAGCAAGTTTGAACTGTTGACGTCAAAAAACTTAACGTCACGCTAAAAAGTAATTCTCTCTCGTTACGATGCTGTATATTTATCCCGAATGCATCGCGGTTTTCTTCATTCCCATACTTTTGCTTTGTTTTTTCATGCAAACTGTCTTAATAATGATAATAAGAAACAAAAAACTACCTCCCAGCATCCCTTTAGATAAATATTTGCCTCTCACGTGTTAGGTTGGCCATTTTTCAACTCTGAGAAATTTAGAAAACAGCATGAAATTTTAACGTCGTAAAACAACAGCTTTGATTTAATTGCAAGAAAAATATCTAAGTCGCAGTCGAGTCTGTATATCTACCATCATCGTGCCCTATAAAGATACTATTCCTCCATAATTCAATTTTAAAAAATTCCTAAGTGTGCGAAAGTACTACAGCCCGAATTACCGAGAATACAATGATAGGCTTGATTCATTTGACGTCAGTTCAAAGGCCTTTGGCGTACTGTAAAATACCGTAAAAAGTGCCTCTAGCGCACATGGAGCCAAGGGAAAACAGTAGTTTAATGTCTCTTAGGCATAACTCTCTGTCTCTGTCTCTCTGTCTCTCGCTCTCTCCTCTCTTCACTCTTTCTCGTCTCTATTTTTTTATAGACATCCATTTCTTGAAGCTGGTAATAAAAGACTCCCCTCTTCACTTCGCGAAGAAGAATGTCGCCTTTCGACTTAATACACGCACATTTGCTCACGCATGGCTAGTCTGACACGAGCAGTGCACAATAAAAAAGTAGTCCGTAAAATTACTAGTTTAAAACTAGGAAATAATTGAGTACAGTATTTATACAGTAAAGATAATTTTTTATTATCTAAATGCATCGCAAAACTAATCATTTTTAACGACTCCTAGCTTTATAGATATTTTGTATCTTTTAGTTTGCGACTGAAACGAAAGAACCTAATTTATCATTAGGCAATTCGTAATTGAATACTCTAGTGATTACTCTATTGAATAAATACTTTTATTTTCCAACGTCTTATTGCGTAAACATAGTATGCTCTCTGCTCTCTATTATATTAATAAAGTGGTGTTCGATTTATTATTATATTTTTTTTTTTACTTTTTTTTTATCTTTGATAACAATGTACAAAATGTCAGTTAGGGGGGATACCAACAACGTTATGACTATGATGTAATGATTCAAAACATCTACTTCAATATTTATTATGTGGCCTATCTTTCCACTTATATTAATATAATATTTCTCCTAGAGACTGTTATTCTTGATTTATTATTTTAGTTATACTTATTTTTACTATGCGATATTTATAAGATTACATTTTTCTTTATAATTATTGAATATTTTCTGTTCAATTAATATAGTATACATGTTTTTTAAACTTAATGTTTTGAAAAATGTTGTGCATGTCTAAATAAACTATCTTTTGTAATTTAGAAATTTGTACTAAAATAGTTGCGAAAAAAAGATTTGTAATAAAATGTGTTTATTATGTGCAAACTTTTTTAAGTACAAATTTCTTGTAAACATGTGAATGTCGACATAAAATACTTCATTAAAATATTTCAATAGTCTCAAATATGTATATTTCATATTTAAATAAACGATATAATTTTTTAAACAATATAAGCTAACACTTAAACAATAATATCAATAAAGAAAAAAACAACTTTTTCTTATATTTCTTTGTAACAACTTTTTTGATATTTTTTTCTTATAAAAATTCTTTTACATCTATTTTTTCATCTATTATATCATTTTTTACATGAAAAAATCGTTTTTGCAAACATTTTTAATAATAATTTAAAGTAATGTGATATAACGATTCATATAATAGATCAATGATAAATTCCGATTAATATTTTTACTATTTAATTTCCTTGTATTAATATATTGTTTCATGCAATTGACTGTTTAATATGATTTAATTAATTTATATTTTCTTTTTTGTTACGGGTATGGACACTTTACAGTTTCATATTTAATATTTCAAAGCGGAAGTCAGCGCTATTTTGCAAATATTTTGTCGTATATAATAAATCTTCTGTCTTACTACTATTTCAAACTATATATTTTTTAAATCACTTTTCAAATTCATATTAAAAATATTGATTAAAAAATAACAGATAATATAATCAATAAGAACTTTTTTAATTAATTAAAATAATTTCCAATATCCTACATTTTACTAAATTTAGTCTCGATGATAATAAAATATTATACATATTACATTAATAATTTTAATGCACAGTGTCACAATGATTTTTTAGCAAGGTAATGTATATTTCAATGCCGGTGATTTTGTTTTCAAATATTTTTGTTTACTTTGAATTTATGATACAGGTCAAACATTAAAAATATTTTACTTTCAAAAGTTCCTGTAGATAAAAGAAATATCATTAGGAGATTCTACATATAGGTTTTTAAGAACATGCTTTTTAAGATATCTATGTATCATTTTTTAAAATCATATGTCATAAATTGAAACAAAAGTAACAAAATTAAAAAAAATAATACATATAGAACATAATAACATTTTATAACTTATATAAATAACATAGAAATAATGAATCTTATGAAGTTTACTTACTATTATTTCAATAAGCTTTAGAAAGTATTAAATTAAACAAATAGAAATTAACGCATTAATTAATATATATAATTTAAATACATGTAACTAATTTTCGTTCCGATGTAATATATATTAGAATATTTAATTAAAAGTTGTAAAGGGTTAATTCTTGCAACGGACAATTTCAAATATCCATCTTTATAAAATGAATTCATCAATAAGATTACTCTTATCATTTTATTTTACTTCGATAACGATGAAAAATTTGTATGATATTATATTTATTTTATTATTTATTATTGAAAAAGCACGGCAATAGTCTTGATAAATTAATTTAGCTAAATTTTAAATTATATAGGATACAAATTTTTTGAAATAATAGTTTATATAATAAAAATTTACTACAAATAAAAATAATAATAATCTCGAATGCTCTTTATTATTTATATCATCGATCAAACGTGAGAAATAGTTTTTACGATTCGTCAAATTTTATGTGTTGAAAATCGATTGCCATTGGTAAATGTCGACCTTCTCGAGCTTGATTTGTCCGGGTAATATTTTTAAAAGGGTTCAATTTCCTATCAGGTTGGGGAAATTCGAGGCTTCGAATTTAGCAGTGGAGGGCTAGATACTTAGCCAGGGTCACAGAAAAAATTATGGAAGCGGTTGCGCCGAGGAATGTAATCACGTGGAGGCGGCAAAAAATGCAGGGGGGCAATGACTGCGTAGTCATGCTCGCGGAATGTCGGGGTCACATTTGCACGGACGAGGACGCCAATCCCAGGAGAACGAGGAGGAGGTCGCCACGAATTATACACGACCTTAACACTCGTTCGTCCTTGTCGCACGAGGATCATCTACGGAACTTTTCATAGAGAAAAAAGCCCTTGGTATAAGTGCATATTGACCCATATCGCACGGTATCGTCTACATTATTGAATTCTCAGTAATTTACGCAATTCTTTATAATTGTCGCTCTCATATTCTACGTATTTTTTAACTACTTTTATCAATTAGCCGCTATCTAACAGTACATTACAGACATTTTTTAACGTTTATTGCTTACGCATATTATTTATTCTTTCTCAAATAAAATAAAAAAAGCATTTGTGCCAGTATCTCACAGCAAGATTTATTTATTTGGAAATTACTTTAATAAATATCATTACACACACACAACATATATATATACACGTGATATTTCCTCAAAAAAAATTTTTTATACGATAAAAATCTAATCAATTATTAAAATTTTATAGAATCTTGTTAGTATTCAATGCTACATTAAAATAAATAAGATTTTTGATTCAGAGTAAATAAATTAATTTTTTCAGAAGCGGTCTATAAAAATATTTAGTTAGTTTTTAAAAAATGAAAATATATTTAAATTATTTAAAAACTATATAAATAGTTATATAACATTTTATAAATAGATATTATAACATACAATTTTATGTAGTTTCTTTAGAAATTAGTAAGTTTTTAGAAATTAGTAAGATCACTAATTTTCTTAATCATTTACACTTTATTAAACATAGATTCTAAATTATTGCAAAAGATATTTTTTTTATTAAAATATAATAAAAGATTAATCAAAAAAATCAAAAAAATTCGTTTAAAGTAATTCAGGACAAAAATAACATATTGATTTCTATTTATATTGATTCATAAAAATTCTTTAATCCTAGTCATATTAAAGTTGGTAGTGATATGCTGCATATATAATTTTTTCATACAAAGTACGATAAGGTTTTTCGTCTTCAAAATTTTTACAAAAAATTTCTTTTCTTAGTATATAAAACGTATATATACTTATTTAAGTCATTCATAGTGTCGAGGTAAATACATTAGTTTCCATTTTCTTAGTGAGCAACAAAAATACTTGTAATTTTCGTGTAAGAAAAAAGGTTTTTTTTGAAATTTGAGTAATAAATTTATAAATAAGTAATACTCTTAACAATATTATTATTACTTTTATTGTATACTTGTTAAAAAAAATTATTTTTTAGAATTTTTCTATTCTGAAATTTGTGTTAAATTATATATAAATAGTTTTTATTGAGTAAAAATTTGATTAACATTTATATAATTCATTAATCTCTACAGAATGCAATAAAGTTTGTAATTTTATATGATACTATAAAATTAATATTAATATTTTATCTGATACCAAAAAATTAAAATGAAATATAAAAGTATATTAATTTGATTATTTAGAACATGTTTAAAAAAACGTAAAACAATCAAGTTTTCTTTACGGTTATTCAATTTTGAATTTATAATTAATAATATTGAATATGTCTAAGATCAGCTCTCTATCCATTACATTAAAAATAAAGTTTAACGTTCAAACCTAACAATCGTGTTCAAAGTAAACAACCGATAAACTCGTATCACAAAGATATCGAATTTCTTAGAAGCCGTGCCTTCGCTCCTGATAAAATATATACAATAAGATACGAAATATTTGTGTGATTTATAAGTATTGACAATTGAATAACGCGAGTATGAATTACACGCAAGGTGAGATTATTCTGTTATCTCCTACCATTCCATATGAGTTAAGTAATACGCTGTACATATAAAAAAATTGGAATTTTTACATTATTTATACTGCACTTTTTACGATCTTACTACGTATGAATTGATAACTTTATTTAAATTAATTTCATGTTTTTTGGGTAAAAAATATTTCCTTTGAATAAATATATATATAATGCGAAGTAAATACACAAATATTTTATTAATTCAGGTTTAAAATTTTAAATGTACTATAGGAATTCTTTAAAGTTTTATTTAAAAACCAACTTTTTATGTTTAAGAAAAATTTTAATTTATGTTAAATTATTAAATATAATTCAATTCTTGCTCGGTATTTTATCTCTCCAAAATCATTATGTCTCGTTGACTTAGAAAGTCGAATGAATATACGCATTGAAAATATTGTATATAATTTATCAAATATATTTGAATCTTACATTATTCGATTTTAATGTTGATTGAGTCATGTTATACAGTTTTGCTTCATAGATTCAATTATCATTGAATGATGTATTTTCAATTGACCGTAAGCTTATATGATCAAAATATATAATAATTTGATATATTAATAAATCAAATTTGGAATATTCTTATATTTTTATGCAAAGTATAAAAATTATAAAATAAAAAACGTGTTAGAAATATAAATGAGGATGAAATAAATTTTATTTAAGTTCAGAATTTATTTTAAAACTTTTCAAACACAAAATTAAAAAACTTGATATTATATATAATTGATCAAAAACTCATTTTAATTTTGAAACTTCAATTTCAACTAAATAATAAAATATATATGCTATGAAATAATATTTACAAATTCATTATGTTAGTTAAGAATAAATCATGTTTTTAGAAGATTTCTTTAAACCCGTTTGATAAAATATATTAAAAATAAGTCTGATAAAAATTCCAAGTTACAAAATTATTTTTAAATTGTTAAGAAGTCCAAATTACATAAACCATTAGAAATAATATACATCTAGAAATTATATTTCTTTGTATTTATGTATGAGTATATACGTAAAGTTGTAATATAGGCTCTTTAAGCGCGTATATAAAATTAAAATAGTGAGTTGGAATTCAGAAGCATTTGTAATAATATATGAAACAGATATAAATTTATCACGATATTTCATATATAAAAGAAAAAACTATTTATAATAATGTATTAAAATGATTAATAATACAAATTTAATAAAACTGTAACTATAATCAACAAAGCTAGAAATAATTTTAGAAAAGTGATTATTGACCGATTAAAATTTACTGAAATCATATAATATTTTTGTAATAATAATTAATATAAAATAAATTATATATGAATAATTGAAATACAAAATTATGCAATATTTTATTTTTTTTATTAAAAAATTGTAAAAAAATATTTTATATGTTTAATAATTTGTTCCAAAGAGTTTATTAAAAATAAAAAGAAAAACGTAATTTTTTACTCGTGTATCGATTCATCGAAGTTTCACATTATAAAACGAATGATAATAAGAAGAATTATAAAATTAGACCTACACTAAGATTAAAAAGTTTCCACGAAGTTGCTCAAAAAACTATTCTATTACAGTAAAAATTCAGATTATGGATATATATTATTATATTTAAAAGTTAGTGAAATTCTATATTCAAGCGTTTAATAGTCAGAAGTAACCTTGTAACGGATTAATTTAATATAATGATCTAGAATATTGCACATTTTTCATCAAGCTATCTTCCAAATTAAGACTCGCGGTGTGTCACGCTCCTCGTTCTCTCTGACAGTGATTGCAATCACTCCTTTATTGATATCTTAAAACTAACATATAAGAAAAAATTTTCTTCGAAAAATGTGAATCTTAGGCGTCATTTTGTAAATTGATGTCAATGATCTAATGCACGACTTTAAAAATTGCTGTGGCCTTACCAAAAACCCTCTTTGCTCTCGTAATTGCTTAAAGAGTCGCTTCGTGGTACAAAGCCGAGCATGCGCGAGTTAACATTATCGTAAAGGTAAAAAATTCAAGTCGGAGATACCAACCATTAAATTAATCAATTGGATGCAGAACGAACGTTTAACTTTGGAATGTGCAAAGGTGCATCGAATTACGTATTCCGACGCGCATATGTGGCCGCGCGTTCCACGGTACTTATGCAACGACTTGACGTAATTTCCCGACGCTTCGCGGGAGATGCACCGACACAACTGGCCGTCGCCATTTTGCGCAATTATTATGAACAAGAATATTATCCCCTGGGCTTTCGGCTCATCGCTACCTACTCCCCTACATTTGGTCGCTTTTTGTCTTGTGTTTTATGAACGAAATTTGTCAAATCGATTGCAACGCTTTCCTTCATGGTCTCTCCCTTCATCTACCGCGGCACATAAAGGCTAACTCGAATCGATGGACATTAAACGTAATCAATGCTATTAACGTGTTAAATACTGCTTAAAATACCTTTAAATTACATTCGCTTGAAGATCTTGATATTATATTATTGTCATTAAATTTTATTTATTACTACAACTTTAAACGGAAAATAAGTTAATTAATAATTTCGTCTTTAGAGGGCTTTTAACATTTAGATTTCAATTTGGTGTCGTAATAATAAATAACATTTGCAACAAAATTTATTTACATCTATATTTTTCTAATGTTGATTGATTAATTAACCGGCTGTCTATATGTTTGAAGAATTAATTATCACAGTTACTACGTTTCGATTATGAAACATTGTCCAAGGAAATAATATAAATTTAAATGTAGGCTTTTGTATCAAGATTCGTTAAAGCGATTTTCTAGAGAGTCGTGATTTTGTCTAGTTAGTTTGTCATACGGCCATTTGATAAGGTTGACTTAACAACACAGAACCAAGTGCCTCAGTCTAGTTTAACTAAACCACCTTAACGTTCGTATTGTAAATGTAATTTTATGAGCATCGATTCAAATACTTTAAAAATTGTTTTATTAAATATATGAGTATAAGAAATTATGAAAATAAATTATTTATTCCACATGTTTTATAATTCAAAGTATTATAGTCAAATCAGATCATCGCTATAAAATAAAGTAAATTATGAAAATGCATTTGCATTCGATATTTCTCCTATTGTTAAAAGCATTCTAATTTAGAAAAAAATGTACGAAACATCATTTTATTCATATTAATAATTTGTAACTCATAAAAAAGACATAAAAGGCTAAAAAAGCTTTATCTTGACGTCGTAACCTGAAAGAATCTTTACGTACGAACGTGATTTTTCTAATTTTAATGATACATACTCGATGTCAAATGTGCACTCTGACATCTTAAAAATATTTTTAAAACGTGTCTTGCAATCAGTGTAAAAAGAAAATGGGTTTCGCTTTCTTTTACACATGTCAAAAAATAACGGCGCAAATAAATTTTCGGATATCTAGTAACACGGTATCATAGCTTGAATCAATTTTCGAATGAATATCATTTTTCTACTATTTATATTAATATACAAAGCATAAAAATATGTGTACGCTTTGCTTCATTAATCCAGTTTGGAGTTTCATTATTTTTATGAAGCACCTTATAAAATTCATTTTAATAATACATTCGAAGATAGATTTTTTGAATGATTTAAATAAGTGAATAGCTTTAATACCAAGCTAATATTATATATTGATTTAAAAAATGTACACGATAGAATATTTTTTTAAAATGTAATGCAAAAAAAATTGTTGCTTATAGAATGTTTGTACTAATACATTAATGAAAGAATATAGATAAGTCCTTACAAAAGTCACTAATTTTTGTAAATGTATTTAAACACATTTCTATAAAAAATTATAGTTATTTAAAAATTGTATTGTAATTCTTTTAAAAGAATCAATTTAGAATGATTCGTCTGAATCGTGTATTCCAACACCTTCACTTGAATTTTTTTAGCAATAATGTACATTCATACCGAGAGAATTTATTGCTCTTTTAAAAAAATATCAATAAAAAGCAATATAGAGCTTGTGATAACCAAAATTTGTCGCATCGATAAAATTTTTATCTCAAATATACACGTATCACGAGCACTTCGGACTATTTATCACTGCGAGAAATTCGTTTCTGACTGAATATATATAAAGTTAGCATAACATCATTAAAATTTTTGTATCGATAATTCAAGCTAAAACAATCATCGGTATTCTTATTACTTATGTCGACTGAATCGGCAGAATTTAAAGTGAAAAAATTGCACGGTTTTATGAAAGGCTTTAGCGAGTTGGGAGCAACAAAAATCCGCTTTCTCCCCACCCGACATCAACGTACTTACGATATCTCGTACGAATCAATCTCAATCTCACTAACAATTTCCGTTTTTCTCTTTTCTCAATACGGCATCAATTTTTCCCATCGTTCACTCCGTTTACCAATAATATTATTAATCTCCCTTTCGTTCTAATCTTACACGAAGATGGCGAAGATAGATAGTCGTGTAAAGGGCAAGAGAGACGGCGATAAATTCCACGAAGCGAGTAAATGTCGAGAAAATGAAAGAAAAGAAAATAAAAAAGAAGAATCCGACCGATTGTCAATTCCTTTGTCACGCTCGTGCACAGCCTCGGGCGATGATGGCTCGTCCAAGAGCGCAAGAAGTTTTGCGGTGACGGTACGGCATTTTACATGACCTTGGCATACCGCGACGCACGAGTCTCATAAACACGCGTTCAGCCTTTGATTTGTCGCAGTCTGCAACGATGGTGGTGCCGGCGAAGTAACCTTCTGCATTTCTCTGTCTTGATGATCTTACAGCGGCAAATGTGTGTCATTGATCGTAAGCTATACTGGCTCCACTCTAGTTGAAAAAAATACGATTTTGAAGCTTCGCGTTTAAGCGACCATAGATCTAACTATGTTCCGTCGACTCGATTTTTATACTTCTTCAACTTTTATCACCGTCGTAATCGGTATCGATATCGATGTTATTGTTACCATTATCGAATATGGAGTAAATTATTTTTAAAAAAAGTTAATTACGAATATTGGAAAAATGATCTCCACGAGAATTCTTAGATTGTTGGTTATCCCGTTTGATCCACCTTCGTATTCTGAAAATTAAAAACAAATCTTTAAAGATTATTGAGCAATCGATTTGTAGAAATTTTTAATAGAGGAGCAATCGATTATACTTAGATACACAAGGTATGAAAATAGTAATTTTAATTTTTTTTGCATTAAGCTATGCTCTGGAAATACTTGAAAATGTGAATAAATAACTATGTCATAGTCAGAAGCAGAATCCACTTTACATTTTTCATAATATTTAGTTAATTTATAAAAAAAACAATCTCACGTTTATCATTTTGAAGGTTAAATAATTGTGAAACTGCAATGTTCAAATGTCAACTATATTTAACATTCTTTTATCGGTTGATGTTGATGCTATTACTTTTTTATTATGTACCATTGACAACTTATTATTTATGTTAAACTTTCATGTTAAATCTTTCCAAACTTTAAATCGAATCTTTGCGCATTAATATACATTATGCATTGATGTTTTTTTTTAAATAACTACAGTTGCTTTTTTTTATGTACTTTGTAAAACTCATAATATTTAAGATATCGTAATATAATTAATAGATCGAAAGATCAAATATTAATAGTCGTTTGTGTCCAAGTATATATAAATAAATTCCGGAAAATTCTATCATAGGCTCACAATGTATATCATCTCTCTTGTGCATCACAGTATACTTAACTGTATTTGCTAAGGCCAAGGGCTAATCTTTTGTTTTCTTTTTTAGTCTTTTGCTTGAGATTTACTTCGGTGACTACGATGGGAATCACCGGCAGTAACCCTTTTTTCCATATGTACTTTTATTAAATATTTGTTTTAAAAATATTTTTCCATAATTAATCAGGAGAAGCGAATGTTATTAGGCGCGTTATGCATTCGTTAGAACATTGTCTTCTAAAATTAAAGTTTGAAGATTTTACTTTAAAATTTTAGGATTTGAGTTTGATTAATTATTTTTGTACGTTTACATAAATTTGTTCAAACTAATCGAAAATATTTCTATAGGAAGAGAAAAAGAGAATAAGTTTTTATTTACAATGATTTTGTATCAAATCGTACACATTCTATAGACGTATTAAACCCAAAAAAGTTTAATATACTTAAGAAAATATTTGAGATATTGAAGCAATGACTTCCAAGTTACCAAAAAGTGACTAATGATCACATGTACGATCTCTATCCAAGTCTGCCAATATATTCAAAATACATACAACTTTAGCAATCTATAAATAAAATCTATTGATATTAATTACACTTTTCGATTTTTCGTAATGAATGTAAATCAATTCTCTGAAGAATACTTTTCGCAAATATAACGCACGAAAGATCGTTCAAAGTTAAAGAATCCAAGTATCTTTTATCCTGATAATAAATAAATACAAATCTTCGGATTAATGTAGGAAGTATATAGTTAGACTTCAAGGATTATTTGAAAATGTTTATGTATTTCTCTGTACATACAATTTTTGTAATTTTATATACGGCGCGCGTCGGTCTTTTTCTTGTGTAGCTGCTACCGTATATTTTGGTGCAGTCGGCGCTAGAAACACGATATTATGCCTCTTTAAGGTCATGGAACAACCGTGACCTTCGGTTTCTCAAATTTGCAGAAAATATGCCGTTGCGGCATTTAGACGCGATTACGTCTTTCGAACCCGTCGATGCGGGACATAGCGACCATAGATTCTACGCGAGCCAAATACTCGATCGATAAGGGAATTGAGACAAGAGTTTTATCTCTACACGTCGCTTCCTTTATTTTAATGCTGGAATTCCGAAATTGATGAACCAAAAGAAAATATTTTTCTCTGAGCGCCCAAAAGTATTTATTGTCCAATGCTGCAAATACTTTACACTTATAGTCATAATTCTCGAAAATCCTCGGTTATAATTTATGAAGTAAATGTAAGATTCGGATTTGACCTTCGAATGGAGAAAATGATTCTATTTCTATTTTCACAGAGTATAGACGATGCAGCATTTTCTAAATAGTAATTTTGTATTCGCTTATAACTAATAATTTTTATTTTTTCTACAAATTTGCTAAATTTACTAGTTTCTGAAATTAAGATAATATTGTTAAAAAAATACAGGTTTTAAAATATTATCCAAAATTTTAGTAAAAACTTATTAAAATAAAAATTTTAACACTCAATATACAAAACTGCTTATAAATATTCTCAACTAATTTTATATGTATGCCTAGTACCTTATGTAGCTTGGGATCATCTTAAGCTATCTAAATAATTAATGAAATTTTAATAATCGTTATATATAAAATACAAATTAAATGTTCTACTATATATATGCTAGTCCAATCTATTTTTATAATATAAAATTTTGTACGATAAATAAAAAACAAATTTTATATAATTCTAAAAAATAAAATTTATTCGTCTATAACACAATGAAAAATTATTTTAACTACATCAAATTATAAGATACGTGAAATAAATATTAATTTCAATAAGCAAATTGATAGTTCCGCAACTAAATCTATCTTGTAAATGAAAATTTATGTTCTTAATTTCATAAATAAATATGATAAATTACTGAAAATAGAAATCTTGATTTTGAAAAACGCGATGAAACTATAAATGGATCATAAGTTAACGCACAATTAATTTGTCGTTTATAATAACTTCGATCTAATCATCACTGCTCGTAAGAATTTTTGAAATTTTAAAGAAAATATTTATAGTATCAATCATTATCGGTGGCTTGTGCAGTACTCCAGAATGCTTTATAATAATGAATCAGGTTTAAAAATCGGCGAGTAGAGCCATGACTTTAAAAACAATAATAACCAAATAATTGCGAGACCACTAATTTTTATTAAATAATCGCAGTACTTAATAAGACGTAGTGTACGAACCAGGCGTCCGATGTCTCGACCGATCCGACCTAACGGAGGCAAAATTCCACGTTTCCCCTTCGTAAAGCCCCTACGCAAGGAGCTTTATGTAACAATGAAAAAATCCATATCCGCGAGCTAAGGAAACTGACGGAGGCGCTTTCAAGTGCAGCCGGTTTTACCTAACGAAAGCTTGTGTGCGGCTCTCCCTCTGATAAAAGATTCCGTACCGCAAGGAATTCGTGGTGAAAGCGAAAAGTTAGCCGTAGAAAACCAATGGGATATTATTTTAAAGGCAATCTCGCGTGCTCCGTTGTTGCTTTATCCACGACTACTTGGTCCCGGTGGCACCGAGCGTCTCTCATCGTACGCGGTTACGTGCCCTTGTGTTGAGATTTCCAGAACGATCCCATTTGCCTTGACGCGCTCGTAATAGCGTAGCCACATTTTTCTTGCATTTTACTGTTTTTGATAACTGATTTTCTCTGCCGGAGGCAATCGTTTTACCGATCATGAACCTCCGAGCCTAAACTTTCATTATTTCTTTGAGAAATTCTTCCTTTGTTTGTGTGACTATTAAAAGAAATGAGACACGTTTTATTGGAATTTCGTCGACTCGTGAAGAGATACAATTTCAGTTCAAGAACACGTAGATAAAAGAATATAATATAAACTTATTGCGAAACGTTTGAACATAAGCTCGTGTAAAATATCAGACAGTCAAAATAAAAAATCGCAAGCAAAATTTTTCAAGGTTAAATCACCAACGCTCTCCTTTTAAAATTCATTCATCCACTTAACTCTTACCACAATATTCTCTTTTATAATTATTTTGAAGACAAGAGTATTCTCGATATCTACCTTGCGATGAAT
Source organism: Dolichoris vasculosae (assembly GCA_018907195.1). Lineage (NCBI taxonomy): Eukaryota > Metazoa > Arthropoda > Insecta > Hymenoptera > Agaonidae > Dolichoris > Dolichoris vasculosae. The sequence goes on along the minus strand of JACCHY010000010.1, from coordinate 7,653,001 downwards.
CAAGTACACACACTTATTCGTTTTAATATTGACTTTACATCGTTTTTTCTTAGGAATTCTTGTACAATAAAATACTTAAGGAAATATTAAATCCACTTTTGTAACAATTTGTGTATTCTAAAAAGAAAAATTTCGCGAGTTTGTTTAAAAAAAATGGTCCACGAAAAATTTCAAGTAAAAAGTACAAAAAAGAGTTAACGTGGAAAAGAAGGAAAAACGTGAGCAACAAAAAGAAGGACTGCATTCCAGCGACATCTAAGTGTACATTGTAATCGATAAATTCGTTTCGTGTTCATATGACTTTATGTACATTCTTGCGACTGCCGCGATGCCCTGTAATTTGCAAAAGTGCTACGAGCCGTTTGATATATCTTCTGATTTGTTCGATAGCCAACGAACAACGAGACAGAAGAAAATAATGAAGAGAGACAGCGATAATCGTTCTTTAAAGAATCCATTCGTGTTCCTAATAACAGCGTATTGTTTATGTCTCTGTTAATGCATCGCACGTCATTAGGTTCTATCAAGAAATAGATAAAGCGTAATAAAAGTAAGAAAGACAAGGTGAAAAATGTACCATATATACACTATCGCAATATCTATTATATTGCTCTTCAAGGTTATGCAATCATTATTTTTCTTACACTTCGATACAAAATCATACATCAATTTTGTCCCTTGGATATTTATTTTACTTTATTATGATATGAGATCGCTATTTTTTTAAATAAATTCACAAAAATTAATTTGCAGCAAGATATATACAAATTTTGTAATAGTCATAATCGATTAAGATACTATCAAAATTTATAATTAGAAAACTTTTTTATTCAAATTTAAGCCACAACATTTTACCATAAAAGCCGAGTTAGGGTTATAATTTAAATTTCACCGTATTCTTGTAACAGAGAAAGGAATGGATTCTTAAATAGTCGTTAGTATTGAAAGTATATATCAAAACACTTTTAATCGCAGTTATTATTTTTTTCTTAACAAATTGCTGTCAAAATTAATTTTTTTTACAAAGAACCCACAAGTTACAATTATAAGAAATATTTTTTCGAATTTTTAACATTTTTTAAGCTAAAAAAAATTTAGAAATACCAAAATGATATTCTCTATAAATTTATATTAATTTTAATTTTTTTTAATTTATAACCATCAATTACTGTCATTTTAAAAGAAGCACAGAAGTAATATTAAATTTTTTACATCACATTAGTAAAATAATGTCATAATTTCATTAAGAGGATACAAATTAGGTAATCATGAATATCAACTTTGAGAAATATACTTTTATTCTTTGTAATACTTAAAATAATTTTAATTCAAAACTTTGCTATTTTAAAAAAATGTACTCTTTTTATAAAATATTCAATTTAAAGCGTGTCTTGTTTTTAAAAAGAACTTAATAAATTTTTAGTAATCTTTTTAAATGTTATTTTATAATTTTTAAATTCATAATCATGCGTTTATTATATTCAATTTATTGTAATTTAAAGTAAAATCTATTATTAATAACAAATTTTTAAGAATATTATGTAATTATTATTTTATTACTATAAAAATAAAACAGTAAAATATAGTAAAATATACCAAATAAAACATTTTTCATAAAATTTTATAAACAAATGAAAATTAATTGTTAATAATAAGTTAAATAGCATTTTACATGCAAAACAATTATTTAAAATATTTCTGATTTTTACATACTTTTTAAAACATAATTTACACTGGAAGAATACATAACAATCTTTACAAAAAGTAGTTTGTTTCTTCGTTTTAATATTATACATTTTTTATTTATTAGTTTATTATTATTATTATTATTATTATTATTATTATTATATACATTTCATTTAGAATTTATTTAATTAAAAAGTTTTATATTTAAAAATTCAAATTGTAATTTTACAACATAAAATATATTAGTAAGAATAAATTAAAAAATATAAGTTTGTTTAAAAGATTCATGATGAAAAGTATGTAAATTTATTCATGAAACAGCAAGTTTTCAAAATATAATTCTTATACTTATAAATGGTTTTTATTTATTTAAATAACACAAATATGTCAACAAGTATGAGAGTGTAACTAAATTATATTAAATTTCGCGTATATTGTCAAATTTTGTATGCAATAAAATTTAAATATCTCCAAAATAAATAATATGTAAATACCTGATGTGTACCATAGTTTTTGTCACGTTTACGGCCTTTCCACGCATTTGAAAGGTTTGTATAATCTAGTCCACGTTAAAACTACCTTTCCTAAAATTGAAAAGTTGAATAGAAGATAACCAAAAGTATCTTCAAAGTTCTATGCAAGCCTATATCTCAAACACGTTCGACAAAGGTTGCAATTGAGTTTAGATAAATTATTTAATGATTCTTTTAAGTTTTCAGATCCTTCGCCTACTTATAAATTCATATACAAATCATAAGACACGTTCTTACGCCGCTCTCAATTACATGTTATTTTCGAAGTGGATCGTAGTTCAACGATCATATTTTAACTCGTTAATGCATTTAGCCGCGAGGCGAGGATGAACGACAAAGATACAGCATGAAGTGAAGTGCGCGCGCATGCGCATCATCAGGCAGAGTAAAAAGAGGAAGGGGATGACGAGAGAAAGAGAAGGGGGATGAGATAAAGTGGAAAAGAAGGATATCCGTCTATACGTACACAGTACATATATGTAAGAAATTTCGATGCGTGTTGGAATGTCGAGGCGAGGAAGGTTCTCGATTCGCCTCATCGACGCCCCCAGGACGTCCAGGATGATAATTAAAGTGTTTAGAGCAAGCGAGAGGCAAATATATCGCGCATAAGGAGCTACCGAAAAATGTACGCGCGAGAAGATAAGAAACGACGATATCTGACTCGCACATCTCCAAAAGATATTACGGTGCAGCTGTCGCTACCAATCTCGGCCAACACCTCTCTTTCTTTTTTTCCAATTAGACTTCTCATGTAAATGATATCGGTATAAAATATTAGTTGCTTCAATTTCCAGACGTATTCATTCATATTTTGTATCAAGTCGGCTGTACAATCTTTACCATCGGTGGCTCGCAACAAATTATCAACTTTATTTTCCATTTGATTCTTTCACGTTACTTATATGCCAAAAAATTTAAGCTCATTCTAGAGCAAAATTATTAAGAATCTAGAATTTCGAGAATAAATGAGGTTTCAAATGTGTAAAATTCTTCTAATCATCTCAAATTTCGTATTGATAATACCGATATAAATATATTTTCACTTGCGGTTTTATACATTCTTAAAACTATTTTGTTTGCTTGTTCGTTTAAAATTTTTATTATAAATAATTAATGTAAAAATGCGTGGTGATGAGATATTAGTCATTGAGTTAATATCAATAAAAACGTTAAAATAAAATTTTAATATTATAAGAATGTTTTTAAGTAATGTAAACTATTAGCATCTGATCGATTAATAATAATTTTTACATATTCTAAAGAAAAATCTGTGGAATTATTAAAAGATTTTTAATATTTATTAAACAAACCTTTCGTGAAACATTTTTATTCTTTTTCGTAACGTTAGTTTGAAATTTTAAATCACTAATTAATTTTTGTCAAATGAAGCAAACGCAAAAAAAAGAGTAAATGTTAAATTCAACGTAGACGTTTAAAGTGTTTATTTACGTAAATATTTGAGTAAAATATAAATTTAAGTTAAGCATTGTCACTAACTCTACTGAGATTTTTTCCCTTTATTTTTCGATTGCTTCTGTAATATTCTATCTGTTGATTCGATTGAGATTCTGGCTCATTTCGTGGATATATTTGCAGTTCCGTGTAAAAAGCTAATAGAAGGGATTAGTTGTTTTAAAAATATATAATTATTATTGACAGCTTTGATAACATTATTACAACTATTCTAAAATTAGGATAACTTTTTTTCAGTTAATATGTATTTGCTTAATAATTTAAATGTCGATTATTGAAAGATAATAAATACGATATAATGAAAAGTTTATAAGCGATTAATTATTCAAATTTGTTATAATAGTCATTTTTATATAATGTATTTTATTATGTTATATTTTAATTTAATAAAATCGAAACATTTTTTGTATAATAATAATATATTCAATTATTTTCGATAAATAAAAGATATAATAAAAATCTGTAATGATATTTACAATACATGTATACTCATTCGTGATTAACGAAGCAGTATGTTTTCGGCATAAATAAAAATATTATAAATATCGAAAGTTTTTTAATAATTGAAAGAATCAACTAAAATGAAATTATAAGTTTTATTTATATTCTAGTTTTGATTCATAAACGGATTAAAAATTATTTTATGAACTCATAATAATGTTTACATGAATATGTATCTGAAGAACAATTAAGAATTTCATTTAATTGTGAGAATCTGATTATCAGTAACGATACGTGTGTTATACACATGTGAGTACATGAAAAAATTGCGATTCTGGTGTGAGTACAAAAAACTTTTCGAAGCATCATAACATACAATTATTTCGGAATTTAGCTGCCTCAGACACTCGATTGGCAATTTCGTCTCAAATTGGAACTTAAGCTCTTTCAAACGTCCACTTCTTTATTATTGTCTTTGGTTTATAATGGAAAATTCAATACGATTATAATACTGTAATAGATTTTACATTAATTAATTCAATTCACTTATTTAGAAACTTGATTTAACGTATTAAATTTTTTTTAATACAAAATTAGCACTTTGAACTATTTTATGAAAAAAAAGTTATTAAATAAAATTGAATAACAAGAAAAATACAATATTTGGTTTTGATTTATTAGCTAAAACATAACAATAATTGTAATTCTTTTATACTTTTAACTATGGTATAACTATTATCTATTATTTTAAAACAAATAATTGAATGTTTCAAGAAATGCTGTTGAGAAAATAAATGTTTTCTCCGTTAAATTTCTCGAGATGTTAAAATATTTGTTTGAAACCTTTTACGATGATAAATTAGTACATGTGCAACATTAAAAACCTTTTTGGATAACTATTCCTATTTTACAAATATTTTTATATTACTGCTTGCAAATAATAATTAATGATTCATTATTATTTTAACACATTGTTTTATAATGTTGATGAAATCTTAATAGTAATCTAAAATTGATAATAATAAATTATGAGCATTATATTATATAAATCGTTTTATAGAGAAACAAATTTTTTTTATAGCCTCGATAAATATATAAAAAGATATAAAAAAAATAATGTCTGATTATTTTTATATAGTAAAAGATTTTAATATTTTATTATCAAATAGTTTAGTTTATTTTTGTTTACCGTATATTCATTAGTATCATTAGTATTCCAAATATTAACTAGGAAAAAAAATTCTTTTGCAAATGAAAATATTTAATACGTCGTTAACACTTGAGTTTTCATTAATTTAACATTTATAAAACCCTATCTTTTCAATATAGCCGTTCAATTTCTTGTTATGCTATGTTATCATAAATATCCCAAATATTAAATTGTTTAATTCCATGGGATAAATGAATTTTTTCGATAGATTGTGTTAACTACTTACTAAATTATTATTACTAATGAATATTCCAAAAAAAATAAAGAAATTTTAAGTTTATCTATAACGTATGCAAGTTATTGCAAGGTATTAGTGTAATAAGGAAGAAATAAGTCGTGTCTAAACTAGGCATCTAAAGGGATTGAGTTATCGTACTTACGTCCGAACAAAAAAATGCGGGCATCGTTATCAACGTCGCAACCGGAAATTCCGGGACCGGACTGTGTGTATGACGCGTCAGGATTCGTCCCGGAAACGACGCGGTGCCAGTGTCGCTGATCCGGCAACCTCGCATTCCATTCCGAGACCGTGGCGTCCTCGTTGTTTTTATCGCGTGACGTGTGAAATTCGCGCATACACGGACGCCTTTTTCCCTTCTTTTTCCCCGGACTTGCGATGCAAACCTACGCAGACTAGGTTCAAAGTTCGCTTTATCCTTTTTCCTTCGCAAATTATACATTGCATAATAGTTTTTCTACTTCTAGTAAAGATCTTTTCCTTGTAAAGCCGTTCCTAATGCATGTATAATATACATGTAATTTTGAACAAAAACTCTTTAATATATCACTTCAAACATACCTACGCGCACTTTGCAGTCGGACTGTTATTAAATGTGGATATAAAACTTTTCTTTCAATTATGAAATCGAGCACTAGTACGAAACTTAATTAGTATTAATAAATTTACGCTGGACTTATACATAAATTAATAAATATTGCTATGATTTAAAATATTATATAGCGTCTTACATATCATTTTTTTAAATCACTAGATCTTATGAAATCAAGTTACACTATTTTTTCATAGTTACAGAATTCATATTTGATTTACTTGAAAGTAATACATGAAAGCTATTGCAAGAATTACGAAATTCAGTCAATGTATCCAAAACTTGTTTAAATTTCAAAACGACTTAACTGATAAAACGGTGCAAGAACCTAAATATTAATTTAATCTTCAATTAAATCTTCTTAACTCAATAAATATTTCGTATGTTTTTACCCATTTTTTCTGAAATAGCGTTTATTTTTAAGTATTCTTCTGCCGATCCATTTTTTATTAGCTTTCACTTTACGCTATTTTTCTCCTTTTAAAATTCACAAATAAAAAAACTTTATAAATAATAACAAAGTTTGTTTGTAAAGATTTCCATTCTTCTTATTTTTTCATGTTGAATTAACGTTACAGTTTTTTTATTAACGAATTATAAATTTATATAATTTGATTGTTTTGCATTACTGATTTATCTGCAAACGTTTAAACTAAAACCAAAAAGTTTTATTTTTCAAATTCTTAATCGTATTGAGAAACATTTTATATTTAATCATTTTATAAATCCAATATTTAATATTTTTATTCGGTTATTGAAAAATATCGCAATTTTTCAAGATATATTTACAATAAATTTATTATTATATTTTAATTGATCATCTATTATTTTCACATTACTATTTTTGGAGAATTTTTTGCATTATTTAAAAAATATTTTACTATTCTTAAAATGTAAAATATAATTTTAACATATAGAAAGTAGTAGATACTCTCACTTAAAATATATGACCATAAAGCTTTAAAATTTGAATCTAAATTGTATTCATATATCTGTATACAAAAAGTATAGATGAAATGGTTATAGTAGTTAAAATTTGAATGTATATTTACTTGCACAAATGTATTTTAGAATTCTATGGACTCTAAAGATTTTCGCCTTGCTTATTAAAGACATATTAAATACAAGTTTTTTAATCGAAGAAAAAATTTTTCAATTCATAAAAATTTTAAGAAAGTTAAATAATAATAAAGGTGAATAATATAAAATTTTTGCTTTTATTAAAATAATTACAATCGATGCTTTTTTCTTCAAATTCAACCTTATCCTTATTAATATTTTTAATAAATTTATTTCAGTTCGACAAATCGAAATCAGTAATCTATTTTAATTTATAAAATTTATTGTAACCATATAAAAAAATGTATAGAAAATTCTTTTAAGGTATTTTTATCTCTTATAATATTATTAAAGTAATTTTATTGTCCAAGTAAATTCAAGGTAAGCTAAGGTAAAATGTGACAATTTTTGATGTGGTAATTTTTTAATATTCTTAAACTTATTAAATAGATTAATTTTATGTATTACGATATGTAGCGGAAAAAGTTCGAAGTAGTCTAGTTAATTACTTAAATTTAAACTTTAAATATTTTTAAAGTAAAATATATATACTAGCTTAATAACATCAAATAAAAATTCTGAGATTCAGAATAACGTTGTAAATAATGTAAACAATATTGAACAATCGTTATCTGACACAATAATATATTTTATTTGAAATTGGGAAAAATGTTATCCTATAAACTTAGATAAAAATATAAATTGCATTAATAAATGTGCACTCCTTTTTTATACAATTAGTTATATAATTATTATAAAACACTTAAATATTCTTTTTCATAATATTAAATATTATTATTATACTTTCATTGCCAGAAAAATACTGGAATCGTATATTCTTATTGTACGTAATCAAAAACATCTGCTTATAATTGTCATATGTCATATTACTTACGAAATCACTCTTAATGGACTTCGATAATTGATCAGGAATATCCGAAGAAGAAGAGTTGAAATATCTGTAAATAATTTAAGAATAACATCAATTTGTACAAGTCAATGCTAAATGCAAATCGGTAACGATCTGTTATGCGTCAACTCACCTTCCCTTTTTTCCTTCCACCTCTTGCGATAAGCTTGTATAGCGCTATGCAAAAATAAATGCGAACGTTGTTCCATTTGCAGGTTTACCAAGCCCCAGACCTTCGCAGACTGCATCGGCAATGAGCTTCCACTTGGTTGGGAGGAGGCCTACGACAAGCACGTGGGCGCTTACTACATCAATCATGTTAACCGTAAGTACATGTGAGGAGTGCTGTGTTCTTATTTCTTTCGGCTCGTGTAATACAAACTATGCCGTGAGGCTATCCCGAATTTAGCGGTACCGATTTTGGCGGTGGCTGACCAAACCACTCCCAAGGGCGACTTCAAGCTTACGTTCATTAGAAAAGAAATACTTGAATTCCAATTACAATGCAGGTCTTTTCGAAACGGATTCGGTTAGGATATGGCAATTTATTAACGTCGATAAATTCTTTATGAAAGATGATTAATATCGGCGCTAAGTTTTATGTTCCGCTCATTGCACACATTTCCTTTGCTCATTTTTATAAAGTTCGCGATAATTTCATCTTTTTTTCTTTTTTCAAAATAAAAAATGTAATTTTGTACGATCTACTTAAACGAATTTATTTTTTCCATGTCAATTTAATTTTTAATATCAATCCATGTGTTATTGATTATTATTTTCATATATATATATATATATCAATTTGTGTAAAATTAAAAAAAGAAAGATTTTTGGATTTTATTATCGTTGTTTTTTGTAATAAGAATAATGGCATATTAACTATTTATTGCTCTTAAAGTATATTATTTTATTTTACATATAATTTAAAAAAATACAAAAATATAAGATTTTAAAGACAAAATGAATCATATAAAGTGTGAATTTGAAATACTTTCATTAAAAATATTTTGAAATATATCAAAATAATTTTTAAATAAAAAAATAAAAAAGAATAGTTTTTACCAAAAGAAGATAACATGTTTATTAATTTTCCTTTTATAATATGAAACTTATTATTAACTAAATTCATTTTTGTTTTATAATCTGAAAAATAATATTTATAACGTCATAAAAAGAAGAATCATCCTAAATTATAAAAGCCACCTGTGGATTGTGTATTTTTTTAGTTATTTATATTTAAATATGTTTATATTAAACAATATAATTTATAATATTAATTAAATTAATTAGAAAATATAATTTAGAGTCTAATATTACATTTATTACATTTGTAAATTAATTAAACAAGAATTATGGTATTTATTTATGTTTATTCAAATTTTTATTTAAATTCATAAAGCATTAATAAGAATTCTTAATCTAAGATAAAACTTTGAAAAATAATTTGTTAAAACGCAAGAATAAAATTCTTTAATTACACAAAGCTTAATATTTTTCAGAAACGACGCAACTTGAAGATCCTAGACAAGAATGGCGTGCCATTCAGGAAGCCATGCTTCGCGAATATTTGCAAACCGCACAGGACGCACTCGAGGTGAGTCTATAATTATTTTATAATACTATTTTAGTTAATGCGACTATTAAATTGTATGTTCAATCGTAATTCTTTAAAGAACTTTGCTAATCATACGTTATAAAAATATTATTAATAATTGAAAATGAATGTTAAATCTAATAATAATTATATTGTCTCTTTCATTACTTAACTCGATAGTACATTTAAATAATGTTTTAAAATAAATCCCAATAAAACAACTTAGGAAATATAATCGATTATTAATGATAAATTTTATCTTAACGATCCTCGAAAAGAGTTGACTTATTATTTAAGAAATGCATTCGTTTAAAATCAAAATGATGGAGTAACTAATAAACAATGTAAAACTAATTTAGAATTGTAAAAAATGCTTACGTACCTCTGAAAAGCAATACCAAAATTCCAGACTTTGAGAATTTGAAAAATGTCCAAAATATTTCCCCTGACTTTAGTATTGACTTATATGCATAATCACATATACAAAACGCTTCTTGCTTTTGCTTCACTTGTTCCTTAAATTGAAAATGCCAACTTCACGCTTACCAGTGCCGGTCGTCGAAAGAGACATTTTTTCACGATCCGAAAAACTCATCCCTTTTCTTATTTCCTTTTCTCTATTCTTCAGTCCAAGCAAAAAATAATGTAGATGCATTCGCACACGGTGCAGAAAAAGATGAACGAAGCATATAAAAAAATGACAGTGGTGGAGAAGGAGAAAGAGAAGAAAGAGAAGAAAGAGGAGAAAGAGGAGTAAGAGGGTCAGGAAAGCCGAATATTTACGACACGCTTGTGCTTGCGGCACAACTGTGGGTCGGCTTGGCACAAAGGAAGAGAGAAAAGAGGAGCGCAAGCCAGAGATTACGCGCAATGCAATTTATCATTGGCAGCTTTATAAAGCGATTGCGGATTCACTTAGCAAACTGAAAGTTGGTAGTCGAAACGTTGAAATAAATATTGCTCTTTCCTTCGTTCTCCATCCATTTCTATACTCTTTTCGTGAAGAGATTAGCACGTGAGAATGCGAGAATATGTATGTACATGCATTTATAGTGTTATCTTTCTTTCTTTTTACGGGCGGTATTTTCCGTTAGAGTTTTATGTTAATTGAATTAGTTTAATGGCCAGCATTCCTCACACAGGAAAAATAATTCAAATGAATACTGTAATTTATCGAGAAATCATTTTAAAAGCTCTGAAAATATATTTTTTAGTATTTAAAATAATAATCAAATCTCATTTCGTAAAAAATTCATAAAAGATGCTCGACAAATGTAAAAAATTCTTAAAAAAACTCACGAATTTTCTATTTGTTTTATAAAATATGTAAGCAGAACTTAAGATTAATTTATAAATAATTCTCTATATTTATTAGCGTAAGAACTTTTAAGAAATTTGCAGAGAATCTGAAAATCTTCAAATTTTTTAGCCATGTGTATAAAATTAAAAATAAAACATACATGCGATCGTAAAATGAAGTTTTCATAAACTTTTTTGAAAGTTGATGTTGATTTAGAAAAAGTTGATACTCCGTTGAATTTCATACATTAAATAAAAATTAATAGAATAAAGAAAATAATTTTTTAAAGTGTCAACGTAAGATATAAATATTTCAATTCAACAATATATATATATTTTAACGACAATCATCTTTTACCAAAGTCAACCATGAAGTGGTCGGAGTATATAACTTCCGCTTTCGTGTATCCCGTTACAATGCGGAGTACTGCTGCACTCCACTTGAGTTGCCTGGTTGTGAACCTTTATATTCGTCTCTTGTACACTCCTAATTTAGTAATTTCGGATGCACATTAGAGATCAACTTTAATATATCTACGATGGTAAAGACATTCAGAAAAAGCGAAATAAGAATAATTAAAAATATATAAATGATTAAGAAATCTTTTTATAAATAAATTTAGGAATCTATATATTGTTTATCAATTATTTTGATCCTTTTTGTTCGATAAGAATATTTAAAGAGAAATATGTGCTTTGAAATATACGTTCCATCATTTAATTTTTTACCATTTTCCAGTTGACTTATTTAGCTGTTATATCTTTATGCAACATGAAAAAATACACACCCGTATATACGAACATCTCGATTTTCTTAGCACATTTTTGGTGTTTTATGTGATTTATAAAAATATTTGTAGGAACAAAATTATCACTCGATTTATCTACTGTTGAATGTCTATTCATCAGTGTAATCTAAATCGACTATACCTTTCAATTGAATATATATTTTCACTTTTATATCGTTTTATAAATGAAATATTAATTAAAAGGGTGAAATATCATTTACCTTGAAAGGCTTTTAATCTAATCGGAACAACTTACTTATATATATTATTTGCGTGTTTCATAAAATACAGTATCCAATTTATTTGTTACTTACGCTCAACTGTTATGACAACTTCAATTATTAATGCTAAGGATTTCCGCTAGTATTATAATGCCAATTCTAGAGATACATATTTCTGTGAATCTTTTAATAAAAACTCATTTTAATAAGTTTGAGGACGAGGATGATGATAATGATGACGAAGAAGAAGATAAAATAAAGATAATCTATTCGTTTTTTTTATTAATTTAATCATCCTTGAAAGACTTCTTTTATCCATAACTAAAACAGCAAATACTTAATACTAATAAGAGAACTTTTGATATTAGTAATATTGAAATTACTTGCAGTTTATAAATATTACCCATTACTATTTTAAAATTTTTAGATCAAACAGTAACGTGATCTTGTATTTTCTAATTTAAATTTATAGTTATTACTGGACTTTCGAATTCTTTTATTTTCTCATCAAGATAGGTAAGCGACTTACCTATTAAATCGATTTCGAACATATATTAAAATTTTCTGTATTTATCTCAAAATAGGATTAAATACTTTCTCTGGGTGAATATTTTCAAAAAAATTTTTAATAGTCTTACCTTTAATCAAATAATGTTCATCTATCAAAATAGATATGGAGATCTATTATTCGTTTACATATTGTATTTTCCTTTAGTTTTTGGTTATAATGTACTTCATTATTACTCGATAATACCAAGTTTATGAATTTAACTTAACCATTAATGAGTTTAAAATTATTTTTGTGATGTTTGTTTAATTACGGTAATTCCAGTTTCACTACTAGATCTAACAACAATTTACTTAGTTTATACCAAAGAACTGTTTTGATAATATGGTATTTTCTAATGAAGAAAAAATTGATACAAGGAAATTAATAACCATAACAATAGTACAATAAACATTAATCTTAACATATATCGAAACAACACTAACTAAATTCTTCTCCTTAATTCGCGTACAGAGATCTCACATATGGTTACAAGGCGTTTAGTCTTTCTCTCTGTTTCACTCTTTTTTCTAGCTTCAACACGTATAATATTTCCATGGAATCAAGCAAGCATCAATAACCGATCGAGTAATAAATTCTTCAAATTTATTATATATGTAATAAATTATTTTGTTCAAAAATGAATTTCAACTTCAAAAAATTAATGAAATGTAAAAGGATAAAAAAGTAAATAACATTATGATTTGTCATACTTTTTTTCTATTTTTAAGAACTATAGATCTTTAAAGTGATTATACATTTTTAAATTTAAATCATTCATGTTTACAAAGAATTATAAATTACAAGGAAAACTTTGATTTTATTATTATTTAATTTTATATCAACAACTTTTTAATATCGTAAATTCATCGATAATATTTAATTAAACTCTTAAATGCGTTATAATTATTATAAAATTTGAAATATTTAATGAATAGCTAAAAAATTTTTAATTCTTATTTGATTGTACATCTTCATTTTTGTCTTTATTTACATCGAAATATATTTAAATTATTAAATATAATATATTTTTTTTTTAGAAAAATTTTGATTATCTACTGTAGTAATTATAATCTTAACATATTATATTATAAAAAATATCATCAAATAATCCATCTTATAATTATTTTATTTCTCATTCTAATTTTCTTTATTTTGTTTTGATAAAAATATGTTTCTATTCACTTTAATTTTAAATATATTTTTTTGCTTTATTAAATATTTAAAAATAATAAATAACTTTATGAGACAATCATTTGTTAAATGATATTACTAATTCTAATTTAATAACATGAAATGCATTACATAACTGTTTTTTAATAATTTGATGCAATTATGAAATAAAATTATAAATTTTCTAAATGTAGTCTTTTCTAATTATTTTTTATTTCATTTCTACAGTATTTTATTATAGAAAGTTATTAAATTTATCTGCTTCATTGAAGGTCTTATTAATAACTTATCAATAATAGAATCTTGATTTTTATTTTAGTAACCGTTCAACTATGAACAATTTTTAATTAATTAATCTACTATATTGAAATTCATATTCATCATAACCTAAAAATGTTTAATATATAAAAAATGAATATTGTTTTATATATATTAACTATAATTTTATAATACATGAAAAATGTTTAAATGATAATTATTATAATTTATTACATGCATTTTCTTAAAAAATTGAAATGATATTTGAGTTGGAATTTCTACATTCCACGCATAAATTGTTGTTTTGTACTCTAAATTAAAAATTAATTTTTCTAATTCACTTAATTCTATTCATTCATCTATTTAGCAAAATGAAACTTTATTATTTTTTAATTTGTTAATAGTACTGATTACTTTTATCTTCTTTAAAATTATGTTCTTTTATATAAAGCGTTGTAGTTTACATTGTATAACACACAATACGTTTTAATCTACTATTCGATAACGTTAAATAAACCATCAAAATAGTTTCTTCGCGTATTAGTCAGCTATTTTTATATCTTCATAAACCACGTAAAAAATGTTTTCGTAAAATTTTTATTTATTGTCAATTATAATTCTCGGTTTTCATAGATTAGTTGGTATCTTTCGTAAGATTATACCTCTGACACATCTTTATAATTTATATTTAAAACCGCTACTTTATTTTTGCATAATTCTTTGTTCCATTTTTTACTCATCTCACTGTACCCATTTTCATGTTTCTTAAAAAAATAGTAGATTTATAATCATTTTATCATTTAATAATTATTTTTTTTATTTTCTTAATTATAATATATAATAGGTTACGAAATTAAACCAAACATTTAATTGAACTACGTTTTAGCATTATTTTATTATTTACATTATAACTATTATTAAAAAATTATTATTTTTTTAATTTCCATCTTAAAAAAATATACCTTTTAGCTTAATTATAAAATTTTTTTATAATACAAATGTATCGATTTCATATTTTCTATTTTTGTTGAATAATATTTAGGTCAAAATTTTTATAATTTTTTATATTTTCCTATGTTTAGATTAATTTTTTTTAGTAAGCAATAATACTATTTAATAATTTTACTTTGTAGATTTGATAATATTTAAAAATAAACTATTAATATATATCTTCGGAAAACAAAAAATAAAAACTAAAAAATTCTCAATTATACTAAACAATTCTTTATTAAAAAGTCCATTATAAAAAGTTTTATATAATCTTATCTTTCATTTTATAAGAAGAAATAAAATATAATTGAAAGCTTAACTAATTGATATTAACTAGATACAATCTCAATATTTTAAGTAAAATTATAACTTAAAATTAATACTTCTTGATAGTAATTAAGAAGTAACGATATACTTTTTTAATATTAAGCAATAGAATTAAGAAAGGCTATTTCCTTGACTCATGATTGAACGTTTACATAAAAATTGAGAATGAAACGGAGCAACGCTATATTCGGGAAAAGTATAGCAGAACTTCTGCAAAACATGTTGTAAGCATGATCATCAGTAACAAAATGGCTCTACTCAATCAATAGTTGAATACAAGTATGAAACACACATATACATAATTCTATATTTTATATAAAAAAAAATATGTCTATATTTTTGCTTTTGTATACGTCGATGTATTGAATGCAGTGTACATTTTGATATGACACAAATAATTCTGATATTTGACTATTAAAAGATCTTTTATTCTTAAAAGATCGATAATAAGTATTAACATTCATTATTAAATAAAATGCTAATGGTTTTTAAACTATTTTAAAATTTTCAAATATAATTTATTTGTAAATTTATGTTTTTGTTAAGTTTGAAACAAAAATTACCATTTCATGGTTTATTAAAGCATTTATCTTAATATACTTAATATACTTCATAATTTTTTTACACATTAAATTTTAATTAACAAATGTATATATATTTACCTTTAAAATATTTTGTATTCATTAAATAATAACTTTGTTAAAAATAATACATGTAAAATATTGATAAAAAACTGATAAAGAATTATGATATTGTATATTAAATATAGAATTATAGAATTAACATTAGAAATTTTTATTATTATATGTTCAATATGTGTTGTATTCTATGATGAAATATTGAAATACTTTTAAATTATAGTTTTAATTATACTCTATTAACACTTTTACTTTATTATTTTCATATATTTAAATTTTACAGTATATTATTCGTTATGATGACATTATGTTAAGTTTATTGTAAAAAAAAAGTTTAATAATTACAAACAGAAACAGTTGATAATTTGTTTTACCTAAAAAGTATTATTTGAAATCGATAATTTGAAGAGAATATCTTTAAAAGTCTTTAAATGCTTTGTATAATTACTTTGTCCGTTATATAATGTTTCGTATATTTTTCACATAGTATTTAAGCTAATTATGTTTTAATATAAATATAAGCTATTAAATTTTTTTGCAATAATAAACATGTTTTTTGTCTAAATTTAAATTATTTAAATTATAAATTATAAATTTGAATTCTAATTTAAAATATCATATAATAATTCTGAATATCTTTTTATTGAATTTATTTCATAATCTTAAATACCTTACTATAATATAATATTTACATTATTTGCCTCTTTTAATATAAAAAATACATTTTAGCTTTTTGTTATATGCTAAGTAATTTCGAATAATTTTTAGTTAAAATATATCGAAAAAACAAACAAATTATAATATAAAAAATTGATAAAAATTGTTTTAAATATTTGCTTGCAAGATTTTAAATATTTGGTTATTACAAAAACTAAATAAGACATAAAAATTAATAAAATAATTATGTAAAGAATTATTATTATATAATTCCAATGAAATTAAACTCTTAGATCATAAGAACTTTTATTTTTTAATTATTACAAAATCTTTATACTTTATATGAAAATTATTAATTCTAAATAAATTTTAATTGTATGCTTTGATATTATTTCAACTGTATTTTTTCATTTTTTCAATACAGATTTATATTAAATATTTAAATTGTTAAAAGATTTCATAAATTATAAAATATATTTTATTATTATAGCATTTTACTTTAACTGTTTTATATTATGAAAATTAAAAAGTTTTTTATATTTGAATTAAAAAACTAAAAATAATATTAATAATATCTATAAAGTTAATTTTGTGTAGTATTTAAAGTATTAAACACGAAATTGATAAATCCCTGTTATAAAATTTCCTACATAAACATCTCTTACATACCATTCGATCGACGTCCTTTAATTCAATGAAATTATTTATTGATTAATTTAAAATGTAACTTTTCAAATAACAACCAACTTCCTAAAAAAAATATTTCTAACATTTGTCCTTAAAATCTAAATAAAAAAATGGCTCGAATATACAAGTACTACAAAAGAGTTTTCTTCCATCGTCTCGTTTTCCATTAATTAATATCGTAGTCCAATACTTTAAATCTTTCTAAATGACCCCATGGATCAATGAGAATTTTAGAACGAGAAACCATCGTCACTAAGTCGCGAATTCTCAGATGCCTCGAATCCGACATAATGCGAACTCGTATCATAGTTTTTCACCAAATTCTCTATAGATTAGGAGGGTGAATTCTTTGCACAGAAAAACGATTCCGCTTATCGGAGTGTGAGATTTTTCTCGAGGAAAGCCCGCATTCTAGAGAGCTCTGTACCCACGAGCACATGTACACGTGCTAACGCGAACTTAGGCTCGTGAGACTTCCCACGGATTTCTCAGCCGATGTGAACGGCGAAATGGACGCTGGAGACTCGCACGGGGGCATCGGCTGTGCACACGCATGTACATGTGTACGTGTATGCGCGTGTTAGAACTCACTCGCGCAGTCACCTTGAATTTATTAAAAAATTCGAAAGGCGCAGAAGAAAGAGGCGAGAGCCTTTTGCGAGGGAGCGGAAACATTTCATCGGACATACTTTTATTTTCTTCTTTTTTCTTCGTCTTTTCTCTTTTTCGTTATTTGCTACTTTCTGTTTGTTCGTTCGATGCTTTTTGGAAAGTACTTCGTGCGCTCACAATCATGTATGTATCTTTTCCTTGCGCGTATTTCATAAAAATAAATATTTTACACGATGTTTTTCCTTCGTGTATTTGTCCAAGGATATGAATAGGAAGAGGAATTCATTAGTACTTATGCGAATGTAACGATGTCTTAATCTTTAATGGGAATGATACGTTATAACAAGCTAGAACTCACAAAGTTAGTTCTCTGTTAAACAATTTATGATAAAATTTGGAAATGTTTAAAATTTTAGGTAACAAGCATACTTATTTATAAGACTTCAAAACATTTATGTTCCTTCTCATAACTCTTTTAAAAATTGTAACTATCTTTATTGTTTTGAAAATCCGCGAAAGAAATAAACAATATAAAATAAACCAAAAGGGTTATGATTTTATTATTACATTTGTATTGATTACATCTAATTTAAAAAAGGCCTCTCTTATCCTATTGTTACCATGATATTAACAAAAGATTATGCGATTATATCGTGGGCATAAGTATACTACATAAATTATCTCAGGAATTCGAAAATTTCGGTCGTTCATGCTTGTAGAAACCTTTATGAATTCGATATGAATGAGCACTTCCTATCTATCACGTGGGTGTTGAAGGTGAACTCAACTCAAATGCATATGCGATGACTGAGAAAACAAAAAGATTTAACAAATAGGCAAAAACAGACAAACAACGAACATGAGATATAAGGTAGGAAACAATAACTACATGTTTTTTTCACTGATTATATATTGATTTTTAATTAATTAAAAAAACAATGCCTTTTATATTCTTAAAAACAAAAATCTAAAATAAAATATTGAATCAAATAATACTTACGAATTATAATAAATATCTATAAAAAGTATACTAATAAATTCTGATACAATGTATAAATAAATTGTATATGAATATTTCATTCATATTAATTTAAATAATATTTAAATTAATTTTATATTATTTAATATTATTTAGAAAGTCTTGTAAAAAATTTTACATTAATGATACTTTATGTTGATATTAACATATTGTGTTCATCGATACTAGTGTAAATTAGCTATTATATCTATTCTATAGCTCTAATGTGTAATTAAAACATGTTTAATACATTTTTTTACTATAACGAATATTAAACATTGTATTTACCACAAGTTATATTACATAGATTATATCTGTAACAATTATATGTCTTACTTCAAATAAAAGAAGAAAGTAAGCGAAATTAAAAAAAGAGGAAGAGACAATGCAAAGAAAAAAAATAAGAGCTTTAAAATATTTCTTACATCAAAATTGAAGAGTATGGTTGGCTCTTAAACTTTCTCGATATGTAGCGGCAATACCTCTGAATACTTTTTCAAAATATAGCGACACTCAACGACTTGGTTTTTCGCGTATATACATTATGTAAATAAATATATTAATATATTCTGGATACATTTGTTTATACAACTATAATACAATCAACAGATATGTATTTTGTAAATTACATTTTCAAATAAGTTTTGTTTGTATCATATAAACATTTAAAAATTTTAATTATATTAATTTATTTATATTATTTAAAAATATATATTTGTAAAATGTATAAAAAGTTTTATATTTAAATGTTTTTCTTCGCAAACAGAATAGTTTTAATTTTGAAATTTATAATTCTTAATCGTTAATTTATAAACATTTTTTATAAATTAATTTTATATGAATATAATTTATTTTCACAATTTTTAATTTAATTATTTTAAATAAATATAATTAATATGAAGGAGTTCTTAAACTATATCGTAAAATAAATAAGACTATCTTTACTATGTATTATCATTTATGTAATTTAATTAATACATATAAAAATATTTTATATTAAAAAATTTATTTTATATTAAATTTTAAACTTTAATATATATTTAAATAAAATGTATATAAAACCCACTTAAAAACGTAGATAAATCAAGATCTAGTTTATGTGAAATAACATGAATCTTAGAAAATATTCTAATCAAATTTATGTTATAAAAAATAAAAGAAAGTAAATCAATTCCAACGAACATAATATTAAAAGTAAGGGAAAAGAAGAAAAACAAGACATTTCACGTAAATTTAAAATAATTCAAACGTAGGCAAATATGCTTATTAATAATAAAAAATAGGCGATTGTTATACTACGAATAATTTATACGAAAACTCAAGACAAACTTATTTACTTCTGTTTGTAAATCAATACGTATAAATACAAATATCTTCACTTCATCGTAAATTAAGCGACACATCGAATAAAGTTACTCCATCATTTGTTTCTTTTTAAAAACATTTTTTTTGATTTTATAGAGAGAGAGAGAATACAGAAATAAAATTTTTTAAAAAAATTTAGTTATAAAAGCATAGTAGGTATCCATTTTAATGTTTGAATTGTATAATATTGTAATAAAAAAATACTATGCGATTAAATAAGATAATTTTATGAACATGATATATTTAGTCATGAAGAGTAATTAAATGAAAACTCTTTTTGTAACAATTATTGTTTTAAAATGTTTAATGTTTTTAAATTTTATTATATTATAATTTTTAAGAACCTGATTAAGAAATATGTTGATTTAGTCAATGAAGATTATAATTAGTTCATTAATTTTATTTATTTATATTAAATATATTTTCTTTTACATACCATTCACTATTTGATATCCTATTAATTACAAAAACCTTTTTATGATAAAATTTATAATATTTAGTATATATTCTCGAAATATATTTATTATTAAATTCTTACATATTATAAGAAAAATAATTTAAATCAATTTTAAACAAAGTGTGTCTATTATAATAAAAAATTATTGTACTATATTTACTTTTATAAATAAATTTCTTAATTTAATGTAATATTAAAAAAGGTTGATTTAAAATATTTTATTAAAAAGACAAATATAAAATAGTTTTTCTATTTTAAAAGAAAGGTTAACAGCTTGCTCAAATATAAAAAGTGTCTAAAAACACCTTTGAAATATTTCTTGGAAATAATTACTTATTAAAAATAATATTCACTCCAATTGAAATATTTTAAATTTTTTAATTTACATGTATTCGTACTTCAAATATTTGTTTAAGTATTGTACTTTATATTTACAAAACGTATGTTTAATTAAAATAATAGCTTTTTTCAATACAATATATTTTTGAGAAAACATATTTAAAGTAATTCAGGCGATATAATTTTGGCAATATAATTTTTAGGTAATATAATTTTTTTGTTATAGTTTTAGAATATAATATAAGACATACTTATGTAATGAAAAATACATTGCGATGGTATACATTATAAAAATATATAAAAGTTTGAAGTTCTTAGAATGAATATTTACTGTTTATATTATATGTTGATTTGCTTATATTATTTTGATCTTGTCATACATAAAAATTAGTAATCATACGTTAAATTATTAAATTTAATGCGGAATTTATTACTTGATTTCTTAATTCTTATTTTTAATAAAGATCTATCTTTGAAACAAAAGATTTTCATAAATGTATCACTTTAAGTTACCGAGTAACTTTATAATTAAGCGGTTTTTAATTTATAAAAACTAAAATAATTAATTAATTAATATGCTTGCAAAATTTAAATAAAATTTTCCTTGTACATTATTTTCCGTGCGTCTTACTTTATTCATTCATAAAATGAAATAAAATAATGTTTTCACGTAGAAGCTTGATCTTTTTTCTGAAAGTTAACCGTCTTATGTGAAAACCCATGTGCATCATAAACAGTAATCCGTGAATATTAATAGTATTAGTTCTTAGTATATTAAATTAGTTTAGTAAATTTGTATCTATTGTGAACGTAAAATATTTGTTTAAATCGACAAACTCTATTCTTAAAATCCATAAAATCCTTTATTTTACACACTGACATATTATTCTGAAACCGAAGTTAAAAGTTACTTACAACTATCAGAATTTGCATCATTAATATTTCTTAGTTAACCAGTATTACTTTTACGTTTGTTCAAAGTAGAAAACATTGTGGATTGTTTAAATACTATTTATTTAAATGCTTTTAAAATAAATAATATCAAATAAATTTACTTGTCTTATTTGTCTTATCAAACAGGTTAAATTCGAATCTAAGGCAATATTTAAAAATTGTTGCTCAAATTCATAAGTGGAGGTTATCTTTATAAAAAACAATATATTTGTATCGAGTTTGATAAATAGATAATATGCACGTAAGAAATACTATAATTTAGTGACATTATAATTATAAATTTGGTTGAATTAGTTTAATTTATTTTAAGTTTAAATTTTTTTTTTTAAAAATAACAAATAAATTCTGCGATGTGTTAATATATTATATTACACATTCCTTACATTTAGTATATTTATTTTTAATATTATTATATTGTTAATATTTAATAGTATTAAAATAAATAGAAGTATTACATGTTATAAGTAAAACTTGTCAAAATATTTAGCTTACCTATTTTTAAATATATATAAAAGTGGTAAACAAATTAACCGAAATTTATTTAGACAGAAATTAAATTCTATCCAGATAATGATTTTTAGTAGGAAAACAAGGTATTTTATTAGCAGAAAAATATGTTTAAAAAATCGACTTTAAATATAAATAAACTACTTTCATTTAATATCAGTTCAAACTAAACACCTTCAGATACACCTTAACCTCGGTATACGAAATGAAAATAAATCGTTTCATAGAGCAATGAAAAATAACCCTGGATTTTAGAAAAACACTACTAACAAGTTTGCCTTCGTAGTTAAAAAAAAGGCTATGTGAGATTTATATTTGGAAAGTTAGATACCGAACGTTTGAGGTCGCATGTACGCTAAACATATGTAAGCTAAACGGCAAAAGAACCTCTTTGACTCGTTACTTTAGCGCGACGATGAACTTTTACCCCGAGGAATCCTCGAATGGACGCCGAGGGGGAATGAAAAAAGGGCTTGCCATGAGGAAGTCGAGCGAGCATCCGTGGGAAATCGCCACGACTTCCGGTGAAAGCGTGCGCATATTTATACCGAGGCGGGTGTGGAGAACCGCCGAAACGTATTCCGGTCACGTAGCGATCTAAGGTGCGCGTCAACAGACGCAATGCTTTAATGACCGCCGTTACTACCGCTGCTGCTGAATCAGCTACGCAATGATTGGCGCCGCTTCCTATGATAATTACCACGATTTTAGCCCCTATTCCAGCCTGTACTTTGACTTGTCGTTAAAACAGCAAAGAGAGACAAATGACTTGCGTTCGCTCTAACCACATATTCAATTTGAGTGCATTGATCTTAAGAAAATGGACGTACTAAACCGAATCGTATTCTCTTTATAATTTAGACTATTTTCTAAATTCTATTTTAAATCTAAATACTGAAATAACGCAGGAAAGGAAGTTTGTTTGCAGTAAGTGTATAAACGTCTTTCACATGAAAATAGATTCTTTTCGGGCATAAAATATACTAAAAAAGAAGTACTGGATTACTTTTCTTACTTGTAAGTACACTTGAATAAACGTTTAGCTGGTTTTCATTTAATTGTAAAATTGTATCGCGTACAAATATAAATAGTTACGTTATCAATAAATTATTCTAAAGTAAATAAAGTTTAACAAATTTATAGTTTTGAAAAAATGCTAAGAAATTCTTCTACTCTTTATCTTTTATTTTAATTTATATTTTTAAATTCATAATATAATATAAGATTTTATTAAAAAAAATTCTGAAAAATATGTTTAAATGAAAATATCTTGTTTTTATTACTAAATTAATAAAAATTCGATTTAGTAAAATTATAAATAAATAATTTTATTTTAATGTAAATAAATTTGTTTCGAATATTATTAAAAAAGCAATTTTAATTAATAAATTCCAATATAGGCATATTTGAAAATTTTTTGTTCAATTTCTACTTCTGAATGAATCATTTCTCTAAAATTATGAATGTGTATCAGATATTTTACACTAAATACAACAGCCACTCATTCGTCGAATAAATTAACTTATATGTCACTTTTTAAATCTTTTGCCATGCTCTCGAATAGTACAATGATTTTCTACCGTAAGTCAACCATGGTTTTACCACATATCTCTATACGAACAAAGATATATGAAAATAATCTTTTAAATAAACGTTATTTATAGCGAAATTTCAAGCAATAAAATAATTTATTCAAATAAATAAAACAAGTATCTCTTAAGATTTCTAGTATGTTTCTTTTTTATTTTTAATACAAGTGATCACTGTTTATCGTACATAAAAAGATTTAGAAGAAAATGTTTGGTTCGTAAGTGGTAATTTGGGAAATAAAAGAAATTTAATATTATCACTTGTTTAGATTATAATTACTTTTGCTTATTATTACTATTTAAGAAATCAATTAAAACAAAAAGAAACAAAATAATGATAATACTAATTACATACTTATTATTTTTTAGTTAATGCTAGCTTATTTAATATTATTTAATCAATTTAGTAGTTTATTAACTAAATATATCTATCTGTATAAAATATTATACAAATGTAACAATTAAGTTTCTCTAGAAGTACAAGCAAAACTATTAACTTCTTTATCTTTTATAAATTACAATAATTTATTTTATTAGGGATATAAAAAAGTTCTTGTCCATCGATCTATTATATTGAATAATTGACTAATAATTATTTATAACAAAATTAAGTATAATATATAAAAGTTAAATAAGAAATTATGCGAAGAGTATCAGTTATATACATAATAAAAAATTGAGAATAAAGGAAAAATTTCTATAAACTGTTAATCAAATAAATTAATCAAACCCGTTTTTAGTGATTCTTTAATAAGAGAAATTTTATTAGACAAATTCATACAAACTGCTCAGAGAAGCAAAAACCATCAACTACGAGAATTTAATACGGAATAAAAAGGAGGGATCGAAGTGTGGTATTTTACTACTTCTACTACGACTGTGTTGTCGGTTTAGTGTTGGTGTTGTCCATTCTTATTATTATCTATAAGAAGTTACGGATGCCCAATACATTAAATACGAGTCAGCGGTCATGCATAGCTACGAACATATGCATACGTGCAGCAGCTGCTTGAAAAGATGTGAGTGCAAAAACGAGTTTGAATTATGCGTGTCCGATGAATATTGCCATCGTTTTATTCCTATGAGGTTAATACTTAAAAATATTAGATGATAATTCGTATTAGCATTGTCCTTGATTACAGGCCTCTAGAAGCCTGATTATATTTAACATTTTTTTCATATTTATGGATTTTTACCTCACTATATTTTAACTAGAAAATAATTTCTCTCCATCGTATAAAAACATCAAGATTGGAAATGGAGTGATCGTATTACAGCTCTTTTCAGCGACTTCTCATTCTTATTGATTCGTTAGAAATATAATTTAAGTAGCCTTGATATTTATGATTTTTAATATTTCTCTCGAAGTTTAAAAGTAAATAATATGTTTAAAATTGTAGTCAATATTTTTTACCGTTATTAAATTTTATTTGTAGTTATTTCTATATAATAATATTTCTTTTGCGATGGAAAAGCTTAAACAAATTACGTATGTTTCAAATATCACATTATAAACAATTTTGTATTGAAAACATTAAGTTTTGATCTTTAATATAAACTATGATTAAGCGAAAAAATTTCTATTCAAAATTTATTCAGTTTGAAATTACATAATAATAATTAAGATATGATTGTTACCCATTATGTATAAAAATTAGTTGATTTTGAATTTGTCGGAATGGCAATGATGTTTCTTTGCAACATGCATTATATCTATTTAGACTGGATCCATATAGCGTTTTCAGATTTTAAAGATTAGTACATTTCATTTTTAATATAAATTTTATAAATTATTTTTATTAAAATTAATGATAAAAATTATTTTTCTTTTCGTAAAATATAAGAAATTTGAAGAATCTTTTGTAAATTTTATATATTCATATTTTTATTAATATAAATAAATTCCATAAATTCAAATATTAAAATTTGCTTAGTTTAATTAGTTTAATACATAATACAAAATTATACGTTGAATTATATTTTTCCAATTGTAATAAACTTACCTATAATGAATTTAGTTTACTTAAGCAATTACTAAAATTAATCTGAATAATCCAAATTATTTTATAATCTTCATTAGGAAGATGTAAAATGGTTCTCTCGAAATATAAAAGCAGTATTAACACAAAGAATCTAAAAGATAAATTTTAAAGTTGTATAATTTAAATTTATCCCGCAAAATGAAATACCTCAAAAATATATTAGGAGGGTGCGAATATTGTTAATATTTTGTTTAATTCATAATTTGAAATTTTGAAACAAAAATTTTAATATTTATGTTAAAGATAGCGGTGTCGAGTTTCGACTCATTCAGTTTGAACGTTCAGAAAATTTTAAAACACGTTATTCCTCATAGAATGGTAATGGTAAAAACGCCTGTTAAAAAGTTAATAACTCAAGGAAGTTTTATTTCTGAATTTGAATTAGCGATGTAAAGCAGAAACACGCGTGGATTATTACTAGCATCTCGGGAGGTCACTCAGGAATTTTCGAATTTCAGCACTAACCGAACCCAGCTCGCCCGCCTAGTTCGAGCACCCCCCCTCTCTCTCGCTTACTCTCTCTCCCTCCCTCCCCCCTCTCTGTATGATTCGAGGCGACCGAAAAGGAACAACCGCGACGACAAAGTGGAAAGGAGCGCAAACGTTCCAAAGGGGGAATCCGAATCTTCTCTCTTGCGGCTTGCGCGCGCTCGAAACGTAAACAAACTCACACTCACGCTACCGCAGCAACGTGAAATAGCGCACACTCCGAGAAAAATACGCGCGCGCCCGAAGATCTCAACGCGGTTGTAGCCAATGTATACCGATATACGTGCAAAGAGCGCGAGGGGTTTGCATTCCGATGCAAATGGTCTTCCCTTCTACTTGCAGCCACTACTTCTCCGCTTGCTGTTCTCTCTACTTCCCTCCCTCCACACCTTGGGATGCAGCATCTTTCTTTCTCTTCTTTCATTGCTCTTTATCTTTCTCCTCTTTTAGTTTCTATTCTATTTTCGATGTTTTTTTTCCTGTCCCTATCCCCTCACGAAATATACTCTTTATTTTATGGCTTTGAAATTTCATAAGGAAAATCTTCTTTTGTTGAAATGAGAAGCGTTTTAAATATTTTAAGAATTAATATTTTAATATAAAATTGTTAAACTTAACGACCCAGTTACAATAGCTGTTTATTTATCTTAAAAAAATTAGATACTTATTTCGAAATAAAAAGTTCATCGGTATCGGTCATCGATAAATTTCGTTTATTACCGGTAAACTATTCCGTCTTTATCAATTGCAAAAACCATGAATATTGAGAAACATTCTATTAAATTCTATCATGCATTTATCATTGTTGTAATTTTTATTGAATTCTACTTTAGTTATCATGTTACTTTTATTATTTGCAGAATGTTTTTATACGCTATCAGGAATACGGCATTTAGGCTAGTTTATTTTAACATCGCTCGATAAGTCTTGCAGTAATAATTTTAATATTTACAATAACTTGTATTTTAATGGGACTGACATAAATGAAATTCACCTTTAACCATACTTAGAAGCTTCGATTTATAATTGCATAAACGGTTCTTGAATACCGAATTTTTTTACATCGTTTATAGATTCTGATTAACTAAACCAACATCTAATAAAACACAAAAAATTTTCTAAATATCATTGCATACGTGTAAGTGTGATAAAACTTCGTTCAAAAATTGTTACAAAATATAGACTTAAAACTAGCATAGAATAAAACGTAGTCGTTTCAAAATGTGTTTGCTATAATTTATTATTATTAGCTTATATCAAACTGACATTATATTAACTCATATTCGAATTCTCAAACCTCAATTTACAAAACGATCGTCGATTCGGTCATTGATTTATTTCGTTGATTCGCGAACGAAAGAATTTACCTGATAATACTAATCTTGAAATACGATTACTTTTAGTAGAGCAGCACGAGCTTCCCAATCTCTGGCACAGCAATGTGCGGCAAATAGTCGACGTTTGAACAAGACTAAAAATAACGATGATTAATATTGTAATAAAACCACCGGAGCATAATAAAGTATTTCTTGAGGCATCAATTACAGATCGCATCGACTGCTGGAATTTTATGAATAATCGACATCGTTTCTTCGCAGAGGTGAACTAAGTACGGTACAAAAACTTTCTTCATCGATAAGAAATATTCGTAAAATAGATCGACTGATTTTGTCGTATTTGGTATACTTCTTTTCCCTATTTATTAATTTTATTGTGATAATCGCTATTTTCCAGTTCTTAATAGTGAAAGCAAGTGCACAAGTCCAGTATGACGTTTTATAGCCCGTCCGAAACCGGATCACAAGAGACGCACAACAAAAAAATTGAACAACCGCATAAGCTCAAATTTACTTAATGTCACCAGCACTGGTTTTACGTCACTAACGATTTGCCGAAGATTTACAGTAAAGTCGGTGAGAGTAAATTCGGTGAACGCGTGTCTGACGTTAAATCAACTGAAACTGTGAAATATATTATACTGTTAAGATTAATACGAAGGTTGGTCAAAAAATAATTCACGTCGCCATGTGGCAATCTAAACGAATCCGTCGACTTGCGAATCGCGCGCGAATGCGCTGACAAATAAAAACAAACTATCACCGCTGCTAACAACAACGATACAACAAAATAACAAGAGCAACGAGAAAAAAACACAAGCAAAACCGAAAAATTGGATAAAGAAGTATCTCGTAGTGAAGCGACGGAGAACGATGGAAGAATTCACACATGTATAGGAAAGCACGCAAACGATTCGTCGTGCTTGCGGGCCAAAAATTCCACGAATTTCGAACACTGCGCGCAAAAATCTTTGGCTTAACGTTGACATTTCCGAGATACCTCGCGCGCACTTATTAGTGAGCATTAGTTTGCCTCGCTTCGAAGATAGATAGATAGATACTACCGGTGCGCGGGAGAAGGGCCGCGTGAGAGAGGAGGGAAGAGAGGGAGAGAGATGAGAAGAGAATGTTAATTACTCGTTTATTTTTGCCTGCTCGAGCTCTCGGTGTTATGTGTACCTCCATATTCTTGCCTCTGGTCATTCATGGATCGTATCTATAGATACTCTGTAATCAGATATAGATAAATAAATAAAATATCTTCTCGTCAAAAATATTGTTACTTACGATACCTATACCTATTATTTTCATAGAATAAGATTTAAAGAACGATTAACGGTAGCAGTGGATAAAAGAAGAATAAAAAATATGGCAAAGGAATTCTAGACTTACTCTACTAAATACCACCGCCCCCTTACCTATTGTTCAACTTTGTACTTATATTTGAATCTAGTAATATTAGCTAACTAAACACTGCAATTGAAGTATAGTTTAATCTGTGTACATGAGTAGGTAGATAACATCTATTGGTGTTAGCGAGATTAAATTTAGCATCGGCGGAATGGAATACCGATTATTTGTAAAAATATTTTTTAAATTGCGCTTAAAATATTCCCAGTATACAAAATTTATAAACGTATTGCATAGTGATTCGATAACTTTTATAAACCATACGTTACACGGTATATTCTCTTACTAAACTATACTAAACATATTTACCAGAATCTTGAGTAAATGCTAAACACAATTTTTAAAGATTTTTAACCTTGTATTAAATTACTGTACATACATATGACATCAACCATTGAAGTCTGAATTATTATATATTGCATTTTATAAAAAAAAAAAGTATAATAATAGATATGTAATAATAATACTATAACGATATATACCTATATAAATTAATATTTCTATTTACATTCAGAAAAACGTACTAAAATATGTTTTAACTTATAAAAAAAGTAAAAAATATTGTATTTATATTAATTTTAATAAATAATTTCTAGTTATTAAGTTCATTTCTTTTAAAAATTTTTCACAAATAATGATTCATAGAAAAAAGAAATTCAGGTGAAGTATGGGGTAAAAACTAATTTTGTGAATTTTTTATATTAAATAATAATTTAAAATATATAAAATATATAAAATATATTTGTCATTCTTCGTAATTATTATTGAAACTTATTCCTTAATAGATATTTTTGCCAAATAAATCTTATCCAAATTATAACCGTAATATGCACAATTTTAGATGCTTTATAATCTTACTCTCGATAACATTTAAAAAAATCAAAAGTCGCTACTTTGTTACGTCTACTCAAACAGACATTCAAACAAAAATCTATAAATCGCTAGCAGAAGATTCTTTACATCTTATCTATATTGAGTAGTAAAAATTTATGTTGCGACGACCTGCAATATAATACCTCGTCTTTGCCGTCTCTGATCAACAAATGTTTTGGCGATGTTTGAAAACATGTAAACTGCATTAAGAAGACTTGCGCCGAAGACGAGAAAGATATCGATCTTCGAATATTCGTCCACCGACGCATCATCAGCGAATTCGTGAAGACAATGCTGATGATGACGAAATACGAGAAGTCTTAATGACAAAATGTGCACTATCTTATTATCCAGTAGTTTTAGCTTTTATACAGCTTTGTTTTATGTTCTCTTGTATTATTTGCATAAGAAAGCATAAGAAAGAAACATTACTGAACTGTAAATATAAAATAATTTTTCGCATTTATTATAGTACTTTTATTAAATATAATATTATTATATCGGATTTATAAGTACTTTTTATAAAAAGCAATGTATTATTTAACACTACTACTAAATCAAATTTCGTTTTCTGAAAATGTTACTTTTGAATCATTTTACTAAATAAATATTAAACTTTTAGATTTTAAAATAAATTTAACTATTTCATTAGCTAATATATTATTGTATAGAAAATTCATAATATTTTTATAAATTGTTTAAAAACAGTTTGATTAAAACTAAGCATTCATAACAGTGTTTTGCTATTTTCAAAAAGATTTTATAATATTATGCAATGTCTAATTTTAAATCATTATTTGGTATAAAAGAAAATTTTAAAGAAAACTATTCCATCAGTGTATACTATATAATTTAAAAGTTAACATTCCACATTGTTTGTGTTAAATAATTATATGTAAAATATCCGTAATTATTATTTTATAATAATGTATATATTTTCTATAATTAAAAGACATAATGAACACAGTAGATTTCAAATTTCAAATGAATCAATTTTCACGATATACTAAAAAATGATGTAAGACAAGGATAATTTATAATACAAAATTAATTGTATTATAAATTAAAAATGAAATTCTATAAAAAAATATAGTATACTTTTCATATTAAATAGAATTCGTAAGATATGTATTTAAAAAATCATATACGAAAGAGAAAATCTTTGATTTAGCTATGAAAACACTGTATTTTTTAAATATTATTACAAAAAATTTTAAATAATATTTTTTAAATTTCGAAAGTAAAACGTTTTTTATTACAGAAGAACCAATTTCAAGACTTGCCTGTTTGGTATATTATTTTTACTTTATACATTTTTATGTGTCTCCCGACAACTTCAAATGAAATAATAATGTATAATACGCTTATTGAATGAAATTTTTTCAATATATAAAAAAAATGTTCTGACTACGTTAAATAATTGCGAATTTAAAAATTTGTATTTATCTAAAAACAGTATTCTTAAAAAATATTTCACTTATATTTAGGTTACTGAATTATATATTTTTCTTAGTCTTCTATATTCCTTAGTCTTTGTTGTTTTCAAATCAATGTAAAATTTGTGTTGCTACAAAAGTATAAGTTTGCTAAATGTGAGAGAATAAATGTTTTATTCTCCAAGGATCGATTAAAATAATATTTCACAAAATATGTACAAAAATATGAATAAATAAGAGTAGTTATTTCGTTTACAAACATAACATTATGCCAAAATTACCAATTATTTTATGATTTTTAATTTGTCTTTCTTTCTTGATTCAATAAATTTATCAAGTTCTAATTCTCAATTTTTTTCATGTAAAACATATAAAAATTCAAAATCAACTGTCACGTTGGAATTTCTTTTTTAAAACCATTCATTGTCTCATATTTATGCGCTCAATATAAAATGCCGTAATAATAACTCGATTCCACACCTCGATCATCTTGCCTCTTTAAAAGCGTCGATATGATACGAGACCTCGAAAATATCCCTCCATCGCGTGCCAAGATAGACGAGCTTACCTCTCGAATTATTTTTTAATAGAGAAAAGCAAATAGAAAAGGTGCAAATCACGAGAGAGTACCAAATCGGAGGCGGATCTGTAAGATTCCATTTGTATACGTGCATAGTGATAAATAATGCACGTATTATATATATATCGTCTTATGTAAAGTAAACATTACTGAAACGCTATCAGTAACAAATTAAACTCAGAGATATCAATTGCATCGACTCTTCGGTTAAGGTTTTAAATAGTGTTTTTTATTGGTTCTACATAATAAGAAATATATTTTCATGTTAAGTACCTAATACTTGAAATTATATCTTTTCTTTTAAATTTGGTTACATACTTCATATTTTTTTAATCTTATTTTTATAAGCAAATGAAGATTTTGTTTATTTAGAATAAATTATTAGAAAATTCATCGTTTATAAATTTTTTATTTTTAGAATAATAATTATTATTACGTCATACAAGGACTTTTCTCAATAAGATTCAACGAAATTTCTTCGAATTCGACAGCAATCCGTTTAAAATTGTATCAAAACATGACAATTTAATTCTTTGAAGTGTTTGCGTATGCGTGTGTTTTAATCAATAATAGAACGTTTTCACCAGATAATGTAATTACGTTAAATGGGCTAGCAAATTAAATCAATAAATTAAAATCAATCCAAATAAATCCGCGAACATTCAAAATAAAAATAACTGTTTTAAAAAGCTATAAATAAAGAAAAACATCCTTGTCCTCTTATCTTTTCTTATGGAGAAGTCGAGTTATTATTATCGTCATTATTCTGTTTATTTTTAGCCAGCCCAAAGTACATAAAAAAACCAGAGCCACGTATGCTGCTGTGCAAAAGCATTGGCAGCAAAATTGTTCGGTAGCCGCGTGTTCGAACGGACAGTGAGTGAGGGAGTGAGAGAAGGAGAGGGAAGGAGTGAAAGGAAGAGAGTTGAAAAGAGAGAGAGAGAGAGAGAGAGAGAGAGAGAGAGAGAGAGAGAGAGAGAAAGAGTGAGCTATTGATAGGAGGGGCAAGGGAAAAGAGAACTTATCTCTTCAAAAGCCTAAAGCACCGGGAGAAAGAGGCTACTATCCGCCAAGTGGATGGAACACGATCTTTGCGGGATACCGAGAGAAGAGAGAAAAAAAGAAGTGTGTGTATAGGGGAGCGGGATCGCGAGAAGAATAGAAGAGAAGGGGGAGGACCGTCTTTAAAGCCAGTTACGGTGACTTTGCCACGGACAGCGCACTGCTGCTGCCGCTGACACGAGGGAGATTGGAATGTCTCCGGTCCACCCATTTTCTCACTCCCTCTCTTTTTCTCTCTCCTTGATTAACGCAGTACGAGTTCTCTGTCTTTTTTTAGTTGGTAGGTTGTTTATTTGTTTGGTTGGTTAGTTGGTTGGTTGGTTGGTTGGTTGGATGATTGTTTGGTTGTTTGATTGGTTGGTTGGTTAACTCGTCGGCTAATTGGTCGGTTGGTCGGTCGTTCGATCCCCCCGCACCTCACCATCTTTTCCTGGCACCCACCGACTTAGTAGCTACCGGAGTTTTGCTCGTAGGATTTGTGGGGTCCTAACCAAATATATGCAAAAAGGCACGAAACCAAACTCGATGTTCGATGGTCGAACCCTTTCCCATGAACTGAGACAAAAAAAGAAATAGACGGACAAAAAATACAACCGAAGGAAAATAAAAAGAAACGCCGACCCGGATGAAACAAGAAAGAAATATATGTTGTAACTGAGCAAGAAGTGGAGATGAAATAGAAAAAATCATTTTCAAAATCCACGTAGATTTAATTAAAACGCGAGTGCTACCGTGATTAACTTCGATGATTTAACGGAACGATTAGCGGGATTGTTGATGCTGAACGACGTTCTATAATCAAAGTATATCATTGTTGATGAAATAGCACGTTTTAACTGGAGGATGATAGATAGCGAACGAAATAAATAATGAAGAAGAAAAGAAGAAAAAAGAAGGCCTTTTTAAAATAACACACGGTCAGAATAGATATCTACATTTAGAAAATGGAAGGAATACATTATAGTGTCTAAAAAAATATCAGAACTAAACTAAATTTGTTTAACAACATTTAAATTGGTATTACAAAATGAAAATGACAGACAATTCAAAATAAACTAACTAAAATTAACTATTTAAATACATAGTTGTAATAAATAAAAATAATCAAAAATAGATGAAAAATGAATGACGAACGAGACAGAAAAACTAAATGAAACTTCCAAATAAATCTGTATTAGTTGTATTGACCTATATAACGTAGTAAATAGAGGTTATTAGTCGTAATTATTTTATTATGTAAAATATTTATTATCATGATAATTTCTATAAAAAATTGTCAAATACAACGTTTAATTTTTTTGATTTTTTAAAATATGTATATTTTTAAAAGAATTAAAATCTAAAAATTTACTTATATTTTGGGTACGCCATATGATGAAAAAGATGTACTATTGATTTGCTTTATGATGTATTAATATTTCTATAATATTTAATTATTTATTGTATATCTGTATATAAAAAATATATCGTAAAAGGAAAATAAAAAAATATTTGGACTAAAAAAATAGGTGAAGATATTTATCTGAAAATAAGAGAAGACAAACTTAAAGAAAGTTAAAGTGCAGAATCGAATTGTTTGGAAATACCTCACTTGCGTACCGTACAAGTTTTCGCATTCCTTCTTCAGTGTATATTTCTACTTTTTTCAACTCGAGATAAACAATGTTAACAACTACGTATTGAACTTCTAGCTTCTTTTTTTATTTTTATTTGTGTTGCTCCAATCTTTTTTCAAGGGTACCTTATAAATAGGACATTTCTGTACGATACGTACGATAGAAATGAGTATTTTTCTTTTGTACAGTCTATGTTTAGAAGGTCTCAATCTTAGCATTATTTCTTTTTTCCGATTTTTTTGTCAACATTTACCTCTTTTATTTTCTTTGTTTCTTTCTCATTCTTCTTACCAATTACTTTTAGTTTCTTCCGGACTTTCTATATCAATTCTTTTCATTCGCCAATCCGTATTTGTTTAGTTTTTGGCGGGTGTAATATTTTCAATTACTTTTATTATATATTAAAATAATTATCTGTACTCTGTTTCAAAAACAAATTTCGTCGATTCAGCATTAATTATTATTGCTGCTATAGAATAACATTTTATTGTGTAAGATAATTACATAAGAAAACTGAAAGTTAAAA
Source organism: Dolichoris vasculosae (assembly GCA_018907195.1). Classification (NCBI taxonomy): domain Eukaryota; kingdom Metazoa; phylum Arthropoda; class Insecta; order Hymenoptera; family Agaonidae; genus Dolichoris; species Dolichoris vasculosae. The sequence continues at coordinate 7,617,465 of JACCHY010000010.1, read as the reverse complement.
TCAATATTATAACTCTCAAATTTATTGTAATTTATATAATAAGTTAGCGAGTTGCCTAGTTATATTCCATCTTTTAATCCGAACAATTATAATAATGTATTTCTTATTTAAACTCTACCAAATTTCTTATCAAATATACTTAAATAAATTTATATAGCATTTTTTATACTTTATTGAGTTATTTCAATTGAAATGAATATGTTTTTAAAGTATATAAATCTTTGACAAATCGTATTCTATTTTTGTCTCTTCTTTTTATACTAATCAAATGTATATTTTATTTTTATTTTATATATTAAAGGAAAATTCATATCGATCGTTAAATGTTTTTCTTATTTTTACTAATCAAATGTATATTTTATTTTTATTTTATATATTAAAGGAAAATTCATATCGATCGTTAAATGTTTTTCTTATATTAAATTTTAAAACTTTTTATTTATCCATAACTCGCAAAAATTATATGTTAATACCACTATAATGTATTTACATTTGAATACTTTTAAAATCATCCCGTCTTATAAATTTAATTTTATAATAACATTCTAGTAACATACGTTAGTGAAATTATTATATAAGTTAAGTTACTTAAACAATCATGTCTCTTAATGCTCAAAATACTACTCGTTTAAACTAAATTTAAAGTTTACGAAGTATTTCTTTTTATTCTTTATAATAGTTATATAAATCTTTGTCAACTAAAATATTAAAATGATACACTGAGAGATAAAATTTCATTAAAAAAGCGATAGTTTGTATATTCTAATTTTTTTCATTCTGACAAATATTTAAAAGAAAACTCTAAAAATGTATTTAAAATTAAATTTGTTCTTAACTTTTTTTTAATCGTTCAAAGTAAAGAAAAATTCATTTCCATTAATTTATTTAGTATACTTTACTGAATTGAACATTTTTACTATTTTCTGTAAATAAACCCTATGCCTTTATTTTTTTAATTTTCTTATTGTATTTCTGTTGAATTTATATAAACAGACCTTACAATTTCATTCTACTTACTGTTATAATCAGCTAATATCGCTAACAAATTAAAGACATCGATTTCTTATTTTTTTAGATAACAAGATTATAAAAATTTGGAGTAGTAAATTTTTCAATGATTATTTGTTGTTTTTTTACTGTAATAAAAGCAAATTAAATTATGTAAAGTTTTCGCAAAATAGTTTTTAATTTAACATTATATATTTTCTACTTGTAATGTTTTATTAATCTAATTTTTACAATATAATAATGAATAGTAATAAACATTTTTTTAATTTCTTTACTAACAGTCGAAAGTTATAAAAATACAAATGTAGAGGATATTTATAAACAAAAATTAAGATATAGATATAATTATTCACAAAAATCTTTTTCAATTTTTAGATAATAAGTATTCTTTATATACGTACATTGAAATAAGTTTTGGCAATTATAAAAATTACTAATTCCATATTATATTTAAAAAAAATAGATTTTTATATATAAATAATGTAACATCTATATAAAAAATTAGAGATGACTTTATTGTAAAGACAGAACATTATATTAATAATATAATAGCTGGTTAACCACACGTTAAACTAAAAATATAAAAATATTGAATATATACTTATTGAATTCTTAAGATTTATAAGTTGAATATAAAACTGTATTTCTATCTATAATTGTTATCATAAAAAAATAAAGAGTAGTATAATTTAACGATAGTTAGAAATGAGAGGTAATTAAATTTGAAAATTATAATGCTATATAACACAAAAATATAGAATAAAACAAAGCGGGTTGAAGAGATTATATTAATTGAAAGAAAAAAAAATAAACGCGAATAGAATATAAAACGAAAGAGAAATGAGGAACGTCTTGCCTATGAAAACGAGAAATTATAGTCATACTCATATGCGTACTTCCATGCATGGAAAAACATTAAGTCATCGAAAGGTCACGTCTTATCTTTTCAAGTACCAGCAGAATACAGATTTTTTGTTTGTTTATCGCAGGATAAGTCGCGCTGACCTTAACGAAGAAAAAAGTGTGTGCTTTTCTCCTTCTTCTCTCAATTTCTATTTTATAACGCACTTTTTTTATTATTAAACTAACTTTGATACATAAGTTTAGTATTGCTTTTATATGCTCTACAAAGAAATATTTGTAGGTAACTGCGACTGTGACGTGATATTTAATGAAAAGATTTTCGAAAGTTATGGGTAAGAAATTCCTTGAATCGATGAATGTTATTTAGATTAATTATAGTACTTTGACAGTAATTATCTATTCGATGTAATAGTATAGGAGTTTCTTCATTTCATAATTTCACATGAAGTTTCGCAGTTGTAAATAAAGACTACTTGTTTTGACCTATCGATCGATTATAAGTGAAAAAAATACTATTTTCATTTTACAAATATAATTTAATGAATAAAGTATTATATTCTAAAGAAGTTTTTCAAAACATAATTTTTATCTATACGTATTTCTTTTATTTATTTCATTTCAAGATGAATATAATAATTGAGTGTCTTATAATCGAGAACATTCATCTTCGAAGTTTCTTCTTCATTTTAATAAAAAAGTATGTTATCGATAGTTATTTTCTTTCATAAAAATTCAAAATATAATTACATCGAAAGAAGAAATTTATTATAGTTAACTTAAATCTTTTCGGATTAAATATATGTAGCAATTAATGTAGCTTCTATTGAAATAAAAATGTAGTTCTATTGAAATTTTTGGATTAATTTCTACGATACAGAAATATACAGTTAATTTACATATTATTTTATACTATATCTAAGTTGATTTTCTTCATTCTCTCGTCTCATCTTAATCTTTTCCCGTTTCTCGATGATATATTCATTGTAATTCATCAGTTTGGTACAAGCATAATTTTATTATGAAAGTTTTTTATGACGATATCACGGTTTTTATGAATACATATCAACGAACGTTGAATTGATTACATTGATTAAATATAATTTGAAAATCAGAATTAGCTTTAGTCTAATTCTCCACATGACCTATTATAAATACACGTATATATGAACTTCTTAAACATTTATATTTTCTACTAATAATTTTGTATATTAACTGTAAATTAATTCATTGGTTTGAAATATATATACATATTTTTTTGTTCTTTTATAGTGTACATAATAAATTAAAATTATATAAAGAATTAAATAATATTTATTGAATAATCGTTATGTAATTATTATTTTACTTTCAAAGAAGAACTAATTAATTGATTTTTTTTATAATATAAAAATTATATTTAAATCAAAATAATAAAATTTTATGCTTGAACATCTTAGCAAAAGGTTTCTTCTCGTATGGCAGTTAATATATTTTCGTAGATAAATAAAAATGCATTGAATATTTAATTTTTTAAGACATCGTCAAGTCCATCTAATGAATATTTGACATTGTTTAATTTTTTGTGAATCGTCATTGTAACTTATTAGGATCCTTAGTAATTGTATCATAATACTGCTGTATGCAATATCAATCGCATATAAGCGATTAGCTTTTAAAATGTCCACTTAATCAATCTCTTCCCGGTAAATAGTTTGAATATTTTGATCATGATTTCGAGCGTGGGAATCCTATTTGCAATGATAAATAAATTTGATTAAAATATAATAATATGTTTTGAGTATATAATATGTTTGTTAGAAGAGCATGAGTTATGAGAACAATTATTTATTTTTTAAGATATAGTCAAGCTTTGATTTGAATAGCTACTTACAGTAAAATAATAAGAAAATGCTAAGAAGTTTTAAAGATAAATCTTCTGCGTTCAAAATATATGTACTTTTCTCAAATTTTATATTTCAAAATTTTAATTTTGTGAATTTTTAATTTTTTTACTAAAAAATATGTATATTTATTTAGGTGATTACAAATGACTACTATAAATAAAATTTTAATTAATCAAAACAACTTGAATTTAAAATTTGACATTGAAAGTCATAATTCTTACATTCATTCTTTTGATAAATATGTCTGATATCCATTATCTGATAGCGTGGCGATCATTTTCTATAATCATTAAAAGTAAATATCAAGAATAAGAATGAGCATTAATTGTAGTCAATGTCAAATATGAAAGATCAGCTGGTGTATATCATCGATAACAAAAATGCAATAAGAATACAATTTTTATTGATGAATAATTATATTCCACACTGAAATAAGAATCACATAATCACTATATTATCCAAATTCATAATACTCAAAACATTTTTTTTTTTAATGTCCAAAGATCTCTTGTACAATCGATTTTCATAACTTTTATAAAATTTTATTTCATATTTTTATGATTGATCGAATTAACTGATAAATTATATTCAACATATATTCTTTGATTTTTATAAAGTTTTTGCAATTGTATTGTATATATATTTCAACTTTTTACATGCGGTTTAGTAATAGCTATCAAATATTGAATTGTATTATTAACTAATTTTTTAATTATTAAAAAACTGATTTTCCTCATGCGTTTCTGAAGATAGTGTAATTTTTAAAAGTAATTATGTCACTATTTGATTAAAAATATTATAAATTATTAATAATTTTTATAAATGTAATACATGTAAATGAAATTAAGGATAAAAAGTTCAATAAAGCAATAAAATTTCGATGTTTGTGCATCATTCTAGAATAAAACTTGATTTGGCGATTTAATACATTAAATAATGATACTTTAAACTGGATAAAATCAAAATCAGAATAATTTCGACAGTTGTCTTTATTATTGATATTCACTAATCGAAATAAAAGCTTTATAAAAATTTAAGAACTTTGTCAATCCGTTAATTATTCACAGCACGTAGACGCGAAAGTATATCGAGCATTGAATAGCGGAAAAAAATAAAGAAGTCCAAGTAAACTTCCATTACTTTTTTATTTCCGTAATGTTCGGCTGCCTACGTATAAATCCTTTCAACTCAACACTAAATAAAACTTAATTACAAAATTTCGACAAAGCGACATTTGATTTCCACCCGCGCAACAGTGCGTATTGAATCACGACCTAGCCCCATGAATGTGATCGAACGAAAAAAAAATATAAAAGAAACAAACCAATCTAGCTCGAAATTATTCAAATGTTTACCTAATGAATTGACTCTATTTCGTAAGGATCATATTTGTATTGCTTTTAAAATTCGTACGGGCGTTGGTCCTTTGAGAGACTTTTCACGTATTCCATCTTTTGTATTCGATATTATCCAAGCTATATTTTATGGTTGACAGCTAAACTTTTTTATATGCACATTTTACATTTGTTGCTGTTGACTTGATTTTAAAATTATTTTTTACTTCTGCAAGAGGATCGGTTGTACTGCGTACTTCCATTCATCGAAAAGAGAAACAGTTAAATCGAAGTCTTAACTCTACTTGTTTTACACCTAATAATAAATATAATTTAATGGCAAATAAAAATAACTCTTATTAGATAGTATATTTTCTATTCTCTTATTGTTATGAATTAATAGAGAAAATATTTATAAATATTAATAAGTTATGTTAAATATAAAGTTTTCATTGATTATTATTATTTAAAAAAGTATACTTTGAAAAATCGAAAATTGGAAAATGTAATTCTTAGAAATTCTTTTTATCTTAATTTTTATTTTTATATTTGATCTATTATTGAAAAATATTCATTTCATTTTTTTAACGAACTATTTCAAAAAAAATTAACGAAGAAATTTATTAAAACTTGTGTGTAAAAAATAGTAATGAATATTTATAAACATTTAGAAGCACTTATTATATTTTGCGACGATTTCAATGATTTCAGTTAAGTATTTAATAAACAGTTGTATTCTGATTTATAATATTTTTTAAGATAATCCAATTATATCATGATATATTAGAGATTGTAAATTTTTAATAAAAATTTGTTTAACTTTAGAAGTTTCTATATAACATTGACTTAAATCAATAAATTTAATCTAAGTTTATTATTTTACTATTAAAAAATTTAATTTCTTTAAGAACAAATTGATAACTCAAAATTATATTTTGTATATTATAAAACTATTAAGAATATCTAAATTATATTATTTATATATAAACAAAAGACTATTTTCATAAATAAAAGAAACAAATTATCAATAAATAAAAATACGATATAAGTAATTTGGATCAATGCACAATAACAAAAACAAAAATTTTATTATTAATAATTACACGATAATAAGTACCAAATGTAACGTTTCGATATAAGACTTTTCAAGATAAACGTACAGATACGTATGCGCAGGTGAAACTAAAATTATAAAAACTTTCGCTAAAAATAAGACTATCGACGTGAAAGAAATAACGATAACGTGCAGCATTCTTTAGCAAAGTAAAACTTTCGTAAGAGAAAAGAAGGGGAGAGAAAGAGAGAGAGAGAGAGAAAACGCAAATGATTCCCAAGAATTTCTACTATTCAGTTCCTTTTAGTAGCTCGTTTTTGTAGCCCTCTCATCCACTTGTTTCTGCAATCCTCTCGCTCTATCATAACATAACAGGTATATATTCCCAGATACTTTGCTTATTTTTTTCCTTACATTTATCTCGATATGTACTCTCTATTCTTCTTCTATTTCGAATTTCTTCTTCTCAATATTTATAACTCTCTGTATCCCTCTGTCAGTCTGTTTTCTCTAGTCCCTCTTTTTACTCCAGCTGCGGGGCAACGAGTTATCGGTTGGTACACTACGATAATAGCATCGCATTCCATTCATATCAGCATCGGTTACTGCTTGACCACCACGCGATCGTCTCTCGAGTGGTTTCTTCGTCCTTAACCCGTCCCCGCTCACCCACCCTTTTGCCAATGTTGGAGTTTTGTATGCCTCGCGACATGTGCACGCATTTAACGTGTGTTATATCTACTTTTATACGCGCCAGCACCAACGACTTTTCCGTTCGATCCAACGGTAAAGCCTTACAATATTTGCGGGTTTATCACTTGAAGCAGTGATCGTTCGTGTGCACATTGCCACAGATTCGGATAATGTAATTTCACTGATTTTAAATACCTTCATTTCAATGAGTGATAATAAATAATTGGCTATAACGAAATGAGCGTTCAGCTAACGCAATAAAAATGCAGTGCTTTGCAAAAGTATTGTTTTTCTTTGTTGAGAAATTTCGTATTATTAAATTACTTAGTAAGAAATCATTTCAAGACAAGTTATTATCTCTTTCTCATTCTTAATGAAACTTAGAAGTGTTAAAATAAAATATAGCTATTAATGGAGTAAATAACGAAAAAAGATATAAACGTGTAAAAATAATTAGTTAAAAAATAATCTATCTTGAAGTCAATTATTTTATTAAAAGTGTTTATAGGCGTATTAGTTATAGAAAGTGTAGAAAAAATAGAAATTACCTTTTTATATTCAAACATCCTTTTCTTTCGCTTTCTAATACTGCTTAATTTCTAATTTAAAAAATTCGAAATTTAGTCAAGTTGTAACATCACAATGGATGTATACCTATCAAGAAGTTTAAAAATATATATTTTACTGTTATTGTATATTACGTAAACAAATTCACAATATTCCTTATCCAAGCAATGATATAACAGATACGACTAAATCATTTGCGGCAGTGCACATGTTTTAGAGTGATTATCTGATTTAAATAAAATATGTTTGTTATTGTCTTATAAATATTTCAACATTAGGAATTAAAAGTTCTAACTCAGTTCAATGGTACATAAGATTTTTTTATTTTAACCGAGGATGTGTATTAATAAATATTGCTATCTCTCGTAAATAGGAAAAATCAAATGTTGGCTAAGATAATGCTTGGACCAGTAGTTAATTATTTTCTACGCATTTTATACGTTTAAAAGAACTCTAACGTCGACGTTACATGTATCGTTGAAAAAATATAACTCTCTCACAATCACGCGTACACTTATACCATTTCCATCATTCCAATCTCTTCGTTCAACTTTTTCGCAAGTTTCATTCGTTTATTATCGTTGTTGTGTCTCTCTCGTATCATTCCCACTCTTCCGTTAACATGCAAGAGCATCGTTTCACGAGGATCGCGGTAAAAGTTGGATGCGAGCACACATAATGCATGCATATCGATTCATTGTGCGCGATAACGTCTATCGGAACGCGATCCACATAGACGCTATACCGGTTAAAGCGTCATCTTCTGCGGTCTTGTAATTTCTCTCTTAGGATGGCTTTCCCAAAGTCCAATAATGCGTGCGTAAGCCCGTATCGAAGATTCAATAATATTGTGGATATATAGAACTTTAGTAAAGAAATTTTTTGATAGATAGATAAAACGCATTCGATTGAATACCCTTGGCGATACGAAGCTAAAAATACGTTGGCCTTGTTCGCGCGTTTATGCACTCGATTCGCATTAACCCAACCTATAAATTATCTTCTCCGCGAATGTGAATTATTTAATTGTATCTTTGAAAAAGAAGTGCTAATTTTGTACTAATTTTACATTTATTCAAAATTGTATATTGTTGAGAAATTGCTTATTATTTTAAGGATTTTAATTAGGAAGCAATTAACATAAATTAACATACTTAAATTCGTTAAATTCATTATAGTATATTATAATTAAAGCTTGGAATTTAATAAAAACTATTGGTATTAATTAGATTTAATATAAAACTAAATCTTGCTTTCTGAGAAATTACATCTTACACTTCACACATAAAAAAATAAAGCCAAAGGAATTTTTTGCTTGTTTGTTACAAAATTTCTTCTTAAAGTCATTTAGAGCAATTTTACAGTCATGATGTTTTTAAAATACACTATAAATTTTGCCAATGCCCTGAAGTATGCATTATTTGCTAACAAGGCTTAACGTGTGAAGCCTCTCGAGATAAAGAAAAGAGAAACAAAGCTCAAGATAATTTAATACAGTGATCCGACAATGATCAAAACTAAATCTAGATTGTAAAAGACGAAAAAGTTAATATATTCTATTTTCTTGTCAATGCTAAAAATTTAAGTATGAATCAACAATTTTAATAACATATGTAATTTATTAAATATAAATATAACCGATAGAATTATAATAATGAATGTTTAATATTTATAAGTTTGTGAAAATTATAATTGGCGAGTAATATGCTTAAGAAAGGAATAGATTTTTGAATATTTCATAAAAAATAAAATTAAAAAATAAATTTATTTTATATTGATTATATAGATTAGATTTTTATGAAACACTTATTGTTAGAAATCGTGATCGTAAAATTTTATTGCAATTAAATTTCTTTTAATTAATAAATGTAATTATTGTAATCGATCTACATTCAAATTTTTATTTCGTATCGTACAGATAAAATAAGATTTATAAAAAATTTGAAACTTTTTTTTTAGGATGTGAGCTGAAAATATATTTCAATCGAAATAAATTTTGATTATAAATAAAAATTTGTCTATTTTTAAATTAATAAAATATTATATTTACTATAATAATACTTTTCATTGTTATTCATAAATTTTTATGAGACAAAGAACAAAATATACTACAAAATATATCTATGATTGTTACGATACATATTTTTTTAAATAAAAAAATTTAATCAATATCGAATATTTTTTTTATACGTCTGTTGTTCATTTTTTATTTTGATTAGTATTAATGAGTTTAAAATTCCTAAGGTAATATAATAAATTGATATTATTTTATAAATTAAAAAGTTTTTTATTTATAACTTTAGTAAGTGATCCATATTTGTGGTATTATTTTAACATTTAGAAAAATTTATTTTTACTGTTCAAAAGTTTAAAAATAAAATTAATTCATAAATGAGTCTATTAAAAACCATAATTACAATTATATTTAGTATAATTATTATAAATAAATATCTAAAAGTATAATCAATATTTTTATCAATCATAAGTGACATTTAATTTATTTTAGAAAATTTTTTATAATTTTTAATTGATTTAAAGTTTGGATATGTAAATTCCAGCAATAAATGCAATTCGTATTATACATTATAACATATTTTGAATATATCGTTAAACGGTATTCTGCAATTAAAGCATATTATATAAATACAAATTTAAAAATATTGCAAATAGTATCTCTATAGTGTTTCTAAGAACCATTGAAAGTGACAGATTATTATAAGAAGTATTTTCAATCTCTTGAAATTACGTTAATAATTGAACATTATATTTCTAAGTAAACCGTATGTAATTCCGTCTTTTTCAGAATGTGAAAAATGAAACTCAAGTTGAAATCGAAAAAAAAATTAATTTCGTTTGATTCGTTCGTAATTTAATTATAGCTAAATCACGGACATCGTTCTACGCTCGTTTGTATGGCTAGCTAACATCAGAGAATATTTCATCGAGAATTTCCAATACTCGTTCATCCGTGAATAGCATGTGATCTGATAAATCGGCGATCGGACTCCAGAATCATTGCCGGTTCGGTGTTTCTGAACTGAGGCTCGACGGAAAATCGAGATGTTCGAACTCGCGGGAAAACGGCCAGAAAGCCGTCGAGTCTTTCGTGCTCTAATGAAATCAAAGAATAATTATTTATGACGGCGCGCGGATCCCTGGGAACGCCAGTCTCGCGCTGTCCTGCTTGGCGTTCGTTACCGGCACATACGGTACAAGAGCCGCGATAACGCACTCACAAAGAGGAGAGCACATCCGGCGCGACTTCCGTCAAAGGTCGAGAGGTGCGTTCGCACGAAAAGGCTCAACTAACTAAGTTGCCTTCTCCGCGACGCCTCGAACAAGTGCGACCAGGGTACCCTCGAAATCCAACCTCTAGACGTAACCTCAGACACACCAGCGAGGAACTTTTTTAATCTTAGCGCCGACGCTCGATCAAGCTCCTTTCGAAAGTTAATACTACCACGAGTACTATTACCATACATTTTCGTCGAGACCTGGTACAAAATGCCGTACTGCGCTCGGTGAAATTCACTGTTGCGAGGAAAATTCTGGTACAATCGTACTCTATTACTTGCTCCTTTATTCCTGGTATTGACATTGACAAATTAGAAATTATTAGATGTTCTTAACTCACTTCTCTAGAATTTTTAAACTTTATCGTTGCATTCATTATAGATCTTCTTATTTCGGCAACTTAAAAAGTTATCTATGATTAATCTTATGAAGCGATAAATAATGAAGTAAATGTTATTTTTATATCATCCTTACCATGCTCATTCTTCTATTCGAAAATATTAGAAATTTTAACTCATATTTCTAATTTTCAACTTGTTAGATTGTGTTAAAATGAATAAAATTTTTTTGCTTTGAAAAATGAACTAATTTAATAGATGTATATAGATATATATAAATAGATCACGTTGTATTTTTATCATTTGCATCAATTATAGTGTTCGTTTATTTTTTCGATACTGCGAGAATTTGACATCTAGGACTATAATTCAGCCGTGCTCTAGAATAGTTGAAGAACATATTTTAATTATTCTCTGATTTAATCAGTATCACGAATTATTTACAATGCTAAATACAAAATTAATTTCATTTTTCATTTGCTTAAAAGAAATATGCGTAAATTCATTTCTAATTTGCTTAATTCCTGAGGGTTTTTTGATTCACCGAGTTAATTTCATGGTTATCTACGATTAAACTGGTTGACGCGTACTTTTTGAACTATTATCTTCGGTTAACTAAGTAAAAATCGAATGAGCGCGTCTGTTCGGTGTTTTACCTTAATTTTCCGCGCTGGAAATATCGGCTGTATCATATTAAAAAATGATGATTCATATATTTTATTATTTTATGTTTTAGGTAAGCTAAGCAGATTGATTTTACATTTAATTTGACGGTATAATGTGTAAGTAAATATAATTATCGTTCGAATGTTTAATAATACAACATAATTATATTTATTAATTATAATGATATCTATCAGTATAATATGAAATCTAGTCGCGTTATATTTGTTACGACGTTGCAATTAAAATACTCCGATTTTTTTTAAAATGTTTAAAATCTATTTCCATTTGTGGCACGCGAATGTTCTAAATATTTACGATTATATTTCTTTCAATATTTTCAATAATTGCCTGAAGTGTAAAAATAACGAATAGCTTATTTAAAAAATATATGTTACAAAGTAAATGTACATCATCGGTTTATCCATGTTTCCGATCATAACTACACATTCGAGAAAAATTCTTTGTACTCCAGTTAACGAATGATATACTTAATTATCAAGGGTTCTTTTTATCGGTGAAAAATCAGTATTTCTCTAAAAATTACATACAAAATGTTTCAGTCGGAAAAAGTTTCAGAGATTCAATTCTTAGAAGCGACGCCCTTGGGCATATTTTTTGAAAAGTAACTTTCTCGGCATTAGCCATCGATAAATAATACGCATATACCGCAATCGCATCTAATCTCCAAAGTTATAACGCATCTATCTCACCAAGTAGCCGCTGCTATAGTTAGTATGCTGTTGGCGAAAGGTGCAACGAAGGCATCAGAGTGGGGAGATACTTTGGAAATGCGGCCGGGAGCATACCAACAGCCCCGTCTCTTTCTCATTCTCCGTTCGTTTCCCTCGAATTCCTAGCTTTATTCCGAAATCGAATACGCGTCGGGCAAAAAGTATTTTTGCAGGCTTTATCATCGTCACCACGCTCTTTCGGCATTTATGAAAATTGCACGCGCGTAGCCGCAATTTATTCTGCACGTGGCGCTTTGGGTAGAGCGAAGGTACGCGTTTTAGCGATTCTCCGAGGCGATCCGCTCTCTTGGGCCACTTTAAAAAAATGGTTCATATTTATGATATAAGATCGCGAAACTCGCACGACCAACGCTCAAAATTATCGCGCCGAATGCCAAGGTCTGCTAATGCGCTTAAATCAGACACGAGCGATCGAACGAGCGTCTTAAACTCTCTTAAGAAACGAAATAAGCCTCAAAGTAAGAATTTTATGCGAAGAATGAAATTGGGTGTTTTCGAACTCACGCTTATTATATGAATATGCTAGTCAAAGTTTTGGTATTATAACGAGAATAAAATTATAAAGACAGCGTTAAAGTGAACTTCGCAAAAAAAATAAATTTGACATAAACTGCGTTTTACTCCAACCGACACCGTCACTGTCCGACTATTCTATTTGCGATCGACTGGACGATTCGATTCTCCGACGAATGTGCAACGTTCCGGAATTAGCCTTAGAATGGAAATTCTAACAAGAGTAGCATTGCTAAAAAGATTCGCGGATCCTAACGTTTAATATCGCAGTCAGCAATTGAAAAAAGTTTTGCGTTATAGGAAGCATGAGCGCTAGGGATTAAGCCGTAAACGACTACGAGGATTCCAGTGTGGCGCCGAAAGAAAGCAGTGAGGCATCTTTGCGAATTTCAAAAAACGCCCAAGACCAGCGGCACTTAAGAGCATTTGCTCGCGATTTCCGGCAAAAATTCTGCACCGTTTCCTCGGTACGCGTTCGGCTGCTTTCGCTTCAAAGTAGGTCTCCTTTCGTACCGAGCCAACGAATGATGTGTGTGCGCGGAACCAGTTTCTTTGTTACGTAAGTAAATTACTGAAAGCCGTTCCCGTTTCTTCCAAAACCCAAATCTGGACTTATACACCCACGTCCTCCAAGAGCCCTTCCGATGCCATTCCGATGCCATTCCGATGCCCTTCTGATAAGCTTGAGTCTTAACGCTTCGTCAACGAGCTTTAATAAGCTTTTAGCGTCTAATTATACTTATGAAACGCGAGCAAGCTCTTTTTCGTCAAATTACTTACACCTTTTGTACGTATACTTAAGCATCTACGAAACCATCCGATAATTATAATATTTTATGAATTATCGAATCATAGAAAGCAATTTTACATCGATTGCAAACTCTTACTTATCTTTGTTCGATACGGCATACGATTTGTATGTTACCGAACAATACTTAAACATTTTTATGTTCAGTGTGTTAATTTATACAGAACATTTATTTATAATATTTTATGATGTTTATCCGCGCTTTCAACGATGTAATTAAATTCTTAATAGTTAGACCTTTAAATTCAAGACATCATGATTTATACTTTCGCTTTGGAAATCTTTATATATGAAAAAATCCTATTTAGACAGCTTATTTCTTCAAACTAGTAATTCGAGTTATGAGTACGTGACTATAACTAGAATTGCTTATTAATATTTCATTCGCAATCGTTTATATAATTTATTCTAGAATTACAAAAAATGAAATTCTAGCGCTGATTAACATAATTTTACCATCATTCCAAACTTATATTATTTACCATATCCATTGAAATAATGTATAGTAACTAGCCTATTAAAGCAATAAATTAATTACATAAATTATGAATTTTTAACCATTTAAATTTAAATTGATATTTTTTATTTGTATATCTATAGGATCTTAAATTACTTAACATTACTTTTGGTCAATTCTAACCTTTATTAAGATCTAACTATTTTCCTTCGTAATTTTCTTTTTATAAAAAAAGGAAAAAAGGCACAAGCTCAGGAAACCAAAAATCATAAAATAGAAAAATGTACTTATAAAATGATTCTGTTTTTATTAAAGTCGTTTCCTCTTTTTCTTCAGATAGCATAACGATCCCGATACACACTATGATGATTCTTCCGCTATACGTACAATTTCCTTGATAAATTTCACAAAATGTGAAAGGGACGAAATCGTCGTATCCAAAGTTGCTGAATTCAATATTTTAGTTTTGCAAATAGAATGCTTTATTAAGTCTTAAATCTTTATTTCTTGGCTTGTTTTTACACTAACGATCATGAGCATACGGTAAGCGCACACGATAAGGTATCCATATATTATGTAGCATAGTTATATTATCTTTATCTATAACATGTTGAAAGATACTTAAAATCATAAGATATAATTAAGTTATTAAAGTATCATGAACAAACTCTGTTAGAAAGCTGCGCTACCTAAATGAAAAACTTGTCAAGTCTCTGTATTTTAGAATTCTTTGAATGAATTTGATAGAAAAATAATAATAATGGTTAAGAGTTCTAAATTGTACACACTCTATCCAGTATCTGCATCGCTAAGGTTTATAAAGAGCAATCATATTATTAACCTCTAAATGCAAGCCAAAAACTGCTTAAAATTTGCATATTCGGTTAAAAACTTCATACTATGTACCAGTCTCCAATAAATGTATAATCTGCTTTGGAAGACTGAGCTGATCGCAGAACATAGACTGCTCTTCTTTCCATGTTATAAATTCATGTAGTTTTGGTCTTGGTTCCTTTTGCTTTTAACAATTGGATAGTGACATTTGGCTGTGATAAGCTTTCGAAATACCATGCCTGTAAAAGTTGGTCATTCCCAGGAATCTCAGGTCAGCCACAGTGTCAGATCTTAAGAATGCATCGATGGCCTCATTCTTGGTAGCAGGCGGTCCACAGTCGTGTTCGGGTGTAGTGTACCCTAAATGACTTTACCTTCACTTTTCCAAATTCGTATTTGGAGGAGTTGCGTAAATGTTGAAAATAAAAGTCGTATAATCAAAATATAACGATCGATCGTATATTATATAAAATATATACTAAATAGTCTATAAAATGTAAAGGACGGATTAGACGAATGATGCGTTAAATCTTCGGTAAAGCTTCAAAAATTTGCAACGAGTTCCAAAGGGCAAGCGACGTACTTAAAAATTCAAATAATTCGAAGGGAGTTGGAATAGCTTTCTTGGCTATAATTCTATTAAGGAGTACCATAATAAAATCGTGTTAAAATGCTTTCGATATCTCTTCAGTTATTTTGCACGGAGGCTCATAGATGAGCGAACCATTACGGTTGATATAACAAGCTACCGATTCTTCGTTTTGCAAGGTTGCTCTCTCTTATGGTATTGTACAATGCATACTATATATGTATACTCTATCATAGCAAGCAGCGCTGACCATTGGTAGCTCTTTACGCCACGTATTGAATATTATGGCGCCATCTATCGCACTATTTACGAAGGCAAAAAGAAAAATGTTCGAAAGTCTTTCGAGATACATTGTTGAACTACTTATGCATACAGTCATTGCCATTTTCTCATCAAAACAAATAAATATATTAGTTTTATTAAAAATCGGTACGTAAAAAAACGACGGTAATTTTTCTCGATTATAACTAATTATTAATAATATTTTAATTAATAAAAAAATCTTCCAATCGAAGAAACAATATATCTATTCATATATATATCATTTTATAAGTTAATATAAAATTTATTTTATCATTAAAGAAAATATATATGAAATTATTATTCGTATCTATAAATAAAGAAAATTCGTATGAAATAATTTTAATAATTATAAGAGTTGATATTTTTAAAAATAAAATGATAAGCCATAAAAATGTATAATAAGTGTATTAGTTACTACATCGGAAACTCTAAAAAATATAAAAGAAATATGCCATATTTAAACTGAAAATTTGTGACATTTGATTAACATTACGTTTTGCAATGAATAAATTGGGTATTAAAAATTATTCAATATTTATGGTTCCATTACATAATTTATAAAAACATTTAAATCGATGATGATTTATGTTTCACTAAAGCAATCATTTCTGCTTCAATTCTTTACGATGCAAAAGTTACTAGGGCTAATGAGTAATTTCACATGCCGAAGAATCGGAAAAAAAGTCGATCGTGAAATAAATAATACCAGTCGGTCTGCAAAAATAATTCGACCAATCGTTTGAAGAAACCGCCACTAGATCCTCCTGAGCAAAATTAATCTGTTTACTTCTTTATTATTAGTTATCGAAAACAAATTAACAGTAATTATTTCGTTGCCGACAATCAGGCAAGTTTATACAAAGAACGGTTCACATCTTACTTAAAACGAATGGCACAAATAAATGGCGACTCGTTATTCATCGGACTAAAACTGAAGGCGGGAGTACGATGGAAGGAGAAAAAATAGCCCCGTCGACGGAGACCTCAGGTCCCTCATCCGTACCTTATCGGACAAGTGCGTTATCGTATCGGAAGCGCTCAAGATTCGCCGACGAGGGAGAACAGTTGCATGCAGCGGTGGGCCCACGTGCGCCTTCAAAATATCTTTCTTCGAAAGCGTTTGGCTCTCTTTGTTTGGCAGTTGCTGTCCGAACACAAGGAATTCCTTTCTCGAACGTCAGTGTGCGCGGGTGGAGCCAAGAGGCCTTCATTTCTAGACTGCGATATTCATATACGAGCGACGGATCGGCCAGCGGACATGATACCGCTTCGAAATAAATAAGGCTCTTATTCCTCTCTCTCTCTCTCTCTCTCTCTCTCTCTCTCTCTCTCTCACGTACTCTTTCCCTCACTCTTTCCACGTTGCGTATACATATGTTTTTTCCTCCCTCTTTTTTTTTACTTTTTGCTCCCATCCTTCTCTCGATATGAGCTCTGGGTACACAAATTTTGCTTCGCTTCGACTTCTTTCGCGGTGATATTTTCGTTAGCAGAGGCGGCGATGAAATAGGCGATTGAATTTCACCTTACGATTATGTCGCGGCAGTCGTGGCGCTAGAAAGGAAAATAAAGAACCGCCATCACAAGTGCTTTTGGCTATCCCAAAGATTTCGGCAAGATGCGTTTTCGTTTTATTTTTGACCTTTTTCGGGATACTAGATAGCGACAGGTGTTCGCGCGTTCACTATTATACTTTTGCTTCTATCAGAATATTCTTTAAATATTCACGTAATGTACATTTAGAAGCATTTGCTTAGAAAAACATTGGATTTTCTTCGATTTATCGATTTATATTCTTTTTGACCATCTACTTCAATTTAAACAGATGATGTATTATTAGTGATATAAAATAAAGCGATCTGACATCATTATTCATAAATGTTCGTTAAAGCCTTATTATTCTGTAACCCGATGGTGTGAAATCTTACTCATCGAAAAAAAAATCGAACAATACAAGTGTAAATGTAAATGTAACGGACGTAAACATTGAAATAAGAAAACTCGATTTTCTTTGGTGTACCTGTTCGAAAGTGTAACTGAAAGCTTGTGCATTCCACTGATCGAATAAAGAGTAGAAAAAAGGGAAGCGAGTCGAAAGGACGTATAGAAGTATCGGCCGAGCGCGTTCGTATTTCTTGAATGTTTCTTTTCATCGATGCAAACTTAGACTCACTCAGGCATTCGAAAGATGGGCGTAACGTGCCTTTTTCTGCACGCCGCCTGGGAAAATTCATGCTAGTCTCTCACGCTTGTCTCGTACCTGAGGCTCGATCGCACTTCGGTTCTAAATTTTTCTTATTGACATTACGTCGAGCTTTCGACACGCGCTACTTCGTGTTGGGAATTTAGAGAAGTTTTAGGTCATGGTCGATTTTAAATTTTTTACGAAGCTCAAAATGATATCTTATGACGATATCTTACGTCAACTTGTTAATTTCGTCTTTTATGAATTTCCGTTAGTGGTAAGAAACGTTACTTGCTTAAATCGATAATCAAGGTAAAGCAAAAATTAGTTGACGTTTATTTGATATTTTATACAAAAAAAGCTTGTAATCTCGATCGCAAATAATTGAGAATCGAGTTCGTTATCGATACAATTTTCTTATACATGAATGGTTTTTATAAAAAGTAAGCATATGCTTGTGAATGATTTGACACTTTTCTTATTTTTATTCAAACATTTTATTTTCAAAAATAAACTTACTCTACATTCGTATTTTTATTTATTAGAAGATAATTTCTTTTATATAAATTAAATTAATTTATTGAATATTCAAACTTAATTATATGTTTTTGAGAATGAAATTTTATCGCAAATACGTATTTTTATTTTAACTAGATTTTTCTTTTAATGTTTGCATACTTGTACAAATTAATAGTTAATTTAAAATCTTTTACAGAATGATAGGAATAGAAAAAATATTTAAGAGTTAGAAAATAACGCATCAAATAATATATTTTTATGTTTATTGATTTTTTTTATATATACAATTTATCAAGTATATTACGGCTATATTAAAATACTATTAAAAAGATAAATAAAAAGTTTTATTTTCTATTCGTGAATACTTTTTTAAAATTTATTTACATCATATTAATATAACCATTACAAGTTTCTTTCAATATTCTATATAATTATTATGTAATAATGTTGATGCTTTTGTTACATCATTTTTGAATACTTGATACATCTGATTAATATTATCTTTAAAAAAAATATTTTTTATGATTTTTATTTATGAGTGAAATTTTATTGGAAAAAGTTAGTTTTTCATTTCATGATATTTTTTAAAATAAAATTTTTTACGATTCTTAAATGTAAATAATTACAATAACTTAAAAAAATGTTTATGCGCATACTGTATTTAATATTTAAAAATATTATATATGTCATCAATTATTTATATAATAATAAACACTAATTTTTCTTAAAAACATTATATTTAAATAATATATTCTTTAGGATTTTTTTACTGGATTAATGTACTTACAAGTAAAAATGGGATCAAAAATAAGGGTCCATCGATCACTGTTTTGACGTTAACAGTGACTTTGTAATCTTTGACACGAATGAAAGTGTCCCTCATCATTTCCAGTCGAAAGGTCCGTTGGATTTACTTTTTTGAGATTGACAATGAAATACGATCTTCTTATTTTAAACTTAGAAAGAAAATTGTAGGCTCGTAAATTATTTTTTACATGATTGATAAAAACTTGTCTAAGGTATTCACAGCAAGAGGTTGATCAGAAAGCAGTCGCCATCTCATTTAACCATTCGCTTTAGGAATAAACTGTACAGTCCATGACAGAAACTTGCCCTCCTAGAAGACCTCGTCAACTATGATAAATTTCCCGCGAATTCCCTCTGTGAATTTGTTTTAATTTACAAACATCTTACCAAACCGGTCCACCTAATAGGGAAAAAATGAATCTTCTGGAAATATCCTAGATTCGTAATGAGAGCACACTGGGCTAATTTAAAAAAATCTTCTTTTAAATCATGAATCTTATTAATCAATAATTTTTAAAACTAGTTACACACAATTTTCAATACATTTAAATCGTTAAATACAAATTAATTTTTAAATTGATAATGAACGAAGATTTTTTTTCTAATGATAATTTCAGAATTTAGTTATATCGTGATAATAAATATTAAATTTAAATTATTAGATATTTATTAAGTATTATATTTTTTTTCTAAATATTACAAGAAACAAAGAAAATTACCAAAATATCTTTTAATGATTAAATATTTTAATTCTAAGGTGTATCCAGATAATTTGCTTGATTAAAAATAATCTTTTTCGAACATTACTATGAACTGTGAATATAAAATAGTAAATTTATTTTTAAATTTATATAAAATTGATCAATATATATAAAATTGTGATAAATAAAAATAATTTCATCATTTCGTTTTTTTTACAGATCAATTACAACTTTCTTTAATCTTATAAATTAATATAAATAAAGTCCATTAGATGAGTCAATAAAAAAATTAGGTTAAAACTATAACTAAAAATTTTATTCGTTTTCTTTACTAATTAGTTATTTTCGCAGAAGATTGAAAAATAAAAAGTAGAAGATAAATAACAATATATTGCATAGAAATAATTTAAATACCCATCATTTAAGAAAATAAATATATAGGAAGAAAGAATGTAAAAGAAATGAGTTTAAAAAGATTTTAAAAGAAAATAAAGTAATTGGCAGAATATCGAAAGAATTAATTTAACTACTATATTATTTGTAGGTTGTATTTTTTTGTAAAATTTTTTGTATTTTACTATATATTATAGATAATTATACATTGGAATAATTAAAATTAATAATATAAATTGTAAACATTTTTTATTAAATCACTTTTTTTATTCTAGATGGCATCACATATTTGACATAAAATATATAATTTAATTTGTAAGATTTTAAAAGATATTGAGATTTAAATTTATGGATTAGGCTCTATAAATAATCAATTAAAAATATTTTTCACGAATGTATGTATGTGAATACAATTATTTGATTAAATAGAATTTAATAAAATTATATCTCGAGATTCTTTAATGAATTTTAATACTAAATTAATCTATAGTGATATCAATCAAGAAAATATATTATTCATGGAAGTGTGTTCGTATTCAACGTCGATAATATCATTATTATTAATACCCCTATTAATTTGTAAAATATTATAAAAAGAATTATAAAAAT
This sequence comes from Dolichoris vasculosae, assembly GCA_018907195.1. Classification (NCBI taxonomy): domain Eukaryota; kingdom Metazoa; phylum Arthropoda; class Insecta; order Hymenoptera; family Agaonidae; genus Dolichoris; species Dolichoris vasculosae. The sequence goes on along the minus strand of JACCHY010000010.1, from coordinate 7,596,294 downwards.
TACAAACGCATATAAAATAGTAATACTGATACATTTTTTAAATAACGAATAGAAAGGTTTTAAATATACTTGTATTCAAAAAAAGATTAAATAATCAAAATCCAATATTACAATAAAACGCATTCTTTGTTAAATTATTTTCATTTTAACGCAAACATAATATTTTACTCATTTGTAGAAATCAGCGCGAAATTTATAAAAACGTGATTAAAAATCTAGAGCAACCTAATTTCGCAATTTCGTAAATACTTGATTTAGTTAAATAAGAAAAAACTAAGTGCTTAGATCAAGGTTCCTTCATAATATTATAAATACAGAGAAAGTTTTCATCCTACACAACTCCAATGTATGCAGAATTTATTTAGCATTTAGAAATACTTAATAATTATCTAATGATTTTAATTTATGGAAATTTATGACTCGGTTCAAAGTTACTTAAGAATCGTTATCTGAATTCCATCACTACTCGGAGTTCAACTTGTTACAGCTTTGTTTTAATCAAAGTTGCGCATCGAACTTGGCAATAAATATAAAGAGAAGTAAACAGTGAAAAACAAAACGAAAATATAGCATTTCTAATATCAAAACTAATGATAAAAGAGCGAAATAAGGTGCAAGGTAGAAAAAGTGTGATACTCCAATAGTACACGGGATTTCAGAAAGAAAGAAAAATAGTATCGGGGACGCCAGGATATCGGATCATTGCCATGTATTTATTTCTCTCTCTTACTCTCAGCGAGCGAAAGATCGCACGCTTGAACATACTTGCGTGCCGAACAGACGGTCCTGGAGATGCCAAGGTTCTCTCGTATGTCTCTCGTATGTCACTCTTTATCTCTCTCTCTCTCTCTCTCCTTCTCTCCCCTTCCATCTCTCTCCCTCTCTCTATCCCCCTATCTCTCCTTCTCCCCCCTCGATCATTCTACCTCTCTCTCTCCCCCTATCTCTCCTTCTCTCTCCCTCCCATACCTCTCTCCCTCTCTCTCTCCCTTTCACATGTATATATGATTGCTTGGTGTGCCATTGCAGGTCAAAAACCGGATCTCGTCACCGTTCGCCTCGTCGAGGCCTTTCCTTTCCTTCGCGCTCCCGCATCGTACCGTATTCGCCAGCGGCGCACACGGCGCGAGCTGTCAACGCTCGCCACTGCCAATATCCGCGGGTACCGTTGTGCGCCGCCCCGGGAAACCCCGACCCACGCTCGCAGCCCCCCGACCCTGGCCAACGCGACCTACTCCACCGATATAATCGGAGGTGGGATGCCTCAAGCGGAAATTAGTATCATTTATTGAAGAACTGTACATGCTATTTAAGATCTCCCAAAGATTCGTTTTAATTATAAAATTGAAAAATGAAACTTGTTTTTCCTTGCAATGAATTTGTATAGTAACCGTATTTATATCATTCGCATGTTAATAATTATAGAGAAAAAAGTATGTTGACAACGGTGGTACGAAATATTTAAAGCTTTAGCTTCGTATATGTGCTTAAATATTTGTTCATATAAGTGTTTTTATTCCGTAATACTATCGACTAATTTGATATTGATGGGTTGTAAGTGTCATTATTTGTATAAGCTACACCGAAATTTTTATCAACAAGATTGATTGCGATTTGGATTAGCTATTAAAAGATTTCGTGAATCACAATTTCCTTTAATATGATAAAAAAGATTTGTATTGCATCGAATAACTTCAATTAATGAAAGTAAATATTCAGTAATTAATAATTGATTGCACTGAATAACATTTTATTTATATTCTTGATTTAGAATATATAGTTTTTCAGGTTCGCAAGTTCGTATGTGCTATAAATATATCTTTCATAAGATATTTTGTATAGAATAATATTAAATTTAAAAGTAACGAATGTCATTATAAAACTTTGTACTGATTTTCAATGTTCCAAACGTACTTTAATTTTCGATATTTTCTAGGTCAAAATAATAAATAACGAAGATTTAAATTAGATATACGGCATATATTTTCGCATTTACTTCATTATACAGTAATAAAAATATATTTTTCTTGCATCGTTTGTAATTTATTTATAAAAATTATTTTTAAAAGAAAATTTGAGTAATGCTATCTTAAAACAATTACGTAGAAATTTTAATGCATTCGAAAAATTTTGGTCTCTTTTATTACTTTTCTTACGTTTGAGTAGTTAATTATAACTGCTGGGAAACAGAACCAATTTCTTGTCAAAAATGAAGAAGACCTTCATCCAAGGTCATCTCCGTCATTTTTTATGGTCTTCTACGGTAGAAGAAAGAATGAAAAAAAAAATAAAATCATTCGGTTTGCTTGGTCATTTAACTCCTTTATTTTTTCATTCTTGTTTTGGTACCGTAAAAATGATTAGTATGGGGTCTACATATGGACTTTGTTTCTTTGGATCAAAAGTCTGATGCTCAATTTTATGATCTTATTTCACTATACGTTATTATTAAAAATTTTCATGTTTCTTGAATAAAATATAAATCTGTTTATGAGAAAAATAAAATCTTATTTACATAGAACTTTATAAAATATTTTATTCAATTTTAATAAATTTATGAATAAATAATGTAATAAGAAATTATTAAATTTATAGTTATATAATGGTTTTAATATAATTTCATTTTATTTCATAAATAAAAAATTATATGGTTTAGTTTTATAAAACCTTAACAGCTGTTTAGAAAGTTATTAATATATAACTATTTTTACTGATAAAACTGCGAGCATATTTCAGTTCATATATCAGCTTTTAAGAACCAAAAATGATGTTTCGAAGTCAATAAATAATTACGTTATAAGCGATTAATTGATCAATTTCGAAATCACTCTATCACGTATTAAATAAATTAAAAGAGTCTTTAATTAATATTTTAATCATATTACCGTGTAGTTTTTCTTACATAATATTCATAAACTATTTATATTTTTATTTATGTACATATAATTATTATTAATAAGCATTTTAGGTTGAACATATACCATAAAAGAATTGTTTAATTTAAAAAAATTATGCTCCTGAACATTCATCGTCCTCTTATTTCGTCTCTCATGTCAACCAAAAATATTTTAATTTCGATGCATTTAAATATATAAATCTTTTAAAAATGGATAAATATTCTTAAGTATTAAAAATTCTTTGCTTTCAATTTATAAAAAGTTAGATTATAGATTTATAAAGTTTTAAGTAACTTTATAATTTATTTTTGTAAAATATACGTTAATGATATTTGATTAATATTATTTAAATATTATTGTATTATTTATTCAATTTATTTTAGAATTAAAAATATGTACAATGTTTGCGAAAAACAATTATGTTTATAAAAGTTATTTTTAGATTAATTCACAGAGTTGTTTTATATAATTTTATTGATTAAAATGTTTATTTACATTAATTTTCAATAAATTTTTTATAAATTGAAATGATTATAATGAAACGAATGCATCATGTATACATTATTACAAATAATAATTAAAATATTATTGAGATTAATGTTTTTCTTTAACAAATTTTTTAGTATGGTTATATGAATCATAACTTCAAACCTGAACATCTTTCAAAATATTTAATTATGATAATTGGATCAAAGTACAATTATAAATACAATAAACGAAAAAATACAAGTCTTTTTTTAAGTCATCGCAATTAATATTTTATTCATTTATTTACTAGATAAAAGTTTAAATAACAATGTAGTAGTAAATTTCTTCTTTTGAACTATCTCGTATATATATAATTAATATTGTATATTATACCAACAATTTTGTCTGTTATCTCGTACTATTTAACAATCACTAGAAACATCGTTTTTCATTAAAGATAATGACTTAAATTCATCTGGGTACTATATTCCTACTAGAAAATTGTTCAAGTTATGCAATCGTGAACAAAAGGAAATTAACAGGATTTATAAAAAAAGATAAGGAATAAATATAATTTAATTATATTTCGATAAATCAAAATATTATTCAATATTTAAATTAACGAGATATAATAACATCAAGTAACTTGATAATTAAATTTAGTAATTAAGATAGTAAAATTTCCATCAGAAAAAAAAATAAAATAGATATTATGTAGTTATCTAAAAAATTAAATAATAATAATCACAACAACAATAATAATAATAATAATAATAATAAAGTAACTAAAGTATCTATATACTATCTGTTACTTATTCAAGACAAATTGTTCTATAATAATTGTTATCTATTTAATGAATTTGTAGTATTACAAAGTTTTCATTATTGTGAAAGATTTAAATTAAATACCCGAAATTAATAAATTTAATATATTTTTTATGGTTTTGTAGTTGATATTCAAGAACTTTCAACATACAATTTAAAAAATGTTTTTCCAAGGTTTTGCTCTCAATACTTTTACAATTGTCTATTCGATGGAGTATAAATTTCTTGTGAAGTTGTATTAAAAGTAAAATTTAAAATAATTTCATATATAATATCGATACATTTACCTGCTATCGGTATTATATTTAAGAGTAATAAATGTCTTACGATATGCCACGTAAAACAATCTCATATCATAATTGATATTACTTTAGGTTTGACAGTAATTACATATACTGCTTTTTAAAGGCTTTATTTGATTTCTTCCCCACATTTTTTTCTTATTTTTTTTTCTTATTTTTTTTCTTATTTTTTTCGCGTTTTTTTCTTATAACAATTACATTTTATATTTTACATTTCAAAATCATTTTACTTCAATCTTTAGTTCCTTTAAGAACTGTGTAATATATTACAGTAGCTACTTTTACAAATTTTAAAGTCATCTGTACTCAATCTATATTTTAGTTTATAAGTTTTATTTATAATTTGTTATAATTTTTCTATAACATTTATAATATGATTTTATTGGAATTTTAATCGTGATCGCTGCTCGTGAAATTTTGCTTTCAAGTTTTCTCTTTATATTTCTTCAGTTTTATTTTCGATTAAATTTCTTAATTGATTCAAGAAAATATTTTAGAATAAACGCAATTAATGCAAAGACTATTAGAAGTATTTTATTGCTAATTTAATACTAGTAAATTATATTTTACTTTAAATTCTTTTTATTTTTTTGATTAAAAATTTGTAAGAAGTAAATAAAAAATATTATTATGTCGTAAAATTTCATATCACATTTGTTTATATAATTATTCTGTTGAAAAAATATTATATGTATTTTTACATATATTTTACCAATTTACTATATAAATGGTATACTAAAATGAATATATAATCAATAAATTATAATGTATAAGATTAGAAACATTTTTCGAATAATTTTCTATATATAAAAACTTATTTTTAAAAAATAAATATATAAAATATATCATCAATTCCGTATATAATAACGAAACTGTTTTCATTATTCCTCTCGAGAGGTGAAGGGCACGAAAGCACGCGTACTGCTTTATCCAGAGAGAGTGCGAGAGAGAAAGATATGCAGTGCGAACTAAGGAATTCCGTATTGCTTGGTACCTTACACACACAAGCATGTATTCATGCATACGGAGAAAGGGACACAACCATACAAAAAAACGTAGGCTACGTGCATAAGGGCCGGGGCCTTCGACGTGCGACCTTCGATGGCCCTGCCTCCCCTTAGCCTCCCCTCTCTTTTCCGTTACCGTCCCTCTAACGTCCCTCACGACTGTTCTCATCGCCGTACCTATTTCGGACCAGAATCAACGACTCAACAGTGAGCGCTAGTCAATCTCTCTCTCTCCTCTCTCTCTCTCTCTCTCTCTCTCTCTCTCTCTCTCTCTCTCTCACACACACACACACACACACACAATATCTCTATTCTTAATTTCTTTTTCTTTTGCTGGGAACTTCTCTCTCCATTCTACCTTCTCGCACTGTTTCTCTTGTAAACTATCACGCACGGAATTCGGTAGCCACAGGGTGATCACGCGAGCAACAGTTGGTAGCACTCTCCTTCGACAAACCCTAAACTTAATTATTTTAATCTTCCGAGTTTAAATTTTAACGTTTACAGAATCCCGTTGGACGCTATTTTGTGTTTTCACATCTTTCTTCTTTTTTATTCTATTAATGCCTCATTTCTCGACGTGATATTGCTTCGTTTATAAACCCACTTGTCTATCTTTCACTTTAATTTCCTAATTCCATCAACATTTCCCTTGCGAGGTCATGCAAACGTTTTGTATTTTATATTTCATTTACTTTACTCCATTTGTTCGGATAGTTAACCATTCCATTTTGGTTACATGGTAAAAGATGCTTTTTAAAGAGTTTTTGTTTGAACTTGAAGAAATTCGAGTGCTTAAACTTTCTTTGACTCGAATGAGTTTAATCGTTCTTTTAATAGTGAAAAAGAGTTACTAATATATTAATAATAAACGTTATTTTATTCTAAAAATTTTAAGCCTTCAATTAATTTTATATTTTAAAAAAACCAATGAATTTTAAGTTTAATATGGGATATTATTCACCTTTTTTTATTTTCACCGGTCTTTGCGAATTTTTAAACTTTTAATATAATTAGTAAAGTCAATTAAAAGAATGTATATATAAGTAGATACATATCTTAAAAAGCTATTTTTCATCAGATGCAGCTTTGGAAAAATTACAAGTTTATCCAAGTTATTATTACCGTGATATTTAATCTAACATATTTAAATACATTGATTTTATTCGTACTTTCTTTTATGGTGCCAACTTTTGACTCATGGAATTCTTCGAAAGATGCATCACTCTTATACAATCTACTGAATATTATCTTTATAAAATTTCAATTTGAGAACTTTCAATGGCTTTGACGAATTTTAATGTAAGTATACCGCGAATTTCTTGTTTATTCTGATACCGATCCCTCGTATTACCTTCGTAATGCATGAACTTTTATCCGTTTTACATAAATTGTATCTCAATTATATATTTTCTATTATTTTATTAATTAAATTATATATAATTTTAACTGTTATTAAAATCCTTTACTTACATTTTTTTTAAATATTTTATCTGTTAAAATTCATATTATTTCATATATTGTGAGCTGAAAAAACTGAAAAGTTAATTACACGCGCTACCACAAACATTCCACCACTTACTCCGGATATTTCAGTATACTTCCTAGTAAATTCCATATAAATGAAACATTCCACAGCTCCGGAAGTTTGTTACCGGGCAAAAAGATAAATTTCGAAACGTAATAAGTCTGGGAGTCGAAATCCGGCATAAGGCAATTTACGACAGCGGCGAAAGAAAAGAGCCTGTAAAAATGAGAAAGAGAGAGTCCAAATATATGTGTATTAAAAAGACCCTCGAAAATTGGAAACTAATTATCTGTCTCGGATCCGCCTCGTAGCATCATGGGAACGCGAGCAAAAAGGAGTGAAAAAGATCCCTAACTTTCGACGTCTGGGATGTTCAGCATGTTTGGTATCGGCAATGAAAACGAGGCATCTGGCGGTCTTGATCTTTTCCGGGTCAATGTTTCGCTTCGAAATTTCGAATACCTTCGACTCTTACATATGTAAAAAACGTCATTTTTACATTGTAAAGTTTACATCATTTCTCGTTGGTGCAAATGTTTCAACTTGCGCAAGAAAAACAGAGAGAAACTTTAATCTTTTAAAGAAGTACCAAAAGTTTACAAAGATAAACTACAATTATTAATTTTATATTATTATTAATGTAATATTTGAAACCCAGATTAAAATAAGATAGAAGTTTTTCTGCTTAAAAGCTTAAAACTCAATCAAACGTAACACGTACAATGTATATTATAAATTATACATTATTTTCCAAAAGTTTTATTATTTGTTTGATGACAGGGGTCTCAACTTTTTCCTTCGCTGCAAAATAGTAAAATTAAAAAAAGATGAGAGATTAAATCTTATATAACGCTTATACCATTTCTTTAAATAATAGAATTTATGATTTTAGCTGGTGTAATATACCATCTTGATCATGATTTTTTATACAAAACAGCTACAAGCTAATCATGTCTTTTAAAAGTAGTTTTTCTCGTAATTACATCAAATTCAAATTGAAACAAAGTAGTTAGCGAATTCAAATGTAAATATATATACTTAATGTATGATTTCATAGCATAGTCTGTACTATACTCTCGAATCTCAAAGTTAAAAGAAAAGAGCGGTGTTGTCTTTCTCTCTCTCTCTCTCTCTCTCTCTCTCTCTCTCTCTCTCTCTCTCTCTCTCTCTCTCATTCTCTGTGAACATACGTTTCACGGCTCAACTTGCCTAAGCTTACATAAATAAATATATATATGTGTGTGTTCATATATATGCATGTACGCATAAACAGATGCATACATAAAAGCATAAGCATGCGCATCAATATGCGAATAAAATTCTCATGCAACGATATAGTTAAATATTAAACTTTTCCATTTCTCCCTTTCCCTTCCTTTTCTTCTCTTGGAGTCAGGGCTATTCATAATGAAATACGAATCCGCCTAATTACAACAAACACTGGCGTCGTTGGAATTCCTGCACTAGGCATGTAACCATACTGGAATATAGCCGATTATACAGGTATATACTCACGGATAGCGTAAACACGCATAAGAACGCAAACACGTAGTTACACCCCACCCCCAAGAGGTTACACACTATAAAAGGGGCCTCACACTAGTGGCCCCTCGAGACACGCATGTATCTATACAAGTACACCATACATTGATACTCACACTCGCATTAACCCGAGAAAAAGACGAAGCGAGAGCTGCTCAGATAAATATGCGGGAGGGGCCGGAATTCCTCACTCAGCTGCATTCCAGCCCTCCTCTCGTCCATCGCTCCTTTCCTCTCTCGTTTCTCTGTCCCCTCTCATCCGACGCTATCTCTTTTCTTTTTTTATGGTTGGACGTAAAGATGCAGCGTGGTATACACTGCAAGTATTCGCGTCTCTCTCGCTCTCCTGCACACTTGTATTTAAGCCTCCACAGTGGTCTGAGAGCTTATTCTCTGTCCCTCTCTTAAGAATGCACTTTTCATTCTGTTTCTCACTCGCTCTCTGTATATATACCTCAGATTTCCTGTAGAAGCTCTTAAGGGAGAACGCTCTTAGTTGGTTTGTAGACCTTCCTCTCTTTCTTTTTCACTAGTATGCATATCATGACCGATCCCCTTACCCCTTTTTAACTCTTCCTCTCTTATCATACATAAAAAATTGATCGTGATCTCTCTCTTTTGTTTTCCTTCACTTTTTTTGCGTTGATTTCTTTTTGCTGTTTTGAAGAATCTGTTTTGAAGAATCTTTTATTAGATCGTTTATTATATTGTTCGATCATTGTATAGAGACAATTTTTTTTCTTTCAGTTCTTATTGTCATCGAAATCTCAAATATACCAGATCTAAAAAGACAAGCAGAATAAAAAGAATGAATAAAATTAAAGATCAAAAACGTTCTTAAAATTTATAAAATAGTAGAGCAGATGATATAAGACACGAGTTACAAATTATACGAGTCGAACTTGTCTTGAATTCCTCAGTCTATTTATATTATTTAATGTTGCCCTTTTTTCATTACATTATTTCTTATTTAATATGTAATATTATTCTTAAGTTATTTGTTTTTCTTTCTTTAAAAAATATATATTATACTAATGATATATGAATCCATTTGCTTAATTATCGGAAAATTTTTTATTAATTTCATATTTCTTGTTTCGTTTATAACCACATTTTTATGATTTTCTATTTTAAATCAATAATAGTTAAATATTTAGTTATTCAAAAGCTTTAAAATCAGATTAAAATATTTATGTAAAACATATATTTTATGAAATTATGTTAGATATTTCACAGAATATTTTTTATTCTACTTGTTTAAAATATTTGCTTTATTACTGAAATATTAATGAAACTTGAATACTTAAATTATTGCCAAAAATAATTATTTATTATCATTTTTTTACTTGTATATAAAGAAAAATTATAAAATATAATTCTATATTTCTCTTAAAAATTGTAAGTAAATATAAACAAATTTGAATGAAATGCGATAATTTTTATTTATAGTCAGTTTTACTTGCAGCAAACATTTAAAACATCTATATTCGTACTTACATTTAATTTTATACGATGTTGTGAACCAATATTTTTATCAAGCAGTAGAAGAAATAGAGAAGTAAAAAACGGTTTTAATAATTATATTCATATAAAATTTGATATTATTTTGCTCATATAATGTATAGCATTACTTGATATAACGATATATAGCACATATTAATTTATTTATTGTAGAAGAAAATTATTATATTGAAATATCAAAATTTTTTATTTTTTTTTAAAGTCATTATTGTTACTTTTAAAGTTTTTTTGAACAGGTACTTGATAACCAAAATAATTTAATGATATATTATTAGCTTTAAATTTGATGCTATTTTTATAAATAAGCAATTAATAATTTAGAAAGTTAATATTTTAGTAGTACGAATATAAAAATATGAATAATGGATACAATTACTATCCAAATTTAAAAATAATACCGAAAATTTGAGATTTTTCTTTCTACGATTATCTTTCATAAGCACTAATATACAATATATAATTATAAATAATAACGTATTAACATGATCTTCGAAATTAAGGTTTAAATAATTTAATTTTAATCTATTATCGTCAGATTTAATATTAAGACATAAATAATATTAATTTTATACAAAATGGAATTTAATAGATTCATTATTTATTCATAAAAGAACTATTAAAAATATTACAATGTTAAAACATATTGTCGTAAATAATTATATAACTTAAAAAAATATTTGTAATATCAGAATCATCGTCACGTTCAAAAAAATTTTCTTTAAATCGTTTCTTTACAAAGTAAAAATTAATAATAATATGAATAACGAATAATAGCAACAATTATAAATGTTTTTAAGAAACCTTAATAATAGAAAAATTAGTTATATTTTATGAATAACCAATCGATAATAAATGTTTTCAACTTTCAAACCGTTTGTAAAGTTATTATTGCTATTATTTAAATTGATTGGAATCAGAAGTTTAAAAAATTATGAGTATATTAATATCAAATTTGTAAGTCTTATAATTAAAATAGCAAAAAATATTAGTTCGAACATAATAGAGTTGAATTTGGAAGCAGTTCAACTATTGGTTTACTACCGCCAATGAAAGCACTGAACATAGCGTTCAACGCGCGTCGGATACAGGATGGTGTACCCGGGCGTACACACACATGCGTGTTCATAGTTTAGAAGAAATCTTTTTCGGACCGTTCGAGTGCCTTGGAATTCAGCAATCAGTTAGGTATTCAACGTTCTTCGTGGCATACCGTACTCGAGGGCATAAATTGCCGTTGCTTATTTTAACTTTGCAGGGGATAGTACGTGGTTTTATTGTTCTTTTTTCCTCTCCCCCCTCTCTTTATCTCTAATCTATCCATCTTTATTTATCTCTGTCCATCTTTTGTCTTTGCTTTTGCGGAAATTTGATGCGCATTTTTTCCTAGTCTTCGAAGATTTCAACTACGATATTTTTTTTATTTTTAGTATTCTGCTTTGGGTCGATGGCGCTCTGATAACGATCGTCGCGTTTTATGAAACGTGAAGAAAAATTTGTTACCTGTGTTAAGAAAAAATTTTACACCTTTGCTTTTGGCTTCTGCTGTGCTTTTTTTCAGAAAAACGTTTCTTTATTGCATCGAAAAAGTCTACACCTGCTAAGTTACTTAAACACTAGAAAAATGTCATTAATTTGTAATTTATGTCTTTTTTAATATATTTTTTATTTATGTAAATAGAATCAAGTAAAGATTTTTTGTTCGATAATATTTTGTAAATTGTCTCTCTTTAAATTACTTCGAACGATAAAATTTATACTGCTTAATCTTAATAGTATGTTTATTTGTAATAAGAGTAATATTATAATAAATCAAGTACTTAATTACAATAATTACACTTCTATATATCACAAATTTTTCTTTATATTATTATTGTTGTTATTTTACTATTATTATTGTGTAAAATTTTCAATTTTTTAATACAAAGAATTTAAAATTTTAATTTTCTTGCGTTTACTTTTATTATACGTTTACTTATAATTCAGTTATTGATGTGTATTTACTTAAGTTAATTCCTAAATACTTATAGTATAAGTATAGTTAAATTTAACCTTACAACATAAGAAAAACAAATCCATTACGAATCTTATTTCGATTGCTTTAAATTTCACGTAGTTATAATTGTATAGTATTTCTACTTTAAAAAATTTAAATAATTGTTTTGGATATTACAAAAATTATAATGCATTATATATATATATACTTTTATCAATCAAATAAAAAATCATCAAAAGAAACTTTTAAATTAACCAGTCCATTTAAACGATTATAAAGTTACCTTAACATAACGATAATTCATTTTAAATAAGAAGACGATGGATGAACTCGAAAGAGTTAAAGCTAAATTATTTTTTCATTTGAAAAATGTAAATCATACTAAGCGATAATAAATACAGATTCCCAAAATTTTAGTCATCTATCTATCCATCGATTCATTTCTTTTACTTATCTCTCTTTATCTTCTGCAGTGGAATTTCAGAAAACTAAAAAAAAGAGCAACAGTAAAGGCGCATGGAGCGAAAGCCAGACTGCTAGATCGGAATGTGTTTGTCGTGATGTACCAAGCGAACAAGCGCATTTTCTTCCTTTACTCTCTCCCTCTTTCTCATATTCTCTCCCTTTTTTGTAGTCAACTCGTTTCGTAGGTGTTTGTTGCATTCTTGGTGGTACTCGGCACTAGTGTCTCGCAAGATTCGTGTTTGCATTTTCGAAATCATCGTGCACTATTTATTTTGTTTAATAGAAATTCATCCATATATAGTGTTGAGTTTTTATGAATTTATAAATGAAAAGAATTTTTTAGGTGTAATTTATCACGTTAGTAAAATAATAATTGCGATACAATTTTATTCTTTGTCGAATATACAACCATTTTAAATTTTTTACGAGAGATTCTTCGAAATATGAAATAAATCTATTTAATTTGCGAACAATTAAGAAGTACACGTACCGACGCATTAAAAGGTGAAAGACTGAATTGTTAAATTAAACGGTATATATATATATATATATATATATATATATATATATCGTTTCGTATGTAAGTTTATGTTTATGCAAAATTTTCAACGAACAAAGTAAATTTTTTTGATCGCATAAAGCAAATGTGCTTTCATCTGAGAGTTCCAAGCTTTCGGAATGGAATTTAATTTCGTTTCTTTTTAAAGTTACCTAAAAATTTCCATAGCCTTCGTCAGAAATCGTACTTTTACAATCCATTGAAACGCACTCAAAAGAAGATATGACTTCGGCCAAACGCTAAGGGGTGAAAATACTTCTTATGACTGGCGCCTATGAGAAAAAAAGATGAAAAAAAAGACACTGGCAGGAGGCATCGGAGTCGAGATGAAAAAAAGGACTAAGCAGGTCTGCGATCGCTCTTGCTCAATTAAAAGACAATGCGCGTAAAAGGAATAACAAAACGACGCCTAGGCTCCGCACACAACGACGGCACAAAAAATCGGGAAAAAGTGAATAAAAGAGGATAAAAGACTGACGTTTCTTCCGCTCCACGCGTTGTATAGCGTGCATTGACCGACATTTCCTGCACGGGTGAGAAAGAAAGACAAGAATAAAGCGTGCGAAAGAGGCAGATCGAGAAGGAAGGATGTAGTCAGATAGAGAGAGAACCGTCAGGCTCTATTTTTTCGCGATAACATCATTATAATATGCAACCCCGCTTGTCCAACGATATAATGGCATCGTTTCGTAGTTGTGGAATTATCCACGCACTCTCGTGAGAAAACGAGGGAGAAATGCATATATGTACCTTGTTAAAAGAAGTACACTCGCTTCCCGAAGCGAGAGCAAACCCGAAGTTCGGAATCGTTCCAATGAATTAAGACGTGAACGCACTCTTGACTATTCATGGATATTTTGTCTCTTTCTAAATAAAAATTATAAAAGTTTATCTTTTTTAACGAATGCTTAAAGCGTCGAATAATAATATTTCTAGTAAAAATGTTAAACGAAAATTAATATTGTAATTTACTATAAACGTAATTATTCTAACCTATTAATTGATTTTGCTTATTTTTAAAAATCATATCGAATGCGAAAAATTAGTTTTTTATTAAATTAAATGTATTGAAATTCATGTAATTTTTTTTTTATTAAATGTTTTAATTGTATTTTCGTAAAAGCACTTTTGTATAAAATAATAATGTTATTTAATACTACACGGTTTATTTAAGCAATCGATTATCTTATGGATAACGTTAAAAATAATAAGTGACATAATTTCTATCGGCTAAATACTTAATTACATTAGAATTTTATTTATTACCTAACTATTTTTAACGTGGAAGCAACTAAAATTTAATAATTAACATACTTGTTCTGTAATAATTAGTAATTTATATAAAAAAAGTTACGATTTACAGTGTCTGCGTAACTTTACAGTAACACTCGAATGTATCGAGAATAAAATTTTGCTATTTTTTGATGATTTTCTCAACGTGTGTCTGAGAAAGAGTGAGAGGGGGGAGAGAGAAAAAAGAATCCTTCATGTTCCTTGTGTACATCTATATGCATTCGAGCTCGGGGTTATGAGCACAACAGCATCAGCAGCCCCGAGCTTGCACAAGGGAACCGAGTAGAGAATTCTCGTAATGCGAAGTCGGTAGGGATGAAGGAAGAGGAGCAGATATGAAAAAGCCAAAGAAAGACACAACAAAGAAAATATACACGCACAAGTGAGAGAAAGAGAGAGAGAGATAGCGCAAACGAAAAGACGGATCTCTCTATATTACTCTTGTGGCGGATGATCACAGTCATGCTGATGGGTCTACACTAGCGGACCTAGAAATTCCAACAAGGACAAGGCATAATGCGCGACTCAAGGTCGGTTCTACTACACCATCCAAGAGTGGGATCACATCTCCTCTTTTTCTCGCAGGGTCGTATCCTGACCTCATGGGGCCCAATTCCCCTCCACTCGTATGATTACGTGCGGACAAACAAGACTGTGCGCACGCGCACTTGCGATCTCCAAGCTTACGGATTCCTTACTTTCGATATACACTTCGTTTTATTGCCTCTCATCCTTTGTTTATTTCCCTTTTACCCTCCTTCTCTTACTTTTCCTCTTATCTTTTTACTCTGAACGAAAAAAATTAGTCGTGAACTTGTTTATAAAGAGAATATTCGTAGAAAAAAATGATACCACCCTTAACATTCATAAATTTTTGAACGGTTTTTATCTATTCAATCGTATGATTTATAACTGTATTATATTATACAAAATATTAACATTTCGATTTGTATTTTTAAGTGGTTTTAATTAAGTATTTTGGTTTTTATTACTTTGTTATCATGTACGTATGAAGATATGCTACTGTACAAAGATATAAAAGCATGTATGGTGTAATATAAATTATATTATATTAATTAAATAATTCAATTGCGATAAATAAATTTTCAATGCAATAACATTAATTATTATAAAAACTATTTATTTGATTTTTTTACTATTTTTATCAACTTCAAATTTTCCGTTACTTAGAAAATATATTTTCTGTGAAAAAATATGTATATTATAAAAAAATTTTGGAAATATATTATTTTAGTTTGTATTTAAGTTAATAGTATTTTTACGAATAATATATATATATTTAATAAATTTAAAGGATAACGTGTACTTATAACTTCTTTTTATTTTATTGTACTTTTTCACTATTTTAATTATTACAGTGATATTTTCTATTCATTATTATTACTATTATAATTATACTGTATTAATAAATATTCCATTTCAAATAATTCATTTTACTTTAAATACTTTTAAGTCACATTGTCATATTATATTTTGTATATTTTATAAACCACGTAATAGATAAAATAAGCGATACCTTTACCTATAAATTTGAAAAAATTCTGAACAACAGTTTCATTTCTGATGTTTTTCTAAAAATTATCTCCTAAGAAATATTTACAAAGCAAAATATGTGCAGTTTTATCAACGCTTATATCGGTTACAACGTATAAGCGATCTCTTTACGAGGATAGAGTAGTTATTTAAAAAAAAAAATTCCATTCGAGCAAGTACGAAATTTTAGAATTTTATAAATGCAAACATATTGATCTAAAATTTATTAGATTATTACTCTGTTTTATTTCTATGTTATCGAAATTAGAAAAATATATAAATATTTATGACTGATAAATAAATATTTTATGTACACCTTTCACATAATGTTCATTTTAAATAAAAATGCTCACAAATATGCAGATGCTTCAATATATTTGCAAAGAATAATATATATACTATGGAAAATTGTCATGATATACGAAACGACAATTTCTCGATCACAAAATTTTCGCAATGTTTATTTATCATCATCAAAACAAACTTTGAAACGATCATCTTCGAGTGAAAAAAAGATTATGAAACGCAGAAAATTTAAAAGAGAAAAGAAAGTAAAATTCTGATTAACTAATAATGTACACTTCGTTGATTATGACAACGTAGTTGATAATTTCCTCAACTGCCATAAAAAATTTGTCATCGTATATAAATTAAATATAAGAGTAATAAATTAATCGTGTATGGATTCATATAATTTGTAATAAATCGAATCGATTATTATGTATTCATCCAACAAAATTATTTATCATGTAAATAAAATGTTAAAAAACATATACTTTCGATCAAAGAACAATTACTAGTGTTAGATTAATATAATGCTCATCATTATTAATGCAGACACAATTGACACCCCGTTCATACCCTTTTAATCCATCGAGTTTACCAAAAACAAAGGCTAAGAAATCTAAATGTTATAAAAATTTTTACTAACAAAAAAATTAAGTGAAACAAAACAAAGTAAAAGAAGAAATGTATATACAGTATCCCACTACGATTCTTTCGAGCATTTGACACTACAGTTGTAGTTCGGTATGAACCACTAGTAAAGGGAGTTGGCGCTTACGCTCCTGTGGTATCGGAGCCCTCGAGATGAGGCCCACCTTTTTATGTCAGGGAAGAAAGAGAGTCGCGGACCGCGCGCGCCTCGCAGAACTCAGGCTGAGGCTACGACGAGCTAGCTCAACGTACACGACAGGGAGAAGGACGAGATGCCTCTTTCTTCTTCTCGCGTGTGTACGCGAAGGAGAGAGAAAACTCAGGAGAGCAAAGAAAGAGAGAGACAGCCAGTATACACACACACACACACATATATATATATATATATATATATATATATATATATATATATATAGAGAGAGAGAGAGAGAGAGAGAGAGAGAGAGAGAGAGAGAGAGAGAGAGAGAGAGAGAGAGAGAGAGAGAGAGAGAGAGAGGAAGGAGAAGCAGCAGAATAGAATGAGGAGGAGGAGCATAGCGCGCGTTGGCTTGACCGAGAGGCTCCAAAGAGAGAGAGAGAGAGAGAGAGAAAGAGAAAGAGAAAAAGAAAGAGAGACCGGGCACGCAAGAAACGAAGAAAGAGAAGTAAAAAAGGGAAAAAGGGGGATCCCTTAAAAATGTAACCTCTCGTGCCTGCTTGCTTTTCTGCTTGCTTGGTTGCGTGCTTGCTTGCTTGCCTGCCTGCTTGTTTGCTTGCTTCCCTGCCTGAGTCACAGACAGAGAAGAAAGAGAAGAGCGACAGAGAGGCAGAAGGGAGGAGGTGGGGATCGGAATTTCGGGCCCGTAACCGGCCAGTCTGGTGGAGGCCTTCGCGAAGATGAGGTGATCCTGCTCCGCTGCCGCGAGAGAGGAGCAGCACACGCGCATCTTGAGAGCGCAAAAGTATGTGCATTAGCAAAGAAAGAGAGAGAAAGATCTGAGAAGAGCGAGAGAAAGAGAGTCTCGAGAGAAGTAAGCAAAGGTAAAATCGAAAGGTACGGAAGGCTAAAAGCGCGCGGCAAAGTAGAGGAATACGTGCATATTCCGTTCCTCGGCGAGGTTGTTGGAGGACCGGCATGGACCGTCAGTACACCCTCTGTGTACTCGTACCGGCGCATCAGTATCGGAGTTACGTTGATAATTACAATAGCAATGGCAGCAGTACC
Organism: Dolichoris vasculosae; assembly: GCA_018907195.1. Classification (NCBI taxonomy): domain Eukaryota; kingdom Metazoa; phylum Arthropoda; class Insecta; order Hymenoptera; family Agaonidae; genus Dolichoris; species Dolichoris vasculosae. The sequence continues at coordinate 7,578,200 of JACCHY010000010.1, read as the reverse complement.
GCAAAAACAAGCAGCATAAGCTCCAGCACACAGGCCTATTACCCCCAGCAGCTCATCCTCGACAATTATCAAACACGCCATGACTACCGACAGTTGCTGCTACAGCAGCACCAACTTCAACTCCATCGCCAACAACAGCAACAGCAGCAACAACAGAATCAACAACATTCGAGACAGCAGTTACAGTACTACAGGCATAATGTTCACCACCACCAGAATCAGAAGCATCAGAACTATCAGTACCAACAACAATTGCAGCTACAGCAATATCAACAACAGCATTTTCAGCAGCAGCAACAACAACAGAATCAACAGCAGCAAAATCAAAAACATCAGGAACAGATTTACGAAAATGTTGTGTCGCAGTACCAAATGAGGATGTGCTATCAGAATGATTATGAGAACGATGAGCAAATACAAAGGTTTTACTGGGAGCAGTGCTATAGGCGCGATGATAGTGACGCTACCGCGTACTACTATTGCGAATACGTAAGGATGCCTTGCAACGCTGAGATACTCTCGTTTTATTTTTTTGGTTATTTAACTACGTGCTTTACTATGCACACTAGGAAATGTTTATTCTGTGTCGAATGAATTTAATTCTAGTAGTGTTATTGCACCTCATTTATTATTAAATTTTTATTCATCTTTTAGCAAAGTTTCGCTGAGAATATTTAAGTAATAGAATTAATTTATAGTGTGATAAAATAAATTTATATCAGTATTTTTTATCTTAGATTTGGTTAGATGATATACAATGTTCGATTAATAGTTTAGATAGAATTGGAAGATGAGAGTTGACCGATGCTACATTTAAAGTCTAGTTCGAGAAATTTTTTTCTTTTTAAGTGTTTTGTGACGCGGAGTAGAAGCATGCAGAGTGAATTGGTTTTTTTTCATTCTACTTAATATGTGTGTAATCCAAGATTCAGAGTGTGGGCATAAAAGCATGTTAGTGATATTTCTTCAATTATGAAGACACAGTGAGGTGGAAGTTTATTTGCATGAAAGATAAGGCGAAAAATTATTAAGTATAAATAGGAATTTATTTTTAGTGATTCTTTTTACTTTTCCAACGATATGTTGTAGGTTACAAGGCTTATATATTTTAACCTGACTATAATATAATATTTAATTTTGTTTACAAATATATAGAAATTAAAAATTCTTCAAAACATTAGCACCAAAGATAATAATATCAACTATCCCATAATACTGTAATATAGCGCAAATTCATTATTAGAAGACAATATTTATAATTTTTTTAATATAAACTTTATTCAAAAGATTTAAATAAATATGTATTCATAATATCTGCGGTTACATGATAATATTATCTAAAAAAACCTTATTAAACTTTATCAAAATCATGATGTTTAATGATAAACAAATACTAATAATTACCAAAAAATAAGTTATTTAATAATTATAAAATAATTGCATTTACAAATTGAAAAATTAACATTCAGCAAGAATGATTTTTAAGTTTGACCATCAAAGTTTAAACGATTTGAAATAGCACAATTTATCATAGTTTATATAAATCATCATTTATACAATGAAAATTTATGACCAATATTTTATGTGATTAAATCCATCATAAATTTAAAATATTTATATTTCAAAATATAATTATTAATATTTGAAAAGTTGAAAAAACCAGTGATTTTCATAAATATAAAATACATTTTTTAAATGTAACTAAAACGGGTCATAAACATAGTTTCTTAATTTAAATATTAATTAAAATGTACTTTAACGTAAAAAGAAATGATATAATACTTTAAAATATAATAAATTAATTAATTCAATAATTTGTGTATTTTTATAAAGTATGACTATTAATAATTTATTTGATTATTTCAATTACTATATATTTTAAATTCTATTTAATTTAATTAAAAAAATTAATTTTAACAAATAATTAAAATATAAACTGTCATATTCTTTTTATTTATTTTTTTTTGCATAGTGCTTACTAAAGTAATTTACATAATTAATTAATCTATTAAAATATTTGTACAAATGATACATTTTTATAAATATCTTAAATATCAATACAATCAATTTTTTATTTTTATAAAAATATTTTTATACAAAATATATTGCAGTACTTATAATATAATACAATAAAATATTGAAATAATAACTAATAAAAATTGAAAAAAATATTTATTATTAATTCTTATAAAAAAGGGATATAAAATAATTTATAAAGAAACTATGTAAATACTTTAATATTTTTAACAAGTTCAATAATTATCGGACTATAAATAAATATGTATAAATATTCTTTAATAATATAATTTTTTGAATATACAACAATATTATTCTTTGTTAAAAGTTTGTTGTGATACTTAATGAATATATATATATATTTATTTGTATATTACTTTATGGCTTAAATAAAACTTTCAAATAATACGACTTAACGCATATTTTAATAACTAATTTTATAACTAATAAATAACTAATCCTTAGATAACAAAATAGCATGAAATATAGGAAATAAAGCAACAAATAATAATTTCATATTAATTATTAAATTACCCTACGATAGAAGATGTAAATATTTGAATATTATGATATCAAATTCCAATATATATAATGTTGCTAAAAAATTGTAATTAATATTTCTGCTCCTGTCATTGTTAATAAAGAATCGAATTGATACATAAATTCGTTTAAAAAAAATAATCTATTGTAGTTATATGTTCATTTTATGTTAATAAGTAAAAGAAAATTATTTCATAATCGTGCAACAAGAAAAATGAATGATCTAATCTCTAAAATACATTAAAAATGTAATTAAAGTGATATTAGTAATAAAAAACGTTTAATATTTTGAGTTTTACTTTATTTAAAAATTGTTTCAATACAATAGTTTTAATTCAATACTTTAAACCATCTACGACGTTCTGTTTTAAAATAAAATTTAAATTTAATAAACTATACAAAAGCTAATATTTTACTTTAACTTTGGACTAAAAATAATATATATTTAAAATAATTTTAAAATATTGAATCAAATTCAGGAAAAGTATTGTAAAAAATATGTGCTGATATTTATATTTATTATTATATTTCACAATCAGATAAAAAAGTAATAATCAAATATTCTCATAACTTTGTAGAATTAAATTTTTATAATACTTGGATGATTCGATTATAAGAGTTATTAAATCTTGTCATCAATTGTATTATGTATTATTAATTTAAATTTCCAAACTTCTTTTTTTCTGGTGATTATATATCTTTCGTTTATCATAAAATTCAAAAGGTTGGGTAAAGCAATTGAATTATAATTACTGTCTACCGATCAATGAAAAATATCTTTTTTATTGTAAAAGTAAAAAAATATTCATGTCTTTTAAAATTCTAATCAATAATCTCAATGATTTCTTTTTCAGGTCTATTTTTTTAATAATATTTATATCGTATTTAAATAATTTTTTATATTTTAAAAATAGTATTTAGAATCATTAAGTACAATTTAAGACAGAAAATATATGTTCTTGGAATTTAGAAATGAATAAATTGAAATCCAGTTTTGGAAAAGGATTATTTTAAGATATATATCTTGCATTTTATTTATGTCAAAAATAAAAACATTACAAACGCTCACCTAAATTCATATTATTTTCTCAATTTCGTACGTTATATACAACAATAGACCCGAATAAATAATAAAATTGATTTTTAAAATTGTAAATAACAATCTCCATCGAGAAGAAATCGAAGGTAATTCATATTGTTTATTTACCTTTTTTACTTTTAATAAAAACACACAATAATTATCAAAATTATTTATCGTACTTGGACGTTGTGAACGAATTTGAGACGAATATAAAAGTATATTATCTGACGTTTGTGATTTTCAAAATCAGTTATTAGCGTGAGTTCCTATGAACTGCGGTAAACAAATAATGTGCGCAAAAGAGTTAAAAGAAGAGAAAGAAGTGAGTGAATTCGGTCGTTAAATTTTCGTCAACGTAAGAAAAAAGAACGGCGAACACAATTGGAAGTGGCCTTACGCGTCTGTCCCCGACGAGAACTCGACACCCTTTGGTCTGCCCCCTCGCGAATTGCACGTAAACATGGCTGCATCTCCCTTCCTCCTCGAGAACAGATTCTCTAATACCGTAATAGCGAGTTTTTTTACTCACTCTCTGAGGATCTGCGTTCGATCCCTCGTCACAAATCCGAAAATATAGGCAGGTCCGTGGAACACTGGCGATAGGCTCGAACTTCGCGATCCGGATTCTCCAACCGCGAGCGAGCGCGGTTAAACAGGGACAGACGCGCGGAATGCCGCTTGTTTCTTCTCTCTTCCTCGGCCTCTCTTTCTTTGGATTATCGATGCATTTCGGTGCATTCGTCGATGATTCCCCGAAGGCGATTTTAGTATTTCTGTGCCGAGCGGAGTGTTCGTGTACGAGTCCAAGAGCAGGCGCGGCAAGCGGACGTACGATGAAATTCGAGATACGCGCTCGGTTGCTCTCTAGCTCTCGGCTCTTTGGTTCAAGAGCAAGTGAATGTGTGTGTGAGCGCATGCGTGTGTATGTGAGAAAGAGAGAAAGAGCAACCCTTTGATCTCGAATCAATAATTTTCGCGCGGCTACCGAACCTTAGACACGCCTTTGATTTGACTTCCTCTTTTTTTTCATCTGCCTCATCTGCCCTCAAGGACTTTGATGTGACTGCCGCCTTCGGCTAAGTTCTGATTATAAATTTTTTAATGAGATGCCGACCATCGATAAAGATTTCTGTCTTATCGATATAAGTGTTAACATTAATGATCTCTCTCTCTCTTTCTCTCTCTTTCTCTCTCTTTCTCCTGCTTTTCGGAATTTTAGCAGCTGATGTAATAATCTCACAGACTATGTAATTATACAGCATTACTCTAATTTTCAAAAATATTTGTTTCGCGATAAAGATATAAATGGAATAATAAAATAATAATGTCAATGTAAAATTTTGAATTAAACTTTTAATACTATTCTAGGATTACTATTTGCTCAACGGATTCGCCTCGGCTTTGAATAATATTGATACTATAATTGTCTTTAAAATAGAAAAACTAGACTATGTATTATTATATATATATATAAAATTAGACTATGATTCGACTATGTAGACTAAATATTCACAAGAATATGTACAGAATTACTATTTTTTGATATATTTTTTAAACTATACCTTTATATTTAAAAGAACATACCTTAATTGATTATTATGAAGTCTTGACAGTATAATAGCTATTAATCTATGAACAAAGTTAGTTCAAACTTTTTTACATTAAAATGAGTACATGATCGTATAAAATTATTAATAATGCTATTGATAACATTTTATTCAGTTCTAATATAGTATCATTCTCATTATCTAATTACAGCATTATTTGCAAAATACCTAGTTAGTGTGCATGAATTTTAAAAATTATGATAATTTAAAAATAGTGATGCTGTTCAGATTTTACATTAATATAAAATTCACGTTTTTAAAATTATTTATATTTTTGCTTTGATACATTCTGGATTACTCAAAATGTATTATTTTTTTATATATTTATCAATGCAAAAAATATGCAATTTATTAAGTTTTTAAATATATTTAAAATAGTATAATGATATATTCTAATTATACTTATAATTTCAACATTTTCTCAATATGTAACAAATTTATGTCATTGAAAAAGAATCTTTTTTAAAATTGATTTTTCTTCACTGAACAATAATTGAAATATTTTTTTTTTATATTCAATAAAAATTATGTATATTTTCTACATGATTATAATTTTATGTATATTTTGTAATTACATGATAATAATATTGACGTGAAAAAATATTTATAAGACAGCTGGTTAATTTAACAGTTTTTGTTAACATTAAGAAATGATAATATTAAAACATTTTAAAAATCATTTGTACGGTGCAAGTTTTACTGCATCTAGCTTATATTTATATTCAAACTTTACATGATAATTTATAAGATTAATTAGAAACTGTCATTTAAATTATGAATAATAATGAAACAAAAAAAGAAACAAGAAATTATCAAATTAATATAAAACTTTCTTTAACAATATATACATACAACTTTAATTGAAATTTATTGATGAAATTTTATTTTTTTTTCTTTCTTTATTATTTTTTTCTCTACAGCACTGTAATATTGATTAAAATTTTATAAAAATTTAATACATAAGATTTGAATAGATCTAAAATAACACAAAATGTTACATAAACTGATGCTAAAGAATTTATATTCAAATATTTTACTTGTACTTATCTTTACGTATAGATTATATATTTTCAATAAATTTTAATTAACAACTACTTTGACTAATCGTATCTTCTTTTTTTTACTCATTTTATATAACAAAGATATTACCAAAAACGTCGATTTCAATAAATATTAAATATTAGCCTTACATAATCGAAACATAATAATTATTAAAACATTGCTTAATATTATTTTTATTGTTCTAAAAACAATTGCTAATATACAATATATATCATAAATAAAATGATAATTTGAAAATAATATATAAACTTATTAATTTTATATTTATTGTATGTGAAACATAATTTTGTTGTGTATTTAGTAATTAAATTATACGTTTAAGATCTTTCAAGTTACTTTATTCAAATATAATAAAAATAATTTGAAAGAAATCAAATTCAATCAGTTAATGAATTGAGGAATGCTGCGATTTTTGTAAAATATCTTTATCGTATGTATACATGTATATATATGTAAAATCGCTTGCATTAGATTTTAAAAATTTAGCTCTAGACTTGTAATTAGTGATGAAAAATCAGAGTAAAAATTTCCAAATAGCTCGAAACATTTCTTAATAACTCAGAAGGTTGGAACAAACAAAAAATCGGCATTTCACTTTACCATAAAGAAAGGACTAAGTAACATCTCACTCGAGGATTTATCGATCACGTAAACACACGTTATTATAGCATTTTGTATTAAACTGAAGGTTCGCATCCGTATCAATTCGGAATTTGACACGCTGCAAGCTCATTTATCATCGATGCCACTTTGTTTTAATTATTATATATTATGAAAAATTAAAAGTTATTCACTGAATATAGAAGTAATTACCAACAAATTAAATATTTTATGATATCTCATTTTACGAATTATTTGCGAATTATAATAGTATTTTTTATTTTTTTATAATAACTGCAATTTACAAATCTATTGATATGGCTGAATATTTCTCAAGCTTATTTCTTTTTGATTGTCGTATAAATTTAGAAGAAAATATAAGAAGTACTTTAGCTCACTTCGTAAATGACTTTATACTTTTTCAAATAATATAATTTTAGAAATTTAATGCTGCAATATTTTATTTTTCTACCAAAATAATATTTTCTCTCTAGCTAAATTTATAATAGAACAAACAAGTACAATTTAGTGAAAGTTTTAGGCGTTGAATAACAATGTTATTTATCCATACTAATGTTCCTATTTTAACACACTTTTTATTGAAAAATTTTTTAATTCAGTATTAATTCATATGATTTTAAATTATAATGACTTTTTTTTATTAAAAAAGAAACCAGAGTATGGAAATTTAAATTTATAATGAATTAGTTCTTTAATAGTGAATGTACGACAATGTATATCTTAAATAAATTTTTGTTTTAGTATAATAAGTTATAAAAATCGTAAGCCAAATATTCAATAAAAATGAATAACATTTATAGCTATATAAAAATTAAAATTAAATTGACATAATAATAAATAAATAAATATTAAATCTAATGAAAACTAGAGTATTAGTAAATTTACTCTTTCAAAGTTAAAATATGACTGTAAATTATATATACTATTTTTAATATAGAAGTTTGCTTTAAAATGCTGAAAAACATAAAACCACATCTGAGTCTTTTACAAATAATTAAATGTGAATCCAGCAAACTGGTGTTGATTCATCAATACGATAAATATACACACGATTATTGTTCGCTGAACTTTTCGCATATGTAGGTAGATATTTAAATGATGGTTCGGTACCGTTTCAGGCGACCGGAATCTACCCAATGACCCCAAAAATATATTGTGTAATGTTAAGCGCAATTATAATTGCACTTATCATTTCCATGCTCGTCATGGTGATCGTTGATACCCGTGTATATCATTTTTCTTGTATTTGTATACTACAAAAATACGGAGTAAATGGCACTTGAGTTGAGTGCACTCAAAAGTACGGGATGTGCAGTTTCAACTAACTTTTTATACAATACAAGTTTCTAATTATTTATAATTAGTTTTCAGTATATTTTAATATTTTATAACTATATTAAATTTGAAATTTTTTATTGAATTTAAAATTACTTTCTCTTTTTATAGTTTATATAAGTAGTTATAATATTGAAACGAAATTTTTTTTCTATTTATTAGCTATATAATTATCAAACATTGTTATTAATAACTAACCAACTTCTAGTAAAAGAACAGAAGAAAAATAATTATTAACTAAATATAAGAATTAATTTAAAAATAAATAGACAAATCTCGGTAATCTATAATTCTCTTTTTAGATTATAGAAATATTTTTTTAATCTGAATTTGATCATTCTTAACTCTATCGAATATTTTATGTAACTATATAGTTTTATATTTTTAAATAATAATACAATTATTAATTGAAAAATATATTCTTAGTTTAAGTTAATAATTTGACTTTTTTATACACAATCTTAATAAAGGTATTAGATAAAATCATAGAGAATAATTTAATGAATTGTAACATTACATGTATTGGATTACTAGATCACTGATATTTGATCTTTTTATTATCCGAAAATAACTTGTTATAAGTACTCTTATATTACTTGAATGGATTAAATGGAAATTTACGAGCAAGCTCGTTTTAATTCTTAATATGTGAATAAACGAGATAACGCTATTTATCTTAACTTTTAAAAGTCATGAAAAAGAAAATTCTTTAAGATTATATTGGTTGTTCTCGATAGCAGGAACCACTCTGGGAAAGAAAATAATAAAAATATCAGTAAAGTAGAACACTTTAGAAAATAGAAAAATAAGAGAGAAAAAGAGGGAAAATAGGTAAAGAAGAGCGATAGACATAGGCCGTATACCGAATTAAATTTAAAGCATCACTTCGAATTGTTTGGTTGCAGGCGAAAAAGGAGATCTACGACGTAAAGCAGCAGCGATTATGTCTAGCCCAGGACGAGTATAACCACTTGAACAATGCCCTCAGCACTCTTGGCGCCTCTCGTACCAGTTGTAAGTATTTCACATATATTGTCTACGAACGGAATTTTTTGCGTGATTTTGAGAGAATTTTTTTCAATGCAAATAGCTACTTTAATTTGTTTTAATCTGTCGTTGATTAAGGGCTCGTTGAATTATTCATCGCAGTTATTTTTCGAGTTACGTTATAAATCAGATAACACTTTTATTCAGGATTGACAAGAATCGCACGAGTATGAGTTTTTATTTCTTAATAAAATAATGTGGTATCGTTAATGAAGTTCCAGTTTGATTCTATAGAAAATTCCTCGGTGAGTCACTGTTTAAAATCTCGTCTTCGCGAATGTGCACCTTTGTAAATACGAATTAGTATTTGTATTATGTAAATTTATGAATGCATTACTATCGGCATTACCGGACACTGTCGGATTAGCTGAACTTGGAATCGAAAGCAAGCGTTATTAAAATTACACACGATCTACACGATGCCGCGAGTCTGAAATTGAAAAAGTATGGCGCGCACGCGCGTTGAAGGAAAATGTTCGTTTTTCAAAGTAATTAATTAGTGACTGAAAATCGATTTTATTTTATTTATTTGAAATGAGTTACCTTATAACTTGAGTAAAACATTTGGAAATGCACTTTTAATTTACCTTTAAATTTCAATCGAAAGCCGATTTGTTGTTCAGACTTTGATTGTTATTAACTTTAAAATTCCTCAAGATCGGCTTATTGGCGAAACGAAAAAATAATTCATTGCTCAGGCTGCGTTTTTCCATCGCGATTAAAATACAAAAAGCAAAAGGATGGTGCCAAAATGCCTACAGCAGCAGTAGCAGCAGCCTAGTTTTAGTTTTGTCCTCGATGCGAGGCAAAAAAGAGCAAGCGAGAGAGCGAGTGGGAAGAAAAAACGAAAAGATCAGCGTCTTCTTTCTATTGCAGTATGCTCCAGCTCGAGTTCACTGAGTACGAAATATGATCCGGATCTACTCAAGTGCGACGTGGCACTCGCCAGGAAGCGAGTCTCGCGGTTAAAGCGTGAACTGGAGCAGATTCGCGCGGAGATGAACTGCACGCAGCGCGGCGTCGACACCTTGGCGAGGTAAGTGTACGTGTGCGTTTGTGTGCTCACTTGCATTTGTGGCGAGAGAATCGTCATGGACGGACAACGGACAGCTTTGTAACGAGAAACTGCATCATACTTTGTTCGTCCGTGAGCAGCTATGTATTGTTGCATGGTATACTTGATTTTTTTTTTCTTCCTCATTTCTTTTTGTTATTAAACTTAGCGTTATCTTTATGGTGATTGCGAAAGTGTAAACATGAACATGAGAATAGAATTATGTTAATTGTTTGCAAGAAAAACGCGCATGGTCCCAGCAAACGATTTGGCTTACTTTAAATTATCGACCGCTCGAATAAATAAAACATTACCTTTTTATGGACCAAATGAGCGAAAGCGTCACAGTTATTAGTGATTTATTTCCTCTTGCAAAAGTAATGCCAACGCTTGTAATACGAGCTATCACGTAATTACTATTTTAACCTAAATGTGCGCGTGTAATACAATAACAATTACAAGTTAATATTCTGAAGGTTTTGCCTCCTCTAAGGAATGTCTTCTATGCCTTTACTCTTTTAATTTTATTCGATTCATTGATTTACATCGTAAAAAATATAAAAAATGGTTGTTTATTTTGATTTAAATCAAAAATTCATTTCTTAATACTTATATTATAAAATACTTGCACGTTTTCATACTTCAATACTCTTCTATAAGCATTTGATTAATTTTCTGCATGTTTTCAAAAAACATTGATTTAAAAGGTTATTGGGTCTAAAGATTTGATTGTACTGTTTTGCTTTAGAATATTTTTACAAAAGTATTTTGTAAAAATTTTATTAAAATTTGACACTAAATTGAAATAGTAACCATTATTGGTAGACTTAATTATATTTTAAACTTTAAACGCGATTCTTCACAATTACTTTGTTTTTTAATTCAAATTGATATGCATAATGTTCAATACAATGCACTGTACAACTTTGCATAAAATTTTGTATTTTCTTTGCATTAATTTATGAAAAAGATACGTAACGAAGAAATAATAATTTTATTAAATTATTATATTTTGAATTAGAATATCTTTTTTCTTGTAACATTTTTGATATTTAACGAAACAGATTTTTTTGTTAATGTTTTAGTCAATATTAGGATTAATTTTTCAAAGATATATGGTTTTATTTTTTTTTATTCGAATATTAAGTGATCCAATTTCAATAATTTATGAACAATGCGAAGCACTTCAAAAAAAGCTGTTTTTATAAATCGATTGATGAAGTACCATTTTATATTTTATATTAAATATTTAAAAAACATTTATAATCATAAATAGTTAACCTTCAAATAAATTTTATCAATTTCCTATTAATAGTTATAATAATATTTACAGATTAAGTCTTAGAAACTGCTAGAAACACGTTGACATTATATTTTTTCTGTTTCTTTTAACGATTTTTAATTGTTTTTTATTTTTGGATAAAAAATTAATAAAATTATGTATGGATTCATAATAAGAAAGTTATCATTATCTCATATATCAAAAATATAATTATCGTATAGACAGTATTGTTTTTAAATAATAACCAATACTAATCAAAGGTTTATAAAACGTATGCATTCCTTTCATTTTACAATCATTGTTTTCATCGTTGCTTTCTATATTATAATTGAATAAATAAAATATAATTGCTTAGAAATAGATATTTATTACGTATATAAGATTTAGTTCTTTATCATGAAATTTATCAATACTGTGATTATATTCAAGTAGGTATTATATTTTCGTATTTTTCATTTAGAAAAACTATTATTATTATTATTATTATTATTTTTATTATTATTATTATTATTATTATCAAATGCGTTGCTAAATTTCTATCTGCTGCTTTAAATGATTTAAAAAATAATAATAATAATGTCAACTGTTTGAATTTGTTTATTATTTTTATACTAGATAAAAAAATCAGTCTGATAAAAATACGTTTAGAATTTTTAATTGTTGTCTAATTATTCAAGGATGTACTGATTTCCAATTATTGTAGAGCATACGTATTAAGAAACAAATCGATAAATTAAATTTTTGAAATCGAGTTAGGAAGATGATCTAATATTAATATTACAATAATATTATTGACGATTATGTATAAATTTGCCGCTTCTCATACAGAGTATAAAATATTTTCAAGTTATTAAGCTAATAACATTTTCTGCTAAAAAGAAATATAAAAAGAAACAAACAAATAAGTAATTGTCGAGCCATCGCCCGTAGTTTTTCAATCAAATATTTCGTGAATTATTTTGCGTCTTTTTAATCGAAAAAAATTGCCTCGTAAATACGTAGCGTTGAGCAGAAGCTTAGCTCTCATCACGCGGGTTGTTACAACATAACGGAGGCCCAGGCGATAATGACGGAATTGCGCAACATCCAAAAGAGTTTAAGTTCCGGGGAGAAGGAGAAGGCCGAGCTCATGCAGTCACTGGCCCAGCTCAAGGACGAACTCACGAGGTTGCAACTCTGTGAGGGCAGTCCGGAGGCGAGCACGCTCAGTCTACCCCAGGAGAAGTTGAGCACAGCCTCTCAAACCGACCTATCGGGGGAACTCGTACCCATCGGTACAAGGCTCGCCGAGATGGCCAGGATGAGGTTGCAGTACGACGAGGCCAGGAAGAGTATACAACTCATCCAACAACAGCTCGCTGATCTCGAGGAGAAAGTTAGTGAATCTTTTCAACCATCCATTGTTTTTGTTTTAGTTATTTGTTTATTAATTAATTAATTAATTTATTTATTTATTTATTTATTTATTTATTTATTTATTTTTATTTTCATTGAATTGGATATCGGTAGTAATAACTCGTCATCGATATCTTGGAAATGCTAACTTTCACGTTTTGGTCGAACTAGCAATGAAATCCCGTGTTGAAATTACTGCTTCTGTTGCTCACTCAAACTTTTTTAATTGCTCTTCTCTCCTTGAAATATTAATTCCTTCTATTTCTGCATTTCTCAACGATTACGATTGGGCGAAAGCGAGATATTATGTACTTTGAAAATAGATGTAAGAGAGTTTAAAATTGTACATCAATTTACTCCTTAATTTCTCCTATAATTTTATCCTTATTTTGAGAAGAATAAATAAGAAATGGCTCTTATGAAATATATGGAGCATTAAAGAAAGTATTTAAAAATGTTGAAAGTTATCAATTTTAAATGAAATATATGTAAGATGATTTTATATATAAATTCGTATATAAATATTAAATATTCTAGTTAATTGAACTGAAGCATTCAAATGAAACATTTATTTGTCATTGATCGATTAATAAAAATCCTATAAAAGCAAATTTTAGTCAAAATTAATTTTTATGAGATGAAAACTTTTCAGGGTTGACTATAACGCGTCGATAGATTTCTTTGCACGAGTTTACGAAATTTCGAATAAAAGATAGTGGTTCGATTTCTTAGTTAAATAGTCAAAGCGTCGAAATATGCTTGCCTTTACGTGTTCTTTATATTTGTACACAAAACATTTATCAAGATATTTTTCAACATTTATAAGGATTTTATTTATGAATAATATTCAAAATAAAAGTAAAAACGAGAAACTTAGAAAACGATAAGAGAAACTTGATTTGAAGATTATAACGGTAAAGTATAAAAATTGCAGGTGATACCTGGACAGACGGAAAGCGATAAGGACAAGCTACTGCTATTCCAGGAGAAGGAGCAGCTGCTGCGCGAGTTACGAAGTATAACGCCTCATACAAGGACACAGCAGGACATGAAGAAGATCCAATGCGAAATACGCAGACTAGAACAGGACCTCAACAATGCGTTCGAGCTCTCCAACAAGACCATCACCGACCGCGTTCGACTCCACGAGGAGAAGCAGCTATTGCTACAACAGCTCAGGGATGCACTTAGGTTAGTACATTTATATGTTGTTTAATTAGACAGCAAGGTACGATGAAACTTTTAATTCTACTAATTTTCTTACTACGTACTTCATTTCTTTTACTTTTAATAATGTCGATATTGATGCAAAGTAATGTGTTAATTTTTAATCCGGAATGGAGATATTTATTGGGGCGTCTAACATTAGCAATTCCGATTAAATCATTCGTTTTATACATTTCATAGAAAAAAATTATGTATGTAAAAATTTGTAAAAAAATTATAATTAAACTTAGAATATTAAAATTGTTCATTTCTTAAATATTTTGTAATATTTAAAATAACAAAAAAATTTTGTGAAACTATAAAATTTTTAGGGAAATTTTATGTTTTATCAAATTTAGTCTGTTATTAGAATTTAGTCGAGTATTTAAAATTACAAATTCCTGCTTTCATTTAACATTTTATATTTGGTTCAAAGGAACACGTTCTAGCAAAAATAATTTGAATAATTGCGCTAGTAAATAAAACTATATTTTAAAAGGAAATGATGTAATATTCGAAGATACGGAGTATTTAGCTTATATTTCCAACAATTACATGGCATTCTTGCTCCACAAAAGCTTTCGAAAAGAATCGGTTGCTCCAATCTTATAAGCTTAGAATTCGCGTCAAATCGAATGCTAACGGTGTCAAGACTAACTGAACGACTCGGATACAGGTCAATGGCGATGCTGGAAGGTCAATTGAAAAGTCTATCGGCGAGCACGTTATCGGTGAGCAGCAGCTCGAGTCTAGGAAGTCTCAGTACAACCAGCAGCAAAGGCTCGTTAAGCTCGGGTCTGAGTTTTACCGATATTTACGGAGGTCCCCAGTGCATGGGCACAACCCATCAGGAGAGACCCGTTGACATGGTGGACCTACACCGTCGCGTCGAAAGGTTACTCAAGGGCTCAGAGCAAGGCGTAACCGCCAGCAATAATCTTGGTACCCCCTCACCTGGTAGGTCGCAGCCCAGTTTGTCACCCAGATCCAGCTTGTCCAGCGTCTCGCCGCCGGTTTCGCCGCTTTACGAGAACGCACCCGTGAGTCCTTTTAATCTTTTAAATAAACTTCCTTAATTTTCAAATTAAACTTCTTTATTTTTATAATAGTTTGGTAAATGTATTTAAATTTTTACATAAAATTATTCGTATTTTTCTCGCAAGAAATAAATTCGTTGCGGTAACACTTTAATCAAACAATAACGCATAATATTTCGGTAATAGAAATTAAAGCTATAGAAATTATTCTAAATATTTTTTTATTGAAAATATTATAAAATAAGATTAAAAACATAAAATATTATACTTTAAAAATTTTTAGAAAATTTTACTACATTAAAAGTTAAATGCGATAGGTAATCAATTATTTTTAATTATCATTATTTCATGTTCCCTTAATAAATTAAACGTCTAAATTTTTTTAACAAACATTTTGTTTCGTTAAGTCAAATAATCATCGCAAAAAATATTATGATTATTTAATAAAAATAAAAACAAACTGTATAAAAAAAAAAAATGACTCCAGCGTGAATTATTTATAAATCGATAAGAAACAAGGTTTAACGATGAAACAATATCTGAATTTTGTAGGTTGGTCCGCCACCAGCGTACGAACAGATCGAGTTGCAGCGTCGACAGCAACAGCGTCTCCTATCCTCTACAACGTCTTCGCATTTGGATAGAACGCAATTGGAGGATAAGCTCGCGGAGCTACGGCTTAGCCAACAAACGATTCAGGAGCAACACTGTACCAGCGCCGAGCACAATCATCATCATCTGCATCAGCATCAGCACCATCAACACTATCAGCAACAGCTGCAACAACATCAACAACAACCCAAGCACAATCAACAGCCACCCATGGACCTACAATCGTGTAACATGTCACAAGGTAGCGGCCTTGGCAGGCCGGCTCTCATCGGTTAGTTTTTTTATTTCTTTTCGTAGAGGAAAAAAATAAATTGATAATCGATTCATTAAATCATTTTTTAATAGGGGATGTAAATCCTCGCTGAACATAAGAAAATTAATTATCATTAATAAAACTTGATATTACAAAAAAGCAATCGTTTCGTCCGCAACATTTAACATGAATTTAACAACGAAATATGATAAAATCGCCTGGAAACTATTCGCGAGAAACTGTCCGCAGCTAAGTTTAATCGACTTTATAAATTGAATGTCGGTGTAGTTAGAAGCGCATTAATCAACCTACCGAAGGAACCATCGATAAAAAATAGACATTAAACATTAAACGCTAACAGCTTTCCATTATCGACGATACAGGATTGACGCAAGAGCCACCGCTGTCACCGATAAGCGAGACGCCGCCACCCATGGGAATACGTTCTCGCGCGAGTTCCTCGGGCACTAACACACGCTCCGTGTCGGCAGCCGTGTCCGACGAGAGCGTCGCCGGAGATTCGGGAGTCTTCGAGGCATCGAACAGGAGGAGGCTTTCGGGGATTCTCGGTCCGGACACACTCACCATCAGCGACGTCAACCTCGAGACTGCCCAAGTCCAGATCAAACTTAGGTGAGTTGATCTTGTAACGTTATTCTTTGCTTAATATTTTGTTGCTTTGATATATAACTACATATTTTCATTATAATTTCTTTTGTTGAATTGAAAATTTCGTAACGTCTACTAAATAAATGAAGCTAATTTTTTTAATTTGATTAATTATTAATCTTTAAAATTAGCGAGGAAAAAGAGATGCTTTGATTAAAAATTAAAACAATTTTGTTGGGTTCTTCGTAAAAATTACTTCTAAAAGTTGAAATCCGAAATTCTGAAATTCTAAGAATATTTTAAAAAATATACATTTATTTATATTAAAAATGAAGAATTTATAAACTAATTTATAACCCCAAAGAAAAAGGTAATTAATTTGAAAAAATATTTATTGGTTTCGTAAAAGAGTATGTATTTTATATTATTTTATATTATTTTATATTATATTTTATATTATATTTGAATAATTACAAGGATATAATATACTTTTGAATGAAATAAGCATAAAATAAAGAAGAATGATTTTGAAAATTACATTACATTAATTTAGATAAGGAATTTTTCTTTCATAATACTACATGTATTTCATTCTAATTAAGAAATTCGATCCTTGTATTTACATACTTACGCCTTTGATAATTATATGACCAATGTATATTAACGAATAAGTACAAGTACAAGTATAAAGTTAAAGTGAGTTACTATTTGTTACCCGGAGGATTTTCTTCTTTCGCAGGTATTCGGTTAGTGATGGGCTTCTTCACATCGGCATCGAACGCGCACGAAACCTCGCCGCACTTTTCATTCCCGACAGCATGCAAGTGTAAGTAATCTAATTTAAAACGTATCAATTGTTGATAAAAATTGTATATTGTATTTTATATTGAAAAAGGTTAATGCTAATTCCGATTATTAATTTTTGAAACGTATCTCGAATTAATTTTTATATCAAATCGAACAAAATTATGAATTTCTTTTCGTATAATCCGTAAACAACTATATAAACATTCTATTGTAATATAATTTTAAAAGTAATTCAAAAATAAATTTTTGAAATGTAACAAATTGTATTTTTAAAATAACGTTTAAAAATACGTCATTAAAAAAAAAGATAATCAAATATAAATTAAAAATTTTTTAAATAGTCTGAAAGAAAAAATGATAATAGTCACGTGGTTTAATCTTATATAAAATTACTAATAGATCGCTAAACAACGAATTTTTCAATACGCTTTACCAATGAAGTATTACTTTCAGATTCAACGCGAACACGTAACTCATATATTTTTTAATTAACCGACGATACAATTATTTTCTTCGTAAAATTCACAGGTATATAAAAGCTGCTTTGCTACCTATGCAACCACCAGTGAACCACGTATGCTGTACGAAACCAGCGATGGATTTGCGCAAGCCCAACTTTGGTGAAACATTCCCCATTGCCGTACCGCTCAATAAGCTTTACACCAAAACGTTGCAAGTCAACGTTTGGTGCACGAGCGGAGAGTCTGAGGAGTGCTTGGTAAATACAAATTGAAAATAACTCTTACTTTTAATTATTCTTAAAATAGAATAATCTCAATTATTATCAAGAGGAAAGAAGTATTTAAATTAGAAAAATGTAACTCGTTTTAAATGTATTCGAATGAAAAGCAATATTCCATATTTGTGAGTACGTAATTTGATAACACAATCTCGTTTTGTATCTTATTTCGGCAAAATTTATTTTTGTAATATTAACTTTTCACAATACTAAATTTGTTTATTATTTAATATTCTACAGTGAAACAAAACAACTGTTCGATCGATTATACTTCCACGATGGAAGGAAATAAAAAAGAGTGCAAACGAACGCGTTTCCTGTAACGTCAACGCGATCCAAAACAAAATCTCTAACGAAAACGTACAACGAAAATTTACAACGTTCTTATTGGATTTCAGGGTTCAGCCCAAGTCTCACTGGCAGACTTCAGTCCTGAAACGCCCAGCGTAAAGTGGTACAACATCTTGTCGTTCCGTTTTATGCAACACTCGGCCGACGGTGCCTCCCGATCATCGCAGTCGCTGTCGAGTTCGCAGCAGCAGCTGACGTCGAGGCATGACAAGCAGGAATCCGACATATCCATGTATCGTGGTAGTGGCCAGAGCAGCAGCGCTCAGAACACCAAGGAAGAGAGCAGCGATGAGAGTACGATCATCAGTTCGCAGACGTCGACTCTGACGCGCAACCAAGGCTGTGACGAGCTCCAGACGGCAGTGTCGTTGAGGCTCGAGGAACTGGCCAACTGTTTGAAGAGTCCCGAAGAGGAAGAGGAGGATGGAGAAAGCGAAAGCGGGAGCGGCGACAGCGAGGACAGCGATGAAGAAGGTATCATCGTCGAATTCATGATGGAAGAGAGTGTTTTGGAGGATGTGCTCGAGCACGAGGTGTGTTTTACGTTTACTTTAATTACTCATATTAATCCCTTTTTTACACGTTTCGCAGGATGTAGATATATTTTGAAAGATATTTATAATAATATCCAATCAAATTTAATTAATTTAGTTTAAAATAAACGATTTTAGGAGGACGAGGAGTTGGCCGAGGATGAAGCAACGTTAGCAGTGGGGGCAATAACGACAGCAGTGCGAGTAGCAGCAAATCAAACCTTAGATAAAGAAACAAACACGGAATGTGTTTTTATTCCAGAACAGGGTAAACAAAGAAAACTTTCCGCGGCAGGAGTCGTACCCGGTGCCGTGCACGATGATAAAAACTCCATTGTTATTAAAAGGAGTCAAACCTTCTCACCAAGCGCAGCAGTCAGTAGAAATCATTACATTTGCCGAGTAAGTATTTTATTTTTCTTCCTAAGTTACGATTCTATTTTCTAAGTATTTTCTAAGAACGATAGCAGCCGCGATAAGTACACATGTTTATAGCCGTCGCTGCAGCGTATATACAAGTACCAATAAAATGAATGCAGATATTTAGAAACTAAAAGAGCTTCATTCGACATCGTAGCAAAAAGAAAATTTGATAATTATTTAAAGGATTGCTTATAGCCGATCGACTTGCTCGATACGATTTGTTGAAAGATCATTTTCGGGAATTTTTTCTCTTCTGTTTGCATTCGCAAATTCATTTCGTTAAATTCCATTGACCGATCATCACTAACGCACTCACAGCTGAACCGCAGCGACAGTGATAGCAGCATGCCGTTGTACCGTCGAGGAGGTCCCTTCCAACGGAACTCGGTCGAGCGACGGTCACTGCGCTGGAGGCGTCCTTCGTCCGCCCTCAGCTGCAAGTCGCCTTCTTCTTCGTCCAAATCCAAGTCGACGCACTTCTCCGCGACGGCGCGCACCTCCCTCGACCTCGAACTCGACTTGCAGGCGCAACACGCGCGACTCACCAACCTCCACGACGAGCTCAGCAGGTTACGCGAACTCAAGCAAAGGCTCGAGCAGGCGCGCGAGAAAGGCGACGTGGATATGGCGAGTTGGCTTCTGGAAGACGACAAGTTCCAGGTACTGATGCAGCAGGCGGAAAGTGGCAAAAACGGTAAGAGCGTCGAGGACAAGAAAGTGGAGAAAATGCTGAGGAAGACTAGCAAGGAAATTTATAAACTGAGGAAAACCAAGGCTGGCAAAGGCAAGCCAGATATTATATCCTTCAAGTGAGTTCATACTTTATTATATCAATGATCTTTTGAGTTTTAAGTGGAAATGATATTATTCGTATCTTATATAATATAAGATATTTGTTGGGAAACTACATTTTTAATTTTTTTTCGTTGTTTCGATCTACGCCATTATATTTATTCCGCTACAAATATCGCTTTGTATAATTTTACAAAGATTCGAAGCAATAACTAAATGAATTTTCTAATTTATCTCCAGAGAAAAAATGGCGTTCTTTACACGAGTGAATTTGAACGTACCGGTACTCCCGCCTGATGAATCGACGTCGGACAGGAACTCGGTGTCAAGTCACGACCATCGCAGGTACGCTTCTGAGCCTATCAGGAGTAGCTCGAATAAAAGTGTCATAGCACATAATCACGCGAATCGCAAGTCCAGCGGACCTTCAACGAGTACCATCGTTGAGGTTCCTGTCCCCAACATTGCTAGCGCTACGTTGAACATCGACAGAGGCAGCAAGATCCTAAGGGATGTAACGGAGAGCGAATTAACAGTGTCTGATGGCCAAAAAACGACCGAAGACGAAGACGGCGAACCAAAGAGGTACGAGTACGTCGTCGATCGGGTACTCGGCGTCGAGGTTTGAGAAGAGCCATAAACAAACCTCAGCAGATTGATTTTTCTCTTGCATCCTTAACAGATGAATTGAAATATCGTTAGAATTTTTCATATTTTGAAAAACCGATAAAGTTAGCCAGATACCGTAAAAAGGGACATTTTTAGGAAGGATTTCAGAATTATTTTAAACGTTTTGAAGTAATAAAAGTTATGTTAGTACATAGTGAAGAGTTAAATATTTGAAGAATGTAGTAGTTCGCGTTATATTTTAAAGCATCGAGAGTGAACTGAATAATATTCCTTCCGAATATCGCGCGAGAAGCAACATTTCAAATTTGAATTATTAAATCATGGTTGGTGATTATTATGAGCCTTTTTAACGATATAATTTTTATTGAAATATATTTTTATCATTATTATAAAAGAAATAGTGTAGAAAAGCTGTAATAAACATGCTATTAAAAATTTATTTTGTTTAAATAGTAAAAATAAATTTTAATTAAAATATAATTAGGGATACAAATATAATTTTACTTATGGATTATATCAAAATTCGTAGAAATTATATTCTTAATTGGTAATGTAACAATATAAAAATAGTTCCATTGACTAGTGAAGTTTCAAATCTGGTAATCGCTATTTATTAATTAAAAACATTTTTTTAAAAATCAAAAGAAGTGTTGAAAATTTTTGTTTTTAATTTAAATGTATCACATTTACCATTATTATTTTATTAAATTCATGATTAATAATATATTTTAATGAAAAATAAAATTGTATAATATTTGAAAAGGCAAGAAAACTCTATTCGATAAAACTTTGGAAAATAAAAAATTTTCAAGTTTCCACAAATTTGACTTGTTATGTTACTATTACGTCGTAAATACGAGTTTCGTTTGCTTATTTAAAAAATTGTTGTTATAGAGAGGAGCGTCTATAGATAGAAACAGATGTTTTAGATACAAGGGAAGGTATCCTCGCTAATCGCTTTTTTAATTCAATTTCGCGGACGAATTACGCGAAAACGCTTTAACTAAGACTTGTTATGAAATGAGACTCGATTGTAATTCAGCACACCTTTGTATGTAACAATAAGTATTAAAGACTAATTTTGAAAGATTTTAACTAAAAATATTCGCAATCTTAATTGTCTTGTATTTGAGAATGATAAAAATCCATTAAAAAAACAATAGTAAACAATTGTAAATTTCTTTACAAAATAAATCTTGAATAATTATGATTGTTAGAATCTCGTAATATTAAGCAAATTGCAGGTGCCATGCACGACTGAAGTACATCAAAATCATAATTCTGAGACCTAACGTAAATTTAGAGTTAAACGCTGTCATGTAATATTTCATTTTATAAGAATAATTATTCCAAAAAAAAGAAAGAAATCATAACGTAGGGTGAAGAACCCACCGAGCAGCTGGTCTGCCTTTTAAAAAGACGATTCAGTTAAATTTTAATCAAATCTGAAAAGTGCACTTTTAAAAAAGTACATTTGTGAGACTAATACCTATGACTTTCTACGAAGAAGAAATAAACGAATAAGTCACAACAATTACTCACAAAAACTTAGTATCTAATAAGTGCCTTTAAAAAAAATTGATTTTTATTAAGCACATCGACATTAATGTTAACTCAAATGCCAAAAGTATCAAAATTATTAAAACAAAATTTAACAAAATTTCTTGCATTTTATAAATATATGTTTATTTTTGCAACTATATTATTATTTTGTAAAATTGTAAAATTGTTATAAAACTGATATTAAATTCCTTAAGATCTTATGGATCAAATTTTAATGAAAATAATAATGCGAGTAACAACGCACAGCGTGTGATCTCATCGAAAGAATGTGCCTTAACTAAAATGTCATTCATCCGACGTGCATGAGATTTTGAAATGATAAAACAAAAGAAGAATGAGCGTAACAGAAATAAAAATACATTGATCGAGTTTCGTTGACAAATGCAACTCCTAGATTTACAAATAGAGGAATTTTAGGAAATCGTTTTTTTTTTAATAATTTATACAGAAATAGCGATGTTAAAATTCATTACAAATTCTTATATGATGAATTGCGGATCGAAGATCGCTATTTTTTGTATTTTTTAAAACCGAGGTGGGAGGGATAGAAAAAATAAAACAAGGGAATTTAACTTTAAAATTAAGGAAATTACAAAATAGCTTGTACATATAATATTTTTTGTATATACGTGTATTAATTCATAACAATTATATGTTAAACAAGTTATGTTATTAATAATAACAATAATATATCAGTATGGATGTTTATGTGTATATATATGTGTGTGTGTGTGTGTGTGTGTGTATGAATATATATACAAACATATATTAAGAAACTCCTGATTACGTAAATTCACATATGTATTATGTATATGAAAGAAGAGAAATATATTTACTTAAAACGGAGCGTTAAACACATCATATATTTCATATAGAAGAAAAGAAAGTGCAGTGGTCTTAAACACAAAGATTGTAATTGCAAAAATTTTGGTCATGCATGTGCCTTACACGATAATTATCTTGTTTTAATTATCTTGTTTATATTAGAATAATATTAATCATTGTTCGACAAACCGTAAGGACAAAAAGCGTTCACTTTATACCGATGTATTATTAATGTTACATTATTATTACTGCTATTATAATTATTATTCTAATAATTTTAAATATCATTTCATCATTACTATTATTATTATTGCTCTATTATTATTAATAATATTATTATCGTGTATCGTAAAAAAGCTCTGTATCGACAAATATTACAATAATAATGATAATTACTTCGTATTCAGAAATTCGAATACACTACTTGCTTTATAAGTAATGGTATGATAACAATTAAAAGAATATACTACAAATGATATAAAAATATTTTAAACTTATATTTCATTTTGATCCAATATTAAACTCGATCCTTCTGATGAGATAACTAGATATAAATTTGAAATAGCTAAACTGTTTAAGTATTCACCCTTTGAAATACAGCTTATATTCGAATATAACGCGTAAATCGAATTATTCTAGGATAAAGGTTTGTATTTCATTTTACCCCGTTGAAATTAAGTATATAATTTTGAAGTGTATAGGAATTTATACAACAAAATTAATTTATTAAAACTATATGTAAAAGAGTTATTAAATAAATTGAGTGACTACCTAATTGATTATAAAAAAGAACTTGGGAATTGTTAAAAAAAATTATCTGAAGAAGATTAAAAGACCGAATAACATGTCCTCATAAATAATTATCGAAGATTAAATATTGAATTAAAAATTCAAACAAAAACATTATAAAAGAAAATTTATATGGTGCTTTATCTTTAATTTTTGGTTTAATAATCAACTTTTAAAATATTTAAATAATGATAATTATTATATTTTTTAAAATTGAATAAAAATTGTACAGATTTGTTTATGTAAATATTTATATTTATTTTATTAAAATTACTATAACCATATAAGATACAATTTTTGTACAATATATAATTGTATTTGATAAATTAATATTCTAAGTTTCTTACCTTACGAACTTGTAAGTTAATAAGCCTATCTGTACATAATTTGTTAAAAAAAGTTATATTATAGAATATGTAATAAAAAATTAGTATATTAATATATATGTTATATGAATCAATTTATAAACATTACAAATTAAAAATTTAGGTGAATTTTCAATTTAATTTTTCTATGAAGACTGTGATAAGACTTTATGAGCTTTTTTCTCATTACAAGCTATTAAATTTGTTATGAAATTTTATTATATATTTTTGTTATTAGTTTTGTATTTAAGTATGATAGAAATATGAAACTATATAAATTCGATTAAAGGTTTTGATGTTTCATAAATATTTTAAATTGTGAAATCTATCTTATTATTTTTGTAAAAACAATGTACAGACACTTATTAGATTATTTTGATCTTTGCTTTTAATTAAATTCTTAATTGATTTTTTTTGTTTTAATCCAAATAAAATATTTTTAAAATAATGTTAAATATTTCTGTTTATTAATACTATTTAAAATAACTTTTCAAATCATTTTATGAATTTGTACCACATATTTTAATATTTTTGAGGTTTAATGCTTACAAAAATATTTACATATTTTTTATTCTAACAAAAATTGAATTAAAAAATACTTGTAGTAACATAAACAGTAATATTTATGAGCTTGATAAAATATATCCTAAAATAAAAGTTCTTATTCAGTATTCCTAATTTTATATTATAATTAAATAAATTTTAATACGAAATTTTTTTGAAGTTTTTGTTATATTTTTAAAGGACTTTTTAATTTAAAATAAAAGAAGTTAAAGAATAGTTAATGAAATTTTTATAAATTATAATAGTAAATTGATTTAAAAATCAATTTCTTAGTTAATTATCAACGTTTTAGTTTAAATTTTATATATAAAAAATAGAAAAGGATAAAATTTTTGGGTAAAATTGAAGGTAGTTATAAATAAAGGTTACATAAATAAAGGTTAAATAAACAGAAAAATTATTATCCATAAATTTTTATCGTATTAAATTTTCATCAATAATTCTATTTTTGGATATCTAATCTTTTAAACTTGAAAGCAAAAATAAAAAAAAAAATAATAATATATTAAAAAAAGATTTTAAGCTTGTAATTTATAATTTTTTTAAAAAATTTCTGTATTATTTTAAACATGTGCTATTAATATTATTTATAAAACTTATGTACAGCTCTCTAGATTTTTAATTAAAAAATTTCATGATCTTATTTATAAGAAATACAATTCATATTGATATCCATTTTATGTAATTTATAAAATATTACATATAATTAATATTTATAATTTTTTAGATTTATGCAAATAAAAATAATAGTAATAATAATAATAATGGGATGATAGAAGTAAAAATGTAAAATAGTTGCAAATATGCTTTTTTCATTAGTAACTTTAATATTCTTATCACATACAACTTTTGAAAAATTATTCGATTGTCACCAAAAAAAATTATAATGTATTTTAAATATATAATTATCATTTATATAAAAAATAATATAAAAGTACATAATTTAAATAATACATTTTTTAACTAGCTAAATAAATGTTAAGATATTTTTTTAAGATACGGTAATATTTAATTATTTTGTTTATTAATAGAAATATTAATTTATTTGTATAAAAAAATTTAATAATTTTAAATTAAACATTTTCAAAGTTAACTAAAATTAACGTAAATTTATATTTGTGAATCATAATTGTAATGATAATGTAACAAATATATTTTTGAGTCTATTATAAAGATAAACAAATCTTCTGTAATTTTAATTGCTAATTAAGTTTAAATTTCCAGAATTATATACATATATATATTTAAAAATAAAATAGCATTAAATGTTGTATAATTTCTTTCTGTTCCGATAAAATGTAATGCGACTAATATAAAAAGATTAAGAAAATTAATAAATGTTATTAATATAAATTTTAAATAATTTGAAATTAATATTATTACATTGATATTGTATAGAAAATTACCTAATGTAGTTTGTTTTTAAAATCAATTGATCGAAGATATTCTATTCTAATTTACATATAATAATCCAATTTTTTATATTATAATAATAAATCATGAAAACAATCATTTAGTGTTAAATACAGTAATTTCCTTTGTATATTTCCTTTTTTTTAAGATTTCTATGAATAATATAATATTTTAAATACATGTTATATATGTAATTACACTGAAATAACAACTTTTTAATCTTACCTAAAAGTAAAAAATAAATTTATTGTAAATCATAATATTGATGTACAAAATGAAACTTACACGCATATAATATAATGCGATATTATATTTGTAACATAAATTAAGAATTAAAATTTAGTTAATCTATATAAAATATTTTCTTAAAGTTTTCTTTACGACATATTGGAAATATTTATTATAAATAAAAATTATAAGTGATATTTAAATTTTAAAAAGCTGAATGGATCATGATTTAAATAATATATTTAATAATAATTATTTTCATATTAAAAAAAATTTTGTTATATTTAACTATGTTTATCTTTTATAAATATTTATAAAAATTACTAATAAAAATCCGTTTTTATCATTTTAATAGTAATAATTATTATATTTTAAACAGTTGCAAACATTTTTCAAAAATTTTAATAATGTACGTATAGTAACCTATGCTATTATGAATTCGTTATATTTTAATTACTATTGTAGAATTGAATTACTTATTGCGCTCAATTAGTTCTTTTAAAAATAAATGTGTTTGTAAAAACTATTTTCATTTTAATGAAAAAGTAACATTAAAATGAGAGCGCGAACTGTGAGAATTCAATTGCCATTATAATTTTATAAATAATTTAAATTTATTTATATAACCATTTTATATAAAGATATGTATAGTTCTATTTAAATAAATATCTCATTTAAACATAAATTTTTAATGCGCGCTTGCTAGTGAATATTTGAAAAAGAAAAAAAAACAAATAAACTACAAAAATATTCTTATTTTTATTTTCAGTCACTTTAATTAGCCAAAGAATAGAAAATAAAATAATAATAATTAACTATTAATTAATATTCTATATTTTATTAATTATAAAGTTTTGATTTTCTTATTGAAAATTGAATTAGATATTTTGACATTATCTCAAAATTGTTTTTATATTAAGAGAGATTTTATTTTAAATTGATTACAATTTTAATTTTAAAGTTTTCAACAAAATTATAGAACTTTCATTATATTTAGTTAATTAAAAAATTTTTTTACTTTATAACGAATAATTGAATATTTTTTAGATTGTATAAATTTTTTAAAAAGAAAATTTTTAATAATCTAATTTTGTTCAACGTAGTTTTTTATTAAAAAATAAGTCATCGTAATTGATATAGGTAGTAATAAAATCAGTATTGCTAAGAAATGAATTTGAGATCATTTCGTTCATATTTTATGTGGTTTTATATAATTTTAAAGACGTTAACTTAATTTAATACATTTCTAAAAATTTAAGCTACGAATAGAAAATATAATTTAATTTATAGAAAGTACTCCAAATTCCGTTACAAGATTAAACTAAAATAAATTAGTAAATATTACAAGTAAAGCATAATTAATAAGATAAAGGCAATTCGAGTATTTATTAATTGAAATTAATCAATAAAAATTTCATCAATAATTACAGTTAATAATTAATAAAAAATATAGTTATATACGTTACTAGAAAAAATTATAATCTATATTTATTTTAAATTTAAAACTTTTTTATATTTCTACATATATTTTTACGACTTTGGAAATAAGTAACTGTTTTGTATATTATTCAGTTTTTTTTTATTCAAAGAGTATAATTCATGATGAGCACTGATCAAGAAAATGAAATATTATTGGAACCACGCAGATCACCATTACTACGAATAATTGATTTGCATCCTCATTGTACATTACAAGTTTTAAAATTTATAATTTTTGCATCCACCAATTCCGAAAGAGATAAAAAATGAAGATGTAGTCTATTATTGTCACTTAAAATATGATTTTTTATAATGACTTAACTTTAAATTTATTTTAAAATCTTTTTTTCCAAAGATTAAAGTAACGAATTTATAACGTTTGGTGCAATCCCGTGAAATTGAACGCGTAGCGCATGCATCCTTCGTTTCTTGCTTAATTTTACCGGAAAAACATTCAATCACTCAATCAGTTCAATAGTCGATCGCAGCTCGCTTTGTGGGCTTTGCGGAAATTTGCTTCGAGAACCTTCGTTGGTATAAAATACAAGATAACCGTAAGTAAACTAAGAAGAGCAAAAACGAAATAAAGGGCCTCGTTGATGTGACGGATTCTTCCGCGAAACTGATTTCCCCGAAAGATCGGGCGCTCGAGGAAAATCGACAGACTCCAGAGTACGCGGAGCATTATTGCGACCGAGGGATCGATCGAACGAGGAGGGTGCGGGGCGCATGCGCTTTTTCAGCGGACTTTCGTTCGCAGATGGAGTTCGACCGACGGCCTCAGTTGAGCTCAGCGCGCGCCTCGCGATGCTCTGGGCTTCCGCGACTCGCGTTCGCTCTCTCCAGTACCGACCTGCTGCCATCGTCAACCTGGCGCTCCTCCTTGAGTTAGCCGTCGCCGCACTGCCACCCGGCGCAGGTATGCAATTAGTATGTAAATTCATCGATTCAATAGCCTAGTCTTCCGATCTTCGTTATTGTTTTTTTTCATTATTGTTTTTTCGAATCGTTAAAAGTGAATTCAAAAATTGCGACCGCTTTTTTAGGGTTTGGTATTAGCCTAGAAATTTTTCTGACCGGTTTTCCACGAAGTGAAAGATACGAGATCGGTGTAGGGTTTCAAGTATTTCGAGTATTTCGTGAAAAAATTCTTTCCCGATCCATATACATTGATGAAGTTAAAGCAAAAATTTTATGGTAACGGAGTTGGTTAAACCTGCCAAACATAACCAAAATGAGGCAAAAATAGAAGAATACATAACTATAATTTTTTAATTATTAAACGTTTGTAGCTTTAGACTTATCTTTAATTTTAAAACAAATAAGTAACAAACCTAACTTTCATTTTTGAAAAAACTATATTTTATGTAATCTGTTCTTTATTTCATCGATGAATAAAGTATTTCTTTTAAAAGTACTAAATTTTTTTTGAGTACGGATAACAACATTAATAATCTATTTAAGAATTCGATGTTTGGTAAACTCTGTAGTCTTCCAATATTTTTAAATCGCTAAGTTTAAAACAACTACGTTTTTCGTAGGCAGCGCAAAAGCGTACTTTTGCTTAAATCGTTAGATATAAATCCTATCTTTAAACGAATCTATAAAACAATTCGAACACTCTTGAGCTTGAGTCACGTAGCTTCACATTATAAGGTTCGATAGATGAAGAAAATAAATTTGGACGAAACGTACTTTTCAAAAATTATTCGAGTTATTACTCTTCGATCCTTTCAGACAAAAAAATAGAGACACGTACCAGGATGGCCAGCTTATAACTATGGTAATAGTGGTAGTCACTCCTTATTCATTCGAATCTTTTATGTTATTATTCTTGTTTACTTTTAGTTTTATTATACGGAGGAAAAGTGACACGAAAGTACATTGGAATATGGTACACTTATTAATAATATCGTATTAAATACTGTTTTATATTTTAGGGAAAGAATAGAAACTTTATTATTATATTCTCTTTTTTATTTCCGTTATATCACCGACTACAGACACGAAGATCGTTCCTTTATTTTTTATGGATTGTTAAGTACAAAGGAAAATTGAATTATTTGCCTCAAAATTTATGCAAGTTCATGCAAAAATACTTTTAAAAGTTAATATTAAATGTTTTTTATGTTTATTAGTTATTAAAATTGTATGTAAAATTTTTATTTTAATATTTGGAAAAATGACACGCAGTGATGTATTCTTATATTATCTTCTATTCAATCCTATTATATTCATACAAAATTTTAGTTTGTGAACATCTATTTATAATTTCCTTATTTTATTTAGAAAAATTAAATGAATGAACCATTTGAAAGTATATTAAATTTACAAAATACGTTTAAAAAATATGCTTAAAATTTATTAAGTGTACATTCTTTTAATAATTGTAAAAAACACATAATTATTACTAATACGTAAAATTATTTAATAATACGAATGAATGAATTAGTTTACTTATTGATTTATTAAAATATTAATGTTAATAATTATATGACATTTTCGTGTTATTTTTATTAATATAATACAAATCTTAACAAGCAAATAAATATATAAGAAAGTTTTATTATGTAGATTGACTAATGATTATTCACATTTATAAATAAATTATTACATCGTATATTTTTTATATAAAGCCATAATTCAATAAGGTAGCACATTTTTAAAATTAAAATACTTCTTGTATTTAAATTTAATGGATAGTATTTTATTTCTTTTATATTTATACACTGAAATAAATTAAAAGAGATACATTTCTGGAATAAATTTTTAAAAATAAATAGATGACTTTTGAAACTAATTAATTTAATTACTCTTATTCAGTAAACATAAACCGAAGAATAAATAAATTTACTTCATATATTTATTATATAAGTAGTTTGCGTATTTTCAATATAAATTGAATATATTTTCATAAGTATTTTAAAATATAAATTGAACGATTCTGTTTTATATCCTTGTTTAAGGGTAGGATTTATATCTAACGATTTATGCAAAAGTACGCTTTTGCGCTGCCTACGAAAAACGTAGTTGTTTTAAACTTAGCGATTTAAAAATATTGAAAGACTACAGAGTTTACCAAACGTCGAATTCTTAAATAGATTATTAATGTTGTTATCCGGAGGAGGTTCCTAAGAAATAATTTTCGTGATTCTGAATTTTAATTTTCATACTAAAAAAAAATTATGTACTTTTAAAAGAAATATTTTATTTTTGATGTATTTAAAATTATACTTATGAGTTTTTAAATAGAAAAAATTACAAAAGTTTCATTTTTAAATATTTATATCAATAATGATATTAATAATTATTTATAGATAAAATTATAAAATTGATTATAATCTTAGCATGTAGTTTTTTTATTGTTAATAAAATCTGTTATGAATATAAAATTTATAAATTAATTTATTGACTATTTATAATAAATGTATAATTATTTTAATGATTATATTAAACATATAAAATATATTAAACTTACAGTTAAATTTAATTATGCATTAAATTATATTTAAATACATATGTATTGTAAAGTAAGAAAAAACTTGAATGCTATCGCGTCAAAACCTCGATATAATTGATTTCAACAAAACATACCTTTACTTTATATTTTATATATTTGAAAATAATACATAGATAAATATCAGTAACTAATAGTTTTTACTCACTTAAATTAATTTCGTTATTAATATCAAAGAAGTTTTATTAATTTCAAAATTTACTTGACATATATCTGTTAATCCTTGTTGTCATTACTTTTTTTTAAGTTGATCTTTATATTACCATAATTGATAACTTCTTATATATACTTAAAAGTAGCTTACAGAAAAATAGATTCCAAATAACTGAAAAAATATTCAACATATAAATTTATTAATTATTGGGACAATGAATAAATAAAAAGAATTATTTAAAATTTCGAAAAATGATATAGTACTTATATTCTTACTTAAATTTATTTATTGAATTAATTGAATTTTTATTATAATATTAACGTAAAACAATATGAATATAATATTAATTTTCTTTTTAAATTTGATAAATAAAATTTTGTGATAAAATATTAATATCGAAAAATTTTAATTAAGATTAAACGGTATTAAAATAAATCTTTTTATTTAAAAAGTTTAAATCTTTGCAATTATAATCTTCTAATTAAAATAAGTACGAATATATATATTATATAAGTATTATATATATATAATTGATGTTCTAAATTAAATTTTGTTTGTTTTCCTTTGAATGCATATTTGTTGATCTAAGTGTACGCGTAAAAAATAATCGTATACTCATTTTTTTTCTTTGTCGCTTAACGTATCGTTTGTTAATACCATATTTCGATCTTTGATGACACAAAGAAATATTTTAAAATACAATAACGAATCTAATCAGAAAATTGTCTAAATTTTCAATAGCCTGAAAAAAATTCGATTAATACATTTATAGACAGTAACAATGCAACTATATGCGACGTTCCAGTGGCCTAAGCGATCCAAGCTTAAGTTGAGCTGTGCCAAGATCGTTAACATAAACAGACGACGTATAATATACACAAGAGTGAAGGAAATACATAATTTTGCCCACTCAACCTTCGATAAGGCCGATGTATAAAGTCAATGTTCAAGTTTACCGATCGTATGTAGACGCGAACACGAAGCACATAGAAGATTTTCATGGTAAAACTACAATGCTTCACTCCTAAGAATTTATCACGCTTGAATAATCAAGTTGATGGACGATGAGATGGATTTTTTCAGCTTCAAGCTTGATGCGCTTCAAATTAAGCTACCGATCTTTTTGATATAACCTGATAAATAAATCGTTGGTCTTATAATTCTTGCATTTAATTTTGTTTCCACTACTTTTTCATAATTGTAATAGTAATGCTTTATAGGAAAGTAGTTCGTGATAATGCTTTGCTTTCCTTTTTCTGTATCGACCGAACACTTGTAAGTGTACATAAAAATTATCAATTCCCTTAACCTAAATTCATACATCAGATTTAATTTTTGTTTCATTCAAAACATAATATTGTATCTACGTTATGTTATTAATAAATATAATCGATTTATTTTGTAATAATTTATTTTGTAATATCTGATAAAATGATCATTTTTTAACCATTAAATAAAAATATACGTAAATTTTATTGAATACAAAATTTATGGTAAAAGATTACAATAAAATAAAAGTGATCGAATTTAAAAATTAATATTTTTAATAAATTTAAAAATATCAAAAATAAATTGAAGAAATAAAATATGTAATTATAAATGTATAATTAGTAAAAATTACTCTCTTCAGTTTTGCAATTTAATAATTTTGCTATTAAAAATTTAATTAAGTTTATTGGAAAATATAATTTTATGTTTTAATAAATTTTTTTATGTATATTTTATTGATGTTGATTGATAAAATATGATTAAGCAATTAAAATTTGAACGGTTTATGTTATTATAAAAACATCTTAAACTTTATAACAGATACAGCATTGATTATTAACGATTGCACGCTTCTTTTTAAAAAAATTATACTTGTTGAGTTGTTACTAAGAAGAATACTCTAATGGCATTTGAGTTGCTACTTAAATTATTTACCGAGGTTTGTTTTATATTTGGTAGTTCAGAAAAGAAATACGTACTTTTTCATAAATTATAAATTAAGATAAACAATGTAAAAATAATATTTCTTCTTTTACTTTACAAATTGCAGCTACATAAATAAATTCTTTCTTTACTTAGAGTACTATTACGTATTAATACTCATAGAGGCTTATAAGTGCATCTTACCACCCTCATTGTGTTTTAATGTTTTAATTGATTTATGGTCATTATTATATATCATTCGATTTACAATTATATTTTTTATATAATTACGACAAATAATCAAAAAATTATTTCTATAATTTCTGATTAATAAGTTAATATTATAAATGGCTTAAGCTATCAAAAGTAACTCGAAACATTTACCATAGGAACTCACTTTTCTATCGATTTAATACTTCCATTGCATGCTAAAAATACCTAAGATGCTAAAAGTTCTATTTTATAAATGTATGTATACTTAATGTATGTTTTTACGATACAATTCGTATATTAAATAAAAAAATTATTTTGATTTTTACGAGTGATTTTTACCATTAATATACTTTATAAATTTTACTAACGTTTTGTATTTTAAACAATTATTATAAATTTTTTAAATACCTTTAAATTTAAAGTTATTAATAAGATAATGTAAGATTTATCGTTAATGTAAAATTTTAGATATGAATAAAAAATATACAAATTAATAACAGTTATTTTTGGTCAATAAAAAAGAATTTTTAATAGAAAGTACGATTTAAAAAGGTAACCGATGATGGCAGCAAAATGAGTTTAAATTAACAAGATTACCAAAATGCAAGAAATAGTATGATATCCATAGAGTAGGAGCCTTGTTTTCTATGCAAGACTAGTGGCGATCTGTAAGCGAGGTGAAAATTACGAGCAGCATTGAGCAGTACAGAAATGAGTACGAGCACAGTTTTGCGTCAACTGGGCGATCCGCGTAAAATATTCGTTTAACTGAGAAATCACGTCCGTGGAAAGATTCCTGCGAAACTTCCGATCCGGAAATAGCAAGCGGACCGTGGAATCGGGTCGACCCTACACGCAGCAGGAAAAAAGGCGAGCCTAAAATGGAAGGTGTATTTTGTTCCGCGATCGTCGGATCAAGTCGTGTGGGTTGACCTTCAGTCGCGATTTCTCTGGATACAGATTTTAAGGAATGACACTTTAGAACGAATCTTATTGATTTTTCTGTTTTTCTTATCTAATATCAGGCTTGAGTATTGAAAATTAAAACTCAATCTACTCTACTGCGAGTTCCAAGAGTCAATAATTAACTAAACAATTCATGCTTGCAAGCAATTAAGAACACATCTTATGTGATTCAATCGCTTACATGTAAAATACACGCAGATTTACTATCGGTAACATATATTGTTTACGTGATATAACGTGGGTAGAATTAATTTTTTTAAATTACAGTTTTCTGCAAAACATCTTACTTGAATTGATTACTATATTTAATGTTGAATTCCGCAAATTATACACCTTATACAAATTTTTATCTTGTGATCCTAATTTATTATGTACATTTTTTATTAAAAATTTGTAAAATAGTAATCATTTTATTTGATCACTATATTGTTCGTTTATACTTATAAAAATAGGCAAACATTTTAAACATTTATATCTATCTTTTTTGATAAAACTAAATTCGCAAAAAATGTATGTGATATTTTGATTCTTTATTATTAAATATATTTTATAACGATTATAAAATTATAAAATTGTTCAAAATAATTAAATAAGTTTATAAAAAGCGCCTACAATGAAAATTATTAGATATTGTAAATAAATTTTTTGTATAATTATAATTAAAATATCACCAATAATAATTGTAAAGAGTTTAATTTATATATTGAATGAATTAATTGTTAATCATATAAAATATGTAAAATTGTATATTTTATACAGTATACGCTTAATGAATATAAATATATTTATTCGTCATACCATGCAATTATTTTTCATCATCTATCAAAATATAGTAAAATATTGTAATTCAATATTAATTTACAGTTTGTATTATTATTAAATAACATTTTAAGAATTCTATTAATTTAAATTGTAAATAGATGTAACTTATGCTTTAAGCTTTAGGATAATGGCTTCATAGCTTTAGATTAATGGCTTCATAGAAAAAGACGAGATTATCCGGTGGTGTCATTTATTTTTTAATTGCTATTTGTCATCTTTTACACATTTTTAATTTTTTCGTCTTACTTTTAGTCTTATATTTTTATTTATTTCTCGATTAGTTACAAATAGTAAATATTGAAAGTGTTATTAATATTAACATGAACGTACTTATTGATTTCTAAATATAAAAATAATGACAAGTTTTCCATTGCTAAATGTTTGAGATGTTACTATTTTTAATATATTGATTACTATTTTATATTTTATATAAAATTATCATATTTACATATGTAATTTTTTTAATTTAAATATTCAATTAAGTATAATTATTAAAATCATATTTTGAATATAATTAAAATATGAGAAATAAGGTTTATTTATTCATTTTACATGCACATATATTTTAGAAGGTTTTTTATTTAAAAAAATATATTTATTCATATTACATGAATAATTTATAAAACTAAATTATAAAAAAATGATATTACAAAATTAAAAAATTTATAGTTACATTATTGTTGAAAGAATAAAAGTTCAATAAGTGCTGAAACAACGATGTTAAACTATTATTAAATTTTGCAATTAAAATTTACACTGATTAAAAAATACTATATTTAACATAGAATGTTAGTTAATATATATATATAATTATTTAACATAATTTTACTTTTTATGTTAACAACTTTGATACATTTAAAACAAACAAATTTATTATTAATCCTATAAACATTTTTTAATACAACGTATTTAAAAATTAATGTTTATATGATTTCTTTTTCCTTTTTTTCTATTATACTTGCATTTTATTTCTTATGATTCCCTGTATTATGAAAATCTCATTACATTAAAAATATTTTTTCGATAAAGTCTAATCAACGTTGCATTTTTCACGATATTCAGTCACGTAATCGCGTGACGTAAACAAAATCACCAAGAATCTAATAGTGTATATAATACATTTTCTTCTATATTCTACAGTATTATATTAATAGTAAATAATACTAATATATGTTATTACCTATAATATTTATATAAAATACAATGATATTTTTCAATTAAGTTGTTAAAAATGTATGAATTAAAATTTGTTAGACGTAATTAGAAGTAATTATCAAAAAGAGAAAATAGATATTTATTATAATAAAGTACATAATTTTTTTAAAGTTTTCATAAGGATTATATCTAAAATGTATAATTATTACTTTGAAGCGATGGATATTCAACTGTTTTGTAAAAAATAATAATTTCAACTTATTTTGAACTTAAAATTTGCTATAATTTACTATAAATTAAAGTAAATCATAGTGACTTACAGCATGTTACACGAGTTATTTTTTAAAAATAACAAATACATAATGATCACTAGGTACGTTTCAAAGCATTATATTTTTCTATTCTATACAAATAAAAGAAACTATAGTTATTAAGACCTTGTTATTAAGTCTTAAAATATCAATAACAATACTTTTAATTCTAAAAATATTTTTTTTTAATATGTTATACTTAAAATTGATTTCTCCAATACATTTTTTCATATTATTGTCATATTACACTATAATAAGACGCTTTTATTTATATGAAAACAAACAGCTAATGACCGACAATGTTAGTTTATAGAATTTTTTATTAAAGATTAGTTATTTGAAAATAGTTATTATGAAATTTATCTATAATATAAATGGTAATTCATTCCCTATTCTTCGATTACATTCAGGAAACCTGAATTCTACAAAAAAATAATAATAAAAATTTTATATTTTATAACTAAAATATTTTATAACAACTTAATTTATATTTTTCAATCCGAAAGTAATGTAAAAGAACTTTTGAGCATAAGCAAAAAACATTCAAAATGAATATAATAAAAGTCTGTCGGGAAATTTTGAGTAACCGAAAAAAAGTTGTCTAAAATATTACATAAAAAATTTCTGAAAATTTTATCACTTCGGGCAGTTTTTTCCGCGTTTCCATCGACAAGATCGATTCAAGTGCAGCTACGTTAGACCATAGTAGTTAGAATTCAAGGTAGATATTTATATCGACAAACAGGGGTTGGTCGACATTAAAGCAGGTGAATATAATTTATCGAATCACAAAGATCGAGGGGGTCGTGGTTATCAACAGTGACTTCGGTCACGTGATTGCGCCGTCCGTGTTGTCCGCGCAGACATGCGTTACGTCATAAAACTCGGATGTGGGTTTTATTTCACGACAATTAGGTTCGCTACCTTCGAGTCTACACTCCTGTGTAGATGTATAAATTTTTAATAAGCTCTCTAAAAACGTTTATTCTATTTTTTAATTAGAAATTATAACCAAATATGATATGTGATTTAAGGAATAAATCGCAAATATTATCAAGCAATTTTTCTCTATTTTTAGTTTTTTAATTTCAAGCTATTAAAATTATGAATGGAATAATGATAATTAACTTTGGTTTTAATTTGTAGATGGTAAAGAACTTGAAATGAATGAATGCAATCATCGAAACTACAAATAAGTTTTTTTTTCGAAAATGCTTAAATTATTTAAAAAGGCGTTGAGTTATACATACACATAATATTTTATCAGATCTAGTATACAATAATTTTTAAATACCTATAACATTATATTATCTTCGATGTTCATATTATTAATAATTATTAGCGTAATTAACTAATTTTTTAGATATATTTATTTCGTAAAAATTAACTAATATTTAAAATAACATTTGTAACGTACTTAAATATTATTGTAATTTATTTTAAAATAATAAATTTATTTTTTCATTGTATAAAGCTTATTACGAAAGTTTTATTGATTAATTATTTTGATTTAATGTTTTGTAATATATAATTTTATATAATATAATATGTACGTATAATATATATTAAACAATTTATATTAAATTTTTTAAATGTTGAATAATTTGGATGGTTTTTTACTATTAATTAATGAATTAAAGTAATAACAATTTTTTTAATGAAGAAATTATTAAATTTATAAATAAATCTAATTTTTATGAGATAAATTCTAGTTTTTTTAATTTTTATTAGCCTTATATTCCAATACAATTAAAAAGTATTGAATTACATATACAAAAAAATGTTTTATCAATTGAAATTTATAAGTTAGAATATATTAATCTATATATATATCTATAATTTTACAACAATATAATAACTTACTTTTTTTAATTATGATAATGTAATTACAGATGAATTGTAATTTAAAATATTTACTAACTTAAGTGAGTTTTCTATCGTTTACATTGAACTCATTTTCATATCTCAGGGTCTTTGCTAGAGCTGTAGTATAATTATATGTGAAATGATACATATATAGTTCTTTGAACACTTAGATACAATCAATTATATATGGAAAGGAAATTGGATACAAGTTCACTATAGGTAATTTTCTTTTAATTTTAAAGTTAATCCAATTAAAAATCATTATAAACTTAATTTATTTGGTTATTTATAATAAAAATAAATTTATATATAATACTTGGAAAATATAATAAATTGATAAAAAATTCTATAATAATTATTTTTAATAACATATTTATTATATCTATAATAATATTTATTTACGGACGAATAATTATGATTCTTTAGATATATTTTAGTAGTATAACTTATTTTTATTCTTTTGGATTAATGAATTAGTTTTTAAAGAAAGTATTTCTGAACAATAAAATAAGAATAATAAACTAGGAAAGTTTAAACAGCTTTTTTTATTAAAATTTTAGAGTAACATTGAACATATGAAATTAATTTAAATTTTTATAAAACCATACTAAAGTTTATATAAATAAATAAATTATCTTACAAAATATTATTTAATAAAATATTCAAATACTTATAATTTTAATTGTTTTTAAGCAAAAAATAAATACAATTAACCAATTTATATATTAAAATCAAATTCTAAAAATGTAATCAAAAGTAAATTTATTTTTATAAAAGTTAGGATTTTATGAACTATTTAATTGATATAATATTTAAAAAATTACTATTAATTCTTTTTATAATATTATATTTTTTATAATTTATAATAATGAAATCATAATTGTGAAAATCATTAAAAATAATTTTATAAATAATTAAAGTTTGCTAATACTTATTTATAAATATTAAATAATTCACTTTTCAAAATACTAATATTTAACTTTTATATTGATATTATATAAATTTATATAAATATTATATTTTTTAGAAAGAAAAGATAATAAGGGGAAGAAAAGACATAAAAGAAGTAAAGAAATAAAGAAGAAAACATAAAATAATTTTTTTTAGAAAGATACTTTTTTAACGAAGTTCTAAGAGAAAATAAACTATATTACATTTACTTTAAAGGTTAACCTGAAAATATGAATTGCTATAAAACAAATTTTTAACGATCCATATATATATATTAGTTTTTATAACTATAATTATTTTATACACTTTATTTATCGATGAAAATTATTGTTTAATAATAATACTTTTTATATGAATAATTTGTTTGTATTAATTTGTTTATTGAAATATAGGATTTAATTAATTTTAAATATACGTAAGTGAACATTCAAAATTTGGTTTTTGATTTATATTTATAAATGTTTTTATATAAATGAATTATTTTAGATTAAATGTATTTTGTTATTTTATTAGTATATAAATTAGTTACAAAATTGAAAATATGTAACAGTAGTAAAAAGTTTAATAATAAAAAAATCAAAAAGAAATGGGAATTAAGTTTTCTATATAGAATATCTTCTACAATGCGATGATATGTATAACTATTTTCTATTCGCAGAAGACGAAATCGTACTAATCGAGCATCTGCCGGGTCGACGAGTACACCTGCAAGACTTTTTTTGGACAGGTGTGGAGGATGCGCC
Source organism: Dolichoris vasculosae (assembly GCA_018907195.1). Classification (NCBI taxonomy): domain Eukaryota; kingdom Metazoa; phylum Arthropoda; class Insecta; order Hymenoptera; family Agaonidae; genus Dolichoris; species Dolichoris vasculosae. The sequence goes on along the minus strand of JACCHY010000010.1, from coordinate 7,537,333 downwards.
GTCATGGCTCGATCCGAACCAAATTCTTACGCTTTACGAGACTCGCACTATTCACCACACAGTGACTGTCTACGTACCAGAGGAATCACCCAGAACCCAGAACCCGTACATGGAATTGTCTCAACCCATTGGTTGTACCTCCTGCATTGAACCCACGCCTACATCTCTCGGCGACGTCAATCAGAACATCGGTATACTTCTTGGCGATGATCCTGGACCCAGGTTCGAATTTTGATTTCGAGATACATTTCTGCTAAACATCAATTTTCAGACCTATGGCTCAATTGATAAAAAAGAAAAATTTTAATTTTTTTCTTAGGACTACTTCTGTCTTATGATTATTATATGAAATATAATTAATATTCATACTAACGTTTCATAGTAGAATCGCAGCTGTTCAATTCAATTTTTATTCATCGAAATTTATGATTGTACATACAGCAATTATGACTTGAAATAAATATAGATTTTTAAAATTCCACAAAATATTATTATAAAATGAAGTTTCTAACGTTCAACAATTTTCAACAACAACAAATAAAAAAATATTTATTAAATATATTTAAATATTTAAAGAATGTTACGATGTCATTTTTAAAGAATTAATCAGTCGAAAATATTATACTCAATTGGTTTTTAATCATTTAAAAAATAAACTTATATAGCACACTATTTCTTCATTAAATATAATTTATTCCTATACTAACTAATAATAAAATGTTGTGCAAAAACTTATATATTATACATTAATGATTCATTTTACAAATTTTAGGCATTATTGACACTGATAACACTATTATTGATATATAGAACCTATAAATTAACGTAATAAAATAAATTATTAACTTACAAATATAGAATATAAGATAATAAATATTTTGTTTAAGATGTGAATAATATTCGTATAATTTTATATATCGTGAAATATTTTTGATAAATCTATTGAATATTACACTTTAATTTATGTATTTTAAAACTATATATTTAAGGATTAACCAAAAAAATAACAAAAATATAAATTATTTAAATCTAAAATTAAAACATCAATTTTTTTAAATATTTATATTTATTTTAAAAAAATATCAATCCAAAATAATGTATACAAAATTTTGTTCGTATATTAATTTTTAACGATAAATGTCTGTATTTTTCGTACAATATAGCATATTATTTTCTAAAGTAAAATTTTGTTGAATAAAAAATTATTGTATTGTTCTTTTCTGAAAATATTTACTATTTCTAAAATATTATACTGATACTACCATTTCATACTGTACTTTTTAAATGAATATTTGATTTTTTTAAATTATAACCTCTTTTATAACTTTAATTATATAAATATAATTATTAGTAAAATATTTATATATTTTACAAATAATTAGTGTTATATTTTTTTTAATATAATACAGGTTTTTATTTTTTATACTTTGTAAGAATTATTTTTAGAATTTAAATGAATTTCAGAAAAATATCAGTGAATTCAGATTATTTAAATATAATACAAATATATTTTATATTTTGATTAAAATATATTTTTTTATGTATGCTAAAATAATTTAATTAATATTACAATTTAAAATAATATTTCAAAACTAAAAATTTACTTAATAATAAATTTAATTATTTTAAATCTATCGTAGTAAGCTAGATTCTTTTTTTAAATTTAAAATTTTTAAATCTTAAGGATACACATAGTACGAAAAATATATCATATTTAATAAAATTTCATTACTGTAATGTTTATTTGAAAAATTCATATAAATTAATTCAAAATATAATTTTTTGAATTAATTAAAATTATATTGTGTTTTATTTGTGTTGATAAAATCATATGCATGTAATGAGTTAATCTTTTATATATAAATAGATATATTTTGGTTTTACTTAATATCAATATGTTTTATTTTTTAAATATTATAATTTATTTATTTACTTAGTAATAATATTTCTTAATTTAATATTCATTATTGGAAACATTAATACATATGTATTTAATTTTGAAAAAAAGCTAGTGTAAAATATTTCATTCGCAAAAAATATTCAATATTTTCAAACTATATTATTTATTAAAAGAATATTTATATTTAAATTTATAATTTGTAAACAAAATTTGTAAACAGTATTCATTAGTTAAAAATCTTTATTAAAATAGATCGCGATATTGGATAAATAATACTATGTATCGTAAATGCCTACAAATATTAAATTTGAAAAATATTCTTAAATTAAAATACGTCATAATGAACAAATCACAAACTTGACTTTTTCAAACACTTCAGTTTCTCTAATAGATCTTAACTAATCGAATTCATATGGTCAATTAAATATCACTATTTTTGGCAAAAAACTTTGATAATGATAATAAATCAATTTGCAAAATAATTAAACAGAACTCTATAATATTTAATAGCTCTATCTAATTTCTACTTCAATTTTTCATTTTATCAAATTAATTTGTAGCTGCATTTAATTTACTGATTGCGGATGTATTACAGGTACTGGCTTTTGACGGTGCTTAAGGCTGGAGAAAGTGTCCCATCGAAAGTCGAACTTCGATTAGCCAAACTTTACAAAGTTGCCTTTTCTAGACAACAACAGAAACACTTGGGTCTACTGCCTGAAATTCAAACACGCAAAAACATTCCAAAGCGTGAAATCATTAGACAAAATCACACAATGGAAATTATGAAGGTTGAAAAGAACATCATTAGAATTTATATCTTGAATATACCTTAGAGATATTAATTATTTTTTTAAATATATGACATATTTTAAATACGTTCACATTCTTATTCTTAATAATTAATTATTTCAAAATATTATTAAATTTATAATTATTGATTAGAACAGATGAAATTTCAAAATATAATTTGCAAAATTTGTTAGAATGAAATTCTTGTGGTTTATTCATTATAGTAATTCTATATAAATAGTTTTTATTAGTAAAACCATTTTATATATTATAATCAACAGATTAGTTATGATATTTATTTGATTTCTTTTGTAAATGAGACAACATTTCTAACTTTAAAAAACGTTCTCTTCTATTTTTTGAAAACCAAATACCATTTGCATTAAAATAAAACTCGAAGGTATCAATTTTAGATTAAAGATTCTTATAAGTGCACATAATATTTACTGAAATATTATTACTCTAATTTTGTAATTTTTAAGCACTTTTAATAAATTAATATTAATCATAAAAACTCTTGAGGTATATATTATTTGTAAATTGTTGTCATGAATAACCTTAAAAATACTAATTAAAATAAAATCTAAAATTTAAATAGAATATTTGAATTTTTTACTACAAAAATTTATATAATATATTTATATTTAAATTTTATTTACGATAACTTGATATTTTTTAAAAATAATTTCAGAAGAAATTTCGATTCTTATACTTATTTTAAAATCTTTTACGTATGTAATGTACTAAAAATGATCTTTTTATCATAATGTAAATTATTTAAAATCCTATTTTAATGAAAATAAATATAAAAGAGTTTCTTTTTATATTCATTTAATATTATAGCAATACAAAATATAATCGTTAAGCATTTTATTCTTACTTTCAAATAATTTTAAAAACAAAGTTTAAAAATTTTATTTGGAGGAATTTAAATTGTTCCATGGTTTAATTTATTTTTTAAATATATTTTATAAGCCATTTAAATGATATAAATTATAAAATTTACTACATCAAACAAAACTTACCGTTTCTATATTTAAATTTATTTTTATTATATTTTTTTAATAGAAACGAATCCCTAAAATAGATATAATAAAAAGGCCGAATAAAAATTTACCAAAATAAGTAAACATCAGTTCCAAGTACTTTGAAAGTTCCAATTTCGTAGGAAAAATATCTATCGAGAGAAAATGTTTATATTTAATGATCTAAACGCGAAAATACAATTCAAATATGAACGTAACTCTAAATGCCAAGTTTAACTTAGATCCACCGGACAGTGACAATTAAGCGTCGAGGCGGAGATTGAGATTCGCCTCGATTGAGATACGCCACAGATTATAGAAAATGCACCACAGCACACTCGGGAATAGAACCACCCGCTGACGCGTGCATTGACCGCAGATGACGGACCCCGCGACGACGACGGAATCACCACGAGAGAATTCGACCTTCGAGGAGCGGCCGCTGCCGAGACTGTCGTTGCTACGCATGCGCGCGGTGCGCATAGCCAAAAACCGCAGGGCACTTCCAGTACCACAACCCGAGGACGAGGTCCGTAACGAGACGAGACCCCAGGCCCGGAAGGCACTCGACGTCGGCCTCGTTCAGGTGCGCATGCACAACACTTCGTTGACGGAGGCCGGCGCCACTAAACTTATATATACCGTCCACCTCGGAGGCAAGCCCGTGCCCGCTGAGACCGCCGCCAAGGACATGTCGCTTCTGTCTCCCCAGGAAGTTGCCCTTGAGCTCGGCGCTCCCGTACTCATCCAAAGTGAACGTGAGCAAATAAATGATTTACCTTCAGACTATTCTCTTGTGCTTATTCTCCAGAGGGAAATAAAAGTGCGCGCTTTAAGTGCGCGGGAAAAGTAAACCGATGCATTCGATTTTATCGCATAAATGTCCACACTTTTTATGTTAAATCTAAACTTTTCGGTATATCTTACTATTTATTATACACAAATAAAACAATAAGTATTAAATACGAGTATTAAATAGATTTTAATGTAAATTATTTTATATGAATTCTCAACTTTTAGATTCGATATTGAAATATATATAAATCAAAAATATATTTTTTTACAAAGCTAGTTATCGTGGAACATAGAAATAATCCTGCAATGTAACAATATAATAATAAAATCAAATATAATAATTGTAAGACCATTTCTTACCGCAAAATTTTGTCATTTATTATCTTTCCACATACATTATCTGTACGTTTAAATCTCCCTTCTATTACATAAATTGATGAAATTATTTGTACAGTACTAAGTATTCCAAAAATTATTTAGGTATTTTATATTGCTTTTATGTTTCGTATTATTACATATTATTTTTTTATAATTATTTAAAACAGCTAAATATTTCAAATGAATTTTTTTATATTATTTTCATTACTAAGATTATTCGTCAACTTTAGAGTATTTAAACTGTATTTGTAAAAATTAATGAAAAATACTAAGGTAATACATAATTTATTTTATAAGTTATAAAAATAAAATATAATAAAAAAATTCTAATGAGGTCATTTTAGCATTAAAGAGTAGCTTATTCATATAAAGCAAATTCATAAAAAGAATGTTTTAAAAAATTGAAGAGAAAGTAGAAAAGAAACCACACCTATACGAACGAATAGTCATAAATTTCTATACTCGTAAATTCTTTTCTCGTGTTGAGCATTGCCATAAGACTCGACGCGTAGTCTGTTTAAGTTAATGAGCATTGACGAATGCGCTAATAAAATTTTCCACTTTTACGGTCACTCTATATTAAACGAGTGAATGTTTCTGCCTGATAAAATTTCTCTTATAGTATTAAAATAAAGCTAGCTGATTAAAATATTGTTTTTAATGCTAAGGTTCTTGATTTAAGTCGATCGATTAATTTTTTAACAAAAATTTATACAATAGATTAAAATAACTGAATTTGTATACAAATGGTTTTATACGTCGAGAAACTATTCATTCGACTTTTAAGTACATACACGCTCGCTTATTTACTACATTATTAACTATTTTAAATAAAATAAATTTTTTTTCGAAATACCATAGCGTTATCGCGCGTTATCGTCTCTGACGATTCAACTGCCATCCCCTTGTACCATCAATTTCAAAGGTGCAAGTCAGGAAGTCGAAAGAAAAAAATTGCATTCCACGTGTGTTATTGATTCCAGCCTATCTAAAAGAATCTCGCCCTCTAGCGCTCTCGAGGAAACGAGACGCCTGGCTGTTCATCGGAGCCGCCGGTGCGGGACTCTTCGTACTCTTGATCGTCCTCGTCGGCCTCCTACTCTCTACGAAGCGGAAACGCTCCCAGAGCAACGTTGCGGCACCAACCAGCCGTAGGATCCTCGTCAAGGACGAGGAGTACGCAACGACAATCCCCGGCATCGACGATACTGCCTACACCTCCGAGGCCGAAGCCAGGGTATGTTCACTTGCTTTCTTCTTTCCCCAAAGGTAATACGCGCTTCCCCGCTGAACATGATTTGCGGCTAAGATCAAGAACACTAAACGATCAACTTTAGTTATTTCTCCTCGATACTGACTTCGTGCACTGTACGAAATGGTGCTGATGAGGATTTCAACGATGCCTATTCTGTAATTTAACTTATTCGAGTTTGAAAATTAATTATCGTTGTACCTGAATTTTTTAATCTATTATGAATAAAAATCGTTAACGTAACGATATCGTTCTTATTAAATTTTATAAATTTATTTTATAATCGCTTTATTACGTAAGAGAAAATAAATGATTTATTTAGTAACCGTAAAATACATCGTACAAATTCCTTTGGCGAGTAAATTACTTATTGGTTCAATAAAATCAAAATTTCGTAGACAATGCGTGTTTGTTCCTAAAAAATAAAAGTAGAAATAACAAATTCTTTTTAAACGTGAATTAAAGTAATTAAAAAAGTAAACAAAATTAATAAACTAAGCAAAATTGTGTGAAAAATAGTGTTAATTTTCTGAATACGATTGCCGCGATCTATCATGTATCTTGGCCGCGAATAATCCATGTTCATACGAAATAAGGATATCAACCGCAATTTTGACAAAATTTGTTTGCGTACGCGACTACCGATGAAGACCGAGCAGCGCTTCATCAATTACGCTCGAGAACATCGTGAAAGCTTGTTGCGAAAAATTCCCGCCAACTTTACATGCACGCGAAGATTAGCGGTACAAAGGTTTTTCCGTTGAAGACGTAATCCGAAGAGGATCGTATCGACGTCGCAAGCCAAAAAGTATATGTATAAGCCGAAAAGGAACGGTACTTTTTTCGCGAATTGAAAATTAACTTCCGGCATTGACGAATATCCACGATTATCCATATTGCGTTTCAAAGCGGCTTTGGAAGAGACTCGTTGTCTATGAGTAATCAATGACGTCAAAAACGTAAAGGGATGATAAGAGTTCGACGATTTTCCATTTATCCGCAGCCAGAAGCGACCAGTAGACACAGACGTACGACTCCCGGAAGCCTATCGACAGCACCGGGTTCGCAGGACATCATCGATGTAAACAGCCGCAACATCTCTACCGAGAACGATCTGGAAAACGACCAAAGAAGAGCCCAGAATCACGTCAAATCCTGGGACACGAGCGAGTACGCCGAGATTACGAGTGTTGGGTATTTTCATTCTTTACAAATATAATGAGCTTTTAAGAGTTTTTCAATTAAGAATTTATTATAAGTGAAAAAAAACTTAGTGATAATTGTGATATAGTTATTTTTATAACTAAAACATAATTTTTAAAATATACTTATTTACTACTTGATAAACAATAATATTAACTACAAATATAAATATAAGGGACTGAAATTTCTATAAATACATAAAAACTGGTATTTTAATTTAATTGATTTGTTACTGAAAAAGACCAATAAGCTTAAACATAAAATAGTTATTTTTATTTACATACTCCAAAGACAGTTTAAAATGAATTATTTCTAATTAATTCATACATATTTTTTAATAACTGTTTAGTCTTCTAATTAATAAACAAATGGTAATTAACATAATTTTAATTGCACTACTATGATACATGTTCGAAGTAAAAAGTGATTAATAATTTATAATTAACTTACTTAATAAAAAGAAAATATATGTAAAATAATCAATAAAAGAATTTAAATAATTCATTACATCTTAATAATGTCACAGTAATTGTTTAATTTAAATAATTTTTTATAATAAACGTTAAATTTTATATTTATCATCCTAAATTCTATTATTAGTTTATGATAATTCAAAAGTGTTATAAAAAATAATTCGTGAAAAAAATACATGATGTAATAATTGATAATAATTAATAATTAATTATAAGTTTTTTATAAATAATAAGTTTCATCACATAATTTTAATGTACCTGCATTAATAACAGATTTCAAAGTAATATATAAGTAATATATAAGTAATAAATAATACAAATAAAATTTCATTATAAATAAAAGAAGTAACGAAATAAATCAAAATAAGAAATGAATATATTATATAATATGTTATGTTTCTATAAACAATATTATATAGATTATTTACTATATTTTTTAACTATATTATAAAAATGATTTATATAATAGCTAGATTTGTAGCATTTTTGAAAAAATTTTATTGAAATAACTTTTTATTTTTATAAATATTGACATTTATGTAAGTTATTTATCTAGAGTAAGTATGAACTAAATATTAAAAATCGAACTTTAAAAACGCAAATTATAGATAAAAAAGTATATTTTCATCAATTAAATAGTTTACATTGATTAGGAGTCAGTTATTATTATTAAACACTTTAATAAACACATAATCGAAAACCATCTAATAATTTTTGTATTGCTATGTTTAATTAACGATTCACAAAATAATTGAAAGCTGAAACGAATGACTGTTTATCTTTCGTTCGATAACCTGCATTGATCCGAGCGATTATGCGTGTTACATTTGAAGAATAGAAAACATACGTACAGTTGCTGAGCAGTAGAAAAACGTGGAGTCGCCGGTAGCTACATTATATAAATCTCTCGGAATAACAACACACGAAAATATGTCGCTATTAAATGTCACAGAATTCGTTAAAGTCACAATCTGCTTTTATGCTCAGTGTTGGTGGAAGACGCATGCAAGGAGGGAATACAATCGATCGGTCACAGTCCCTCGACTCGATGGATTCGGCCACTACCAGGGGTGGGAACGCACACTCGGAAACCCTTAACTCGCTGGAGAAGGGCTTCGCATCGAAGGAGAACGAGGAGGAGGAGAACGAGGAAGAGGAGGCTGCGGGATCGCCACACTCCTACCTCTCTATGCCTTCTTGCAAGCAGTTCCCGAACATGAATAATGTCGAACCACTTTCCAAGGTTTTAGAATCCACTACCGTGAGTATTTTTAATAATCCAAATTTCGAGCGACAGATAAAAAATATAAATATCCTCTGCCAATCAACATAGACTAGTTAGGAGAATACACAACGAAAACCAAATCATTAAATAAATATTGTATTTAAATAAAACTCTAGGTTTCTGTATCTATTATCAATTATTTCTTTTTCCTAACCAAAAATTTGATTATCAACACTGGAAGTATTCGTTTGGAATATTTACCTCTTTTCCCATTATATGTCTAATATACGATATTTATAATTAACTATAATCTAAAAACACGTATAATGTATACTAAATATATTAAATTTTTAGTATATGGAAAATAAAAATACAATATATCGAATAAATATAAAGATACGTCAATTAAAATAAAATTTACGGCTGTATATATACTATAATTTTATAAACGTATTCAATCTATGTACCTATACTTACTATATATATTTATCTGTATACAGCAATAAGATATAACTAAATGATAGCATTTGAATTAAAGTACTTTTAAAAATAATTTTCAATTTTGATCTCTGTTTTTTCAAAACGAGCATTTTAACTTAGGATAAAAAATAATTAGAATATTTTTAATCTGCGATTTTATACACAATGTCAGTTAAAATATTATTAATTTTAAATAACACTTTATCAAGGTAAAACATTTGGACATGGAACTCGAATCTCCTGAAATGAAATCAAGAGAATACGATCCCATAAGAGAAAACGGTGATCGTAACTTTTCAAGAGCATCGAGTGCTGTTAAAGATCCTGGTGTTTTGGGACCCATTGTATGGGATCTCAAAAGAAAAAGAGTCGTAGAAGGTATATGTTATAAATAAATTTAAAATCATTTTATTACACGCAAAAATTTCAACTTGCTTCTTAAATTAAACAAAATAATAATTAAAATATCTAGTAGCTCAAGCAGAGTCACAAGAAAGATTTGATATTTGAGCAAATTTATGCTGCATCATTATTTTACTAATGTTACAAAATAAATTACATTCTTAAATCGTACTTTTGATATGTATTGGCGAAAAAATAGAAGGAAACACGATTAACTTTAAAAGTGGTACTCGTTCCTTTTTGAATAACTCGCAAGTTGTAAATAATCGGGGAAAATTTTATACCTTGACAATGCTTCCGCTAAAACCGCATGGTATTAATGCGGAACTCGACAAATGCTATCGTTGAAAAGATGTAACACATGCGAAGGTCATATCACGCCGGCGCCAGCGGACCTGGAATCTGGACACGTGTTTCATGGGCCCGTGGGTCGTGCGCGTAGACGACTTAATGAGCTCATCGAGGATTCCTTCAACCTCTTTGGAAGTCGAGAATCGAAACACGGCAGAGATCAAACACATCGGATGTCTGATCCCCCGAGTACATCGCAATGGCAACAATTCGCACTGCTCACCGAGAATCGGGGCAAATCGGCCCAAGTGAGGTGAGACACTCTCCATTATACCTTGTGTTCTGCGAGGTGTAATTAAAATTATATTTATCGACGTGTTTTCAGGATAAAAAGGAAATCATTTACTCAAAAGTTCGCTGTCGTTATATATATTTAATTAAAATCAAAATTACTTGCAAATTATATGAATAATTGTTGAAGATAGTTTGAAAATGATAAGGTAATTAATATTATGAATTATCAGTTTATTTTTTATAAATATGAAATAAAGCAAGTTTGAAAAATATTATATTTATTAAAATTAATAAAAACTCAATAAAAATCCAATAAAAATTCAATTTATTAATCAAACTATATCATAATATATTAATTTATTATAATAATAAATAAAATATAGAGATTTTAGTACTAAAATCATAATAAAATTAAATTAAAAATAGTAATATATGATATAATGTTGTACATACTTCATCAATAGCTACAGATGTACTTATTAATATGAAATAATTATTATTTTTAAATAATTTTTAAAAGAAAATCATAATTATATGTGTCAGTTACATGTACTATTAATTTTTTTAAATGTTTTGTGGCATCTACGCATTATCAGAAATGTCAGATCCAAAATGAAAAAAGGAAAACATTTTGTTTCAGAAAAATTTATCGTGATATTGAACAAAGAATTTAGAGAAAAATATTTTTTAAAGTTAAAAAGTTTGCACTTTTGTTAAAAAAATTTTTATATTTACAATATTTACAAAAAATATTTATTAGTTTTCTCAAAATTATAGCTTTCGGTTTTAATATTTGAAAAAAGAAATTTTGAAAAAATCATGATAAAAGTTTTAAGTACATTAAATTTATCAATTCAATTCGGTGTAACCTTTTCAATTTTTGGCAGATTCTAGCATTATTACATAAAATTTTTATGAAATTATATTAAAAGAAAAAAATGACTTTTAATCTTCTCATTATATATAAATCATTGAGAAATTATTTATAAAAATAATTACGAGTAATTTAGTATAATAATCAAAAAAATTTTTAAATTAATTATAATATGTGCTTATTAATTTTCTGCTTTTAAAGATAATGACATTGCATCGACCAAAACTAATCCAATGAATTACAAATATTACTGCCTAATAGAAATAATCGATAAAATCAATTCCTATAAAATCAAATTCACGATTAACAAATTAAATCAAAAACAAAAAACCTTGTTTAAGATAACATTAATGAAATACACAGACTTAAAAAGTATTAAAAAATAAGAACATTAATATTGCAATATCGCGTTTAAACAAACCATAATTCTTTTCAAAATTTTCAAAAGCTCCTTTAAGCACATGAAATGAACAAGCATACAGCTTTAATCAAAAACAACTGAAAACTGAGGCTAAATCATTTCAGCCAGGTGATATCGTCAAACTTTGAGGACAAATCGCGGCCTCGAACGTCGCTACCACGTAACGACATCGAAGAGAATATCCTCGAGACCGGACAGATGGGTCCGCATCCGCGAGGTGCCTGGGGTTCCCGACCCCTTAGTGCTGGACCCTTCCACCGACCATCACTTCCCGAAGTTGACGTGGTACGAATTCACACCGACTTTCAACTGCATCCCGAGGATCCTGCGGTCCCGCTCATCGCTGCCATCAAAAGAGAACTAGGAAAGTTCTACGAATAAGTTTTGCTCGGATCTCATTTTCTTTCTTTTTCGTCGTACCTTATAGATTGTAAGAATTGTTTTAGGCTGAAAGGAGGAACACCTTTTACTGCTTAATTTATTCACAACAGGCAAAACGAAATATTTTATTTCTACAATTTTATTTCTCAATTATACGATTCTCTTGTATAAGTTTTTTAGAGAAAAAAATTTCCATACTCTAAATGTTTAACTTTGTTTCTAAACTTCAATACACGAATTTATATATATTAAATTATTTATAAATCAAATGATTTATAAAATATTATCTTTATTCATGAAAAATTAAATTAAAATAAATATGTACTGAAAAATTATATAAAATAATTATACACTTTATAAATGTATTTAAATTCTAAAGGAAAATGTTTCATTAGTGTACAATAAAACGCTTATGTATAGAATTGTTTAAAATATAAATATTATATTTAAAATGAAGTGTATTTAATATATAAAATCTAATCATGTACTTCGGCAACTTTTTCAATGTATTCGTTTAATACTTTTAAAAATATCTTTAAACTAATAAACATTTATAAAAAATTTTATATTAAACACATTCAAATAAATAAATATGTGATAAACTAGTCAACTCGTTAAATTGTATAAAAAAAACTATAAAAAATTGTCATAATATTTCTCACTTTTAAAACGAGTGTAAAACACGAAAAAAAGTCAATACTTATATCTATAGAAGAATTATAGCATTTCCTTTTATAATTATACAGTTTTTTAATATATATTCTTATGTGTCAAAATTAAAAAAAATTATAATAAATTCAAATTATACAAATTTTTAGTGATAATATTAATTTATCTAATTATTGAAAAAAACACATGTACCAAATAAAAATTATTACTTTTCTATATTGCAAAATTAAAATATTTAATTGAATAAAATATTTTAAATTATAACAGTTACTTAAATCATTATTTTTAGTAATTTCTAACATTACAAAATTCTAAATGTTAAATTAAAAAAATATAAATCAATATATTAAGAACTATACGTGCATATAATTTTGTTTCAATGACTTCCTAAAAAAAGTATAAATCATATATCAAAATATTTGTAAATAATAAAAATGTATTTATGTAGAAAAGTATAAAATAATTTTTAATTATGTAATAAAAAATTTGGTAGATAAAACTCTTTCTATATAAATTTTTTAATTTTGTAAAAATATACTTAACTAAGAAGGAAATTTAATCAATTATCTTATTTTTTTATATAAATGTATATTGTAACAAATAATATAAATCTTATCAATGCCCTTATAAATAATTATCTTTAAACCAGAATTAAAGAATGTTATATATGGATATTTATTTTTAAATTTTTTGTTCAATTTTTATATGAACATTGGAAATATTACCACATATTAATATATAATTGTTTGTTTTGTTTTATTATACTATTTATGTTGTGTTAATATTAACATTAAAAATTTTAATTTACCTAAAGAATTAAAATATTAGATAAATATTATTGTGAACAAGATTTTTGTTTGGTAAAATATTTTTTAAAGGAAATTTTTTAAACTGATATAATTTTTATGTAAATATGTATATATCAATAATTACAGTAATTCAAATTGTATTCAGATCATTTAATCCTAATAAAATATCTCATATATTTAAATTTATACGTAATTTAATAATAGATATAATAAACATATTTAATAAATATATTTAATAGGTACAGTAGCTCAAGCATTTAAGCATTATCATAAATATTTTACTAACGACATTATATAAAAAGTTCGAGTAAATAATAAAATATTTTATATTCCAATTAAAAGTATTACGAAGTACATTCATTTAACTTTACTTTGCATAACAGAATCGATTGTTCGTTATTTATATATTTTATGCCAAAAATCCTATAAAAAATGTAGTTTATTTGTATTATTACAATATTCAACAACATTGATATCGTTTTTTAAATAAAATATTATTTAAATAACCGATTTAATTTTATTTTCTTCGTAAAATTTTAATCTTGCATGAATAGATATAATTTTTCGAATTACTCTAACTATAAATTATTGGAAAAATATATTTCAAATGATATTCTAAATTCACGAATGTAGTTTTCCCGACCAATAATAAATTAAAAAAACTAATTAATTTAAAAAATTAATTTTTTTTTACTTTAAATTCGAATTAAGTGTGGGTGAATTGCTTTAAGATATATTTTCTTATTAAGACAACAAAACTAAAATTACATATATTATTTATTAAATTTTATCGTGTTGTATATAACATGGCTATATGTTTTTAAACCCATTTTTATCGATTTGAAAAGTATCCCCAACATATTCAAGCTACCGCACATTCTGAAAAAAGTGCCTACACTTCTACACCATGAATATACCGACAGGGACGATATAATAGCGAGCAAAAGCAAAATGTGATTATGTAATACCTAAATCAGCCACTGTTTTTTGGCGCTGTAAATTCATTATGATTACAATTTATCCATTTTGTTTAAACATTTATTAGCATTATGTGTTAATCATAAATTTTTTTATGTTAATTTACATCCCTTTCATCGAAATATTTACTATAAATTTTGTGAAATAAATTCTTACCTATTTTTAAAAAATTTCATTAAAAAAATCATTGATCTTTTATGTATTTGTTACAATTATTTTGATTAAATAATGCATAAAATACTCTCTCCCTCTCTTTAATTATCTGTCACTCTTTCGAATTCTTTATATTTCACACCGATGTTTATTTGTACCATTGTTCTGGCGTATCATAAAATATTTATATGAAGTAATAAAAGCAAAAAAAAGCAAATTAAAAAATAAAATAAAAATATGTAATAAATAACAGTTTATAAGAATTTTATCTTAAAACTTATATAAAAAACCAATTGTTTTTCACATGAAATTGTTTAAAAATAGATTGCAAAATAAAATTTATAATAAAAATATTAATGTAAGGAATATAGAGTAACGTAAAATCAATTTATAATTATAATACGTAAAAAGCCAATAAATATATAGATTGATTAATTATAGTCATAATAAATGTACATCGACAAAAGACAACAGTAACGCAATTACGTATTAAATAATTATATAACGTTAAAGTTGATAGGTAGTTCCCTTGTCGACATTGTGCCGCCGGATTATCGAATAACAAGACGTTCCAGTCGAAATCAATGTTGAAGAAATCTGCTTGGGTAACCAATGATAAGTATATATGTACCGTACGAGTTTTGTGTGCGACGAACAAATATAAGGTTTATCGTTACTTAAAAAGATGGTACTGCAGATTCTTTGCATATTATTAATTTTAGCCAGCAATCAAATAGCAACAAATGAATTTGGCGCATCGTAGAATTTTTACGGTGGTTTATCGTATGGACGTTCACGACTGCTCTAAAAGAAAATTTAACGTGAGCTCGCGACAATAATAACCTGCAGAGATGTTGTGGTGCTGAAACCGATTTTTAGAAAATCTTGGACACTAAATTAAGTTTGCATGAATCCAATCGAAGTTTGGTTGAGTTCAATAAGACGCACTGTAATAGAAAAGAAAAAAGAATTTTTAGTGGTAATTTTTCATACGCCGATACGTGATACAACACCGTTATAATAATATTTAGTCATCCGAACGGCTCATGCACGCAAATATATGCTCAAGGTTTATGAGATTTTAAAGGTAACATTGACAATTAAATTAAAATTTCAAAAATACCATCATTTGTTAAGATAATTCTATCTTCAAAATAATAAATTTCAGGCAATATTTATATTTAACGTAATAGTTTTTCATGCAAGTTAAAATGTCTTGCAATAAAAAACTTGTTATGTAACTTATGCTATAAATTTAAATACGAAACATATTTATAACAACTTATTTATGTTTTTAAAGTTGAGCCAACGTCGATGCATATGCATATGTATATGTAGAAACATATAAATGTTCGTACAACTTTTACCATTGTTAGAATTTGTACGGTTCTTAACAATAATTTTAATTCTGCTCGTTTCGAAAACAAAGAGTTAATATAATCCTTATTTGAAGAAGCACGGGTACCAAGAACAAATATAGTTGGTAAAAAAGACGGCAGTAAAGATATAATTGTATTTGTACTTCGAATTTGAGCGATCGAATTCGGACGTATCGATACATAACCTTCTTATCGTCTATCTCTCGATCTTTATTTCACATTTTCAAGGATTAAGGTATCGCAAAATAACTCGATAGAGTCGCTTAAGCGACAAAGCGTGAGAATATAAATTTCACAATGAGTTATCTCGTACGTCGAACGCGAGACGCAAAAGCAAAATACAACCGTGTTGTGTTTTTCTCCTCTCTCTCTCTCTCTCTCTCTCTCTCTCTCTCTCTCTCTCTCTCTCTCTCTCTCTCTCTCTCTCTCTTTCTCGGTAACATCTCTATCTCTCTATCTTTCGCTGAAATGAGAAGTGTGGGTAATGGGTGAGCCGCAAGCGTTACCAACCGCACACCGGATCTCTTTGGTAGGGGTAAGTTGAGAAAGACATGCACTTTAAGGGATATATATGTACGTCTCTCTCGTTTGCCTCTTCTCTCCATCGCGATGCTTATAAATATTTCCGTATGGATTTTATTCCAATTCGCTGGGATTCGAGACCGACTGCTTTTCATTTATTTTTTGTCTTCATTTTTCTTTCTCGCGTTCTAGTTGCGTCGCTCGCGGTGGTCAGTTTAACCTTGCAACAGCGGGACTCAGAGAACGTTGACTCGGAGAATTCGAACGATTCGGTTTACCGGGAATCGGCGCGATCGTACCGCGCGCCGATATCAGTTGCTGAATTTATCCGGGTTCATATAATATTGTTTACCGCGTTTTCTCCACCTTTCACTATGACTTGGGTAGAAAATGTTACTACACTGGACTCACTGCTTGTATATAGATAAAGCATTTCGCTTTCAAGGATCTTAAAAATAAATTCTACTTTTACGACTGTAAAATTATTAACTTACTTAGAATGCAATGCATTTGGTTTTTATAAGCTGTAAAAATTATGCGTACTACTATATTGGATAATAAATATTCATCGTATATTTTCTATTTGGTATATCGTACTAATTTTTATCGAATATTATGTTACGCATCACGAACGTATAACCAGTCTGTAACTGATTTCGTTTACAATATTTATGCTTAGCTGATATCTCGTTTCGATTACTAATCATTAGACCGTCCATGTATTATACTATTTTATGAGTTTAAATAATATTGAATTTCGATAAACATCGAGTATCATGATTATTAATGCTATGATACAAAATCGACGAATCACCGAAAAAACGATCAATTTGTACACTTTCGGTGAGCCCACGTATATTCGTTAAATAAATCAATATTATATTATCTAACGATATAAGATTTTTTTTGTTTATTAACATTTGTTTAATAAAAATTCTAAAACAAATAAAAATCCGCGTATATATACCCTTCGTCGAAATCTCGTAGACTGAAATTGAAGCATTTGGTAATTTTTTCTAAGAAATTTCTGACGAACTTTCCGCTTTCTAATTTCCTTATAAATCTTTCAAAGAATATCGTTTCTAGCCGATTACATTCGCAGCGTACGCACGCGTTTCCTATGCAAATTACTGGTTACATTGTACATCTGCGACAAACATGCGCGCACATGCATAAATTATCTGTTGTTTTTAATATAGTAGCACATGTAAATTTCACCCCAATCCCCGAAATCATTTAGTTTTTATCTTTCGGATAGTTACATTAATTTACAACGAATTAATAGGATTATTATATATATATATATATATATATATATATATATATATATATATATTATAAATTCAAAAGCTTTTTCTTTGGAAAAGAATCATTGCGTTGGTTGCAATTTTTAACGTTTCGATTCGGAAACGCTTCATCGACGATACTTGTTCGCTTATACGACGTAAGACTTTTAAATATATTCAAGTAAAAATAACGAGCAATTTGTACGATTAAGCTAGTTCAATTGCATCTTTTTACAACTTTTATAAATTATAATATATTTTTTATTTTAACGAATTTATGATTATCATTCTTTTCAAATACGGATTTATCATAACATTGGATGGTAAAATCTTAATAGTACATACGACAATAAAAAAAACGAGTACACGTATACCCATTTAATATATAATTTTACAAATCCCAATAACATAATTAAAAATTAGCTTGTTCATTTTTTATATATATTGGATAAGTAACTATCAAAGCATATATTAATATATCATTTATTAATTTTATATTTCATTGAATTCTTCTCGATTAGGTTACCAGAATAATTAAGCATCGATATCTTTAGGTTTTAGTAATCCGTTCATTATATACTTAAAAAACGTACGAGTGTTTGTAATAAAACCGGAAAATTGAAACCTTTGCGGGAATAGAATGCAAGATTAGATATTTGTAACGTGTTAAATCTTCTAGTTAAGCAATGACACGCGAATAATGCTTTTAAGGAAAATTATCAGAATTTTATAATATTAAATATTATTCCAATACGTTTGATCACCAGCGAAAGATACGTTAAAGCTAAAATATTTGTAAGAATTTGAAGTATTTTTCCTAAATAATAATAAAATTTATTTGGAAAATATCGTAACAGTTTTAAAAGTTGGCGAGTGAATTAAATTAAACGTATACTTGAAAAAAGAAGACCCGAAATAACAAGATCTTCGTTTGAAAAAATGCGTCAGCGTGAAAAAATATTCGCGATATTCGGTACGTCATAGAAGAGGAAACGACAACCGAGCAACTGCTGTCGAAAAACAATTCTGTCGCTTGGATAAAATTGAATTTTTGTAAGTTGAATAATTTTAGGAGAGCCATTTACCGTACCTTGCAGTATACATCTATATTCCATCTTTTTTTCTCGTTTTTTTCTCGTTTTTTTTTCGTTTTTTCTCTTTTTTTCTCTTTTCTTTCTCGTTTCTTTCTCGTTTCTTTCTCGCAAAACACCGCAACGATATAAATTCAAACATCGTCTCCAATAATTACCAACGAGTTGCGAGTGCCGGAGGATGTCAATTATGAGTAGAAGCCGTTCGTGTCAACGATATAGATAGCAAGATAGAGTCTGGGTCGGAGAACCCAAAAGAACAAACGAGTTGGATAGAGAAACCGAGGGGAGTCGAGTTCGCACGCGTTTCGAACGTTGAAAAATCCGAGCGATGCATCGCACCCGGGCCGATTTATCAATGGCTAACGATTCGTCGAACTCGGAGGTGAAAAGGAACTAGCCTCGACAACTCGAATTCGCGGCATTAAAGAGGAGCCGCGCTTCGTGGTCGGTGAGTCGACGGCCGATGTGTATCCGCGGAGAGTGAGAGCGAAAAAAGAAACACGAGAGACGGAAGAAGAGCTTCGTTTCTCGGTGCCTAGCTCCCGGCTAAACGATAAGAAGAGAGAAAGAAAGCGAGACAGAGAGGGATAGAGGGAGGGGGGTGAGAGCTAGAAGGAACGAGAGAGTCAGAGTCAGGTAGGAGCGACGGAGAAGAGGAAAAAGGGTGGAAAGGAAAGAGAAAAAGAGCAGCGAGCGAGAGAGCGAGACAGGCCAATGAAGCTGCGCGAAAAGAAACAAGAGACGTACGCGCGGAGAAAAAGAGCGCCGGACTAATGGGAGAAGGCGAAGAGTACGAGAAAGAGGAAAGTAGAAGATATATATATAGAGAGAGAGAGAGAGAGAGAGGGAGAGAGGGAGAGAGAGAGAGAGAGATCGTGCGCGGGCGCGTGTGTAGACTCGCGAATGAAAATCCCCCGTAAGCAGTCCCGGTGCAAGGAGCGCATGCGCGCGCGAAAGAGCCTTGGGGGGGGTTGTATTCCAGTGCTCGGCGGAGAGGCCAACATGCGAAATACGCGATATCGAGGTAGGAAACGAGATACGACGAGGAGAGCTACGAAATCTTGACGGTCCTCTCGACCGAGTCCTGACCGTCAGCGCTCCGGCTGCTAAACTTACGAAACCGATGTACCTCCCTGCTTTTGAGTAACGCGGAACCACTCCAAACCAGACTTTTTTTAGCCTATTTTTAACCGGACATTCGCGATGGATTCATCCTCGCCTCTTTCGCCCTTTCCCTTTCGATCCAACCGTCGATAAATATCCAAAAAAGAGTGAGAACAAGAGTGAGCCGTAGTTTGTACGCACCGGACTCTATTCTTTCAAGACACGATTTACTTTCGAGATTTCCTTACCGAATTAACCAACAATGGCGTTATGAATTTCGCTACAAAGATGCGATTGTTTTATTTTTAAAACGAGAGTTGCCGCACGCGCGTATTTAGCATTCCTTTTGGACCGTGTACCGATTTACCGAGAACTGTACATTATTAATTTCAGAATCATGTGATCTTGTTGATCATTCTTTACGATCAAGGCATTTTACTTCCGTTATCGTTTCGTTAAATAAGATTTTTTTAATGATCTATTAAAAACACGATTATTTTTTCGTTATCTCGATTGTCTCGCTTCGATATTTGTTTATAATTTGCGTACATAAAACTACCTGGCCAATCTCAATATTTATTACTGGTATGATTTATATACAGATATACCTTTTTTTTCTTCTCTCACAAATTCTGTTAAATTTCCCCATTTTTCTTTTGCTTTTTTAACCGATATAAACTTATATTATAGATTTTAATAAAAAAAATTAAACGATAAGAAAATTTTAATTGTACACGATACGAGTAAACGACAAAATTGCAAAGTGATTTATTGAAATAATTTTTGAAAGAATAAAAATGTTTATCGCGTTTGCTTTTATTTTATTACAATTTATAGAAACTTATAGCGTCGTTTCTAGTATCAATTTTTATGAGTTACATTTTACATAAAATATATAAATTTATAAATAATATAACGTAACGGAACAATTACACTATTAATATTAATAATGTTGATAGAATGCGGTTTATAAAATAGTTCATTTACAATTAAAATTATTCCACTTAGTAAAGAAATTATTTATTGTCCTAAAATAGTTGTTAAACAAATATAAATTAAAATTAATTGAAAAGTTCTCGTTGATATAATATAAAATACCAAGATACATAAATGATTTAATAACGATATTTTTAATATAATTTTTCAAAACGTTATAATTTTTAAATTTATTAGAAAAAAATTAAATAATGTATCGAATGTCAAGTTTTTAATATTTTGATTCGATATCCATGACTTTATTATTATGATGTAATCTCTATAATATAATGTAATTTATGAATATATATTGTTCGTTTATTTTATAGTCATTATTACAACTTTGAAGACTAAATTCTTAAAAATAAACAACTAATTAATATTTTCACGAATTCATTTTTATATCATTTATTACTCGATTCTTTAAAATTAAAATATACATATAATTAACTATTGCTAGTTTCATGTAATTAATTTGCACATAATATTTTGTATATTTAGAAATGTATTAAAAAAGAAAACAAAAAACAATCCTTTAGTTTTAAATAGAGGCAATACATATAAAATAAATATAGAACCGATACTCGTTGAAATTAAGGTTTAACGATGTTCGTGTAGTAATTACGTTGTTTTTAGTTAAAAATTGTTTCTAAAAGTAAATTCCTATTGTATGAATATTTTACGTTAGAGTACTTTTATCCATTCGAAAAAAGTTAAATCTCGAATGAGAATAGTATAAAATTATTACAAACGCATGGATTGGATATGAAAAAATATACGCGTATGAATAGTTGGAAAATTCAAAATTAACATTCAATCAAAAATGAAACTGCTTATTAATTTTGCCAAAGAGTTAAAATGATCCATAAAGAATCGAACCGATGATCGATTAATGTTTGTAAAACTAAAAGACAAAAGAAGAAAAAATATTAGACTAATCGTCAATAATCGAGAGACTCACGGTCGAAAATTCGAGGAAAGAAAGCACGTGGTGCGACAACAATCGTAAATCCAACCAGATTCGAGATAGTTGTTCGGAAGGCGAAAGGAGGGCAAAAGACTCTGGGGTGTCGAGAGGGCGAGACGGACCTGGTCGCTGACTTTCCCGCGTTTAGAAAAACAGAAATATGGAAAAACGGAAAAGTAAGGAGAAGCGCGTGATCGTGGCGACGACGTCGTCGTGGCCGGCTCTGCACGCGAGATCGCTGGTGGGGGAGCGTTGCGCGAGGGCCGCTCCTCCCGCGGCGTCGATGTCGGCGGAGGGGGGATCGAGGAGACTGAAGCCGACGGCTCAACCGCGCCGCGACGCACCGACCGGCCTCAGTGCGTTCGTTCGCAAGATGGCAGACGGGCCGTACGCTGGTGAGTCGTCGTCGCCGTCGTCGTCGTCGTCGTCGTCGTCGTCGTCGTCGTCGTCGTCGTCGTCGTCGTCGTCGTCGTCGTCGTCGTCGTCGTCGTCGTCGTCGTCGTCGTCGTCGTCGTCGTCGTCGTCGTCGTCGTCGTCGTCGTCGTCGTCGTCGTCGTCGTCGCCGTCGCCGTCGCCGTCGCCGTCGCCGTCGCCGTCGCTCTCAGCCTCGCCCCCGCCACCCGTGACCATTACAGCGGCGACCCCAGAAGCGGGGGAAACCGCAAGGGCGGTCCGCGAACGACACAAACGATCCGCGGACTCGAGCAAGGACTCGCCGATGACGACAACGGTGGCGGCGGTGGCCCCGAGGCGCGGCACGAGGCTACACTCGGCCGGCGCTGTTCACGACTTGGATCACGCCAACCACGTCGTCACCAGCGGCAGCGGCATCGGCATCGGCATCGGCATCGGCAGCGGCAGCGCTGGCATCAAGATCGCGAGTGCGGTGGTGCTGGTCGAGCGCAGTGAGATCGCGACGATCGAGAGTCGCAAAAAGCTCAAGGCGCAGACCGGTGCGAATAGTAGTAATAGTAGTAGTTGTTGTAGCAATAGTAGTAGTAGTAATAGTAGTAATAGCGGCAGTGGTGCTGGTGCTGGTGCGACTGGTGCCGTGCTCAAGAAGGATACTAAGAAGGAGAAAGATAAAGATAAGGATAGGGTGAAAAGTGAAGAGGTGATGATGGTGGTGGCAGCGGCTGAGCAGCAGCAGCAGCAGCAGCAACACCAACACCAACACCAACACCAACAGCAACACCAACACCAACACCAACACCAACACCAACATCAACATCAGCAACAACAGCAACAACAACAGCAACAACAACAGCAACAACAACATAGTGGCCATCAACAAAGAAAGGGAACGAGGACAAAGGGCCAGACGCGCCTCACCTCCGACGACCTGGACGTCGGGCCCTGCGCCAAGAAGCGCTGCGCCGATCGATACGACAGCTCCGAGAGTTCAGACAGGTATGGGAAAGAGGCATCGCAATGCCGGACTAAACTTCGCCACTTCCTCATGATCTTTCCCTAGTGTGCAGCTTTTTACAATTTTTTTCTTTCTCTTTCCCTTTTTTTTTGAAGAAATTTACGTATTTACACGAATACGTTTGCAATGTGGCTGTCGCTACTTTGACCGGCGATTTAGTCCTAAATCGTTATTACCCAATATTTCAGCTGCGATTTTCACTGTGATATCGTAAACTTAGAATTCTGAAAAAACGATAAGAGGTATCGTTAAGAGCAGTCTAGAGTATGATTTTACTTCTTCTTGCTTGTTAATATTAGCTTCCGCTCTTGAGTTCTTTGTTGTTATGAAATTTTGTTATTCTTCGTATTGTTTTACTCGTTAGTAAGAACTACCTTCTTTTCTCGAAATCGTGCCTTCGATATTTACCCGTTCGAAATTAATTTTTTAAAGATAGAAAAGGTATGTTTCTTTTAAGTATTGTTCAACGACGAAAACGACCGATTACAAGTAACAGGAGTAATACCGTTGAAAAATATAGTTTATGGTTGGTGTTACAGTAGTTATTTATTTCAACGAACAATTCGGACCTTAAACTCATGGCAAGTGTA
Organism: Dolichoris vasculosae; assembly: GCA_018907195.1. Taxonomy (NCBI): domain Eukaryota; kingdom Metazoa; phylum Arthropoda; class Insecta; order Hymenoptera; family Agaonidae; genus Dolichoris; species Dolichoris vasculosae. Next base: position 7,513,192 of record JACCHY010000010.1, on the reverse strand, counting down.
ACGTAAATAAGGTAAGGTATACGTTTCCTCGGTATACTCTTCTATTTAATATTCATGAGTCGATAGAGACCTGGCTAAAGTCTGGAATGTTGAGAGAAATTATCTCCAAGCGAATAATTGCGAATTAGCTGGAAATAGGTCAAAGCTAAGTAGCTAAACGACTTGCATTAGTGGCTACGTATTTTAACAAGATAAAACTCAACCGAAGAGATGTCAATTATATTATAAAGCTATTATTTTTTATTTTTGTTGCATTATTTGCTCTTCAGGGTAAGCACGATACGGTACGTGCATACTGGACTTTTTAAATTGGATAAATGATGGAGTCGGTCGATTTCTTTAATTTTAAGTGATATTTCAATAATGATATACATCTCATAATATTCGGATCAAAACGAACGGATTACGTTTAAAAGAAATACATTTCGATTGCTGGTATGTTATAAAAAGAAATAATTCTAAATAAATACATCGCCGACTTAATTTTCTCTAATACTGTATATTTTTTCCTCTTTTTCTGCCCTTATCTCTTGGAAGAGGAAACAGATTTTTATCGCTTTATGCATGTTTTTCTCTCTTCTATAAGGTTTTCGTAACGTTATTTAATTTTGCTGCTTAATAATTTTTATTTTACTTTCTTTGCTCGGTTAAGCCAGCTCTTTGAGAAAATTATTTATATTCACTAATATTAGCATTACTACGTCAAATATTAATATATATGTATAAATTCATTTTTTTTATAACAATGCTGCGTCCAAATGAAAAATGAACAATTTTATTTAAAAAATGTTTCCGTCGCTTTCACCTATTTTAGATGATCATAAAATATTGTACAACTACCGAAGAAAACAGAATTAAATTTTAAACATGAAACTAGAAATATAACCAATCGATAAATGTCCTAAATAATCAAAATAAAACTACACGTGTTCATATTTATGCCGATATTCAGAAAATTGATTTACTCTATTTTATTTTTTTAATTTTCTATTTTTTCATGCATATGAGGAATTGTATAATGTATTAAAGCAGCTCTTACATCGCATATAATAAAAATAGATTGTCTAAAATCATTATTATCGATAAAAATATTTTTAAAGTTTTCAAAAAAAATTTTGAATAATGTAATTAAATTAATTTAGCTGATTTTACCACTCGAATAAATCAGCCATAATTAGTTTTGAAATTTTTAGTAAACAAAATATATTAAAATGATTTTGTAATCGATATCGATATTTTCATCATTGTACGCATTCAATTTTTAATTTATTTACAGTATATTAAAATAATTAAAAATCATAATGATATTATAATGCTATAAAAATGTAATATTTCAACTAGTTTCGTAAAATGTTTATCTTTTTTAATATAAGTTGCTTACTTGTATAAAATATTTAAAAAATTGTGTATAAAAAAACGCAATGATCAGTTTTAATTTCAAAGGGATTGTCGAATATCTAGTTTAACAAAAAAAATTATATCTTAATCAATAATTTGTATTAAAGTAACCATAATCAAAACAATTTTGGTATATATTAAAAATATATAATTTTAGTATTTTTAAAAATTTTAATTGCTATTGTCAGTGTAATTCGTAAAGAACTCGAGAAATCTAATCATCCATCCGTTATAAATAATGTACTAATTTGATCAATAATATCAAGTAAAAAAAGTTATTGAAAATATTTCGATACATACATATTTCATATCACTTCTCTCTCTCTCTCTCTCTCTCTCTCTCTCTCTCTCTCTCTCTCTATCTTTTTTCTTTCGAACTAAAAGAAATTTTTAAACCAACGCCCGTATTAGTATAAGATCCAAAGGCAAGGATCGCGCGTCTTCTTAAACCTCCTTTCAATAATCAGCGAATAGTAATGGCCGTATATCAATTTCGTTTGGTTCCCTCCGACCTCACCCTTTGACCGCGAGTTACCGAAGCGTGGGAAAATCGGGCTCTCTTTTTGTGGATTTTTCGCCGAGCCATCGATCGCACTTTTCACCGACGGCTCGCCGATATGGAATCGTACACGAGCTACAGCGAATTACGTGCAATGCGCAGAAGCGACAGCACGAAGACAATGCCCGGGATGTTAATTGAGATCGAAGTTTGAAATGAAAAGACGATGGGTACATGAGTCTTACGCGACCTTGGCAGATCTGCATATTTCCACGATTGACACCAGCCCCGCAAAATTTGCGTTTTTCTTTATGATAAGGGAAAATAGTAAGTGTTCACTTGGATTTTTTTGTAATTATCATTCTATATGGAAGATTATTTTACACGCGTTGCGTAAGTCAGAATGAAATTTTATACGCTCGCAAATACTAAGAATACTTGAATTACTCATATGAATTTTATTGATATTAAGATAAAAATTATTCGATGATTATATTACGTTATAAATTCAATTTAATCAATTTTCTTTTTAATAAATCTAAGCGAATGTTTTTATTATTATTACATTCATATCGTATAGTTTTCATTATTACTTCTATGACTTTATAATTCAATGTATGAGAAATATTTTTAAATTAAATAATTTCCACAAATTACAAGAGATAAATTTGTGATAAAAATTATATAATAAAAAATATGTAATAATTTACAATAATTTATGTTATATTATTAAACGATATTTATCTTAAAAAAATAAATAAAAAAATATTTTTTTTATTTGAAATAGAAAATAAATAAATGTTACATTAAATAAAAAATTTTAACCTTTATTAAATAGAAGTAAAATAAAAATTCAATGTAAAAAGCTAAATAAAATTTTATGAAGTTTAATTTCCATTTAGATAAAATGAATCATGTACTCATTGTACATGAATAACAAATACGAACTCATTTTTAGTTTAACTTTGTATTACCTAATTAGCTAATACAGTAACAAATTAATATTGTAATATGTAATTATGAATATTTAAGAGTTTTTAAAAAGAACAGTCGCTTTTTATTTGAAATCAATTTTCAAAGGATTCTTTTACATATTTTTTTGTATTACAATCGATAAATAATGTAAATTTCATTTTCAAAAATATTTATGGTAAAATATATATTACATTCTTTAAAATAATTATACATAATGTCATTTTAATTAAAAAAGTATACAATTATTTTGTATATTTATGTAATTGTTAAAAAAAGTAAATTTATATACCAATATTTAAATAATTTTTACTAATGTTAAATAATATTCTAAAATATAACTCATAGGCTAATTAACTAATTAACTTATAGAGATTCTTACTTTAAAATATATTTGTGTATAAAACTTCAAAATGATCATATACGGATCATATTCTAATTTTAACAATGCATAGTTAAAACGATTATTTAAGACCCTGAAAAATTCAATAAAATTCAATCCATTTTTAAGGCAATTTAAAAAGTTCAATTTAATTCTAGTCTGTTCGCATAAAAGCTAGATATTCAAGTATTCAAGTGAATTTACTTTGAATAAATTTTAGATTTAAATGAGAACAAATCGGTACACAAACTACTATCGTTATTAAACATAAATATATCTAGAAATAGACTTCATAAAACAGATTCAGAATCTTAAGTACCGTATATTTAAGAATAAATGTTAAAAAGTATTTACATCCTTCACGAATTGACAAATCCAAAGTTATAAGATACAATGTAGATTATAATATAACGAAAAAATTAACGAATAGATTTATAAATTTTACATATACGTAATATTTATAATTCGGTAAAAATTCAGTTTTTGTCATTAAAATTTCTATAATGTAAATATTTGTGAAACAAGAATTAATATATTTGTAAAATCAATTAAATATTTAGATTTGGGTATTTCAACCGACTTTGGAATGATTTTCAATACAAGTATTACGTTATTAAATGGTTTCGAACTTTTATACTTTGAACAAGGGCCTTAAAAAAGACGGAATAGACTCTTGCGCGAGGGAAAAGGTATGTCAGTGCAGAAAATCCCTACAACTATAAAATACTTAACGTACAGAGAGATACTGTATATTGTCCCTCAAGCGGTTTTGTACTTTAGAAAACTAACCGAACTGAGGAGATGGGTGGATTCCTGCATCGCCTTCGTTCCTCTTTTCCCTCGTGGATTCCACGGTACGTATACGCGCAGTCGGTTTATATCTCCAACTCCGTATCTGACCCTCATTAGCACCTTCGCGAATGTATTCCGCATTAGTATTCGTTCCTTTTTGTCAAACGCAATAAACTCGTCGTGTACAGCGCTTTTCAATGTTTTTGCCGGCTTTGATACATTAACCATACATTGTATTTAAATTCATCTTGTAAACAGGATTTCTCGGCAAAACTCTTGAGTATCTTTGCGACAAATTCAACAGATTCAAAATACATAATAAAGTCAGAGATATCTATCGAAATATTTTAACATGTACATTGTTGGTAAATACGTTAACTAAGCGATTTACCTATCGTATGGTAAAGTTAAAAACGCCGGTTGAAAGTTATTTTTAAAATATTTCCACATTCGGAAATTAAGAGTAATTTAAAAAGATAAAGCAAATACTCAATCAAGGACACTTACAAGAAATAGTTTGTTTTTATTATGAAACCCTATGTTCGCTGTTGTTGCTTTCTCAACTTGAATTATTGTCTCGATGAGATGACGAGGCCGAGTGACAATGCAAACTAATTCGTATATGTCTACCGTATTAGCAGACGAAGGAAAAATCGATCCGACGGGAAATCGCTTATCCAGTCCTTTGTTTACTTCGTTCAAAGTAAAAGAGGAAAAAAGAAAAAAGAAGCAGATAGAATGCGCATAAAATATACGAGAGTACATAGAAATTACCGAATTTAATCTTGCAACATTTACATGGACGAATGATTTCACTCGCTTAGAACGAATTCGTTACACCTTGAGCCGAGCGAACGTATTATTATTCCTCACGCAAAGACGCTCTCGAAAATAAAAAAGCCTATGGCGCGGAAGGGCGCCAGATTTTATACATAGAGCGATCGGTTAGGGTGATAAGCTTTGGAAGCGAGGTGCGTCCTTCTTCACCTCGGAGAAGATCCGAGTCGTTTTTCTGATGGAAACGAGGGACGCTCCATTCTGTTTCCCCTCAGTTAAATTAGTCCCTGGATTATTAATATTTATATATACATATATAAAAAATATAAATGCCAGTTTTGTGCAGACCGGAGAGTGGGAGAACATCATTGTGCACTTGTTAGTACCCCGTAGTCTTTAATACCGTTGATTTTTTTTATTCGCGTTTATGAGCTCATTCGATTGTATTGAGCAAAATGCGACATATTTGTTTTAAAAGGATTAATTTTTAATAATATACCGTAAGAAGTTGCTCTTTCCGATCTAATTGTGTCTTTTATTCAATAATTTAGTTGCAGTTAAGTTAATATTTGTATATGCAAGGTGGGATATCATTATTAGTATTTATTTACAATTATATTTGAAAATAATTTTTAAAATTGAGAAAAAAATTTTAATTTACTTTAAAAAGATATGTATTATTTTCGAATAAATATTACATTAAGTTGAAATTGAAAAATATTATAACTGCAATATTTAATATAAATACTGAAAAAATTATCATTTATAATCAATATTTTATTTGTATAAAATTTGAGTGAATACACTATTTACAAAATACAATAATATGTATATTTCTCTACAATATGCAACAAATATCAAAATATTAAGCTTTGATTTTAAAATATAAGAATCTTACTTCAAATTTCTAGACATTCTGTAGAAAAGTTCTAATTTCTTAAATTTAAAGACATATCGATTCAATGTACAAACTGATGACGTGCAAATTGTTAACATGAAAAAGTAGTCTATTTTATTCTAATTTTATCGTATAACGTAGAGACAAATTAAAAAGATATGACCCATGTGTCGATGATTCATCCCAAACACGAACTTTTTCAATGATTGCGAAAAAAATCAACATTAAAGCTAAAAATTGCACTCTCATATAATTATACACGGATCCGCGGCGATAGTCGATAGGATGACTATATCCACGTGCTGTATACAACATAGCACTGACGATAACAGTTTATGACTCTCTCTCCTTTTACCTTTCTACCTTTCACTTTTCTTTATAAATGTCGTACATCGTTTGGTCGTCAAGTGCGTACAGGAAATGAGTTTTTCAATGAAATGCCCACATACGGTTGAAGACGTAAAAAGAACGAAGTTTTTTAACTTTGATAATATACGATTCTCGGTACACTTTTTTTTTAAACATTACTGTTTATTCTAATTAATTTGTTATCATTTTACTTCTAAATAAACTACTTTTTTTCATTTTCGATGTTTATTCCAAACACTGTTATTTAATTATTACAAATAAACTTTTTAATACACAATATTTTATTTTTTAATAACTTATTTACTTACTAAAAATATAAGATTATAGATCGTGAAATATTTTTTATATTTTATTTAAAATTGAAGAAAATCAAATGTAATTCATCAATTAAGTCTATTGAAGCTTTTTTTACTTTTTCATAATATATCTAGATAAGTAAAAACTTGTTTTATTTTATGAAAATAAGCGATGTAGATAATAATATAATACTGGATATCTTTACAGAGTTAAATAGTTAATATAAGCTTAATTTAAACGTAAAAACGTGACATTTTAATAGGATTAATTAAAAATTAACAAATAAAAAATTTTAATGATGTATACTTACAATTAATAAAAACTCATATCATTATAAAATTTTATCGCAAAAGCAAAAAATTATTTTTTATTAAATATATATTAGAATCAAGAAATTAAAAAATATACAGCTTATGGAATTTAAGATTAACTATAATTAATATCTATCTCGGTTATCGGTATTTATCTCTATGTTTTGCAGCATTTATGGCAGCTAACGCGTAGATCACATTAAAATCAACACATCCATAATATAAATAAACCGTAAAATCTTTTACTTTGATTTATAAAGCAAAAAATGAGCTTTTTTCGCGAATCAATTGTTTCGTTCGAAACAACAAATAATCGTATGAATACAGGGAAGTGACAGAAGCATCACTGTATGAAAACTCTGTGCTTGCAGGGGCTGATAAAAAACGTATACGATGAAAACATAAAAGTTTGTCATCAAGTGATAACGTCGCTGCCACACATTTATTGTGATAATGCATCGCACCATCGGATTACGAAAGTCAGAAGGAATGCAAATAAAAGACTGATGAGCAGAGGGTTAGAACGTCGTGCTTCTTTTAAAAAAGAATTTACATGGAAAATAAATTTATTCGTCATCGTTTGAAAGAGGCGTCTCCTTCTGTTGCTGCCTTCATTCTTGTCGAATCAACGATATCCGAAACTAAAACAACCAATTTTATGCAAATGCACGAAGTGTCGATTAGGAGGAAACGGTATTGAAATAAAAACCTAGCAATTAAATGTCGTGGAATTTTTTTCAAACTACTCTCGAGTGTGAATTTTTTCCATTTTCTTTTTATCTAACAAACAAAACCACTAACCGATCGACGAAATCGCAGTTTTGCTATATTTGTGTGAAAAATTGCTTAATTGATATAAGTGAATATAAAATTGTTTCAATTAATTCTATTGAGATTCGTTATGTTTTCTAATTAAAAACTTTATAAAATTTCTAAAACATTAAAAATTTTATGATTTTGATTTGAAGAAATTGATATGATCTATATTATGTCGTCAAAATTACAATAATTCTTAAGGAATGGACAAGTAAAATAAATTACACAACAATTAAACTTTATAATTATATTCATATTTGTATAAAAAGGACGATTTAACCTTTTCCCGATAAAAATACATGCATTAATAAAAAATTATCATCTGCAATGAATGTTGAATGTAAGATCACGTAATTTTGAATTTACAGACAAATGTAACATAAATAATAATCAATCGCTATCACTTAAAAAAATTAACTATTACATTTTGATAATACGTTATTAACCTTTCTTCTGTTTATTTTTCAAATATTTATAATTCGTGTTATCGATAATATTTAGTTCTTAAAATTACTTTATAATAAATTATTAAATAATCGCTGTATTTTACATTATTTATTGAAAATGTAATGTCACCGACGGTAATAGTTGAAAAGAAAAATATGAAAGAATAACATAGAAGGATGAAAAAAAATTCGAAAATTGCAAAACGTGAATAGATCTTTGAAGCCTCGTTCCTGAATCTTATTATGAATCTCTGACAGGAGATTAATAGACGTCGCATCATTATCTTGTTTTCTCGTGATATGTTGCAATTGTACTTTTTCTAATCACTAATGGAACGACAAGGTATTAAAAATGGGTCCACTTTTAAACTACAGAAGCCCTTGACGCGTCCTTCATCCTTCGTTTCGTCCCTTCAATCGTACCATTGTTATTGTTGCAAGTTCGTATGCTTCTTCCTCTTTCATTTCTCTGATATACATTTGTTCGCGAGAGTAAATATTATTTAAAAAAAAATTTAATATGTTCATGCCACTCGTCTTACTTAGAATGTATGCTTTCCATATTAAACCGAAGTAAAAAAAAATATTATTTGAGTTTATTTTGTTACGACGGTTATTCATTTAATTTTCGAGGAATGTCAATACCATAAACCAAAAATGATTGATTCCACGAAAAAAACAATATACCACACGAATTATACCGATATTTTATTTTTTGTTTACATTATCCTGTCGAATGTATGAAACATATTCTTCTTTGAATATGTATATGTCTTATGGAAATTTTAATAGCTTGAAATTACTTTTAGAAATTAAGTGAATGGTATAATTCTTTAAGTTTAAAATATATTCGGGATATTCAACAATTCATTAGTCTGTGTTATATATAAAATCCTAGAATATCTTTATTTTTAATTTAAATATCCATTATTTGTATTTAAAATAAATTATTTAATTCATAAAAAATTCTAGTTTATTAACCTACCATATTTATTCATTTATTTATTTATTTATGGATGTAGATTAAAAAACTTTGACTTCTAATTAATAGATTCGACATATATTTGTCTAAGAAAATAAAAAGATCGTATAGTAAATGTAAACTTTTTGATTTACATAATATTTTTCTTTTATACCACTTTACTCGGCAACATACAATATACAGGGAAATATAAAATATATGTTCACAAACTTGAAACAATTACTATTATGTAGTTTAATTAATTATGTAGTTGATTATTTGATCATATAAAATAATTATGTATATCGATTGCAAAAATTTTTAAATTTTAACTTTATATGCTGTTTATAATGAAATTTTATTTAAATATTTTTTAGAGTACTACAACAAAAATGTAAATACATAAATGAAAAAATTTGTATACGTATAACATAAGTTGTATTATCCTTGATTCGCTTGAGATACAATATATGTTATAGTTGCTCATATTTATGTAATTTTTTAAATATTAATGTAAAGACTAATTTTAATTATATTAAAATAAAAAAATAATTTCGAGGGCGAATGTTATCTACTATTAATAATGAGTTCACGCATGCGCGCGCGCGTGTACGAGTAAATAAGGTTTCAATAAAATCATGCAAAATTTCTTTTCGATATTGATTTATTTATTTGACTATTACTTCGTACTTTCTTTAAAAAGTGATTATATTAAAATTATTTTTTAAGTGAGATTAAAAATAGTTTTAGCACTGTATAATAAATTGTTGATATGAAAATATATCTTTTTTTAAATGAAAGAATTTCTTTTACTGATGAACATAAAATGTGATTTAATTCGATTTACGTTTTGTGTAAAAAAATCTTCATTGCGTAATTACGTGGGTTAGGCATAATTAATAATTGGTTATATATTCTTTTTAAATTTACTCTTCCCTAAATAAATATATTTATAATATTCTAATTATAAATTAGAATTAATAAATATTATTTTTAAAATAATACAATAATATTTACGTGTTATAAATATTATTACTTCTTTTTATTAATATTGTTAAAAACATACTAGATCAAAGTTTTAATTTATGCGAATAATTATATACTTAATTGAAATTCATTATATATAATAATAATCATATAAAAAATAAAATAATTTTTTGTAATAATCTATATACCGTAATATATGTATATTAAAATATACGAATACAAATATTTCATATTTAATATTTACGTAAAATTTCTATTGAATTTCTTGAATTTATATATATATATATATACAGAATATACGCGTTTAAAATATTTAAATAGGTAATAATTGTGCCAGTACTGACACATATTTTATTAAAATAGTTGTGAGATTAGTAATCACAATTAGAATATACACACATGTACAAAGAGAAATTATAGACAATTTTCACATAAAGTTGAACAATAAAAATTAAAGAGTTTGCAACTAGAATTAAGCAAAAGAAAAGAAATTATTGAACGTCACTTTACATTGAACTAATCTTCTCTTTCACTAAAGTATGAATTACTAAAAAAAGTAATAATCTTCGACAAAGTAATAATACAGGTACACCCAATTTCTGATTCCGCCAAACTCGGTTTCTCTGCTTTTATTTCTTTTTTCATTTGCCCATTTCTCATCCTTCTTCTCTGAGCACAACTTGAAAGCATTATACTGGACAGGACGATTTTAGGGTGTGCAATCCTGACCGTAAGCTTGTTATACCTTCCGAACGGGTTTTCTTCGTCGATTAAACGTCGCCCAGGCTTTTATTTTCTTTTATCGCATGGATAATTTATTGTGAATGTGTGATTGCTTTCTAATAAAGCGGCTACCTGCTCCTCTCTTCTCAAATGAAAATTGCCACGTCATGTGATTTTTGCTTTTGTCTTATTCTTTTTCGTCACTGCATTCCATTCCTTGGATAAACTGAGTTATAATTGAGGCACAGCGGGAAGTCGATGGACTCCTTTTCCGTTTCTTACGCTGTTTTTTTGGACAGCTCAGAATATTTGACACTTATACAATTCTACAGTCAGTTGTGTCTATAACCAAGACCCGTTTTTGTTTACAAGATTTTTTACTTAAGTCCGTTTTGCCCGAGAATATTCGAAATTTATTAAAGTTTTCTTGAATTTATCGTCCTAACATTTACTTGTTAGAATTATTTGTTTCATTCGAAAACTTAAATATATAACGGAAGTCATAAAACATTCATAAATATTTCAACTAAATCCGTAAAATTATATTGTACTTTGAAATTTTAAGCTTTGCTATATTTTTTACATCAATTTACAGATTTAGTAGATAAGAAATTTTTTTAAAAATAAATTATTGCTATTATTAAATAACTTAGACATTTATAGTTTTTAATTATAAATTTTTTAAATAAATAGCTCTAACGAAGTAATATTTTAAAAATTAATTGCGTTAAAAATACAATTTTTAACTCGTATTGTTATCTTACATTTATGGAACACCTTTAATCATAAATAATACATCTTATCGATGTTTAAGAATTAAATAAAAATTAAATAAAAATTAACCGAATTAAAAACATGCGTAAAATTAAGAAGAGTATTTCAATTCAATTTTCGCGCACATATTAAAATATTCAGTTGACTAAGTAATTCATTACTTTTATTATTTATTTATATTCATAAATAAAAATAAAATCTTATTAATGAGTGAAAATTGAAATTATAGATTTTAAATAATCAAAAAATTTTCATAATACATAACTAAATGCATAATAAAATTCACTTAAAATGAAATGAATCAAGTATATAATACTGTATAATCGATCTAAAAACTTGTAACTAAAAAGTTGTAATATTCAACTCGTGAAAAAGTTTAAATAAGGTCGTAAGTTAACTCGATGTCACTTACTTTTTATAAATTTATAACTTATATATTTGTAGTTAGACGATCGCTACGTAACGACAAAGTAAGTTTCGAAGCGCAACAGAAACAATGATCGTCTTTCTAACGTAATCGTAAATTTCAAATGTGTACATTAGACGCTTGTTATCCTAGCACCAAGGACTTTTTTCTAGTACACCGAGAACTATACTACACCCCCACCAGCGAGGAGGAAATACCTTTCGTCCTCTCCAAGCGCTCGATCTTAGTTTTATCGACGTAGACTCGGAGCGAATCGATGCGTACGGTTGATGTGCATGGCGAGGGGCGGACTTACTAATAAAGTTGAATTTCGAACAGTTTTGCGTTTATCGCGCGACTCCCGCATCCTTGGTCGCAACGGCTCGTGTAGCTTCGACCGTAAAAGTGAAATTATTCGTAAATGGGTCGCTGAACGGGGCAAGTCATCTCATGAGTTTGCACGAGATGCTCGACGAAGAAGCGGACCTCGCTCGGAAAACTCGAGTAAGGGTTTCCGAATTGATATGTATAACATCGGCATAACGTTGGCCGAACGGTAATGACGTGAGGCGCGAAAGCGACACGCCGTACAATCGGTACGCATTGCTAGCCGAGCTTTCTAATTTCGAATTGAAAAATGCGAGAAGTTACGAGCACATCGAGGAGAGTTCCTACATGAGAAAATATGCACAAATGCAACCCGCGATACCTCGTTCCGCTTCTCGCTCCACATCCCCTCCACGAGCCACTCAAGAGGCCGTCGTCCTGGTCGGACCTCCTCGAGTTCCTCGGAGCGAGTGAGCAATGACTGCCTCCTAAGCGCACGCTTGTGCCTGTTTTATTTTTGCAGTGCCATGCTTTTGCGTTGGGAGAAAGGAGATTGCTCCGCCATTGTTTTGAGTGCAATGAGAATTTTGACTCGACGAGTACGAATCCGACGATCGACTACCGTAGGTCAGAAAAACTAGAAAGAATAGATTTTAATTGGATGTTCATGAACTCGCGAATATTCGCCGAGGTTTTGACCTGCGATTGTATACTTGTATTAACGCCTGATTTATCGTACGTTTTCCATACCTTAAGGCTTTCCTCTCGTTTCTTTTCTTTTCTTTTACCGTTCTATCCAAGTTCCTGTACGCTTCAAAGGGTAATATAACTTCTATTCGTATTTTTGGAAAAAGGGAAACAACTCGTAAAAATTTTTCTGGAATAAATTCATAATGTAACGATTTTATTAAAAATTTCATATAAATATACATATTTTAAAATAAAATTTTCAATCTAAGCTCGTATCTTTTAGTTATTTTTTTAATATATAGTATTTTTATAATATGGAATAATTGTTTATTAACTTATTTTTAAAACGTAGACAAAATTTTTATTTTATTATTTTAAAATTTATATGTAGCGTTGATTATGGTCGTAAAGAGATTACAAGTTTAAGTAGGTAATAAAAATATGTTTATTCATTTTAAATCCTTATACTTGCGTTTCATAAAATCATAAAGTAATTTATATGTTTATACAATAGTTAAAAATTAATAATAAGATTATACCAAAAATTCAATATATTGGTTCAATAAAGTGATAAATTAGCCATTATAAAGTTATACACGTTAATAAAAATTAAAGTTGTAAAGTTTCTCTTCGATTTCTAATTTTTTATGAATTTAATTTTGAAAAGTATTTCAAATATCGTATAAAAGTGCAATAATTTATTTAGTAAAAATTCATTAAAAAAGTTTTATTAATTATTACTTTAATGCTTCAACAAAGTAAAATAAGAAGTATATTTATATAATAAATATTACTTAAAGTATTGGTAACAATATTGTAAATATTAAATAGCTATAAAAATCAATACAAAAATTATTTCAAGGGTGAGCTTCATTTAAATTTATTTTTTATTATATTTAATGTATATTTATACATTTATTTCGTTTCAATTTTTTCCATTTTCTAACCGATATTTGATAAATAATTATTTGAAGTGAGGAGCAGTTTAATAATAATAACAGAAAAGAATTCTATGAATCTATCACAATATAAAATTTTTATTTATTGAAAAATAAGACGATTAAAATAATTTGAAATTTCAATAAATTAATATTTAATTAAGCTATTCAAAAAATCAAGAATGAATAGAAAAAACTTTTAAAATCTTATTCCGATGTCCAATGTTCAAAGAACTAGTTGACTGCAGTTTTATTCCGTTTTATACGTGTATTAAAAATTTAATACGAAGAATGGATCATTAAGTTCATTTAATTATACATAAAAACCCAACGTTGCTTTTTATAGAATTTGGCTTAACAGATATATAGAGGAACAAAAATCGGAAAGTCGTGCTATACGTACATATTAATCATTATTTAATGTCTTTACCCACGTATATTATTTTTATCTGTCCAAACGAAGATTAAGCATTGATTATTGTTGAAATAACACGAATTCTGAATCAAGTAGTGCTATCTTCGTTCAACCACGGAAGTTTTCATGCGAGTCACCCACTACTCGTTGTTTCCTTTGAAATTATCGGATAATGGCTGGCTTCTACTAAAACCTTCTAATAAAAGAAACATGATGCAAGTATCGAGTAACTTTCTTAGTTCGTTAAAATAATAAAATAAAATTAATAATATTTTTTTTATGATGAAAAGTTTATTGATTTGAATAAATTAAGACTATTTGTAGTTGATACAAAATCAGCATGAATTATATTTTAAACTAAAATAATTAAATGTAATATGAGATGTAGAGCGTATATCAAACTGTGAATCATGAAAGTCAATAAATTCCCTTACATCAAAATAATGTTGCACCGTGATTATGTCGTTGTTATACGTATAAATTTATTCGGAATGATAAAAATTTTTTAAAATAATCAAGCTACTATTTATTCTAATTTTACTTTTTATTAATTTATAATAGACAATACCTAGCGTTTACTTAAATATAATTAGAGAACAAAAGTTTCCATTTTTTTCATAAAGTGTATATTTAAAATTACGAAGAAATTTATTCAATGATCACATAATTTAAAAAATTTAATATTCTAATTAATTAGTGTATTTTATTATTTTTTATCATGAAAGTTTAAATATGCTACGGCTGAAAATTTTTGTGGCTAAAATTCACGATCCAGAATAAAATTTAATCGTTTATGAATTATGACTGCTAATTATTATATAAATTAAAACTGATATTATTTTCTTTCATTTATATAAAAACGTTATATAAAGTTTTTGTACTCACGTTCGAATGATATTTTCTATATATAATTATTATTTATATTTCGAACAAGAATGACTAATAATAAAACAACAAAAATATATTTAAATATTAAGTACGATAATTTCCATAAAACTTTTTAATAACAAAATATTATTAACATTACTTTGTGAATAAAAAAGAAAAAGAGGTTAAAAAAATTAGTTAATATTTTTTGAAAAATAGATATAATATTTATAATTAATGATTCAATATTCAAATATTTTTAAATGATTATCAAAAAAAACTTTATTGTTATAATTAATAAATTTATATTGTGTAATATTGTGTATAAAGTTTTAAAAAATTAGATAATTTGAAGGAGACCGTAAAAGAGAAAAAATCTATAGAAGAAAAGGACCAGAATGTGAGGAAATCGAAAAATGTATACTGTTATTCGTATCATTACCATCATCGAAAGTCTGTTAGCATAGACGTGTAATTTCTAATTATTCTAAGTTGCAATTAAACAGTGAATATAACCTTACTTTTATTATATGTGCAAACGCGAACATATGTTTTTTAATAAATATTTTCTAAACACTGTATCATTGATATTTACTTAGAAATGTGTGAACGATAATTTTTAATTAGTCAATAATGTAATAGATTTTCCATATTTCTTATGATTACATTTACCAAATCAATGTATAATGATTATACATTTTTATTTATCGGGTTTAATACCATGTCTACTTAAATACCAAAGCCTTATTCACATTATAAAACAATAAATTAATTAAAAATTAACAACTAATAATTTGGCATAAGAAGTTGTATGGAAAACTTCTACATTGAAAATATTCCTCGAAAAACAGAAAGCTAAGTTTAATTAAGAAAACTAATCGACATTACCCGTATTTATTCAATAGTTTATTTTTAATATACAAAAATTGAAAATAAATATATTTTAGAATAATTATAGTTTATATTTCTTTTTAAATCGCTTAGCAAAAATACATAAATTATTTATAGTGAAATATTTTGGTTAAAGTTTTATATCAGATAAAATATATTAACCTATGTTTTTAGAACGTAATATTCATTAAGTCGAATATTGATATTATTGAGCATAATTTTAAATAGTTCCTGTTGAACTTATTATTTTCGAAATATGAGCTTTATTTTTAATAAAAAAAATGTAATGGTTTATAAGAATACGAATTTTATAGACAAAGTGTATATTTGCAGTGTAATTTTAATAATCACTTATTAGAGTAATATATAATTTTTTTTGATCGATATAAAGCTATGACTATCTTAAGCAAAAGATCGCAAATGTGACATCTTGAATGTTAATCTCGAAACTGAATATTTAGATTTGGAAATTCTGTAAGATTTTCGATTTACAAGAAGATTGAAATAAAGTACATGTTATAGTAATGTTTTCATTTTAATTTTATATCCAAGTAATCTCCAAGTATGTGCGTGAACTTCCATGCATTTAAAGTTACTTTCTAAACAAATAAGCAAATAAAATTATATACCATTCTTTTTCCTTGTTCATGATTTTTACATCAAGATTTAATGTATTGCTGGTTATTTATTTAAAACGGTGTAAAAAGGTTTGGGTACAAGATTATTTTATTTTTAATTAAATGTCATCACATTCTATTTTTAATTAAAAAGTGATAATCTCATGTATCTTATCTAATACTTTGGTAGGAATTTGTGAATAATTCGAAGTATTTAATTTGTGTAATTTACTTCATAATAGTCATTGTATACTCGCGTTCAGCTGTTTTCGCAACTGATTACCCGTAAAAACACAACAATAAATTCTTGAGATTAAATCAATTAGGTTTTTTTTCTTGGTTCTATCGCTTGCTCTACCTTATTCGAAGGCTGTGTTTTATAATTCGAATGAAAATATTTTTATTTTCGTTTTTAAATTGTAACGCAGTTAACTCCTTAAAATTACTTGACATTCGTTTGAATTTTTTTATTTCCTTATTTTTCGTTCGTTAATATTATGTATTTAAACTAGAATTAACCTTCTATAACGTCATGATTTTAAATAATTAATAATTATTTTTAATATTTATTGAAAAATTATTTTTATTTAATTTAGTATAACATAATACAATTTATAAACAAAAATACGTATTTGGAAGTTTTTAGATAAATAATAAACATTTAAAATGCTTTCATATCTAATAATTGTAGCATGATTTAAAATTTTTATCGCTTTTTTATTTTTAAAATTTCATCTTTTTTACTAATAGCATATTTTTTCTTGAGAATATAATATAAATAAACTTGTCTATGAATTTTTATTTCAGTATTCGAACGTATTATTCCACAAAATATTATTACTTATAAGTACACATTCGAAGTTTATCGTAATTATAAATTTTCTTGGATTTAAAACTCTTTAGTTAAGTTCACAAATTATAGCAAATACTGAGTTATTTTTCGCTTATGACTCATTGTACAATCGATAGTCACGTGTGTGTCTATAATTATAAATTTTAGAATACTTCATGTATTTGTTTACTTATAGATACCATCTACGGGTCCATTTTATTAATAATCTAAATATTTATACGTGATGCCCTAAATGTTTGAAAAATATCTTTACGAGACGTATGAATCTGGTAACTTAAAAGTCGCAAAGCGTTCGTGATAAATGTTAAAAGGCTGTTGGTACTGTTTTGAAGATGCACAAAGTATGGTCAATTGCGATCTTCATTTTATCGCTTGGTCAAATAAACTGAAGGTTAAGCGAGCAACTATGAAGCATAAACTGCGCGAGTATTCGTAAATCGTGCGTCGCGTAAGTTTCCAGAAATTTGGTTTATTAATAGGAAAAATCCTAAAGTAAAACGATATGCTTCGAAGCAATATGCTAGGTAAGGAAGGCCCTGGAACCAACCTCATTAACCGCGTGCATGTAGATTCAGTCATTATGTAATTTCTTCATGTTAGCCCATAAGTTTTCAAGCGAGACTTGTTGCGCAAGTGAAGCGGACAAACGAGGGAGTCCAAAGTGCAGGAAGGGTGTCCGCGACGCGTCGGTATTGATCCGACGCTGGTGCATTGTGTCGTTGTGCGTCTCCATCCCACGATTTCGCGGAGCCAGCGTTGGCCGGAAATCGTCGGATGTCTCGTCTCGTTTCATCTTTTCGTTGTCTGAGAAGTTCTATCCTGTAGAATTTTTCCGAACGCGTTACTGTGTTGCCTGCGTGGAAGCACACGATTTTTTCATAAAATTTGTCGTGTTTGATGTACGCTAAAGCTTTGTCAATGAGTAATCGTGATAAAAGCAGTAATCTTGCCCTTGATAACTATATCTTCATAATTATTTCTTTTTATTATAATTTATAAAATTATAGCTAATAATTATTTTTTTGTTTTAGGTAAGTTATATTTCTTGAAGTCAACGTCGTTTACGTTTTTTTCAAAGGTTGTAAGTATTTTAAAAAGAATCATTTAAAAATTCTACGTTGGTAACTCAGATTTTTTAATTTGTTTATATAAGATAATTATGTTATATATTAAAATTTAGAAAAAGGTAAAGGATATTTTCTAAAGTAAATTAAGACGCGTCATTTCGAATTTGAATAAAAATTGTTTTATCGTTTTAATAGCTGTCTTTGTACGTCATTAAATTAATTTCAATGTTTAAAGTAAAAAATCGAATTCATAAATACGTATAAAAAATTTATTTTTTCAAATTTATAAATTTTATAATGCATGATTATAAAATATATTAAAAATGTTCGATAATAAAATTAACTTAAAAATACATATCATGAAATTTAAATAATACAAACGTACATGATGATATAGGTTATATTTATGTAAATGTTGGGTTTTCCCGATTAAATTACACGTATAAACGTAAGAAGCCGGAATGATTAAAACGTAGTTTTATTGTGGGGAAACTAGAGTACCATCGTTATTCGTACAAAGTCTGGAATGACTAAGTGTAATTATATTTAATAGATTAGGATTAAGTATTTGGGTACAGGTAATTTTTCCAAGAGATTACCTCTTATACAGGTCTATACACGAATTTCGGTCTTGCATAAATAAATTAAGATTGAAGATTATTATTATCTTTTGGATTAAGCATAGAATAACTGGAAACACTAAATGTAGCAATGACGGTACGAATTTAAATTTAATCATGCAACACATAGAATGTTGAAGCTAACGAAATCAACAAATATATTGTATTTCTACGCACAATGCAAAGACTCGGTAATATTTTTCAATCTATTGTTAGACATAATTTGACCACTCGGCAGTGAATTTACAATAATCATGAAAATATAAACGCACAAAACACGTATAGACGAACAACCTCGCGTTTGAATATATTAGGGAAAATGTCTGTTTCTGTTCGTATTATCGGGGCACAATGAATTGCAGATATATTTTCCAACGGATGATGGTGCATGAGATGTCTCGCGACTGAATTACGTAAAATCCTAATTTTCTGCAGCGACACGATACAATGATGCTGCATAGTTTCTAACTCGAGCGAGCGGCACGACTTGCGCATGCAGTAGCATAAACGCGAACTCCTTCGTCTGCTCCCCTTCCAATGTTCTTTCCTTCTCTCTCTCTCTCTCTCTCTCTCTCTCTCGTCTTCTACTCCGGCAGCTTATTATAGCGTGGCATTGTGCGGGCAAGACTGATTTCAAGGTGGTAGTCACAGCGAGAACCTCGAACGCGCTCCATTCTGCATTTGAACCAAAGTTTCAACTCCTGTGATCGCGAATATAAATTTTTATTATCATAATTAACTTATGAAATCTTTCGTACATTCTCTCTTCAATAATCAAACGAAGAAGGACAATAAGTGACGACTATAAAAAACAGGTATCACACGCATTAATTAAGAAACATCAATCACAAAGTAAAAGTTTCGATAACGTAATGCAACGACATGACATTCATACGGATGCTGGGATGAAAGGTGTGATCATAAGGCGCAAAAAAAAAGCGAGTACAGGGAGAGAATATTTTCTGAAGTTGTTAACGATTAATCGCTTTTTCTGTTTTCGCTCTCTTTCGAACGTATCGTAGGCGTATGAAAAAAACGGCGGTTTTGACGCTCAATTTCCTTTCGATTCTTTTTCTTGCGATCCATAAATTTACCGTTAGCTTACATCAGCGTCGCTATTATTGATTTAATAGAACGTAAAGTTATTTTTAATTCAAAAAGATTGCAGGACTTTTATACGTTTATTATAGGAATGTCCTAGTCGTATTTCAGTTTGTTAAAGATTTATTATCGTCGCTAAATCGATTATTATATGCTCGGTTCGCTATTTTCTTAACGATCGTCTAGTTCATGCTTTATCCAAGGTTCCTCGTTTTCTCAACTAGCCGCGGACAGAGTCTCGTTGACCAAGGATGACCTCGACGAAGCATCATCCCCTCTTACGGGGATTAGTGGCGCGAAAAAATACCGTTCAGTCGAGCGGCTGTGCACTCGTAATAGCATACGCGGTACGCCAATATGTCTTGTATAAAATGTATCCTTCGCACTGGCACGAGGCTAAATCGCACTTTCACTTCTAAGGCTGGTGAAACAAAAAGCACAGGTATGACTGAAAAAAAACGCACTCGAATCGAAGATCGTAAATAATTTTTTATGGCGACTACATTGTAGCATCGGTAATAGTTGAATCGGTTCTACTACCGTTGACGTTGTTTTCACGAAGATTAAAACATCAATAAATGCTTGCTTACGATTGTTCATTTTTATTATAAATATAACGAAGAAAAATGTCAAATTATTCGATTAAGGAGATTTTATGGATAATAAGCATTTGAAACGACAGCATATTATTATTGCTTAGGCTATCGAAAGAAATTTGTAACGAATGTCGTTTGCCAATACGGTTGAGTGTCGACCTAGTATATTATAGGGTATATTATAGGAGAAACATTAAATTTGAAAAGTCACGATAAGTAAATCGAAGTAAAAACAGTAACGTGCGAGCGCCATGATTGCGTTTCCGTGTAAGGGACCTGTATTTGCTTATGAGTATGTTTATGTTTGTTGAAAAGTTATCTTAAAACACATTTGAATTTTTTACTGTACGAAACTAAAGAAAGAGAGATCTAAAATACACAATTGTATATAGTTACAATATGACTCGAAGAATTTAAATATATATATATTTGGTGTGCAATAAGTTTTAGAAAACGTAAGATATTGCAAAAAATAATAACGTGAAAATAATCAACAATTTAATTATTAATGGAAAAGGCATTATTTAGTAATATAAAAGTATAATTTTGCCAGATTTTTTTATTTTATATTAAAGTTTATTTGAGCATAACAGAGTTATAAAAATTGCTTGTAATTAAATAAAATTAAATACTTCTGGTTAGTAAAATATTAATGAAACTAATTATTCTCGAATATTTGTATTTTATCTCTTTGTATCAAATAAAATTTAAGATATTGATAAATTATGTACTGCCAAAATACTGAAAATAATCAATTAGTTGTTTTGAAACGGATTGTTCATTAGTTAATTCTAGAAATTCATCATTTTTTTAAATTAAGAAAATATTGACAGACTACTAAGAAAATCTTAGCCTTCATGAGTTTCTTGTTCACAATTATTGTATTTCACTAAAAAATAAAAAAAATTTACTGGTTTATACAATTAAATTAAATTTGTAGGTCGATGTTAAACATTTTATGTATACTGGTAAATATGACTCTGAATTACACTGCTCGATCTGTGATGTAGATTTTTATCGTTCTCATAGATGAAGAGATTTCATCTGAAATTTATACTCAATGTATTGAAAATTTATTAGTTGATTGATTATAAAGGCGGTAAGTTTCCATAATATCACGTTACTAATTAATTTGAGCCATACTTCGCCTTATTGAAAGTTATGCTTTTTTACAATTCACGTTAATTAGTTTCTTGATTTTTTTATACGCTTCAAACCTTTTAAAGTTATAAAATCTTGAATCGATGATTTATGTTTACTCTGGAGGATTTATGACAAAAAAATTAATGACTATACCGATGCTAAGGATATAAAGATATAAATTGTATAATCGTTACAAACGGACAAAATTTTTAATATTATAAAGATAATGTTTATTTTTTAAATTTCTGTACGGAATACATGGTTTTATTCACTAAATTGTCGAGTATAATAAATTTTTTGAAAATTACAAAGCTTCATATTCTTCTTTTTACTAAAATAGTTCTAAGCATAGAAAGTTTACATTGTTATGAATTATCATTCTTCATGGTATTAGAGGAAGTTTCATATTTAAATTTCAGAAATTAAATTAACTGAGTATTCGAAAAATATTCTTGTAAATTTAGAGATATAATTTTTACATTGAATTTCATACATTTAATTCAACAATAATGATTTTTTATACAATACAATAATTACAAAAAATTAAATAAAAATTATTTAATACATTATATAATTATGAAAAACTCATTGAATAAAAAATTTTTCATTAATTTAATGTATATTTAAGATAACATATGTTGATACAATTTTTATCGTACTTTTAACAATCTTTTATTTTTTTAAAACAGTACTCTGTAATTATTAATAATATATATAAAACTATGAATCCGTAACGTTTCTTAAGAGTCTTAAAACAAATTTTGTATAAATTTACACATAATTAATAATATGTAATTTTATTCTATAAAGTTAGATTGCAGTGTATATAATTTACGAATAAAAATTTTATTTTTTGGTACTAATGGATGAGTGGTTTAACTTATACAGTATTTATATTTTAAACTGAAACAACAAAATTACGTTTAATAAGCTTAACCATTTAGATTTAAAGTTGTAAAATTAGAAATTTATGCTTAAATAGAGAGCCGTTATATCCCTCTAAATATTGTTTGCTTCTGTTAAAAGTTATTAAAGTTAGATGAACGTTAGATGAAACAATCGATAGAAGCAATTTAAAATATTTCGATCATCATAAATGATGCATACGTTTAGCGCAAAAAACCATTGAAATAGATTATTCATATTCGACTAAATTATGTCGTATTAGGCACTAAAAAAGAGCAACACGCATACCATCATAGTTCAAAAAATATACGTGTATATTTATTTTGGAGAACGCATTTCCAGTGTACGTATATTTTTTGCTTCGATTTGGTCTTGCAAGCTCTTAGTGCAGAAAAAACTTCGGTCACGCGCTGCTATTAACACAAGGTAACCACGTCATTTTGCATAATCTGTAGCTCAAAGAGCATTTTAATCAGTACCGGTGTTTTATCGCCTTTGCTTCCTAGCTTTCGACTTTTTATGTCAACTAGGTAGAAGTGCGAGTACATTATGGCTTAAAGAATAGAACAATTGATGACTCGAATGAGGTCGGACATAATTGGACGCGTAATGTTCCTTCAGATTAGACCATATATTGAAAGTGAAGATACTATTAATTTTACCTTTCAAGGAGCATAAATTTATTGATAATTGATTGAATCTTCAACTGATTTCAAAATCACAGTATTAAAATAGAAAAACATTTAAATTGCTGTGATAAATGTATTTTGTTATCTGGATAACGCATCACACTTGAAAAGTTTGAGCACTCACAAGAATATTTTTTAAAAATAACATCATGTATTAATAGAATAGTAGATGATCCCTTCGTATCGATACACGCTTCAACGTAAACCATCATAACAATTTCATTTTCTGCCATTTTTCAACGTCTGAAATTAAAATTTTATTTTATTATTTACTTCGTTGCGCTTTGAAAGCAGTAATGATTAGTGAGAAATCGATATTAACATAAATAATTTAGAAACGTTATTGAATAAATACATTAGTATTTATTTATAAATATATTAGTATTTATATTGAGTTCCGTAGAATACACGCGGTTAATTTTCATAAATTTCATACAAACGGACTTTTAACTTTTCTTGTATAAAACATTCGATTATAGGTTTTCGTGTGCTTAAGCAATTATAGAAATATACTTACGCGTTTTATAGTGCTCGATGAATCAATAATTTTCTTTGTGTCAGTTAAGCTGTCAAGCTAAATTATATATTACGTTACAGCGAGCTCGCATATAAAAAATGAAGCAAATGTGTTTGAAATTTAAGAAATTAAAGATTTAAATTTTAAAAGTAATTAGTTAGTTTACGGAACATGCCGTATATTTATCAGAAAATGATGATAAATTTCACACAAATTATCTGTTTACATTTTTCTCAAAAATCATGTTTTTCGTAAGAGTAGTCATGGTATGTCAATACTGACATTGAAAATGGTTTTATTTTTGAATTGTTTTCAAATTATAAAACACAATAAAATATTTCAATATGTAATATCGATAAATTTCATTTACTTGCAAATGATATACTATATCTTGGTGGTACGGACAGTAAAGTTTTTCATGACAAGACTGTAACTTGTGCGAATATATTCGTGCTTAAAGCCAGAGGCAGAAAGACATAGTAAAAAAATAAAGAAAGAGTATGAGAGTAAAAACAAGTGAGAAGAATGCACGAATGCACGAATGAACATTCAAAATTTTCCTTTGCATCCTATATTAACGTATATTGAATAGCCTTGCATACATAATCTAATAAGTACTGAATTTCTCATTGCAAAACATATGTGTATAGATGTATAAATAAAGCTAACTATAAACTCGTATACTTTAAAAAAAATAACTAATTTTGTTTTTTTTGTAATTACTATATAGTTTTATTTCTGTGTATATATCACGCGTACGTGTATGTTAAGAAAAAATAGATACGCGATCGGATAAAAATGAAGATAAAAGATATCAAAGCACAAGATTCCGGACTATAAGCAACAAAATTTTGATATAAATATGTTGAAAACTGTAAATTATAGTTACGTAATCTTTATATTTATAAGCAGAAAATGAAATTTTAAAAAATGGGATAGCAAATAAATTCTTTCAATTTTGTTATAAAAAATATTGTCTTATTACATTGATTATTACATTACTACTTTGCACATATTTTATTGTGATATTTAAATATATATGTTCAAGTATATAAAAAAATTTTTCTTAATTTTTATTTTAGTCGTAATAATTAAAATGTTCATTTTCTCAATTTATATCTTTCTATTAATTATTAAACTCTTTTTATTCGAAGTCGAATATATATATTTAAACTATAATTGTTTAAAATATTTTAAGGTTTAACTAGAAAATTTTGTATTACTTAGTTAAAATGGCTTATTAAAATATAATACGTTTTATAATTATTATACTTATTATAATTCATTAATTGTGGTTTGCAAAATTAGTAATTAATTTTAATATATTTAAATTATTATAAAATTGAAGTTATGTTAAATATATTAAAGCGCAATTCTATAAGGAAAAAATAGCCTCAAAAGTATGAAAACATATTTTCGAAATAAGGTTGTAAACAAAATATAACTCAATATGGACAGGATATCAATAAATGTTATTTTTAGTATAATTTATTATGTAGTGAAAAAATAAAGGAATGTACCGAATATTATCCGAACTAGTTAAAAAATATTAGGTCAGTGACTTGTAATTCAAGTATTAATTATCCTCTAGAGAAGAATATTCGAGGATCAAAATTACCTTCCTCGTGGGGTGAAGAAAGAAAACTCAATTGTCTCATTTTTTCGAATTGTAGATGGATCGTGGTAAGTGCCATTGAACGAAACAGAAGTAGTGAATTAACACTTAGAAAATGCACTCGTCGCTTTCTAATTTTACTTGCAGCTGTATTAACAAACTGGTATTTCTACAGTCTGAAAAAGTGCATTGCGCGCTTTTTAGTGCTTATCCTTTTCTTTTTATTGAGCCCGCTTCCATCTATTTTAAACAACATTCGTTTTATCATCTATTTTTCTTTATAAAAATTTTTACTAGGTTTACCGTACACTCGAGAAGGATGTTTACGGATGCAAGTTTCCATTTTACTCGAAAATTTCACAAATCAGAATTTTGTTTAGCAAAATTTAGTATAAGTGTAAATGTAATAATAAAAGTAGACTAATCCAAATTTTTTATATTATTATTTTCTGTATTGTATCTTAAAATATATTCTTAGTATACTTTGTTAACTCTTTGATCTATTTAAAATCTACTTAAGATAAAATATTTAAAAAGCTTGATGTTGAAACGTTGATGATACAATAAAATTTGCAACAGTATAATAATAAATTGATGTTATTGTTCTTGAAATTCCATTAAGTATTAGATTTATTTTTCCACATAACTTTTACAACAAAATTATTTCAAAATAACTTTAGTTTTTTCTTGTTAAATTATTTTACAATGTCATTAAGTCGCTTTGAAGAATTTGTTACCAGTGAAATTAGAAATTAAACTGTGATAAAAGTTATAAGTATAAAATAAATATACTTATTAGTAAGTATTAAATAATAAGTTATGGTACATTGCGTATTATTGATGTTAATTTACATCGTTTTATACGGTATTTATTTACATGGTTTTGTAAAACAGTACAGAAAAAATTTAGAAATAGTGTTGTTTAAAAATAGTTGAATATTTATAAATAACATTACAGCGATGTTTATTATTGAATTTATTTTAAATATTTCAGCTTTGCAAGAATCACGTTTCTGATGTTTCGAATCGGAGTCGACTTAATTAATAATAGAAAGGTTAAAAACGTATATTTTAACTTTTCCGTTAACAATTTTCCGTTACAAATATTCGTTGCTTATTGTGCATATGTGGGAGCTTGTCGTTTGGTTTCTTTTCTCCTTTCGAGTTAATTTTGACATTTGTCTATTGAAGGACTTTTGAACCCTCCGCAAATCTCGAGAAATATTGTTTAGACTATATTCGAGTGGTTGTCGAACCCTACGAAGAATATTTTTTTTTCGCTCTCCACTCGAGGACCTGATATATAATTCCCTTATTTCGTTTTCTCCCATTGTGTTTCTTCGAAGTGATTCGTTCGTTAAGCTTTTAGAAATAACAGATTTTGTATAAGAGATTGTATAGAGAACGACTTGCACAGAAAACTTGAGGTTGGTATTCAATTTATTTAAAGGTAAGTTTTGGCAATCAAGGATTATTATTGCAATTTGAAAGAGAAAAGCAGATGAAAATCATATATTCTAGTAACGTCTGAGAGTTTGAGAAATTTAAGTAATAAGAATACGACTGTGACATTTAAGACATCCTGAAAAATATGTCGTCAGTATTGGAGTTAAAGAGGTATGAAATGCGCATTTTTCTATTTACGCTGTACCTGAAAAATAAACGATTATTCCTCTTGTTACTTTCGTGATTTGAAATACGATTACAGCAAGAGATCAAGCGTAGTTTCATCTAGTCACGAACAGGCTATGCGTTCATTTGAACTACATATTCGTGTCGAATGAAAATCGCTCGCGAACAAGGTACAACCAAGGATCTACTTAATGGCCTAATTTTGTTCAAAAGAAATCATGTGGTGCATTGTTAATAATCTTTATTCTTTTTTCTTTTGTTTTTGTTTCGATATTCTATTATGAGCGATCGCGACATTGTTCTTTTTTTATTTCTTCTATCTTGGAATGAATCACTGTACATAAAGTCACTCGAAGATTCAATATACAAACAATTCTCGTACTCTTCGTTCCGGAATTTTACTCTTTTATTTAAATTAATCTAATTAGTTTTTGCCCTCTCTTCCTGTTGTAAAACAGTTTCAATTGTTTTTGTAAATACAAACAATTAATATAAATTTTAACTGCATTTTACAGACCAACTTTGTCCTTGAATTATTTTCAAATAGTTACTTCGGTACTAAGATAACGTTATCTTAACGTTAAAGGAAGATGTTACATTTTTGGGTTATTTTTAAAAAAACAAATAAGCAGTATTTATATATGAATTAAATGTATTTATATATCTAGCATCTTCGTTTCAATTGCAGAAATAACGTTAAAATTGATGCAAGGCTCTTGAAAAGAACTAACATTTATCGAAACTTTAAAATTTGTATTAATTGGTAAAAGTGCATTTGATTTCTAATGTATATTATTTTAAATTAAAGCACAAATTTTTGCCACTTTTCAAAATATGAGAAATTACATGTGCAGTTATACTCTGAAAACAGCTCCTAATAAATTATTTCTATACATAACGTATTACGTTATATAAGTAATTTCTCGTTAATTTATTTGTACACAAATTATATTTTTATATTCATATCTTGTATCTATTTTCAAATTAAAAATATTTTATCAGCGTAGTGATATGCAACATACTAATTTGAATACTATTATGTAAATGTAATTTTATAATTTTTGCACTTGCAACATATTTAAAATAATTGTGATTAATATATTATCGATATGCTCATTATTTTATAGTTAATAGTTAAGCATATTCGCATTAACTTTTATATCTTATCTTTATATTGAATTAATATTTAAATCAAGTTATTTTTATAAAAATATTGCAGACGTATTAAACATGATGCATGTATTAATTTTCTCTTTATAATTAAAAAGAATGTACAAGCAGTACCAAGAGAGATTTATGTTAATAAAAATGAAATTTTTATCTATTGTAATCTACAGTAAAAATTGTTTTATTTTTTTTTTCAATTTTTCCATGTGTAATTTTCAATATCAAATATATGAATTTTTTTTCTATTATCTATTTATGCCACTTTACCTTATTCGTAAATTGACTATTAAATGATAATTTTATGAAATTAATTTACCTGCATGGATCATTCCATTTCGTTATACGTTGTTATCAAATGCGTTTAATTGCATAATTCTATAAACGAAAAAAACAGATAATCTTTATGAAATCATTTGTGAATCATCGTTCACTAAACGATAGCCTCTTTTTCTTTCGACTATTACAATATAAGTACTTATTTTGAGATATCATTTGAAACATTCTGTATTTGGTATCCTTCTAAAATATTTATATTCTTTAAAAATTTACTTGATTTCTGTGTATTTAAACTTCATAAAAGATAGATGTTAAAATATTCCAAAGTCTTGGTTTATTAAATGAATGCAAACAACTAAGTTTGATTGCGAAAATCAATTTATCATATCGAATGAAATATTGACCAGAAAATTAAACAAATAATTTCATCCGCTAAGAAAGATACGTTTCGTCAAATCGAAAGCACATTAAATAATTGAATTGTCGATGAGATAATACCATGCATTTATGATCTCGAATGAAGAATATATTTTCAAAAAAATTATAAATAATGAATATTGCGAGAATGGTATCGATTCGACGAAACGCATCTTCAAGTGTACCGTTCGTTTCAATCGATTAGAAGCGAAGAATCTCGGCTGCAGTGATGTAGTAATTAAAGAATCGGCATTGAAAAAAAGCGATGAAATAAACACAACTGGTCGATCGTAGCTGATATTTGTATACGCACGCGTTGTGTGAAACGCGAGCTGTACATATTATGGCGATCCGTTTCTTCGTGCCCGCTATTTTTCTTCTCGGATCAATCCGTGTACAAAGTGGATCTGTTTGATTTACGGCCGACTTGGAAAGATGAGGGAAGCTTTTATTTACATTGCTTTCCTTTATCTTTAAGTTACGTTGTTATTACTTTGATTGTGGATATTAACAACGCCCTGCTCAATACTTGAATTTCAAACTCGGTCTTGTCTACGAGTCATTCTAATGCCTGTTATTGACATAAAAAACAGGTGGAAATTATTCGTAAGAAACGTGCAGAGCTTGCGCGTGTACAAGATTTGAAGTAATCTCAAACATAATGTGAGCTTGGACACGACTTTTCTCTGAATTTTCTCGTCGGTTGAGTTAATGAATCTGCATTTTATTCTTAATACTTATTCGAACCTTCGATTTTTCACTGACAATACATAGTTAGAAGTTTGTAGTGTTTAAATATTAACGTTTGAGTTTATTAAATGACATTTTTTTAAATAAAACTTACTGAAATATGATCGTTATTTATTACCTGATTGATTTAATACGAAATTCGATGCAAATCTTCGAAACAAGACTCGAAGCGAATTAATTGTTTATGATTAGGAAGTCATGTGTTCATAAATAATAATTTATTTTCTATAACAAATAGTATAAATAAATTAATTGAAATTAATTACTTACAAATGTCTACACACGTTTAATACATTTCAATTATACATACAGTAAAACAAACATGTATCTAGGTATGCATACATTTTTCTTTAATCATTAAAGAACATAAACTTTATATGTTATTACGCTCTCGATCTTAAATTACTTATAATCATCAAGATTGTTAAAAAAATTTACTACAGTTTGTTGTGTTACAAACGATTCAATAATTATCAAACTTTTTGCAACTTACAAATTTTATAATTTAAAACCATTTTTTGAGGAAATTAAGTTTCAATTGCAATAAAGTAATCGTAAGATATTTAATGAATTATAAAATTTACTATTACATATATGTTTAAAAATTAAATAGCCTTATGGAATATTTTGTGTTAATTTTTTTTAACGAAGTTCACATTAATAATGATAAATTCATATGTTAATTTAAATTAATTTCAATCAATATTTAATTTTTATCTGCAAACAAAATTTTTTTGACGGATAGAAATTAGTATATCGTTTAATGGAAGCAAGCTTCAACAAATTTTTTGAAATATTTATTTATTCTACGAAGAGAAACAAAGTTTTACTGCAGCCTTCGTATGGATGGTAATGTTACATAATTTAAGCTTTTTTTTATTACAGTTTGAGAAAGATTATTTAATTTCTAAAAGTAATGTTTATCGATGTGCAAATAATGAAATAAGTAAGGATTTTAAAGTTGCCGTCCTTAGAGTGAAATTTCTAAAATACTAATGCAATAAAAATATAAATTTTTGTAAAATTTCTCGTACAATACAAAACCACAATTTTGTTGAAACATGTATTATTTATGGTATTATTAGTAGGAATTTAAAATTGTAAACATACAATTTTAACAAATTACATAATTTTATACTCAGCCTTCGGAAAAAGAACTTGTGCCCTAATGATTCTTCAACCATTGATTCACGAGGTCTAAAGCATGGCGAAAATGAGATCTCTTTATAGCTATTAAATCATGCCACAATATGATTTACTTCGATTTCGTTATTTACTCGCTTTCTTAATATAGTCGCGTACTGAATCTGATATTAAAGTGAGATTTAATCTTAATAAAAGAACAATCTCATCGATATCCTTAGAATACAACGAAACATAAGTTCATTCTTGGATTTATTATCGATATCCACACGTGATCCAATATTTCTCTGATAATATCGCGCAGCGTCGTGGCTCTGACATCCGTTGAACCGTCAAGTCACTTTAATTGGACATGATATATACCAAGGTAGATCTTGACCCCATCCTTGATTAGGCCCGATCGTTAATTGATCGTTAACATAGATGGGTTCAGCGGGTAATAACGTGAGCCTTGCTTTCTCGCGGAAATTATTACTCGTGTCAACCGAACGTTCGCTCGAAAAAGTGAAAAAAAAATTATACGCGAACTCGGCGATTTGGCCTATGCAGAATCCCTCGTCGAATGCCATTCGTTTCCTGAATTTATCAAATAGGATATGGAAACATACGGATGTTGTTCTGTTAAATTCTCGTCGTTTACCAAGATTTCGTCCACTTTCGATTACATCTAAATGGGCTTCAGATAGTATTTCCTTTTCATTTACAAATAAGTTCATTGATTACAGATTTTGTTAAGACTATCTTTAGCTTAAAATGCCACGCTAAAAAAGAACGAAAGATGGGATTGTAAATATCTTTTTATTATTTTAATTATAATATTTCGAAAAATTAAAAACATTATATACGAATAATTTATTAAACATTTTGAATAATATAAATTGATTTGAGCATAGTTTTTAAATTCATGTAGAAATAAAATCAGTTTTTTTCTAATCACAAAGATTTATTTTGATATCGTTGATTTTATCAATGTTTTATTTAATTTATTAATATTTATTTATTTGTACCCAGTAGATACAATATTTCCACAATATGTTGTTTTTTTAAATCATAGTAAACAATGATTTTATATACAATATTTATTTATAACTAATATACTGTTATATACAGCGATCGATTTCTTAGAGATTATTTATTTTGTTTTCTTTTTTATTCAAATTTTTTTTTTGTATGTGAGAATTTGTTATAGGAGAAGAAATTTTTTTATAACAATTTTGTCGTTTTATTTATATACAGAAAGTGGGTAGAATTAAAAACTGTATATATAATTTCTTTATGATTTTATCAATGTATAAACTATAATATGATCGCTAGATTTCAGATTAGAATTAAAATATTAGAACAATTTCATACAAGAAACTGATATACTTCGTTAACTTAAATAATAAAATATCTTGTATAAATATTGCGTTTATTTTTTAAATAATTAAATAGATTTATAACGAGGTTTGATCTATACAAGAGTTAATATTTATTGAAACTTATATTTTATCTTAAACGTCTAATAAATATTACGTAATTTGAAAATTGATAAAGAAATGTACGTATTAAGTTTATAAACTAATTTTATATAATAAAAAATAAGTCTATTGTTTATCTATACTCGGATATACCAAAGATGAAATATACATTTTTACACAATTTTACTTGTAAGTATAGATGAAAATGAAATTTGTGGTGTTCTCACTTGAAAATAGTTTTAAATAATACAACGTCCAATTTTAATATTTATAATAATTGTATGAGATACACTGAAAATCACAATCTAAAGTACAGTTATTTAAGTTATTGACTGAAAAAATCTAAATCGAGAAATCGTTTACGTAATAGCATAATTTCCAACAAAGGTGTCGACAGTATTCCGCAATAATAAACAAAGAAAGTTGGTCGAGCGAAGCAGGCACCTTGACACGAAAAAGATGCGCGGAGTAAAGTAACACCCTGTAGCAGAGAAATAAAACGAATGAAACGTAAAAATACGGCGTGCCCTGGTGCACACGTCTAATTTGAATAACGTTGGCGTTGTTCGGTCTAGGGACGAGATTAAGCGAGCGGTAAAACGTCTAAGTCAACTCGATACTCTTTCGCTCCGGCTCTTGGTTTCCTGGTCCGCGCATAATATATTGTAGACCGAATCGGGGTGCGCAATCCGGGTCGACGAACCGTGGTGTTGCAAGTGGAGGGAGCGAGGCGTTACCGTGCGTTAGTTCACCGAGAGTCGTCTCCTTGCGTAACGCGCGAGCCGTG
This sequence comes from Dolichoris vasculosae, assembly GCA_018907195.1. Classification (NCBI taxonomy): domain Eukaryota; kingdom Metazoa; phylum Arthropoda; class Insecta; order Hymenoptera; family Agaonidae; genus Dolichoris; species Dolichoris vasculosae. Next base: position 7,479,900 of record JACCHY010000010.1, on the reverse strand, counting down.
TTTGCTTATCTAATAGGGAGCACGTGACGCGCGATGATTTCCGTAACATGGCGCGAGGAAAAACGGTGTTTTGGTTTGTAAATCAGGTAAATCAGACGAGTCCTGTGCCTTATTTCCCGAACGCCATTTCTCATTTTATCCATACTTGCGGACTTTACAACCCAAGAACTACTTTGAGAACTACTTTATTTCTAATACCGAACCAATATTTTATTTTCTTTATCTTTATTTATTATGACCGATGAAATATATCGCATCGCGTATTTTAAGTAAGAAGTATCATTATACTTCGATCTTTTTCTTTTCCGTTTAATAGCAAGAATGTTTTATAATTTTTTTTATATTATAACACTCCTATCTGCGCGCGCAAAAATTTTCGTTAAATTTGTTTTAAAATATTTTTTTTTTCAATTATTCGTAGGACGGAATTTAAATCGGTTTACGATCAAAAATAAAATTCTTAGATTGACAGAGCATGTCTTTTAAGATTCATAAATATTTTATAATAAACTTTACAGTTTATTATATCACGAGGAACGTAACAAAAGTTTTAGATATTTCGTATCTTAACATTTTCTTTAATCAATGTTTTTATCAAAAGAGTTAATTTGTTAACAATCACATCGCTATTTTTAACTTTTATCTTACATAGTATTTAAATAATACATTATTAGAAAATCAATTTATATATAATAATCGACGAATTTTATTTTTGTATTTAAATGATTTTAACACAAGGTAGCTTCTACAGATAAAGATACATACGGTTACATCGAATGAGTGAAGTATTTAAGATTACCAGACAAAAACTCATAATCAAGGAAACCAAATTTCTCTATGATTCATCTCGCTGGGGTATCCTAGTAATTTTTTTATGGAGAATAACAGTCTTTCCCCTTATTCGGTCTCTGTCTCCCTCGTCTTTCTATTATTCCACACATTATGCTAAGAAGAGAGGCCGAAAAGTCGCGACCGAGTAAATCTCCACGGGAACCTAGCGGGCTATTTATCGTGGATCTCTCGCTCTCTAGCATCGCATTGCTCGATTTCTGTGTGTCGGAGCGCGTGGAGAGGAGTAGGAGGAAGAGATGGTGGAAGAGAAGGAGGAAGAGATGGTGGAAGACGGGAGAGGAGCAGAATTTGCGGAATGTCCGAGGCCTGGAAACCCGTTAGTCCGGTTTTTTAATTGCAAAGAAGGATTCGCCGGTGTGGAGGCAGCATGTCCTCGTCGCCATGAGAATGAAAGAGAGAGCAAGACGTTGTCGTGGTTGAAAGATCGTCGAGGGGGGGGTATTAAGATTAAAGTAAAAGTGTAGCGGCTTTTATATTTTTTCTCTTTTCGGGCTTTTTTATTTTTTTATTTTATCACATATTTACGCCTATTCGCATCGCATAATAAGCTGTGCGCTTTTGTCATGTTTTCTGAGTGCTCAGTCCAGACTTACTAAGTACGATTCGTTTACGTATGTTCATTTTCTTAGAGCCGATCATCGTATTAGAGATTCAGTAAATTTTTCAGTGCATGAGTTTTCGAGCGCTTTTCTCATTAGTCTAGCGTATAAAAGAAGTTGGAAAGTGCCGAGTTAATAACTGGAATTATATGAATATGCGAAGCGATGTTACGAATCAAAAAATATTAAAATATCACTCACTTGTACCGTTTTAGAAATTAGTGTTATATATATTTGAACATGAAATAGTAAGTGACAACGTAATGGTAGCCAAAGTAAACTATGCTGTTTTGAATGCAGCTTATTATTCGGAATTGAAACTAATTTGATTCTTGATAAAGACAAAATTTTTGCAATTTCTTAAATCTTACATATTTTATTAAAAAGGTTACTTATAAAGGGTTATTTACAAAATTATAAATGTATTAATATTTTATTGAAGGAAATAAAATTTTTAATTTAAAATTTTTCACTGTTGACCACCGACTACGTTATTATTTGACTACTCTCGAAATATATACATAAATGATAGCATAATTTAATATTCTACGCCTCCGTTCAATTTACGTATAGCATATTTGTATATGTTTAGTTAAGAAATTATTTATACAAGTAACACTTAGTGTATATATATATATATATATATATGTGAGTAATTATATGTATATACCTATCGAATACTTATTAATCAAAAATTCACCTTTAAGCTTATTAAATTTTTATAAACGAATGGTTGCTCAATTAATCAAATAATACTTTCACGGAAAAATCAATACAAAAATAAGATAATATTATATACACATATAATACAATACTTTCAAAAGCTTATAGTTTATCTTAATATTAAGATTATATTCATAAGAATCTTATAACTGATTAACAATTCATTTGGTTGATATTAAACCAAATGATTTTTGATATTTTATTATTAATGATTGCATAAATCAAAAAATTTTCACGGAGTATCTTTGAAAAATAACAGTTAAATACATGAATAAACATCAAGATTTTGTAATTTTTCAAATGAGTTGTTTATATTACGAATTTATTAAATTTCTTTGGAAGGTAAAACTTTTATCTAGATTATCATTTTTCAATGTTCTTCTTGACTCGTATTATTTTGAATGTACACGTACATTTTATATATTCTATTTTACAATACAATAAAAGTATACCAAACACATTAGCATATAAAATAAGACTTAATTAATAAATATAAAATTACTAAGAAATTATGAACATTGAATTAGTCTTATTGACTTGTCATAAATTCAGAAGCTGTATATTCAGTTAATTTATTTTTCCCGAACACTTATTATGATTTTCTTATACTTTATTTAAAAGTAGTTTATCATTTGATATATTAACGGCCAAGCATTGAAAGCTAAAAAGTTTACGTAACTTAGCTATCGACCGTTTTTAAATGTTGAAAAGTTTATTTCAAGTAATGCAATAACTAGATGAGCTCTATATGTTTCATAATTTTATTATGTTATAAAAATCACATTTATATTGGAATTTATGCTTTTTGTCATGAATCAATATTTTTATTAATTTTTCTTACTAAATTTGAATTATTTATTATATTTCATGCATGGAGTTGAAAAATATGTTATTAAATATTTTTCTTTTATAATTCTTTGTTTATATGTTTAAACACAAATAGCATTCAAATAAAACTTAATTCAAATGATACATATGTTTAAATATATTATTAATTTAATATTCATATGTTTTAAATGAAATAATATCTAATAAGTTATACTAAAAATGTGATACTAAAAGCAAAATGTTGGTTAATGAAATTTAATTAAGCTGAAACTCTAAATGTGCGATTAAGATTTGTCATCTATTATATTAATTTACATAAAGATCAGGAGTTTACTTTAATAATAAAATTAATATGTAAAGAATTTACAACTGAATTTTCGTTCTCTTTTTATAAGTGTGTGTGTCGAAAAGTAGGGCCTGTTAAAACGTTTCGAAAAAGGCAAACTATACTTTCTAAGTAATTGCGCTTGCATTACAGACAAAATAAATGGTACGCAGTACCTAAGAATGATGTATTCGTAAAGCTAATTCCCTTTCACCATCCAAAATATACTTGAGCTTACATTGCACTTGACGTAAAAAATTCTTAACGAGTTTAAGTGCGCATTACATTCTTTTGAGCGTTTATTCCATTCTAATCTTTCATAATCTTCTTACACTGAAATAAGAGGTTTATTGATGTAATAAATGATTTTATAAAATATATATCAATCATTTATTTAATGGTAACAGATGGCCTATTGTTTTTATAAAATGATTTTCTTATTTTAGAAAAAAAGAATATTTGTAAGCAACAATTGAAAAAAAGCATTGCGAAAATATTGCTGTATACATTATGATTAATTTAATTATAAGTGCAATTATCTTATATAAGTGTTTAATAATTATCATTATAATTCCTGTTCATATGATAATTTTGCAAATTATTTTTGTAAAAATTTTTCATACAGTTATGTAAAGATTTTATAACACTTTAAATTTTTTACAGAAATATTTTCTACTTTAAATTGATTTTTTTATAGCATATGTTTATTAATAACTTCGAGACCTCGAACTTTTATTGCAGTTCTAGTTAATATCTTACAAAAGCCAATTAAATTTATCACTGTGCATCGTATTATATTATTCCTATTTAAATATAGATGTTTTGATAATAAATTTAAATTATTTAAATAAAGTAATATTTTTATACAAACATTTATTTAAAAATTTTTTATAAAAATTTGTATTTTACGTTTTATTTAGTTTAATAGGTTTACAAATCAAAACTAAATGCCAGATAATCGATGGTATCAAAATGTTTTTTTAGGTCTAAATTTAAATCACCAATTAATAATAAATCTTTTTATACAATATTAAATGGTAAAAGAGCTCTTTATCAGCGATTTTTTGTAATTTATATCGGATAGAGTAGCAAAAATATTATTTTTTCATTCACTGGATTACATATTTATCAGATTAACTTATTTTGATCAAATTTTTATTTATTAAATGTCAGATAATTAAAAAAATGTTCTATAAATTACATGTAAACTAGTATTCAGGAAATGATATACATTTTTCAAGATTATATATTTCAGCTGACTTTTTTAAAAAATATATAACATAAATATTTTAAATTAATCTGAAATTATTGTATTTATTAAAATGAAATATTCTGAATTATGAAATTATACTTATAAAAATTATGTTCCTACAGCGACAATTGTAGTTTTTTCCGATATAAAAATATAAGCATTCAAAAAAATTTTTAATTGAAATATTATATACATTTAAAAAATAAAGTATTATTATTTAAAATATGCTTTATATTAATTATTACATTAATTCTTTGTAATCTATCAATTTTTGGAAAGTTCCTGTAATTAATTATAAATATTTCAAATATAAATATAAAACACAATATGTTATAATATTTCTTATTTCAAATTTTTGTTTTTAAGATATTTTCGAATAATATTACCTATTTCAATTGTCTTTTAGAATAAATATTAGATCTTTTAAGTATTAGCATAAAAAAAACGCAAAAAAATCAGAATGGAGCTGTTTATAAATTTAAATACAACATTTAAACGTGAAATATTGTAATGAAATGAATAAAGAAATTATAAAAGAAAAATAATTTTGATTTAAGCAAAGATATGTTTAAGAATATTTGCTTTCATAACATTAAAACTATAAAAAAGAAAACATTTATATACTACAATTGAAGAACTTTTTCATAAATTGATAACTAAGAAACTAAAATAAGTTTGAATAAAGAATGATATTCATGAATGAATATGTCAAACCTGAAAAACCTGTCATTGGTTTATCATAAAGCAAACATTATCTAAATTTTTACGTTTTTCTTATGGATAAATATTTTATAATTCAGACATTTAAAAAAATATAACATACGTATTATTAATACAAACAAATATGAAAATTTAAGTTAATATATTTCTTATAAATTGCTGTTTACAAAAATGATAAATGTATGAAACTGAATAAAATTGTCATACAATATTGCTTAATATAATTAACAATATTAATATATATTTGAAAAATTAAATATTGAATATTTTATAGTAATCTTGCAATAATATAATATTAATTAATATAATTATAAAAACGGTATTCAGCATTTGTAAAAAGTCTTAATTTGAAATTGAATGTTATTATGGTCGACTTAAATATCTTATTGTTACGGAATAATAATTCTATGAATAACACAAAAATTATTAAAACAGATAAATCAAGTTTGAACTCGTATAATTGTAGTTGTATCTTCAGAGTATGAAAATTAATTATTTGAAATATTTAATTAAAAAAAAATTTTAATGCTGCTTCAGAAGATGAATGACGTGAAGATACATTAGAAGTGAACTTCTAATATTTGTCAATTAATATACGTAGTTTGAAGAGCTGTCTTATGAACACTTGTTCGGTCATGGTTACTATTTCCTTTTGAATATAGTAATGGGTACATAAAAGAAATTATATTTGATTATAAAAAAATAGATTTAAAAATTAAAAATGTAATATATTTATTTCATGGGTATTGTATGTTTAAGAATAAACATTTTTTATTTTGAATTTGGATGATCATATTTTAGAATTATAAATAAATGAGATATTTTTTTAAATAATTAAACTTACTAATTTTAACATATAAAATTCAACAGTAATAAGATATTTATGTTAATAATCAATGCTTGAAATACCACTTAATTAACTGGTTAATTTATAGTGTAAATATTACTTGAAGTAATAATTACTCAGGATTCAAGTTTACGGTATGTGTTTGGCAGAAAATTTGTTATAATAGATATATTGATCTTACATAATTGCAGTTTTTAAGAAAACCTAATGAGAATTATCAATTCTTCTTTTTAAAAAATAGTAATTCAGTATCCATTATTTATGTTCATTGCCTTATAGATTTTTTATATAAAAAATAAAATATTTAAAGTTTCTTAAGAATTCTAATTATGAATTATAGTATAAAAAATCGATTATTTTAACTTATTTCAATTAAATCATTTTTTAATATGAGTATTTAGACACATATCTATTTTTAAGTTTACTTTATTTGATTCTTTATTCGTTCATTCGGGTTGATAATAAAAAAATAAACATGAGGACAAATTAAAATTTTTTCAGTTATTACGTTATATAATTGATAAACTTAGAATATCAGGTTGATAATATTAAAGTATAAATAAAAAATATTTTCAATAAGAATAAATAAGAAAAAAATAATTTTTATGATATTAATTTTTTATTGGGAGATAAAATAAGTTAAAATAGTTATTAGAGCATATAAAAAAAGCATATTCTAAAAGCATAAGGGCTTTTCAGTCCCTTCTGATACAATAATTTATGTTATTCAACCGTCATTGAAGAATTTAGCAGAAAAACGAATTACGAACTATGTTCTTGAATAATGTTGAATCGGTACGAGTTTTTGTGTTACTCGATGATATTTTCCTAAGTGAACTAGTTTCATGAAAATGGACAAACGCGTAGTTTTTATAATATGTCGTGTATGTATCTAAGCTCAAGTACGATATCGTAAATGCTTGTCCTTTCAATGACAACAAAAATGGAAACGACTGCTTTTATTACATATCGATGAATAATAATATAATTATTTATAATTATATAAAAGCAGATGAGGCTTCTTTTCTCTTGTATAGGTAATATCTTTATCCAAATGTTATTTCTTTTTCACGCGTCAGGTTATTAAGTTATGTTACAGAAAATCCATATGTTTTAAAAGGATGCTTAAATATATGCAATAATAGAATTAGTATTCTTATTATAATTACCTTGATAAATAAAAAATAAGCAGCCATTACTTAATAATGATATTTCAATGATTAGTTAGCAAAGTATATGTTTAAATAACATCTCATTATTATGGATTTGTCAAGGTAATTGTTTCAAATACGAAAAAAAATTTACACCGATTAGTATCGAAAGAAATATGAGCATAATACAATTTAACAGAATTTTTTTTATATTACATTATTTTTAAATTAAATTAAAAATTTTTTAAATAAATTAAAAAACAATCGATGTATGAATAATATTATATTTAGTCATGTTACGTAATTTGAAACGCATATAAGATATTTTAAAATTATGAATTAAAAATCCAGTATAAATAATAATAATAATAAATGAACAATATTACATTGTTAAAACAAGTTTTTATTTTATTGAAATATGTGTAATGCAATTTATACATGAAAAAATTAATTCAAATATTGAATTTATAACATTACTTTACAGTACTTCGATGTGCTACAATGAATAGAAATAAATTGTTGTATAGATTTTATTATTCTTAGCATGAAATAATTAACGTAAGTATTAAAAAATTGTAATATCAAGAGTCAAAGTAAAACTTATTTATATAAATCAATATTTTTTAAACCAAGTTTCTATTATTGAATTCAAACTTAATGACATTTTAAATACATTTTTAATATACTTTATAATAAAGTAATAGAAAAAAATTTATATTTATTAAAAATAAATAAATACGAATTTTTTACAAAAAAACATTAAATTGGAAATAAAAATAATTATTAATACACATTTTTGCGTTTCATTGTTTCGAGCCATAGCTTATTACGCATAATTTACATTCGCGTATACTAGTATTCAATAGTTACGTAAGTAATATCTCGAAATCAAAAGAAAATTCACGATACATGGATGAATTATTTTAGCGGGTTGGTAAAGTGTGCACTAGGAGGTAAATGGTCAACGACCAAGAAAAAACAGGCCATAGACAATGCGAAACATTCTCATGTGCGAAGCGAAAGGAGATAAAATACGAACAAAACTAACTAGAAGGGAAGCGAAGTAATAGGCAACGAGTCCTGCTCCAGTAAAAACAACTTAAAACGTCAATTTTTATTCAAACAATTTGTAAGAATATTAAAATCCATCTGAAATTTAAGCGTTAATAGAAATAAACGTTATTTTGAAGTAAAATAATATGGATAATATGATACAATAATATAATATAATATAATATAATTTAACACATTATATACTTTTAATTATGGGTTGTACAATAAAAAGATAATAATAATAATGATGAAAATAGAACTTTTTATCATTTATATGATATTCAATTTTGAAGAATAAGACTAGAAGCTTCAAAAAGTTATTAAAGAGAAAAATGCAATGGTTACTAAATCCGAAAATTGAGATGTGATATAATTTAAGGAATCTTTGATTCGTGAGTTATTTTAATTAATGAATCGATCGAAATTAATTTTCTCATTATCGTAATATTAAAAAACTTAAAATAATAATTCAATCCAGAGTTTTAAAAGAATAACTGCATATAGTGTTTTAGCAACATAAGAAGATACGTATTAACCCATTTAAAGCAAATATCATCTCTGGTTGTATGAATTTAGAATATTCGATATAAAGAGCATAATCAAAAGATAGTCATGGAAATTTATTGATATTTATAATGTACTCACTAACTTTGATTCAAAAGCATCGAATTAAATATTGTTTAGAATATTAAAAAAAGCTTGCGTTATCTTGCTCGTATGGGAATGTTTTGCTGTTTCCGACTCTACTTTCTTAAGTTTAAATTAAATCAGATCGTTCCCCTAAGCGGGCCATCTTATGCACAGGACGTGCGCAGAACTTTTCCACTTCTTCAAGAATTATTGCGCGAGCATTGATTCGCCTCAATGAACGAGTCGCTGAGATCAAGAGTATAATGAACTTCCTTACTCCTCGCGTGAAATCACATGGCTTTCTGATAATTTACCTCTACGGTGCCTCTAGCTGTTCTCCATTTACTTTTCGATTTGCGAAAATCGGGGAGATATGTTTCGTTTTATCTGGGCGATCTACGTTTGAGCACTTTTTAATTCGATGCGTATGAAAATCGATACTCTTTCGAGAATTTTTAAATGATCTATAATTGATTAAGAATCATGTATAACAATATCGAAGATACACTTTAGATAAAAATAAACATAATAATTATAAGTTGTTGATTAAAAAAATTAGAACTAAAATGTTTCGTTTATTCAAAGTACATGTAAAGATAAAACTAGTGGTAAAATAAAATTCTCGGTTACGTTTCAAAATGAGTTTAAATTTTATATGCTTTTTTAATTTTATACGTCGTTTTTAATATAATGTCCGAATCTAATTATTTCGCGACAAGAAAAATTTCAATTGTAAATTTCTAAATTAATATTTGAAGACATTAATTTTTATTTCAAGGTGTATTTTCAAATTATATATATATATTTAATATGTAAAGATATAATTTTAATTTTAAATATAAAATTTATTTATTGAATTATGATTTTTAGATGTATTTCTTAAGACACAATTTAATCTACGTCTCACATACAGAACGAAGAAAACTGTTTAATGGCTTTAAAAAAGATTTAAAAACTAAATAATGAATAGTTTTGTCTCTCAAATACTGTAAAAAAATCTTATAATTAAAATTGGCAATTATTTGCTTTGAGAATTCTTTAGTGCACGCGTATGAATGCGCGCCATGTACGCGAGAATCAGGCTTGTTTTTACGTAGATTATGTAATATTTCTTCCGATCATTCTACTTATTATCGCGATATGTTTAATAATATAGATATATAGTAAATATACTAAAAATTATATGAATTTATTTTTATTCATTATTTGATTTATTCATAATAAATAGTTTTATATAAAATGGTTTGCAGTACATCGTGCATTTTTTTTTTTTACGTTAATAATTATATTTATTATGATTAGAAAATTGGGAAATAAAGCCAATCATTAAAGTTTATCGATTTACTACAGCATTATTTACGCTAAATAAGTTTTTGATTGAAATAAGTAAATTAATATTTAAAGATACAGATATAATTATTAGTAATTATTATATTTTATTCTATTAAAAAAATTAGATATGAATTAAAATATTTGTAAACTCGAAATCTATAAACTTGAGTTACGCAATAAGTTTTAGAATTTTATATTAATATTATGATAAATGTAAATTTAGTTAGTTAATTATTTTTGTACTATCGTAAGTGGTATCGATTCTGTTGATATAAAGTGCTAAATATAATAGTAAAATAATATAATAACTACAAAAACTTGAAAAGAGTCTCAAGTTGTTTTTATCTCCCAATAATTATCAGTTTCTAAGTATAAATTTCTGATTTTAAAAACTGGTCATAAGATTAAAGTTATAATTAGTTTTTCATAGTTTACGAACCCTAATCCGTACATCGAATCATATGGACTTTCTAATCTGCTTTCTAGCTCACCAATTCCAAATTTCAACTCAGAAATTTATTTATATACGCATTAACTTTATAGTAAACCCTTACATGGCTTGATCTTGAGAACCCTAAATCTTGCGCGCAATGTTGCGTGTGCTTTAGGGCTAGATATGGTTAGATGATTGAGAACGTAGGGATTGTTACACGAAATCAACTTGATGCAATATATTACAATAAATATGAAGTTACTGATGTGCTACTGGTATTAACTTTTCTACGTTCGTCCTTGGATGACTAAAAATTAAGAAAGAAAGATAATTATTGTAGTAAAAGGCACAGTTTGTCGATACGCTTTAAAGTTGGGCTTTAGAATTAATATATATTAAATTATTGAAAGTATTTTATTTAAATTTTGTAACAGATTTTACTTTATTTAATATTTTACTGTAGCATATTATCTCAAAACATAATGGAACATAAGACAATCTGATTATATCTGTCATTGACATCAGCTTTGATCATACTACAAAGTAATCAAGAAATGTCAGGCACACCGTGTATCATCGCGAACATTCTTTATTCTCAAAGACTCTAAAATATCTCAGAAGAAGAAAAAAACCAAGCACAAGAATTTCTTTGGTAATCAGAATGCACACGTAGAATCTCGTTGCTGGCATCCCCCTTTTCCTTTCGATTTCGTTACGACGTCGACTGGCGGCGCCGCTTTTTATTTTGTCAACAACCGCTTGAGCAGTGCGAGTCGATAACTAAAGTACACACGAGCGAACTCAACAGTGCATTAACAATGCATTTCGATAAGGAGCGCTATGACGCGCGTCACCGTCTTTATTGTACGAGGTGTCTTCGACTCTTGTTTAAAATAACAAGATTTGCTCGAACAATACGATGGAAAATGCATTTAAATTTTTTAATTATGACGGCTCTAGTAATACAGGGTCTAACAACGTGTCGGTGATATTAAGTAAAGTGAGTGAGAGAACTCAGTGATATAATGAAAGAGCAACGCAGAAGGCGCGTGTGATTGGAATGACCGGAGACCGTGTAAAGATGATAAATATCGGTTTTACATGCGATAAAGTATATAATTACAAGCTGTTTAAGATGAGTATCATCAAAATTATTTATATTTTTCTTTCTCACGTCTTAGGTCGTCTTCTTACGATAATTAAGTTATGATAATCGTAACTTTTATTGGAATTGTTTAGATTATTGTTTACAGTCGATTGTACGAGTACATTTTATAAAATGTTTTCATTACTTTCAAAAGCTTTTTATAAAAAAAATTGAAGCTACGAAAACGTTAAGATCAAATAAATTTTTTAATTTACGTATATTATCACGTAGTGATGAATATTTGTTAAAATAAACTCGTTTCATTGATACAATAAATTTTATTATACGTGTATACTGTTAATCTAGTTTACTTTGCGCAGAAGTATCTGACTCATCATTTTTTCATAATATTTACATCTATATAACTGACGATGTAAATTAAAAATGCAATCTTAATCTTTTATTAAATACAAACATTTAAATTACATTGTAAACCTAATTATTTGTGCATTGTCAACAAACTTGCATCAACTGCGCTTTAGATATATATGTGTAAAAACAATTTAGTTTTGTACTAATTAAAAAAAAAAAGAAGAAAATAAGACAAGAATGCGAAATATGTATGTTTTTATTTTTTAGCAATATTTTTTATACAAAAGAATTTAATAATTATATAAGGTACCTAGAAGTATATAAATGTAGAATGAATTTACTTCAGGCACGAGGTAAGTAAAATCAATTCTTTGTGAGGAACATGCAGAGTAATTATTTTTTATAAAAAAAATTGTAGTTAATTATATTTCTCAATTAAGAGTTAAGTAAGTTAAGTTCTTACTAAGAGTAGTATTTTGTTAAATTTAATTTATAACACCCCGAATACACTTTGTTAGATACGTTCCTTTTGAATTAATCATCTCTTTAATCAATATGTCGAAGAAATAAGAATTCCGATATTTATTTTTTAAACTATTTATATAAATAAATATCGATTCATTTTTGTTTTCGATTTTTATTTCAAATAATACAATATACATAACCGAAGAATGAAAAGAATTCATGAAACAAATAAAAAATTGTTCAATTATATACTGAAACTTCTATATGCATGGCTCTAAATAAATTCAAGCGTAAAATAATTGTAGCTTATATTTTAAGCTGAAACTTAATTGAATAATATATTAAAATAAATATAATTGTTTTTTAAATATATATTATTTTACATACCGTCTAAATAAAGTATAAAACTTGAATAAGTAATTTAATATTATCTTTCCTACAATTACTTAATTAGGTATATTAATATTTACTTTATTATACGTAAATAATGCTTTTTAAATCTGAACAGTAAACGTAAGTGTTAACATTATAATAATATAAATGATATAAAAGATTTATTATTCATTTTAATTGTATTATATTTAATTACATATTGTGGGATAGTAATATTATATTTATATCAGATTAGCTGAGTAGAAATTTTTGATAGCTATAATTAAAAAAATAATAAAGATATATTCGGTTACAATCAATGCCTAGAATATTTAAAATAATTTTTATATTATCAGCTATTCGAATGAACTCTGACTCATTTGATAATTTCATCATCGCTTGATGGTAGTACAGAAAATAAGATTTATATATAACGTATTAACTGTTTTATCGTGTTTACGTATTCATTGTTTAAAAACACTTCATAGATTTATCAATTAACTCCTCAATACATTTTTTCCTTAACTTCATCCTATACTTTTCTTCTGGTTTTTTAGAAGATTAGTTTTTACTTATTGCCCTTTGAAATTATTATCCCTAATCAAATAACAGGTAGTTTTGGTCGTCAAAAGAAAAAAAGAAGAAATACCCGCCCTCGTCATCGTATTATTTAACGAGAGGGAGGGGAAAAAAAGAGTTGCCTAACAACTGTTGTGGATATCCAAAAGCTAAGTGAAGTCAAAGGAACTTGAAGGCGAAATCTTAAGCTATCTTAATAGGAAAAGTGATGCGAAGAAGTTGCTACCGAAATTATGTAACATGCTTATCATGTTGTAACAGTGATAATTATAATTATTGTAATTTGAACAGAGCTTATTACACAACGTGTGTATTTTGATAAGTGCTTATATTATTAAAAATTGTATTTCATTTAATGAATTTCAATGTTAAATTATGAATTTTCATATAATTCATTTAAGTTTATAAGTATTAATTTATTTCATTGAAAAAATTCGCTTTATATTTAGTTTGTTTGCAGGTCACTCATCTAAAGTAAATTAAATAGCAGTAATTATGTAAATTACTTCAATTTTTCACTGACAATTGATAGTAATCAATATTTATGTTATCTTAATTTCGTTATTTGGAAAGATATTTCAAGTTTTCTTAAGGAATTCCTATGCAAATGATTGGTATAAAAATTTGATTTCAACTAAATCTTGATCAATTTATCATTTAATTGATTATAAGTTTTTTAAAAACCTATTTCATCACTATATATTTTTTTATGTTAATTATAAAGTTAATAAAGTAAATAATTAATATTATTTAAAGTGGATGTGTTGTAATAATCTTTTTTCAAATGGTTCACTAATATTATATTTTAAAATTTGTGACTTGTATATTTTTACAGGCAATATTACGTACGATATTGATTAGTATTCTAAATGTATAAGTGTATGTTAAAATCAGTGAAAACAATAAAACCATTAACTCGGAATTGACTCGTAGTTTTTTAAAAACAAGTAAACAAGAATATAATGTACTAAAGTAGTTACAACTTTATTGTAATACATATTTTATTTTAATAAGAAGGTTTACATTACAGTCAAAAAAAAAAATTTAAGAAAAAAAATTTCATAATTTTTAAATTATATAATAATAATATCTTAAGTATTAAGTACTAAAAATAGTTTTTTAATTTTTTATATTGACTCTTAAATTCTTCCACATAGTATCAATAAATTGTTCTACGCAAGTATATATTAACTTATTATTATTAATAATAAGTAAAATACCTATAAATTTCAAAATATCAATGAAATCTAATTATGGTAAACATTACTTTAGCTACATAATACAAAAACTGTAAAACATAGAAAGTTTACAATGAACGGAGTATTTTTCAAAATTCAGGAATATTTGTTTTTATTTCATGAAAATCATAAAACTACAAATCCATAGTCAATGCATATTACGTGAAGCGAACTAAAAAAAAGTCTTAACATTTCCATTTTTTCCCAACAAAAAACTTGTT
Organism: Dolichoris vasculosae; assembly: GCA_018907195.1. Lineage (NCBI taxonomy): Eukaryota > Metazoa > Arthropoda > Insecta > Hymenoptera > Agaonidae > Dolichoris > Dolichoris vasculosae. The sequence goes on along the minus strand of JACCHY010000010.1, from coordinate 7,464,821 downwards.
TAATATCATTTTTCAAAATTATTAGCAATTACTTTGATTGTACATAAAAGATATATATCTAGATATATTTTAAATAATGTTAGGTAGTCGTGTATAATGATAGTTTTATATAACACACAATTCTTATTTTATTAGAAAATTAGATAATAATACAAGCAACTGTTTTTGGATCTAGCCCTTTATATATTTAAATGTGAAATAATTAATTAGTTTATGCTGTTTGTAAAAAATAAACTATTTCATATATAATCTGATTAAAGTTTTTTAGTAATTTTTTTATTTTTTGAATTATATATTGTAAGTTGAAACTCGAATGATAGTTATTACGCAAGTACAATATGTTTAATAGTACAACTTTTGCATTAGATACTTTTATTTTAGCAATTCAAATTATCACACATATTATTTTATATAAGATAAGGATATCGATTTTTTTGTCGTTTGAATTATATTTTTTATTAAATATTTGAAACAAAATATTATTCTGTTCATTGTCATCCAGTAATGATTATTTTCATTTTGAGCATTCAATTTTATGGATAACAATATTGTTATTATGAATTTTGTTAAGATTTTTTTTTATTAAATGAATTCTTAATTGATTAAGAATTATTGATCTTTTTTGCAAGTTTTGTATGATTTCTTAACAAGTAATCGCAGTATTATGCTCAGTAATAATGAAATCATGATTTACATATAACTGTTTTTTCTTAATAAACGAATAAAATATTGAATAATGATCGCTTATAATGTAAATAGTACAATATACGTAAAAGTATAGAATTAAAGCATAAAATTACAGTATATAAATAAATTTAATTTTTCAGGTAATCATATTATCCATCTACGAGTCGTATCTTGAATTTAAAAAAGTTATGTTTTTCCTTATTATATATATGTGTAATATGAAAATTGTCTTCGTTACGGTGGTTTTTGCACATTATCCTTCACACGCGTGACGACAGACGCGTATACCTAATTCAAAGAAAGTGAGCGAGAGGTAGATAGGGAGAAGGGGCGAGAGGGATGGATGAGAACTCGATAGAAGAGTACATAAAAAAATCAGAAGATGAGGAAGAAGAAAAGAAACCAGCCCACAGAGACCAAACCGCGTCTACCTCTCTTACGCTCGGCGGATCTTGCTCAGTTCTTAAAACAGGTTCCTCTGCGCTCGATTTACACACCAGTGCACCTAACTCACCTTCATCTTATGCTTTTTACCTTCTTCTCATTCTCTTTTTTACTACCTCCCCACCCCTGTCTTTCACTCTCTTTCTCGATCTTTTTACTTTTCTCTTCTCTTGATATTACGCATCGTCTTTCTTTGTCGACATTTTGCTCTGCCTTTGCGTGCACTCTGTATTCTCAATATTCTTTTACTTTTTTATTCTTTCTTTCTTCGACTAGTTTCTTTTATCGTCATCAATACATTACTTATCCGACCTCTCTTTTTATTCTTGTATTATTCGATTTCTAAGTATTTTTTCTTCGCCACCTCTTTTCTTCCTTTCTAAGTCTCGCAGAAGTTATTTAACCTTCATTTTTGTACTCTTAGATTTTTTATCTTTTAATTTTTCATTTTTCTAAAGAACATACATTAAAATCGTATATTGTTTTACATTCAATAATCGTAAAAAAATTATAAAGAATTAAACTATATATTATGTACAATTTGTGTTAGGACTGCTTATTGTAATATTTAATTCAATTAAATATTTTTAATTATATTAACAGTTCAAATAAAGTATTTGTTAAATAAAATTGGATTATATACTGTGTATAATTAAAACATCGATATTTTTATCTTACGTTCATAAATATCATTAGTTTTTTCTTAGCTTTATTAAAACAAATATTTTTTAAAGAAGTATCAATTGAATTTTGATTTTTTAATTTGACGAAGTAAATGTCGCTACATTAATCTATATTATTATATTTAAGACTGAGTTCATAGATTAAAAATTTTTTTCCATATACTATAGTTATGATAACAAAAATGTTAATTATTAAAGTGAAGAATGAATGAAAAACCATGTTTTCACATTGCACTATTCAAGTAAATCAATTTTAATAAATATAAAAGTAGTAAAAAAGCTTTAATAGTTTCTATATCCATCTAATGTGTACGAATAGGTTAGAAGTATGAATCTTATTCGAAATAAAAAAATACCATAACTGAATAATTAGAAGCCCGTTGAACAGGTTTATATAGCATCGATCTTCATCGGCTCACTCTATCCTCTAAATTTCCGTTCCCATCTAGACGACGTTCGTACATCTATCGGGTGACTCGGAGTGTCTTTCAAGTTCGGAAGTGCCACGAGTTTAAGATGAAGCTTTTAAATACATCCGTATACTCGCCACCTGAAAGTAGTCATCCGTGGAATTCGAGCAAGGGTCTGTTTCGTTTCGTCAAGAGGCCGAGGAATCGATTTATTTCAGTCACCGGAGAATGGCATGACTGCGAGTATCGCGCTGTCTGAGCTCCCGATAATGCAAGACCGATGGATGCTGGTTAAATATTCTTATTCGCGTATGGGATCAAACACTACTTGTTCGCGCGCGTTGGGGGTTGGCGCGATTTTGCTGGCCGAGTAATTGCATCTACGTATGTAGACTGCGAATAATTCCCCCTCGATATTGCGTGCGTTACGTTCTCCGAGTAAATGGCTTCATTTTGTTACTTATTTCTGATTTAATAACTAAAATTTAATATTTTTCGTAATTATTTTTCTATATCAATTATCGCTGGATAAATACCTATACATGTTATAATAACGGTTTAGGAAAATTAAAAATATAAAAATTAAATTTATTCTGTTATTTGTCTAATACATAAATTTATGTGATTTAGATATCGTAGTTAGTTGGTTACTACAATTTAAATAATGTTTCTAATTTTCAATAATTGCTAAATAATATTTTTTATATTATTTTTAAGATTAGTTTGTACATTAAATAACATTTATCTATGTTGCTATAGCAAATCACGAAGTAAATTATTATAATTTATAAATGAAGCAACGCACAAATCGTTAAAAATTATATTTTTTACAATTTCACATGTGTCAACTTTCTATATTATATTGTGTTTGAGTTTGATAAACTTCCTAGGTTATATTCTATTTAATAATTTTGAACAAGTTTTGGACCGAACATATTTACATGCTAATGGTACAAAACTTGATTGTGTACAATCCAAGTATGCTGAGGTTATCTTTTCAATAATATTCTATAATAAGATAAGAGCGTTTAATTATATATTATGCAATTACATCTCATGTATATATATATATATATATGTGTGTGTGTGGGTGGGTGTGGGTGTGGGTGTGGGTGTGGGTGTGTACTAGTTTTACATCGATCAAAATTGTTACCGTATATTTCCAACAAATATTCTGGTATATATATTTTCGTAAGTGTCATTGGGTTACCTCATTGAAAATTATATTTTCTCTTCTGTTTTTTCTTGCTGAAGTACAAATGTAACCACACAATGCAAAGGAAGAATAACAGCGAATCTTCGGATATTTCCATTTCAAATGCAATGGAAAGCATTAAGGCAGAAATGAGAATACGAAACGACTTCTACTGTTCTTTATTATAATCGCGCAAAATTGTAATTATAATGAAAAAAAGAATAAACTAGAATGACGTTATTTTTATCGAGATTTTTCTTCTTCTTAAATTATAGTTTTAAGTGAAAAGTCTTGTTTTGTTGAACTCTTTCTAAATGTAACTTTAATACATTTTTTTATATAATTATTTTTAGAAATACTATCGTAAGAACAACCAATTCATTAGAAGTAATTACAATGTGATAAATATTTTTTTATGAAATTAATGCAGTTGAAGAGACTTATATATAGCCGATTGCAATTCATTATATTAGAAAAAATTAAATCTATAAGAAGTTATATAAAAATTTACTGAACCATGATAAACACGAATAATTATTATACTGAATAGAAGAGCTCAAAATGTGCATAAAAATTAATTTTATTCGTCTTAAGAATAAAAAGTGATCAAATTTTTTCCCTAGCTTATAGTTTGTATTACGTAAGATATCGTTTTTTCACGTTGATGTGCATCCCTTAAAATATTATCGTCGATACTGAATAAGTAACTTACAAAGCAATGCAGACGTAGGAAGAAATATTTATAATAAAAAAATATCACTGTCTCGACGCGACCTTGGTCGTGTATTCAGTGCGAACAAACAATGAAATGATGTTTTCCTCTTCATTCCTTATCAACAGTTTTTTGCATGCTTTCAAAAGTAATGGAAGGAACTGGGATCCGAATCCGTCAAATTCCATACCTAACTTGAAGGGTCTTTCGGCGCCGGGAGGCGCAGGCGCGCGCGCGCACACACACACCCAATATAGAAGGTGGAGAGCGGTACTTGCAATTGACGTTTTCAGGTCGGCTAGTAGTAGGCAGGCATAGGCGACCACGAGAGTGAGAGAGCAAGAGCCTTTGCTGGCCCTTCATTTTTTATCGCGGACTTTTTGCTCTGTTCTCCGTCTTCCTCTCCCTCTTCTTCTCTCTAAAGTCTTTCGTTGCCAGTCTCTGTTGTGTGCTCCGTATGTGTATGCCAAGCACGCTCGAACTTTTTCTTCCTTCACTGTTCTTTCTTCATGTGAGCCTTCGTATTCACGACGCGAATGTTCAGGGTAGAAAGATCATAGTATTATTTTTTTCTTCCTCTTACCTTTTTTAATTCGACTTTACTACGATATCTTTTTACAGCACTTCAAAAACCGCTTAAGAAACTTGTAACTTCTGAACTAGTTTGTTTGTTTGCTTCAGTGGTCACTACAAATCAATTTGAATTAATGATCAGTTGATCACATTTTTGATAAATGAGCTCAAACTGCAATGAAAACTATATATATATACACGCACGCCTCTACTACAAAAGATCAACAACTTAAAACATCTATCATAAAAATATACATAGAATATTCCAACATGAATACTATTAAATGTTGCTATATATTTTTGATATTTTTGTGTATTGTTTCAACTGCATATAAGGAAAATAAGAAAAAAGTTTCAGTTATAGTTTTCAAAAGTATTATTTAAGCGCTAAAAATTTAAATTATAATATAAATAAACAACAATATTGTTTAGGGAAATAATCAATTCTTTTATCTCCCTTACACTTACCCGTTGTCTCTCGTTTCGACGCGTCCGTTCTTTTTTGTCATTTTTAATTTTTTTTCACTTCATGCCTTCCGTGCCGAAGACCATTTTTTCTGGGATTCCTCTTTCCGCTCTTTTGGTGCTAATTTTCAACTTCCATCGGGCACGCACACACATTTTTGCTCAGTGCTCGCGTTTTTCTGTTGGCTCATTTCATAGCCTTCAGACTAAAAAAATTCATATTGTGCCGAATATATATTAGAAAAGAGAAGAGAAAGAAAAAACTCATTTTGAAACCAATATTTTTATGAAAGATCTGTCCTATTTAAAGGAGCGGTGAATGATTGCGTTGATTCTCTTACAGTGCCTCTAGCCAATCCACGTACTTTCGTTACTCGCTTCAAATTTTTTTTCCTTGTATCGACCATTAGAACGTGAGTTTATTGGTAAATACTAAGGATGAACATTTCAATGGATAAGCTTCTCTATTCTTATATACAGTGAGCGTATATTTTGGAATGAAGGGATTTTCAGTTTTAGAAGCTACTGCGAATTATATATGCTGATGACTTATTCAGTGAACAGAAGAATACGGTTCAATTTTTTATAAGATATACCATTATAAGCTTTCATATCAATGATTTTTATTACAAAAATAAATATAATTAAAAAATAATTTAAATTATAGTTTATTTAACGAAGCAATTTTGAAATATAATTTGATTATTAATTTATTAAATGAAAAGACTCTAAAATTACAATTTTAGTTAATATATAAAACCGTTGTTTTTTAAATGATAGTTTGAAAATATGAATTTATATTAAATATTATATTATATATATGTACATTATAATATAATTAATTATATTACGTATATTGTATTATAGATACAAATTTGTATTTCTTTAATAAGACTGTAAATGTAATAGATTTTTTTTAGCTATGATCCTATAACTAATTATACACGTAATTATAATATTCTTAAAATTTTTTTATTACAAATTATATTTATACGTTTGTATTATTCGCGTTCTTTTATATTAAAAAACCCAATTTTATAAAATTTCCACTAAAAAGTTAAAATTTACAGATTTTGTGATGAAATACTTGTATTTTATCTTAATAAAATGAAAAATTAAGTATGAGAAACTCCAAGAAATGCAATTTATGATCTGTAAAGAGATCGCTTTCGAGTTATTGTTTACAAAGCAAAAAAAAAGAACGATAGAAGAAAGAGCGAAAATGAAAGGGGAGGAGAGACAGGAGAAATGAGAGATAGATAGAGAAGCTGCAGTCGGAGCATAGCAATAATATAACTTCTTTATATACCATTATCTTTACAGCAGCGACTTACACAGGAGTAGTAAAAATATAAACGTGTCCGGTTGAATCATATCCACAGCCGCAAAGAGGAACCTTTACCTCTTGTTACTCTCCCTCCTAGTTTAAACTACCCACAAATGATCTCATCTCGTCTCTTCACCACTATTTCACGATGTCATCTCTTTGCAAATGTGCTTTTCCCTCCTTTTATTTCGTTAGAAGGATCTTACGTTTTCTCATACAACATTCAAAATGTTCGCTATTATCTATAAATTCTTGTAGGTATTGAAATATAAATTAGAGTAATAATAAAGTCAATAAATTCCTCTAAAGTACGCCAAACAAATCGATAACAAATATTATTAATGAATATCGATAATCGAATGTATATGAACATTTGAATTATAAAAAATGAGGTATGTTTACAGCAATTTAATACACGCGATGTTTTTTTCACAGTTAATATTATATAACAATATTTTTTTCAATTTTTTAATTAAAATTCTATTAAAATATAAATATTCTAATGTATAATAAAAGTTATATTCACACAAGTAGTTTATATTTAAATAAATATTAAAAATGGTGTAATTTCTTTATACATATTCGTAGATATGATCAATTATATGTAATTAATTTATCGGTTGATTTTAAAGATTTAAAATTTTAGAATAAGCAAATTTAATAAAATTTAAATATTATTATATTAAATACAAAATTTAATTTTTCTTATAGACACATGTAAGTATTTTTCAATAGATATTTCAATGTTACAAAATATGAAAAATTATATTATTAAAATTCATATTAAATTAATAAAATATTAAAAGTAATATTTTTTATAATTTATCATTATTTCGTAATATTTAATAAAATAATGTAATTTAGTTAATTATATGAAAAATTATTTTCCTTTTTAAAAAACTATTTTCATAATTTTACGTTTTCAATTTATTCTTAAAAAAATGGAAAAATATTAAAATTTGAATAATTAAATAAACTGATAAATGCTTTTTTTTGAATATTTAAAAACTTTTATTATATAGAGATGATATCATATAAATATGATACAAACTTCAAAAGAACCATATTGTGGTATATGTTGAAATAATAAATTTACTATATCACAGCATATATCTTTATATTTTAAATTACTTAAAAAGTTGAAAGTAACCTTAAACGTACGTTTTCGGTGTATTGCATTAAATCAAAATTATAGAAGTCAAAAGAATATTTTAAAGTGTTGATCACTTAGACAGAATATAGAAAACAAATCAAAAATTGCTGGCGCAATGGTTTTTCTCTTTCCCTGCGTTGCACATCAAACAAACATCATTTAATTGGACTAAAACGTACCCGTTCTTTTCGATGACGCAGCGAGCAAATCCCAATTTCGTTCCTTTGTACATTACGTTTGCTCACTGATGCTTACAACGCATGAATTTGGAAATTGTCCGAATGCCCTGTATTTCGAAATATTTGCTCTGGACACCGAAGCTTAGAGGCATACCTGCGTTCTAACTTTTTTCTAACCATTATGCTTGATTACGTGTTTCTACTTTATTAACTTCTACTTTCGGATATTCGAAGAAATTTTAAGAATATTTGTCATAGTTGAAACTTTAATGGATGATTTATATTCAGTAAAAATTAGACCACATTACATGTATTATTAAGTTAGAAGTCATTCTAGTAATAATATTATAATAGTTATTCAATTATGCTTATTACGGTGTCTTAATTAATGTTTTTTAATCCTTTATTCGTTGATATTCTTTATTTAGTACTGACTTTTTCTTTATCGCTATTTTTATTACTTTATATCTACAGGTGATGGATCATATGATTATCATGTATCTGCTAAATAATTTATAAAAGTTATAAAAATTTTAATAGCAGAATCACTTAACTAGATTTAAAAAATTTTAAACGTGAAAATTTTTTATCTATTGAAGAAATTACGAAGCATTAAACTTTATGTAAAGATATATTCTTAAGGAATATAGACAATAGTTATCAAATAGATAATCCTATATGAACATAACCTATAGCTGTATATATCTAAAATTACGTTTCTATAAATTATGTAATTCTTTCAGAAAACTACAGGCAAATGATAAGCGATAATTCGATTAGATTATCTTAACAACTCGACAAAAGATCATTACTATTATGCGAATATTTCCTTAACTGGTTATTACATTCTTAAGATTTTTTTCCAAAGCATCCGAGTAGGTGAGTATTTATGCGGACAAGTTTGTATGGGATATGCCAATGCGGAAAGACAGTATTTCGAGTAAGGTCGTAGTAGCCTTTGACAGATTAGAGAAATACTATAGTTTCGCGAACGCTCTTTCCCAAAGAAACTTGAACAAATAGTAATATTCAATGTCCAACACGCGAACTTGATGTTGTAACTATCACGAACGATAACGAGAAAAGTTCAAGTAATGAGAAAGGAGCGTTCCGTTGACTCGAAAAGCAGAGTCAGTACGTAATTAAGGAGTGTATTGCAATTATGTATTTGGTGTGAGAAATTTTCGAACTCGAATCATGCTATTAATGAATGGTTGTTGACTTTTTTCAAAATCACCTTTTTAATATGCTGGGTAATAATGTAATGACTTCATAATATTCTGCAATTTTTAAATTTCATATAAATAGTTTGAAATGAAATCTACACTTTTTTAAATTTTTGAACATGCTATAGCCGATAATTAAAAACACTCTAATATTTATATTCTACTTTTTACAAACTCTTTTTAATATAAAATTTGTAAATAAGTTAATCTAAATACTAATATGTATAAAATTGAAATATTAAATTTCTCTCGTTACAATTTTTTAACAAGTGAATGTAAAAAAAATTATAAAAAATTATAAAAATATTATTTATTTCTAATGCTATTCTATTCGATAAAGTAAATACAGACTGTCGGAATTTATTTAATCGACTATAATTTAGTTTGGGGAGAAAAAAAACGAGAAACATATTTAAGAACACTCGAGTGGTACTCAAAAAAGATAAAAATAATATTATTTATTCCAAGCTGAGATATTGCTCTTACCTGGAGATTTTCATTCATTTTAAATCTGAATCTTGCTGTTTTGGGATGATGCTGGTAATACGGAAACGTGTTTTCTTTGTGACATTAACTATGAAATCTTAAATATTATCTTAGCGTTTCTTTATGTTGGTAATTACATTATAGAAAATACTGAGTATATAAGATTAGGTTGGCTTACAAGATCATACGTAAGATTTTTTTGAGAATATAAGGGAATATTTTTTTTTACATATTTTGTTATCTATAATATAAATTATCATTTAGATGTTAATTCTAAATAAATTAAAAAATGTTTTTTAAATTTTATTATTTTTTATATCATATTCTTTTACAATAGAAAATAAAATTTTTTTAAAAACATGTATTATGAAGACAATTTTTGAAGTTATCGTTCAACATGGTATATTTATTCATATAAGCTGGCAATCTAATATGTACAAAAAAATTTTAACTTACTTTAAAGTTAATCTAGCAATATTTTTAATTACTTGATATCTAGAGTCCATTCAAGTTTGTTCCTTTATTTTTTTTGAACAGCGATGATCCACACACTTATGACTTCGTGAAATTTATAATGTAATACTCAATTTGATTAAAAAAATTTGTAGATGAAGCTAAGAGCTTTATATTTATATTTATTACAAATTTAATATTCGGTAATATATATTCATATATATTTTAAGAAGAAATTTGATAATGGAATATATTAAATTTTTGATTTAAATAACATTAAAATGTATGATATATAACTGCACGGTTAACATATTTATTTGCAGTATTTCCTATCTTTCTAAATTTATAATTAAATACTATTACTTTAATGTAATTTATGTAATTAAAAAACTATATTTCCGATAAATATTTATTTAAAATTTCTAGCTTTGCATTGTATAATTTCTCATAAAAAGAAAAAATTGGTACCTACTGTATTAAATTGGACGAGTTTTTCCATGATTTTCCGAACATTATGCTCGTTACACTTTGTCGGTACGAACGCCATATTTCTTTCAACTATTTTTCTTTACTGCCGACTTCACTACAGCAAACCAATATTCATTCAGGAATCGCTAAGTTTTTGCTTCTGTTTGCTCGCTCAGCTTCATGATCAGTGCTTCGGAACCGGTAAGCGTCCTTCTACAGCTTCGATCGTTCCGGAAGTATACCGACACTAATTTCCCTTTTCCAGAAAATTAGTGATGACACTTTTTTCTTTTTTTATCTTTTTCTGCTTAGTCCGTTTTTTATTTTTTTATAATGTTTTAAAAACTTTGCACTCTAAATTAATCGTTATAAGTATAAAGTATTTATAAAAAAAGTTTTGCACAATGAAAATTATTAACATGTTTAATTTTACTATAAACTAATGTGATAGTACTACATTTTTAATTATAAATAGTATAGAATATAAAACAATTTTTAAACCAAATTCCATTATAATAATAGAATAAAATAAAATAAAATAATTAATAAAATATAAGAAAAATATTAAATATAATATTTTATTCGTGAAAATTTATTTAATTTTTTTATTAATTCTTATTTTTTCAAATTATTTAATTTAAATGAATTATATTCATATTAACTTTATTTATATTTCAAATTACAAGCTATGTATATTGTAAAAGTTTATTATTAATTAATATGTTAAAATATTATTTCTAACGAACTTTTATATTAAAATTAAATTGTATTTTAATAGGAAAGTTAACGTTATTTATTAAATAAATCAAACTGTAATATTTAATATTAACGTTAAAACCAATTATATATATATTAATAAATAATAGTTATAAATATAAATAGCGAAATTAGTATAAATGTATAGTAAGGAAACAATGTAAAATAATATTAAATAATATTAAATAATATTAAATAATATTAAATAATATTATAAATATTTATACGTATACATATATTATGTAAAAATATTTCGAATTAAAATTTTTTTTTTAATTCATAAAAATTATACTGAAAGAAAGAAAAAAATATATTTTTATAAATGTTATAAAAAATAATTTTATAATATTCAATATGAAATAGATAAAACTAATTTATTTAAGTTTATAAAATTTCATTTTTATATTTAGATATAAATGTACCAACTGAGAAATATATTATAATGTTAAGAATATCTTAGAAAAATATATCTTTAAAGTAGTTTATAAAATATTTTATCAAATAAGTAACTGAAAAAATATGAGATAAAATGTTTATCGCAGATAATCAGAAACTTGTAGATATTTTATAAATATGCGAAAATAAATTTTGCGGTACTGTACCGGCAAAAACATCAAATAAAACAATAATTAATTCTGTGTACGATGCAAATTTTTTGTATTTATCCTACGCTATAAATTCACGATAATTATTATAACTCAAAATTAGTTATGAAGGGAGTCAAAGATACAATGTAATTTTAAACGGTGAAACATTTATGTGAAAAAAGTAAACGTAGTTTCAACAACATTGAGGCTTTGACTATAGAAATTGAAAGATCGTTTTGATCCTTTACGAGATCTTTCAGACAAATCTTACATTCAGTTTATTGCATTTTAAAAATTTAGTTTTATTTTATACGAAATTGTTATTAGAATACAAATAATATACATTAATTTCATAATTAATTTAAAAGCTTCTAAATTTTCAATGAAATAAAAAGTTTAAAATAAATTTAACAGAAAAAATGTATTCTAATTTGTAATAAACATTGTGAAGTGTATACTTTTGATTGATGCTATTATAAATATATAACCATAGAAGTATTTAGTCACGCTGTTGATGTGGATTAATTTAAATATGTATTATTTTAATTATTAATTTTATTATTAATTAAAATAATTATTATTAATTTAAATATTAATAAAAATTTAAATATACCTGCAGTATTATGATTGATTTTAATTAATAATTAAATTTTTATAAGGATGTTTGTTGATTCAAATCATAAACTAAATTTTTGTATAAAATTAAAGAGTAAAAATACATTGTAGAAATTAGCATTTTTTAAGATGAACGCGATAATTATTTCAACTGCGTTCGTTACACTTATGTGTAAACTTCTCTTCTCAACAAAACAAAATAATGAAGGAAATAAAAATACGCTTGATCTATGAAGACCGATATTCATTCCTGTATGTCGACACGCGTATGCAAACTTTCTCAAATTTTCAATATTTTTTTCACCCGTCGTTGACATTTTATATTTAAACTGCTATTGGACGGCTCTGCAATACTTTCAAACGTAAATTATAGTAACCAAGCGGTGTAACCTTTCCTATTTATTCTCTCTCACACACACATGCATGCACCCACGCTAGCATACATGCTTTCCGTCTCACTTGCTCTTCCTAACGCTCAATATTTCCTATCTCAAAAAAACTGTCCTTTTTCTTTTACATGGAACGAAGAGAATCCACCGCCTATTGCATAAGTAATCGATATCACACGAGAGACAAAATTTCGGTCCAAAGCTGTCAAAGCCTAAGCCTCGTTATCGTCTGCCACTTAGGATTTGTATGTAGCTTTATACGTAAAATTAGGCAAAAGAAAGGAAAATACGTAGAAGCAAGAACCTTTTCAGTGTTGTTTTACGTATGACGAATGGAAATTCATATTAAAGGATCATCTTTAAAGGGTTCGACATTTTAATCTTAAAGAGGTACGAGTTCGAGTTACGATAGTTCGAGTTTTACAATAAATATACAAGCTGTATAATTATTGTAAAAAATGATCGATTATACCATGATTTTTTTTAAATTTTAATTAAAAAATTTTATTATTGTATACTATTATACTAATTAATGGTAAAAAATTACTTTTTCCTTAGTGACAGGAAAATGTAAGCAAATATAGCAAATATTTATTATTTATTTAATTTCAATCAAATTTTTCAATTATTTATATGTCAAATGGTTTTTTAAATTTTATAAAAATGATTTGTCAAAATGAATAGAAATTTATCATTATCGATTATAACAAAATCAAAAATTATGAATGCGACTATTAGTTTTTTTTAGAAAACAAATTAATAACAATATTTTTTAATTAAAAACATTTGTTTTTACAACTATTTTATTATGATTTTTTACTTTGAAAATAAATATTATTAAAAATTATTTTTAATTTATATTTTACTAGTTACAGTATCACGTACAATATTTAAAGTCTAGGATGAATATTAAGCAATTATCAAAAAAAATATAATGGTTAATTGTTAAATAAAAGTAAATAAAATTTGGAAAATATATAAGATTTCAATAAAATATTATTGAAATAAAAACAAGGTAACCGTTCTTTTAATTCAACAGGAAAAAATCATTGCAAGTTCTAGGAATATTTTATTTTTCCAAGAAAATCCTTATATTAGAATACTGATTACTTCGTTTAGTTTTTCTGTAATATTTATGATATATTTTATGAGCTATTACAATTTTTACGACAGTATATGTGTAAGTAAGATTGTATTAAAATAAAAATATAAACGACATAAATAAAAATTATAAAATAAAAAAATTAATGTTTAATATTTACATAATATACGCGCCAACCTTTTTTTATTATAAACGTATTTGTCTAATTTTCATATATCATGATCGAGGAAAAATTATATAAGAATATCGGGTTTTCGTCTTCGTTATACCGTCGCATCAATAATTTCATTACAAAATTTATTTATGAAATATCAGATAATTCAATATTAGTATTATACATAAATATTTATAAATTTCTTCAAATTAAAATTATGAATAATATAAGAACAGATAAAATTTAAAAAAATTAATCGACTTGTAAATCGTTACTTTCAGATTAAACTTTAAAAAATACGTTCTAATTAATAAAGCGATAGAGATGGAATTTAAAAAAGCTATGGAAAGAAAAGGTAGACCTTGAGAAAATAACTTTTCATTTTTTTAATTGTAGTAAATAATCCAATAAAGCTACTGATATATCTTGTTTCTGGTAAATTATTTTTTTAGTGATTTTTTATAACTTAGACATATGAATTATTAGAAACTCTTTTAATAGATTTATTGTATTTTAATTTTCATAAAATTTATTTACATTTTTATGTTATTTTAAATAGACCAACACTAATTTATTCTTTATATAAAAGTTTGTGTTATTAAATTTCTTAATTTCAAGTTTTACCCATTTAAATTTACATATATGGAGTTATTTAACGAATTGTAACAAAAAATATAATTTATTAAAATAAAGAAACTTAATTATTAAAATTGAAAAGAAGAAACAGTATTTTCTTGTTGAATTTTCTTAGTTTTAATTTAATTGCATTTCAATTTAAATAATTCAATAATCAATATTTAATTACATTTTTTAATTTCGAAAATTTCTGATTCTAATTAAATAAGTATGTAATTTGTGAAAAAGAGATTTTATTTTAGATATTTTTCTTGTTAACACCAAGTTTTGTAATTTATATAAATAAGAAACTTATCGAGTTGATCAGGATTTTTTTATAAAAAGTGTGGGTGGGTGTTTGTGTAGAACTTTAAAAATAAAGTCACAGTTAAATAGAAAAAAACAGGGTGAGGATGTAAAACTGATTTATGTTATCCAAGACTAAAAAATAATAAATACTGAAACGCTAGTGATAGAATAAAAAATCAAGGAAACTGATCTCGGTACTTTTCTGAATAAAATTTAAGCCTTACTTTTTTAACTATAAAATTTCACTATTCGTCTTAATGATGAAATAATATATGAAAAATGACTTTAATGTCTCTTCCATAAAAATTGACATCTAAATTAACTTTTTTGCCAGAATGTTGTTGTGTAACTGAAAGAGTAATTGTTTTCTTTATTGAGAAAACCAATATTTCATCGGTAATATCGTATAAATATCAATAATTTTTTAAATCTTTACACTACAAAACTTATTTTATAATAATTAAAATAATCCATTCTTTATAATAATAAATTTTATTCAAAAACTAACATTATATAATTATATTAATAATATATTTTATTATGCGATATTATTATTATATTAAATAATTATAAATATTAACATTACTTTAAATTATTACTAATAACTCATTAATTAGTCTATTACTATAAGTTATAAGTATCACAAATCATAATCAGTTTATCATAAATTCGTATTTTATTAATGATTTTAAAGTCGCTATCAATTCTGTTACGGATTTCAAAAACATCAAATTTAATATCCAATCTGTTATTATAATTTTATAGTAGTTCATTTATGAAATAAAAGTTAAAATAATTATAAAGTTATAATTAATAAATCAATATGGAATTTTTAGATCTTCGATGTTCAAATAACTTAATATTTTTCTTAATACAGTAATCGGCAAATGTGATTCGAATATTGGGTTTAAAAAATTTTCCATTCGCTGGAGTGTTTCGTTCATTATTTCTGCTCTTCTAAACCTAACTTTCATTTCAGCAGCATAAATAGGAAATATTTTCAACGTGTCTCGAGATTTAAATGCTTCAACAAAGTATACATTACTAATCAAAGGTATCAGTCTTTTTTTAGTACAAAATAATACATAGTAGTATGTAATATTATCATAAAATTTACACTGTTTCATTCTTGTAATTTCAGTTATACATTTTTCATAAAACGAATTCAAATATTTTGACTCACGAATGCATTTCATGTCTTTGTCGTTCACAACCAAATTTTTATGACACAATTTTGCCATATGCCTGATCATCACTCGAGCAGATCTCGAACGTTTGTTTTCGATCATCGAAAAGGCTGTTACTTCGTTTACACAGCTAATATTCACGTCAGCTCCAAAATCGAGTAGTAGATTAATTTTCTCCTCGGATTCCATCATGCAAGCGACATGAAGCGATGAAAAAAACCTATGTTTTTCAGAAAAATCGTTAACTCTTGCTCCTTTGTACAGTAAGAATTCAACCATAGACAAATTGTTAAATTGAATCGACAGATATAATGGAAATAAACTATCCTCTGTTTTAGAATTTATATTTGCTCCATGATTCACCAAAAAATGTATCTGAAAATTTAAATTATATTTTAAATTATTTGTACACAGTACAAGTTAAATATAAAATTATTTAAAAACTTGAGTTCATTTTTTTACTTTTATGATATAAGATGACTAAAATTAATATATTTATAAACTTGACTATTCTTTTTAGATAGGAACGTGCATATACTTTTTTAAAGAGGTAAATTTAATCGAAAGTAATAAAATATTAAAGTTCATTATTGAATATCAACTTAATACATGTAAAATAAAATATTAAGTTTGTCAAGACAAATCGATCTTTTCGTAGTAAGAAAAATTTTCTTTGTCAAACTTTTATCGACCAATTGCTTACCATTTTTTTGTTATGAAACTCCAATGCAAGATGTAAAGGCCTGACAAGATCCTCGTCTCCGTCATCCACAGGCACGCCTCTTTTCAATAGTAACTCCGCAATATCCACATTATCCACATCGGACATTGCCGCAAAATGCATTGGGGTAAGTCCCGTGCGATGTTTATCGAAGACATCGACTCCTGCTTCAATTAACATCGCGACAGCCTCTGTGTTACCTCTCAGAATGGCCGTTTCCAAAACTGAAGCACCCCAGGTGGATATCGCATGTACGTTACACCCCCTATCGATGAGTAGCTCGAGAATGCTAAGGTCGTACGTGTAGAGTGCGTGATGCAGAACGCTTTCGCCCGCATCGTCTACATCGTTCACATCCGCACCGTGATCCAAGAGAAGCTCGATCAGTTCCTTATCTTGGTACCTGATGGCCATGTGAAGATAGGAAACTCTTCGCTTGTTGTCCAGATTCCCGGATCGAGTTGGTAAACGACCCGACAAGTCTGCTCCCAAGCGAATGAGTAGCTTTGCAATTCTCAAAAAATTGCACATCATCGCTGTATACAGGGATGATGACAGTTGTTTCGAAGTAAATTGCGTTGCTTTCGGCCTGAACGTCAGAAGAAATTCAACCATGTTGAGATTATTCGTCGAGACAGCGGAGCGAAGGAGGATACTACTACCATGGAGCTTGAAATAATGCATTATCTTTTTGTCTAACATGAGCTTTTTGACGAGATCAATGTTACCCGAGTGCACAGCTTGTACTAATATGAAACTTCTCTGGAACATGCAGCACATGCATCTTTTAGCTTTTTTTGAAAAAATGTGCTTCAAATATTTCACTTTCATTTTGCGTTTGCTAGATTGTATAAATTTTCACAAAATAAAATTACTTGACCGGCAATGTAGAACAATATTCCGCAATATGATTTCAATTTGAAAGTATAAAGGTAAAAATACTATCGTCGCACAAAGGTTCACAAAATACAATAAAATGTAAGTCGTATATAATACATTCGACCGAACTTCAACGGCAAATAAAAGGTCCAATTTAGGTAGTGATTCCGCCACGTACAGTGAACTACTGAGGTACATTCGGTAAAGGAAACACGATTTTATAATTAGGTACATTTACTCCTTGGACCTTTATTCCGAACCTAACCCCATTAGTTGCTTATACTTCTAAGAATTCAATTACATTATTTACAGTAACGGGAATCAAAAGCTTTTATTTTTAATTTGATATATACTATGAAAAACCACTTCTCAAATAAAATATAGTAAAATATCAGAATTAAAAATAAATTATCTATGGTTTAAAATTTTTTTTTCAATTTATAATTCGATGTATTTTTATTTTTAATTTTTAGTAACATAATTTGTGTACGAAGGTAATTACATTTTTTTATATTGATATCAACTAACAAATAAAGTATATAGTTTTAATTTAGAAAAAAATTGAATAACCTATTTAATAATACAATTTAATAATACGATTATTTAAAATTTAAATACAGTTTCAATTTGTACTTTAAATAAATTAGATTTTTTGAATGGGTTTTAAAAAGAATTTGTGATATAATGAAATATTGATTACCTTATGTAAGAATACGTTAAAAATACATGTGATATAGAAATTTGTTATTTCAACAAAAATATAAAAATGCGTTTTTTTAAAATAAATAAATATTGTGCATCGATGAAAAAATTAATATTATATGAATTAATAAAAAAATAATTAATGTATATACGCAAATTTTATAAATTTTATGTTAAGTTACAAAATTATTTACCATTATCGATTATATTTACTTTTGTAAATTAAATATAATAGCACATAATATATATTATATCTTTGTATCATAAGAATTAAAATAAATTGAAAGTTTAAAATAAGTTGAAAAAAAATCAACTTCCTTACTAAAAGTCTTTTTTCGAAGGTGAATCTTCTGGAGCTAATCCAATCCATTGGAGAGGCTTTTTTATCGGCTCTTTGCTTCTTTGAGCTATTACGTACCAATGCCCGTTTTGCCGTTGCGCCCTCGCACGATTAAAGTTACCTCGGACCCGAGAATAGAATAGAAGTTACGTAGTCTACACTGAACTTATTGCAATGGAAAAAGCCAAGAACCAAAGCAAACAGCACTCCAATGGAAAATTTAATTTGCCTTCAACGATATCTCCCATACTTTTTCCTGGAAGAAACTCGTCAGACCTAAGCTTACTCCTTGAAAGAAATGGGGGCTCTTCGTTGTGATTTACAACCCTGCCCTGAATCCAGACGAATCTAATCGAGTATGCAGAGATATTTGGTTAGTCTCGACCCAGGGATGACGGTATGATACCCCTCTTATTTCGATAGATGTTGTGGGTTATAGTCGGCATTCTTGTGGCTCTTCAACCCTTTTTAAAAAGACAATCTTACGTTCGAATAGTTCGCCCCGGGGTGTCAATCTGAAAATGAACCTCGTTTTTCATCGCTCAAACGAATAATGCCTTTATAATGATATTCGTAGACGAGTTTTTATACTTGACTGGCTTCAAAAGTAGTATTTATTTATATTGACTTAATATGTCGTTTATTTCACTTTATGTTTTGTAAGGTTAAGAACATTTTTTTAAAAATTCTGTAATTTCAATTCTTACGAAATATATGACCAAAATTCTTTACTATCTACTATATTATATTTTTATATATTACATGAATATACGAATTATTTCCTTAAAAACTGGTATGTACATGTTTATGTTCAGTTTATTTTTATATTAGAAACAATAAATATGAATAATCTGCCAGCTTTGTGATATAGTTGAAAAGATTAGTTAAAATACTCTTGATATTACAATTTATGCTCACCGACTATTGTAAAAATAATAGTATTTAAATTATATATTTTGTAGACAATACTGTTAATTTTTAGAACAAAAAATATTTTAAATAACTCTTTTTTTGATATATTAAAATCTAATTCAATTATACTTACAGGGTTGATTTAACTCGATAAACATAAATTTCTTTTATATTATTTAATTTCGTTTCATTAATGGCAGAATATAAAATACATTAAATAAAAAATACTTGATTTTGAATGAAATGTTTTCATATAAATCTTTAGTTTATGTTGAAAAAATTGGCTCTAATATTATAAATAATATCGCTATTATTATTATTATCAAATATGATAATATACGGGATAATAAATTGAAAAATAAAATTTGTAGTATTTATATTAAATTTGTTACATCTTGTAGTTATTGAGCGTTTTAAAAATTTTATGTAACAAAGCAGTAAGTTAAAGTAGTGTTACAAAAATAAAAACAATCAAAAAACGTACTTTTGAAATGAAGAATACGTTATTATAACTTTTTATATAATAATTCAGAATGAATTTTCTAAATATATATGTTCATGTTCAATAAGATTCAACTTTATTTATAAACAATATGTAAAATATTATAAAGTGTGTGGATAAATTTCTATATTAAAATGAAAATAAAAAATATTAAGTATTCAAGTACTGAGAATACGGAAAAATACGAACTTGGCTGAGTAAAATTAATGTATACAAACGGATGCAGGAGACAAATGAGAAAGTTTATTATGCAGTTCATACAAAATAATAGTAAGTATTAAAAAAAATGAAGCAAAATAAAATCTAATCATTATAAGGAACTAAATGTTACAAAAATTTAATATTATTTTTATTTGATCGATTAGTTGGCTTTACTTTGATAATCAAATATGTTAAATGATTTATTTATAAATAGTTAAAATTATAGAGTAAGTAATTGTTTGATTAAAATTAAATAATTTCAATATTTTATATTATTTTTTTTTTTATAAATTCAAAAAATTGAGCTAAAAAAGAGTGACAAATAGTTGATATTTATATATATATTTAGTGTTCATAATTTAAAAGGCAATCTAAATTCGAAGTCTTTGAATTTTATTCAAATAGGAGCGAATGTATAATTATAACGAATATGTCCTTTTAGAAATATACCAGTAGAACATATAAAAGTAACGATAGTATTTGCATCGACGAAATTCTCGGTTCTTCGTTCATGAAGCAATACGCTGCTAGATCCCTACGAAAAAATGTTGAACCGAATCGGCACAGCGCAAGCATAACCGAAAAAGCAGCAATGAAGAAAGGCAGCATCCACATGACTACGTAAACCGATAGATCCATCAACATCAAGCTCAAGGCTAGTTTTTGAAATTTGATTGCGTCATCGGGGGCGGACTCCATTCGGTAGCGTTGGACGCCGGGGGCCAAACGAATCTTCCTTCACCTTCGGAACACCTGGTTCTGCACTTTACCCTCGCACTCTTCTTCCTTTTACTTCGACCTCTCCGATACGACTTCCACGTCTTCGCATACGAGCTAAATCCGGAATCTCTTGCGTCGTCTGCATTCTCTATCGGTCGATCTATCTCTGCACTTTGATGGGGCAGCAGCTGCCCCTTTTCGTTTTGGAGTAGCTCGCGTCCGAGTGATTATTAAGCGACAATTTTTCGAGGTAACCATATTGTGCGGTATCCGACGATAGTTTGTTTAATAATTTGGCGCGTCGTCGAATCGTAAGAACGATGTCGAAGTTCATAAAACGGAATCTAGAATATTGAAATGCAGACGTTGGTTTTAATAAGAAAATATCTTCTTTAGTGTGATTGAAATAGATATAAGTAAACCAGTTTATAAGAATATGTATTTAAGAAGTTTTTAAGAGTTTTTTTTCGTTATTTCAATATTTTTTTGATAATATGTAATACATAAATTTTAATCAAAATAAAATATATCTTGTGATTCAATATTAAAAATATAATTTACTATTTATAATAATGTAAGCGATATTTAAACGTTACAAAATAATTTTATTAATGTATCTACATTCTACATGTATTTTGCAATATATTCTTTTTTTATTTTAGGTAAGATAATGGGTTGCATCATTTTTTCGGTAATCGCATAGCAGTAAGTTGCTTAAATATTACAATAAATTAAATTACGTTTATTAAAAATTACATAGAACATTGTTTTAATAAAATTCGTTACTTTAACACGATTTATGAAAGATCGACTATATTTTATTGCTCATGTTACTTTTATAATTAATTATCTTACTACATTTTGTATAGAATCTAATAATATTTAATATATACTTCAACAATGGACATATTTAATGACTTATTTTTAATTTTCCAAAGAAATTTATGATTTATTTGTGTAAAAATTGTTTAATAAATATAAATATATTTGTAATTGCAATTCAATCGCTATAACATTTTCTTTACTGTCGAGAAATTACAGATTAAAAATTTTATTAATATATACTTGAAAATCATTTATAAATACTTAAATAAAATTATTCGCAAATATTCATTTAAAATTAATTCCACTGTATTCATTAAAATTTTGCAAAATTTCTAAATATATTTAAACAGGAAAGGCCCATTTTTTAAATATTCATGGAAAAGAAGTCAAGTGAAGTATTTATATAGAAAGTCAAATAATTATTGTTAAATGAGCAATCATTTTAATATTCATTTTCTATAGAATTATTGAAGAAGTATTAGAAACAGGGCGGTCGACTAATTTTTAGAAACGATTGAATACGCATATACATTTTACGAACTGAACAATCTTAAACTTGCACAGACACGCTTTTGCTTTGATGTAGATTTCTATATCTATACGCAACTTCTTTCGAATCTATGGATATACATGCATTCGACAGATTGGCCAGTCTACAATTTAATGTAACTGCACCCCTATTATTATTCCTCTCTCCTTCTCTCTCTTTTTCTCCTCTTATTCTACACCCTAGCACCCAATCCGAATGTAGGTTCTCGTACACGCGTCGGAATATCCCAGGGGCTATATGAAGAAAAAATAATCTCTTTCTATCGACTCTCTCTCGCTCTTTCCGTGCTTCCTCTCCCCTCTCACTACTCTGACCCCTCATTGCCTGATACGAACACGCGGTCTTCTCAATAGTAGGGGTTGATTGACGTGTATGCGAAGCAAGCATGCGAAAGCGTGTGTATTTATAAGCGTAGACGCGTGTTGGATTTTCGAGGTGCTTCGTATATGGGGTGAAACGCACGATAGAGGCTTTGTACGAAAATGTATATGTCTCTTTTACTAACAATAATACAAAAACGCCACACAACGATTTCTATCAGCTTTAGATACGCATAAGGCAACAAAAAAAATTTTCACCTATTCTTTTAATTTTACCCGTAGTCTTTTAAGAGAATCGATTAAATATGAATATCGAGATATTAAACTTATCAAATGTAAATAGATCGATTTTTTTTCACTTGCATTTATTGTTTCGAATTGTAAGCATTTAACTCTGAACGCTTATTGATTTTCAAAAATAAAAAAATATAATTAAATACGTAATTCTTAATATATAATAAAGTAGATTTGTATATTTTGAGAAGGTAAAATTCTCATTATATATAGAAATTGTCGTTTGTTTTTAAAGTTATCTCTGAATAGACAATTTCAAATGGAAAATGTCAACCATCCACGTTTTATGCTGACACCAGATATTCGTGCAAATATTAATACATTTTCTTAACAGCTTAAGCGATATAGAATACACATTTTACTAAAGTTCTTAGTTAATAACTATTTCAAGCATCTAATATGTATTTCAATTTAATTATGATGATGAATTCTTCAAAAAAAATTTTTAAATTCGAAGCAATGTATATAGTTTAACGAAAGTTGATTTATATGTACATTAAAAAAATACATTAATTCGATATCTTTCAAAGGTAATTTTTTATCATAAAAACATTTCACCAACAAAAGCAAAAACTTTTATTGGATAGCAGACTTGCACTGTGAAAAAATTAATGAATAGCACTTTGATAATCTTTCTTGTTAGTTAATCCTCGGGGATGAAACTTAACGATAGGGTTATGTTCGTTTGGTATCATTGTTCGCATGCGCCATACTTTGTTCTGATTTTAATAGTTTCTGATTAAGGTGCTCGAGAGTGCTGGCCTAACAAACGAAAGGGTCGTTCAACTATCTGTGATTGGGCAAGTTTTTTACTCGTTATTTTGAGAAGTTCTGGGGTCAAATGCGTGTCGTCATATTGAATACATTCTCTTTTTTGTTTGATTGAATTACTCTTAATAATGTTATTCTTCTGTTGTGTTATGGATATCCTAAGGAAACCTTTGTATATTATTTTCATTGGAAGAACTTTAAAATGCTTGATTAAATATATAAATATTTATTTTGTAATATTAGTCAATCAAATTTTTTTTTTAATAGAATTTAGAACAGTTAATAGATACATTGAGATACTTATAGAAAAATAAAACAATTCAATATACATGATATAATAAACACGAATAAGATTATTTACATAAAAAAATAATTTTTTAATTAAATAAAATCATTATTAAAAATTTTTACTCAAACTTACTGTTTTCAATTTATTTAAATTAAAATTTTTTGTTTGTCGTTTTATGATAAAATATTATGTTTGACACAATAATTTTTTTATATTTGAATATATAAAGAACCGTTTAGCAGTATTATTAAAAAAAATGTTTTAAAATGTAATCAAAGTACTAAAAATTATATAAAGTATATAATAGAGAGAAATTAATCAAGCCAATCTTTTCATAAATACACTTTGAATTTATTCTTATTTAGTTATAGGTAAAAAATGTTTTTAAAATACAATTTAAAATTAATATCTTTTATTATTTTTTAAATCAAAAAACTTTTAACTTTTAAAATTAATCGTGAATACAAGATGAAAATTTTAAAGTTAAATTAATAAAATTTGTTTTTTCATATTTTACTGATATAAGCACCTTGTATAACTTTATTCCGATTAAAGTAAAAAATTTATATGTAAATTTCCAAAAAGTAAATTTTTAATTATAGAAGTAAATTTGTTTAAAAAATAAAATTAAATTAAAATTAATTTTTTAATATCTACTTTGTATCTATCAACGAGCGAATAAATAACTTCAAAATCAGAATATGTAGATTTTGGTTTCATTCGAATAATATACATGTCTAATAATTACTTTTTCATGCGCTACTGAAATTTAATATCAGAGAGTATCGATGATTCCTTTGTTCACATTTATTTAACGAGTAGTTCTCAGAATATTTTTTATATTCCGTATCAAGAACTGAAGAAAAATTTTGTTTAAATATTATGGAAAACTATAATTTAGAATGATATATATTTTAAAAATTTGTATCAGTAGTAAATTTGATTAGGCTTAGTTTAGTTAACAAAGTCGTTAACTGCTAATTTTGATTACATGATATATAAATTCAGCGAGCAAATTTAAAATTTATGCGATTCAAAATTTTAATTATTTTATCTAATAGTTTATCGTCATTTTTGATTTTTAAATTAAACAAGGTTGACTCGATACAGGCTTTAATAAAATTTAAACATTTCAATTTAAAAAAAAATGCGCAAGAAATCCCATCGTGATCTACGTTATAATTTAAAAAATTGTAAAGTTAATTTGAAAATAATCTAAAAAATCAATAAGATATTAAAGAATAGTAGTTATTTTGTAATTTCAAATATTATATCAATTCAATCATTTATATGATCTGCAAAATTCACATTCACGAGCCTTGCCGACCGAAATCGTTTACCGCGCTATTCTTTCTCGTTTCCGATTCTCTAAAGCGCACGTACATGCAAATCACTAGGCATGCGTATAAACTCACACAGGGTTAAACTCTGCGTATTCGATATATAAAAAATACCATGAGTTTCGACATCAGTTTAGAAGTACTTCAGTGTCTTTGGCTGCTTCTTTTCTCTTCCCTTTCTGCTTCATAAAGCTACGAATATTATTGCATAATTGTACAGTATACACCGAACAAGTATTGATTAGCGCCTAGTAAATATAATTAATAAAGGGCTAGATCTAACAGTGTATTCAAAAGATATCTTTTTATATTCCAGTCGTTTTTCAAAAGAAGCAAGCCTTTTATTAACAATATAGAGAAATATAACTCAAGTTAAATGTTTCAATATTGGAAATTGATCTGTGAATTATTTTAAAAATCGATAAAAACTCGAGTGAAAAATTTATTTATAATATTTATTATATAAATGTTTTGATTGTTATCGAATAAAAATGACATTATACAAATGAAATACCTAAATAAATGAAACTTTTTATTACAGTTCATATGATACGAGTATATCATTTATATTTTCAAAATTGTCACAATAATTAACAAAATTTGGGAGAAAGGGTATGAGTAAAACTACAGAACTTTGCAGGATTTTTGTTTTTACTAGTATTCCTTATTTATTATCCTGCGTATTAATAATATTATTGTATCTAAAAAGACACACTTAAAATGGTATATTTATAGTGATTAAATTTATTGTTTCTGCAAATCAGGGATTATTTTGCATTAATGTTAATTTTTTCGTATCTATACCGTCAATAGTAAATTGTACACACGTACGTAATATAGATCCGCAAATATGCAAATTGTGATTTCCGTATGTAAGTGCGTTTCCTAAAGCCGCACATCGAAACCTCAAGATTGTAAATGCATGCATCGTTCGCATGCCTATGTATATAGAGCGATGTAAGAGATAATGAACTATCAAAATAACTAAAGTTGTTGGTCCGATCATTTCTTGATACTAATACATAATTGTTTTTTGAAGTTTTATGTTGCTTAATTCAATGCATTATTTCTTTTCACGAGCTCCTAAAACCTTAATATATAATTATTAATTTTATATTTGTCAACATAAAGGTTTCTTTATATTGATACTCTTTTAAAACCGAAATTTAAAAACGATAATTGTACTAATATGTTGAAAAAACGTAGTTTTAACTAAATATTGCACACTCAAAAAAAACTTGGGATATTATTTATTAAAAAGAACTAAAAAAAATAAATAAACAAATGATTACATACTGCAGTGGAGTAGTTTATCTTTGTAAAGTGGATGGTTTATCTTTATATCAATATGGTAAAATGTAAATGTTTTACATAATACAAGTTTATATCAAAATACTTATCCGTGTGTCACTTTTCTTAAAGAATTTGAATATTACGTTAGTTTATAAATATCTAACTTTCTAATTTCCCGACAAGTTATATAATTCTTTCATTTTTTACCTTCTGCAATAATATTACATTATATATCTTTAATTTATGAGAATTTTTTGCTTTTTTAATGAAATAGACATATCATACATAATACAGTAGTTATAATATAATCTTTTAGAATATTAAATTATGTAACTCTTTATATACAGAAAACCAATAAAATTATTAATACAATTTATTAAGAAAAATTTTGTTTTAATATTTAAAACATTGAATACTTAATATTTACGAATATAATATATCAATATTGAACAAAATTGATTTATCTGTATAAAAATTATCATTAGTAGCACTCGCAAGATTGCAATTTGTAGAATCAAATATGAATATGCGATTAAAAAAAGAAAATACAAATAAAAAATCTGGATATAAATGACTTAAGTAATCTTATCACGCATGTTCCTAAAATCTTTAAAAAAATGCAAAGTTTATTACATCAAATTTACCACCGTAAGTCAAGAAATAATTAAGGCCTATCGTTAAGCATATCTTCTGAGATATTATCTATTGTTTTTTTTGTGGAAGTTCAAATAATAGATTTAGTGAGTACGTAGGCATAGTCAAAAACGCTCAAGGGATGAAAATGACACTGGGACGATTATACGTTCGCTCATTAATTGCTTTACCAGCATAAAAGAGCACCGATAGAAGAGGGGGTTCGCAAAGAGAGTATGATCTTTATTACAAAATAAATAATTGTAACAAATTGCGTTACCTAACTTTTTGAAATGCTTAATTACTTATAAAACTTAGGGAAACTTAATTCTTCTTCATTATATAAATTATTTTAAATTCGTTACTAAAACTAAAATAAGTAACAGTATTTTGAAATTTGGTTGGTATCCTCACAGTTTAATTAATCATTTTAAGTCTATAAATCTGATAATTAAATAAAAAGCTCTAAAAGTATGTAGAAAAGGTAAGAATTAATTTTAAGACTATGATGCCTATTTAATTAGAATCAGAGTTAAAATTATTCTTATTAAACTTTGAATGAAATTAAGGAATATAGATCTTGCACTTTTCATTCTTTTCTAAATTAGATGTACCGAGTACTTTCAGAACGATAAATAGTAATTGTTATTAAAGTTTTGTTTGAGTAACTTTCTACACAGTAATTATCGAATATCTACCTTTATACATATACTATATATTTAAAAAGAAAACGCTACAGCGAAGTAATAATAAAATTTCACTAGTAATATGTATCAACTTAAAATCCAGATAAGCACCGTTTACTAGAATTTTTTCTTCTTTCGAGTTCTTTTTCCCTTCAGCAAGAAATATCATTGTTACAGAGATTATTGTTAACAAATAATATCACTTCTTTCTATATTTTACACATATACGCAAATTCATATTGGAATAGCCAAATACGAGTCTCGTTTTAATGTATCCACTCCGAACTGTTCATACAATCCTGATTTGTCAACGTAACATCGAGTCTTGTCTGCGGGGAATCAGTGCGTGCACATGTACAATGCATCGTAAACCTTGGCGCGGTTAAGCAGTAGAATCGGCAATCGTGGTATCTCCTCGCCGTGAGTAGTTTGCGCTGTGCAAAATAATTCATAAATCGAAATCGGACGCTGGTGCGTCGGTCTGACGGAGATGGAGTCGCCACCGACCGCAACCCGAGTTTGCGTACGTGCAAAAGCCCCGAGGGTGCGAATGCGAGATAGAACGTCCACGGTGTTCCGAAAATTAGCAAGGGGTTACATCATGCAACGTGGTAGTTGCGTTGCGAGAGTTCGGAGAAAGATTTGACGAGGCCTGCATTCAAGCAGTAGCACCACGCCTTGAATTTTATTTGGGGTCCGCATATAACTCTGCTGCTGCGTTGTCAAGAGAGAAAAATATAGAGAAAGGGGGTCAGGGAGAGAGAGAGAGAGAGACAGACAGACAGAGAGTAGAAAACGAACCAACTGAACATCATATGCATGAATCATACGTCATGCGGAAATTTGTGGCCCCCTTTATGATACTATACGTGTGGTCACCTTTCTATCTAGTTTCTTTTTCTTTTCTCTTAACTCTCCGATGCTCTCTTTTTAATTGTTCTATTGGTTACTCCCTAGACGTATTTTTGGATTTTAATAGCTTTTCGGATAACGATAACCTGTTTCATCGTTTGCGTACATTTTATTTCATGCATCAAATTGTCCATTTCAGTAATAAATTTAAAGTTTGTAAAGAAATCTTGTCGAATATTGATAAGTTTTAAGACAATGATTCAAATATTTTCAAAACACTTATTTTTCAGCAAATAAATTTTAATGTTATATTTATTAGTTTTGATAATCACATAAAAATGTTATCAACTGAACTGGAAAACAGATAACAATTGTTTTTAAAAGCTAATGTGTTTTTCTTAACGAACTATTACAAAAATATTTTCGAATATATTATCATTATTTTATGTTTAAGATTTTGGACCATACGTATTAATGAAAATAAGATATAAAAGAATATTAATATTTATTAATTTTGACACAACTAACAAGTAAGAATATACGCTGTCTTATTTTTCGATCATTTTTATGTTTATTTTCTAAACATTTAGTAAATTTTTTAATTTTCTTTCATGAAACTTTATTTTATCATCATTTATTTTAAAATGCATTTTTCAATATTATTATTTATAAAACAAGATACATTAATATATTCCTTTCCTTATTTAATGCATTTTTAAAATATATAATGTAATAAAAATTATTATAGTTATGTTTCTATTATTTTAATTAATTTTCGTATAAAACAAATAAAATTAGTATAGTCTCTTTTAATTTTTATTGTATTTGAATTTATTTATATGTTTATATTTGATGTTACTTTTTCGTGGTATCTATTTAGCATATATGCATAGTTAATATAGCGATATATTGTTAATTGAATGTTATTATAAATATATTTATACAATCTATTGTATTAATAATAGTTTATAAAATATTGAATAAATATAATAAGTTTATTACGATAAAGAATAAATAATCTCAGTCATTTTTATATTATTGTGTCTACAAATGAACTTTACAGATATGAAGTTACGGATATAATTATTAACGCGTATTAAAAAGGAAAATAATAATTATTTTTTTTATTTTCAAAATTTGCAGACGAATGAAAATTTTACATTATATTAGTCAAATTAAATTTGGTTAAGGTATAAACCAACTTCTAATTTGATCAGTAGATCTAATATATAATACTAACGAATTTAAATCTTAAATTTCTTAGCTATATATTAAATGTTAAACTTCTGTATAAAATGTAGAAGTCTTTCGATATTTTATTTTAATAATTAATCATATTTTTAATTGTATCCAACAATAAGTTTTACTTTATTGTACTAATCAAGAATAAAAAACCAGAAATTTAACAAATTTTTTCTTTGGAATAACTTTTATTTTTTTTTATTACATTGAATTTTTAAATTTAATTCCATATTTAAACATTCATTCTTTTTCTTATTACATCGTTTTATTTAATTTAATTCCATGTTTAAAAATTCATTCCTTTTTTTAATTGTGAAATATATATTTTAATACATGTATAAATTTTCTTATTATATTCTGGCATCAATTTTGTTTTGTTTTTTGATACGTTATATATTTATCTCATCGAAAAGTAATACAAACTTATATTATTTTATGAATTTTTACTTTAGAAATTATATATTCATTTATATTTATTTATTAAAATGGTATCTACGTATAGATATAAAACAATAATTACAAATTATTTTACTATTTTTTATTTTTAAATTTATAGTATTTAATTTAGTAAATTATAAATTAAACTTAAGAAAACTAAAAGATCTACGTTTTTGTATTTTTGTTCTAACGAATGAATTTCAAGTAAATACAGATCTAGAAGAATGCATTAATACAAAAAATTTTTTATCTAACTTAAAAGATTACTTCATGATTCAAATGCACTTATTTTCTGTTTTTTTTTTTATAAATATATCTAAATTAATTTAAGATAATTGTAAGTTTTAATAGTTTATTAAAGCATAAACATTACTTTGATTATAAAGAAATTAAGTTAAATATTATCAATATTTTTACGATATTTTAATTTTGTATAAAATTAATGAATAAATTAATTTTGTAAAAATAGTAATAAACACCATTTTTTTAATTAATAGGCCAAGAAATGTATACGCTTGCTGTACAAAGTTAATATTAATCCTGTTTTCTGTTTATATTTGTTTTACATTAAAAAATAAATACAGATAATACAGAAGGATCGATGTTCCGGAAAATAAAAAATTATATTTTTTTTTTATTTAGAGTATCGATTTAGGATGAGTCTACAGCTTCGATTTTTATATATTTTTTAATAAATATAAGTATTAAAAATGTATGGTAGAATTTATTTATTTTATAAAGTATAAATATTTAATGAATGTATTGTTCTATAAAAGAGTTTAATATTTAAGAAGTATCATTAATAAACAGTTTGTTAAAATTTTAATTTTAACGATAACGGCTAATAGTATTTGAATTCTTTTTATAAAACATTAAATATTGATAGTCCATGTTATAAATATGAACAATAGGCCAAAACATAACATAATTATATTTAATTTAGCTTTGGATCTAAGATTTATTGAGTTGGTAAAGTAGTTATAAAAATTTGTAGGAATAAATATTAACGATAAATTTATTACATTTAAAATACAATCTTTGCAATATAAACAAGCTCCTTTTTAAATAATATTTTTTATCTGATCATAAATTCAGAATATTCATCGCAAACGGTCATCTATAAATTAGAACTTCATTACAAACAATTCCAAGCGTATTTTTGCAATTCAAAAACGTTATTTAGGTTTCATGCGTGATACAAGATTATGTGACTTAGAAAATCGTGGGGAAAGAACCCTTTTGCATCTTGCTAAGAAAATACCGAAGCGGCTTTTGTTAATCGTCACTTACCCACATGCGTAAACTTCATAACAGCGGATAAAATGCGCCCGGAGTCTATCCGTTTGCACGCATCTCGGTAAACACAAGACATGTGAAAATGAAGATAGAAGAAATCCGTCCCTTATGCACCTCATGCACAGCCAATCAGCAGTCATTAAATTAGCGATGACGACTCCCTACCATGATATTATTTGCTCCCTTGCCCTTCCCTTTTTCTTAGTTCTATGTTCCGCGTCCTTTCAAAACGACCCTTTTATTTTTTCTCCCTGACCAAATGTGTCCTATACGAACAGATGAGATATAGAGAAACAAGTACATCAAAAAACTAACTCAGACGTTTTCGATTGGTTGCAAAATTATTAACTTTACATTATAATGGAATAATAGAATATAATATATTTTCAGTTCAATATTCTTTATTTTGACAATTAATGTTTGGAAATAATTAGAAAAAAATCATAATAGTCTTGGCTGTATGTAATTCATAAAATTTTACTGCATATAATTGTACTTAATTGAATGACGTTACCTGGTGATAGGCTAGATGTTGTATAAATATTTTTAGTAACGTATTTTTTTCTTTTAAATTTTAAATACTCAAAAAATGCTAAATATTTTCTTACATTTATTATATGACATAATTATTATAAGTATATTCAATTTTTGATTCTTGAATAATTAATTTTTGATACTTCAATAATTAGTTTTGAGAAAGTAAAAACCACGATCTACGTACGATTAACATGAAGTATAATCAGACCAGCTTCTAGGCCTTCACACATAAATTGCTTCTAATATTAAGTATTGATTTTGAGTTCTTTATATAGACTTAATTGGCTCTCCGTATTAATCTAAGTTTGTTTTTTTACCTATTAGGAAGTATAGCAGAGTATTTATAAAAATATAATTCCGTAATTACATAAGATTATATAGCTGAAATTTTATAATAATTTATAGTATTATTATCAAGCTACGTATTTAATATTATTTTGTATTTTATCTTTGATTATTGTCACTGGAGGAAAGCTTTGTGTAACTTAACGAACTTTTTCGAATGGTGGCAGCGATTCTTTAGTTATTGGTTACAACAATTTTAGATGCGGCGACTGCCCACTTGAAATTAATTTATACGAAAAAAAGAGGATGACGCGATTGATACTGACGGAGAGTGAGGTACTATATGCGTTTGGAAGCGATGCGACGGGGCAGGCGAAAATAAGTGCATCGCTAAGAAGAGGGTAGAGAGAAAGAGAGAGGTTATGCGAAGCAAGCGCAAGCATTAGTAGCACCCCAAGGCACTTTTGGAGGCGATGCCAACCCTTTTGTTAGTGTCCAGTCACCGTGATGCAAGTCTCGTGCACGTGGGTGTGTACATATAGGTATCGATTATTTTCCATTTCAGGGGCTTTCGAATATGCATACAACCCAGATTATTTCTTTTTATTCATGCACGATTAAAGTGCGTTCACGATGAAATTCTTCATCGGCGTGCTACATCTTCATGGTTTTATTTGCCCGTAACCTGGCGTGAATTTTCCGTGAGAATGCAGAACAGGTCTTTTTCGTATCGTAATTTTGTCTCCTTTGTTTCTTTAGTTTGAAAATTATTTATGTTTTCAAACGCACTAGTCGGTTAAAAAGCTATATTCTTTATTTCTATATATTTGAGAGATTGCATCAAGGTAAAATAAAACTGAAAAAGCACTTTGAAATTCAATATTACATTTAATATTGGATAGAACTGTATGTTGTTTATATGATAAAATTTAATAAATTTAAGTACTATACTTTGTTATTATTTTATTAATACGTAGAAAATAATATATATTTCATGTATATTCAAATTTGTTTATAACGTATCTTATATTTTAGAAGTTTTAAAACTGTTTTGTATAACAAAAAATTCATTTTAAAGAATTAAACATATTTACTGCATGGAATGGTATTTTAATTTGATTCTAAAATGATTGTATTAATTTAAAATGCCATATCATTCCATACTACACCAAGAAATTACCCTTGTGTCAACTTCTCGAATATCTTCTCTTATTAGTATTAGATTTCACTAAGGTACACGTCTCGAAAATCGAAGTACCTAATCAGTAGGTAAACGACTAAGCACTTGTTTAATCTATTCTTCTCGCCTCCCCTCTTTTAATCTCATTATCCCTCCCCCATGACAAACTCGAAACTTGGGAGATACTAGAAAGTAAGCTAGAAGTCAAACAGCTGAGGATCGAATTGAAAACTCTTGTCTATATCTTCGCCGTCGGTCTTGTGTCATAATATAATAAGGGGGTTCGAGCGAAAATCATAGGAGAAAAAAGATGGATTCGATATTCAGAGGAAGATCTCTTTCGATAAGTAACCTCACGGACATTGAAAGTAGACTTGATCCGTGTGAAGTCATCGATGTTACTTTATAATTTATAATATAAAAAGCATTAAAAATAATGTTGGGATAGATATGAATACGCGGTAGACTTTAATGAAGCTTATGTAGAAAATTCGTAATTTAATACAACGAAAGTCATTACTTCTTTTTCCACTTAGGAAGCACTCGATTCTAAGAAAATGAATCTCGCTTAAGCACGCAACGTCCATTTTCCACGTGCAGCCTTTTCGCTACAAAGAAATATTTTCAATTTCGAAGACATCTTTGGCTCCATTTTCCTACATTTTCTCTATGTTTGGATTTCGTGAGTACAATCCCAAGCCACCTCCCGCATTTGCATATTTAACTTGCTCGCGCGTGCTTGGATGAGAGGGTCGAGATGCCTGCGAAAATGGCTTGGAGGCAGATTCTCAATACCATTATCTCATCGTCTGCTGGAATATGATTTGCACTCTTTCAAACGTTCAGAATTCGAAAGAAATCATTTACGACGCCTTAATTCGTCTTCCGCGATGTTTCTCCTATTAGCGCCGGCGTCTCCATCTATGCTATTAACGAATTTGCAAAAGGGATTTAGGTTTTGTTTTCCTTACGCTGTTGTATAACTCCCTGTGATATTTTTGGTTTCTATTTAGATTCTCATATTAGTTTAAACGACTAATTCTTAGTTTTTCAGTAAAACAGAGAATAATATTTTGCGTTTATAGACTTTTTAACGCATAAAACATTATATGCAAGTTGTAAGTATTTCGCTTATTTATACATTTTATTTTACTCAATTTTTTTCAGATAAATCGCTAAATTTTTGTCTATTATATGTCATACAATATATAATATTATAGTTACGAAATATATATTTTTTTTAGATTATACAGTATTAATTATTATCATTAAAAATTATATTTATTTTACGAAAAAACTCACCTATCATTTACACTCATTTCAACTATAGATAAGTCAGGCAAGATAATTTTATAAATTTACTTCAAAGTACTCTTTAATATTTCCATATTTTTAAATTATTTCTCAGTAATATATAGTTGTATAGAAAATTATCAACATATAAACAAGGATATCGCTAAAAAAATTATTATTTTGTCGAATTACGTTGAATGTTTAACTTTTTATGTTTTTAAATTGAATAATGATAGCGATATTTATTCAAAAGGTCTTTCATAATGACTTGAGACTGGAAGCAATTGTTCCCACGCAATTTAACAGAAATTTTTAACTCTCACGTAAATAGAATGGTAATAAGCTCAAAGCAGAAAACGCTGTTTTAAGGGAGCGCTGACAATGTCACCGAGAAATACGAAAAACGAGACTCTATGAAGAAAAGGTGTGGTTCGTAGGATGAAAAGCATTTTCAATGCATACGAGTATATCGAACTTGGAAGCACGAAAGCGTTTATATTCGAGTGCTTTCCCTTGCACGACGTCTTTGAGCGACAATGCTTTTACTGCTTCGCATATAGGGAAAAGTACCGTGTTTTGATCCTGCAAAAGGGAGAAGAAGGGATATAGCGTGCGAACTGAAATACGACGGGAAAAAATGTTATTATCGAAGTTTAATGGTACGCAGTGCTAACGTTTGTATTCGTTTCGCTGACGCGCGACTCTATTTTCCATTGCTAATTTATCATGCTCACTTTGGCTAGATCGGTACTTTCTGTTTTTCTCTCTCGGTTACTTGTCCTACCGTATTAAGTCTTGTTCTTTGTAATTTATGAATGATATGTTTGTTATTCGTAAAATGTGTGTATTTTCGGCGTCGATAAATCTAACTAGTAATTTCGTTAAAGTGGTGCAATACAGTAATTGGATAAGAGATAGCGTTTGCAAAGTTCCTTTTGAGTAAAATTGTTTTTCTTTTGTTGAGCTTGAGCGTCGTTAACAGAAAATGGTGTCATAATGTTACAGTGAATCGGAATGAAATATAGTACTTTCTATAGTACTTTACAACCATTTCTGATAAAATATTTTAAAAACGCGAATGTAAATTGATTCTGATTCATATTTCTTCTTTTCTATTTATAAAGGTGTTCTTATTTTTCCTTCAAATTATTAGATTATATTTAAAATATAATAAGAATCTTAAAAGTAATTTCGATTTAAATCTTTTTGTAGTTTATAAACTCAATGTCGATAAATTAAATTTATACGCGGCTAAAAAAAATATAATAAATGAAGTATTATTCGGACAATTAACGATAATATTTATTATAACAATTATTGACTTCATAATATAATATTATATATTTAAATTCATTAAATCATTCGCGAATGAAGTTGTATTTTAAAGCAAATACTTTCGTAACGATTCATCATAGTACCCAAATTTTAAACTTTAGGAATCGATTAATAGAAAAATGAAAAGGTCGATGGCCATGTGTACTCGTGGTCATTTTTTCCTTCCTCTCTTTTTTCAACTGCGATTCTGCCTCTCACTTACCGCTTGGCTTATATACAATTTCACCGAAGCCAATGCAATGCTCGCACAATCACTCACGGCGAGTAATCGATGGCTACGAGC
Source organism: Dolichoris vasculosae (assembly GCA_018907195.1). Lineage (NCBI taxonomy): Eukaryota > Metazoa > Arthropoda > Insecta > Hymenoptera > Agaonidae > Dolichoris > Dolichoris vasculosae. The sequence goes on along the minus strand of JACCHY010000010.1, from coordinate 7,427,927 downwards.
CACGAGGTAATCGTAAACGTCCTCCTAGTTCGGAGCACACGGGAAAGGTATATTCTATTTAGTTTTTTATATTTTTTGTTGTCGTTTGACAGATATTCCTTGCCGACGAGACACAATTGTATGATAAAAACAACTACAAAATTTTCGGGTGAATTGGAAACGTCAATTGGTTAATTTTCGAAGCTTAGAATACGGTTAAAATTAACAAAACAGTAGTTTTAATTAACTTCAGCCTAATATAAATATGTAATTTGTATCTCTGATAAAGATAGCTTAAAATTTAAGGGAACAATCTGCACATTTATAAAAAGAAATTTTAAATTTTAAAAAAAGGAGAAAATAAATTATGCATCGTGCACAACGATGGTGGTACAACGTTCGATGTAAACGACATTGCTTACACGATGGATTTTATCGAATTTGGAATCGTTTGCGTATCGTTCACGTTTCTTAAAACAAAAAACTCACGGCTAATGGCGCCTTAGCAAGTTGGAAAATCTTCATTCTGTCGTGCTAATCCGCCCGTTGCTCTGTCTCTCTATCGAGCGAAAAAAATAAGTCGTACGAACGAATTAAGATACAGGTCGTGCGCGCAAAGAAGAGGAATACAAGTGTCGGAGTGAAGGAGGCAGGCAACATCGTTCCTTGGATTCCGATTTCGCGACGTCGCAGCATCCTCGAGCGTGGAAGTGGCGTACCAGCGAGGCGAAGAAGACAGCCCAATACTTCGTACTCGGGCTTATAAAGGGCTGCTCCCGAGGGTGTGTGCCTCCCTGTGCCGGGATGTGGGATAGATGCCGCTGTCGGCGATGGCTACCGCACGTGGCTCTCGTCCCGTTGCACAAAACCTGCCCCGCTGAGATGACACATGGCGAGGAAAGATAAAACCTCGTGCGGAGCGGATACGCGTACGCGTCGGGGTCAGGGTTCCGTCGCTCGAACACGGCGATTCGCAATAGACACGCAATGGACAACGGGAGTTGTCCCGTTTTACGCCCGCGTGCATAAGTAGGCGTTGCGCCCAGCGTTGGATTGGGATCAGGACGGTCCAGTCGAAAGGAGGAGGAGAAGCAAAGAGTACGGGGGTGGAGAGGTGGAATATTTTCCCGGGTGGAACTAACATTCCCGGTTTGTCACAGCTGATGTGTCCTAATATACCGATCGATAGTGGAACAAGAGCCTACGCAATCTGATTCAATCATTCCATTTAACTTAAAATTTTTCGGATGCAAAATTTTCAATTAATCTATAATTTTATGAAAATTATCTTATTAAGAACAGTTTGTAACAAATACAAATTTTATAAGATAATAACCTTATAGAAAATAAAACTTTTTGACCTGACTTTTATTTCTATACATATTCTTAAAATTTTTTTAATTATAAATCATTTTTTAGATGTTTTTATTGTGTCTGTTTTAATAAATTATCATTTCAGAATATAATTCTTTTTTCAAACGATATAGTTTTTATTTCAAAATTATTTTATGTATATAGTATGTGGTCTATGCACTAAAAACATTTATTTTATAAATTATAATCTAAATCATTATCATTATCATTGATACATCATTGATATATTATAATTATATGTAGAATACACTAGAAGTGTACTTAAAAATAAGAAAAAGAACTTGAAAAATACTTCGATGAATCGATGTAAGCTAGTATTCGATAATATTGATTTATGCGTTATTTTTATTAATTTACTCACTTGTATACATTGTTAATTTTACAAAAAATGTAAAAGAGTAAGTAGTTAATAAAAATGTGGTCTGCTTAAATAAAATTTTTAAATTATTTTTGTTTAAAAAATTTACATATTATATAACATTAAATGTAGATGAAGATTTTTAAAATAATTTATTAAATTATTCGTAAATAGAAAAGAGACAATTATGTTTCAATTTGATTTAAGATGTAATCCTAAAAAAATTAAATTCATTAGTTTTAAAGAAATGTTGCTACTCATACTCACTGAATTCGGTGATTTTTGTGAAATTAAATATTTCATATATTTATTATATTACATGGAGATGATAAGTTTAGTAATTTACTTTAAATATCGTTTACAAGATTATTTTTAAACTGTTTTAATTTAAGATAATTTTATTACATTTATAATAAACTGTTTTGTAAAGTAATCGTAGAATTAACAAAAATAATCGAGTATTGTTTTATGTTGTATTTTTTAATTTGTAGTTCGAAATAACTTTTTTTATCTTGTTTTAAAAGAATTATCAGATTTTTTTATCTTTTTAATGTACGATTTATTTTTTCAGTCGTGTTTTTCTAATACTTTTATAATAAAGGATCAGTTAGATAGTTATCAAAAGGAATATTAGTAATATTATTTCCCGACTTTTTCGAAAAGTCTGTAAAGATATATCGTCTAAAAGGATTAATTAATTAGACTACATACAGTGATGTAAAAAAGTAAATACGTAGGTACAAGTTAGTATATTTTTAATAAAGAAAATAAACAATATAACGAAGTTACTTTTAAATCTTTATCGTTCATCCTTGCATAAATTGAATAAAAATGTATTAAACGCTAAATATTATTTTTAAGTAGTAATACTCTATTTCAATGATTTAGTAAATATTTAAGTCTGTCTTTACTTATTCCTAAAAAATGTAAATACAGATTTTATATAAAGTTTTAAGAAAAGAGTATGTATACTCTATGTAATCGTTTATCGTTCAACATTAGTTAATTCATTTTTAACAAATTTTTTATAATAGTATATATTTTTATAACCAGTATTTGCATACTGGTGAAAAAATTATAATCCAATATCTTACGAATGAATGTTTAAACAAGAATTAACTTTTTGAAAAAATTTTTTTTTACCGATAAATGATTTGCCCATGTTTTGAACAAATAACGCCCACGGTAATTTGTACAGTCTCGTAGTTATAAAATTGATAAGTTATTAAATTTTCAGTAACGAAATTCTGCTAGCTCTTTTGTTAAATGGATAAAGAAAAAAAAGAACGGAATAACTAGTTTTAACGCGAACAGTCCATCAAAGTTACTCCGTCGAGGTAAGCATAGATCGTGTGTATCCTCTTGCGCATGGATCTTTCCGTTTGTCTGACCCTTGTGCAAAACGCGCAGACGCATCGTCGATGCTTAGTGCACACGCACTCGCTGGCATACGCACACAGAGATCATTCGGCCGAGTCACGTTTCGTTTAGCCTTGAAAGAGTTACTGACCGGGTCCGCCAGCCTACCTCCGCGACTTTCAGGACTCTCGAGAGAGCTACGAGCATGAGTAAAAGAAACAAGAGGAAGTCAAGGATAAAACGGGGGAAAGCGTGGAGAGGACGAGAGAAAAAGAGTAGAAGGATGGGAAGTTGAGGAATTAGATTGAAAGTAAATGTAAGAGCCAACTTTCTTTAGGCTTCCGAAGACTTCAAGACTTTGTCCTTTTCATTTAACTTCAACCTTCCTCAACCTTCCTTTTTTTCTTAGATCTTTCGTAATTTAATTCTATGGATTTACTTGTTTTATACACTCGCGTGGCTAAACTGGCTAAAAATAATTTTTTTTCTTTAAATATAAAAAGACTCTTATTTACTTCAACGCATTTATCAGTAAAGGGATGGTGTACTTATTTAAGTACAAATCCAATATTTATACATTTTTTTTAAACAAAAGTTGTAAAGTTACAAAAATTTTATTAAGACTTTTAAAAAATTTCTGATCTAATTATTAATTGGTTTACTAATTCAGAATAATTTTATTATAGGATGATCATCAATTCGTATTGTATCTTTATTTGTATTTAAGTCAACCCTTGAAATCAATAATGTTACGGTAATATTGTATACAATACTTAAAACACTCGTCTATGCTGTTCGCAAATAATATGAGATTCTGAATTAATGTCAATCGATAATAATAAAAACTTGGAGGTAAGTTGAAAGAATGCCAAGTAAAAGATAAAACCGATTGGTAATAAAGTAAAGTAATAAGATGATAAGGTAGAATAATAAACTAAAGTATCCAAAGTAAAAGTTATCGAAAAATATAAATTAATACAAAGCGCGTGCAAGCGAGACAATAAAGAGCGCGGGCGCAAGCGTTGAGAGTAAAGTAAGAAATTGTAATATGCGGGGAAGGAAAAAGTTATCGTCAAAGAAAAGAGCAATTTAGTAGCGATCGGTACGACGCAGTCCGATTTATCGCCGACGAACTAATTTAATTTTTTGGACATTAAGACCGAGTCCTCCTTCACTTGCACCCTTGGTCTGTGAAAGCGCGAGACGTTTCAGGGTGCGACGCCATGTTGCCGTAGATTCGGGCCATGGCAACTAATCTCGAGATCGATCCCTTCGACCCCCTTCAACGCGACCACTTCAAGGCTTTCTCAACGTGCGCGGGAGCGAAATTACTGGCAATTCGGTAGTGGCGTATTTCCTTATTTTTTCTCTTCGTGAAGCGCTCGGCTTTTAAGCACTCTCCGTTTGTGCAAATATCGCGCGAACAAAGCTGGAGGCAAGCGATCGCTTGCGCAAAATTGGTTCTATTGAAAAAAAAACTGCGAAATGTGAACACAGAGCGGAGAATCAATGTATTCTTTCTTTCATTGTTTGCTGCGGCTTTCTTTCCTGTATACGATCGTATCGTCAATGCACACTTAATTATCAATTTTAAACTTTGCTTCTACACTTTGAGCTCGCAAATACTTCTTTTACCTATATAAATTTAATTACTTTTGTTTTATTTTACTTTTTTCATTATTACCATCTTCTCGTTAATCCGTATACAAATATCATACAGATAATGCTGATTTGTATATTTTATAAGCAATGGATTTAGATCACTTTATGTAAATATCCGTTATATTTACATTTTAATTAAATTTTCATCTGACTGTACAACTCAAAATGTACGTCTTTCAAAGATTTGTATTAAGGAAGAGCGAGTACAAAATCTAAAAGCCGTTGGTAAGTTTTAATTAGAACATTAATGCTCTACTTTTGGTACCAAAAACTTTGCTGTTCGAATTTTTGAACTTTGATTTTTTATTAATTCTAAAACCTTTCGTGTTAATATTATTATTTAAATTATTAAAATAAAAAAAGTAATGCTATAAACAATATTCTATTCAAATAAAATTTGAAAATTATTTAACCAAAACTACACCGTTTCATTTTTTAAATGCGAGGTGAAAAAAAAATTTAGCCAATTAATAATATAGAAGCAAATGTATAGGTGTAAGTAAAACGAGTACATTATAAAAGAATATTCAAAAAGAGACGGAAGGGTGTAAGAAGAGGGAGAGCGGTAACGCTTTTGTAAATGTTGAAGAGACGGAAGAGAGTAGATCGAAAAGAGAGATAAGTTGGGGTAGTCACTAGGTATACAATCCCGTAGATAGAGGACGAAGAAGAATCCGAACGCGAATGCGACCGAAAAGAACGAAAAAGGAAAAAAAGAAGAGTCGAGGAACTCGCTGAATCCAGCCGTTTCAAAGAGAAATCTGTACAAGAAATATTTAATCAAATTCTTGGTTTCATGGAAACTCGTAAGCGTTTACATTCATCCTTTATCGCGTTCGAATACTCGTATATTAAGTTTTCGTGCTAGTTTTAGGCTGATAAATTTGCCTCCCGCTGATTTTTATCATTATATTATCATTATAACTGGACAGGAAATTGTAAGAAACTTGTAATGTATCAATTTTTCTCACATTTGTAAAGCTTAATGTTACATAAAAACAATATTAAATCAAATAGTAGATTGACTAAAATTGTAGACTATTCTTAATTTTATTGAAAACTCAAATATTGAAATCGATTTAATTTCTTCCATATTAAATTTCTTTTTATATTTACTAATATATATTACGGCTTGTGTGTTATATTACTATATGCCACTTCTGTATTCGTATTTCTATAAGCCAGTAAAATAATTGAATAAAATTTTAAGACTGGGAATTCGAAGTTCATTTGCAAAGCACAATCTATTCTCGGTAATTTCCGAGTCCGACTTGAAATCATGCTGTACTCATCGATACACGGTAGCCGATGCTAATTGCTCGGAAATATCTCGAAATTGAGAAATCGTGGATCTGCGTAACGTTTAGTAGACGCAATATGGTAACTCGGAATAGAAAGGAAGTTCGATCTAGCGAGCAATCCCCGATATCATCGTCGGTTAAAGTCTGCAGGTTCCCCGATGGCGATCTGTCGCGTCGTATCTTAGCGATGCTTCTGTCGTTTGCAAAGAGTGATAAGAATGATAAGCGTGATTTCGCATAATGCGAAAGGTGGATTTTGTTGCAATGTTAGAAGAAGAAGTCGTTGCGATCGATCGCCCTCGTCTGTGCGAAAAACGATGGTCAAGGACGGGGACCAAGAATGGCACCGCATACTTTGTGCAACTAGAGTGTCGTAAATGTTATTTCTCCAACCGGATGAGCTTAGAAATTTTATCAAATCATTTTCGAGGAGGAAAGTTTTTTTGATTTATTTTTTAACGTTGAGAGAAATTAAATTATCTTTCTAATAATTGGTAGGAATGTCGATTAATATTCATTACATTCTTTAACTTTTGCTTAATATTTTGTGAATAAGTAATTTACTCTAATTTATTCTAAATATGAGTTACCCATTGTTGTTTGAATCAATACACGTGTAAATGTATACTATTTCCATGTGCTTCAAAAAAATGCACTATAGATTAAAAAAAATATTGGACCAGCATTTCATGACAAATACAAATTTGATTTTGTATCGAACGCGTCGAATATCTTTTAAAAGAAGTCACTTAGCTGAACGTATTAATTAAAAAAAAGAAATCAAAAGGAAATAAAGAGCAACGAAAGGTAAACGATTCGAACCCAGCGTCCTCCATCGATGTATTGTCGCATAACGCGCGGACTTAATTTAACTCCGTCGTTCGCGGGCATTGGCGTGAAATCGAGAAATCGGGAAATAGAGAAATCGATAGATCGACAAGGTCTCGGACTCGCGTGTTTTAATAAATAAAAATCGAGGAAGTTGGGAAGAGAATTCGGGATAAGGGTTGGGATAAGAGTAGGTAAGAGTTGGGGTGAGGATTGGGGTGAGGATTGGGGTGAGGATTGGAGTGAGGATCGAGGTGGGGGAGCGACTCGGTAACTCGCGCGCAAATTCAATTTACCTTTTCCTTTGAAGAGCCGTATGTCTGCGCGCACCGCAATGGCCACCCCGCCCCTGGGAAAGCTCGGCGACGACGACGCGCTGAAGATACGAGCAACCGTAATTACACCAGGGGTGGTATGCCGACGTTGAAGCATGGCTTTTGCTATTACTACTTTTTTATGATGCGCAAGCCTTATGTTTACATTATCCTTGAAATAAACTCTTAGCGGAGCTTAACTCTGCGCGCGACGGGACGAGCCGAAATACTTTTCACCTTCGAAAGTTTGAGGAGGGACGATTAATGCGTTTATTGCGCTTTTTAATTTTCAGCTTGCGCTAGTGAAATACATGGTTAGATCTATTATTTATTTTAGCGAATGGCTCACCTTTCATGCGTGCTTTTGTTTTGGATTTTGATCCGGTTGTAAATAGATTTTCATGGATTTTGCGGTTACGCCTAACGAATTTACTAATCGAAATATAAAAATTCAACATAATTGAACTCTTTTTGTCAAAATTATTTGCATTGATAAGGAAATACATATTTTTATCTCTTTACTGAAGTATTTAAGTAAATTTCAATACATTTCACAACAGGTTTGTTATAACGTGTTTATATAATCCTTAATTTTTGATAAACTGTATCTTTTAAAATTTTTTTCAAACGACGAATTACGTTAATTTGGAAGATAAAGTCAAAAAGATATGTTTTAAAAAGCAATTACGCCCAATCCATGATATTTGAATTACTATTGCTACGGAGTTTACAAGTACGAATTTAAGATTATAGGAATCGAATCAAAAGAAATGCCTCGATTACACCAATACGAAACGTATGAATCCAGTAATTTATATTATTTACGAACGGAGAACTTGGGTTAAAAAAGATATTATTCACTACAGTATAAAGTGAACAAAACAGTATGAAAATATTTTTTCTTATCTGGTTATTATTAATTTGTTGTATTTAAATACGTTCATCTATTAATACTAAAGCGTTATTTTCACGAATTAAATATAAATATTCACGAGTACACTGTATTCACCGTCTCGCTTCAATGCAGACGACCGGCTTGGCTCAAGTTGCCTTTCTTTGGCTTAATTACGAGGTCCCAAGCATGCGAGACAGACATAAAGAGTACGAGTGAATCTATGTCTCGCGCGAGGGAGGATACACTTTGGTTGAAAGTGCGCAGCTTAGATGTTCGTGCTATAGAGAAAATTTTATTTGTATTTCGTTTATTAGACGCCCCTGAAGATGTTGCACGGAAAACCATTTCCATGTATTCACTTAATAATGATTTGCTGGTAAATTATCCTTTTCACTTCTTTTCGCCCATCTTAGTCAAATTTTCTTGCCGAATTACACTTACCGAGTTGTAATTTAACCTTGTGTCATTTTTTCCGGATCAACGAAGTCTGGCAAGCATTTATACGAAATTCGAGCATCTTACTACCAAAAAGTTTGTTCGTATTGCGTTGTATTTACGATTGTTTAGCTACCCAAGTACAATATTGAATTTTGGTCGTATAGTTACATAGCTGTATTATGGTTCCGAATCGATTCTTTCGACGTGGACAATTTAAAGCAAACAATAAACTGAAAAAGGTAAAAGCTCATCAAAGCGATATTTCATATATATTATCCATTGAATATTTAGATTATTTACAAAGCAAAGGACGTGCTCGTATTGGCCAAGTATCAAATATCTTTTTATTGATTTTATATTAGATAGAAAACCTTTCTTAAATTTAATATTTTTAAAATATTTTAAAATATACTTATCTTGCTATATATAAATTGTTACTTGAATTTTATTATTCCCATTAAATGATTTACCTTATTATTTACATAGATTTATGGGATTAAAAGAATAGTAACATTAATATTTTATATAATTTAATATTGAATGGAAAATTCTTTATTGTGTATTTATCACAAGTAAAAAATTTATTTTATTATTTTTTATGTATAAAAGTAATTATTTTATTTTGAAATATCAAATAACTGATTATTTATTATATTATTATTATTATTATTATTATTATTATTGCGTCACGTATAATATCTGTAAGGAGCAAAAGTTATTTTAATAAGATATGAACTGTAATTTTCTTTTTATAATACCATCCATATCTATCGATGTATATTTGAATATAAACTTATCATCAAAATGCTCGAAGAAATTTTAATTTTCCATTTTTTTCTATTTTGGGTAAGCGTTAAGACTTAAAATTCAAATTTGAGAATACCGAGTCCCAGTAAATTAACGTTAAAAGTTGGTGCGATGCAAACACAAAGTAATTGAAATCGTTGAACGCACCGAAGGTGCCCGAAAATACGAACGCTAGAAAAAATGCTTGCTCATATCCTAATGCCCGAAATTGCGTTGGGGTAATTGATTGGTGCAAAGCAGTAGGACCGGAGGGCCTTTCCATGCGTGCGGAATACAAACGCTTCGCAGTTTCTAATCAAAAGGGTCTCGCCGAGTCAAAATCGATTCCCGCATTCCGTAAACGTCTGCGGGCGCTTTATATATACGCGGACACGACTACGGAATCCGAAGCACGAGACAATACCTAAGGAGATGCGAACGAGAAATGACTCGTAAATGGTACCCACTAGGGGTTGATAAGGCCCTTCATGACCAAGCGAGTGGAGACAGAGAGATACGTAGCCTCTTTCTCTCATCCAATAATTCCACGATGGAAACTTGCTTCTCGTAAAATATGTATGTTTGGGCTGAAATTCGCGTCTAACTATTACCAATACTATGGTATATTCGGAATTTCAATCATAAACTAGACCGAACCAAAACCTATATTCTATCTGATATATCGTTATGAAATTTTATCCTCTAAAGTAGATGACCGAGAAATTCACATTGTTACAAAGGAGGAATAGCTAGCTCCTTAAAATTCAGAAAAAAAAGTATTTGCAAAGATACGTATTTTGACACTATTTAAAAAACTTGTTTTGTACGAACGTGTATCTCACTAGATTTACATTTTTACGTAATCATCTACTAATTATAAAATTAAAATGGTTTAAATATTTTAATTAAAATTAAAATAAAGTGATACGCATAATTTAAATTTAATCGTAATGTTACTAATATTTATAGGCCATGTTAAATTATAAATTCCCTTCAAATTTTACAGTCAATCATATTAATTGATTACATTGCATTTGCAAAAAAAAAAAAAAAACGTAAGAGTAAATAAATGTTTTTCCAAAATCTACTAATTCTAGCATGTAAGTGTGTCTATTTACGTTATTATACAAAAAAATTTTGAAAGATAGATGCTGTTGTCAAGAAATAATACTTGTACGCAATACGCGAAACAAAATAGGTAGTTAGCATTTTAGCCCGTGTCATCGTAAGCGTGTTTGTTTTTAAAATAATAGATAAACAATAATCCTAAAATATTCCGAAGAAATTTTTCTGTTTGGATTATACACTTTATTATATTTTTAGAAAGTAGAAAATGAATACTGAAGCATCCGATGGGGGTTGAAATCATAGAAAAAAAAGAAAGAGGACGCGGAAAGGATAGAAGATGGAGGGATTTACAATAGACGAGGTCCCTTACACAAGTATTGTACTTTCATACATACGTGGTTATACGCGCGTTTACTATGGAACATCATTATATTATATTCGAAGGTTTGAATTTCCTTAGAGAGCCGAATACATAAATGTGTTTGCGAGACATGCTGTGGACTACATTCGAGCCCTAGCCCGTCATACCTCCTACCATCCTCCCGCCATATCACCCCTTCGTGTTCCCCTCTATTTCTCCCGCCTTTCAATCAACGCTAGCAATCTTGCGCTCAATCTAGACCATTATTCAGTAATTCTATATTGCCGAACTTGCGATGTCACAATTTTAGGACACTAGGAAAGAAATGATATTGCACTATCCATAGCCTAAGGACTCACCGTACATGTACGTTATTAATCGAGGTTGGATTAAATATAGCCAAATAGTTAAGGGGAAATTTATTTTTTACGCTCAATTTTTTTCGCGCATAGTTTTTACGGTATATTTTATCATCTCGATATTAACTTTTTAACATTCCTTCCGTCGAAAATTGACTAGATTAAATCAGTAAATAAAAAAGGCACAACGTTCATCATCGATGATTATATTGTGGCTTTTAATTGTGATATTAATGTTGATACTTATTACAGTTTGTATTAGCTTCATTTGACAAATAAGTTAAATATCCATGCAATAATACTAAAAAATTTAGATCTAAAAAAAACAGTATAATTAAAAATTTAATTTGTTTTTTTTTTGTATATATTATATTGTAAAATTTATAGATCGTTTTTGTCTTACTTCAAGTACGTGTATATAATAATAAATGTTAGTTTCCATACATTAGCATTATTTTTATATACAATATACATATATATATATATATATATATATATTTATTTATTTAATTACAAAAATCTATCTGAAAATACAATATTTTATTTGAAACGTATATATCCCTGATTTGAATACTAAACCTATTTGAAAAAAAAACCAAATAAAAAATATATTCCTTTAAAAGTAAATTTTTTTAATAGAAATGTAATTACTACTGCATATATTTTAACTTATGTAAATAATATTTTCTTTGCTTTTAATGTGGTTTTAATTTCAACATATAATATTTTTTTAATCAAACCGAATTTTCATTACGTTTTTGTATCATTTTTATTTAATGCATTAAGCTATAATTCATTATGATTTTAATGTGCTTAAAAAATTGACAACAAAATATGAAAAGTCAATAAATAATAAAAAAGAAAAACATAAAATTTGACGGTGGAAAAATCAATATTTCTACCGTTATTTCTATTTTAAGTTTAAGTTACGAATTTGAATAATTCAAGGAAATTCTAGAATTTTTTATTTAAAAGGTAAAATTTTACGTTCAAATTGATTTTTAAAGAAAGAGTACTAATTTTTGAATAATTAATTTATGAAATTTTGAATAATATTTATGAAATTTTTGAACGCGATAAAAAAAATTATTGTAAAACCAAAACACAAAAAAATATTTGCAATTTGTGATTCCAAAATCGAAAGCGCTATCGTAACACAAACAAAAATGCAATAATATTAGCTCGTGTATAAAATAATAAAATTAAGAATCTTGATGTTCGTATAGAAAATTTGTATGAATACAATTTTCCAATACACGCTTCGAATACAATATAATATAATGTATGCGATTTCATCGAATCGTTGATTATGAAATAATAGCAACGCGGAGGTGCAGTAATACGGCTGGAAAAATACATGTATGTACGATTGAAATACGCGAAGAGTTACATGAACACTCGAACGTAGGTAGAAAAGCATTCGGATTTAAATTGTCAAAATGCATAGCAGCTTTCTATTTCCTTCCAGTTTCTATACTAAAAATCCAACATGCCGCTTTGTACGAGAAGAAAAAGAAGAAGAAGAAGAAGGTGAAGAAGAAAAACATGATGATGAAACAGATAAAATGAACGCAGTCCTTTGGTCTCCTCTGTAATCATCTTTGCATCATTATCGCGAGGAAGCTGTTGGCGCGCGGATCGGACGCGGGCCCCGCGCACGTTTTATGGGGTGTGGCCCGAAATGGGGAGCGTTGCAAGGCGCGCGCGGTCCAGAAGAAATTAACGTGTACGGAGGAGTGAATTTACGGGGGTACAATAACAACCGCCAGAGAAAAGTGTGGAGACAAACTTAGTGAACTTACAGGCGCGTGTATCTCGGCGGCTTTTGTGCTCTCGCGCTCCAGGGAACTTATATCGTTTTTCACTGCCTTTGTGCTTTATTTCGTCGAGCGTATTTTTAGTTCATTATTAGCAGTCCGATTGCAATATTTCCGAATAGATACTATTGTCTTCTGTAAATTAATGAAATTTAAGAACATTAAAACATTATTAAAGCTAAGTGGAGCATAATTAATTTTTGATGCTCATTCCGATAATATGCGGGTACGGTACATTATACCTTTAGATAATAACAACAACAACAACCTGTATTTAATAACAATAAAATGTAATTTATAATATTGATATTATACATTTATTATTATTATCTACTAATTTTATTAGTATGAAAATAATTTTTTATTTCATAAAAGCCAAAAAATTTAGACTTACTAAATACTTTACTCTACTCATAATACATAAATGCGATTGTTGTAACGCATTAATAATAATCCATTAAATTTTAAATATCTTTAATTAACCGTTTCAATTTAAATAATTAAGAATTTATATTGTTCGAGAAAAATATTAATTAATAAAATATAATTTACATTATTTGTATTAAATAATTTTTTAATTATGTATGTTGAAAAATTGAAACTCATATTTGAACATTTTTACTTTTATTTTGTAGGATACGTAATAATGCATGATATTAATTTGAAACAACTAGTTTGTGAATTTGTAAAATATTAAATTTGGTATTTCTATTGAATGAACGTGAATTTTAATTATATTGTTGCTGCCTTAAAGATTGTTAAAATAATCTTACTATTCCTAATATCCAAAGATTTTTTAACGAACTTTTACATAAAGATATTATTTTAAAACAACTTACTTGAAAAAAAGTAATGATATTTAATAACATTTTAAACATATACTTAGCCTGCTGTATACTTTATAGATACATGGGATGTATTCTTTTTTTTGTCATAGTGATAATCATATATTTTCTCCATGAGGAAATAATGTATACAGATATTTATTGTTTAGCTGTCTTTAACCAGTATATAATGTTAAATATTTGATAATTCTTTTACATCTACTATTTATATCAAGTTTCATATTATAACACTTACAAAATAAAAATGAAAATATACATTTTCGAAAATCTTTTTTCTAAATTTGATGGGAAATAATTGAATTGCGTTTTTTTTACAATATCATAAATTTTTTTTATTAAAAAATATAGAATTTTATACTTTTTATTTATATTTTAATAAAAGTTTCGATTTTATTAGATATTATATTTGTTTATAAAAAAATCGCTTATAAAGAAAACTCCTTAAATTTGTATCACTGTATTTGAAAAATTAAAAAGATTTGCTTTTTAATCTACTTAATTAAATTTACGATTTGCTGAAATGGTTACTTTAATTATTTTATTAATGACGATCGTATTGAATTACATAAATTGCTTGCTTTTACTAGTTTTGCGTTCAAACTAAAATGTCTATAAGTACAAAAAACATCAAATTTAATCACAGTAATTTTAGTTCGATGCACAAGATATAAGTTTTATCGATAAAATTAGTATTATTCGTTTTTTCGTTTTTTTCGTTTTTTTTTCATTTTTTTCATTTTTATCGTTTTTTTGAAGTAATTTATCGGCAAGATGAAGGCTATTCTTTAAAATTATTCTTTTATTATCGTAAGGTATTTATTAATATTCGAGCTAAAATAAAACATTATTTACAATACAATTAATAATGGGAGAATATTTCGATATATTTTTATCATTCAAATATTAACTATATTCTTTGAATTTTCATTTTCTTATTTGCATAAATATATCGATAAATTCGTTTTCTTAAAGTACAATAGATGTAAGGTCTATCTTATATCATCGTATCCTATCAAATGTTCAATTTATATTTTGATTATGTATATTACTTATCCTATATTAAATATTGGTAACATTTGATTTTCTTATTATTTATCAAAATAAGTATTAACTTATGTAATTTTTTTTATGTTTTATAAAATATATTAAGATAAGATAATGATTAAGTAATCGATTGTAATTAATATGTAAAATGACGTACAAACGTATTATTTTTTACGTTAATAAAATTTTATCTTTAAATCTTAATGAATAATTGAATAATAAGTATTTGCAAAGAATTTTTAAAATAATTTTTTATGATAGTATCAAATATTTGGATTACGTATATGTAATCCAAATAAAATATATAGTAGTAAAAATATTTATTATAATAAAAATACTTTAAATCTCACTAATAATTCTTTTATATATAGAGTGCTTCTATTAACTTCAATGTAAAATAAAATTACAAAAATGTAGAATATATTTGTTTTGTGCAAAGTACATTTTAACGTTAATTTTTATAAAATTATAAATTTCATAACTTCATTTCAAAGTTTTAGTGTTGTTTTACTGGATGCTATATAAAATACTTCTTTAAATATATCAAAAACTGATTAGGTTATAAAAAAGTATTGTTTAAAATAATTATAAAATAATATTTTAAAGTATAAAGTACAAAACATTTTTTTATTTTTATATCAAGCAGTTATTAAAGTAAAATTTGTATGTGTATCTATTTTAGAATGTCAAAAATCTTATAGGTTATAGTTTTAAATATGAATAAATCAAGACAGTGAAAGAAATAAATATCGTTGAATATATTTTTTTAAAAACGAGTTATGAACAAGTAGTAATATTAATATATAACTATCAACAACTTAAAATATTTTAACTAATAGTATTAATTTTTTATGTATAAATACCTTTAATATTTATACATAACTTTTACGACTTAAAATTCTCCAAAATGTATTTTAATATTTAAAAAATAAATCGCACCACATTATGCAGATTAAAATTAACTTTTAGGACTGTCTATATGGAAAACTACCGTGACGAAGAATATGGTAATACCGTTGCGAAAAGAAGTTTGCATGGGTCTTTTTTCAACTAATTTTATTCTTCAGAGGAAAGGGGCATATATTGGATATTTGGCCAGTAGCTCTATGCGTAATGTCGTTACAACGCCTTCCTTTTTACTCTCCTACTCTGTCTTTACATATTTATGAAGAGGAGCGTTTGCTTCGGTCTTCGATTGCCTCGTTTACGTTAGGCCAACGACCGTAAATGGAATAGTAAAAGTGATGTATGGTACTATTTTAAAAATACGTGGCGAAATATTTTGCATATTTTTTGAATGGTGCCAACAAAATTCAATATTATTTTTATCACGAATTTTTAAATTTTATTATTTTCAATAAACTTATTAATTTGATAAATTTTAGAAATCATCATAATATTTTTATAATAAATTTATGTAATTGTAAATTTTTATTGTATCATTACTAAATATAATTCTATAAATAATCAGATTCGAAAGAGCAATAGTAGCAATATATTTCTCTATCTATTTTTAAAATAAAAGTTTTACTTTATTTAGGTAACTAGCTATCAATTTTTTCACAGAATTTAGAAAAACAATTATTTGTGACATAGATAGTAATACTTAATAAATGAATAACTTTTTGGTTTTCATAAAGAATAACCAGAAAATGAATTAAAAGGTATTTAGAAACTAGAGAAAAATTTTCATTATTTATTTATTTTTATTTTTATATTATGTATGTTTGTATGTATGAATTCATGTATGTATATTTTTTATTAATCTATCGAGATTTTTCTTTTATTTCTTACCTCTTGTGCTTTTTACAATTTCAAGACTTAAAGATCGAGGCGAAACTATGTCCAGTGCTATAAATATAAAAGGAAAAGTCGGAAGACACTTGCAAAAGGGAAACAGGTTAGAAGTTAGCAAGGGAGGTAAACGTGCGCAAGAGGTAAGAGAGGGGAAGCTAGACGTATCGACCGCAGGAAGAGGCAACGGCATTGTGGGGTTCAACTCAATGGTGCGGCGCAGACATGGAAAGAACGGGAAAACGGAGAGGGAATGAAAAGAGGAAAAAAGTCGGTAAAAGTGTAGTAAAGGAATGACGATAACCTTCTAACCTGAAATAGATCTGAAAATAAGATGCCTTTTCAACGATGTTAATAATAAAATAAATTTTAAATAAATATCCACTTTTTTGCATTTGATAAACAAAAACCTAATTCGACTAATATTTTTACTGCATTGAAATAGAAATTTAAAAGGAAATTCTAGAAAAAATTCTTTACACGTTTAAGATGTATAAAAAATTGAGACTTGTTGACTATATTTTTTGTATACTTAAAAATTTTCAATGTATTTGAGTTAGAAAGCGAGGGAGTTTAAAACCATCGACTACATCAAATTTTTGCTCTAGAGCCTCTTTGAAATAACATCGAAGCAAAAAATCTATATTTTTATATTTATGCGCAGTGCGAATAGCGAAAAGAAGAAAATTGATGGACTTGTGATAAAACTGGAGATTAATGGAATATTAGAGGAAAGAAGAGAAACGATGACACATAATGTATCTAAGAGTATACGGACGACATACGCGAGGCTCGAACACAAAAGGGTGGCTTACGTATAAAAGCGCCGGGAAACGTACGAGGGAGAGAAGAACCAGCAATAGTACAATCGGTTGTTGCGACGAGCGAGCAGAATACAATCGACATACGAAAAAGAAGCAAGAAAAATAGACAATTGGAAACTAAATATTCGCTATACGAGGTTCGTCATTGGCTATATTTGAGGAGGCCAAGAAAATATAAGCAATTTCTCATATTTCACATATAACGATCACTGCTTGTAATTACTTCAATTGAAAAGGATTAAATTATATAATTTAAGTAATTAATTAAATGTATCATCGTTAAACTACATAACTCTGCGCGTATATATGTGTACACTATGTAGGTATTGAATTAATTTTTCAAATTTTTTACGATTAATTAACGAATTTAATGCTAGATTATTCTATTTCACGGTGCCATGTATAATAAACCTTGGATATTTTTATGAGTTTAAAGGCGATACATCTGCTTACTAGCTATTAAAACTCGGATAATAAAGTTTAACAGGTTGTGCGAAATATTAATGTAGTAAAGTCTGATTGTCCGGAATGGTCAAGGATTTGATATAGAATTATCAGCTTGATTTAATTCAAATATTACTGTAAAAAATAATTTTTTGATAATAAGCAAATTAAGGTAAGAACGATTATATATATACCAAACAAACGCACGCAAGAATAATGTCAATAATGTCTATCAATCTTAAAACAAAATAGTGATAAAATTTGAATAATAATATAAAATTTGCAAGTGGTATCAAAATCGAAAATACTTATTATCAAAGATTGGATGGTACAAACGAAATTAGTAACCAGATTTATCGCGTTATATATATATATATTTCCTTATAGTAATAGAAATTTACACTGATATATGCATAAATTTAATTACGTGCGTAAATATAAAATCATTTTTATCCGAAATTACGCAGTAAAATTTTTAAATTATTTTACATAGCATGACTTTCAAGCAATATAAAATATTTAAGGAGAGAATTTAATATAAAAGTAGAATCAACGAGTGAAAACTATCTCGAGATTAGAAATCATTTGGCAACTTAATTTTTAAACGGTAAAAATATACGGTAAATACAGTTACTTTCAAAACTTATACACTTTATCGGTGTTACTGTTTCGATTTAGCGGTGTTAAAAAAAAATCCTTGCAAAAATAAACTAGAATGAAATAAAGAATTCGCACAAATCGAAGCGTAAAATTAAGAAAAAAAAATAAAATTGAAGGAAAAAAAGGGTATTTTTTTTTTTACAAAAAAGGAGAGAAGTCAGTGAGAAATAGCGCGAGCCAGGTCTTAAAAGGAAGTTGGATGCTGGCGCGAGCGAATAAAGGGAGTCTATGGTGACGTCGCAGCAAGGCTAAGCGAGAAAAAGTGGGTAGGGGTGGCGAAGGAAAGAGATAAACGGGTTCGTCACTGAGGGGTAAGAAAAGGAGAGCCAGCGCCAGTAGCACCCTTCAGGGCTTGTTGTACGCGCGCTACTTTGCCGCGTGAAAGGGTGCGGAAGTGAGATACGAATGAGTGAGATGCCATACGAGGGCATTTCCACCCTCTCTCTCGATCTCTTTTCCTCGCGGCGTCGTTTTCATTCTTCGTGCCACCATCGTACCGCCACCGCACCGCTTCTCCCACTGCCAAAACTCCTTTCGGTCGAAGGCGCGTCGGCGACCTGAAATCGCGCCCCACAGAGTTCTCCTGCCGATAACGTGGCTTCGTTAAATTCAAGGTATCTCCGAGTGGCTGGTGCGCATGCGCCCGCACCCCCGTAATGCGCATCTGGGCGTCCGTCGTTAAACGCAAACGCGTTGATGAACCGATGCTAATCCCGAGGCTCTACGACGTTTCTCTATTAGCTCGCTTTCTTTATTTGCTATGTGCATTCTTCCTCGTTTTAGGAATTTTAATGCATTTAGTATAATTTAATTTATTAATAAGTTCGAATCGAGTTTTGGTAAGTGCAGTTAATGAAACACGATTCTAACGAAAAATTATAGCACACCTACAAGAGTCAACGTGTATTTTAAAAATCGTCTCATTAGTAGCCCATACCTATCAGAGCTATTATTTATAAGTATAATCAAAGGGTATTTTTAAATAGATAAATTATAAATTCTTGATATGATTCAACATTAAAGAATATCTTAGGATGGCAAATAGTTAATTTTGAACTTTAAAAAAAAAGAACTTGAAAATCAAATTCGAATCCCATTTAAAATATTTGTAAGATCGTAAAAGATGATAGAAAATAGAAGTTGATAAATAACAAAGATGTATCAGCAGGATAGAAAATTGCAAACTAATGCTAAAAATATATTTAAAGTATGTCAAGAAAGATTTAATCTGTCATTGATGCAAAAGAAGAATTTTGTAACCATTAATCGAGGATTTCCATTTCTTATTTTCTTAGAATTACTATTTCATTTAACGTATAAATGTTTCTCCTAATCAAATATTATAATGTAATGTAAAATTTTAAGAAAAATTTATAAGGGAAAAATTTAATTGTATCGTTGTAGTTTTTATATTTTTATATTATTTAAATTTATATTAAATAACTTAAAAAAAGAAAAAATATAAATGTTAAGGAAATAGAATATTAAATAAAACTAAATAAACATAATACAGCGTTGAAAAAATAATTGATATATTTTAATATAAAATATTTTTATCAAAAAACAAAATTATTTTTATATAATAAACAGATAAAATAAAGAATTAGTTTTTAAGTAAACTTGGGAAAAGAAATTTTATTCTTTAAAAAATATGTAATAATAAATAGTTCTTGTAATATGTAATAAATGAAAATAAACTCATATTTATACTTTAAATAAAAAATAATGTATACTATGATAATATGCACTGGTGAAAATTATACTTTAAATTAAATTGAATTATAAAAACTGGAACGGCACTCGCGTCGATTGCATTTAATATTCAAAATTCGATTACATCGAATTTAACTAAGCCGCTTAAAGTGGTACAATGCATATTGTTTATGCGTCGACAATTACAGTACAAAATTTTATTAATAACAATAATTAAGCGCGTGAAAGTGTTGAAGTCTCGACGCTATGTTCACTTTTTTTTTTTGATAAGCTGCAGTATCTGGTATGCAGTAAAAAAGCCGAACAAACTCAGGGTAAGCGTTAAAACTCCATCTCGACAAAATTTGCACCGAGGGTACCGGGAATAAGGAGAAAATAAAGCTAAGGCATCTTATACAATAGATCGGCTTTAATTTGTCGAAGAATATCTCTTCCGCTATAGATAAGCATACGAATTGAATGCAATAAAGTTTAAAAAGAAATACATTATATCTTTTTATCTCCCGATGTCATTAGAAAGATAATTCTTCAAGCGTAAGAAATTTCCATGGAATTGCTAATCCCATTTTTTAAAATTAATTTAACACTAAAGAATTGAAATAATACAAATATATGTTTTACCAAATTGAAACAAATGAAATGTGGTTTAATAACATTATTCTAATTTAATATTTACAAATAAATTTCAGTATTTGTTATTTCAGTATTATTTGTGAGTGTATTTATCTTAAATAAAATAGGCTTGAATTAAGTAATTATTAAAATGAGTATTTAATGATGAAATATAATTTATTTCAATAGATCTCCAATATTATAGTCAAAATTATCCGAATTTGAAAAACTTAATGAAACGTACTATTTATTGTAATATCGATATTTTACAAAATATTATCTTGAAATTAGGACCTTGAAATATTATTTCACTCAGTTATATAAATTTATATATATTTAAATAAATAAATAAATATATGTATATATTATTGTTTTGTGCTTGAATTATTTTATCATTTTTAAGAAGAAAAAGTATATTTTATTCGATTGGTTCTTCGATTGTAGTACCCTAAACAATCGACAACCCTCTGACATTCGCAAAATACCAAGTAGTGATGAAATAGCCATTGCTGATAAGAAAGTAAACGAAGTAGATGAAGTTAGAATGGCTCAATTAAATGATAAATTCTATTATCAGAGATAGAATGAAATATACGTAAAGTTAGTTATTAATAGCACAAAAATTTAAACTAATTTAAAAATAGGTTAGTAAGTATAATAACGTACACTATTAACATTTAAAAATGTTAATCAATAAATAATAATAATTAAACAAAAGGTTAATTTTTATTTTAATGTTATTTATTATGAATAAAATTGATATTCTAATTAGAAATTTCAATTTGTCATTGCTTATATTAAGTATTATGGAAGACTTTAATTTTATAATTGCAATAATAAATTATATTTACTCTGCAATAGAATATTTGCATTGATTTATATAGAATAATAGAAAAATTAGAATATTTTCAATTAAAAATCACATTTAAAATTCCATTCATAATTCTAAATCTTACAGTATAATAATTATTGAATATTTATGCGAAGTATTGTCCACTTAATTCAAATTCAATAATTTAACTAATTATTCGAAACTTCTTTGTTACATGTGTAATATTTCGTAAGGGAAAGTTTTGAAGCAAAGGAATCATTTCATATATAAAAGTGAATATTTTATAAAATTATATAGATGCCTTGAGATAAATGAATATAAGGGATAGAAGAGTCTATAAATATAGGCAAAAATAAAGAAAAAAAAAAACTGAAAGGTACAAAAAGTGAAAAAATTAAAGATAATTCTTCTATCTTTTAGACTCAGGATAACTTCCGTTTGCCTTGTTTTCAGTCATTGCAAACGACATCTATTATTTTTCGGTAGACGCATTTTGCACCGCCATTCGTCTTCACTCCCAAAATTAAATATACAGAGTTATTAGTAAATGGAAATATCGATCGGGATTTATCTATGCTCGCAAATTTTATCTAGAAGCTTTTGAATCGCGGAATAAAGATGTCTTTGTAATTAGCTTCTGTAATCGGCTTTCGTCTTCCGTGGATATAATACTGTTCATGCAGAAGATTTCGGCAAGTGTCGCATAACGGTAAGAAGTACGCATTCATCGACCGAATTTTGCCTTTTCCTTTTCTCAACAGATACTTTGCCCGGAGCATTTACTTTCATGGGCACTCCACAAGATTCCATATTTCCTCGATTTTCTTTGTTTTGTCTGCGCAATGTGTTAATCCAACGAAGTTGATCTTGTCTACGACGAGCGATAAATCAATCTTTGAATTACATTCAATATCCACGTAATCACGGCATCCCGTATCGCGTAATAATTTAAAATTCACATCGGCAAAGTATCCAAAGGAATAAATATTCATCGTTTCAACGCGAGTATAAATTTCCTGTGACGCCATGCCACGATAAACGAGACATTGGTAAATTATAATGCTAATGACGAAGGCAAAGATGAATGCAACGACGGCGTAGAAAAAAAGATCTCGCGATTGCAAATAAAAGTAAAAAGGAATGAAAAAACCGCAGGCGGACTGGATCGAGCATAATTTATTAAACGATCGATAACGTTTCCTTCCCCCGACCCGATCGTTCAGCTTCTCGCGCATGATAAATTCAATGCGCGATTTCCTTAGTCTCAGCGCACTTAATTAACGGGACGTATCGCACCTCCTCTCGAGGGCCTTCCTGTCAGAATCAGCAAGGCGTACCTCCGTACTTCGGATCACCGAAAATTGAGCGGACACACGTGGCGCCAGACGTTCGGCACGCGATGCGTGCGTGAGGATCGTATCGCGGGCTTTTACACGCCTCGTGCTCGCGTTCATTCCGGACACGTACCGAGGAGAGGTGAAACGATGTCACGGCCTCAGCGGTTGGAGCTTTCCGCGAGGATTAGCAGGAACGCAAATTACGAGCTGAGAACCGAGCCGTCTTCGAGACTACGGTGTCGGGTTTTGGTTTTGGTTTTGGTTTTGATTTTGATTTTGATTTTGATTTTGATCTAGATTTTGATATTAATCTGAAAAACCTTGTTATAAATGCTTCCATCTTATTTAACGTCGTATGGCTTAAAAGAGAATAAATAATACGTTTATTGTGGAGATGCGTACGACGTCGACCTACAATGGAACATTGTTTCCGAATCGTAAATGTAATTATAAAAATCATTTAAATTTAATTTTTATTGTGTGCTGAACATGTATGTGTTTCACGAGTATCGATATACCTCTAACGCATTTTCAATTATACACATGTCAGTGTTTATAGTAATAGATATTTAATATAATTTTACATTGTTTTTAAATATTTTTAAATGCATAATACTCCCTTTAATAATTGTAAGAAATATAAATATTTACTCATTTTATTTACTTGAAAATAGAAGAAAGGATTGCTCTTCGGGGCAACTATGCTTTTAACCCCAGAGGTAATTATGTTAGCTTTATTTTTCCACTTGTTTGTCCACTCTTGGTGGATCTTAATCTTTTCATAGTTTTTTTGTTTTGTTCGAAAAATGTGCGTAATGTCAAACGTACGATTTTATTGAACTTATTCAAAGACTCCGATTGAATATTTGTTCTTATTATCCTGAAATTTTGAAATCGATCGAGTTCGCTGTATGTATTTATTCAATGTAGAGAAATCTTGTATTTAGAGCAAGAATAAAATATTAACTGCATTACGTAAAATAAAATATTTTGAATATCATATAATAATAATTTATTTCAAACAAACAACTGTTTCTTATACATAAATAAAAATTAAATTTTTAATGTATTTTTCATATTGTGTAAAATACATTTGTTTTTTTACAAATTTATTATGATCGTGTAATATAAACAAACATGCATATTGAATGCCACTTTATTTGTTTTTGCACATATTTATGATATTATTTTACAAAATTTATAAATAGACCAAACTATTTTTAATTACGAATATATAATCTATATTCAATAAAATTATATAATTAAATACTTCTTTTATTTTGAAAAAAATCGTGTAACAAATTGATTTCATTTAAGTATATAATGTAATAATATGATTTTTATCAATACTTTTAATTTTGATATAGGAAGATATTTTTTCTCTAAATATATTTAAAAATATAAAAATTTATTTACTTTCATTAATATATTAATCATTGAAGAAATTATCCAATATTTTATTACAGTATTTTTATTCGGATTAACTTATTTTTAAATATTAAATTTATTGTTAAAAAGGAGAATATAATAATTACTCGAATACAATAATATTACTGTAAAAAAATTGAAAATAAACAATAAAAAATAAAAAATGAAGTTCAAGGAAGATGTGTATCGCTTCATTTGTATCAGCTGATGAATAAATAAAGAAAATATAATTCAAAGTTTTATCATAAAGGCATCGAGCATACTATACTTCCTTTATCTTTATAAGACACAATTAAAAGTTATAGCAATACCTTTTGAAAAATCGTTTGAGTCAATATTTTTAATATGACCAATTAATTACTATTTTATCGATAGAAAATAGTATAAAAGAAGCACTTTTAGACGCTTTTAGATATTATTCTTCGAAATAATTATGTAATTATTAGATTTAATTTGTTTCTATCCTTCTAGATATTTTTTTTTATAATTTTATCTTTATGGATATTTATAAGTTTAAAATTTATCGATCAGTCATTTATCATCACTTAACTAATTTATCAAATGAAAATAAATAAAAAACATTAAAGAATAGTTATTTGTGCATCGTACTCGATTTTGAATTTCGTTAGATCAGATAGACCGAGCTCTTCACGAAACCTACTTAGAAAAACAAGCTTTGCCGAATATACACGTAGGCACAAGGCAACGTATATAAAATTTTAGTTAATTAATGCCTATTCAATGCATAGTGTAAATTTTCGATATTAGTATATCGATCAAGTATAACTTCTCGTTCGGGTGATCTTTTTTTTTCAAACTTATCGAACATCGTTCAATTCTATCCAGACAATTTATTTTGTAGATAAGGCCTCGCACGTATTCTAACCTCGTGTACGGTTTTCGTGTTTGCGCGTGAAGATGAATATTAGACCACGAGCTGTGCGACTTATCCAATCGATCGCACACGGCCATTTTGTTGAATGCGTATAGAGGATCTACGATCAGAGTCTCCACGAGAGCTCGAACCTTCGATAATGATTGTTATTAATTCTCGCTGCCGGTAATAGGGGAAGACGGTTGAAAGGGTCGATCGATCGATGCGTATCGGAAGAACTCAACGTCTCACAACCGCCCACGACGGATTTACGAGTAAGCCACAGTCCTGCAAGCGTATTTCAGGCTTTACCGATGTCTTCATCCCCAAATTACATTCTCTCTTCCAACCCGAGCGTTTCCATATTCCCCAGTAAAATAAGCATTGGTTGCGGCTACTGTCGTTATTGTTGCAACGCGACTTCTTTTTTGTCCGCACTCGCGTTGCCCGAGACTAGCCCTAGGTTATATCGAGGAGAAATCATGACGTAAAATCAGCCGTGATTCCCTACCGATAGTTATTACCTAGAGAGAGTTTTATTTATCCTTTATTCCTAAAATGACGTCAAGTTCTTTTAACTTTAATTTTGTGCAATTTAAGACCAAAAAGCAGTAGTTGTCTACTGTTTATTATACCATCTACCTCTCCTACCATTGAATAAGAGATCATCGTATACGATATTTAAAATTAATTGCTTGCTTGATACGCTACTATTTGTATAATGGAAAAGTCCGTCGGATGAGCTTTTTATCTTCAACTTTTATTTAAAAACGCAGAGCAACATTTATAAAACTTTTGATTATTAAATCCATGATATAGCTTAAACTTTTTAAATTTTTTGTGTTACTAAATTAGTTTAAAAAAATTAATTATAAACAATAATTAAATAATAAAGATAATTAGTAAATATATTCAATTACTAATAAATAGTTAAAATAAAATTGAGACTATACTAAAAATTATACTTGTGAATTAAATCAGCATAATTTTAATTATAATTTAACATTCATAATAGAATAAATTTTTACTTAAAATTAGAGAAATTCGAATAAAAAAGTTATCGGTATTGCTATCTATCTTCATATTAAATTATATTGCAATACACGATATACTATTATTTTCTAAGAAGTAGAGCTTAAATTTCCATTATATTATCAATGTAAAACTTGATAATCATTAAATAATGATATATCATACGTAGATTATTTTAATTAGCTTCATATTAATTTAAAAAATTCATACCTTGAAAAATATTCTTATAAATCTATAGAAATGCTTTTCTGTTATCGACTTCAATTAATAATCATATACTTTTCCATATATAAAATATTGAAAATTACTTTCTATACCGCAGTAAAAACTTTAGATATCTTTTGATAATAAATGTATTTGGTTTTTTAGTTGATTCGTAAATTACAACAGTATAATTCTTAATGAGCAATTGTGAATGATACATTGTTCGATTTAATTATTATTAATTATACAATGAAAATAACCTTGTAATAAGTGAAACTAAAGTATCTAAATAATTATTTCTTTAATTATTTTATGGATATAATGTTTAGGAACACAAATAAAAAATAAGTTTTATATAAACTATAGCAAATTTTTAAATTCACTAAAAGATGAAATTGGATATTCGACGAAGTATACCAAAAAAATAATGTAATGATAAATTTTGCGAAAACGTAACTTCAAAAGTGCTTTCTTTGCTGCGGATAAACTAATAAGTTACTTAATTCATAAATATTCAAGTTTGAAATACGAATACCAATTTTTTTTCCCTGTTGAGCAATAGGAAGCATTTTATGTTTGAATGTGCATACGGTTGTACTTGATAAAAGTAAACAATTTGCGAAATCTTTTTTTTATCACGGTACTACTGGAATTTAACTCTTTATATTTTTTTTATAATATTAACTAATACCTAAAAATTACATTGAATTACTTTAATACATTTTTTTTATTATAATAAACTAAGTATTCGGGATTGGTGAAATTAAATTCACACAAATATTCAATTATATAATACTATATAATTTTCTTTTAATCATTTAAGAAAAATATGTTTATTATAAATTAAGAGTGTAATAAATTCTTTCTAACAAATTATATAAATAAGGAATTTCGAATAATAATACCTATTTAAATATAATATTTACCGTTAAATCTTATATTTCAATATCAAATTTTGATATATTTTTTTATATTTTAGACATAAATATTTATTCATATAAATTAAATTTCTGTGGCAAAATATTTGTAATTTCATCCAAATTTAATATCAATAAAACCGAATGTTTTTCAATCATGTACAAATATTTTGACCTATCGACCTTTATCATATTCCCCGTCTCTTTCTTTAACTCTCCTTCCTTTTTCTTGTTTATATTTTTCATGCTATCAATATTGAATTTCTAAATATATCCTTCAAAATTAAATTTCATAAGATTTACTGTAACTGTTAATCATATACTTACTTATTTTTTTATTCAAAATAACATTTATATGATTTAAATACATATTTTGGATAGAAATATTTGTGATTTCATAAGTTATCAGTACACATATATAATATAATTTCTATAATTTATAATGTATATTTCTTTGAGTCTCTGAAAAATAATAGTAAAATTTTCTAAAACTAGAAAGTGATAATTTATGAAATTTAATATTCGACAAGAAAATCTATTCATAAAGTGCTAATATATAAAAACACAAAAAATCTTATATAATATTTTATTTATTTCATCATTTTTAGAATATTTATATAAGACATGAATAAAAGAAAAATGATTGCATATTTTATTTTTAAAACTTTTTTATATTTTATTACATAATCTTTTAAGATGTAGCAAAATCTGCTTTTTAAATTTATTCTCCTTTGAATGTATTACCAAGTTTTGATTTAAATAAAAAGCAAAATTCATATTTTATTTTTTTAAAGCTAAATTTCAATCTTTAAAACAATTAATCGAGACTAACATCTTTTTGTAAAATTTTATATTTTTTTAATCATTGAATGAGTTTGAAAATTAATATTACTTTTGTTCACTAAAAATGTTTATGTATTTAAGTTGTTACGGAAAAAAATTATTTCTAATTTAAATAGACTTTGGTTAAAATAACATTAGATGTTATTTTGAAAATTTTTTAATACATTTTATTACCTAATATTAGAAATATTATTTATGGTAGCTGAAATATTTCATAAATATTTGAGCAGTTTATAGTCTCTTAACTTTGATAGTCTCAGAAACTTTTTTCATATGTTTTGTTACAGTTTTGATAGGAAGTAGCAAATAACTATAGAATATACATTAACTGTTAGTGACTTTTCTTAATTATATAATAGCTTTGTAATTAATTATTTTCCTTTTAGTTTTCATGATTTACATATTAAGAAAATTCATTTAGTATCAAATAAATATAAAGAATCAATGTAGTGTCGTTGAAATTTGGATTACTAAAACATTTTATAAAAGTTTCATGAAAATCATTATATGATATTTTTCTTTAAATTTATTATTAAGTAAAGGATATGATATATTAAGTCTATTTACATGAAAATGTTACGTGAATATTTAATTTAAAAATTTGGCTAAAAATAATTGAAAAAAAGTATTACCATTTAATAAAATTTTGTATTTTTAATTTTACTAAGCTTATAAAAATATTACGTGTAATTTATAATTGAGATTTTAGAATTGTTTAACAAAGTTTTTCACTATCTATGACTTTTTGATGACTAATTTATAGAAATATTTATTAAAATTAATATTAAAAGCAAAATAAAAATATATGTTGGAATTCTTCTTAGTGCCCGATGAATTCTTATAGTTTTTTTATTACAATGGAGACGAAGCTTTTAGTTTTAGTTCTTAATTTTACTGATTGTTCAGAGAGATTCGCTACGCACGGGGCATTTAGCAAAAAATAATTCGCGCATGAAAGAAAAAAAAATTTACTAAGGAATGTGGCCGAAGGCTATTGCTTTTAGTATGATAGACAGAATACTGAGTATTATCGTATGTGAAGGATTATTTTAATTTACTATATTAGAAAAGAATCTTTTTTTTTAATTAAAAAGATTTTTCTATCGATTTTTATAAACTTGAATCTCATTGCTATAATCGTTATAACAAACGATCTTGTAGTATTAAGTGCGAATTTTTACAAACTAAGTACATAAGAATCACAGCTTAAGAATTTTTATTAAAAAAATATTTGTGAACTATGTATAATTTATTAAATGAATGATATTTATTTTATTAGGTCACTCCATTTTAATAAAAACAAAATTTTAACATTTTGATGCTATTAAAATTCATGTATTTAATGCACAAAATTTAAATAATAACGATGATTCTATATTTTTTGAATAAATCATATATTTTTTCTGTATAGTATTTGAATCAACATAAAATTTATTATAATTATGAATTTCGATTTTTTTGATATTTTCAAAATAATACTTTATTTAACAAGTATGTACCATTTGAACAGTAATATTAATACTTATATCAACTTTAATAGTATATCGTAGTTTAATAAAACTTTTTTACCTTCGTAAAAACATTGAATAATACATAGTAAAATAAAATAAATGCAAGACAAAAATTAATGTTTATAAATAATTCTCACATTAAAGTAAAATTGTTTAATTTTAGGATTGCAATGATTATTATTTGAGCTCACTGGTTTAATTTTTACGAACTTGCTAAATTTTTTAATTATTATTTAATACGCTAGAAAAAAGTATCGGCTCTCGAAGCTTCCGTACATCTTTCCTTTATTTCCATTGGAGCTTTCATAAGTGTAAAGTTGCAAATCCCTGCAGATCGAGATAATAATCGAAGAGCAAAAGATGTAGTGACCGAAGAAAAGGTGGACGGCTTGCATCAGGTGGCCAAGAGAGACTGAACCAACGGGTTAAAAGTTCGCACGAACGAGGCGACGTTGCGAAGCTGTAACTCCTTTCTTTGACGAGCATCACGCACTTCATCGGATAAAATGCACGCGTGGTCACATCATCGCTTACGAGGGCTCCTTCCTTCTTTTACCTCTTTCCTTCCCTCACCACAATACTAGATTTGAACGTCGCCCAACGACTTAATCCGCGCACCACCTCTACGCAACAACGAAGCGAACGCGAATCTCCACCGCGTGCAATTACCGAAACCACCTGTTACATGCGCGCCCGTACGAAGTTTTATACCCCTTGCCTCCCTCCTGCCACTCCTCTAACCCGACCCTGACCGGCTTTCGCGAGTTTATGACTTTTTTCAGTGGTGTGCGCTGTCCTTGTTCCCTGCGCAAAATTCCTTCCTTTCTTGGTTCAGATTCTTCCTCTTTTTCTTTTTTCATTCGTCTTTGTCCCCCTGCTTTTCATTATTCTATGATTCGCTCACCCGGTGTTCGCCTTTTGCTTTTATAATTACGAGTTGTCTGGAATTTTACAAGCACACTTATACTTATTTTTTACTATTTTGTTTCTTTGCCATTCGATTCAATGCTTGAATTTAAAGACAATATACTTTTGTCGGTGATTTATTAGAATCAGAAAGATGTCTTTTTCAAGTAAAAGATTAAATGGATAATCTTTTTGAAGCTATACTTTAATTTATTTACTTTTTGAACTTAAATTATTTATATTTTGTTTCTAAGTTTTCTAGGATTTCTATGAAAGTACCTTACGTGTCGTACCTTTTTTTTTTAGTTTTTTAAAATACTCGTAAAGTTATCAATGTCGTTGTTTAACGAACATCCATTCAGTGTAATTTTATGTATTTATCTTACATATTATCAATATTAAATAAAATTTGTTTATTTAAGATATTTTTCATAAAGTAAAACATTGTAAATTTCTAAAGTCGATAATAATAAGGTATCTTGTAATATAATGGTGTAATTTCTATTTAATGAACATAAAAATTGTATTATAATGTATGCGTGCAAAAGAATTTACACACCTACATTTGAGTGTATAATTTTTTTTTATAGTATGTTAAAAAAGTTTGACTAAATTTTAGTCAGATGAAATACATTTTTATTAAAAAGGGGTCAAGGATTATCCATAGAAATTTTCTAGGTACTTTTCTAACAATTTTCAATAAAGATGCAAGTGGCTTTAAATTTTAAAAAAGCGAATCGATAAACATAAAAATCCGAACCCTAAGCTCACTGAAATTAAAGCTTGGTATACAAAATATGTTAAAGTAAAAAAAAATGTCGATAACAAAACATTAATCTGTGAAATATAAAGAGCGAGTTCTTACCGAATTATTATCGCTGTTCTGTAAAGTATTATAAAAATGAAGACTAGTTTCTTTGCAGACATGGCATACGTATCTAATGTTTCAAGCACATATTGGTATAAAAACGTAGGTATGTTAGAAGGCGCTCCTATATACAATCTAATTTCATTATTTTGATATTCTAAAAATCCGATGAAAAAAATAAAAAGGTTGGTCCTTTTGATTGTCTCGAGAGATGCACAACTGGCAAGAAGTTGGCATCTGAGCGACAACATTCAGGGTTTTTCTCGTAAACGAGCAAGTGTCCGCGATTATCCGAGGCGCACGTAGGTGGAAGTGGCAGCTGGGGCCTGGGTTTGACAAAGGCCGGGTCTTTAAACGTTCGGCAG
Source organism: Dolichoris vasculosae (assembly GCA_018907195.1). Classification (NCBI taxonomy): domain Eukaryota; kingdom Metazoa; phylum Arthropoda; class Insecta; order Hymenoptera; family Agaonidae; genus Dolichoris; species Dolichoris vasculosae. The sequence continues at coordinate 7,395,975 of JACCHY010000010.1, read as the reverse complement.
AGTTGCACCGTAGATCTCTCGCGAAGGGTATTAAGTCCAGGCTTCGTCCTCTGCTTCTTTTTCTCTCTCTTCTTTTTTTCTTTTTTTTCTTTTTATTTAAATTAGCTTGCGTGCGCGCGCACCATTGCGCCGCGAAGTTTTATCCGATTTCACGTCGGTACGTCTTTGCCGCGTGCCGCCAAAGTTTCCTAAGGATGCGTCCGACCGTGGATTTAACTCTTCGGCTCGACTCTTCGGCTCGACTCTTCGGCGTTTATTTCCAAACCAGATTCTTCGAACGGGGTTGTTAATCGGAAGCAATTAAGCGCTATTCAAAATTACCGAAACACGGGAGAGTTTTTTAGCTCAACGTTACGCTGCATCTTGCTGTCCCAATCGGAACAATCCGAAACTCCATTCGCTACATTCTAATTTGTAAAAATACCTTTAAAAATATATTTATTGTTAAAAATATCCCTTATGAATAGAGCAATTTTGACTTTGAGATTCATAGATCCTGTTCTTTAACTTTTAGTACATAAAACTTATTATTTTTACGTTGTTAAGCTTCAAAATACTTTTTTACATTCTCAATTTTCAACATAATTGTTTTTATAGAAATTTATTTAACGATTACTATTTGTTCTAATATATATTTGATTGTTGTTAAAAATTTGCTTTTTATTTATCACTTATGAAAAAATCTTAAAATTCATCTTCACTTCTTTCATTTTTTATATATTTAGCTATATTATGTAAGTTTAACTATTAATTACAAAGAATTTATTTGAAATTTTAATTCAAAATCTTGTTACAACAAGTTTCATTTTTTTAAAGATCGAATTAGTTTTTTAAACTTATTAGATCCTATAAAACTCTGTTTGAAGCAATATTCATGCGCCTCTATTCCGAATAAAACTTTAAATTTTACTGGCGCGAAGAAAACTAATGATGATTCACGGTACCTAAAATTTCTCTTTTATTAAAGCTATGATAATTTCCAAGACTTTACTGTAAATTCATTCGATAGTTTCCAAAGAAATAATAAAAATAAAAAGTCATTTTGAAAAGGTTGAGTCTTTCTTAACAAGGGCATTATTCTATTGTATAAAGCATTCTCAGAAAAATTATTCTTTAAAGGATAGATAGTCTTTGAATTATATCATTTAAAATATAGTACCTTTTCGCATCGCGAGTTTCGTTTACTTTTTTGGTATATTAAATATATTAAAGACTAAACAAAGAAGGAACTTTAACCGAGAATTATATATCCCAATTCAAGAATCCTGTCTCCTATATCGCGACTTCTTTCATCCTACGTGTGCATATATACGGAAAAGAAAGGGGAAAAAAAAAGAAGAAAGGGAATTTAAAAAGTCGGTGTTGCGAGTTTGCCATCTGGCGTTTTTGCCATCTGGTGCTTTAACCTTCGTTGAATCAATCTAAGCTCAGTATACCGAATAGCGGCTTCCAAGGAACGAAGAAAAATATTTTTTGGACTCGAGTCTCATTGTACTTTTAGCTCACTTATTAATTTGATGTTCGGGCGATATTCGATGAACAATAAGACGCAAAATATTTTGTTTTGAAGGTAGCTATATATGAATCTTTTAATTTATGAAATATCAAGTGCTACGCAATATTTCAAAGGATCCAAATCATTTAGCTCAAGTATAATAGCCTGTCTTAAAGAGTCAGATACTATGTTCATAGACTAAGCTTGTACTTGGAGTTTTCTTCTTCGCTTTATGGAAGGTCTTGAAAAAGCACATTGTTTCAATCGTACATTTGTATTTAAAAGAAGGAGCGCAGTCATGTTTTATTGTTCATCCATCTTCATACTAGTATTATGCTTCTTAAGGTATATTGTTTGTCGATTCTAAGTAAAAATTAAATCATTAAAAGTTCAAATAATATTTCGGCTTTCTCTATAAGTTTGTTTTTAATTGTTGATCGACTCAACTTCTTATTATAAAGTGTATTATATAGGAATATAATATTTAAATTAATTTAAAATAAGTAGTATAGAATAAAGTAAATTGCAAAGATTTAGTGGAATACTGGGAAAACTGAAAATTTTAGCGATATAAAACAAAGAATTTAAACATTTTTCAAACTTCAACTATATTTATGTAAAATATTAACTTTACTAATGCTATATTTTATTAATTTTGTCGATGATTTAAAAAATATATTTTTTTAAAACTCATACACAAAAGTATACAAATATTTCTGTAATTTAAAAATATCATTAATACTAAATAAAGTTTTAAGTATAGTGAATTTATAACAAATATAATTTAAATGGGGCTATAAATATTAATTTATTTCTTATTTCTTATGTTAAAAGATTACATTTCTTACTTATTGTTTACAATATTTATAAATAAAATTGTAAAATATTATATGAACTGTGGATAGAAATAGAATAATATTTTGTATGCATGTACAATGTGCATATATACATGAAATATTATGTAATACAATGATATTTTACAACCAAAATACATCAAATTAAAAATATAAATATAACAATAAGATAAGAATAAATAATAAATAATGAATCCTACATATTAACGTGTCTATCCATACTATTTTTTTTAAATACGTGTGATGTTATCGCTTAACAACTGTAAAATATATATATAACAAAAAACCGATTCTGGTTTTATAGTAATTCATGCATGAATAATCAACTGCAATAAACCTCTTATGGAGTATCAAAAATTTTAGAAAAGTAACGCATTAGATATATTAATAAATATGGAATAACGTTTATTTTAATATTGTTTTTATTAAAAATAAAATTTTTTATACTGTTGTTCCGATTTTATTATTTGATGTTGTCTTTGAAATTTTATGACGATAAAAGTATTTATGATTTATCACAATTACTTTAATGCAAACTCATATGTTTTTATTTTTTTTATTTTTAATTTTTGATTAATTATATGCTCTTAGTTTTATCCAAATATTTTGGAATCTTTAAAATATATTCAAATCAGTCGTGTAATACACACCCTTGCGTTAAACTTATAATTTCTTTTTGTACACGTTGTGACCCTCGAAAAGTGAAAAGTATTGTCCCCTTTTTTCATAGATTAAACAGCCTCGGGTAGATTTTAACTATCCCTAGTAGATTCGCAGACGCGAAATTGCAGAGAAGGTGTTATCATCCATATAGAACTTGGTTTATGAACTTTTGTGCTTTTTTGGTAATAGGAAGAAAATATTTTGCGAATAAATTAAGGTTTCTTATATAATCTTGTATGTCAGAAATGCTTACTACAATTTATCGTCGCGTAAAGTACATGAAAAATTTACTTATTCATTGATAATTTGATTTATTATTTTACTGAATCTAAGTTAAACTAACTTTATTTATCAATAACATAAAAATTTTTTAAAGTTTGTACAAAATGCTTACTTCTTTTTTTAAGTATGGTACATCTTATTATATCTTATATTTATTATTTATGTTAAAAATACTATATTAGGAAAATACGATTAAAGCATTTAGCATAATTAAATATTTGTATTTCTTTTTAGCGATATTATCAATTAATGAAATGAATCATATGCATCGTTAAATTAATAACGAAACATCAGCGTTGTTTTATATTTAAAAAGGTTGTTTTTTTACGTCGACTTTATCACAGTATTCTAGATTAAAATAAATATTTATTTTTTTATATCTTCATCAAACAAATAAATTAACGAAGAAAACGAGGTATCGTATCGCTGGTGAACAATTTTATTCGTCACTAATGCACGTGTACTTGGTCGTGTTCTCCCTTCGCAATTGCAAATGAGACACAAGGTACGATAAAATGCACGACTGGGCCGTACGCATTGTTAGAGCAGTAAAAGTCAAAAAGCAAAACAAGACCGTCGTTGACAGTGAACCACTACGGAACATTCTTTTGTAACCTGGTAGGATTAGCGGAAACCTCGAACGTGCGACAGTTAACCACTGTTAATATCTTGTTCGCTACTATGTCCTTCTAGCCTTAGCGCCTCGAAACAAGAACATCGTTGTTGCAATATCGACAGGGAAACAAAGACTCAATAGAAACGTCTTAGTCTCTATTTGCTTTAAATCGTAATTTAAATATCGTAATTTCATAAAAAAAGGTAATTAATATTTATTATAATATATTTTTAAATATACGAACCAAAAATAAAATAAATGTATAAAATTTTAAAGTAGTTAAGAAGTATTGCTAATGGTAAAATTGAGATTCGTTATACTTGAAAAAATTAATGTTTTATATATTTTATAATGCTTAATTTTAACGTAAAAATGTAACTACGACGTGAAATTTATTGCGAACGATGTAACTTATAATACAAAGATATTACACTGAAAAATAAGCTGTGGAATTTTTATAAAAACTGCCGTCAGTGGTTATTCGCATTTTTATCGATGAAAAAAAAAAAAATAACGAACAGTGGTATTTCACACCGGAATAGAAGGCTTGCGAAACGTTTTTCTGACTTGCGTTCGCGTTTCGTCTTTATCGCGTTTGGCTCTCCCCCATTGTTCCGTCAGCTGTTGCGCGCGAGCCTCGGTATCAATTTCGCAAAGATACGGGGCTAATGACAAGACGCTGTAACGAGCAACAAGTTATCCGATTACACAGGCGTACGATATTCGCGCGCGTGCGAAAGCTGTTATTTCATCGGACGCTACAGTGATTGTATGGAGTATCACAATGGCACGCATCGTTCTTAACGATTATTCGGCTGCCGAGGTGCGACCGCCTTGTCTTCCACTTTTTTCTTTTTCTTTGTCGTTTCCTATTTTATTTTATTTAAGTCTCAGCGAGCACCGAAGCCTTACTTTAGATTAGAATGGAAGACAAGATGCAGAGTTCTTAGCGCTGAAGTTAGAGATATTAGAAATCATTCTGCTGTATAATTATACTTATTCGATGCATCAGCGACGACTGGTCCTTGTGTATTTTAATTGTTTTTGAATTTGATAAAATGTTGTAATCACGAACAGAAGCTTCAATCGAAAGTTTATTAAACATTGACAGATTGAAAATAATTGTATTTTTATTGAAAGTGAAACTGAATAATATTTTCTTACGATGAATTAACTTTCAAAGATATCATTCACTTCTATACTTTCCTAAAACATAATTTAACATATATTTATATAAATTCATTAAAATAGAAATTTATATAGCATGTAATTATAAATTATTCTTTTTATTTCGTTACAATTTATTCGTTTGATAATTAAATAGATTCGATTCAAAGTATTTAATTTCAACATTATTTATATTTATTCAAAATTATATACGTTGTGAAAAAATTATACAATATGTAATTATATAAACAAAAATTTTTTAAGAAACGAAATTTTTTATGTTTTAGGTACGTTTGGTTTTATTTCTATTCATAGTCTTCTGGAATATCTCTATATCACCTACTTATAACAAAAGGTAAGCTCAAAAATTATGTTCAACGTAATATACGTTATTCAACTAACGAATAAAGGAATAAAAAAAATAATATGTAAATATTATTTGTAATTTGTACAAGTATTTTTTCTAAAAAATAAAAATATAATATTTGATACTATAAATTTTACTTAATATAATTTGATAGCATTAGTTTTCGTTAGTTATATATCTATTGTATTTTTATTCAGTTTGTATAAAGAACATATATTATCAATTTCTTATTTTCATTAAAATATAATCATTAAATTTTTAAGAAAAATAAAAAGTCACTTTTTAAAATTAAATAATTACTGGAATAATTTAATTAAAAACATTATAAATAAATGTGTTGAAAAGTGAAAATTCGTTATCACGACAGATTTAGAATAATAATATTTGATTTAATCGATTAACTTTATATCCATCTGTATATAAAACTATATTTCGAAGATAATTGCGTAAGCAAATCCAATCCGCGAAATTGATACGAAGAACTTAGCTTACTGAATCGGTTCCGTGTCTGTGCCAAGCAAATGCTATTAAAAAGCCACGAACCTGAAATTCAAATGATGTGAATCAAAATCACGCAGGAATGGATTCTGTTGGACTAGGAATAGACGTAAAATCTTTCAGTGATATTAAAAAAATGAAGAAAGATACAGTTTTTGCATTTTCTTCATTTTTTTTTTTTTACCAGAAGCATCGAATATCGATTCACGCAGATACGAGCACGCATAACACTATGATCGAATGTAGCCTTGATAAATTGGAATTCAGATCAAATTTTGATTTAACGAAGTGTAAATAACGTTTGTTGGCCACGTAATAAGATGATAGCAGTACTACCGATACGTAAATCTCGTCCGCGTACAATTCAAGTAATCAAGTCTTACATTCTTTCCCATTGTATGCTGCGCTACTGTTATTGTTTTTTACGTTTTTTTTTACCATGATTTAATATGAAATTAAAGATCTTGCTTCGATATTTAGAGAAGAAAAATGACGAAAGATGTTCAAAATTAATTTTTTAATTCTGCAAGATTCCTCGAGTGGATGTAATATGAATGGTAAGTATCTAATATGTATCGTCATACAGTAACTACGGTGTGAATAATCGTGACAAACTTGCGAGAATTGTGAAACTCGTGAATTAGATTTTTAATAACTAAATACGTGGGCGCGAATATAATTTTACCGATGGTGATTAGGTATTGTACTTCTAGATAAGTATCTTTGCGATTTATTGAGCTTACCACGAGTCATGGATGCTTTAAAAAATTTCAACAAATGAAAGATTTATTTAAGATTTAATTTTTCATGAGAGACAGTTATTGGATAAAAATATTTGTATACTTTTTGTTTCTATTTCTATTAATAGAATTATTCTACAAACCATTTTCTGGAAGACGTGGATTTCACTTGAATATTTGATATAGTACTTAAAATAATAAGGAAGTTCTATTTATGTAATGTAACAAATTATATTGTAAGATGTTAAAAATACACGTTGTAAAATTTAAAATTATTCAATAATACGATACTTTATAAATCCTTTTATAAAATATTTATATCATGTATCATTTTGATGAAATTAAAACTAGATTTCGTCAAAATAATAAATTGTTCAATGGTGTTATAATTATAACTTTTATGTATACATTTTATACAATTATAGTTTTATAATTTTGAATTAAATGTAAGTTGAACTATCGAAAGTAGCATTTTATTTAACATTTACATATTAATTTTTTTCATTAATAAATTTGATTTATTTTCTGAATAAAAGTTTTTTATTTTTTTCAAATTTTTAATATATTATTTTTAAGTTTGAAATTATACATACTTTAAGTAAATGTCAATCAAGTGAAAACTTTATTGAAGAAATAGAGCTTCCTATGAAGAATTGATTTTATATTAGCTTACGATAGATGATAGCTTTAGATAAGGAAATAATTAATAGACATTTCAACAAATAATTCAATATTTTTCTATACTTATATTATTGTTATAATATCTGATAAGGTATATTGTTACAATAACAAAAAAGAACAATGCATTATTGGATATCTTTGATATTCATAGAAGACAATTTCTGTAGTATAAATCACGCATAATACATATATAATATGAAAATGCTTTTTTGAAGTATTAAGATGTGATATTCTTTTTTAATAAATAAAAAGCAAATTTAAAGTAGAGTAAATTAAAGGTATGATATGTGAAATGTAAGGAATTATTCTTCTTTCTGTTTCTTGATTTAGTGCAGTTGATAGTCATGGAATTGTAGTATGCATAACTAATATCTTTTTTCAGTACTTACCACGTATCAGGTTAACTTTCGACATACTTCCAAAACCCGTTTATCAAACCTTGGCCGAGCCTACAAGCTCCATTTTATCATATTCAAAATTATCCATATCAGCTGCAATAGGTTTTATTAAAATTGTCAGTTCTGAAAAATGATAATGCAAATATACGTAGTCTATGGTTCATCGCTCGCACGTATTTTTTTGCACAACATTTACTCGAGAACTTGCTAAAATAGCATTCGATACGAATGGACAAAGAAAACTACTGTTTTCTCGAAAAGATTCATCCGCTGAAAATGTTGTCGACTCGTCTTCGCTTTAAACTTTCGCGGAAGAGAAAAGGGCGAAAGAGACGAGTTGAAATGAATACATTTCGGACTCAAGCGGCATTGTGCGACGTATGCGCGTTCTTACAATTGTCGAGGCATGTGAACTACCAAGAAGATCGATGTGTGACAATGACAAGTTTCGTAAGGGAAGGACCGAAGGACGTTATTATAACCTTCGCTTGTAATAAAAAGAGACAGACAACCGAAATTAATTAAATAAATTTTAAAATAAATGTAGAATATTTCAAAGGATAGATTCCAATTTCATCGATATAAAATTAAATATTTGAAACTTAATTTTTATTTATTACTTGGGTGAAGTTTAAAATAGTTTATTCTTGCAGAGAAATTTTATGAATTTTATTTACATAACAAATGCAAAAGGATTTATTAAATATAATAATGATAGATTTACTTTATTCATAAATAAAGATAATTCTTTAGTTTCATTTATAATTATTGGTGTAAATTTTAATTGAATTACAAATGAATCAAATAAAATTTTCTCATGAATTATAAATTTTTGAAATAAGTATTTTAGTATGTTAAATTTTAAGTATATTTTTATTTAATCACTTAATATAATTTTTATTATTATTTCATCTAAATATGGTTACATCTATTTTTTGATGTGAAAAAAAATATTAATAACAATTTAAGAAAACATTAAAAATAATAATTGTTATTTTTAAAAGATACGAAAAATATTCTAGATTTAAAAACTTTAAAATTGTAATTTGACATTGAGTTGTGGTTCTTACAAGTTTCCTTTAAAAGAATGTATGTTTGTATACGAGAGATAAATTTTTACAAAGTGTGACCATTATTTATGAATATAATATTATAAACTAATATTTGATCTCAGAAAAATTAATAAAAAATTTATGTTTCTCTAATTTTATTAGAAATTAAAGCACTGGGTTATACCTTTATATAAAAAGATAAATTAATAAAATTTTTTGTACTATGATGTTTAATATTGCTAAGAAAACTTTTTATAACTAATCTTGTCAATTTGATTTTTTGTAATAAGTATACCTTTTTTAAACAAATTGAATCGAGCATCGTTATATTTCGGAGCAGCTCAAAGCATATTAATGATAATACGAATTATCAATTCATTAGCTAAAGGTTACTGAATGATGAGATATATAACGTGCATGGTATATAATGTAATGTAATCGATCTTTACACATTTTACTATGATATTAAAATCAGTATAGATAAATTAAAAATAAAAAATATTATACTAAAATAAAGGAAACAATAAGTAATTAAAAATAAAATGATTAAATTCTAAGAATTTCATAAATCTTGAAATATTTTCTTTAAAAAAAAATATTCTGAAATGGCTTTTATATGATAATGAATTGATATACAGAATTTAGTTACTCTACAAGATAATAATGAAAATTATAAATTTTCTTGCCTTATTTATTACTCAATGAAAAATTAAGCAAAACAATTTTTAATGCTAAAATACCACAGAAAAGAAAGTTGTCAAAAAAAAATATGAAAAGATTAAACCAAGAGGGAAGCAGAATGATGGAGGAAGAGAATGGATAAGAGAGAGGAAAAAAGGACCACGCCCTGTTGCGTGGGGTGCACACTTCCGGTAAGAGAATTACGACGTGCGCAGTTTCTCTTTCCTTGCCCTTCGCAGTGTTGTCTTTTCTTTTTGCATAACTATACTATATATATATATATATATATATATATATATATATATATATATATATATATATATAGTATACACACATCATACCTCTTTATTTCTCCTTATTCGTTATATATTTTATTTTTCGTCGTCTGCTTTCTTTTGGTAACGTTGTTTTCTCAATGAGCTTACTAGCGAGGATCATTTTCCAACCTTTATTTCTTATTATATTGAAAAAATAATTATAAACTCCAACAAATATTTTAAAAATAATATAATAAAATAATCTAAATCGTAATAAATGAATGATTTAATGTTCTGAATCTGCGATTTTTTTGCAAGTTTAATTCATATTTAAATATAAACTAATTAATTGAACTCTGTTTAATTGCATTTTTTAAAAACTATTAAAGGTTATTGTACGTATTTATGAATATCAATAAGCTGATATTCCCTAAAAATACAAATCGCGTAAGAAGAAACGTAATATAAGAAAATAATAACAAAAAATTTTCTGTTTACTTTTTGTACAATTTATTTAAAATTTAATTTATAAATAATTAAAAAAATAAATAACAACAGATGAATCATATATTAAAATAATCCATTATCATGAGTTATTGATAAATTTTGAACATTGTTAATTTTTGAATGAGTAAAACATAAATACAAATACAAAAATTTTTATTTAACACAATAAAGATTATGTTTAGTTGTGCAATAAAAATTATACATAATAGTTAGAAATAGAAAAGATGAAATTTATGAAATTTATAAATTATTTAAAAGAAAAGGTAAGATAATGAAAATTTAATAAATAAAAGTGTGAATGTAGAATTTAAAAAAATAAAAAATAATAAAAAATCAAAAGAAAATATCACAATAATATAATCAGAGTAATTAGATAAGTATATGGATAAAAGGTATAGCAATTTACACAAAGTAATTTTAATAAAGAAGTGAAAGTTTCCTCCGTGTATATATATGTATGTATGTATGTATGCATGTATGTATATATGTGTGTGTGTGTAATAAAAGGATGAAAGGAATATATATATATATATCGGCAAAATGATACTTCTAAACTTCTTAGATTAGTACTGAAAATATAATATAGAGTTACAAATAAAGAATTTAAGAAATTCATTAAAATATAATGAAAATTACTTCTACAGATGAAAAATGGTAATATTAAGTAAAAAAAAGACAATAAATAAATAGTATAAACGAAATAGTAAAAAGAATAAATTTTTTTTTATAAAAAATACACAAAAATTCATAAAAATGAAAAGAAGAAACGGAGTAAAAAAACATATATATATATATACCTGATATGGAGATATATTTAATCTAATAATAGTACAAAAGTATTTAAATATTATTAATATTATACATCTAATAATGGTTAAAAGCAAGTAGAAGGAAATTGGAGAATAATTATATATAAGAAATTTATGCACAAAATAAAAACTAAAATTTTAATAAACTAAAAATAATATGCAATAAACAAAATGTGAAAAGGAAAATAATATTAATATATTGGAACATGAATAAAAAAATAATAATATTAAATGAAAGTATTAAAAAAATATAATCAACTAATGAATATAATAAAACTAGCACAAAAAATAAAAAAAGATTAATAATAAAAAGATCCATAAATCAATTAGAAAAAGAATAACGTGTTATCAGGGAAATAAAAGGGAAAGTAAAAGCACATACACATATAAAAAAGATAGCTTTAGTTGTATATAAAAAATTATGTAAATAGAAAGCAAAAGATCGGATAATAACATTGGAATTTAGCTAGAAAATGCAGTTGGATTATTTATGCGAAAATTAAAATAGATTGTTATAAGAAAATAAGGAATCAGATAAAAAACACTTGATACGATCGTAGTGAAAATAAAGAAAAAAGATTGTAGAGAAACTTAGCTAACAAGCTTATATATCAAATAAGTGCAAGTATGAAACATGGTGAACTAACTATGTAAAAGAAAAATGAGAAAAAAACATTTCAATAAAATCAACTCCGATACAGTTTAAATAGATTTGGAGAGAAGATAATAATGGATAAGAACAAATTTATAAGAATAACGATAATTATGAAAAAAAATTATTAAAAAATAAACATAATAGATAAGATAAATATAAATACAGGTAATAAAGATTAAAAAAATAAATTCATCAAAATGAAAGTAAGAAATGTTAAAAACGATATATTTATAAAAGAAACTGCTTATAAAATATATTCGGAAATATTAAACACAACTAATTTATATAATAAAAGGTAAAGAAAGATAATTGAAATTTGAAAGAACAAGAAGGATAATGGAAATTATATGAATAGTAAATAACACAGTTTAGAAAGAATTGATAAAGAAAGAAAAAGTTTATTCATTTAATTTACTTACAAAAAGCTTTTAATAAGTTACGCATAGTGATGCTAAGAGAATATTTTAATGAGAGAGATAGAGAGAGAATACAAGAGGGTTAAAATTAAAAATTGAACAATTTACAATTATCTATAAAAAATAAGAAATATATTTACAAGAGAATATATTGTTTAATTTATGAAAAGTGCAAAAAGTCGGATACAGGAAGGGTTCAATAAAATTATATATTAATCTGAAGAATTTAAAGCAAGTAATTATAATAAATAATTTTATACTATATATAGTACAAAAATAGATATAAATACAAATAAATAAAATTATTCAATTTTCTTAAAAGGTAGAAATAAAGCAATAAAAATGTAGGTTAATAGTATTAAATGAAGTGAGATGTTTGCTATATAAAACCACAAGACTTTCATCGAGAAGTGAATTAGAGTAAAAGAAAAATACCAAGATTAATTTTTATTAGAACTTGAATCTTGTAGAAAAGAATATTCAAGAAAAATTTATTTAAAAGCATATACATTTATAAAACTTTAGAAATGTAGGTTTATGCAAACTTAAATTAAAGGATAAAAAGATAGATTCAAGATTGGACGTAATAACATATAATATTAAATTGAATTTTAGATGTTTTTGTAAAAAAAAAGTAATACAAAGGAAAATGAAAGTATGGCAATAATTATTAAATGTTAGCAGTAAAAAATAAATTTATAAAAATTCTAGTAAACATTTTTAAGTGTAAAAAACAATTAAAATAATGAAAGGAATAAAAAAAAACTGAGAAAAAAATATTTTATGAAAAACAATTCAATTATTAGAATTATACGAAGTTAAGATAGTAAGTAATAAAAATACTAAAGTAATTAGAAATAATAGAAATACGAAGATTATTGCAATATATAAAGGAAACAAGATAAGAGAATACAAAAGAAAAATTATCATATATGAATAATACTGAGTACAACGTGAGAAAATATATAAAATTTAAAGAATATTTTAAAAAATAATAAATTGAATAAAAAAATGAGGAAAAAATACAAAGGATAATAAATAAATTAAAAAAGAATCAAAGTATAATGTTACAAAAAAAAAATAAAAACAAGAATTGTAATATAAATTTGAAAATTGTAATATAGTTTTTAAAATTTTTGATAATTTGATATATAATATTACAATTATAACATTAATTTTATTAATAATGATTATAATTTAATTACAAAATACAAGTTGATATACCAGTCATTGATGTAAAGCAAAAACTATGCATAATAAGAGTAACCAATTTAAAATAAAATTTTTGCAATGATTTCGTGAAATAAAATATGAAAGCAAAAATTGAAATATCACTATAATAAAGGTACATTTCGGTATTAGTATAATTAAAAATTATTAATTCAAAATTAATCAAATAATTTAATTTACAAATAAAAAATCATATTCTAACAATAATACCATAATTTATATTTAATAAATTGAATTTGAGTAATTTTATATATTACATATTGAAAATTTATAATTTTATTTCATAATCGACTGGTATAATCCATCTCATTATTAAATGTTAGATTATTCGTATTTAAAAATACTTATAGAATATAAAAACCAATATCATCGATATCATTGTTGTTACTTTGAGATTTTCGGGTCATTAATCCAAGAGAATTTTACATTTAGTTCTTCGAGATTGCCAGGTTCTTCTTCCTTCCCGTCTCTAATTCTTTTTCTCGTTCGTTCTTTTTCTTTCCCTCGAACCCCTGAGCAGTCTGGATTTTCAGGCTTTCCGTAAAACTTGGGCAAATTTGCATCTGAATTGCTCGACGAGGGTCTTCCTCTCATTAATTGTTCGAGTTTTGTTTATGGGCTTATGCATTAGCGGAGGTCTTCGAAGGCACGCGAGACCAGCATTTTCTTTTGACCGGCAAAGGCTAATTTGCATTCAACCATTCCAGCCGATGAATATTTGCGGACGATAGAGGAAAGTTTCTTTATTGAAACAGTTTATCGACCCGAAAATAATGCCAGAAATACTAAGATTCGACTTACATTGTGAGCATGATGTTGATGGCGGAGTAAAAATGTATTTGGTCACATAGTTTCTTATTGTACTTCGTTAATATTTGGAAAGCTAATTTTTTATCGATAGCCAATTGAAAAATTTTTCCTAATTAAATAAATGAAACTAAATTTATTTGTTATACTTCTATCGTTACTTTTTACAAGTTGAATTTAGGTATATTTTGGAAGTAACTTTTTTTTTATCAATGTTCACTGACAAAGTTAACTTTGTAATGCTGTAAAAAAATCATTTGAAAATCCTTCATTATTTTAAAATATTCAGTTACGAATACTTAAAAATAATAAAAGACTTTATTTATCGGTGCGTAATGACTAATAAGTGTTTACTTAATAAATATTATGATTGATTTAGAAGCGTTCATTTTTGAAAGTACAAAATGAGTTGTCGAAGGTAGTTAATCTAATGTCTAGGTTTACAATTAATTATCAATTTCATGGTATATTTATCCAAAAAAATTTAATAACGAAAAGATAATTTAACGAGAATGATGACTTTTTTATTCATTTATCGGTAGATTAGTAATTATATTTTTAAATATTGATTTATGATACAATGAAAAAATGTTTAATAAATATTAAGTCTTTACAAGTATTATTCACGCTTATTCATTATTTCAATTTAATAATAAAAGTTTTGGGCATTAGTTCAGTAGTAGTAGCGGTAATTTTTGTTAATAACTAAATATTACTTGTACGATTATTTATTCTAACATGAAAATTTTTACCAAAGTACCCGGATTCACATAGAATTTAACAATTTAGCTCCAAAGATAACGAATGAGTCAAAAATTCTTCTATTCCATACTTCAAGCTTTCTATATGAAATATTTCTCCCAGAAATATTCGTTGTTTTTAATATAATTTTTTAAGCGAACTAAATAAATGCTTGTAATTTTGTTACAAAAAATGCAGAAAAGCAAAGTATCTGCGTTAGGAAACATGAGAGCCTTGAACATCGTCGTCGTCGTCGTCTTAGACATCGTCATTCGACGAATGATCGACCACGAGCCCGTCTTCTCGGCTGACGGTGATTATTCACAAGAAACGTGGAGTGAGAGCGAACTACTGACTTCGTGTCGATTCTCGTCGTTGTTACTCACGAGTTTAACTCCACTTCATTACATATCCCGTCTTTCACTTTCTCACTGTTTCGCACTTCTGTTATATATTTTTCAATTTAAATTAAGGCTTCATACTGCGCTTACCGGTATTTTAAGTCAATGTAATTTTATTGACTAACGCTCGTAATCTTTCAAGTGTTAATATCTGACTTTAATCATAAAATTCAGTTGCTTTAAATTCTAGGTACTGTTATTAAATAAATAATTTTGAATATCTTCATGCATAAGAAAACATATAAGTTTTAAATTATTTTTTAAATTACTAATCGAAATAGCTTAATCGATAAAGCCTTTGATTCTGAATTCAAAGATCCCAAATTTGAGTTCTGTAATTGAGTAAATTATTAAATCATCTGCAAAGGATACAAATTGTTTTTGTAATGTTTTTTTAAGATCGAATAAATAATGAATATCACTATTGTATATATTAAAGATGAGCTGAGAATTTACTGTGTCTTGTTGTAAACCATTTTCTACTTTGAATTCTAGATTTGTTTCGTTGTTTCCTTCTATTGTATTTAATATCTTATACGTGATTATGTTCCATATTAATTTTATTAGGTATTTAGGGAAATTTTATTTTATTAATTTATAAATTATGCCTTCGTTCCAAGTGGTATCGAATGCTTTTTCTATGTCGATTAGGCAAGCTACTACTTTTTGGTTGTCGTTTAGTGCCCAGCATATCTCCGATGTTAATTTATTAATTGCGTGTATTCTCGAATGTTTATGTTTAAATCCGAATTCATTTTTCTGTATTATGTTACATTTATTACAGTATTTTATTCAGGTTCAATTAATTATTTTTTCATATATTTTACCCGTTTAGTAGAAGGATTATAGGTCGAAAATTGGATAGCGTTGTATTTTTTTTATTTTTCTTCTAGATTGATAATACGTTTGCTTTTTTCCATTTTTTTGGCAAGTATATATTATTTAATGCATTGTGAAATATTATCATATAAGAATGTTCGATTTGTTTTGGAAAATGTTTCAGTACTATATTTTTAAATCTATGTTGTCAATGGTATTTTGTCAAATGTAGATAATTTTTTGTTGTTTCATTTATTAAAAATATTAATTATCTGAGTGTCATTAATAAAGTAATCAATTTCTTTATCTAGTTGTTTTGGATTATCTGATATGCTTTTTATTGAGCTAGTTATTATTGTAATATTTTGTGTTATATCACATTTTATTTCTTCTTTTAATTTATTAGTTTCTTTCATGATTATATTGTTGAGTCTCTGTTTACCAAACATAGTGTTTTGATTATACACTTCAGAATAATGTAATCCTAGTAAATTGAGTTTATATCTGGTATTTGTTATTATATAGTTGTTATTGTTATCTTTATTTATATTTTTTATGTCTATTCCTGTTTTCCTTGTGTTGTGATGTCATTATATGATATTGTTAATGGAGGGATATTCATATCTTCTTTTGTTTTAAAAATTCAACTAATTTTGGGGAACATTGTTGTTGGATCGTTTTCTGGGATATTTTTTATTTTGTTATTTCAGTAGTTATTTATTGATTCTGAAAATTTTGGTTGAAAATGTTTTTTATTTGAACGAGTAAATATTTATAAAAATCTAATTCTTTTTCTTTTAGTACCGTAGAATTTTTTCGTGTTCTGTTTATTAGTGATAGTATATAGCTTTTATTTTTTTATAGTTTTTTCATGCTTTGTTAATATAACATTCACAGGAGTTTTTTTTCGTTATTTTAAGTACTAACGTGTTAACGGTGTGATTTATGTGATTGTCCATTTTATCGATATAATTATCTATTTCATTATTTGTTAGGTTTTTATTGTTTTGTATATTTAGTTGATAGTTTTTTATTAATATTGTTGCGAATTTATTCTAGTTTGTTTTTTAAAGTTAAATTTATAGTTAACATTATTAAATTTATTATTAGTAAGATTTCCATTGGGATAAGACATGTGTTTCGAACTGTATAATTTGGTTTTGTATGTTGTGTCATGGCTATGCAGTCAATTTTTTATAAATATTCCTTTTGTATTATTGGTATTGTTTTTTCAGTAAAAATGTTTTGAATTTAGATCATTTGCTATTATGTAATAGTTATCTCCTTTATCTAGATCTAAATTTTGGAATAGTTTTTTTAATTCTGTGTTAAATTTATTCTCATTTTTTGCGTATGCTGATATTATGAATAGATTATTTTTATTGTTCATTTGTAGTTTTATTATTGATGTTTCTAGAATTTTAAAGTTAGTTATTTCATTATTGAAGATTATGTTGTACTTGTATTTATTTTTTATTAATATGGCTGTTCCTCCTCCTTGAATTGAGTTTGATCTGTCATTTATAAAAATATCATAGTTTTTAAATTCTATTTTGTGTGTTTTATTTAGTTTTGTTTCTAATACTAATATTATGTCTGGTTTTTGTTTCTTTATTAAGTTTAATGAGCTGTATATTTTTTGGTTCGATATTAATTAGTTAACGTTTATTGATATAATTTTAATGTTTCCAATGTTTTTTGATTGGGTTTATTGATATATTTTTTTAATGATTGTTCATTATTATGTTGTATATGTTTTATATTTTGGAATCTATTAATAAGAATATTGTTAAAAAGTTTTCTTCGTAAATTTTTTTAGCTTCTTTAATTTCATTTATTTATGATTGGTATTGAATTTAAGTATTATTAACATTTTCTTTTGGAAATAGGGTCTAACAGTTTTTATGACTTATCTTTTGCCTCTTTAAACTTTTACTTCCTTTTGGTGGGTTTACAACATCTTTTTACACAAAAAAATACATACGTAATACTTTTAAGATGTGTATTTCATTGATTTTATTTTTATTATTCTTATAAATATTACTAATTTATTATCAAATAATTATAATGTTTAAGGTTTATATCCCGACATTAATTTTCTGTTTAATTATTTTTATGAATTAAATAATTATGATTATGATTTTATTTATTTAATATATTATTTTTGTGAGATCTTACCTATTGTCCAAGATTAGTATGTGGAATTACCATACTTGAGTATATATAATTTTCATCGGAATAAGCTGACCTCTTTTTTCAATCCTTCTGCATGTATCACGTGTTGGTAGCTTCAAAAGTTGATTTGTTGATAGAAATAAATTTCTCCAAGAGGAAAATTAATATGTATATTATTCAAACATAGAGTAATTGTGTCTATTATACTTGAAATTGGACAGCACTAAAATTTTGTGTTCAGAATCTTGTAAATTTCGGAATATTTTAAATCTATAAAATAAAGAAGTAAATTATAATAAATATTCACATATTTTAAATCAAAATTTTAGATTTTTATGAAAAAGTAAAATTGGTTTTTCGTATTTTTAATTATACAAATTAATATAACTTTACTACACAATTTTTAGATTTGTGTAATTCTTATTACAATTACTTCTTGAAATTGAATGTAATCAGATACCTAATTTTTACAGATTTTTTAAGTAGAACAAAATATTTTGGAGTTTTCGTAATAGTTTAGCGATAAAAAACTTATGATTCGAACTGATGATAATCTTTAATTTACTTCTATGTACTTACTTTCAATATACTTCATTCAATATGAATTAAGAAAATAACAATTTTTCGATTATTTTATTTGATTAAACTTACTTTAGTATCTTAATATAAAATTAATTTTAGCAAGATACTATTTATTATAATAATAAAGTTGCAATAATAAAATTTATATTTATTCTAAATAACTAAACTAAATAAATTTTTGTATTTTATAAAGTAAATTTGATTAAATTATATAACTTATATAGATCTTTAAAAGATCCTTCAAATTAAAATTTATAGATTGATATAAAAAATAATAGAATATAACATAAATAACAGAGCAGTTTGTTTAGGTGAGAATATTTATATATATTTTCTGAGTAAAAAAATATTTAAATTATTAGATTTTACTTTCAACCTCTAAATATTAATACTTTGAAAATATTTATATAATTCATTTGTGTGGTTTAAAAATATTAAACATAGATTTTAACCACATCTTTTTAAAATCATAAATGTTGTACTTATTACTAAATCATCATGTAAATCTTTACAATATTATTCTATTTTATCATATTGTAAGAGTATAATATGTTCTTCTCAAATAAAATCAATAAATTAATTTTAAAGTTATTTTTTAATAAATCTTACTACATATACTTTTTCTTTATGAAAAACTCAATGAGCTGTAAAATAGTAAGAAATAATAAAAATAATACTTTAGAGAAAAATATACAATAAAAATATAGGACCACATGAAGGCATAATAAAGGTAAAATTGACAGGAGTTAAAAGAATAAGTTGTGTAATAATAAACTAGACTAACAATTAAATACAATATCGTATGAGTAATAAAAATATTTTTATGCAATTTTTGCAATATTTTTTGTATTATATTTATTAAAAAAAAAATTTTTTTTTAATTTTTACAATATTTATTTTTATTAAATAATATTTAATTTAATAAATCATACATTTATTTACATTTAAGTTACGATTTTATACATTATTTAAAGAATTTATTGAAGTAAATTTATTTTAAATAAAATAATGGCTGTATATATGTTTTGATACATTACAATTTTATTTACTTGCATTATATGCTCATAATAAAAGCATTGCGTACTAAATATACATATTAAAAAGAAATTTGAATTGATATAAGAATTTAAAAAATTTGTTTTGTGGAGTATAATTGTTAAATTTATGAAATATTTGTTCTATCTGAATATTATTACATTATTTAAATTAACTAATATTATATTAAAACATTAAAAATTTTTTCACAGAAAATGCTCTTTTACCATTAATATTGATTAAAATTATACTTGTATTGATAACTGACTATTTTTCACTAACAAATTGTTTTTTCTTTTTTAAGTGATATTTGTACAATCAATACATTTTTTAAACTAATCAGTATGATTTTAATAAATAGACATAATAGTTAGAACTCATTTGTGATTCTTTTTTATACCTTTACTTAATTGCATAACATGTTTATTATATTCTAATCAATGTTTTCCATATCATTCACTTTCTCTTTCGAATTATTTCTTCCTCTTTTTGTGAATGGTCGAAGTAAGTAGTATGGCTTCAGAAGTTACATCAGTACGGTGTAATGAAGCCCTTATCTATTATATGCATTTGCCTAATATATAAAGAGGGCCTCATAAAAAGAAAACTTATGATGAATTAAAGTAGCTTAAAATGATCATAAAGTGTTTGTTTGGAAACATGGAATACTTACATAGTATACGAAATATTTATACTTGTCCACAAAAAAGAAATTTAAGTATTATATATAATTTGTTTGCTAATGATATGTCCGATTAATTTCATCTGAATAGAAATGATATTTTTTAAATTACAGATTTAACATTAATTAATTATTTTTAATAACAAAGTAAATATTTTAAGATTCAAATCTTTATTGTAAAATATTGTAACTTTTTAATATTTATAGTCAAGCCAGTTGACAATTAACATGTAATTTATATTTATTTACAGTTATTTAAATAAGTCAGGTTTTTCTTCTAATAATATATTCTAGTTTATTTCTAATCCTACTAGTTATAAATATTATTTTGAGAATTTGTATCACAAAAAATAGGAATATTATTATATATTGTTACTTGATCTTATAATATATAATTAATAATGCAGAAAGAAATTTTAATATAATAAAAAAATATTCGATCAAATTATATAATATAAAACACTAACATTAATAATGTTTTGACGTATTTTATTTATTAAATTAAATTATTTCTATTTTTTAAAGGTATCGAAATATATTCATTTGAAAAACAAAACATAATTTATCTTTTAGAGATATCTTTTAGCAATAATGTAAATTTATTAATGATTGATTATGTTTAATGATACCATTTATATATGCATATATGTATAGTATTATGAATATTGATTATACAATTTTTAATGAAATAAAAAGATAATAATATGTTCTATTTTAGTTACATTAACAATGTAAATTGTCTTATAATATGCAAACCATGGTATTTTAATTTTCTTAAAGCTTGAAAGTATCGGTTTAGCTTCATTTTTATTATTTATTTATATTTAAAAATTTCATGTAATTAGTATAATATGCTAAATGAATATTAACAGCTAATAAATAAAAAATATTTTTATATTATGAAATAATGTATAGTAAATTATAAGTATATAAAATATAAGCATTATACTTACTGTTTTTGTTTGAATATTAAATTTTTATATTTTATACATATTAATCGAAAAGTTATTTTATACATATTATTAATATATACATATTAATCGAAAAGTATATCAGTCTTTATAATTAAATAATTGAACATACAATAGTTTCTAAATTAATTTTATGAAAAAATAAAATATATTCTTTTAATAAGTTAATACCCCTTCTTCGATCGAAAGGGTAGGTAGATAAATCAATTTTACTTTAATTTATATATTTTTATTATTACATTAACTTTTTTCATTTTATTAAAATTAAATGACGTATATTAATGATAAAAGCATCAATTCTTGGAGGAATTGTTGACCTTAATTTTTATCAAGGTTACGTTCCTTAACTACTGTACCATCGAAAAAGGATGCATTGACATGAATTAATAGTTCAACTATACGATCCTATTGTCAAAGTTTCATTGTCGCATCCAATTAATTAAGGCTGTTAAATATCAAAACATTTCTTAACATTTTATGAGAATTATTTATTGCAATAATAAATATCATTTATCATAAATTTAAGATAGAAAAGATAATTGCAGAGTAAACAAGTAGTTTTTTAAATGATATAATAAAATTTATTTACAAGTATTAAACTATGCAGAATACATATTTATTTAACTTAGATTATACGTTGCTAGATAGATAATTCAAAAACTTAAAGATTATTTTGTATGGATTGTAAATCTATGCACGAGACGTAAATGCGCAAATTAATATTTTAAATAACAACTATTGTAACGAGCATACTAGAACAACAGAAACTGTTGGAGCTCCGAGCAATAAATTTTGGTAACCACCAATCATTTAAAAGTGCAAAATTAAATTTGGCAACGGGAACGCGGGATAACCAAAAATGAAAGTAAAAGATGCAAGGAGTGTAATTAACTTGAATTTTATCGATATCTCAGCCTTTATCGGCGTCTCGGCCTATCTCGCAAAATGAACATCGATAAGTCGGAGAGACTGTTCTATGGCTTTCTAATGACTTCCCGCAACCGAGCCGCGATTCCTTGCTCTTTGCAACTTGACCTAAAAAAATGAGGTGTCGCTCGTGCGTCTCCCATCCCTACTCACCTTACAACCGCGAAATTGATTTCCGCTTCACTGACACGGGGGATAATTATTTTTAATGTTATTGCGATGATAACCCGAGGACTCGCGAAATATTTAGACGGCTTTAGGAGCGCTTACTTAATTTTAATCGAATAACGTTACGATCGAGTGTTGTATACGAATCCAAGAGCGGTGAGCATTTGGATTTCTCGTTCGTGAAATCGAAAAAGTTTACTCTATGTTTTTCAGAATCTTTATTGTACTATTTATTATAGTGCGCGCGTGCCACGTGGTTTTAATTTTGTTATCCACAATTATGATAGTTTCGTGACGGATTTTTAATTAATTATTTATAATTATAAATAATGTAAATATTTATTATACTTGATCAAAGTCAACGAAATTATTCTTCACATTATATGCATTTTAAGAATTCAATTTTTCAAAACACTTTCAAAAATATTCAAGACGAAAATGTATAACTTTAGAATTTTAAAACTTATTATTTAAATCTTTATTATAATAAAACTATAAGATATTTCATCTTAAATTCCAATTTTCGTAATAATACTTTACAATAAATTATATATTTATATCTGTCCTTTAAAAATGAAATATTATTGTTTATGAAGTGGATTATAAAATATTTAAAATCATTAAACGTTAAATTGATGTAATATAAACATATGATTATACATTGAAATTTCCCTAATATTTATTTAAGGAAACTTAAGTTTAATAATCATTGATAGAAAGAAACATTAGTTTTATGATGTTGAAAGTGTAAAAAATTTAATTCCAGCATTTTAGCAACACAAAAAACTTCGTTATCTTTTCTTATTTAAAATCAAATAGGCCATCCGCTTATCGAATTTCCGTCTTTAATCATACTTCAAGATATTGCTAATGCATTTGTATTTGTAAATTATTACATCGGTAGTAACTAAACGCATAATCTAAAAAAAGTACTTATCATTTTTCTATAAAATATAAAATGGTATTTTATTTAAATAAAGTATTTTTTCATTTGAGAGAACAATAGAAAATTTTTTCTTGGTTTTGATTAGAATATTGATTAGATTTTTTCGATTGCAATATTGCAACATCGGTTTGCTAATATTAAAAAACATGTAATGCAGCTATTTAAATATAAAAAATATTTACTACTTTTATTTATATAATAAAGCTGCTGTTCTTTGGTTCAATTACTAATTTTTTAGTCAGTAAAGGGAATTCGTTATTTTAAAGCATTTATATTTTTCACTCACATTTCAGTAATTATTTGAAAATATCCTTCTATCAAATAAATTTATATAGATTTTTTATGTGCGTAGTCCGCATGACAAGCAACGCGGTAACTTAAACCTTCCTTTCATTGATTTAACTCTTCCTTCGTTTCTTTGAATGGGATAAACGATAGTCATTGATGATCTTGAAAGTATACAGAATTATTCGCTTCTAGAAATCTGATAGCCTCTAATATTTTTTGTTCGGTACTTAGGTATTCGTATTTATGTAAATAGTTTCGAAGTTCCAAGGAATAAAAGTATATTTTCTTTATATATCTTGTAGGCTTAATTTTTTTTTTTAAACATTTGTGAATGATTTTCGTATTTTAAAATATAACTCGTAATTTCTAAAAAAATAAAAAAATAATATTATAAATAATTTTTGCTGATGTATAGATTTAGTTAATATGTTAGAAATTTGAAATATTTTATAAATCAGTATTGATAAAAAAAAATAACAAAATTTTAAAAAGTAATAAATTGCTTTACTTAACCAGCTACCTTCAATTTAAATTAAAGCAAATTTAATAATTATTCCGCCAATATCTATTCTAAGTTTCAAACAGTGTGATGTATAAATAAATTTACATATTATCCCTTGGTAATCAACAATTATTACAAGTAGCAAATGGAAAAGTTTTTGTTATTCATCAGTTTCAATATATTTATAAGTCTTGATTGAAAAATACGTCGAAAAATACGGTTAGAAAAATTTTCGTCACGTGTGTTATATATCGTTTTATTTTAAATGCGTGTGTTTTAATCTGATTGAAGAATAAGGTTATTCTGTACCTTGATAACAATCTATATAATTTAATATTTATTAAACAGATCTAAAAATTATAATTATTAAACAGATTTAAAAATTATAATTATTAAATTAATTTGTTATTAATTTTATTTCATTAAAAATATTATTTAATAAACCAAACGTAAGAAAAAGAGCATGAATTATGGTTAATTATATAAATAATATTAACTTCTAACTGTATTCAAAGTTGTAAATTATTTGAAAGTATTGATTTAACCATTTAAAATATTAATTAAGGATTTTTAAATAAGTATATACTTAACTTCTAAAAATTTTATCAGAAATTGTATCCAAATTAATTTAAATTTCTTAATTAGCTTGATAATCTCTACTTTTTTAATTATCACTGTGACATTAAGTCAATCTCAAATATTTAATATTTTTGAATGAAGTACAGGTGTTTAATCTCTATCACACCGTAATAGTTAGTAATAAAAAATAAATATATCCAAATTCACATGCCTTATATATTACTATATCTTCTATAAATATATATGTGTTTTAATCTACGTTATATTTTACGAGTTCACCGGTTGACCATGCACTCTCTGTGTATTTCAAACTTACAGGATAATAACAGTTTTAAGTTTATAAATATATTTATAATTAAATTTAACGATTGTCGATATTTTTATTACTATCCTTAATTACTACATTAAAAATCATTTTAGCTCACATTTTTTTATCCGATAGAGTGATCTAAGCTAAATTAATTATTCTTATCTATTTAAATATTGCTCTCCTAATTTTACTTTTTCAAATCGTCTAAAAATTGTAAAATATACCAAATATATAGAAATCACTATATTAACATGAACAAAAATGAATACTCGTTTTTAAATCTTTAAATCAGAAGACTTTCAAATATACTATTTTTCCAATTTACAAAAAAATAATTTTTTATTTCCTTTACAAAATATTATATTAAATTTTCTTTGAAAGTAATAGAGTCGAAAAATGAATTTTTTTATTGTTATTAATTAATTGTAACTTACATAGCTTTTCTGTTTCAATTTAAATAAAGATAACTTCTCTGCAGAACATCAATGTTTTATTAATAACAATCATTTTTGATAAATTTTTAATAACAAAGACAGAAGTATAATGTATTCCTTTTAGTAATTATTATAAGGTACATAACGTTATAGACACGGATATGAAAAAGCGTAATTCAATTACTAAATACGTACTTCTGTATGAAATTCATTTCTCGAAATTAACGCTCGAAGAAATCCAATACAATACATCGACTAGTGTCCATAATTTTAGTCACAAAGTCAAGGCCTGCTGTCAGTCATCAGCGCGAAATTGCACGAATGATAAAACGTCTCTTATGTGTATGACTCGGCGTCTTCGCTAACCACGAATACGATAAATAAAATCGAAAATATTAAAACCTGGACGTTTTTACTTGTTTCAGGCATGCATTTTAAAAGCAACGAATAAAACGACCAATTTATCTAGTATCTTTTATATTATACATGATATTACAAATATATATACAAATATAATTAAACAACTAATATACAAAACTTACAAGGCTTGTTCAAATAACAAGTTTCTTCGGATCATTGCAAAAGGTTTATTGGCTACATTTGTAAATCAAAAAACTATGCAGAAAACATATTTGGATTTATAGCATCGTAATACATAAGTTGTACGTAAAATAATACTGTTTAAGAAAAATTCTGTGTTTTAAAATTATTAAATACGTATTGATATAAATAATATACATATAGATAAAATTATATTTAGTAAAACATAAAATTCAATTTAAAATTGTATTTTTGAAGAATATAATATTTCTTCAAACGAATTAAGTATTGTAAGAGGTCAACGCAAATATTAATTTTCACTATATAGTACAAGACTAATAACGAATATAAAATTTAAATACGATAAAATATATAAATTTCTAATGTAAAAAAATTATAGATTTCATAACGCTTCATACAGTAAGGTAATTTTATACGTAACTTTTTCTCCTAATAAAGAAAATAAAAATAAAGGATCTGATATTATCCAAATAAAATTTATATAAAAATAATATAGAGTATATTACTAGAATCGATATGCCATACATAGCTACTATAGCAAGATACATATATCACAAGCACATGAGTTAAAATGCACGTAATATTATCATGCACGAATTGATGAAATTAAACAATAAAGCGCTCGCACGACATTTGATTATTGAATTCAGTTTTATTGTTGTATTCTGCTGAATAAAATAGCGAAGGGACGAAACCACAAGAAAATTTTTAACACGATAAGTACAGCGCTTTATCAAACCAAACGAAGTATTTCATGTTTTTCGTCTCTTTTTATCTGTTTACTTACAGTGGCGCTTTGCACTTTTATGACATCAACTGAGTTTGAAAAGTCAAAAAGCGTATACAGTATAAATGTTTTAATATTTTATATTCGTTCCTCCATTTATTTTTTTGCGATACCATGACTACGAGGGATAAATTGAACAAATACTCCAGAATTACTAGTTGGTTGAATTATAAGCTTGGCCATTTTTGCTAACGCCGAAAAGAAATTTTAAGCAGAATCCTTGGTGATTGGAATTTATGGTTAATCGACGAAATATTATGTAATGGTAGCTAAATTTGGAACGTGTTTAAAGGTACCGCATTGCCGATTCGCTCGTAATTAATATACATGAAATAAAGACAATAAATTTTTTTGCTTTAAAAAATGAAGAACAAATGATTTTTTAAGCAGATTAAAAGGTTAAAAATTAAAAAGTTTATAAAATGTTTATATTTTCTGTTATAATTAAAAATATTTGAGTTTATAACCATATTTATAATAATTATTTGTATAAATATTACGTTGTTTTTAATATTGCACTAGAAGAAATATAATTATAACTTAGTCTTCCAAATCCATAAAATATTTTATAGATGCTTGTTTCGTTGAATTATCAACTAATTAATTTATCATAGATATCTTCATCCAGTATATTATTAGTTTCTTAATTATCGATGTAACCAGCAACTTGTTTTATCAAATTCGATAAATATTTTGAAAATTATTCACAATCCGTTGTAAAATACAAGGAGGCGATAAACAATGGTTATTTTTGTTCTTAAATACATTTTACTTTCAACTCTAATTACACGTATCATTTAGGTCATTACTTAAGGCTACTTAAGATCTTTGCAGTACAGCAAAGCGCAAAAGCAAATTCTATGCAGACTAGACTGAGCATAAAAAAAATCAATTTCCCATTAGGCGTGGAGGCTACACATCACGCACTTCGCAATAAATAATAAGAGACTCGTCGTTTTTCTCTCCACACACGGTGGACTTTTAACGGTGATAAATTTTGCGTGCTCACTTTTTGCGAATGACGAGCCAGTTTATGTTAAGCTTCACCAACGGTTTATTATGCAGCCGCGTCTTAAATTTTTAGACAGCTAGAGATGCACCTCTCCAGCGGAATGTCTTGACTGGCCGCAATTTTATTTTACTTGTCGAGAATGCGAAGCAATGTACCGCTATTAGTATGCGAATGAAAGGAAAACTCGTCAGACATCGCTAGAGTCAGGACTAAACTCGCATTTGGTTATCAACTGACTTAGACTGTCTGTAGAATACACGCTAATTCAGTTTATTACGCTGTTTTAACATAAATTTTTATTTACGCGCAAAAATTTGTGTTTTTAACCTTTGCGCAAATGGGTATTATATACATTTAGAAAAAATTAAAATATATACTCGTTTGCAGTTGTAAAAAATCATTTCTCGTTGATCATATGTGATAATCACCAAGAAAACTCCTACCGATAAAAATTTCTTGTTAATAAGTTGAATTTATGCGATAGTATTATTTATTAAGGTATTTTTCAATGTAATATATCTATCAATTATTATTGTAATACAAATGGCTCATTATTTTTAAAACTTAATAAAATTATTAATATCTCGCATTGCTGTAATAATAATGTTTTTGAAAAATAATATTTTTCAAGCTACGTTATCAAATTTTTTGGGGTAAAAATAATATTTCGAATATTTAATAAGATTACAGGGTTTTAAAACAATTTTTAAATTCTTTTTACAATTATTTATTCGTTTTTTTATAAATTATTGTTTGTCAACTCTAATTCTTTAAATTCTCAACAATTTAGAAAAAGTTTTATTTCTTGTATTAATAAAAAACGAAAATATCGTTAAATATAATTTTTTTAAAGCTGCACCATCACTCAACTCTAATGAATTCAATAATACTTCAATAATATTAAAATTAGCGGTTTATAATATTTTCACATATATTTAAATAATGTTGTAAACAAACTAAACAATACGATAGTAATTGAAAGTAAATTTTCTTATAAAAATTAAAAGATAATAAGAAAGTTCTGAAATACGATATTCTATTTAACGATTCGGTTGCGTAGAACTATACGTAGCTATGAACATTCAAGTACAAGTTTGCCACTGGCACTTCAGGAAGAGACATCTAAGGATGTTAAAGACGTAAAGGCTTGCTTTCAACTAGTCCAAAAACCCTAATTTTGTTCGAGAAACAAGGAAATCTCGTTCGAATCAAAGCTTTCGTAAAAGGGAAAAGATGAAAGAAAAGATCGTCGGGTAGGTGATATAACAGCATCTTTCGGTCGTTTCGAGCACGTTGAAAATTCTACCGAGCCTAATCCTGCCGAGTACCACGAGAAATAGTATCGAAGTGCAAGTGAACCGAGGGCGAGCGCGAGTACCTTCTTCTCTTATAGTCTATCTATCTTCCTTCTCGCAGTAGTTTCAAAGCAGGAGTTCATCCCTCGCGTTACGTACTCGCAGGGCTTTTGATCCCTCGATTGGAGTGGAAGAAAGGAGTAGGAGAAAAAGTTAATTTTGTAACTATATTACTTGGTGTACAATGTCAACGAAAGCTTTGATACATGATTTACTCCAACGTTACTTTCGAAATAATAATCTATGGAAGTACACCCCAGAGATATAATTGTAAACGCTTTATAGTTGTTTACGTATTTCTGCGAGTCCGTTACAAGCTCCATGTTCTCTACTTGTATAACTCGCATTCTTTAGTACTGTAAATCAGTTTAGTAAACATACTTTGCAGACGGAGCTGACTCATGCGTCGTGAATTTAAAAATACGCGCACACATCTGTTAATCGTATTTTACATGCATACCCAAACGACACAAATAATGTAAAAAAAAAAACTCGATGAGTGGTGTCGTACCGTGCGATGACTACGATTTATAAAAAAACTGATGGAACATATATTCATTAAGAATATCGTTCATTTCCTTTAAGATCGATCTTTTTATTTCACTTATATTGAAGTATCCAATTATGATTTTGTATTATACTTTTTTTAATCCTTGTTACCCAATAACTAATTTGTGCAAATGAATTTTTCTTAATCTCGTTACATATTATATGCTCTTTTATAAAAAGAAACATCAACTTGAAATTCGATAATTCTTTAACAAGTGAATGAAAAAAAACACCGATTCATACTAATAAAAAAAATTTGTTATTTTATGTCGATCGATCTTAGTTATATAACTATAGATAAGACTAAACTCATAAACCCGCCAAAATTTATAATATCTTTATTTTTGAAAATTCAACCGTGTAAATGTAGACCTATTCTTAAATACGCTCAAGTTATACAAAAGCTCTCTTAACAAATCGCCTTAAGACACATCGCGTAGTTTATCGAGTGACCGCATAGGTAAATTTTGCTCGACCATTTATTCCGCGAATGCAATGAACCGATAATAAAATGGGGAAACCCAGACAAATGCAAAACAACTTTGGAAAGTTGTGCTCGAGATCTTCCTTGAGTGCGACGGCGCAACCGACGGCCGGGCACATTAAAAACGACACGATTTAATAAACTTGGAAGTACTTTTATGTCTACTTCAACGAACAGAGCCAATGATTTAATTTTGACCAAATCGATATACGTTGTCTCAATGTTTGATTGTAAGAATAATTCTAGGCTTCGCAACTACAATTTTACGCAGCGATCATTGATACGTAAAACTGATCCTGCAACTTTTCTATTAAATTTTTTCTTTTTTTCAATTATAACTATTTACTTATTTTTCATTTTTTGCTACACCGTGATGAATGTCGATATCGCTTTTCAATATTTTTATGATTTATATAAATAAAATTTTATATTGATTATTTTTTTGAAAGCTAAAGAAATATTTTGTTGGATTCGATATTCTTGTTAAGAATATTATATTTTATTTTTGTTATAAATATATAAAACAAGATTTACATAGTACAGGTACATTGAAAACTAGTGATTTACATACAGTTATCTTCCTATTATTAAAAAATCAATCCCTACATTTTCTAATGAAAGGATTGCTCCTAAATTCTGGAGACTAAAATGTAGACACCGTGATTCGCTGTTACATATGCTTATTTTGGATCTATGAATTATCTTAAATAAAAAAATATCTACTTATCGTCGTCAATTTTGTAATTATTTCCACTAAAAATTCCTCTAACAAGGTATTGAATTTAAAAAATGTTTTTTAAACAGTAATAAAAAATAAATAAGAATAAAAATTACTTAAATTTGTTAGACATAAACATTTTTACATACTATATTTTTTATTATTAGTAACTTTAAATTTTAATTTTTTACAAATTAATAGTAGAGTTAATAGATTCATTAAAAAAATGCCTGTAGTTAATACCTCAAAATTGAGATCGACAGAAATATAATTTTTTGGAAAATAACCTACATTTGCATTAAAATAACTGATATATTTCAAGAGCCTCATATCAATAAGCTCTGTTGTATCGAGTATCCAAAATCAGCCTTTATTTCAATAAAATTCATTATCATTTAAATAAATGTACCTATTTTTATAAAACAGCTAATATTGGTTAAAAAAATTAATTTTAAAGTTTGCTTCATACCCATACGCATGTATAAATTAATTAATTTATTATTGTCTTTTAAAATAGTATTAGTAATAATGCAAAAATAAAAATTTATTAATTTTATACGTCAAATACAATTATTTTCTGTACAAATTAATGTTTATTCATTTTAAGTTTTGTATCGAGTTAATATTTCTTTGATATGAAACATGTAAAAGGAACTCTTGCAATTTCTTAGCGGAGTATAATTATTTTGAAATATTTTTAATTACAATAATAGGATAGTTAAATTGACATTTAAAAATATTTTTATAATTATTTGATATCATATTTTTATATATGAAATTTAACAATATTATTTTGTATGTTTCAGGTACGATTTGATTTGTGATTTTTGTTGACAAATAGGATTTTCGAAAGTAGGGTAATGTATAAATATGTAAAATAAATGATTAATAATTCATATACGTTATTTTATTAAAAATAATATAATAATATATCATAGTGACTGAACTTTGTACAAATTCTTTTAGAAATAAATAGTTTATGTATTATTAAAATCATTTATCTATAATTACATAAAATAAAATCTAAGTCATTAATATAATATTGAATCATTGTAATAGTAATAGATAATTTATTATTAATATGATTACATATTAAAATAACGTAAAATATAATAGTATGTAAGTTTATTTTAATATTTAGTATTAAATTATAAAAAAAATGAAACAAACAGCTCCATTAATTAAATTGTAAGTGTCATAAATATAATTATTTATAATCGCAGCTAGAAATATAGTAAAAGCTATTAAAAATTAAATTTATTTTAATCATACAAAATTCATGTAATTCTAATTATTTATTTATAAATAATAATTTTGAATATCGATTACTTCATATTTTTAATTTATAAGATCATATAATAAGTACATATTTTACATAATTTTTAAATCAATAAAATATAATCAAATATTTTTTTAGATTTATGCATCAATTTATATAATTTTTATTTATATATATCAATTAAAATTAAAAAAATATCAATTGACATAAATAGACCTGTTACCTTTGCAGCATATTTAAATTTAAAAGATGAAAAAATAATTGAACATTCAAATTGAATAATTTATCAAGATAAAATTAAAGACTTAGAAAATTTCTGATAAATATGAAACTTAAATAATAAAATACGCTTATTGATAAGCAGTTCTTCATGTTCAACCTTCTTTATTTATGTCTTTCAGTAGAACGTATTAATAAGGTAACAGCATTAGATTTCAAAAGACAACATTAAATTCATCATCCTTCTCACTTAAGTATATCTAGATACTGAACTCGAATAAATGTAGATGACAACGTGTCTATAGTACATTGGTATATTTGTAGTTA
This sequence comes from Dolichoris vasculosae, assembly GCA_018907195.1. Lineage (NCBI taxonomy): Eukaryota > Metazoa > Arthropoda > Insecta > Hymenoptera > Agaonidae > Dolichoris > Dolichoris vasculosae. Next base: position 7,362,949 of record JACCHY010000010.1, on the reverse strand, counting down.
TATGTAAATTATAAAAAGGAAATTAATTATTTGAAAAATATAAGTGTATATTGTGTGTAAAGTTAAATTTAGCAACATTAAAATTTTAATTTCATAATTAATATCCGTTTTATAAAAATATAACTAAATGAAATTTATATTGATCTAAATTTCTTTTCGATGTTATGTTTTCGGTTATAAAAAAGATATTATGATGCTTTTTATTACATACTTACATAGTCTTTATATAAATAAGTTAAATAACTTTTCTTTTTCTTTATTATATCGAAGTTTAAATAAATAAGTATTTTATTTACATTAATAAAAATGTATATGATATGTAAACATAAAACTACTATTATAGTATTAAATTAATTTTAATGCATCCATTAGATTAAGATACATTTGTTATTACATAGTATAGTATTTGAATAATTTTTAAATAACATACAATATATCATTAATTCAATGTTATAAAAAATATTGCTAATATATATAAAAACTAAAAAATTCAAATAAATATTTTTCGTAATGCTTATTTACATAATTTTAAGAAATATTATGTATTTTATATTAAATTGATATAATTTATATTATATATAATATACATTGTTTGAATAACAAATCATTTCAAGTAAAAATATATACATAAATATATTCTAAAACATTTTTAAAACAATGAAATTTATAATAAATTGGATATTATTTTGTATTTATATTACATAATTGTAAATTTATCAATTATAAAATATATTTTATAATTTAAAAAATAAAAAACACAGTTAAACACAAAAAAATTATTTTAATACGATAAGAAAATAATTTTTTAGCTTCTAAAAGATTTTTAACAATAATGTAACTGTCTTTGTCATTGAATTAATTAAAAAAAATTAATCACTGTATTAGAAAATGTATACATTATTTTTAAATACTGATGAAAATTGATTTTCAATTAAAACTAATTTAGCAATTTTTATTATATATCTGAAAAAAGTTTTTTTCCAGATGTAATTTAAAATGATTAAAAAATGTTAATTAAAAACAATACTAGCTTAAATATATATATGTTTATGTTGTTCCTCATTTTCAACAAAGAATTATGAAGAATATAGATAAATTTAATAATATAAAAGGGTTAATAATCTTTTTTGAATACTTTTCAAACCATCTATTTAAAAAAAAGAGAAGCAGATTATAAACAATTTTAATATCGGTCAGTATTCATATAAGAATTTCTGAAAAAATAAATATTTTATTAATATTGTAACATCTTCTGATGAACTTAATCTAGTTTCCATGTATTTATATGCATATTATTGAAAAAATGTAAACATTAAATCTTTCGATAATAGCAACCTCGATTACTTTTAAAATTATTTGCGTAGAAAAAATTAATTCCATTATCGACTTAAAAGTAATTTGCATACTTTTCTACTTCGACATTGATCTAAAAACAAATAAATCAAATAAAGATTAAAAAAAGTGTAAAAATTACGTCTAGTATGAAAGCAGTGACAGGAAAAAACAGAAAGCCAGCCTTATTAGAAAATTCATCGGTATTCGCTCGATTTCGCTGTCGAGACGAGCAACGCTCTGTAATTGCAAGAATGCACATGTACACACCGAAGCGAACTTTGATTGTATTCGGGATGAAAAAAACGAATGGGCCTTACCTCTGGCTCGCTCTGCAGCTGCACTCTATTGGGGACTTTCAAACGTGAAGCTAGTTTTGTATCCTTTTCAGGGGACTCAAGGCAGCCTTCGTTCTGCATCACTAAGCCAAAATAAGTGTATGTAAGCCCTGTTTGTATACGATTACCTTTTATGCTGCTATTTTGTTTGGATTTTTTTTGTTTCCAGAAAAAGTAAAATAACTCAGATGAATCATAATTATTTTTTCAACCTATATCGAATATAGAAATTTTTCGATTTTGCAACCTTGTTTTCTTGTTTGTACGCGTGTATCGCGATTCCTTGTCGAGAATTTTGATTTAATAATCGATTTAACTGTATTAAATAGGTTTTAATTGGATCAATTTGTTAATTTTTTTACTTTATTTGAACATCTTTTTTCATAATAGAATCACCGATTTCATGCACTTTTCGGAAATTAACCATGATTCTTGTATGAAATAGATATTTTTAGATTAATATTAAAGAAGCTCATAAAATAAAAGATCATATGTAAATTCTAGCAAAATTTTATAATTATCGATTACAAATACGTTGATTAAAAACGCTCGTATATTCGTTTTTTTACATTAAAAAAATTCTCTTAAATATCTATATAACAAATTGAGAAATGCAATTCATTATTGTAAAGCAATAATCACTTCTTAGGTTTCCAAAACTTTTTAATTCAATCCAAATTTTTTACGTCGTCCCTAATTTGTGATAATTGTAGTTCAATGAATAACAGTACGGATATTGTTGCTTATCATCTTTTCCATCTTTTTACTAATGTAACTGTTATGACCACGTCTTTGATTTCTACAAAACTTCATTTCCATCACCCTACTTATTCATCATTACGTGTAACGATAAATGCAATCATCAATTCAGTAACGCTATGGTCTGTAACAATTAACGCGAACGTGGAACACGCATATGGCCTTTCTCGTTATATTTCATATGAAGAATATTTGTGTGATCAAAAGTTACATGAATATATTTTAATGTATTTATTGTTATATGAAGTTAGGTATTTAAGTGTTTAATGAACGACAAGCAAAAATGCAAATTTAATAGGTTTACGAAAAAAATTCGTTAACTTTTAATTTTACATTTTTTATTGAAAATTTGCATTGTTAAAACATTTATCAAACTTAGTATTTGTCCAATTTTAATAATTTCATCAAAATACATTACGTGTATAAAGTTTAATTACTACATATGTAAAGAAAATATAAAAATGCAGAAAGCAAGAAAACTTTGTTTAACGTAGTAGACAATATCTATTTAATAAAGTTTATGAGATATCTACGTATGATACATTCACATGGTTAAATTTTCACTAATAATACTACCTCAAGAAGAAAATAAATCTTGTAATTTACTTATGTATTCTTTTTTATTTTGCATTTCATTGTCATCTTATTAATTGTTCAAAACAAAATTCAATATCTTAATTTAATATTTTAGTTTTTAATTTTAAAAGTGAGCATGTATATAAATTTCGTCCTAGATAAAACAAATTTTATCTAAAAAAACATAAAAAGTCAGTTTTTTTAATTTACTATAAATTGAACTAAAATGATTTTTTATGATAATGAAATATTTAAAAAAATTGTGAATAGTAAAGTTATTATTACAATAAGTTGTAAAACTTTTGTTTTAAGGAAATATCTATATTATAATATTTGCTAGCATAAGCTACACGTGAATAAAAAAGATCATTTCTTATCTCATATTTCTATATTGAAATTTTACGAGCTATGTATTCGTTATTCATTTTTTCACTTTAACTTCTCGCTCCGATGAATTTCTAAGAAAATATGTTCCATCATAAAAGATTAGATTTTCACCAAGCTCTAATGAAAGAATAAATAGCAATGACTACAAATATAAATGAGTAGATTTTATGGCAATAAAATAAGTGTGTCGTTTATAGCATTAAATTCCAATTGAATATTTATGATCATTCGTAAATAACTTAAAGCGAAGAGATTGAGAATACGATACATAAATAACGAAGTAAATAAACAGAATCTTTTTTTATAAAAAGTTACTTTTATGGTAGTATTATTATAAGTTCATACTTAGTATATAATATGTTAATAAAATAAAAAATATTTAATAATTCATCTTTATACATAAAATAATATAAGGAATATTAAGGAATAATTAAGGAATATATTATATTATATTAGAAAATGCTGCTTCGTTTATTTTTTTCTTTTCCTTTACATCTTTGACAATTAATAATATATTTTTTATACCAAATACAGTGTAAATCTTATTTAGTTTGATCTACTGTATAAAAACAATTCATTTTATAATCTATTAAGAATTTCTTCTACAAAAGTCTTATCTATTCTGTTAGTATACTTTGTTCATAAACCTGATTGTGGTCAAATGATAAAAAAAAACTATATATATATATTTTTTTGGTTTAAGTAGTTTTAACGAATAGTTTCTTACAAAATAATTTCGCATTGATTTTTGACACTCAAAATAATTTCAATGCATCGAAAGAGCAATGAATGATTAAACTGATCATAAGTTAAAGTGAACATAAGAGGTCCCGGTACTCGTGAAAAGTTAAGCATTTCACAAGTTGAAAAAAATTTGATATAATAATCATTGTGAAAAGGCTAACAATGTTGGTAAAACTTCATAAGCTACGTAATCGAAACGCGAGTTAGCCCGTCTCGATTCGTCGCGAGCTTCTCTGGTAAAAAAACCGGAGCAGGTCGAAAGGGGTAAGTTGGGGTGGCGGAAGAAATGTGCTCCAAGAAGCCGGAAAGGGAGACAAGGGACAAGGGAAAAGTAAGAACAAGGCCACGTAGCACCGCTAGGGGTAAGTGTTCAGAAAGAAAAGGGGTGAATGCGCGTATGAACGCCTTGGGGATGTGCGAATAATGCGACCAACGGGATGGAAAGAGGAAGCGCGTATACGCGATGCGTGGCCTACATTCGATTGCGCGGGTCCGACAGGTGAAAGCCGTGTGGTGAAAGAACAAAGGGAGGGGTTTTTAGTCTCCCTTCGTTTTGTTCTTTATTTCTGTTTTGTTTTGCTCCGATGTACACGTCATGTCAAAGAGCTTTCATTATATAGCTATTTTTCACAGTCTGGGCGGAAAACCGCAGCGCGTGCATCTCCGTTGCGTGAGAATCCCGTCGCGCGATCATTTCGAACTCCATCGTACTTCGATTACGAAACGGAGAATAATCATTAGAATCTAAGATTGTTCGAAATTCACTCGTTTAATCTGTTCGAGTTTTAAAACAATACTACGTAGCGGGAGTTTTTCATTGCTGTCCACTACGGTGTTTGGATAGTATTGCAGCTTGAACTTCTTACTTACATATTTTAAAATCTTTTAATGGAGTAGAATTCATAAAATCGTAGGTTAAAATATCATGCATCTCTTGACACAAAAATATAAATTCGGGATAGTCAGGTACATGTTTATATTTGTTTTTGTATTACCTAGTAAATTTAATAGTATTTTTTGAAAAAAAGTTCTATGGAAAAATATTTATTTTAATGACTCTGGATATGTATTTCAAAACATTTTACAATTTTCAATATAGCTTTTATTTTCTTTATATACCAAAATGTAAACTTTGCTCATTGAACTACAAAGAAACGAATGGAAGATTAAACTATATGTCGATAAAAATCGGATACAATGGTATTTGGATTGCATCAGAATACTTTATTTCTCTTAAAATATTGTTATACGATTTACTTCGTATTGCCGCTCTACTTAAAAAATCGATAGCGTTTTCGCGAAACAATCCCCTTTTTCTCTACACGTATCTTATCTCGCAGTCTTCCTTCTACAAATCGCCCCTTGCGTCAATCATATACAATAACACCTTCCTCGAGGGCATCGTCGCTGAGACTATTACAAAAGTCATTGTGGAAGACGCCCACTTTTAGTTATCTTCTCCGAGGCGCTACTTATGCCCACAATTTGAGACGAGACGTTAAATTGCTACCTTTTTTTTTGTTATCGCATCGTCGTGAGTGCAAGCCCTACCTCTAACAGTTATCCTTTATGTTTAAGTTTTTCCCCAAAATAAAAACTTCGGAATTTTTTTTACTCAAATAATTATAAAATATCTTTATCTTAATTGATTAGATCATAACTATGTTTTTAAACACACGTGAAATAAATATGACTAATGCAAAGGTTTTTTATTTTTATATTGTTTGATTTTGTATTTTAATTTTAGAAAAAAGTTATTGTTTTGATCTTCGCAAAATATGAAGAAATCAATTTTTTGTACAAAACACAAATTGTTCTTCTGCGATTTAATTTTTAAATATTTGAAAAAATATAAACAATTTTACTGTAGTGTTAACTTTTATACAAAGAGCTAAGAAATAAGGAATTTAATAATAGAGCGTCACTGAAATTATTCGTTCGTGCATTTGCGTTTGCTATGCATGATTTCTCAAAGCTTTTGAACCAAGAATCTTGTTTGTGTACTTACAGTATTGTTCAAAGATTTTCGCCGAAGAGAATAGAATGTGCGAAAGAGAACGGTGAATTGTATTTATGCAAAAAGAATTAATTTAAAAATGTGTAGCAAAATATGATATAGAACCTGAAGTATGCATCGCGAAATAAATATTTAGTAAAATTTAGATTCTTGAGAGTGGAAAACCTTCGGAAAATTAACTTATTCCATTTGTTTAATTTACATTATTAGCTTATAACTTTAAAAAAGATTTTATATTTATAAATTTTGAATGATAAAGTAAATTTTTATATAAAAATGGGCCTATTATTTGAAAATTTTAAATATTTTTATTCGATAAACTTTCATATTTTACAAGTCTAAAATTATTAATTACTATTTATAACTATTAAAGAATATTTTCTAATTATATAATGAATGTTTTCTATTACTATAAAAATTACAATGACTCAATGTTTTAAAAATATTATTTAAATAAAATTAAAGATTCTTTAAGGATCTAAATCTTAATGTTAAATTATGTATTTATGAAGTAATCAACGATAACGAATAAAAAGCCTGAAAAGCTCACTTAAAAACAATAATTAGAAAGCTTCGAAAATTTCAATGTTATAAGTTTCAAAATTTGAAATCGGTAAAGCTTATACATTTTCGATTTTCTTCTTACACAAAGAAAGAAATTAGAAATATGTGTTTCTTCTGATATGAACGCAAAGTTAAAAGAAAAAGAACGAGAAGAAATAAAAAGAATGCCTCGGCTAAGAGTAACTAATCGCTTCTACGAAGTACAGTGATTACACGTCTGTCCTCATTACATTTTCTCTGTTTTTTAAACACGTATACCTACAAACAGATATATATTCTTGCCTGCAATAATAATAAAAATATTTTTGAAAAATATGATTTTCATCTAAAAAATCTCGTAAATTTTTGCTAGTAATAAATTTGAACCACTTCCATTAGCAAACCAGACTCTTTATTTTCAAAAGCCTATGCATTAATTTAGAAATTACTTATTTGATACAAGCGAATGGTATTATGTAATTTTAACTTTTGTTTACACAAAAATATTCAATTTTATTTTGTATTCATAAAACATTCTAATATAAAAATTATATTTTAATATAAATTATGTAATATTATCGATTAAAATTTTTTTTACTTAATTATCATTTTAAAAATCAAAAATATCATTAATTCAAATTAATAAAATTATAAATATAAAAGAAAATCATTGTTTAACATACATATTTTTTAATAAATAATAATAATAATCTACGTACGATATCGAAAGGTCTTAAAAAATTTTATTTCTTTTGTTATCAACGTAATTTTATTGATATATGTATACAGGTATTTTTATTTGATGCATTAACAGATATGTATACATGAGTTAAATTTTATAGTAGTGTGTTTAAATTAAAAACTGAAAACTACAGAACTTTAATAATAATTACGAATAATAATTTACGAATAATAATCATTTTTAAATACTAGATTATTAGTCATAATACAAAATGTAAAAAATAGATTAAAAATATATTATATTTTAAAAAATATTCCTTTTTAAATCGAAACAATATAATATATCAATTTTCATATAAAAATAAATGCGATGAAAACTTTAATCAAACTTGTTAAGTTATTTTTCGATTAAAATTTTAGCCTTACGACAAATAAATTATATGCTCGTCGTGAGATTAGAATTAATATTAGTTTTATATGGATGAGAAAATATTCACAAATCTTATTAATAATATTTTTCAGAATAAATAATTTAAGAATTAAATAAAAAATCTCGTATTTATCTTCAAAAACATTTTCTTTTTATTCTTAAACTATAAACATCAAGAAAAATAATCGCTTATCCGAAGGTTTAAAAACATATTTGTTGAGCTTATTCGTTTATCAATCATATATTTGCTTAAACTTTTATATAACCCAGTTACCTTTGTAGCCTAAAGTACAATTTTAAAATTCGCGTAAGATTTTTAAATTTAAACGGATTTCACCAAAGGTGCTTTGATAATCAAATGCTACGAGTTTTAAGCGTTCGCTATCGGATTCTTCAAACACAAATGTACATGTTTCGCTATATAATACTCCATAAATTATTTCAATTTCAATACCAATGCAGAATCATTTTGGCTTGATTTTTCACTTTGATTCGCGCTTATGTACGGAATACAATATCGTAAACGATATTGCACGGATCGTTAGACCACGTGCATTATCTGGAATACTTTGAAGGGGGGGAAGTTTTAATCGCGAATGTGAAGGATAGATAGAACTATCGATAGTACGAAAGAAACATGTACATAATGATTCTGATTATTGATTAGGGCAAGGAATGCTGATAACTGGTTTCCTTACGTGATGTAAACAATAGCACCCTGTAAATCTCACGAAAAATAACAATGATTAATTTCAGATTAGCTTTTTAGCGTTTTATTTTAATTATTCTATTAGATTATTGATAGTTCATCAAACATTAATTTAAAATTACATACTGAAATTAAAATTCTAAAATATTTTCAGAATATTTTTTAATCATGTTTTACAAAATTCATAATTCAATAATTTAAAAAAAATGTAAAAAATATTAACTATTAAAAATTAAAATTCACTTTTTAAAAATTAAAAATAAAAAATAAGCATACAAATTACTAAAGCATTATTATTTAACAATCAGAAATTAATTTTATAAATCACGCATTTGACGATTTAATTATTTACTATCATTTTTTGCACAATAAATTTTTACTTAGAAATTTTAAATAATATACTTAATATAATAGAAATTACAATTAAAATATTTCGTAGAATGGTTTTTTAAAGTGTACATTTATATGCTGTAAATTTATACTACTTAAAAATAAAAATTTTGAAATATTCATATGTTATTTTTTTCTAACAATTCAATCAAAAATTTTCTCTACCGTTATTAGCCAGGTAATCCTTAGTATTATAAAATTATCATAACATTTATAATATAATATGCTTTATCGAAATTACCATGACTTATTCGTTAAATTTATTTTCTAAGTATGTATTTACTTTGGTTTCTGATTTCTATATTTTGTTTTACTTTTTTTCTTTTGAATTATTTAAATTAAATTGAATTTGGAAAGGCAATTAAAATTAACTTCTCAAATTTTTTAATTAATGTTTAGTTCTTTATCGTATTATACTATTTTATCTCTTAAAATAAACAATGATTTTTGTAATATGAATAATTTAGTTTTTTTCATTTTCAAACAATACATTCAAATATATACTTTGTCTTGTGTCTAAAAATTTTATTTTATATATTTATCAATGACACTGTTGTATAATTTTTGTATTTTATGTTTGGCAATTCTTTTTTTCAAGTTTTATATGTTATAAATCATTATATAAATTTAAGACCTCACGCTTGTTGACCCTTAGGGTTCGTTTTATTATTCCAAAAGTTGTATACTCTATATACTGGATCTTTTAGTAGTCTTGGGTTCTTTTTCATCATTCTCAACGTTCTAAATTTTTCTATATTTGCACCTAGAGTATAGCCTAGTCATTGTTTTGTTCTATGAAACTATATAAAGATACGTAAAAAATGAAATCACATAACGCTCTACGATTGGAAAATCAACCATTTTTATAGTCCTTCTCGTACAACAAAATCAAAAGAATCTGAGGCGTCGCGAGAAGTAAAGGAGTGAAAGAATCCCGCGGAGAAGAAGGTGAATGAAAAAAGAAGGTAAGAAAGGAGAGAACTGGTTTGACAATGGAAGACGCGTACGTGCACAGATGTATAAAAGAGAAAAAGATCTCTGGAAATTTTGAACGCGTGTATGTGGGTGCACTCGCACAGTCGTGGTTATATATTCTATAGGGTATGAAGAATGCACGTGGATTTCGGAATATCAACGGTTCCGAATGATGTTCCTTCTTATGAATCTTGACTTAGGGGAATCGCTTTTTCTTTCGCCTAGACTTATTCAAAGGCTATTTTTCGATGTTTCTTCGTTGGCTTTTTACTTTCGAAATTTTTTAATTTTATTTTACTATTGATTTGTTATCGAAGAACTTGTTTTAAAATTTTCTTTATCTTGTTTTATGTTATGTATTATAATAAACTATTTCTACGAAATGAAAATTTACTATAATTATTTAACTTATTCGACAAAATATGTGGATAAAGTTTTGCTATGAAATGCTTTAATTAGCATTGATGGCTCTAATTCGAGAGAGAAATAATTCAGAAAAATCAACAGTAATTTATTTCATTCAAGTTTTTCTTAAAGCAAAAATAGAAATTTGAAATCGAAAAGACCCATCCTACCTATTTTCTTGATTAATGTGGGACACATGCCTACGATAGTCTGAGCAAAAACTGGGCCTTTTATTTTTTGTCGCATCCTTATGATTTTTATCAGCAACTGATCGTAAACTCTTGTGGCTTTTCCACGTTGCACGACAATCAGATATTAGGTCCCGTAATCTTTTTCGCTCTAGTTGAATTTTAATTTTCCAGTTTTAAATATACTAGGTTAAACATATTAGAAAAATGACTTTTAAATCAAAGACTTCTTTAGATAAACTTAAAGACTTTTCATTAATTTATAGGGTAAGTTTATTTGGAATAATGAACACTCCCTATTTTTTAAAATTGTCTTGTTTCAACGATAACATCCACTTTAATGCTATATCCTTTATTACCAGCCGTCAAGATCAGTTCAGTTTCCAAGTAAAATTAATACCATTTTCCTTAATAAAAGTTACTGATAACAATTAAATGAGCTGGTCTTTGATAGGCCAGTCAAAAACGATACCTAACGTAAAAAATAGTAAACTCTCAAAATTTCTTAGAAAGGTGGTACAACCGATTGGAGTGTAACATCTTGAACGAAAACGTGGAGGCTCGATCGAAGGCAAGTTTTAACCTCGTACAAACTGAAATGCGTGTGCAAATCGATGCATATAAGCGCAATGGGTAGATTCAAAGCGCTTCTTCAGCTCTCCCTCTCTCGACCACAGCTGTGTATTGGCTAGCAGCAGCAGCAGCAGCAGCAGCATCAGCTGTCGGCCTTGGCACGGTGCAATTACCCTGGCAGTCTAAACGACAGAGAGAAGGTCCGAGCGAAAAAGATAGAACCAATGAGTGGGACAAGCGTCAAAAGAGAGGGGGTATCGATAGCTTTTTTTTGACTTCTCTGTACGGAGCGATATGAGAATGGAACTCATCTATCCGTGTGAAGTGTATAACATATACACGGTATCTCCTTCGAATCATTTTATAGTTCGGTCCGTTCTTTGCTTCCTTCTTATTTCTGACATATAGTTTATCTGTTACCGTGCTTTACACAAATATATATATCTATGTTTTTCATTTGACAATTCAGTGCTTTTGCGTGTTCGAATCGTTGAAATAATTACTCAACAGTCAATAAAACCAGTAACATGAAAATGAAATTCAACGAAATTAATTTCATCTACTGTAAAAATCGATAATTTTTAGGATCCATTTTTATAAATACTCATGTTTCGATTCAATAACCTAATAAAGAATATTTCTTCAATTATGCTACCATTTATTTTTCACAACGAACCTTTTTTACACAAACTTTTTTACATAATTATAACATAATTATATAACTAAAATAAAAAACTAAAACTACAATAAATGCATTTATATTGTTTTAAATTTTACATTAATCACAGTTTCTTAAAACATTAATAAAAGATTAACTATATTCATAGGCATATCACTATATTAAATGAACTGATAATGTAGATTAATGAGCATCAGTTAATAAAAAAGTCATTTAATTTTTATTTCATCATTTCAATTCCTTTTTCTATTTAATGAATGCATGTAATTGTTTAATATCTTCGAAAAAATGTGTAAATTACATTCGCATTAAATATTAAATTTTATGATATAAAATGAATTAAAACCAGTAAAAAGAATATTACATTTGATTTAAATTAATTTTTTATAATTTATAAATATTATATGATTAAATAAGTAAACTTATTGTTATTATAAATTTATTGTGTGTATTATACAATTATATATTTTATGTTGATCATTATTTATTTTTTTTAGGATATAATATATATGTTTAAATTTATTATTATTTATCAAGAAACAGTGATTCTAAAGAAAAAAAATTTGTAGTTAAATTTAATATATATATATAGAGAAAAATAAAAAAAAGAAATCTTTGATCAGTAATATTTTATGCATTTTATAGTCTCAGTGATCTTAAAAATACTATAATAAAAATAAAAATTTGAAATTAGAAAACAATAACAAATATAATTTTGGTATAAGTATATTTAAGATAATAGATAAATTTAGAAATTAAAAGTATTTCTTCAGTTTAAAATACTTAATAATGTGTCCACAAAAACGATGAATGAATTCCATAAAAATATTTTGTTCTACCTCTTACCTATATCGGCATAATATTTATTAAATTGAAAAATTATGAAAGAAAATTTATTGTCTCTTTTATATGTTTTAATAATTAGTTTTCATTTTTAGTATTATAATTTCATATGCTTAAATTGAAAAATTAAAAATACAAAATTTATAACATTTATTTAATATATTTTCTAATATATATTATAAAAACTACTTAAACGGAAATTATTTTAAAATTTACATTTTTTACAAATTTATCGTTGAAATGATTTTTTTAAAATTCATACGAACTCAGTTTTCGTAAGTAATATCGACACAGATGAAACGAATGGGTCCAGCAGCGTTGGCAATCTCAAAGTCACTCTACCATGAACATCTTATCTTCATTATACGTGCTTCAACCCTTCGAATTAGTTTCTCCCTTTTCATGTGCAACTTCAAACGATTTCGTATGTTCTATTCGAAGTCGTATCTGTCATAATAATCAGTTTGATCTTGTCTCGTGTCGCTACGAAAGATAAATAGTTTAAATTCAAAAATACTCTGTAGGAGTGGGTTATTATCAATACAAGAGTGTTAATATCTTAATTCGTGTATTTATAAATGTAGAATGCATTATCCGATATTTCGTGGAGATTTAATTAATTTGTATTTTTCTACAGTGAGTATCACTTCAGTTTCTAATATCAAAATTCTTTTTATAGAATCATATCTAAAAAAATAATGTTTTTAATAAAATCACCGAGACAGAAGAAGGCAAGCAGATACGTTGATTCATGAAATCCAAGCGATTGTAAAACTGAAAATGTAGCTGCTAGTTTTGTTCGCACCAGGATCGGTCTCGGGCATTCCTCGTTTAAATCTAACAAAGTGAAATATTGCTCTGAGCAGTTCCATAAATGAGAGAGAGGTGGGATTGATATGGGAGGCGGCGGAGGGGGAGAGACGGTGACGTCGTGGACAAGCGCTAGAGGAGGGCGTGGTGGAGAGGAGGGAGTGGCGGAAGCGGAGGGCGAGGAGGGAGAGGAAGGAGAGGAGCGAAAGGTTGAGGGAAACAGTTGGTAAAGTTTTCGATCGGACGTACATTAAACGGTACAGGCGTAGGCATCTTATTCCTGTGTACGGTTACGCGGACGTTGTAAACGTAGGGTGAAGGACCTTTCAGGGAGGTTTGAAGCGACTTTTGTGGGGATGTACGTGGCGCGGACATTATGGAACCGTGCTTACAGCGGTATACAATGATTGGGAAATTAAATTGGCACGCGTCTAACGAGCATTTCTTTCCATTTTGAAGAGGACACCGGAAAGATCGATATTTAACCTCGCACCGTCACCTCTTGGTACAATCCTAACGAACTTCGTCCATCGTCGAGTTCTCAGATGAGATAAGCGGATCGCCCGCTCTCACAAACTTGACCTGGAATGCTTCGTAAGAGATTGCGTGTGAATGTTGGTATAGTTACGTAAAGCTATATAAATCAGTCGTGCACTCGTTCAAAAGTTTTTTTATGTTTGGGTTTTTTATGAGCAGATACGCGTAGTCGACAGATAAATATCGGTATGTGTTCCAATCCAAGTTATTTTTATAATACTGAATTAAAAATATCTTTATTGAATCGTATACAGAATTACCGAAAATATTATTTTTTTCGAACTTAAAATTTTCGATATCTATGATTTAAATTTAATTTATCAGCGGTACTTTGCAAATAAAAATTATTCTAAATTGAAAGATTTCATTACGAACGTTCATTCATTTTTATTCGTTTTATTATCTTATTAAGATATTTTACTTAAGATATTTGCGAATGATTTTACGAGAATAAAATTTTTCATACAATTAGCTGCATACTTTATGTTTTACAATTTAAGTATAACAAATTACTTACTGAAAATACTTGCATTTCTAGTCCAATTCGAATATTCATCATGAATGTTATTTGTATAATTACTTTCTATAACAACAATAATTTTGTAAAGAGAAATGTTATTTATAAATTACTCAATAACTAAGTAATTCGATGATTTCGGTAACCTACATCTAGCAAACTTCGGCAACATTGTACCTATTGTTTCCAAGTTTATAAAGATCTACACACCCGCGCTCAAATTTGTTTAAAGCACATCGCGCTCTTGTACCTACGTGCATGTAAAAGAGGGCTTGGATAAAATGAAAAGTTCGACAATGAAAACAGAATGGTAGCTCGTCTCTAGTGTTTTACCGTCACCCTATCTCATAAAAAGAAAATGGTTTTCTCGCAACTAGTCAGCGATATGGCGAAGAGATGTTGACTAGAGGGAACACTATTGTACTTTAATTACTTCCAGAGTGGAGTGTGCTTGAATCGAATTATATGTAGTTCGGTGTTTTGTGTATAGTGACTTGAATCGACGCTGAAGGTGGATATTTAACTTTAACTTTAAACCGTATATATAAGAATGAATTAAACATATGGGATTGTACTCGGTGCATGGTATATTGTTCAAAGTTCAAAACAGCTATATAATATTTCACTTTTGAATGTTTTTAAGGGGAAAGAAAAATGAAATGTTGTTACTCCTTAGATAAGATAACTCTGAAATTGGTTTGTAAGTTGTAGTTGAAAATAATTTATTATTTCTATTTTAAAAATATGTTTTTTAGAAATGCATACAAATTACATAAATAACCCTATCTTTTAATAATGTAAAATATGCTTAATATACAATTACACAACAAAATTGTTAACAAAATTTCTTAAATGTATTAAAATTATTTATTTTCTTGTTAAATTACTTGAAATAAATTTTTCAATAAATCTACGCATTATAAAACAATTATTCTTCGAGCAGGAGGAGTTCTAATAAGATCACGATAAATTTTCTTATCGAGAAAATCTTATAATTATCAGCCATGTTGTATTAAAAAGAAGCTTAGCTTTGACTCTCTTGCTTTTACTTGCAGGCACTATGAATGCGATGAAATGCAACCAACCGTCAATGTCGAGCAAAGTCGACAGATGAAGTAAAGAAACGATAATCCTTACTGATTTTCCTGTCGTGAGCTATAACTCGATAGTTAACTAAAATACATATCATAAAAATGAATATAATCTTGGAATCTAGCATTTGTTTTGTGCACAAGAAGAGTATTAGAATTAAAATAAATTTTAGTTTCGATATTTTTTTATTAAATATCTATACTATAATAATAATTTTTTAAAAAATTTGTAATTATTTACAGACTTGAAGTATAATATTAAAAAACATTCATATCTGCTTATTTATATAAATTATATAAACTTACATTTATCAAAATTAAAATGTTCTAAATTTAATTTTAAAATATATTTTATAAAACAATATAATAATACAATAAATTTTATTAAACTATATGGCTAACTATAAGAAAAGAAAAAAAATGTGGTTTATTATAATAAATGCGCTCGAGGGCTATTCAACGATTACGTTACTTTTTTTGAAAATATAGACTTATCATTATCTGCATCCAAATAAAAACTTGTTAATGTAAGCTTTTGTATATATCCTGCTAATCAATTGTTCATGTATGAGCGATTGAATATTTCTTCCGGCCGACTAGGAAATAATTTATCCTTTACCATTTTAATTCAGATATATATGAAAATATTTATATTAAATTTTTTTGGAAATATATAGAATGTTTTACATTATATTAATATTTTTATAATAAAATTTTTAAGGCTTTTAGGCTTATTTAAAATAATGATTAGATTCTTCATTGTTTTATTTACAATTTTTAAAAATTCTATTATACATCTTTAAATTACGTATATAATAATATTAATAGTTATTTATATTGATAATGTAAATTATACCAATTCATACCCTGATTAATAGTTTAAATAATACAGAGAAGAATAAAGAATAAAGCAGTTTCAATCGAAAGCTTTTTAAATTATATTTCTATACTTGGTTGTTAACATAATAAATAAAATTCGATGTTTATTTATATATTTTCTTACTATCAAATAAAAAAGCTAAAATTATAATTTATTAGTTTTAAATATGTATTTAAAACTTTTATTTTATTATGATTTTTTCTTAAGATTATATATGTAGTAATGGATTAATTGAAAAAATATTTTATCATTTGTAATAATTCTTTTTATACAGTTTATTTAATTTATAATTCAGAATATAAATACATTAAGCAAATAATTATTCCAAAAAATAGAAAATAACTACTATTAAATCTGATTCATTACTCTTAAACATAATCAAACAATTCAAAATAAACTCAAAATAAATTCATTCAAATTTTTCAAGCTTAACACATTTTTTATAACAATATAGTTTCTCTCAGCTCTATTCGGTTGATAATTCTTAATTAAATTTCATGGGCTTTCTTGATATAATACTTAAATTGATTGAATCTAAATATTTTGATTGAAATTTTAAATGAAAGAAATTAATTCTTTCTATCTATGATAATACATCATTTTACATTTTTAACTCTTATTTCTCATAAATATAATTTTTTTACCTTCATTTCTAATTAATCATGTTGATTAATGTAATTAATTTTTTTCTTGTTTATGATATAAACTTCAATTAAAAAGAAGAAGAAGAATATATTATTATATTATTATTAAAAATACTATATGACTTGCTCAGAGATTTTTTTATTAATTCATTTAGTAAATATTAACACAAATGTATTTAATTCTTTCAATATTCATAGAAGAATCGACTATAGAATAAATATTATATTTTCTTATAAAAAAATCACAAAATATATAAATAAGTATAACGTGACAGTTTATAAATACAAACAATATTTTGTATTATCATTGAGAGTATATAATTTTATGCAGATACATTAGCTAATTTCTTAGATAGAAATCAAACAAATATAACTTTATATATAGATAGATTTTTAAATTATTGAATTTTAAAAATACGTTTCTTTTTTATAAAAAAATTTGAGATAAAATAAAAATAAATATTTTGAAACTTATTAAATCGTAATTATAAAATAAATTAATAATAATATAATAATATTTATAAACAATTAGTTATAATATCTATGCTTATAACTTTACTTATAGCTCTCAAGTCTAATGAAGAAAGATAAATAACTAATAAGAACAAATTATGTACAAAAATTTAAAATCAAACAAGAGAATAATTTACAGATAATTTCATTTTTATATTATCTAAAAAATTACATGTGCTACCGTTTATGTTTATGAAATAGAAAACAAGATGTTCCATTAGTTAATAAGATCAGTTAATTTATAATAATACGCGATTGAAAACAGATCACCTAACGAATCTAACTTTTTTCGTTACTTCAATTTCCACCCACTATTTTATTCGTTTCCAACATCATTGCAATCGTTTTAACCGAATCTGCATTATTTATAAATCACTGAGAGCGCTGATGGAATAGTAGTTACACAGTTTGTCAGCTTTCTTTCAACCTACTGCGATGCATTAAATATTCCTTAAAGAAAAACAAAAAGGAGTTAGAGAGAGAGAACTCCTGATGATGTTAGTACGTCACTATGCGCATAATAGAAGGGATAGAAGAAAAATATGGAAAGACCGTGTAAGTCGACAGCAAAACTGGGAAGAAAAAAATTGAAGTACACGTTGTCGTGATTTGTTACATTTTTTCTGCTCTTTGCATGTAAATGAGCTGTGCAAAAAGATTTATCGGGGGCCTTTGCTTTCATTTTTGTATAATAGAAGAATCGAGTATTATGTCAAAGATTGAGTTTTTTAAATCGAATTTGTAGCAGTCACCTAGGATTTCTTGTACGGTGTAAAATTATATCTATTCTTTTTCAGTTCAGTTTCTCATCTGTTATAGGAGCATAAGTTTATTACGTTAGTACTAATCAAAATTTATCGAATTCATATAAATTGCTATAAATAATAATCTAGTTCTCGTAAATAAATTCATACAAGTTGCATTGTTATTACGAAATATATGAATTTTATAGTTTATTTTTTATTATTTCTGTATAAGTATACCATGTCTTATAAGTATCTAATTTTTGTTTTAGGTACGTTCCTGGAGACTTTTTTATTTAATTACGAAGTATTGTATTGCATATAATGTAGACATCGTTATTTATGTATTGATTATTAGTTTTATGGTTTTTTGTTTATACATTATTTTACAATATTTATAAAATGCCATTCACTTTTTGCCCCAATATAAAACAAAATTGTTTTATCCAATTAGAATATAAACATTCTTAACTTTCATAATTATGCATGAGTGATATACGATTTATTTACAAGATATATTTGTCGAAATAATAATAAAAAAGACAGAAAATAAAAAAATCATAATTTTTTAATGCATAATTGTATAATTTTTATTCCATTATAGTACCTTTAAATCTTTAAACCAGATCGAGTCTTACCAAGTTTCAGTTTTTGGATTCCCTGATAATTCAAGCGCAACAAATTTGCATTAAAAACACCAACGATTGATAAATGGAATCGCGTGCGCTGCGTCAACTACTATCAACAATGCGGTTACATTGAGCATCACTACGGGAAAGTGTGATTAAAGCTGGAATGCTTTTCATCCGTGGACACCGATGCGGCCGGACGATTAATAAACGTGGGAATGCGAGCGCGCGAGATACATCGAAACTTACGCAAACCGTGAAGGAAGCGATACCCTTGCATTAATTAGATGAGTACGTTTGCGTTATATTCTCGGTATAATTCATTGCTCGAATAGTAATGCAAAACTGCAAATGTGGATTTTATAAATTTTAGATAGCATCGATGTTAGTGGCTCAATGATATATATTTTGGAAGAGAATGGCTATTTTGTGTTTTATATCCCCAAAATTAGTATTTTACGGAATTCAACTGTTGCGAATAACGAGCATATATAAGATATATTGTTTCGTTTCACTGGTAATTTCAACTGCTAAGTTATATTTTAAAACTAATAGTAAAATTCTTAGCTAATCGGTAATATTTAAACAATGACTGTATTATTCAAATATAAATATTTAAACAATTCACTAAAATAAGTGTATATTCATGAACATGCAACGAAATAAATATCATTTGAATTATCAGTTCATTTTTTATTATAAAAAATAATCAATTTTATTTATTTACTAATTTATGTTTTTCACATCTGCTAGATAAGTTTTAAAAAATAATTACGTTATAACCTCTATAAATTAAACAGCGCATCTAAAATTTATTTATTGGTTTTCTAAAATATCAATATTTGTTAATAATTATTTTATATAGTTATTTTAATTTCAAATATTTCTGAATAGCAAGAACGTTTACGATAAAATCGAAGGCGGTATATTAGTATTGATTTGTATTTTTATAAATTTAGATTATGTAGTCAGTAGCAAAATTCTTCAATACATTTTCTCAAAAATACAACAATTTTTTAAATCATTTGAACTATTTACTGCATTTTATGAGCTGACATATTTTTCTTAAATTTCGTTATATATATTTAAAATTAAAGTTCAAAAACTTTTACAAATTTTATTGATTATATAATTTTTGAAATTTAGTATTGTGCAATTTAATAACAAAAATGAACATAAAGAGTGTTACGTTACTGAAGCAATAAAAAATTTCATAATCCAAAGTTTAAAGCATCAACGATTAACAATAAAAGCCAAGCTTTAAGTAACGTAACGTTTGTACTAAAGCTTTACAAACAAAAAAATCCAAAGCATTAAGTAAGAATTGTATAAGTCACAAGGCATTTTAGAGCGAAACGTAAAACACGAGCCGAGCGCAGTACGTACATAATAATTCATGTTCTTGGTATCAGCGAGAGAGCAAGTTTTAATGTTGCCTAACGGGGCTTTTTATTGAAGAAAACATCGATAAAATTTCACACGCAAAACGTGTCAAAGAGAGCGATAAATAACGATAAAGCGTATCGAGAGTGTGAGAGTCAGTCTAATGGAAAAGCCGACACGCGAAAGTTGAGCCACGAATAGAATGCGCTACACATTCGCATACATGGCCGTGTGTATATGCGTATGCATGATCGTATTCAGATATTTGCGCATATGTGGAAATGTCATTAAATATAGGAACGATATCTTGTCTACGCTAAATTTATCAATGAAATATACCACGACGTTCATATAATCGATCACTAAGTTAACAATGCCTTCGCTTCTTCGTTTTTTGTTATATTTTCAAGCGTTGGTTAGCTCTGAAAAAACAGATGTGCATTTTGTATTTAGCGGTGTATTGTGGATATTTGTTTTATCAGTCTTTAAGATGTAGGAAGGATGCATCTAAAGAAGATATGATCTTTAAAAAACATTATGATGTCTATGAAAATAATTTAATATATCTTAATTTAAAAATATATACTTTTATTTAACTGGTCGATGAGAAGATGAAAGTCCAATTTCAATAAATCACTTAAGTATTTGTGAATATATACACTTTTTATCAGTTCGGTTAGATATACATCAATTTTTACATTTATAAATTTATTATAATAAAGTTAAACAATTTTACAATTAAATAAATATATGTTTATACATATAAAGAATATTTTTATTAAAATTATTGTGAATTTCCTAGTATCATATTAATATTTAATTGTAAAGCAAACATAAAATTATTAAACTTTGAAATGGTTACAGATTTACAAGAATTTATTATAAACGCTTCTTTACATAAATAAAAAATCATATACTTTAAATATCAATAAATTAAAAAATTTGTAGATCTATACGAAATAGTGTTTATTTACACATTTTTTTATAAATATTACAAAATATAAAGTTTAATTCAGTGGTACAAAATATTTATAATACATTTGGATTTATATTCATAATGTACAATATGATTAATCATTTTGAATATCGAATATATTGCAAATTTTAATTTTATAAATATTAGATTGTATTATAAATTTATGCAAAAATTGATAAAGAATTTTGATTGAAAAAATTAAAAAAATGTATGTTCATTTTATTATTATTGGTTAATTTGTTAATAATTTGTTTCGATTGATTACGTGTGTACATATTTATGAGATGTTACTTAATTATCAATTGAATTTCATAAAAATGTTTTTTATGAAAATATATAAATTATAATTTCTAAGCTATATGGATAAAGTTATAACATTTTTATATTAAAAAAATTGGTATTTATTTATAATGAACAAGTTTTATAATTAATATTCATTAATTGTGAATTTTAATATGCTGTAGCTTTTATTTTACAATTATTATATACTATTTATACACAGATATTTTAAAATGGATAGGAGTAGTTAAGGAAAGAATCTTGCCCTTTTAGAGAAACATATTTTAATAATGTTGATAATGCAATTTTGTTTACTGAATAATAAAACTAAAAGTTAGTTATTTCAATAAATATAAGCTTTAATGATATTAGTTATTTAAACTTTTAAAATATTTATTATAAATTGAATTTTATAAGTAGTAAATGAATTAAATGTTTGCTACACGGTAAATTGTATTGAAATATAATTAAAAATTTCGAGTTTGGTTTTAGACTTATTAAAAATTAAATTCTAAACACGTCAAAACTGTTTCAGTGTATTAAGAAATAAAATTATATTTATATTATAAATTTCTATTCGTTATTTATTGTAAAATAAATAAATATTATAATTCTTCAATGTATAATGTCACTTTCAACATAAAATTTTCGAGTTATATTTTATATCAATTCTGCAAAATAATTTTAATTTATTAACAAAATAAAGTTAATAATACTATGTTCAATCTAAATGAATTAGTAATATTTATTTCTGAATAATTATTCTGTCATTTTAAACTTACATTAAGTCGTTTAAAAGATTCCATTGTAATATCTTTTAATTTTATAATCTGGATATTTAAAAGCAATTGTGAGCGTTTTATTTTGTTTCAAAATTTTTCATTTTTGAAATAAAATAACTCGTGGAATTTTATAAAAATTAGCGTTTTCTATCTACATAATTTATTTTATAGGAGAAAAATGAAGTATATTTATTCTGAGTAATGGTTTATTCAGATCATTTTTTTATTTTGCCTAAAATTGAAATCAAATTATTGTATATTCGATTACTACAGAATAAACAATCAAAGAAATTTTTAACAAATTTTTACCTATATCACATGTTTTACAGATTACTCAAATCCCACACATATCCCATTTCAAATTTTAAAAATATTACATATTTTCACTTACATACATACGTATAATCGTCATCGATCATCAATGCCAAAGTATGAATCAAATCTGGCATGCAGTTTGTGTACGAGTATAAAATTTTATCTACGTGTCCAGTCATTACTTTGGAGCATACCATACAAATATACATAGCGATTGTATATATCACGTACTTACATGCAAGCGTTTGCGCGGATACGTACATGTGCATCTTAACCATGTGGGCAGGTTCAATATATGCATGACCGAACTCATTTACATGCTTCTATACCGAACTGCAAATATAATTATGATCTTTTGCGTTGTATTTAAGGTTGATTACAACGACCGGTGCAATACTTGTTTGGGTTTTTCGCTGATATTAACCTATGTATTAATCATAAATACTATGTAAAATACATGAGTAATATAGTTTATTAGTAGTATTTTTGCATTACTAACTCATAGAATAGTTTTAAGTAAAAGCTGTTTATTGGAGTAGACGTACGACATGTATTCAAATGCTCATCAAGATTCTTTTAAGTTCCATGCATAATTTGGCACTTCAGCGCTTCTCGCGTAATTCCCAAATTTTATTTAAATGCGTTTAAATTTTACGGTAAAATCTAAAAGGCTTAGAATTCTAACTCTTGAAATATATGACTATTCTTAAGAGATTAAAAAATTATAAATTAATAATGAAGTTAAGAATATTAAAATTTTTTTTATGAAAAAATAAGAACAGAAATCAATCATTAAAGTTGTAAATTATTTTAAGCAAAGCGTACTCTCTTTTATTGATTCAAATTGATTAAAATAAAAAATATATGGATCATAGAAAATAAAATTATAAATAATATCATGGTCTAGAAAATCTAGAATCCAAGTGATTTGAATTCATCGCTAAATTTCTATATACGTTTGTTAATGAAAATATATGTTTATTTCGAGAAAAGCATCACGATAGTAACAATATTATAAATATATTCACGAGACTGTATATACTGTATGTATTATACAATATAGATTATAATACTTATCTAAAACTAATTGATACTATCCAGAAAGAGTAAAATTATGTAGTCGCAAGGGCGGTATCCGATGGCTGACGTTGGAGGATAGGCGATCGAAAAAAAGGAAACAAGGGGACGAGTAGTTGACACTCGACAACTAATTCACTCGGAATTGTGCAAAAGAAGGTACCCGATTCGCGAGCTAGGCGTCGAGGAGAAGGCTCAGGCAAGAAAAGGCCGCGGCAACGCGAGCCGTCCGTGCGACGCCGAAGCAACGGAGCGCGGCGTATATAGAGAAGGTCAACGGCATCGCGGTCCAAGGACACATTCTAGGCTCCGCGTATATCGTTCTCCCTACCCCCTCGGGTGTATACACGACACGATGCTGTTGCGAACGTCGCTGTTGCACGTAAGCGGACACGTAATTTCGCCCGTGTAAGCCCATACGGGAGGCAGATTTCCAAGTGGCGCGCTTTTATTTCCAGGGTGAGTCCGTGTACACGCGTACACGTTGTCGTAACTACAGGTACCCCGGCCGTCCTTTCACCTGGATGCACCGCTAGGTTCGCCGCGCCGACCGTTTTATTATCTGTCGTTTAGGACTTTGTTAGGAGTTTGTACAACGCTTTACACTAACGAAAACATCGAGTTTGAGCGATTTTGCCGACGTCCATCGTTCGTACCCAATATCTATCCATTCTAAGGGTCGTTAAAACATGAACTTTCGCACAAATGTACTTGAGATTGCGGAATTTTTACGAATATACCTGGTTTTTTTGTGGAACTCCTAATGATACAATGCACGCGGTAACGAACAACTCTTACGTTACCGACCGATAAACGTTGTTTACAATTGTATATTTTCGTTCGGTTAATAAAAGATTGGTATTCTTGTTTTTATAAAACAACTTATACGTTTATTATGTATTATTGTATTTCGTATAACCGTTATCATTTATATCATTTCAATTAACTTTAGGATAAATTAGGAGTGAGCTATAAGGTTTCATTATTTGTTTTATTGCAACTTGTGGCAAGGTGTAGATGAAATTCGAGTATCAGCTATATACATTTCTATAAATAAGTTTAACATCCGGATATAATTATCCCTTTATTTTGATTTTTCATATCCATTTTATTTATTTTATTTAATAACTACATTGCAATTATAGTTTTAGCGTTTAAAAATAAAAAAAATATCCATTAAAACATTTATTTATACAGTGCATAATAAGTAATGCAATTGAAAAATATAAAAATTTGAATTTGATTTTGAATGTGGATCATTTATTAAAATTCAGTAAAACTAATTCATAGATAATAACTTTTTTTAATAACAAGAGTTTGATTCATGATGTGTTTATATAAGATTACCTTTATGATTAAAAAAAAATGACTGTTATCATTTTATACAATCGATAGTGGTATTTTATTTTCGTAACGAAATTTTAGAAATTAAGTTAATTAACGTGAAGACTATCATTGTTCAATAATTAAAGAATCAAAATATCTCGCGTTAAACTACAAGATTTCTTTAAATTACAAAGTAAGTAGAGAAATCTTTTTATTTCATTGGTATTAGAACGTATAGCGTAAATACCGAGAGTATATCAAACAGTTGATGGAATGTGAAACGCGACCTCGTGCTTGGATGCTTAAGTGCGGGTGATAAAAAATGATTTTCTTATTAAACATGACGAAAGATAACGTCGGATCTTAAGGACAAACAAAAATACAATAGACTCCAAATTCTCTCGTGCACTAAATTCCCTTTAATGGGTGAGCGGTGTATTGCGTCGCGTTGTGTAAAGCGTTAGGCTTGGATATTCATTCCAACGAACAACGGAGGAGAACGATGGATCTAGAGGTGCCGGCCTCGAGCATAAAGGATGTTTTTTTTCTTTGAAAGGTACCAACGCAGGTCCTTAAATGCCTCGGTTTCAACGTGCTCGTCCGATCGGGCCGAGCGAACGAAAAAAGTTGGACGAAGGAGCTAAGGTGGAACAGAATAAAGCAAAAGAACGAGACTGTCAATGTATGATTGCTCTATCTCTTTATTTATAATAAAATATGTAAGGTATAAGAAACATCTCTCAGATGGAAAGGAGCTGGAATGTACATGTTTACGTGTGCACTTGTACGCCCGCGCGTGCGCGTGTGTACAAATAACGCGTTCGTAGAAAAAGAAAATTTTTTTGAAACTTAACACGTTTCTTATTAATGTGTCTCAACATATATATATATAGTTGTTCAACTAGAAAAGAGGTAGTTGTTTCAACCTGTATTCTATGACTTTATATCTTAATAATCCGACAAGTTAACAATAGCGAAGATTTATATTAATTCTGAAAAACTTACTAGAGATTGTAGATTGTACTAGATGTCGTTACTAAGTTTAAAAAAGTAGTTCATAATTATATAAATAATCAAAATAATTGCTGTATCATCATCGTCATCATTGTTATTGACGTCGTCGTCGTCGTCTTTAGTCCATCTTTAAATCCAAAAAATCTCCAAAAAATCTGTAGTTCTTCGTTAGTAAAGTATTGAAGAAACTGTAAGATATTATTTGATATGATAATGATAGTGTATCCATAAAAATAATTTAATATTCTTGAAAATAAAAAGTAATTATTTTATAAAAGAAAAATTAAATATACAAAATTTTGATTATTCGATTAAGAAACGATTTTTTTACAATACATTGACATTTCTTTACATAAACATTTTGTTATAAAACTATATTGTAAATAAAAAATGATAAAATGTAGAATTATTAATATTTATTTTATTATTCATATCAAATATTATATTGTAAATCATATATGAATTTTATGAAATTTTAATTCGATCATCTTAAAAAATTTGTTCATCTTATTGAAAAAAATGCAAATATAATTTAAATTCTGAATATAGTTTAATTAAAATTTCTTATCGAATAAACATTGTTTTTTAATTTATCAATTTAAGTGAATAATCGTAGTATTATATTTCTTTATTACAACTGTTATTTAATCTGGTTTATATTTATTTTTGTAAATTTTATAAAAGTTAAGTTTAATCCATATAAAAGTTTGCTAATTTATGGATATTTTTCACTATGAGTTTGTTTATGCTAGACTAAACATTCATTTAACAAAATTAGTTTTTTACTTAAGCGAAGATTAATTAAAATATTAAGCAGTATCTATTCAAATAAATAATGAGTTGCGTTAATAACTTATCGAATTAAATATGCTGAATTTAATACATACAACATTTTCATAGATACAACATTTTGAAAAATTTATATACGGATATGTATAGATTTTGAAATTAGTAAATGATATAAAAAAATAAAATACTTTAAAAATCTTTAAGGGTATGATTTTATTAGATATTTGATAAGTATTTAATTTTCGATGTTTTTATTATACTGCTTTTATTGCATGAAAAATATCTTCACATAGACGAACGTATTATATCGTCAAATATAAAAAGAAAAATATACAAAGTGCAAAAACACATATTCCACAAATATTCTATATTATTAATCGGAACATGTACAACATAAAATTTATACTGAAAATAAAGCCAAAAATATTTGATAAGCGCATGAAACTAATAGTTGAAATATCGTTCTGCCAACGATTGTGAAAAAACGTTAATTCATTGAAAAATCGTATAAGTATTATTAAAAGAAGATTTAATCAATTGTTCCCCTCTAATACAGCTGTTGCATAAAGTGAACATCTAGTTCAAAATATCACGGGGAGGATGTGCATCGAGCGGCGTGTAATGCTTAACGTCGATCATGATCCTTAAACAACTAAGAACACTTCTTGCGATATTCAAAATCACTTAGTGGCATCGCTATTAATCATCTGGATCGCAATTAAGTGCTACACATAGTTTTTCGACGTGGCCGGCGACGCACTGTAAACAATATTCAAGGTAATGACACGTCAGCCACGATCGAAACGTTAACGTGTTAGCGCGGTTCACAAGGCCGCCGATTATCGCACTTGTTTCGGCAAGCGGATATTAACCCTCGGACCGGTTTTGTCGCTATAAACTTCTGCGACCCGCTGCAGATATTATCATTTATTTCATCTTTGATCTTCGTAAACTCATCTTATTCGTCAACAATCGGCATCTTTACAACCGATTATTTGCAGCACTTACGCGTATTCGGTGTATACGCCTATCATTGTGTAACGTCTACGTAGTTACGAGTGTTTTGCCTTTTCATGACACAACGTCGAAGTTTTATTTTTATACGGATTATTGATTAGTACTAGGAAACTGTTACACGGTATTTTCATTTTATTTGTTTCTGTTGCACCATGCGGATATTTTATTACTTATTTTATATTTTTTATTTTCAATTTCAAGGATTCTTTAAAATGTCCAGGAAAAAGCGATAACTGAGAAGGTGTTTAACATCGGTACTATATTTTTATTTACGATAATAAACGTTAACTACTATTTAGATAATGATGCGGAATTTAAATATTGAAATAAGCGTTACATAATAATCGGTATAAGTTATAATAAACGTACAAAGTTTGTAAGTTGCCTTGAACTTTTCTGCTTTGTATTCCGTAGTCTAAGTTCTTAAATAGTGTAAGTAAAAAATAATAAAGCAAAATACTTAAATAATTAAATATTTAAGTATCTACAGTAGTACAATAAACTGTCGTTCTTACGCATTACTTTTTAATATAAAAAGTTATTAAGAGAAAATCTAGTTTTTATGATTTGCTCGTCTAATGATTTTGAAAAAATCATGGTGGAATCATTTTGAAAAACATTATGGTAGATTACAAAGTAATTCGATAGACCAAATGTCTGCGGATCTTGACAAAAAGTAAAAAATAAGAAAAGGCAGTTTTTAGTTGAATCTGTCTTTGTAGTTACAAGTTGACTTAAATATCGAGTAGGATGTTGAGTTTATTTTGTTATTCGAATTTT
Source organism: Dolichoris vasculosae (assembly GCA_018907195.1). Lineage (NCBI taxonomy): Eukaryota > Metazoa > Arthropoda > Insecta > Hymenoptera > Agaonidae > Dolichoris > Dolichoris vasculosae. Next base: position 7,334,278 of record JACCHY010000010.1, on the reverse strand, counting down.
TATTTAAGAGTCAATAAAGCATTGAAAATACAAATATCTATATTATAGATGTCCTTCCGCGTATATTAGTCATTGGCAATAATTGGCGGTTGTGTCCGAAGAGCAAATTAACGGCGTAGCCGGACTATTTGGATCATGAGTGCAGATTCTTTTTTCCTCTTTGAATGAATGTAAATTGTTATAAGTTGGTGACATTAATTAGATATAATAGTCTTTGGAGGAGTTATCGAGTATGATATTCATGGATTTAGGTGGTGGGAGGATGAAAAGAGGGTAAGAACCTTGATGGTAAAATAAATCGTTTATTTCTGAGGCACCCTTGACGTTGGCTCGATAAATATTTCTTTGCGCTAGTTACTAGAACCATAATTCTTTCTATCTCATGAATGTTGGGAACAAGTACGCGGGAGCGTACGATACAGGCTTACGAGCGAGCTTTTACCTGTGCGGGGTCGAGTCGTTTATGTCGAAATTTACGCGGAATCTCTTAGCTCGATGTAGCAATAGAATCAGCAAACGCTCGTTTATCGATTGCGCTCTTTTCTTTCTTGAGGAAAAATATATTCACCTAATCTATAGTTAAAAAAAAGATAGTTAAAAGCTCGTCGTTGGAAAATGTTGAATCTCGAGGGTTGTGGCGCGTATTGAACGAAGAGTATTTGGAAAACGCATAGGAGTTTCGTATACACCAGGGCTCAGAATAAATAATCTAAAAAGAACACCTTTTTTAATTTTGTGTTGTAAATAGTAATGCTTCAATTTATATCATATTTAATAATATAATTATGTTAATACTAATATTATTTGTATATTATATGTTATACATAATAGTATTTTTATCATATATTTTTTACTCTAATTTATTATTCTGGATGTTTTGAAATACGTATCTAATGCTTAGTGAAAAATAATTAAATCATTTAACAATCTATAATTTTAATCGTTTCATGATACTTATAATATATAATTTATAATTTATAATTGTAAATTGAGTAGGATTTTATTGTTTTTATGTATCATTTATTATTTATTTGAGGATTCAAAATGAATAAAATCTTGCATTATTAAAATAATGTCTATTATTAAAAAATGTAATAAAATTAAAATAAAATTCAAGGTTAAATGTACCATTCACTCATACGACGCTTATATTTATATTCTTACTATTTTCTTTATATCTTGTTTTTTTAAACTTATGTTTTAGCTTAGGAGTAAATACCATAAAAAGCATTGGTCAGAATTTACAAATATTTAGATTCATGTTTGTATTAATATCGCTTATATTAAAAAAGTATGTTATATTTTCCATATTGACTATTATTAAAAATAAATTGTATGCGCAATTCCAAAAATTAAATGAATTAACAAATTTTAATTTTTAATTTGTCACTTGATAATAAATAATTAAATTATTTTTATAGAATATCAATTAATCAAAAATTTAAAGTTAATCTTTATTTTCGACGACGATTTATAATTCAATTTTAATAACTTAAAAATGTAATTATGAACTTTAAAAACTTAGACAAGATATTTTTACTAAATTATATTGTAAGTATATAGGGTTAACGAAATAACTACACATTTTAATCAAAACAAATCTAATTAAGTGTTACAGACGGGTCAGAGATAAAAAATTGTATAGCAAAAACATAGAAGGACTTGAATTAGTAAGCAAGTAACACGATACGCTTGATACACTGCTTTAGGCCGTGTCGAACAGACGTTCGTGTATATTAGTGCGCACGAATAGTTTCGTATGCATACAGAAGAGTATAAGTTTCATAATAAATTTAGATACGAATAAAGCTACGTTATTAATTTGCATTAGCAAACTGTGAGATTACATATGCTTACAAAAATGATTCGTAAGTGAACGTAATTATAAGCGAATCATACCCTGGAGTTCTTAAGTTAATTAAAATTGGCTTTCCACTTATTCTTATAATAGAAATTATATATTATTTTTGACAGATATTGAATATTTGTATAAACGTATGTAATTTTTTATTTATTAAAAGCATAAGAGTTTTATTTAGAAATTTATTACGTAACGATCTTATTATAAATTGGATTTAAATAAGTAAGTAACTAACTTTCACTAAAAATTCGATTTTGTACATAAAATAAATGATTTTTATTTCAATAGTAATAACCTAACTCATACAATTTTCTTCAATAATATCTGACTTTGCAATAAATTTAAGTATAGTTTTGCATAAGTAACAAAATATATTTAAACTTCTGCGTATAGAAAAATTAGATTCTGTATATTTATATATTTTAAGAAATCTAGTAATATATTATACAATTAAAATTATACTTATCGATAATACGTAATATTAATTTAACATTATATTAAAATTTTACCACTGAACAACCACAATTTTATAATCTCGCCAAAAATAAAAAGTAAAGTATTATAAACGGCAATATAATTTATAACCGTGTAAAACGAATCAAACAGAGTTCGTAATAAAAATACTCGCAATTGTTAGAGATCAATAGATCTTTTGTCATTTATCCAGTAAACGAAATAATTTTCGAGCAAAGTTTTAAGCTTTTAAACAAAAATGAAAAATAGAAAAATATCGATATTATATTTATAGATACTTCACGGACGCGCAACAAAATTGTTATGCAATTAAGCAAGTGTACGCATGCGCAATAGTGCTAGAGCGACTTACAGTGCTTATAAAAGGCGAGTTTACTGCAGGGCGCGTAAAGACGAGCTTTATTATTTCTAGGAAGGAAGTTTAATTTCATCTGTCATGTGAGACTGTAAGAACTTCCTCCTTTTCGTCACGTAAAAAGTTTACAAGTCTTACTAGAATATCAACTAGACTCCATATGATTAATAAATAGAACATTAGTATTTTTTGGAGTTATTTCTATTCGTTTTATTCACTCGTTTCCGTAATATATTTAAAGTCGAATTAGTAGTTTTGGAAAGTGCACAGATGTTGATGTTTTTTCTTTTAATGACTTCAGTTTTTCTTTATTCAATTTTAGAAATTAATTTATTTAAATTGTCTCAGTTTGTTTGTCAAAAAGTAGAATATAAACAATAATTTTTCGAATACATTTATTTTTATCTGTATAATATCTACGAATAATTATTCTTTCATTTTTTCAATTTGCGCAAGGTAATAACATTATATCAATTAATTGTAAAAAATCATATTTAATATTTATATTATGTAATTATTAACAAATAAGGATAATTTAAACTTGTTTTTATATTTTACATAAATAAATGAATATAAATAATAATTTTTTGATCGATAATAATTCAATACTCTGAAACATTTTTAAATAAACTATTTTGTATAAAATACTATTGTTTTTTCCTTTTCTCTATTTTTATTACCATGGCTTATCTATAAGTATGTTTTAAGTGTCAGAAATGTACCTAAACACGTCACTAATAGAATTCTGGTTTATTCTGTTTGAATAAAAATGTTTGAAGTTTATTAGCTTTTTTAGGAAAAGAATAAAATAACCTGTAGTACTTCAATTATACATTATTAATAAAAACATCGATTACGTTGTTACGGGTACTCATTAGTTAGATTTACGGTTATAAGTATGCATAGGATACTGTTTTATCATTCGTAGATATAAAATATTGTCAAGCTCTTTAATAAAAATGATATATCCATTCTTGCAACTGACCACAAGTTTTGTAATACAAATTTCTGTTACGATATATTTTACGTAAAATAAAACTAATCAAAAATTTATCCGCATCTAACTTAGGTTTAAAAGCTGTGTCCAATTTAAAAAGTGTGCAAATTACCGATTTTTTCTTTTTATTTGTTAAACAATAATAAAATGAATTAGATGGTTACATCGAGGAGGGAAGCAGGTCTTTTTCCGTTATTTAATCGAGAAACCGTACAAGATAATAAATTACAACGATGCGCGTATTCTGCATGGTTAATCTTCAAACGAGGAAAAAATCGGTCTTTGCAACGAGCACGTTGAAACAAGAGGAACAAGAAAGCGGCAGTTCTTCAAACCCATCGTGTGCTATCGTTTATCGCGCGAGACGCGGCACCACACACGCACAACTGGTGACGGTGTGAAAAAGGCGAGATCCCCCTTTCTCTTCCTTACTAAGCGCGCATGCGTGATTTACGTTTTCACTGGCAAGCACACGATCCCGAAAGGGAGTGGGAGAGGGAGAGGGAGAAAGAGAGCACGATACAGGAGAGAGGAACGGAATGCGCTTGTTCAGGTTGATGTTGCATGTGTTGCTTGTAATATTCAGCAACGATCCAGCAAAGGAGGAAGAAGTCGATTTCGAGTTGTATAAGGCGCTACTTGTCTCATGGGCTGCAATATTAAAGATAAATAAACGTTGAGGCTATGACATTGTGAAAAAAGCAACTACTTGTAATTTCTTAATCGAGCCGGTTTTATTCCCCGTTTTCTACGAAACCGTTTTATCGCTATCCAGTGCCGATGTACGCTAGCAACAAGTTTTTATCTATTGCCCATAACCGTACTTCACTCATTAAAATTTTAATTAAATTTTAGAATAAATGTAAAACTATGATCAAATTAAATTACATAAAATTATTTTATCTTGGAACTATCGAACCTCTTATGGACCTATAAATTTGAATCGTAGTTTGTAATTAATAACGTACGATTACATCGGAATGCGCTTTTTACATTTTTTCTAAATACCTAAACGATCAATTGATACAAGTATTTGATGATTGCATATTTTAACTTATTTCTATTAAACATGGCTACTTGGAATAATAATATACCATCTGCTTCTGGGTCCCGTTTATAAAATAATCGAATAAGATGTTGCTTTCGTACAATCTTTTCACTTGGATACATTTATAAGTTTCACCTCGTCGCCCGTGAATCCACGCCATCGTTTTGAATTATACAAATATGGTGTTTAGAAGGTGCGATGACGCTGTTGCTCATAGACTCGGAATAGGTACGCGTTCTGTTTGGGTTGGATCGACTCAAATTCTCGAGTCTGGTGAAATCTGGGATTTTTAACTTCGCACGCGTGCTCGTCGTATGCAAGCGCCCGAGAATCTCTTTCTAATTGGTTACGCGGAATTTCCGGCTGACGCTTCTTGCATGTAGGTGCAAACGGCTCTTCTCTATGCGTTTTTTATGTGCAGAAGCTATACGTTTTACGGTGTATAGCTGTCGAGGAAGGAAGCGTACTCGCGGAATAAGTAAAACCGAAGATAAGACGAGCTGAAAAGGGGGGAATAGGAGTTGCGGAATACACGGGTCAAGAAATCAGCTTTTTTTTTTCCTAAATAATGGACTTCGCTTTTGAAGTAAGCTTTTCGAGATCGTATTTGAAAAGAATCGTATCTTATGAGCATCATAAGCGACGCAAGGACTGTCGTCGGTTGGGAACAGTGCTTTTATCCTTTCTCCCGAGTACCACATTCGAATTCACGCAATGTTAACGCCGTAAGATACTTTAGCTACCGACATACTGTCGCTTTTCGAGTCGACTGTTAATGTAAACATCCGATCAAATCAATTAATACTGCTGCCGATCGTTATAGTTATCGTCTCGATGCATAATTTAATGCATTTTTTTATCTTCGATGAAACAATGAGTCTAATTGGACTGTTTACTTTGAGAATACGTCGAAGTTCATTCGGTTCGGAAACCAGAGTATATTTTTGCATTTGCGTTTTAATGTGTAGAGCATCGATGAAATAACAACTCGCGACTTGGCCCAATACAATAAATTTATTAAATTAAATCATCAAACTGTGAGCAAAATTGAAAATGCAATCGGTAACTTCTCAATGTTATAAAATAATCGGATCTCGGTATTGATACAATGAACTTATTGAAAAACAAGACCCACTGACACACTTACGTTTGAATAAAGTACGATAACGACGACGAGTAAAGCAGTGTCACAATAACTTGCAACAAACCGATAAACGGCAAAATTCATTCGCTCGATATTTCAAAAGCTTTCAACTTCTAACTAAAACAGTAAGTGCCATTATTATCATATGCTGCACATATTAGCATAGGCCATACTTATAAATAATCAATACAGCCGACAACTTTATAAATATGTACTTTACAATTTGAATAGTTGCATTTCATTAAAAATCAAAAAGTTCTAGAATATAAAAAAAACCTATTTAAAGGCGACTATAATTATATTTCCGGAAAAATAGTTTGTGATTTTGGGACAGTTCGTTTTCAGTAAATGTATAAATTGTACAATGAAACTACGAATGTTATGATTTAAGATGTCTTAATATCTAAAAATTCACGTAAGTTTCACCGATTATTTTGGTAAAGTCCGAGATAAAGAAGATTCGTGAACTCGAATCAACGTTTCAGTGGTGCTACTCAATTTTCAAATAAGCCAGCGTTACACTGATCTAGCTTCTCGGATCCGCCTTTCATTACTCAAACGTCAGTACACACTTTTTGATGTCGAACTTCTCGTAATAACACCTCCGCGCCCTTTTTCATGGCTGGCGGAAGCGTCTTTATTCGAGGAGTTTATTGAGTATTCGATGATGTATCGGCAGTGGAAATCCGAACTCGGAGATACAAATTTTTTTACGAGTGCATTAATATACTGCGATAAAATATCTCGACTCTTCGTCTAAATAAAATAAGGGTCCAAAGAATCGAAGTCATAGTTTAGATAATATCAAAAATACTTCAAGATGTGTCACAAGAATAGAACTTCGAGCTATCCATTCTAAATAATTAGTTTAAATAGGCAGAACTTAAGTAATATTTTAATTTGATACTTAATATAGTTAGCGTTATTAATTTTTTGTTTATTGAATTTTGAATATTTATTTGAAATTAAATTGTTGTTAAACTTGAGTTATACGTATTAAATTACTTTATTTAATCTTATGAATAATTATATTTGCAATATTTCCACATATTATTCGTAATAATTTTTTCAAATTTTTTAAACGTTAGTATACCTGTAATATATCTAATTATATAATAATTTTATTGAGTGATCTAATCGACATTTGAAAAAAAATGACTCCATCTGTACGAGAATAAAGTTTAATAATTTATTAAATGTCTTTTTAATTATCTCATAAAATATGTTTATAACAATTAATATGGCCTGTAAAATAGTTTGTTTAAAAAAAGATTTTTTAAATGGTACATCTAGTAATTTATCAAAAACAAATAAGACAATAAATTTTGTTTAAATGTTAAAATTATATTTTAATGGATTATTGAATGGTGCATTTAAGTGAATGTAACTTGGCGTTCAGCATTGTTACATGTTAAAAAGACAAAAAGAGTAGGAGTCGATTTAAATAAGTCCGTTATCAATACCCGTCAGAAAGTACGTTGCCTACTACTTACCCCGTATCTTACGTACAATCAATATCTAAGCAGACCCATCCTAAAAATCCAAGCTAAAAGACCTTGTCTTTCGATCTTTTACCTTATCTTACCTTATTTTTTCTTTTATCGCAATAGTCTAATGTAAAAAAGAAAAGATAATTTTTTAACGACAAATACAACAAAAATAATTATGATAACGATATTTACAATAATACCTGTAATTTTTTATAAATAAATATTTAATTTTAATTGTGATCAAATGATATCATAAATACTATAAAATTAGTAATTTAATTGCGTAATAATAAAAAGTAAACAAGAAATGAAACAATTTTTTATTTTCTTTGAAATCGACCATGCGGTGCAATTTTAATCACTACATATATAGTACAAACCAAACTTAATTATAAATATTTGATTAACTAATGCATATGAATTTATGAACACTTAAATTGTAATGTTTATGAAAATTATAAAATTTTTTTAAACAAATAAAAATTTTTAAAGTTTCTCTATTTTACTTACAACATTGTTGTAAGAAAAAAATTAAATCCTACAAACTCTTTAGGCTTTTTCGTTTAGAATCCTTTACTGTGAATTTGAAATTATACACCGAATGGATTATAATTTCTTATATATTGAATACTTTACAATATTGACAAATATAATCATTTGAAACTTAGTCATTAACCAGTGAATATTATTTATATTCGAGGTGCCATTGATATATGTCTTGTCATGAAATAAGATTGATACATATTTTAACGTACGGTTTCATGTCGTCAGTGTTGCAACCTTCAAAGGATGTGTATAAAAGAAAAGGGGGAGGGAGAGAGAGCGAGAGAGAGAGAGATGACGGCGAAAGTTATACATCAGTGATAATAAAACTGTCCTGTGCATGAATCGTCGAAGGCTTGGACCCTATCATACGCATTTTCTCTCTTGTGCTTTGGGTAACGGAACAGGAAGCGCAACTGCGAAATAGTTGTGTAAGGGAAGGTCGGAAAAGATTTTTTAAAAGTGGAAAAAAAAGAGTGCGTGAGCGAGAGAGAAAGAGATGAAGCGATGCTGCAAAGAGTAACGAGGAGGAGAGCTTTATGGCCAATTGTCCGAAGCGCCAGTTAGGGGTTGAAGCTGGAATTTAAATTTTAATCTTTCTTTCTTTTTCTCTGTGTGTGTTTTTTCCACCTTCCGACCGATTCCCTTACCCCTTAATTCGTCTATAAATCTCGAGTTTTTACGTTTGTTATGCTCTTCATTATACTTCTTTCTTTTTTTTTTTCCTTACTTTGTTTTTTTCATATACTATTTTTCTTCGTTTTTTTATACGAAATACGAATTTTGCACTTTTCATACATTATTCATTAAGAGTGTTCAGTAATTATAATATAACGACCTACGTAACGATTTGTAATTATATTTACGTTCTTTTTGCAATATATGTATATTACTAAATAGAGTTTTTGTTTTACAGGTAGTTCTAATGGTTAAGCTAAAATTATTGAGTCATTATGTTATATGGAAAATTGTAAAACAGATAAGTTTAAGTATCTTTCTTAAGCGAATACAAAATTTTTATTTTTATATATTTGAAAATCATATGATTTTTATATTTTATGAAAAGTTTTATAAATTTTTCATTAAATCATTAATTTTAAAGAATAATTTTATAATAATTATTCAATATTACTCTATGAATTGCTTTATAAAATTCTATTCTTGTGAAAAATTATATTTGGTACTGAGATAATAAGACAATATCAATGGTTAGTTTTGTTTACAAATTGATCATGTTTCCTAGTTGTATAGTACCTATAAATTAATCTAATATTTATTTGATATTTATAAATTTTATTTGAGTAGAAAATTAATCTTTTAAGGAATTTAAATTAAGTTTCTTTAATAAATATGTAATTTATATCATATACTGTAAGCGATCATTTTAATTCCTTTTTTAAATATAAAATATATTTAAATTTTTTTTTTTATAATTTTCTTTAAAAAACCATTTTTAAAAATCTAAATTCTAATAAAATATATATTAAAATGTGAAATTTAAAATATTTCTCTATAGCATTAAAAAATTAAAGGTTGTAAATAAAACTATGAATAGTAATTTATAATTGTGCGACATATAATTGTATATGTTATTCAATAAACATCCAATTTATATTTCTCAGAAATCGCACCATTCACTTCTAAAACATTCATTATAGACACTAGTTAAAAAGCGTTGAAGAAATATCTACAAAAATAATTGTATAATAAAAAAATAATTTTATCGAAGTATTATATACCAGAAAAATATTTTCACTTACGAGCAGTATAAAAAGAATATATAAGACATAATGTTTGTTAATTAAAATAATTATTTATTTCGTTTTTAATCATAAACTGTTGTACATATTTTTGAAATTAAAAATATTATGTAATAGTTAAGACAGAACTATGTTTTGAACTAAATATAATTATTATCGCTGTTGAATTACATTGTTCATAAATAGTGACGAATAATTAATGAAGTGTGATACAAATTTTTAATTCATATCTCTGACGCTAAGTGATACTTTATTCAAATCGAATGCACAGATAATTTATCTTATTGAACACTGAATCACTGTCGACTTAAAATGGATTTTTTGATATCAAATTTCATAAGTGTAAATCAGTTTTAAATTATATGAATAATAATTTTAGTCATGTAAATAAGTCTTAATAACTTTTGTATTATTGAGAATCTTCTTAATCTAAACGATTGAAAACCAACGGAAACTTTGTAACTTCCCAGTCTTGCTTCTACACGAATTCCTCAAATCGATACTTTCGTCTCAACTACAGTGACTCTTCCTCCCACCTCAATTCTCTAACTCACTCTTTCTCTCTTTCTCTTCTTCCCTCTGACTGCACAACTTCCTCTCTCTCTCTCTCTCTCTCTCTCTCTCTCTCTCTCTCTCTCTCTCTCTCTCTCTCTCTCTCTCTCTCTCTCTCTCACCTAAGTACAACATATTCCGAACAAAGCAGCTCAGCGACTCTCAAATCGGGTAAACTTGTTCGTCGAGGGAATATATTTGTAGTTGAAAGTTAAGAATGTTAACCTGAACACTGATTTATCGTGCGTTCGCAAGTTCTTTGGTACTCTTTTTTTTTTTTAATTTTCACTCGAATAAATCTTTTTTTAAAAACCATATTAGCATTGTGACGACAATGTACGCATATATGTTAATACTTTTTTCATTGCAAATAGATATTGTACAAAGAATATAAGTTAAGCGGAAAGAAAACTATTCTCTAAGTGATAATTTAATTTTGCAAAATTTTTATTTTGGATTAATAATATAAGTATTTTTAATATATCTTTTCTAATGGATTAAAAACTCGCGAAATATTGATGCCTAGGTTTCAAACTTGTATTCGATAAATATAAAAAAATTAAAAATCTAAGATTACATTATTTTCAAATTAAAAATCAGTTCTTCTAAACAGTTTCTATTCAACTGTACAACGTAAATAAATCGTAGTAGTATGGATAATTTAATTATAAAACATGAGTGAGAACATCCGTTATTAATCGTAAAAACGAACTTATATAACGCTATCAGCACTTTTGTCTTCAGAATTTTCGCCTTAAATAAGAAGATAAAAAAACCGATGAAGAAGAGATGGTGACGAAAGATGGTGACGAAAGACGGCGATGACGATGGCAGCCGCAGCAAGACAATGAAAGCCGATAGAGTTCGAGGTGTACTCGAGAGAAATGTAGAAGTCGGTCACTGTAAAATACCGATCAAATGACAAGATAAAAAGAATGAATTTGAAAATGCCACTTTCGTTTAAGGATAAATTAGAGAAGGTTTTACTTAATTATTCTTTGTCGAAGGTGCGAGGAGGAAAAATTAACGTATATGGTGAATCAAAACTTTCAGTGTATTCAAAAGTATATGGTGGTATTCGAATAATGATAGTATATCTTGTAATAATATATCAATTATAAAATTTAAAGTGTTTATTTTTATTTATAGCTTTAAAAAAAATTTTATTAAATAAAAAATTAAATTTTTTTTATATTATATATTCTTTTAATTCGAAAATTAACCAATTTACGTAACTAACAATTATAAAATTAATGTTCTAAAAATTTTCATATAAAATATTACGTATCTATTGTAAGCATCGAATTTAAATATAATTAATGTAACATAAGTAATTAAAATTATTTGAATGACTGAATGTTTTCATTGAAAGAAACCGAGATGTTTGATTTTCGTTCAAACTGCTCTAAAAGTTAGACTACATTATGTAACATTATGTAGTATATCGTTTTCGTTGATAAGTAAAAGTCATAATTTTTAATCGACAGTTATTGATATTTATTTCAATAGTTCATTTTAACACATGTAAAAATATTTGTGTTATTTTTTAATCTTTTTTATGACAAGTCATTTGATTAGTTTATTCATTTACACGTAATATCAATATACGTCTGTATTACGACAGGTTAATTCAATATGACAACCCGATGTCTAAATCATTCGAATCTTTAATGTTTTGTAAGGAACAAACTGTTAATTTCATTAGTTAAAGAGCTTTTTAAATTAAATAAGCTATACATTTTATAGTTTATTCTTTATCTATAATAAAATACACTGCTTGTTAATTCAATCAGTACCTATAGCGTAAGTTTGTAAATTTCAAATTTGCGTTGTACTAATTCAGGATCAAAGATTTTTGTTCCTTCGAGTAGGATATATTTTTTTCTTTATTATATTAATAATTTGTCTACAGGGTTTTTTGGTCTTAAGGTTTTGTAATAATTGTCGCAATAGTGACAATTACCATCAAAGTTGTGGAAAATGTGGCTTTCAACCTGACAGGTGGAATCGATAATTTTTGCTGCGTTTCCGACGTCTTTTTTCATTTCTTCAACGAATAGTTCTAGGTTTTCGCATGCATATAAATTATAGAAAAAGAATATTTGTCCATTTTATTTTCAATAAAATCGTATTGTTGATATATTACTTCTATATTGATACAAGCTTGTATTTTCCAATCAAATGAAATTACGTAAATTTCACCTTTTTATTTTTACAGCTAGTGTTTCAAGTGTTATTGAATGAATTTGAATGTCGCCAATCAAACGACTTATCTATTCCATAGATTTTTTTGTTGTGATTGTTAAATCAAGCATGATCTTTATATAATTTTGTATGATAATACAGGATTATTGTAGATTATTAAATTAATGAATTTTTAATAAATCGCCTGTCATGGAGTAATTATGTAACGAAGTTTCCAATGAATTAATGACACATGTCGTTTCCTCTTTTAAGTAGAATACTTTTTTATTTTTGACAAACTAGTATTATCACTGACTATTAAATAAAAAAAGAATTCTGATAATTTAACTGTTCATTGTAGGCTTCCTTAGAGGTTATTAAATTTATTTTCGGTAAATAAATATTTTCTGAATGATTTTTATGGGCTGTATTTTGATTTATAATTTGATTTCAATTAACGAATATGCTCTTAAGTTCTCAATAATATCTTCAGCATAAATTATTTTATTAAATATTTTAAACCTTTTTATGCTTTTCAGACACATTAAGAGCAAATTTTAAAAAGACTTAATCGTACAATATAATTTACTCAAACAATGAGAATTTTAAGCTTGATTGTATTAAAATTCTAAATATGGTTAAACTACTTTTAAATTATTAAAAAATAAATAAATAAAATAAAATGAATAATTGCAGAAAATATTGGAATCATTAACTGCATTATCGGTATAATCATTTTTTTTGGATATACGACAGATTAATTAATAAATAGAATCCGCTAATTGGCGATGCGACATATATATTCACTTTAAGCGAAACATTCCAGTTATCTTACTACACATCATTTGCACAATTTCACAGGTGAAGCAAATGTTTGTAAAAAAAAAAATTCTGTTTACATGAGCATATGTGTAAGTGTTTCTTCTAGGTGTATATATACTACAAATATAAGACTACGAAATTTTTGTATATAGTACATAACAAATTAGATATAATTTATAATTTGTATGATTTTTTATAATTATAATTTATATATTTAAAATTTACTTTATTTAAAATGTAATCACTTGTTTATTTATTTTTAATTAATTACTGAATACATTTATATTACAGTTTCTTATACTTAATCATTGTAATTTATCAATTAATAAATTTGTAATAGATTTAATTTCATTTTTATAGTATAAAATGTCAAGGGTATATGTAATAAAGATTGTTAAAAATGAAAAAGAAGTCTACACTCATTCCATTTCATTATTTAAATGTAAGGTATACAATATTATTATTATAATGTTTAGAAAGACTATAAAAGGAACAGTAATCTTTTTAAATTAAACTATTATTTTACAAATAAAATCAATAAACTACATATCATTTTTAGCTATTTAAATGATACATCATAATTTGACACTTGATGAAATTTTGATATGATTACTACATGTGGCTTTTTAAAGTTAGCAAGTTTTTTTATGAATTGCCAAATATTGAATATATATTACAACGAGATTTTTCATACAAAGATGCAGTGGAATTAAAGAAAAATAAACATAAGGTCGATCTATCGAAATGGTAATTTTTATAAAAAGGAATTAATTGCAGTCGTCAATATATTATACTCTATCCATATAATGACAAGTTCACATAAAGCAGCAGAAACATTTTGTAGACTCATTTTTATTTCTTGACAGTGGGATCTTGGAAGATTTGAATTTTACATTTGCATGCATGTACACGTATGTTATAATACATTCGTGTGCATAACCGCGAGGTTTTATCATATCCCGAGGGAATATCGTTTTAACTTTTGCATCGCTGAAACGCTACTTTTTCTTTTTAGCTTTTATACTTTTAAATAAGTTTATGTTTTGTAATACTATGAACAGGTTTTACCATTTTCATCAATTTTTACAATTTACGTAAATATTATCTTCAGTTTTAAAAATACATTTAAAATCAATTTATAATGATTATATATCTTTTTATAAATTAATTAATAAAGAAACTACTTAGAAATATTCATTATAATTACTATAAAATTACACATTTAAATACGCGATCAGAATAGGTTTTTTATTTTGATATAACTATTATGATATTAAAAAAATAAATTTTAAATTTTATTCAATTATAAAAGAAGAAAAACTAAGAAAAATTATTTTTAATAATAAATTTTATATTTTTTATTTTAATTAAAGTTTCATATAATAAAAAGAAATTGAAATGCAATATAATTATTATGAAACACCTTTATTTCTTATAATATTTCATTGATGCATTTGCGAAATTAAAAGACGTCTTTTCATAATTGCAGTCTCTTAATCAATATCTTTTAATTAAACACAATAAATAAAAGTGTAATAAAAAGATTAATTATAAAAAAGAAAAATTAATTTTTAAATCTAATTTACAAATATCTGTTTTAATGTGTATCAATCATGACAATATATTTTAACGTATAATTAAAAATTTAATTTCTACTATTTGCTAATTATTTTTTTAAAGCTTTTATCTATAGTGATACTTTTATGTTAATATCATTACAATTTATTTAAAATTTTTACTATCGATATGCTCTTCGTCATTTTTTAACAAAATTTGTAGGCTCCTTTAATTTTAGTAGTATTATACTATTTGGTGGAATAAAATAGGAAGTAAAAAATTATATACTGCATAGCTTGCTTATATAAAAAATAAAAATCATACGCACACTAAGTTACAAAATAAAATTCACAGGAAAACTATTCAGAGCGATATGCGAAAATTAAAATAGCAAGGATAAAATTAGTGTTGCATTATAAAACGGTAGAAACAAAAAGCAATAAATGACAAGAGAGACAGAAGATAGACAAAGAAACGTATCTTTATTGTCTAAACATACGCATTTTATATAGAAACATTAAACAAAGCCATATTAAAGCAATATTAAATATTAAAATTTTAAATAATTATAATTATTCTTTTAATTAATTTAGAAAAACATTAAATGAAATTCTCAAAGTGAAAGAAAATGATTAGCAGTAAAATCAAATCGTCTTAAAAGCCATAATATTTGTTACGGCTTAATTAACAAAGTCAAGCGTATTTATTAAAAATAAAAATCGGTTGTTCATAAAAATATTAATTTAAGGTTCTTTTTTATATGGTATGAATTATATTCGCATTCATAAGTTTATTTTATATGTGCACTTAATTAAATACGAATACATAAAAGCAAAATGTTAAGAATTGGTATAGAATATAATTTTTGTCAAAGAAATCTACCGATAAGAGATTTTAGGTAATTGAACCTAATGTAAGCATATTAATGTAGATTTATAATTGTGTATAGCTTAGAAAAATAATTCCTGTTTATAAGCCAAGAAAGATTTTGTCAAAAAATCCATTTCTACATTTTTTTAAAAATCATTATATTGATTAATAAATTTTTATATTTTTTTTATAAGTATTTTTAGTATCCTTCATTTAATTATTATTTGTACGTGATACTTTTTAAAAGATTTGAAAAAAAATATCTTAAAGTATCGTTATCGTCGTTCTAAATATTGTCATGGTTGAATTTTGTTTCAGAATTCTTAATATGAATAGAAATATAGGATCACAATAAACTTTTATGGTATATTTAAACTTATAAATATGAGAATAAATGACTTATTTTAGGTTTTTTAGAAAATAAATAAGTATTAAGAGCACAGAGAGCAAGAAAATAAATAACTCTTAGGTAATGACATTAGGCGGCAAATAAATGAGATAAAGAACAAATTTAGAAGATTTTATCATCATCTATTTATTTAATATGATTTTTATGGTTTTCTAAAAAAGTTTAATTAAAAAAGACAACAAAGCTTGAATGATCAGTTACTTCTTTCCTACATCAAAGCAAAACGCACAATGTATTTCCAAGAGTACTGACCAATCAACAGAATACGAACGAGCATTACAGTGAAATTGAATAAAAGCACGGATGAAACTGTATTGAACCGGTAGTTTTTGCAAAAAGCAACGTTGAGTCGATCGTCCAGAGTATCGCATCGGTACATGATAGATTAACAACGATGGAAAACTACAAGAAATAGCCACAATCGCATAGGGATCCTAATGAATCCAGGGAAAAGCGGCGAGTAAGCGGGGCGATAGTCTTTTGGTCATTCATCGGCGAGGATGAGAGAGAGTGACACGGGGAGGTGGGAAGCGGATCCAAGGCGTGGATAATAAAGGCGGGTAGTGGCGCAGATTCTGGAGAACGGACTTCATTTGCTTTAGTTTACGTGCGATGGGCAAAATAAATAAATGGTGATTCGGCTACCGGTCGCTTTTTGTTGTTCGAAAGAGGGGCTATCACGGCTTTACACCCACTCTGCCGCTGTGGGTGGTCCAAGAGACTAGAAGGCTACCCTCTTCTTTTTCACGTCTCTAACTCTCTTATTCCATGCATTTTATTTCTCTTCTTCTTTGTTCTTGTTGTCTCTTTTTCCTCGTACCAAGCTTTCAACTTCCTTTCATCTCTCATCTTATCGAATTCATTGACTCGACTGGATCGCTCCTCTCGCTTTCTCTCTTTCTCGTTTCACTTGATTTTCAATTAATTCATCTTCTGCGACTACGACACTTTTCTTTTTGTCAATTGATCAGAGTTAAATTATACACTGGTCTTTTCTAAGCAGAAAGAATCGACTTTCAAATGCAAAGGATTAATTATATTGAAAAATAAATGCTTTGTAAAATAAGTAGCATTCAACTCTCTTCCCATTTTTTATTACATATTATTTTCTAATCGACTTTAATTAATATTTAAATTTTATTCTAATGGTTTATTAGTCGTAATTATGAAATAATACTCAAACTAAAATTTTTTAATTTACATTTATATTTTTCAATTTGTGATATTGATTTAATATTTACATATAAAATATAACTCTTATAATATTATTAAGTTGAATATAAAAGTAAATTTAGATTAATAATTCTTTAAAAATTAAACTTGTCTAATTTAAAAAAAATTTAGTTGTTAAATTTTAAGATATTCTATAACATCTTACTTAGTTAATTAAATTAATAATTATTACTACTATTTTTAAAATATAAATATTTTTAAAATGTTTATATTGATCTTATTTTCAAAGAACGATATTAAATTAATCTATCAGTTTTTCCTATTTATATAAATATATAAATAGAAATTATATTATTTTTATATTTTATAAATTTACTTTATAATAAAATTAAAAGCACATTTTAAAATCATAGAATAATATAAACGTAATTTAATTCATTAGATCAATAATTTATTTTAAAAAATTACAAGAAAGTTCTAAAATACAAATATAAATTTGATTATTCAATTATGATATTAATAATCCAATAATGATTTTTTAATATAGTGTATATTTGATTTTTAGAAGAAAAATCAACTATTTCCTGCTCCGTTAAAAATTATTTAAAATAATCATGTTGAATTTCTTGCCTTGTATTATTTGTAACCGAAAGAACAACACTATATTCTTTCTAGTTGTTTATACAAGGATTCTTATCTCAAAGAATTCACAAATCATAAAAATCATGCATTTAATAACTGTATTTTTTATTTTTGAAGCCATAAACTGAGTTCTCTAACGATCATAATTTTTCTTTGTATTTCAGGTAAGCATTTCATTTGATGTTCAGTAAATGTGCAAGAACTTCGAAGGAAAATAATGGCTCTCTCGACCATTATAGGCAGCACAAGAAATATTTATACATCCAGAACGACCCTTTAATTACTTAGAGTGGGATTCTTTTCTATTTACAAATGAAGGAAAAATTTGGTTGTTATAATATTTGATGGCTATGGTATTATTTTGAAATGTTAATCAAGCCGCAAGGTTATTTCCGTTTTTACCATAAGAATAAGAAGGAAAGATCGGTGTAAAATGTAAAAATTACGAAACACTTTTACGAAAAACTTCAATCGTACAAATTAATCCTTAGAATTCTTTAAAATATAGTATTTTTTTTCCAATTTTTTGGTTTTTCTTTTTTTGAATTCCAAATATCGAGAAAGTTTCTTTGTTATAACTAATGTGCAAACTTCATTCTTTTACAAAGTTCGAGCTTACTAATAATGTAATTATTACTACTAATAATAAATAACATTTAAAGTAATATTCAAATGCCTGCTTGTAAAACTAAATTAAACGTATTTAATAGAAAGAATTTTTATACTGGTGCAAGAATAGTCACTTAAAAATTGTACTTATAAACATTTCAATTATGATATGAAAATTAAAAGAAAATTTTGAATAAACTTTTTTTTATTACGTAGTTCTTATACAATATACAGCTGCAACCCTTTTATCGAGAATTAATTGAAATTAATATTAATTTTTCGATAATAATAAAAAACATTAAATGTATCGTAAATGTTAGCTTTTATAAATATAAAAGTAAATAAGTTTGTTTCATGTTAAAAGTAATGAAATGGATGAAAATGATTAAGTAAAGAATATATTTCTAAATGAATAAAGATGAAAAATGAAACCAATCTTATAAGATAAATTATGTATGTAATTCCAGTATTCAACGAATCTAGACATAAAATATTTAATTTCGTAGTACTTAAAGTATAATTTTCTCTTAAAAGGAAAACACAGCGTCGACAATAATAAAACGAAAAATTCGAAAACACGAGGAAAACAATTTAAAGCCCTGAGTGAAGAAAAACAATAGCAACATATAAATGTAAATCTCGAAGTAACTCCGAAAAATTGAATTCCCTCTCGGGCTTACCTCTTCTATTTCTCTCATCCTCCTTCTACGGGGCAAGTCGCGAAAGCAGAAGAACACATAAGCATATATCGCGCAGAACACAAGCTTGTCACGCTTGATGCCAGGGGCTGCACGTGTGGGTAAAGCTTGTCACCCTCGTGTCAGTGTTGCCCTACTCGTAGCCGTCGTCAACCCTCCGGCGACCCTTGAACAAACCGATTCACTAAATGGGGATTAATTAAGGGAACGAAGCGAATTTCGTAAGCGAGTGCAAGGACACTCGCCGGTATCTACTCCTGTTGTTCACCACTGCATACCACCGATCTTAAGCTACGATGAGCTCATCGTGTCCGAGAACCTACTTTGTGTAAATACACTCGATAATTTTTTGTCGAAGGAATAAAGTGTGTTTAATCGTATATGATTTATCAAACATGTTTGCATATATAAAGAACATAAATTAGACGCGAACATAAATTGGACGCGATACTTAGATTGTTAAATGTTTTTAAGTATTTTTGTTTTATTATTAAAATTAAATATCCTGAAAAAGAGACTAAAAGATATAATATTTTTATTTTGTATGTAATCTCTTTAAAGACTTTCACCCTAGGACGTGTAATCAGTTGCACATACGCGAGGTTAAGTAGTACGAAGTGTGCGTCAATATTCAAGCACGAGCAAATCGACAGCCGTAATTCAATATTATCGTTTCTGCGGACCTTCTTTGTCGTACTCGCGACCTCATAGACGTTACACGGGGGTCGAACGCGCAAAGAAATCAAACTGCGTGAAGGGCGAGTTCCGGAAAGAAGGGAGATCCGAGCACGGGTTAAATATTTAATAAGCTCGGAAATGGTCTCGTGATTGTGGGTCCCTCGTCAGCCGCATGGGCCCATCGGTTTTTAAAGCAGGCGAATCGCCAAATTGAATAATCGCTCGGATCAAAGTTTGTCCGAGACACTTTAAATGCTTGGATAAATACACATACGCTCCTTTATTTTTCGCAAACCCACACCCACACAAAAGGAAGGAACGAAAACGCCGGTTACGCAAATACGAATCATATTAAGCGATGAGGTCGTAGACAGACACGAGAAATTGCTTTTTTTCTCGGATTTTCCCGCGTCCGGCGGTATTAGCACGTAACGTATAAAAATCTGTCCCGCCTCGAAAGCGCTTCATAAATAGCACTGAGATTCAACGTCAAACAGACAATTTTTTTCACTTCCATGGCTTCAAGTAATGTTTCATATCTGTAAAATTAAATTTAAAAAATATATTTTTTTGATGTTAACGCAATGCCATTTATCTTCTCGTTTTTAAATAGTTATTAGTGCTGTATCTCTGTTTATTTTTAACTTATTAATTTATATGTATTATTCGTATCTCCGAATCACGAATCTCGAATCACGCGTTGCATATATTCAAACTTAGTATAGGGTAATTGTAAAACCAAATTAAGTATTTAGCTCAAATAAATATGTAGATGTTATTTGTAATTAATTTGAAAGATTATCCAATCGAATGAATAAGGTGAAAGCAAAATAATTAATTCTTTTGATATTTACTAAAAAGTTAGTTTGAAAGTAAATCGATTATGATACTCCATATCAAAGTGCAATTTAACATGTAATATCTGAGTATGCAAATTTTAAATCATAATATAAAATTATATCTAAAATAATCATCATCCATCATTAATAAATAATGCAGTTATTTTAATAAATAAATTTTTATAATATAAAAAATAATATTATTATTAAAATAATGATGACTAGTCTTGCTTGCACATCTATTCATTTTTAGTGAAGGTCTGTTATTTACTTTCTTGAATTTCGACATTTTTTTTAGAAAGAACAGTTGTAAAGATAAACTCATTTTCTTTTTCCCAAGGTAGATGATTCAGATATAAACGTAGTATCGTTTCAATGTTTTATCATTTTGAAACTAATTCTTTTTGCTTAAAAATGTTTTTTTGTCAAAGAATCAATTTAATAGTTCATATCTTTTAATTTGCGTTAAAAATTTTTTCAATATAACATTTTGTAAATTTTATAGATTTTATAGATTCATATTATATAAATAATAATCAAAAACAAAAATTATCAGTAATTTAAATTATTAAATAGAAATTTTACGATTAAAATATAAATAGTACATATTCTTGATAATGATGATTACAATCAAAATTTAACATTGTTGATTTTTAAAACTAATTATTTTGAGTTCTTTTTTAATTTTATAAAATTTTGTAGTAAAATTTAGTTCTAAAAATAAAGTTATCTATAACTCTTAAAAACATTACTATTTTATAATTTTAAAAATTTTAAATTTATTGTTCGTTATATTACTTATAGAATAAAATACTAAATGTATATGTTAAATATAATTCGTATTAATACATACATATTATAAAAATAAGTATAATAATTATTTTATTACAAATATCGAATTTTAATATTTTTTTTGTTATAGAATTTTAAGATGTTTCATATTATAATCAATATACATCTAGTACAATAAAATAATAAATAATAAAATGAATGCATTGTAATAAAAGATTAACTTTGAATAAGATTTAATAAAGAAAATAGAAACGTCAAATGCTTCACATAAGTGTTCAAATAATAAAAAAAATGTAACAATTTCCTTTTTTAACCTCTTTAAAAATAAATGTATTTCAATATAAAATATTATAAAATATTATAAAATATTTTATTTATTCATAAAAATTAATACATAAACTATATTTTATATAAATTTATATATATATATAATAAATATATCGGAAAAAAAGCAATTTTTATCGATAATAGAGTAAAATTATTAAAATAACGTTTACAATCCAAAATTTAAAAATAAAATAAAATAAAATTGAAATAATAAAGTATAATCAGTCATCATGCACCCCATAACATAAAAATACTTAATTAATATTAATTGGTTAGGAACGTCATCAGTATACCTATCCATGCCATATCTTATGGTTTTAGTTCTTTTATATTTTCAACTGCTGTTCATCTTTTTTGACTTTGGTTGAATCTTTAACAGCCCAATATACATACACACTGTACGTGCATCAAGATAACCACTCGTATTTTTATCCATGCACGAGTTTTGGAACATTAGCTTTAAATCGAAGAACCACATATATAGTATTATATTAAATATTCTAGTTGGGTATGTACACTCGCTACTTTTTTACTTACCGCTCGCAAAAAATTTTCTATGGTATAATATTAATTCAAATGCCTTATCCTTACCATTTGAACATTTTATGTCCGCTTAAATGTATTATTATAATTACTGCTTAATCAGATTTTTTCAGATAATTAAGTTTACTGATAGAATGATAAGAAAAACCGAAACATGTAAAGAATGATAAATACTTTATTAGTCTTTATTTTAGATATTTTGTTATCCATAATACATTATTTCTTGATTAGTATACGATAATCATGTATAGAATAAACTGAACTGTTTTGTTTTTGAATATTTTAAAGTGAAAAGTAGTGATAAAATTTATTTATTCAAATTCAGTTTTTATTACGATAAAATTATCAGAATTTTGAGATTTTGAAAATTTAATCGTCTACTTTACTACGAAGTTTTTTTAGTTATTGTACTCTTTAATTTTCTTATAATTAATTTACTTTTTTTATAACGAATATATTATAAAATAATTAAATTTAAATTAATATACTATTGTAATATATTAAAATTATAATACAATATAATTCTAATTTTAGTAAAATATAAATCTTATTGGAATTACTTACAATAATAATTGATTGATATATTTACTGAGAAATCAATTAAAATATTATAATATGGAAAAAAATTCCTAAAAATGTATAAAAGTAAAGTCACTCATAAATATAAATATTACAAAGACGAAATGTACTAAAGATGAAAGTTACTGTGTGTAATATTAGTGGGCAAAGTTTAAAAATATTAACTTAATATATTGTTAAAAATATCAATCTATTTTCTTATTGTGTTTTTACTTCCTATTTTTCTTCGAATACAAACATTAAATAAAAAAGTAGTTATATTTTTATTTATATTTTCCATTGCATATAATTGAATAAAAACATAACAGGCAAAAAATATTAAGTATTTTCTTACTTTTAGTTACATTTTTCTTTATTTTGAAGTATAATAAAATTAAATTATCATACTGATTTACATACTTTTAAATTTTAACTGTGCAAATAAGCTGTAAATAAATACAAGCAGATATGCTTGTGATTTTTTATGTTCTTCTTGCGAAAATAAAATACACACTCGCACCACTGCCTTTTATTTCTTATACATTTATTAAATTTTCCATATACGATTATATTTATTCATATTACAAAAGTTATATTTTATTTCATTTTCAAAATGTAGAAACATTATTCTTAATTTTTCTTTAAAGCAAATTACACGCTCTTTAATTTTTCTATAAAATATTTGATTTACTATTATATTATATTATAAAATAAGTATTTGTAATTAATGGAATAAAATTTCTTGTTTTTATAGGATTAAGCTTTGGTAATTTTAGATATATTTTTGTAATATTATTAACAATAATGTTTAAATATTAGTAAAGAATTTACTAAAAAAAATTAGTGTGCACGCATTTTTGTTACAGCTTTTGTATTTTAAACTCGTTGTTACTGCATTATCGTTGCTCATCTAAATATGATCCAGGCTAGTTTTTAGCATAATATCTTTTTGTTTAAAGAACTTTTCGTACATACAATTACATAAGTACTTGTTCTACGCACTCGTTCCAAGCTTCTTTTGTCACTTTGAAAGTATTGTATTTTACTCAGTTATATCGATACATGATTATCTTTTCATTACACTTTTCATTTGGGATCTTTGTCATTTATAAAAAAATAAATTAACGAGTGATAAAAGATGAAAACCCGTGAGCAAAAAGAAAGTATATTATTATTTATTATAATTCATGTGTCTTTAAAATTCGAACGCGTCCGATTTTGATGCGATTTATTTAACGCACGATTAGATCACAAAATTTCTCGGCAACAACTTTTACAATATCCTATAATCAAACGAAAACATGAAATATTTTATTGTCTTTTCTAAGAAGCAGATTGTTAAGTATCTTTGGAAATATGCAAAAATAATAAAGTATTTTAAAATACAGCTGTCTTATTTGGGATGTAATATCCTTTTTTTATTTTATTTGTTTGTTTGAATCCTATTTCTTAATTGCAAGGAGTTATGCAAAATAATAATAACGTTATGCTTATTTAATAATCCGAATTAACGTCTTTTAAAGAAGTAAATATATATTACTTATTCAAATATTTCAATAATGATTTAAAATTATTTGTTTGCAAAAATTAATTTCTAATAAGAGGAAACGTGTTTCAATATCATTAAATAGAAAATAAAAATCATCCAAGTGAAGAAATCGTGTAACTAATGCTAATTATTTTCAAAGTACGGTCTGCATAGTTAAGTTAAAAAATTTATGGACTATATAAAGTAATTTTGAAATAAAAGTCACGCGAGACAACCTGTGTTAAAAATCATGTATCAAAATACATGGAAAGACCTTTGTTCCAGGAACAGAATAAATTTAACCAACTTACGTCCTGCAGTTTATACAAAATCAAATATCGTAAAAGTTAGAATCGATTTGCATATTAATCTCATTATTTTTATTTTAATTTTTTAATTATTTTACTAAAAAACCGTGTAAAAAATTGTACCAAAAACTAAGAAAAATGATATAATAAGTCAAAATATAAGTCTAATTTGTCTATCTAAGTATTCAACATTTCAAATCGATAAAACAATATAAAAGCTTAGTGTAATTACACTACAAATTTTACGATAATAAAAAATTTAATAAAGACATTTGAAATGTTTCATATTCCATTACCGTCAGCCGCCGATTCATATACGAAATAAAGATTAACGGAAAATAACTTAATTTCGAATAAATTCATAATTTAAAATCTGCCTTGCAGCCTCTATCGATTAATTTTCATAGATACAAAAATTCAAAGTATTTAGAGGCCAATAATCGCGATAAGAAGGTATAAATTCCGTCATTATTTGCGACTTTGCGTTACTCACAGTGTAATCGTGTTATTATTAGCTACGATTGGTTCGACATACAGCGAACGTTTAACAAAGAAGCAACATCATCAGCAGCAACAGCAGCGTCGTATAAAGAATGTGAAAAGCGAGAGCGTGCGAGTCAGCGGAAGCGACTGGTGCGCTTCATTACGTCAAACAGGAAATACGTCGGAGGCCAGTTTAACCCAAGGCTTGTTTTCTAAACGGGCGGTGCATCATCGGTGAGCCGACGAGTCGATGACGTTACCTAACCGCGTTTCTCGCGACATACAACTGAAAAAAACGATGACTTATCCTTTGATTATTCCTAATCGTTACAGTGGATTTTTTATATTAATGCAAATTGTTGTTCTTAATACGTCGCCAAAAATATGATTTTCACTTTTTTCTACTTATTTCTTTTGGGTAGCCTTTATTTTAACTCCAGGTCATTTTACTTTCTATTTAATTGAAAAAATGTTCTCGTATTTTTCTACTTTCAGTTTATATTTTCATCCAATTACAGAATTCTAGATTCCTGCTATTTATGAAATATAACAATTCTTTTCGAAATAATGTACAGATTAAAAATTCATATTAAAAATTTTATATTTTTCATTACTCGTTTAAATGAAAAATTAATATAAAAGGTAGATTATATTCAAACGATTTTCTAATTACATTCCTTTATTTGTTTATAATATAAATATAATCGCTATTCATATTTCTATAAATATAAATATATAAAATCAACTGAACGGATAAAAGTATCGAAGTTGCACTTAATTTTATCCTTATTATGTTAAAAATCTTTCTTTCGGCAGAATATTAAAATTTCTATGCATTAAGATTAATAAACATTACAATTTTAGTTGACTGTATAAAAGTAGCTTATCTGGTATTATTTTATTTAAAGAATATATATTTAAAAACTTCCTTTGCGATTTGATCTTTTTTAATAAAATTAGATATATATATTTAGAATATAATTATATTTACATTCAAGACGTATAAAAAAGCATATAAACAAAATATTCTAATTTTACTACTCTTATAATAATAAAATATAAATTAACTGATGCAAATAATTAGCATTTTTTAATATAAATATAAAAATTTTATACTTGATATATTTTTTTCAAATAGATCTGCAAAAAATAGTACAATAAATTTAATAATATAAATCTTATTTATATAAATAAAATTACTCTAAATTATATGAATTATAGCATATTAAGTTTTTAAAATTTATTGTATTAATAGAAACGATAATATTTTTCATCGTTTAACTTACAATTTATATTTCTATATTTTCCAATCTAAGACGACTATTAAATGATTTATTTTGATGAATTACACACAAATAATGTAAAATATGTAAGCGCGACAAATTGAATTACACGATTCGTTATTTCAAATCAATTATAACCGAGGAGAGTTCACAGTTCTGTATAATCAAGGAAACTGGCAATAAATTTAAGATTTAACACGATGAAAATTTAGTTGAAAATGTAAGCTTATTATAATTTTATAAGTTTATTCAAACATTATTATACACGTATGGTTTAAACCATTAAAAATAAACTTAATGTATTATTTAGAATAATAGTAATTTAAAAATATTATCTGTGCAAATTATTTGCTACGCATATTAATAGATAGATATAATAGAAGAAATTGATTACAATATTACTCGAAGAAAAAATTTCTTACAATGATTACTTCTAATGTTTATGAATTACTAAAATACAGTTTTTATTTATAATAAATAAAGCTAATTCATATTATAATATCTCATTTAATTAATGTTAATCTTATTTTTTCTTAAAAGAAAAATTTTATTTTTAAGTATAAAAAATTATGTGAAGTCGATTTAAAAAGAAACTTTTTGTAAAGAAACATTAGATGCTCTATTTGAATAAAATTTCTAAATTAACTTACAATAAATGATTGTAACGTAGATTTATTATATCATTATTATATAAATATAAACTTTTATATTTATTCGATCGGATATTTAATATAAGAATAATTTGTGTTTAATAAATTAATAATTTCATTTTGATTCGTATTTTTAATGATTAAAATATTTTAATATATTATTCTTATTATTGTTGTTGTTATTGTTATTAATATTATTTTCATTATCATCATTATTATTAACTTACACATAATTTTTTAATTTTAGGTAATATTGTAATTGAATTATGTTAAAGTCATGAATAGTTTTTTTATCTGCACATTATATATAATTTGTATATGAATATATTGTGCATCTCTTTTTTCTGTTTAATTATATATCCTTTTTTTCACGTCAAAAATAAATAGGATTTTATTTTGTATTTGATAATTTTCCAGTGCATATAGTTTGATAGGGGAATATTTTAATGCTTATTTTTTATTTTAACTAAAAATGATATAATAATGCTTAAAACATGAGAATATTGTTAATTATATTATGTAGATAATAGTTTTCTTGTTACGAATGAAGAAATAATTTGTCAATGTACTCTTCTGTGTTAAATAGTGTACGATTTTCAAAATATTATAATTATTCGAGTATAAAAAAAAACTTCGTAATATAATTTTCTTAATTAGTTATAACAAACTAATTTTTCCAAAAAAAATGATTTTAAAATAATTTTCATTGTTGATAAGTAATAGTGAGCGGTATAGAAATATTATAGAAATTAATAGATTTCTAGAAACATGTATTAGGTGATTGTTTTCTTAATTGTGGATCGACAAATTTTATTTTGTACAAATGTAATCCTTACTTTTATTGGTTCTTATGTTTGAGAAAAGTTGACACTTTCTCCAAGAAGTGGGATAAAGGTAGTTCGACTAAACATTTTCAAGTTGTCTATTATATTCAATTTGAAAAACCTTTAGTCCTTGTAACAACCCTCTTTGAAAAATTTCAAAAGTTCTAAAATTTTAAAAGTAAAGTAAGTTATTACAAATGAGATCTAGACGCTTAAAATAAGCGTCTACAAATGAAAGGAAATTCAATAAATGTTTAAAATTGAAATATCAATGTATACATAGGGAAAATTGTGAAAGGTAATTAAATAAATTAGAGTAAAAAACGAAGCCAAATTTTTTATTCCTATAAATTTTAGCAATGTAAAAGGAAAGAAAAGAGTATTGTCATGATTAATCATGGATTAAACTGCACCTACGATCAATTTTTATAATTCCCAATCGCCCTTCGCTTCGTTCCGTTGTTTTCTCCAACGAGCTCACAAGCCCGGCATCCCTCCTTGGGTTTACTTTTCTACCTGAAAGATACGTCGGAGATCGAAATCCCATCGACCTCGGGATCGCTGTACGCTTACACGGGGATGGCTAAACGGGATTTTACGGGATGCCCGATGGCGCAGTACTCGTTGAAATATTTTACCGGCCCCGTAAGCATCGCGCGTTCGAGGTTTCCCCCCCCCCCCCCCGTACTTGTAAATTTGACGAAGTGGTAAATCACGGAAACGGATCGTACGGGCACTCGTTCTCCTCATTCTCCTTATCTCGATCGCATTTTAAATGCCCTTCCGCTATGGCGATCGGAGCTTCAACTATAGAAGAATTTGATACAAAGAAATTCCTACAGGGAATTAAGCGCCTCGTCGATCATCGGATGCTCGACATAACCTCAAATATTAATTTTCGCGCATTGTTGCTCGGGTCCGACCTCGAAATTGATGGATCCCGGATCCACGAGTTTTTTACATTAGTCATCTTCGAGCGGAAGGTGATTCTCGGCTAGTGCGCAGCATCGGGAGTATCCCTTCGCGGCGTCTCGTGCAGCATAAATAAACGTGGAATTTTCGTGAAGCGGTTCAGTTCGGCATTTATAAAATCCATTCTGCAGTACATGCATAGGCCTAGAATCGAAAGGTAGGAAAAGTAGAAAGGCAGGGAGGAAGAATAAAAGATGCTTCGTCACTCGAGCTCTCGGACCGATGTGGGAGCGTTTCAATACTTATTTATAGCGATCGAATAATCCAATCCTCGACGAGTAAAAGTTGACAAATTTTTGCATTCCTTAAATGTCGTGCGCGTTAACTAATTATGATTGTTGATACAACTTACAACATTACAAGCCTTACGGGATTTCTTTATCGATCAGAAGTCATTTTATGCAGTCGAAATCCATTTCATAAATTATTCTGCGATACTTATCTCTGTATTATTATTACTATAACGTTACACGTAAAAGGGATGCTATGGATCAAGGTGAAAATAAGAAATAGCTGTTAGTTTTTTTTTTCAACGGATTTTATTTGCTTGGCATGCAAATGCAGAAAAATACTCTAACGCTGGAAAATTAAAATAACTTTGATCTTTTTGAAAATATAAGTTTTGTAGCTGTTGGTAAAGATTAATCATAGAGTATGCGCATCTTTAGTTTCGTCATTCCCTGGAACGTTACCCTGGTACTTGAGGGCTAGCACATTTTCCTTTGGGTTAAAAA
Source organism: Dolichoris vasculosae (assembly GCA_018907195.1). Classification (NCBI taxonomy): domain Eukaryota; kingdom Metazoa; phylum Arthropoda; class Insecta; order Hymenoptera; family Agaonidae; genus Dolichoris; species Dolichoris vasculosae. The sequence goes on along the minus strand of JACCHY010000010.1, from coordinate 7,304,571 downwards.
AAGAATCAAAACCGCTTGGAAATTTAACGTTCGACGATACGTCTCGCGAACAGAACATCTCGCGGAAAAAATTCCGAGTTCGCGCAAAATCGTTTGCACCCGTGGACGAAGACGAAGAACTGAGCCGAGAGAGAACCAAAAGCCAAAGAGCGAGAAAACAAGATAAGGCGTCGGTGTACGATTTCCGTCCGAGAACATAATGGGTGAACGGGCGGCATTGTGGACTCTGCCTAAGGAAGGACGCGTACGTACACCTAGGAAAGAAGAGAGCAACGAAGCGACCCTCGGCGCAGTCATCGGCACCCCTCCCTTCTGCTGGAGGTATCCCCCTCCTCTCGATCCCGGTCCCGCACTACGGCCCTAGAGGCGCTTCTGGACGAAGGGGCCCCCACGTTTTCGTCTCGCTCGCTTGTTCGCAGTCTCGGCTCAGCCGAAGCAGTGTGCATGCGCGTCTGCATCGGCGCGCTTCCCGGCCCCGTGGGAAAGCGCGCGTTTCTCTAGTCGCGGAGGAGCTCCCGGGCTCCGGGGGCTGCCACGAGTGCGACTTCGGCGACTGCGCACTCGCACTCTGCTGCATTCTCCAAGGTATGCTCGTGTCTACGTCTGGTCCGAGTGCGCGTGTGTGTTTACATTTCCCGAGGCCGAGGCTCATCCCCACACGCGAGGCGTCCTCGTCGTATTCGCTCACTGCGCGTAAGATACACAAGGTAAGCGATACGAGCGACGATTCTTCTTCGGACTCTTCCTCCTTAAAGGAAAGCGCATTTATTTGGCTCGCGTTACTTAAGTAAACATCGTTCGTGAAAATTAGGCGACGGTAAATGCGCCCGAGCCTCCCCCGAGTACACGACGCGCTTGTAAATTTATGAAACGTGTCTGGGTGCGCTGAATACGTAATGCAATTATTACCTATTCATTGTTCATTCCCTACAACGCGCTAAACTTATCCGTTTGCAGCTGCGTCCATTCTAGAGGTGTTAACTATAAAGTGGCGCAGAAGCTCCAAAGATGCAAGGATGGGTGACGCGTCCGTCCCTTCGACTAATTCGCACCGCGTGAATCGTTTTTGAGAATCTCGAACTCTGCGCGAACGCTTGAAGAACGGAGACCGAAAATTACGGGCATCGACGAGTTGAAAAAACTAACGAGTTCGTTCGTAAACGTCGACGAAAAGAGACAAACGGAATAAAAAACGATAAGCACTGGGGTGGGAGAGTGAGAGAGAGAGAGAGAGAGAGAGAGAGAGAGAGAGAGGAAGAGAGAGGAATCAGTGTGGACAGCGATAATCCGACGGCTCGTAGAATGGCAATTTCTCGTTGGTGGAAGGGAAGAGTCGAAGAGAAGAACAGCTGCGCGGGCGATACGCGTGCCGCCTTTTGGCGACGAGTGTACCCGCCGGCGTCGACCGAGTCGCGAGCAAACAGGTTAAGGATATTCCCTGGGCCCGTCCCGGATTCTCTATTATCGGATCCTGCGTTCTCCTTATTCCCGTCATATCCACTTTATTTTCTTTATTTTCACAGCTTGCCTTTTTTTACAGTTGTCTTTATCTCAATTTTTACGCGTCCTTGTCGAACAAAATAATATTTCTATCTTTATCATTTACATCGTCCCAACGAAAGACGTATTTCTAAACCGACCAAAATATTTTAAAGCACAATGAAAATTTGTGGACTATGTTAAATAATGCATGGCTTTTGGGCTCGCTTACATTTGAATGAAAACATTCCTGGATGAAGTCGACCGCTTAATTTATGAGTCATTGCTTAGAAAAACTCGTATATATATTCTTATATAATCTCAAAAAATTGTTATAAAATATGGTATATCATAAAAATATTAAAGGCTTATTATTATGTTGATGTTGCTTATTTACTTAAAAATGTATCTGCAATGTAATCTTAGATTTTCATGCATCGAATATTGTTAAGATACTAATCAACGCATTACAGTAATACACGCGTTTAATGCTGAAAACCGTTAGTACACAATGAATTTCACTTCGATCCATATAAATCTATTCCCTATAGGTAGAAAATATCCGAGGAATTTCTGACTTATTCATTGTTGGTAGCCTTAAAGTAATACGTATTTGCGAATTTATTTAAAAATGTATAATAAACTTTATTAAATTATATGTATAAATAATATATTTAAAATAAGCATTTACAGTGATTTGAAAGTAAAGTATTTTGATTTACAAATTTCTTATTACTCTAATTTATGTTAAAGCATTGAAAAGTGAACAAATCTTTAATTTAATTAGTTCACGTGCTTTTTTTTCGATAATTTTTTGTAATTTTTGTAAATTTTCAAAGGATATCTTTTAAAGTAATAAAAATTAGTTGAAAAATTTTATAATACAACAATGTTTTGAATTCAATCGTTACTAAATTTCTCAAAATGGAAGATGAAATATAAGATGAAATTCAAAATATTTTTAAAGGCGTTTCTCACAAGTAATTATCGAATATGATAATCAAAATCATCCGCTGATGGAAAAGGGTTATGTAACATTATATTGTGATACATCGGATAAAAATGTTATTATGCGTAAGATGTGAACGGTCGTGAAATAATTTATCGTAATTAAACGAGTTTTTATTTATCTTAATTATCGTATTAAATAATAGCTTTATTGTCGTAGTCAGTTACGGAAAGAAAGGTTAAAAATTATTAGATATGTTATTAAGCAGATCAGCCAATATTGTTTTAACTATCGAATACAATGATCGAAAATATAGTTCTATCAACGATTCGCCAGCTAAAAATGAAAAAAAATTTTTGGTTTTAGACACGAATTTAAATAAAAAATTATAAGAAATGAATTTTAATATGGACAAGAAGCGGATGAATGGGAATCGAGACAGGGTAGTAACGGAGAATTCCGTAATCACACGTAATTAGGCTTTTGGGCTCAAAGCGAAGAGAAAGGATGAATAAAGCTACTCGTAACTTTTGTCGCGAGCTGTACGCAGCCGGCGCACATCCTAACCACGCCGGGGGATCGCAGCTTCTCCCCCGGCCGGCCCGACCAATGTCGGGGCGCCCGACTATATTTACACGATTACCCCCGGAGTCGCGCTGTAGGCCCTCTTCGCAACCAAGGAGTATCTCCCGTTACGCCCACCTCTTGCAAGTACTGGTTGACTTCATCGAGGACGAGCGCTCGATAAACTTCTATTCAAAATCTAACGCTCTAATTCTTATCTTATTCAACGTGTATTATCTATCTTAGTGGCATTTAGCGGCGCAGCAACGGAAATAAATTTGTTCTGAAAAAGCAAAAATAGACTTCTCTCAAAAACTGCGTGCGGACGTCATTGAGAGGGATCGATCGAATTAATCTTATGGATGGATTAAGCTTGGTACGCTTAAGTACCAAGCGTAAGAGTTTACTCGCTTTTAAAATTCGCCTTGGGAAGCTCAAAGAAAACAGCGTTTTTCGATCAAAGTACGCGAGTCGAAGGATTAGGCCAACTCACTTTGCCTCACGGGTCCTTTGGTCGAGAGTGAAAATTGCTGTTGGTTGAGCAAAGTCTACTTTGCGGCGAGGCCTTGGTGATGGACGGCGGCTTCATTTGCGTTTACGCTTATCGCGATTTCCTGTTCACCTTGGGCTACGTTTTTGCATTGTGCTTGCGATTTACATTGGAATTATCGGATTGATACGACGAAAGCTCGAACCGTTGTTTCGGTAAAGTCTGCGCGAGGTCGAACGCGCCTGCTACAGGGGTGGATCCTTCGAACCAGCATCGACGCATCGAATGTTTAATTTTGTCTCATCGGTAAGCGATGTTTGCGTTCACGAAGATGCTTTGGAGTTTGTTTTTTCTTCTCTTTCTCAATTTTGTGTGTGTCGAATTAATAAAATTATTTTATTCGTAATTGTAGTTCATTACGAATTGTTATCGTTTTTTTTCATGGAATTCGTTTAAGAAAAACACGAGGAATAGTCTTTTTTATTTCTACATTTTAAAAGTGTTTTAAATAAACAATTACGCTACAAATATTTTTTAAACTAGCTTGACTACAAAGAAAATGATAAATAGAGTTCGAATGAAAATAGCGATATATGCGTAAATTTATTAAATTTATAAAAATAAAGTTATAGTTTATTATTAATGATATTTACCGATAGTTATAATATATAATACAAAGAAATAATTCAGAGAAATCAAACTTTCATTATTCAGAGCAGAGAAGTTAAATTGAGGCTCACTCGATCGTTATTATAACGCATCGATTAATGTTCGAAAGTCTATTAGTCTGTACGTGGCACAGAATGTACCGCTTGGGAAAACATTTAACAGCGTTGTAAGCAGCTTGCGATCGCCTCGCTGCAATCGATAATTAACGTTACATTCGAATAACCTCGCAGGTGCCATTAAGACTACATTGCCCTTGGATAGTTCCAATAATTAAAAGAATTATGTTTTACTCCTGTAGGAATAATTTCACTAAATATAAACGTTCATTTTTATAATTAATTTTATCTACTAAATTCGATGTTTCTTAAAAATATGGATTCAATTTTTATCTTCGTAACAATTCAATCCTATATCGGCGTGATATTTGTACGCACAAATATTCTAATATAATTTATATTTTGCTTACTTTAGATTTAAAATATAAATGTAAAAAATTTAATTATTCGTTTAAAATTTTTTTAGATAAAAGATTGTTTTGATAAGATTTTTGATATTCAAAAATGATTTTAAACGAGCATTCGAGTAGTTTTTAACGATAGATTCGTACACGATAATAAGAATAATGTGTCCCACTTAAAGACATACTTGGAAAATAAAAGTATCCTTAATATTTTTTTAAAAATACTTCTATTAAAAAATCTCGGAAACGAAAGCTATAGGTTTAATTATTCCTAGAACGCTTTTATGCAAATAGGGAACAATACTAAAGAGACAGCATTTAATTCGATTAATTTGACCTTGATTACTTACCCGCCAAAGCTTACTTTGCTCACAATCGGTGAAAGGATCATCGCTCTGATGACACTGTAAAATCCGAAGAGGATAATCAAAATAGCGCATAGCAAAGAGTAACGCCATAATAAAGGCCCCGATAACGAGAAAAACGTGATTTTAGCTTCGATGAGCAGAGCGCGTATTGCGCTTCATTTCATTGGGTGCTTGGACTCAGTCGTAGAAGTGATCGAAAGTCAGCCCGGATCCGGGCGCATCGGGGGACTCTACTTTTAGGGTTACTTCAGACCAATAAAAACTCTTTTCGGCCGCCTCGGTTCCCCTATCAGCTTTACTTGTCTTACTCGCCTTATCTTCGACGCTTCTATTTGTAGTTTAATTAAAACTTCTGCTACATGTTGCGCGTAATTAATACACTGACGTAAGATATCGCATTTAAAATTCTACATTGTCGTTAGGACTCCGGGAAAATTACTCGAATAGCAAACAAATCTTCTCTATGATTAATTTTTTTTCTAATTACATTGCGTTCTTTATTTGATGTAACTTGGAATTTTTTGTATTTCATTCAATATTTTTAATCTAGATTTTTGAAGTCACTGTCCATACAAATTTTGAATTGTTTTAATGTAAATTTTGTAAATTAAAAATAAACAACTATATTTTGTGTAAATTTTAGTTTACAATTATAATCTTAATTTTTATGAATACAGTAAAGATTATTGAAACGCGAAAAACGTGTGATATTAATTATAACATTATTTTTTAAATAGTATATCTTTATCTCTTGCAACAAATAAAACTGTTTTAATTTAAAAAATACCTCTAAAAAGAAATCTACCACTTTAAACAGTTAGCTTTTTATTTAGAACTTCTAATTTTTTTCTATACAATCTCTCTTGAGCTGTCACCCTACATTGCAAGGATATCGTACGGACTCTTCCTTTCATTCGACGCGTTTCGAAAAAGAGAGGTAATAGAGAGAGTGAGAGAGAGAGAGGGAGCGGGAGGGAGGGAGAGAGAAAAGCCAAAGTGAATGAGAGAGATGAACAACAGCAGCTGTTCTCCAACAGTAATTCGTCTCTTTTTCTCTTCCCCTTCTTTTTCGTTCTCTTCGGTCACCACCCGCTCCTACTTTTCACTCTGTGACTGTGCTTTTATGTTACTTCTTTATAACTTCTTTCTTTTTACTTTTCTTAAAAAGAAAAAAAATTATATTATGTAAACAATATTTAACTTTTTTTTTTAAGTTGCTAAAAAAGTAGATATTGCAACATGAAACTTTAAAAATAATTCGTTAATTGTCAAACAATCATCGTATATAACATATCTGATTCGATTGTATAATCAAATTAAATTTGATAATTTATATTGACCTATCTTTATTCCAATAGACTATTAAATTAATTTAATATGAATATTCAAATTGATTATTCTCTTAGGAATAATATATTATTATAAATTCACAATTGAATTATAGATAGTAATTATATAAATGCAAACGTTATTTTTATATTATTTTGTAATTTCATATTTTATTAAATAATAGAAAAGCTGCTTTTATTAATATACAGTTAAAATATAATTCTAAATAAATAAATAAATAAATATATATATATATATGTATGTACAAATTTTAATTTATGATACATTTTAAAAATTTCGTGGTTATAGATCGATTGACGAACAAAAAATATGTTATACTAAATTTCTCTAAATATTATATATTATAATATTAAAATAAAATCTTAACATTCATACTTTTTTATACTTGAACTTTTGTTTTACTTTGCATTCATGTAAAAAACAGAATTTTTTATATTAAAATTATTAAAGCTTATACAATTAGCTAACATTTAAAAAAACATGCTTTGAGGTTGAAGCAAGCGAAGTTTCTTTAAAGAACTTAATATCAAGAAAATGAAATAAAGTTTAGACTTTATTTTATATAATATATATTTCTATCAGTAGGTGTAAAAAATAATTCTTTTTTAGAAATATCATTTAATAATTACTCACATGTAGTTTAATACAGTTAACTTTAACATATTATTTATTAAGATAACTTTTATGACGTGTCACAGATATCGTCATACCAAATTGTAAAATTGTTCTCTCTACTACGAAATGGGATGCTGTTAGCTTTCGTCTCCTGTGTATTATTACTTTCCTCCCTTCTGGCTTATCCGCTTTGTCGTTTGTTCATCTGTTTCTTTTTTTCCATTGAGTTTTTTCAGGATTTTCTTCTAGATTTTCTTCTGTATTCTATGAGAAATAGAAGGATCAAGATTTTAGATTCGTTTACGAAAAATGTTTGATAAATAGACCTTGAAGAGATTATTTTAGTTATCAATATATTTTCTTTAAAGTCGTATCGATTTTTTAAAATTTGCAGAATCTATGCAGCAAACTATGTTATGAGATTTTTTTCGTTTATATTATAATTATAGTTTAAATCTTACTTACTACTGATCAAGTGATAAATTAATTATTTTAAATAAATACGAATGTCATTTTATTTATTCATTATATTACTTATCGTAATATCCATTTATTTTTAATTTTAATATTATAATTATACCTGTAAATTTATTATATACAAATAACAATGAAAAGTTTCATATTTTTTTATTTAACCTCTTAGGTTGTGAATTTAACTGTTAAACGGGATAACAATGTATTTTTAAGTTAGATATCTAAATGAATAATTATTTTAGCTTTTATTAGGAATTATTTGTTACTTTACTTAATTAAACATTTAAAATTAATTAATTCAATTATTGTTATTAAAAAATATATAAATTAAAACAATAGATACACTTTTATTATATAATTATGGCTATTTAAATTTTTTAATTACCTCTATAAATTTTTTTTATTATATTAATATGTTAAAAATTTTAATAATTAACGTTAGATACAGACATTTTTCCAAATTATATATCATTATTAATAAAATTAACAAATAATTATATTTTGTTATATATATTACATACTAAAATTATTGTTTTATCTCAATATTTTGTAATAAAAATTAGAAGAATATATATAATATATATATATTTTTTATAAAAAATGTTATTAGAGTAATATAAAATTATTTTGCAAAAGATTTTTAATATTATTATAAAATTTGATATATTTTAATTTTATGAATTTGTGCATATTTTTTGGTCATAATGATTTATGCTTTAGATACATATAAAAAATAGAACCTTAATGGAAAATTGCTCAAAAAATCTTATTACCTTTCAATATTGCTAGTAATTAAATATTTATTTAAAAGAATATAAAACAATTTAATAATTGTATGAATCAGAGTTGTTTCAGAATAAATTAAAAAAATTTCTGTGTTTCTAATAAAATATATCAGGATAATTTTCCATTTTTTTTCTTCTATTAATAGATATTGATAAATTTTATCACTATGAGTTAAGACATTAAATGTTAATTTATATGTACATAATAAATATTTAAGTAATGATATTATTAAATAAAGCTATTTTGTATATTTTTCTGTTTATCTACATTGAAATAGTATAGCTATAAAAATAAGTTTAATAAATAGAAGTACAAACTTAGTGATACATAACGCTCATAAAAATACTCTGTATAGTTTTTCATGCAAATGTGTGGTTTATACTATACCAAAGGGAACTTTCCTACTAGACATAGACTTTCAAAAAAGATCTAAAAATAAGTATAATCTAGTAATAAGTGTGCTACTGCTTTATCCTCGAAAGGGAGACATGAAAAGGGCGAACGTAGAAGATAGAAGATAAATTGAGTTTCGCCAAAAACCGCTTTTTTCGATTAGGTCACGTTACGAAGTAGCTGATTTTTTCTGATACGACTTCTATAGATCCCAGCATTAAATACCAGTGATTCCTTTTTTATTACTTGAATGGCCCATAGTCATCAAATCACCGAGGGCGATTTAGAGTAACGATGAAGTTGCTTATCAATCGAGGAATGTAGGAACATGCAATACGAGTTGAAATGTTACAAAATGACGCGGGAAATTACTATGATTCGTGTCATTTTGGTAATACATTTACTGCGATTTTTTTTGTTTTATTTTTAATTAAATAGTTATATTTGCTAATTAAAAAAAAAATTAAAAATAATAATGGATATTGCATCAAGTGTAAATATTTTTTCTAACTATTCTATAAATAATTTAGTTTAGTTACAATAATTAGATTAAACTATTAAAAAGATAATAATTTCTTTTGTGATAATATTAATTACATGAAGTATAATTATAATTCTTAATATTTCTCAAAAAAGAATTATAAGAGATTGTTGTAATTGTGAGATTGTTTTATTAAATATATGTACATATTCTTCATTTATATTATATATCTTACTTGTTTAAAATTTGTATATAGTCAGAATATATAAAACTTAAAGTTTTATATTGTTTAAGAAATATAGTGATGAAATAATTTTACACCGTTATATTAATTTCAGATGATTAAATTTAATACTGAAGTTAAATATAAAAAAAATTAAATGAATAAATTGGGTTTAATATATTGGTATAAAAATCTAATGAAAACGGATAAACTTAATTCCTTTTACAAAATAACATGTAGTGAAGAAATTATTAAGTTCAGTACAAACTTTGTGACTACTATTTTTAAGTTTTCATCAAAAGAAACTTCGGCAGGTGAAATGAGTTTTGTGTAATATTTGTATTTCATGCGAGCATATGAAATACCACAAGGGATGAAAGAAAAAAAGTAAAAATACGAGATGGAATGATAAAGTAAGAAAAACAGTTCTTGTTTCTTCTGTTTTGGAAAAGATAAAATGAAAAAATACACTGGTATTGTTGCATTAAAAAAGCAGCAGCGAACCTTCCAACTTTTCAGTATGCAACTATAAAATTTTTCATGTTTGAGCATATATTGTTTACTTCTTCATTATTTTACTTCTTCATTATTTTACTTCTTCATTATTTTACTTTTTTCTTCTTGAAAGAAAATTTTGATTCATGAACATTAGCTCTTTTCTTGATTTACTCGTTAATAGTTGTGGATGAAATTGCTTTTACTTTACTATTTAAATCAGATTGAATTTTAATGAAGCGAGTTTTTAATTTTTAAGGTAATTACAATATTTTAACAAAATTATATTTAAATAAAATCTAAATACAAATAATGGTACGTACCATCTGTAATTGATTTTTAAATGTAAAATGTCGATGAAGAAATATTCAAGTGTCTTTCAGTTAATAGTAGTTAATTTAATATTCATAAAATTACATAATTTTTGTATAAAATTACTAGTTTGACAATATAATTTTGATAAATTGCTCTAAATTATTCTAAGAATATCTTAAATGTTACAATTGTAAATACGGATAACAAGTTTAAAATCAAAGGTAACGAAAAGTTATCGCGAAATGCGCGAACGTTATACTTTTATGGACGCTCAATTAAATTTTTCGAGATAGATTACTAAACTAATCGAAAGAATGTCATGTCAATTATTTTTGCTTAACAACAACACATTATACTTTTTTAATTATGACTGTCTATGGACTAAAAATTTCCGTACACCAATCGTGCATAGATTTAAAATTGTTAAATGTATTAAGATTTTGTAAAACTTGCACGTTGATTTGCAAGTGCAGTGAAATGTAAATGACATCTCTTATGTATTTATAATAAGATGCATATTATTTAAAGCTCGTGTGAAAACACGACGGATAACTCGAAGAGATGCTGCTGCTTCGCTTTCCATTTCGTTGTTGGAACTGTGTTTCACGACACAGTTTTCGTCGTCCCAAGAACTCCAGAAGATAAGATAGGAACCGATTGCGAGGCCGCGGGATTTTATAACGGCGCCTGATGGTTGTGTTGTTTGGGCAACTTTCGTAAACCAGCGCTTTCACGAACAAATTGTGTTCGCGTTGCTGAAGCCTCGCACCAATTCGTTAACGAGTCGCGTTGGTGATATCGCAACTTTTGGATGCGTGTCAATTATTACGAAAAAGAAGGAATTCTTGAGTCATTGGACTTTACCTTTTAGCGATTTCTTTTTTCGTTTTTCGAATGGATTCCATGTACGCAATTCCTTAGAATATGGAAAATGCTTTATTAACTGACCTAGTGTAAGTATTACGATATGTTTGGACTTTCAGGGTGGAGCGCGAAAGTTTTCATTCCTACGAAAATATAAAATTTACTCGTTCCATGTAGAACCTGTGATAGTGTCCGTCGTTTGGAAAATCATTATATATAAATATAGCGTTCGAGTTACATAGGTTGTTGATTGTGAGAACGTAAATCTTCTGTGTAAATTTATTTTTCTATTTAAATTCAGCTATATTCAGTCTATATCTTACAACGACGATCATATTTGGTGTCGGCGAGTCGTATTCTAAAGATCTCGTCGTAGTTACTTCATCTCGTAGGTAGCGCAATACAAATCACAAGTGATTATTCATAAAGATACAGATATCCGGAATATTGTTTATTCTCAAAATAGATAGGGAATACTCGGTGTTTATCGGTATGAAATACCCCGTATCAATTTTCTTTGGAAATCCAATTAATTTGTTTTTTCTATCATCTGTGTAATGGTTAACTTTCCGAAATTTTATTTCCTGAGATAGTATGATAGTGAATTTCTGGTCATGCGCATCTTTTATATAAAAGTGATTTAACACCAATTGGAAAATCCATTAATGACCATATTTCATCGTTATAAATAAGGACGTACTTATATTGGGACGATAGAAGAACAATAGACAGGAGAGATAATCGCAAGCAATACGGAAGTTCTTCTTTCCAATTACGTGTCGCTTTCTTCTTGTTATCGTCCATTTTGGTCTGTACATTTTTTCTCCTTCATCTCTTACAATGATTTTAGTCTCAAAAACACTACATCGTATCATCGTATGTGTTCCATGCTAAATTTTATAAAAGTGTAAAAATAATTATAGGTTATAAGATACTGAATTACAAAGAAACAAACGGTCTTTGCTGTATCAAATCTTTTTAAATTTATTTTTTTGAATAAAAATTAATAAATTTTAAAAATCATCTTTATATATAGTTTTATTTTTATAAGAAAAAGTGTTTTTATACTTGTGATATATCGCTAATGCTTAATAAATCAGTATTATGCATTGATTCGATTTATTTATTTTGTCTATTTATTTTGTCTACTCTTAGTAGTATGCCAATAATATAGATAAGCTTGAAACTGAAAATGAACAAGTCACGTGGAAAATTAACATAAGCGGTATCTCGTATTTACATAAATATCCTCTTCGCGAGATTAAAAATCGACGTCGGAAACGCAATCTACATCTTGTTTAAGAGATGGTATAAAAGAAAAAAACTAAAAGCCATTAGTTTACAGAATTTATATGCGTACAAAAACTCGCCAAATCGTATAAATAAGTAAATAATCTTCTTTTAAAGCTAGACACTCAGATCTCTTTATAGACTCTGGATGAATATAGAGAAGATACAAGTTTGTTCTTGAAGCCTTGTCAGCTCTTCTCTCTCTCTCTCTCTCTCTCTCTCTCTCTCTCTCTCTCTCTCTCTTTCTCTCCCTGTTTCCTTAGCCAAGCAGATAAAGCAACCCGAGATCCCACAAACTCTTTCTTTGAATTCGCTTTTCATTCTTCCATCTCCATAATTAAGGATAAAAATGAACGGGAGACAGTGGATACGTCATTGGATCCGAGATGGTTCGAATTTGTCGAGGCGCAGATATCCTTGCATATCATTTATACGGCTGTATAATTTTTTCTACCGCGCTGTTCCGTTCGCCGTCCACTTGATAAGCGTGACTATGACAAAATTTTCCTATCCTCTTACGTGTTTTCCTTCCTAACAAAAATTAATTCATTGCTATTAAGATTCTAGTATGATACTTCTACGAAAATTTTATTTTGTCGATTTGTATCTTCTTTGATATCATTCTTAAAATATATCATCTAAATTTTGTACGTAGTTATGTGTTCCAAAATTTAGCGATTAGATTCTAAAGGATTATAAAAATTATAGTGTTAATTCTTCATGAATCATTATATATTGTTTAAGTAATATCATTTATTATTTTACAAAACACTATTGCTTATTATTATACTGTTGTATTAAAAAAATTATATTTTTTTTGATAATGGATATACTATAAAGTTAGTATTCACGTTTATTAAAAGTAATAAAATCTTACAACTGGTATAGTTTAATCAAGCTTCTAAAAGTCTATGTAATAATAATTAGTTTTAAATATATAATTACCATTTATAGATATTTAATTGTAAACTATTTTATACATTTTATAATTATTTTTTCTTATAATAGTATGAATAGTACTTAAAAATAATTACAAATAGTGAACAAGTGAATAAATTTCAATAAATATGCAATAGATTTGTTGTTATTATTATAAAGAATTATTAAATATAAAAAATAATAATAAAATATAATTAAATTTTTATAATCAAATATAGCACTTGATTAAAAATTATTTTAGTCAAATTTTATTTAAGAAAAAAGATTTTACAGTTAAAATTAAAACATGAAGTATTAATTTGCAAATTATTACAAATATAAATAATATTTTCATATAATTTTTAAATGGTAATTTATTACATTGAATACAATACCTTTCATTTTAATTTAAACGCAATTTTCAATAATTTAATACGAGTAACCCAGATTATTTATTAAACTAAAAAATTTCTGAACATTTTTTTTAATGAAAAATTGAATAACACAAATTTCTCTCGTTGCAAACTCTTTTAAAGAGAGCTGCAGTTGGTTTATTTCGTGAACTCAAAAACTTTGTTGATCGAAGCCCAACGATATTTTGCAATCCTCTTTGTTTCGTCCGCAAAAATATAAAAGGTATTCCGAGTGTTCTGAGCGAGGGTCGGAACTAACGTGTGATTAAACTTTAAAGGCGCGCGGGAATATTCAAATCATTCGTTCTGTAAGTTTTTCGATGTCGTCTCTTCGTATCTAACTTTAAATCTGACCATGTGACGTATGGGAAAAGTACCAATCGGAAAACAAAGAGCAACACACGAAACTAATTTCTTCATTCAAAAAGTTAAAAAATATGTGTTTTATGTTGCGATCGAGTTTTTCGTTTTATAATGAGAATTTGAAATCTATTTTGAGGTACAGTTATTCGCGATAGAAAATTTTAAATATTTAAAATAATTTAATTTTTTTATAAAGAAATTTTATATTGTTTATTTTATTTTACAGTTCAATTATTATTTTAACAGCAACATATTAATTTCTAAACAAAATTAATTAATACGAATGCGAAAAAATATAAAAGGATGCAAAAGTAATGAATTTCATAAATTTTTGAAAAAGTTAATTTATATCGATTAAAAATGTTGGCATTTACGAGCATAAATTTACAAGTGACGAAAAAGAAAAAAATCTGAAAACATTTGAAGAAAATAAGTTAGCAATAATATAAAGAAATAAGACAAGTGGTTGCGAGTGTTTCTTTTGTAAGAAAGTTGAAAAGAATTGAGAAAACGATTTAAAAATTCATAGCGGTTAGTTTTAAAACTTTAAAAGCGCCGTTACTGCTCTCATTTATATTCAAAAGCACGTTGATTTTTTTGTTTTTTAACGCTCGTGTTAGTATGTAACGAATATAAGCCTTATGATTTCTGAGAATGGAGATTTGAATAAACGTTGCATCGATTTACAAATTTTTATATAATGCAAAGAAAACATTGTAATAGCATCGAGATATTTATTTTTATGCAATTTACATAATAATGTTGTTTGTTGGAGATACATTTTACACAGTTTATTTACTTAAGCAATTGTGCTAATATGAATAAAAACATTTAACATAGTAACATTTTTAATAAGTTTTAGATGAAATTTAATTTTGAAAAACTGCTATGAATAAATTTTTATAAATATTTGCAAGAGTAACAAGTAAAGAGTTTTAGAGATTTTTTTTGAAATAGTAATTATTTTAAGACTTGATTTTTCATTTAGAATAAGCGTTAATGAGTTTCAGGGTATTAACATTATCTCGACCTTTGTAAAAAATATTTTAGATTCAATTATAAATATGGTAAATTTAATAAGTTTATAAATAATAGATGACGAATGAATCGGACGCCAATCCAAAACGTGTATCTATAGCGTATCCAAACAAGTCAGATTCGATAACCGCGCGCAGGTTTATAAAGGAACGACCAGATGCGGAACCGATGCCAAAGTACCAGTCGTAGCGAGTCTTACAATCGTGTGCACACAGTAACGTTTATGTACACTCGCTGAAAGTGAGTTTACCTTCACGCATCGACGATCACCCCTTAGCCCATGTCGGTGAGCGCGATGCACCCAGTGCATTGCACTTCCGCCTTTAAGTATTACGTGCGAGGCTGCAATGATTTTTAATCATGCCTAGGTGGTATGGCTTACTTTATCGAGCTTCTATACGAAAGTTTATTTGAAATCTTATTCTAGTTGTTGAATCTTGATCTTATTTGCACGTCTTGTACTATTTTTAAGTCTTGGCGTATGATTTGATTTTTAGTTTTAATATAAACTTGTTACAAAACACAAATTTTTCACAACTATCGGTAAATGACCGTAGGTCTTTTTAAAATACAGGTTGTAATTTTAAAGTATTTTTTGGATATTGAAAATATTTTTTCTTGCATCCTTAAAAGTGTTAGTATAGTTACTACAAGTTTAAATTGTGGATAACGCAAACGTTTCATCATAAAAAATATATAATTGGATAGATGATAATATTACGCGAGAGAAATTTATTGTAGAATCTATCGTTTCGATATAATTGGGCATGCGAGAATTAACGTATTACATAATAACGTCATAATTATATCCACGGACATATCAAACAGAATGAATGTATTGCAAATTTGCTTCGTTAATTATTAAATTTATTAGAAAATTTTTTATTTGATTAAATTACACTTATGATACGATTATGAAACTCTTCATAATTAGCAACATTTATTACGGTAACTATAAAGAATTATGAAATTCGTTACGATTTTTGTATAAATGGTGAATATTTTCACCGATAAATCTATTAAATAAAAAATCTTTAGTACATTTTAAAATTGGATAAAGCTTAGTTTCATTAGATTTTTACCAGAATGCTTCTTAATCTTCTTATCTAATTCTCTAGTTGGTTTATAATTAAATACAAATAATAGTAAGCTAATTAAATTAAAGTGATATTTTAAATATTCATTTAAAAACTTATATCCATACAACTTACCTGACATAGTTTTTTTTTTAAATGTGCTATTTTTTTCAAATTTATAGATATTGTAATAACTGAAGTTACTAAAGTATTGATTTAAAAAATGATATCATATTTACAGTTGTAAAATTTCTAAGAATGTTTTGCTTACTGTGAAATATTATGATCAATGTTTAAAAATTTTTTAATTTTATTGTATCGATTTTATACTTGCCTGTAAAAAATAGAAATTATTGGCTATAATTCTGTGTTTGATTATTAATTTTAAGATAAAAATATGTCCAATAACTCTACCAATAGCTCATATATTGGAATATTTTTGTTTATATATTATGGATTTGTACTGGTTAATTTCGTTAACATATAACAAATGAATGCAAACATTTTATTCAGAAAAATTCATGAGGATCGCTGCAATTATATAATATATATATATATATATATGTACGTAAACTTTATACAGCACTTCTAGTACAAACATTTGAAAAGAAAAGCGCGTGAGAATATGTTAAATCACTGAAAGTGGAACTTAACTAAGGATTTCCGATGTATTCATCGCCCCAAATTATTTCTTCCTGTATTCTTGCACAAACCCGCGAATTATCTTGACTAGCAATCTCGTAGACAGGGGCGCATTCGGCTAATCCATAAATAGTTAAAAAAAAGAGTACGCGACGATCGGCGAGTATAGTAGTGCCGTATGACAGGTAACAGGATGTAAGTCGACGATTTTCCTTTTGTGAGTTAAATATTTGTGAGTTCAGGGCAAAAAGGTGAATTCCCGCGGCTCTCACGATTTTCGTTTAATCAATAAATTCTGCTTGAGTTTCGGCGGACGTGGTTGAGTCGCTTTGTCGCGTGTTCTACAAAAGGGAGGCAAAAAGAATTTTACTATTATATATTAGTTTATTAAGGACATTACACTTTTTTTTGATTTTGTATTATGAAAAGAATGTACAAGACTTTTCTGCCCTTGTTGTTTTTTTTTTTTAAATAAATTTAATATTTAATTTTGTAAAATAGATATTTAGAGCTTTTCATTAATCACTTAATGTCGATAATTGAAATTGGTCGGGACTAGGAAATTCTAAGCATTATTTTCTTCTCACTAAAAATGAAAATACGTAATTTTCAATTGTTTCAAAGATTGTCGTAACTAAAATGTTCTGGATTTTCCGAATTTTTATTAGCATGTGGAGCGACACGCAATTTTTGCATAATAAAACGATAAACGATGGAAAGTAGACTCGAAATATTTAAAATCGCGAGCCTTTAGTATCTGCCATTCTATATTTTCCCCCGGATAAAGTTTTTGTCACTGTTGGATTCTCGCGATTCTAAAATTCTCCGTGTATGACCTGCCGGTAAACTCGATACTTCCCAACACAATGGCGCGCGCGCGCGCAATTTTTGCACCTTTCTATACGCACGGATTAGAAATCCCACATGAGAAAAATGCTGAAGGGTCGTGCACGTGTCATTCCGATATACCCGTTTCTTTGACAAATTCGTTCTTAACGGAATTTTCGACAAGGTTAGGCTTTCAAAAGGGAGGATGAACATGGCTCCCGTTCTCGTTCCTTTTTCTTTTTTCAACCGAGCGTAAGTTGTGCGGGACCTTTGTATAATCTACGATACACTTACGCCGAGCCCAGTTTTGTTTCACGTACTGAATTTGGGAAAGTCTAGGAGAAATAGTTGCGTACGATTCTTTCAAGACGTTTAGAGCCATAAAAATAATCATTTATATACTTCGAATTAATTTATAAATTTAAAAGTATATTTTTTCTAGATATTTTGTTTCTATTTCTTTTTCATTATTATAAATTATTTTTGAAAAATTTAATTATTTTATTGACAGTTATTTAGAAAAAAATTTATTTTTTCGTATAATTACAATAGAAATTTATTTAAAAAACATTGATATGATTATATTTTTTCCATTATCAAGCAATATCAAGCAATTAAAATTTTTAAATATAGATATATTTTAACAATATATGCTTGATAAGACCAGCAAAATACTCTTTATCGCGTATTTTCTATTTTATTATTATATATCATATCATTGTATATGAAAATAATGAATATGATGTATGGTTTGAATTTATTATTTCTTTGCGTTATTCATTTAAATTTTATTTAGAAAAAATGTTTACATTATACGTCTACTTTCATAATACTTTTACAATGAATAGAAAGCATATAAATCAAATAAATTTAAATATAATAGATTTAAATATTTTTTTATTTTACCTTGTATTTTCACCTTGTTCTGGTATACTGTATTTGAAAATAAGTGTAAGGATAGATTGTAATGGACATGTACTTCTGAATAGGAAGTCGAGGAGCAAAAGTGCCGTCAATCAGAGTCATTGGGGAGTGGATGCGGTGCGTTGTATCGTTGAGGCGCATACGTATATTCAAATAAAATTACTACGACTCTGAAAATTAAAAAATTGTCATATTAATAGAAAATGTAATGTATTATGTAATGGAATTAATATGTAAGATATTACACTATTTCATATCCAATGGTTATTAGTATCAAAGGATTCTTTAAAAATATCAGTAAAAATCTCTGAAAATTTTAATTCTCATTTCCATAAAAGTACAAATTTTAATTATCTAGTTAAACCATAATAATTTATAGTTTTGAAATATACTCTTTGCAAAATTGAGGATTTGCTTTAAAAATTCTAGTTAAAATTCGATTTGTATTACGATTAGGAATAGCATCGGTGTATTTTTACAAAATATTCATTTAAAAGTTCATGTTATATCATTAACTTTAATCTATGTTAGAAAATACTTAAATTTCATAGACTGATTATACTTTTTACTAAGATTATATGTAATTCCTAGAATTAAACGTATTATTTTACGAATTAAATTTCAGTTAATGTATTTAGTAATTAAACTATAAGTATACTAAATTTTCACGCGTATCTGTTTAGTTAATACTATACAGATCGCCAAATTAGAAAAATGATTTGAAATAAATGAGAGAGAGAATCGGTTTCAGAGTAAGTCTTCAAATTTCAATTTTCTGAAATTACATGCTTCAAAAAAGATAAGAAAAGAGTTTGGCAAAAAAGATATTTACGAACATCCGGTTTAATTAGATTTCTTACTTAATAATTTTTCAGTTAATAACGGAATATTATTCTAGAAATATTTATTTTGTACACAGATTGCTTTGCAAAAATTATTCTTCCTTAAAAATTCAAGATAATTATTATGATATCTAAAGTCGGTTAATTTAAATTTGAATGATTTCACAAAATATTATTATATCTGAAGTAAATTAAAGAAAATTATAAAAAAATATCATGAAATCTTGATTTGCAAATAAAAAGACAGTACAATAAAATATGTCTACAGTAACCGCGTGACAATGAGAGCGCGCTTCTGTCTCTCGGACGATCGGTGCGAATCGTCAGACTGAGGGGGGAGGCCGACTGTGATATGCAACGGAATGATACGAATAACCTAAGAAATTGGGAAATCGTCTCACCCGTTACTTCTAATTAATTTTTGGCTCTTTCGACCTCGGCCCCCAGCGAAAATTAGCGTCGCGTGTCTGGCTGCTACGTTATGTCACACACCCGCAAGTGCCCATATTTTCTGCTAACGCCATCCTTCTTTCTTACACCCTTGTCTTGCTTCACCTTCCGTAAACTGATCGCGAGCGCTATAAATATCAGCCCGGTAACGTAGCGCAAAGTCCTTGCTCGGCCTCTCCCGAGGCAACAGCTTGATTTTTCGCCAGTAGATCATTAGTCTCGAGGCGCCGATTGTAGGTCGTCGCACGGTTACCAATTTCGCGTGGAGCAGAATACTTATTTGTTTATTTGCCAATAACCTATCCGTATTGACGCACCCTTTTCTGGACAAACTTGGAAAATAATTGTTCGTGCGCGGTCGACTATCTCCTTTCTTTTTCGACGATTTTCTTTCCCTCTTCTAAAATGAATTTATTTGGTAAGGTAATGTTAAGCGATCGATTTTACGATACAAGGCATTCGAGACTTAAATATCAAAGATCATTCAACTTTAGTTTGTTCAATTCTCGATTTTCTAATTGGAGTACGTAGATTATTCTTCATAGCGTATTGACATGTATGAATTGAACAAACTGATTTCTTGATATATATATATATATAAGTTCTGATGTACGAGAAGAGGATAATACGAGGTACGATTGTTTAATGATTTTTTGAAATTTTCCATCTTTTTATTTGTACAACAACGATATTTTTGTATTGCTGGACAATTTCAGAACAATGCTTCATTCAATCATAATATTTTATATATTTATATTCTTTGTAATTTTTTGTGAATACATTTTATTCAAATGTATTCATAACTGCATGCATTTATTTAGATATATATGGATACGAACAAACTATTTTATTTCTAAATCTTAAAATTTTTTTTACGATTAGCAAATTATTCTTATATTTGATTTATTCTTTTTTATGCAATTCTCAGTATTTATATTGCTTTTCTAAAATATCAAACATTATACCAAATTGTTATTATATATCTTTATAACATATAAATAATAATTTCCTTATTAATATGAAAAGTGAGATAAATATTTGTATTAAATATTAGAAAAATTATCAGTTAAGTATTTAAAAAACACTACCTTTCATTTATTTTAAATTCACTAAAATATTTTATTCAGTTTTATCTATCATACATATCTTTAAATTTATTAGTTAAAGAAAATTATAAAAATTGTATTTGAATACTCGATATGTAGTATAATATTTATCGATAAAGAATATTTTTAATAAGCTTTTTATAACCATGAAAGGGTTGATGAATTTGTTAATCTTCTTCAATAGCATTATTTTATTACACAAAGTTTATTAATTAAATACAGAGTAAATATTAAAGAAAAATCTGTATATTGCATTTTACAAAAATCAATTATGTTGTCAATTACTTTTTTAAAAAAAATTCGTAAAAGAATATAAATATTATAGAAAATCGGTTTTTGTCAACAATTTATATCCATTTTAACTTTAAATAGATTTTAACGAAAGGTTTAATATATAATAAAAAATAAGCCCTTTAATAATATTTATCATTTTTAATGTCATATTGGTACGGTATAAGTTTATTATAAAATTAAGTATGTAATTAATATGCTATTTTCCTTTCTGTTACAGGTAATGCTTCACTTCTACGTTTTCAAAATATCAACATAGATTCTTCAAAGATATTATTTTTTTTTTTTAGTAATGTATGGAATAAGTTATATATTTTTAATATGTAGTACAAGGTTATTTTGTACATATTTATTTTATTTATATTTTAAAAGTTTAGAAATTTACATTTTGTAAATTTAAAGCTTATGTATTTAGAACTTTGTCGATACAAAAAATTGAATATTACTAATAATTCATCATATTAATACTAGGTACTTAATTTACAAAATTAAGTGGATATGCTATTTTATTATTATTAAATTTATTATTTTGTACTACTACAAAATACAAATATGTATTTCAAATATTCAGTCTTACTTGGTAATATTTATCTACTTAATTTTGTTTTATATCGCAAATAAGTTTTAATTATGAATGGAATTATTAATATTCGTTTAATTGTGAGTTACAAGGATAGTGTATCAGCTGCTGATCACAGATTTTATCCAGACTGCGCATGTTTCTATGGACCAACAGATGAAATCGGTTCTTTTGCTAAAAGAATCGCTCGACCTTCGGACACAAGATAATGATTATATATAATTCGTAAACTTTATAATTATAAAGATTATTTCACGATAACAAGCTATTTTATAAATAGAGACGAATAATTTTTTAAAAAAAATGTTGTAAAAAATGAAATGAGACTACAGATCACATTATATCTAATTATAATATTTTCTTAAATTTATTATAAAAAGAGGTTTATTAAAAAATATTAATATATGCGAATAATAATAGTCTCGTGTACGAAGGTTCAGTAGCTCTAATGCGGAATCACAGATTTTATATTTTTGCCTATAGAAGCATTTGTGGCCTGGGCAAGATCAGAATCTACTGCTAATGATAAACTTCTCGTAAGTATGTACAAGTGATCTTTTTCGATAAATTTTATTTTAAAGACACTGGTAAAATAGATACTTTGAGAAATGAGTAGTGCAAAATCATTTTTCATAGTTATTATAATTTCTATTTGTAAATAATATCTCGCCAATAGTACATAACCCAATGACGGTTCGTGCAATCTCTCTCCATCTCCTAACGAATACTCGGTATTCATTCGCTTATGTATTCATACCGTGAAAGGATTTTCCGTTTCATTTTATATCTATAAATGTTGATATTTTACGGAAATTTAATGGAAAGTAGTTAATTGTTTTGAAATATGAAATAGATTTTTTAAGATACTATCCATGATAAAATCTAACAAATAATTAAAAAAATGCTACAGTGAATAAAATTGTTGATTGAAAATTTGATCAACATCCGAGTAAGTAATAGTTTTTTATTATACTGAATAGAAAACAATATATTATTTACAATCTTACTCAATCGGATAAATATTTATTATCAAAATTTTTACATCAAATAGTTTCTTTTTCTTATATACACGGATGCACACAGGCAAATTTTTTAATATTTATATGTAGAAGTCGACAATTACTAATCGACAATTCTTTGCGTAAGATATAACTCAGAACATATAACTCAGAACCCGGAAAAACGAGCCTTGGATAACAAGCTGACAGACAGACGCATCATTTGTCATCCGATGTCGCGATATTTATAGGTCACGCGCCGTCCACTTCCGACTAACTAACTTTTTCCATCGGTCGATTTGCACTTTAATGTTGTTGTTCACTATAAAGGTAACTTGTCCTCCCGTCGCGCTATCCGCGATTTTATGAAATATTCGTCGATCTTACAAGAAAGACGAATGTTGGGTTATTCGGGAATTCGTAGGAAGATAAACTATGTAAGATATGTGGGACGCATAAAGGAAAAGATAAGTATCACGAGTATGTGATAATTTTCATACATACGCGAATGTTTGAAGGATGAAAATTTGGAGGGGTGCTGACTCTTATCGTCGATCCATAACTTTTATTTAAAATTTAAGTTAAAGTTTCGTGAATTCATTACTCCTCGTGATATAACCCTCCCTTCCCCTAAGTACTTCGATCGCAAGTTCAAATTCTGAATGTTTCTCCATGCGAATCGCATAATCTCAGATACTGATCGGAATAAGCTTGGATGTCGACATTTGCCTCGTTTCCTCAGACACGAACAAATAGAAATACTTTGATTCGCGTGGACGATGGAAGCGGTGTCCGATATTTGACATCCCCTTGAAAGGTTTCGTCGGAGCGCTTAAAATTGCTACTGTCGGCCGCTCCAAATGGAAGGGCTCAAGATGAAACCGGAGGCACTTTGGACGCTTGTACAAGTATGGAAAGAAAAATAACGGGAAAACAAGCGTGCTTATGCCGACTCGCTCTTGTTTCCATTTTTCTTTAGCGACAATGCTAGCGAGCCTAATCCAATACGCGCCGGTGACCCTTGCCCCCAGGGGCTGCCGCCCTCCTCCTTGCGAAACTGACAGAGAAACGAGACGGCAGAAGAGACGCGCACCCCTTGCCGCATGACTGATTGGCAGCAGAGCGGACAGACCCTCTTCGACTTCTCTAGGCTCGAGCGTGCGTCCATTTTATTTACTCCCGTCTCTGTGCCCGTGCTTTTTACTTTTTTTCGTTATGATATGTACAAGAGGGCTCGCGGAAAAAGGGAAATTTATTTTGAACGTACGAGACATTTTTCTCCTGCATACGTTGATCAGGGACTCGTGACGAGAGTTGAGAGCTGTAGTTTACGCGGGTCACGAGTATTTACTTTCCGCGGCACTTGCGATTGATGCTTATAGTCTTGTGTTGTACTTCTCAAAGAGGCAAAATAATATGTTGCGGTTTTTTTACTTCGAACGTTTATCGGTATCGTTGAGTACCGATTTATTGTTATTTACAATGTGCGTCTTCGATTTTTAAGATATTTGCATGGTTTGGTATATTTTACTTACTTACTCGTTTAATCACCAATATTGAAATTAAGATTCAAAATTGTTGATGCCCAATAATCTGTAATTATAATATAAATATTAGCATGTACGTACGTTAAAAAGTAATTTTCAATTAATCATTTCTAGTATTTCAAGAATTTTTACATTTATCGTACGAATACAATTTTTTCAGTTTTTCGTTTTTTACCTGCGATTTAAATGCAAAACTGACACGCGCATTTTTCCTTTTAGCACTCTTACTTCTGTATACATTATGTTGTATATCCTCGATTGATTTATAAGAGCTATGAGAGTTGTTGGTAAAGAAAATTCATTCGAGTATAATTTAAGATATTTTACGTGTATGATGAAAATAGTCTTGTTAAAACTAAATAAATTTATGAATTAGGTTAAAAACATAGTTACATGGGTGTATGAAGGTATTTTAATATAATTATTATGCACATAATAATACAGAGTAATCATGATTTTAATTTTATTTTAAATTATTGATATTAATTTTTTTTAGTTCGAAAATCGATTTATATAAAATAATTTATATAACATTTATAAATATTAAAATATTTATATTTTTTACCAAAAATATTTTTTTAAAAATTCTTTTAAAAGACATGAATTTATAATGAATTATATTTTATTATATAATTTATTCCATGTTTCGAAAATGTTTTATAAAGTAAAATATATATAAAACGATATAATAACGATAAATTTTATCAAATTTGTTCAAAGCATATACTAATTACTATTCATTTCTAAAAAATGAGTTAAATTATTTTTAATTGAAATTTCTATTTTGATTATATAATATTAAAAATATAAATATAGCATCTTAAATTAAAAATCTTAGACAGGTTTCGTACTATGTATAAAAATTAGTTAAAAAATTAATGTTAAAAAAAAAGCAAAAAAATAAAAGCAAAGTTTAATGTTTGAAAGATATAAATACTAATAATCAACATCAGGATGCACATTCTAAAATGGTAGCGTGAGATTTCAAAGAAGAATTAAGCTTTTTGATTTGAAATACACGTACGTAACGTGCAAAGTATCATTTATCGTTAAATTTGCTCGCATAAGAGTCTATTCATATACTGTATAATAATTTATTTAAATGTACAAAGTACTAATTATGAATACTTTTTACTCTAGTTGGACTAATTTATTATTATATTAATTTAGCTCGATCGTCTTTAAGAACTAAAATAATATTTTTCTAAATAATATTAAATTATTTCAGGAGAATACTATTTATTATATAAAATTTATGGGAAAAAATATTTATCATTTTTAAACTAAAATTTACATAATTTAATTTTAGTCAAAAGCATTATTTAATTTTTATTGAGCATTTAAAACTTAAAATTTTTGTAATGATCACAAACAAATTTTCATTTATTTACCAAACACATTTTTGTGAAAATTAGCTAATAATTAGCCTTGAGAATATTGTGTGTACGTAATAATGTATATAATATAAAAGAACGATCGGAGAATAAATGAATGAAAAAAATGGAACAGTTCGTATACACAAAATATATATCAAATATCAAAAATTTTTAAACTATTACGTCCATTGGTCGAATGGAGTAAATTATTTTGTTTTTGTTTTCATTGTATGTACGAAATATAATAATATTAATTCGGTTTAGCTATAACTGAAAATGTAAAATAATATAATACATCGTCCCTTACATAATTATATATACGTATATTCAAACAAGCAAGTCGATCCCCGCATATATTTAATAATTCCTTAATGTTTGGTTTTAAGAAGTACGAGTCGCCCTTGCTATCCTATTTAACTTCACGGCTCCTTGTATGCTTTCGCGTTGTTCTCCCACAGCAACGAAAGGAGCAGCTGAATGTGGCTTCTCGTAGAGACCATTAAGGGCAGCTTCGCTCTAATTAGACTCGAGCTGTATGGTAGGGCTCCGAGTGCACAAACACCAGCGGGAATAGATTATCACAGGACTGGCAGAAGGCCCCGGAACAATTTACAACGTGCAGTGAATCAAATCGAAGTCCACTTCCGATAGATGGGCTGCCGAAAGATAAAAAGAAATTACCAACGCTTGCTTCTGAGTTTTCATCCGACTTTAAGAAACTCAAATTTTTGCCACAAACGTTTCCTTTTCTTCTGTTTGATGAATTTTTAAAAAACTGGCAGTAGATAAGTTAATTTGTTAACCTTGCTATTTTATTTACGAAGATAATTGATTAATTTTCGTTCTTAAATTATTTTGAAATTGTACAACATGTTTTATACGAAATACATTATAATAATTCCGATTGGCCGTAATATCAGATTGTCAGAAATTTATTATTTGGATATTTAATTATTAAAGATACGCCAAAAAATGTAAATACTTAAATTAATATTCTTTTAACTAACGTTATTACAATATCGAGCTTCATAATTTTTAAATGTTCTTTTTAATAAGAATAATAATTTTATTGATAGTAATTCATAATTAATTCAAGCAATTAAATCTTAAAAAAAAAGAAAATATTTTATAATGAAAGGTAGTGTTGGATAAACTCGCTCTCAAATGCATCGTAACCAGCAGGTGGCGGGCGCTCATGACAATTAGTTTGAAATCTGGAAGAATTTTACAAGGACAATGCAATACAATAGAGTTTTCGAGTATTTGCATAAGTTGCTATAATCGAAGTGATACATATTTAAAGCTTCGATGATAAATTAAAAATAAAAGTAAATAGCCGACATCGTAATATTCTCGCTGTTTTTTTTATAACTTTTGTTAACTTATGTTGATATGCAGATAAAATGATTGAATAAATCAGGAAAGTTTTAATTGAAACCGGATATTCGCGAATGTTTTAATTGAACCCTCAAGTTGAATCGAGTTGTCTTATAATTTGATAGATTGTTGTATTTTATAGTAAAAATAAATTTTAAATTAGAGAGATGCTTGCATTAAACGGATCTACATAATTAAGAGAAGTTATAGATAAAATATATTTTTATTTATCAAGAAATGCTCGGTTACTTGAAGATTTAATAAATCAAACAATAGCAAGTAATTTAGAAGATCTTATATTCAATATTAATTAAAGGTTTTATGGACATAGTAAAATGAAAAATTGATCATTATACCCTATTGTAGGATGGTGTCTGTTAACTCCATGAATTTATTTAAACTATCATTATCGATGAATTTGAGCATAAATTATATATTACGAAGGATATATGAATGCCATAGCGATTTTAGTATAGTTTTTATATCCTGCAACTTTTCAAAAGTGGCATAAAAATTGTATTAATTTTCTTTTATTTCTGAACGATCCAATACTATTTTGATTTTCTAATTCTTTAAATTACTTATTAACTTTATCAATTTTTTTACTTCAAAAATATTGAATAGTGATATTTGGATTATTCCTTATACATGGGGTTTTATTTGCAGTTGTATTTGACATTGTTATGTATGAACTTTTTTTAATATTCAATATTTTACATATTATTAGAAATCCAGATATTATTATTATTATTTTTATTACCAACGTTAGTAAAATAATTTGGTGATGTAATGTACAAGTATGTGAATATTTATTTTTACATTATGATATATTAGTTCGTTGTATATGTGTTGTATATGTTCTAATTGATTCAATATAAATTAAAGAGAAATATTAAAACATCAGCTATTTTTGTTATATCTTTTTCTATCTATACTACTTTATACATTGTTATGAATATCCTGAGTTTATTTGTTTCTGTATTTTTATATGCACCATCTGCTTATGATCTGGCCTATTAGATTATAGAACAAACGTAATACAATTATCTACTATTATGAGTTACTCTGTCATAAATCAGTATTATTAGATATTTGAAATATTTTAGAATAACAAACAAATATTGTTTTATCTAAAAACAGCAAGATAACTCTTTATTTTCCATATTATATTTGGCAACATGATGTTAGAATAATATAAATTGAATAGTACATGCAATGTGAAAAATCGTTCGACACCTTATTATTCAATTTATATTTGATAATTATTATATATATAGTTAACTAATGAATATATATTTTTTACATTGATACTTAATTTTATGCTTTTCTTATAAGTTTTATTAATGATCATATATTTTTTTAGAATCTCATCAAAATTATTTATTATATAAAAAAATGTTCACTATGAATACTTTTCTTATAAAATGAAGAAGTAAATTTGAAAATACTTAGTGGTTTCTATCAACCTTGCACACATGAAGGATATGAATTGGCAGAATCTCCAGAGGTTTCCTTCTTCCGACTTCACGTCCTACATCGAGACGCTCTTCGTTTTATTTTCAACCCTCCTTTAATTTTTCTTCCTTTATGATGTACCAATGGAACTAGTAGAGTATCTTGAGAAAAATCTAGCACTTATTGTGCTTTCGTCAATCTCTGTCTAACTTCCAAGATTTTTTTTCTGATTGCCTATCCTCTCAACCATTAATAATGGTGAAACAATCACTTTTACATATTTATTTCATACAGTAACACGTGCACCAGGATGATCACATTTTATAATAATATAATTTTTATTTATACTAACAATTATTATGTCTTACCATAAAACAAACAAAAAGAATAGAAAAGTATCATATATTTTATCTGCAAAATTGCAAAATTTTTATCGTAATATTAACTGATACAATTATCTTCCATTTTAAATGGAACAGAAATATATTTAATTATTAATTTAAAAATAATAAATTATTTAATATCTTAATTTAATATTAAATACCTAGTGCTTTTATTATTTTTAATATGGTTTAAATAAATATATTTTGTATAAGAAAATTGATATATTAGATGAATAGTTTATTATTTTTATTAATATTTACTTTTTCTACGTGTTCACTTGTACACATATTTCTTTATAAGAATTATTTATAACCTGCGAATGTAGTAGTAAAAATTCATAAAATAATGAGTAAATTTTCATTCAAGATATATATTATCTCAGATTTATATTCAATCAAAGATTTTATATAATAGCAATGCGTTAAATAAATATGAAAGTAATTAATAGTAATAAATAGCATATTTAATAGTAACTAAAGTTAATTAACAATCATTACTGCGATTGTTTAATTAATTATTTTCTTATTATAAGTTTTTTTTTAATTATTCATATAAATGATGCAAATGGAAATAACAAATCAATATATAAAATATAAAAATAAATATGAAAAAACATCAATAACCATCATTTTATATTAATTTAGAATTTTTCGGTATAATAGTTTCTGTAGATCAGAAAATACGCGTCGCATCATTATATTGTCTTTTCTTTAGTCCATCAACTCGATTCGTCAACTCGGTAGGATTTGTAAAAATTAGCTCGAGAATATTTCGGTTTTTGTTTATTTTTATTTATTAATTCTAGCTAATATCGAATAGAGCGAACAAAGGATTAGGAAATATAAACTAGAAATTATTTCATTCGCCGCAATAACATTTGAGTGCACTATGATACTCGAAGCAAGCAATTTCATAATATTAATTAGAGTACCATGAAGTTAAAACATTTTCGAATCGAACTACTGACAGTCGAAAATTCTATCCGCACTTCCGAGAGAGCCAAGTAATTTCATTGAAATTGACGCTACGGACGTATCTAAGGGCGAACCATGTATCTTTCGCGCCTGCGCGACGTTTCTTAGAGGTGTAGGTCAGTTTCTTACATTGCGGTTGTTAACGTATCTCATCGCGCGGGTTTTACAGTGCTTGAGGGGAGGGGTAGCACGAAAGAACGGAGTTGCAAGGGTGTTTATGCACGCGCAACACGCGCACCCGGACGTCTATGTTGCATATGTCTCTACCAACAACAATATTTGTCAAATATCATTGTGCTTTTATATTATTCCACGTTATCTCTATTCATCTATTTAATAAGCTGCGGAGTGAGTTCGATCTGCTGGAGCTGTCTACCTAAATAACTTTCAAAATAACTAACGAGAATTAATATTTTATTGTTAAAAAGAATTTCGTACTTTTCTACAACCCGCTTTGTATTCTTTATTTTCTTGCATCGTTATTTTTTATTCAATTACCGTTTAAAATTCATTGTTGAAATAAAATTTTTTATTTTTATTACAATTCAATTAGACTTTCTATAAAATTTGGTTTTGTTACAATAGATAAAAGTATTCGCAATGCAAAATAATTTATGGATTGATGAGATTGAATATTAATTTTTCACAAAAGGATTAAATTTTATATATTTAAATACACGTGTTTAAACTAATTTATTACTCTTTTATGTACTGAAATATTTTTGTATACTCTCTCTACTTATATATATATATATAAAGTTTTGCTATTTATATCACAAAATAAATTCTTTAATGATAAAAATTACTGTTCTAATTATGTTACTACTTTAAGAATGAATTACAGATATTATTTGTTCTATGTTTCAATATTTCAAATATACGCTTGCAAACTTTCAAAAATAAAACAAATCAATCAAAAACAAATAAAAAATCAATCACAGCGCTTAGGTATGGAGGTATGATCCGATCCATAGATTGAATAATCCGTAATATGCTATTCCGAGGCAACGGCAATCTTGTGTTTGTTACTGGAACCGCATAACTATTTACTAAATACTACATCGGAGTCCACCACGATACGAAACATCTGTTTCGTGTTTTGCTAACTTTCTTATTTATCATTTTATAATTCTCATTCCCTTGGAAGGAAAAAATATCAGCATGCGTGATGAAAACGAAAGAAAAAAAGTAGATTCGTTCGTTCTCTTGCGTATATTTTGTAAATTGTGTTCCAAGTGCATATGCGCGGGTGTTTGTACTTACTAAGTCAAGCTGAAAAAAAACCACAACTATCCTTAATGAGCTTTGTTTTTTCAACTTCGAAACTTTCGTTTCAGGTAGACTCTAATAATTGTACTTCCTTCTTGCAAAACTTAATTAAAAGTTGAATTTAACATTTTCCTATTTGAATATGTCTCTGTTTATTTGAAATTTGGTAAATAATTATTTTCAATAATTTACGAAATGGAATTATACATAAGATCAAGACTAAAGTCTTATAATTATTTAAAACTATAATTTTTTTAAATTAAAAATATCGGTTGTTTAAAATAAAAGAATTATTGTTTTATTCATATGATTTTGATTTGTTCAAAGAGAGTTGTAAAATATTATAGAATAAAAATTATATAATTAAGAAAGCTTAAATTTTATATAAACTGATTCAGATACTTTGTATAAAATTATATAGGAACGATAATTTTATATCAAATAAATTATAGTACTGAATGTCATCTTAAAATAAAAACTCTTATAGTTTCATCAAAACATGAAATTGATTTAAAATATTGAAATTTTTCTTTAACGCACATGAGATATTTATTTTTTTCATAAGTGTGAAATCTTACTTAAAAGAAAAAAAACTTTTTTCAATCAGTCAATACACGTTAGTTGACTATAGGATTATCCTAAGAACCGAAACGTAGTTCAATAAAAAAATTAAACGAATTTGATCGAGAATCCATGGGTGTATTAGAAGGAAAAAAAAGATTTAAGAAAAAATGCTAAAGTAAATGTAACGTATAAGCCTCTGGTCTAAATTTTTTAATAAAAAATTGATTTGATAAGTATTGTTTTTTCGTATGTAACGTATAATTAATTTAAAACTAAAATCTCATTTTTTAAAATTAGCTTACATATATTTTATAATATAACACTGTTCAGTATTCAGAAAATTTTATTAAAAATTAATAAAATCATTGTGTAATAAAGCAATATAAATTGTTTTTAAGTAATTTTGTTTCAGATTTTTTGCAATCATTTTATAAAAAAATATAAGTGAGTAAAAACGTTGTAAGTTATAAGATATTTTATTATTTAAGTACAAAAAATAATATTAATTTTGTTTAGTAATTTACTAAAAGTCTACTGTAGCCTTTAAATAAAAAGGATAATTTTCATGCAACAAATATTCAACTTTCATTCATTATTCAAATTAAATGTATTAAATAATATTGAATTTTTATGTTTCAATAGATATTTAAGAATTAAATTAGAATAGACTTTTATTTGAAACCAAATTTTTAAAATGCTACTTAAATTTAAATAATCTTGACAGTATAGGAAGATTTTTCATAGTGGAATACTACTAGAAGATATCACTTTTTTTGGAATATTTAATTTGTATTCTCGGAAGTTAGAATTACTGTTTTCCTATAGTCAGTACAAAATATCATTTGTATAATTTTCTTTTACATATTTTGTTTAAAAAATGTATTGTTCTGCGGTTCTATAATTGTAGTAATTTTCTTTAAAGTAAGTTTACGTCATACATAACATGACATACTTTAAATAAATTCAGGTATTTTTGATCATTTTTACTCACTAAAAAAACGTTTTTATTATTTTAATTATTTTAATATAGCTTAATTTTAAATACTAAATTTATAAAAATAATTAAAATTATAAAATAATTATCACATGTATATATATTTTTTTTATTATATTGAATTTTTACTCTGTACTAATTTGTTCTATACTTATAATTTATCATGTAAGGTTTTATGTGAGGTATGTGAAAGAGAGATATTACTTTCTTTCTTTCTTATACAATGGAAGTTTCCTTCTACATTTCTTCTACTCTTTCTTTTGACCATTTATATATTCTTTTGTTATTCTTTCATCTTCTCTGTTCCTTTCTTTCTCAAACGGTATATTCTTCATTAATAATTCCTACTTATTTGTAAGTATTGCTTCCATGCACGTTATTAGTCTGCGCACTTTCAAACCACTCTCGTTTCATCTATAAGTAGTTTCTTTTAAATTGTTAAATAAGTAAATCTTTACAATTACTAAGAATAATGTACATAAATAATTTGCTGGTTATTTTTTTTTGAAAATATTTTGTATTACATCTAAACAAGTATTAAATATCGTAAAAATAGTTACCGCGTTATTGCATAATGTCTTTAATATTTACTGGATCAAATTAAACTTAAATGTATGACGTCTTAATGTCTTAATTCATGATAATTTCCATTAAAAAATTCATAATCTTCATTATGCATGATAAGTTTCCACTATTTAGTAATTCATCTTACAAAACTTGTAAACTATTATTGTATTACTGTATCGCAATTCTCGTTTCTAACGCTTGTTTAAAGATATTCCTTGAAATTACTTATCAAATACATGCTCTCTAAATTCTTTTTAAAATCTAATTGAAATCTTGTTCTTTGTCTTTATTAGTTGCAATTAACCAGTGGAAGCGGCGTTTTCTGAGAATTCGATGCAGTCACATATAAAAAACTCGAATATACTTATATATATATGTATATAAGATATATGTATATATAATATATTTTAACAAAAGACATTAACATATTTTCATACGATGTATATATACACGGGTACTGATACAATTTTATAATTGTTAATATTTATTAAAAACATTTTCTTTGATTATTAGCTCTAAGTATAAAAATAAAATATTTAAGAATACTTGAGATTGGTTTCTTGTTTAAAAAATGCTAGTTGTCTCGACTTATCATTTTAAAATCAAATTATTCAAACGAAAATCTGGCATCGTCACAGATAAATCAAACTTGAGACGGATTGAATTTGTTAAAGTTAGCGAAACAATTTAATTATGCTGAGCAAAAAAAACTTTTCATGTAATGCGCGTTTCATTATTTTTAACGGACGAGCAGAAAAAATATCGAAAATGGTGGTATTCGCAGTCTAATTGTCGATATCCCGTTCGTCAGTATACGATGGTGAATTTAGCCCGACGGCACGTAGATGAGCCGTGGCTGCATTTCCATCGATATCGCTGCTGCCGACGCAGGATCACAAAGAGAGCAATGTCGAGACGAGGGTATTAGGAGGAGAAATTTATTTGTCTGGTTTCGCTCCAAGGAGTAGGAATTAGTCTGAAAATGGGTACATAACTTTCCTCCCTGGACGTAACAAGCCGCCTTCTTTCGTTGTAAACATTGGCTTGGCGTTTTGCATTACGATTGTGTCAAAAAGAATTCACGATAAATTTACGAATACTTTAATATAATCTTTTCTAAATGACATTGTTACATCATCGCTAATTTTCTCTAATATTTTAACAGGTTTTATTTTTATTTTTGATATGTTTTTAAAGTTCTGCGTTAAATTATTATGATTCGATATTTTAAGAATATAAGTAACATTAATTAAATAAAATTACTGATCAAAATATATTATAAATTATTAAAAAATATTTTTTAGTATTAGTGTCTTTAATACTAATTTAAAAAATATATTTTTTCTTAACGATGATTCCATTATTATGTTATAATAGACAACCAGTTAAATAGATGATATAAGCAAAAGTCAATTTCACAACTTCTTATAAAAAAAATGATATTGTAGTTTTAAAAGTTTTCCATATCACAAAATTATTTAAAATATTTTACCTAAAAGGGTTCGAACAAGTACATAAATAGTATTACATCCGCAATCACGCATTAAAATAGCGAATGTAATCTAGAAGGGAAAAGATCAAAACAAGGAATGATGTAAAAGCGCAGAGTACAAAAATACACGTAATAAAAAGATACTATATTGTGATGAGTCGAATAGTCATAAAGGGTGACTGAAAGTCGGTGAAAAAAAGAAATGGGAATATGTAAAGATTTATTTCTGACGGATAATGAGAGAAAAATAAAAGCAAGAAGATTAAGAAAGCGAGTGGATGAGAGAATATTCATGGGATTATGTTAAAGCAATGCGAGCAACGAAAGCTATGGGACATCAAAATAATAGAGGGTAGGAAAGTAAGTTAGATAGTGAGATAAGACGAAACGTATATTTTCTGGGATGTGGGTAGGGAAAGAAGAGGAGGGGAAAGGTGAAGGCGCGCTTGTTGCATGTGTATTCGTACATACACTCGCGTGAATTTACGAACGGATGGATGAAATAACGGACGAATGGACGGACTAGGTAAAGTTCAAAGTGCAGTTCGCAAAAGTGAGAATAGTCTTCGGTTTGGTATACCGAAGATGAACCGGGTGAGCTTTGGTACAAGGGCATCCAAGAGAGCTACTTTCAAGATCTACATTTCACGGAACCTCTTCGTCTGGTCCGAATCGCGATATTCTCGCGGTCCATCCACGACGTAAACGGTGCCCTGAGATTGAGACAGCCGCGGGTCGATGTCGAAAACGGCTCCTCCGGGAAGTGAAGCGTATACTTTCTGGAATGGTTTCCGTTCTTTCTGTAAAAATTCGCTGATCGAAAAAACTCAACAAAAGTTTAGAGTGTCGAGGAAAAGTTGCTGCCGCTCGAGCATTGGGAACTATTGAGCTTCCAGATGGAAAAAGTTGCGTTCGTAAAAGCTGTCAACTACTCTGAATATCAGGGAACATTTTCTATCTGCGCCACTTTTAATTCTAAGCTTATATAATCGTTTTATAGTTACATGTTACCCGTATTACCTATGATAAAATGATAAACTATTCCTAAAATTATTAGATACCTCGAATACTATCAACGATCCAACTATTTTACAACTTATTACCCACCGCATCCTAACAAGTTTCTTCAACATCCTATACTAGAATAATTAAAATTTCCTCATTCACCTTCGATAACTTACCTAAAATGAAGTATAAGCTTTGTACTTAAATAACTTTCCTAACCACATTTATTACAAATTTTCTTTCAATCTGGAAAAATTTGTCCAATTTAGATAAAATTTCTCGTATCACCTTTTATTATTTTATCCGATCTCGATATTTTACATAATTTATACAAATTATGACTTTTATTCACTGACTTCGTATACTCGTGTTCCGCCGTTCTTGTTTATATTCAATTTCCTCTCTTCGATTCAAATGATTTAATCGTTTCTCCTTCATCGCCAATGTAGTTTTCCTTAAAAAAATAAAGGCAAATAAAGCGGTGACGGCTTATCTAAGTTTTAGTTCTGCTAGAAGCTTTAAAAGGGCACGATTCGCACTGCATCGATCCAGATGGAGAGAGAAACTGCACGCTTAGCGATTAATGACATTGCTGCCGACGAAAACCTGATTACATGGCCTAATATTGCTAATTGTCCTATCTTCGTTATTTTGCCCTGCGAAAAAATTTTTACGCAATACGCTTACGAATATTCTTTTTTTTGTAGTGTGAATTATTTTTACTGTTCCTATAAAAAGCTTCTTTTTAAAAGAAACTGAATATTTACTACAGAGTTATATTATATAATAAATATTCCACAAATTCAAATCTTGCTTTTAAATTTAGTTTTTTTAAATGTTAAATTTATATTTAAAAATGTGCATTTCGAAGAAAACTCAAACATATAGTAGGTTTAAATTTTTTTATTATCAACAAAATCTATTTGTTTTTATTTAATTGTAATTTTATTTTTGTCATAGCATTTAATTGTATATTTTTCAACACGAACATGCAAACGAATAATTATTTCTTTAAAAATTTCAAGATGTTTTATTTTAACACTATTGATTTTGTAAAAATAGCCTAAATTAAGCATTAACAATTTTTATGCATTTAATTTTAATTGATTTTTTTTATTTAATTTATAATATAAATATAATTAACACGTTAAATATCATGAATTTCGTTTAGTAAAATTGAGTATCACTCTAAATTATTTAAAATAGTTTTTATTAAACGAATAAAATGAAAAGGAGCTAAAATATCGAGATGAATATTTTAACGAATATTTGCAAGTTTTTATAAAAAATATAAAATTTCTAAAATTCAATTTTGCATAAGATATAAAGAATTGTAAAACGTATAATAATTATTCTTTTTAAAATGCTTTTAATGTTAAATGAATATTATATGCACTCTTCATTCATTCAAAATCAAAGAAATTGGGCTAAACGATTCCAATCTTGTAAATTCTTTAGTATTATTCTTTTTAAAACAAAAGCCCATTCGACCTTAGTATACGATCATTGTTACTCATCTGTTTACATCAAAAGTGCAATAAGAGAAAACATCCCTTGGGTCAGTTCTGAATCCAACTAGTACAGTACTAGCCTCGGTGAAAGGGAGGAAGACGTTCATACCCCATTGGAAAATCGAACAACTTCGAACTGACGACTTGCGTTTATGATTTCGCAGCGGTGTCGCCGTTTCCTGCGGCGACTGCAGCGGCAGTAGCAGCGGTGGTAGCAGCTTGAGTAGCAGCGGCAGCAGCACTAGTGGGAGCGACATCGCCGAACCCGGTTCGCCCTGCAGCACGACCAGCAGCGACGAGGGTCTGGGCGGGGTTCGCGGGGGTGGCAGCGGGAGCATCTCCGACGAGCAGCGACAGCAGCAGCAACAGGCCGCGAGTCCTGCGGCTACCTGCAAGCTGGCGCCCACGCAACAGCAGCCGCCGGCGCCGAGGCCCCAGTGGCCCTGGACACCCCCGTTGGCCGCCACCGCCTGTTCCAACGGTTACAAGAGGTTCAAGGCCGAACCCGAGCACGGCTGCCTACCGAGGCAGGCTGATCCTGGCCCGAGGCACGGCAAGTCTGGGGCAGCCAGTAAGCAGCAGCAGCAGCATCATCATCATCATCATCATCACCATCAGGACTCCCAGGGAAAAATCACCGAGTATTTTAAGACACAGATCAAGCCCCAGCAGTCCAAGGTTCGTTCGCTTTATCCACTATTCTTTTGCTCCGTTTTCAACGCGTTCAGTCATTGCTAATGCCCAGCGAAGAAAACCTCTTCGAAACCTGAATTTCAATTTTAAATAAACGCGAAAGACGAATCGTGTTATTTATTTTATTTTGAGCATTTAATAAATCTTTCTTTGATACCAAATAAATTTTATACCGCTCAAAATTTATACGATACAAACGTAAATTTAAATAATTTAAATTTAGCAATAACAAACTTATTTTATGGAAAATTAAATATAATTTAAATAAAGATAAAGAGTTCATTTCTATATATATATTTAAAATTTTTTATCATATCTAAGTAGTATTAATTATATCTCGATAGTGAAATGCATTTAATTATTTCGACATTAAATGTTATCAATTATATTTTAGCTTCAGAAATAATCGTTTTAATAAATTTAAATTTAAATGAATTCAAATGCTTAATTTTATTTATCTATACGAGTAAAATAAACATTGAGTATACATAATTTTAAATTCCATACAAGAACATCACAGTGATATAAAAATCTTTACAAGATTCAAGTTAATGTCTAACTTATAAAAAACTCCAACTATGCCAGGTAATTTTTTCTTTTCTCTCAGACTTAGTCTATCTAAAAGGTATAGTAAAAAGTTTATTAACCGACATTTCATAGCTTTGAAAAAAATCGATTATCATTAATTATTTGTGTACTTTAAAAGGATATTTTAAGTACAAAATAACTGCATACACTCGTGTATAAATATATATTTATGTAATGACGTTGAACATATGTAAAAATATTAATGCTCTTTTACGTATATTGCAATACGAACCATTACATTTTATTTTGTAAATATGAATCGACATATTTGATAAAATTTCTTTCAAATTATAGCGTCAAATTTTCTTTGTGTAAAAAGTAACACTTCATTTTCTACTAGTCATATTATCATCGCAAAAACTTATTTTCTTACGCGAGTAAAGAAAGAAAAAATAATATTGCTCAACATTCTTTCTTACGGTAGATAATATTTTCAATCTGGTTCAAGGATCAAAGTAACAAGTTCGAGAGCTTGTCAAAAAGATCCTTCTAACTTTTGAATAGATTTAGCGCTTAAACAATGATAGACTGTCCAGAGAGAAAGATATTCACGAACAGCGCGAGAAGCCCTATCGCATATAAATATGTATCCCGTAGGCAAAGAAGAGCCAAGCGAGCGACATGTCGGTTCTAGTAACGAAGAATTCACCGGAATTTCGTCGGCCCGCGACAGTCCAACGCAACGGCAAAAACGGCCTGGCCAAGTATCATCTTGGTGCGAGCCGCACCGATTGGGAGTTACGTACTCTGTCACAGGGCATGAACGGACTGCAACCGCGGCTGAGCGGAAAGCATCATCACGAAAAAAAGTCGGCGGCGACAGCTGCAATCAACTGTAACTCTGCGAGCGCGTCGACGACCTTGACAACGACGAGCAGTGCGAGCATCAACAATGCCAAGAGCTCCGGACTCCACACTCTGCCCATCCCTAGGGATGTGCTCTCCACGCTGCCCTCTTGTAAGATTTCCAACCTGAGGCTCACGTCGGAGGCGAGCCCCAGCGAATCTCCACCACCCACATTGACGATGCCTACGAGTCTCGTTAGCGAGCAGACTAATCAGCTCGAGGTACGTTAACTAAGCAAACGCGTAATCCGATTTACATTCGCTCGTGCAGCCGGTAAACCAGGAGTTTCGAGTAATTCAAGTTATTTTCAGTTATTTTATTTCTATTCGTTTAAACCATTGGTTGACTTGTTAAAGAGAATTATACACCAGTATCAGATTTTGTGATCAATTAAATTATCTTTACTTAATTATCTTTAATTTTGGTAATTTAATGTTTTTTTTTTTAATAATTATGTTCGCTAATTTTTTCTTATTTAAAAAAAAATTAAATAAGGAACATATTAACATAATTTAATAATTAATTTATTTATTACTAAACAAGACTTATAATCT
Source organism: Dolichoris vasculosae (assembly GCA_018907195.1). Classification (NCBI taxonomy): domain Eukaryota; kingdom Metazoa; phylum Arthropoda; class Insecta; order Hymenoptera; family Agaonidae; genus Dolichoris; species Dolichoris vasculosae. The sequence continues at coordinate 7,264,640 of JACCHY010000010.1, read as the reverse complement.
ACTTCAATAAATGTAAAAGATGGAAAGTGAATGCATGTAATAATTTTGTGTACATATTAATGGAAACTTATAATTTTCTCTAAAGTATATTCGTATAAATTAAATACAATTATTTTTAATGTTTGAAAAAATCATCATTTTAAATATTGAGTAAATTTGTTAATCGATATTTTCTTATAAGATATTACAAGATATTATTTTAAGATATAAGATATCTCTTAACTAATGTAGAAATTCAGAAATTCTTGTAACGTGAATTTTGATTTATTAATTTCTTTCTACTAAAATGTACAATGTATTACCAGTACTTAGTTTTTACAAGTTTTGGATTTTGAAATATGGGGTATAATATCGAAGCTGTTCGTTGCATAAAACAAGCTACAGAATTATACATAGATTGTAAAAATGTATGAATTGCTTTGAAGAATCGGTAACATGAATAAAATATAAACTAATTGAATTCAAAGAAAGTGTTAATTAACGTTTAAATTATTATTTTAAAAGATGCAAATAATATAAATCCGGCAACAAAAATTAAATGACAATTAAGAATATGAAAACTATGTTATTTTTTCTAATTAATATTTTTAATCAAAATATATTAAAGGGTTTTATATAAATTTTAGAATATATGATACTTTGAATATTACAATGATTGAACGTTTTAATAAGTCGCAGTCGTTATTAGCACTTATAATGGCGAGAAATAATATAAAAATTTTTAACTTTTAAAAAATTTAATTAAAATTATTTTAATGATTTAATTGATTTCGATTAAATAAGTAATTTAAAAATATTTTGTTTAAAAAATTCTAATAATATATGTAAGTGTTTATTGCTAATCATATCTATATTATTGTTCAACAATACAATTTCATAAGTAATTTCTAAGTAGCTTACTTATCTAAATAATAATCATTTTTGAATAGTAAAGAAAAATTATTAAAAATAATGCAGTGAGTAAGTATGTAAAACATTCGATATGACTAATCAAAAAATCGTTAAATCGTGTACAGTGCATTTTAAATCCTCTAGAAGCACCAACTTCTTTAAAGCGCACACACAATTATATAAAAATGTATCGATTCGCAGGAAAATTTACTGTCATCGCAGCCAATTCACGTTAACGAGAATAACAATTTGACTAGTAGCAATTGCGATAAGAGTGCGGATTTATTGTCGAGGCTCAGTCTACCCCTTACACCAAGCAACTTGATCAAAGACGAGGATGACGAGGAAGACTCGTCCAGGGATAGCGCTGAATCCAAGCAGTCTTCCCTTGCTTCGCTTTCGCCCATTCTATCCGCGCCGACGACCATCAGGTTCCCGGCGAAAACACCTGGCAAGGACAGGGGACAGACCGCCGATAGCGGATTCTGTCGCTGGGACAAGTGCGAGATCAACTATGACACTAGCAGCGCCTTGCTCGAACACTTACAGGTAACTTTCGACGATCTTTTTAAATTTCTTCAGCGTAATCGTTTTAGTAAATGTTATTTAATCGCTGTAAAAATAAGGCATATTTGAGGATTTTTATCCTAAATTTTCCATCAGACTATAACAATGTTTTCGACTATATATAAAATTATTTTCTAAATATTTTCTAATAGTATATTAAAATTATTATTGATGATTTCGTTAAACTTGTTTTAACAAATTTTAAATGTTATAATTCTTTCATTAGAAATATTTTTAAAACAATTTTTTTATCGATTAATTTTTAATTTTTTGATTTTTTTAATTATTATTTAAAACTATTATTTACAAATTTCATAATATTTATTGCCACTAAAATGTCAGAGTTCATATTTAACTTTAATTATCCTTATAATGATGAATTATTATTTTTTAAACGTTGGACAATTTAAAATTTTATTAGTATATTTCAACATGATTCGCAAAAAGTACGTTTCGCTTATTACCATAAATCTAAACTTTTAATTAAACTTTTTTAAATATTTTATTTTCATATTAAAATTTTTTAAATTTTTTAAATTTATTTTTCATTGGGTATACAATATTTGTTGAAATTTTCTTTACACATTCTGATTTTATCATAATTGTGCTAAGTACTGGTAAGTACTTTCAAATTTAAGCGTATTTAAGGTTTTTTACATATCAACAGGTAGCGCACGTCAATACGCAAACAGGTGGTGACAACTTTGTGTGCCAATGGCAGGGATGTAAGGTCCAGGGAAGAACCTCGTGCTCAAGGCGATGGTTGGAGCGACATGTTCTTTCGCACGGTGGTAATAAGCCCTTCCAATGTATCGTCGACGGTTGTGGAAATAGATTCAGTTCACAGGTATGATGACGTTTTCAAATTATCCGTATTCACGAAGTAATTGGTTGTTGAATATGGCACGAAAAATATCCTTTTAGAAATATTTCTATTCGTTTGAGTTTTACAGTTAAACGTAGAATGTGATGGAGAGAACTAGATTTTTATCGAATATATTTAAAATAATTGAAATTAAGAAGTTTAATTAGGAGTATAAATCTGGTTCGCTTTTTTATCTACAATATGTGCACCTAAAATATTCTGCGAAATGTTAAAGTAGAAAAGGAAAAAGTAAATCACATTAAAAAATATACATATAACTTTGTTTGTTCATTTTATCAACATGATGGTTTATTTCATATATTGAATTTTTTGTGAATATATTATATTTTTATAAGTAATAGTTTACTTTTTAGAATTTTCATTATTTAAAATTGTTATTACGCTGTATTATAAAAAATATTATTCAAATATTATTATTTTTTAATTACAATTGAACGAAGAGAAATTCAATCTCAAATATCATCAGAGAAATTGGAATGAAAAGGTTTCATCGATAGATTTAATTAAAAGTTTCATTAGTTTTAAAGTATACGTAATTTATTTTATAAATAGTGTTATATATTTTAAAAATAATAATTTGGTTATTGGTAAATTAAATTCGTGTTTTTTAAAATTACAAATAAAAAATATTTATCTACTCGTAATTAATTATTTATTTTAAATTTCTAACTTAAATGTTTTGAAAATATATTAACTTCTAAAAGTATTTTATTAGTCATTTAAAAATTTGCTATATTATACATAGGTATAATTGGATAATATATTTCGATCATGGAGATTTGTGCAACTGACTTATAATATTTTATGTTTTATAAAATTGTAAATAATAATAACCTTCTTTCCAAAATATCAACGACCATCAACTATTTAGTATGTGTGTGGATTTCTTGTGTTCTTTCTGTGCATCCGTATGTTCACTTTCATGAACCTGGGGTAACGTATTATCAACTTGGAATATAACGATGCTAAAAGACTCATAGTCTTCGAAACAGCAAAGGTTTTGTCGTTCTTGTGCTTTGTTTTTAAATAAGCAGTACCTTTTAAGGAAAAAATAATTATTTTTTACTAATTTTATTTTCTTGTTTATAAAAGTAATTTTTTTTGTATCCAAATAAAATTATTTTTAAAAAATAATTGCGAATTAACTTATATCTTTAATATTTAAAATTAATTATTCAATAATTATAAAGTTTTAACAACTTTCGATACTTATAATCTATTTTTATTTGTTTATTTTATTTATTTAAGAATTAAAAGTTTATTTTAAAGTAGTTAAACAAATATTCTATTTCATGATATTTCTACATGTCGATTAGAAAGACAGAAAATTTAATTTTAGAACGTTAAATAGATTTTGTATCTTTATTATCTAAATTGTATAAAAAATTGTTTCTGTTTTAAAATTAATATGCAGTGATTTTTAAATAAATGTTTTTCTAAAAGTAATTTAATTTATTTCTGTAAAATATTTCTTTGACTCTGAACTGTATTACATTTATAATGAAGCATAATAATAATAATTTTTGTATATTATTATTATTTCTAAAGAATTTTTTTATTGTGAAATTTTTAAAAAAATTTGCTCATTACTTTCGTCTCCAAATTGTTTTTCAGAATATTAAGATCTTAGAACATTTTTTTGAGGTATCGAAGTGATAAAAATAAATTTATAATTGATAAGACCTCCAGCGTAAATAAATTGTGATTTTTATATCTTAACTGATACTGGTATTTTATATCTTATTTTATACTTTAACAAAAGAGAAAACTCGATGATCAACCTTTAGTTTACATAGATCAAGATACACTAATTATATAATAAAGGGTACTAATCAAGGATACTAATTATGTAATAAAAAAATGTAATAATTATATGGTTTCTCTGACGTGGATTATTTAAGCTATCGTATGAAACTCAAAGTTGATCTTCCTTAGGTTTCGTATTCGTATTATTGATTCTTTAATTTAAAAAAACATTTTCTATATCAGAAAAAGTCTGATTTAGATAGTACATGGTACTTTCCAATGAACTTTACGTGAAATGTTTTGATGTATCTTATGAGTGTTTTTCCTCGTTTTAGAATGTTTGTGCTCATGTACAAAGAGTAAGGGCTGTTTTATCATTCTTTTGACCTCCTAATACTAACATATATATAAAAATCTGAGGTTCCTAAGTATATTTCCAGCTCTCATTCGCGCGATAATTGTGCACAAGTACGTTCCTTCTTGATCCGTAAGAAAAACTACCTCGTAAAGTAATTACAATTTTTTGATTAGAGAAGTGATTTGTTTATTTTTGTAAATCGATACATTTTTTAATGGAACATAATTCATAGTTTAGATATATCCTATGTTAATCTTTTCAAATAAAAATGATGTTATATAATTGAAATTAATTATTATTTTTAAGTTATTACGAACTATATTAATTTAAAAAATAGATTATATTTAAAAATATTAATAAAATTTAATTTTGAAGTAATTAAATATTAAAATGGTACGAATTGAAATTATCTCAATGTTATAAAATCTTTTAGATTCCAATAAAAATGGAAAATAATGTAGTAATTTGTAACAAATATTATTTCCTCAAATTGTATAAATTATGTTTATTAAGTTTTTTTAATAATTAAGTAATGAAAATATTGAATATTTCATAAAAATTAAAAATTAAAATATTACATACAATTTTAGGTAAAATTTTATGTTGATTTTATTATAAGAACAGTTAATAAACGATGTTCTTTTGAAAGTACCATTTATTTAAACTAATTGATTTTGTACTATTACAGACTGCACTTGAAAGGCATGTGAATGGTCATTTCAATCAGACAGAAACCAGTAGTACTACTTCAAGAAAGAGTACCGACAGTGGTGGCAAACTTGTCAGAAGAAACGGAAAAAAATTAAGATATAGAAGGCAACCTTGGTCTGGTAGGTTCAACCGAATTAATTTATACGATTGGTCCATAAAAATATGCAATTTTTACTTTAATTATTTGTATTAATATTATACAACTATGAGATGTAGTCAATTAATTTTTTAAATTCGAAATATAAAAAATTATTACCATAATAGTTCATTTCTGGAGGCACTATTTTTCGACGTTTTGTAGTATTCATGATTTTATAAAAGTAGTTTATTAAAAGTAAAAAACTTTTTTACTTTAGCAAAAAATTAATTTAGTATCATTAAATTTCGTTAAAAAGTATTAATTTCAAGAGAAACAAATTATTTTTTAGCAAAAAATATAATTTTTCTAATGAAAATGAAGTTTCTAATACAATTGTTATTCCTTCGTTTAGTATAAAACTTCATACACTCAAAATAAGTGCAACAATTTAATATCAATCAATTCCATAGTTCATATAATTGTGGACACCCATCTGAATTTTTTAAAAATTTTTTTTGGAGAGAATCATGTTTTAAGTTTAAAGTACAGCTAATGACATTTAGCTTTTTTGTGGGATTAGTTTAATATACTAAAAAAAAAGAAAATAATAAAGTTGAAAATTTACTTTTATAAGACTAGATATATAACCTCTTAAACAATAATGCGAATTTCAACTATCTGGTATTTCATGCGTATAAATTTCAGTAATATCTTAAAGACAGATAAGTATTGATAGGAATTTCATATATTCAGCTATTATTTAAAAAGGACATTCTAAAGTAAATTTAAAGGACACGTCTAAAGTAACATTTATACATTGACTTTAAAAATATGAAATGTTTTTTACGTGTATTTTTAGCTCGAATATTCGACTATTTCGATCCTGGCGTGATGGAAGGTCTGCAACATAGGTTATTAGAGTTAGCGAAGACGAGAACACAAGGTCTTCTGGCTGAAACTCCAGGAGATTCAATGGTTCTAACTAGTCAAGTATGTATAAGTTTAATTCATTGACTTCGTTAAAAATTTTAATCATTTTTCTAAGTAAAAGGAATATAAATAAAACGTAGTTTGTGTTTTGATATTATAACACTAAAATTTTTAATTATGTTTTACCTTAAACTAAATCATTTTTTATGATCACGTAATAATTTATTTCTGTATACAACTGGCACTAAAAATTTTAATTTTATTATCATAATTTATACACTTCTTTATATTGTCCATAATTCAAAAATATCATAAAGTAATTATATATATAAATAAGTGTTTTGAAATATTTAATTAACTCAAATCTTCAATTTTTTTCAAAACAAATATTTTTATTAACAAAAAATTAAGTTTTTATTTACAACGCTCTGGAAAAAAAAGAACTTTATTACGAACTGAATCAATATTAATTTTTATTAGAAATAGATAAATTAGTATTTCTTTTTTATTCTTTTTTAATCTAACTCTAAATATCTTATTGTTCAGGTAATAGCAAGAAGAATAGAGTTGGATGGCAAAACTAGAGTTTTATTGCGATGGTATCCACAAGACATGTGAGTTTTTTTTATTGTTAAAATATAAAATATAATGAAAATAAAAATAAAAGTTTAACGTAACTGATTTAATAACTTAATATAAAAAACTATAATTTTTTATATGAAGTTATTTTAAAATTATACTTTAATTAAGATTCTTTTTATCAAATTAAATAATCTGCTTTATTTCATTATATTATTGAAAATGATACATTTATATGATATAAGATTGATACAAATATTCGATAAGAAAAGAAAATTATCTAAGGGAAATGCAATAATGATTTTTATTTTATTTATTTTTCATATCGATCAATACGTATTAATTTTTCTAATTTGAATGTAAAAATGAATTATATATATAATCAGCATTTGATTTATGTACGTGGCTATGATATCCAACATTTTGTAACGCTATTTATTTAGTACATTTATAATATCCGTATGATAAAATTTATCGATATTATTTAAAGTACGCGTTGTGTTATAAAATTCTCTTCACAAATTCTTAGAAATGCATATAGTAAAAAATACAGAATGAAGAACATCTAGTATTTATTTTTTTATTGACTTTCACAGTGAAGCGGACGAATGGATTTTGGAATCTGAAATGAGGAGCACTAAACATGTACTAATACGTTCAGTTGCCTCCAAACGACCCGAAGAGGTAAATATTGCTCTCTATCCTGCTGTCAATAGTGTCAAACCTCTATTACAGCGAGTTAAACATCGCCGAAAACCTGCGAGAAGTACGTGATGACAGCGAAACAAACTCTCCCAATTATATATGGTTAGTGACTGTCTACGTATTTTATAATTCAAGAAATTTAGAATTCTAATTAATTATATTCGAATTTCATAAAATTAAAATAGTAGTTTCTTAAATTAATTGTATGCAATAAAGAAACACCGATTACACTTTTAATTTCTTTAATAATTATATATTTTTCAGTTTCAAGTTATTATTTTTATATTTTCTTATATAAAATTAATATTACATTTAATTTAAGTGTGTACTTGGCGATATATATTGATTTTATTTACAAAAATAAACAATTTACTTTTCTTAAATTAATAAATGATTGTAGTTAGTTACATACCTCTAATCAATTATATTTTATACAATATAATTTATATTTATCATCTTAAAAAATAATTTAAAAGAGATTTTTATCCAACTTGCTGTTCTTATGATTCTAATTTTTTGTTTGTTAGGGTTCAGAAACAGAAAAGGTACCGCCGTTGTTCTCTAGTCCACGACGATTGAACAAATTCAAGAACAAATTGTCCGACTAGATTTTACGTCGCGAATAAGACCAAGACTCAATAAAGACTTCTTCACGAAATAATAATAAAAGTATAATTAAATAAAAATAAAAAAATTCAGTTTTTCTGAGCCCCAGTTGTTGAAAAACTGATGAAGATCGTTCAAGTTTCTATACAATAATCGATGGTACTACATATAAACATTAAAAGTACATTCTTTAAAGTCCAGCTTATAAAAGTACAAGTGAGGAATTTTCAACGTTTCAAGAGTTTGATGATCCTGGGAGAGCCTCGAAAGTGCCTCATCAGCGTTTTAGCGGATCTTTAAAAAATAATTAAAGAGATTACGAGGAGAAGACTTTTTATGAAATGAGGAAGAAAGGGAAGAAGTGTTCACATACCGAAGAAAACAGCTGTAAGAAAAATAAAAATTTATTAATCACTCTGGTGGCCTTAAGGATTCAATCGATATCTGACATCGGTCCCCCCCTGAATTACACTATCTTGGACTTTTCGTCATAATTAATCAATAGAGAAAGCATAAAAATGAAGAAAAAAATTTTTCATTAAAACTATGCGAAGAGGAAAAAATGGATAAACTTCGACCTTCGACCTCTAAATAATTGTAATGCTTCATCTCACATCTCAATTTGATAGGAATGCACTTTTATAAAAAGTTTAAAGCGTTGAATTTTATGTGTGTAATGGACAGTTATTAACTCAATATATTTGAAAAAGAAATTTCAATTTTCTTAATTAATTTTATGAATTTACAAAAGTAAAATTTTTGTTTGTAAAAAATATTGAGGCTATAAAATATACTTGAGCTAGAAAATATAGATCGCTCCAGCCATGCGTTACTTATTCCTATTTGGGTTTGACAGTTTCCAGCCTAAGAAATTTTTTCAAAAAATTTCCAAAAATTACTCTATTCTTATAAGGAAATATTATTTTAGTTAATTATAATAATCAAATTAAGTAATAATTATTTTAAAGGATAAATTTAAATGACTTGATTAAATAAATTAATTTAATTTAATTAATTGTATTTTCTGTACTGTTTTATATATTATATATTTTTTTTATTATAGAAAATTTCAAGTATTTTTTATCTATAAGTAAGAAAAAAACTATACTTGAACAAAGAAGATTTTTTTTAGTGCAGGCTGAGAGCTCGATAAATGAAAGAATCAAGAACAGATTAGGCACTTGTTTCGACAGATCTCAAAAAAAAATAAAGAAATGTTTTATTGAACAATTGATAAAACTAACTGTTTCACGAGTATTCGCGTTATCTTTTTAAAATTTTCTTTTATAAAGGAATAATAAAATGTACAAATTATAATATATCAAATTTTCGCGGATGTGTGCGCATTATTTTCCTGATTTCAGCGCACTTGAGATGTGTTCATTTTTCAAGTACTTCATCATCTTCATCCTTTCTGATGAATATCTATGTAAGACATAATGCGAATGGGTTTCTCTTTATTTTTTTAACAATGCATAAATTAAAAATATAATCTTCAAGATTTTCTTTATTTTGTCAAAAATTGTAAAGATATAGTACAGTCTAAATATCTGTATAAATAATAGAATAATTTTTTACATTAATGAGATTGATACTTTCAATGTATTTTTGTCGCGAAATAATGAATTTCTTCAAGAATTGTTGTTTTGTAAATAAATACAGTAGTTGAAAACTAAAGTAAATTCGAATAATTTTAATCACTATCGAACAAACAGGGTATCATGCATTGTACAAAAAAGTTTTCTAACTGGGAACAAATTGAGAAGTAAGTCACTAACAAACTACCTAATAAAAATATATGTAAAAATAATACTTAACCTCATGTGTATTGATATATGAAACAGGAATCAGCAATTGGAGTTCTTAATATTAATTTGATAGTTTATGTATGACATATGTATGACATATGAATGATTATAATAAAATAAGAGAACACGTTAGCATTTTGTCGAACTAGAGAATAGGGACTTAATATTATAAAATTTTCTTCGATTATTGCCATTGATTACAATCCAATTATGTAATATCTTATGTATTACTTACCTATATTTTTTCCAAGTAGTAAAACATAATGAAAATATTATATATTCATGTCAACTTATCAATTTTATTTATATATTTTTAATAAGATTACAATTATAATCAAATTTATAACTATACTAAATTAATGAGTCAATAATGTAGATAATTTTATTATTATTGTAAGCCCTTTCAGACGATGTGCTGTTACTCTCATACGGGTTAAAAATGTGAAGGCTGTGTTGTATATTTTCCATGCTACAGTATTAAGAGATCAAAATGAGTAAAATTAGAAAAACAAGAGTAAAAAAAATTTTAAGGAAATATATTATTCTTTTATGAGTAAATAAAGAGAAAAAACTGTCAAAAACACCAAAAATGATATAAAAAAACATAATAAGTTGATTACAAAAAATAATGCCAACAAAATTTTTTTAATTTAATGCAAATTAGAATAATTTATTGCATCGTGAAGAATATGAGATATAATTGAAACATTTCTTTTGTACAAATTTGGTCATAATTTTAATTTACGTTCATCTCATGATTAAAATTCAAAAAAAAACAAAAGCCTTTGTTGTCATTAATTTCTGACGGTACAGTGAGATGTGGTAACAATATGACAAGAGTATACACTTATAGGAGCTTAGAATATTTATAAAAACAAAAGAATGAAGACGTGAAGATTTAAGCCGGATAGAAAGCGTTCGTGATTAGTGTGACGGCACTGCTAGTTGTATATACGTATAGATACGATAAAGCGAAAACAGAAAATAAGAAAAAAAGTAAGTGGTTTATAAAATGCGAGTTAAGATATAAGTTTGAAAAGAGTATACAAAACTCGAAAGCATACACACCAGCTGAGGAAACACTGCCAATACATGTAATAGTTGTGTAAGAAGAATATATAAGCAAAAGAATAAGAGAACGTTCTTTTAGAAGTGATTTTTTTAGCTATTAACGATTAAGTGTAGAATTTACTGCTGCATACTATTCGCTAAAAAAACAAAAGCATACAAACCATTAATACCGAAACGCTAATTATTCTCGAGTAATGTGCGAAAAATTTCAACAATTTATCCAACAATCGTGTAATCCTTAGGATCTCTTTAGGGCCCTATAAATTTTCGACATTAGGGCAACATTATTGTATATAGTTTAGACGAATTAAGCGAAACGAAAATTACAAATACAGACAGCTGCGTTTTTTTTGACATTTATTTCTTTTTTTCGAGGCGCAACGAAAGCGTTAAATAAGTTAAGTTCATTTTTTCTAATCACATAGTAGCTCATAAGTGCCAGTGTATTGCATCATATGTACATTGATTGAATATCGATAAATAACAAATAGACAAGAATGAAATAATTTGAGAATAAATAAAGAAATTACTTGAATAATGATAAAAAAGAGTAGCTTACTTGGTATTCTCTTTTCGAAAATGAATTTCTCATTATATATAAAAATTTTTTCGAATTTAAACAACAGTATACTTTATAAAAGAAATTTAGGATCAAGCATGGTATGTATAAACCATTCATGGATAAGAATTACAGAAATCTGATGTATAATCTTTTTTGCGGGATCATTCAAGTAAATATGATATATTATATATTATAATAATTATATATTATACATCATGTGATTTAGATTTGAAAATTCAGTATAATTTTTCTTAATAAATTATTAATGAATTATAATATGAGTACTATAAAATTTGAATGTATATAATGAATCCATCATAATTTAAAATTGAAAAATAAATTATATTTTCTCTCAAATTATGTATCATTTCATAAAGTTATGCCGATATAAAATAAATATTTATGAGCTGCTATGTAACCGTATAAAGTTTTTATTTATGTACATTACAACGAGACTTTGAATACATATACTTGAAAGACAGAATTATGTTACAAAATGATATTGGATATTTTTTAGAAAATTTTTTACGAACTTTTTTTGTTTATTCATCGAGCGAAGTAATTATTTATAAAACAATGTAGATTGAATATGGTTTTTAAATTCCATTATTATATTTGACATAAACATGTTAGCAAAAATGATTGAAACTTAATTTTCAATACTGTTTATTTCTATTAAAAAACTTGAATCCTTTTATTTATTTTCACGGAAAAAGAAAATTAATTATTTATGTGCAAATAATTTAACTAGTAAATACAAAGAAATGGTAATTACAAATTTAAAGAAGCCACGTATATATTGTAAACTAATTAGTTATTACATAAGTTTAGTTACAAGCTAATTATAGATTTATATTCTTTTTTTGAAGAACAGAGTTGACACGTGGAGTCATTTCTTGAATCTCCTTCCTTGAATCTTGTGACAGAAAAATCTCTATTTTTTCTTTTCAAATAATGATTTCTTATTAACGATATCAGTATTTACATTAGATTTTTCTTTTTTCCTTAATTTTTGCTCGTTGTTTTTTACTTATACATACAACCACAATATTGATAATTACATACTGAACGTCTTCTATTTCCATAAATGTATATATTGTTTAATTCATTCTTACTTATTTACACTTACATTGCTTATTGCCGTACTTTATTGCTTCGCTTACTTGTAAATATATGTATAGTATAGATTCCCTTTTGTTCACTTTTGTTGTTCAATTTACTTTGGCGAATATTTAATTGACACGTTTAATAACTTTGTTATATACTACCTCTTTAGCATTTGGTTAAATTATTTTGTGCTCCGTAAATTCATATAATTAATTGATATCTTTAATAGAAAAAAAAATTATGAAATTTTACTTAGCTATGGTAAAATTATTTAGTATATTATCATTAATTATGGTAATTTAACAAACGTATACATGTATATATTTATATAATTATTATTATCGATTATTAATTTCTAAAGAACCATTATAAAAATAAACAAAAAATGTCTCGTATTAAGAAATGTCCAATACCAATGATAATATTTTATCTTTTTTGTATTTAATTATTTGTGAGCGAGAATCTTTTTTTATATTTAACTTTAATGGAGTTCGACGGAAATGAAAATAATTTTTAATTTATCGTCGGCATCTTTTACTGCTAGTAGATTTTTCAAAAGCTTTCGAAAAATTTCGAAAATCTTTTTAAAGTTGAAATCTTCTTGCAGTAAGAAATATTTAGTTTCAATTTATTTGGTACATAATCCTGTATTTATATGTGTAATTGTAAATATTTTCGTTTACAAGCAGCAAATTTAGAAATTACTTTTCCTTCGTAACGAGAAGACGACGTTTCTTCTATTTGTATATTTTATAAGCGAAGGAGAAAAAATTAGCGTAAATTGATTGAAGAAGAAAGAGAAAGTTCAGAACGAAGAAAAAAAAATGGGTAAAGCTGCGGCACTGCCTGCTTATACAAAATTCATACACAAAGTTTCTTTCGAAAGTGAATTTGATTGTTTGAAAATTTTGTGTTATTGTATTGATAATGTTAGATAATTATTGAATTTTCAATTTTTTTTGGTTAACTGCTAATTTTTTCTCACACAATTTAAATTAGTTGTTTTTTTTTTCTACTTTCAGTTTGCGTCTCTACTTATTCTAAAGATTTATTAGTAAACAAAAGGTTAAGAGGATAGATCTATCGACTGGTCAATGATTTGATCGCTTAGTGTATTCAGCACTTTCCGTGATTTAGAAAAAAAATAATAATCGTTTAAAATTCTTTAGAAAAGTATCAAGAACTGGTGCCAAAAATATTAATCTTTTTATTTAAGGTGGCACACGTGATAGTTCACTTTGTTGCAATTATTTAAAATTTAAAAATCAAAATTTATATAGTTTTCTTTTGAGCGAATAATTGTATCGAATGATTCTATTTGGTGAATTAAAGTGATATTTTTTTTGCGCGTATGATTTTGCAACGAAAAATCATGGGGGAAGAGAAAAGTTAGATTTTGTACGAATCATCCAAGTCTTTCTTTCGTTGTATTTAGGTGGCGCAAATGCAAAACGAATGTTCGCTTTTTCAAAGTATTCTTTATTTTTTGTCCTCTAATATAAAGAAAATACTAATATTTTGTGATTAAAATTATGGAAAATTTAAAGGGACCAATTTTTGGCGTAGGAATAAAACCAAGATGAAGAAACATGTCGATTGACCACAAGGCGAACATTCAGTATTGCAACGACGCTTGATCTCGTGTACTGATAATAATGATAATAAATTATGTAATTTTAGTGGGTAAAAGTGACAAAAACTTCAACATTGAGACCAGTCGATCGATTCATCAAAAAAATCGACTTGCAATTCGAGCAAAATTATTAAGTTTATTAAAGGCGGAGACTGAAAACATAAAAGTGAAATCGCGTTTAATTCTAAAAATTGTCACTGAAGGCTCTAGTTATACATTATTATTTTGCGCGCCAGAAAGACACATTATGTATATTGTCTGTTTTTTTTTCGTTTTTCTCCAGCACTTGTGCGAGAATATAAGTTTCTTTATATAATACGCAAACGTAATCAATTAAATATTGTCTTTTGCGGTCGAGTTTATGCTGTTCCCATCTTTAGAACCTTGTATAATCTTTAATAATAAAAACAAAAATCAACAGATATAAAAATTTAATTTTTTTTCATCTATAGACAGTAATATTCAAATGATTCAAAACTAAATAAAAATAATTGTTGAATTTTACTCAATTTTTTATCTAGTTTAATGTTATAAGTTTTACAAAATTTGATTAATCTAAAATATTATATGATATTTTTTTACTTCGACGGATAACGTAGTTTGATCTATATAATCAAAATTACCAATATAGTACTCTGAATTCATTGATATACTACGAAAGCATACTCGAGTAGATTATAATATCGTTATTTTGTAAAAATAAATATGCTTGAGTAATAAACCAAATTTTCTATAAAGTAATATAGGAATCTAGATAAAAAATCTGTATAGATTTTATACTTACGTTTAATTATATACATTTTCCAATATTTAAGATTGCCTATTAAAAATTATTAAAAACAGAATGTAAAAATACCATCCAAATTTATTGTACTTTCAAAAATCATCGTGAGTTAAAAATAAAGATGCTCCATTTATTCGAGCATTCAGAACATTTTCTTTTATTTTCATAAATAATATTATAGTTCTGCCTTTTTTCATAAAGTTAAAGATATTTCAGATTTAGATACGATAAAACACGAACCTGGAAATTAAAAGTTTGTATTTTAAGTAGCTCAGCAACTAAAATTATACATTAAAAAAAGGGAAAGTATTAATAAATTCTGTATTATGATGATTTTCCAATGTTATTTAAACAAGTGTAAAAAAAAGTTAATTATGTAGTAATTGATTTGAATTATTTTTTTTTATTTTTTGTATACTTAAGCAGATTATATGTATTATTGAATTGTATACTATCGGTTATTTTGAGAGAAAGCAAAAATTCAGTTAGAAAGTAATAAAATTGTAGTTTCTAGTTGAAGATATATACATATGATATGTCTAAACGATAAATGATATTTTGTTATATGTTCAAGGTGGAAAATTATAAAATAATAATAAATTTACGTAGTTAAATAATATTTCATGAATACATATTATTTGTACAAAATAAATTATGAACCAAGCGATAAAAGCAATAAAAAGTAACACGGAATAAAATACAAGAATTTTAATATTAATAAGAACAGTAAATTTAATAATAGCGAATGAAATTTATAAACAAAGATAAAAATATTTTCGTATTTTTGCAATTTAAAAAAACTCATATACATTCGCTACGATTTATAATAGCAAAACATAAAGATCAAAAATACTAATTTTCTTGTATTTTTTTATTCAGTCTATAACAGCAGTTTTAATTTTCATATAAATAATTTTATGATGTATTCAGAAATAAATTTGGAAGCTTTTATAAAGAGTTAAAAGTTAAAAAGATTTTTTTTCTTTAAAATATTAGTTTTCTTGAAAAAAATATCACATTGACGTTTTCCTTTTCCTTAAGACTATACTAAATGTCTTTAAAGAAAAAAACAAAGCTGAAATTTATAACAATGTAACTGTGATACAGTTAATTTTTTTTAGCTTTGGCGGGTTTCTAGTTTTTAGTAAAACTTCGAACATTTTTGATGACTAAAAAATGGATACTACTACTTTTCTATATCGTTATGATACTATTAGATTGATATGAAAACTTTTAAAATTAGATTAATTTATTAAGGAAGTTTTTTGGAATAAATCTTCCATTTTCTAATTAAAATTTATATTCGCAATAATTTGATATTTTATATTTTGTTATTGGATACATTTTCTTAATGCATATTTTATTTGAATAGACAAATATCTTTATTATATTAACAAATAATAATTTTCATTATTTTAAATATTTAAGCAAGCTAAAGAAAAAGAAAAAATAAGTGTATAATTATTGATATTGATTACAATAAAGTTTCGAAAGTATAAATTAAATGTAATCATTATGCGTTTATTAAATTTCTTAAATTAACTGGCAATCGTTTTTTAAAAAATAATTATTAAAATACAATTTTAAAGATGTAATTTAAAAATGATCGTGATCTATAATTTTCATAATCATTGTATGTTTTTAAAATAGGATAAGCAAAAAATGAGAATTTTTAATAAATATATGAAATAAATAGAATTTTTTGGATAAATACTTAATTTTAGTTATTTTTTCTGAAATTTGCAAAATAATTATTTATTGATCATAAATTAGTTTTTTGTTATTGAATATCAATAAGAATTAGATTTCTTATCACATTAAACAATATTATTTATAAGTATTTGCAGTAATAATGCTAGTACATTTTAATTGTTATTACTATTTGATTTGTATGAAAAAGTGGTAGATTTAATAAAATTATTCATGATTTTAATACGTGTATTATAAAATATTTTTTAAATATTCTGCTTTTAATATTATGTCAAACTTTTAGTATACGAAAGACAATATTATCAAGAAAGAAACAGTTTAAAAATTTGGTTTTAATTAGAGTATTTATTAATACATGTCGCAAGTTTCTTTATAAAATATGTTCTATTATAGTTTTATAATTATAATTTAAAAATTGATTTTATAAATGAATGAAGTATTATATTTCATTACTATTATTATAAATCTGATGTATAAATCGAATTTTATAAAATTCTGATTATTATAGTATAATAATATTCTAAATAGTTAAAATATTTGAATTGGGATTATTAATATTAAATAAAATTTGTTTAACTTGCAATTTTAATCATTAATTCATCTGTACTTACTCGATTTTAATAATTTATTTATTATGTTTTTATCATTTGCGAAATGAGCAGTACTTGATATTGAGCTTTAGTTATTTCATAAATTTTCAAATTATTTTACTACATTTTTGATAATAAAATTTAAAATTGTAAAACCAGAGGGTTAGACAAAAATAGAGAAAATGAGTGATCGAGCGAGTGATTGAAAAGAAACAAACTATTGAATTTTATTATAATGGATTGAATCATTGAATTCTTTATTTGCAGGTATATAAGGAATAGTTTTTTTTAATATTTAATAATCACTATTTTAATATAATAATTAGTATTAATATAATATAATAAATTATTTGTGACTGTAAAAATATTTTTTAGATAATCTGTATTATATCATTTAAAATAGATAATTTTTCAATGTAATTATATGTCAATTTATTCAATATATTCGTAATAATCATTAATTGCACTTATTTTTTTATTTATTTTTTATCTCTATCGATAAAATTTATATTATTTTTGAATTCACTACATATTAAAATTGATATAAAAATACTGTAATGTTTGGTTTTTAAAATTCTAATTAAGTATTTATTTGATTGTCATTAAACAATAAATATATTTTTCTGTGTAATAAAATATTTATAAATTTTTTATATTTATGCATATAAAATTTAATATTTACGAAGCGTTATCTCGTCTTAGAAAATCGAAAGAAATAAACGTGACCACGCATCATTTCCGTTTCCTATATATAATTTTTCGTTTGTCTATATATAGAATAGAAGAGGGAAATACAAACTTTACAGCGAAATAAGAAAACCGAAAAGGGATGAAAGATAAACTGAGGGGACTGCCGAGGTAGAAACAGAACTCAAAAGAGCGTTGGATGAGGGGGAAAATGATATAATAAATGAAACTGGATCTCTTTGGTATTTTATGATCATCCTCGAATATCTTATAGGAAATACAGAAGAGCAAGAGAAATAAATTGAGAAAACTTTGCTTATGATAAGGTATGATAAAATTTTAACAATAATATTCGAGAGCAATTATCGATTAAATTATACGGATAGCAAAAAATATTCGAAGAAAAAATTACTTAGTTTTATATTTGAAAAAGTAGTCACAAGAAATATTTTTCGTCAAATGTATACATAGACTTTACACTAAATTATATAGTTTTACATCGAAGTAACGAAGAAAATTTATTAAATATTCTAATTACACCGTTATAAAAAGTAAAGCTATTAATTTAATTATCTATCTTAGTTTTTATTATTATAATACTATTAGACTCATTAATGCAAGAAGGATTTATTATTAAAATTAATGAAAGATCGTAAATTCAAGATTCCTATTAAAATTATTATATAAAAAACGATGTAAATTTTAAATAATATTAAATATAATATATAATAAAATATCTATCAAAAAATTCTTTTATTTTAAATATTTATACTTATCTGTGTGTAATCTTATTTTTTCTTTCCATTGTATTATTATTATATAAAATACCATAAATCCTTTAAAAAATAGTGACACGGAAATTTGTTAAAATTACACGTCCGACTTAAATTTTAAATATTATCATAAAAATAATTGAAAAACTAAAAACATTAGATACGAAGAATTACCAGAGAAAATGAGTTTTCTTACAGTATGTACATAAATTGCCTCTATCTTTTAGGTATTTTATTAGTAAAATCAATACATAATCATACTTATGAATGTCTCGTATACCTAACGCATGGTAAAAACGATAAATATTTATAATGTTCTTACTTTTTTTGCTTGATTCTCTTAAATAAAGAAAAAAATATTTTTTAATTTTAATGTAATATTAAGAATTTAAATACATTTTAAATCACAATGATTTTATAAACACGAATTTTTATTGAATATATATGTGTACTTCATTATATATTTATTCAAAAAATTGCTCGATCAATCATTCAATCAATGTTCATATTAATTTGAATTATTTTTGATTAATGCCAAAGTTATCACACAGCTGAAACAAATAAATTAGATATTATAGATATTATTCTAGAATAACAGATAAATTTACATGGAATAACTTGAATATCACTTTGAAATCTTTGGTAATTAAAAAATTTCTTTAAGAAGAAAATAATATAAATAGCTTTAAATTATAGTTAGTGTAAAATAATATATAAAAACTATAAAAAGACTACAAAAATCATCATACAAATTCAGGAAAAAAATGGAAGTATTACATAGCAAAGTTAACTGATATAGTAATAACAAAGATAACTGATATAGTAATCGGAAATAATAAAGACATAATCATAATAGAGAAATATGATAATATTAGGATTAATGAATAGTTTAATAATAATAAACGTGATTCTAAGAATAATAATATTTGATATATATATATATCAGAAAAATTTATATCGTGATGACATTTTATTAAGAATAAGATAAAAGAATTATTAGAAGAAGGTGAAAAAAATTAGATATGTAAAAACTTGATAAATATAATATTATAAGGATATTAACCTAAAAGTTATTTATATTTATATAATATGGTAGGTAAGTACCTTGGTAAAATAATAATAAGTAGAATTAACGTTAAAGTAGAAATTATGTAATAACTCAATTTAGGAAATAAATGTTTAAAAATGTGACATCATTATACAATTAATATTAAGATTACCAGAATTAAGATTTTTACAATTCATAATTAATTTAACATTGGTTTATTACATTTACTATTATTTAAAAAATTACCAGCCCAAATATTAGATTTTTAAGTTTAGATGATCGAATATAAAGACAAAGTAATAGTAAGGCGGTAGTATAAATTGTATGAAATAATACTTTTATTTTAAATCTTGTAATTAAGAAAATATTAAAAAATTTAGAATAAAAATATAGTAAGAACAGTTATTATAAAAATATTTCAACATATTCATGTGAAGGAAAATCTTAAAAATTTAAATACCCCCTACGCATAATATTATAACTCATTTAATTGGTATTCAGATAGCGATTCATTTTAATTAGTAACGCTAAAAATATAGTAATAAGATAATTTCTCTTGCCTTTTTATAGATAACTGTTTAATTTATAGCAGTAACGTTATAACTTTTCTTCAAAATATTTATCGTGATTGCAAAATAAGTAATTAAATATTTAGAGGCACAAGACAAAAGTTAATTCGAAGGTAACGACCAAAACTGCGATGCCTAAATATCGAAGAATTTAATTTATAGCGATCCAAATTCATTTTCATCGCATCATATTTATTCTTGAAAATATAATTATCAAAGTATTTTTTTAAGCGTATAGCGTTAAACACGATTCATTAAGACGAACAAGAGAATGGATCAGTTAAAATATCTACTTCGCGTGTATTACCACCATTATAGAATAAAGTTGTTGATTCAATTTTTTACATCAGTTTTACGGGTGGTAAATTCAGCACCACCCACGCGCTCACGCGTTGACGACGCCTATCATCGACACCCACTCCTCCTCCACCCCCCACCCACCGGTTATCCCTCGCAATATCAAGCAAACAAATTATTTCATAATTCTAATTGACACGTGTACATGCTTCGCGCTCATACTCGTTTATTCAACCGAGTTGGAATAAATAACGGCCGTGACGCGCATACCTTGGCAAAATCATTTATCCAAGGAGCTCACGATTTACCTTCAGCGGTTGTGCGGAAAAGTCCGACTACAAATTCAAATGAGCTCGGTAATCCGGAATAGGTTAGATAGTAGAGTAAACCTATTGTAAAGAACATTTACTAGGAATATTTTTCCCTGTGTTTATTTGTTATAACAACATTTTCCATGCGTCAAGTATGGACTGGAGCTTGTGTACGGCTAATACGCAGTTACGATTGCGCGTACAAACTGTTGGAACTGCCTTTATTTATAAAATACCATCTTTATAAAATACATTCGAATCGTTTTTTTCCGTGGTAAAGAATTCTATTATTTATATTTTATTGAAAACAGAATCCTGTTCCAGAGTTGAGTAGACAAAATTATGAAAACCTAACTTTCTAATTTATTTAACTTTCGTGGATAATATTTAAGATGATATTACATAAAATTTGGATATTTTATTTTATAAAATTACAGCGATTTCCAATCTGAAATTCGTTTTACATACAGATCCGTGTCAATTTAATAAAAAGCTGAACTCAAATAAATGTTAGCGTGTTCGGTATATGAGGAGATGCAAAAACTATCGATACCAGAAACATTATCTAAAATCTTCAAAATATGAAGGTTTGGATAAAAAAAATGTACACGGTAGATTGATTTTTAACGGTAATTTTTTCCGTGTTTTCCAGAAAGAAGAATTTTTTGTCTACTATTTAATACGTTTAAACGGACGAATCGAAAAGTACGCATGTAATTTTAAAAATTTTTTTTTCACTCGAGTAAAAGCGCGAAATTTGAAATGGCTAATTTTAATGGATGATTTAACGTTTATGAAGTGTAAAGAATAATCGAAGGCTAAATAATTGAAAGAATTTGTTTAAAACGTTGACAGGTATTTAAATGGAGTATCGCATCGTTGCTGAGAGTCGTCAACCAGGACATCCGGAAATGCTTCAGTGCAGTTGCTTCGGGCGTCGGAAGGCGAAAGCTGGAAGTCTCTGTTGAGTGGAAGCGTGTATTCTGCGCCGGCTCCCAAACTCCCGCCAAATATAAACTGGCGTCGGGGAGTCGGCGTTCTCGATGACGCGGTCGCAGGAGCGGCTACAGTTAGGTCGGCTTTCGCTTGGGGGCGCCGAGGTCGGTTCGCGATCTCCGCGTCGACGGGCCGCGTTCAGTCACGAGCGCGAGTTCGAAGTGTGAGGATGTGGTTGATGTTCGTCGCGTAGCCAGGTCGTCCTTCTTTCGCCTCCTCTCCTCTTGCTTCTGCTCGCGTGTGCGTTTACACCGAGGAATGATGAGTTCAACGGGTCACGGGAAATTGTGCGTCGCGTAGGTCTGCGAGTGCAACTACTTTTTTTTGGCCAGCGGTTGATTTCGGTGTGCGTCGTCCTTGACTCGATCGCAAGTGTGTACCGAGAGTGACGACGACGACGACGACGAGTTGACCCCGTGTTTTTACACGGCCACGGGCTGTGGGCCGTGAGTGAACGAATCTGAGTATTTGGATAAGCTGCAAGACCGAACGACGTAACGACGTCTTCTTGAGTTACGATCTTTCGATCTTTCATAAGGTAGGCTCGACGACCTTTGCAAATTCGAGACTTTTTTGATTTACGGTGGTGAGGTTAAAAACGATATAGGACATCGTTTCGATCGTTTTAGCCTCATTAATTACAAATTTATATTCTTATCGATGCATTATAATCGTGTGTTTTTCATCTTAGAAGTTTAAGTTTCTTTGTACGACATGTAATTTGGATTTAGAAGCCTTTCATTTTTCAAATTGATATCGCACATTGTATACTATTTGTATAAACATTTATGCTTCTTGATTGTTTCGTTACACAGTCAAAAGTTTTTAATTGTTTTGATTTGTTAAAAATGATTACTGAAACACGATTATTCTATTAATTTTTCTTATAACGATTTATATTAGTCAAAAAATATATAGAAAAACAATTCTTCAACATTTTGCGAAACGCTAAATAATATAACAAAATTAAAAAAGATTTTAACGAGGCAGCTATCAAATTATATCGACATTTATGGATTGAAAAACCGATGCTATAAAAGAAACGATTTTTAAAGCATTAATCGATAACTAATCGATATATAAATATATTTTAATGATTATGCACGTTAAAAAGCTTTTATACTTTTTCCTGAGTTTCTTCAAAATTCTCAATACTTGTATTTCTTCAAACTTTTTTAGACAACATAGAATAATTGGAAGTAGATGAAAATAGCGATATTGACAGTGCAAAAAATTAATGCTCATCTTCAAAAGTTCACGAAGTCATCAAAGTGTTTTGAAACATCTGTTGGTTATGCGATGTTTTCAAAGAATCGCAAAGAACGGAGGTACTCGGAGAAAGTGTTGTTGTTGAACTTGAACTTGAGCCTTCGTCGCTGTCATCGATTGCGCGTGGAGTTACTTAAGGACGTTTAAGTATGGCGTGCACGAGATGAGTTTGAGCTTCGCGTCCCTGTGAATTAAGTTTCGCGTATTTTTTCTTAACCTTCATTTTTCGGATTTATGATCATTTTCAATTTTACAGTAATTCGGTTCGAACTGCGAATTAATGCCTTCAGCTAAAATTTGTTATTCCTAGACTTACGATTCTTAGAAGCTTTAACAATTACATTTCAAAATAATTTTCGTGGAAATTACTTTAATGATTATTTAAATCAGAAATAATCAAAATTCTAATTAATTTTTAGTTTTGGATAGATTAGTACAGTATTATTAATTTTTCGAAAAATTACTATCGTAAGTTTTTTTTGTACTTGAACTGAATTCTTCGCTTGTTTTCGGATATGATAATAAGTATTCATAATATTTGTACTTTTCTAGTTACATATAATTTCTTCAAGGCAATCCATAAAAAGAAATTTTATATATTATAATCATACTTACTTATTTATATTTGAGTTTAAAGTTTGTACTGAATTATTTTTATTTTCATATATTGAATTAGTCTTTTTAGGTAAAAATAATAATAATAAATGCATCATTTATTACATAAATACTTATTCAAATTATGTGAAAAAAATATAATGCTCAAAAAAAGAATTCTTTAAAAAACTTTTTATTTTTATTTCAATTCATAGATCGAAATTACGTAATTTAGTATACGTTATGTACCTTCGTGTATTTATAAGTTGAAGTTTTTTTTCAAAATTTAAAATTACCTTAAGTACAAAAATTGTATAAACCCTTTTTATAATTTTATCATTTTCGTTGGATTATATCATAGATTGATATATTAAAAATGGTTAATTAACAGTAATATGAGTATTAGAAAAGTAATTATAGCAACATAGGTTTAGTTCAGAATTATTTGTAAATATACACATAAAATACATAATTTTGAAATCGAAAATTTGCTTTATAATTAAGATAAAATTACATTAATTGACGCTTATATAATTGTTTTAAAGAAAGTAATTTATGATTAATCGTGTTATAAAATACTATCTTCTTAAACTTTTTCATGACTTTAAGGATTTCTTGCGCGTTATAAAACAAATTTGAGAATTGATACTTTTATTATCGGATTTATAATTGAGTTTCGTAAGAGCTTAAAAAATATTCTTGAAATAACGATCGATTATAAAGTAAAATCTTCAATAAAAATTTATCATTTTTAAAGAATAATGAAAATGTTGTGATCGATTACTTTCGAAATTTAATCATTTCTCAAAGTCACTTTCAAATACTCAAAATGTGTGCATGGTGTTATTAATTTTACACATATTTGTAGTTGTTTTTATTTATTTAATGCAAGAAAAGTTATCGTTTTTAATTTTGCAAACATAATAATAAGTAATGTACGAGGGTAATCCATTTTTATATTTAATTAAGTAGCATTTAAAATAAAATATTACTTATTATTCTAATTACTTTAACAGACCTACATATTATGAAGAAAATACAAATTTTAATATTAGTTAAAGTATATAATTTTTTAACATAGAAATGATAGTTTTTTGTATGTGTACTTTTGAACTATTGCCACGATATTAACCAAAGAATGTTAATTTGAAAACTAATGAATCTATATTTCGAGATTTACTCATTTTATTTCATCAATAAGGATACGAGTATCGTTAGTTTGTTAATAGAGTAGTGGTTACAAGAGGAAAGTCACGCGAGCTTATAAACAAATACTTGTTTTACGTGAAGTTTTTTCTTTTAAACGCTTCAAACCGCAAACGAGTACAAATTTACATATATTTCCTTCAAAGTCTTTTCACTCGAAAAAAATATGCAGTTTATAGGTATTTAAAAATGAAAATAAGAGGAAGCGAGCTTCTCCCATGCGGCACAAAATTTCGAAAGACGCTTGAAATTATTTGCTCCGGACGGTTAAGAAGGAGATCCGCTCTCACTCTCGGGTACTTATTGCATCCGGCGCCGATTGCGTAACGAGAAAGGCATACGAGAGTCTGACCTACGGCTGTTAGCGCGAGTTACGTTGTTAGTCGAGGCAGGTCATTAGTACGGTCCTTGCGATTGCGCCTGTTAGCCTTATAAACTTGCAAGGCAGAGCTCGTCTGCCTTTTAATTCTAATATTTTTTCTCGCGACTTTCAGGATACAGATAAAATTATCATACGAAAATAGGAATGCAAGTATCCGGATAGTGGATAATTGAGTATACGGCAACTATGAATTAATCGTCGTTGGATTTATAGTTGCTTCCTTAATCGATGGATTAATAAAATTTTTAAAGAATCAATCCAGCACCTGTCTTAGCCCTAGTTTTTGTAATCTTTGTTAATATCGGTCAAATCTTTAAAAACTAGAGTGCAAACAAATTTTTTAAATTTATGCATTTTTGATGTTTCTTTATGTATAATTTTTTTTATTCTTTTTATTATTTGTTCCATCTTAATTTGATAATGTAAATGAGTGCTCTTCGTGGTCTATATTAACTTTATTTATAAGACTTAAAAACGCAATAAATATTTGCGAAATATAAATTTTCTTAATCTTACAGTCTTATTTTATATGTAGATTTAAATTCAATTATATAAATATTATGTATTTTAAAATATCTCATAATTTATTTTTAAATTAATATCAAAGAAACTAGTTTATGAAATAAAGGTAAGGATGACGACTGAGTCGAATTTTTTTATAAAAATTGATTGATTAATTATAATTTTAGATTTATAACATTTAAAGAACGTATCCATAAATAGAATTGTATGTTTGATGTTGGTTAGATAATAAGATGAAATGTCAATATCTTAACATTTCTGTAAATTAATGTATTCTACTTTTTTATTAATGATGTCATACGTTATCATTGAGAAGATAACTTCGAAAGTTTTTTCTATTATTTAAATGCTTCTACTATTTAAAGACTTAAGATAATAATCGAGTAAAAAATTTATAATGGTTTTCTTTATAAAAGATTAAAAAATTATAAAAAAATAAAATTTATGAATATTTATTTTAATAAAATAATAATTATTTAATAACAAAATAATTCGTAAGAATGCAATTAAATTCTTTTATTAGGTTAATTTTAGTAAATGAAAAAAAGTAAACAATAAGAAAATTATGCAGTGAAATAAATTATGGATGAGTAATGATAATAATTAACATTTGAATTGTCAGAGTATTTTCTTTTTATTTAAACCCGTTTATAATACATAATTATTAAAATACGTTGTATCACAAAATTACAAATCATTAAAAACCATATTGATACAAATTATAGAATAAATAAAATATTTTACACAAAATGTTTTTCTAGTATCTATAATATGATTTATTATCCATTTGGCGTTTATTTAAGTAAATAAAGTATTTTTTATAGAATTTACAATTTTGACAATAATGCAAAATTATTTAACTTCATAGTCTTATCAGATAACCGATTGACCTAAAAAAATTGTCTACATAATTAAATCCTATTTTAATCTATAATCTTTACATTTTTTTTCACTATTATAGAACGAAAATCAATATTGTTATTTTATTGTATTTTCTTTTGATGAATTATATCGTTAACAAATTAAAAAATACTAAAATTTTCTTATAAAATTTAATGCTAATCAATTGTTTAATTTATCTTCTATTTATTTCATTTATTATCTAAATTATATATATATAATATTTATTATATACTGAATATATATTTTTTTTTCAACCAAAATTTTTACATTTCAACATAAAAACGCTTCTTTCTTCACAAATTTACATGATAGACAATAGAAAATATAATTGAAATATCTAAAATATCTGATTAAAAATCAATGCTTTCAGTCATCAATCAAATAAAGATTATTATATATATTTAAATTCGATCTTCTTAAATTTTACCGATTTAGATTTGAAATTGATAATCAATGCTTCGAAAAAGTCTTGAGTAATAATATTAAAAATATTTGTAATAGATTAATAAATTAGTAAAATTTTATTTATTAAATTTTTTAATGAATTTGTACTAAAGTAGAATAATTATTATGAAAATTAATCATATAGATCAAATTTTAATACTTAATAATAATTTAATCAAATTTTAATTAATGTAAATTAATTTTATTTTAAAAATATTAAAAAATATAAATTTATATTTTATAAAATGTTATATATATTATTATATTCTTGAATTATTATTAAATTATTAAATTCTTAAACCTATTTCAGAAGTAAATCAATCATCTATGTAAAATACATCGCATGACTTGATTAACTAGCAGCATCAATGTCTACATTATTGGTTTTATTTTATTAACCGTGTTATAAGTTGCAAGTACTGGAGTTACTTTGTTTTGTTAATGGTATGACTTTGTGCACTTGTCGAATGATTTTGCATTTATAAATTTTTTATATTTTGCAGAGAACTTGAGAAAATATTAATGTATTACTAAAATAAAATACTGATCATTTAGTTATTTGTATAATAGTATATTTTTTGCTTGAACTAATGTATGTATTTAGTTATACAATATAATAATAAAAGATTCTAACAAATTTTTTCATGTTAAAAAGAAATATTGAAATAAATAATACAAAATTAATTATTAAATTAATAATATCTTATACAAAATACTTTATGAAATATAATATATTAATTCAAATATTGCCATTATAACAAGGAATAGAAAAATTCTAAATAATTACATCGATGTTTGTTATGTTCATGATTATAAATTTAAAAATTAGTATATAGTAATTGTTGCAGATTAAAATAATATTTATTCAGCTCAAGTTGTTTATTTAACAATGTCATTTAATTATCTTCCTTACATTACTTTTTGTAAATAGTTCATGTATCATAATTTTCTTTATCTATTATTAAGTATATACAATGTTCATAAATTTATAAATATATTTTGCTAATTTGATCATTTTTCAGATTAAGGTATCAAATTTTGGCAGTTTTATATAGTTATGATCAAATTTGAACAGAAGCAATAATGTTTTTTAATGTCATATCTTATTTCAAATGCATGGGCGTGTGTTAAAGTCTTAGAGTCTATATTTCTTTATTGAATGAGGAAAAAAGATCTATATTTATGATTATAAAGTCTTAGAATTATTAGAGTATGTTTTTTATTTATCAATAAAAATTATAATTCAGAATATATTTATTGGTGTAGTCCTATAAGCATGTAAACAAGTTTTTTCCGTTAACCAAATATATTCTATCCAGCGAAAATTTTCAGTTCCAGAGATACTCGAAATATCTGTATATCTTTTGTTCTTCCCATATATTCAAATATCGTTATAATAATTTACAATCCTCTCTTTGTTTATCTTAATTAATAGGTAGCGATATCTCCGTGACATAGCCTTAATTAAAATAAAATATTCTTTCCCGCCAATTCTGTACGTATTTTGTCTCATTCACTCTTTCATTCCCGTCGTTCGTAAACACACATCTCACCATTATTTTCGTTCTCATTTCATTGCTTATATCTTCTCTCTCTCTCTCTTTCTCTCTCGTTTTCTTTTGCCTGCATTGATCATGTTATCTGGTATATAAGCGCAGGCGTTTTAATAGATGCATCCCTTATCTCCCGTAGAGAATCACTATATACGAGAATGTACGAGAGAGTGTAAGAGGAATGCTTTATGTGCATCATTCAGAAGCCGAATGTATCAGTTCTTCCAGTGCCACGATTATTTATCGCAATTTATTGCGCAACGATTTAAAGAAGAGCGCGCCAACGATATGGATTATTTCTATTGTACACGTCAATTTGTTGTTTGATTTTGAAGAAGCATAAAAATAGATGAATCGCAGATATTTTGCCAAGTCATGTTTACTAACTTATATTATGATTGGTAAAGCAGAATCACATGTTTAGTGGATCGTGATTAATTATTATTATCCTTTAAAATTTTTAATCAGAACTTTAAAATGCATCACAATTATTCTAAAAATTGATATAGTTAAGTAGAAACAATTCATATTTGTATAATTTTTAAAAGCAATATTCAAAAAGTGATAAGTCATGCGTTAGAAATGAATAAATAAAATAAATTTTATAAATGAATGGAATAAAAGGAGTGACTTGCTCATAAGATTAAGTCGAAGACATAATATAATTAATACAAAGTATAAAAAAATTTATTTCAAAATGAAATAAAAATATTTATTATCGAAAAGAAAATATCGAGTACTAAAAAGGACCAAGATGTATAAAGAACATCTTAAAAAGTTTTTGTTGTTTCATGTTTTTATATATAAAAAGAAAAATGAAACAATAGGATCTGATATTATTTATAAAAGTAAATTTTTAACTTATTGAAAAAAAATTCAATATTATATTTAATCTATTTTCTAAATATAGATTTATATGGAATGTCAATTTTTTATTATTTTTGAATTATGAGTGATTAGATAAATTTTCTATGCATGTAATCTACGTACGTTGTAAACCATGCTGTTTGAATTTTTCATTGTCTTTCATATTCAATAGTTAAAAATACATTAATTTTAGATATTTTAGCTAATCGAGATTTGTATTTTATTTTCTTGATAATATATTTTTTAAATTATTAATTCCATTATTATCCTTTTTTATAAGAGTACGTGTCATATTTGCTAGTGATATTCGATTTTTATCTCGATAGTTCAATTTTATTGTATTGAAAGTGACTGTATACCGGACTCATATTTTCAAATCTTAAATATGTCTGGTGAATTGCTTTTTTACCATCTCGATAAATTTTTATGTAATTATGGCCCCTTCATTCTTGAGCTTCATAAAATATCCACTCTTATATGTGAAAAAACCATTTATAATAGTAAAAGTACATAGTATACCTTTTTAATTTTATATTATTCTTTAAGAATGTCTAAAAGTATTTATACGAGTTCTCAATATATATACATATACGTTGTTCGATACTACATACATTTTTTAATCAGAATACTTGAAACTTATTATTTTTTTTTATTATAATATTTGTTTTTAAATCCTAGTGAGAAATTAGCTTATGACACTTGTGCTGACAATATTGTATTGGCTCACTGATATCCTATTTTTTCGATGGATAACCATTTCTTTATA
The DNA here is from genome assembly GCA_018907195.1 of Dolichoris vasculosae. Lineage (NCBI taxonomy): Eukaryota > Metazoa > Arthropoda > Insecta > Hymenoptera > Agaonidae > Dolichoris > Dolichoris vasculosae. The sequence goes on along the minus strand of JACCHY010000010.1, from coordinate 7,234,130 downwards.
ATTTATAGATAATTTTGTTTTGCCATTCCTATTTTTTGAAAATTTGATAAAAATGTTTTTCGCGTTTCATTGAGTTTTATAAACTAAATTATGTCTTGAATAAAGTGTTTTGAAAAAATTTAAAATTTAACTGACAGAGCTCTTATACGTATATTAGCATTTGATCAGATAAAGTATAATTGTATATACTCGTTTTTTAATTGATAAAATAAAAATTTTTTATCAATTTTTTTTTGTTACATTAATATATAATATTGAATACTAAATAGATTTGAAATAATTGAAAAAATACCTTAAATACTATTTTTTCTATGTTTACTTGATTGTTCATAATAATTAATATTATAGGTTATTAATTAAAAGGAATATTTTATTCGTAGATTTTGCTCGTGTTTAAATATTTTTTCTTTTTTTCTTTTAATGATACGTATGAATACAATACAAGTGTTAGGGATTAAAACACACTTATGTTGGTTTTTCCACAATTGTTTATTGTTTGTCGAAGTGAGAATACAGAGTGCATATATATGCATGTACATAGCCGCGTACAATGTTTCCGATGATCCTGCTCAAACGTACGTTGATCGCGTATAATTTTTTTTACCGTTTTTCGCCCTCGTCAGCTCGAAAGCAGTGCTCGAGGAAAAATCTGACTGTCTTTTGTTCTACTTCTATATATATATATATATATATATATATCCTTGCTCGCTCTCGCTGCTTTTCGAACTCTCGGTTATTTTTGGAAATTCTATTTTCCGTCTCCTGTTAATTCCGATCCGTAGTTTTATTTACCTGACTCGGTTATCTTTTAACATATTATTTTAATTACTCGCGCGTCACCTGTTTACATGAGTTGTCTGCCGCTTCGACCTGTGCTACTTTACCGGGAAGTATTCGAGCTCCAACACGGTGTTTATTTTTCCCCAATATGGAACCCCTGGATCTTTACGATCACACGAGGTTAGCATTGCGCGTCTTCGCGAGAGGAATCCCGCAAGCGTTTTTTTTTTTTAACGCGCTTCTTCGAGCTTCGAGAAGTGAGTTTACTATTGCGATTTCCCACGGAATACGGGCATCTTCGTACCGTGCATTTGAAGACTTATGGCGAGTAGTCCATCGCTTTGAGATCGACGTGGTCCGGGTAATTTTTTTTTACTCGCGCACTTTAATGGTTGTTTTTCTTCGCCTTGTTGCTGCCCGATACCTCCCTCGCAAGATTCAATTTTTCGTGGAGTTTTCTGACCGTAACAATAAGTTAAATATAATTAATATTTAATAATTGCTAATTAATATTAGAAAATAATATAAATTAAAAACTTTAATTTTTTATTTTTTAAAAAATGTTTTAGATATAGAATAAAATATATAAGGTTAATTTAATTATGTAAATAAGATTTACAATTTATTTTTTAAAATTTTATGCATAAATTTACGTACAGTTTAACTTTTGAAGGTTTTCCAATTAGAATCGGGCAATTAAAAAGAATATGTTCTATATATCTAATTTGAAGGAAATATCTTGAGCTTGCTTGTGACATTATTTAAAGTTGTGTAATTCTATACCTTATACCACCGGTCGTTTTTTAGATAAAAACATTGAATTATTAATACCGAAATATCGTAAGTATTTTGAGTCAGAGATTTTATTAAAACTTTGAACAAAACTTTTTGTATGAATATGCATGTAATTACAATATACATATTGTAGCAAAATAATATTGCGCTTACTATCAGCTTTCTTTTATATAGGTTAACTTATATTCTAAGAATAAAAATATCTCAAAAATTACAAAGGCTTATACAAAAACATTAGACTTTTGCTTCATTTTTTCTCACGTTAGTTTTGCAAAAGTTGGAGATGTTTTAAGTAAAAAATAATCGTAAAATGAAAATTGAAATAGTTTCACCATAAACATTTATGCTCAAACGAAACCTCCCATTTTTCATAAATTGTTTTCGAGTTCCTTGTCTATACATGTATATATTTGTAAACTTAATTCCTCCGGTTAAAATCTCTTTCTCTCGATAGTTGCAGACAGGCGCGCACGTAAGCAAGCACGCGCGACTCGTGCACACTCGAGAATAAACAATGCAATCCCATTGGGTTATCGTATGGGTGCACACTTATAAGCATGCTCGTCGTGTGGTTGCGTCTCTTTGCACGTGCAGGAACATTTTGCATGCTTGGTTTCCTCTTTCTTTTCTTGCGCTGTCGAAATTTTCGGCATTTGTACGTGCAATGGAGCAGAATGGATGGTACGTTTAAAGTTTTCTTTCCTTCGCTTGTGTCACTGACTTATGTGGTTCTGCCTTTATACTACAGCCGTCCTCGGTCAAGTTCATTCACTCCATTGTCAAGTTTACATAGATCCATGGCACGTACACCATTTTTACCCATCTGTGGCTTGTATCACACGAAAGACGAATCCTTTGGATGATATGGGCTTCCATCTTTTGATACGTCGAACTTCAAATTTTTATTGTTTTGAGATTGGAAAATTATGTAGTAAATTATGTAGGTTAACTTATTTCTTAATGAAATAGTTGAAAAATGCTAGTTGTAATGCTCTGTAGCAAATATATTTTTATCAAAGCTGTGTAAAATTAATACGAACATGTTTGCATTAATAGCATAGCAACATTTGAAATTACAATGTATCATAAATACGTTAAATTAAAATTCGTTTACTTTTATTTTACATCCAGTATAGTCCTACGACAGTAAATCTAATAATCAACGGTAAAATTATTTATTAGCAGAGATTTATGTTTAAAACGATGAAAATAATATTGGCTATAAATGCCACTTTATTTTATAAATAGCTGGATCGATCATATTTTTTATAAGTTTGTTTTTTTAAAAATTAAGCAGTCGATAATAACAATAATATTATATCATTTATAACGAATAGTACTTTCGAACTGAAATGTTACAAATTGTTAATGGATGCATTGAATACTCAATATTGATTCAAATATAAACGAAACACTTATAAAATTTGATTCAATACAAATTCTAGTATATTATGTTAGAGACAAAGTGTTTGATATATTATAATTAATTTATAATAAACTAAATAATCGATAACTATATCGTGTTTATCTCACTATATAATATAGAAAATTATATATTTGAGTGGAAAGAACATAGCTATGACTTGTTGAATAAAATGATAAATCTTAGCATGTAATATACGTGCATAATAAATATTTAATGGATAAGAAAATGAGATTTGAAAGGTTTAATTTTATATACTACATTATAGTATATTTAATAAAAATTTATGTAATTATAAAATAGAATTATTACGGGTAAATATACTTATTGGTTTATAAAAATTCTTAGTAAATCACTAATAAATAAACATTGAAAATAATGTAATATACGAAAGTAATATAAACAATTTTATATATTAGGGTTTATAATTACTTTTTTAGATTTTATTATTTATTTGTCACATAATATATTTTTTAAGATAATATAATTATAATCATAGAAATATACGTATTCTGAATAAGAATAAAAAAAGAAATCTTGAGGTTTTTTAAAATTTACAATGAAAATTTGAGAATTTTCTTTTCTATAAAATTTATTTATGATCAAATAACAGTATACAAATGTTGATAGTATTTTTGTAAAGCAGTACATCCTTATTTTTAAAATGTAATGAAGATTTTAAAAATAGGAATATATCATTTACATTAAATTATAAATTATTGCATGTTTTTTTTAAATACATTGTAATGTATATTACAGAAATATGAATATGTTTTTGCTAAATTGTTATAAAGTCTAGTAATTCAGAATTTTTTTAAATCGGATAATGATTTCAGTGCAAGTGTTATGATTTCAAAAATTTAATATAGAAAATGAAGTATACGATTAATAATATAAAATGTGAAGTAATTTATATTAATTATATATTAATTATATAGTAAGAAATAAGAATAGCGATTATCTTGCTAATCCTAAATTAATTTTTTCATATCTAATAATCTAAGTAATAAGAACTGATAATATTATAAGTTAAGTATATCATAATAAATGAAAGTAAAGAATCTAGTAATGTAAAAGCTAATTGAAAAAATGAGATTTAAATAATCTTTCGTTTAAAATATTGTCTGCATACTAACTGCATTAATTTTTTTTTATGAATTAAAATTTAACTATTTAATTTTAAATAAGTAAATGATGTTAATTATATATTAGAATCCTTAATAACTGTTTTTAATTTTTTAAAATAACAGATTATAATAATATATCGAACTTAAGTGATTATGAATATCTACGTTGATATCAAAATAAGTGACGTTCTATCAATTTATTTCCTAATACATTTTTTACAGTACATCCACAAAAATGTAAAAAATCGAATATGTTTCCTTAAATATTTTCTTATATATATATTTCTATGATTTAATGTATACGTAATTAGTTTTTATTTGCATAAATACGATATAATCTTAAAAAATTATTAACTATTATGTAAATATTAATGTTAATTTAAAAAAACTTATAAATTAAAACTATATAAATATATAACTTATAGCTATAAATTAAAACTATAGTAATATAAATATTTGTATAGAATAATTCTTACCACTTATTGCATATTATAGTTCAAGTTTTAATTTAACTTATGTGCATGAATTACTTATTACACTAAGCTTATATCTGAAACTACAGTATATCTTAAACTGATGTATTTTATTTAAAATAATCTATAATTATATAAGAATTCATAATAGTGATGTCTATTCTCATTATATTATTGTAAAATTTTACAGTTTCAATACAATCTTAAATTCACAAACTAGGATGAAAATAAATTGTTTTTTTAACGAACTCGTTAAAAGTATCTGAATTAATTTTATATTATGCACATATATAATAAAACACCTTTTAATTATATTATTTTTTAATTATCAATTTTTTAATATAATAATATTATAAATTTAATAAAAGTATTAAATATTAATAATACTATATATTAAAAATAATATAATAAAAATGTGATGATAGTGTATTAACAAAAGCATTTTCGTTTATTCTCAAAAAATTCTTATGCGTGAGTAAAAGATAAATTATACCTAAAAGTGCACAAATGAAATTTCATAGAACAAGATTAAGTCTGTTTTAGAATCAACTAAACAAAATTTTAGATTATGAGATACATATTCAATAAAGACAATATGAAGATATTTGAAGATTTTGAAAATCATAGAGCTATAATTTTAGAATTTATGGATATCAATTCTTTATGAACTATTTTACGAATATTATATTTAATAGTGTTCTTGTATGTTTGTATTTGAAATATTATATATTAAAACGTAAGTATTAATTAGAATTATAAATTTTTAAATGCAAGATAATTAAATAGGTTAATATAAAAAAATGATTAAAATAATCTTCAAATAGTTTCAATATCATTTGATGTAGTGAGTATTATCAGTTTTATTAAATAATTTTATTTGAAAAGAAAGGTATTAAAACGTCGTGCGATATTTTTATAGTAGCATAGTACGAAACTAAAAGAAGTAATTTATACTACAAATTATGATTATAATATATATATATATACAAATAATTTATTAATAATTATTTTAACAATATTTTTAGATAATATTAATTACGATAAATGCGTAAAAATATTTTAAATAAAAATTATGTAATTTATTTAATAATAAATAGCTTTATTTTATACAGTAACATTTATTTCTTTTAAAATGAAAATATAATGATAGACTCCATACAATATGAATGCATTCTTTAATGAAAGTCTTGAATACTATAACTCGTAATAAAACATTATACATGGAAATTAAAATTATTACAATAAAAATCGGGTAATATTTATATCAAATTTTTATACATACATAAATTAAAAATTCAATTTTTAATAAATAATTTAATTTTTACTAAGTAATATTTTAATCTCTACAAGATATTAATATATTTATATCGATACATTTGACTTATTATTTCTGATGTTTCATTCTTCGTTATTCTACCAATGCACCAAATTTTATTTTCGCTCATTTTTTCTTTCTTTGTAGTATAAAACCACACCCATAGGGAATAAATAAAGGAAAGAGAGATAGCTTTCATTTAATTAGTTGTTCTTCCGTTTTTTCGTAAGGCACTTCCGACTTACATGCCTCACTCCTGATATACCTTTAGTACATTATTATTTATTACATTATACTCCTTTGTAGGATCAATGCACTCCTTTCCTCTCTCATGTATTGAAAGCGGATACGGATGAACAATGTCGCTATTGGTAGTTATCTTGGATTTATTATTTACTATGGTACGGTGTGCTTAACTTTTCATTCTATTCTTCATTTGCACTTGTTTCTTTATTTTTTATCTCTTTGTACAGGTATTCTAAGAATGAAAAATAGTCGACAAAACTTTTCAAATATAAAGTAATTAATAGAATATTAACTAGGAAATTATTCTGTTAATTATTAAAAAAAGAAGAGAATTAATTAAAGTTATTTTTAAGGTTTACAAAAATTGTTGCTATTAGTTTTATTGATTCATAATAGAGTCTTAATAATTTTTAGTTTCAAAAATGATGTTTGATTTTCGAAAAAGTGTTATTTTGATATTTTAATAAATGTTAATAAGTCGATAAATATCAGCTTGATAATTTTTTCATCCGATGTATTTAATCAAGTTTTCACACATAAAAAGAGCAACATAATCACAAAATTAAAAAATGAACACTATTATATTTATGGTATATTTACGTTATTTATTATGATATCGATAAGTTCGATTGATTCGATCAATCTCTTTGGTTCCAACATTATGATATGAACACGCAATTTTACATTCATTTACAATGAATTTCATCAATTATTATTATTATTATTACATTAGTATTAGTATTATTACATTTATTTTGAATTTGATTATTATTTAATCAAAAGCATTTTGACTTTTAAACCAAGCATTTGAAAACTAAATATTTCGTGGTTATTAAAATGTTAATTAATGTAAAACTTTTTATTTATAAAAATTATCAAATAAATTTTGTCCGGTACTATATTTGGTAAAGAAGGATGAGGTTAACCAGATAATAAAGACCGTAATATCGGCCTGGAACGTATTATACATTATTATGCGTTGGTTCGGTAGCGAAGTATAGAGCATAACAATTTCGCATTTTTTGGTAATGACTTCCTTACTGTGGAATTGTAAAAACAATGATACATAAGTTAGCGCAAACATCAACATCTGTTTCTGATGCATACGAAGAAAAAAATGTTGCAATATTGCGCGGTTATCTTACTGGATTCGCGTGGAAGAACAAAAACCAGCAAGAAATTTATATGTATGTACATATGAAGAACTGTACGCTTCAGCGACATCAACCACGCACGTATGTCCCTCGTTCCATGTGGAACATTGTTTGTGGAAAGGTTCTCAGTTGTAAGGATTGAATCTAGGCTTTGATGTACTTGTTGAACCTTCGAGTGAATACGGGTCAATTCTGTCGGAATCTATGAACTGTATTTTTCTTTTTTATTCTTCTACTTCTCTTACACTGCTCAATATCTTTTGCTTTCTATATACATTTAAGGTACGAAATCGATAAGTCGAAAGTCTAAAAAGTGAGATCGAGACCAAGAAACAAGAGAAATTATTTCTTAAATTATTTTTTATAAAATATTTACAACAGTTTTACATATTTTTAAAAATTTATAAAAATTTGGTACATACACATTTTTAACTGTACAGAAACTTCACGTTTTTTTCTTATATCAGTGTGAAATTATAATATTTATATTGTTTAATTTTTCTGCTTATCCGAATCTTGTGATATGTAGTTGAATTATTATAGATATAATGTTACGAAAACGTATATAAATTTTTAGTTTTGCTATATTTCGCTTTATTTGTCTGTAATTAAATTTTGCATGTCATATATATGTATAACTTATATAAATTTTATATGAAAGAATATAATGATATTATAATATTTATGAAAAATGGTTTTTATAAAATTTGCATATATGTATACATATGTAATATAATAACAAAAAAGTGTAAGTACCGATTTAAAAAAAGGACCAAATTAAATTATTTAAAAATTATTAAATTATAAAAATACTTCAACAATAATTTTTGTAAATAATATAAATTTTTACTAAAACTAGTTATGATTATTGTAAGTTAATGTAAAATTTGTTTAAAAAATGTAAAAATAATAAAATTTTCTTTAAAATTATATTTTTTTTAGTTAAAAAATAATTATTGTACTTTTTATGATAAATTTTTGGTACTATTTATATAATATAAAAATAATTTGTTGTTGAATTATGAAATTTTTAATTATTAAATAAAACTAGTAAGCTAATTTTATTCAGAATTATATATATAATATAGTACTTATACATAAAATTTAAATTAAATATTAATTTTATATTTTAAAATTGAAATTCAAATAAAACTTCTTGAAATTAGAAATATATCAAATTTATATATCAATTCGAGTAGTTTAATTAGAGATCAACCATAGTCACGAACTTAAACAACGGAAAAAACTTATGAATTATAATTTGGCGAAAAAAATATAAATTTAAGGCTTAAAGCATGAACGATTCTATCTTTAACTTTCAACTTGTAATTTGTTTACGTGTTCTTTCATGATACGTTCTATGAGAAAAGAGATGTTTCACCAGAATAATAAAAGAAAAGATCAAAAACACCCTTCTGGTCTCATACATAATACCATAAATGAAAATCGCATAAAATTTAAGTTTTAGACAATTTAATGTAACTGGGCTTACTATACGCAATTTTTTATGAATCTTTTTATGAATTTTTTTATCGCTATTTTTTTCTACTTTACAAAGAGAGATCAGAGCTATTTATAAATATGCGAGTGAATGGCCATAAACTCACTCTTAGAAATCTTTTCATCATTTGTACCTTTCACTTTTTATATAAAAATTATATACATTCTAAATTTCTTTAACTGAAATTACGAGTTAACTTAATTTCATTCAATATCTTTATTTATACAATGTATTTTATATTTTAAGATTCCTAAAAATATTCTTATATATAAATTATATATATTAGTGTAAAAAAATTTAATTATTATTAGAAACGTTTAGAAAAAGTAATTTGTTGATATGCGTGTAAAAATAATATATTAATAGTATATTTCCACAAATTAATTTATAACTACATAAAAATATAGACTTCAACTGAATAATTTTACATGAAGAAGTAAATACTTAAAATATTAAAGTGAGGTAGATATAAATAACAATTCAAGATATAAAAAATGGAAACTATAAAAAAATCAATCTACTTTTAAATGTTAAGAGATAGTAATAAATAATAGAAAATGCACAGTTGTATGATAATTAAAAATATAAGTTAATAAAATATTAGAAAAATGATGTTGGAAATAGACATGTAAATAAAATGAACAAGAATAGATAATACATAGGTTATAGAGAAAATGTACAACTTGAGTTCAGGATAATAATATCTATTTTTTAGAATTTCAATATTTTATTCATAAAATCAGAAATTAAAATTATTTATAAATTTGATTGTTTGTTAGTCTAACCAATATCCTCAATCTTTTTCTTCGTGCACTTGCTTATGGAAGTTGATCTTCTTAGCTTACCGACACTTCTTCCTTTGGGTTCGTATTATATTTGGATATACAGCGAATCCCAAAGATAATTTATGGCTCGGCGTATGCCGTGGAAATCCGTGTAAGGTGATTCGTGTATCACGGGTTCGAGTTTTCTTCGTTCTTATATTAATTTCTATTTTAGAACTATTTTCGTGTATTTGAAAATTAGTGCGCCGAACTTTTTTCGGCTCAACGATGTTTTTTGTCACATTATTTGGTAATTCATTGCTTAAGAAAAATTAATGGTTGAATGAATTGAGATATTAAAAATTGTTTTATTCAATTTTTTAAAGTTTTAATGCTAAGAAATTTACAATTAATAAATATTTTGTAGATTTTATTTTTTCATTGAAAAGAATCTAATTAAATTGCGAAAAATTGAATTTATTAAATTTATAAGTTGAATTTCATAGATTTTGTAGTGTATATATATATTTTTAAGATTTTTTTAAAAGAAAAAATTCATTAAAAAAAATGTATAGTTTACAAACTCATTTATTTTAAATATCTAATGAATTTATTTGAAATATTATAAACAGTCAAGTAAAATTCACAGTCTACGAATTCAGTAATGAAAGACTAAGTATAAATGAAGTTTTTTGAAGAAATTATGTTTTTTAAAAATTTATTTTAAGTGTAACCAATTATAAATATTCAATAGTAATCAGACAGTTCTTTTTAATTTAATTTACAGTTTTTCTCTCGATTACATTTAGCAATTTTTTATAAAATAGTTAAGGTATTGGCATAAATAAACGTTTTCACGTTTATTTTTTCTTTGAGTTCTCAAAATACTGTGAAATTCTAATCGTTGAATTTTACTTTTATATATCGAATAATTCTATATTTTTTATAATTTTGAAATAGTGAAATTATTGGTAACATCATATTAATGATAGACATGAATTCGTTACATTTTAAAGATTAATTTTCTGGTTTCTTATACTAAACATTGTTACTTTTATACTGACTAATCGTATATAAGAAGACTTACGTTATAATATTTATTTTAAATTTTATCAAATATAATTATGACAAATTTTTATAGATATATTTTTTTGAAAATATGAAAACAGAACTTGTTAAAATTTTTAACCTTTATTTTATTGGTAAAAATTTATGTTAACACTAAATTTTATTTAACATTCGGAAGAAGTAAAAAGGCAATCTACTGTAAATGAGTGCAATCAGCTTTCCTTTAAATGAATTTTAAAATTTACTTTGAATTTTTATAACGCTTTGGCAATTTTTCACCTTCGTTGTACCTCACGAAATCAATATTCAGGCTTACCCTTTCAGTGTTCCTTTTTCCATATTCCGTCTACATTTGTGATTTGATTCATTTATGCCTTTAAAATCTTAATGTGCGAATGTTTCAATTTTTGGTTAAAAGGAAATTAATGGTGAGCATAAGAGAAAAAGTCTATCAATAATTTATTTTATTGAATTTAATTATTTATTTCTTTAAAAAGTTTTTATGAATTTCTATATATTTATCAGATTTTTAATAATTTACATCAATTAATTTCTTTCATTTCAATTAATTAATATTTTACTCTAGTTATTTTAGTAAATTAGATTATTTATGATTGAATCATTTTTTGACGATAAAAATTAAAAAATATAAATTAGTAATATTCTAAATTTTAGTTTATTTAATTAAAATTTTTAATTAAAATAATCAAATTATTATTAAATATTTATTAAACTTTTAATTTAATTTAAAAATAAATTTAATATGGAACATATTCGAATAAATAAAAATGGTTTGTCGATAATTCTTTAACAAAAAAACTGTAATAGATCAATATATAAATGTTGATTTAACAGACAAATTTAGAAAATTATTAATAACATAAAATTATTTTGCAAAGGATTCGTATTATTTCATAATGTATCATAGCTTTCCTTATTATGGTTTAATTTTGCTTCATTTTTAATAATTTCCAGTTTTTCAAATATTTCATAATATATATAATAATATATTAACCATGTGTTTTTAATTATTATCTGAGAAACAAAAACAAGATTCATTTCACAGTAATAGATCAACTTTAGTATAATACTTTTATGAGTATTTATGTGTCTTCATTTATTCACTTTTTATATAGATAAATTATAAATAAAAAATATTATATTAGCTGTTATTATTATTAATTTATTTTAGAAAAATGAATTATTTTGCAAGTATTAGTAAACAAATTTAACTAAAATTGTGCGCCAATTTGTTAACGCATAATTTTACCACAAATATTAATTTATAAAAACAAGCATTTTAAACGACAATATTAATGTGTGCAGTTTATAAAAGCTATAAAAAGTATAAGCTAATACAAAAGGGAAATGAAACAGTTGTATTTATATTCAAATTAAAAGAAACAGTACAACAATAGGATTGGCATTTTCAAGTTAGAAATTCTTAGCTTACATAAAATGAAGATAAATACGAAGAAGCGGGTATTTTAACTACTTACCAGTTCAGAAAATATATCGTGTGGTTAACCGCATAGCCCAACAGCTTTTCAAAGGCATTGTGAAAAATTGAAGAAAGAGGAGCTGGAAAAGAGTGTTGATGAGGGTTACGGACTTGGATCGTCGCCACGTGATCTTGGCCCCAAACGCAGCGGGATTTTCGTTCCGTATGTGGGCATTAGCTATAAGAGCGAACGTAAAGCGTCACGTATAGCACAGGATCGGGAAACAGATGAAGCACGGATAGTCCAAGGTTGTATCTCCGCTGTTGTGTAGCGATAATGTGAATGGGTACTAGGTTACATCAACTGCTTGAAAACTTACAGAAACTGAACATCACGAGCATCGAATGATGTCCGTAGCAAAATATTCTGATGATTTCCTTTGCTCAGGATGTTTCTAGATCGATAGTAGGGTACTGTAAGGTATATGAAGATTTGATTTAAATTTTAATAATTAAATATACACATAGTAAACAAATCAAAAGTTAAAGAATTCTTGATTAATCTCTTTTTTAATTGAAATTAAAATACAAGGTATTAAATGCTGATAATGTCAAAAGTTGTGAAATATTTCTTATTCAATAATTTCAATTCAAAGTACATTTTAGATTTTATTAGCAATATTTTTATTTTACTTATTTAAATACATGTGAAAATATTAGTCATTAATTTAGATGGTTCTAGTAAGTAAGATAATTAGATGTTGAATATTAAGTTGAATATTAAAAATATTACATTATACAGTTACATAATAAAATTAATATTGTACAAATAATAATATTTTTATTTAAATAATTAATAATTTGCATTTAAAATTATATGACTGTAATAGTCATTTAAATATTTGATTTTTTTTTGGTACATATAATTGATTTGCATATAGCTTATAATTCAAATTTATTAAGAATAATTTAATATTATTGTTTTTGCTTTTATTCATTTTAAATATATTAATAATTTTAAGTAATAATTTTATGTGTCCCGTTTTTGTAAGAGCATACGCAAATAAATTTTTCATTTAATTGAAAGTTAAAAGATTATCTATAGGATTGAAATAATCGATTGTTAATCACTTATAGATTCTTTAAAAGATCTATAATTATACAACGTAACGTTTATTATATGCTTTCTTCAATTTCTGTATAATACATAGAACTGAGATCTCAAAGAAATAATATTTTCTTTACTTCCTTTAAAGCTCGATTATAAATGCTTTATATCAAAATGACGTATCTTAGCTAATCTTTATAGTTCGTAGTTCCGTAAAAAAATTTTATATAAAAATTGATGATGAACAAAGTTGTTTTTAGTTGTTCTTAGTTGTTCCTAGCTAAAAAATTAAATGCAACATATTATACAGTAGTATAAAATATTACAAAATCATGAAATAACATTATTTTTCACTAAAAAATTGTAGTGTAAAATTGAGTAATTAAATTTAGATTTTAAGATATTTATAATTTTTTATAATTGACGGTTTTATTATTTTAGTTGAGATATTGTAAAATGATTTATCAATTTTACAAATAAAAAAAAAATTTATAAGTTATACGAATTAATTGTAATGTTAGTACATAAAAATACGATGATATTATATTATTACGAATCATATTATTTTTCAGAACAAAGAAAATATATATAATTATTTTACATTATATTAAAATGTTGATATATTTACACAGACTTTTTCTTTCGACTACTTATTGTGAAATAATTTAATTGAGTAAAATTAAACTCACAGTTAATGTTTGTTAAAATATAATGCAGTTATTACAATTATTAATGTATTAGTTATTACTATTTAATTTTTAATTTCGGAAGTTAATAAAACGAGTTAGATAACAATCCAATTAAGAAAATGTAAACCCATCACTTTGTCATTAGCTAATCATAATTTTCGGTAAAATTATTACTCTTTAAAATTCATAAAATGAAAGTGTTATAAACGAATGCTGCTTGTAGTGAGCAAAATCAGAATTGTCCTCAAAGGGAAATTCTTATTTTTTATCGATGGTTTCTTTCGATGCAATCTATATATTTCTCTAGCTTTACATTTCGTTATAATGCTTATGATACTAGAAAATAAATATGCATTTAAGGTATTATAACTTTATTTCAAATAATATAATATATGAAGATCTTAACGATACAGAGCATTCCATACTCGTTTAGAAAAATTTGTATGAAATATTCAATTTTCAAATTTTGTTAATGAATTGAATTATTTTAGAATATTAGTATTTACAATTAATTTAGATGAAAAATTATATTCATGTTTATAGATATTAAATTTAAATCACAAAAACAATTGTAATAATTGAAAATATATTTTTATAAAATAGTTTTGACATCTTTAAATAATATATATTCATTTTACTTGAAAACTAAAAGCTAAATATTATTTTCAATTCAAACTACATTCCATAGAGTAACAAAACATAAATTAAAAATCATTTGGAATTGTGAATGTTGAATAATTTAAAGTAACAGATTTATAGATCAATATTAAAAAATAAATGCAAAGTGTACGTCAATTTTTCACAAGAAAATAAGTAAATAAATTAAAATTTTTTTATTCAATTGGTAAAAATCGTATTTAGTAAATCTAAATATAAATCTTAGAATGAGTTAGCGATTCGATAGCTAGCCTGTAAATCCCATGCATTATAACCAACGATTCTTATGATACTATTTTGAGATATATTATTTATGTTAGAAGTTATTTTACCAATAACAAATTGTGGTATTCCACCTTAATCTCGAATTTTCTTAACACTATCCTAGGTAATAAAAAAGAGCGATAGGCACTCTTCACCGTCTCTCTCTCTCTCGACGTACACGTGAAGCGCACAAAACACGAAAAAATGAGTATTAAAAATAAGGGGCGAGGCGATGGACTCCCACAATTTTCCAAGGCGATGTAGCAGAACTTTTTGGTTTATGGCTTCCCTCAGCGAGGGACCCGTTCCACTCGCTTGGGCAGTCGGCAAGAGGCACGTGCGCGGTAATTATCGTGAAAAAATCAGGCCTCGCGGCTTCGATTTACCGTCCTGCCGCGAACTAGAAGAATCCAACGGTATAGCGATGTCGAGCGGCTGCTCTTCTACGAATGCACGGGCTCTCTTTAGGCGGGTTTTCATCGATTTCCATTGGCGATTTAGGAGCGCCTGACTTTCGTTGTACATTTATTTGCGAGCTAGTTTGCACTGTAAAACCCTGACGCGTGTCTTGGACTTTTGGCGTCCGTTCCAATTTAATAAGAATGCCATTTTTCGTAGTTTTTCTTCTCGAACCGTTGGTGGAATTACCGCTTTCGAAAATCGTCATTGAATCCCGCAGTCACTTTATTCGCGTTTATGTTCCGTTGTCTTTTAATATTGTAACAGTAATTTTATGGATAGCTTGCATTCGTAAACTTTAATGCCAAAGTTTTACGAATTACTTAATTTAAATAATTTTTGCTTCTTGCTCGGATGAATGTAGATTGTTTTTTTAAATACGATAATAATTTATAAGTATTATAAAATTTTCATCTTTTTGTATGTATTATATGTAATTGATTCTGATTGTAACAATATTTTTTTATATACATACATACACACAAAGAAATATATAAAAAAGTTTATCGAACTTTATATTCAATTATATTCTTGGATTACTTATATAGTGATATATAAAAAAATGTTTAATTTGCATCATGTGAAAATATTTATACAAAGTTTTTCATATGCTATTGATCTTTGGTAATACGATGACATACACAAAAAGTATAAATTCTAAAAAAAGCATCATTTCACATCTTTTAATATATTTTGAAAATTTAAAGAATCATAGCGAAGATTTCTTAAGCATCTAATATTATATACCACCATAAAACTAATTCATTTGCATTTGTACGATTCTTCCTTCTCGTCTCTATAATTTTGGATATTATATTTTGTACTTCCATTTTTATACTACATAGTTTTTAAACACTTTAACTTGTTATAAGTTTAAATGTTAATTGTAATTTTTAATTTACATCAAATATTTTATTTTTTATTGTTAAATTTGAATTAAGCTATGAATAACGATTTTTTAAAGTTTTAATTTATTTTATAACATTTAGTAATACATATTAATTCCAAGTTTTTTAAGAAAACCATAAAAGAATAAACTGGTGTTGATAATTCTATATATTATATATCGATCTAAAATGAATTCTGGAATAACTAATTCTGATATAAATTTACATGAAATATTATTCGTAAGATACTTGAACCTTCAAAAAATGAATTATGATTGTATTTAACTTTTCTGAACGCGTACTAATCAGTTTGAATCATATATTCTATGCATTCGATAGTTGAAGAGGATTTACCGTGTACTCTTGTGTACTATGTACTACTGTGTACTTGCTACTCGGTGAATACAAGAAAAAAATTCTGAAATTTAACGAAAATACGAGAAATACGTATTGGAAATTTGAGGCGGCGGGTACATTTGTTGTGTTGTATTGAAGAAAAAATAAATGATCCTCTGTTGTTGATTAAGTGATGATTAAATATAGAAGGTACAAAAATTGTAATGAACTTTCTTCTATTTATATAAGACGAGAAGTGTTTACTTAATAGCAAAAATAATTACTCAGCTAGTTATTTGATCGTTGTACGTTAAAAACGTGATCTTATTACGCTTTTGAAATTTCGTTCGTTTCACGATAAGTTGATTTAGATTTTATGAACAATTTATTCAGTTCTATTTTGTAACATTTTATGAACTTACATATCGATCTTAATTCGTAGATATAATCAACTAAAAAAAGTACGCGTTAGAAATAAAAAGTTGAAAAAAGTATCACTCAATTGGAGGTTGATTCTGATTTTTCAACTAATTTTAATACAACAATAATTATATTATCAAATTTTTGTAGAAATTATACATTACCACGTGAGTATTTCATGAAACTTCGCCATAACTATATTTTATAATGAAATCAATTTAAAAGCGATGAAACAGTATAAAAAAGTCACGAAATAAAACCAAATTTCCATTTGCATTGTGAGAAAAGAAAGCGATTACATTTCACGATCGGACATCTTGATTAAATTTATTGTCAGCCTATATTTTTCATTGGCTTTATTTACCCAGTAATATCTATATCTCCGTGCGACGCGCGAACTGCCCCAGGGAGTTGGCGCCATTAATTTATGTAAATTCATCAATACCGATGCGTGACAACATGCGTTATGATTTACGCTCAAGAAAAATAGAGGGTCGACCGCAGTCTAGAATGTAAAAATAAAATGAATACGAATATATTTGGTATGAATGTTTAATTCATAAATCATTCTATCAGTAGATTCGCTGACTTTCAACAAATTTGCTTGAACAAACTAGCTCTTGAAAATGCACATCACTTTTCAGTGAATATTTTTCAGTGAATATTTTTCAGTGAATATTTTTCTTGATATCACTTTTTTAACGAATACTACTTTTTATTCGAAATAAATGGTCATTCATATGTCTGAATTATATTAAACATGTTTCTCTTTCTTGAAACTATGGAATTCATTCGTTTGTGTTTTGTAACATATTTTTATATTTGTAATTTTTTATTTATAGGTAAGATCTATATATTAACATCAGAGTTATTTATAATACTTTACTATTAAAAGTCAATGTATTTAAGTTTTACGCTAATTTTGAATTATTACTGACTTATAAATCTCTTAAAATAATTCAATAGAAAAATATTGAATTAGCTATATTTTTACATATCACTATTCGATATTTATTAAATATTATATATCTATGCTGAAAATACTACACAATACAATATTCTATTTAAAATTTTTAATATCATCTTTTTCTACGGTAATATATTTTCATTGTATAAGATTGTTCGGAATAAGTAAAACAGTTCCTTGTCTGATTATTTCATATCATATTATTGTAATATTATCAAGTAAATGATGCCTTATTTCTAATCGTACAATGACTTCAACGAGAATTAAATTGTCACGTTTTACGGTTGATAAAAGTTTACTTTTACATTCTTAAATGAATCGGAATTGGGCGAAATGGGTGAGTGACCGAGAGTGAGAATAATTTGTCTTTAATATACCAAGCAGGAAAATTTGTAAAATAAAATTTCAATCGGAGCGAAAGACGATTCATTGAAATATCTCGAAGGCTATGCTTCGATAGTATAAGGAAGTTAAATTTCAGCTCGATATAAAAAAACTTACGGCAAAGTAATATTGAAGTTCTTTCGGCTAATTAATATCGTAGTTGTAAGATCGTGAATATTTTCGCTATTACTAGTTGAGGGGTTATTGCGAAGAAGCGACGCGTAAATCCGGGATTGGGCCGTTGTATATGAACGGAACTGGCGAACATTAATCCCGGATCATCGCTCATCGCGTCCGAACCATTCCTCCGAACGATGGCCGTTACCTTGTGCATTGCGGATATCTCAAATTGATTATTCGATAATCGGTTGACTTTATTGGTGCGTATCTGTTTGTCGCAATTCCTTTGCGAGAACGCTGGCATTAGGGGAGTCCAATGCAGGACTGAACGAGAAGGAGCTCGAGAGTCGGTACATAACCGTAAAGGTATTAAGCTGGGCAAAGTTAATACAGGGAGGAATGGAGAATAATTTGGGATAGATTAGATCTATACAGATCTACAGCTACGGACTCACGCGTATACTTAAACGTGAATACCGTAATTCGATCATAATAACGATACCATTTTCCGAGGTTATTTCGGAAAAATCACAGCGTATCACCAAATCCATCCAATGTTCCTGACTATCGTGATACCGAATGCCAACTGTTATGCCTTTAGAGGTCTATATGTATTAAAGTGTATATATATTATAGCAATAATAAATTTATTTTAGTATTTTTGAGCAATAATTCTACAAATTGAATATAAAGTTAAAAGTTTAAAGATGAATATACAAATAAAATTTGACATAATAATAGAAATAAATTATGTAATACAGTAAATAGGTAGAATATATTAGAAAGTATTTATTTATAATATAATCAAAAAATTGTATGAAGAATTGAATTGAATTTGAAGGAGAAAAAGTTTAAATATTATAACTTGATCAGTATATCATTTTTATATTTATTCTTTTTTATATTTATTATTTTTATATTTATTATTTTTACATATGCTTGAATTAGTACTCTCTAGACTTTAGATAATTTCTTGGCTTCTTTTATCTACAATCCTTTGTTTTTAATTCTAATCTTGTACTCTGATTCTTTTTTCTGTATTACATTATTTCTTTGATTTAATTTAATCTCATGTTCACTTTTTCAAGCCGTTGTCTATATATCTATTTTTGTAACTAAATAATAGTAGAATATTATTAAATGTATTAATAAATTTATTTTTTCCTTAATCAAGTTATTTTGTAAATATAAAAATGTATACTCATCAAGTACATTTAAACTTTTTTATCTTTCAAATTCAATTTAGTTCTTTATATATTTTTTTAATTATATTATAACTGTTAATAATGTCAAATTTTATGTCTAAATTCATAAAAAATGAATATGAATTTTTTTTTGCTTTTTAAATTTGTATCATATGACTGGTATAAGTATATTATTTAATATTTATTTTTAATTTTTATGTAAATAAGTTTTTATAAATTTTATTTAATATGTATAAAAGAAATTTCCATTTATAACTCATAAGATGATTTTATCATATTCAGATAATTCTAGTTATATTACATTATTAAGTTATAATTAACTTTTATTATGAAGCTCTTTAACGTTATATTACTTCATACATCGATGAATATATAAATTATTAGAAAGATTACTTATATTATCTTGTTCTACTGAAATCTTTTATTTGACGTTTCATTTATATATCCGACATTTACTTTTCATCCTTCTTTGATATAGTTTTTTTTTTCTTTTTACTTTAACACAGACCTTTAATTATTTAGAATTTCCTTTTATTGTAACTATTCAATACATATATTGATATTTTTTTGTATTTATAGAAATTTTTATTTAATATTTATGTAAATTCAGCATTTTAACGGTAATTCTTTTAATTCCATATTTTATCACTATTTATTTGATTCTCTTTTTATATAATATGTTCAAACTTTTTTTTATTTCTATTTTCTTTATTTTATATGTATCAGTTATTTTTTGCATTTTAATTACGACGTAAGTGAATTTAAAATGTTTACATTTTTCTTATAAATTTTTAAATCAAATGTTTTTATTAATATTTTTAATTTTTTAAATTAAATAGTAATTTTTTAGTTAAGAATAATAAGCTCAATTATATTGATGACTTCATCTTTCTTCTATTTTCTGTTACTGAATACTATTTCTGTTTTTAATGTAATGTAATGGTAATATATTTTTACTTCATTAAGCATCATATTTGTAATATCATATTGTAATTTGAATTTATTTTCACCATACTGATTAAATTAAATATGTTAAATTACTTACTTGTAGTTTTGAAATATTTATTGTTAAATCGAGTATTATTAATAAGTGAATCTCATTTTTATATACATAAATGTACCGTTTTAGTAATCAGATCAACCTGCATTAAATGTAATATAATATTTATTTTTAATAAAATTGCATAAAGTTTTATATCATAATACTTAAAAATGTTGTCTTATTGGTATTATTTATTATTATTATTCATAGTAGTTACAATTTATCCTTATTTAAATATGTATTGATCTTTGATTTTTTTCTTTTAAAGCTTAATTATTTTTAAATTTTTTTGAATAGTTTACATATTTTTCATTAAATAAAAATTTAATTTAAATAAATTACATATTTTAATGCAGAATATTTTTCAGAAACTATTGAATGTCTTTATTAAATATAATACTTTTCTAACTCACTTAATAAACTAGTACCTTTTTAGTTTCCTTATTTCTGATACTATCTATCTTGGATTAAAATTTCTCTGGTAATATATTTTTTATGGTATATAGCTTTTATTGTTAATCTATGTTTTAGTAAGTTATTAGAATTTTCTTTTTTAAAAGTTTCTAGTTTCTGTTTAACTTATTTATTTATTAAATAATTGTTTTTTCTTCAATATTTCCCTTTTTACTTGTTTTAAAATTCCTTTATATATTTCTTCTATTCCTCTTTAGTATTTATCCTGTTTTTTTTACTTACTGTTGCATTTTTATGTTTATCCACATTATTATTATTAAAGTCATTTAATTTTTTTAAACCTCATCTAGTCTTTCGCCTTACTTTCTTCTGTTTTAACGATGATCCCTTAATTTTATTTTACCTACCATGGAATACTTTTTTGTAATTTATTTTTATCTTCGTACAAAAGGATATGTTTTCAATAAATATTTATTTTCATTTTTTCATTTCTTTAGCTTTTTCATTTTTATTATTCAATCTTTTTATTATGCTTTATTTTTCATTAATTAATCTTTAATTCCAAAATTGAGTTTCTTAAACTTTTTAAACTTATTTTCAAATATTTCTTAATATTTCAAAAAAAACAATGGATAACTATTGTACATATATTGTAAGTATAAGATTATCTTTATAATAATTTTACCTAATTATTTTACAATAAATGACTTACCAATATAATGTACACACGTAATTATTTTATATTATTTGATATCTATTAAATTTTTAAGCCATAATAACAGACTATAAAGGTAATTGTTCTTTAATAATCAAGATATGAATGTATATGACTTGGCACTAATGGAGTAAGCATTATATGTTTTATCGTATTCAATCAACCATTTGTTTAGCTCGTATCTTAAAACAGTGTCTCTCTTTGAGAATAGAAATATAGTTTTAATAAAAAAATGTATATCCTGAACTTTAATTATTATTGATGAGATAATTATTGAATTTTTATGTTTAGAACAGCTAAGTTAAAGTCATGTATTCCAAATCATTATTCAGTATGCGAGGCTGATATGAATGTTCTGCAAAACAAAGTACATTTGGGCTATATAAATCAACGAAACAGAATCTACCAAGATAAAATCATCTAGTAATACTATATTTTTGAATGACTCTCTTTAAATTAGTATGCATTTAAATTTCTTAGTGGCACATGATGAAACATAGCTTAATATAATTCTCATACTTGTTAAAACTACTTAAAACATAATGAATCAATAGTTTTTACAAAAATTATACAGCCGAGTTATTTTAATTTTAAGTTAAAATTGGTGTTTCATATAATTCAAATAATGATACTTATATTTTTTCATTTTAAACTTCATATTCGGAAAAGCAAGTAGATAAATATAACCTTTATATCTTCAAAATTTAACTTGTTGTAAAATCAGAAAAAATATTTATTGAATGTATTATATAATATTTACTATGTCTAATATTATAAATAGTGAATTAGAATTAGATTTTTTTTAAATTATATAATTCGATAATGTTATATATAAATTAGTTGAGTAAGCATAATGACTTATACTAATTTTTAATTTATAAATTGTAATATCTTTTAAGATATTTTTATTGAAAAAAAAGTATTTTATTTTTTCGAAAATATTTTATAAGACTAATATTTAAAATTTTTACGGACTATCGCAATTTTAAAATTAGATAAATGCTGTTTGAATATAGAAATCGATGTACAAACATATATGTATATATATATATATATATATATATATACTTTTTAAAAGATATGAATAATTTGATAAATATTGAAATTCATTCAAATAATAAATTTAATAAAATGTTTCTAAACGTTATATTTCATCCTACTTAAATTGATCAAAATAAAACTTTTTATTTTTGCTTATTCATTATACGTATAATTGGTCCAATTATCTAAGTTCCTTGCTAGAATAATAATAAAAATAATTTAGTTACCTAATTAAAAAATTCTAAATGCAAAAAATTAAAGAGCTGTTAATAAAATGAAATAATATTATATGATAAGGGTTTATTCACAATTTACTTATGAATTTTATTATGAATGAAAACAATTATTGCAAATAACAAGGTAATTTAATATTGAGGGAATTAAATTTAGCAGGTAGATAAAATAATTATCAAAATAAAAAATATATGTGTTTTAAATAAATACTATTATAATTTTTGCATTTATAAACAATTACACTATGTTGATCAGAAAATATCTTTAGTTTATTTAGGATATTATAATTCAATCAACTAAACACAGTCTATAATACAAAACTATACGTAACAAAAATTTTGCATAAAGAATGTGCATCTCTGTCTAAAAAATTATATTGATCTAGTACAGCGGTTTGGAAAAATAAAAAAAAATGTATATATCATCTGTGATTGCGGAAGTTAACGACGGGTTGAATAAGGAAGAGAAGAGAGTGCTTCGTAATGTTCTTTGCCACTCAGCTACGATTCAAAGATATTGCGTATTCATGTATGCGTGCACGTATATATATATATATATATATGTACATATTGACAAACCTCATTTAATGCCTTTTAAAAGAGCAAGGAGAGAGAGAGAGAGAAATGTCGATAAAAGTAAGAGCACTAATTACTATGCGAGTTAATTATCGAATACGCGATATTGCTTTGGTTCATTTATAAAAGAAAATAATAAGTTCGTACGATTTAAAAAAGATAAAGAGAAAAGAATAATATTGTTTAATAAGTTAGTATAATAGTGAGAAAATAAAGGAAAAGGTAGAAATACTTTAATTCAATTATCAATTTATTAGTTGCTTTTATTTTATTTTGTTACAGGCAAATCATTTTTATTTCTACAAATACTTAATCATTTCGTTATAGTTTTTATTAAATATCAGCATTTATTTTAAAGTTTTTTAACAAACGTGAAGTGTAAGAATTTTTTATATTTTACGAGATAGATTGTACAAAAGGAAAATAAGAGTTTGTAATAGTAAATAAAAAGTGATCAGGTTAATACAATACAATAAAACATATGTAAGAAGAGTTATGATTAAATGCCCGTCTTTTGAGTATCATCTTTCAATGTAGTTAATAAAATGTCTTTTATAGATATTTTTTTTTAGTTTATTATCATAATTAGTGAATTAACCAATGAAACAATACATGCTTTTCTAAATTTTTGAAAAAATTTGATATTTATTAAAATTAAAACTCAAATAGAGCTTTATTAAAATAAATAATAAGAAATTTTTTGTAGATTAATTTTTAAATCCAAATATTGTTTATTAAATTGAAATAATATATTTTTGCAATTTACTGTAATAAAGAAAAAATATTTAGAAAATCATACGGAAAAGCTTGAAATGAAATTATTAATTTTTTTCTATCTTTAGTATAATAATTTAAAATCAAATAATATGAAATGATTTAAAATAATATGTTTCTAAAAGTCTATTATATATATGTATGTATCAATTTTTCTTGGTTCGAATTTGAAAATATAAATTTATAGTGTATCTAAAATCCATATTGAATATCAATTTGAATAAATTGGAATAAATGCTATTGATGTAGAGAATCTGTAAATATAAAAGATTAAAATGAATACGAATATTAGTGAATACAATTTATATTCAATCTTTTAAGTATATGAACTGAATGCATAACTATAAATAATAAGAGTTTCATGTATTAACATATTATCTAATATTATATTAGATATTTTTAATATTTAAATTTAATATCGATATACTTTGATCTATTTAGAATTTTTTGCTAGATCGTTTAGATAAGAGAAAATTTTTTCATGAGTTTTCATATGTAAATAATACTGTAATGTTAGTATAACTTTATTAAATTAATTTCGTCTATTTATTTTAAGTCATTTTTACAAATATTAAGCAATGAAGTAAATCTAGAATCCGTTTATCTAAAAATTTATTGTTACTAATTTATCAATTAATTTTATCATAATTACAAGAGTCTTTTACTAATTTAACTTGAAATAAAACTTGTAAAAATTAACATGAATATGATAAAATATTCCAAGTATATGTATCAAAAAATTTTCCTTGTTTTTTAAGGTAAATATTTTATCATTTGAATTTAATATGTAATAAAAATTGACTAGTTTACTCAATTTTCATTGACATTGCATGCAATAATAAATGAAAAAATAAAATATAAAAAAGTAATTATATGAAACTATAGATTTATTCGTTTTACATATAGTGAGACGAGTAAAGATAGCGATAAAATGATTTTTTGCGAACATTGCCAAAACGTTTCCCCTTGCATTTTATTTTTTTATATCTTGATTTTTTTATAATATACACATTTACTCTTAAAAAGAGAGAAGAAAGAAAAATTTATAACTGGTAAAATTGTTCTTGAATTTGTAATTTATTCAGAAATATAAGTGTTTGGAAAAAAGATAACTAAAAGAAATCGAGATGGGGGTAAGAAAAACAAAAATAAGGTAAGAGTCAGCCAAGTTAGGCACTAAGCAAATAAACCGAGAACGAAGATAATGAGTATGGAGAGAGAGAAAGAGAGAGAGAGAGTGAGATGGAGAGAGAGCTTAAAGTTATACAATATTTTCGTTCATCGAAAACGTTTTTTCATTTCTTTGTCTTTTAACAGCGTAAAATACTTGGTAGCTTAGCGCTACAAGTAATCTCTGATTTTAAAATATTGTATTTGAAATACGATTCGCGAGTGTAACTTTAATGGAGGCGTGGTAGAGCGAAACGATGCTTCTGTTAGGGAGTCAACTTTTTCATCTATTATCATTAAACGTCACTAAGTTCCAAACATTTTTACGTAATAAATTTCAATTGTACAGTATTGTGTGGTTGATACTTATTAATAAATAATATTTATTATTCATATTGGTTTTAGTGTTTCGAGTTGTATTTCCGTGGCCACTCTTACATGTTTACATACTTATATAAAATTTTTAGGGATTCCTACTATTGAAATAATTCTCTTTTAAACGTAGACAATTATGGAATATTGTTTAATATTATTAAATTTTAAATAATAAGTATGAAATTTTTTAATTTAATTATACGTAATAATTGAATTATATTTGGATTATTTTAAGTAATATTGTATACAACACTTATAATAGAGCAAAATATATTTCTATATAATATATAAAAAATGTTTACAATACTATTTCTTTATATTTTATCTACGTCTTTTTATCAATTATTTACTTATTAGAAATAGTTAAATTTTCGATACTTTGTAGATTATTACATAAAATTTTTAAGGATTATAAAAATAACAACTAGTTTTATGTACAAAATTTGATTAACAAACGGATTTTGTGTTTTAAAAAATATTTTAATTTACATACTTGAAATTGTTTAGAAATATTCACTTAGATATTGATATGAAAATTCAATTTTCATTACAAACTATTTTATGTTTTTCATTGTATTTAATCAATGTAATATATAATAATTCAAACTTTCAATAATATAGAGAATTTATAATTACTGATATTTCATTTAATTTATTTAATTATCGAAATTTAAAATTAATCATTCACATTAAAAATGATTTGGTTTGGTTGAACAAAGAAATATCATCTAGAAAAATGTAATGATTTTCATAACAAAAGATGATACTTAATATTTAACTATCATTTGATCCATACAATTAAAATATTCTATATAAAATATGCTTAAGTTGTTACAAGATAAATAATAAATTTTTAAAAAGATTCATTGAAATATCTGTTCATCCTATTCAAAGGCTGTTGTAATGCTTTAGGTTAAAGAAAGAGTGAGGTTCGCGTTTTCTACTTTCACTCTTAAGTTATACACGATACAAAAGTATAACAGTCTAAGAATTATATGATGAATTCAATCGTTGTCGTTAGTAGAGAATAATTCACTATAACTTAAAGTTATAAAAACTATGACAAGTCCCCTATGCTTTTACGTATATCAGAAAAGAGGTTTTTCATATTTTACATAGTATTTCGCAGATATTTCACGTAGAATCTGTAGAAATTAAATTGTATGAATAATCGCAATGAAGGAGTTTATGGTAATAAAATTGGGTAATCTCTCTAGCATGGCTATATTATGTTCAAGCAGTTGAAACCGGTCGCAGAATCTTAAACAAGGCAAACTACTACTTGATTTTTGATGTGCGCTATTTATGTGTGGGCAATTAAATAGAGAATTAATATAGCGCCCTCATGTACTCGAATATACTTACTTTGTTTCCCGAGATATACTCTATTTATAAATAATTATATTTTAAACTGATTATTGTTGTTGTACTAAATATATTTAGTTGTGTAATAATAAATGATTAAATTATCTTTCAATGAGATTAATTGTAAAAACTTATACGATATAACGATGCAATATCATTTACGTGTTGTTTTCCATTTTCGTTACTTCAAGTACATAAATAATTACGAAGCCTCGTTCACTGGGTTCAAAACATCTTTTATGTATTTAGCTAGTTCATTCATTTTCACTGATTGAAACACTTTTGCTTGTATTACTATGAGTCTTGAAATATTTGATTTTTTGAAACTATGTGTATTTTACACAATCCTCTTGTATTAAAAAATTATAATAAAAAAACTTAGTTATAAGTACATAGTATTTTTATTATATGAAATTGGCATAAATTTTCTGAAAGTATAAAAATATTTAGTTCTTCGATAATTTTATTTAGAATTAAGTTTTAGTATTTTTTTGATAATATAAAATATAAGTATATTTAGAAATATCATAATTAACAAATTTAAAATCATGAATAGCAATGAATCACATGACAACTAATAACTTGAAATTTTTAATTAAAAAAGTTATTGTTTATAATTTTAATATTAAATAAGTTTTCGAAGGTTTGTATAAAAATTTTGATGACTATGTGTATTTAACGAATTTAATATATTATAAATTTAATATTATGAGCACTTAAACTTTATTATGAAATGTTTAAATTACATATAACTTGTATAATTTTATAGTTTAATCTTGCTTCTATAATTTTGTTCTTAACAAACTTCAAATGAAAGTTGAAGGTTGAAAAAAATAATTCATACTGCATGAATATTTATAAATAACGCTATTTTATATTATTTATTGTAGAATATTCGACCATAAATTTTATTTAACATTTTACAATAATTTATTATTAATCTATACATGGGTGAATAAATTGTACATCATTTTGCTTTCTAGATTTAAAATACCCCGATAAACTAAATCTATCATATTTACGGATATTTGAATCGATCGGTTCAGGATAATTAATCATAGCTATCGTAAGGTGATTTCCAAATAATTTAGAAAGTATCATTACGTATTGATTTAGAATTTTGATATATAGTTGTAATGGACAAACAAGTCGCTCTCTGCACTACTCCAATTTATCGTATGGATATTTCCATTGTTGGCTAAGCTACATATACTTAAAACTATTGCAAGGATTAGTTAAATATTATAAGTATGGGTGCTACCCAATATTCTTAAATTACTAAGTGAATACAATCTCTAATAATAGCTTAAAATTAATTTAAGGAGTATTCCATAATTATTAAAAAGTTCCCAAGCGAAAAATATTTAATCAAACTTAAAATAAAAAAAGGTAAATGTAAATATGAAATAATCGTGTAGTGCATTTTTATCAATAAGTATAAAATTAATAAATTATGTGTGTTCAAATATAAAGTAACTATTTAAAGCTACTTATTTAATAGCCGAAGTTTATAACGTAAACACGTTTAAAATTAAATTCAAATATCGATTGAAAGCGTAGGAGTTCAATATCTGCTATTTTTTTATTTATTTCCAATAAATTGCGAATCTCTTTTTGCCGATAAATTTGTTTCCAAATCATTATATAGCATTTTGACTCTTGCATAGTAATATAGAAACTATGTTGTATCATTAAACTCAAAAGGCTTTAGGAATTTCTTGAATTTTCAGAATCTCTGAGAAGAATCAAGTTTGTACAAATTTTTAAAAGTTGAAGCTACAGTTTCACTTCTAAGGCTTGGTCTGCACGAAATGCTACGCTTCTTAATTCCTATAATCCACGCTTGCAGCTGTGTGTCAATGCCGTTCACGTAGCAATCTTTACTTCTTCACCGAGTTTTTCAATGGTTGAGTCATACTTTCTTAAATATGTCCCAAAGTATACAAATTTTCAAATGTTAAAGTGGAGCGATAATTATAATGTAAGTTATACGAATCACGAAAGGATAGAAATAAAGAAGAACGCGAGCAACGATTGTCCAGGGAGGATTTTGTCTCGTTTGCGGAGGCGGACGTAAATGTGCTCCTTGTATTACTAAGAGAGTACAAAGAGATGGCCGAATGAGAGAAAAGGACGCACCCATTGTGGGACAATAACCCTGAATAAATCATGGGAAATGGTCTTAGGCCAGTGCCTCTGCTTATACGCACTGCGTGTCCGACCATGGTTCTTGCTACGGACAAACTAAATTGAAAATGGGAAAGGAGATACGAGAGAGAGAGATCGAGAGACTGGAAATAATAATGGTAATGCATTGCGTTGCTTTTTATTTATGATGAAACTTCCATCGTTTTATTCTATACTTTTTTTTTACTCTGCGCACCACATTCACGACATTGCGAATGGCTTTTAAAAACTTGTATATTTGCGAAGCGTAACTTCTGCTCAACGAAATAATATTTATTTATATTTTCTTATTTAGTTTTCTTCCACCTCTCTAATAGCTAAATTTATCATTGATTGTACAAATGATGTAATAAGTTAATTTATATTC
This sequence comes from Dolichoris vasculosae, assembly GCA_018907195.1. Lineage (NCBI taxonomy): Eukaryota > Metazoa > Arthropoda > Insecta > Hymenoptera > Agaonidae > Dolichoris > Dolichoris vasculosae. The sequence goes on along the minus strand of JACCHY010000010.1, from coordinate 7,204,288 downwards.
ATAATGTATTGGTTTAAATATTGTTCTTTAACTCGCATTGTAGAATTCATTTTTCTTCATATAAATATTCAAGAAATTTTTATAAGTTTTTTTTTAAAATATCGAATTAAAAAGTTTAAATATAATTTTATATTGTTTTCAATTATTAAAAACGGAAAGATAAATTAATATATAAGATAAAAAGCATAAATATAGAGATAAAGTAATTATTTCTCGATAAATTATTTCTTAAAAACTAATACATTTAATTTATAAGATTAATTAAAAATTGAAGTCTAATTAAATTATCAGCGATTGAATTTATTTTATTTAAAACAGGTGCTAGTAATAGTTTAATTAATTTATAAGTATTAGCCTATATTTATATCAAGGATAGGTAAGATAATTGAGTTGTATTATTAAAGTTTGTCAATTGTCCATAAAATAAAAATACATATTTAGTATATCATTTAATTTCTTTTAAATTTTAGACTCAGCTCTATATATAAATTGAAATAAACCAGAGTTAATTTTATAAACTCAAAAAATATAGTACGATGCATCGTAAATAAATAGAAACAATAGAAGTGAAGAAAAATTAAACGTAGTTTAAATTTTTAGGCTTTAATGTTTACCATATAGATAAAGATAGAATTTTAGATAATTGAATTATTATTATTAAAATTATAAGTTCTTAATTATTTAATTAATTTGTCAAATATTTCTAACATTGCAATTAGAAACTTTATATTTGCGGATATGTGATACAAGTATATATATAATATATAAATTATAAAAAATTAATTATATTATCGATTAATTTTTTGAAATTTGAATAATTCATAGAAAAGAAATTTTTATAATTTTATCTGAATTCCGATGGAGGTATTTTTTTAATTAACCGCATTAAAAAAACTTTAGAAATTAATGTCATTAGATTAAAAGATTAACTTTGAAATCGCACTCATGAGAGTTCTTTTTATGAATCATATAATTAAATTTTAAATTTAAGATAAAAAATTACCTTTCAATCATATACAAAACATTTTACATAGCTGTAATTGAAATATAGTTGCTATGATTTTAGGAATATACGAAAAATCTTGTACATTTTTGTTAAATTAAAAGTCAAATAAAAAGTTACGTAATGACATTTAAAACAGTTTACAGGTATTCCGTATATCGCATCAGTTGTATAAGTATTAGGTGCTTTAAGAAAAATACAAAATTGCGATTGGAACAACCGACGATTCTGTATTCGTAATATATAAAAAATTAGAATATATTAGAAGATTTAAGATGGTATATAATATGGAATAAAAAGTGTTTTAATAGAATAAAGGTATGCTAGAACTTTTCATAAATATCTGTTATATATTTCTACATAATATTGTAATATTTTAGAATTTAGACCGGGTTTAACAAAAAATTTAAAGCAATAATCAATGGTACTTGAAATTCCTAAGTTCTTGGAATTAAATCAAAGATTGAACGAAAAACAAGGAATATAATTTTTTTTTAGTTTTACTACTATTTTCAATTTTCATAAAATATATTTTTTTTACTTATCTTAATATAAATTGTATTTAAAATATTCATATCCATATATGATAACAAAACAGTTTCGAATATTCGAATAGATATTTGTACTAATCCATAATAAACGTGTTATTGCATGTTTTACTACTTTATTTCTTCTGATCATTTTTTCATTTTTGAAAAGTAATTTTTTTATAAAACATTAAATATTATATGAATATAGATTTTAATTATATAATTATGATTTTGAATTCAGTTTTGCATTTACATAAGAGGCAGTTAAATTCGTTAAACATTAATAATGGCAGTTTTCTTGTTACAAGGATAAATATTTGTTAAGTAAACATCTGCTTATAATCTTTTATGTAACCTATGAATGATTATTTATGAATTGAAAAAATAAAAATTGAATTAAAAATATCAATAAATATAAGTTAGAAAATATGAAATTAAATGAAAAATTTTATGATTTTTAAATAAACAAACAAATTAAAAGATTTGACACATTACATTAATGCAATAAAATATAAAACTTATGAAAAAATGATTACTTTAATTTAGATTATTGAAAAAGTTTTGTGTACTTCTGCCGACATGTAATATAAATTAAATACTTTTTTTTGCTGTTTGAATCTAGTAAGATTATAAAAAATTATCGAAATTTGGGATACATAAAAATTTAAAAAGAATTTATACTAGACTATATGAGATTTTTTATTATATGTGTATTTTATTAAACACAAATATGAATTATGTATTTTATTTAAAAAGCACTGGGCTAATAATAAAAAAGTGTAATATGAATAATGTTGTAGTATAAAAATCGAGAGACAGTTATTGTTTGAAGGACTTTCGATTTGCTTTCAGAGTTTAAAAATACAGAATCTATACACAATCATGATGAAAAATATGCAGAGCTATCTCGTAAGAGGATAAGGATATCGTTAGAAACAGGCGGGATCGCTCACCTCTCGTTAGATGAAAGAAAACGATGAATCAAGGAAATAAAATCATCGCGTGCAATTGTGTACCACTGAGGCACTGCCGAAGATTCTTGCGATTAAACTTTAAACAATAGCTACAAAGAATCGAACAGTGCTAATCTTTTCACAGTAGTAGAGAGGAATTTCCTTTTCTCGGAGTTGTCACCATTTTTATTGGCGACCACTGATGGAAGAGAGCCTCTTGTCCTCAAACATCAGAGAAATCGCAAAAGTTTTACTATCTGTTCTAACGATTTAATTAATGTTGTTAATCGCATCATGTTTTCGTTTCGCTGATTGAAATATCGCTGGTATGCAAGTATTCATCGATTACTTTGCTAAGAATTGTTCTTATTTTTTAAAAGAAAAGTTGTTTGACGTTGTTATAGCATACAAATTTAATTTTTATAATACGCTAACTTTTTTATAATAATAGTAATAATAATATTTATTATTTAAATACGATAATATTTTCAATAATATAATAGATAAATATTAACAATATTTAATGTCTAGTTAAAATTTATTATACTATGTAAGAATGAATTTCTTGCTATATTTTTCTTGATCCATTATTTTAGTATTTGTTAATATTAAGATATTAAACATTTATATAACAAATATTTACTTCATGATTTTTATTTAAAAATACATTATTTAGATAAATACGAGTATGTATAAAAATTTATTATCAAAATTCTTTTTCTCGCTATACATAATGTTAAGAAATTTTAAATTAATTGCCATATTATTAATTCTGAAATTTGAGTTTCAATATATAATACTGCCTTATTTAATTAAAATAATTTTCCCTTATAAATGAATTACAAATTTAAAAAAGTAACATATATATATATATATTTTAAATCTACACATTATAAGATCTTTTTAAGATATTTTATCATGTGTATTTATTTTTTATATTTTGTGTTTTTATTAAGAGAAGAATCTTTAAACATAAATGAGGGTCATTCATTAAAATTTTTTTAATATTTTCGACAATATTATTTAGAAAGAAAAAAAAAATCTGAAACACATATATATGTTTTTGAAAATTTATAAATCTGGTTCAATGAAGCCATGTTTATTTTATAAAATATTCATTACAAGTATAACAAAAATACCAATTTTATATTTTTCATTGTAATTAAAATTAAATTTGATAAATTTAAATAAATTTATTATAAATTATAAATATATAACATTCATTGATAATTGAATTGTATTTTTCATATTTAAATAAAAATTATATAAGTAAGCAACATTTTTCGTTCTAGGAAAAAATAAGGTAATATAACATTAGTCGTAGTAATTGGTACAAATACAAAATGTACTGAACGATACGTATTTTCGAATAATTATGAGTATTTATGAGTACACGAGGCAAGGAATAGAGTCTTGATGAAGTAAAAAAAACATGTAGATTTGTAAGGAGGTGCAAAAGGAAAAAATAAGCACTTGTGAAGTTGCACAAATCTCGCGATCAGAGTGAAGCAATTTTTTCGCTGCCCTTAAATCGTATTCACATGTACACTCTGTTTATAGATAATTGTTGCACTTTTCAGAGATAAAGCAAACGTGCTTCTACGGCTCGTGGATCTATCATTTGACTATTCGCGCTTCAGTGAACAGTAGATGCATTAGGACGATACACGACTAAAAGAACTTGTGGGACGTTACATCATAACCGGCAAAAGCTTGCATAATTCTGTGCATTTTTATAACCTATCGAATTCTGACGCCCTCGGGCCGATAAGGAAAAGGGTCAATTTGGGATTCAACAGGAAATATTGAATGTTTCGCGGGTGTGCCCAGTTGATATTTTCCTCTTACTTCTTTTTCTATAAACTCGCTATAATGTAAGAACTTTCGTTGGAATGGGAAAATTTTAAATATGTTAAGTCATCAATTTGAGATTTGAGAGATGAGTTTTTTTTAATGATAATGAATCATTTTAAATTGCGAGTGAACCAAACTTAGCGCTACAATTATTTATCATATATTCTAGTCTTTATGGATTTATAGATACTCTAGAAATAACGTTATTTCTTATCATTATTATATCTAATATTTTTAAAAATGATTATTATTACATCATTTATTTATGCGAATCACTAATTTAATTACATTAAATTGATTTCTTATATGAGATAATACATACTCAGACTAAACATAAGCTTTATTTACTATCCATATTTTAAGACAAATGCATTTAAAGTATCAATATTTTGATATAAATAATTTTATCATATTAAAATATAATTTAAAAAAAAATTACATTAAGTACCTGTAAAATAAATAGTTCGAATTAATGTTATTATAATTTGATTTATGGTTAAATAATTTAAAAATAATGATTTATAATAGTAGTTATAATTTATATCACTTTTGATTTCAGTTGAATTAATATACTACTCTTCAAGCTAGATTTATATATTATAAACAGGAAAAATTAGTGCTAACTTATAAACTCAATTAGATTATTAAAAAAAATTATATTCTTTCACAAAGTATTTAAATATTAATTTAATTGTTATTTTTGTAATATTATTTTTTTTATAAATAAGATTAATTTTGTATGCATGTGTGAGCTTACACGCATAATTTTACCGATATAACGTTATCATGTAAATACAATATTTATATAATAAATAAAATCTGTGTAAAGTGTAAAAGTATTCTGTAAAATATATAATGTAATTGAATTTGCAATTATATAAAAATAATTTTAAAGATAATCTAGAAATTTTTAATTGATTAAGATCTATTTAATGGTTTCTTTAGCTTAGAAAAATCTTACGAACAAAAAGTTAAACAATAATATTTGATTATTTTCGTTCTTTGAATAAATTCCATTTTCAATATTTTATTTGAATTTTTTACACTTATAATTCTGCTGTGATATTATATTATTCAAATATATATTATTAAAAATTATATATTTCTTAATAATTTAATAAAAATTAGTAATTGTTCACGACAGTATATTTTTTGTACAAAGTACTAGTATACATTATATCATAATTTTTATTATATTAGTGCAAATATGTATTCAATCATAGTTAATGTTAATATTTATGTTAATAATTGCACATAAAAAATATTCTGTTCTTAACTTAACTGATTGTGACATTTGAAATTATTTTTAAAAATGAATTAACTAAAATAAAAATTATTTATTACAAATAATTATTGTTACTGTTATATTGTTACTAATTACTATTCTCTGATATTGATGTATACTGAATATAACTTAAATTACTGAAGGAATTATCTCTTAATCAAATAATTTTTGAGTTATGAATAGTTTGTATTTCTAATTTAAATTTAGCTTTATTCAATATACTTAATATTGGATAAATCGTAATGAATTTAAAATGTCATAATGCAATTAATTTCGTATATATATACCTTTTTTAAGATTATGAAAAATGAAGAGAAGGAATAGATATTGTAAAAGTTATTTCCTGCTGTCGTGCAGTTAATATTATTACTTAATAATAACAAATTTAATATTAATATTAATTAAAATTAATATTATCAATTTATTTAGACAAATGATTATGCGTAAAGTAATATTGGTTAATTTTATTTGTAGTTTAGTATAAATCGTAATGTGATCAGCATTAATTATGGAAAATTACGTATTTATAAAACGTTGAAAGTACGCTTGTAAATAAAAATATTTGACAAAATTTATAAGTCATAGAATATAGCTTCATATAAGATTTTTACAACGAACATCTTCAAAACAAAAATCCAGATTTAATGTTCATGTTCGCTTAAGGTAGTTACTACCAGTTCTTACAATAGCAGTTGTAGCATATAAATCAGTTTTATGTGCTTGGAACAGGAGAAAGACAAAGTAAAACCAGTTTTCATAATCCAACACATTTCTACACATAGAGAATATTTCACTCACACGAGCGGTACTTGGTTATTAGTTTTTTTTTCGGCTTTTTCAAATGACATTTCCTTCTTTGGCACCACAGACTTTTTCGATACATTTGAAGAATTAATAGTAACTAGTTGTCAGTTATCTTTGTCTAGGCATCTTCGTGGATTGCTCGAGAGATATTTTACTATATTGCTTACATCAAAATTTCAACGATCAAACAAATATTTTGGTAAAATTTTTAGAAACGCAATCAGCGTTATAATTATCATGGTCATCGTCATTTTCATTATTATTTTTACAGTGGTACAGTTGTGTGTGAATAAATTAACCGATGTGAAAATATACAAGCTTTCACTTCTCAAAGCTATTCTTTGAACCATTTTGTGCTCAATCGCTTTAAGTATCAATACTTTATGCAATGTTCGATATAAATTTACAAATAGAGTGATGGCTATTGAAGCGCTGCCCATTAATAAAGTAAGCTCTTAACTATTTACCCACTTTGGTTTTTTTCCAGAGATTAGTTAGCCGCATAGCTTTGGCGAAGTTTTTTTTTACCGCGTTCATAAAGTTAGCTTTCATAGGAAAATGTCAGTGGCAGTTATGTGCCACGATTAAATTATATGTTTGTGTGACACTATAATTTTTAAGTATTATTAAAATGGCGACAATGTTGATATAAGTGCAAAGCTGATTAGTAGCTTCCGTATAAATCGTTGCACGATGCCCGCTATCATAGATTCGCTATAGACTGTAACAGAAATAGTTCACCGGAAGTGACAATAATCCCGGCATATTACGTTATAACTCATTTTTTAATATAACAGTGCGAATAAAAAAGTGGAGAGACGGAAAAAGAGAGATAGAGATAGATAGAGATGTATAATTATAATTACCCTTTTAACTTTATATTGCACTATAAATTATTTTTCTTACTTTGAAGGAAAAATTCTGATTTTCAGATAATATAATTCAATGAGATTTTAATATGAATTTTTTTTTATTTCAAAATGTACGTAATTATTAATAGATAAATCCTATGAGCTTGTTTTAAAGGATAGGAATAATGTTACTGGTTAAAATAACAGATATTATTTTAATATAAATGAATGCATTGAATAATTATAAATCTATAATTATTTATACTATTCAATTTTATTACAAAAAGTGTAAAAATAAGTATCATATATATTGAAATTAAAATTCTGTTTCATTTTTAAATGGTTCCGTAATAATTTCTACTCAACTAAAATTATAAAATTATGATAATTTTATTTCATTGTTAATAGTATATTATCTTATATAAGTTATATTTTCTTATCTTATTATTAATGATGTTCAATGACTTATTAATATTTTAACATGTAATATTTGATAAATTAAAGCTTAGTAAATTCTAAGTTTCGTTTTTCATTAATATTATAAAATATAATTAAAAAAGTATAATTTTTTATTCCATTACATTAAACATTCAATCTTTTATATTTAGGGTCTGAGATGAAACTATTGGATATACATTTCACTTTTAGGTACTAGGAAGTGTCTGTCTGTGCCTTATTAAAATACGTGATCTGTAAAGCAAAATATTTTTTTCTTATGAATATTGATAATTAGATGCTGCTATTTCTATTAAATTTTTTAAATTATTGATATAATTAAAGTTTAATCTGTATCAGTTTTAGTAAAAAGAAATAAATAATTAATATAAATAATTAATTAAATAAGTAAATAATTAAATGAGTAAATATTTTACTGCTAAAAAGGAAAGATAGATCTAAGAAAACTTGTTCAAGTCTTGCATATTATAATTTTATGAGTTTTTTGTTTTAGGAATTTTTTTCTTACTCTGAAGAAATTGCATAATTAAATAATTTAATAATTTTTCATGTATTTTTTTATTTTCATAAATTAATTTGTTTTTCATTGCTATACAATATTATTAAATCAAATATCCAATTTTACTTACCATCTTCTATTTTTTTTTATTTAATTGATATTTTATCTTATCATTAATTTTCTACTCTTGCTTAGAATATTAATTTTATGCATTAACAATTATTGAATTTAAAATAGTTTTTAAATTTTAGTAAAATTTTCGATTTGTTCATTAAGTTTCGACTGTATTGATAATTAAAAAATATTAATAACTACATATCATGATTATACTATCGAAATAATTAACTTTTAAATAGTACTTATTTATGTATTGTTTTACATTAATTTTTTAATAAAATTTTTCAGTAAAATGATACAATTATTCATACTATAAACTAAAAATAATTTACTTGAAACCCTATTTATGAATTATTTATTATTTCTTCCAATATTTTGCATATTAAATTTTTTATGTTTTATAAAAACGTTTTATCTATTTTTATATTTTATAAAAAAATAATTACAAAGTAAGTTACGTAAAATAAAAAAACTAAAATAATGGCTTTGAAATTATATTTTTTTAAAAATTAGTAAAAAGTTTAAATTATATCATAATGTAAATTTTAATTCATTATTGTCAAATAAAAATATAATTTATAATTATTTTTAGTTGAAATAATTATCATTCTTTTTCAATAATTCACTGAATATAATAATTATGATCTTATAATATTGTCAGAAAAATAATTAATAATTGGCAAAGTTTAATAAAACTTATTTGAATTAATTCTTTAAATCGATATTTTTAAAATATTTATGAATTAATTTTATATCAAAAAGTTACAAAATTAAAAAATAAATAAAAAAAAATAACAATGTATGCTAATGAATGTAAATATTTCCGTAGATGAAAATTAAACCTTGAAATAAAAATTCATTTTGCATAAGCATTATTGCAAATATTGCAGTGGTCATATAAATTTAACGTGGAAACATTTATTCGTAACTAATATGTACAATGTGAAAACATGGATATATACAGGAGATGAGAAAACATGAATGAAAAACAAGATAAAATATCCTTACTGTGTGCGATTTTGTTTCAGATTCATATAAAAGCGAGAGTCAACGCGATGAGCTTTCTTTTCATCTCAAATCGTCTATAAATAACTTGGAGAGAAACTTCTCATGCAAACAGATGCACAAAATGCACATGCACAATGAGTTTTTATTTTTTTTTGTAAAACACCGCACGGGATCGCTTCATTTTTCCTTCTTTTTCCATTTAAATTCAAGTTTTATTTCACTGCAACGTTGATAAATAAACTGTTAGCTAATTTTTTCCCGAATGAAGGAAGTATATGAAACATTAAGCTTAATTTCTTTAATAGTAATATAATATGCTTGATTATTTAATTAATATTTAATGTAGAATAATAAAAAAAATTAAATTTGAAAAAATTACTTTTATTTAAAATAACAAGTTTAAAAAATATTTAGGTTACACTAGAAAGTAATAGAATATATTGATTTTTTATCTTATTTATTTCATATATTTATTAGTATAATGCAAATATTTATTTGAATTTTTTGATAAAAATTACAAAATATGGACAATATTTTTTTTTGATAACTTATTCTAAAATTAAATTTGATATAGTTAATTACAGAAAATTATTATAATGCATTCTTAAATGAATTATATATTTTAAATATTGAATACTTTTAACTTCTTATAATTTTATAAAATAATTTTTTTATGTTACTAAACTTAGGTTTAAATTTTCTTAAAATTAGTAATCGAATTATATATTAAGGTATCGTTGAATGGTTGAATGACTTTTCATAATCACAAACTTTTATTTGAATGCAAACTATAATAATATATGCAGAATCTTAATGTTACAAAACTTTTTATTCATTTTAAGAAGAAAATAAGTTGTTACAATTTTAAATATAATTTGAAACTTAAGGAATTTATGGATACCAAATCTTTTTAATATTTTAAAGTAAAATATGTTTTATGTTGACTCATTACTCAGAAGCATGAAGTTATAAACAATTTTCAGAATTATATGGTAGCGATGTTTTTAAAGGAACTTTATTAATTTTATTTCACATAAAACAATTATCGTTTATTGCGTGCTTTTTTTAATAGTGAAAAAATTCTCAATGACTCAACGTATTATGGACATCCAATAATTTTAAAAATAAGGTATTAACTCCATTACAAAAGATACATATCATTTACAGCTACAAATATTTTTAAATTTTTTAAATTTTAATAGATTGAACATTAAGTAAAAGGATAAAACTAACCATTCATATTTGAAGTTAACTAATCATAATTGAGGTAAAAAAATTAATATGTAAAGTAAATTTTCCGTATTCGTATATATTAAATAACCATGATTATTAACCTGTTACATCGTCGTTGATTAGAATGCATTTCTTCACTTGTGGCGCGTAAGGAGGGTTTAGATGCCTGGAAGATTCCTGCGTTGACGACGCAATGCCACAACCTTTCAATTACCATTGAACGCTAAAAGAAAGATGGCAGTACGGAAGCTTTTTCTTTCGAGATCGAATGAACATTGAGACGACCATCGATTTTACGGGCTCCGGCTTGCTTAAACCAATTTCAGAAAAACTAAATTATGGCATGGAAATAACCGTGTTTACATTGCGATTTTACAAAAGCGATTCAGGTTATTATTTTATTGAACGTCGAGAGATTCGTGTTTTTGCATTGTGTATTGAAACGATCGTAAGCTAGGAATCTGGGAAAATAACAAACGCGATTACTTGTAACATTTTATTAAAAACCAATTCAAAGAAATAAAGAATAAAGAAGAAATGTCTGCATACATTATTGGAATTATCGTTAGAATTATTAGACTTTTTAATTCTTTTATTTTTTATACGTCTATTTTTCAGAATTATTAGTTCATCTTTTTACTATGAAATTTTTGTCTTTTACCTTCTGTCTCTTTCGATAAATATAATTAGAAATTTTTCATTATTGAAGGATTAAAAAATCTTTCAAGTTAAAAGTTTAAAGAATCTTATTCAATTGTTAAATTAATAAATTAACTGAATTAATCCATCATTGATTTTTAATAATTTTTTACTCATAAATAAGCATACTATTATTTTCGGTTACTTTTTAATTTAAGGTCAGTTTTTTTTTGTTTTACGTTACGTGAACTAATCCTTTAAACTAAAGGGTTTTTCTAGATAATTTTATTCATATTTTAATAAATAATATTTTTAATAAGTATGTTTATAAACCTTCTTCATATATTCGTTAAAAGTTATTTCATTTAATGCTGTGCATAGATTTTGCGATCAAAGTAAATAATAAAGCGATTACGGTGAAAATGGATTACTTTTCTCAAAATTTATAAATCTAATTAATAAATTCAATATTTATTTTTGAATTGAAATAGGAAAAGGTTATTTTTCTCTTATCGTAATGAAGTATTTTGAAAAGCTGTATATTTAAAAAAAAAATCTATAAAATTATAAAATTATTGTAGTTTATAATTCACTGATTAATAAAAATATTACATTTTAAAATATTTATATTATATATAGAGTATATAATTATGATATATAACATAAAAAATATTTTTATAATTTTATATAATATATATATATTTTATATTTTATATAATATAGTTAAATAAATCAAATTTATGCATTAAATTTTTAAGAATTGAAAATCTTTAATTTTTAATTTAAAATCTTATTAATAATATAAATAAAAATGAATTGTACATATTTAAGCCTTGCATAATAATCTTTTAAAAAATCTGATTCAGTCATTTACACCATTTTTTATTCTTTTATCCATCTTAATTATAATTTGAAATAATTTAATAGTAGGCAATATTATATTAATTTATTTAACACTGTTATTTGGATGTACGTGACATAATAATTAAATTCATTTTTTAATACAAGCATTTAATATTTTTGAATAAAGTTGTATAATTATTTTAACCTTCAAAATATAGACTTTGTAAAACTACGTTGTTTATGAGAAATTTTGATATTTGAATAAGTATTGAAAAATTTTGCTTTTTAGCTACAAAGTTTATATAATATAAGATCGGTATAAGTCAAGATTTATTTAGTTTGTAATAATAAACTTTTTTTTTAACAGATTCAAAATTTTGAAAATTTTATTCAATTAAGAAATTATTGTATAATGATTAAATATTATTTTTATTTCATTATTATTTATTCTTTATTAATATTTACTTTAATTACATTTCATAACTACATTATAAAAGAATTTATGAATATCTCAAAATATTATAATTTTTCTAATATTTTTTTTATACAAAGTGTTGACATTTTGTTATATTATAAATGGTTTTATAACTTTACTTAGCAGTATTTGATGCTGTAAATCTAATGAACAGTTCAATCGACTGCGAGAATTTCCTTGTCTCTTATGTTTCTCTCTTTCTATCTCGTCCTTTATTACCATCCCTGATTTTTTCCTTTAGTTATGTCGATATGTTATTTCCCTAGTGGATGATGAGAAAAAAGTAAAGAGAAGGTAAAACCTTTGTCACACTGTGTCTGTAATATTTATTGAGAAAAGTAAGGGAGAGAGGAGTTGAAGCCTTAACTGGAATAAAATAATGAATTCCTTTGTTGTTAGTTAATGATGTTTCAAGTTTATAATAATGAAAGCTAATAAAAAAATTATTTTATTTATTCATAATATAATATTAATAATTTTATGAGTAAATTTTAAATATTTTTTAATTATGAATATTTGAGTATTTGGAAAATCACTGAAATAACCATTCTATACAAAGACACTGAGTCAGTCAATAATAAATTATATTCTATTATTTATTAAAATTAAGCATTTAATGTAATTTTGAATTTTCAATAAGAATATATATAAGCACTTAAAATAATTTATTTTAGAAAATTTTTTGATTATTATTAGAAATATAAAAATATAAATGTTTTTCTTTCGTTTTACTGCGATATAAATATTAATAATTTCTTTTATATTTAAATTTACTAATTACATAAAAAAGCATAAAATGTTTTTTAAAATATTTGTATAAATACGCATCTATTATTAAAATAAAAAATTTTTATGAACAATCTAAATTACACATAATTATTGCATTATTACATTTTTATTTTTAGTATTTATTTACTAATATTAAGATAAAAATAAGTTTTACTTGTTTATTTAGAAATATATATAATTCTGCCATTAAATTTAATATTATTAGATATTTTTCAATAAAATTATGTTAAGTATTTTCAACTACTTAAAGTTGTGCAGAATTTTTATATAACTTTTTTATTATTTATTTACTTTATATGAATACATTATATATTTTTCATACTTTTAAATATTATGAATATATAATTATAAAATGTACAATCATTTTAAGAGATCTTTATTTGAGTAGTATAATTAAGTTTAGGTAAAAAATATTGAAATATGTCATAATTTTTGAAAATATATTAAGAAATTCTATGTAATTTAATAAATATTAAATATAAGATAATTAATATGATTGAAATTGTTTTTTGATAATTTTAAGGAATTTAATATGGGAATTTGAATCTATAGTTTCATACCGAGTTATACGAACCGTTTCATTTATTCAATGGAGTAGTTTTCATCATATCTAAAATAATCTAAATTTTATGTTCCCTTATTGAATATGAAATAAAAAAATATAAGGAGAAAAATTGGATTATTTAAAGGTATAAATCAAAAATGTTTGTCTTGTGCATAACAATTCCGAAAGAATAACGGCAGTAATTGTAGTATGAATAGTTCGGGCACAAGTTATATAGAAATTACATAGAAGTAATATATATTTAATTTATTCTATGATTTTTCCAATCTATTTTGAATAATGGATAGATTATACAATTAATACACAATTATAAAAGTCAAAGTCACTCGTCTTGGAACACCAAGAAAAATTGAAGTGAGAATGATAGGGAGCGAGAGAAATCATTTATGTAAAACGAAGACCACCACTACATCTCTTTTCCCTCCATAGATATCATTATTCTTATATGCTTCAGTGGTTCTTTTATTTTTTAATCTATTTTTATTTAAATGTATAAAAAATTAAATCGTATTGTCACAAGATTTATAAGAATTATATTTAAGTAAAATTTAAAAATGATAAACGAAAATTATAAGATAAATTCAAGATTATTTAAATTTAAGCTTTAAGAAATAATTAATTTTTTTATATAGCCTTATTTACTATTAAACATCTTTTATAATTTTTAAACTTTATTTGTATAGAATTAATTTTTAATTGAATTTAATAGAATAATGATTTTATATCTAATTTTATTTAATATTATGTTTAATAATTATTATTTGTAAACTTATGAAAAACTTACCAACCTATCCATATTATATTATTATAATTACAAAAGTGATAAAACTTAGCCAAATAATAAATTTGGATGAATTTAGCACTTAAATTATATCTTGAATTTGCGAACTATAGCAGTTTGCACTTACAATAAGTAATATCGTAGAACTGACTTAATAAGAACCGTTACTTTACCAAATGATGTCTTGTGAATTAAAAGAACAAATGTATCGCATAAAGAACCTGCTCTATATATACAAGAAATAAATACATGTTTTAGTTATTTTATTTCTTTTTATTTTTCAAGTTAGGCTACTTTTCACAATTGTAAATAAGTTAGCAAATACTAGTAAATTTATATAGTTTATATAAAAATATAACTAAGTGATTTAATTAAAGAATTTATAATCTATTAAAAATATTATTAAAAAATAAAAAACTATCTCTTAAAATAATGTATAATTAATTTTAGATTAATATTTTATTACGTACGAAAGTATTTATTTCATATCATACTAATTCTACACTATCCAATTAGTTTATTAATCAATCCTTGTTTTTCTTTATTATTTGTTCCACATTCACACAAAGTTTAAACATTTTTTCAAAATTTTCATCATTTAAAAAATATAAAAACAAACAATCTAATAGAAAGAAAAAAAATGAACGTAATCCAAGATTCAATATTTCGTGAACTTCACATACGTTTATTTTTCAGAATGTATTATATGAAAAATATATATAATAATAAAATTAAATATGAATTCATATAAAAAATGTAAAGAAATTTGTTAAAATGCCGATTTTAAAGTAAATAATTGTAAATAATGTTTTCATATCAGTATTAAGAGGAATTATACATTTCATTATGTAATTTTAATAAATTAAAATTAAAAATGTATATAAATAATTTTTTTATTTTGTCGATAAATATACTATAATATTATAATAAAACTTTTGATAAACTTAAAATAAAATATAAATTTAAGTAGATAATTAATATATGTTGGTGTATACTTATTTTTCTATGGTAACGAATTTTATCAGTTTCAATTATACTATTAATACTAATCTGTGCACGATACTACAAGATAGGAAATTTCAATTTGAACGTCTTTCTCTTTATTATTTTTCACGTTCATCTTTTTCCTAATAAAAATTATAAGCACAATACATTTTATCGATGAAGTAATAAAAATTGGAACATTATTTCTTATTCAATTCTTAAATTTATTTAATTTCTATTATATACATCGTTGTAGAAGGAATATAAGGTCATCTGCTTTTCCAATATAGGGGAATGGCAATTTCTCAGAGTTTTTTAGTGCTGATATTTACACCTGTAAAAGTCGAGGTAGATGTTAGAGAAACGGATGCAAAAGAAAAGGAGTTGAAGATCGGTTGGTTTTCTCGTTCCGTTCTAGCATAGTTCGCGCAGTAACGGCCATTCTCTAGAATCGCTTAGGGATCGGCACTTGGCTCTTCGACCGGAGGACAAAAGGGAGTCTCGGGAAATTACACGTACGTGTGCACGCATACCGACGATCATGTAAAGAAGAAGAGAACGTGCGCTCGTCGATGTCTTCTTGCGGTACCGCTCCCGTAGCTCTAGAGGAATTACCATTAGCAAGTGCACTCGCTGATTCTACGTGCTGAACTTAGAGAGTTCGCCTCTTCCGTAGAGCCAACCGCTTCATTTTACTCTTGGCTTCCATTCGCCTTTCTCTTGCTCTTGCTCTTTCTTTTTCTCTTTCTATTTATTATTATATTTATATTTATTCACTGTGTCTAGAATAATTGCATACGAGAACGCTCACATTGCCTAAAATCTTTTTTAACCTCTCTCTCTCTCTCGCTCATTCTGTGCGTTTGGGGACTATTTTTATATTTTTTTCCGTCGGTGCTTGGGGCTTTTTAAGATCAGCAATGAATTTTTGTATATCTTTGTTAGAATACGATTTTTCAACGTAAATACGAATCTTTAATTTCTAGCCACAGCATTGTTATTCTTATTCTAAGAAAATTTAATTTTTATCTTTATCGCGTTAATTTACTTGAAGAAGCTTCCAATATACTTTATTTATACTTTAATCAATTTCGATCCTTGTTTTTTCTTAAAATTCTAATATATATACATATGAAAAATAATTTCTTAGAGAAATAATTAATAAATATTATTTGCGCATTTTTCATGAACAATATTTTGTACAAAGTTATATTTAATCTAAAGAAATCTTACTGCGCAATAATTTGATACGTTATGTTTGTAAATTAAAATCTGATTTTTTAGTAGTTTCTCTCTTTTTTCTATTTTCTTATTGTAGTTTTTTACGACAAAGCGCATTTTGGATAGTCTGCATTCTTTTTACCTTGGATATCATTAGAGCACTTGTTTATTAAAAAAAATTATTTGAAGAACAATAAACGTATAATATTTTTACTACCCACATTTAATGCTATTATAATAAATATGTATTTGATTAGGATACTGATGCTAGTAATTTAATATTATTAATATTACATGTATGTGACCAGCGCTTATTGTTTGCTCTCTATTACGTAGTAGAGTATGTTTTTATTCATACTTATACGAAATACCGAGCAATGTTCGTTGATTAATATTGTCAATAATGTAGCAAAGTATTTCAACTTTTTTAATTTTTCTTTCTACAAAATAGGTACGAAAAATTGTTGATAATACAAAACGAATATTTTAGATTCAATTCAATTAATATAATGGATTTTTAATATATTTACTTTCATTATCATTTATGAGGTATTTATATTATATAATTAAGATATTTTAGACATTAATCGATTTGCAGAAGAAAGACAAACGTAATTTAACGATATTTATAAGTAAGTCAGATAAATAAGAAACCTATGCTTTATTTTCAAAACTATTGATTATTATATTATTACATTTATATAAGAAAAATTTTTTTCTAGTATTTGTTTTAAAAGTTTTCACATTTTTATTTTCAATTATTTATATTCAAATATTAATAAAAAATAATATTTTATAAAATAAAAATATTGTAAATGAAATAATCTTATACTTATTTATTTTAATTAAATCATAATAGTATAAAGTAATTTAAAACAATTGTCTTTTTTATAGTTTATTTTTTAAATAAGAAAATATAAATGTATATATCAAATTTTTATTATTATTTTAGATTTTTTTTTAATAATATACTATTAAAAATTTTATTAACAGAATTTTGATTTGTATTTAAGTATATTAATAGAGTTCTGTATAATTATATTTATTGTACAAAAATAATTCTGTTAAGTTACATTTTTAGTTTAAAATTTTTTTGTAGTGTATAATTACATTTAACTATATACATAAGCGTCAAGTTTGTTTGATTATGTGAAGCAAAATTAATGTATATATATATATATATATATAAACTGCATAAATAGAAATTATGGTTGATAATATTCTTCTTCAATGACTCCATTAAACTTTCTAATGATATAGTCACTAGGTATCGGATTTTCATTCTTTGTATGAAGAACGAAAAAATAAAATTCGAATTTTTACCAACTGGTGCTAAATTTCCTTATATTTAACGAATTATCAAATGCAGAAACATTGAATTGAACTCATTGAGTATAGATTTTATAATCAGAAAAGTTAAAAGTTGTTGAGAAGAATTGGTATATGTTTTATATTTTATATATATGTTTTATATAAAAATACTAAGTATTATAAACTTACCTGTTAATTTTTATAATATTTAATGATAATAATAATACATTATTTTATATTTTATAAAATGCAATAAATCTACTTATTTGAAAATTATTTTAAAAAATATTTTTTACGGTATGCAAAATATGAATCAATTTATATTTTGCAATTTTTTTCTTATTGATATTTATTTTGCATCATTGAATACCCGAATAACTAATAATAAAGAAATTTTTATTTATTTTTCCTAGATTTATAATCGCAAAATAATTGTAATTGTTAACAAAATTGTTATGTTTTTAAAGAAATTAAAATAAAATACCTTTGAAAATTCTTTCATGATAATATATGTTATAATTGTAGTACAAATATTACATATATCAAATTAATTATATAAGATTAATTCATAAGATCTATTAATCGATTATATAATGTAGGAAAACTCTTCTCACTATGAACTTAAATTCTTAATTAAAATGTATCCGATTAAAGACATTACAACAATTGTAAAGAATTCAAACCACTTAATCCCTGTAGTAGTTTAAATATAACTATGGGTGGATTATAAATATTTTGGTATGGAAGTTACAAAAGTAAAAGTAAAACAAAACTGTAGCAAATTATCATCATGAAAAAACGAAACCGGCTTTTTCCCCGTCAACTTTTTTTTGTCTTTCATTTCGAGGTATAATGCACGTAAAGAGTCATTAATAAGGTTGACTTTTCAAATATTTAATTTCTTTCAAAGATATATTTGTTTACTTTTTTTAACTACTTCAGTACGTTTTATAAGTATGATATCATCTTTTATTATTAAACGATAATGTTAATTACTAAAACTAATTATTAACTATGATCAATATCTTATTTTAAAATACAAATTTTATTTTTTATTAATTCAAAATTTAAGAATAAATATAATAATTTAAAAAAGAATAGATTTTTCGGAATAATAAAGACAGATTAATATTGCTGTAATAGACCTAATTTAAAGAAAGATTGTAATTTATTTAAATCAAACAAATATTTATTTATTTATTATATTTTTTAAATGTTGTAATATTTTTGAAAGATGTAATAAAATTATATATATTTATATATAAATACATTACTACACTTTTAATAAGAAAAATTAATTTATTTAATAATAATTTAAAAGAAAGTTCCTTACAAACGCATGTATCGGATTATATAAAATTGTTAATAAATAAAAAAATATATATATAGAAATGTAATAAAAAAATTATTTAAAGAATTTTTTAAAACCGTGTGATAATACGATCGAGATCGTTAATATAAATAAAATTGACGGGGATCGGTGAGGACTTCCTACTTTTGAGATATGTATGCTTGTGCGTAACTCAAAGCGACAGTACTCTCATAAAAGTTAAACCGTGTCCTTCTCAAGTACACTCACGATTCGTAATATTAAGTTTAGATCTTTATCTTGGATTTATAACGTTCTTGGCTTTTTTAATTAAGTACGTTTTCAAGCAGTTTGTCCATGAATTTTACACGAGTTATTATGGTCATTTTTGTTACCGTCATTGGCAATGAGAAGTGTATCGAAACATGTGTTTGCATATATTTTTATGTTATCACAGTTTATTGTGTGCTTTTGTAAATAATATAGCGTTTTAGTATATTTATTAGGAAAAATATTTTCTAATTTGTAATTTGACATTAGAAGGTTACACTCTTAGATCAATATCGAATGAAAATTGATAACTACTTTACTTATAACTTTGGTATTGGTTCTGATTTAAATCTGTAAGGATTAAAGTATTTTATTTATCAATTTTATTATTAAAAAAATGTTTTGATTTATTATCCAAAATAAATAGGACTCTAAAGAAAGAATTTTTTTATTTATAAAATAAACTATTTTTTCCAAATACATAATTTTTTTGTAGTTATAAATTTTCCTAAAACATCTTTGCGGATATTAAAAGTTTACTTATTATTAAATAATTATGTATTAAAGAATATTATAGTTACTAAATAATAAAAGAAACTTTTATATTATTTCATGAAAACACACGTAATAAAATGCTGTATTAAAATTTAATATTTCATAAGTTTTAAAATATATTTCTTAAAATGTCCGAGCAATATTAATTTGTAGATGAATTTATTTATTTTATAATAGATAAAAATTAATAAATTTTAAAAAAATATAAAGAAAATATATAATATAATATAATATCATTACCACATGATATTAGATAATAAAAATGGATAAAATTTATTTTTATGAAGTATGAAAATTTTCAATAATACAGTTATTACCAGCCTTTAAAAAGCCTATAGAAAAAGTAAAGGCAATCAAACTTCATGATTTATCGAAGATTTTTTTGATTTCTTTTTTAATTTCTGTACAATCGATAGATGTACCAGTACATTTTTATTGCGTTACAAGCTTTTGACATATCAGAAAGATTACGTCCGCGTTTCAACTCAACTGTCAATTGCAATTGCATTTCATGGCAAGTCAAAAGAGAAAAATGCACGTTTTCTTTAAGGTGAAAATTCTAATGTTGCTCACCTTCCTTAGGTACAAAGGGAAAATCTAATTTTTTTTAATTTACGTTATATTTTGAGAATCCGGAAGGTAAACATTTTGGTAAATTCTGTAATTATGCGACAAGGGGATGTAGTTTAATTATTGTTAGTCTGGTGGAAAGCTCAAGGAAAGATGATGTGCTTGGGTTGAGAGAAATTTATTTCCTAGGTAAGCGTCAGATATTTATATTTTATTCGGGAAGGCGTCTCTTTAATGGATGTTTTCATTTCTACCTGTAAGAAGATTTTTAGCGTTAGGAGAATTACTACGAAGTGTCTGAAAAAATTTCATCGTACTTAATCATTATCAGTGTATATTATAAAATTATTATTTAATCTTATTAACTGCTATTTATTATTATTAATCTTTAATCACCATATTCTATGAAAAATTATTTTTTTAAATTATGGAAATAAATAATTAAGATATAAGAGGGAGAAACTATTTATTTTAAGTATTATTATTTCATAAACTTTAGAGTAAAACATTTTTATAAAATATAGACTTTCGTATCGAATTATATATACTTACTTATTCTTCTAGAATAATTACTTCGATCTCAAATTCTAAGAAGATTAGCACTTACTTATGTTTTTCATGATTACGATTAATATTTTCTGCAACGTTATTATAAATATATTAAAATATTTGAAATTATAAGATAGAAAAGTATACATTAGATTGATTATTCTTTTATACTATCATAAATCTCAACGCGAATACAACTAAAATTTTTAAGAATTTTCTTATTTCGATCGAAAGTAATGGGTATAGTTGTCATTCGAATCAACATCTTAAATTGTCTTCATCTAAAATATTTAAAGTTCTAAGGTGTGTATACATAGTCGTTATATTAGAATATTTTGATATATCTTTTTCAAATTAACGTTTTCCTGAGAAATGGATTTAACCGATGTATCTCAAACGGATAAATAGAATAAACTTGGAAGCATAAAATACTTGAAAATCTGGATAAAACTTGTAAATTTATAAATTAAATAGTTGTTATAAAATAAATTCTCAGGTGAATTCGAATGATAAAAAAAAAAAAGGAAGTCAAAGAGTCATATTATCTTTTTGAACTAGAACTATAAACTATAAACGGTGTGCTTAAATGAACGATAAAAAATATAAAATACTTACAAAAGTAAATAGTAAAATTCATGCACGAATAAAAATCTTATTTTTTTCACGTTGAATGGCATGTTTAAATCTGCTTACGAGCTTTAAAAACGAAATATGAAAAGTCATTTGCACTTCTTAAAATTCAAGTTTGCATCAAGAGGATAGGACAAGATCCACGCAAAGAAGAACAATTGAAAACAAGGCAGAGAGAAAGGAAAAGCACGCGTGCATTTATGTATAAGGTAATGAGAAAAAGACGAAAAGACGAATTGCTAGAGAAGGTGAACGACGACAGGTCAATCGATTGGACAGCCTTCGATCGCTCTCGCGCTCAATCAATTCACGTCGTTCCCTGCGCGCGTCGTTGGACGTTTTAAATCAAGGTTAACGTTACCACACACTCGACACTTTTACTGGCTTGATTGATGATTGCTTTATTTTCGCTCCATAAAAGGCTAATTGAAATTATTTCATTTGAGCATGCGTTTATTTACCTTCGTTCAACTTTTCCAGTTATCGATCTCTTTTTGATGTACATCGTACTGTAATTTCGGGCCTCTTTTAAACGCTCTGTTCATAGAGAATATACCAACCGTAATCTAATTTGGATTATATTTATTTAATAGAATTCATCCAGCAATATTTTGATAGTGCAAAATTTGTATAGGTACTGAAGGCATTAACAAGGCACTTTTTAAAGTAATTCTATCATCATAATTGAATACAATAAAATGCAAAATGAAATACTTAATTATCATAAAATTTTAATTTAAATATATGAAAGAAACAGAAAAAATAATCGCTAATTAATTAAAAGCGTAAAAAGCATTGCCAATTTTGTACATAAAAGGGAAGCATCTTCCCTTCAATTATGAAACAGACCTTTGATGTTGATAACATAAAACTTAGGAGGCATGACTGGGTAAGATAACGCAAGAGCGCGAAGATACGCAACTGTGGCGACAAGAAAGAAAGTTTCAGTTATACCAATTAATTATAATTAATTCAGCCATCGGGGCAGTTAGTAATTAGCAAATATATTCTTTATAAAAGAGAATTTAGAAGAGAATTTATTTTGTATCGATTTTAGGAATAAGTGAAGTTTTAATTTTAAATATTATGCATTATTTTATTACATTTATTCTAAATTATTTTAAATCAAGTGAATATATGCAATAATATAAAATAAATAAAAAGAACACAAGTAAATTTAGAAAAAAAGGATAAGGAAACTGAAACTAATAAATTAAGTAACTGTAGCAAAGAAATGATAAATAAAAATATATCAATTATTTTAGTAAGTATGAAAGAAACGCGAACAAACATTTATAGACAATAAAAAGCTGCATATTAATAGAGAAAAAGTAAATATATCTTTACCGATAACATTCAAAGAAAAGATTCAGAGTTTATTCAGAAACAAACTATATTAAATATTATACAGGAGTGTAAAATGCAAGTAAAATAAATTAAAATGGAAATAATAAGCATCAAAGTAGTTCATCGTTCAAACAAATTATTTTATATAATATAAAAGTTGAAACTAAAAAAACGTAAAAAAAGGAATACGAAATAGTGAATGTCATGGAACAGAGCATTTGATAATAGAACAAAAACGAAGTGGGTAAAGAGTTTAGAAAGGTGTATTCAATGGATGAGAAATGCAAGTATTAATAAACGTTAAATAAGCTTAGGTAATGAAAGAAAACTAAATACAGTTAAACATATACATTTAGAAAAGTGAGAAAAAAGGAAAATATTAAATTGAATATAAAATTTATGAAAATAAAATAAAATTCTATACAATACATCAAAATGAAAAAAAACTAAAATCGTAATAGAAAATTAATTAGTAAATATTTAAGATAAAATTAAAAGAATAGTTATAAAATAAATATTTTTTAAAAGTTAAAAAATTTGAATTTCACAAATTTAAACTACAAATTAAGTAATACAAATTTTTTCTTTTTTCGATTTTTAATAATCTAAATGGTAAATTAAAAAAAATATGATTTAAATCAATTACATTGTAGAATATCATGAAAGTAATAATATTTATTAAAAAAAAATTTATAGTATTTATAATATATTTATCGTGTGCTATAATGTATTATAACTATGTAAATTATAATTATGAAATTTATAACAACATGAATTTGAATGTTCTAAATTGTTTTAATAAAAATATATAAGTATTACCTTTAAATATATTTTATACCATTGTAAATTATAGTTGTCCGGACTACAACTAATGTTTTTGTTAATTTTATTATTCTACCAAACAGATAAACGGGATGAGGTAAGTATATAATGAAGATAAAAAGGAAAGGACGATAAGGTGAGAAGACAAAAGTAGATACATTGAGAAATAAATAGATAGGTAGGTAGACAGTTACGTAGGTAGATAGATAAATGAGTTGGTTAATCAATATATATATATAGAGAGAGATTCGCGATTTGTTTAAAAGCATACTTGTGAGAGCAGCAGGCGGTAGCATTTCGACGATGACGTCTTTATTAGCTTCCTTGAAACAAGTCTCATGTTTGTTGTTTCGTTGTTTTATCGATATCCTTAAATAAATGACTATCAATTCGCTAATTTAATTTGCTTTAAAAATCGCGTGCTCATCAATAAAGAAAAGTTTTAATAAAATATGCACTTTATTTTTACAACAATAAGAGTTGAGGGGAACTTAAAATAAAATATAAAATATTACCTAATAGCTTGTGGTTTTTTATTTATTTAATTTATTAGTTCAATAAATTATTTAAAAAAATGTATATCATGATAAAAAATTTAACGATGGAAAGATTAATGTTAATATTATTTTTATTATCTAATTATTACTTGTATACGTGATAAAATGTATATTATTTATTAGTTGTTTAATATAACTTTTATATTATTCGTTTATGAATACTATCTTTAATTGTACATTATTGTTATATTTATATCTAATGACCAAAGATATTCAAATAATTCTCGAGATCGTTAAAACTACTAGTTTGATTTTAATATCATAATGTACGTTGATATCATACAAGGCACTTGTAATATTTCACAATTACAGTAACACGCGCAAAATTCTTCCATGACACTGTGAAGAAAAGAAAGCCGCGAAATAAGAGAAAAATATTAATGGACAATAAAACTCGGGACTTTTGATTTATTTCGCAAAGCCGTGTGTAAGTTTTGCTGAAGAAATCATATTTCCGTTCGGAATGAAAACATAACGAAGATAATTGACTCCATTTTTTTCAAAGGTCGGCAATTAATCTTACGTACACTGAAAATGAAACCCGGTTAAATCGATGGGCACGTACTTGGCCATACGCACGTATTTATTAAAAGGAAACAGTTCGCAATATCAATCTCGAAGGATTTCGAGGAACGTCTACAGGATGTTACGTCTTAGGTGTTTGGTCGTATGACTCATATACATTGCCATTACGAACCTTCGGTGGTACGAAATGTAAAAATGTCCAGTGCTAATTTGCTAAATCATCGAATTTTTTATAAATGGCACATCTTTTAACTTTCATCGATAAAATTTAACTAATTAATAATAGAGCAAAAGAATTTGTTTAATTCGTAAGCCTAATTTCGTGAAATATTTAACAATTGTTTACTAATTATTATAATTCTTTTTATTTGGAAGCTACATACATCATTAGATTTCGGAAACTAGATTTAATGAGTTAATTAGGTTTTAAAATTTTCAAAAATTTATTTTATGTTTTTATGTTGAATATAGCATATACTATTAAAATATATTTTTAAACTTTTAAATAAAGAATATTTTATTTCAGACGTTCAAATTTTATTGATTTAATTATATTTATAATATTAGAAATTTTTTAACTTTTTAAGTTTGTCAGATCATACGATTATTTTGTAATCATTTAAGTGAAGTATATCGGTTTAAAAAAGGTTTTCTCATTTAATTACATAAAAGCCACGATAATATATAATATTCGGGGTTATATTTATAAGTTATTAAGCATTAAATTTTATATTTCTCTTCAAATTGAAATCTTCACTTTGAAATTTTCATTGTATTGATCGTACTTCAAAATTTGTAAAACAAATTTTTTTTTAACGGTTTCAAAAAATGTATGAATATGCTTTCAAATAAAAATATTTATTTTTTGAAAAATTTAAAAAACAAATATAAATGAATTTAGATTTTGTTATTTAATCTTTATCAAAAATTAACCCTTAATTATATGAATAAATTAATAAATAACTAAATGCAAATGTAATGTAAGTATGTTTGAATAATAAATTTTTGATCTAAGTATTTATCTGTAACAATTTTTTACATACTTTAATTTTAAGCTAATTTATAGATAAACAATAACAATATATTTTATACATTTTTCAAAATCTATTTTTCTTGTTTGTATAAGATTATAAGATTTTAATAATTATCAAGCATAATTTTTCAATAATATTTTATTTTAATCTTTGTATTCTTTATATTATATGGACATATTTTAATTCACCTCCGTTTTTACGGTTTTGTTGGAAACTTCTAGGTTAGTATACTCATTGTTTTATATTATTCAGTCTCAAGATTTTTCTTTTTTCGTTTTATAGGCTTATGCTATAGTCTAGTTATAGTTTTCTTTCTTTTAAATACAATCTTGTATTTTTCATCAATATTTTTTTGCTATCTCTCGTTAAATGTACAGCATCTATAAAAACTAGTGTTAGAATTATATAACTCATAGCTACTTTTAAATCATTTATTTTTTAAACAGGATATTATTTTTTATGAGAACGTATTATTTAATTAGAACGACGATAGAATAATATCCATAAAGGATCGTGAATGGTTGTGTTAAGTTGTTTGCTACCGTCATTTTACCTAAATTGCTATTACAAAATATTTGTATTAGTTTAATCAGATCTTATTAAATTTTATATTGACAAATAAGATATACGTAAATATTAATTAAAATATTAAGATTGTACACATTAATGTATATATTAATTTTTTTATTAAGCTAAAATAACAATTACTTCAAGTTAAATACCGTTTAAAGTTTTAAATATAGTATCCAAAGATAAAATTCTTATTCATTAAAAAGTTATTTGTATTGAAAGTAGTGAAAGTATATATTGTTAGATTTATGAAAACTCCATGCTGTTTGTATTTTAAATTCTATGAAAATATTGTATTTTTATGGCTGTAACAAAATTTTAATGTAGTATAATAATAAATTGGTATATTTATAAATATTTATTTTTTTTCCTTGCTATATTTAATATTACCATTAATATATTACAAAAATTTCAAGTTTTTAATTAATCGTGTTGAAGATATTATTGTTTCTGTAAATAATTTTTAAATTCTGTGTTCTAATTTCAATTAAATACAATGTAATAATTGTTAACAGCTTTTATTATTGTGTTAAACAGAAAATGTGACGATTAAAGTTGTAATATTAGTAAAACTAGTCATAAGACTTCTCTTTTTTATAATTTTTAATTAAATGTTTGAATCATGAAATATATTTTATAAGTTAATCTAATATTTTTAGGTAACTTGATATTTTTGAAAAGTTTTAATATGATTTTTAGCCATATATTTATATTTCTGTTATTAATAACTTAATAATGTGGGAAAAATAATACCAAAATTTATTTTTTATAAAATAGTTTAATGTTGAAGTTATACGAGATATGAAATATTTGATATTAAATTCATAAAAAATTTCCTAATACTAAATAAGTCAAATACGGAATTCTATGTTTTTCTCATTTTTTATCGATAATTGATTTTGATAAGATACAAAGGTATTTGTAATATATTTTATATCAGCCTGGTCTCTTAAATATATTTTTAAATTCATACATTTTTTATTCCAAACAGATTATCATTATAAATTTTTTAACACGTACATCAAATCTCTTTTATAAATAAATTTATGTTTCATTAAAAATTATCTTTAAAAAAATATATTTTTCTAAATTGATTGTTTAAGGGTACATGTAATAGCACAAAAATAAATAGTATCAATGTACAAAAATGTTCTGAACAATTGATGACACGTGAAATTATAAATTCTCAATAATTAAAAATAATTTTTGATAATTACTGTTTTTTAATTTTTGATTTTTTAGTTTTTTGTAAACGAGAACAGTTTTTCCACTTGTAATAACGATATGCAATGACTATGGAACAACAGTTTAAGAACATGTTTTAAAATATTTTATCGGAGTGATATATTTGACATATTGCAAGGTGAATTCCAATGAGAAACATTCGGTGACTATGTATTTCCATTGATTCGTTTTTACCTCTGAAAGATTAAGTTTACAACAGTCTCAAGCTACATTCATATTTTTTGCCTTCTCGAACCTTTTCGAATCAAATCTGAACTGCTCTCGGATGTAATGAGATAAGAAGTTTGCGCGCAATCTCTTGTTCATTTTCTCGACTTCGCAACGTTAAAAATCAAAATCCTTCTTATCGCCGATTCGCCGACGCTGACGGCGCTTGAGAACGTCTCTTGTTCTTTATTTTTTCTTCTCTGCACTGTGCATAAATTCGTGAAACATAATATTCGTTTCTAACCACAACTGGAAACAAATGCCATCAGCTAAACAGAGTGACGGAGACGGAGAGGACCGCCATCGACGGTTGATGTATCATACGTAACGAGAGCGAGCTCATTCAGTTCTTCAGCGTAACAGTGAGAGGGTTTCTTTTTCCAAATCAGGTCGACTAGTGGTTCCTGCTCCAGTCGTTCTACTACCGTGCATTTTACATTGTGCTCCTGGTGTTCCGATTCTATTGAGTTTATTCTTCTTTTTTCAACTGTGTTTTATAAACTAGTACCCAAGCAGTAAGCGACTACTGACAAATATTTTAGTTTAGTGTCTTTTTCATTATCGTTGCTAACGCATTTCTGTAACAGTCAAGCATTTTATAAGCTTTTCACAACTTTCTCTATCGTGAACCTTGATTATATGGATGAAGAAACTAACTATATAATCAACTTTTTCAAACTATTAACTTAGATGGATGTATTCACTTTTGTGATGAAAGAAAAATACAAGAAATAAATTTTTTGGTCATTCTGATGATGATAATGAATTGAATATTGTTTTTTTAAATTTATAAATGAGTAATTTTTAATTTATAATATTACGTACTTTATTTTATAAAAATCTCATCGCTCGTAAGTGTAGATATAATTATTTTAAATATAAATATATACAGATATGCAAATTAATTTGAAACTAATTTGGATTAAATAAATTCTATTTCTGTAATATATGATGAATAATATATTTTGAAAAAAGATAGAATATTTATAAATGTAATTAAAGAATATATTTAAGATCTTTGATCTTCTGATATCGTTACGAATAATTCAAGTTAACTTTGTATTTTTATCGTATTTACAAAATAGTTTATTTTAAATTTCAAATTAAAATATATCATCATTAATTTAATATAGATTTTAAAACCTAATGGTTTTCTAGAACTAAATGCATAAAAATAAGTAATTTTATATTCATATTTTATTTAAAATTATGAATATAAATTTTTTAATGAAAAAGATAATGAAAAAATTACGATATTTTGGTTTTTTAATTTTTACTTTAAAAAATGTGGTTGTTTTAGTCCTAATATTTTTAATAATGTGAGTTAATTGATTATAACTTCAAAAATTATTTAAAATATATCATAATTTATACTTTTATATATGGAATAGAACATTATCATTTTTAAAAGAAACGTTTATTTATAAGTTAAAATCTTTTATATATATATATATTGCAAAATGTCTTTAAAAAATTATTGTATTTATTTTTATATATATTTGATTGATTTAAGATAATTTGTTCGAGTAAATTATAATTTTTAAAGCAAACGTTCACAGTAGCAGTAATTTAAAAAAATCATTGGATAAGTGTATTATCATTTCTTTTTTTATACTATTAATAAGATCACCAGTTTTAAAAAATATGTTATTTTTGTGTGACTTATAGTTTACTTAAAAATAATCAAATTTTAATTAATGTGTTAATACAAGTTATTTGAATTATAATTACAGAAGAAATATTAGAAAATGCGTATAAGAAGATTAGAAAGTTGAGAAATATATCACATTTTCTTATATGCATATTTATGAATTAGTTCTGCCGAAATTGTGTATGCTTGCCTGTTCAAAATTTAGAAATTTAATAATTTTTCACTTATGACTTTATACCAATTTTGAATATTAATTTCTTATAGACAATTTACCTATGAATTATGAAAGATTTTAAATCAATTTTTTAATGTTTATTTTTTCACATATTAGATAATATTGTAAATTAATATTTTCAACTATAAAAAGTAACCTTACTACAGTACATTAAATAGTTATAAAAGTGTTGTATAAATTATTTAATTATTTAATTAATTGCATTAATTTCTTTACTTAAAAATAAAATCTAATTTTATTTGATGTCTTTAAAATTAACGTATTTTTTAATTTTTCTTTCATATTTATACTCTGATTTCTTTACATGCAGCCTTTTTTAATGCTTTTATGATATTTTTGCTTACTTTTTTATTATTTTTATAGTTTGAATTTTTTAATTTAATTTCATCTTCCTTTTTCTTTATTTCAATTCCTATTTTCACCATCATTTTTTAAATAAAATTAGATCTTCATAATTAAGGAATTGGCACAAATATTAATAATTTGAAAATTAACATAATAAAAAGTTAATTATCTAATACATTTTCATAAGTAGAAATAATTTTTTTGTATTAATATAGATTATAAAGTAAAAAGTTTCTATCAATGAAATTTTTTACGAGTTGATTAATTCAATTTATATTTCGAATTGAATATTTTCATGATGTATAAAAAATCAAAATATATAAAATGAATTTTGAACATGGATAGAGTTTCAATATAGGATTGAAAATTTTTGAATATAATATAAAAGTAAATCGTATGAAATAAACAAATTATGTATGCTAAATTCAATAACCTGATTTTGTATAAACCTTTGATTAAAGCGAACGATTAATCTTCGTTACCTATGCCTTTAACTAACACGAGTTGAGCAATTTATTCATACCGTATATGTGATTACTGTTCTTCGAAAGTCGGTGGCCTCTGAGTGTCGCACTGCCCCCGACGAATGTTTAATTACGCAAGGTATCATCAAATTTGTGGTCACTGTCAGCTCTCTTTAGAAACTTTAACACTACAAGTTATAATATTTTTTTCACGCTCTTACTGCATCCTTGCACACTTACATGTTAAAATGTTTCGAATGTTTTCTAAAACTATTGTGATCTCTTCGAGGTGCACTCGAGGTTACGTGGATTTTTACAAAATTGAATGTATTCAAGTACCGAGCACATCGAGGAAGCCATTAAAACTAATGGTTAGTATTTTGTCAGAAATCTCAGTTTTACTTAAATCGTCCTATATAAATTAATTGATTTTTTAGAGAAATTTATTTAGTTTCAAGTGTTTTTTTATCACGAACAAACACAAATATAGTGTAACATTAAAAAATCTTTTTCAACTTATTAAACGGATGCTTAATTTTTATAATTATTAATTATTTAATAGAACCTAAAGTGTTTTTAAACATAGAATAGTTAAAAAAATACTTGAAAAGAAACAAAGAACAGGAATATGAAGACTTCAATTAAAAAATACAATTCATTTAAAATCTTTTACCCATAGACTATATATTTGGGTTACTTTAAAAGTATAGATTATAGTAATGATTTATTAAGCAAGTATAAGAATTTATTTTTATTTTTAGTAAGTCTTCTTATTTATTCATATTTTTCTATTAATATTTTAAAAGCTTAATGAAAATATTTAAGATGTATTTAAATTTAAATTATAGTTTACTCGAAAATTATTTTAACTTGCATTTGATTTGTTAAAAAATAAATTATACTTATACATATATATAACAAATATAAATTATTACAATAAAATCATATTATTTTATGACATTGATATTTTTCAATAAAAGAATATTTCAGTTGATCAAACTTTTATAAATAATTTTTATAATACGTATTTAAGTTAAATTTATTTATATTCATATACTCGTAGATTAGATCATGAATTTGTATTAATATTTAAAAGTCATCAATTAAAATGTGTATGATCTGTAAATGAAGATTGTGTAAATTTACATATTTAAAATTTTATAATTTTATTCATTTTCTTTCATGAAAATTAATTTAAAGTTTAATTTGATATAAATAATTATTTTATTATAGCGATTAATGGTATTCAAAAAATTAAAAATTTTATTAAAAGTACAATTTTTTAAAGTAAAAGTAATATAGTCCTAAAACGTTTCATGTTAATTAAAGATTGTATGGATTAGAGTAAGATTTTCTTCCACGCACTCATAGTTTATCGCTAGGGTAGAAAATTCCTTAAGATAATTGATAATAATTAATTCATATGTAAAAGACAATACAAAATATTTAAAGGAATAAAATTACAATGTTTTGAGTATTAATAAAAATACTTATAACAAGAGATAAAATGATTTCAACCGTTAAAATTTCTAATTCGAATTTGGAATTTATCTCTTATACTCGCAACGCGTGCAAATATTGTCTTTTCGAATATATTTTGAAAAGTCGATCATGTGCGTCGCATATGAACTTATTATATTTATCACTCGGCAAGAGGTCGCATTTTCCTTGTTTACACTTTTCGTGTTTCTATTATATATGAGAATAAATTAAAAATAGTATGTTTATTTTAAATTTTAAAATAACATATTCAACATTTTTATTGTGATAATGTATGTTTGTGAACATTGACATGGAATTTTTAAGATTTAAAAATCTTTACGTTACTTTTTAGTTTTTATTTGGACATAATTTTTAAAGCTACGCAAAATATTTTTTAAAAATTTTAAATTTAAAGTATTATTAAATTAGATATTAAATATTAAAAAATGGAAGTATAAATGTTTAATAAATTATTATTTCCATAAAAGTTTTTACAACAATATATATCTAAAATTTGCAAATGAAATGTTTTTTCTAACTACATTTAAGATGTACTTAAAATTTTTAAAAAACCTTAAATACAACCTTTAAAATTTATTGTAAAATAATAATATTTTACGTAAGTGTAATTTTATCAGTAACGCCATTGAAATACTATTTAGTAAGTTCAGATTTAATCTTATTTAAGCTAGATGTAGTAAACTTTTTCAGTTTTTGATTTTATTAATTCCATAAAAGTAAAAAGAGAGCTTAATTGTATTTTTTATTGAAGTAAATTTATTTTCTCTTCTAAATTAATGGAAAGGTCGACTAAAGTCGATATAATAATAGTCAAGGGCAGCTTTCACATGCTTCTAGAGACGTGGCTAGGTGATCCACTGTTCTCATACCGATTTACATTTTTTATTTAATTTAATGGCTCGGAGTTCTGATTATCGTCTCTCAGTCTTGTTCGTTTACTTAATATATATATATATATATAACCTTTTCTATACCTTGGCTCTAGATATCTAATGTTAAATATATTTTTTTTTATTTTATCATAAATTCAGTATTTCTATTACAAATAATAAATAAGTTAACATGATTTATTAAGCACTGAAAATTTCTATAAGCATATTTTATTTTGATTTACGGATAAGATCAAAAAATACGATTCAAATTTTCTAATTTCTACTAGTTTGAAATTATGTTTTGATTTACAATTTAATATTTTTATAATCTAATGATTCAAAATTGAATTCAGATTAACAAAATTTTTTATTCTATTTTTTTACTAAATATAGTATATATAGAGTAATTTTAATATTATTCTTCATTATAATAAAATCATGTATTTTTACTAAAATATATTAAGTATAGTAAATCAAATATTAATATTTTTATAACAAATATATTATTAATATAATAAAAAAATATATTAATAGGTATAAAAGTAAAAGCAAATACTTTTAAATAAATTATTTATCATATTTTTAAAGTTATTCAAAGAGGATATATTATGATTACATTAAGTGTAATAAATATTCTTATAATTGTGATAAAAAATATAGTTTCGATTTTTAATACATTTTTAAATAACTTAAGATATTTATATGTATTTATTAAATGATACTTAATATGGATATTCATTATTTTAGATAAGTAATATTTATTTCTAAATATTTAAAAAAATGATTGAATTTTAATGTTTCATTTCAGGTTCTTATTTAATTATTCGGCGTAATTATAATATTCAAATCATAATTTAATTAAGGAATATAATTTCTGTTATTCTATAATAACGGTATATTTAACTTAATAAGTAATTTTTATTACATTATATCAAAATTAAATTTGAAACAATTTTTCTCTCTCATTTGCGATTTTTTTATTTAATTTTTTATTTATAAATATTTTATGATATATATTTATATTATTAATTGCTTTAAATAATACTTACTGTTAAAAATAGAATTTTAGTGTAAACAAATATATTGAATATAAACAACTATTAAGAAATAAACATAATAAAAATTAAAATAATATATTTAAATAAAATTCTTGAAATTTAATAGGAATATAAATGACCTAATTTTTTAAATATAATTTTTAATAAAAGTAATAATAAAATTTAAATTTTATTATTTCATTAATTTATGAATGATAAAGTATGATAAATTTCTTCAAAACTTATAGTCATATACAAGAAATAAGTTTATTTTTATGTGATATACTTTCTTATGAAAACTTTTTGTTTATAATTATTATCACAGAAAAACGTAAATACATTGTTGATATGAAGCATTTAAAATATAAATATTTAAATTTTCAGAATTTCAAATAATATAAAATTAATTGCCAAAAAATCAGATTTAAGTTACTATTTTTAGATAATTGTATTAATTTATATCTAATATATTAATTTATGTCTAATAATTAATGTATATCATTGATTATATTTTATGGAAACATTTAAATTATACTTTTCAGTTTTATGTACGTTACTGCGACAGATGCATTTTATAATATATTTGATAATCAAATAAAATCAAATATATAAAAAAAGCACCCTATTATTTTATATAAAAGTAAGATTAATTACATATATAAACTTTTTAAAATAATTGTATTAGAGATTGATATATTATTTAACGTTATAAAAATATTATATTTATATAATAATTTTTTATTGTATCATTAAAATATAGTGCACTTAATTAATTTTGAATTATTATTTAAACTTAGTAAATTTAATAATAATCAATAATAGATGGATAAATTTAATTATATACAAAAACATACAGGTATTGTTTTATTTTAACAAAACTTTATAATAAGATAAATTTAAAAAACTTTTTAAATACAATAAAAATAAAGAATTTTAGAAATTTAATCAATAAAAAAGATTGTATAAAAATCTAACAAAATAGTTTTGAAATTCCGAATGATGTATTTTAATTATTGATTTAAAGTTTTATATCGTATAAAGTTATAATTATTTTAAGAAATGATGAATAATACAAAGGATAATAATACTAAGGAAACGTAATAAATAAACGATTGCTATGATCAATACTTTTGCTTTTATTAATGATATATTTTTCTTATTTTACATGAAATGTTAAATGGATATCATTTGCTCATTAGCTCATATATCAATTATTTCCTACTAAAGAATCTTATTATATATAATAAAGTTGCTATGAATTGATATTTGAATGTTTTAATAATTACGATAAATATATTTTTTCTTTATCATTTTACGTTTTTTTATAGCACCTAATTTTTTTAGATTAATTACTAATTATTTGACTGATAGTCAAACAATATTAATCAACTATATTTTTATGTTTAAATTTGAATTAAAAATTATGTTTACGATAATATTTTCACGGAATGTTTTGATTCTTGATATTTTTATGTTTTTTTACTTGAATTTTTTTAGTATATAATAATAATAATAATAATAATAATAATAATAATAATAATAATAATAATAATAATAATAATAATAATAATAATAATAATAATAATAATAATAATAATAATAATAATAATAATAATAATAATAATAATAATAATAATAATAATAATAATAATAATAATAATAATAATAATATTTCTTTGAGACGTAATACTGTTGGCATGATTTATAAAAGCAGTTCTTAACCATTAATTGTGATACTTTTAAAACGCCGTACCAAGTTAAACATATTTACATTTCTAAG
The DNA here is from genome assembly GCA_018907195.1 of Dolichoris vasculosae. Taxonomy (NCBI): domain Eukaryota; kingdom Metazoa; phylum Arthropoda; class Insecta; order Hymenoptera; family Agaonidae; genus Dolichoris; species Dolichoris vasculosae. Next base: position 7,168,010 of record JACCHY010000010.1, on the reverse strand, counting down.
GAGTGATTTATTCGTATTGAAATTTATTATACTCTTTGAATAGTTTCAAATATTGTTTCAAGTATATTTTAAGTGCATATTAAAATATAATTGACTTACAATATGAAAAGGTAACTGAGTAACATAACTGTATCAAAACTTAGATTGTGCGTATACACAGTTCACAAACACCTGTGTATGTAGCAGTGATTATTGTCATTTGCATTATAACTTCAATACTATATTTAGTTATTAATCTACATCAATATTAATCTAGACGAATGAAGTTAAAACATATTAAGCAATTATTCATATTTTTTTAATAATACTTGCAGTATTTTATATAAGCAGAGTACAATTTTGCTTGCATAGTGCTTATTAAAGCTTATAATGAAGTATTAAGTTAGAAGTATCAAAATAAATATATACGTCATGATATTATAATCATTTACAATCAATAAGAAAATCTCTGTTAAAAAAATTAAAATGTTCTTCATAACCACATCTTGGATTTAAACAAAAAATTTAATATTTTTTGATACACTCGAATAAAATAAGAAAAAACATCGATATGATTTTGATATATGAACCTCTGATTTCATACAGGATGTACAGTATAGCAATGAAACCGCACGTGCGTGTGAATGTATTATGTCCGATAATTTATCACTGACGAGCGGAATAATTGCATCATTATCCCTGCGATACAACTTCCTTGTTTTCCAAAGTATTTGTTTGCTATTCGGCCACTCGGTTATTTCTCTGAATTTTCACAAAATTATAATTATTCCTTTGTTTGTAATTTTATTATTTATTACTTATGCTTAGTTTCCAAAGTAGAATGAAATAAACGCTACTTGTATTCAATTTATTAAAAATTTCATTTATGTTTGCTACTAATATTTTCAATTGTATAATACACATGATTTTTTAAATGATATTCCTTCTGATAATTAGAAAAGTAGAAGTAATTATTTTTACAACTATTTTCACGTTACAAAGAATGACATTCAAGTTGAAAAATTTGAAAAATATTTTATTCATTATTTAATACCTTGAAATCTAAGAAGAATGTTATCTTATTAATATTCTAAACGAGTTTTACATTATTTTTTTATAAAAAAAATTCATTTGCCTATTATTTTGTATAAAAATATTGATTATTCGAATTTAAAATTTTCCATCTTTTTAAGATAAAGACGAATTTACAGAATATTCATAATTCTTTTGTATAAAATGACTCATTTGCATTTCAAGATGTAATGATAAAAGTCCAAAAAAAATGTTAACGTGATAATTGTATTGTTGAAGCAGTGCAACTAAGCCAATTGCTATCGTTGTTAATATTCAGAACAAGTTTTTAAATAATTTTCTCTTTTACATCCACGACGAATTAATAATTCTATAACACAATGTAAATGTATTACCAGAAGAAGTACAGATGAACTTCTAACAAATAGAAATATTAACGAGTTACGCAAACCGGTAGTTAAAAGCATTTTGATTCACTTTTGAAACAAAATAAATGGTTATAGAAATCTAATTAAAAATAAGTAAGTAAATGCTCGAATGATTATAAAAAAATTAAATTTTATTAAAGATATAACGTGATTTATAAGAAAATTTCCAAAGTGGAATTTTTCTAAAATTTGAATATTATTAATTGGACACGGAATTTACAAGATTTCTTTTTCATATACTAAATTTTATATTTCAAAATATTATTGAAGTTTTTAAAATTCGATCAAAATTCGATAAAATGATAATTCTTTTTAATTTTATTGCTATTCAAAATTTATAATTTTCTATTAGTTTTTACTTTCATAATTTAATTGTCGAAGATTTAAAAATAGTAATGATAAACTTAGCAAACTTTATATAATTTTTTAATTAAAATATTAAATAAATACATCTTCTAAAAATACATAAATATTAAAATAAACCTATTTGATTCGAAATAGTTGCTTCCATACTATTACATATTTATTACGTACAAAATGAGTAATTTAAGTGGTACAATAAATATATTCTACGATTTCAATTTTTGTTAATAAGAAAATAATATTACAATTGTATCGGTAAACTAAAGAGAAAATAAAAAAGTAAAATAAACGATAAAGGCTATCATGTATTTTATATAATTAAATATCTAAAAATATTTGAAGGAGGATTTTAAATTATAAATATTTATATTAATTTTTGCATCTTATATCATTAGTTCCTGTTTTATTTATAATACTTTATTATATTTATTTAATTTAATATTAATTTTGTATTAAATTAAAAACATCTGGAATCATAATTAATATAATGTAAATAATAATAAAATTAAATTCTCAGTTACTGATTTATTATATAATTGTTGTACATAAATCATAAACATTTATAAATTTTATATAAAATGAATATATTATATTTTTTGTGAATAGTATTATTAAATTAACTATTACTTATAATATAAAATATTATTTATAAATTTAAAGTATTAAAAATAAGATAAATTATCTTGAAATAGAAAAATAAAATCTGTTAATTTTACATTCATTTAATAGTAAAAATTCGTAATACTACTGATAATCATAATATAAATTATACTAAAGCAAGAAAATTCATATCAATAATATTGTAATGTAACATAATTGAAATGGTTTAACAGAATTAAATCATTCATTTTAGAAATATTTTACTGTAAGATATAATAAATAAATTCATAAATTAATATTTCTTTAACAAATAAATGTATGTTAAAATACACGTGTAAATGCAAGTTAGATCTGGAAATATAAATTAATGGTTTTATATAGTTCTTTGTTAAGTGATTGAAATATTGAAAATAAATGTTTTAATAAATATATGCTTTTTTACGTTTTCAATTTCCAAGTTCTGTATCTAAAAGCAGTAGTTAAATAGATAGTCGTAATAATTTGCACTTACAAAATTTGATGTATCGTTGTATATAATTTAAGCAATTGTAATTATTTGGGTACATATAACTATAATGCATCGTGGATAGTAATAAATCTTGATTTTTCAATTACGTGTATAAAAGTTGTTTTAATTTGCTTTTTTTTTTATTTTGTTTTTTTGATAAATTTATCTTGACTAAAAATAGATTCATAAGTAATTTAAACAAATTAATACTCATCAATATCTATATACTTGGTAAATAATTTAAAAACCATATCATGTAACTTTTTCTTCAAACGATTCATCCGATTTAAATATATGAATACATTTTACCTACTGAGTATGTAACGTAAAGTTAATCCAAAACAATCTTATAGACAAATTCAATAAACCGAAATATAATTAACTGAATATAGTATAAGTATTTTTTCTTTTTATAGTAAAAATAAGAATAATTATCTGAAAATTCATAAACGTCCGATTTTTAATGATGGAAAGTAGACGTATAATATAAAACAAATCTCTTTGAAGTATCGTTTATTTTATCGATCAATTCAAAATTAGTTTCTGCATTATCTTTTATGATCGAGCTTCAAAGATGAAGCATCTATTGCTTAAAATTACAAATAAGCTCCACCATTGTATCCTATTAAATAAATTAAAGTAAGGAAAAGCAAGATGAACGGATGTATGTATCATAAGACATATGCGTATGTAAAGTCTAGACTCTCACGCAATTGAAGCTTCAGGATCAATCCGATGATTGGAAGATCGATTTTTTAAGTGTCATTCATTGTCGCCGTACTATCTATTCTTTCCTTGCTTTTTTCTTGCTTTTTCCTTGCTGCTACTGGCAACGAGTAATTGGAAAAAAAAAGAAATTAAACATCCAGTGTTAGTGGCATTCCACTCCCTCGAAGCGCGCACGTCCGCCTACCGTACCATACGGATTCGCTATCATTAAATTCTTAATTAGTTCCTAGTCGTCGGTACTTGTGACACGACTTCTAGAATCCCACGGGTGCCAACCGTTGTCGCTTTGATATCCAGATGATTATCCGTATGCAGCATCTGCAAAATCTTTAATCTGCAAACGGGAGAACATTAAACGCGCGTCGCTAATCGACCGAGTTATGCGTTCGAGCTCAAAACCACGACGATATTATAATTCTTATTGTAAATTGTCGGAGTCTTGAGAGTATGGAAAAAATAATTATTTCTTTTCGAGTGAGAAGTCTGTCGAACTCTGCAGTATGAATTTCGTTGCTGTTTGCTAGTCATTGGTTACGCAGATTGGATTTTATAAACATTTACAAGTTAAAGATAGTCTTAGAATTTGTAATAAGAATTATATACTTGCTGAAGAAAGTCTTCTTTGAGTTCATAACTCCATTTTCTCACAGATATTTATTAATTAAATTTAAGGTAACTAATTAATAATAATTATATGATTAAAATGTACAGCATTGAGATTGTTGTAATTATGAATCAAAATAAATACCTGGACGAGCGAGAAATTCTGCTGTGTGTTAAATTTATTATTACGAATTTTACATATATTTTGTAATGTTAAATTAGTCTATCCTAATATTAAATTTAAAATTTATTTAGAATCGTCGAAAATAAAATCTATTCGTTTAGAATCCTCTTTCTCTTATCTTGTTGTGTTTTCCTTTTGTAGAAATAAGAAAATTCTTTTAGTTTTTCATGTTTTTTTCAAATGAATTTGTATTCGTAGAATAAGCAATTAGTTGTTTATGGTTCGTTTAAAATAATTATATATTATAATGATAAATTAGATGTATTGTACTTTTACAGTTTATTACTTTAGTTTTATTTTAAAAATTAATTCGACATTTTTTATTAGAAAATGTTAGTTTGTATGTTATATTCAAATTTTATTTAGTATCTATGTGGGTAAGAAAATCGTAAAGTCATTGATGCATATATTATAGGGATAAAGCTTTCTAATAAATTTTATAATTGCAATTTGTAAGTGTATAAATTTATCGTAATTTATCGAATAAATTTTTAAATAAAATATAATTTCTTTCTAAAGATGTAACTTTGGAAATGTAGATAATTTATTTATTCAAGAATAATAATTAAAAAATACAAAGATAATGATAAGAATAATGATAATAATAATAATGATAATAATAACAACAACAATAATAATAATGATAATAATAATAATAAGAACAACAACAACAAAAATAATAACAACTACATAATATGTTTTCTATATTATTTAGAATAAAAGTTTTACTCTATAAGTGTAATAATGCTATCACTCAAGTATTAAACGAATTGTTTTGACCTTTAAATGAATTGTACTTTTTGTATTCTAATTAAATAATTATTGTTAATTTTTATTAAATTATTACTTTTTGAAATTTGGAAACATAAAAAATATAATCTCACTGAATCTGAACTTCTTGATTTTTTTATATAATAAGTGTTCCTAAAAAACAAAAAATTAACTATAGTATTTAAGCCGATAATGATACTAATTTATAGCATTAAATTTTAACCTCTTTTCCTTCGTATGATTTATATTAACTCATACATTAAAGAATATTATATTTAAAAATATATAATACAATATTTAATTAAATATTTATAAAATAGAGGTTAGCGTAAATATATACACATAATCACATATCTAGAAGAAAATATTTTAATATTTTTCTGATTATTATGTAAAAAACTTTGACCAAAAATTAAAAAATACCATAGAAAGTATAATAAAAAGAATTTTAGAATTTAATTTATATATAAAAAATACATGAATGTTTTCCTATTTTCTGTAATTATGATTTAAAAAAATTTTTCTGAATTCTTTAATTCATATTTGTATTACTTTAATTTTAATTTATATTGCATCAATAAAAGCTATTTCTTAAACACTTAAGGATAAATTTTAATAAACGTAAAATATAATAAAAATAAAAATAGTCAAATATTCAAAAAATTCTTCAGAGAAATTAATTTAATTGTGGAATAAAGAAGGTAAGGAGTAGTATTAGATTATATAGTATATAGTAGAGATAAAGTACCGTTTATTGTTAATAAATAATAAGTTTTTATATTCCGCTATTGAAATTATATTTCAATTTATCACTTTAATCTAAATAAGTAATTTAATATAACTCTGTAATCTATTTTTCTACTAATACAAGTTATTGATAGTGATTTGTTGTTCAACATTTACTATTGTTTAAATCATTCCACAATATGTACTGGAAGCATTTATCTGTAATAGAGTGACCAGTTTTATGGCGCTTCAGTTACATTAGATTTAGAACTTGGTTGTATAGAATTGATCAAAGAGTAAACATTCGATTGTCACGCCGTCGATTGTAATATTTTATAAAGTATTGAAGAGTTACAATGAACTGCAAACCTTAACTTTCTAAGAATGTACGATCATGAATTCTGCTGTACAGACTTCTTATTTTTGTATTTGAAAATCAATTACAATTGGTTATATTGTTTTCGACCGAATAATGTCTTGAATTGTTTATTCGAATTCTTTTAATTACGTATTTTTCTAGACCATCGTTGATGAAATTATTATAAATATGTTGATATTAAAAGTATAACATAGTTTATTTAGATAGTAATTAAAAAATTATTTTCAACAATATTTATTTTCTGACTAAAACTAAAATTTCTGAAAATATTAAATTATTTAATATTGTTGTAACTGTGTAAATAAAATATAGCGCAATTTCAAGCGAATAAGTTGCAGCGGATTCGCTTAGTCCGATTCACAAACATTTCTCTTTAATAAAATAGTACAACATCATCATTAATTTATTTGTGAAAAAGAAAGTTGAGCAAACATAATTTTTCTCGCTCGAAGCCGCGACTCATCTTTATAACGATGGAAAGAAACTTTGTTACTGCCGATACATAGGAAAAGATAAGCGAATGCGATAGCGATATCCCGCAACAATGTCTATTTGGTTGGCGAGTGTTAGCAGCGAGGCAGCAATATACCGTTACAAAAATTACCGAAAGGCAGGTCCAATCATAAATATCAAGTATTAGAGGATAATTTACCAAAAGTAAATTATTTTCTTTTTCTTTTTGGCATTCCCGCGCTTCTCGCGACTTCCTGAGCAATTTGCGATTTGCGATTTGAAAAACTTAGGAAAAGTTTTTATTTATTTATCGTAAAGTTGACACTGATGTACACCACGAATGTTCATGAATATTGAGTTACAAAATTTATGGATGACTTAGGAAACAGTGAACTTTGTAATTTTTCTTCGAAGAATCGCGTGAGTTTGAGAAAATGAGACAGTCTGTAGAGGTACGAATGTGTATCCGAAGGAACGAACTAACTGGTGAGGATAAAATCGAGTGAAAAAATACGTAAAATAAGATTGGTTTTTAGCGACAGTACAGTATTAATATCTTATAAGTCACTAAGATACGCAGAAACAAACAATTATTTTGCGTTCTTTATCATATTGTGATTTTACTGAAAGGAGTAAACAAAATTGATTGTTTTTCAAATCGATGTGTTAAATTTAGATTGATAAATCAGGCCAAAATATGAAAATGTGAATTGTTGTGTAGTATTAAATTATGTTTGCTTTGTTGGCTTTCTCGAAACATTAAAATAGAATTTATGAATAACTGAAAAATTTTTTTTGGAACTGAAAAATTTCTAATTGGAAAATTGGATCCAACGTAAATTTAAATAATAAAATTTTGAAAGAATATAATAGACAAACATCTAATTGAACCACCAATTTTTTTAATCTTTATATTTCACAAAATTTAATAAAAAATAAATTATTCTTCATAAATTTATTTTAATTTCAGTATCATTATGATTAAATCGATATAAAAAATTTTAAACGAAACTTTAAATAAATCTATGAATTAATGTTATAATTTTTCTTCCTTAACAAAAATTATACTTACATAATTTTTTGTTTGATAATATATTTATACGTTCAATATATAGATATAATTTTGTAGATAGATAAAATAAAATAAAATAAAGTAATGATGATTTTATTTTATAATATGATACATTTTATTTTATATATTTCAAAATATATTCTCTTTGATTATAATAAAACAACTACTAAATATAATGTTTGATAAAAATGTTTAAAATCTCAATAGAATTTTAAATAGTTCAATCCTATCCCATCTGTTAGTTATTTTTTCATCATATAAAATATAATAATAAGTAAATTTTGGACAGAAACCTCAATGTATCGAGTCTGTATAATAAAATAACTAAAATTTTAATGCTATAAGTGAATGCACATCGCTGTAATATTTTCTACTTATATGGATTTACAATTGTGGATTGGTGATGTTTACAAAGAGTAGTGAAAGTTAACTATTTAATTTAAAATGATTTATTAGGCAATTGAATATTACTAAAAGTTTGAAAATTACTAGATATTTATTTAAAAAATACTAATCGTCAGAAAATTTAGTATTTCCTCAATGTGATGATACAATAAAGATTCTAACGCGTACGACCAATAGGATACAATATTTGCGAGAAAAAAAAAGAAATGAAAAACAGAGGAAGAAGGAGAGATGAAGATGAACACCGTTTCGATTGCTTGGAGGTGTCTTAACCGGTCCAGTCGTACCAAGTATTATAACGGTGCCAACAGTTATTACAGTGCCAGGAGCAACAGTGCAGCTTTACGACTTTTTCCTCTCTTTTTCTTTATATTTGTCTTCTCTTGTGTCCTCTTCGCATCTTCTATTATGTGAAGGATATTATATCGGTAGAATAGTTTCTCATTCCATATGATATTATCATAAATGCTGCGCTCGTGATAACCTCGATTTTTCATTTTTAAAGATCATGTCGCGCTTCGTCATCGTCGATGCTTTTCTTATCGATGAAAGCGTATCGACAAATGATGATACTTTTTTCTTTGAAGACTTGCAGTTGCCTGTTTTTCATTACCTCACACTGCAATCTGTTCCAAAGTTTTCGTGTAAAGTCTCCTATAAAGTTCAACGCCATTGATTTATATTTGATGGTCTTATACTTATATGAAAAATAAAATATGTTTATTATCTTTATCCTTTATCGTTTCATCGTATTCCTTAAGAATTTTCCAAGTTTTTATCAGTGGATAGCTATTTTAGTAAAAACTATTTCATCTTTTCGGTATATTAAAAATATGCATCAAGTAGATTATACTCTAATTTTAAATTAATCAGATATTTGTCGGTAGATTCAGAAAAAATGTTCGTATTAGTTTCATATAAGAGTTATATATTTTTTATAGGATGTTTTTATTTAAAAATATGTAAATAATTAATGAAAAAAAAATATCTTACTGATATTAGTGAAAGTAAAAATAAAGTGACTTGCATATTATTATAAATAATTATTAGTCGAAAATAACTAGTATTTCTTCTTAATTCTATTTAATTTTAAAAATATGGTGTATTTTGATAAAAAGAAAGTACTTATTTTCGAAAAATAAATGCTATTATGTCACTTTCTCCAAATAAAATTTATTAATCAATTTTTGAAATTAAGTTGATTGATTCAATAATGATAATTAAATTTTACTTGCGAAAAGGTACATACTAATTTATAAATTTAGTTGAGCTCGTCAGATATATAAGTATTTAGTTTGGTATTTCAATCGATCAATTATATTTTATAACAATTATATTAATTATATTTGAAAGTAGTGCAGACTAATAGCTGACATATCATTAGAAATTTACAGAATAATGAAATTTAATGTGTGAATTAAAATCTATTGTTTGTTATGTACTTCTATTTTATTTTATGGGAAATTAACTTTGAAAAATAGATTTTGTTTAAAGACTTACACGATTTCTTTTAATTTTTAAACATAACCAAAGATTTGTTTAAATTTTAATACATTTGAGACTTTTTGATTTATAAGTCTTAATAAACATAAACAAATATATGTCGATATTTTCAATTTTCAAAATTCTTTTTTCGTTCAGATTCTTACACTTCAGCATCACGTTATTGACTAAAACTCGCAAAATCTCAGCGGCGGCAGCGAATCTAACACGATTCTCTCGTTGCAGATTACGAGGATGAACGTTACAGTAACGTTCTTCCGTCCCAGAGCGTTCGCAAGTGGGCGGGACGTCCCGTTTTTACAGCATTGCGGCTGCATAATTACGAACAATTACACGAGTAAAGGTGTATTTTCTAGACGGCAGTCCCGGCGAGAAGCGTCTCTCACGCTCGGTTCTTGGGAAAAAGGCAGGGCACTCGCGAATGCCGGCACGTAATCCACCACTGGAGCGCTATCGATGTAATTAATTAGAATTAGGGCCGGCCACACTATTTTGCACTTTCACTCGTGCGCCGGCGAAAGTCGTCGAAAATCGTCGCCGCGAAGGGCGATATCGAGCTTATGGTTCGCGAGCACGAAAGTCGAACGACCGGGAAGGCGCGGGTGCACTTTTTTCGCTTTGGCTTCTTTTCGCACGGGAAGCCGTTTACACGAATTTATCGGCGAGTCGGATAGATAAAACGTTTGGATACGACGGAGGCGAATTGCGCAAAAGCAAGTTATACGAGTTCAGGAGAGTATCGGATCTATGGGTTATACATTTTTGTAAAATTCTCACAAGAAATAATAGAATGAGTCGGGCACGTTTACCTCTGTGAGGGAGGAGGAGTTGTCTGTGTTCGTTAACCACTAGTGATAACCTATTTTGAATTTAACAAAATCATTTTGTCTTAAAAAAATTTCTTGTTCCCGTATTTCCCATAGACTCTAATTAAAAATAAATGCAATCAAATTATATTGAATCATTAATAACTGGATAAGTCAATGTTGTGTAAAATCTACAAGCGAATGATTTATGAAGTAAAAGTTAAAAAGAAATAGATATTTAATTAACAAGCATATTAATACAATTTAATAGTGAAATTACTTTCTAGTAAATATGAATTCAACTTATGACTACCACCTATGAGTTGCCTTTATTAGGATGTTTTGCTGATGTTTCATGAGTTTTATCACATCTGACTGCTTCTTTCTTTCCATTCTTTGCTTCTGGTAAATCCTGGTCTTATCTTTTGGAATGAAGCTGAAGCGTACTAGTAGGGGCTTTTTCTTTTAGAATTTTCCTACGATTTTGGTGCATTCAAGGTAAGGATAGGATAAGGTTCGGCGAGACAAATGATTTCAACATACGTCAAATTTATGATAAAGTAATATAGTAGAGAAAATTTATTTTACATAATTATAGTTGCCAAAAAATAAGTACAAAATAAAAATTCATATTATGTTTATGGTAATTTATAATGGAGGAGGTAAATAATATTTTTCGTTATATTTGTAATTATCCTATTGATTTTAAAAAACCTTTCTTTCTTTTTTTATTTTTTTTAATAATCTTCTTAAAATTGTATTTTATGTAATGAAAATTCTATGGTTATAACAATGTATTTTCACATTATTGATTAAGAATTTATTTTACCAATGAATAAACATTAAATAAGTAAATAAGAGAATAAAAAGAACGATAAAAATTTTTTTTTGTGAATTAGAAATTTGGAATAAAATACTGTGTAATATTAATTGAATATGACGAAAAATATAATTATTTTTAATTAGAAGTGTCCGTAGATATTTTTAGCAATCAACTCAGTATTTCAAATGAAAAACATGTATATGATATGTCCTTATAAGGTATAAGAAACCGATACAGATAAGGATCAGGCGTTGTAATAACCAGAGTTGCGCAATGATGATGCTCTTTTCTGCCTCATCGTTTTACTTTCTCATCAGTCATGATCTTGCTTTCAGCTTGTTGTCTTGCTTGCTCTGTCTCATTGTCGTGCTTCCTCTTGAAAACTATTTGTCATCTCAAAACATCTTTATCGCCTTTTTACATACGCTAATGGGCATTCTTTTCTGCTTTATATATAACAAAAGCCCACTTACCTTTTTCTTTTTCTAATGAAAAGCCGTTTGATTATCATTATAATTAAACTCTTAGACGAATCTCGTCCAATTTTTATGTAATCGGTAAGAGAGATTTTTTGTAGCGATGATCATTTATCACATGATATTTAACATTTTCGTTTTAGAAAAATGAATTTTAAATCAATGCACCAGGAGTATAATTATACAACTTTTATTACATCCAGAGATCATCGCGTATGCAGTATTGTTTTCATCAACCTCTTTTTGAGTTTGACAGAAATGAAATGGTAACTAATCTTTTGATGAAATTCCAACTATTTTACGTTTATAAAAACTTGACATAGGTTACATGTGTTTGTTCTCAGGATCACAAATCATTCATTGGCATCGTAAATACTCCTTTCCGGTATGGGTTTTTCAAATGGTATTGCTAAAAACGAATCAACGAAAATCGAAGATATTAGTTTTATAACGTTTTTAAATTATGTATTTAATATTTACTTATTTATTTATTTATTTATTTATTTTGGTAAAACTTTATCTTATTTAAAAATTAATTTTTTTATGCTTGTTATTTTTACTTGATAAATATTGAAAACATTTTAAATGGCATTTATTTGATTTTTTCAGACTTTACCGAAACTTTGAATATTCGAAAGGTAACGATTTTCAGAAATTAAAATATACAAAATTTTGCGATCTAGGATTATTATTTAATAATGATTTAGTCGCGTATCAATTGCGTATCAATTTTTTGCAACTAATTCAACGGATAGTTCTTGCACTAAAATTCACCTCGGAAATGACAAGATTCCGTTTAAAAAGTAGTCTTCGAAGTTGTAAATAAAGTTAAACTATGTTAAAAAGACTGATAAATGGTTTAAGAAACGAATTGAAACTTTGTCGAAATCTGCAAGTTGAAATTCTAAACGAATCTATTTCGTTGTTGTGATTGAAAGGCTACGGAGGTGTTGCCACAACTTTAAAAAGAATGTCGAACTTCGTTTCGGATGAGTTCGAATATAGATCGGGGCTCCAAGCCGAATACGTGCAGCACAAAACTTCGTCTTTGTTCTCCATCCGTCATCACCATCGCCACCATTGCTGCCAACGTCCTTTGAAACGAAAAAAGAAGGAAAAAAGAAACGTTTAGAGAATTCGACGTAGGATCTGCCACTACAACGCAATAACACCGGGTGGTAAGGTTGGCGGCGTCGCCCGGGCCCATGACGTCAGACTCAAATGGTCGCGAGTCCGGGTCTCGGCGTACTCGCTCGGTGTGATGTGCTGTAATGGTACTTCCTGCGGCGAGTGAACATCGCTTCCGGCTTCGTCTCCCGGATTCAGACGCGTCTCTACCTTGCCTCGCGCGTTCGTGCTTCGACGGGCTTGCACTGAGTCGCCCCGAGTCCTCGTAAGGCCCTTTGCGAGCACGTCGGAGCTCGTGCCCTGGCTCGTGATCTCGATCCTTGTACTTTTGACCTCGAGTTTTATCCTTTTCAGGAAATACCGAATCCTCGAGTTTTTACTTCGAGTTTTTATTATTCGGTTTGCGAGATCTCTCAAGTTCGTCATCCGCGTGCAATCATCGATTCGTCTTTACAACGAATTTTCAAATCGAATGTTATTCTTATTTTTCTATGTTAAACTTTTTCGTGCATATATTGTTCAACATTGTAAAAATTTTTTAATATTAAAATTGAAAGTTATTTAAAAAGTATTTTGTAAATGTTAATGGGAAAACATATATTTATTTGGTAAAAATTTTATCGAGCAAATTTAATTTTTGTTTGCATCATTTTTTAAGTAAAAACAATTTTTATATTATAAATTAGTTATAAAAAAGTTACTATCTGTTTGAAACTATTTTGGGCATAAGATCGCGAGATTTTTATGATAGTGGCAATTATTTTGATCCGTGCAAACGGAAAGGAATGTGCTTGTTGTTGTATTCTGTGATTCACGAAATATTCAGTTTTTATTTGTAAGTATTTTTAAAAAGAAGTATATAAATATTTTAAAAAATATTTTGAAAAAAAGTAAATATAAATTGGCGTTCTATTCGACCAAATTTTGCGAAAGTAAATTATTGTGATTTTTTTACAACGATGTAATTTTTAAATTAATTATTTAATATTTAATTGTTTAATGAACTGGATACTCTAATAAGTTTTTATATCTACGTGACTATATTTTGATTCATGATGTTTTTCATTTAAAGAATTGTGATATATAGTTTTTATGTACATTTGAAAACTGACAGTTAAATCTATTATATAAGATTGAGCAAAATCATAAAATTGATTCCTTAAAATTTCGTATTTTATTATCACACTATAAATTATGCTAAAATTTTGTAATTTGTTTAATAAACTAGATATTTTTCAATAAATATGTCATGTTTTTACTTTGTATTGTTACTAGTTTACTATCACTTTATTTACAAATGTTTTAAATATTTAGTTTTGACACATTAAATCAGATTCTTAGATAATTTATTAGGTAGTGATACATAGTAATATCGTTTAAATAAATGAAGAAAATATTGTGTTTATTAATACATCTTTTATTAGTGGTATGAACGAAAATTCACTTTGAACTAGCTTTTTTATGTATTTTATCAATAGTTTTTATTTCATTTTAAGAATATGAATTTTAGTCAAAGTTTAAAAGAAATATTCAATATTTCTGTTGTATTTTTTAATGTGATTTTAAAAAAAAATTTCTATAAATATCGTGACTCGTAACTTAATTATTTTAAAAATAACAGGTTTTTTTGAAAAATTTATAAAACGATATTTAAAAGAATATTATATCGTTTAAATATGAAATAAAATGAATAATACTTGGTAAATATAAATAAAATTTTTTTATATATTATTGAACAAACTCAATAATTAATTTTAATTGTAATAGAATCCCAATTTTAAGAAAAGATTTTGCAGTATACATAAAATAATACTTTTTTAATGTAATACGATGAATTAATTAATTAGAATAATTTAAATAATATTATTTACTATATTAAATAAGTATATTCATATATGAGTTCAAAATATTTTATAAATAATGTAATAAACATTTTTTAAATATAGTAAAAATATTTTTATAATTATTAGTTGTTGACTATTACATAAAGTTTGAAATAAATATTTGACTTTTTTAAATATTAAAAAATATAATGTTAAATGTGAATTTAAAATTTATATTTAAAATTATAAATTATAATTGTATTTAACATTTTTTTTGTTTTTACTTATCAAGAAAATTGAGAATTTTGAGTTTAGATGTAGGAATATTTGAAAGTGTAAATGTATTTAAAACGCTATTAATTCATAGCATACAACAATTTATATGAAATAATGCATGATTTTATAAATTAGAAATTTAATAATTGAAATATAGTAAACTAAGGTGAAAATATTTTTAAACATAAAAAAGTAAATAAAATTTTAAATTTTAATCTGTTTTCTTATAAAATAAATTCTAGAAAAATGTTTTTATTATATTATTTATGCGGCATTTAATTATTTTAAAGGTAAGTAAATTTATAGTACATTATATAAAATATTTATTAAGTCGAATAAAATTTAATAAATTTTGAACACAATTTGAGATATTCACGTGTATATTTAAATATTTTACTTATTAAACAATTACTAATATTTTTTAATTTTGTCCGTAATTAAATATAAAGTTTCTTATATTTAATATGAATTACATATAAATAATACATGTATTGTATTGCCATAAATATATGTTATCGTTAGAATAAAATGTATTTCTAGAAAACAAATAAATATTTAATGAACAAATATTACTAATAGTTACATGAAATATATATATTTCGAGTAATTTTTTATACTTTCAAGAGCATTTTTGATCTTTAGAATTTACAATCTCGAAAAAAATACTTATGGAAAATGAAAAATATAGATAAAAGAATTGCAAAATATTGTGTGATTTAAATTGAATGAAAAGAACTTCTTTAAATTAATCGAATCATAACCTACAATTCGTTTTCGTAGTAGCAACAAATAGCAAATCACTCACGAATTAAGGCTCAGCCTACATAATTGAGACACTAAGAAAACCGTGTGTTGTTCCATTTCCTTCATCGCCTCGAGGACGCGCAAATAGTAAACAATGCACGAGGCTCCCGCGATCAGCATAACTGTAAAAAGGATGGTAACTTCGAAACAGACTAGAGACAATAACTTTGCGGAACAAAGAGAGTGAGAGAGAGAGAGTACAAGATGGAAAGAGAAGTGTGCAAAGTTTGTTCAAATCCAGTTTGCCATCTCTTTCTCCCTCTCTCTCTCTCTCACTCTCCAACTCTTTCTCACTCTCTTCCGTAGTTTTGATTAACCGTTAGGTTAACGAAGCTAGCATAGCATACGCTTACGCTACGTTGTCCGCTGTTTAAAGCGAATGGAAAGCAATGTTAGGCGCGTAAACCAGCGTGTGTACGCGCTTTTTCAGCGGTTCGCTGACGAACATAGTTTCTTGTTCGCTGCACTTTTTGTGCGTTCGTTTTTTATTCCTCTTTTGAAGAATTAATGTGAGAGAATCGCATTATGGAGTTTCTATAAAATACTTAAACATACTTGTAAAAATTGTCTTTACTGTACATAGTTTTTCAAATTACAGCATCATCGAATTTTATTACTTTTTGGTATCGTGTTTCTAAGGATTATGGAAGTAATACTTTATTATATTAGTTGTCTTTCATTAGCCTTTGCACATTTTTTAACTTTTTCTCTGGCTAAGGATATTCCGTTGTTAGTAAATAATTTATTTATTCAATAATATGTTCTCTTTTCTAATATAGAATTCGAAATAAATTATAAATTTACAAAAATTAAATTTTAATACAACATAATTTTTTTTGTAATTAATTGTTCAATACTGTTGCATTTTTAATTTACTAATTATTAATTATTTTGTTAATTCATAATTGTAAACAAACGTAGCACATTTAAATAAACTACCGATATTTGCGTTTTAAGTAAAAATGAAATGGAAATGTATAAACGAAAGGTATGTGTATTATTTTATGGTATTGATAATTTTAAATAATTTAATCACCTGAAGTATGAACTTTGACTACTACTATTTGATTCTGCATAGGTTTAATAAAATATTATTTTAATTTCAATTAAATAAGAACATGTGATTAGCTAACTAATATATATAATAGATGCCCCATTGCATCTATCTCGTTTTATAAATGTATGCATGTAGTGTTTATTTTCAAAGAATTTATTACTTTTAAACTATACCATATATTTTCTTAATATTATAAATCTTGCAACTCTCAACTCTCAAAACGTCACATCAGTCTTATTGCATCTATACATTACACTAGGAATTATAGCTTTTCAAAAGATAAATTATGTTTATAACTTTGTAAAATAATTTACTACTCTATTGTTCATTCGTTTGTAATAAAAATATTTTAATGAAAATGTTAGTACTTTGTACTGCACATTTACTTTTAAAGATATTTTGATTTTAAATAAATAAATAAAAATAAATATGAATTACGCATTTAATGTTAAATATATAGATATAAAACATTTTGTAGTGCTATTATTTTAAGAAAACGTAGTAACCAGTATTTAATCTACATTATTTTAAATACTTTAAATGCATTATTTAAAGATATATGTAATAAATATAGATATAAATAGATGAATATATTTACCTATTAATTATTGATAAATATTATATTATTATGTGAAGTAATTAAAATTCAATTCTTAACCATTAAATTTTAGCATTAATGATATATTTTAATATCATAGTTCACTATAATCGATTTAACATCCTTTTGAGCTAATATCTTATTAAATAAGTAAGGGAACGTTGAGGTAATTATGCGTACCAATTTTATCAATGGATTTAAATATTAGGATAGATCGACGTTAGGTAATTATTATGAAGCACCGTCTTAAGATTCATTGCTTACAGACAGGCAATATCGAGCGCAGATATCCCGTTTTCAGTTTAAGAAAATCGACATCCGTAAATTCTAGTATGATACAAGCGAGTAGAGACACCTGCATCTTTTAGATAAGCATTTTTATTTCCTCCTTTACCAGTCCTCATTCGTGGTAACATGTACACGACAAATAATTGAAAGTGTAGCGGTAGAGTTGTGCAGGGTCCTAGAGTCGATGAATGGTGCAACAAGCGACTTACGTCATGCGTTAGATGAGGTGCAATCTTCTTTTGAGTTTTGAGTTCCCAGGATGCTATTACGAGGGGGCGGCTCCGTTTCTCCGTTCGTTTGATCGATCTTGTGAAATTTAACAAGTCAGTTCAACAACGGAAAAGACTGGAAACGAACCTTGAACTAAGTAATACGTATGCAGTGTAGTATCATGCGTAATTAAAAATGCACACACGGTTCAAAACAGCTATATTATATCTAGAATGGCATTGCTTAATAATTTCGTCTTTTTCTGCTTAAAATATCGCAACTGTTGCAGATACGTTAAACTGAAATACGGTTAACAAAAGCGAGAGTTTTAAGACTCGGTAAAATGACGATGTACAGTCGCAACTGTAATAATTTATTTTTATTTTAACAACCTCGTTTCTTTTTTTTTTTTTTGAATGGAAGATATATTTTATTAATTTTCTTATCATCGTTGGATAGGGACTGTTAAGTCGTAAAGTTGTTCAATATTAGCCTTACCTTTTTACTGCTTATAGTTCAAATCATAAAACGAGATCTAGTAGTAAGTGTTTATGACATTTTTACATCTTTTTTTATATAATGCAATTGTAAGTTAAATTGAAACTTTAAATATGTTCTCGAAACAATTTACCTGACAAATGCCTCGAGGAATCATAATTCTAACCAATATCGGTGATTCTGTCCCATAAGATTGTTAATGATTGACATCGATTCGAAATTGTAGTTTTCACCGGCATAAATATTCGATATATAGAGTAGCACAGATTTTACGTGAGCAAATAAATGAAAACAAAGAAACCGTGAAAGTAATAAGCTTGAAAAACTTTCTACACTTAGTGCCAAAATTTATAATTTACGATTGAGCTATGAAACTTTATTTTTATCCAAACATCCTTCCTCGAGTTTACAAATGGATGATAACATCGTCAAATTTACACAAGGCTATTATCGAAATAGCGAGATAAGAACGAAGCAAGAAGAAAGCATGAGCACAGCGACGCTCTCGAAACACTGAGTGGAATCAGAATAGGTCGTGGGCGGCATTCGCGTACAATGGCTTGGCTACCACGATTCAGGCGGGGAATTCGTTACCAGAAGAATAGGCACGCGCGCCTTGAAGGTCCTTCATCCTTTTGCACTGTAAGATCCGTTCGCTCGTTCGTTCGTTCGCCAAGGAAAGCCAGATCTTACGTCCCGTGGAGCTCGGGTGGCCGGTGATTTTTTTTGGCCCTCCTCCTGGCGGCAGTGCTCGTGAGAACAGGAGGGAGGGTCCGTGGGGTCGATTTGCTATTTGCCCGGCATGACCTTGCGTTTTTCTTTCACTGTGTATCGGGTGTAATGGTAGCCGAGATGGAAGCGGTATTTATTCGCACGAAAGCAGAAGCGGCGGTTCTTGCGAAAAAGTCGTGTACGTTAGCGAATGTTAAATTTAGAGAATGAGTCTTTTTACTTGGGGCCGTTGATGTGTTTGAATTTTGTTGAACGAATCATAAATAAGATTAGACGGTTAAAAATTTTGTTTATCTTTTCTACCAACTATATTCTGCATTTTTCTAATTATAGTTAAATTCTATTTCGGATTGAATACGCTTTTATAAAAACAATTTCAGAGAGTATTTAAACATAAGTAAGTATGGATATGTTTAATTAGGTGTAAATTGCAGTTTAAACCGAATGATGAATTTGGATTAGGTAAAGTAGGATTAGCTAAAGAATATTAATTGAATTTATTAAATCTACTTTAATTTTAAATCTACTCAAATATAATTATAATTTGTATTTAATAAAATTTTTGTTTAAAGTTTGAAAAATCATATTTTTATTTTGGTTTTCTCACGTTTTTACATAAAACACATGGGATCGCAATTTAAAAGTCGACAGATTCCTTTAAAAAGAAATTTTAAGTCATCATAGTAGTAAAGTTAAAATAAAAGCAAAAGAAAGTACTATAGAATCCAGGGAGAATATTTTAAATTCTGTTGGAATGACTCGAGAATTTGTATGCGTTTGTTCTCGGCATCGATTCTGGGAGAGTTGTGCCTTCATGAAAAAAGATGCCTAGGTTTTAACGTTCAAAAAAATGGTGGTTGTGGCGAGGTTGATTTAAGAGGATCATCGGAGGGCAGGGCAAGAAGCGGTTTCGCAGGAGCGAACGAGCGTCCAAAGGATAAAGGCGAAGAAGAAAAGCTACGTGGAAAACGCCCGACTGGGTCGCGGCCGGTGGCATTGCCGAGGCACGACGATAGACGGCGTCAAAAAAAACGCAAACGAGCGACATTACCATCCGCGTAGTGTAGGCCATCCTGAATAATTCTTTATTTGGAGGATGCTCCGGCGCACTTTGTAATTACGCGAGCCGGGCTCGGGCTCGACCAATGAGTTATGCGTCTGTTGCGTCTGAGCTACAAAAAAATGCAGGTACCGCACCACGACGGGCGAAAAGGGCTCTAATGAATCGCTATTAATGTACGAGAGGGTCTCGGAGAGGGAGGTGGGAGAGAATATGGTAGCCTGGCTTGATTTTATGGGAACTAGATTGCAGGTAGCCGTCGAGGGATTTCGAGCGCCTTCGTAATGCGAGGAAGTTTATTATTTTGCGAAGAAATGTTTTCGCTTTTCACTTTTCATTACTTTCCTATCTCGTGATGTTAAAAATTAACTGGATAATAATTCATTAGGTAAATGAGATGAGGAATTAGTAAAATTACTAATTCTAATGTAACTGCGTTACGCGAAGGCCAATTTTTCTCGACCTTTTTACAGGTTTTTTTCGTAAGCTGATCGAAAACCGTATTTTCTTTTTACGTTTTCCACAAAGTTTAAGTATTTAAAGAAAAATTAACTCAAGCGTCTTTCTCATTTCTATTTTAAATTGTATTATTTAAATTACATTTTGTATCAAGTCGCGAGGGTTTTCCTTGGCAGATAACTTTGCAATCTGCTGTAAAAGAAACAAACTTTTTTTAAATGCAAATCTAATCTATAATATTTTTGTTTGGTAATATTTTGAAAATAAGAAACTTCATTAAAGTTTTAAAATTTTTATGGAAAAATTATCATTTGCGATGATGAAATCAGGAAAAGTTAACATTTATGCCTCTTACATATGCTTCTGTATATTAATCACATTTGATGTGACCACCAGTGGCTTACTCGGACAAAGCCTGGAAAGCTGGTACCGGTTGATGCGAAGCGGAATCGAATAAATCGAGGCAAAGTCTAGCGTACCAAATGTAGGGCAAGGCGCGGAATGTCCTCGGAGCAGCTCCTCAGAAGCTTCTCCCTTAGAAAGGGTATGCGCGCGTTGGCTGGGAGCCTCCGGGAGCCAACAGATCGCTTCCCTCTCTCGCGGCCTTCGAGACCCGACCACCCACGAGCTCATGAGTTCCGCCTGCCCCCGAGGTTCTCGAACTGTTACCTCGTAAGCGCTACGTCTACATAGTTACGTGACAATTACGTTGCAAAACAGTAATCCGAATTCTTGCACTTCGTGTGTCCTCCAATACCCCGTCGTTGGTTCACGGACTTTGCGGAGCGTGTGTAAAAAGAGTAGAATGAAAGGTTTTTTAAAATGAATTTGCACGTCGATAGTGTATGAGATCCGTTACGAATACTGCTTTTCCTTACCAATGTACTAAGCCAAAAAATTCTCTATAATATATATTTATTTATATAATGTAATATAAATTTAATATTAATTTATTAAATCGATAAGTTATATATGCCTGATTCATTGATTTTATTTCTTTTAATACATCACTATACACAAAATTATAAGGAAAATGTGGTTCATTAATAATTATCACGTACTTATTCATAATGAGAATATATCATATGTTATTATCAAGTATTTTTAACTGTAATTGTAACTTTATTAAAAAGATCTCACCAATTCACATCAATTTTAAATAACCGTAAATAGGTATTTTTCAAATTTAATTAACTTTTTGATTTTGTTTTTAGGTAAACTCTTCTTCACGATGAAACTCTAGGATGCTATAAGTTACAACTGTAAGTTTTTATAAAAAAAATGATATGGTAGATAAAATAGATATTTGATTTTAGTAACTTCAAATGTAATGTAAAACGATTGTTCCCTGTAGATTAAAGTTATTTTTTGAGAGCAAATAAAATGTATAA
Source organism: Dolichoris vasculosae (assembly GCA_018907195.1). Classification (NCBI taxonomy): domain Eukaryota; kingdom Metazoa; phylum Arthropoda; class Insecta; order Hymenoptera; family Agaonidae; genus Dolichoris; species Dolichoris vasculosae. The sequence continues at coordinate 7,145,846 of JACCHY010000010.1, read as the reverse complement.
GATTTTTCGCGATATACATTAGATTATAAATACATTGGCGTTCTTGATAACTCGACCTTAAGTAGAAATAATCGGATGTACAAAAAATTGTTTTTAATCTAATTTAGCATCATGTGTAGTAATGGATATATGCATGTGGAAAAGTGTAAATAATCACAATTGCAAGCAAATTTAATCTCTGATAAATCAAAGTAAATAAGCAGTTGTAATTTTGCGCCGAGATACGAAAAACATAAAATGAAAAAATTGAGAGGGGTGAGAAGGGACTTCGCTCGCGTGTTTAATGCGTGGCTCAGGAGATTCGCGCTGCGGGATATGCGTGAGCCGTACGCACGCGTGTACATCGGATTGAGTCATAAGAGTTTGAGGAAACCGAGAGCGCAAGTGCGTGCGTGCGTGTGCAATGGGTGAATGCAAAGGTCACGTGTGCTTTCTTCCTTACTTCTTCGCGGAGCCGTGTATTAACTTCCCCGCGTTTGCTAATATTAAAATATTCCTTTTCGTTGCAACTGTGCTCCTCGGCATCTCCTTTCGTCATTCTGGCTTCCTAAATTTTTTTTATATTTCTTACGTACTACAGAGAACGTTTTTAGTTTGAAAGAGCAACTTCAGTTTTCGCAGAATCGACTTTTTTGCTTAGAATATCGTCCGATTAATTTTGAAGATGTTATGTTTATTTTACATGTTCATTTCGTTTACTGAATAAAAAATAACTTATATAGAAGTGTTGTATATAGAATATATTTTTTTATAAATTCAATTTTTATTTGCAAACATTTTTCTTTTGTATATGACAAATTTTATTTTCATTTAAATAAGTTTATTTACGTATAGATTTATGATGATAAGGTCCTACTTAGGATTGAATGTTCAACTTTTTCAACTTAAAAATTATAGTTGACAATATAATGATGTTATAAATTATTGATGTGTTAGTCTAGTAACATAATAAAATACAATATTTTATTTTACTAAATTATTTTAGTTTATTAAAATATTGATACTAGAAATATCTATTATGCTTATTTAAACTATGATGAGCTTTTCTGTTACGTCAGAATATGTTAATTTACACATCTAAATGTCATATAAATAAATTTACATCGGTATTATATATATATAAATTATTCATCTTCTAAAAATTATGGGGTATATTTAAAAATATATTTAGGATGACCATGATAGATTTTGAAAGTGTTTATAGTTAATAATTTACAAACTTATTGTAGAAGAATATTACACATATTAAATGCACAAAGAAATTGATAGATAAATACTTTATCAATAGTTTGAAGTCTATACAGTAAAATTGTACACTACTATCGATTTGTTTTTTAAAAGTAATTATAATATTGAAGAAATTTATAGCTATTTAGAGTTGAAAAATAAAAATACAAAGTTGTGTTTTATTACCTATCACAGATTATTCGTGAACCATAAATCAATTGAAAGAGATCATTTAATTACATTGGCAGTTACTCTTTAAAATAACTGTATTAACGATAAATCTATGCTATTTATATCATACTTCATGTTTCTTAAATGACAAGCAATTCTATTCGAATGTGTAAAAATATAATTTTAATGTAATTAAATACTAATTTATCAACTTTCACATTAATTTTGGTATTACATAATTTAGTAATTAAGTAAGAATTGGTCCTATAATATATAATGATAATTAACTATATGATTTTGATGATTTTTTACCTACAAATTAATAAAACTATGCTCGAAATAACAAGTGAAACTTTTGTCTCTCTTTCTCTCTCTCGATCTATTTTAATATAATACTGCAAATGAATCAATACATCTTTTTCTGCAAGAAACATTCGAAGAAAAAAGATCGTTTATAGATTTCACGAGTATGTATAATTTTTATGGGCATTCGAATTGCCTTTGGGCAAATCATTTAGTCGCGGTAATGATAAAAAGGAATCCGATTAGAATGAAATACGGCCAGCGTCGAAGTTGCGAGTGTCTTATAGTCGTGAAAACTCGAGACGGTAAGGCCAAAATAAAGAAACTAAAGCATGGAAGACAAGGAGAGAGAATGATTGGATCTTCTACATGACAATCAAGCTGATTTATTTTCCTAGTTCTTTCATTCTCGCGGTTTTTCCTCGGTAAATGAAATGGTTGTATTGCCAAGTTTGATAAGCCATGGAAAGACCTTGGTGTATTGTCATGCAGACACCATCGTTGAGCTATTAAACAGGAACTGATAGGCTTCGCTCCGAGTGCTTTGAAATCAGTTTAAAATTAAGAAGAATTTGCGGTTGAATAGGTTACTAAAAAAAATATATATATATTATTGGGGGCTTATTTTTGTAAATCTTACGAGACTCGATCATAAGGTTTTTTGAAGTTTCATCGTGTGAATAAAGCAAATTATGATCAATTTCAAATGTGTAAGATGTTACGGCTTCCATCATTTAATGGCAGTATGTATCGAGTGATTTATATTTATTATATGAAATAATTGAAAAAAAAACTTTGTAAAGCATATATCATTGACTGCCTTCTTTACAAAATCATATCTTCGTTTTCAAATTTCACAAATTAAAAATTGGACAACTTTATTGTGCAGATATTCTTAGAGAAATTTTTTCTGCAATTTCTTTAATACTATAGTTTGTAAACTTAATATGACGGTAATATAGTATTTCCACCACATGCTTGAACACAATTTAAACGTCAATGTACGCGTGTAATCTTTAATTTTTAGTGCTAACTTTGATTTTGTTATACTTTTTATCAAATTAGAGCTTGTAATTATTGTCTTTATGATTCACCATGAAGACTATTATATGCTCTATATGTAAGACTCTTTAAATTAAAATCGAATTGAATATATTAAATTTAATATAAAAAATGCATTTTAATAATAATAATATATTAAACATAATCGATAACTTCATAATATATGACAGTTTTTTATTAATGCTAATTAAGTTAATATTCTTATATCTTTCCATAAAGCTTTCTTTTGTGTTTTAATAGATATTTTTATGTACTGTAAAAATAATTTATATAAACATTCTGAAATAAAAAATTAATTTAATTTTAAAATAGAATGTAAAATACATGAGTAAAAAGTTCCTCCACAAAGTAATATATCCCGAGAAAGAGTGCAAAAATCAACAGGAAAAAAAGTTGTGGTGTTACTTAAGTAAATTAAAGTTACCTCTTATTCTTAAACCCGGAAGTAGAGAAACTTGTGTTTAAGATACCGCGGGACAGATGTGCATGTTCAAGCAGAGCCTGGACTCGATCGATAAATTCTATCGACTTGTAAGATCGAGACGGACAAATTGACACTCACCGACAGGTCCAAAGTATAGCCGAAGAGAAATTTCTCTAATCTGTACCAGAGTGACAATTGCAATGAGAAAGAGAAAAGTTGTAGGATGTTACTCTTTTTTACCTGATCTTCCTTTTATTAAGTCGTCGTTCACGATGTGGTAAGAAAGAGAAAGAGAGCAAGAGTGACAAGGACAGAAAGAGAGATTCTTATCTTTCTAGAACGTCCGCTTGGTGTTGCATCAAAGTATACAGCTTATCTTTTAATTTTCAATCTTGATGGATCTATTTTGTGTAGCTGCCGATAAGTGATTGAGGCAATATATTTAGCTTTATCAAATAACTTCAACCTATTGATTTTTGCTAACTTAACTTTTTTATTTAATCTTCTCAATATCAAATAAGTTAACTTTAATGTTTTCAGTCATTATAGTAGTTCATACTATAGTACTATTTCAATAGTAACAATAATTTATATTTAATATTTTAATTTTAGAAAATTAAAATTTCTAATTATAAAATGGATTAAAAATAAATTTTTTTCGTTATTATTATTTTATATAAATCTGTTTAGAATTAATGCCTACTTGTTAAAACAAGAAATGAACTTATTTATAGATTAATTATTTATGAGTCATGCATATTTATCAGATTCAATGTTTTAGAGTAAAGATTTTAGAAGTACACATCGTTATTTTCTTTTACCCAACAAGTAGTGCTTCATATTATAAATAAATCTTTATGACTTTTTCTAAAGATCCATTTCTCTAGAAAAACATGACTGAAACTGATGATCTTATCATGCACTAACCTTTGGCATCTTTAGAAATTTTATAACATTTTCGCTAGCAAAAAAATAAAACCTATTATTAATGTATGTAAAAAAAATTTAAAAGAAAAGAAAATAAAAAAAATCTTTTAATATGTTATTTTAAATTTAATCTCCGCTTATTAAGCATTGATGAATGTAATCTTGTGTTATAAAATGCTTGAGGAACGAGCAGTAGCGATGTAAAACGTGTTTCGTAAGAAGATACAAGAAAAACGTTCGAATGTGCGTGGGTATACATTTTGTATGCATAAAATCGCGACAGTGGCCTTTTAATTAGTTGATCTCTTGTGATTGGTCTTCAGATATCTCGCGTTCGTTTGCTCGATTGTCGATATCTGATGCTTTGTAAATCAATTTTCTCGTCTCGAACACTTTGTTTTCTCTTCATTTACAGCATTTTTAAAAGAACAATTTTACCGATCGTCATAATCTTACATAATAGTTAGTAATCGAAGAAATTAAATTACTGGTAAATTTTTTACTGAAATATTTTAAAAACTTTCATTGGTTTATCAAAAGAAGTAAAAATTATAATTTTCAACGTTAATATTTATTTAAATTACAAATACAATTTTTAATTTTCATTCATTCTTTAATCTATCAAATATATTCAGTTATAATGATTATAGCTACAATGAAATTACTTATATCATGTTAAGTTTAAGTAATTTATCGATAATATTATATAACAAAATATCCTTGGTTATTAAAAATATTAAATTTATTATTATATAATAAATGGTTAATGGAAAACTATAAATGAATTATTAAAAAATATTCTATTGTAATACATATTAAAAAAATTTCATTGATGAATTATTCTTGCACAATAAATATTTTGAATGCACAATCAAACATTTATAACTTGTAAAGTTTAAAAGAACGATGGCGTATTTTTTATATATGTAACTATATATATATATCTGAATTTTTCTGTTATTAACATGCTGAAAATTTTTATAAAATATGGTAACAAATACTATTGAACTGGTAAGAAATAATTTTATTTTCATAACGTACTATTAAATTTCTTATAGAATCAAAAATATTGAGTTTTTACATAAGTATTTACAAAGCCTATACTTAGTAAAATATTTTGTGTAAAAATTTGTTACTTATGCTCGAATTTTAGTTTGACACGTAAGATTGCTAGCAAATTTCATTCATTGACAATTTAAGATGAAAATAAAACAAAAATGGAAAAGAATAATACATTTTCGTAATGTAAGGTGATTATTTTTCATTCGTGTACATAATAAATCGTAGGTAATAAATATATACGCTTGTGAAACAATCATTTTGTCTGGTGATTGATGCTTACGGAAAAAGAAAGTCGATGACCCGAGTTTGACAAGTACTACTTAAAGCATCAAAAATCGTACAGAAGTTTCGAGATCACGGTATACATTCTTTTTACGCATCAGTGTACTGAAATTAAAAAGCAATTAGGTTAGTGTTCAATGTGAGTCTCATGTAGGAATGAAAATGCGACATTGCTCGATGCTTCTAAAGCTTTTACTTTCACTGTAATTAAAGTAATTTTAAGCAAATTTAAGTTTCAAAACTTTATACACGTAATTATACATTTATCAATTTATAAGGAATTACTGATATTTTCACATACTTTTCATATGTTTTAACATATGCAACTGCAAGTTATTCTAATGAAAATTGGTTTGTTTCTTCTAATTTTTAATTTCTATAATACAATTTAATTTTAAAATAAAGATGACTTCAGTTATATCGTCATTATGTATTTTTCTAATTTATTTTCTTTCATAAACAATTATCACAATTTGATCTAAATTCGTAACGTACATCCATAATTAATAGCAAAAAAGGTTATGTTCGTTATGACGCGTATCATTGAATATAACCATACCTATGTATATCTAAAAATAGATATATTATTTTCAATCAAGAATGTTAATGAAGAATTCTATCATAATATAAATAGTTATTTATGAATTTTATCTCTTGAATCATTGCACTATATGATCGAGTATAATTTACGTAAAGGCTAATTATTTTACTACCCTGAGAAAACATAAATAAATATTATAATAATAAATTCAATATACATAGAAGGTTTTTGTTTATAATATGAAGATTGAATGTTTAAATTTTGTACACATGATAAAATAATTACTCATAATGATGCTATTTATACATAATTCTTTAATAAATATTAATCACTGAGAAAATATTTTTCATAAAATGAATATAATTATATAAGAAGAATATCTAATTATCAAATTATAATTTAAACATTTAAGCATATTTTACTTTTCTTAGCTATGCTTTGTTTATTTTTAATACAATTACACTCATATGCGTGTGCGCACACATTTACACATGTTAGTCATAAGTAAGTATTTAATATATTTCAATTGTACGTTTTAAAAAAAAGTAAAAACATATCAATCAAAGATTGCTTACTATATCTACTTTATACGTTTTTTAAATACATGATATTAGTGAATGAACTACACAAATACGTAAATATTTAAAAAATGAAACAATATTTGTAAATATAAAAGTAAGTTGTAATATAGTCGAATGATACTTATTAATTTTTTCTTATCTTGATAAGTTTGATGTAGTGCCTATATTTAAGATGAATAAAAATTTTAATTTGTGGAGATGATATAGAAGTTCAAGTAACATTATATTGATAGAATCAATACACATCTTTCAAATATTATAATACTTATTTAATTTATTCTTTTAAACTCTTTATTATTAGATATTATTGAACTTTTCTATTTTAGTTCTTCTAAAAATGTTCTTCTAAATATATATTGCCAACCATTATTTAATTACCGATGGCGACTGTAACTGTTTAAATTTTGGTAATCGAACGAGGATCAGTGATCGTATTGTCCAACAATCAAGGATATTTGGCAAGCGTCTAGTTCTTAAGTTTTTGTTGCTTATTAGATGTAAACGAAGCACTTAATATTTATTGTGATGCTTTGGCACACGTCAATACATTAAATTTCGTCTTGCAAACTATTTATGAATCTTATTAAGCATAATAAAACCAATTTTATTTATATGTAGAAATTTTGGTTTTTATTTTTATATAATTGGTATTATCAATATTCAGTGTTAAAGACAAAAAAAAAGATGTGCTCAGTTTTTTTATAATAGGCATATTTTATAATTTTGATAAAAGTTTTCAATGAAATATTTAAAAATATATTTGTGTTCTATTATTTTGTAAAATGCAAGCCTAGAGGTAATCAATAAAAATATTACGCGTCCGATCATCAAGTTACGCATCACATTTTCGAAAATCACAAAACAACGTTTTTCCGGTGGAAGTGAAAACGGTAAAAAGGGTTGAGATAGTTCTTGGGGTCATCGAGTGATCCTGAAGAAGATCGAAGTTCGCGCGCCTATCCAAGGGCAAGTATAGTGGCCGTTTACAATCATAACGGATGCATTTAGTTTAATGGCGAGGAGTGTACGACTCGCAGAAGCTGAAGTGCGTCGAGCTCTCGAGGTGCTCCATTTATCTATAAACTTGCTGCATACTTAACCTCGAGTCGAAAAAAATTACCAATCCATTTTTGTTATCGTTTCTTCAAAATAATGTTTTTACGAGTATTCTAACTGATAAAGGTAACGGTGTTGTTAATTTTAATCATTCAACTGGCTAATTCTTTTGATCAATTGTAATTATGGAAAAATTCAAGTGATCGTTTTACTCATTATTACTATATATAGATAAGTTTTTTTTTTTTAATAATGTAGAAATATATTATATCAGTTTAGAAATTTCAAAACCATTTTTAATGATGTTAAGCATTCATTAGTATATTATTTAAACTTTTGTAAATAATTATAAATCTATGAATTTTTGTCAAAACTTTTATAAAATGAAAATGATGGAATTATATTTCTTTTTTAAGTAAAAAAATATACCAACAATGATTATTTATACTTAAAATTTCAAGAAAAAATTTATTAAAAAAATGGACAAAAACTTTCGTTTGGACAAAAATGCACTATTTAACGATGTTAAAATTATTTTCTTTTTTACACTTTAGTGCATAAAGTATATCTGTAACATAAATATTTTCTTAAATTTAATATTCTTCGGTAATACAAATGATACTTAAAGATAACGGTAATTACATGGTCTACCAGCTATGATAACTTAATTCAATACATAATACATTAATTTATAATAAAAGTAAGTACTTTTTTGTACAATAGATATCTAAACGAATAATGTAGATGTTGAGATAAAATATAACATTACAGACTCTGATTGATCTTAAAATAGGAGTCAATAAAAAAATATAATAAACATAAAAATATACAAATAAAAAAATATTAAATTTCAAGTAAAAATATTAGTTTTAAAGAAGCTCCGTAATGAAAAATTCGAATTTGTCTATTAAAATTCCGTTTGTTTTGTATAATGTTATGAAATCAGAAAATATATTTTTTAAGTTTTTTTGATTAATTTTTTTTATTTTCTATTTATCTATCAAAATTTTCCAAAATGTGTATCTTATCTTCTTTTCTTTATAAAAAATTGAGTGTTATTGTCGGCGAACTTTGTTTGTGTAACTTACTCCTACTTTTATGAATATATATATATAATTTTCATTTCATGAGCTATCCATCTTGATGTGAGTAGAATTCTAATAGATCCTAGTTTAAACGAATATGGAGAGAATTTTTGCGATGCTCTTAGAAAATTGCATATTATTTCATGAGATGTGATTTTAAATAAATGAAACTCTTTGATATAATCGTATGTTAAGTTATATTTCAGATCATAAGAAATATCAGATTCGGATTATATAAATATTATTCATTATATCTTTAAATTTATATAAAATGATTCATACATTTTACTCAATAAACTTATACATTATAAATCTTTTATTAAAATCTCAACGTTTAATATAACTTAAATTAATTTTTTACATCTATGTTAATAAATAATATCTTATAAAGAATTCAAGGTTTGAAATTATAATATCAGAAAAGTCTTTAAGTAAGTTCATAATTAATTCTTCGTTATTATATTGAATACATGATTAAATTATGAATAAGTAACTTCATGTTTAATTTTTAAAAAGATTTACATGAGTTTACATAAATTATTGATAAAAAATTATAACTTATAAAAAATTTTAAAATTTTAAATTTTTATCAATAACATATATTTATTATAAATAAAAAACTAAAAATCTATAATGTATTATATCATTCACTTATATTTTTGACATTACGAATTAATTCAAATAATTGATGAAATTTAAATTTTCATGTATCATTAAAATAATAAATCAAAGCTAACTTTTTTACATTTCAATTTGTAAATAAATTCTAAATGATAATTTTTTTGATTCAAATTATAAATCCATTTTTAATTTTAAATTAATAAAATTATATATATTAGAAATAACAATTTTTAATTAACCTAAATTTAATTAAAGATGAGGTATATAAAATAAATTTTACTTTAAATTTTTATTGATATAGCTTCATTAGTTTTATATAATTGCTATTAAATTTGAATATATATTATTTATAAAACAATCAAAATTAAATGAATGTTAATCCTAAATCAAATGTAATTTACATATAGAATATATATCCTATGAAATAATTTTAAATTGATAGACGATCAGAAGAGTAAAAGCATAATTTCAACGTTCATTGAAAAATATTTTCAACAATAAAAAATTTGACCTTTAAAATTTTTTATTGCATCGAAAGCTATATAAATTATTTTTAGATGTTAGGTTAGCTCTTATTTAGATATCTTATATATTTATTCATCTTTTTGAATTTTAATAATATTTTTTATTCAATTTTTATTCGATTATAGTAAAATTTTTATAATTAATGTAATAAACTGACGTGTGCCAAGGCATCACATTAACTATTATGATTTCAATTCAAACCTAAATAAACAATATATGCGTAATATTGTACGATATCGAATGTCCTCGATCGTAGAATAATGCGGTAACTGATCTTCGTTCAATTACCAAAGTTTAACCAATTTTGACGATGATCAGTTATTTGTATCGGTCACCGTATATTTTTTGTATTTTTCAATGGAATTTATAATTCTTAAATATTTACAAAATTGTAAATGTTTATGGAAATTTTTCAAGTATTCTCTCATACTGCTTTCTAATAATTTTTTCTTATTAAAATATTAAAAATAGAACTCTCATATTATTTAAGCAATAAATAATTACTTAATTACCATATGATCGATATTTTTCAGGAGAAATTAGTTAATGTTTGCACTTATATCGGATAAAAATACCTAAATGTTATTCTAATATTTAATTATGAGATTATAAAAATAATTAAAAATAAAAATAAATATAAACATAAATAAAAATAATTTTATTATCAAATTCAAGATATTTAGTTTACTATATCTTGTATTAATTTAATATATTATTTTTGATATATATTTTATGCATTTATATAATCTTTTTTATTTTAAAAAGAAATTATTTATACCAGTATTCTAATATTGCATATTAACACGAATAATTTTATATAATTTTATCAAAATTTTAAAAATATTGTTTAATAAATTTAGTATTAGCCACTACTTTATGTATATTTTCATTGTTAGTTCATTTGAATAAAAACATTAATAAATTGCTCAAACTACCAGTTTAATAATTAATTTTAATAGTAATTGTCTGAATGGAACATATAATTTCAAACAAGAAATTATTCAAATTTCAAATATCGTAATATTTAAACTGTTGATAGAGTATGCTACTGGTTTTAATCTTTTCATCGATTAGTTTTAGCCTCTCTATATTTCAATTTAACGTTTCATTTTTTTTGCTTGAATACTACTGATTCATAGACAAATGATTAAATGATTCTTCGTATTAGTTGCCTGGCAACTTTCGGACCTGTTGAATGATATTTTCATACAAAATGATTGCAAACCAGTTTAATGTTATTTTTCATAAAATTTTTCTTTTAAAAAAATATTTAACATTAGTAAAGTAAAAAACCATATAAGCATTTTAAATTTTCAACTTGATTTAACTCTATTTTAAATAATAAATTTGACTTAATTTAAAATTTTAATTTTTAAAGTTTATAATAGATTAATTTTTCTAGTTCTATCGAATAACTCTTAAAAAAATATTTTCAATTACACTATATATATTCATTCATTACTCTTTAACTACTCAGAATAAGGTTCTTCTTCGTATATAAAGGTGAACAAAATACGTAAACGATTGCTCATTTGGAAATAAAATAAATAGGGAAATAGAGACAGTAACCAATGTCACTGTATCGGTATGAAATTTATTATGATTTTCATTAAGTAATTTATTATTATTACTCTAGAACATCTTTTAAAGAGGCACGAGCGTGTTTAGCTCTTGCTCTTTAAATGCATGAATTGTGGCGGAAGAAAAACTCTACTAGAGAAGAAAACCTGTTTTCTTTTCATATTATTTTACTCTGTATCGGATAAATGTCGCGTACGATGAATAGTGATAAGATACAATGTGAATACGTATAATATATATAAATACAGCATTGTCCTGATAACGAAGATATTTCAATTATTAAGAGTAATGACTTTTAGCTTCAAATATAGCTGATTAGTCGCTATATCAATAATAAAATATATGTGCTGAATTTTATCAAATAAAAAAGTAATATTTTACGTTTTCCATTGGAAATTGCAAATTTTTTTATCTATTGGATTTATGTTTAGATTCGTATTTTACGTAGCTGATTCTTAAGTTTTGAGAACTTAAATAAATTTTAGAATTTATACTTTCCATCTTAATATTGTAAAAGTTTGTAAGCAATAAAAATGTAGAGTAATATTATTAAATATTTTATTTAATAGTATGGAGTATCTCATTGAGAAATGGAATGAAACACGATAATCGATAGTATTTTGCAAAATACTATTTTGATATACTATCATCAGCTTATAATTTTTTAATCAACATTATTTTTATAGGGTAAATTTAATTTTTTACATATAATCAAAAAAAAAGTTTCATAGTTGATGTATAAACTGTAGACAAATTTATGATTATAAATGTACATGACAGTGGTGTAATTCTAAGTGATTTCTTATTTAAACATCTAGTTATTTCCGCCCTCCTTCATAGATCAAGAAAAAGGCTGCACAGGAAAGAATGACCTTATCTCGTGTTTAACGCTCATCGTTTAGTTGTGCTATTGCATCACATTTTATGCAAAAAGGCTTAAGTACTAATGTTAGTTCGTTTCACTTGTAATTATTTTTTTTGAAAGAGAGCACTAAGATTATACAGAGAAATGTATAATCTTGGACTGCACTTGGGGTCTTCTCCTGGTATTTTCTTCATCGTCGGCTTTGCTTTTTTTTATTATCCATTTCATAAGAAACATCAAAAGATTGTTAAAACAATTAGCATTGCTGATACTCAAAATGATAATGTTCGCTGTAGGAGCATCTCGGTATATCTCAAACCTGAAATTGTAAGTGATTCTCTAAGGAAATAATTCATTGCGAGCTATTTACTTGAACGTAATTTGTATGTACTAAATAAAAGATCCGATAATTATAATGAAAATACTTTATTTAGAAGGAAATATTTATTTTTAAAAATGTTAAATAAATATTTTCAAATATTTTTTGCTTAAGCAAACCATAGCGGAAATTTTCAATTAAAACTGTTTTTTATACAATGAATGCAGATAATTTAAAAATGCTATAATTTATTAAATATTATTAAATTTTATTTTTATGAATTATTTTGAATTATTTAATTTTAATATATAAGAAATATTTTATATATTAAAAAAACAACTAATATAAATTTAGAATAGGAAAAGTTTAATCATAAAATAAAAAAAAATTACCTTCACAAAAATTTTGTACATTTCTGGAATAATATTGAGTTATTAGATATTAAGTCTTTAAATTAAAGTATATTTTCTAAATATAAATTTCTCGAGTAAAATAAAAAAATTTTTAAATTCTTAAAAATAATATCTTACAAAGTAATATGGTATATATATACTTATATAAAAAACTATACTGTATCTGGTAAATATTCCATTGAAAAGAAATAAAATTAATAAAATAGAAATAAAATCAATTGACTCATTATCTTCTAATTTAACGATATTTAATCATGCCAAACGAGAAGGTAATATAAATAACTGCTATTAATTTTCTTTAAAAAAATGCTATGATTTTGGATGTCACAACATCGTCACTCTCGATATTACTTTTCTTTTTTTTCTCACATTCATTTAATACTCTGTAGGTGTTAAATATTTTCCAATGTAACTCGATTTACTATTCTTATTACGGCTTCATTGTATCTACTTTATCTTCATCTCTCGTTTTTCTCTCTACCTCTGATTTCGTCCGCTTTTTCTCGTTCTTTTTTATTTTTTCTACCCTTCGACTTTGTAGTGTTCCGCCTTTCGTTTTCGTCGACCTTTTATATTTTTTCTTTCTCATCACCCGTTAGATACTATGCAAATCTTATAAAAATAGAAGTCTAGTTCATTTCTTCCGAAACTTTTTTCTGTTTAAAGTTTTTCAAGGTAATTCGCGTTGTTTAATATCTATTATTGTACAAATTAGGCTCAAATTTATTACTTTCTATGTTTGGGTGCAAACCTGATTCTTTTATTTAGAGTAATGATTTTCTACAGACGTTTTCCAAATACAAAGTATACGCATGCGCAAACTGTTCACTTTAGTTTATTATTTAATTATGGAGCAGTTTTCTGATCCGTTTTTGAGTCGCATAAACGGTAACGTTAATCATTTCTTTTACCATTGGATACCTTCATTTGCCAATAAAATTGCATTTTGTAAATTAGTTTACTTCATTATAACTGCTACTTCTGAAAAGTTTGAATTTTTTAAACTTTGTATTATTTTGAATTTTTATTTTCAAATTTTTAACATCGGTAGAGATAGTTTATACAAACAATTACATTAGAAAAGTAAAATTCGTAAAAAATGCCATAGTTATAAATCCACAGTCAACATAAAATAATCGATTGAAATTATAATTTCTTAACAATGTTACATGCTTTTTAAATCTTTAATAAATTACATCAAATTTAATAAATGGAATCAGAATGGTAAATAGTTATAAATTTTAAACCCAGGTAAAGTATAAGATGCGCAATAAAAATTAATAAGTTTTACAAAAATTTCATCGATTTTAGGAATGAAAGAAACGAGCCCTTTTCAAACGAATTGATTTAAATCCTGTAAATTGAAAATTGAGCTTTACCAGTTGCAAACGCACATTGTATTCGAACACGCAAGTTCGGATACGAGCAATCCGAACGATTAAAATTTTTGTAAGCGTGAGTCAATACTCGTTTCGCTTGCGGAATCCGTGGAATCTATTTGCTCGCTAATAGAACGAATTAAAATTCCGGCGCGCCCCATAAATCTTCTAAAATCGAGTACAAGCTTGAGCTGTGTTCCTAGATCTGAATATCGTCGAAAAAACAATTCCACGTATAGTTTGAGAAAATCAATTTTTCATTTGTAAAACTAGTTGAGCGCTATAATTTATACTAGTTACGTAGTCTCTCTCTTGCTCTCTTTCTCGGATAGCCTCAAAAGCCATCGTCGTCTACGTACGATCGGTAGGCCGCACCGACTTTATCGTACTCTCCATTTTTTTGCCTCGGAGGGTGCGTGTCTCTCGTCCTACGCGCTTTATCCCGACGACGCTGTCGTCTGCCCACGCTCGATTCCACTCGCGTGTCGCGAGTCCTGACAGTCCCAACAGTTCTCTTATGCTTTAGAACGGAACGAGGGCTATCATCGGCGAGCGTTTTTCTCTCTTTGTTTTCGACGAGGTAAGTGTAAGCGCGCGCGCGAACCTACGATTTAGGAAAGCGAGCCTAATCGAATGCGAGCGTAATTGCCTGCCGGTGTGCCCTCAGCCTCGATTACCAATCCACTTGGAGAGCCCGATAATTAGTCGATAGTTAGAGTGGATAACAGTGCCGAGGATCTGGGTCGCGGACTTTCGTTGAGCCTCAAGCGATATTTTTCCGTGTACGCTAGTTGAACTCGCGAATGGCTCCAAGATTTTAACTTTTTTACACACCGAGTTGATACTCCTGGTTATGTATGTCTGAAACTTTTAAATATTTGTAGTAAAAGAACGGTATCATGAATTTAATTTGGTGTAAAATTGAATTCTTGAAAATTGAACTCTGATAATTTTTCTGTCGGAGGTGAGGACGGATAATAAAATATTTCAAGGATGACATCTTAAATTAAATGACTGGCGTTATTCCAAAAATACAGATACAAATAAATAAGTAAATTCATCTTAACACGAATATATTGAAGATATGATATCGTATTTTTTTCTTAAGACCAACAAACATTTTAGCTATTTTTACATAAACGCTAAAATCTTTGTGTGACCATTGTGATTCTGTCTTAGTATATTTTTTGAATGTTTGATTCGCATTAGTTTACTCATATCATTTTATAAATCCAGTGCACTGAGAGTGTATGATTTTGTATAATAGATCATTGCTAACAAAAAAACTTAAACTTTAAACTATTGTAAAATGTAAGGGTTAAAAATTAAAATAAAAAATTAAAAATAATAGTACAAAAAGGTATATTATTGTAATTTTACGTACAATTTTTGTGGAGAAATAAAATATGTATTTTAATTTTGTATATTAAAAGTTAAAGAAGTGCAAAGTTTTTTAAAAATTACAATTTTCTTTTTATAATTTAATTTTGAGTTAATTTTTTAGACGAAGATAAATTTCTTGAAGTTTATATTTCTTTAATCAAGTAAAAAAGAATTCAATATTTTTGAAAAACCGTTTATATTCTTGAGAAAATACTGAAATTTAAGGAGTTGAACATTTTAATTTACTTAATCTCGTAAAAATAAATAATTAGCACTCATTTAGAACTTTAACGAATGGCTGTTAAATTTTAAATAGGCATTCTACGCAGACCAATAAACACAGTCCCATAATATTGATAAGCTCTCGCACTTCGATTCAACAAAGACAATTTCGACTGTTTGAAACTTCAAAGTTTGACGAGCGAATGATTATAGATCATTGGTATAAGTTGTCGTATATTTTTATAGAAAATGTATTCTGAATCCTACATGTTGTCCTCGTATGACTCGATCTGAGTCGCTTCGATCATTCACCGATAGGCGATTTTCATGAAGGTCGAAGTCACCAGGTATTAGACCGGCATTAGAACCAGAGCGGAAGCAACAACTACAGTCATGGAATCAGAGCAATGGCCGACTAGAATTTATGGTTCGGTACGATTATTGAATTTGATAAGTGTTACTGCATTATTTATCACGTCTCATTTTACCCCAATGCCGGGCCCATTTACCGAGTCTGTCAGTACAAGAGGCACGCATATGAGCTTACACCCGAGATACGCAGTTTTCGCGTCCCGTCGCTCCCCTATCATTCATAATGATGTAAATACTCTGATAATAGGATCTTGAGTGGGCTTATTAAGAGCCCGGAATGCTTCGGATTTCACTCGCTCTGCTGTTCAGTTTTGAATTATTGGAACGAAAACTTTGAAAAATCATAGGACATTAGATTCGTCTATAATGGAGTCTAAGGAATAGGAAATTTTATTAAGTATGAGTTATTAATAGCGCATTCTCACGCGTTAGGTGCGACGAAAAACGCGAGGAAAATTTCGAAAAAATACGAGTAATAGTATGTCTCTATCATAAACGAGTTTGTTTTAAAGTGCTTTTCAAAGAAGGTGCAGCATTCATAGCCTGTCAATGACAAGCCGTGGAGTTGTTTTCGAAAAGCTCAACCGTATTTCTGAGATAAATTTAGTCAACAAGGATATGATAAATAAAGGTATTTTATGTGTTTTCTGCCGAAATTGTTTTGAAGGTGATGCTTTTTACCCAGGGAATCCTCGTAAATGTTAATAGTAATGTTCGACAAATTTTATAAAATAGAATTTATTTTATATTGTAAATGACTATTTTTATGTTCATCGCAGAAATGCGTATTTACAAAAATTTGACTTTTACATCAAAATCGTCGGCACACCTCGAATAATTTTCTTTTCAAATGAAACAGTACTTATTATTTGTTTAGTAATATATTTACTTTTAATTTTTAAGACAATAGTAAAAGTTATATTTTTTCCAAATTCATTTTGTAAATATCCAATTTTCTTTGTTTAAAACTATTCAATTTTTTTTACTTTGTTTTTGTTTGTTAAAATCATTATTTAGACGTATGTAAATTTTTCTAATTTTGCTGTAACTGTTTACATATGTAATATTTTGTCTTATTTTTATTGTATGAATTGTTGATAACTTTGTACAAATTCAAGAGATAACGATTATAGTACAAATTAAAGGCATTTTTGGTATTCCTTGTGAAAAACATACCTGATACATTCTGCTTTTATCATTTATTTCAGTCGATTGAGTATTAAGATTTTTTAAAAACTGAATAATAGATGATTTGTAAAAATCGGAATAATCTGTAAATAAAAAGAAAATGAATTACTAAGTATGATTTCCTTTTCTTTATTGAAATAGTTTGTAATTTGATAAAATAATTAGTATTTTGGTAATTGCATGCTAAGTTAATTATATGCATAGAATATCTAGGTCACGGCTACATAAATTAGTTTTAAAATATGAAATATTTAAAATATTGAATATTTAGAAGAATCAAATAAGTTTATTACTTTTATACGATTAATTATAAATATATTGTTTTAAATTATTTAACGTTAAAATTATTTCATATTAAAATTATTTAAAACTTAACAATAGAAATTATTTCGCCAATGTATACCTGTTGATCTACATAAATATATCATTATGAACGAAAAACTATTAAAAAAATTAAGCACTGAATTGTAGTCTATAAATTTATTCCAAAGAAAACTAAAACCGTTCCAATAGCAAGAAAAATGGCGACTACTGGCTTGTAGGTTTTTCTTGGTATAACTATTATGGAGTTTCTCGAAAAGACTAAAATGACGACTAGTCAATTTTATGCATTTCTTCTGAACCATTTAAAAGAGAAAATATAAAATAAATAACTAAATTTGACGAAAAGTAAAATTCCTTATGAAATAATAATAGATTAGTTAATTTTTTAAAATAAAATTTTATATTACAACGTCATAAATTATTTATAGAAATAAGTTTTGTTTTAGAGAAGGAATATATCTTTAAAACAACTATTTTCAAAATTTTCATATTCCATTTGATATGAATCAAATAAAAGAATTACATGATTATTTTACTGGGTGTATAAATTTTTAAATGAAAATCAAGTTGAGATATGTTTTAGATGAATTACATTTTCTCTCTTGTAATCCAAAACTATTAATTAATTTTTTTGTAATTTATTAAAATAATTTTAGTTTACATTTTTTTCTTAAAATCAAATTTAAATATTACAAAAAAAATTAATGAAAAATAAGTGATTTATTTTAAGAATTTTTTTTATAATTACGACAGTAAAAATATTGAAAGAAAAAACTTAAAACTAGAAAATTTATAATAAACTTTAAATTTTTATAATTAAAAGACTTAATTGATAAACATTTGATACATTTAATAAATTTTATTTTTACATTATATAATAAAATAATCGATAGATTTAACTTGATTGAAGCGTACAAAAGTAGATACCTTCATACATGAAACTGTAAAAATGTGAATTATAGAAATGAACCAAATGTTGTATTACGACACATCACGAAGCTTAAGCGATAACAATAGAAATACTTTAAATAGTTTAAATGTTAAATGTAACGTAATTTTCTAAATAATTTTTGAGTTCTATATACTTAGAGAGTATAATTAAAATAAGAATATGTTTGAATGACAAATGTTAATAAATAAAATAGTATTATTAAATAACATGTATAATACTATAAAAAATATCTATATAATTTATATATAAATTTTTCTCTAGACATTAACATAATCAGTCAGTGTATATGTTAATTTACATGCGCACTCATCTTTCAGTTTATAAATGTAAATTCGAATTTCTTTCATTAAAACAGAAATTACATATCAGAAGTAATGGAATAAGTGATCACTGGAACTTCGTACATTATTTTACTTCTAAACAATTTTTTATTTGAGTAGTTTGAAGAATTTTTGTGAATAGCAGATAAATTTTACCATGTAACATAGTAAACTATACTGCGTTACTCGCCATATTGTGTAAATAAATTGTGTAAATAAATAACGATATTTAGTAATAAGATCATATTGTTTTAACATAAGTTTGATAATTGTTTTAAGATAATATTTGTGCTCAAGAAAATATTATTAGATTACATGTAGATATTTTATTTTATTATTATTTAATAATTGTTTTTATGATTGTTACAATGAATTTGTAATAAATAATACGAAATGCTTATATCATCAACTTCATTTAATTTATATATTACTATTTTATGTTTTTCGTTTAGTTGGTTATTAAAATTATTAAAAATGATTCCATGTCACAAAATAACCGCATACGTCTCATTTAGAGATTGAAAAAGATACCGTTTTGTTGGTACAGAAGAATTTTCAACAAAACACAACGATTTGTATACGATAACACCGTTAAGATTTACGAACATATCCACTGGAATAGTAGAGAAAGAGAGAGAAAGAGACAGACAGACAGACAGACAGAGAGAATGTGTGTGCGTGACGGCGGGAGGGTGAGAGGGAGAGAGACAACCATATAAACAGGTCTCTGGGATTTCGAATGAAGCAAAATAAGGAAGTAGAAAATAACGGTACATAATAGTATAAAGGTATTCATCATGCAAATGTTTTGACAATAATAAAGGAGGGAAGACGAGTATTATTTTCCGAAACAAGAATGTTGAAGACTGTCTTCATTATGAGTAACCTAAAATTTTTAAGTATAAGATAAAATTAAAATATTATACCACAGAGAAATTTATAAAACTATTATAAAACTATAAAATGATATATAATTATATAATATAATATGATATAAAATTTTTTACCATTTTATGAGGTAATAGTGCTAAGAAGTCTATATGTAAATACTATCAAATATAAACAAATGTATTGCATAAAGATATCTTAATTGTTTAATTAGCAACGAAATATATTATTTATTTTATACATTTTCAACATATTTTGCTGAAACAGCTTGTGAAGGAAACTTATGATTTTTAAAAATATTAAATATCCTATGTAAATATTTTGTAATGTATATTTAAATATAACTTATTTATAACATATTTTATAATTCTAATTTAAAAAAAAAATATTATAAATTATTCTCTTAAAAATTTGTTGTAGTATATTATTTTTAAAAAAGCATATAATATTTGAATAGATACATTTCATTTAAAAATATTTTTAAATATTTAATATTCGATAAGATATAAATATTACATATAAATGAAACATAATTTTTTTGAATATTTTATGGATATTTATTTTTATAATAATATAAATAATATTATTTCAAACGTTTAATTTTAGTGCTTTTTTGAAACTATTTGTTTCCATAATAATAATAATGAAAGTAAAAGAAAGTCCATATTATCATTAGTAATTATTTATTCTTTTTAATATAGGTTATAGATAATAAATATTTTATGTTTGCATATTTACATGTACATTATGTAAAGAATCCCATAAGGATAAATTATAGAGTTAAAGTTTATGCATCGAAATGAAATTGTAAAAATTTCATGTTTTTCGTTTAATCTACTCAAAATTAAATTATTCATTATTAGAAAACGACTATGTGAGATATTTAAATTGAAATTCATTTTCAGCTTAGTAATTGATATTTGAATATGTTCACGTGTATATCTTTTTCTGGCTAAGCAAGGTGCAAGTATATGTGAAAAAAGACTGTTTGGTCTCGTGTGATTCATTGATCGTGCAAAATAATCACAATGTCTTATTATTCAATGTTAATTAAGTTCTCAGATTCGCACAGCGATTCATTTTTTAATGCGCATACATCAGAGACACCCATGGAGTCTATTAGAATTATCGAAGTAAAATAATACTTTTCCTGTTACATAATTCAACGAATGGAATCAGCGCTAAGAGCAGTATGATTCTCTTTTATACGGGCTGTAGTAAAAGAAAACGGGAAGAGAGAGGAACCCTTAAAAAGCGAAAGAGATAGTTGTTGGTGGGAGAAATGCTCGCCTGAAGCTTCACTTTTTCGCTTATTTCGGTTCTTTTTTTACTTGCTGCGACGCACATGTCGCTAGTGTCTTTTTCCTCCTCTTCGCACGATTTTATCCGTAAACGACCATAGCCGGCAAATTCTCCGACTTACAAACTGGCAAGAATGTCATTGCAATATAACGAATACCGATTCCCTGAGGAGATTATTAAGATACAGTAGAAGGAAGCTTAAGAGGAACTAGCGATGCTCTTGCAAACTTTCTTACTTCTATTACTTCTTCCTATCCAAGATCTTATGCGTCTTACTCTACGGTTTTCAGCTCGTGAAAATTTTTTGCTGATACATAAGTCGTTTTTTCGCTAATTAGTTCGTCCTCTTTGGTGAGAGTTTGAGATCAAGAACATACGATATTATTAGCTTTAAATAATATAAAAAAAAAGATTAAATTAAAAGATAGACATTTAAACACTAGGAAATACTATTTACACATTATTTAAACAACTATTTAACTATTAGGAAATTTATTAAAAATCATAAATATTTAGAATTATGGACACTTAATAACAAGTAATAATTTTAAATTCATCATAAAAGTCAAAGTTCTTAAAAATAAAATATTTTTTAAATTAATTTTCTTACTGAAACTTATTTGAAAATCTTTCAAAATTTGTTTTTTCTTGTAAAAATAAAAATTTTTCAATTATACTTTATTTTGCACTACTGTACATTGTATATAATATTTTTAATTATAGGCTTCTACGTTCATAATTTAATTTAAAATATCGATCACATTCATACAACATTCAAATTTATTTTGGAAAAATTTATTTTATCTTTAAATTACAAAATCATTATGTATTATATATGTAATAAAATATAACTTAAATAAGCGGTAAAATCTTAATTAGATCTGGTGGTTTTTAATGCTACGTATGTAAATACGGCCGTCTACTATTTTAAATAACTTGCTAGAAAACTTATGGTTTATATTGCTATAAAATGTTTGTAATGGCTAGCGAGATGTAGTAATATGAAACTACTTCATAACTTGATAAAAATAGGATCTTGTAAGATTTAACGAACCGGTTAATATACTAACTTCTATACTACTTTTACTAATACTTGAAGAATATATATATTTTTACAGAATATTTTTACATTGAATAATTAAAGTTTCAGTGATTCAAAATATTCAAAAGAAATAACAATATTTTTTACGTTAATTCACCAATTCCATTGTTGAATGCTTCAATAAAATATAGCTTTTAGTTTATATTGTTAATATAAACTTGGGGTGATAAATTGAAAGTGGTATAAGAGTAAATTTAACTTAATATTACGTAATATTGAAACAACCTTTCTTATTAAAATATTCTACCAAATAAAAACTAAATATTAAGATACTGACACATCAGTATAAAAGCATTGAATCCAAAGAATCTTGAGAAATCGAAGGGAGTCAACCTTCAGAGTCTATCGGAGGACTGGGAACAGTCCTATTTTACACTTTTCGATGTCCTATTTCCGAAAAAAGGCAAAAGGGTAGTCCATCTCAACGCGATATGGGTTCAACATGATAACATCCGAACGCGTCCACCTCCACTAGCTCCGCGAGGAAACGGCTCGGAAGAGAATCGAGGAGATTCCAAGCGTGCATGCGCATGTTGAGGGGGGAGCGAAGGACGGGAAAACGCGGTGAACGCTCTTTTCGTGAGAGAGCGAGCACCACCGAAAGCGAGTGCTGCTGCAAGATTTATCGATTGGACCTGCGACTGGTTACGCAAGACTTCTTTCGATCTCGTTTTTATTTTCCTTTTCTCGGTTCTTCTTCCTCTTCTTCGAGCTGTTCTTTGAGCTATTCGCGTCGATGGTCGTCGAGCCACGGCTATCCGGTACACTCGCGCTTCTCTTGTATATAAAACGGGGTAAGCGATATAAAGCGCGAAGACTAGAGTGTGTGTACGGAATGCGGGAGATCGCGAGCAAAAGATCGCGGGATAAGGAGATCCGATGGAAATTAGAGATGTTTGGAGGATTTAATCGTTAAGTAATTTATTGTTGGCCATGCGCTAAATGATAACATAAGACCGATTGGATGCACTTGTACGCGTGGGTATAGGTTCGTGATTGTGTACGTGTAAACATATTTGATGTTGGAAAG
This sequence comes from Dolichoris vasculosae, assembly GCA_018907195.1. Lineage (NCBI taxonomy): Eukaryota > Metazoa > Arthropoda > Insecta > Hymenoptera > Agaonidae > Dolichoris > Dolichoris vasculosae. Next base: position 7,122,339 of record JACCHY010000010.1, on the reverse strand, counting down.
GAAAATACTGAAGGGTAAGATGCACTATGCTCTATCAACGACTGCCTTATTTCGGGGCGGGAACAAGAGTTTTTCAATAATTTACAAATTATTCAATCTAGGCGAGTGTTATCTTCGTAAACTGTAGTTATATTTCTAAATTTAAGCTATTTTTATTCTTTCTTAGTTTATCGATCGTATATAATGTACGAGACAAAGCCAAACTATTTATGTACTGATAAATATCGATTATATCATAGTTTCAAAGTTTTATATATTTGATATTTTTTTATATATAATGATATATTGCATATAATATGTTTTAATTAGTAGATACGATGCTTTTGCGATTTAAAAATTAAATATTTATTACTCTCTCTCACGATTCTAAAAATAATTAAAATTATATAAGATTAATTATTTATATTTATATTCATATTTATATTTATATTTACATCGATATACATTTTTTCATATACATTTTTTCATAATTTTAAAAGTAAATAATTTTTATAAATTTTACCATTTTTTTAAAATAAATTTAAGATTATTTTAAAATATAAAGCTTATTCGTAAGATATTTGTAAAAATTAAATAGAATATATTATATTCTACGTATTACAATAAATTGAAAAATTGCAATATCAAAAATGAATTTGTTTTTAAATAGATGTGATGATACTTTTTTAATTATGTAATTAATTCTTGTATATTTAATGATATTAAAATAATAGAAATTTTAATAATGACAATAGTAGAGCTGAAAATACAATTGAATGTACTAAATATAAATAAAATTTTTGTAAATACTTATTTGTATTTTTATTTTGTTTTAGGTAAGCTTTCGTATTTATCATAAACACAACATGCTTAAAATTTTTTACAAAATCAACGATGTATTAAAATTTAATATTAAAGTTAGTAAATTGATTTTTCAATTTAAAAAATAATGCAATAATTTAGATTTTTTAAGAATAAAAAACCGTAATATAATTCTAAAAGAATTTAGAGTAATGTTTAAAATGTAGATTTACTATTTCTTCGCTTTTATTATTATTTATATAAATTATAATTTTTGATCTTTTACTTACAAATATTCTAATATAATAATTTAATCGTTTACATCTTATTCGAAGTTATAGAAATTTAATTTTATTAATATAATTAATTAACCTTTTTCGTATTGAATAATGTGCATATTTAAAAATTTGTTTCTTATATAAATTAAACTTGCATCAATACCAGTTTTAAGTTCACGAAGTATCGATTGTAAATATATTTTGAACTTTTAACGTTTATCTTTGAAAAAGATTAATATAAGAATTAAAAAATATAGATATAAATAAATTTATATGATAAATCTGCTTACTAATCACATGACAAATTCAATTACCTTATTTTGTTCGTATTTAATCTATTGAATCAATCATAATTTCTCAATAAATTTTATTGGAGGAAGCGCCGTTAAGTGTTTTTCTCCAGCCAATGAAAGTCCTAGGGCGTAGTATTGTCCTAGGATAATTTTGCAGAGTGCAAAGGCTTCCCTTGATTCGAACTGCATCGGTTCTTCGTTGACACGCCGAAGCGCTATCAAATCTGTCATTATCTTGTCGACGGTTCTACTTTCTTCCCCTTTACTGGGCGCACACTTTTTTTTATCAGCCGCGGTAAAGTTGACTCAGGACCGATATAATAATCACGTTGGATTCCATTATCTGAAGAATAGATTGTATACTGTCAAATGAGTATGAAATAACTAAAATTACACAAATAAAATAATCATACCCTATCGATAAAGTAATAGAAAATCAGAAAATATAGAAATTTTTGAAATTCTACAACTTGATATTTCTTACCTAAAAGTATTGACATATGTATTCTCAAACAATTCATCGGTATTATATTCGGTAAGATCAAATTTGAATAATTCAAGTATTTTGTAAAACTATACGATGATTGTAATTAAACTTTAATAAAGATTGAAACTATTATATAAAAAAATATTTAATTTTGAAATATCACAATATATTTGTTTTATCTTAAAAATATATTAACTCCATACAAAATTGTAAAAAAGAAATACAAACTAAAAAACTCATCTATATTGTAAAAATATTAATCCTTTCACGATTACATTTATTATTTTTTAATCTTTAATTAAATATTAGTAGTGTAAAAATTATTATTACATCTTAATAAATCTAGAAGTGTAAAACAAATTTAAATTCGGAAAATTTTAAATTTGCAATTTCTCTTGAAATATGAAAATTTTTCTTAAAAGTCTAAACTAGTTTATGCAGAATCACGTAAATCAGGTTTATAAGTCATGATATGTAAATAAATCTCTCGTAAATCTATTCCATTACATACTGTATATTATTATTTTTGTAATCTTTGAATATGTTATATAATATATAAAACATATCGTACACATACTTAATACAAACCTGATAAACAATGTATATGTAATATGTATTTTCTTTTCATATATTTACTCATTCAAACTGTATATTTCAAATTTTATATAAAATATTGGTTATTTTAGGAATTAAAAAATTTTTAAATTATTTAATACTATAATTTTATAATTTTATAAAAAGTTTACTTACATGTGAAGTTTAAATTATTTTTTAAAATAAAAAATATGTTGCACGAAAGTTAAAAATTTATTTTAACTTTTAGATAAGAAAACATAAAATTGAAGAGTTATTTTAAGAATATAAATAATAAATTCATAAATATTCCTGTTTAAAAAACTTTAGTTGATATAAAGTTTTAATTTGTGTTTTAAAGTAGATTAGGTAACATATCTAATTTTATTAAAGTCAGGAAAAAATTATAATAAAAAAAGGAAGATAAATGAATAAAGTAAAAGATAAGGAAAGATAAAATTATACAGAATGGTAGATATACAGAAAGGATGAAAGAAGACAAACATTAGATAAAGATAGAGGTAGATAGAGATAGATAGATAGTTAGTTAGATAGACAGAGAATAATATGACAGATAGACTGATAATATAGACATATAAAAAGATAAATGGATGGGAAGTAAGATGATAGAGAAAAAGTGAAATACAGAGGAAAAGAATGAAAGAGAGTGAGAAGTAAAACTTGCATATCATTATATGATAATCTTGTAATAACTTGTTCACTTTTACAATATAGGCCGCTAGAACTCATGATAAATCTCAATTATCGATCTTTCTTTATCGATGTCGTAGTACTTCGCTAGTTACGCCAAGAAAGATATAAATACAGACAACAAAACCTTTCTTGATTTTTTGCAGCTATAGTTATAATATTATAGTAATTTTCTCAATAATTCGACTATTGCTGCTGGAGCACGGTTTAGTTTCTTCTTGCCACTGCATCGATCTTTACTTTCAAATGTATGTAATTTGTGATCATTTTTATGAACATTAATAAACTTAGGAGTGACAATAAGATGTAAAAGCTTTCTTTATCTCTGTTAATTTTTTATACTAATCGAAATTATAAATTTGAATTTGTAAAGATAAATTATCGTAGAAGGGTTAATTTCAATAGATAAGTGGAAAACAATTATTATAATATATTTTTCAAAAATATATTATTATTCTTTAATATCAAAAACATGATTTTATAGAAAGTGAAAAAATATTGATTAAAAAATATTAGGTTTTAATAATGAAATTAAAATATTAATTGAAAATTTTAAATTAAAGTATATTTGTTTAGTATCCAGGAAATCATTAATCATAATTTGAAAAATTTGTATTTATTAAGAACTTATTGAAAACATTATTTATAAATATTTAATTTTAATGGATCAAGTTAAATATAATATTAATTATTTTTATAAAAAATAAAAATATTAGGAATGTTATTTAATGTGATATTTATAAAGAATTATTCAGGTTATATAACATAATTTTTACAAGTAATATTAAAAACGTTCTATGAATTGATATCGTAATCATATTCTTATGCTTTTATCATAAATAAATACTATTAATAATTATACCTCTTTCTATTACTTTATACTTTACATTAAATAAAATATTTTCTGTAATTACTTGGATATATTTTAAAATAAATATGAACTATAGTTAATTATATTTTAGCAAATAAGAAAAATTTTTTGTATCGAAAATTATATGACTTTTTCGAAATGAATTAGATTATTATTAATAAAGATAATTAAATAAATATTTACAATTTTCAAAAGCTATAATTTTTTTATATTTTTTTATAACAATATTCATTGCAATTTTATGAAAGAGCAAACGACCATTAAATTTTAATTTTTCTACGAAGTAACGCATCAATTTTGATACATTTTTAGTTTTTATAATAATAAATGTATTTATATAAAAAAAATTCCTAATTAAAAATTGGCATTAATATTTTCGATATCTAATGTATGATATATTTTGATCTTAAAATTCTGTATATATTTTTTATTACAATTTCGGAAAGTATAATTTTAAAAAAATGTATGAAGAAACAATCCCTTGTTTCGCATAATAGTTTTAAGTTTCAACGATAAAATAAATTCAAAAGAATTTTTCGTCGTAATTTTTTATTTTCACATTATTATAAAACTAGAAAGACGACGTATTTTTCCAATTAGAAATATTAAAAATATTTTCTTGAATTTCATAGTAATATTCGATTTAACCTGTACCAACATAAAAAGTAATCAAAATTTTTTGTATCGTCGCACAATAAAAAGAAGTAACTTTCTAAACTTTAACCCATGTTATAAGGCATAAAATTATCAAAGATTATCGTATCAAAATTTTAAATTCTCTAAATAAATCATTCGTATAAAACCGTAGCAAAGGCGTAAAGGTATCGCATAGAATCCCTAAAGGATATTTTCTTTGGGTCCGCACTGCCGTTGTTCTGTGCATAAAAGGGAGGCTCAGCTCGAGGCATCTTAAACGCTTGTACGTATCAAGAAATACGAAACAAGATCAAAGCCATAAGTTTAACCGGTCTTTGTGTCGTCAGAAGCTTTATTAATTCGAAAGTGAAAGTCCAGCGTATCGGTAACAGTCGGCAATGAAAAGTGCTGGTTGAACAGCCACGATTCTACTCACATGTGGTGTTTTCACATGAAAATTCCGTGCGATCTCTTCGCTTTTCGCAGCGATTGAAAGTCTTCTCAGGTATGTGGCAAAGACGCCAAGTACAGCAATGTGCAATGGAGAGGAGTAGGAACAAGAAATACGCGTATAAACGAGCTTAGCCAAACGGACACGATCGGGTACTTTCTTCCCGTTGCTGACCCACTGAGGGGACAAGCATTATAATACCACTTATAGCATGCGTAATGCACACGCTAAAAGCCGTCCGCTCAGATTTATATAATCTATTGAAAGCAAGATACGTATGTGTAAATAACGAGCGGGGCTCCGAGTCTATACAGCATGGATAATTCGGTGCTAAATGTAAAGTAAGGGGGAACATCGGTACACGCATAAGCGATAAACGTTGTATTGGGAAAGCAATTTCCTTCTTTATTGTGTGCGTGTGACCTCGCGTTTTTGCACAGTCTTCATAAAAATTCAATTTTATTCGTGATCCCGATGTACGCATGTGAGAAATCGTACTCTAAGATTTTCCAACTTCGAGTTTCTTAACTGTTGGAGGCAGATGTGCAATAAAAATAATACAGTCTTATAAACAAAACTTTTGTTCCGTTGTATCGCGTGCAAGGAGACTCGATAGTTGGAAAGTCGAACTGCGTAGCGGGAAACTTTTTAACAGTATACACGGATCGCATTATTTAATTTTACACAACGCACATTTATCATGTATATTGCACATTAGTAATAATATTCTGATATAGGACGTAGGATTATGCGTACATAGATTAAAATGTGTTTTACGCGAGTAAAATGTCGTTGTTTTATATTATTAAAACTGTATTTGGGCTAGTTTTCAAATTTATTTTATGATGCAGATGTAATTAAGGTTATCATTAAGCTATTAGTATTATAAATACCTAAATCTGAATTCAAGTCTGTTATCGATACTATTTTCTATTATATAAAATAAGTATACCGATAAACGTGGAAACTTTAAATGAAAATATTGAGAAATTATTATTTAATTCCGTTACAAATTCTTTTATGATTTCTTATTTATGCCTGACATTTAAAACTTAATTATTAATGCTAAATATATAAATAATTAGTGTTGCTTGGTAATAGGTTACAAATATGAGATATTTAAGTAAATCAGATTCGATTAATATTATTTTTTTAGTATAATATCGAGGCTGTACTATTATCTATATAAGTTAAGAATTATAAACATATATTTATACAAAATATAAGTATTTTATATATTCATAATATACAGCTTTCAAATATGGAGTATTTTTTCATTTTTTTAATTTTAATATTTTATATCTCTTAAAGTAAACAAAAAATCCCATGGTACTCAAATTGAGGTTTAATAGAATATTTGGCAATTCTATCTATAATTATATATCTATTACATGGTAATATAATTGCTATAAGAAAATAATTTCAAAAAATACCGAATACTCAGTAAAATATTTTCTGTTACTTTCATTTCATATACACTGACTAGATTTTAAAATAAAAAAAAATCTTGTTTATTTCGTAAAAGTAACTCATCGATAAATGTTAAAAAATATATCAAAGACGCTTATGTTAAAATTAAAAGCTAATAGGGATTAAGATTAATTGTCAATTTCATCATGATCGAAAAATTACTTTGGAATTAAATATACCAATGAGAAAATTTATTTTCATTCTTTATGAATTATTTCAATACTCGATTTTTTTATTACTTTTGTTTTAATTAATGTTTACTAAACAGAGAAAAATAAGTATTTTTTGGAAATATATTTTTTGTATTTAAAAACATGTGTTAGTTATTAAGATTATTCAATACTTTTTAAGAATATTTTTTAATGATTATTTAATGTAAGTTAAATTTTATAAAATGGATTTCTAAAGTTTCAAACGAATGATTTGAAAACCTACATATTTCATTAACAAAATTTAAAATAATGATTACTAAAAAGAAAAAATATTATTTAAATAAAAATATAACCTATCTGGAAGTATATAATAATCTAAATTTCTTAAAATAAATACACGAATTAATTATTGTTATACATTATGCAAATAATTTTCATATAAAGTTATATCAAATTCAAATTATGATTATGATGAGGATTAAGAAACTCTAAGAAAGAGATATATAAAAGAAAAAGCATCTTGTAAACAAAAGATCTTTATCTCTATTTATAATTACGTAAAGTTGCTCGATATTACTAATTTTGAATCTAATTCTAATAGAATTTTCATCATTGATAATATTTAATATATATATATATGTATATGTATATATACGCGTGTATATTATTGCGTACAAAACTATGTATTCCATATTTTTTATAGATTATCTTTTGATTAAAATATAAATATTACTTTACGAAATATAGTAATATTTATAATTAAATAACGTAATCGAATGCCTTCATTTCGATTAAATATAATAAATAGATTTTAGTGATAAAATGAAAATAAAAATTAATATGCTTTAATAAATTATTTGATGATAGTTGATTATTATACAAATGATTTTTTTGCATAATGATAAATAAAATAATTTTAAACTAGTATTAAAAAAGTCAAAAAGTTTTTTAATTTTTAGTCATACTTATTTAAAAGATATTAAATTATTTACACATATAACTCATGATTGATAACAGCACATATTTTCATACTTAAAGATAATTGATACTATTTCATTGAAAAAATGATTGATTAATAATGAACCTACAAACATATTTATAAATTTATACACATATTTTAAGATAATAATAAAAATTAAATAATTAAAACTTATAAAGTTATTAATAATTTTTTATAAATTTTAATAAAAATTATGTTTATAAGTTAAAATAAGTTATTATATTTTAAATAATGTTTACATTTATAAAGAATATTTTCATGAGTTTCCTACTGTTTGTAAGTAAAACGTTAGTTTCAAAGTATTATTCCTCACCCGTATTAAAGTGAGGGATGTTTAAATTCAGAGAAAAGTGAAGCCTTAAATATATTATAAATGTAATGCAATATTCAAGTGAACAGCGTAAATCAAGATTAAAAACAAAAAATCCCTTTCTAAATGTAAGAAGGAACGTTAACATTATCTATTTTGAATACATGCGTAGCTGCACCTAAGTCAGCTTCTAAATAGTCTCGCATGGATCGAGTAGTAGGCGCATTCCATGTTTTGATACGAGTGACGTAAGCTTTTCTAAAATCCGTGTATTCATATATCCGCGTATTTGTACGAAGGCATGTTGCGAGTAATCGAGAGTGACTCGATCGGATTAAGCGAGAGTCACCTAAGCCGTAACCTTCACGATCCACCCACCATCTCTACTCTACATTTGTAAAGGAGGTAAGTATTGATTTCTAATGTAGTTCACAGCAGTTGTATTTGCATTTAGAGGAGTTTCAACGACTATCATTTTAGAAAAGAAGGCATAAGGAAGAAACGCAAATATAATATCGTGAGATACTTGATGAATCAATCAGTCCATAATGAGCCGGTGACAAATAGACGGAGAGTTACTTTTTGGTTATTTGATCGATTGGTTGTAAAATGGTTTTACTGTGCAATCACATTCATTATTGATGTTATCTTATCATTACCAAGTCTACATTAGTTAAACAGTGATATTCACAAATGCACAATAAATTTATTATGATTCAATCATTATAGAAACAGTGACCCTTCTATTCTAGTTTGGAATAAATTTAATGATCTCTTTTTAAGTATATAATTTAAATAATTTTACGTAATACTATCCAATTGTAGAATATTAAAGTAATTTCAATCATTAAAGTTTGCATAATTTAGTTTATATTGTATTTTCTTTTATGAATGTTTTGGCTTTGTACATATTGCTCATTATATTGAAGATTAAATTAATAAATGTCCATAAATTCGAAAAAAAAAATAAAATTACGAAGTGTCTATTACTGTTCGTGATAAAAAAGTTTCTATATAAAGAAAATATAGATCGTAATCTTATTTAAGTTACAAGAAAATATTATTATAAATACACATATTGACTTTTTTCACATAATAAGGGTGAGGAAAAGAAACCTTTAGGTTACAATATATACGTACAAATCCTTGCCAAATAAAAATAAAACATATTACATCGATAAATATATATTTTAAAATATAAAATAGGAATAATATATTTTTATTGGTTTAAAAAATAATGTTACTTTAGTTTGTTTGTTTACAAACAAATTTAGAGATTTTATTACATAATTTTTATGTCTATAGAAGATTGATATATTAATTTTTTTCCATATTTAAACATTTTGTTAAGTACTAAATATTGCCATCAAATATATTATAACATTTAATAATACTTTCAAATTTCAGTATTTATAAAATAAGTTAAAAAATGACAGTTATCGTGCATATAATTTTATTAAATCTATAAATTGTTTATTCAATAAAATATAAAAGATAATAATTACTACTATTACATGAAATTTTTGAGTAAAGAATTTGAATTCAACTGTTCGTGAAAAATCGTGACTATTCCGCAGACTCCAATATCTAGATGTATAGATTTTTTAAAACACAACAAAATTTGAGCACCTTTAAATATTTAAAGTTCAAATCAAAGCGTATATATTTTAACTTATTTGAATTTCAAATTTCTGCCACGTTTTTTGTAAAAATGCCAATCTGAAAATACGACAAACACTTCATCAAAAAGAACGAAAAACACGAAGTATCGTCCTAAATTTCACTTATCTACCGTATATTCAAAGTTATCTCTAAATTAAATCAAAGCCCTCCGTTGAACATACAAGGAACCTTCAAAATAAACTCGCCTTGTTCTCTTTTCTTCGTCGAGCGATCGTGAGCCACGAATCTTACCGATAGCTTTGAATTCGAAAGGCCAATATTTGCGGCGGCTAGCGTCAGATAACTTTTCAGTCCCATAAAGTTGTACTTCTTGAGGTCCCGGAATTGATATGCCGCAAGGCTTAAGACACTTTATCCTTGTCATCCGTGTGTAAACCCCTCTTTGTACGAGAAGACGGAATTTGGCTTTGATATCTGTGTGGGTGATATTTTCAATGCCGTTGGACTTTTTCTACCTCATTTTTATTATATTTTTTTACTTTCTTCAATCAATATTATAACTTTGATTAGGATTAAGTGTATGAATTTAATACTTGATGACTACTACTACTAAAAAGTTTATAATTATATAATGTATGGTATTTATTACGGATGTTAAGACAACATAAGAGTTTTTTTCAAAAAAATAACAAGTTCTTTTATCAAGATAATTTATTTTAATTCAGTATATGATTTTACAAAAAACGAGTATAAAGTATTCAAGAAATTATAAAATTTACGATCTTACATAAATTTATATAAACATTACCTAAATTTATTTATAATATCAGGATATCATTCGAAAAACTTACATTGAAATTAATAAAATTAATTATTGTAATTTTTGAAAATATGATACAAAAATAAGAATAAAGTCGATATTGAAATTTAACTCTTTATTGTACTTTTTATTTCTTTAAAGAATAAATAACGATGAAAAGTCTTATATATTGATTTACCAATTTAAACACAGAAATTAAAATATTATTGAATTTTTCGTAACGTATAATTCAATAACATAAAAAATTATTACAAGAAAGACATTATTTATTTGAGAATTTATGAAATCAAACTGAACTTGTGGAAAACTTTTGTTGAATTCAAAAAAGATTTTTAGGATTGACATGAAAAATGAAAGTATTCAAAATATTAATACTGGTGTAGCAAGGCAGATAATTTCTTCGATATGCAATCGGCAATCATTACCCAATATCCGTCAAATGCTGAAAAAAATTTCTTCTAACTCACATTGATTATTTGCTACCGATGTGAGATTTGATTCGGATGTTCATTTATGTGCGATGTCTTGTCTTTACTTATCGCACATATATACCTACACGAAAGAACCAAACGTAACTCATGTTACCGAGAAATCTGGTTTTTTTTATTTTTATTTAAGACTCTTTTTGTGTTTATGGAATGCATGTTTTTGTAAAAGAGATACTTCATTGATCTTATACAAGTTGATTTACTATTGCAAATTCGTTTCAAACTTTGATATATAAATAATAATATATATTTTTCTATTAGCATATGACTCTTTTTATCAATTCATTATTGCAGATAAAATGAGATATTTTGATATATTTAGCAAATTTGAATGACTTTTAATAGTAAAAATACTAATAATAATAAGAATTTTATAAATAAATTTATTTAAAATTATTATTCATTCATGATTTTGAATATTACAAATATTTAAATTTGTCAATTTAATATTGTAATTGCCGTGATTCTATGTTTACGATAATTCTAAAAAAGAAAACTATACTATTATTACAATTAATTCCTACTATGTACATTGAACCAGTTATCGATAAAAATAGATTAAATTAGAATATAATACATAATGAATAGCTACAATTTTTCGCTTTAAATTGGTATTGATTAATAAGTTCGAGTGTTGTGTCTAACTTATACCAACATCAAATTCAAGGTTTCGCAAGATGAGCAATATTTTTATTACCATGTGTGTAGTAAACTTGCGCTTATAAAATACTTAACTATAGTATTACGTGTTTTCTTATCAATCATTCGCAATGGATTTTCTCGTATATGAGATTAGTTTATCGCATGCAATATACAAGTTATTTCCCCAAAAAAAGTACATATGTATTAATGATTTTTCAAAAATAAATTTTTTTACATAATTCTTAGTCGTGCAGATAAATACCTGTTTAGAATTTTTCCGTTCATAGTTGCATTTTTTTTATTCTTATGATTGTTTTTTTTTATTCTTATCTTGTATTACATGACATAATATTATAATAAAAATTACCAGTCTGCAATTTCATGTTAGGAATATAAATTTCATCGTATTTAATTTTGATTTTTAATTTGAAATATTTTTATACAATTTGTAGTGAAGATAAATTAAGATGTTATTTTTAGATAAATTTTACAATATTTATTTTAATTTTAATATAATATTATATTAGTTGTTAAAAATTGATTTAATTTAATTAAAACACATTTTTTATCTATTTAATAATTCAGTGTATTTTTTACGCGTGTACATTCTTTGAAGATAATAATTGATTAAATAAAATAAAATTTAATGATTTGTAAATTTATGTTATTTTTTTCTATTTAAAAATTAAATATTTTTTAAACATAAGAAAAGGATATTTTATCTTACAATAGAATAATTATATTAATCAGAAAAGAAATAACATGTATTAGGTTGTAATATTAACATTCAATGTTAGTCTATATCATATTGATCTATATAAAATTGATTCGATAAACGAGAGTAATTATTTGATTTAGAAATAAATGGTATTTATTTCAATTATAAGTCTAATTTTCATGTAAAAATAATAGAAACGTATTTAATTTTTAATTAGGAATTAAATTCAATTTTGAAATAATTAAAACTTATTGTTAATAATGCTGGTATTATATACTTTCTGTTGATTTGAAAGTTCAATTTGAAATGGAAGTCATCAACGATTAAAACTTGTAAGTCACGATTTTTCTATAATACTAAAAATAATTTTTTTATTCAATTGCAATAAATAAGAAATAGTATTGTATACAACTTTATCTTTCAATAATATTTGAATATCTATATTCATATGCATCATTTATATTTTATAAATTAAAACATATATTAATATAAAAAATTATTAAAAAATGAGAATTCTAATAAGAAAAAAATATAATTATATTTACCGTAAATGTATTTTAAAAATCATTTGTTAGTTTTTTTTCTGTAATTTTTAAATTACATGTTGTTAGCCTATTACATAATAATTTTAAATATATTCATATTTATGTAACAATCTAGAATAAAATATTAATACTGCAATAAAATAATAATGTTTTATAACAATATATATATATATATATTTGAAGATTGTAGAATTCATTAATTTATAATTACGTATATTTGAAATAAAATTGTGTAAAAGTTTGTTTAATTAAAAAATAGTAAATAGATAAAATATGCAAGTAGATAATATACTACGAATTCACTACCATAATTTAATATAATATGATATTATAATATGGTGGTTATGATTATAATGTAAATTATACCAATATCTTTATATACGTTAAATTGTATAATAGAAAATTCAATATTAAAAAAAAAATTAGATATAGAATTATGCTATCAAAGCCTTGTCGGTTTTGCTATTAGAATAAAAAAATATAAGCTCGATAATTATAATATCTTCTTTATAATAAAAGAAGATATGAACTAATGGCAAAGTAAAGATCGTTTCACTATTACAAGAACATTCAGTTAAATTTTCTTATATTCACATGAATGTCTATGAATAATTCTTAATATTATAATAATTAATTTATATTAACACAATAATCCAAATTAAGAAGAAGAATCGTTTGTAATTGTATAGATTTTTCTTTTCTGACGTTATATTGTTAATATGATTTAATTTATAAACATAACGGATCCGTAATATACTCATGTACGCAAAAGTGAATCAATTATGACAAGTGTATACATATAGAATTGTTAAAGGATAAAATAACTTTAGTCGGTTGCACATTCACGATTAATCAGTAATAAAAATTAATTACGAAACATGCATTTGTAAGTTTGTCTTTTCATTTGAATTTTCATTTACCGACTTACAGTTTTGATCATCATTGCTTTCCTCTGATTACGTTGCTTTAAAACATGCGAAAGAAATGTACTTACCCGAATGTAATGTGATTGTAAAATCAATCTTTTTATGAATTTATAAGTACAAGCTTTATTTAATTGAGTATTATATAATTTAAAAATTATAGGAACTCGCAATTATTTTTTTATCAAGAATGTGATTTTTGAAATATTAAATTCTTTAAACAAAAATTATTAAATAGACTGACGCGTTAACTAATAATAATAAATCACGATAAGATATTCTATATATTTTTTTAATAAATTCAAGAAATAGTATTAATTATCTTAATATTTTATTAAAATCTATGTATTTAAGAATTATTGTATCGATTTTCTTAAAAATCCTTTTTATGTAATTATCAAAAAGAATCGATTAAGAGACTTTTCATATATTTTAAATAAATGTTACAAATTTGAGTTATTGACTTTTTGAAAATAGTTTTAACATTTCATCGCAAAACTTGATTTAAAAAGGTTTTCTATAATTCAAAATAAACAAATGAAATGTAAATACATTTTTCAAATAATTTATAATTTATTTCTCTATTTAAACTTTTATACATACTGATCGACAGAATAGTCGAGTCAGAAATGTCAAAATATTCGAAATATATATTCCGTATTAAAGAATAATGCAATTTAAATTGACATTTCGGTCACTTATCGACGAATTGATTGCGATTATAGCATACAGAGCAATTAGAAGCCGTTATTTGCCGGATTTTATCGTAATCCTTATTGCGAGTGAACAGAAGAGAGAAAGGCGAAGGGAAATCCTTTCCATCCCCTTTTTCGCCCTCTGATCTTGACACGCCATTGATGCCATGCTTCATAAATCTCTTTACCGTTCCCAATTGCTTAGGTCTCAGGATTTAATGCCTTCATCGGTTATTCTGTATCTGTGCTCTCTGTTTATCTTAACGAATTAATATTAACACTAGTCCTTCCATAGAAACTGTATGAGAAATTTTTGTTTCTACCGTACCAAAAAAATCCAATATTCAATAGTTTTACAAATAATATTATGAGGATTCTCGATTTTAAATCTTTTCCTCGTCACAATTCATACATGTAGTAAATATTTTCATGTCATTTTAAAATCACAAATTTATTTGTAATTATTATAAAATTTTTAATAATTAATTATATACGATCTAGTCACTTTCATACTTTTAATTTATATTTATTTATTTTATTTATTATACTTGAGATTATTATTAAATGATTATTTTATATTTTAAATCACAAAAAATACTTCATGTGTAATTATTTATTAAATATTATAAACTAAATGCATATATATATATTTAACTTTATACGATAAATTTATAAGAATAAAGAAATAAAATGATAAAAATATAAAAACAATTGAAAATAATTTAAGCAAATATTTTATATATCACATGAAAAAATCGACACTATATCAATAATAATATTTTTAATAAATTTAATTTGTAATTATTTTACTATTTACTATTTAATAAAGGATTTTTAATTATCTCAATATAGAAATATATTATTAATCAATCCATTTATAGTTTAAATAGGTAGACTAAGCGAATCGACATAAGAATTGTACAAATTTGAAAATTAGAACTTAGGAGTATACAATTTTTTGCATTAAGTGAGCATTTTTATATAAACTTTTAAGTAATATACCGAAATAAAATAAAATTTTTGTACAGTATAAGTAGTTAAAACGCGTTAAAAATACTGGAGAAAGAAAGGAGAAAAAAAATATTAAACAATAAAATATTCTTTGAGAGCAATATCTAGTTATTTTAACAATCAGACATAAAAAATATATAAAATGAAGTATCAACCGTGCATTACCAAGAAATCGTTAACAGAGTTCATTTTTTAAACACTTAAATTAACATTTTTTTTATTTATTAATGTTTATTTATTTGTACCCAATAAATACAATATTTATGCAATAGTTATATGTTGTTTTTTCTCAATCATAATAAAGAATGATTTTACATATAATAATTACTTATGACTAATATGCTTTTATATACAGCGATCGTCGTCTTACAGGTTATTTGTTTTTTTTTTTAGTTAAGTTTCTTAGATTGACATTTGTGACTGGAGCATTATGATACTAATAACTCTCTTAGAAGTTCTCACTCGCGAACTCTTACACTAATTATATCACACGATTGTCTAAACAAGGATTCGTTTTCAGTAAAAGTGTGAGGTAAATAAGAGATGTTCAAAGGTAAGGGCTTACGTAGTATGAAGATCCGCGCAGGTTATAAAAGTCAGCCTTTCGCGCTCATCTTTTATGTAAGCGACAGAAGTTTGAAGATTCCCACTTGCAGATATGCAGAGAATGTTCTGGGACAAGTATTTTATATATGGTCGGTATTATCGAGCCTCGTGAGTTGTTATTGATATGTTGGGGCTCGGCGCGAATGGATAAAGTTATCTATGTCTAGTCCCTGATCTACTCGTAGCGCGTGCGCCAACGTCTGCGCCTATTTGTATGGTTCCAAAGCAATGCCGAAGTACTTGGTAATCGAACCGCATTCTTCATTCGAGGAATGAGTGAAATTTCTGCCATTGCTCTGTCTTTCTCTCTTCTTTTCTCATTTCTATTACGGCGATCTTTCATTTGACAATTAAGACCAATTAGACGTTGAGTAATATTTCGTTGCATATTTATAACGCAAAAAAAAAGTTTCGATAGTGTCCGTGACTTTAAAATATACTTTTTGAAGAGGATGTTTCCGAAGAAGCACTTTGTTATAAAAAGACAAAAATAAATAAAACAAAAAAAGCAAGAATTAAAATATAAAATTAAATGTATAATTAAGTATAAATATATATATTTTTTTTAAATACATATATATACTTTAATATTTAATTAAATTTTTTTTATTTAGTTATGAAAATATTAATATTATCTAGTAATTTAGAGTTCACAATTTAAAATCAATATATAATAAAAATAAAGAATACATTGAATTTCAAGATAATATATATATATATATATATGCAAATAACTAAAATATAAATAAAATCAAGTGATTAACGTATTGAAATAATATATTTAAGCTTATTTAAAATGTTTAAAAGAAGAAATTTTACACGATAACATAAATGTATTTCGTCATATTTTTGAAATATGTATATACTCTCCTTGTAGTTCATTCGTTTTTAATCATTATATAAAATTCACGTTATTTCTTGAAAATGGAAATAAAAAAAAATTCATTGGTATATATTTTGAATAATACATTAAAATACTTGATTTAATAACAAATCAATTCTCAATTCTCTATGATTTTCATAAATTAATAAAAAAGTTTTACTCGTATAGTATAACTTGTAATTAATCCCTAATAACAATAATTATCAGTTACATATGTAATTATTCATAAAAATGTTTAAAATAAATTTTAAAAAATTCAGTTTATTTTGTATTTGAATTTTTTTATTATGAAAAAAATTATGATTCTGTAATTGTGTGGAATAAGTTATTGAAAATATTTTTATTTAATCTTTTAGAAAAAGGTTTACATTTTTTGTACGAGGTAAGAAATCTTTATGAAAGATTTTTAAATACATGTATTTCATATATAAAAAATAAGTGTTTAACAATTTTTTCAAAAAACATTTTATATAGTTTACTTTTTAAAATGTAAAATAAATCAAGGCAAAAATTGTTTCATGTTAAAAAATATTGAGTGATATAGAATAATTAATTTTTTAAATGGCTATTTGCCTACATACCTATTGGTGTGTTTAAAATGAAAATTCTGATTTTATATATCAGTCAAAGACCACAAGCAGTATACATGAAAAATAGTTTTAACTGTTAATAAAAGTAAAAATACAAAAAATTATAAATTTTATTTGCTTCACATGAAATTTTAGATTCAAGTTTCTACATTGGTAATTTTACATAACAAGTTTTAAAGTAAAAGAATTTATTTAACAAATATTTACGTCTGGTAATACGTACATGCATAATGAGTATGTCGACATATTTTAATTCAGGGATCATAAAAATGTCAACTTCAATGAGAACAAATGTTATTTATTTATTTATCAAATAAATTACTTGGTTACAGCAATTTAATACTACCCAATTGTTTATAGTTTACCTAAAAAAATGTTTAAAAAAATTTCTTCAACATTTTCGAATATTTGCATCGAAACACATAGAATCATTGCTACAAGAGAAGAAAAAAGTGAGCCATAAGAGTCGACGCTATTCATCTGTATCTCAACACGAACTCTGAATCTCATTTCCTTCTCTTTGCGCTCATTCTCGTTTTATTCGCAGGCACACGTACACTTGCACATAACCCCGAGATTTCTCTCAGCTTCGTCTATATATGTATAATTTGCGCGCTCTCCCTTCTGTTTTTGTACGAGTTTACCCAAATCTCAAATATAAGCGGTTTCGGCCGATAGGTCAGTCAAGTGCACTTTAGAATAAGAGAGAGAAAGGGAAAGAGTAGTATCAATTGCCGTGAGCGCCATTACATACAACTCCGCTGATACCACATTACTATTTATGCGCAATTATCTCTCTCACTCTCTCTCTCTTTCTCTTTCTCTGTATGCGCATACCCGCACAGGCTTACACGCGGATCTCTTCACCCATCGATAAATTCATGCATCAACGTATGAATACGTCCCACTGCTGTGTGACCCCATGTCGCGTGTGGAACAGCCACAAGATTACTAATTATGGGCTTTCGTACAGCCATGGATTCGTTATTTATTGAGAGGACATTTTTGTACATGGACAGGGCAGAGGTCATGGTAACGCAGGTGGATTTCATTTATGCAAAAAAAAGCTTCGAGTGCTGTGCAAGCATTAGCTGAATTTTCGTCGAGGTTTCGAGGATGGTTTTCGATTTACTTTTTAGCGCCTCGCGAGAACTCTTCATTTTCATCTTACTTAAGAACTGGTCAACGCTGATATACTAACGTAATATGCGTGATTTAAAGCGCGACTTTATTTTCTTTTTCTCTTCCTTCTCTCTCTCTCTCTCTCTCTCTCTCTCTCTCTCTCTCTCTCTCTCTTGAAATTATACCGTTGAGCTACGAAGGCGTGTTGTTGTTGTAACGCAAGGATTTAAGAAAAGATTGCTCAAACTTTTTCAATTTTACGTTGCTGATGCTGTATTTACGCTCAAGAGGAAGGTATTTAAATTAGAAGAAATTGCTTTGAAGTGAGTAAAAAAAATTAAATAGATTTTTATTAGCATCGATTTTCAATAAAAAATTATGGAATGTAGAAGTTGCAGTTTTTTATATTGCAAATTATTTAAATTAAGCGTTTTCTATCTGAGTTTTTTAATTAAAAGTTTTTACATTACAATAATTGACGGTGATAGGTGTTGTTAGACGATGAAGCGGAAAAATGAAAAATAATTATTAAATTAATATAAAAATTTAAGATAAAATACTTTGAAAATAAGGTCACACTGTAGAGAAAGAAGAAATTGTCATTCATCAAAAAGGAGAAAACGTAATTAATTTCAGCTTTTAAGTTCGTTGTATTTATTCGTCAAATATCTGTATTATTTTTGATTAGTCGTGTACGCAATGCCCGTAAAGTCATTATGAGTTTAGGTAATCGTAGGATAATCACACGTGCACAGGCCGGCTAAATGCATCAATTTGTGCTATTATGCCTTAATGGTATCAATAATTACCTGTGCTTGGTGATTATACTTTTGAATACGCGAAAGTATTCACAAATGAATTTTACGAGGTATCGTGGTTGGAAGTTCGGCAAAACGTTTTCAACCGTGACATCCTAAGCTCGTAAGTCACGTTCGCTTTACTCGTGCATAGAATTTCGTATTCGCACGATAAGGAAATCCTTGTTTACGGCTTAGCTACGAAGGCGGTAGAAGAGTCGCGAATAAAAAATGATTCTTACTTTGTTTGCAACATGGAATTTACTAAATTTAAGTCTTTGAGCGCCAGTTAAGATTGCGCATTTAAACTAAGTATGAAATTGATATCTACTGTATTAGTAAATTCAGTAAAGTCAGTCAAAGTTTATTTCTTCGAAGTTTTGTATGTTTTGATGCATGATATATGAATATTGTACATGTATTTGAGATTATAAACTAATAACTAAGTAATATGTATCAAAATATGAAGCTTAACAATACGTGAAAAAATTAAGGATAAATTCATTTTTAAAACTAATAGTCGTAAATTACAAGTTTTTAAGCATAATTAATAACAGACTTATGAGAAATATTTAATCAAATAAATTGAAAATATTTTAAAACTTTTTAAATAGTAGGTTATTAATATATTTAACAATTTTATTTCTGTCAAATTATTTATTTATATCAATTTAAAAAAAAATAAACTGCATGCAAAATCAGTCTGTAAAATATTTTCATGATATATTCTTAACTTATGCATTAAAAATTTCACATACTTGCACACATGAAGAGTGTAAAATCATAACTATAATAACATCTTTTATGTTGTCTTTTATCTTATTTAGGAAACCAACAATTGCTTTACGTGCATAGTTTCATTAAATGCATAGTTTATTTTTTTATGGCTACCTAAAGAAATAAAAAAATATAAATATTTTATGCGCGTAAAAATTATTTATTTCTATTTTTATTACTCCATTTATTTCCTATATAAATTCACCTTGTTGTAATAAGAACTAATATAATTTAAACAAATGAATACAATTCATTACTTAAAATAATTTTTAAATGTATAAACTTTTATATATATATATATAATATAATAAATTTATTTATTTATTAAAAATAAAAAATTGAATATAAATGATTAGATAAATTTTCATTTTTATTAATGAAACATTTTTCAGCAAATTTATAATAAACTTTTTTCTTCAGAACTAATAAATTTATAATGATATCTTACGAATGACTCACCACATGTTTTTAATAATAAAAGAAGTATCATTTTAAATATTTAAAGAAATCTATAATAGTGCTTTACTAATATTAAAAATTATAAAATATACATAAATATTAAACAAAAAAGAAAATAATTTTACTGATAAATATTAAATGTGTAAATTACTATAAAATATAAAGAGGCATACGTAATCAAGTTATAAAATGAAAATATAAACTTTAATAACTATTATAATTTGATTCAATAAATAATTTTTTTTAAATTATTTATTATAAAAAATTATCTAAATGCTAGTATCCAACCGAATTTATAAATATGAAATATTAATTAATAATTTCTTTTAGTAATGTATCACTTTATGTACGTTACTTATAGTTAAAAATTATTTTATGAAATTCTATAATTTGTATAATAACTTACAAGTCATTGGCAATTAATTATTTTTACGGAATATAACTATAAAAAAATTATTTTTTTATAAAAATAATTATATAAAAAAAATCTTATTTTCAAAATGACATTTTACAAATGTTTGTTTTATTAGTTGAATAAAAATGTACATGCACATACATGCGCGTACATATATAATGATTTAATTACTTTTCATATAGTTTTTTATAACAGTAATGATTTGATATGCATGAATACTATTTTAAGTAGTACAAAACGAAATAATAAACGAAAATAATTAATGCTATAAATATTTGTGCTTGTTGAAATTACGATCTTATTAAAATTGTGTGAAAAGGTTAATTACATGATACATATTACTGTATGAATTATAAATGATAAACTACTTTGTAAATATTTTAGGAATACTGCAATAAAGTATATAATTTTATAAAATTATTCGAGTTTATTAAAAATTATTCGAACATTGAATTATTCTTGTTTTATCCTAAATAATAAAAAAGACAATGTATTTTAATTGTACTGACTAATTAAATTCTATTGAATATGTGTTTCCAGTTGGTATTTTTAAATTTATTTTCTATTATTTATATATAATACAGTACTTATTTTTTAATAAATACTTTATTTAAGCTATTACGCCTCAATTATTGTAAATAGTAATAATAAAATAAATAAGTAAATAATGAATAGTATGTAACTGGAGAATAAATTTGAATTATATAATACCATAAAAAGAATAAATTATAAATGCATGATTATGTTCATTTACTTCTAAATTCACTATATAAAACGAAGGTATAATAAAATAAAAATTAAATTAAATACATTTCTGATGAAATTACAAGTGGTAATAAAAATATATTAAATGAATAAGTTTGAGAAGGGGACGAACCGATGTTCATAAATGCAACAATTATTCAATTTCGAATCTCAAATTAAACCAAAGCGAGAGATCATTTATTAATTAAATTATGCAAAAGTAAAATATGAAAAAAGAAAATAACAAACGTTAAAAAAAAGTATTCGATATCAAAAATTAATTCATGTCTTACAATCTTATATCTTGTCTTTATAGTTTCTAATATTAAAAACTTATGATGTACTACTCTTGTACTACTATTATATATTTACAATTTTTTATGATATTTTTTTTATTATGATTATTATCAAAATTAATATAAATATAAATTATAGGAAGGGCAATGATTATTATTAGATTCATTATGATGATAAAAGTAGGAAAAATTTGTGTTTAATATATTTTCAATTTTCTATGATTGAGAAATTTTTAAATATTTTATATACTTAGAAAAAATTATATATATAATTAATCTAAAGAAATAATGAAATTATCGGTTTTACGTATAATCTGAGCTATATGTTAAACAGATTACTGAATATGTAGATTTTGTATTTGTTTTGATAAGTACAGTAAAATATAAATTAATATCGTTATTAATATAAATCACAAGATGTATATACTCACTTTTTTAAAAACGTATATACATAAAATCTACGTAAATATTACATAAAATAAAAAATTACAAATTTTTTATTAAACTTCTATTTCCATATAAAAAACATCGTCATATTGTTTCACTATACTTTCAAATATACGAACTCTTATTTAATCGAGCATTTATTTAACATTTTTATGTCACTTAAAATTATATATACAAAAAACAGAAATAATTAAATGATACATAATTTCAATCATTAAAATGCAAAATAAAGTTTCAAAGTAGATTATTTACAAAATTCCGAAAAGAAAAACATGAAATACGAAAAATAAAATTTTAATGCTAGTTTATATAATCATTGCAGATAATATCTTACTCTATATAATTTTTTCGCGACCTTCGTCCTAAATTCATTCACGTATAATAATTAACAATTTTGTTGATATAAATACCTTCTAATAAATACCTTCTACCAATTCTGATTTTTTCATATATGCTTCATTTTCTATGTCTGAATCTTTATTCTATTTTTGTTCGCTTTTTCTTTACTTATTTCACTATGTCTATATTTCAATTTCTTTATGACTATACACGTTAATATTTTTCGTGTAGCACCTTTGTCGCCATACTTACCTTTTTGTAATAAAAATTTATATTCACATTCACGTTAAAGTATTCTTATATACCTCTTATGATTCTGTTTTATTTAATATTATATATATATATATAGTTAAAGCTCATTTATTTTTGTATATGTGTTATTTTTTATGTAATCAAATATTATAAACGAGATGATATTAAAATACTAAACGAAGATATTCAGAAAAGTTTTTAAATATTTAGTCGTTTATATTTTTTTAATTAATATTTAGGTTAATATATAATGTAATACCTTAATACCTATTAATTTGATAAAAATTCTGATCTATGGCAAATATTTATCGATTAATAAAATTAAAAATTTTATCTTGCACTGTAGAAATTTCTTAACATATTTCAGTTTATTATAATAATTGAAGAATTAAAATAAAATATATTAGTTTATATAATTAATAAAATTTATATATAACGAAAATGTAATATTATTTTATCCTTTAGTTTTACTCTAATCGATCTAGTAGATTGTAAGTCTAATAAACCTAAAAATACATATCATTAATACGATAACAATTATTATCAATGTTTAATAATTAAGTCTTTTCTTTTTGTACAGACATACATGCGCTCCATAAATTATGGTAATTTTCTTATAAAGTTTTTTTTCAAGCAATGCAGTATTATCGTCTGCGATTTTGTACAGACTCTCTAATCTAAGCAATCATGAAACTCACTTAAGGTCGTATCATCCACCAATGCTCGCGTCGTTGTAAACGTGCCTTAACGACTGGGGTGTAGATTAGAGTGAACTCCTCTCGACCTTGTGGACGCGTTTGCACGGGTTTGCTTCAATGCAGATAACCGTAATGCACCTCTGTTATGGGATGAGACAACGTTATCCAGGTATCTTTCTTTTTTTACTCGACTAGCATTTCTCAGTTATTTTGTCCTTTTATTAACCTTTTTATATTTTTTTTCACGATAAGAAATTTATAATCTATCGTACGTTTAGCTAATATTACCGATACATTTTTCGATTTCTCATTTACAAAATTGGAATTTATTCGTAAGATCTATATTGAAATTATTTTTTATTGATATATCAATTTATATTATTATATTCAATACATATATATTGAATAAACGTGGATAAAAAATAAAAATATGTATCAAAATTTACACAAGTAATTTGGTCCCTAAATAAAAATTATGATTAAAAAATACAAATATCATGTTTCGATTCCTGCAATATAATAATATACTATATAAATATACAAAATTGATTTTTGAATATTATTATTCCGTTAAAATAAGTATAATACATAATATATGTTGTGTATTATATAACGTAGAAAGGATAGAGTACATTTATTGTATACGGTATAAATACTCGGTAGTCTTAAGCTAGATTTCATTTTGTAGTGTAAGTTTAGCCGTTATGTTGACTATTAGTTTCGTGTGAATATTCTTTTTCACAATAAGTGAAGTATGCCAAATATTATACGATAGAACATGAATGAGGACTGCAATAGCGATACTCTTTCACAGCGTCGGTACTTTGAAATATTTAAGAATATTATTGGAAAGTCATTTAGAACAGATAGTTTGATCCAATATAAATTTTAATATTTAATCAAATTTTACATTTTGAAGTAACTTCGATAAGCTTATTATTTACCGATCTCTTTTCTTAACTATCAATTTTAACGAATATATTTGCTTAAAAACTATTTTAGCTTTATTGCAATACTTTTTAATGGTATTACAATGTAGTAGCAACTTTAAAAAAATAATAACTTAATTTAGTAGTATTTTTTCTATTCAACGACAAATAAAAATGGTACAATAGATTGACCTGTACCATCAGCCGATATAAATTTAATATGAAATTCAAGCTCTGGAAAAAGTCTACCTTCAAAGAATTAATCACTATTAAATACTTACGAAATACTGTTTTAAATTTAGTATAAGGTATACAAACTCGTTTTATTATACATTATATATTCGCGAGATATTATTGTACCAAGTTTTATGGAATACATTATCTGTACTTAAAGATATATTGTAAATAATATTAAATAATTTCATTATATACATTATCAAAATTTAAATACTTAAATTTATACATTTTATAAGAAAAGATATAAATTCAATTCAATTTATATGACTATTACAATAAATAAACTCTGAAAAATTAAAGAAATAATAAATAAATATTAATAAATAATAATAAATATTATTATGAAAATATTATATATACTGTGTAATTTATACTAATGAATATTAAATTTTAATTTAAAAATTTTAATATCTAATAAAAAATCAGAATTATTCTTGTAACTTCTAAATTAGATTACAAATATCGCTTATTCATCATTATTTTAAAAATTTTGTTTTTAAATCTAGAACCGCTTTCATTTTTTACAAAACGAAATTTTATTTTACTTTGTCAAATTGTATAAACAAACTTTTATTGAATATATTGTTTACTTGCTATTAACAGTCACTTATACATACGTGCGTGTGCGCACACACATACAGACAAATAAACAAAAAAAGCCACAAAGAAACAAAAACACATACATATATATGCACATTACAAGCTTTTATTTTAAGTATTAAATATGTATCGAGTGGTTCAAATTAGATAAATAGATAAATAAATAAATCAAAATAGATAAATACGTAATCCAAGATCGACATTACGGTGCAAGGTATTTCTACTGCACATTTATGAGTTTAAACAGTGAAAGCGGTATCGAATTGTAGATATCTATTCTTGTTACACTCGTTCATTGCCTTGTACGGTTGTTATCGTTTTGTTATAAGATGGTACACGTTTATTATGTATATTTTACTACATTTAACATTTACTTCGAACTATTATTTCTATCACTAATTGATTTATAAATTCTTCGTGTACTTGTTTAACCAGTGTAATCAATTGCGTTGATGACTTCTTTATTCTGGTCTTTTTACATTTGTACATATATGCATTGTAAATGAATGAATTGTAAGGAATTTGCTTATCATCGATTCAAAATGATAACCTGCAAAGCTTATATGTATACAAGAATAACTTTTATGTATAACTCCAATTTTTTATTACTTGGACAAAATGTCGAATGAAGTTAAATATAAATTTATGAATTCATTGTTTTACCACGATCCATTTTTTAAGTAAATTTTGTTGGATATTCATAATTCAAGTTAAAACAATATTATCCTATATTGAATTATTTATAATGAAAATTAAATATAGTATATTAATTTATAATAATATTATAAATATTTTTAATTTATTTAAAAGTATATAACTACTATACAAAACATTAAGCGGTTATTATGTTTTATATAAAACCAACAATAAATAATTTCGGTTGAAAATACATAGTTTCATTATATTTCTGATATTTTTATTACTTAAAACATGCTCCTAAAATCATATTAGTTAAAAGAAAACTATCCATCTAATCATGATAAATTATATTTTCATTATAAATTAAATTAAATTTTATGTAATGGAAAAATTAAATATTTAAATAATATCTTCTTTATTACATATAAATTCTTCTTTTTATAATGTATTATAATTCTTAATTCTTATTTTATATAATTCCGAATTTATAATTCTATTTATGTGTCTGATATGGTTTTCTTTGCTGAAATATTATTGAAATATTTTTATTAAATTTTTAGTGGTTATAGTCCTGTTATGCTAGAATATAAAAATTAAATTTATAACTTTTAGTTTTGTACATAAATATTTTTGAAAGTACAAAGCAAAGTTTTATTTGTTTTTACAACTCAATTTTAATATGCGATTAAACTTTAATTGTACAATGACATTGAATATAGAATCATTTTAAGATGCTGTCCAAATTCAAACTAGAAGATATTACACAATTAATACAAAGTTGGATAGAAATGAATTTAATAAAAAAAATTTCAACATAGTAAACATTATTTTATTTGAAATAAATAATATATAATACATACTTCTAAAGTATAAGTTGAGATCGACCAAGCAGATAAATTTTAACTGTAACGAATACTTACTCTAAAAACAAGTTGGCTATAATTTCATGAAAAGAACGACAGTCACTTATAATTACTGATTTTGCAGAGACGTTCGCGCGTCGCTAAATTTGCAGTCTCCTCATTTTCTTTTTTCATAATCCCACCGTTTGACAAAAATTCAGTTGCGGTAAGCGAAGTGCCTCCCTGGATCTGGAGTTGTACCTTTCTCATCAGCTACACGCTATAGAAAAAGAAAAATGGAGTTGCGTGTCCTGTTGCTCCAGTTTCTTACGCTGCTCGTATTATTCTTCTTTGAGACACAAGCCGCGCAATGCTATTTCGACAATCACTGCGAATATTTCTGACTAATAAAAATAAAACATTAATTTTTAAATATTGGTATGTAAATGAAATATTTTTCACTGTTATTACCTAACTAACTATAAGTGTTGGTTAATACTACAGAATATTATCCTTCGTCTGTAATACTAAATTAACTGTTTAAATATACTTTATTACATAAATAGTAAGTTTAAAATGCAATTATATTTGAAATCTTAATTACCTTTCTCCTTAAACTTGTTATTATTATTTATAACTCATTAACTAAAATAATATTTTAAAGTATTTAGTTCTATAAATTATTTTATAAAATCTTCATTAAAGTGACGTATAAGTAAATAGAATTATTTGAGGTAAAGTTTTAGTAAATTAAAATGAGATGCCACTAAAATAAAATTTAGACTGCAAAATTTGAATTTATTTAAATACTCTGTAAAAGTTTATTTTAGAACCGACATAAAGAAAATTCAAAGCTATTCAGTTTCAAGTTTATATCGATTATATTAATATTTATATAAATTTATATGGCACTTATTTTTTTTCCTATTTACGATAAATATAATAATATTTGCTAAAAATAAATAAATTGATTACATTGCATAGTATTCAGTCTTATATTTACTAAAGTAAAATTCTAAATCTTAATTGAGCAGACATTTGCATTGATAGTAGAAAATTATTTATGATATAATAAGCGTAAATTATGAGTAAAGAAATGAGAACGCATGAACGTCAGCTGTGAATTCTGAAGCAAACAACAATTAATTTCTAAAGTAAACAACAATCATTGAAATACAACTGTTTTAGTCTCAATTGAAATTCGAAACTAAGCAATTATGTCTAAGTATACGCTTATAAACGGTTCCAAGATCCCCAAAACTACTTGATGCACGTTTCTCTCTTTGCGCGTAAATCTTGACACTTGGTCAGCAATTTTCTTGTGCCCGCAAAATTGAATAGCTATTCGTTTTCATAGATGAAACTTGGGAACAAATTGAGAAGCAGTAGTTGCATACATAAAACGGTACCGAACAAGTTATAAAGAGAGCAAGAGTCGAAGTAGTGAAGAGATAGCTTTTCATTGCCCGTACAAATAGCATTGACTGTTTTGTTAAAAACCTGTATACATTGACTGTGTACGCGTGCTTTAATTGACTAGTAACTTGTGAAATCGAAATTCATACATTTTATTCAAATAGAAAATCTTATTAAGGATTCTACAATCAGATCCATGCAAGACTTTAACGAATATAAGTATTAATTGATTGTATGATATGGAAATGTATACGAAGAATTTGTTCGAATTTTATAACATCCTATTTTACTTCATTTATTAAATGTATATTTTTTTATTATTTTATACGCAAAATAAAATTTTTTCAGAAATATGCAAACAATTGAGTAATTATTAGAAAAATTTATATTTGTTTATTAAGTATTATTTTTTTATAAATTTTGTTTCTTGATTCCTTATAATTAAATTTAACTAAATACATGATAAATAATTAAATTTATATATTTCATAATTTTAATAATTAAAAACAAGCTTCAGAGAGTGATTAAGAATTATCAATATGATCATATATAAATATTCAAAGTAAATTTTTTTCGAATGTGTAGATTTACAAAAATTTTGAGAATTCCATAACATATTTTATTATTTTAAAAACGGATAAAAATATATTTGAACCATGTATTTAGTAATTTTTTATGACAATTCATTTCTTAAAGTAACAAAAATATATTCATTTATAATATACATGTACATATAAATTCATGATAAATACAGTTATTGTTTTGTGTGAAATTTAAAATCGTTGCACTTGTAAAAGTCATTAAATTGGTGATTCGTAGAAGCAATTCTAATGTTTTTAAGTTTCATTAGAGGCATACGTATAGAATTCACAATTGATCGTTAACAAAAACTTGTCTATTTTTTTTAGGGCCCTTCATTTATGGAACCGTCGAATTGGTTATGAAATGTTCTAAATAAGCTACAGTCTATGAAGTAGATTTAATTTTTTTAATTCTACTATAGGTTGCTGTTTATTGTTCATCATAGAGTTGAATTTGAAGTATAAAAAGTTTATATTTAAAGAATTTTTTAAATCTTTTTTTTCTACTCCATTTATAAACTATTCTTTCTTTTAAAATATTTTTAAGTCGATTTATTTAGTATAAGAAGATGTTAATTATAATAAAAAAAAACGTTTTCCTTAAATAATTTTAACGGCGTAATTTTTCCACAATAATAACTACAAATAAAAAGTTATAATTGAATTATGCTATATAAATTATATTTATATAAAATGCATATTTAAATATAGTTCACTACATTTAATTAAAATTCATATTAAAAATATGTTAAATAACAATGTTTGATTTAAGAATGAATTAACAATAATTATATTTCTTGTTGATTTCTAAAAATTTTGCTAATATTATGTCCCTCTGTATAATTTTATGAATTAAGTCACAATACACTTCATTAGAAGCTCTCTTAATCTTTTAAAAAGTAAAGTTTGACATAGCTAGACTATTTCTTATCAACACTGATTTTCAGGAATAATTAATAAATGACGCTCTCGCATTAATATTTGAAAATTTCTTATTCGATGTGATCAGTGCGGCAGCTTACATTAGAGCGCGTAAATCAAAAGTTCAATCCACTCTTCACGAACCGCCGCCAATTAAATTGGAAATCTATTTACGTTTATTCGTAATTGATCATTCGTTTGTACTCTCTCTCTCTTTCTGTTTTGCTTTTTCCTGGCGATAGGTAATACTTTGCTATGTCCTTTTTCCCTCGTTAGTTTTTTGTTTTATTTATGATGAATGAAAAAGAAAAAATTATTATCGATGAGTTTTATTGCTTAGTAATGAAAAGCGAATTAAATGTAGTAGTAATAACGATCGATAATTTTTGCCAATTATTTTCAGTAATTAAACGATTATAATATATGGAATTAATTAAATTAATTATTAATTTGATGAATTAATTTATTTATTAACTTTAATTATTAATATTAATTTTTGATAATTATTAAAATTTCAATTATATTTATTTATAAACATGAATCTAATTAAAAATATTATTTTTAAATTCATAGAAACTTATTTGTATCTATTACTATTTTCAAACGTACATTGTATTCTAATTAACTTTTAAATATTTTTCGATTAAATAAAGATATTTTGTGAGTATTACTACCGGTATTTTCATATTTACTTTTTGGTTTTAAAAAAATTTCCTACATATTTTTTTGTAAATTTTTTTATAAATTATTTAATATTCCATACTATATGCTATGTACTGAAAACTTTTTTTTTCAAGCGTTGATCAATTCTAATAATTAGGGTTTCTATTATCACAAATTTAATATTCAAACGCTTCTTGATTTATCTTTATTTCATAATTTAGTATGTATAGTATAACCCTAAAAAACGAGAAATTAAAACTTAATTAGTTTTATTCATTATTTTAACTGTTTGAATTTAATAATTATTTATTGTATTAAATTTATTTATCTAGTCTTTACTTGAAAAAAATTAGAATAGGAATTACACTTTTGATGAATTTAAACCAAAAGAATATATATTATCTCTTATTCAAAAATAATTTTTATCATTATACGTATTTTTAATCGAGAATTTGATGATTGATTTTTCTGTCTATTTATTCGATGCAAAAAGTATCTATTATCTAAGTATAGTTTATGTAATAAAGGTTTTTTCTTTTTCATGAGTTTAATATTTATTTGTAAAGTTACATAAGTTTTATTTTGATATTATTTTTTTTATTTTTCTTTATTTTCTATGCTAATAGTACTATTTAAGAATTATTTTAAGGAAAATAAATATTTATAAATGCTTACAGTTTTTCATGCCATTACAAATATATATTCGTATAATAATATTCGATAATTCGTGACTGTTAATATAATTGTTATTTATAAGAAGCTGTTTTTCTTATATTAATCTAATTTAATTAAATTTAAAAAAAAATCGATTTAGTTAAAATTTGCCTTTCGTCAATTATTTTCTTTTCAAAATAACGTCAAAAATATATATTTCCATATAATTTATAACTTCTTGAAAGATACTTTCTCTTAAAAGTCTGGGAATATTTCACACGGTTGTTTTATCTATTTTTATTTATCTATAAATTCTATAGAGTAGTTACTTCCAGAAGATACAAACAAGACATTATTTTAGTTTTGGAATATTTAAATAAATCAAAGGATCATACTTATGATGATTATCTAAATCACTTGAATTACGATTGTACGTTCTTCACGTACATATTCCGAGGATTGTTCATATTCATTTATATATATACAACTACCATTTATCTCCATAAGTCTAAACCCTATATGTACCCTTAATACTTTTCAAGCCAAGTTTCGAATTTTTATTATTTTTCATTTTAAATTTATTATTTTTGTCTTTTATTTTAAATTTAATATTTATATGCAATTATTTGTAGGATAAATATTATATCTATAAAAACCCCTTAATTTTTAAGCAATAAGCGATTTTTAAGCGAATTTAATTAAGATTTTGAAGAAAAATACACTAAATATATATCGTTTAGCAATGAATAAAATTTGTTAACAATTATAAACGAACTTTTATCAAAGATAATAATGATAACTTTTCCTTTAATTATATAAATAAAAATATTTTAAAATTCATCTATATTTGACTAATGATAAAATAAATTTTATTCGGATTTTATTTGTACTTACATTTGAAAGTAAACAAATATTAATGGTTAATTTATCGACAATTTTTATTTATCGTAGTATTTAAAAAGAGGAAATTAAAAATATATTATTTAAGTAACTTGTTATTTTATAAAACTTATAATAACACATTTATGTCTAGAATCAGAAACGGCTGGAAAAAAACAATCATATTTAAATAATGAAAACATGTGTCCGTGTACTTTATGTTGACTAGTAACAAATGTAATTCTTAATTTATTTTAAAATCCAAACGATATTTCTCCTTGTTAGTTCCATAATTTATTCTTGACTAAACACTGAATTCAGCTTTTGTATAATATAAAGCTTTAGTAAGGAATCGAACAAAAAACAAGGCTATGATATTTAATGGCGAGTACCTCGCACAAGTTACAATCCATTCTCAAATTCCTCTCATAAACGCAAAAATGATCGAACTTTTCACAACTCTCACAGGCTCATTATTCATCATTAAGATGAGCCCTATTAATTATCCCGGGCGCGTTCGCAATAAAAAATCCATTTTTAAAAAAGAAGACAATAATCGCGTGCATCGAAAAGATTATTGGGAGGACCTGTAGAACGGTTGACGGTAAGTCGACAGAACGGACGCTTGATATGGTTTGGCGATGCACGTACGGTCGGCTTCGTCACCGTAAATAGAACTGTCGCAGCACCAAGAGAAAATGTGGGTTTCCGATCGACGTTGCTCTCCTTCTCTTTTTGCGCAAGAACGTCTTGATTGTCGATCGGCCAAAGGCGAAGCGAGGCGCCTAAGGAGACTCATGTGATATTACGCGTGGGTCGTGTGCGTGTGTGTATTCATGTATGCATGCGGATCGCTCTATCGACACTAGGTAATAACGAATGGGGTGGGGGCTCGAGTCCTCTCGTACGTGTGATGACATTCGCTCGCGGAGGCCGAGGAATTCCCTTGGAATATGCTGAATTAGATTTTTCGATAATTCGAGAGGTCGCCTCATTTTGGCCAGTTTCTTCTTTTTTCTATTTTTTATCAAAATATATATAGATCGATAGAGATGGATGTTCTTCAACAAAATATTATAAACATATTTTTTGATCGTGTAAACTTAAGAAAATTCGCTAGAAGAATGTTTTCTGAGCGAATTTTTTAAAAAGATCGATTGAAAAGGTTGTTTTAATGAGCGCACGAATTTTCAAGTGGTGAATATCACAAAGGTTTGTTAAGTCAATATATTTTACCGAATACACTTCTTAGAAAAAACTACAAACAAATGAGCTTAAAACTTTAATTTAAAAGTATGAAACAAATTTAATACGATTTATATAATCAAGTTTTTATGATTTATTTTAATGTACTTGTAATAAAAATACGAGAACTGATCATTATTTTTTTCTTTGTACTCGTTTAAAGTAATGTGTTTCTACCTACTTTTTTTGTTAGACTTAAATTATTGATTATCGAATTATTTCTTTGTTCGAGGAGTAATTTATTGATGATGTGTATTCAACGATAGAAATATGTTGTGCACCGAAGCTTTTCATAATTCGTCTATATTTTAATTAATTTGAAAAAGAATCGGACAATATTTTATATTGAAAAATACTCTTTCTTCACCTTGATTTTCTGCATCTTACTTCATTTAAAGCATTCTACATATGAAAACAAAGCAATGTTTGGAACTACTTACTCAAAATGAAAGCTTCGAGTCAAAAAAATAAAATATTACATGAAATTCCTTATCTCGACCCAATCAATTAAAATATATTAAACGCCTTTCTGACGTTAATCTATATTTATATTTGTATACAGTTTTTAGATTCTAAAAATATATTAATTTTATTAATTATGTATAATTTTTTTATTATAAAATCAGTTATTTTTTACATAATAATAGTTAATGTAGTTTTTATTCATAGCATAAACATTAATTTTATTTATTAAAATTCTTTCTTTATATAAAAAAATTTTGAACTTATTAAGTAATATATTTTAGTAATTAAGAAAACCATAAATAGAAACGTAGTAATATTTATAAACGTTATTGCATAATTAGAACAAAAATAGAAATATTTTAAATCTCGCATAATTAATTTAAATGCCTCTAAAACTTTAATTTTTATTCTTAAATTTTTTAGCATTTTTAAAAGCGATCCGCATTAAGATATTATTTTGTCTTATGAATATATAAAGATTAAAAAAACAAGTTTCCTCATTTAAAAATCATCCATCTTTTATGTCAAAATTTATAAGCTTAGAAACTGTACTTATATATTTATAGTTAGTACATAAGCTCATTTATATGATTAAATAATTTGTATAAATATTTTTTCAATTTTCGATTTATTTTGTATTTATATCAATTACTCTCCTAGTCTTTTATAATTTAATGTTAACAATTATTTTTTTAAATATGTTATTTTTGTATATGCATTATTTATGTATGTATTATTAAATCCTAAGATGGTTATTAAAATATAAATTTTAGGATAAGATATAAAACAAACAAAAACTTATTTCAAACTTTTAACTACTTTTTTATAATTATGATATTTTCATACAACTTATATAAGTTATTATTCTAAAGAAAATGATCAAAATCCAAGCTAATAGTCGAGGAAAACAATGAAATATTTACGAATATTTATTTTTAAATGTCAAAAATGAGATAAACTATTAGTTATAGAAAAAAATTAGCGAGTTTTAAAAAAATAATATAAATTTGATTTTGGTATTTTCGGGAATGAATTGCATCAGTAATTTTGGCTATTATCTACTTGTAATACACGTTTGAAATATTTCGAATATAATAAATGTTGAGGCTTTCTACTGTCCTACCGATATAATAATTTACATCAATAGTTAATTTTTTTGTGTGCATTGTAATGCGATATTGAAAATTTTACGGAGTAATAATTTAGATTATGCCGAAGGCAATATCATAAGCCCACGCTTTGCAGTAATAAATATTATAATAGCCTTTTTCACTACTTTCTAATGGGTTAGTTTTGTTTAAATTTAATATATTTTAATATTTTTATTATACTTTAGAAATTCATTAAATTTTTGATAGCTGATATTTTTATCTTATACGTATGGGTAGGTTTTAATATGTTTTATTTAACAATAACGCTTATATTTAATTGACTCCCTTACTCAATAGTTTTAATAATATTTTTTTCGTTTGAAATATTATTTTAAATAGTAGATAATTCGAAAATAATTCTCATTTTATAATCTACACGAAAATGTTAAAGGAATTATTTTTCAAATAATTCCAATAATTTTAGGATGATAATAATATACAATATTTTTTTTTTGTAAACAATAAATATATAATTAATATTTCTGAATATAAGAAAGACAAACATGAATTTAAGATGTGATGATAATTTATAAATTTCGTTAAATTATACTTATAAGTGAAAAATCTTCAATTATTTTAATAAAATTAAATAAATAATAGAAAAAAACTGAGCGTTAATGATAAAGTAAAATATAATTATTTAGTCGGTTATTATTAACCCGAATAAAATTATTGAAATTAATAGGATTATATATTATTATTATTATAAATTATGTTTTCTGAATAGATTATACTAAAAATAACTAATAAAATTTACAGATCATTGTGAAAAATATTGAATTAAATAATTTTATAAAATATATTCGGTATTCTTTATTATTGAAACAGTGATTGATCTAAATTGAATAAATAGAAAAACATTGTATTTATAAATAAATCTAATCAAAATCTTGTTTTTGCGGTATTTAGGATTTGTGGGCAAGTTTGTAATTTCAGAGTCAGCTTCAATTTTCTAAGTGTTTTTTCTAAGACAGAGTTTGTGAACTTTACGATCTCCGTGATCTTAAGCCACCGAACTTTGCACTTTCGAATGCTACACTACAGCTTTGACGGCGGTCAAACGCAGCTTCAGACATTTGTCTGTTTATACACCCGCAATCTCGTCTTTCCTTAACAAACTATTCTTGCTTCTTGCTTTTTCTTATCTAACTTTGCTTATTTTATCTATTTGTTTTCATTATCTGTCTATAATTACTGTCACAATTTTTTTTTATATTAAGTCAATATTATGTTTATGGAGTAATTATGTAGTCCAATCAAATAATAATAACTTAATAAATATATGTAATTCAACTTTCTAAATAAAAGCATCATTAATGATACAGAATATTTATTAACAACAAAATTTATAAATGTTTTAAAATAATATAGAAAAATTTTTATTTATAAAACTAGTTTATATATATTTAATGTAAACTTTGTTTAATTATTTTATGTATTTTATACTTTCTTTTCTTAAATGTAAGACAAACGTGAAACTTTTCAATCTCTTCGATCTCACAACTTTAGATTTGAGTTAAATAAAAGCTGCTGAATGGTTACACAATCTATTATTGAAGAAAAATTGCATTTAGCTACTATAATTTTCAGTAGGAGAAAAAAAATTATATAAACAACTAAAAACTATATATGTTTAAAATGAAATTCCTATTTGCATATATAAATTATAAATTTAATTTTATTTAAAGAGTATTATATATTTAATTTAATAGCATTATGAATTAGTTCAAATAAAAATTAGTACAAATAAAATAAAATAAATGAAGCTTACAATAATCAGTCAACTTATAGTAACTATTATATTAATCTAGTGTTTGTATAACATAATTTACATAAATATATACCATGACATAATTATGTATAAGATTTATTTAGTGTGTTATTTTTTATTGGAACTTAAAATAACAATATAAAGAAAATAAAAATATTCTATAAACGAAGTTTTTTTGTTTGCTAAGAAAAATTATATTTGTTATAATCGATGTAGGAATTAGAAAAAACATAGAATTTTAGTTTATATTAAAATGGAAAATTTTATCTTATTTTTTCTTACTTATTATAATTGTTTAATCAAAGTGTTGATTTTATATATAAAATAAACAAAAAGTTTTTGGATTGTATAAAAGTATATACAA
The DNA here is from genome assembly GCA_018907195.1 of Dolichoris vasculosae. Classification (NCBI taxonomy): domain Eukaryota; kingdom Metazoa; phylum Arthropoda; class Insecta; order Hymenoptera; family Agaonidae; genus Dolichoris; species Dolichoris vasculosae. The sequence continues at coordinate 7,085,080 of JACCHY010000010.1, read as the reverse complement.
AATTAAAAATAGAATAGTAATTAGAAAAAAAATAAAAAAATACTTTGTATCAATTTTATTAAATAAATTCTGATTTAATAACGAAATTTTATATTTAATATTAACATATATAATTAATTAATAAGTATATTTTGAAAGGAGCCTACTTTTTCAATACTATTAAAAAATACGACTATTTAACGCTTTTCATTTATTTATTGTATACACGAATTATATATTTTTTTCAGAAATATCCATCAATGTAATAGAATTCCAGGAAAAAATCATCATTATCTGTAAGAGTCTTTTTAAAAAAATCATTCATAATATATGTATATGTATAACGAAAGCGTAAGAAAAATAAAAAAATAAAGAACGACTTTGTAGTGAAAATTGGACTAATGCAAGGATCGTAATTTTTTTGAAAATAAAAAGAAACAGAAATGGCTAAATGTTGAATTTCGTGTAATTATCAGTACTTATTTTCAATCATTCTTATACCATTATAAAAGATATTTGGATGAGTAATCATAAGTCCAAAAGAAAAATTCATCATTAATTTTATAGGAACAGAACATTGCTGGATTCTAATTGATTATTCATCATCATCGATTATCATAGAATTAAAACATAAGCAAAGTAGCCTAATAAAATTAATTCAGTATTAATAATAGTATAATATAATAATAGCTTGATGAAACATTTTTTTTCAAGAAATCTCGCAATGTAGAATTGTAAAATAATTTTTTTTATAAAAATACTAATATAAAATATTCTATTTATCAGTACATTTTTTTTTATTTCAAAGATATATATTCATTACTATTTGAATTAGTACATAATTAAAAGGTACGATAACAATGATAATCAAATTATAATTATCTTTTTATCGAACGTAAGAAAAATTTTAGTAAAACAGAAAAACCATTAGATCTAATAAGTACATTAAAATATAGGAAGAAGTACACGTCAAGAATAATGCATCTTATATCGCCAAAAGGTTAACAAGCGTAAGCACTAGTTGATGTTACCGATAACATTATACAAAAGTGTACGAGCATTTATGTCGATGATCGATTGCGAATAGCGGCTAAATTAAACACACATAATTACACTTAAAACATGCCACCCAGAAAATTCAAACGCGATCGCAAGGCTGTCTAGTCGAATTTCTCGTGATGAATCAAATCTCGATCCCGAGGTCGGATCAATTATTTATCAATGGGCGCGCATTAGTACGTATGCGCCTTCTTCGACACCCTCCGGGAGATACTTATCTCTTTGTCTTTTTCTGTCTGCTTCCTTTTATTTTCCACCTTCCTTTCTTCTATTTCTTCTTTATCGCTTTGCTTTTGTTTTGTGATCTATCCCTCTGTCGATCGTAACTTTTGTTTCTTTCTAACCATATGACAAAACGACGATAGAAAGAATTTCAAAATCAAGAATGAAAATCTATTATTGAATAGAATTTTTTATAATTTTTATCAATCTATTCAATTCAAGATGATTAATCGTCAAACTTGGATATGTTGTTATTATAGAAATTTAACTTTACTATCGATGTATTTATTAGCAATAAAGATATCAGATTTCGTGTTTTGTGAAATATGATTTAAGATGAAAGTAGTTGTGAATAGCATATTAAATATTTTATACCTATAATACATATTTTTAATGTATTTTAATAATAATAATAATTTTTTAACTTTAAAAATTTTAAACATGCAGAATTATTATACTAATTTTTTTTGATGTGGCTAATGAGAAATTTTTTTTATTTTATTATTTATTGTTTAAATAATAAATGTTTTGATATGTTATTTTTTCGAAAGATATGTTTGAAAATTAAAATTTTTTAAAAAAAAGATTTTCAAGAAGAAGATTTGGAACTTGATCTTTTATAGAATAAAAATATATTTTAGTGAATCGTAACATTCTATTTTTAGGATCAAATAATTTTATCTGTAATAAATCTTAATTTTCATTCTAAAAAGCTAACGAATATTTTTAATTTTTTAAAAATGACATAAATATTAGTAAAATTAAATACTAAATAATAAAACCATAAGAATAAAAGGAGAAAAGTATACTTCGGTCGAACGGTAGACAAAGAATAAAATATTAAAGAACGAAGAAAATTTTCATGAAAGAAAAACACAGACGAAGAAGAAGAAGAAGAAGAAGAAATAAACAAACGCAGAAAAAGAGAAAGCGTTCATTACTAGTTATGCGCGTAACGAATGGAAAGGCGTTAAAATTCACACTAATTCATCGGGTCTTTGTACTAGCTTTTGCTTTGCTGCTGCTGCAGTTGAATGGAAGAAATCCACCAAGTTATGTGCAATTCACACGGTACGGTGCGTGTAAACGAAACGAATAAAGTGCGCGATTTATCCTTCTACTTTTCGCTTTATTCTACGCGCAGAGTGAAGAAGGAAAGAGTGAAAGGAAAGAGCAAATTGAGAGAGAGAAAAAATAAAAATAGAAATAAAATACTATTAATGTTGACAATTGTTATTATTTCATGTCTTATAAATATATTAAACGATGGTTTGTATTGCTTGACATATTGTATAATTTTTTTACAAATGTTTTGTTTTCAAGATTTAAATTAGATAATAATCTTATGATGTACTTTAGTTTATTGTAATCGAGTTTTTGTTATTTAATATACTTATATTTTAATATGTTAAATATTTTTTTATAATTTCTTATTTCTTCTTTAATTTTGCGGTTTTTTGTTTCAGGTAAGTGTAATCCTCTATTCAACGTTCGTGTTTACTAATCTTGGCATTGAAAAGGTACTTTCTGAAATTTGTATTTCTTTATAATTAAATTCATAATCATACTCATTTAGATAAATAGACTTTTTCATTTATTTTATTTATAATATTATTTATTTCAAAAAAGTTATTAGAACTAATAACATTGATTGAATTTATTTATTGAATTTTAATTTATACTAAATATCGTACAAAATTCTGGTCTTTCAAGATATGCAATTAATTTTATATTCCAAACAGAAATTCCAGCAAGAAGCATAATTAACAAAATGAAATACTTCACCGAAGTAAAGTACGTCAAAAAAATTGGATCTAAATATCGATGCTGTTGCCCAAGATTTCTGCATTTCACAAATTGATTTAACCAATGCAGAATGGAACAACGAGATATTGCGTTGTTCGTACGTGACATTTCTTTCGTAAGAATTTCCAAATGAATAGGCTCCATCGTGTTCAATCGAATCTTGTACAGGAAAGAAAAATTTTTTTTGGTCGAACCTAAGACTATTTGCTTCTCACCCTTCCACTGTTCGTTCTTGCGTGGAACAACTATTACAATAATACACTATACGTCATAAATAAATTTATAACCATGGAGCCTCTGGCTTCTCTTTCTCCCTGCCTGTATGTGTGTGTGTCTCTCTCTCTCTCTCTCTCTCTCTCTCTCTCGCTCTCTCTGTGCCTATATTCCTCTTTATGTTTTTCATATACACTCGCTTTCGAATAATGTATAGTACACACATGGTACAACATCACTGCAGATAAATTCAACTGTCTCTCTCTCTTGCTTTCTCGATTCTTACTTGTTTTCTTGTTTCTCAAGGCGCTGCAAGCTGTAGTGGTAGCGTCGGTGGCTATGCATGACTTGGAGAATGCAGAGACCGGTAACGGTGAATTGACAAAAAATGACCCATACTCCAACTGAATTGTGCTCAGTGATTATGTGGCTCGTCCGCCTCGTGTAATTACGCGAAGGCGAGTTATTGTATTTACCGATATGTGATAATTGCAGGTTACGGTCATATTTAGTTTGGTCTAAATCTTAACTCGGTCGAATGAAAGACCTTCGATGCTTTTCCCGCTTTTTCTATCTTCTTGTTGTTATTGCGAAGATATTTTTATTTTTACGCATAATGGAAATTTACTAGTATGCTGCATTTTTTTGCGGTTTTCAGTTATAAGTGCTATTGATTCTTTATGTTTATATTTCATGAAGTGTAAATGATATTTTTTCGATTTTTTCGTTGAAAATAGAGATGTGAAAAAATGCGTAAGCTGGAATGAGATTATCGTATATGATTCAGGTCGATTTTTTCATGAATTTAACTTTGCTTATAAGAATTTTCAAAGTAGACGAAATAAACGAGAATACATTCACAGAACAGTACATTTGAACTTATATTGATATCATGCTTGATAGAATGTATATATTATTTATGTTTCGTTACTTTAGAACCATTTACCAATAAATATTTCTCGTATTAGCTTCTTAATTATTAGTTTTTAAGTCAATTCCTCATTTATTATATGCTATTTGAACACCTAAACTCAATATTATCGTATAAAAATATATTTAAATAAATCTTGGTTTCAATTACATTTAACTTATTATGTTATGAATATATTTAAAAGTAAAAATAAAATCTTATTGCAATACATAGTGTTTATTTTAATAATTATGATTTATTTTTTATTTGGAAACGGTAAAAATAACAAAAAATGCCTATTACTAATATTTCATACGTAATTTATATAAATACTATTTATAATTAAATGTATTATATTATATTTTAAAAATTATTTCTAAAATTGTAAATAATTATGAAAATTTCAGCGTTTCTAAATCTATTATTTACAAACATATTTTATAGATAAACATACAATTATAATCAATAACTATTATACTCAACGCTTTCACAATGGTTAAAGGTTTTTAACAAACATTTACAAAATATTCAATATTTTTTATTTGAAGTTATTTGAAATAAATATTACATGCTTATAATGATACTAAATCATTTAAGAATAATTAATTATAGTACTAGAGAAATGTGTCTTAGAAAGTTAACAGTTCGTATCGACATAACCTTTAAAAATACAATTATATATTGTTATTAATGAAAAAAATAATAGCTTAGCACTTAAATTTTTTTAATTCGATGATATGTATATTAAGAGAAAAAATCATAAATACTTCAAAGATCTGCGCTACTGTAATAATTGGCAAATTTTTCAAAATGGTGATATATACATACACATGCATTTATGTAGGTTGTATACACATTTTTTAAAAAACAATTTCATATTAACTTATAATTGAATTAACCGTATTAGATACGAATATATAAAATAATATATAAATTAAACACTAAAGAATGATAATTGTAAACTAATTACGAAATATTTGTTTGTAATGGAACATTGTTAAATGTATAATTATTAATCTTTTATGATTTCGAATGGTATATGTAAAATTTCTATGGACATATTGATTAGATGATTAATTATTCTAAATAAAACTTAAAAAAGATCTATTATAATAACACGTTTAAAAAATAAAACCTTGCGAGGTTGTTATTTTCCAATTTGATATTCGGTTTGAGCTTCTCGGTTGAGATCTGCGTATCGTCAATATCGAGTAGTTGTCTGGTTGGAGCCATGACATTCACCTCGACCAAATAACCGTAGATAAAGGCTTCCAAAGTTAGCTCGCAGCACTTTTTGGAATACTTCAAATTGAAGATCTAAATCACGCTTGCTTCGACCATATCCTTTTAAAAGTGTATCCTTGTTAATCCTTAATATCGAACTTGCCGATTTACCGTATACATGCGGTGTATTCGGACTGTGAAGGGAAGAAAATTCACGTTTCGATTAAGTATCTTAAGCATTGAAGTTAAATTTTATTATCCATAATACTATCACCACTAAAATTTAGCTTTACTCTATTAAAATATCAATATCAGAAAAATTTACCTATAGACTGAGAAAATTGGGCCTAACAAATTTTATAAATGGAAAATCTAGTCGTTTCTATCGTTTTTTCATATCATTATTATTGTGCTTATAACTCAAATATTGAAGACATACGTGTAAAGCAACTATTAAATACTACCTTAACTTATTTATTTAAGTACATTCATTGAATCTGCATTTAGATACAATTCAATTATTATTTAAAAATTTATTTTTGTACTTTTATTTTTATATTAAAGTAACATAAAGCAATACTAAAAAAATATGGAAAATACTATATATTTATATTTTTATCTTTTTAAATACAAAATTTTAGTTTTATTTTACACTTTCTTTTTGTTTTAAATTTAATTAGATGAAGTATTGTTAGTTCATTGATTTTGTGACGATTTGAATTTATTGATATAAAAAGAATTTTATTTATTATATTTACAATCATAAAGTTCTAATAATAGACTACTAATTTAACTATTAAGTGTAGTAATGTTTATAATTTTAAGTCCGTCCATTTTTTTATTATAATCGCTTTTTTAAAATATGCAGCTATTGTATTACTGGAATGATTACTTCAAGAAAGAAAAATTTTACTTATTTAGTTATTTCAGTTATAAACACATAGTACTAAATAAATATTTTTTTATAATTTATTTAAAAATCACTTTTATATTTTAATGTTTAGGAAAATTTTTTTTTATTTATTAATAAACGTATCTAATTTAAAATTAAATATGAAATCAAGAATATCATGATTAAAAACGTTTAAAATAATTTAAATAATACTTTATGCTTTTATAATTGTAGTTCTCACATATTCGTAACTTTAATTAAAAAAAACATATTATTAAACGTGAAAGTAATTATACTTCGATAAATATATTTATGAATTATCTTTGAATAGTCATCATAAATATCAAGTAAGTTAACATAATAATATGAGTTTATTCATAAAATTTTAAACTTCCTAAATAAAAGAAGTTAATCACACAGAAAAGTAAAAGTTTTATCAAATTATTACAAAAATATGGTTTTGGTCAATAAAAAAATATTATTATATATAAATAAATCACATGCAACTAATTTTATTTGAAATTACATACTTTTTCACGTAGTATTTAAAATTATAATATTTAGAAAGCATATCTAAAATATCTTATAGGTATGATATTATTATATTAAACAACTTATATTATTTTTGAAATTTTTTTAAAAAGGTTTGTGTAAAAACATTGTTTGATTTAATAATCAATACCTTTTACTAATAAATACTACTAGGTACTTTGAAAATAGTTTTCAAAGTTTTAGGGTAATTTAAAAAAAAATTGTCACACTTTTAGTATTAAAACATTTTAAAATAATATTTTTTTAAATTTATTAAAACAATTAAAATTAAATGATTGTAAAAAATATTTTTTTTACAAATATCTTATAAATTTTACACACTAAGATAATGTAATTTTTTAATTTAATTACAACATTTAAGTATTTTAAAATAATTTAATTATCAAAATTGTAAATTAAAGTAGTTATTAATATTTAAATTAATAAATACATAATTAAATATCTTATATATTCTGTCACTGGCATCTATATTCAGAAACAAATCTTTCTGATCAATACAACTAGTTACAAAGTGTTATAAAATGTTTCAAAACATATAATCAAAAAAATTAAATCTACTTAAGTGTTTTGTAATAAAAATTTTCACTGTATGGATTATTATTTTATTATTATATAATCATTATTATGCTTAAATTCCTTAATAAACTTATTATTTATTTAAAAACTAAATTTTAGAATTTTTATTATTTTTATTGTAAGTAATTTTAGTTATCACGATATCTTTTGTTATTAATAAAAAAGTGATGGAAAATGTAAGTTTTTAGGGTAGGGATAATATTTTTGCATTTAAGTATTAGCTAAATTATCAGACTACCATTTCGTTTATATAGAGGGATTCAAACCCAATTCAAGAAGTGAATACATTATGTCGATGCATACAAAAGTAATTTCTTTTAATGGATAAAAAACTCAGCTGATAGATATATAATTAATTATAGATTAATTATTTAAATTTATAATATTATAAAAGAAAAATATAATATATTGAAATATAAGTTATTGGGTCCAAAAACTTTTATGAAAATGTATTTGCATGACGTATAAATTAAAAAATATAATTCGTTTAATGTTAGATTTCAAAAATTACATAGAAATCAACATCATATAATTTTTATTTTATTGACATTACTATGAAAAATTAAGGAAAAAAAGGAAAACAATTTTTTTTAATTAAAATAATATATAAAACAAATGGTAAATATTTTAAGAAAAGTGCGTGTACCAATTTAATGAACTTTGTCAAGAAAGTAAAAATTAAAACATTTTAATGACATAATACAATACTTTATAAGAAAATAATTTTATCTACGTAAATAAAATATAAATCCAACTACTCCAACTAACAAAATTAATTTAATTGAAAATTTAATATTTTAATATTTAGAAATTGATGTATTTAAGACATTTGTGATCAATTAAATACATAGCTCTTGAATTAATTATATCATAAAATACGTAAATTAACTTATTTATATCGAACAGTTTATATAAAATATTTATGCATGCTTATTAGAAATATAGTAGTCAATAAGTGAAGAACGTGTATTAAAGAAATAAAACGAATAAATCAGATTAAGCGCGGTAAATATTTATAATATTCATATCATACAATTTTATTTAAGATTTTACAATATTTTAATTCTATTCACACATTGCATATCGAATAATATGTACAATAAAATAATAAAATTGATTATTACTTTTATAAAAAATCTATTTGATTAAATCGATGGAATAATACACTTATATCTTCACATTTGAAGGCATTAGTATCCGAAATGTATTAATAATTTCATCACATATTTTCAAACGTATGTTTTGTGAATTTTCGCAAACTGCTATGTGGAAAAGTTAATAATAAATTATTTAATTTCTTTGAAAATATAATCAATTTATATTTTAAGTATAAAGTATTGAAAACTCATTCAGAATTAAGAAATAAGTTAATTTAATTATGCTCAATATAGAGAACGAGTATTTAGCAAAGGTACATAACAATATGGAATTTTTCTTAGTTTAGATTCATAAGATTTCACGTTAAATGAAAGGACCCTATATTACCGTGGGAATGTAGTCGAACAGTGCTTTACTTTCTAGAATATGTAATAACATACATATAATGCAGAGTATTATTTTTAATAATAGCGCAAATGCCGAAAACACGCGTAGTTAAGTTTCATCTTTAGAAAAGTAAGCGGGGAAAGGATCTCGTTTAAAGTTGAGCCGATTTCCAATCGAGCACGCAGAAACGCCTTTCGTTATTAACAACACGCGCAGCATCGGTATCGATGTGAGTGATAAAGCGCTAACTCCAACGACTACTGCAACTTTGACTTCGATGACGACGACGATGACAACGACGACGACGATGATGATGATGACGACGACGTCAACGAAGAGGCTTTACAAAGCGATTACGGCAAAATTGTGCGGATTTTCGCATACTAGGCTTACTGTAAATTGCGTCAAGTACCACAACAGCTAAGCGACTACGACCGCAAATTGTAGGGCGAATGTAATATCGTGATCCTGATTTACCGTTGTAATTCCACTTGCTATTGCTAAGCGCCAATGGCCTTTACAGCCGTACGAGAGTTTATTGCGACGATTGCCAAGGACGTTCTTGTTCGAGTACACCTTCTCTTTTACCAACTGAGTTCGATTACCCCCGATACTTCCGTTCTTTTTTCCATTGAACTCTTTTTGAGATGCTCTTCGACATTCCGTAATGTATATTTTCCAAGTGTTTACTAGAGAAGGCGTCACTTTTTACAGAATGAATGTATTTCTGATTTTATTACTAATCTTTCGATTAATGAGAATTAATCGTACAAGAAATTAAGTAAAATTATAGAAAAATAAAATCTTAATTACTTAATAATACTTTAGTGATATATGGTACATGGTTTATGATATAATGTAAAATGATACAAACAAGTATCATAGAATTAGAATAATTCCTGCTTTTCTTAATTTAAAGCTTCTTATATAATTCTGTTGAAACATGAAATTTATCTAATATAAAATGTGCATTTTAAATTATTGTTATTTGCCAAGATGGAGATAATTATTTAGTTAGATAAATACGTGTATGTCATCACACATGAAAGTATATACATCCACTGTCATGGGTTGAATTTTTTTCAACCAAACCAATTAATTGTAGACTTTTTTAATGTCTTATTTCCATACTTTTTCACGGTTTACTAATAGCACGTTGAGAGATAATTAATATGATATGTAAGATTCCATGTGGTTCATATTCAATTTGTGTCTATACATTTTATCGATGTTCAACTTGGAACAGCTTTGTCTACCATTATATTGATTTTTCTTACTGTAAGTTTTCAAAAATTTTTGAATATATCACATATCTTTTACTTATATCAAAATTTAAATTTGTAGTAAGTACAAATTTTTGTATTTTATAATTTTCTTTTAACTCTCACTCAAACGTACGCATATGAACATACACACGAATACGCATACACGACGCATACAGACACAAGGTTGATTAATATTTTAATTTGCCTATTAAATTCCGGATGTATAGTTTTATAACATTAATGAATTTTCTTTTATATTATTTTATTTAAAAAACTTGTTTCCCATGAAACAGCATTTTGTAAAATAAAATAAATTTGGTATATATTACAAAAAAAGGTTGGTTCTAATTTCACTAGTATTTTTTTGATAATAATATTAGCTTTATTTAGTTTGTTTGAAATTATTTACGTGATCTATTTCGTTAGTTAAATAAATAATTTGTATATTATATAATCGTATAGTACGTTTATAATATTATTAACAAACTGTTTGGTCTAAATTAGATTTCTTATCGGTTAAGAAATCTAGATATTTTAAATTATATCGGTTAAACAATTCATTCGCATTATTGATTTACAAAATCATTTATTTTATGCTATAAGAATCTTTGTGATTTTATATCAATATAAGGTAAAGTATTTAAGTTAATATCTGGCAGATAATTATATTTTTTAATGTATAGCTCTATCTAAATAAATAAAAGTTATATTGAAAATCGGTATGTATAATCTAACCTTATTACATTCGATATCGTATCTCAAAGAAAATTATTAGAAATGCTTATGTCATAAATAAAATATGAATAACTAAATTCAAATTTGAAAAACACTGTTGCAATTAAAAAGTGAAAATCATGAGAACTGTTATGAAATTCCGAAAGATTAATCTTTGTATTGCTACAGTATTCCATAATTTTAAGAGATTCAGTATCAATTCGTGACAGTGTAAAATATTACTATATAATTTAACTACAATTGGCTCTCAATGCATGTCTGGAAATGTGGAAAATTGCACGAGGTCGTATATCACGCGGAGAGAAAAAGCGTTGCTGCGCAATCCTAATTATGATTGGAAACGATATAAAATTCTGTATTTTTTCGATCGCTAAGGGCATCAAGCAGCGACGCAATTTGAAGTTTTATTAAAATCGCTCGCACCTCCTGTGTCAGCTGGGATCATGAGTCCGGGCGTCGTTCGTTACGTCGTTGTATCTCCGACGTCCCGTTAAACAGCTCAAGTTCCCCGCATTCCCCTTCCCGTCATTGGAACAACAACGAACGCGTTCTCGTGTACGTGTACGTTACTTTCTATTGGCTGCGGGTGCGCCTACGCGACCTTCCGCGAAATCGTAGGGAATCATCGCGGCTTGAAATTCGAAGGAGGAAAAATCAGCGGTTGAAAGGTGTCGGGGGAGCGGGAAAAGGGTCGCGAGGCACGAGCCTCCGCTCGCTCGTAAGGCTTCTTCTATCAGCTCCCTGCCATCTTTTCAATTAAAAGGCAGCGCGCGGCACGAAACTAGTTTGCCGATGCGCGTACGTTCGCCGACATGCCATTATTGTGCGGATTCCTAGGGGATTCCCCTGTGGTGCCGCTAAATGTACGCAGTTCAAATTACAAATGAAATGAAAGAAACTTCTTGCTCCGCTTGAGTAATACTTACCAATCTACTCTTCTTGTCTTTTTTTTTGTGGTTCCGATAAAAAGCTTTCCTCCAAATCGATGGCTCTTCATTTTCGAATTTTGGAAACTTTACCTATAACCACCGCATTTTTCATCTTTCTCTCTACTGTTCTAGCAATAATAATTGAATAAAATTTAATGCAGTTCAAGGGTCTGAGGTAGTGTATAAGTTGATGCACGACTTACTAGAGATATTTATTCACATCTATTTTCAATTCAATATTTGAATAAAATCCTATAATTAAATTATCAAATAATGATAATACAATGATTAAAATTAAAATTTATGATTTTGCGTAAATTGCAAAACCAATTTCTATCTTATTTGAAAGAAAAATCTATTTCTTTTATATTATTGAAAAAATAATAAGTTGTAAATAATTGATCCACACAAACTTTAAAATTATTTAAAATATGAAACAGTAGTCTTTAACCAATATATTATCTATATAAATTATCAAAATTTAATTATCAAAATTTTAATTACACATTTTTACTTTATTTGGTTAATTGATTGATCAAAATTATTTATTAAATTATCTAATTGTTTCAGTATATTATATTTAATATACAAATGTATAATAATCATTTATTATTAATTAAAACTTATAAGTTCATTAAAAATTGACTGAATAGCGAATCGTAAGATTATAAGTTTGATGTTTTTGTCTCAAATTAACATTCTGTTTATTTATTTGTATGAATAATGTATTGAAAATTGCAATAAATTATTAGAGTTTATTTGAGTTAATATTATAACCGTAATGTACAATAATATATAATTCAGAATTCTTTTTACAACATAATCTAAAAATATTACAGTATAATTATGTCCTTGCATATAATTTTCTATAGTTGAAAAATCTATGTATTAATTTTTGAAGATTCATCCAAATAGATTATTCAATCGTTCAAGTTTCTAATTTGACTTAAATAAATTTATAATCTTTAATGTCTTAAAAAATTTTTTCGAAAAAAAATTGAAAAAAGTATGATACAATAATTATAATATCGTTAAAAAGTTATTTTTGTTTTCTTATATTTAATTTTCAAAGATTAAATTATTGTGTATTTCGAAGAAATTTATTAAAAATAAAATGAAATCAACGAAGGTGAATACAATCGGAGTATTTGTGTAACATACATAAAAGTACCTTAGAGCTAAATTATAAATATATTTCAATCAAAAGTGCTCTTTCAAATTATCATATAAAGTTCAAATACCTCTTCTTTTAACACCAAAAATAAAAAACGCTCTAATCGTAAAATAAGTATAACACGCAAAACCGATTTTTAATTATAAAAACATTGTTTCTTTCATTCGCTAGTGTGCGTAATATATTTCCCGTACAAACAGCAGAGGCATGCTGAGTTATTCGGTGCGTTACACAGTAATCGCGCGTTGCGCCAATTGGTTTTTACCGAAAGCTAAAATAAGGCGTGCATGCACGTTCGCAAGCGAAAAATATTAAAATTTTCCAAAGAAAGCAAAAGCACTGTATTCATAGAGGGTAAGACGCCCCGAGTTAGACTGCATTTAATGAAGTCAACCGTACGAAAGAAAGAATGAAACACAGACAGATAGATAGATAAATAGAAATATAGACACATAGATGGAATGATAGATATGTAGATAAATATCTAAATAGATGTATAGATAGATAGAGAAAAAGAGAGAGCGAACATGCAAATTGCCGTTTTCCTTGGATACGAATTCCTAACGAGTCGTACATGCGCAGTCTATTAGAGGTATATAAACTAATATCACACGGAGAATCATGATAATTAAGATTTGGATATGATCTCACTGATCCTACTTATGTTTTTACTCGTTTTATTCACTCCAAATGTAGAGGCTTTATCGATTGAAGATGGATATATCGTTAATCACCAAATATTCCTATTATTTGAAAACAAGTTTTTTATGTTTTTACTATTTATTTAACTCTATTTTTATAATTGTTTAAGTTTGATTATGATTTAATATAATGATTATTAAACTTTCATTATATTTATTATTGTTTGATAAAATTTACTTAAAAGAATTTTAAATGTAAATATATTATTTGAATATTGAACTATTTAAACAAATCGTTCAAACAACAATACTAATGACTGAATAAATAAGTTTTTAACTAATAAGCATTATAAATATCGTTTATATTACAAAATAAAATAGTATATTTTGATTATAAAAATTTTATTATTACCCATATATTCTTACATTTCCTTAGTGAAAGAATGGTATTAAAACACTTTAAGCTACTTTTTAACAACGAAGAACAAACATTTAAATAGTTTATAAATATATTTATTTATAAAAATGATAATATATTCTAATTTATATTAATTGTATATATATATATATATATATATATATATAAGGTGACTTAGATTTGGTCAGAGTATAAATTTTATTTTATTCTTTATTCTTGTCTTATATAAAACAGTGAGCATTTTAGAATTATAAAAATCAATTTCTTTAGAATTTATTCATTCAAAATATTTTATAATGAATAAATTACATTTTCTTATTTAATTTAGTACATTTAAATACTACCTTTCCATATATATATATACTAATTAAAATCAACTGTAACATATACATTATAATTAAAATAAACTCAGAGTTTAATATCATATAATATTATAAGAGATTTTTTTTGAAATTTCATGTTAAACTATTCTTAAATTATTAAATTATTCCGGATTTGTTGAAGTAAAATACGTATTTATTAATATTTTTATTTTTTTATATTATCATTATTTAAAATTGGAAAGTATGCAGTTATATTTGATATGCGATTGCATAAAAATATAATGATGTAAAGTGTATAAAATTACGATAAAACTACGTTTTTCATACTTCTGCATCATTTTTATTAATACATTTAAAAGATTGTTTTACTATATTACATAACATAAACAATAATGTTATTTGAAATAAAAGACATTTTTATATGATTTCATTTTCTTTTGTACTCTATTCGGTAATTGTGTGTATACTTTATTCACTTTGTTTACTTGCTGTCTCAGTACATTTTAGATATTTTCTTTGTCAAAACATTTTCAACATAGTAAATACAGGTTTTACCGGTAAGGCATTATTTATTTATTTATTCGTCTATTTCGTATAGTTTTATATAAAATAATATTATCTGCGGTATTTTTTATAACTAAAGCTTTCGTTACATTAAAAATACTTTTTTTACTACATATCGCAGTTCTCAGTTCTAAATCTACTTATAAAAACAAAGAAATTGTAAAAGCTTTAAAAAAAGAAAGAGGGAAAATTTACTTACGACAACACACGCTAATGGAAGATGTAAAAAAAGATTCCACTACAGGTGCTAAGTGCGCAGACTGTGCGAAGAGGATCTAATGAAGTGTTAATACAAAAAAGAAATAGAATAGATGACAGTTTTTTTCATCGCTTCTGAAAATACACATTTAGTTTGAATGTATTGTCGTATAAGAGCGTGTGCGTGATGTTAACTCTATTTTAACGTTAGCATTTTAAACGTAGAATATATATATATATAAGTTAGTAGTTATTCTTAAAAACAGGTTGATTTATTATATAAGAAGCATTAGAAAATATTTTTACGAAAGTAAATTTTAATTTCTAATGGTAAATGTCACGATAGTATTATGAATGTGGTTATACCAATTTAATCTGATGGAATATTATTAATGGGTATATATGTGTATAGAAGATCTGCAAAAATTTGTTTTATTTTACAAATAATTTTTGTAAACTAAATTTTCTTAAAACAAGAAAAATTTATTTATAGCATTTAAATGAATGAAAAATATAAACAATTTAATTCAAGTTTTTTTAATTCTATTGATGACTAAAATCGTTTCAAATATTCATAAATTGATTTGAATGAAAAATATTTAGTATGATTCGTTAAAGGAATAAATCCATGAACAATTTTCGGCATTTTGGAAGCCGATAATTCTTCATAATCCTTTTCATTAATTCATGTACACTGATCAGTTATGTCCTAGAAAATTCCAGCAAAGTTCATCTTACCTTACATCACCGGTCGGAAAGATCCTTGATCACCGCCGTTTGAGAAAAAGCGGGGACAATTTTCTACTAGGTCGTCACGGAAGCTCCTACGCTTGGGGCGCATACGGTCGATGTTAATTTGGATGTAGCCCGATCGCGCGCACGTGTTCTCGCATATATTTTGCGCGTGTGCGTGCGAGCCCGAAAAACCGGTCCTTTATAATTGCGGGGGCCTTCGCTCCTCTGCTTCCCCCCCCCACGTATTTGTGTGTGCATGTGCGCGAAATTACCCCGCGAGCGAAGCTCGTTTGCTTGCCTCCTATATATAAAAGCACATCGACCACCCGAGACGATATCTGCTCGAGTATTTCTCCAACTACCGAACGTGTAATGTCGGCACCTCCTCTCGCTTTCTCTCTCTCTCTCTCTCTTGCGCGCGCGTCGATTTCTTTTTGGATTTTCTTGGCCGTCATGTCTTCTCGCTTTTATTTAGTCCAATTTTTTGGTGTTGCGGCTCTCAGAAATTGCTGGAATTAGTTATAGGTTCTCGTTGATGGCCGAACCGATGATTAGAGAGAAATATAGATAGAGAGTGAAAGAGAGCGTTAAAAAAGTATACCAAGGGTAGGGGATGAAAGATGCGCGTACAGATTGGTGATTTGGCGGTTCTATGGAGCTTGTCGACCCCTGCACCAATTATAAACTTACTCGAATGCTACTTCCTGTGTACATTTTTTCTACGCTTTACTTTTGGTGATTAATTGATTTTTGCTTATTTTGGTTGAATAAATTATATTAATTTTGTATTAGTCATGTACACTCAAAAAGAACATTTTTTTAATTAACTTATCCTAATTTGCTTATTTCTGTTAATTACATTTTTTTTAGACGACATAGGATACGTGGTTTTTCTAGGACGTACAGATTTTATTAGTTTGTATTTACATTAAGTTGCATTCATTATTAGTACATTTAAAAATTCATGATTCATATCAATGTAATATCATCTATCTTACTAAATTACTAATACTAATACTAAAGTATAAACTTCTATCATTTTAAGCTTTTATACAATATATTAAACTTTAAAAGATTCAACTACTTTTAAAAACTGTATTAGCTAAGTAGATTTTAAAAACAATTCTTTTTTAATTCAATAATTATTAAAAAAATGTAAAAAAAATTTGTATTATAGTCAAAAGTATAGGAGTTATTTGTTTAAAGCATTCAAATTCTTATTTTCTTAATTATTATATAATTAAATATTAAATCACAAAGTTTGTGAAAGAATAGTGGCAAAAAATGTATTCGATAATAAACATATTTACGCGAAATTAATATATTGAATTTCCAATGTAAAATCGCATTGCCTGATGAAATTTAAAAATAGATCTACTACATACTTTCCGTATAAACACATGAAACCACTATATCGAATGTTTGAATGTTACATCAGTATTGATCTTTGTTTTTCCTTTTTGATTTCGTTTTTCATTCTTTTTTCATTGTTTTATATAATGATAGTATAATAGTATGGGTTAAATTAAACTGTTGCTTGTCAAATGCACGAAAACAAAAAAAAAAAAGAACAACAGATCCCTGTATCTAAAATATAACGTTCTTTAATATCATGGAGTTTAAATTATTCTAAGAATGATTAAAAAATTCTTATGTATTAAATATAATATTGTAGATTTGTGGTTATATTTATATTATTTCCATAATAATGTAATCAATTCAATTTAGCTTAAATTGAAATTTTAACAACAATTTTTTAATTTAAATTCATATATGAGTTATATAAATATAATGATTTTAAAGAACTTATAAAATATTTAAGCAATTTATCAAAATTCTAAATTGTATTCTTTAATGTATCTTGAAGTTAAATATTTGTTGAATGCATTTTTAAAAATATTTTATTATGGTAATATATAAGAAAATAACAAATGATAAAAACAAATAATTTGACTCATTATTTTTTAGTATAATTTATTCATAGAATTTCAATAATATGTTTTTAATAATAATTAAAAAAATTATAATATATAATTATTAAATAAAATAGTAAATTCAATATTTAAGCAGTTAAACTTTTTGTATTGTTATTAATATTTTTCCTAATATTCATAATAAATACATTTTAATTTTTAGATCAGTATTGTGAATAGTTTGAATATCACTTAAATATTACTTAAATATTCTATGAAGTGAACATATATATATTTTAAGTTGTTATATTGAACGAAAAACGTACGACGACTGGCTCTCGTATTGACTAATATTCTTAAATATTTCTTTATAACACAAAAAAATATTTATCATAAATCAGATATTTTACAAATCAATTAGTTTCTTAGCCATACAGTAAAAAAATTGAGAAATAAAATATCCATAAAACATAATCTATCTGCTCCTTGTTCTGCAAGTCGATATTTCTTCAAAATACTTTTTATACACAAGAAATAAAAAATTAGTAAATAAAATCTTTTGTTGATTTGATAATAGGTTAAAAGTTTTTTTTATAATTTTCTATAATTTGTAAATTATATTTATTCTTCGATAATTTTAATGAACATGAATTTTCAAGTGGAAACTTTGTGTATATTATTTTTATATATTTTTTAATTTATGAATTAAGTTATAAAAGTATAAAAAATTTTCTTTTCAGTTTTAAGATTTTCAAAGCATATAATATGATGTGTTAAGAATATAAAATAATCTCAACAAGTTATAATAATTTGTTTTATTTATTGCAATCATTAAAAATAAATAATATTGTACAAATATGGGTATGTTAAAATCTGAAAAATAGATTTCAATTCTTAAAGTTCGTTTACATAAATTTTTTGAACCCAATAATCAAAGGAAATTGAAAAATATAGCGAGTTTATCCAATTATTTTGAACTACGTTTGAATTCTTATAGTCATTTTCGTAAAAAAGATTGTAAACGATCTTCAGGAAATATAGTTACTATTAATCTGTAGCAATAATAATTTTCGCTTTCTTCGCGTCAAGGGGCGCCCAAAGTTCTGGGCTTGCACCTCCATCATTTTTGAGAACCGAAACCTTCGTGCGTACCTAAACGCGCATCCATGTTTATCTCGATCATGGCCACGATGTGCATAAAATGTTTCGTGGGGTGATCGGCCGAGCCTTAAATTTCGCGAACAATATTCCCTTCAACCGCCCTCTAAAATACCGAGACCGCGCTCTAATTTATCATCGCCCATAAAAATTCCTACGCGTGGAGCGAAAGACCTCGCGATAAGTTCGCGAAGGAAAAGAAGAGGAAAGAGGCAAGAGAATGAGCGAGAGCGAGAAAGAGAATGAATGAGTGTGAAGCGCGGAGCCAGGAGAGGAGTGGTAAGCATGTACGTGAAAATCGCGGAGGGGATAAATACCGAGAGCAAGACTTGTGGCTTTTTGAGATGGTTACAGTGCGACAATTCAGCTCGAATGTTGAGTCACGGTAGCGGTATTTTAGATACTTTTTCGAATATACAGACAATTTATAATATATTGGATGATTAGGTGTAATTATGAAACAGGAAAATTTTTTCTATGATGCTTAATTAACAAATATTAAATAACTTTTTACTTTAATAGGCAGGTCATTCTAAAATTTAGCTTTTTCAATTTTATTCTTCTGTGGTGCATTCGTAAATATTGTATTAGAATAAATTTTAAAGCTATTTTTACTTAGCATTATATGTCAACAGAAATTAAAAAAAAAATCTTTATTCTGAAAATATGTAATATCTGAAAATATGAAACGTTTGTTATAACTCTGAACATGATACAATATTACATCGCAAATAATTTATTTTTATTAATTGCTTTTAAGTGTTATTTATATGGGAATTTTTTTAATATTTAGAAGTTTTACGAGGTATAATCCTTAGCTAAATGATACTATTGTTTTAATAATTACGAAATAAAAATTTATATAAATTAAAAATATTATTTTAATTGACATTGAAATTTATATAATATATCGAAACTAAAATTATTAAATAAAAACATCAAAATCATGTATGAATTTAATTTGTATTAACAATAATTATTATAGCTTTATTTCAAACATTTTTAATAATAAACAAAATTGAAAAAAATTAATCTTTAAAAAATTTAATGAAATAAATCGTAAATTTTTTTATTAGACTGTAAGATGATATAAGTAAATTTAAAATAGTGATTATATATATTTTTTCAAAGATTAGGATTTTTCAAAGGATACGATATTTTGATATTAAATTGATTTCACAAAAAAATATTATAAAAAATTTTCATTTTATTTATATTATAAAATCATATCAACCAATATTTCAAGTTAATGGTGTACAAAAATTTTAAATTTAATTGTAAGCTGTTGAATCCTGAACAAATTATTGGCCTGTATTTTTTACTGTTAATACACCGTAAATATTTTTATTTGTTTAAAGTTATTAATTAAAGTTTACGAAGACTTTTAAGAAAGTCGTCTTATAATACAGCTATCTTACTCAAGATGGAATTTTGTTTGCTTGGGGAAGGTATTTTTTGACGTGAACATACAAAGTTGTTACAAAGAAGAATTCATTAATTATCAAGAGTGTATTTATCAATCTTTGCGATGAATATTGATTTTTGTGTTTTCATAAAGTTAAATATTTATTTATAATAAATCGTACATGTTAATATATTTAGGGTTTCATTTATAAAAAAGTCAACGCATTAAATTATCGCTAAATGTACTTTTTGTTAATAAAACTGAATTTTTTAAATTATTGAATATGTTTAACAGGAAGATGGCATAACAAAATTTTCGATAATTTGAAGTTGCAGTAAAATAATAATCTTTACTTTGGTAAATCTAAATATGCCTTTTTCATTGAGATCAATGCGCAGTGAAACATCTCTTTATCCTTATAGTTTCATTTGAATTAATAAAACAAAGGCGTCATTGATTTTAATGAAGGAAAAAAGCTAAAAGTCACAAGCAAGTTACTACACAGGAGCAAAGAAAAGAATCGTGAAAATCAGATAATTACTTAGATAATCTCAACTGGCCTTGGAGGAATGTGCAAAATACATATATAATGCATAAGAGTGCGTTCACAGTCTCATCTCTCTTACTCTCTCTCTGTATATCTATCTATATACATATATATATCCCTTTCTCTTTCACATATACATGCACACTATTTTTCTCTCTTTGGACTTGCTTATATATATATATGTGCACGTTGTCGCGGAATTCAGAGGCTCTCCAATTTCCTCTCTTCTCTCTTTTTCTCGCTCGTTCCTCCTCAGCGTCGTCGCCTCTTTGTTCGGGCTCTCTTTTGCGCACTTTTTCAGGCCGTCCGAGGAAGCCTCGTCTTCCCTTTCTCTCCTTCGTTTACTCGCGCAGCCGCGCGTCTGAGTACTTCGCCGTGACCCGCCAGCCCTTTGCATATGCTGCTTGTAACCGAGGCTGAAGCTATGAACGTCTCGTTCTGCTCTCTACGTGTCTGTATGTGTGTTGCGCATGCGTTTACTCACCTTCCGTTCTTGTGCAACGCCGTTCCTGTACGGCGGCTTGGGACGATATCTCGGGTTAAAACGAAGACACGTACATCTAGGATAACGCCTGGTCATTGTGAGAGAAAAATTTTTGAGGTGCTTTAAATCGTAACATAATTTTTAATGTAAATCAATTTTCATAGTTTTTATGATCAGCAATATGATCCATAGAATCATTTTGCTTCTTATTTAAATACCATAAAGTACAAATTATTTTCTACATAATTTTTATTCTATTTTAAAACACCGTATTCTTATTTTTAATATCATAATATTATAATAAGAAAATATTATAATGTATATATGTACTAAATATTTGTAAAGAACTTCACTTGTAATACATTACATAAAAAAATTTATACATTAATTTATATATATAATATAAAAAAATTTTGAATTTATACTTTCTAGTATAAAAATTTCATATGTTTTAATCTTATTCGTTCTATAAGCTAGATGAACAAGCTAAAAGCGATCGAGTAAATAATTTTCTTCAATTACGAAGTATAAAATCATTATCAAAACGCGATCGCGAAAACAACAATTTTGCAAATATATCACACATAAGATGCTGTGATATACAGCCAGTTTTGCGCCTGCCTTGTATCAGAACACCTGATTATATCACTAAGTCGAGTTTTTCAGACCGAATAGCAGCAGCTCTAAGTAATAGACCCAGGGTCGAAGTCGAAATTCTTGGTTTGAACACCATTTATTAGTTATTAGAAGGTTCGTTAAAATTATTTAATCCATAATTTTGATCCCGCTACCTCATTAAGCCTATCGATCTTACTTTTCTTATGAATACCTGCATCTTTCAAATGTTTTTATTTAATAAAAACATTTCGCTGAAATTGATGGAACGCATGTTTTTTCGATTGATTGAATGTGAATTTTAGCACTGTCATTGTCAATTGGCGGAAGAGTAATGTATAGTTAAAATATTATAAATTTTAAATTGTTATTGATACATTAAATATTAAATAATTTTTTAAAGATCAATTTTTATTTTTTAAATGATTGTAAAATATGACGTTAAAAAATATATATTTTGCTTTTAGTCGAAAGAAAAGAAAAAATTATTAAAATGAAAATATTGAATAATATATACTTTAGTTATTCTACTTTAAGTAAGGTTCTTCGAATAATAATATCTAATATATTCATTAAGATTTATTATTTCTTTTAAGATTTATTATACTTTTCTGTATATTTATGCTTCTTTACGTAAGTAATTTTCAGTATTAATTCTGAAGAATTCTGAATTCTAACCCAATCACTTTTACCTAATTTATAAATAGGAAGTTATTTCGTATCAACTTTTTATTTTCTATATTATTGATATTAACAGTAGTAGTTATTGACTGAAGTTGCTTCTTCTATTACATGTTCCTTTTAAGTTTACTTTTAGCATAACTAAAATTAGACTCACAAATAATTGGTATATTTTTTTAATCGAATTAAAAAATTCTATTTATTTATTATTTCCAAATATAGTTTTTTTAATTTATAGAATTCAAATATATATATATAACCTGTTTAATTTTATAGATTTTTTAGAAAAAAATCTTTCTATAAATCGAATATATTTATAAATCGTGAAAATAACTAGAAGAAATATTTATTTTTCTTTATTATTTTATTTTGAGATGTTTTTGTTAAAATTAGCAGTTCTTTTATTCGGTATATGTTTTCTGTAATATTGATAAATTATTATAATTGAATTTATACGATAATATTATTTGATCTTACATATATTAGCATGTTGAAAGTAAAAAATACTGGTTATCGATAAATAAATTTAGTTACTGTATAAATACGTAAGCAAATTATAGGGTTTTGTTAAATATGGTACAATTTATTAATATTTTTCTATAATTTTTATTATGCGTAAGATTTTATTGTTTGCATTTTATGATGGATAATTTTATTATCATTACTTGCAGACAAATCAATATTGTTTCAAGTTTAAAAGTAATGCCGAGTAGAACCTTAGGTATAGCTATAAAACTTCGGGAAGTTTTCTAATCTTTCACGTTCCAACAAAAGTTTTCAAATCTCCATTTAATTATCAAAGTATTGAACTCTATCTTTTAATCCGAATGTGAATACGACTTTTACTTCCGTCCATCTTTTACCAAACAATTGTACTTTTTATAATGGTGTATAAAGCTAAGTACCAAATAAATATCTATCTTATGTATACCTTGATGTATCAATTTATATTACATAATTATGATTTAAATTTCTGGAACAGTATTAGTATTACTAATTTTATATTAATTTTTTATATAACATTATAAAACTTTTAATACTAATCGATTGTGCAAAAACATTAGACTTATATAACTTGTTATATTGAAAATATTTTCAAAATCCTAAATATGAGAATAATAAAAAATCGATAAAATATTATTCTTTAGTATAAAAAGTTTTGATAAAATAGTTTTAAAAAGCACTAAGAATTTTCTTATATAGGAAATTAAAGTTTGAACTATTAAAGTCTCAATTTGCTCGAGAATCTTAATTAAAAAATAATCTGAGCCTTAAAAATTATTTTATTATTATAAATGCAATATAATTGAAAATAAAAATATTAAATAAAATGATATTATCAGAATTTTAAGAATTTTTATTTGATATTTAATTAGTTTAAATTACATTTATAATACAAGAGTTTATAAGTTGTCTTCGTTTATATCATTAAAACAGACTGTGGGTTAATATTTACATAATTACGTACAGTATAACATATTATCTCATAACCTTTGCTCTACTTTCCATATAAAATTTAATTAACCGCAGCACAAGAGTAAAGTTAAAAGGCTATCTGTTCTGCATACGGAACAATGATCGGCAATCAGCAGGAATGAGCCAGAATGAGCCGGAATGAGCTGGAATTAGTGAGAGGGAAGGAGGAAGAGAGAAAAACAGGCCCAAGCGAAAAGTTCGGTATCAAGTGCTGAGTGTTGCTGCCTTGCCCTTTAGTCACTTCTCTTACAATGCGGTGAGGTAAGGTCACGGACGAAAGCTCGAGTACGCGTGACGACATTCCTCCGTCTATTCTTCCCAGTGTTAAAATCGCCTGTCAATACTCAACGTAAGCGTTAAAATAGGTAAATGTACGAGTGTATACGCTGCTTTTATCGTTCCACTGATATCTTTATTAACATGGCGGTAGAGAACTCGTATCATTACTCATCTTATCATCAACATCTTTCATCTATCTTTTTTATATTCTTTTTAGTAAGTTCGACAGCCGCCAATCTTAAATTTTTTCTGTTTTTGTAATACAATTTAATGATAATTATTTTTATATTAATTTTGTGTTCTAAAGATATAAATTCAGAATAAATTACACGGCTAAATGTATTTTAATATTAAATGAGCATTTTTTATTTTATACGAGTTGAAATTTTATTCGGAAATCATTATATTTTTACTACATTACTTTTACAAAATAATTTTTCTTTTCAGTGTATTTACTATTAAAATTCTTATTTTTGAATACAAGTACGTTGGAAAAAAATTCTTCCAAGAATTATAGTGTAATAGTATACATTCAAATATATGTTCTAGAAAAAAGTACTTAATTAAATGTATACATTAAATATATTCATTTAATTATAAATATACATTTATTAATTATGTGACGATAAATAAATATACCTGTCAGTAATAATAAAGATGTAATTTTTCCAAAAAATAGTGCACATTTCCTTCAATTAAAAAAATTTTATTTTATTAAATTATAAAATAATATGGAAGACATAGATTTATATGATCATAATAGAGCTTAATTAAAATAATAGCGGTTTCAAAAAATTTTAAAAAGTAT
The DNA here is from genome assembly GCA_018907195.1 of Dolichoris vasculosae. Taxonomy (NCBI): domain Eukaryota; kingdom Metazoa; phylum Arthropoda; class Insecta; order Hymenoptera; family Agaonidae; genus Dolichoris; species Dolichoris vasculosae. The sequence goes on along the minus strand of JACCHY010000010.1, from coordinate 7,059,814 downwards.
AATAAATATTTATTTCTTTTAATTATCAGTCCGTTTTCGGTATCAAAAGGTTTAAAAATTAAAATTCATATAAATACTGTTTTTATTTGCGTTAACCTTAGTTTCTAACTGTTCTAAGTAGTTAAAAAAGCATTTGTATTTATACTTCATTGGTAAAAATATGAAATTAGAAATAAAATATCTTTAAAAATAATAAAGAATAAAGTAGAACGATAGAGCAGCGGTTTGATTTATCAGAGAGATCAGGATTATCACAACGGCAACGGCTCTTCGTCGTTTCTATTTATAGGACAAAAGAAAACAGCGGTACCTCCTTGACTCGGTACTCGAGTACAAAAGATCCGGTATTTGGAAAGAAACAATAAGAGTATAAGGAATCATGGCGGGAGAGGCAGTGGTGCATATGCAGACAACTTGATTAGTTTGGCGTATGCGCCAATTAATCTAGAGTGGCTCTCTCGAGTTCATAATGATGGCTAGACACGTCTATTATTTCTTGAACCGTCCCAGTTTCAGAAATCAAGAAAGATGCGAGCTTTCAATAATACAGAGATGGAATGCAGAAAGCCGAAGTCATATCTATTATTGTGAACATTGATAAGAATTCCGACCATAATTTTTTTTGATGCAATTGACATATATGTTGAATAAATTTAGGAAACTTTAAATTGCGATCACAAGGATTGTAATTAATACGGAATAACAGTATTGATGATTATAGTCGTGATAAATCAAGTGAAAAGAATTATATTTAACATGCATACTTTGAAATTTGTAGAATACATTTAAGTTTTTTTATATTATATTATATTAGAATAAAATTAACAACCATGTCAAAAGATAAATGATTAGTATAATAATATAATTTACTATTAAACTAATGAAACGTACTTAAAATTTTATTTAATTTTAAGACTTTCGAGATAAAATTATTATTTACTAGAATGCATCCATATATGTAGGATTATAATTAATAAAGTATCTTTTTCAGTATACAATAATGTTTCAAAATATTATTATATAAATTTACGGCCGTATCATATTTTTCGTAAAAAATTTTAATTTTACAGTATTTTTAAAATATGAAAATTTTCAGTTTATGTTATGCTTTACAGTACACGAAAAAGAGTATTTCAGCATTTTCTTCGTTATTATTTCAACGGTTTATAGATAATATTTTTCTTTTCAAATATAAGTAACCTTTAGAATTTGTTGAAGAATTTTATTCAATTTTTTTCATAATTAAAGAATATATGACAATCATTTGAAAATACATCAAACGCTAGAGCTATTTACTTTTTTTACTATCTAAATTGTTACTTGTTGCGTTTTTGTAGATAATTCTATAAAAATAATAATCTTGCCTATATTTTCGTAATAAGTTTCAGTTATTTTATATTTAAATCAGTTGATACTTTGAACTGAAATAGTAGTTGTGTTCAGTACATATTGCTCATAATTTTTTTTTCGTATATTATTTTATGTTAAATATGTTAAACAATTGTGTTGATTGAAATTAAAAAATTTTAATAAATAGTTATTAAATTCTATATAATAATTATATCGATAAAATATTCTATAGTATTTACATAAATATATTTTGTATAATAATTTTATATAATAAAATAGTTTAGATTAATTTAAGAATAAAAATTTTGAAAAAAAACGAAACTTTACTGTTACAAAAGAAATTGATGTATAATAATTCTACACATTGTAAAATATTTTGTTTGCATTTAAATGTAAAATTATTATATACTATATTATTGTAATGTTATTCACTTGACTTTATTCACGTATTCAGTTTGCTTTCGATATAATTTTTGTAAATATTAAACACTTAGCTTATTTAATTTTCACATTTTCTTTTTTCGTATCTTTTTCGTATCAAGGTGTGTGATAATTAAACTCTTTGTCTAAATTATTAGATAAAATAAATTCATTTATATTATTTTCTCGTTTTCAAAATGTATTATTCTAAAAATTCTCCATCGTTTTTATTTCTTATTTAAGTATTTATTATTGAGAATTCCTTTGTTGAATAATATAGTTGACTAAAATTTAAATTTGCATCACATAATAAGAAAGTCTATTCACTCACACAGAGAAAAATGTCACTGGTAACCAAACAATCTCAACTCATAGAGTAAGAAGTTGAATCCACTAGTGCAAAAAGACAAACGCTTAACGATAAATCCCGTTGGGTTCGACGCGATAACCGGTAATAGACGTCGTAGTAACAGTAAACAGTAACAGTATTAAACTGACCTTTTCTATGCTCTCTCTATGCGTACTTCGTATCTTATGTGCGCACACTTTTTGCTCTTTCTAGAGTAATTTATCTCAAGCCCCCCTCTAACTAAAGACTAAGGAAGAGGTCGCCGCCCTTTGAATGAATTTAACATTCCAAGTAGAAGTAAATACGGGATTTTATAATGCAAATATCAGCTTTTTGTGTAACTTTATATCAATTAATTAAAATATCATTAATATTTTGAAAAATTTCTTAATGCCAATTTTTTATTAGTGACATTTATTAAAAAGATTAATTTTTATTTACCATCATTTTGTAATTTTACCGTAAATATTAATAAAAATATTTATCTTTTTTTAAGGATTTGTATTAACCTTGTCATTGTAAATAAGAATATATTTATTTGCAGTTATTTCAATTTTTATAATTTTATATTTTAGCCAGATATTATTTTTATTAATTTAAATTTAAAGTAAAATATTTACTTTAATAGATGAGAAAATTAATATAAAAATTATTCAATGTTAAATTTTTATAAAATTCAAATTTAAAACTTTTAAAATAAAAAATTGATTAGTCATTTTTTTATTACTATGTAATGTATATATATAATCTTAGATTAGGTTATATTTCAATATATTCTAAAACAAAGGTTAATTTATAATCAATAAAAAATGAAAAAATCAATCGCAATTATAAAATATTAGCGTAAGGAGTAAAGTAAATGTCGATAAAATTGACATTTGATATAATATATAGCTTTTTTATTTCATTTATCAGGATAATGTATTACTTTTATAGATTAGAAACTAAATCATTGATTTGAATTTTATAATCATATTATAATTATATAATTTAAAATTAAACAAAAACTGTCAGTGATTAGTGTGTATTAATTAAAAAAATATTTACAAATTCAAAATATTATAAAAGTTTGAAATATTTGAATAAATCTTATTATTATCTTAAAATTTAAATTATGCGATTTATATAAATTTTTAATGAAATCAAGTTATAATTGAAAATATTTGTTTGAATTATTTATTTCATACTTGTTATTTTATTAACTTATTGAATAAAATTGATAACATATTAAAAATTTAAAATACAAATTACAATTTAAAAATTACAATAATCTATTGATTTCTAATTTAAGATATGGATACTCTTTTTAATAAACTAGCATATTATACTTTAATGTTAAGTAATTAAAACAAAAGTTTTTATAGTAATAGAATACAATAAATTAGTGATAGGTAATATAATTTAACAAAAAAATTTGTATACAGAAAGTATTAGGCAAAAGCAATCTGTGATAAGTATTAAGAGTGAATTGCAAATTATATACATAATTTGTTCTGAAAAATCTTTTTAAAAGATAATAATTCAACAAGAGACTCCAAAATTAATATCTGAAAGTAAGTTGCAAAATTTTCACTCACACATTGGAGTGTCGTTTGCCCAACGTATGCAAATACTTATACAAACGTGTAAATCTCGTAAGGTGTGGATTTATTATCATATCTAATTCACATGTTACTACTAGTCTAATATTCATCATACTCTATACATATACCTTAATGTATTCATGTTTGCATTTATAACCTTTTGCGGATATACGAGCTTGTGTACTAATATGGCGTTCGTATGTTTGTGCTTGTAAGAGGCATTTAGTAATTCCGCGAGTCGTGTGAGAACTCGACAAACACCAATGCAATGTCGACAAGTCTGTAGAAATAATTGTTTTACTGACATACGTTGTACTGCAAGGCTCTACTGCTTTTTTACCTTCTATTTCAATAGGAGGTGGAAGTTTCCCTTTCATTCGACAATTGGCGGACCCTCGGAATTCTAGGCCGAAATTTTCTTCGCAGGAGCGTGCAAGCATGCGTGACGTAACAAAATGATTAGACAATATTTTTTTAACAATATGCCGTGAGTATATACTTCGTAATGGATGAAAATTTACGAGAGACGTTTTTATAAATATATACCTTATTAAATGTCATGAATATAATTTTAGAATGACGTGGACAATTTTAATATTTCGTATTAAGATTCTTACCGCTAAGCTATTATTGTTAAATTAGTTTTAATGATTTTTCTTTTAATTATCAATTTGCATGAACTTGAAAAATTGAATTACATATTATTTTATTATTGCATTTAATAAGTTAGTTATCGTTATCTAACAAATATAATTTGAATTGATATATCAATAAATATATATACTAGCTAAAAGTAAAATTATTTTGAAATTATTAAAACTCATATTTTATATATTTTACATATATAATAAATTTTTTAATTTAAATATTGTATATTAAATAGTATATTTTTTACAAGATAGTTTATAAAATTATGATACTAACATAGCCAATAATTACAAATATGAGTATTAAATAATCTTGTGTATGACTTAAAAAAATTTTGAAATAGTTTAATATAATTTTGATATTATTTTGCATTTACAAAATGGTTTTTAACATCTTCTAGATTTGGAAAGGTGATCATTTAAAAATACTGTCACATTCATAAAAAATTTATTAATATGTTTATATTAAAAAGTTCATTTTTATTTGGTTTTAAAAATAATTAATTGTACAGATAATTTTTTTTAATAATAATAAGTTGACATGTGTATTTCTAATTGTATTCGTATATTTCAATAAAATTATTATTTAAGCAAACCGTGTCAAATATTCTTTGTTGTAAAATATTTTGTAATTTAATAACTGAAAGTACGATAGAATAATATAAATTGATAGGAAGATATAATAAATTTAGAATTCTGCTGTACTAGAGATATTTTTAAGTTATATCCAAATTTGAATACAATATCAAGAATGATATACATTAAAAATAATATCATCAAAATTTTATTTCTATTTTAAGAAAATCATGATTTATTTTATTTAATGTTATTGTATTGAAATATTCTGATTTTTATTTTCATTTTTTTCTTTTTTTTTCAGTTAAGCGGATCTTCAAAGATAAACTCAAAATTTCGTAATTTTTCAATAAAATTTATATACAAAATATTTAGTTATTGAATTTTAAATATGTGTAACACCAAGTCTTTAGTTTATTAATTAAATTATAAAAAGTTTTTTTTAAAATACATTTAGTCAGATTTTTAAACAGTAAATTACAAATGATTATTTCAATTCTTACAGATACTTGATTTTTTAAATCGGATTAAATCAGTAAAATATGAATAAGATCAAAGTGTTATTCGCATTATAAATATGACATCTTATACGAGTAGTATTTATGAATTTTTAATTAATATTAATGAAAAAGAAATATAATGCTATATTAATATAAGAATAAAAAATGTATAAATCTTACGCAATAAATAGTATACCATATTTAATGAAATTCCTAAATATGCATAATATTCATCTTACAATTATTTATTTTGAATTATATATTGATAATTAATTTAAAAAAGATAAATCTTTGTTTACTTATCTACTTCTTTAACAATAAATTAAATTTATTGTAGCGTATTGTAGCGTATTTTTAGACAGCGTAAAAACCTCGAGCCGGAAGTATTTCATAGGTGTAGCACAGATCATTTATACAGCTTATATTATTCTTTCTTCTATATAAAATACAATCCCCTTAATTTTCCTCTGTCTCATTCAATTCTCTTTCTCCGATTATTTGTGTCTTGTGGATAGTCGGTTGATCAACCGGACGTTAATGGTGGCGCATTATATATCTGTACTGTATACCAAGATAAAGATAGAGATGGAATCACACGTTTACGATTCACTTATGTTTACCTATGAATATTATTCGCGGACTCGTTTGCCGATTCACGCTTATTCAGTCATTACGTCCTTGACATTTCTCTCTCTTATTTATTTAATTTTTCTCCTCGTTCCACGTCTTTACTTTATTTTTATTTCCATGCTCTGTATTCTGAGATTTAAATAGGAAAATTACTTGCGCACGTTTATGGAAGATTGATTTCTTTGCTTTTCTTGCGCGGTGAGAAACAGAAGGAATTTCGTTGGAAAATGTGATGCAGCGGTCTGTGTTCGTCGTGAATACTTGAGTAGTATATCATTTGTATTTTTGGGATTAGAAAATTAGTTAGAAAGTTACGACAAGTCGTACGATGAAATTGAATAAAGTGATATCCCCTCGAAAGTGTACTTTTAATTTTTAATTCTGTGCTTCATAATGAACTTCGAATGGGACATTTTTATACTTATGCGTTCATTTATTAGATCAGTAATTTTCTTTAAGTATTGCCCTTGCAATATTTTTTTTTGTCAAGTTTATTTACAATATACCTTTCGTTACATTTATTTATACATTCAATTTCTAATAAAATTCTAAGTTACTATAATTTCTACACAATTGATTATTTTCAATTTTTAACAATTAATACAATTCAAAACAAATAGATAGACAAAAAAGTCAAATACTAAATCCTTGATGTATGCATTCTAAATACGAATTTATAACATACATTATTTATATTAATAATTATATTAACAAAGGATCTTTAAAACTTAAATCGTGTTGTTTATATTAATAAACGATACATTTTTGATATCATAAATTGTTATGTATGATCTAAATTACTGTAAAAGTAACAAATATAATTTATTATTCATGTATACAGTTTTAATTTATTTACATATCAACTAAATTAGAATTATGTATTATCGATAAATAATTATTAAACTTATAAAATTTTCTTTTATAAGTTATGTAAAAAAAACATTTTTATTGAAAAATCTATATTTTCAAATTATACATTATATTATTATACACACATATGTATATATTATCCAATTATTTCTTATTATTAAACAATAAGAATAGTAGTACTGATCATTAATATATATGTGCGTTAAAATCATTAAATACAAATTATGCAGTATTTTATAATATTATTATTTTTAATGTTTATAAAACATTTCATTTATTTCACATTAGTTTTATTTAATAGGTTTTAAAAAATATCTTTACACAATATCTTCTTACACATTAGTTTTTAAAAACATAATTTATTATTGATTTTTCATCTTGTTTTGTCTTAGCTATTTAATTATATTGTATCATTTTTAAATTATCCTTCTAATATACCTTAAGTCATTCTTGAAAATGATGAATTCGATAAAATCATATACTGCAGTTTATTATTAATAGACTTAATTTTTTCAATCAACGACGCTATTTTTATATTTAGTAAGACGCCTTTTTCCAATATGATTCACAAAGAACAATTAGTTATCTGTTTAGTTCCTAGAATTACTAGTAGTTATCTGTCCAACTCTTGATCTCATTTTCTACTCATATGTTATATCATAATAATATTTTTAAATATATTGTATTCTTTAAATATATCTTCTAAAAAAATTATGTGTATTTTACAATGTTGTATTTATATAATTAAAATTATTTATTTATGCGAATATCTATACCATATAAACAGACTATCAACATCAATCAACATAGATAAAAAGTACATTCGATCGAATTGAACTTAATTCAATTTAATTTATTAATTAAGTGTATCTAGAATTAAAAGTAAATTCTAAAAAATAAAATCAATTTAATATATTCATTCATAATTCTACAAATGGTAGTAAAATTTTTTTTTTAAAGTTATAAAATAGATAAAATTTTTATTCTGTAAGATCTACAATGAATACTAAATGGTTTAAAGATTAATAATAATAACTCAGGAAAATAATATTTGTGATGCAATATCTTCTACTTTTGTCTAATTTCTCGTCCATTCTGAATGCAAATCATATTTCTGTGTAGAAGTTACACTATTATCAAAAGATGGCAAAAGAGTTTGTTGCTCGAATGAGAGACTTTAAACACAAATTACGATTTGTATTTAAGGAAGAGAGAATTTTGTATTATGATTAAATCAGACGATAAAAAAACAAACGCATATCGAGATGACTTTTATAGACAATTTATCAACAATTTTTATAGATCAAAAACATATATTAAAAAAATATTTCATTTATTGTTGGTTAAAAATTAATTATAAATAAAATTTCCCGGAGTTTAGTCTAAAATTAATACGAATTTTTTTAAAACCGTAGTGGTATTAAGTTATAAAATAAAAAAGTTTTTTAATACGATTTTTTATATCAATTATCTACAATAGTATATCATAAGCAGTTATAATATAATATTTTGAAAATAACATTAAATTTTTTTATTCAAATAATATTAAAAAGGGAAAATATAAATAAATATTTTATTATTTGGCAAGCCTTTTCTTATTCTGTTAAGAAAAGAATGAATTATAAAAAATGAATTGTTTTATGTTAAAGATTTATTTATTTTACCAGCTATTAAACTATTATCTTCTAGAACAAAATAATTGACATATCTATTTGTTAATAGTCACATCAGTTTAAGTTTTTCAAGTCAAAATTAGCTTTGTGTTAAGTCACATTAACGAAATGAAGTTATATTTTAATACGATTTGCAAATTTAAGTACATATATTACAAAGTCGTTTGAAATAATTTTTTGATATTTACATTTTAAAGAATAATTTTAATAATTTTATTGTATTAAATAAATAAATATATATATATATATATAATAAATTTTCGTATAATAACATTGAGAAATTTTAAACGAATAGATATTTTTTTAATTTTCTTTTTATAAAAAAAAGAAATTATTATAAAAAATTGTAATGGTTTATAAATAAAGTTTATTCATCTAGATAATAATATTCTTTCAATGTTTATAGAACATACAATTTCTCGATTATGTATTAAAAACATTTTTTAAAGACAAGAATATTATAAAAAAATGATCAATAATACTTTATTGATTTTAATAATTAGAGAAAAATCAAAATATTAAAATAAAAAAATTAATCTGCAATTCAATTTTCATTAAAATAAACAAAATTTATATAAATAGGTTCTTTTTAATTGTTTTTGAGTGATTTTTAGAATTTTAAATCATTTAATTACATATATGATATTATTTTCAGCATCTTCATATTTTGCTTGTTGAAGATAGTTCTTATACTTCTAATCGGCATTATTATTCAAAATTGTTATTACAGAAATATATTTATTTTAAAATATAATTTTAAGATAATTTTAATTTAGTTTTTTTATACGTTTCTTAAATTTTTAAATCAATTTAGTGTTTAAATTAGTGAAACCAACTAGAACTTTAAAATGCAGATTTTTTTATGTTGATGAAATATATATGTATATGTGGAATTGTTAAATGATTAACAAATAAATATTATTTTATGAACGTATACTTTCACAACTCGCTACTGTGAATTAAACATGTTGTTTCACAGAAAATTGTAAATATTAAACCAATATTTATAAAACAGTAGAGTTATAAATTGGTATAAAAAACTATAATCTTTTCTTTTCTATATAACGTTTCCTCATGAACTAAAAAGTTAGGTGATTGAACTTTATTAGACTTTTTATTACACTTTTTGTAATCAAAGCATTACACTTTCAGTTAATTTAATAAAAATAAACGTGGTATATAACATAAATAAAAGTAAATACAAACATATTCATGTTTATTTTTCATATAATGAATAAAAGTAAAATTTATAATCAATATAATCTATAATTTTTTTCATAGTCATTGATTATTAATTTAAAATGATTGTTTTATAAAATTAAACAACTAATTTTTACTAAATTTTTAGTATAGATATAAGAATAAGCATTTGAAAAATACTTGATATCTATTTAATTTGTACTAAAAATACTAAAATTCATGTAAAAACAGAAATTATTAATAAAACTAAGAAATTATTGATCAAAGTCAACTTTGATCTTAAAATAATTTTTACATGAAATTAAAAAAGAGTCAAAAATATGTTTAAAAAATTGAAAAATATCATAACTATATATAAGTAACTTTTATCGAATTCTTTTTACTTATATCATAAAATTATATATTCTTTATATTATTTTCTAAAAGAAGTATATACTGTAATAATTAATAATTATAATAAACTAATATAAAGTTTATGCTTATATCAAATAGGAATCATTTTTTTAGTATAATGCTAAGAAAATCATTTTCCAACTTATTGAATTTTATTAATTTATTGATAAAATCAATAACATTAAAAATATTTATCAGCGATATCATCTTCATAATAGAGACTTAATAAATAAATATTTTTATTCACAACTAAATGCACAATGATCATATAAGCAGTTTTATGAATCCACCTGTAACGTAACTTTTCCAAGTCTAGAAAAATCTACATTCATGTTATTTTCCATTATATTTTATTAAATAAAAATATTGAAATAAGGATATAATACGTTTGACCGATGATAAATAGAAGTTGACAGGAGGTGTGAACGTAGACGATAGATCAAAAAAGATAGCTTATAACACAAAGATAGTGATTTTAAAGATTGTTTAGTTTATTCAACCAATTACTAGTAATAACAAACAATTTTACTGACGTATAATTTCAAGAATGTACAAAAAGATTTTATATTTTATGTATAAATGTAGGTCAGTGTATAATGTATAGGTAAATAGCGTTACGAATGGTATTACTAATGAGAATAGTTTCTTCAATGATAATAAAAAGTCATTTTAATTAATTGAATAAATAATGAATTTCACATTTTACAATTTCTTATCGATATTTTTATGAAACTCTATATAAAAGAGGATTAAATTTATAACTTGTACTACACTAGTGTAAGACTAATGCAGTAATCATCAGTTTGGTACACAATGTATTAATAAATTTTAAAAATCAGAAGATCAGACAAGTGGAATATATATTTAATACAATACGCATTTCAAATTTTTTTCTGATAGTTTTTGTTTGTTCAAAAAAACTAATAAAAATATGCTGCATTTCTTATTGTTTCGCAGATGATCGTTAGAAAATTACACAGAAGATCAAGTACATTTCACAGCTTCTAGAAAAGTTAGCTTCTAGTTATTTATAATAAGCCAAAAAATATTTTGAGTATCAGGTGAAGTAAAAGAAGCTCCTTTAGTGGCCAAGATATGCCAGTGACGAATATGAGCTTTTTGGTGATCTTGCATAATTACTGGAAATTTGCGATAGGATTAGCAACGCTACGGGTTAAGCCTAAAATTTCCTCTTCTTAATGTGTAATGGTCTAGCTGTTCTGTATATAAATATTATTCAAAAGTGACGAGTACTTTTGTTTGCATAAAATTTCACGACTCATAACGTGGGATATTTTATTTTAAAATGCACGAAGATGGAACAAAAGAACTTGCTGACGATTACAGATCCAAAAATTAAAGTAGCAAAAATTATTATATTTTAAAATTGAAAAAATACGTGAAAGAAATTCTCGAAGATCAGTCTTCTGTGCTAAAGTTTGGAATTAAAGTTTTGAAATCTTTTAAATGTATCGATCATCGAATTAAACGAAAATAATTTTTTTATTTACATAGTTTTAATATAAATATAAGGGTTCAGAGTAGGAAAAAGACGATTTTTTTCAGGTTCGAGAATCCATATCAGATACTATAGAATATTAAATGAATGGTCAGGCGGAAAAAAAATTGTTCATTTGAATAACACAAATAAAGTAATTTTAATAGTTTATTAGATTTTTACAATTTTAAATATTATATATTTCAATTGCATTTATCTTTATTTTCAACGATTAAAATGATTGTTTTACGTTTATAAATCTCATCTTCCTTTGAGAGTAATCCATTAAATATTATTTGTATCACTTTTTCTTACCAAAATTAAGAAAAACGATAAATTGACAAGGACATTGAATTTTTCGTTCCACTACATAATTAAATCTATAAAAAAAGCGTTACGTCACGATTAGCGCTCCCTTTCAAAAATATAGCGTTTATACTAAATTAAGGTTGAATATAATTATCACTTATTTATACTCGAGAGTGTGGAACTTTTTTTCCTTCGTAAAAGAAAAAGTTATTCGACTCTTCAAAAGAATGTTGACAAAAGAATCGTAGCTACTCTCGAGGAGAACACGAGGCAAGATAAAACAAACCGATAAATAAATATAAAGATGTCTATATGCTATGAAAGCAAGAGACGCCTACTCGCACGCGACAACGATTAATTCCAGTTCCGCGTGTTTCCTTGGATTGAAGGAGAAGGAAATCGTCACCAGCTCTGTTTTTCGAAAAATTTCGTGGTGAGATCTGCGAGCTACGATTTATAGGACACCTCGATGAACTAGAACGTGCCTCCGCGCAGTTAATCTCCGGCGAGAATCTTCCCCGGCGACCCGGAAACACGTTCGCAGGTGCACGGAAAAAGAAGCAAAAGAGCTGCAAGAAACAGAAAGAGGAAGAGGAAGAAGAAAAAGAAGAAGTTCACGAAGCGTGAGAGAAAATGAAAGATAATTCAGCGGGGGAGGGAGACCAGCGAGCGCGATTGATTGATTGATTAATTAATTTAATGCGAATGCTCGCGAGAGCGTAATGGGCGTGTAAGTTAAAGACTCGATTGAATTATGCAACGAATGATGTAACGAATTTATGTAAAAGTAAAATTGAAGCTTGATATTTTCTTTTTTTTTTTATATGCAGTCAGTTATAGATAAAATAAGTATTTTCTTTAAGAATGCAGAGAGTTAGAGGGTATTTATATGATTGTCTAACTTATACATAAATACTATTCATAAAATTGATTGAAATATTAAAATTAATGTGCAATTGATATTTTGATTTAAGTGAGTTTTTCAAATTATATTAAAAAGTTTTCTATTTATATCAAATAATTTATAGAAATACAAAATATATTTATTACTTTTTTTTTTTTATGTTTCAATTTCTTGTATATTCAAATATATCCTTGGATAAATAACGTTTGTTCGTCTAAATCATGAACTTTTTCTTTTTGTAAATTTAAATAAATTATTTTCCTTATATACTCATTAATTATGTTAATATATTGTTACAAAGCATAATGAAATTTAATAAAAGTATCAATTGTATTATTGCGATGATGTATAATTCAAAAAATTTTTTTTAATATTTACGGAAGACCCCATAAAAGATATGAAATAATAAATCTTAAGTAATTTTTTTTTAACAATCCTTCAATAATGGTTTAATATAATACCTTTAATATGCATACACATAGGCTATTGACAGTATATTGTGTATTCATATTTTGATACTTCACTTTAATTACTGAAGTTCAGTCTTGTAATAGTCGATCGCACCGGATTGAAACAAAATTTACTTTCATATAAAACTTTACGAGTTTGAAGATATTTGTTGGCTAAGGTTTTTAAGATCTTTATTACTTTATTATTTTATATTTTATTACATATGAACGACATGGTACAGGCAGCAAAGATCAATAAAATGTTTCGGTAATCCTGTATTTTCTCATAAATACTCAACAGTTTTAATACTCATTTAAATATACTCTGCTTTTAATAGTACTCTGTATTTATTATAAAACTGAGAAATGTATTTTAGTTTCTTATAGTAAAATTACACAGTGTTCTTTTAAAATGATCTTTACGGTAATAATTTGCCGTTTTTTTATTTTTTATTATACGATATTTTTATGTTTGAGAATTTAAATCAAATATATATCATTAAAACATTTTAATGCTTTACAAATTACTCTTAGTTTTTGTGATACTCTATTAAAAATGCAAAAAGACATTTCAATTCTGATAAAAAAATATAAGTGTAAAGTAATTTATATATACGTATATTATTAATCATCAAATGAAAAATACAGGAAACTAAAAACCATATTTTAATTCTTTTCTAACTACAAAAAGTTATTCAGTTATTGAAAATTTCAAAGTTCAAAACACTATTAGCTAGAACTTCGTATGAAAACTTATAAAATACGTTTCTAAAGGTTCAAATATATAAATACATATATATCATTGATATGAAATCTTAAAAAAAATGTCGTAATATGATCTAGGTTAAAAATATTGTTACGATCGTTAAAAAAACATCGTAGGCGTAAATAAATAATTAGAGCGATATAAAAACAATTGTTAGTATAAAATTGTATAAAATGAATTGAGATATATGGCCCATCGTTGTTATTACTGACTCTGTGCTCTCTCATACAGATCATCTGAAGCTCTAATTGAAAGAGCACGCTGATGTTGGTATTCTATGTACCGATGCGCCCGGATTACACGTGGGGCTGTGCGATGGATTGGCTTTAATGTTCGATGTTGTCGGAACTTGTTATATTTATTACATAACGTTACTTTCTATTCGCAAAAATTCGCTTCCATCTCACCCTCTTCTTCTTTCTCTCTCTTATCACGTATATATAATTTATACATATATTTATTTTTTTTCGGTACACAGTGGTGCGATTCGGAATTCACTTGATTTATTTCTGATAAAGTAGGAGTTAAGGAAATGTTATTGAAAATTCGTTTAATAGTATAATTTTATTAATAGCTGAAAATTATCGAAAAGTGCTATATAAATTCATTATAAAAGATTTTTAAATGTTTCATTACCGCATGTAAATATAATATTGTAATGTGCGGATTTTAATTTATAATTCGCTTTAAATTCTATTATTAATTTAGAATCATTCTCGTTAATATTATTTAACACGACAATTATTTATTGCGTTATAATAATATAAAAATTTAGATTCTGTTTGTAATTCGTATTTTATTTAACCCACCGAAAAATTTATAATTTTTACTGCTTATTATTTTTAAATAATTAAATATATTTGTAAAAATAAAGAAAAAATTCTTCATTTATTAATACTGTTTAAATTTTTCTTTTTTGTAGCTAACATTTCTTATATTCAATATTAAATCAAAATGCCTATAACCAATTCTTTTTTGTTAATAATGCGATATAACTGAAATCCATGGATAAAATTAAATAGATTGATTAATTTTAAGAAATAACATATTTGTATGTTCTTATTCATACTACAATCACTTAGAAAAAAATTGAAAAACGATGTGCAATTACCATAGATTTGAAATTCAGCATTTATAAGCTAAGTCATTAAAAAAATAAAATATAGAAGAGAAAGAAAGAGTTTTTTAGTCAAATTAAAAGGAACAAAAATTGTAATTAATTACATACATTGTTTTATTAAATTTAATTGTAATATAGTTATTCTATAATACTAAAGCATATTTTTTTTATGAATTTCATTGATAATTTTAATTAGTATAAAATAGCATCAAAATATAAAATATCAATGTGTCATTTCATTTTTAAAATATATATCATGAAACTATTATAGATTTTGAAACTATATATATAAAAATCTGAGAAATTACATCACAATATAAAATAAAATTCGATAATTATGCATTTAAAAAAAATATGTATATACATATAAATACTCATTTTTTTAATGATTAATAATAAACAAAAGTTATACTTTACATAAAACTTTTTTATTAATAATTAATTTTATATTACATAAAATATATGTATAGTTATTAAATATTGTTATCATTATAAATTTTTAAATACAAGTGAGAAATTTATAATGATTAGAGAGATGATTACTAGATATTGGAATTATAAAAGAGCTTATATAAATGATCAAATAAAAAATTTTGAATAGTAGTATCTTAAAAATGACACATCATTTATTTATCTTTCAAAATTAGTGATAATAAAAATACAAATATAGCACTATATACAATATTTAAAATTATATTAATATACTAAAATATTAAAAATGTCTTGAATTAGATCGAAAAAAAATAAATATAAAATTATATCCTATAAAAATAGTAATGTCACTAATACGTAAAAAATTCATGAACCTTTGCTTTTTCTCATGTGCTAAATGAAAAAGATTATCGTCAGATATTTTTTTTAAGCATATATTTGACGTTTCCTTTAAGTCATGTTAAGACTAGAGATATCAAGTATTTTTTATAGTATTATAAATAACTTCTACAGATTTAATAATATTTTATATGATTATTTGTTCCATTATTATTTACATAATTTAATTCATAAATAAAATTGAATTAATTACTTGAATGAAAAACTTTTTGTTATAATTACGAGAATGTGAATGATATAGAAAAACTTAAAATTATATAAAATAACTCATTACTTTTTAAAGTATAGGAATAAAAAAATTATCTGAATACATTATTTGTACATTGTACTTGTATTTTATTGAAAACAATGAATAATTACTTTATGCACTTTATGTGAACGTTTATAAAATATAACTGAAAAATCATATTTTTTATTTGTCTGATTGTTAATAATATAATGAATAATATTTATAATAATTATTTTTAATTTCTTTATAATATCTTTATATCTTGCAATATATAAAATCAATCCAAGGAAGTGAAAATAATGTTATATTCGTAGATTATAAAGAAGTTTGACTATATTCAAAATTTACCTAAATACCTGTGATACTTAAATGAAAGTCCTAAAATAAAAAGTTTCTTTCTCGCCTTCTTTGTAATATTACGTTGCATAAGCCTTTTACTCGTTTAACAGATCATCTTTCAAATGGGATTACGAAACCGGCCCCACAACTTTAGAAAAATAAACAAACTAAATTAAAACCCGCCGGTATGAACGTCAAAATGTATTACTTTTTCGTTTTACAGTGGACTCTTACGAAGACCAATCGATCGTAAAGATTACTGATTTTGAAGCGAAGTTTGTAATTACATGTATGACCCTTTTATGCGTATACTCTCGGGTAGGAATCACCGACGATTTCATGCCGATGGATGTGACATGCACTTTTCCGTATATCGCCTCGCAAGGATCTCGTCGACGTAGCTGTTGTAAAGTTTCTTTTTCAAACGCAGTTGGACATTGGAAGACTGCGGTGATTATATATTTCTATCTCTTTTTTTAGGAATGGATTTCTTTACTTTTGTCTGCAGTGCGCTTACTTTAACGTGCCTGAGCTTCTTGTACGTTTCTTCACAGGTGATTCGCCTGAAATCCATCGATAAAATGTCTTTTATATTTGTTTAACTGTAGAGACTTTTCTCGACGCACATCTCATCAAAATTCATCTTCGATGATTCAGTTTCACGATTAAGAATACCTAGTACATCTCATCTTACATTGAAAAAAAAAATTAATTTATGACTAAGATGATTCTCTAACTATAATCTCAACTGATTCTGGTTACAATAAAATAAATTTTTTTCATGGCTAGTGAGTCATCTTACACAAGTTTTCTATTTTAAATTAAGTTTATATTTATGTTAAAATATAAAATACAATACTGTAAAAACTGGAAAATTTTATTTTGTATTCAATTAAATATTTTATAGCATAGAAAAATGTAATACTTTTTTATTAAGATATACAATATAATATAAATAATTTTACAATTCTAAAAATTAATATATAATAATACACAAGTGAAAAAAGTTTGCGTACTTGAGTTATTCAAATTTAATAATTTATTAAATAAACATGCAGTTTATAATATTTTTAAAATTTATGTAAATAAATTTTAGTTGTGAAATATAGTATATAAATTATAGTACATACATGTTTATAATTTTTTAACCCTTTGTAATAATTTTAAATATATTTATGGAAATTTATATGTGTAATAGTTTTTTCAAATATAGTGGTACCGTGACAGGTAATAAAATAGATTTTTTCTTCGCGATCTTTCTTAGCTAGCTTATAACAAAACAATCAGCAATGTTTATATTAAATTTGCTAAATTATTAAAATTTAAGGTCTGTCAAATAATCTTAAAAAAAATATTAAAAAAATTGCTCAGAAATGATATATCTATCTTATTTAGAGTATTTATAATTAAATAACGTTGAATTTAATCTCTGTTAGAAAATTCCAATTAGTCTTTACCTAGAGTACTAGTTATATCTATAACGAATATTGTAAAATTAATGCTAGGGAAAATAATTTCGGATTACTGATTATCTGCGCATACAAATATTTTGTCTTATTCTATTTTATTTAGGTTTCTCATTCGATTTTACCGTTGATTTAATCTCTTCTCTCTTTTGCTCACACTGTTTCGTTACTAGGTTTTACGGCGGCAGCTCGTTTCATCGGATCAATAGTGCGGTCCAGAGTGGCAGCACCATCGGCACTCTCGCCTCTTATCGGGGCCGTCATTCTTATTTTCAGGCTGGAAACACCGAGGAGAAAAATGGTGCGTGGTTCAGAGAAATCTAGCGAACATGAGGGTGAGAGGCAGGATGAACATACGATGGCTTGGAGAGGGACGGGAGGTTGTCCCGACATTGAGGGAACGATGAATTTTCATTAGCGTTGAATGGGTCACTTCAATGACGGTTCATCGTTACGATGTCGAGTTTCGTCGACGTTGAAGGCAGTTTCAGAAAAAAAATTTATTTTAATGAATGTAAATAACTAAAATTGCATCCTTGCTCAATATTAATTTTCTTAATTTTTATTGTAAATATGTAAAATAGAGATATAAGTACTTAATGCGTCTACATTTAAAGCGATGTTCATCAATTTAGGTTTAATTCATTTATTGATATATTATTTGAATGAATCTATAAAATTTTTTATAAATAATTTTTAAATAATGTAATCTAAAGTTCATTCCGTTATAATTCAATCAAGGCATTTTTTGGTAATTATACTATAATGCTTTTTAACCTTATTTGTACTTTTTCGAAAAAAAAAAATATTTCACTAAAATATTAATAATTAATATTAATTAGATATCTTATAAATATTAATAATACTTTTAATTAATTTAATTCTTAAATAAATTCAACTGAATCAAATTTTATTAATTTACTGTAAGTTGTGAATGATATTTTATTTAGTCAATACAGTATTTAAGCGATATATTATGTATTTAAGTTTTACGTATTATTTCAAATTAAATGAAGTAATGAAAAAGGAATAAAAGTCATTGTTCATGAATTAATTAAATTCGATTGAAAAGTACCAGTAAAGTTGTTGTATCAAAATTGATCAAAACTATTTTAAAATACATACAATCTCGTACGAGTCACTTGCGTATATTCATGATGTATATAATAAATACCGTTTGTATTATTAATTTTTATTGTTAAGCGGATATTGTAGTTATATAGAAGCTGAAAAATCATCTCATATTAATTAGAAAAATTTAAAAATTATCATAAGTTTCTTTCTAATTTTACATCTCTGTATTTTATTTTACATTATTGTTCAAACTTTAAAATAAAGAGTAGCACTAAACAAGAAACTACCAATTTACAGAAAAGTACTAACAATTTCTGGTACAGAGATCGCATCAACATATATATATATATAGGAAGTCGATATATTAGGGAGTAAATTTATTAGTAAAAAGCCAAAGCTCGTCCTAAGATTCGAGGTACACTTCGCACGTGCGTCGTGCGGACAAGTCGTTATTAATCGCCAACTGATGGCATTTACGCATGCGTGTGCAGATACGCAAACATGCACCCACGCACGCATGAATTGCACGCACTGTTGGTGTGTCAGTCGCGGAGATTCTGTTCCTTCTCTCAGAGTTTGTATCCTCCCTTGTGACTTCGGAGAGGGTTGCAGTTGATAATAAGGTGAAGAGAGTGAGAGATATTTACGCATACTATGAATAAGATTGAATCGTTGTCGATAGAAAATTATTCTAATATTCGACGCGTTTATCGAGAAATGTGGTACGTTAGATAGAAATTTTTATTTGTCACTAATTTATATGGTCTATTGCACGGGAGCTTTTCTTTCAGTATTGTGAAATTGAATTTATTTTATTTGCCTATTCTTCGTCTCGTGATTAGTTGAATCTATAAATTAAAAATTTTATTTGACTTTTATGCATAGTGTATTGTTAACGTTTATGTAATTTATAAGACGTACCGGTTAGTATAATAGTATAAATGCGTGTATTATCCATACGCATATATGATTGTTCTTGTAAAGATTAAATTATAAGCTAAATTAATCTCGTTAGGAATGTAGAAAAGAACGAGATTATATACTTAAGAGGTGAACTCAATGCGTAACAAATTTTTTTAGCCTGTCAACTAGTAAGTAGAAATGACGTAAATATGATAATCAAATAAACTGATGGTTCCTAATTATTAAGGGATAGATTATAGCATTTGTGCACATATAGCAATGCGTATGCTTTCAATAAGAAATTTAAGATGTATTAAAGGAATACACGATTTCTAGGATCCAGGGATTATATTGTTGCATTGGTAATGAAAAGAGGCATATCCTTTGACAAAAGTTTAGTATTTATAAATAAATAAATATAATTCAGAAATATTTATTAAGAAATTAAAATTTAAAATTTTTAATTTTAAGTTACGTTCTCATTTTTTGTTTAAAATTAGAAATTATATCATTAATAATAAATGACGAATTAATTAATTAATGTCACAGTATATTCAATAAGTATATTTACTAAGTAATTATCATTTCAAATCAAGTTGATTAATTTATAATACTCTTTTAATAAAAAATACTTACATCCAATAAATTATTGATAATTTATTAAAATTTGTTTTTATTTTAAAGAAAGTTATTAGTTGTCTTTAACCTGTAACTTTAACAGTGCTAATACTTATTGATTAAAATCAACTGTCAAGTTAAAAGATCACAGGCTTGTTTAATATATAATATGTTTATATATAATTTATTTATTAAAGTAAATTATTTGTAAACTATGAATGAATCGAATTTTTCTACACGTATAAAATTTATTGATAAAATAATAATTTTCTATCTTTTAAGATAATTCTGAAAACATTTGTGACAGCAAAGGTAGTTTATTCATTATTAATACATGCTGAAACATACCACTTTTGAGCGAGCTAAACAGTTACGAAAACATGTATTTAGTTTTTATTAATTAAATAGTTGTAATTTTTTAAATATTTAATTTTATATTTCTCGATGAAGAATTATATGTAGTTACAATATATAATATTATATATATAGTATAATATAATATACACTAAGTATGATTATCCAAAATAATGAAGATTTAAAAATTTCATTTTTCAATATTATTTATTAATCACAATTATTTAGATTATAATACATAATTGGAACTTTTATGATTTCCTTCAAATTAGTGCTGGAAGAAATTATTTATAATCAACAAATTAAAAGTAAAATAAGAAAAATTATTACATTTGGTATACATAATATGGAAACCTTTTTCCAAATTCAAACCATTATACAAAATTTTTTATATTATTTGCAATTAAAGTAATCTTTATGATATGTATTCTTTTACATTTACGTTCCTTACATATATAAAAAAGTTGTATGATTTATAAGCATTAGCATGCAGTAGCGATTGTTTTGATGATTTTATGTCACGATTTGTTTTGATTTTATTTAATTTTGTATGTAATGATTGATTCATACGTTGCTTTTGTCATTTATTATATATCAAATTTTAGATTTGAATATTTTATTAATACAATATAATAATATTTAATAATACTGTATTAAAAATTAATATAAAATGATAATATTACGTACTAATTATGGAATTGTTTTTTAAAATTATAAAGACAAGTAAAAAAAAAGAAATTAAAAATTTTTTTCGTCATTCGTTTCCGCAAAGATTTTGGCGTAAATCACCATTTTAAAAAAATCTGTTCGAATAAATAGTATAAAATAAAAAATGATAAAAATAAGAAGTCGTTAAAAGAATGATGCACTTTCGAAACTGTTGTATCGTATTCTCATAAGGATCTTTCTTCATTCGATAAAAACGCACTACTGTTCTGCTTCGTTTGGTATCGAACAAATACAGTAACATGGACCAAACGGACCAGTAGTATGTAAACTGCTTCTGTCTCTTTCTTCTTTTTCATCCTCGCGGAATAAATCGCACTTCGGCGAGCTCATAAAGTCTACAGAAAATCACGGATTAGAACTCTTGGATACTTTTTTTTATGTTTACGTTTTCACTTTTGCTATGTACGAGAAGATGCAGATAGTCCAAAATATTTTATCGATATTAAATAATCTTCACTTCTTATTTAGGCACAATTATTTTTTTAAGAATTGCTTAGCTGATACATAGGAATAATAGCAAGAGTTCATTTTAATAAAACGTGGAAAGTTAATCGACAAATTTTACTTTTCTAATAAATTAATAATTAAATACATTATTTTTCGGATAAATTTAAATTTATCTATTATGGTTTATATTTTTTGAAATTACTTAAAGTTCAAAGTAATGTAATCCTTGTTAAGTAATGTTTGGAATAATATTATCTATAATAAAATAATTAATGTATTAATATGGCTAAGTTATAATGATCCAAAAGTTAATTTTATTTTTTATCCAATTTCAGATATTTATAAGATAATATATTATTTATATTTTTTAAACCTATACATTAACGTACTTATAACTTAAGATTTTAATATAAACTATAAGAAATGTTAACCCAAATGACAACTTTCGTGACAAATTATTGTATCAATTTAGTCCTTTATAATTTTAAAGCTTATAAATACAAGATTTTTTAAAATAAATTTTTTGCGAATTTATCCTCAAATATAAATTATCCTGTATATAAAATATCCCAAATTTACAAACTTTTTATTATCTATTTACTATAATATGTTAGAATTCTAATTAGCTGCGATAATATTTTTAACATATTTACTTGAGTGTTAAAAATATTTTAATCCATATATGTCCTCAAGACCTAGTTTTTAATCTTATCCAATAAATTTATCGATAATTATATATTGTTAATATGGTAGATAAAAATAACGCATGAATGGTTTTTTTTAATTTATTATCAAATTAAAGCTTTTTATATATAATTACATTCAATAGTCGATGCTCTAATAACAAAGTTTATCGTATTTAGGGTATCTATTGCATTAAAAATATCTTAATCTATTTAATTAATTTTATTCAAAAAGTCTCCCAATAAAAAAAATTAAAAATCATTATCGATGTATAGATTAATGAATAAAATAAATTTCATAATATTTTATAAGCTTTTAAATAGAATAATTTTAATTTAAATTTATATTAAATTAAAAGTTGTCTTAAATGATAGCATGTGTTTATGATTAGAATATAAATAATATGATAATAATATATATTTAACGATTAAAAAATTATTTATATAATTCAAATTGATAATAATGAAAAATGAGATATTTATTCATATAAGAATATATAAAAAATTTAGAATAATGTATCAAATTCTAAAAAGGTGGACAATGAATTTATATTTGTTTATATAATCGTTTGTTTTTATATTTCTTATCAGTCGTTCATTACATAGTTAATATATATTCATAATATTTTAATTGAACTCGTAATAGACATCAATAAGTCAATTTTGTAAGATATTTAAGCTATGAAAAATATATAGTTTTTTTAAGTTTATTTTCAAAACATGTTTAGTCGTTTAAATTATTCGGATAGATCAATAATTTTTCAGCGTAGCATTAATTTTTGTATATTATTCTATCAGAATTTTCAAATATTCAAAAATTTTTTAGAAAGAAAAGTAAAGCCCTTGGAGAATGAAAGCAAATAAATTTCGCACATGCTTCTCATCCTTTTGTGTACAGGACTCATATTCGGCTTCAAAGGCGTACCTCAAAATTCACCTCGACTTTCGCAATTCTGATTGAAACTTAAATCGATCCTCCATTTATACAATTATTGACCTCAGTGAATAAAAGAGCATCTTCGGGTTATCATTGGCTTTCTGGAATGTCGTTGCTCTTACTTTATTCTCTTCTTTCAATGGGTCTATCGACTCTGCTCTTGTCGCCTCTTATTTTGCTCTTTTATTACAGTTCCACTTTTGGGACATGCCTTATCGACTTAATCGTCGCTGAAAAGTTTTAAAGAAAATGAAAGTCGAGCTAGTTATTTTGCATACGCGGGCTTCCGACCATCCGCGGAAAAAATCCGCTGTTTTCGTACGCCTATTTTTATGCACGCTTACACTAACGAAAGTCATAATGCCCTTGTGTAAACGTCGAATGCTGATTCAGGTTTGCGATATTTGTGGATGGCTTTTAGACTTTTATCTTCTGAGAATTCGAAGGGTTCGCAGATATTAAAGTATTCGTCGTACATACAATGACGTTGATATCTTACTGATAAAGTTTTTTTTGACTGCTAGAGTGCATTGACATATTACTAGACATATATTATTTATATGTATCACATATTAAAAAAAGTACGTTTTATAAGTAAAATATTGTAAAAATTATTAATAAATTAACAAAGTCAATAATATATATTTTTTATGTATTTTTTTTAAATTTCTTATTTTAGTTAGGTACTTAATTATTCAATACTTACTTATTTTATTCAAAATTTTTTATTAATAATTTTGAAAATTATGAATATTCGGATTATTTATTTTATTCATGCATTTGATTACCATGTAAGATTTTGGTTTATATAATAAAAAGAATATATTTATATTTTTTGAACTTATTGTATTAAATTTGATAATTGAGTTATTTAATTTGATAATTGAGTTATTTAATTTTATATTTGTTTTATATTTGAAAATTTTTGGTATCCAAAATTTCACAAGTTATTCATTTTCAATTAGAATAATAATTTTGAATAGTAATACATATTTAAAAATTTGTTATACTCAATTTCTTTTATATTAATTGCATATATTATTAAATAAAAGACAAATATTTTTTTTATTCAAATATAGTTATAAAAAATGTTGCTTTATAAGTAAACCCAAATTTAAGGTGATGAAGGCATAATTCAAATACAAAGTAAGCAATCATTCTCGCATAAAAATTTATAATTATAAAATTGAAAAGTAATTATTAATTTATTAATTAGTTTTTAAATTTTAGTTTTTTAATTCTTTAGTAAACAGTGCGTAAAAATTGACTTGGATCTTTTAAAAATGATATTTATTTTTGTCCTAATTTTTCTGTCGTGGTTTTGCAAATATTTTTTTATACAGTGTCTATCTTATATTGTTCGTTATTTCCCTTTCGCGCTATTTTATCTGAGCACTTTGCTCGGAGACTAATTTTTTTGTCACTCTGCTAACCCTTGAAAGTTGATTCTCGCGTTTGATGCTTGTTATCTCTTTTTCTTGAGTGAGCATGAACTTGACTCGAGGTATCCGATAGCACGAGAGCCAATGATAGCGAAAATTATTTCACACGAGAATCTGGGCTCTGCGTTCTCGGAAGGAAAAGCAAAAAAAAGAAGTTTAGAATGGTGATTACTTGCCAAGTATTCTGGGGTCCTTTTTACCTGATAAAGGTAGGGATATTATTCAAAAAGTTGATTATACGACATAAAATTTTCTCGCTTATGCTTCTTTTAAAACATGGAATTCTATAGTAATAAAGTTTCAAATTAGGAAATATTAATAAATTTTTAATATCTGTGTAATAATATAATTTCAATATTTATCTTTATAAATGAGAAATATCAATAAGAATTATCTGTGTAACAAATTTCGTTTTTAAATTTTATTTTAAAAATACTTTAACTTTTAGATATAAAATTTTTATAAAACAAAACTGATTGAATTTATTAACTAATACAATAAATATTATATTTGTTAAAAGTCAAAATATTAAAATAGTATTGATCAAGATCTTATTTTAAATAAAATTTAAGCTTATATAATTTTATTTTATAATTTTGATGACAAAACATTAGGATAATCTGAAATAATAAATTTTAATTATCAGATGAACTAATTTTTAAGAAATATTCTTCCATTTGATATTATAAAAATCATAGATTATTTATTTTATATTCGATTTTCAATATAAAACTCAATTTATTTGAATTTTTTAGTTTGCATATATATTTGTATATTTTGTATAAGCACGTAAGAAGGAAAGGTAAATACAGTAAGTAAATAGAGATTGGAATACATCAGTTTCTTTGAATGAAACTTAATCTTTTCTTTTTATGCAAGAAAAGGGATCCAGTGTTTATATATCGCGAATAAATATTCACCAAATTGTAACATTTAAAATATTCTACTTACAATTAGCCATTTATTTAAATTATTAAAGACATTAAAATTTGTGTTTTAAATAGATTTTGTTGAATTTTTAAAATAATGATTTAATCGATTAATTAGGTATTGGTGATTAATTTTTTAAAATAATACATTAAATGTTTTAAATTAAATTTGATTATTATAATTTATTTTTTATTATTATTAAATATTACAATACTTATTTTGAAAATATATTTATATAGTATCATTTTAACGTTCTTTTTTTGTTATGTACAACAACTATTATTTTATAGTATAAAATTATTTTTTTACAATAATTATAAATTATTAATTATCTTTTCTTCGTATAGAGTAACTTTTATATATTATCGTTTTTTTTAAATATTTTAGTCATCACGTTTCTATTATAATAATTTAATTATTGTAAGATAATTTCATTAACAATACATAAGTACTTTGGCTCTTTAAAAATGCAAATTCATTCGCTGTTTACTTTATTATAATTTATCTTTTTACTATTAATCAAAGCTATAACAAAGCAAACTAATAAACTTCAATCATTGAAATAAAAAAACAGGTATTCTTTTGAAAGCCTTACGATATCTCAGTGCTAATTCAGTATCTACTATGTAACGATGATGTGAAGGAAAAATTTATTTGATTAAATAAATACAATGCAAGAAAAATATTTTAATGATAGTAATTTTAAAAACCCTATCACTTTGATTTGAATATTAATTAAAAATGCTATTTTTATATTAAAAAACATTTACATTTCATTTGTTAAAATCAAATTGCAGTCATGTGAAAAAAATATTTTTGACGTTTTGAATAAGACTGTTTAATTAGTTGCATAATTAACTTTGTATCGTATATTATCACAATTGTAAAAAATAAATGTATACATTAGTGCTGTTATATATATGCTATTAAAAAATAATATTAAAATGATGTTTAACCATTTTTATTGAATTTATATTTAAATAATATATTACAAAATTATTTAAAAATAATATTTTAAATCATCATTCTTTTGTCTTAGTCTTTTTAGATTAATAAATCTATTAAATTTTAGTATATTTTTATATTTTAAAAAGATATACACATTCAAAATATATATGTATAAGCAATAAAGTTATTTTATTGTAAAAGAATTTATTTCATTTAAAAATTTGAACAATCTTTTTATCTATGTTTTATAATCAAATTTAAATAATTATACATAAATATTTATTATACATAATTAATTTATATTTTTAGAAAAATTTTTAAGTAATGTATATACTATTATTTTCTATATTATACGCATGGAACGTCTATGTGGATTCCATAAAAAACGTAAATGGTGGTTTAGCATAAGTGTGTAGTCAAAAATTTATTATACTTTTACGATGTATAACTTTTAGAAATATATTATTATTTATAATGCATGCATTATATGCATAATATTTTTTACAGTTTTTTTTCCAAGTGTCTTGTAAATTTAGTGAATATTTAAATATGTAAATAATATTTAAAAGAATTTTGTTGATATATTGTGTTTCATTATGTTAAAATCTTAATATTTAATTAAATTAACTTTGTAAGACTTACCGTTATATGAAATTATTGCTCAAAGAAAAATAAAATTGAGTTTTCAACAAACATAAAATTGATAATAGTAACTATTATAATCATATATAAATGTTTAAAAAATCTCATTCTAGGAATTTCTGAAAAAATTCAATTTATTACTCTAATTTTTTAGTGCTTATAGAATTTACTTTAATACCAACTACTTTTATAGTTATTTACTAAATTCTTTAAAATTAAAGTTAAAGTATAATTAATTAATAACAAAATTTTTAGTTGTTTAGGGAAAGATGATTAAAATGATTGACTGAGATTGTTAACGAAACTTTTCACTAAATATTAATCTATAAGTCGCTAATATCAACTTAAATTCTTTGCTGTATCCTGGTTTAATTAAAAAGCAAGAACAATCTTCCTTCTAGTTTCGCTTTTCTTTACCTACTTCTACTATTAGAAATTTTAAGGCGATTTCGCGTAGTCGTTATGGTGATGGATGAAAGTTGAGAACTGATTAAAGCACTGAATGGTTAACTAAGCTAAGAAGAGAATGGAGATATACGGGGAAAACGAGGAGAAATTATGCAGAATCGGAAGAAGGCGAAAAAATGACAAAATACAAAATAAATGAAATTAAAAAATTCCGTATGTTTTGTTTCGATCGTTTATATGAACGACTAAAGAAAATTTTCGTAATGAAAATTTCTATATATATACAAGCATTGAAGCCACGGTAGTAACAATTAATAGCGTATTAATAATTTAAAATTTATTAGAGTATAAATTAAGCTCAAATAGTTAAATGTATTTTCATTTTTCAAATATTATTTGGTATTGTTGGATTTTATATATTATAAAACTATTAAAATATTTATTTTTTACTGCAATTATTTCTTAAATTTGTAAATAAACTCAAATAACAGAAATAATTATCATTAAATATGTTCATGATTCATGACTTTATAGTTATAATTATATTTTTATAAATTGATTTTAAAGAGTTGAATAAAATTATTTTAATAAAATAACAAAAATTCTTGTTGATTTATGATTCTTCGTATCAATTTAAATTCTATTTTAGTTAGAAAGTACAAAAATTGAAGAAAACATAATATTTTTGATTTCTTGGTTGTATTAGATTAATTAGATTAAATTCTATTAATTTACTAATTTTTGTGTTTTTAATTATAATTTCCTCTTTGGTATATTTTCCTTAGTTATATTTCAAAGATTAGTTAGCTTCGATTATTACATTTACCATTAAAATAATACTTCAAAGTATTTACAGTATTATTTCAATTGAAAAAAGGATTATGATTTTTGAAATTTATTCGTCCATATTAATTTTTATTCATAAGTTTTTAAATTTGGTTTATTTAAAAATATACTTTATAAAAAATTGGTTATTAAAATATTTGATACATCAGAAAAATTTTTATAATGTAATCATGTATTAATTATATTAGGTAGCTTTCATAAATAAATGTAAATAATACAGATTCTAAAGAATGTTCACGAGTAAAGTCTAATAAAATATATAATTTATTTAAAAAATCATTATCCATATTAGCACAGTGGCAATAGATATAATTAAACATTTACCAACGTTTTAAATATAATTTAAAAAATCTGTTTGTAAAAGTTTATAATAATAAATTATAAAATTATAAATAAAATTATTATCATAATAGCATTGAATATTTTTAAATATATATATATATATATATATATATATAAAGAATCTTTTCTGAATTTAATTATAAATGATTATTATAATACAAAAAGTAATTGATAAAAAATAATAGTTTAACAAGTATAAAAATGTTAATCCTATATGTTAATATTTGTTTTGCAATAGTATTTAAAAAAATAAGCTAAAAATAATTTAATTTTCAAACTCATCTAAAGTTTAATATAATAATGATTATACAGTCCTATCTGATCCTTTTAAAGATACGAGTAGTCTTAGAGTGAATACTCAAATATATATGCAATAATCGCTATCAAATAAATGTTACAGCAAGCAACTCTGAAGGAGAACGCGATTAATGGGAATCGTTGTGCTGCGAATGAAAAGAAAAAGATAACGAAAAATATGTGTATACAGAACTATCAAAAGAAAGAAAAAGTAAAAAGCATGGAGAACAGTCAGGTCGTGAGATAGAAGGATATAGGGAACTCAATAATTAAGCCATGTTATGGTTGTTCTTTCTCTGAATGTAGGCATAATTTTTAATGTCGAAGTTGCTTTCCTTTCTGATTCAATATCTTCTAGTTTTTTGTTTCGAATTTCTATCACGATTTTCTTGCGCTACCTAAAACACTCATTCTTTCAACGTTATATTTTTTAGTCGAATTGCGTAATGAAACTCATTTGAACTAGGATGAAATTACATATAAGTTATACTTTTTGGTCGATGAATTTTCTTTGGTATATTATTGTAATGTAATTATAATATATTATTAAATATATTATTATTATCTTATTATAATACTAGTCATGACTCGAATTTTTTACCTATCACGATTAAAGAATATAAAAAAAACAATAAAAAACTATAATAAATGTTTTATGTAATTAAGAGAAAAAATAATTATAAAAATTTAAAAAAATATAAATAATTGTTGAGAGAGTAAAGTTATATTTTCAATATTTTAATTAAAAAAGTATAAAGACTAGTATAGTAAAAAAAATTGAGACCGTTAAACTTGGCTGAACAAGTTAATCGATATGGATACATCAATATATTTTTAGTGTATCGGAATAAAAATAATAGAAATAATAAAAAATTAAGTAATATAATAAATGTAAAGAAAAATATCAAGGATAAAATGCAGACTAATAAAAAATAACTGTTCTTGTGAAAAAATCATTCATTGACTATAATAAAATTTATTGGATTCGTAACAAGAGTTCTTTAAATTTATATAATCTATTAGAAGTATTAATATGAAAATTTTTTACTTTATCTTGATATTTATAATTCTTAATTATATTATAATATCATGTTTTAATTCGAAACGAACTTTTCTGTAGATAAAAATATAATATATACACATATATATTTTTCTTAATAAGGTATATTTGTCAAGCAGACATTATTTTTCTAATGTCTACAGTTTCAATGTATTAATTGTCTACAATTCATCACTAAATATTATAATGTTCAAATAAATTGTAAGTCTTCGGAATAAAAATTGATAAAATGAAAAATTTATTTTATTGACTCAAGTCATATAATTTTTTTATATTTATAAAAAACTTTACAAAAATTTTAAACTCTTAAGTAATTAAATCTTTTATAATAGTTAGAGAATATTTCTAATCTTATTGCAGTCTATGAAATTTCTTTTCTTTTCATGGCTTAAACATTATCTTGCCGTTATTCAACTTGGCTCATGAATGTACGTGGGGACATTTTCTTGGGTCTTCCACTGCACGGAATTCGAGATCACCTTGGCATCCTTTAGTCTATTGCGTTGTTTTCCCGTTACACATATACATACTCGACTCATTCATTTCAAGGACAAATGAGAAACATTTGACGATCAGCATCGTGCATATGTAACAGAAGAGTTTTGCTACTGATTTAGCTTTAGCTGTTGCTGTAGTTGTTGTTGTTATTACTGATACTACTAGTGTTTCAACTGTTGCATATCTCATGACTACCAGGATTATGCACTAAATCTTGGCTTGAGGATATCTCAGGAGTATATCAGTCACTGTGTCAGCGGGGTATCCTATGATTCTTTTCTTTAGACGCTCTATTCCTTTTTCCATCAAACTTCAATCTTATAATTTCTCTCTCTCTCTCTCTCTCTCTCTCTCTCTCTCTATATATATATATATATATATATATAATAAAAAAAATATATATCCTCTATCTTTTATGCCAATTAGTTTTTCTTTCTTTATTAAAACAAATAAAAAGTTTCCGTGGAATATTATCTGCAAGGATTCTACTTTGCCGACGTTAGCTACTTCTTTTATTTCATCTTTTTCTTTTCTTTACTTAGCGCTTTGCGTGCACACAAATAACTGCTGCTACTCAAAATAAATTTACCATCAGTTTAGTATAGCTTTGAGAGATACACGGTCCATAATTATCTCTGTGAGTTGAAATATTTTAGAAAAGACTTAATTCTACTCACGTAATGTAAATGGATAAATTATTTAATATAAAATAATTGCGAATATTTTGAATGTTTCTTTAACTACACAAACTGAAATATATATTACACTATGGTTAAGGTGCAAATGTTTTGCGATTTTCTCATATTTTTGCAAGAAAGTGAAATGAAAATTATAGTCGTTCATTTGTATTTGCAATCTATTTTTTATTTATTTTATACTAAATATATTACATAAAAAAATTGTCATCAACAAAGAAATATTTTTTTATTTTATTAATTTAGTATTTATATTATTTTAGAAATCTCCATTAACTTTCTTGAAATATTGAGCTTTTTTAAAAAATAATGAAGAAACGAAAATGCGAAAAAAATTACAATCATCATTGAACGAACACGCCATATAAAAAAGAGAAAATAAGGCATTTTTGCAATATTATAAACGATAGTTTTGTACCAGACTTCGAGTGTACTTTGTGTTATACTGATTAAAGGTTCGTACATTTACTTGTTTTTGCTCAATAATTTGACCATGTAAAAAGGTAATGCCTTGGTGTATCAAAATTACTGCAGAAGGTAACGAAAATCCCTCGAAATATTATATTTTATATTCTTTGAGATTTTTCAATACGGTTATTCAATTTCTAAACTTATGTATACTATTTAAAAATTTACTTTCATGCATACATTTTATTTATAATTTTGTATTTTTCTACTGAATTCCAAATTATGTTTAATATTTACTTATCCTTTTATACTTTTTACAAATATTATATAAATTTTATATTATGCTATTTTAAAAGTTTCGTTTTATCGATTTTGAAGTTTTTAATTAGTAAGCACGGACCCATTTTATATCTCACTTAAAAAATAAATACTTATGTTTTATATAAGACGCTCGATTTTTTTTCTAATTTTAAATCCAAACTTTAACCACGACATTTAATCTTCTCAATTTCATTTGTTGCCTTCGATATCCTTCATTCATATGTATTTCATCATCATTATCTTCTCAACAACCATTTTCTTCTTTTTCACGCAATTTAAAACGGCTTTTGATTTTTTTTTTATTCTATATCGTTACTATTACACTTTAATTTTTTTTGTTTCTCGCTAGTCTAGGTACATATGATTCGCTATAATGAATTAAAACTAAAAAAATAATACTTGAAATAAAAAACTTACTCTTCCTTTCCATCATCTGTTAGTAAGAATCTGCGTAAATTTATTTCTGTTTTGTCAATAAACCCTTGTACGAGCACATACTCTACATTCTTTTTTTTCGATTTCTTTCTTTGGATTGAAATAACGTTTCGTAACTTAAATTCAACTCAGCTAATTTGTTACTGTTCTGATTTTCTTTATCATAGCTTTTTTATCGATATTTTTGTTTTATTATCACATTTTAGTTTCTTCAAAATCTTTGAAGAAAATTGTCTTTTCATTTTATATAAAATTTCATTCTCTTTCATTCACTCTTTCTGTTTAGGTTAGTTCTATCATAAAATTTTTATAATGTGATGAAAAATGTTTTAATTATATTTTTAGAATATTTTAAACAGTACATATTCAGACAAAATATTTCGTATAAAAATCGTCCGGAAGACAACTCAAAGATTTTAATAGTTCAAAATATAAATTATATTTTCAATTCAAAAATATTTGTATTTAAAATTTTTCTATGGTAATTAAATTATAAGATTTTACTAGCAAACTGATACTATGAGTGAACATTTAAATGTTAAATTTTTATCTATAAGTTTTATTGTAAGTTTGTTTTTCGCTTATAAACGAAGAAGTCTTTTACTAATTTTTAACAATATTTTTAATATTGTACTGCATATAATTTAATAATAAAATTTAATGATAACGATTAAAAAAAATGTATATTTTTCAAAAACAATAGCAACATTTACATAAAATAACAAAAAGTTAATGGTTTAATAGTGAGGTACCAGACTATGATGTTAGGGATCGTAAAATATAATTATATTATGAAAACTAGAGAAAATTACAATCCTGGTATGAAAATACTTATAATCTAATTTAGTAAAACGTAATCCGATAAAAAAATGTCTACTATTGATTATATATATGCAAATTTTTTCATTTTGAAGGAATTTATTTTGTATCATTTTTTTAGCGAATAAATGTAAATATATGGTATAATTTCAAATAAAATAGAAGTATTTTAAAAATTATTACATTGCTTTTAATCCAAGATATACTATTATTAAAATTAATAAATACATTAATTAGATGGAAAATTTATTTTTAAATAGATATTATCAAAATATACGTAAATTATTGAATGTAGGAAATAATTTATTTATTTTTAAGTCATGATGTATTGTAAGGTATAGAGATAATATTGTAAAATAAGCAGAGCGCTATTTTATAGTTACAAAAAATTCCATTTCAATTATGAAATATTTTAGTATATTTATGTTGTTCTTTTTATTTATAATCACTTTTCAACATTTCTTTTTTTGATCTTTTTATCTCAAATACATCATTCTTATTTTTGCTCACTCAAGATTATTATTTTTGTAAAGTAAGAAATTATAATATATATGTGCTTTAAAAATATCCTATTAATTAAACAACAGAATATTTTAATTTAATATAAGTAATATAAAAATAAAATAAATTTAAGAAATGGAAAAGCGGATATTAGAATGAATGTATCCTATATATCGAAAAATCAAATCCAAAACCCTTCGACCTTCTCTCCTGCTAACATTTCGATCTTTACGGCTTGATTTATGTGGCATTCGTTACTCTAGACAATATGCTTAGCTTTTTGGGAGCGAGGGTCCAGCTTCACTATAGAAACAATGAATAGATCTAAAGAAAACTTCACTTGAAAATTGGTGTTCGGTAAATACATGTTCATTGATCTTTCCGCATGTTGCGGATTTATCGCGTGTATTTAGTTACGCCAGGCATAGGCCATTTAGTCTATATAGATGTCTCGAATATGTTTTGCGCTCTGATCTACGTACGATTTTTTTGTAGTTATTGAGCTGTGTATGATCATAGGAATGTCGATATTTATGTAGCTGTACAATAAAGCTCAGAAAAAATGAGATTCAATGAAATACTAAATGTTTGTAATTTTTGCGTACTAAAGTTACACATAAAGCATTAGACCGCTGTTTAATACGCTGTTTTTATTTTAATTTAAACTACGAACCAAATTGGTAATCACATAATCATACGAGAAATGAAATTCTCAGCTCAACTTTAAAGTTATAAGACTTCATTTTACAATGCTTAATACTTTAAGATAATTGTGTTTTGATATTTTTTTCTTATTAATTAAGATCCTTAAAGAAAGACATTAATTTTTTTAAACAAGTTAATTAAAATAAAAATGATATTTTCATTAAACCTACGTATTAACAAATATTAAATCATTATGAACTAGTTTCTTTAAAATTATAATTAGTAAATTTAAGTTATTTTGAAGAAGAAATTCAATAAATTTAAATTCATTTACTTTACATATGTTCCGTATAAATAATTACAACGGTATTAAGTTAATATTATATTTAAGAGTAATTGCACATATATAATTCAACCAAATTATAAATTTATGCCGAGATTAAAAATACACGTTGGTGCCGTCGATACCAAATAAATTAAATAATAAGTAACAATTTAATTATTTATACTAAATAAAACAGTTAACTGTTTTCGTAAAGGCTTTGACTATTCATACTTTTTTATGTTAACTATTTATCTACTAAAAATCTACATGCTCTTCGATTCACGAATTTTAATAATAATTTTCAAGTATGTTTTAAGATTAAAAAGTGATTTCTAGCAAGTAATCAATGTATTAATATTTTTTTATTTATCAGTTATATTGTAATATTGTAGATAAAAATTATATATTAAAAATTTAATTTAATTTTGTATTTAAATTTATATATATTTTTAAAAGTATTTATATTATATCATAAATTCTTACATTATAAGTATTTAGAAATATATTGATTTTAATACAATTTTACATTACGTATTTTTATTATATTGATGATATCAGATATATTTCAAACATTATTCAATATAAAAAAAAAAAGTTTTACTGAAAGACTATAAATATTGTAAAGAACTATCACTTGCTAATATATCAAATTAAAAATGTAAATTCTTTATTAAATAGATGTTATGGATATAGATTTAGAATTTTTACTAAATATATTTTTATTCCAAAATAAAAAAATTTTTATCATGATCACAATCTGCGTACAATACAATTCCCTCTTTTTAAAGATTAATTTCAGTTAAGCTATTGCATCTATATTTCTATATAATACAATTTTTAGTTTAAAAATCCTCCTTTCTATACTTTTCTGTTTTTTACCTTTTCTTTCCGTTATTTAACAATATACATCAAATAATTACGGTTTCAATTATACAGTATTTTTTGTACAGTATTATTTATATTTATTACCAGCTTCAGTATAAAATTACGTATTTCTTATTATTTTTTCTTTTAAATATTTTATTTTATTATTTATGCAAGATAATGTAATAAAAAAATTAATTTCAAATATTTAGAAAAAACAGTCATACACAAATTCATAGAAAATTCATTTATTAAATAAGACGTTTTATTCAAGTATTATTTTTAAATATTAATTAAATTTAATTTCTAAAATAATAAGGTATAAAACGTATTAAATACTGTTAATCTTAATTGGACTAACATCATTTTATCAAATAATATTTTATAATATATTGCATATTAATTATGTAATATACTTTATATTACATATAGTGAGTTCTTCTTAAATCAATAAATTATTTTATTTATTAGTGATTTAACATAATAAAAAGTTTTTTTTAAGTTATTAGAAAAATTGTGCAAATAGTATCAGTTTTTATTGCATTATTGGAATTCAAATCGAATAATTTAAATAGTGATATAACCTGTTTAAATGTAAGTTTTTGAAAAAGTTATCAAATTTAATTTTTATTTTACTATATCTAGTTCTTTCTTAAATTGATATACTGGTTTTAACAATCGATGTAAAAATAAATATATTTACATATTTGAGGTTGTATATATTTATATATATACTAAATTTTATTTTGGTTTAATTTAAATGATTTTTGCTAATATATGAATACTATGAATTATATGAAAATCATATTATGCATTAGATATATAATAAAAACAGAAATAAAGTATTTTACCTTTCCGAAAATTTCTATTTTACTATTACCAATTTAATTAGAGTTCAATTGATTAAAAATTACTTGCTTTATAGT
The DNA here is from genome assembly GCA_018907195.1 of Dolichoris vasculosae. Classification (NCBI taxonomy): domain Eukaryota; kingdom Metazoa; phylum Arthropoda; class Insecta; order Hymenoptera; family Agaonidae; genus Dolichoris; species Dolichoris vasculosae. The sequence continues at coordinate 7,022,615 of JACCHY010000010.1, read as the reverse complement.
TAAAAAAAGAATCATGACAACATTTTTTATCTTAGCTTTTACTTTCAATGAACAAAATAAGATATACTGATCATTCAAATACACTTCAAAAAAAAGGAATTATGTCATTTAATCTACCGTATTTGAAAAGAAACAAAATTAAACGAGAAAGTAAAAGTAAAAAAAAAGTAAAAAAAAATTACTTATGGGGGAAGTCGTCTAAATTTCAATTAAGTCGCAAAATATAAAACTAAACAAAATATAAGTAAACATAAATTTTTAAACAAATGAAAAAATTTTATCAGAAAAGATATTATTTTTAATAGAAGATCTTAAAATTGTATTTAAATTTTAATTTTTATGCATATTAGACATATTATATAATTGCTGTATTTATATCATAACAAATACTTTTATTTTCTATTTTTTTTATTTTCGAAATTTGTTTCATAATAATTTACTAAATGTTTCATAGTGTATACTGTATATTTGCTATATCTAGGATTATATTGTATAAAATAATATTATTACACTAAAAAGCACAAAAATGAGATTCTACATTTATTGATTCAAGAATTAACATTATAAAAAAAATACATCATATTTATAAAACTAGTAATAAATTATACGTAACAATTATAATGAAGGTAAATTTCAACTCTATGTAACTTTATTTTTTATATTTTTATTTTTACAGTTATTTTTTCTATTTTGTTAATTTAATAACTCTAGATTAATATTAAAATGTAAAAAAATATCATAATTTTGTATGAATATCTTGTGAAGCATTAATTTTATCTATAATTATACCCAGAAAATGATTCTACGAATATTTACTATTTTATGCAAAAAAACTTTTCGTTTAACTAAAATTACTTTATGCAACTGATATTCAAATTGATAACCAAATAATTTCAAATGTTTATTTATAATATGATGAAACGCAGAAATAAGACTTTTAATGTTTATTTTCAACTGATTTTTCTATTCAAGATTTATATAATAAAATAAATATTACATAAATATCGATGATCTTACTTTAAGAAGCGCACATTCGACAGTAAGTCATATTATAATTTTTCAAGTCATATTGTATACATAGATTCAATTTGTTTAATTAATTTCTTCCTATATATATATATGTTCAATTTTTAATTTATTTTATATTCATTTAAACTCAACAATATTATTTAATTCCCTTTTTAAGATTATTATTATATTAAATAATTTCGTATTTTAATAATTCTATTATTTCAAAATGTAAAATCTATTTAAATATAAATTATTTTGGTTTTGATATTGTATTTTACAAATGAGTTTTTTATGTTGTCAACAGATTATAAATAAAATATTACACAATATAATACATATTAAATTATTATTTATTAATGTAGTATATATTATTTTTATTTTATATGCTTATGAAAAAAAATTTAATTTATATTTAAATACTTAACTTATTTCAGATTTTCTTTTATATTACAGGTTAGTTATCGAAGTTCTTTATATTCTGAAATTTTGATTTTTTGTAAGTATAAGTTTAATAATTATTTTAATATAATTAATATACATTTTTTTATAAAAAGTTTTAATTGAATAAATATTACGCTTAATATATATATATATATATATATATATATATAATAATGTTCTTAAAATAAGATAAAAGGACTCATTAATTTATTAAAATTATCATAATATAGAGTATTATCTTACAAAATTTCTTACGATATAAATAGTATATTTAATGAAAATCTGTTTCTAATCATCTGCTAATATCCATGCGTACACAGATTTTATTTTAAATCTGTATTAACATATTAATATAGAATTGAAAAATTAATTTATGATATATTAAAAATATTTTGTGATTAAGAAATGTTTAAAGTACTAATAATTAATCAAAGAATTATGAATGTTTCATATGCTCAATCATCTAGTAAATTGATTTAAAATACAATAAGTTTCTATATAAATTATAAATACAGATAAAATTATTTTTTCATGAGCTCGTAAGAATAAGATTCTTGCTTGTATTGTCTATCTTTAATTATATTTTTTTCTTTTTTTTCTTTACGAACTTACATACTTTCTTTGTCGAACTTCGTGTTAATTAAATTATGTATTATATTATACAAAGTAAAGTAAATTCATGCTTTAGAATAATAAAATATTCATCAAGATTGTACTTTCTTGTGATATTACAAAACTAATTAATATGTACTTGCGGGCTTTCTGGAATTATTCTCTATAAAATGTGTTAGAACAATCTAAAAAATCTATTCAGAATATAATAAAATAAATGTTTGCTGTATTGAGTTAATACTCGTTGTAAATAGTATTTGCATTAATATTAACAGAAATTGCAGAATATAAGAATTTTATGGAATTTTAGTTTCATCCATTAAATATTAATTTTAAATTAGAGCTTCTTAAAAAATCAAATCAATACTTTTATTTTGATAATTGAAAAAACAAATATTAGATTTAATAAACAAAAGAATGAGAAGTACAATTTTTACTAACGGACGTATATGGGAGAGTATATACGAGAGAGAGAGAGAGAGAGAGAGAAGATTATCTAGCAAAAAAATATCATGACGATAAGCTTCTGTTTCGGTTAAAATTTTATGTATTGTAGAGTAGCGTACACTTACTATCAACCACTTACATACAATTGAATATTATCATTGTGGAAATATGCGTCATTATTTAAGAACTTTTATAATTATATTAGTATTTCTAAATTAAATATATCAAGATATTTTTTAATTGAGTTATACTTAATTTTAATTATGAGAAGATAAAATCTACTCTTATGAAAATAGTTCAAAAATAATATTTTTGAAATTAATAGTTGTACTATTTTAAAATTTAGAATATTTTTCAGTTAAAAAAATTTGAATTGCTATCAGTTGCCAACAATATCTAAAATGAATTAGTACCAGAAACATTAAATATTCAATCTAATGCTTGCAATAATATATTCAAAATTAGGTACGTATAGGTATAATCCATGTATATATTTAAAATGAAAATACAATTCTAGACGATTTTTCATTTAATTTTAATCTACATTAAATATTATAAAAAATAAGTGGAATCATGTTCTTTTTAACTGAAGGTGCTCATCCGCTTACCAGAAGCACGGCATTAAAGAAAACTAAGTTAGCGTGTTTAGCTTGCATTAACGAACTCTTTCCACTTTGTAATATACCTATCAACTCAACTCGAATGCATTCCTCCATTTACCGCTCACGCTGTACTCACTCACCCCAATTTTTCTTCTTCCTTTTTCCTCATGTAAAAATATTGAAGACTCCAATTCCCTTTCTTCGTCTCCTATATCGGAGGATATTTACAACTTCGATAGCCTTGCTAAATAACAGTTATTTCTCAGAGAAATAGCAGGCACTGAGCACCTTTGTGAATTTGTTAATTATATATTATATTAGTTGTACATTTTCTATTTTTATACTTTTTAACTTCACATATATGCGCATTGTTACAAAACGAAACGAATGTACTTTTAACCTCACTGATCGATGGATTATACGTCAGAAAAAAAATTTATATGGAAGTGAAAACTGGAGACTGAATGCTTTGAATAATGAGTTTTAACCTTTATATCTAGCTGCATTTGATAATTTATTTGTAGGAGAAAAAATTCGATTAGAAAAGTTTTATGTGGTATTTATTTTATGCAAGGAAACATAGTTAACATTCCGTAAATGTTATATTCATACCGTCTCTCTTCTATCAAAAAGTTTTTATTTTTCTAAAAATAGATAATTGTATCACCATTAAATAGATTAATAAAAATATTTATGAAAAATTTTATGAATATAATAATTCCTTAATATTTATGAATATATATGAGTCTCGCAATATTTACTTAAGACTGTAGGAAATAAAATGAACGTTTACGAAGTGTATATTCTTGCAACCCATTTAATCATTATTTAAAAAAATTTTTCTTTTCTAATTTATACTATAGTATCCTAATTTAAAATTTTAAGTAATTCATATAAAAATTAATATAAAGTTTCAACTTAAATAAATTTTTTAATTCAGCTTCATGCAATAAAATAGATTTGAGATATTTTCTAATGAATCTATTCGTACATAAAATCAAATATTACAAAATTTATTTGGTTTACTAATATCTCATTATCAACTTATTACTTTAACTCGGACTGACTCAGAATATAAAACGACTTTTACAATTTGCAATCCAACTAAATTACTTCCTTTTTAAAACTGAAGTACTTCCTGTTTCTATAAGTCTTTTTTCTTCATTTCATAGTTAATTTTTAAAAGTAATATTTTCGTACTACTGATCGCACAGTAAATGTTGATTACTGTTACAACGGTAAAAAATTAATTAATGACATTGGATTGTAATTATTTGTGAGATTAGACATATAAAAAATCTATAAAATCTATGATCGGGGCTGTTAACGATGCACTTTTTGCCTAAAACAATAGTTTGAAGGCTGTGAATACGCGGATAAATCTAGTACAAAATTAAAGCCAAACTAGTCCTTGATTCTATTCATCAATTAACCTCAAGCTCTTTTACAATTTCTCGTCAGTAGAGCCGAGCAGTTAAATATTTAAATATTTATAATTCGTGAGGTTATGTATAAGGAATACAAATTTCTCGGTAAATCTCTAGAGGCGAGTTCTAGAGGTCGACGCTGACGAAATATTCAAAAGCTCCATGAAAAATTAAGTAACACCAATTCTTCGCAAGGAAGATAACGAGGAGATGGAAATATATACGACGACGACAAGTTATAGTGCACTGATAAAAAGAACTAAGTGATTTTAGAAGCTTGATTTATATCCTGGACTTTTGTTTGCACATTGAAATTTTTTTCTTTTTCTCTTTAAAATTATATTTGGTATTTTATTGTTTAAAATTTTTAAAATGTAAGATTTATTAGATAAATGAAAAATAACTACATTTTATTTTATTACAGTAATAATAAATATAATAAAGTATCAAGAATTAAAGAAAACTTATTTTCTGATAAAATAAAAGAATTGAACATATAAGATACGAATAATTCCAATTATTTTTAATACATTTAAAAATAACAATAAAAATTGAATTTAATCAATTTATTTCAATTATTATCATAATAAAATATGTTTTAATCAATTAGTTGGAAAGCCTTTTCAACTAAATTTAATTGACATAGCTATATGTTTCTTTTTTAATATATTTTATGAATTTTTTATAAAATTAATTTTATTATCAATAGTTACGCTTAATTATTTTCGATAATTATAGATATTAATTCATTTAAAATTGAATAATTAAAATTTCTTATTTTGAAATCTTATTGTATATTGTATATATATATATATTTGCGCGTGCACGTGTAATATGAACTAATATCTTTTATTAATGTATTTAAATGCTGCTATATTGATGAGATAGTTTTTAATCATTTAAATAATTTATTATTACTATATAAATGTTAATTTGCTGTAAAAAATTATATTAGAATGTAAAAATTTACATCATATAAAATTTATAATGTTCCATACTTCATATAATTATTCATTAAAAACTATTCATTACATTAACGTTTCATTATACAGGCAGCTTTTACTTTATTTTAAAAATTACAATATAAATATGGAAAAGGACATACTGTAAACTATTTATACTACTTAATTGCAGTTTCTTCTAACGTTAGACTGCATTAAAAAAACGATAAAAATTTTTATTATTTATATATCCAACTCTATTAATATAGTTACGTAGTACCATAAAGAGAAAAAACTTAATATTCTGAAAACTACATTAATCAAAATAAATAAATAAATTCTTAAACAATAATTTAAGAATAAATATATCAGATAAAAAATGTATATCAAGTAAAAATAGAAAAAAATAAAATATTAAAGCATTTTTTGTTATCGTATAATTTTATATTATATTTGGAATATAATTTTTATTGATTTTTAAACCTTGCATATTTTAACTCGTTAACGTATTTTTGATTAAATTTTTTTTAACTGTAGGTGAAGTTTATTTATAATATTTAATATTCTTATTTAATACTAAAGTATGGAGATTTCATTCTGTGACCAATATAATATCACCGATTTCTATATTTTGCGTTAAATTAATTAAATGAAAGATCTTGTATTACAATTGATATATTTTTAAAAACATCTAATTGTATTTTTAATTTTCAATAAAAAGATATATATTTAAACAATTTGAATTCTTTCTTTAAAATCAAATTTTGAATTTAACAATACATTTTTATATGTTTATTTAATTGCAGGTATTGTGAGACAATAATTTGTTTATAGTATTTAATGAATTATAGATATGGAAAAAAATATATAATTTATGCAACATAAATATTTAAAAAATATTAAATAAAATATGTACTATAAAACTTTCTAGCTAATTAAAATATATAATTGTATTAATAATTTTATTGATGGATTCAAAGAATTTCCTCAATTTCTATATTTATTTTATTAGCAGTTTGTTACATTTTATATTTTAATCGTTATAATAAAACACATGAATATTAAAATATAAGTTCAAAATAATAAAAAAAAAATTAAAAATTAATTACTCGTGCAAGATTTTTAGAAGATGTTTGAAAAACGAAAAATTTATATTGTTATAGCATTATGATGGATGACTGAATATATTATTATAACATAAGAATAAATGGGAGAGATTAATGAATCTTTTAATCGGCTAAACTAATGATTTTAACCTTACGTATGCTTCTATTTTTGAAAGTATTGCATTGATGTAGGATGCATATAAATAGTATTAAATTAAAATTAGTTTGTATTACATTAGGAATAAATTATTATTATTAAGTAATTTTTTTATAATAGAAAGAACATAACCAAAAGTATTATTAATTCGTTTTCTTGCATTATTAAGTATTAAAAATTTTTATGCACGAGTTAAAATTCAGTTCGATTATTAGATTTATTTTCTAATTGTATTCGACGGAATGCCATATCAGTGCTATTATAAGTTCTCGAAAATTAAGCATCAAATCATTCCGTCTCAATGGAAACTTAAGTCAACGCTAACACAGAAACTGCATGAAATCTTCACAATTAAATAAAATCCGCCTCACTATCATTGGGTCTTGCTCCTACCCTATCTTCGGGTCGCCCAAAGGGCGCGGCACTTTTTTCGCATCGTGATGGTGGTATGATGAATTTCTCTTGTCATTTTATCGCTCTTGCACCTAAATATCGTTACCCTATGTACTTTGCTTTCTTTTCCTCTCTACAATTCGACTAGTGTCGAATGGAGAGGCTCGAGTACCTTGCGGTGCGATTCCTTTCCTCCGCAAGCTATATTTATTTACATCGTTCTTTTGTAACGCACAAAGACAATTTTCTCGAGATGTATTCCAAATTTTTTTTTTGGATCGAATGCTCAAGAACGGAACGTTAGTCGTGCGCTTAGGAAGTTCAACTACTTTTTAACGCAACCTTAGCCCATATCCTAAGATTTAACTTTAATTATTATTCTTAAAAAGTTTTCTTTATAAAAGATTGAAATTATACACTCGATATACTTTATATTGCATATAGCTTAATATATAAGTCACAAGATTAGTAATACCGATTTGAGTCGATGAGATGAGAGGCAACGTTACATTTAACAGCCATCATTAAAAGCTAACTTCCAAAGTAGATATCACAAAGTATGCAATCAAAAATATATTCGTTGATTCTTATTCAAGATTCGCAGACGTTAACAAGCTTAAAAAGGATGATCCTCACCTTTGATCGACTCGAGTCTGTCTTTTGCGATGATAATAATCGACAAAAGTTGGGAGTAAACGGCAAGTGTACACATCGACGCGTGTGCATTATACATTCTTTTTAGTAGATGGGTACAGGGGCGCGAAGAAAGAACGAGTGGTATAGCAAAAGTAAAGAGCAAGCGATTCATAGACAGAGAGAGAGAGAGAGAGAGAGAGAGAAGCAAGTGTCCTGGGCCAGTTTCGTCGTTTTTCGTAAGGCACAATAAACCTGCCCTGGGATCGCACTTTTATTTAAGTCCCGTGTGCGCCTCACGCTCCAAGAATTTTATGTTTATGATGTTTATGAGGCTTTATTATTGTTTCTCGTCCGAGGAATTTACGGCAGGGTATCGATTTATTGTGGAGCGTGAATGCACGGAAGGCGATAAATCCTTTCGTTCGAGATACTCACGGCCTTTAAGGAAAAAAAAATAACGCTAGCGGTGTATTCGCGGGTAACAGAATTCCCTGTATGAAATGCTTTTCAGGTTTTGTTTTTGAACTTAGGAATGGATTTGTCGCATCGTGAAATATTGCTTGTGTGCATGGAGTACCAAATCGATTTTTAAATTATGGTTTTTTTTCAGGAAAAAAGTTTTCTTTCATTATTTTTATTCGTTTACAATTTATTGTGATTAAATAAGCCTTCTATCGTAGATTAGTATATAAATTATTTGCCAATCTAATTTTTTCAATATTAATAATTTACAATTTAGTTGTAAGTGCTGCATATCAATATGTAATAGTTCAATGGTATGCTTTCATCGTCAAAAATAAAGTTAGTCGTAGACACAAAATTTTATGAAATGTTTTTATGCTAAATATTACTTTATCGAATTTCAATTAATTTTCTTGTAAAATATAAAAATATTTTAATATTACGTGTAACAAGTTTTTTACCTGTTCGTGCGTAATATATAACGGTAATTCAAAGATTCAATGTATCGATAATAATTTTCTTTTACAAGACGATACATGCTTTCAAAGAATATATATGAACACGATAATTATTGTGAAGATAATCGTAAGTTTTAAACGGTAATCTGATAAATGGATTATTCACGACTAATTTAATAAGAAATTATTACGAATTAATTTTAGATAAATATTTTTATTTATTTACAAAGTGAACAACACTTTTTAAATTTAATTTAAAAATAGTAGTTTTAGAACGAAATATCATTTATAATATTGAAGAATAAGCTATTAATGTACAATTAATCTATTTCGAAGGGATCAATAATCGATCATTGAAGCAATACTAATGTCAATATTAATACATTATGAGTAGCTCAATACTGCATGGCCTTTAGTTCAAGTTTTAATTTGCGTTATAATGCAATTTTAATTGCTACGTATTAACTTTTATCATTAGCATGTTACGTTTAAAATAATGTATTTACATTATAGAATTTATAGACGCGCGATTTATATAATTAAAATGTACTAATTGTTGCACTAGTCTATGTTTCTACTCTCGTCGAGCATAAATGGCTCGGTTGCAATTTATCGAGTATATCTATCGAATCGCGATTGGTCCTAATTAAACATTACGTACACTAGATCATACGTATGTGCGATGGGCGAAGCAATTTTCTTTGCATCAATAGTATTATAGACTGTTAACATATGTTAATGTTTTTAAAATTATATTATAAAATTGAAAGTATATTCATCGAAGGGTTTTCTTTTATTCTTCAAAATTTTATTGATGGAAGAATATTTAATTACTGTTTTTTAACTGAAAGATTGTTATGATTCACGTGATAATATATATAGAAGCTCCACTGATACAAGCATTTGTTATTCTCTTTCTATAATGTTGATAATTCTTCAAATTTTTTATAAATAGATCATATGAATTTTTTATTAATTAAAAAAATCGATTACCCGATACTTCAATTTCAAATCATTACTTTATTAAACACTTTACAAAAGAAAAACATGCTTGGTTATATTATTCAAAGTATTTAAGGTAATTGATTTTTAAGAAAATTTTAATCCACTTAATTATTATTGAATTCGTTAACTGTAATTCAGGAATTTTATACATTTTCAAAATAATGATACCTATTTCATTAATGAATTTTTTATTGATTATGATATGTAGTAGAAATAATATTATTCCGAATAAGTATCAATATTTTATAATTAAAAAATGTATATTATACTATTTAATTATAGAATAAAAAATTATGACTTTTATGAAAAAATTATATTAAAATTTCATTATAAAGTGAATAAAGAGTATGTCTATCATTTTTTTAATAATCGATTTCATTCGTCGCATACTTATCTAGTCCATAGTTATAAATTATGTGAATGTTATGCCACCCGCGCTGACTTTCTATTATGATAAATTATTTTCAAAAACAATCAACAATTTTTAATTTAATGATTCTTTTTCAGCATAATTAATTGCAATGCCCGCATTTTTTGTAAACAAAGTCTGTGAGACTTGTATATCATAAAACGATGCTGTATCACTTGGTCTCCTCTCATCATTTTTCTTGTCTATGACGATAAATTATCAGCTTCTGGGGGTTGACGCGTGGAATTTTATGATGTTCCCTAGTGCGCGAAATGAAACTCGTAGAAAGCCCGCGGCACCGGCGATATATTCGGAGTCCTTTACAATTCTCGGCTCCTTCTTTTCATCCTCTCTTCCATGTCCTTCATTTTATTTATTATTTTTTCTATCAGACGCTCTTCCAGCTCCCTTCCCTGTTGCTTCTTAGGTTGAATTATTTACGCATCATTCGAAGTATTACTTCTTGGTGCATATGAATGCATAAATCCAATTTTTCTGTTACTTTAACGATTGGGCGAAAGTGCTATTATAAATACAATCACCTTCATATGAACATCCAAAGAGTTTGATATTTTGCTGATAGATGGAGCATGTGATATTTTAATGATGCTAATAACTAAATGTTATTGTAATTCTAATGTTTCAATACACTTATTGTATCAAATATTTTTTGTAAACAAATAATTAAAATAAGAAAAAGAAATTCATAATCTTATAAAGAAACTTCTTGCTGCAGTTTATAATTTGGTTATTGATTATCATAAAAACCTTAAGATTATTTAAAATTATAAATTTTTTTCTTATTATTATAAACATTTTAATTTTAATTATTTATAAATATTTTAGAAAGAATTTTATTTATTTTTACTTTTTTGCATATGTATAAAACAAATAATATTATTATAAAAAATTTTGAAATCAATAATTATATTAATTTTTATAATAAAGTATATTTTAAAAATTAATGAAAATTTTTTTTCAAATTATATAATTTATTATTTAATAAATATAATTATGAACCATTGTCTAAATGTCTAATGCTTTTATATAATAACATTTTTTCTTTAAATGCAATTAGATATAGCATTAATAAATAGTAATATATTAATTATACCAACATACGAATAAATTATTTTAATTAATTAAATAAATTCGACCTGTTAAATGCGTTTTGCTAAAAATTTTAATATCATTAATTTTATATAAAAAAATTTATTTCTGCATAAATTTCAATTTGAACGAGTTTATTATTTTACATGAATATATCTTATTATAATAAATGAGATAACAATGTTAAAAATCTAAACGATCGCATTTTTGTTTCAAACTTTCAAATTCCTTTTATTTGAGAGCCTGATATAAAATTATAATAATCGTTAGATTTTTTATTTAAAATTATCAAATCTCTTTTTATTTTACTTAATTTATTCGATAAAAATCAAGCTATTTTATATAAGCAATAAAAAGAACCAAATGGCTTGATAGTTTGTTGAATTATATATCATAGAAAACAGATTCTTGTAACCTTCTATATCGTAAAGTGCCGAAGACAATTGAGTGCAAAATGTAAAAAAGTCTTATATTCAGGAATAGATAATAATGTTTGTAAAAAGAAAAATGAGAACATAGTTCTTTTTAAAGAAAGGCTTCTTTTTATTAATGTGCTCACGCACAACTCTGCAGTAAAATTGCTATATAGTTGTTCAGTTTACTTCGAAGAATTATATAAAATGATATAAAATTGTCAATAATTATAATTTTTAGTTACTAAAGACAACTTAGAAGCCTTCTATATTAGTTACCAAAAATTTTCAGGGTGATTTAAGTAGCGAGTGTAAAATAATGAACGCATGTTTACAATTTGCAAGTTTAATTTGTATATGATAAGAAATGGTTAATTTTAATATACGAGAAATACGAATTCATAGAATTTAATTTTAACTAATATCTACCGTATTAAGCTATTTTTCTAGCTTATTTCTAAATTTTTCAATTCAGAAAAAAATCTTAAAATTATTTATGTGGTTTTCATTTTAAGACTAGAATCATAAATATAAAAATTTATACCTTTTTTACATATGAACGATTTACATCACCAAAAAAGATATTTTATTTGCAACAATTGAATACCTGAATATTTTACAATAATCTTTAACATAATTAAAAATTTATATATAAAAATATATAAATTTGTTATATTTTATTATGTAAATATAAATATTCTTAATGGTATGTTTTAATTATAGATTAGAAGTATGCATGCACCGATCGATAATATTTTTCATTTTTTTTTCAATTTTTATATAATTTTTAAGTTTTATTTTTTAAAAGAATTACAATAAAATTACCTATAAATAAAATTTTATTTTTTATTTTTAAAAATTTCCTTTAATTTTTCATATCAACTCTACATATAATCTTATTTCAATTATTGTAACATTTAATTAATTTTTTAATATTCTTGTTAAAGTTTAATATTTAATTGTATTTTTTACGATTAAAATCAAATTTGAAAAAAAATATTAGTATAAATATTTTTAATTAATAAAAATTTAATATTTTAGTTATGAATTTATTTTCTTTTAAAAATATTATAGGGTCAAAACTAGAAATGTATTGATTTGAAAACTTTTTATTTAATATGGTATTGTGTGAAAAATTATTAACTTCACGAATTGCATAAGTGTTTATCGCTTTAATAAATAAGTTGACAAATTAATATAAACAAAAGAATTTAATTATAAAATCAACATTTTAATTTATTGTAAAAATATTTAGAGTACGTAATCAAGCTGTTGGCAAAAGTATAGTAACTCAATTACCGTATGAGTGAATGTTCCTTCAACTTACATATATTGTACAAGAGGGAAAAATCTTGTGAAATTTTAAAATCTAAATTATTTCCTCATATGAAAACGTGAAAATTATTCGATTATCCAGTGCAATACTATTAAAACTAATGATATATGTATATACTCAGAGAATGAAGGCTGTGCTTACTTATTTCTTCAGATCTCAACTATTTAAACTCTTGAATCAACTATCTGACGAACCTTTCAAAGTCGCGTATCGAATGACCAGGAAGTCTATATTTCAAGATTGATTATACCGCGATTAATCACGTGAAAATATGTTCAATGATTCTGTAATAAGATACATCATGTAAGTTTCTCCTTAAAATTCTACGTAAGATTATATGCATATACATTACCTTGTACACAATGCTTCCATATATTATTTTATTTTAATTAAAATCGTATTTTTAATTCCTTCATTTAAATCTGTGAAACATGTTCGTATATAATGAAAATTTTATTTATTTATTTACAAATTTTTATTTTAAAATTTTATTATTAATTTATTTACATTATTAATTTATTTACGATTATTTTTTCTATTTTTTAAGAATAATAACAGTGGCAACGAAATGATTTGATTTCATGAAAATAGTGTTACATTTTTTTTAATATATATTTGAAGTTATATTTACAGTATCGATAATATATTGAATGAATGATGAGAGTTGATTAAAGATAATACTGAAAGTTACGTATTTATTTTGTTAGATTTATATCTTTATTTCATAAGTGTTTTTATATACTATATATAGTTTGATAAATATTAATTAAATCTTTTGTAATAAAGAATTATGTCAAATAAGTTTTAAGTTATTTATAAGTAACGACTAAAATGTATTGGTATTTTTAATATCAATTTTAAATATCTATTTATCAAATCTTCAGTATAATAATCGTCAAGAAAACATCTTATAATCTCAATTTCGCTGAAGGATTAATATTATTCTTTCTCATAATTTAAAAGTTTTACTTCTAATTTCATTATTTCAAGTTCAATATTTAATTTACACGATAACGTCATACGATACAAATTAGATAGAAAATTTCTGTAGGCTAGTAAAATTTCTGAGCTTTCGATATCCGTCCAAATGCAGTTGATCATACGGCAAAATTTGTTCGTTTTGATCGACTCGCGGATTAGAAAGCAGTAAAAGATGGGAATTGAGATCGGGAGCGCAAGCAGAGGAGAAGAAGAAAAAGAGAGAAAGAGAAAGTGCATCCATGGTGCTTTGATTTTTACACCAAAGCAGCGCAAAGATGGATCTCCCCCGCAAGCTTGTGAGTTGTAGTACTCGCGGGAATCGGACACTGCGATCCTACTTCCTGAATCGAGCCGAGAAACAGATAAGAGAATAGGAATAAGCGAGCACTGAAGACGAATGGATAGATTTTTTTTTCGTTTACTCGAAAGGCTTCGCGTGAATTCAAGACACATGGGGTGTCGGACAAACATTTGCAAACCGAGTGTTCAAATAAGCACTAGGTATTTTCGTATGTTTGTATTACTCGAGTACGCGTTGGATATTTTTCCACGGAAATAGATTCGATTACTTTCATCGTTTTATTCTTTAAATGTAGTTATTAAATATTGATACAATATGAGTATTAAAAAAAATATTAATTTATTTTATTGCTTATGATGAAAGTATTATTTATTCAAATTATATCATTAAGTTTTGTTTATTAAATAGATTATTTATAATCTATATAATAGTTAATTTAGTGAGTTTTATTACCACAATATTAGTAATTTTTTTTAATTACTTAATGTAAGTCCATTTAGAACAAATGGCATAATATTTTTTCATATGTGGATCTATAGAAATGCACAGGCAAATTGATTTGTGCTTATTTTAGCGTGACATAGAAATTCTGTGATAATTCATTAAGGAAAAACGCATTCGTTTTTTTGAAACATTTTCAAAGAGACACGATGAAAGTTCTGCTTCATTTTGATTTATACACGCATACATGCGATATTCTAAAAGACTTTTTAAAATGCTTTTAAAGAATTATTTGCTGATTTGGATTAAGTTTGAATCATGGAAATATGCCATTCAATCTTGTAACACAGAATAAAGATGTTTAAATATTTAAAAAAAAATTCATTTATTTCATACCGAATAATGAAGTAATCGTTAAATAAAAGTGGTTAAGAACTGAATTTTAGTGTAGTTTTATTCAACTCCATTCAACGAATCGAATTTAACTTATATAAAAAATAATCAATAATCTTCATCAAAATGAATACAAATTGAAAATTCTTATCAATTTTCCCGAGTGACAAACGTGCAAAATATGAAAATGAATTCCCACCGCGGCATAAACATACATAAGGTCATCTTTACATAAGTGCGCTTGAACCGAGAGACTCTAAAGTAGCCTTTCTGCATATCACTATGGACGCGAAATCCCGTTGCAGGTCTCTTGGAGGCATGGAAATCGTGATTTAGGAGTCTGTACGAAGGTGACTTCCGAGAGTGCAAAAGGCAGCTTTGCTGTTCAGCGGACTAATGATGAGAAAACGCAGGTAGCTGATATAGGCTTTAGCGAAGTTCCCTCCCCCCATTGCTACTCGTTTTTCAGTAGCTTTTTGGCATTCCTTTTGATCTCAAGCATTCCTTTTCAGGCGCGTTCTTTGATGACTCTTGTTATTTGCGCTTAGGTTCTTAGAAAATTTGAAGGATAAATTTCTTTGTATAGTAGTAGTGATTCTTATTATATAAATGCTATTATTTTAGTTTTAAACCGGTTTCGATAATAATTACGTCACACATACTGATCTAGACACATTAGCTTATTAAACCATATTTTTTATAAATTAAAAATCAATTGGTTAATTAAAAAAATTTATTAGGGCTAAGAAAATGATTTTGAATTTTTTTGAAAAGGATTCAATTATGACATTTATCTAATAATTAATACAATTTCCGTAAACTGATAATGTTCATGAAATTAATAGTTTATGATAGTCGATTAAATAGAAAACTGTTAAAAAAAAATATAGAAAATACCACTAGAGTTTTTCTTTATACAAATAGTGGAAGTAAGAAGAGTAATCTATAAATAGTTACTTCGGAAACTCATTTGAACAAAAACTGCAAAGCGAGGAAAGAAGCGTCGCGAGAAACTTGTATCTTAAATGATTGCTCTTTTCTTGAACTCGCAATCGTATTTTTTCCATTATTTTGCAAATGCCCTCTCGCCTTCATCCAAGTTCACTATCTTGAATTGTAATACAAGAAATAAAATTTCTTCTTCCAGTTTAGGTACGGTGACAGAAGTGTCTAAATGCGTTCATAATCTTACCGTGTGAATGCTGAGACGATGCTTCAACTTGTGCGAATTTCGCTCTCGATATTTCTTCGGAAGTTTTTTATCTGTTAAACCGCTACTTTTTGTAGACATTGATAATTAATTAGATGATTAAGTAGAATTCTTTCCATTCTTTTCTTTAATGCAACTTTAAGAACTCATACGCTTGCATTGGGGTTATTATGTTTAATTTTAAACTAAGCCCGATATTGTGAAAAATGACTACAGTCATTTCTTCGAACAAATTCTGTTAAATAAATAGCTTACCTTTTTTTTTCAATATTATTACATATCATTACCTTTATTTTATACTTTAACTTTATAAAAATAATAAATTTAATTTTTAAACTGGAGAAAACTACTTATAATTTAGATTATATTAATAATTTTTCAGTTGCTTTTATTTTAGATGTAAAGTTAAAGGACAAATAATAAATGTTATTTGATAAATGATGAGTGTAGGAGAAAATATAAACATTACCTTTTTTATTAAGAAAGTTATTGAAATTTACTTAAAAATACTATGTTAAAGTAAGTTTTTAAATTTAATAGTTGACTTTAACATGAAATAAATATTTTACACAAAATATTACTTTTATTACTCATAGAATTTTTTCATCGACGACGACATGCCGTTAAAGATATTATATATATAGTGCTGTGCAAAGCCCTAAAAAGGATGAAATGAAATGTCAATTGTATGCATAATTGCAAGAGCTCAAACTCTATCACTTAACTACGCCACTATTCATTCCCCGTGTTTTTAATAATGAGTCCATCATTAAGCGAGCAATATTTTCTCCCTCCTCGTATGTCCTTAACCTCGATTTGCCTTTACTTTTCTACGTAGGGAGAAAAGAAATTGCATAACAATCGCTAGAGAACGTCACGATGAATTCTATGGAACGTACGATCACCGAAATATTTTATAAATTTCACAGAAATAGCAAATACATTAAAAATATATTATTTCAATTTTACACATATTTTTCAAACCACTCTTAAAAAATACTAGTAAATAGCGTTTCATTTCTAAATCTTATAAGTTATTTCAAAGGCATTGTGGTATATAACAAGTTTTTAACATAAGTTGCGCAAATTATATGTTGTGGCTAAACGTTTCTATGTAATAGAAAAATTCTTTCATGGAAATGTTTCCAAATAATTGAAAGAATGTTTAGTGTTTATTAGATGTATTGATAAATCTAATTTTTTAGTATGTCCAATAATTTCTTAAAATGATTCGATAAGAAAATTTATTTATAACTAAATTGTTTTATATTAAAATTAAAATTGTAATTGAAAAAAATAACATAAAAGATATTAAAAAATAAGGCATCATTTAAATACATTAAGCTTGAAAGTTAGTAAATTATTTAAAAAGATTTGTAAGCTAATATAAATGTTTGTTTCCTCTATAGATATTTCTGTACTTAGTATATATAAATAAATCGTAAGGTTTAAAATTTATTTTTTAGATTATTTTTATTTCCAGATATATTGGCTATCATTCAAATTCAAATTCTTGGTCCACTAGTTGTTTAAAATTATTAAAGAATATTTGTTCAGAAATATTTATATAAAAGTTCTATAAAGTTAAAATAACAAGAGTATTAATAATCAAAAATGAAAAAGTCTGAAATTTTTAAAAATTATTTTTGAAGTACCAAATTTTTTAGTATATTATAAAAAATTATCTTTTATATACTGTGTTTTCTAATTTAGATATTTTATATAAATGTTAATTATTTTGCAATTTTGAATAATGAAATTATATTTAATAATATATGTTTATTACAAATTGTGTAAACTAAATTTTAAAAATAGTTAGAAATTTTAATCACTATTAATTTACGAATTTTTAATAGATTTTTAACTGAATTGCACTAAAGCTGTTAAATATGATCCGTTAAATTTTATATCGCATAAAAAATTTGTATTAAAACATTTATTATTATATATTTAATGTATTTCGATTTATTATTTTGCAAAAATATAGTATAGAAAAAAATTTTCAAAAATAAAAATAAATATTTTTTGAAACAGTTTTATAATTTAGGAATGATGAATACTTTAAGAATAAATTTATGTACTTTATGTAAATATACAATTATGTATTTAGAATAAAAAGATACGTAAGGTTTATGATTTTTAACGTTATTCAATTTTCTTCCGAATAATTAACTGTATATAGTTTAGAAATTTTGATAATGGATAACATGAGGCATTCTTATTGTAATCTTGATACGTTTTAAAACATTGATAACTTTCTCTTAGTGAAAAGAAACGATTACTAGTGAGATATTTTATTAGTAAGATAAAAGATTATATACGAATATTAATTAATAGAAATAATTTTAAATGAAAAATACTTAACTTTTTAATTTTCATTATCCATGAATAAATTGTTCATAGTATATTCCGTAATACACAAAATACAATACGCAATTATATATGTATTTGATTATATGAATGAATATGGGTTTATTCATGTATTTTATTATATTATGATTATAGTTATGATACTTTCATAATTTAAACTATCAATAAAGAATATTTTTATTAACTTTAATATATTTTAAAGCACTTTAAGAAAAAAATGAATATATTATTTTAAAATGATTCTGAATTAAAATAATAAGATTTATTTTTATATAATAACGTATTATTTTTTGTATTTTTATTAGCACATTTTCATTTTATTTGAAAATAAATTGAAAGAGATCTATGATGAAATAACAGTACATAAATATTTTTACGTTTGTGTAGTAAAATGTAATTTCGCAGACTTTCAGTTATCTATTCAGTTTCTTTGCTATTTTTTTAGAAAATCATATTTACTTGGTACACGATACAATTCATTGTACATATGCTTGCTATATGTACATGCATAAATATTATTATTGTAAATATATAATAGTGTTAGCTTATAATAAATAATTTCTGCTTTACATTTTATTCCGAACATTGAAATTATTAGAGGCTGTCGTACAGAGATTACCACGTTTCTTTAACTATATAACCTCTTATACTTATCACTTTACATAATATTACTGTTTTACAATAACTATCATGTAATCGAACATGTATTAATAAATTATTTTTATCTTTGAATATTATCGTCAATATTTTAGCGGAGATCAGTAATATACAAATAGGTTGTAGCTAGGAAACCAAGGCTAAACTCAGAGAGAGCCTAAAAGCACATCGATAAGACATTATTTCCTATTCGTCGAGTTATTTAAGCTTAATATTTAATAGCTACGCACATTGGTCCGATTAAAATGCGCTTGTTCCTACAAATAGAATCGACATCTTCCGCATAGAAAAGCTGACTTATTAATTGATTGAAGCCGCCGAAGCGAGACTGCGAAGAACCTCGCGCCGAGGCAAAAAATGGGTGCCGACGTATATTTGACATGGAAGCGATCGATCACTGGGGTGGTTGTTCGTCTCTGCTGAGTTGAGGATTCGTTGCAGACTTCCCGAAGAACTCGATGCGTTATTCGTTCATCTTTGCCGCCTGACGTGGTGCGCGGTGTCGCTCTCTCTTTTTGTTCACATTCATCGGAAAAAAGATGGACAAAGAATGCGTATGAGCAGTTTCGCGTAAAATTTATCGTGTTTCGTTCCAATATACGATGTAGATGAGTCGATGAAAGCCGTTCGAGTGAAAAGAAATTTAACAGAAGTATGTTCTTTTATCGTTAACACACAATGATAAGTACGTAATAATGGTAAACAGCTCTGATTACGTGTTTTTACCTTCTAATCTTAAGGTCCTAATATCGATTGGTTTCAATTTAAAAAATTTATTCATGACTTCAAAATGAATAATTGTTGGATATTAGGAAATAAAACTTATTAAGATAAAGTTTGATGGATTTTTTTATTTGCAATATGATATCCACAATGATATTCTATGCGTTAATGATAGAGCTCTTCGAGTTATATATTTCTTATGAATCTTTTATTTATAATTTTATAAAAAAAGCTATAATGAAGTGATATAGATAGATTCTATTTTTTGAAACAGTAAAAAAAATAGTATAGGTAAGACGCGAGATGATGAATCAGTTTCGACTCTCAATTTGATTTCGCAGGTAAGTTAGTCGGTCATTAGGAATATTCGAGAAATTGGATAATTCTTTCCCCGACTCGTCATTTGTCCTTCTCTTTTGATGTTTTACTAGTAGTTCCCCTATTCCCGGCTAAATGGTTCCTGTTTAGCGCTGTACGAACCTCCGCATCTTCGTGCGCATATTCACACTGAGGTTATCACGGAGGGTCACTCAACGAAGTATCACATCCCGTGTGAAGGGGAGATCGCTGATGTGGATGCAGTGAGATATCGGTCCATAGCGAATCTTCCGACGAAGGTCAGATTCCAGGCTGATGAGAGCTAACGGAGGAAGCATTCGTTCGTGTGACGCCGTTTCGACGCTTTTTATGTTCCGGTTTTATGAGCAAACGAACATGGATTTACCGCTCGCTTTATTTGTCTATTTTTCTTACTTTCGCTTCTTTAAAAAAAAAAATAAAATTCGGAATTCACTCAATAGTTGTAAATCATAAATCAGCAAGCGAGTGTAGCCATGTTAACTATTAAATAACGTTTCATATTATATCTATTAAATTATTATGTATAGAAAGCTTTTATGCATTACTAGAGCGTTAAGTAAAATGAATATTCACGTCTGTAGAAATCTGACAATTGTATCCTGTTTTGATAACATTCGCGAAAAATATTTTTTAATCGAAAGATATACTATCTTTAATTATCATTAATGAGTAATAGTTTAATTTTATTAACTTTAATATTATTATAATTTTTTACATGTCATTATGCTGCAAATATGAAATTCAATTTATATTACAAAAACATTTCATACGCTTTTAATTAAATATAACTTTTAAAATATTATAAAAAAAATATATTTGTGTTTAAGTGCCTGTAAACATATAATATATGTATATAACGTATGTATATCTAGTATAATGATACTTTCTATATTATTTAAAATCTGTTTAGTAATATAAATAAATTAGTAGAATAAAAAACTAGAAGTAAAATAATCATTCTTTAAAATTAAATACGGATTAAAAAAGCAAATATTTATTTATGTTAAAAAGTATATCCTATAGTACTTATATACACTTATTTATTATATTATTGTTAACAGCAATAATTAATTTTTGTACTATCTATATAATTTAAGTTTGAAGAAACAAATTTCATTTATTTCTAAACAAATTTTTTTTAAATTATATTTATATTAACGAATTTATTAATAAATTAAAAATCTCGTTATATTTTACCTTTTTAATGATAATTATGTACTACAAATAACAAGAATAAATTTGTAAAAGACAAATACCTTGCTTGAATAAACTTTTAGTTATTTATTATATTAAGTTAATAAATTAATAAATTAGGAAAATATATATAGATTATATATATATTTTTATAAAAGCATAATAAAACAAAATATTATTCTTAAAGAAATTTTTATTATAAATATTTTTAAAAGTTATTTTGTATTTGGATTTTAAATGAAAGTATATATTTTATACTCTTTCATACATTCTATTTTTAATTATAGATCTTCAGTTTCCAAAAGTTTTTATATAACAAAAACGACAAATTCTTTCTTACTATGAAATTAAATAAGGTACCGATTGAGATATACAGATATAATTTCTTTCTATGATAAAAAATTTAATTTGAATTTTTTAACTTTAGATTAGAAATGTAAAAATAATCTTGTATCTTAGAAAAGTTCTTCGAGTTATCAAAAGGGAGCAAGTTTACTTTGTTCTTATTTATAGAGCTATATGCAGATATGACTACCAATAAAATTGTTGAAAACTAACTATTAGTTATTTTCAAGATTATAAGACTAATATTTAACATTTGAAACTTAAAAATTTTGCAAGTAAAATAAATTTTTAATTTGATGTGAATTACAATTCCTTTATTAGTTAGGTTTCATTTAAGAGAAAATATGAAAATTTTTATTGTTTCAAGATTCTTTTACCATTATAAATGAATAATTCTTTATTCATTTCTTTTAAAAATATATTTTATTTCTTATATATTATAACTACAAAAACTCTTAATAGTTATTCAACAAAAACTAGCTAAATTTTTTAATATTTAAAGTATAATTTAATATTTAATTACATCACATATTTACTAAATTTGACTTATGTAAATAATAAACCAATATAATATTAAAATAAATATTAGCTATACTTAAAATCCAAAGATTTATGATTTTTTTTGAGAATTATAATTAATAATATGTTATGTTTAAGTAATATATTTAAAATATTCACTAAAAACCCATATAATGTATTTAAAATTATATTAACAAAAATTCCGAAACTTCCTAATAATTTCATAAATCATATGATTAATGAAAATGTATTAATTGAACTAAATATATATATGGAAGAAATAAATCCAAAAAATTTTGAAAATTAAATGAAATAATGTTTGACGAAATTATAAATTTCCAGATGCACGTCATTAGGTCAAAGTTAAATTTATTTTTTATTAGTTTTTTAATATACTAAAGTATTAGATTCAGAATTTAATAACTGTTCGATAACTTCATATGAAATTTCGCTGAATAAAGAATCATTGCTTTTTCGCAAAAACCTATTATATATGTATATTTCGGGTATATCGATTTACACTAAGCTGATATTTGTGTAAATTATGCAAAATCAAAGTTGTAATGAGCGTTTGTAAGAAATTTTGTGGTTTCAAAATGTAATAGAAAAATGGGAATGATTGATTATTGAGTTTTTCATTGTCGGTCTCAACTTAAGCTTCAACGTAAACGTTCAAAATTTTAACAAAATCATGGATTATTCGAGGATCGGGTGAACTTTACCTAGACTACAATGCTTCTAGGCTCGCAAATAAACGTTTTCCTCACAGCCATGATTACAATGGAGGCAGAAATAACACTTCCTTTGCTTATCGGTAACTTCATACGGCCACAGATTTTAGTGTTGTAAATTTGTTCGTTATGGAAATGGCATCCCAACACTTGGTACTGTATACTTGATACTTGATTGGAATTTGAATGGATTGATTTATTGTAGCGTACGCTTGTAAAGTGCGCGCGTTATTTGAAGCATGTAAGCAGACGAAAGTATGCATTCAGTCAGAGATTATAAAGAAACTTTTTTATTGGAAAAACTTGAATTACATCTATGGTGTAAATAAATGCTAGTATTGTTTTATATTTTTATCGTATCAAATATCTTTTAGCATTCGATTAAATTTTAATTACTAATTCATAATGATATTATGCCTTCTCTATATTTTCAATTGAATAGTAAATTAAAGATTGAATACAACAATAAATTTTATTATTGTATTTTACATATAATGCATGTATTATATATAATAAAAAATTAATACTGAAGATAATAAATTATATTTATTTAATTTCTTTACAAATTATATTTTAATATTACGAAAATTAATTAACTCCTGCATAAAAATTATATATAAATACTTTACATATTTTCAAGCATGTCAATATTATTTATACGTATTATATTTTATTAACATGTTCAAAATATAATATAAAAAAATTAATTTAATTAGTTTTTACAAAATTATATAAAATAATTAATGCTACAGTATGACAATATTTATGCGTATAATGACAAATATTTATACTAATACGTACACATGCATAAGATCGTTGAAAAATTCCCAACTATATTTTTTATAACTTTTTCTTTTAGATTTAAAGAACTTGAGGAATGAAAAAAGCAGAAGAAAAAACATCAATTATAGAATAATCAAAACAACGCATATTTATTCTTGTAAATTAATTTCACTTATAATTTATCATATAATGTCTAAATTTATTATACGCGATAAATTTGGTATTATATACTTAACTTGAATACTGTATTTTCTATTATAATTCTAAAAAATATAATTTATATTTAATGTTTATTAATACCGTGTTTTATTAATACTTTGATATTAAAATAAAAAATGACGTAGATGAATAATATATTTAGTTAGATGACTTTATTTTTGCTCCGTTTGAAACAACGATTTAAATGTCAATGTTTTAACACTCAGATAATATCACACTTTGATCTCTCCGTTAATGGAACCTGGATCTTGGATCTCGTAAGCAAATGCACAAAAGCATAGAGGTTCCATTTGATGACTGAATTCCAATCCTCGAGATACTAACCGATAGCTGATGCGAAACATTGACTATTTGTACATTCGTCGCGCTGAAACTGTCTTTTGTCCTTTTCTACTGCATACAAAAATAATAAGCATTAAAAATTAAACAGAAATTTCTTTAAGTTTTTTTACGACTTTTATTTGGTAAATTTTGTATATATTTATAGGATTTTTTTTACTAAGGGTTCAATGCATCAAATACTGTTTTTTCAGTATTCTTAATTTAATTATAGTAATTTACTTTATAATAATAATAATAATGTATAATAAGATTGTGTATTCGTATACAATATAAAATTATAAGTTTATTTCATTTTTCAATGAAATTTTTTAAACAATCATTTAAAATAATATGAATGAAATGTATTTTGATAAATTAAAAAATTAAAAAATTAAAAGTGAATAATGCCTCGTAGTATGTGCTATACTTGCTCGTAATGTTGAAAATATTTTATATAATTAACATAAAAAAGTATGTTACGTAAAAGAAAATAAATAAAGGTTTGAAAAATATTTTTTGATATGGAAAAAATAATTTGAATGTAGAACTCAGGCATTTAAGACATTTATCCTATAGTATTATTAAATAAGAATGATAGATGCGTATTATGCTTAGTAATAATTTATTTTTGATATTTTAAAAGATCATTAAAAATAATCTAAATATAAATAATATGAATATAATCGTTAAAAAAATTGCTCATACACAAAATTTTACAATAACACACTCTAATAAAGTTTGTGTTGATTAAAAAGATGAAAGTAGAAGCAAAGAAAAGACATGGTATAATATAAAAAATATTGATAAAATTAATTTAAATCTTGGAATTTCATTTATTTGAATATTAAAAATTATTTTTTTAATGCTTAAAAATTAAGTTTTTTTATGAATTTTTCATATTTATTGTGTTTTTAAAATTATTAATTTAATAATATAAAACATTATTTAATGTAATTATTAATATTACAAAAATTAAAATTCCATAATTTAACGATATAACTTATATAATGTATTAGAATTTTCGATTATTTTAAATTAAATTAATTATTTCAAATTATTTTAAAATAAATGGAATAAATTGATTATCTACTTTTAGTGGTTTATTCATAATATGCTTACACTCTATAAGTAATAGATTTCCACGACTAGCTGTTCTCTATTTAAATCATTTAAATTTTAAATTTAGTTTATCGATCAATGATTTGTTCACTAGTTAAATTGGATTTGCACATTAAGTTATAGGGAAGACACGTACACGTGACTGATATTCAACAGTTGTAACCATAGTTGTCGAGCAAACTTTATTTTCTAGCAACCGATATTAAACTCGTCCATGACGTTACAATGTTAAGACGACATCACGAGGGTCGACGGTGTATTGAGTTTTATGTATTTAGTAACTTGAGAGAAAACTCTTTTTCTTTTTTATAATTGATAATATTTTCATTATCAAATAAATATTAATATAAAATAAACAAAAAATTTACAAAATGTTCTAATTTTGAACAATAAATATAATTTTATTTTTTAATTACAATTGAAGTTGCTTTATGGTTTTTATTAAATAAATATTCAAATTCTAATTATTATAGCTTCCGTAAGTATTATTCATATAATGTTAATTAATAGTGAAATGGATAAAGCGTATTTAATATTGTAAGAAAAATATAATCGGTATAAAAAGCAACAAAAACGTTTATTTAATAAATGGTAGAAAAAGCAAAGTTAGCATTAATGCACATAGTTTATATATTTATAAATAAATAATATTATTTAATTAATGTAAACTATTTATATAAATATCATTTACATAGACAAGACTTTATTAAAGTTAATTATAATAGAAATTTCTTCGATATAAACTGCGCATGATACAATCATTTGAGTTGTAGAATTGCTGAGTATCAGAACATAACGAGTTCGGTCAGCTAATTATAAACGATGGAATGCCGCCTTGGTTTCATTATCACTATTATTTGCATTAAATATCAATTTTTCAAATATTATATTGCTTGAAGTGACATCAGAATATGGAGGGATTCATTAATTTACCATTAGAGATAAAGCACGTATACTCGCGTAGGTAATCGATAGGTACCTTCATCGTAGCAATGATTTTCAGGATGAGACTAACACGACATTCTCAACCCTCCACACGATCCACTTACCAAAACTAATCGATCAAACTCTTCTACTAGGCCTGATTTAGAAGGTGTAACTGGTGGATGAAGAATGTGAATTCAATATGGTTCCACTAATTGACTAATCAGCTCAATTAAATGTCTTACTAAGTGAAAAAATTAAAAGAAGGATCATTAAGAGTTCGATTTTAAATTCCTCTTATTGATTTTCTTTGTTTCGTCTATTTTCTTAACTTTTTTCTACTTAGGCTTAGTCGCCCATATTTTGAAATATTTTAATTATTTCAACGCTGATTAAAGAATAGTCATTGATAGATTCTATTATACAAATGCAAATAAAAACAAGTTTTTTACAAATTATTTTGTTAAACAATGATATTTTTTTATTGTCATTCAATAGTACATAATACTAAAATAAAATAACACATGGCTCTATGTAAATATGTAAAATAAAAAAATAGGGGTACAGTAATATTTATTAAACGATAAACGATATTTTTTGATAATTAATTTTATTAATTATTTGATAAATAATTTCATTATTTAGATATAATTTTTAATCTAATACATTTTTTTTATTATCAAGAATATACTTAGAAACTAGATAAAATTTAAGTAAATTTGATTTATTTTAACTTTTATAAAAGTTTTTAATATAAATTTGTTCAATGTTCATAAATACTTTTGATATTGTCAAACCATGATAAATTTAATAATAATTGCAAATATTAATTTGAAATTTAAATTTTTTTATTATTCTTATAGAAATATAATTTTAATGTACAAAACTTTTTACATTAGATAATGTAAAATAATTGAAATAATTACATAAAATCGCAACCATACAATAACTAAATATTTAATTAATAAATAAAAAGAAATGAGATCACGATTTTCAGTTATTATTATGACTTTGTGGCAAAAAAAATTTTTCAGAAACATTACCAATTTTTATCTGAACATTGAATGAAAAATTAAAAAAATTAATTTTTTATATTAATTTTTACGTAATACTTTATCTTTGAAAATATTATGTAGTCAAACGTATTTATTAACTACATAATTTTAGCATGAATTTACTTCCTTTAAAAATTGATGTTTGTGCGTTTATATACGTATACCGCAAGTCCATACCCATCCGAAAATGTGGGGCTTTCGGAATCACTCTACACTATATTTTTTCCCAGAATTTACTATTTCTCGACAAAAACTTTTTTGTTTCAAGGAAAATAAAGCATATATTTTAGTTTCTAAGAATTTCGAGGAAAGAAAGCAATATTTAGTTTTATTGAAATTATGTCGAAATATGATTTTAAATAGTTTAACCAAGATTCTTCATAACATTCCTTTTGGTTTAAAATAAGAACTCTATTTATGTATTGTTTTAAAGAATAAAGACATATTATGAATTATATTAAATACACAATGAATGTTTCATAATAATAATTTAATACTAATGCAATTAAATTAATATTATTCTTCTATTGCGTGAATGTATATAAATATTCTATACAAGATTAAATTAATTAGGTGAGATTCTATCATTGAATAAAAAGTTCGTTATTTTATACCATATTTAATATATAGAATTAATAATAGTGATATTAAATTATTTCATAGAATATAATTTAAACTAATTTCTTAGAACTTTATATTTATTTAATTTCATTAATTTTTTGATCGTGTTAATAAGTAGTTTTATATTTATTGCATAAGTAATTGCAGAATTTAAAAAATATTACAAAATTTTACTTTAAGATAATGATTATTGTGAAGTGAATACATGAATTTAATAGTAATTTTACATACAAATTTATACATTTAGGTTTATTTCAAGCGAATCAAGTTAAAGGTAATGAAATGTGATTTTTTGAAATAATTGACAATAACTTTTAAACGCCTTTTACATTCTATTTTAGTTTTAACTCATATTGTATTTTTTTTTATTTTTTAAAGTATTCAAGAAAAAATTTACTTTTGAGATTTTTTTTCTAATTATAAATTTGACATTTTAGAACATCTCTAAAAGATTAGTAATTAAATTGATTTTGAGATGTGAAACCATTAATATTTCAATTATATGAAAGTGGATGAATATTATAATTATAAATTTAAAGCATATGAGAATGATAAATAATGCTATCAATAATCAATATCATTTTAAGGATATTAGCTATTAAATTTTAAATGCAAAATAATAAAGCATGTAAGTAACAATACAAAACATCTAAAAATATTGTATATTTTTTTCAATAACAATTTGTTTAAACAATAAATCAATAAATATAGTATATATATATATATATATATAAGTAATGATAATAATAACAACAAAAATAATTTATAATATATTATGCAGATGAATAAATTTAATAAATAATGGTATATAACGTAAATCATTACGAAATTTTGATATAATATTTTATTAAGGTAATTATTAATGTGTATAACATAGTAAAATTATTATTATTATATTTAAATATATTAATTTAAGTTTTGTGTTCCCTTCAATAAAAAATATTTAAAATATTCTTTGTATGTTATATTCCTATACGTGCTAAGTAAACTTAATATTGTATAACTAATTTGTCAAGAAAATATGAATTTTCAAGAAAACATAATTACAAATTTTTATAAATATATCAAAAGAGATTTAAAAACTAATTCGATTTACCGTGATATATATATTTTTTAAGTTGATAATTAATCTGTTTTTTAAAATGTTTTCAATGAAAAGATTCTAAGTAAGTATTATTTAACAGAGAGTATGAGTATTTAGTCTATAAAAATTATTTAATTATTATAAAAAAAATAAAAATTTAGATTACCTTTAATTTTTATAATATTGGATTTTTAAAATCAAAACTAAAATAATAATTAAAATTACGATGTAAAAATTGAAAAGCTATCGTTGCGGATAGAAATTCTATTAAAAAAAATGAGCAATATGAATTGTTCTATATTTAATTCTAAATTATACAAAATTATATGTCAACTGTTTACATAAAATCCATTTGTTTTTTCAAATATCGCTTTTCTTGTTTTACTAAACGAATATTGCTGCAGTTCGTATGTTAGCGCTTTGTATAAAAATCGCAATATTTCCATAGTTGATTCTTATAAAAATCGCAAACTTTAATTAGATTCTTGACAATTATGCAAACCGCTGCAGCCAAGCGTATCTCGTTAAACAAAGTAAACGGTCTCTGTCGCCACCCGAGCGTCGGATTTCACGTCTGATTTCTAACCATGTAATCCACGGTTCATATTATTCTTTCGAGGCAAAATGGAATGCACCATGCAATTCCAGAGAGAAACGATAATTTTCACCGACGGGCGGGATTTAGCTGACTATTATTTGCATATCGTGCTGAGTAAATTTCCGGTTCGTCACATAAATGATGCACCACGACGTCGAAATGCGCTTTATGGCTGTTTACGATATAATTGTTAATGATTTGAATTTCACTTTCTATTAGACCAAAAAAGGCTGGTGTATGGAGGATTAAGCTTAATTGACTATCTTGGGTAAAAATTCAAATTTTATGTTATGTGAATACGGTAAACAACATTGAAACGAGGAGAATTTTGCGAACTTTATTCGAGTGAGATTTTTTAATTGAACTTAATATTTTCAAGAATTCAGTCCATTATATATTCAAGAGATTTGGATGAAGTAATACCACTTTTCCAAAAATTAAAATGGTTAAAAATAATATCTATATAGTTATTGTATAGACTAGTTTTAGAGTTCCAAGAGCTATTACATACATATATATACATAAATATATATATATATATATATATATATATGTATATATGGGATATTATTAGTGACCTAAATAAAGTATAAGCAGTATTCAAACAACAGTTTATTCAGTACAATAACATTCATTAGTCGTTAATTGGTCTAATACTGTTGCTTATTATATTTGTAATTATTAATTTAAAGGAAATTGTGGCATGATTCGAAGTCATTATGGTATAGTGTAACCATTTTTTTCTTTAAACACGGCGTTATTCATTACTCACCGTAAAAACAAATTGTCTTTGTAAAATTAAAATAAATTTCAGAAAAATCTAAAATATCAATTTCATAAGACAGAAATGGTTAAAAAATAGGTCCATTGCGCTGACGAGGAATCGCATGAATGGTGATGAGGCAAAAATTCGAAAAGCCGTACAAGCGCGACTCGTCGGAAATGGGAATGGCTTCATGGGAGTGTACCTTGCATCGTTTCCCGTCGCCTCGAGACCTTCTTTCCCGCATAAGCATACACGCGTGTAAAAATTAAAAAAGCTTCGCAACCAATTGTACTAAATAGCTTGAATTCTAGGGAATTCGTTCTATCCGGTAGTTCCTCTTAGAATAATCTCTTGATAAATGATAAATCGAAGTAATAACAGAATCAGTCTCATAAATGTCGTCGATTTATTTTTCGCATCGCTTTCTTTTGTTTCCATTACTTCCAATATTTTTTTCTATAGAAGGGATTCCAGTATATTTAAATTTTTAAAACTGATGTTTAAAAAAAATGAAATATACAAAAAGTAAACGATAAAAATGAATTCTCGTTCAATTTTCTTTAGGTTATTATTCATTATTCTCGGATATATACATAATATATTTAATTGGCTTATATATTTTAAGCATAATTTTAATGGTAATTTTTTAATCGGATAAAGTTGATCCATTTCAAAATATTTTGCGTATTTCATTTAAATTCATTGTTTTTATTATCATAAAATATAAGAAATGACAGTGTACAAATTTATGCTTAACATTTCAACGAAGAATAAGTTATTTTTTGTTCAAAATATAGTAATTTTTAAGCTCAAAATAATTATAGTTTTCTTATGTTTATTTTGTAATACGTAAGAAGTAAAAGTTTTCTTGATTTATTTCATTTTCAATAAGTACAGGAACTTTCTAGATTCAAAGGAATTACACAATAAAAAATATTTCAATAAGGATATTTATTTATTACAATTATTTTCATCGTAATCATTATAATTTTAATGTAATAAGCAGTGACTTATATAAAGAAACATATATTCAATATTATTTATTAAATACATTATATACAAAATTTAAATATTTCAAAATACATAAAATGTAAATATGTAGAGAAAATCTAATTAATAAAACAACGAAATAAGGCCAAGCTTCTTATTGGAGTTCTTTGGTAGTTTTATTGGTAGTTCTTTTTCAATAGATGTAGACTGAGATGAATGTAAAGCTTCTTCATCGAGATATTTAAACGAAACTCCGGTGAGACATCAGAGGAAACTTCATTATTCACGTACAGACAATCGAGAAAAGAAAAAAAGAACGACATCGAGGTATTCCTTGTAGACGTATTCGATCGAGACAGAAAAGAGTGATCTGCAACGTTTTCGCGTTTTCGAGGTTTACGCGACTCTTAAGTCGACGCTGATTCCTGTCTGCCCCCTCCATCGCGACGACCGCGACGCAACGCCGGCGCCGCGCAGTCTCCCATCCAACCGACCAGTGCCGACCTCTTCGAACCTCTCCTAAGGATTGCCATATTGATAAAATCCTCCGCGTTAATGTAATTTTTCTACACCTTCTTTTTCTTTAAATATTATTTTCACGATAATCAAGTATGCCTTACAATCGTGTTTTGCGATTTGCTTTACCTATTTTATATACATTTTTTACCTGTTTATACGTTTGGATATGTCGTGTTTCGATTGGATGATAAGCGAACTTTTTTACTCAAATCAATTTAAAATCTAGCGTTTATATTTTGAATATTTATTGGGAACGAATGAAAACAAAAATCAAAAATTTTACTAAATATATTGAACAGCTTTCTTATCTACACAGTTATTCAAAAAGTACATTCATTTTTAATCAATCTAAAAATATATATTTTATTAATTTTATTTAATATTTAATTTTTTAGTAAATTATTAATATTTTTATTTTATAGTTTTATTTTATAAATAGTTTTGGTTCATTATATAAATTTATCATCCGCTTATTTAAATATTGACAAATATTCCAATCGACAAAATTTTGGTTTTCTTTTAATTATTTGTAAGCCTTTAAATAAAATTGGTGTGTGTGTGTGTGTGCGCACGCGTGCGTGCGTTTGTGAATAACACCACATATATAAGATACTGATAAGTATTTGTAAAATATTTGTAATAATGTCAATAATAAATTTTCGATAAATTACAGTTTGATTTGTTCTGTTCAAGAAGTATTAATTTACAACTTTATAATATTAAATGAATTTACTGATTTAATAAAAGCTTTCAATTGTTTTTAATTTGAAGTATAATTATAATATAGTATCATATTTTATAATTGAATACTAATCTCTGAAAATCAATTATGAAAATAAATTTAGAAAATATTAATTTTGAATGATCAATATTAATAAATATATTTTAAAAATAGTGATCTAACAAAAATCATTTATTCTTATATATTGACTTTATTTAAGATTTATTACAAGCCAAAATTTACACAACTTTCCGAAAAAAATACATATTATCGATTATTAAAGTATTGGGAGTATTTAAATAATTAACCGCATTCATTGAGTTGTAACTACATATAACTTAAAAATAAAATTATTTTAAGGCATTATAACTACTACTTAAAGACAATAAAATTCATGAAATAATACAACCTTAAATAAAGATAAATTTTTTATGTTTATGTCAATAAAATTTAAGAGATTATTTTATAAAATATGATAAAACGATTTTGTAGAAATGCATTATTGAAATACTCAAAATATATTTCATAAAATGAATAAATATATTAGTTACATAATGTACAATCAATACTTATTATATATAAGCTTTTAAATGAAATAAATAAAATTTTTTTTACATCATTAATAATTTCTTATATTTATATAATCTTATTATTCATGAACAATAATGGTGAATATTTTTTGTTGAAAAAAATATAGATAAAAGTATAAAAAATTTAATTTCAGTATAGAATGTTATAAAAAATAATAACGTGTAATTTATTTATCTATATTATTTTCCATCGAAAATACGAGGTACAAAAACTTGAGTTGCACAAAGGAGCCATATAAAGTAAACAATCTCGAAACGTATTCATTCTCGTAGTTGCAGTAATATGTAGTAGTTGTCAGAGAGAAATGTTAGCCAAAGGTTTGACCGAAGGCTATGAAAGTCGTAAAAATATTCCAGATTAAAGATGACCATATAACAATCATAAGGTACGGACCAAATGAACATGGGAACTTTCACCTTCCTCTATCTATTTTCATCCTCTACGACAAGTGCATCAAAGTCCTCCACAGCCTAAGCTCACCGACAAGAATTTTTCCAGATCGTAAATTCGCATAGTCGCCGATATCCGGTGAGCGACATTCGCGTGTTCGTCCCGGCGCCTCGTTTCTCTCTTATCCCCGCACCCGTGGAGTCAGAAGAGCGGGCCACCCTCGCTCCCGGAGGGTCGGCCGACTTTCTCGGTCGATCTCTCGCCGTTGCCCAGGTAACCGCATCCTCCCCCACCCAGTTCCTTGGCCGCCCCTCCCGACTCGACCACGGAGTGGGGTCGCGACGGCGGCGGCGAGCGCCGAGGCGCCATCTAACCGGTGGAGTGCAGTCGCGGGATGCGCCCTGCGGAGGACTGATCGGCTTCGATTGTCCGCGAGGACGCGTTCTCTCGCGAGGTCCGCAGGCCCCTCTATCTCCCTCTCTCTTTCTCTCACACACACACACACTCTCTCTCTCTCTCTCTCTGTATTTCTCTGTTTCTCTCTCTTTTCCAATCTTTATCTTTTCCTCTTCGTTTCTGTTGCGCCGACGTGCGCAAGCGCCGCGAACCGACCGAAGTGCGGGTGCGAGCTGGTGTGTCCGGGTGTAAGGAGTGCGACGACGAGAAGCCCGGGTCTCCAATGCAGGTGCGTTCTTTTCCGAGTGGGTGTTACACTGTGCTTGGTGTCGCGGAGTGAGTGAGACTCGTCGAGCGCGGGTGTCGTCGAGGAGTCACCGGCCCCGGTCGAATAAGACTGGAACGTCGCGAGGAGGTAACGGTGTAATGTCGCCGCCTAAGGAACCGTAAGGTAACTAGAATCCGATTCCCTTTTCCGATCGATTGAACATTTCGAATCCCTTCAATGCTGGAAAATCACTGGAAAGGGCGAGTACGAGGATCTGACCTACAAAATATATCTGGCGTTCTTATAGCCCAAGTTACATCGACGCCTGCCCTAACTACGAAAGAAAATCCATTTAAATACTCACGTTTGATCTATAAGAAACAAGGAATTTGTTGTCTCAGAGATACGCAAACACCATATTTCAAGATGCAATTTCGTTATAAATACGGTACAAATCGCAATACAAATACATTGGGATCGCATATTCCACAGCACGAGGATATTTCGGTTACGAAAGTGGTTGCGTTATGTATCATAAAACGGATTTCTCACATATTAGGGTGTGCTTTACTACAGTGAACATAATGTGGTGGTTTCGCTCGAATAGTGTGCTTTTATAATGTAAGTGCTAAGCCCCTCTCCACCTCTCCCAGCCGATTAATAATAAATTTGATAACGAGCTTATGTTTTTGGACGCACGCGTCAACCAACCTACGCTTTAAGCATGTGAAAATCGATTCGGCTCGAATGAATTTAAGAACCTGCCTATACCAATAACTCTTTTATCAGCGTCAGCGTGACTTATCAAACCTCAATACTGCTTCTCGTTGATACAATTTAATATGCGTTACGATGAATTCTCATTCTGCTAATGTAAGTACAAATAAAACAAGTCTTCAAAAATTTAACGAAAATATCTCTGCTCCTCAAAACAAACTGTTTCCGTCTCTGGTGGAGAGATGAAAGAATCTCGTAGATGAGATTAAGAAACGACTCTGCGACAACGAAAAGTGTTGGAAAACTGACATCACGGCTGAACGTAATGGGCGCGCGAGAAAGCAAGATCCCTTCTCTTTTTCTCACTAACTCTCGTAGAGGAAAAGGAGAGAGCAGTGAAGTTCCGCACGCAACGTTACAGTATGGAAAAGTAATGCCGCGCTCGACTTCCGGGAACGAAACGTCCCGAGTCTCGGAAGTGCAGTCGGTGAGGGCGATTCCGGTCGAAAATTTCACGAGCAAACCAGTATCTAGTAATCGAAATCGTGCTTTCGCTTTGCACGAAGGTATGACTGGTGATGCTCATGTCGAGAGCGGACTTGTGCATGAGCTACGAAAAATCCAATTTTCCGTCGATAAATTCCTGCGGGGCCGCTTTTAAGGGGGTGACTGATATATATGGTCTCCATCTCTCCCTCGCGTTCTCTTTATTCCTGGGGTACAACCCTTGACGCAAGCATTACGAGGGTTAACTGCAATCGTTGGAAACGTTTTTACACTCGTATCCTCGGACTCCCGCTTCTTCCTATATCGAAAACATATCGAGAGCTTATGTTTTAATACCTTAGATGAATGCGCGTTTCTTTCGGTACACTCTTGGCTCGATGTTGAGGGTATTCTTTTACAGAATAAGAATTGATTGAATAAAGTATTTCTCTTGCTTTTTTGACAAATTCTTGACAATGAATCATGTGAACATGTACTGTAGATAAACTAATTGAGTTTGATATGTATATATATATATATATATATATATAAGGATAATAAAATATATATATATATATATATATATATATATACATAAGGATAATAAAAAATTATGTACAACTGTGTAAAAGTTGTTTAAATCTTTGATTTATTTACGGGCTTCGTTAACTTTTTGTTTAGTATTATTTTTATTGTTAAGGCAAATTTAAAAAACGATTAAAGAAATAAAATCTTAAGTAGTTTTATAAAATATTTTTAATTAAATATAAATAATAAAGTATAACTCTTTAAACGTACAATTTTGCATTTAATAGTTTTTCTCTTGTGTTATTTTCATAAAGTAATATATCGTGTATACAATGATAATATTTAAGATTATATATAAAATAAATTATTTTGATACTATTTTTCTTTTTGTTTCGTCTATATTTATTAATATATAAAAAATTTTTAAATTCATCATTTTATAGATATTTAAGTTGACAATAGAATAAAAATATAAAATTCTTTTCTCGAAAAATAAAGGAATAATTATAATTACTTTACGAAAGAAGAATTTTTTGTTTACATTATCATTATAACATAACTATGAAATTAATATTATTTTGATAACGGAGATCAACTATATAATTTATGTAATCTATTATCAAAATCTTTATTAAATATTTAATTAATTTTAATTAGAACTAAATGATGAAGAAATAACTTTTTTTCGTAGTAAATAAATTTCAATCATTGCAAGTAATTTTAAAAACATTTATTGTATAATAGAAAAAATATAAAAGTTCATAATCAAAATTCTATTTGTATTTTTATTAAAATAAATATTATAGTTATAGATATTTTTTTATAAAGTTTATTAATGAATTTTTTATAAAATTTTAAAACTGATATATTTACCAAATAAATAATATTTAATAATAGTATTACATTTAGTTATAATGTAATAAAATAAAGAAAATTTAATACAAAATAATAAAATTAGATTTAAATGTACCGTGTTAAAATTGCAAGTTTCAATAAAAGAATAATAAATGGAAAACTTTTTAATTTTTGTAAACAATATAAACTTTATTTATTTGATATTTTCATGACTAAAATGATATTCATTTTTAATGCATTTCTAATTTAATTCGTTTATTTTTTAAACGTTTATATTTTTTTTATAAAAATTCAAATGGTTGAGATAGGAACTTGCTAATTCTTTACAATAATTGCACATTAGATGAATAATTAATCATTCCAAAGAATTATTTGAAATGTAATATGATGTTCACAGCGAATAAATATTTTCTCAATCTTTAGTAAAATCTAGTTTTTACGATGAATTTATTACATATTCAATTTTGATTATTCGTAAAAAGTAGATTAATGAAATTAATAATAGTTCTACAATTTTCTTTAAGATTTATATTTACATTATCAGAGATTAATTTATAAATTCAAACACGAGAAATATTTATTATAAAATATAGTACTATCCATAGTCGTTATTTTTTACTATTTATATCTTTTGTTTTTTTCTTTTTGGGTTCGTTATATGGAGTTGCGAGAATACATATGCTAGGCGTATATACTCACTCACGCACGCACGGACTCACGTACATAGATGAACTCATATCTCTGAGTGAGTTTTATAATGACTCTGTATCGAAGCTATTTAATATGCCTTTTAAATTTGTTCTCCCTCTTTTGACTCTTGAAAAACCATCACTGTGTAGTTTTTTTCTTGCGTATTTATGTGCCATAACTGTGCTTATTATTCGGCTACATAGGTTCACGAGTATATCACGATTGCGGGTAGTTCCTTTTCTTTGCTTTTATTGCGACTAGTGAAACTGTGATAGAAAGGAGAAAAATACGAGGATCAGAGACAGGAAAAATTAAAATATAGGGATGCTATGCGCATGTTTTCGGAAATATTTGTAGATATTTGAAATTATGGAAATAATGAAAATAAAATGTGGAAATAATAATTTAAAAATTATGGAAATTATTTAATATGCTTTTTGCAAATATAGTGAATTTTAAAAATTAGTCCTACTTATGTTTATGTTGATATTTTTATATTTCTATGCGAGTACAAAAAATATTTATGAACTTCATGACAGATTATTAAGCAATAATTCTTTAATCAAGAATATGCTAAAACAGGTATTCGGAGTTGTTCATTTTGCTTTATATATTGAACAAATATTTATTACATTTCTTCAGCGATTTCATATCTTCGTTTATATTTTATACTCAACATTAGAGTCCGTACAAGAAAATTATATAAATAGTTATGCAGTTTATTATTGTTTTCTGTACTTAGTACTTTTAACATTTTTTATTTATTTATTTATATATAACTTATTTATTTATATATAACTTATTTATTCTTTATAAATGATCAATGATTATAATTTTTTAATTCGTATAGATAAGAATTGTACGAATATGGTTAAATATTTGATTTTTTAAAAATATATATTTATAAACAAGCGATCGATATTTAAGAAATTTATTTTTGAGTACTGATTATTGCTAAAGTAGATAGTGATATAAATATAGGTGTATTGTATAATTTTTATTTGAATTAGAGTATCTTATCATTAAAATGATGATTAGTAGAGTCAATAAAAATATGCTTCGATAATTCTAATCTTTTTTCTACTTTACTTTTTGACTAATATAAAAAGAACTAATTAAATAAGGAATCATTACACAATTGATTAAGTATGGTAATATTACATTTATTATTGATATTTTATAGTTTTTAAATGATTTGTAAAAGATCGAGCATGAAACGTGGGTACGATGTGTTGCGTAGATGCTTATACCGACCAATGTCAAGATTAATTTAGAAATTTGTATAAAATTCGAACAGCATTTTCGATTCTGCAGGTGGATATAGAAGTCGAGATTCGCACCTACTATACATATTCACACGAATACGTAACCCACTAGAGTTCAGTGTAGAGGCTCAGATACGGTTACTCGGATAGGCAACCTCGGGAATCCCTCCTCAGGAGCAAATACGCGTGGAAGCACAGGAAGAAAGCTGCCTCTGTCGGTCGTTCACTTGGCTACGAGTACTTTTACCTTCCATTCTCGAGTGTCTCTCTTTCTCTTTCTAGCTCGCGGCTCGGTAGCCTTGCTCTTTGTCTCCGAGCAACGCAGGGAAGATTGAAGCCACTGTAGCTGTGAAGCGGGGGAAGGGCAGCATGAGTCTCGACGTACACCGTAATTCGTTGGCCGTGATCGAGCGGGGCGATCCGGCATACGCACCCTCGAGAAGCCGGGGGGAGGGGGGTAGAGGCGAACGCGCCCGATGGCTTCCAATGCAACTCGAGGGGTGAACGAACCTAAGGCGGGGGCGTGTGCGCCCTGCGTTTCGCAATTGTGCTGACGCTCCTCTTTGACCTTGTTTCTGTTTTCACGTCGGCGAGCGCGCGATGGATTCTTGGCACTCGATTTCGATCCAACGGATTTTTTTTTAAAAAATAGAACGAACCTTTGCCGAGGAGAAGGCGGAGCATGATTACGTAACTGTTGGTCGTGAAACTTGATGGAATTCCAGGAAGTGCGTGTAGGAAAGTGACTTTTCCCGGGCTTTGTGATAGACATCGAGTTTTGGTTAGGTAATGATATATTGATAAGTAAACATCTTGGAAACTAACTTAAGATAACTCATTTTGGTTTACAGATTAGAACTATTATGATGCATTTTTTATCACTTTCGAACCTGCAACATTTATTATCAATCAGGCCTTTCATATCTACCAAGCCTTAAAAAGTTTTACTATAAGCTGCATTTGGTTATAAAAAGA
The DNA here is from genome assembly GCA_018907195.1 of Dolichoris vasculosae. Classification (NCBI taxonomy): domain Eukaryota; kingdom Metazoa; phylum Arthropoda; class Insecta; order Hymenoptera; family Agaonidae; genus Dolichoris; species Dolichoris vasculosae. The sequence continues at coordinate 6,982,543 of JACCHY010000010.1, read as the reverse complement.
CCACTTATCAAACTCCAGAGCCCGTACTTATTACACTTGTGTCAAGAGTGACTGATTAAAAAGAAAGAAATAATATTTGATTAACTTTCTATTCACCGTTCAATATAAATTTATTTTTTCATTTTGGTTTAGTTGTATTTTATAAAACTAAAGTGGCTATCAATTTCATTCTAATCGTTTATCAATATCTAATCATAACCTTGTGTCGTTAGAAATGTGATTATTTAATTTTCTTGTAACAATTATTGAGCACAAAAAATATTACGAAATAATATTTTTATCTTTGTTTTAAAAACTTTTTGTATAAATATAACTACATTTCATACATTTCTACTTTTAAAGATACGCTTCATTAAAAAATTTTTTCAGTTTATGTATTGGTTATTAAATGCTACAAAAACAAGAAACATTTCTTGTAGATTATAATACACCAATTTAAGTATATTTTTATATATGAAAAAAAATTATTTTAGATGTAAATAGTACTTTTAAACTAATAATATGTTTAATAAATTCAAGTTTTACAAAATGAAATATTATAAAATAGTCTACTAAACTTTCATCAAAAGATTCAATAAATTTATAATATCTTTGCTATAAATTTTTGTATTTTGGAAAAATCTTAAAAATAGCTTTAACAATAATAACTTTACATTTTTTAAATATTTCAACTTTATGGTAAGGTTAATGTGATATAGTTTTTAGTGTATTACATTCAAGTGAGTAAAATCAGTTATCCATCTAAACCATCAATCAAAATAAGATCTAAGTTTATATATCTCAAGAAATAAAAAACTAATGTTTAGTGTAGATCTCGAACATTGAATACAATTACATTTATGTAAATGGTAGATTATGGATTTAAAGATTTTGAAAATATATGTAAAATAAAAGTTGTGAAATGTTTATTTAAAATTATCGAATCAAAAGCTATACATGAAAAATTTACGTTAATCAATGATTTATTGTCTCATAATTATTAAGAGGTATAGAACTTAAATGGAACTCAGAAATATGGAAAAAGGTACATACCAGTCAATAAAACTAGCAAACCTTATCTACAAAGTATCAGCACTCAAATAAAAAGCCTAAAAGCAGTATGGAGAACGCGAAAATAAACTTTCCCTACGTAACTTCGGAACTTAGAGATCCATGCCTATATAAATGTCTGTGGTATAAAGCCGCAAACTGTGGAATAAAAGTGTGCATAATAAGTTTTTTGCTAAAAGAAAGATCATATCTAGTCAGAGTATACGCTGATTTTCGCCTGCACTTCTCTGCAGGTCGAAGAAATAACGACAAGTATTTAACGAATCAATTTCACGTCGTTCGCCTCCAACTATTCGATTCACGTATACATGTCGATTTCATATCGTTAATTATTGAATTAAGCTCCAGCGTGTATTTTAAATTATTGAGACTCTTTTATTTAACTTTAAAAAAATGGATTAAAAGTATGATTTGAAATAACAAAATAAACGTTTATAATTTATTTTTATACTTGATTCAAAATTTTTGTATTTCAATTCATTAACTTTAAGATATTTCAGTATATTTACTTTTTACGCACATGATGTAATTTCTTTCATTATGTTTTTGATTTATTTTTAAATTTATGTTTATTATTAAATTTATTTAAAAAATTATTTTATTTTTAAATGAGCAATATGTGTTTATGTCATTATTATTTTACAATTATTACCTGTTGAAAATTTCTTGAACAAGTATAACTTAAATGTTTTATTAGAATAAAAAAGCAAACTTATAAATATTTTTTAAGTCAGAAAGAATAAATTTTATTATTATTACTTTTTCACATATTTTAAAAAATGAATATTAGTACTTTGATATATTTCAATAAATCAAACCATAAATTTTTTTAAAGATATTGGTAAAAAGTAAACAAAAATATTATTACGTATTTAAATTATCGCTTCACACAAGAAGATTTAATTTTTAAATTAAAATTTAATAGTTTTATTTCACAACTTTCAAAAATGAATAATTATAGCTAAATTATGTTATTAAATAATAACGCAATAAAATAATAAAAATTATAAATAATTTCTTTTTATAGACTCTATGGACATTAATATATGTTATACATATATGTTTAATTATATAGATTGAAATGAGCTGAATATGTAGCTGAATTATGAAATAAAAGATTGGTATTTATGAAGGATTGAAAAATTAAAAAATTTTGAAGTCGATAAAGATAATAATAGGAAGATAATATTAAATTTAATTTAAGAGCAATAAGGTATAACCTAGTGTATTAATAAAACGATAATAAAATATGCTGGTTGTGTTGTTTGATATGGATTTCTCTATACATTTGCAAAATAATTCTTGCTTATTTATCTAAAAAGTATACATACGACTGGATGAGTAAAGAAAGGATGAAAACGAGAAATCGAGAGAGACAAGAATAGGAAGAAGACACGTTAGCAAGGATTCTTTAATATACGCGATATGCGTATTCACGCTCGCATTTTTCTCTTCGTATCATAAACCTGCATTCCATCCACGATGTATATTCATAGTCATATATGTATATATCTTTCTTCATTCCTCCTTCGTTTATGTTTTCTTTCTCAGTTTCTACTATCTTTGTATATTTCTATCTATTATGTAAGAGAGTGCATTACTGCAAACTTTCTCCGTTTACTTGAAGCTAATATTGTTACTGTATTATATTGAAATATAATTTTACCAACCATCGTACAATTATACAATAATATATTTTCATAGTTTATGTAACAATTTTAATTTTATAATATTAAAATGATTAAAATTAAATTATATGTAATTAAGAGAAAATACGTAGAAATATTAATTAATTTTGAACGTATATATAATAATTTAAATTATTATTGAATCTATAATAAAAAAAATTTCTTTTATAATTTTTTTACACTATTATCATCCAATGATATTTTAAAATAATGTTTAAAGAAAAAAAATTTCTTATCGTACATTGGCTTAATACAAAGAAATAATGATTTTGTTACACATAAAATTATTAATATATATTATTATATATAAATAAAAGCATTTTTATACAATTATAAATTTTAATGTTTTTATTGATGTATAAAGATAGCTTCAATTTATAAGGCGCTTTTCTTATCATATTTGTCTTTATGCATAATGGAAGACTAAAAATGTAAATGTATTAATTTGATACTTTCTCTTGTTATATAGTTTAAATTAATTGCGTGAATTATGTGCAGGATTATAAAGATATTTTTTATTATACCTTTGTTAAATAAATTTTAGAAACTAAAACGAGGAACTGTAATAGCAATAATAACCTTTCTAGCATAAAAAACTAAAGATTACCTTTTGTAATTTAATTTTCATAGGTGTATAAATTTTGCAATAAAATAACTGATAGCACACTGAATACATAAGTTTCTGCTAAATTGTGGTTTTCTAATAAAATTATATATTTTTATATTTACAAAATTACGATTAAAACATTTAATTTAAATTTTTAATTAAAATAAAATTTTTTTTCGATTTCATTTGAAATAAATAAAACTTCTTTTATTGTAAGTTTATTGTTTTGATTTTTACGAGACTGAATAAAAAAATATCACATAACATTTTCTAAAGAAATATTATTGAAATATCATTCAATAGCAAAATTTCTTAAAAAATATTTATTTATTGGAATCATATAATATAATTTTATGCAATGTTAATATAATAAATTTTAAAGGATATTTCGAAAAAAATTCTATTTATTTCTCTGAGGAATGTTTTTTATTTTACAAAACATGAAAATTGTTTTTAATTTATTTAATTGATGTTCTAAAAATAATTCTATTTAATATTTTTTCATCATGCAATAATACTTTGTAATAATCAGAATAAATATTGTTTTATACTTTGAAGTTCCATGTCTATGGATTACCGTTTATTAAAAAATATAAAAATATATTAATATTTTGAAATATTATAAAATTTTCTATTTTTATATGTCATAAAATTATATAGAATTATAAATCAAAATATGACTTAAACATATTTTATTTTAAGTTAAGTTAAATGATGCATACAATTCCTTTTTAGATTTTCTATAAATTTTAATAATCGTTTATAATGATGTAATATAATTTATGCATCGAATATAATTTTATATATATAATGCATATATATTAAGTAATTCAATTATATATTTTTTTATTTAAGGACTCATAAACAAAACAATGTATTAACAATATACTATTAAATAATATGAGAACTTTATCAAAATACATTTTTATGGTTATATTATAAATCAAAAAGCTTTTTTTAAATTATCTAAAGTATATTATAAATATTTATAATTATTGAGTAGGTTATTATTTAGCATGTATAGTTGATTGAATACTAGAGTTTAAATAAAAAATAATTATGTGAATAGATATATTGATTTTAAATTCAAATTTTCGTCTCATAAGAAGTATAATAATATAGCTGAAAGTTTAAAAGAGATTGTAAAAGAGATAAGATTTTAAGTAAAAGTTCAAACGCTGATTACTCTTATAATAATAAATGAATTCCTGAAAAGATATTTTGTATATAATAAACTTAAGAAAAAAGTTTTATTTAGTTATTTTAAGTATTCAGTTGCAGATTTCTATTATTGGCAAATCTAGCAGATACTCGGTTATTTAGCAGTAAAAAAATCTTTTTTAATTATGCTTTACCACTATAGTAGTATCTATTAAAAAGTTTACAAATAGAAAGAAAAGTCTTTTCTTACGTCGTATAGAGATTATTCGAGTCTAAGGGATACATGTTCTCCTTCCTTTTCTGACATTTGTTTTTTTTTCGATCATAAAAGGCCTCATAGTATGAGCCGACGCCCACGCAGGAGCACCGAGAGAGACTCCATTTCTTCAAGATGCTGCCGACAACTGCGCTAAAATATAAAAAAAAAATGAAAAAGGATCAAAACAAATTACAAAGGAAAAGGGAGAAAAGAAGTGCACGTGCATAAAGAGTTTGCGGCCGTAAAACTATGATTTACCGCTTGTCACTGATGTCTACCATCTTTTGTTCGTTTCTTTGTTCGTTCGTCTTTCTTTTCCAAAGATTAAAAGCATCCTCTTGAATTTTTATTCTTCCTATAATCATCGTGCTTCTACTTTTCTATTATTTTTTTTTATTCTTATTTTCGAACTGAACGCAAATTGAGTTTTTTTTCTACTAATTTTGTATGTTGCATCAAATAACTTCGATATGAGGAAATAATAATAAGAACGTTGTACAAGAGATATGATTTTATTCTGAATGATCTTACCTTTTACTACGATACTTTTATTGTATTTATTGAAGATTAAAGAATAGGCGTAGTGAAAAACTTTTATTCTATCGTAATTAATATAAGAGAAGTTTCGTTGTAAAGAGGAACTTAAGTCGAACTTTTAGATCAGTTTATTTTTCACCATAGTTTTAAAGGAATCTTTATGAATTTTTCAAATTAATATATTGTGCAGTATTATTTTTGTCATAAGTTTTAAGTATATTTATTTCAATTTAGGTTATATTATAATTAGCGCACATAATAATGAATTTCATTTGAAATTACTGATCTTGCTTTAACTCATAAATTAATATGTAATTAAATTTCACGTACACAATAAATAATTTAATTTATAATTCGCGAAAAAAATAATGATAATTTGAAAAAGCATAATTTTTATAAATGTATAATTGTTTAATAGTGAATTTATTAAATATATTATTAAAAGTACTTAAATGCAGTATACTATTAACTTTTAATCTAAAAAATAAAAGAGGCATAGTAATTTACGCTTAAATTGACTCATTTTCACGCTTTAATCAGTCATCAGACAAAGAGAGAAAGTGGAAATTGCTCGACGAAACATAATGGAATAGCTTTTGCACTTGAATTGTATTGACGTCAAATTCGTCCTCGGAAGAGGTCGATAAGTATAGTTATGTGTAGAGAAAAATACACCGCTTGCGGTCAGTGGGTTATACAAAGATTCTTAAAGTTTGCTGCTTATGAGCTCTTCTCATTTTTTAAAGATGTTTGTGGTTTAACTTTTAGAATTTGTCCTCTTATCCAATGTATTTCACGGATTTTATTTTTATTTCATCAGTTCAACATTCTATTTTTGAATTTTTTTTTCAGAGATCAGCACAAGGAAATTTTTTTATTCTAATATTTTAGACAAAAGTTTATAACTTTTATGTACTTTTTCGAATACTCAATTATTGCTTAATTCATTAAGTGTTTTACGATATCTTATGGCAGTAAATTTAATTCGTTTTTTCAATTTTTATGCATTGATGGTCATTAAAATACATGAAGCTTTTGATAAGTTTTTGCTAAATCCATTTTTTTATTTCTAATAGAAAGACTTATTTTCTTGTATACTAAATTTTATAGAGCAGTATTATTAGCTTATGACCTGGCTGTATTATTTAGAATGTAATCCCAGTTAGTAGACTGTATCAGTAGAGGGAGCCAACAATTTTTTAAGGTATTCAAAAGAATTTTGAAAACGGCAATTTTATTTAATTCTCTAAATCATATGTATATCAATTGTTTAGATATTCATGATTTTAAATTCAAATATTTAAAATAAAAATTTGATAAAAACAAAGTTTATATCAAAAACTATTGTTTAAATTTATATTTTAAGAACCGATGATGCCATCAGTACAATTTTATGTAAAAAAGTTCTTATCATCATAAAGCAAATAAATTGATGTATTTTTTAAATATACCTTCTATTTCAAATATTTTGTACGATTCTAGAGTAATATAATATCTAAAATAATAAATTATCATTTTGAAGTGTGTATGTGTTATTGCTTGAGATCAATTCAAATTATAACATACAATGCAATATCTTCTAGGTAAAGCAAAAAAATGAAGAGGAAAAAAAAATAATAGTAACAATAACGTATTTTTTCATTTTAAGTTCATCAGAAAATTAGGAAAATCATCCATCGACTCTTTGCTCAGCAATAGATTTGATCAGTCTTCTCAGTCTGATGTAATTATTGACCTCATTCTATTTGTGGTCTAGCCTTAACAAATTTCATTATTCAACCTAATGGGGCCCTTAATTATGTTTACCTGCATTTCTCTTATTGTTCGCGAAAAGAGCAAACGTACACATTGTGCAAACCACAAATTTTAACGAGAGATATTCGATGTATCGTATTATAGTTTTGACATTACATAGTTTCATGCGATAACGAAAGAAGTATTATCATTAGCTAGGGATATACTGATATAGCGATGAAGAAGATAGGCAATTATTACGAGCTTAGATGTTTAGTATTGTACAATTTCTTTGGTTACTACTACCATATATTTTAGTTAATTTATTAGATGCATCATTAGTTTTTCAAAAACAAATATATTAAAGGCCTATTTTTAACTTATTTTATTGATAAAGAAAATATATATTCCTGTTTATGAAAGTAGCAATTATACTATTCGTCTACCATAGATAGTTATCTGAAATTGAACTGAATGCTTAAAAGTTTAGATGCCTATAATTAGAGCTTCAAATATTAAGTTTATGTATATATATTACACATATTCAAATATGTTTTTCATTTGTATATAATTCTTATTTTAATTTAATTTTATATAAAAATAAATATAAATATGTATTTATAAAAGTAAAAGAAATTTTATATAATCACTTTAAATTTCATTTTATATTAAATATACATGAATAATGTTTTACAAATATTAAGTACAAAATAAAAGTAACATATTCTTAAAATTGGCATTGGACTTAAATTAAAAAGCAAAAATAAAAATACAAATAAAAAATGAATGTATATGTTTTTGAATTACATATAATTACATCTGGATCATCACTAATTTTCTCTAAACACGATTCTTCAATACATGAACTGTTAATTTCTTATAAATAACTCTTTTAAATTAATATTTTAGATTAATTTTATTTCAAGTAATAGATAATATTTTCGATATTTCTTTGATAAAATATGAAACAATATTTATCTATGTTATTTTCTATTTTTATCTTAATATTTAAAATTTTACTTTGAAGAAAAGATTAGTAAGAAGTATTAAAATACTAACATTTTTAATCCTTAAAATTTTGATTAAATAATTGAGGTAATTATTTAATATTCTAAATTTAATTATTCATTAAGGGATTAAAATTTTCTATCGATATAAATTAATATTTTTTTGTCAATATATTAAAATTCTGGAAGTATCTGAGAAACATTTTTTAATAAATTAAATTCTTATACATAAATTTAGTTTCTTTAATGATACAGTTATAACAATGAATATAAAATTTAATAAATTAACTATTTTAATTTTAGTTTGTGTGATTAAACATTAAAATTATTTTTACTTATGAAATTTATATATAATTGCTTACTAAATAAAATAACTCTTACTAAATAAAAACTTATTATACAATGTAAGTATTGAAGTTTTAAGAAAAGTCTGCCTTATCTTATATTTTATTTTTTATGAATAACTATGTTAATAAAATATGAGAAAATATAAAAATTTTTAAAATAAACATCGTTGAGCACTCATATAAAATTACAATATATAATTGTCCTATAGATTTGAATTAAACTAAACATTAAATTCTAAGGAATATATTAAACTTATACTATGAATATGAAATGAGTATGTGTATTGCTTAAAGTTAATAAAATAGAAAAAAGTCAATATTTATATATCAAAAGTTAAAATTCAAAAGTCTTTGCATCGCATAACTTATTTATACAATATAAAAAATGTATGTGATTAGCTTTTGTAATCCTAAGAATTTAAATTATCAATGTATTGTTTTACAAGTATGCTATATTATATAGACATATTCAAATAAAAATAAAAAATTATACTTAAAGTAAATAATTATTTATTTCTATTTTCTCTTTAAAAAGCTAAAGAAATTAAACTTATGAACAAAAGTTATATCTTCAATGAAATATATATTGTGTTTATTATAGAAGGTGAATATATCATAACACGTTTTCACTTTGTCGTAATATAAGCGTGATTTTTTCATTTTATAATTTTACACGTGGTAATTGTACATGGGAATTTCTCGACTGCGTGTCTTAAGTTGTTACATTTTATGTGTTTTCTCTTTTTTTCTTTCGGTTTATATTTGTGCATGAATTATTTATTATAAGAAATTTAAAATGAATGAAAAATATAAAGAATCATGTTGTAAAGAATTATAATTCTTTAAGGAACACGATGGATCGTTTCAATATTTAAAATTAATCGTAATTTTAAATTACAACAAGTACTGCTATTATTACTATAATAAAAAAAATAACTTACAATCTGTTTATTTAAGTCCATTCGATCGTGTCTTATCGTAACTATAAAAGACTTTTTTGTGGTTCATGTGAAAAATTATCGAAAACGTAAAAATTTTTGACTTTTGGAAGACAGAGAGTTCTTTTCTTGATCAATAATAATTAAAATGAGTGAAATATTAAATAAAATTGAAATATTAGATTACTAAATTATCAAACCCTTGAATTCTTGAAAAAAGAAATGAACAGGATATTCTATAATTCTGATTCTTGAGAAAGTGCACTACCTATACTAAACTCTTAATGACGTAACGGATGTTTTAATGCGTGTGACGTACAATTTGACAAGGAACGTCGTCTCTTCGCGCAGAAACGATGGGCTCTATAGCTCGTTATTATACAGGTACGAGGAAACTTTCTAGTGAAAGTACAAAATCAAGAAGTATGAGTTATTGTTGGTGTGACTTGTCGAGTAGGGACAGATAAGAAGAGTAAAAAGCATTAAAAAGCAGTTTGATTGATTGATTCGAACTGTTTATTTGTACTATGGATGAACTATTTGTATATCGAGCTGAAAATGTAATTACAAGGTATAAAAAAGTTTCATGGTATGAGAGAGATACATACATACGCGTTAACTATAATAATAATAATAATAATAATAATAATAATAATAATAATAATAATAATAATAATAATAATAATATTAACAATAACAATAACAACAACAACAAAAATAATAATAATTGAAGAAATTTATCATTCTCTAGAGTTAATTTCATTTTTAATAACTAGAAGTTTATTATTAGTGGTGTTTACTGTTTTAAAAAGAAATACCTATGGAGTCTGCAAACAGAATTCAAAATTATAACATTAAATTTAACATTAAATTTTGTAGGTAAGACCAACTTTTTAACATATTGAATTATTAACACGTTCAATAGCTTATAATTATATCTTACTTATAGATAAAATTACATCAATTTCATTACTCATAAATTTTTTATATTTACCAAGAATTTACGTGGTAATTCTTATATACTCATATATTAATGAGTAACTGCAGATCCATAAACAAATAAATTAATGAAAATAATAAGAAATATTTTCGAAATTATTATTTTTCAATAACGCATGCAGGTCAAAAATTTTGCTTCATATGAAAGGACAGTAATATCAATCCATGAAAAATTAATGAAGATTCAAATTAATATTTTTTAATAAAAAAAAAAAGGAACTCAATATTCCTTCGATGAAAATCATGAAATTTAAAGAAGAGAAAAAGTGAATAAAACTCCTGATAATTTCACAATAATTGCAGTATTAATTTAATACGTGGGGCCGAAATTAAGATTAAAAAAAAACTACTCTCACAAAAAAGAGGCCTCAGATTGTATCTTATACTTAATGATAAACCGTTTTTCCCGAGACGAATCTTCGCACTCTGGGTGCAGAATCTGCGTTGCTCGTAAATCCAAAATGCCAGAGGCATGAAGGACTGGAGAAGGAAGATAGAGGTCTAACCACGATTTTTCGGTCGACCTCCTCAAAATTTTTTTCTCGTCACGTGATATTTGGCTAGTTAGTTGTTTCATTGAGAATCCTTTTTTGGTTCTGCTTATTTTTTCCCCTTTTTATCCCCAATGTTCTTTTCATGCATTTCAAATGTTCTTTTGGCTGCCGAAAAGTAGTGTTCTTTTTGTGAACATTAAGTTATAACTTTAGTCTTTGTCAATTTTTATCTTATTTACTTTCAAATCTTTAATTTTATAACACTTCAAGATTATTTTACTTATAATTCTTTTAATTTACATTTCAATTAATTTATATTTCACAAAGATATTTTTACCATTAATTATTTGGTTTATATTTATTTTTTATTAAGTATGATATTTTAAATATATCTGATTTTTAATGTGAAAAAATTAATAACTAAAAAAGAATTTTTTTAAAAATATTTATTATAACTTATAGAAGTATTTTCTTTAAAAAGTTTTAAAAAATATATCGAGAAATAATAAAATTTATTTTTAAAATGCATAAGAATTTCACATCACTTATTAAATTTCAATTCTATATATTGTGACATTGTCTCAATAAATATGGAATTCCTTAATATTCGTACTTTTAATATTCCTAAAGCGATGTTTAAAATTTTTTGCATTTTCAATTAATCACTAAAAAAATTTCGTTTTTTAGTAAAATTATAATTGTTGGCAAATGGTTGTAAATCTTAAAAAAATAAAAACATAATTTTGTTATTTGTTGTTTAATAATACCATTATATTTTTCACGTTTTAGTTTTTTTATTTTTAAAAAATTTTTGATAATTATTATATTAATTTATATGAAACTTTCACATAATATATTTTTCTTAAAAAGAATATACATATTAAATAATTTATAATTTTTTACAAATAAAGCAATTCTTTTTGAGATAAATTTTTAATGTAATATAGCATTAAAAAATCTAAGATAATTTCAACATTGTGTATTTTAAATAATGTGAACTTAACTGTAGATATATTTTAAATTTAATATTTTTGTTAGACTTATTGTAGTTTAATATTTATTTAAATAAAACCATGTATTTTAATTAACGCTTATTTGTAAAATTCACTAATATTTTACATATAAATGTAATATTTTGTAAACATATTACATACATTTACTTTAATTATTTTCTCTTATCATTTTCTTTATATTTTATATAGCTATTTAGAAAAATTTCAATAATTAAAAAATATATGAAAACCAAATTATTTTGGAGTGCAAGTTGCTCACCAATATAAACATAATCTATTAATTTTAAAATAACTGTAGGATATTATAATTTTTATTCTTTTTTTATCTATTTTATTATTTATTTAGAAATGATTATTTCAAGGTAACAGTATAATTTTACCTCGTGATTGAATTATTTTATTAAAATTTTTTTTTTTAGTTATATGCCTTAGTTGTTCATTAAAAATACACAATGGAAAATATTTTTAAACAGCAGAATAAAATTAGGATTTTTAATTGCTTATTTTAATAAAAAATTTGTTCATAGAATTAGTTTCTAAAATATATAAACATATAATAAAATTCAGAGAAAGTTAATTTGAAATTTTATGTGAATATATAATACATAATCAAAATACTATTATTATTATTATTTATTTAAAGTATGTATATAAATTGTTCTCTTAGATATCTTGAAATGTTAATTTTTTTTTCATATATTGATAATATGAAATAAAAAAGTGAACTAAAAATTATATAATAATTTAGAAATCTGTACTCTTTCTTAAAGTTTTTTTTTAAAGTAACCATACTGTTTACTTCTTTAACTAGAGTTTTTTATGCAATACGTGATAAGTATTATTTATTTGTAGATACACGTGGAAATATAATTTTTTTATATGTATGCTTATAAGAAATGCATTCTTCAATATATGTATCACATTATAATGAATATTATGCATTTTCAAAAATTTAATCTAGAGATATTATTTATTGTTCTTAAACTTTCTATTTATGCAGATAAATTTAATAAAATTTGTTAGAATAAAAATAATCTTTCTAGATGATAATACTTGGATAAAATTTTGAATTTTAATAAGTATAATATAAGCAATTTAAAAAATAATACACTATAATATATGTGATTAAATGGGATTGATAAATAAATAAAATATTTTTTAAAAAAATTTTATTTTTTATTAAAAAAGATCTTTAAAAAGTCATTACTTGAATTAATATTTATGCAATAAAAATTTTAATATATATTTAACGAAAAAATTTCATTTTCTTTTTAACGTTGAGCTTTTTGCAATATCGCTTGAAGAAAAGAAATACCTGTATGTAACAGCAGTGAAAAAAAAGAACAGTCCCATTGCAATGAAAATGAACGAAAGCGAGACTTGCGCGAATACCGAACAGCTTTTTTAACTGTGCACGTTAGAACCTGTTTTTTACTTTATTTTTGGCTGTACGAACTGAACCGAAATTACTTGTTTTGCCACCTCGTATCTTGAACTGGCGCCATCATCATCATTTTTGTTGTTTCCGAAGTTTTTAGCCTCGCCTCTCTACATTAATCTACACACGTATCTTCAAGAAGAAAATTTTTTCATATTATGTAGTCTCTATGTGAAATATTTTGAACATAGATTTAAAACGAGCTGTTGCGTATACATTTATAAATAAATGAAGACATCAGTACCATTCCTTCGTTTTATATTCTAATTTGCACTGTATTTTCAAACTATCATAAAACAGTTTGTATTTTAATTATTTATTTTAATCACATTCATTTTTTTAACTGTGTACTAACAATAAATTGCTTAGCACATATGCGTAAAAGAAATAATTATGCTGATATGATATTTACTATATTATAACAATATAGATATTATTGTACAATTATTTTAATTTTTGAATTGACTTTCTAATAAAAACTTTTTTATTCAAAACAATTATTATTTTTATTTATGTATAATTGATCTTCATATTGAAAATTTTTGTAGTTCATTATGATTCATTATAATTTATTATGGTTCATCAATGAATAAAATTCGTTGTTCATAAGTTAAATATGTTTAATAAAATTAAAACAAGTATAAGTTATCAATTTAAATCATAATATAAGTGTATTCAGTTTCAATTGTCGAGATATGAACTAATTATAAACTTTTAAAGTATCAACTATTATTTTATTTATTGTTCATATTTTTATCATTTATATGTAGATTAAATATATAACTAAATTAGAATATATTTAATAGTCGAACTGCTATTTTTAATATACTCATTTTAATAAGTCAATACACAATAATCTCAATATTACTATAAATGACATTTATATTTGGTAAAATATAAATTGTATTAAAATAATTAGTCATGCAATTTTGTATATTATATTGAATATATAAGTAAATGTAAATAAGGATATTTGATACATAAGTGAATGTAAATCACTTAATAAATTAGTTACAATAAAATTGCATTTTATGATTTTTCCAAAACTATTTAAACGTATCTCGGTTAAAGGTGACTATTTTGATTATACAATGCCAGATATTAAGATGGATTATAATAATGTCTTCTTGCTTTTTATAACTTCAAGGCAGTTTAGCACCAGTGAAGGCAAAGGGTTATATCGAACAAGAAGGGAATAAGCCAGTGTAATGTGGGCAAATGCAATAAATAGAAGAATGCGCGTGAAATGAAGAAGATCGGCTGTTCTTGTGGAATTAACAAGCGACTGCACTCAGAAATGACATTCCTTTTAGGTACCTAGTGAGACAGAGAAAATCGGTTCGCGAATGTAAAATCTTTACGAGCCTTAAAAAATATACGTACCACGAGAATCATTTCCGCATCGGTGTAAGAGCGATAAAACTAATTTACAGCCCTTATTTTAATGTTAAGTGCAAAAACACAGATATCAAATATGTATATGTATATGACGCTCTTTTCTTTTATATTATTTTTCTTTTAGTTCTAAAGAATATAATGAGAGTGACCTAAATGACGTTGTTAAAATTAAGAAAATTTATTCTTATATTTGCGACACATAGGCTACGAGTGACGTTAACTTATTCTTTTGTACATCGTGTATAGTACGGAAATGCAATCGTGTGTGTAACGTTGCGTTTTAGTGTTGCAAGAAAATAAAATGGAATCGTCTTCGAAATGAGCCGAGAAATTCTTTTGTATAGGATAGGCTGATAGAGCAATAGAAAAATTTAAGTCGTCGAATTACGATAGTAGAAAGCAGTAACTATAGCCAATAACCTACCTCAATAATAGGTACAACATGATTATAAATTTCTTTCTATTCTTTTTGTCAATATTTTCCTTTAATACGGAAAGAGGCCAAATTATAAAATAGATAAAATAAAATTAATTTTTTTTAATCCGATGTATCAGTTATAGTTTATGATTTAATTATTCAAGTATTAAAGAAAAAAATTACAGTTAGACCATTCAACTTATTCTTGGAATAATGTTTAGTGTGTACAATAGAATCTTAGAAAATAAGATATGTATAAAATTAAAATTTTCATCACTTTTATTTTATTCAAATATATCTAATATACAAATTGAATTATATAAGAGCACTATTAGATTTTTTAATTTTACAATATATAAAATTGTATCATTGTATCATATTTATGTCTAAATACACGTGACATTTAGACAAATTTTACAATAATATAATATCTATTTTTCTATATTTTTATGAACATGGTTCTCTTCTAAATAATCTTAGTAATAATATCAATATTATTATGGTCAACGTTTTTAAAGCTAAGTAAAATATGTAATTAAAAAATTATTATAAAAGTAATTGTAAAATTAAATTGACTGACTAAATTTAATCTGACCATAAAATAAAAATTAAATAGCTAAATAATAAAAATAGTGTTTATTTGTCCAAATGATTATTTATGTAAAGTAATTACTAATTAGTTTTCTGTAGTTTGATAATATTGGTATAAAAAATTTACTAAAAAATATTCAAAAAAATATTTATTATTATACTTACTGAAGTTTATTTTGTAATAGTTATTATATTTTTTTGGTTTTAAAAATTTATAATTTGAATACTATATGATTATAAGTGTTTTATATTTGCTTCTATTTTATTTTAGAAACTTATTAAATATAATTTTTGTATATTTATTTCAAACTAGGTAAAGATCTTAAATTCTTAGATTTCTAATTTAAATCATTAATGTTAATATCTTATTGTTTATTCTACGTATCTACATATTTTATCTGTTTAAATTAGCGTAATTATTTTTGAATATTGTAAGTAGAGATATTCGATCTAGATTTTATCAAATACTTTATGTATTACTTATCATTGTATAATTTAATATATCTTATGCTTTTTTTTATTCGATTTTATTTCTAATATTTTTAATATTTGAATATTGTCAATTTATTTTCTTAAAGACTACATACTATAAAACAAACTTGATATATCACATTTAATAAATTTTTTTACTTACATTCTGATTACGATGAAATCTTTGTTTTAATTAAAGATTTTTATTATTGTACATTATTCTTGGGCATTACTAGTATGAGACGTAATAGTATATTTATATGGTTTAATAGTAAATTTATCAATTCATATGATAAAATAAAGTACAATAAACTTTTTAATTTTGACATCATTATTTATATTTATATAGTTTTAGTTGATAAGTGAACTATTAGAAATTTATTTTAAATAAAATATTATGAATAGCTTAATTTCATTTAGAAATTAAATGTAAAATTATATTCACATATTTTTATGTTTTTAGGTAGGTATTAGTATTACATACGAATTTCCACTATTATTTTTACCAAAATATATGACTCATTGATTTCCTTACACATAATGAAAAATATTTTTCTAATTTAATTATAAATTACACGAATAATATTTGAAGCCCTCTAGAATATTACAAAATATTGCTACAATATGAATTGTTCCTTGATAAGTGGAAAGATAGGTTAATACTATGAGCGCTTTTCGTTAATAGTATGCAATACAATTGTTGTATTTATGAGATGTTCCGTTTATCGAAAACAATTCCATATTTCAAGGATACATGTTGCTGCATATCCAAGACTTAAGATAATACACATCCCTCGTTACGGTAGAGAATTTTGAGAGGATCATTTGAATGTGATTTTTAAAACGTAGCGCATTGACAGAAAGCTACTTCCCGTAATCGATTTCACGTCAACATATTGTCGATGCGTATCAAATTTGTTACTATTTTCAAATTAGTTTTTATTATAAAATAAAATCTTTATAAAAATTTATGGAATTTATTAATTAAACTGAATTTTTTGAATATTTGCAGTCTTTTAGAAAAAAGCTGGATTAAATACATTAATTGTGTTTCTTTGACTGCTTTATTACAGATGTGATGTTGCACTGAAAGGGAGAGTTCGTGGGTCCGCCGCACCATGGAGGCGGTACCTAAGCAGGCAGTGGTGCAGGCCCCGGGCGGCCAGCAACCACTACCGGAGGACTCGCCGTCGGAGACGGGTCCCGTGGACGACGGCATCATCCTTGCTCGTGTCCACGTACCCGAGCTTTGCGTCAGCAAGTGTCTGCAGTTCCCTAAGGATCAACTCGTTTGGGACGTCAAACAGCAATGCCTCGCGTCTTTACCGAAGGTGAGTTCTCCAACTGTAATCGTTGGTTCTTTGCGTTTATTATACGATCGTAAACATTCTAATGAACACTGTGCACCTATATCGAGTAATAGATAGACTAATTCTAATAAATACTACTAATACAATCTTAAAATTGTGAAGTAGTCAGCATTTGTATGAATTGAAATCAGTGTTATGATTTACTGATGCTTTGTCACAAATGTACTAGTAATACGTACATATATATGTAACCAGATAAATTCTTAGTTTTAAATTATTTTCAAAACAAATAATAGTTTTTTAATATATTTTCATCGTTTTATTTAAAAAGGGTTTCTTTAATACCACCTTAAATCAAGGAATTTAATAAAGATTAGAAAAATAACTTCAGTTTGATGTTGATATTGTTTTGATATTAGAAATTTTCTTATATCTTATTGAAAAGAAAATGATTTTATATTTGCTTGAATTTAAATTCAATTAGTATAAATTTACGATATTTTGACTATTAGTACACTTTTATTCAATTAACGTATGAAATTCCTAAAATATTTAATTGAGACAAATAATAAAAGATAATAAATCTTATGCTCAAATGTTGACAATTCCCATATGCATTACCAACCAGTGCATTTATCTTCTTTGCCAACCTACATTTTATTAAATCTATTTTATTATTTAGTTTTCATTTTTTACACGTCTTATTTCTATCTTAATTTTTCTTCTACATTTTTTATTTTTTCTGAGTACGATGTGTGGCTGATTATCTATTTTTATTTTCTATCATTTATTCCAAACCATCCTTATTTCGATTCTGCGAGTTCACAAGGGAGTGAACAGCTATCACGGGTATTCGCTCTTTAGGCATGTTTTGTAAACTCAATTTTGATGCTTTTTATTTGCTTAAAGTAGTGGTTATCTTTTAAAAGAAGGTTTAATTTGTGAAAAATTTGAACAATTTAAACATCGTCTTCACAACTAGGGATTACACATGGGTTTTGATTTTAAGTCAATATTAAAAATTTAATTGAATATCGCAGATTTTCTCATACAAAATTTTAGAATTACCAAACTAAGAGTATTACTAACAGACTATTTTTACTCTAATATTTATATTCTTTTTTAAATATATTTTATAAAGAAATAAATATATATATTAAGATATATATTAATAATAAGAATAGGAATTTTATTTTGAACATTCTTTAATTAAATAATATCGTGAAAATAATAATATTTTTTTAAAATAATCATTATTTCTCATATATTTAAGGATTCAATCAAAATTTTTTCAATAATTATCGACATAAATTACATCGTTAATTAATAAAATTGTATCCTAGAACTTATTTGTTCAATAACTTAATCATTCTTCTTTAAATTACATTCTTCCATCATTAATTTTGTTTAATATAATTTTTTATTTTTTTTAGATTTTCTACAACATGAAAATTGCATAAATTTTAGTTTTTTTAAAAAAATTCACGATATATAAATTATAATTGGTATCCCATATTGAATAATCGAAATTATTGTTTCATAACAAGTTTCCTTGTGTAAAGATTTATCAGAACCTCAAAGTGAGGAATGCGTTTGGTTTAATACGAGAAATTTTAACAGTAATCATTGCTTAAGAGTGATTTAGTAGATCTCTTTTACAATATCGTAGACTAAACTTATCTAATGTGAAATCGTGATTGAATTTTAAGGTAATTTATACAGTACTGTAATGAACCGACTTTTCGCATTACGTGTTTTATGAAAAAATAAATACAAAGTTATATTCTGTGTTTTATATTGTAATCATTTGTTATTGTTTTTTATTAATTTTTTTAAAATGACGATTCAGTATCTTCTCAAATTAATTAAATATTTAGTAGATTAAACGTAATTAGTTAGAACATATATATTAAAGAAATTTATAATTATACAATAATTAGTGTAGTTATAAATATATAATACTGATGTAAGAAGCAAATTTCAATATTTTATTTATAAATGTAAAACTTTTAACATTTAAATTATTATTATTATTTATTTTAAAAAGTTAAATCGCTTTATTATTATCCAAGCTAATCAATACCTTAGACAAAATTTTAAATACTAAAAAATAAATAGAATTATTACTTATTTATTAAAATATTGCTAAAATGTAGTAAATAATGAAACTATTTAACTGTAAATTCGTTAATAAAATAAAAATAAATATTTTTCAATTAAAAATATAACTCTACACTTTATATAGAAATTCTATAATTTATACTTGAATCGAATATATGACTAATAGAAAGATACATATTTAACAATTTTATAATTTTATATTTTTAATCGTAACCACACTATGCAAAAAAAATTAATATATGTGAAAATATGAGTACAATAGTCTCAAATAGTTTTCTATGTGATAAGAAAATAAATGAAAACGTTTTAGTTAATTTTGGGAAAAAAAGTGAAAGTGTAAACTAACAAATTAGGAAAAATGTTTATATTAGTTGATATTGTATCCTGAGATATTTAGATTTTTTCCAATCACTTAAGAAAAATGAAAAATTATTAATTCTAAATTAGTAGTTTATTCTTCCTATTTCTTTTAATAGGCTTGAAATATTTTGAAGTAGAATTTAATAGAAATTACCGTGTATCTTCCAGATTTAATTTAAATTCTTCTTATTTGATTTATTTCTATTTTTATTTATTTTATATTAACAGCTGATAGTTTTCATTTATTTCTCGATAACTTAGAAAATTTGATTAAACTCTGCAAATAGAAAGCGTGTAAATGAGGGTAGAATGATTAAAAATTGGAAAAAGTATAATGTATTTCAAATTCTAATTTATCTTGGCATGATAATAAAATTTTGTATTAAATCACATTTAACTATAAGGAAAAATTAGGAGTTGAATTGAATTTTGACCAAGACTCTAGTCAACGCTTATACAAAACATGCAAAACATGGTAAAATGTATACTAGACATATTGTTATTATCGTAGATTAAAAAGGAAACGTTTACAATCTTGAACGTAATCGGACGCCTTCCCAACGCGCAATTCTCATTCTTGGACTGAATTATACAGCGTTTTGACGCTGGTGATTAAACTTTAGTATTAATTCTTATTTTTTTCTTCCCTTTTCCGTGTATGTATGTCGCGAGAATGGTTTTCATGCATTCATTCCTTTTTCTTTCTCTTTTCTCACATAGGGCCATGACCTTGGCTGAGTCGACACTTGTAAATATAATTTCATATATATTTTTAAAGTTCTCAAAGATATTTTATAGATATTATATCTAATTATCAATTTTGAAAGACTTTTTCTCAAGTTTTTGAATATAAAAATAAAAGTAGCGCTAGGCGATATATTTCTTAAATAACTTATAAATTTAGTAGAATTTAGTCTTATTATGATATAGTAACAATTATTTTTTTTATTTAATTATAGTCATAGAATTAAATATGAATTTAATTTTATTTTATTTTATTTTATTTTATTTTATTAAATTAATCAACATACATTACTTTTTAAATTATGAAAATTTTTGTATTTTATATAATAATATTAGTACTTTTTCTTGATAAACAATGTTCTGATTTCCATCAAAAAATCTAAAAAAAAATTATTCTGTAAATTTTCATAAGAATGTTGATTTATCAAGAATCAAATCACAAATTTACTTTTCTATGAACTCGTTGATGTTATATTTTTTTTCAGCTTCGTTAACTTGCTTACTTTAAGTTTCAAAATATAATTAATTTATGTATAACGGCATATTTTTTTCTTTATTAGAAGAAAACGTTATAGATTTAATTTAAAGCATAATTTTTCCATAACGAATCTGAAAAAAAATGAAAGTTTATTGTAAAAAATATTTTTTAACGATGATTAATAAATATTGAGTTTATATGAAAATATTTGGTTTAAAGACTACTAGAAATAAACTGATTTTTTTCATTTGAATATATAATAAAAAAATAAAATTTCCAAATTCTTTTATGTAAACTCAGTAATTCTATTTAAAAAATATATTTTATATATTGATACAATATAATCAAGAAAATATTATAATTACAAAGCAACGTAATAATTAAAAGAGCGTGAATTGATATGAAATTTAATATATATATATAAGAAAAGAATAAAGTAGTCAATGTGCAACTTATTGATTTAATATACAAGACCTACTCTGTCATCAATGTTATCAAACATTATTTTTATTTTGTTGACTTTTCTGTGATCACGCAATAAGATTTTCACACGTGTCGTCTCTTTTTTTGTCCAACATGCTTGCCTTCAATGGAACACAGGAGGTATAGCACATATAAGAAAGCAAATTACACGCTTAATATTTAATTATAATATATCTCAATAATTGAGTTATTTATTTTCTTCAAGAGAATATTTTTACTATTAATTTTAGGCTTTACAAACAATTGTAGAATTGAACAGAAAAATTTATTCAAAGCTTTCATTGTAAAGCTTTGTAATTATGCATTTTATTTTTATAATTCATAAGATTTTCATCAGTGTTTTTCTCTTCATGAAATTAATAAAATAAATAAGATTTTCTTGATGAAAATTAAATATTATTCCATATAGAGTTTTTCAAAAATAATAAAAAATTTTACGTTAATTTACAGAATTTACATTGATTTACACATCCTGATAAAATAATAAAACAATTCCCAATGAAAAAATATTTCTTGAGTATAAATTAATAATAATATTCAAGGATATGTATTTTTAAAAGTAAATTATAATATTATGATAATATATTTTATCAGTAATTTAATACCAAAGATACACATTTAATACATTAATAATAACCTCATAATTTTTTTGTGAAATCCTAGTTTTATTTGTACCATTTATTTTATATTTCACTTGAATAAATTTTGTAAGCATTAAGTACTTATAATAAAGTATTTTTATTTCATTTTTATATATTTTGTATCATTTGAAATAATAATAATAAAAACATTTAATGTAGTGATGCATATATTTATGATAGTATTTACATTAATAAATGATAGCTTTTACGTTATTTAAAATAATATAATGAATATAAAAATAAGCGTTATGCAATAAAATTGAAGTTGATAACAATAGCAGTTATTTAAGAATGAAGAAAAAGATATTAACAAGGCATGGTTTATATGAGTATGCTAATTATAAAAAACAAATCTATGATATAGTTTATCATCTTATAATTTTTAGAATAATATATCATCGGCAAAAGTAAGCAATAGTTCAAAAATTAATACGGTAATGAAAAATACAACCTTTTCAAAAACAACCTAAAAAATACAATAGAACTGAAAATACAACAGTCAACAAATAAAAAATGATAACTATAGGTATACAAATAAATCCTCGGAATTCATTTTAATCAAAGCAGACGATCTGGATACGCACGCACTCACTCGCAAACCCCATTTGAGATCGTATTGATCTGTTATTGATAATCCGCCCCTTAATCTGATAATTACTGTGAGAGTAAAGAATGTAAATTAACCATTAAAAACGCGGCGATAGAGCTCGTTGGATCCATGTATAAAAACTTATCGAGGTCAGAATGGCTTTTTTCTATACGTCAATAGCAAATGAAGATGCCCGTAAAAACGGTCTTGTCCTGTATTGTATATGTAAGATTTTAATGTATTTAGAATTCATCGATCAATTGTATTGCATGCGCGCGTGTGTGTGTGTGATAGAGAGACAGTGAAATAAGACTTATAAAATAAAAATTTTTATAACACTTACGATAAATTATATTACGAAAGACCCATGTATGCTGTTTTTCATTACAGTTTTCAACAATGTTATGGTTTTTTTCCTTGAGCACATAATATTTCTTTTGTAAGTCTAATCAATACTCAAAAATTAAATTTATTGGAATTTTTTAAGAGTGAACTATTTCTAAGAAAACATATTTTAATGTATTTAATTTTAAAAGAAATATTTAAATGGTCTCAATAAAATTTTGATCTATGGGGTATTCATTTTTGCATAATCTTAAAAGTAAAAAACTTTAAATTTAATATGAGAAAATGAGGCCTATCTGTACAAAAGACCCTTATTATTGATCGTGTATAGAATCGTTATAATAAACTTTCAATATCAAGACTCATCGACAGATAGTTCGAAGGATTTCAATCAATATTTTTTTCTATAAAATTTTATGAAATACTATGAAGCTTTCAGAACATTGAAAATTACATTCAGAGAAAAAATAAAATATTGTATTTTAACTTTTACTTTTCATTTTTAATATTATTTAGTAGAAAATATTTATAAACCACATATTTTTATTAGATTATATATATATTAATAATAAAATAATCAAAAAATATTAAATAACTTCAAGTATAGAAAATATTTTAAATTTATAAAGAAATTATTAATCTATTTTTATTTGTAAAATCTATGTATATATATAAGAAAATTATTATTTTATTTCATAGATTATTATTATTATTTACAAATGACTTGATTGATATCTAATTTTATTAAATATAAAATCATTAAGAACTAAATAACATTATTTATGAATATAGTTTACTTTGTTTAAAAATTATTTAAATTTTGAAATATTCATTCTCAAAAAATTTTTATTATGATTTTTGTTTGTGTATTTTGTTTTTAAAAATAATACTGCAAAGCTTTACTAAAAAGTGTTAATATTCTGAAATTCATTTTTCTTTTCATTATAATATTAAAAAAAGAAATTATACCATATTTTATGCCTAAACACAGAAATATATACTTAATTTTTCGACTTGTAAGTAGAAAATAAAATAAAAAAGTATTTGAACATGTGATATAGATACCTGTCAATTTTCAGGTGTTGTAATTCCAGTCTCGATCATTACTCGATTAGCGCTAGCTATCTCCACTTTTACGAGACATCATTTGACTACCGCTTCTTATTTAGATGGTTCTATGAAAGTTTCCCTTTTATGTCATTTTATCTCTTCTTCTTTTTCTTTTTTTTTATTCTGTTCCTATTTATCTAATAATTTCACGGTTGATTTTAATTGTGACTTTGGAAATATAATCACGACAAAATGAAGTCGTAAGTATAATCCATGCAAGTGCTGAACATAACCCATAGTGGTAGCTTATATAGAAGTTATAGACTCACTTCCTTCCTCTGTTTATGTCTGTGTCTCTGTTTATCTCTTTCTATTTCTCTCTGCTTAAACATTTTTGGCAGAGTTAACAACCTCCCAGTTGATTAATTTTTCTTTCTCTACTGTTTAGAATTATTTCTACTTTCAGGATCAGTGAGATGAGCCCGATTTTTCTTTATGGAATAAGAACTTAAAAATTATCGATTGACTTTGTTAAGTTTTATTTGACCAGTTAAGCTTTTGTTATTTATTTTTATTATTTTAAATGCATTAAATAATATGTTGCAGAAAATCTAAAGGAAAAAAATAAACGAACAAAGTATTGAAGAAGAATTATTAACTTTTGTATTAATGTAAATTTTATGGCCTAATTATTATTCACATTAAAAATATTGGATGAGTAAAATAACAAAATATATAATAGAATAAAAATATTGTTTGTAATTAATAAGAGATGAAATAATAAAATATTCATGAAATATTATATTCCTTTTAAATTTTATTCCAAGTATTCAAATCAAATAATTACCTAGGATAATAAAAAATACTTTGCTTACTTTTGCTTCAATGAGCTCAATAAATTTGTGATATTTAAAAAAAATGTATGCATCATTATTACGTTCAATTTAACCTAATAATTTAAAATAAAAAGTTAAAAAGTTTATAACTATAAAAGTTGTATTGTCTCGAAACTCTTCTTTTATCAATATTTAAATTATGATATGTTTTTCGATAAAAAGCATTAAAATTTTGTTATCTAACATTTTATTGTATAAATAAGAAACTACTTACAAATAATAAAGTACATTTCATATAATTTCTTGGACATGCAATAATAAATTATTAAGTTTTACATATAACGTTTATATGCTTTTGTTTTATTAAAGTATAAAATTTATTGACCACCAAATAATAAATTACGTTAAAAATGGGTACAGAAATAAAGATATCCGTTCAAGCACACTGAAATATTCGATATAGTCAGAAAACGAATGCGTGCATAAGAAAAAATGATTTTTTTTTCAAAAATCCATACCTCGCGAAAAATTTCATGAAAACAATACGTGTATGCCTTTATTCCTCGCCATCGGTAGAGCAATATTCATCCCAAGCAATAAAAACGCGGGAATTTCGTAATCGCTCGTTCCACGCCGACAAAAGGATATTTTCGAGTGCGCGCAGCGCACCACATGACCGGACAGAGAATAATCACGATAAAAGAAGAGTTTCGCGCTTGCTCTCGCCAAGATATCGAGATTAATAAATAACCAAGAGCCGAGAGAGCCGAGATAACCGAGATTTTTCTCTTTTCTTTTATTTATTCATGTCGAGGACTTTATTACAAGAAAAGGCAATTTGTAAAGTGTCCGGGAATAACTCGCCACCCATCGAACTCGCCCACTGCTGCGCATCACAGCTTTTCCTCCTTCTTTAACTTGGTTCACTCTGTTCTCCTACCTCCTCCTCTTTTTCTACCAAGATCCATAGTTTTATAATCTATTCCATTGTAAGAAGTGCACCACCTAGTCGAGGGTGAAAAAAAATGCGAAAGGGTTTTATCTGGGTATAAATAGAATGTATCGATAAACGAGAGTCAGCGAATTATTTATGGTCGGTGATGCTGTGCGTCCACGAAAAAAGTTTTCGTGATACATAGGCATCGTCGAGGGGTGAAGGTAGCTGTTCAGGGATTGATAACATGGTACATTCGATGTTTTGATGGATTTTAATTACTTGAAAATTGTAGTGTTGAGTAATTACTGAAATTAAAGGAGTAATATTGATCGCCGAAATAGCGATGCGTGTACATGATTGCAGTGATGAATAAAGGAATACGAATTGATCTCAAAATATATTTCAAATATTTTCAAAAGAGTAAATACGATAATCATGAAACGTTTTCATTAAAGTACTACTTCGAATCTATATGATAATTCTAATGTAATTGTGATATGAAAAACTAAGAATTTAATATTATCTTTCAATATAATTAAATATCATACATAGAAGATTTTGACATATGACCTATTCAAGTAAAAGAAATCAATGAATTAGATTAAACTTCTTATTGTAAAAGTACCAAATCAAAATTTATTTAACAAATTTGCATTCAAATTTAATCGATAATTAAAAAAAAAACTTACAAAAATTAGAATAACACTTAATATTTATTAAAATGATTATTTTTTCTACGTCTTTAAAACCGAAGTTAAGAAAAAATACTAGAAGAATTAAGTAGATTACATTTATTTTATAAATTTTACCGACCTAGAAAAAATACTCTCGTATTTTTTTTTTACAAAAATGTAGTGTCATTTATCGATGTTGCAAAAAATAGTTGGTATTAAACACTGTTAGAAAATTATTATTTTTATTTACTTATTTAAGTACATTATTCGATGATATATATTTATTTAAAATCTACAATTTACTATAAAAAAAAATATTTGACGATTTAAGATGTATTTATAAGATTGTGGAGTTCAATAAATACGAATATATCACTTTAATTTTAATATTTTACTTAAAAAATATTTATCCATGAAAATTTATCGAATGACTTGAATAATAAAACCTTAATATTTCGCATTTTAATTTATTATTAATATGATATATATATTAATAATATTATCTATAATACTTCTGAAAATTATTAGATGGCAAAATTAAGGTACATTTATTTATTGCATTAGTTATTAATTTTCTTCAATTTTTTACTGCATGCCTTATAAACTTTAGCAATCATCTTGTTTTTTTATTAATGTTAATCTTTAAAATTCACTTTAATCGTAATATATTTTATATTAAAATCATAATAATACAATTTATTGTTAAAGGATAAATATCGAAAATTTATTTTGATAAATCGAATAAATATTCTCTTATAGAAATTGCCATTTAGTAATTTTGTATTAAACAAAAAAGAACAAAGTCAGTTTTAATACAAAATTTTTTACAATAATTATCCTGAATTCCTGGAAACTCCTCTCAATTTCACTTAATCACTAGCAATTGTTTATTTCGTGTGTTTTTATTTGTTTATGTTCCTCAAATTCACCCGATGCAAACTCAAAACGCAAAAATCTGAAAAATGTAAACTTAAATAATGCATATGAAAATACGAAAAATTGTCACGGCACCTCGCCACCGATCATCGACCAACTGCCAACGTGCATCCGTCGTCTTCTACTTCTCACTGCCTATGTATCACCTCTGTCTGTACGTGATTCCTTTTGTGGGTACTTCCTAGGTGGCCACTTGGTACAGGGTACGTTTACACTTCACTAATAGCATGCTTTCGCTGCACGATGTGTCGACATTTTGATAGCACGCATGATTGAGCTTGCGTTTGCATATTATCGCAATAGAAATGCACAGCTGAGATTGATATCAATCATTGGGGAGAAGAAAACTTTGATTTTTCAGTTGGAATTTAGAAATTTGAGGATCAAGGCTTTCATTCGAGGAATAAGCGATGCAAGCTTGGTTGTTTCGTCCAACCGAACTCAAATTCAAGTTCGAAGCGCGATAATGAAGAACAAACATTATTTTTACTCTTTATATTTATTTATATTTCATATTTAAGTAATAAATTATTTTCAATACATCAAAGATAAAATATATACGTAGGAAAGAAAATTAATTGTATTTCTCCTTATTATAAATGATCAATGAATATATTATTTTCGAAATTTTTAATTTTATGATATTATTTTTATTATTCAAAATAATATATGAAAATTAAACAAATTGAAGCTAAATATCATTTATCTTATTTTATTTTTATTGTTATTGCATTTATTATTAATAAAGTAGTAATTTTCGTATTAGAATTTCTAAAATTTTATTATAGTTTTCATAATATATAAAAAATTTTTAATATTCGGAAACGATTATGCAATAATTTAAAACAAAATTTAGTTAAATAGGGCTCAGTATATAAATAAATTGGAATTACCCTACATATTTACAATTTCATTAAATTTCAAATAGTAAAATTTATTCGACACTACTCGTTTTCACAAAAATCTCTTATAAATAATTGTGTCCATCTAATGAAGATTATTAATAATATAAATAAATTTTATCATACTAAATTTTATCATAACGAAGCTAATTATACTTTTAATTGGTATGTTCGACATTCAAAGTATTGCATGTTTGCTTTATATTCATATGATTTTTTGCTTTTTATATTAAACGTATAAATAACATAGTTACAACTTAGTGCTTCTGTATATAACAATAATAATTATGTAACATGAATTATTTTTAATAATTATATGTAAATATAAATAAATAAAGTTATATTTATATTTCAGATATACGAACAATTGTATAATAGATTTTTTTATGTATCACCATACATAATTATTACATTTCAGGCTTATGATCAGGTCAAGGAAAAAATTGACTATGATAAAAAAATCCTTATAAAAAGGGATTTCTTGATTAATCATGTATTTTTTGCAACAAAACTGGAGAATTCGATAACTTTAATCTTTTTTTCGGAATGTATCTACTAGTTAAATCTTGGTTCGAAAAGAAAAAAAATATAACAGGTAATATATCATTATGCAATGTTTAGGAATATTGACTTTTAATGAAAGCGGGTGATTCAGAGGGAGAGGCGATTTTTCAATAAAGCAGCGTCATAATAACGCTCGTCAAAAAAGTGAGTCGCCTCTTCAGGTCATTGCGTTATGCAAACCTCTGTTGCGACGATGAGTTGGAATAGTTCTATCGCTGACGATGACTTTCGTTTTCACGTCGACGGGTCTACATCACGTATAGGCCTTCATCGGCTTGTGTGCCTCGAATACAGAATTACAAGAAAATCGATTCCTTGCGAGCGTTTCTTATTTATCTTTTCATCTTTCTCTCTTACTCTCTTTCATTTATTTTTTGCTGCTGTTTGCTTGCGCTTGCTCGAACAACTTAATACGTTCATATTAAGAATAGTATTAAACTATTTTATGAATTAATAACCACTTATGTTGATAGTATTTACAAGAATTTCGAATTTTATGAGATTGAAAAATAATTTTATTTTAAGAAAAAGAGAAGCTATATGGAGGCTACATTTCAATCAGTGCTAAGTTATGTCACGATGTTATTTATATTTTAGTTCTGTTATATTTTTACATGGATTTCAGTTATATGTATAACTTTATTTAATTTTAAAATCTGTTATCTAAAAAGTTCCAAATTGAAAATACTTTATTAAAATTTGTGAATATTAGCTACAAATTCAAAAGTTTTATAAAGATTCGTAAAAATATAAAAAAATTCATTCGCATGATACGAGATAAAAGAAATTATTTTGAAAACATTATAAAAATTATGAATCTGATTTACATGAGATTAAATCTTAAAAGCAAATATACTTGTATTTAAACCTTCACTAAATTATTTGTATAGTCGTGAGATTAAAAAATTCTTATTTAAATTAAAAATCGGTTTAATTATTAGCAAGTTTATCAGTTGCTCAATTTGAAATAGTAAAATGCAATTTCTAGTCCAATTTTAAATTTTATATTTGGGAAATCATGGAAGAAAATGGAAAATATTTATAAATAACGCTTTTTAATGTTTTTAATAATAATATACTTTAAAAAAATAAAAAAAATTATTGAAATTTGATCTAAGGTAAAATAAGCATATTAAAACATCTATTAATGTTATTAAAGAAATACAATAAACCTACATATACCTCACTTTTCAATTTTCAAATCAATAAAAAAAAAACGTGCAACGATTCAGTAAAAGAAAATACTTCTTTTTGTATTGAAAATAGAACGATTAACAAGTTTCGTGCATTTGTTTGAATAAATAGAGATAAAGTAAACGATAGTTGATCTGCTATTACACTTTCATAATCATGAACAAGTTTGTGAATGTGCGTAATATTTGCGCATGTTTCTGCGCACATCGCGTTTCATTGCGATCGTTTTTGTTCTTCACGAGATGAGACAAAGATGTAACGAGCGCAATTCTAATCTCTATGTCTTTCTCTTCATGTAGTACTCGGGGAGGTGTGCTAAAACGATATGCAGCTCATTCGTCATATTACGGAAGCACCGATAAAGCGGAAAACGTCTTTGCAAATATGAAAAAGAGCGAACCAAGCTCAAGAAATCAAGTCATCCACCGTCACGATTTCATTTCAAGATTAAATTTCAAAGAAGGTTTTATTATCGTGATTGGTACGCTTTTTTACTGACTTTGTGAAATTTGGATACACGCTTTACTCGTACCAGTTAAACTGGTACAAAGGCACGAAAGTTTTTGCACTTACGAGCTTCATCTGACAGTTTTTTTCATTTTATTTTGAAAACAAATACTTTTCTTTATTTTATCTTAAAATAATATTTAATAAATTACAGATAATAATATTAGCATATTTTATTAATTTTTTATTTTAGTACCGAGTGGTACATTAAATTTTTTATTATTTATTGTCAAAAATTTTTACGTTATATAGTATACAAACACTTTAGACGGTTTAGATTTATGTTTAAAATGATAAATTCTATACATGAATTATAAAGGTTAATTTTATTATAAAAAAATTAATTATTTATATGGTAAAACTATATGGCATGTATAAAATATTTATAATATCTATTAAGTTTTGAGAACATATTTACGTATCAATTAATATGTTTAGAAATGTTTCAAGGCAAGGATACATTAAAAAAATTGTAGGATGAACAAAATGAAAATGAAATGAAATCTAGAAACTATTGTATACATTGTATAGAAATGGGAAAAATAAAACATATTATTTTAATTATTTGAAAGAAATAAAAAATAATTTTAATAAAAACAGGAACATTTTTATTAATAAATCTATAAATTTAAACTATGATAATTTGTTTATGTAAATATTGTTTTCTCAATGAATACATAAATTTGTTATGTTTTAAAAAATTTATTTCTTTGAATTATATTTCTAGTATTTTAAAAAATGATTTTTTTAGTATGTTGATTATGATAGTATTGAATTAAATAATATAATCGAAAGAATTGTTTACAGATTATTAATAATAAAAGAATATTATATAAAGCACTTATTAAAAAATAAATTTCATATAAAAATAGGAAAAAAATTATTTAACTATAAATACTTTATTTACGAATTAAGAAACAATAAGATTGTAATGACAAACGAAACAAATGATTATATTTTTCTTACAATATTATATTCTAATAATTTTTTAACGAATAATTTAGTATTATAATGATTATAGATAAAAAAATAAAGCATTAAATATTATTTACCGAGTAGGATAAATAGCAATCAATCATGTAATATTATAATTTTACTATTTATAACACTAATTTAAATTCTTGAATTATAGTTTACGATACAAATTAATAACATTGAAAAATTCAGTAACTAAAGATCGTTCTAAAATTAGTATAAAACATGATTACATTATTCTATTATGATTCTTTACCATCAAATACAGTAACAAAAATGTTCTGATTATAAGAGTACAATACATATGAAGAAATAAATTTTATTAACTAACAGGCTTTTTTATTCACAAATGTATTTTACATTAAAAAAAAGTAAATTTTTTTCAATTCAATTCTACTTCTTATAATTATTAATAAATAAGTATGTAAAATATTTACGTATTAGAAAGATGAATTTTTTATCTTATTATTTTCATAATATTTTTTATGAAATATATTTATAATTATAAAAACATACAATAAATTTTTTAATTTTATAATATTAAAATTCATAAAATTTAATAAATAAAAATTCTTATAATTTCTTATAATAAATAGCTTTCGAATTTATCTAAAGTGAAATTTTTAATTATATTCAGTCAATGAATTATTACATTTTAATTATTTTAATATTTTTTTCATTTAAGTATAATGCAAACATTGTAAATTTTTTTTCTCCTTTATAATTAAATTATCCTATGCATAGCTAGCAACTTAATTTCTACTTTATTAAGTATTAATTTTGAAACGTATAGTGCAAGGAAAACATAAATTTCTCTAGTTAAAATGGCTACGTTTTCCCTTTCACTGCAACATAATTGCATTTGATAATTTAGATGAAAAATAATACGCTCTCACAATAATCCAACTACTAAGTAAAATCGAAAGGAAAACTTTCTATTGTTGGCATATGTATTAATGGAGTACCGAAACATTGCAGAATCCTGCCCCTAAACAGATGCGCATATTTTTATGAAGTTTGTCTTCCTATCTACAATACATTGTCAACGAGTTCAACGTATGTCTCGGCACAATAATAGATTACTTATGCAAATTATGAGGCTCTTATAATAATAATATGTGCTCGATTAAGCCGCTGTACTATGATGGAAAGAGTAGTTTTAAGAAACCGTTATCATTGTGTCTATACGCGAAAAAAAATGTAATATTTTTAACAGATAATATCACGGTACTAATTTTTTTTATTGATTTCAATTTTTATTAACTTTTTATTTAATTTTTTGGTAATAATTTTTTAAAATCATATATTTTTATTAAAAAAAATATATGTTAAAAAAGTGACAATTAATATAACAAATCATGAAAATTATATTTAATATTCATTAAATTGCTTTACTGCACTATCAATAATTTATTGAAATAAATGAATGATGTTTCGAACTTTCATGATTTTTTTAATTACTATATGACTTATCGATTATTCTTATGAATTTATTTATATACTAAATTATAAGAAAAAAATGTAAGCTGAAATAGTGATTTGAATTTTTTGTTAAAAATCTGATATAAGTACTGAATTTTATTATTTTTATATATTTATATTAATCTAATTAAACAATTCTATAATAATTTTAAGAATTGATTCGCTTTTCTATACCTTTAATATATGATTTAAAAAACGCAAATAAATATTTTAATGCTTCGAAAAGTTTATTCGAATAATATCACTTATATAAAATATTTGAATAATACTACATAGTATAAATTAAGTATATGTTTGATATTATTGACAATCATATTCGTATATTTATAATTATAATTGTATTTAAATTTTTATTGATGGTTACCTAATTTCATTTTGAACTGTTTGTTAATATAAGTTAGGTGTAGCAGTATATATGATTAATTTCGCCATTGTACACTCATCCAATAAAAATGATCAATGTAATTTTTAAATTATAAACGATTTATAAAGTTAAAACTACTTATAAATTATTATTGTAACTTATTTATTTAAAAGTTCAGAAATATTGTAGCTCAATTTATATTGTTTTAAACAACAAAATTAATTTTTTTTTGAAAGAATAATTATATATTTCAAAAATTTGATTTGTCACTTGCATAAAAATGTATGTTGAAACCGTTCTTAAATAGAATTATCTTATTCTTAACATTAAAATTTGTAAAAGTTAAGTGCAATGGTCATATAGGTTGACAAAATATTATTAGCTTCTAGCTATTTGGCTTGATCGTGATAATTAAATAAATAATCCATTAAAATTTAATTGGAAATCAATATTCTTAAAATATAAATTTTAGCTTGTATCCTCGGGTCGTTATGTCTTTTAAATTTTGATTTATTTTGAAAATAATATGTATATATATACTGTTGACAATGATCGATGTTATAATGTTTTATTTAATCAAGAATGATTATATATCATCGATAGTGTGCCGTCATACAATTCTTGTGTTGATTAAAAATTTAATTATTTTTGTTAGGTTAAACATACTCAATTATTTTGGATTAACATATTTAGAAAAACACTATTGATGAACTTAATAACGTAATAATTTCTATTTCCAGCATTGTTCCGAATATATTTATGTAAGTCTTGTGTTTGTATCAAAGTATAAATAAAACTCCAATATCCTTATAAAAGGATATTAATATTTATATTCAAAAGTGTGTAACAATATTAATATATTCAATATAACATTCTGCATGGAATAAAATTCTAGGATTTTATACGTAATCTTTAATGTAAAAAGGTTTATAAAATTCATGTAGACCCTAAAGATTTTTTAAATTTCAGATAATCACAGTTAAATTGGATCTCTGTTAATGAAGAGAAATCTGTGTATTATAACAAGTATCTGCTCACGACAATAACAAATTTATCATAAATCCTTTTAGTCAAAAGAATTTTTGAGTCGTTATAAGACTTCTTACATCACTGAAAGGCGTAACTACTCGTAGTATTTAGTAGAAAATTCGTTAACGTAGAACTTTCTCTGCGAATATATTAACAATCTGTCTAAGCTAGGTTCATCGAAAGCAGCTTAGAAATGGCTGTAAAAATTTTCTTTATATCGAGAAAAACAAGTATAAACGAGTTAGAGATTTGTAAATTCTTTATACGTGAAAATTTCGTAAAACAGGATTATGTTTTAAATATTTGCATCTGCATTAGTACGTCTCATTATTCCGTAATTGCTGTGCGCACCTTTGAAATTTCTTACACTATTTTAAGCATGATATACTACCTTCAAATTATTCGCATTAAGGATAAAAGATATTGGTAGTTTTAATAAGCGAGTAGAGTATCTACGTTTATATCCTTACGCAATTTTTATTACATCGACGTAGCTATAAGACAGTTCACAGTATTTCAGTGATAAAATCCTGCTTCATTATGCATATATTTGAATTCGCAGGTAAATTCTTCGGCATGTCGCGATTATTAGGCAGAGTTATTTAAAAATACGTTCGCAAAAAGTGCCTCATTGCTGGGATATAACTATGTTAAAGGGCAGCGCTGAATGTTTGGTATAAATAAGGCAAATAATGAGTGGGGAAGTAATGTGTTTACTGCGTGCGACAACGCGAGAGTAACAAAATTATCGGTCACCTACTCTGAGACGAAACTCTTTTTTTTTCCTTTTTTGCGCTCATTAATTTAATGAGTCAACACGACGTCCTGCCGGTAGAATGATTCAATCGAGCAAGGAAGCTCAAAAATATATATTTTCTACTTTATACTTCAAACCTTTTTCGTTTTTATGAATATGCACATGCATTAAATGTATACATTCTTACAGATTTTACTTATTTGTAGGCCACGAATGCATTTTTAAATTAAAGAACACATGTTAATAGTGTTTAATTGTTTTATTCGTAAGTAAATCTATACTTATTTTCTTTTAAATATAAGACTAAATATTATATTACATTTTAATATATTTTTCAAATTATAAAATATTAATAGTTAAATAGCAATAATGTTCTCAATATTTTTAAATCAATGTAATATTAAATTCATATAATTGTTAAAATTTTTAATTTTTTGTAAAAATATTTAATTATTTAAATTGTTGAAATACTTGAGAAAATTTTTATTTTTTAATAAATTGAAGTAATTAAAAATAGAAATATCAAATTTAAATGGTAGATAATATATCAATAAAGTAAGACTGAAATACGTGTGGAAAGAAAGAAAAATAAATAAAATGTAAAATGAGTAATTTCATTGAAAGTAAATGATGATCCAAGTTATAGATCGTATATTACGATGATTTTAGGTCTAGACTCAAATCATTCTTAACTCTTTCTTTTCATATTATGTTCTGTATTTTTAGTTTTTATTTTCTTTCACTTTCTACCTAATGTAATATTCTATATTATTATTCGTAATGTTATTGATTTTATCTTTTTTTCATTCACAAAACTAAGTTTAGTTTATCTTAAAAATGTAAAAGTTAAATAAATTCGTACTTAATTTAAATTTATAATATATATACTTTATATTGTAACCATTAAATTATAGCGACATTATTATTTAAAGTTTTTTTCTTTATATTGTAATTTATTAGTTATAAAATTTATAAAAATTACATCGTTTATTTTTTCTTTTTTAGATCCAATTAAATAGATGGAATTAGTTGTTTAATGTTTTCATATCAAAATAGAAAAATAAAAAAATTATATTTAGTTTAGATATTTCTAAAATGATATTAAATTTTGATTAATTAAAATATTATTGTATGAATAGTTTAAAAATATATTTTATACTAGTTTAATGAACATTTTTGTAAGAATAATTATGCAATAAAAAAAATATATCTGTCACTTGATGTTATTTAATATAAACATTATCTTGGCAGTGTAAAAAATTCATGTAAATATGTTTTAAATATTATAAAAAGTAATAAGAAGAAACTAATTAAAAGTCTGCAATAATTATATGCTCTCAAAAACACTTTACTTTTTATTAATCCAATAATAGATATAATTTTTTAATTGTAATTGTAAGATTTTTCAAATTTATATTCTATTTTTCATTAGTCATATGCCGAAAAAAATGTGATTTCGAGATTACTTATTTTTTTAAGGAAGGAAATAGATCTGTTGATTTTTGTATTCTATAATTTCTTTCGAACATGTGCATTCTTGGACATAACGATGAATTTAATCAATGCGACGGATCATTGCACTCGCATTTGCAATTTTGCTATTACCCGCTCACGAACGATAAAAAGAAATACTACCAGATACATAGATGGATAATCAAACAGAAAGAGAGAGATAGAGGGAGGAGCAAGTGAGAGAAAAGCGCTACGAGCTTTGCTTGGTACAATGACCGCTGATGAAAACCTGCTCGTAATTGTATATAGAGTGAAAAAGAGTGAGTGAGATAGATAGATAGATAGATAGATAGATAGATAGATAGAGATAGATAGATAGATAGATAGATAGAGAGAGAGAGATAGAGATAGATAGATAGATAGATAGATAGATAGATAGATAGATAGATAGATAGATAGATAGATAGATAGATAGATAGATAGATAGATAGATAGATAGATAGATAGATAGATAGATAGATAGATAGATAGATAGATAGATAGAGAGAGAGAGAGAGAGAGAGAGAGAGAGAGAGAGAGAGAGAGAGACTCCGGAACTAGAATTTGTGCTCGCTGCTGTATCGCACCCTATGATGATTGAAATGTACCGGTCGCAAGTGTTTTCTCTCTCTCTCTCTCTCTAATCCAACTCACTTTCTATATTCTTTCTATCTTTTTCTATCTGCCTCTCTTTCCTCTCTCACTACTTCATCGCTTTTTTATGAGAAAGATATAGTTTTATTTTTCATGTCCGAGATGCTCGACAGATTGTATTTTTTCGAAAAAGACGTTTTCTGCTAAATAGCATATTTAGATATACGGTGCTCTACTATTTACTATATGCTTACTTTTATTTGAACTGATGTAAAATTTTGAATTGATTATCAGACCATTGTATTTTCCAATATTTTAAACAAATATGGATTAATTATTTTGAATTACTACTAAAGTTTTTATTTAACGTACTTATTTCAAATAAAAATTTACTCAAAAAAGTTAAATTTACCTTAATAATGATGAATATTTGAAGAAAATAGCAACACACAATTCTTGAAATTTTGAATTCAAGTACTTATTATTTTTATAATATTAAAGTATATATTATAATACTTCAATAAAGTTCTTAAATAATTTACGTTAATCAGAATTTATAATTAGTAAGTGTAATTATTTTGCGAACATAAAATCGACGTAACAAGCTTTCGATAAAGCTGTGGATGTAAGTGATTATAAAAAAAAATATCGAGTAAAATAACAACAAAATAATCTACATTGTTTTTTATATTTTTTAAAAAAATTTTTCCTTTCTTGATGCGATGCGTTTTACATAAATTTTGAAGTATATAAATTTTTATAACTATATTTTTTTAAAGATCAAAATTTATTTAATGTAATTCTTACAAAGTAAATTTATATAGTGTAAGCAATATTTAATATTGTTATTGTTGTTTTTGATTAATTATTTCAAGTATTATATTGTATAAAAATAGTTACTATGTTGTACATTCAAACTTTCGATAATAATTGAATATTTCAGAATTATTAAAAGCGCTGAATATTTTATTCATGAAACACAATCATATTATAACTCTTGTTTATTCATCATAGTTATTCATTAGTATCGTTAACTAAAACATTAAAAATATAAAATTTTGACTTTGAATTATGTAAAATAATTTTAAAATTTATAATGAAAGATGAGAATCAAATTTTAATAAATTTGATAAAAGAAGTAAAGCAACTTAAATTTATCGACGTTGAAGAGTGTAGCTAGTTCCAATATTAATTGCACTGTAAGGTATATATTTTAAAGCGTTCTCATTAATTAGAAGGTTTTCATATTATTTTCGCTAGGAATTAAGTGTTAATGGTTTCGTTATGTAAAAAAGTTGTTGAAAAAAACGTAACTTTGTATAGAAATGAAAAAAATTGAATCGAGCTCTTTTAAAATCTCAGCTTTTCTTTCATATCAATTACATATTCTTTCCTTTCATA
This sequence comes from Dolichoris vasculosae, assembly GCA_018907195.1. NCBI lineage: Eukaryota > Metazoa > Arthropoda > Insecta > Hymenoptera > Agaonidae > Dolichoris > Dolichoris vasculosae. Next base: position 6,943,629 of record JACCHY010000010.1, on the reverse strand, counting down.
ACCATGTGCACGCATTAGGCATTGCACGCGCGTATTGTGAAAAGGCATTCGTTTACGCAGCGTTTTATACTGGGAAAAGAGCTCGCGCTCGCGATTGCAAGATCTCGCATAACGTAAAAAATGAACTAGTCATATTTTTACCGACTTACGTGATTTACTGCGGATCTGAGAAAGCACGAAATCCCGGAAGAAAAAATCTACTGCCCACGCTTTATTTCCATACTTATGAGTTATTATTGCCATTCATTCTCTTTTTTCAAATGTACTTCACGAGGCAGTTTTCAAATTTATCATTGAGGAAAGTGGATAATGGATCGTATTGGACGCGTGAATTGTTTGGTGACGTACACAAGGTACTCTGCGTGTAAATGCTGCTCAGGATTACCGTGTTATACACTACGCTTTTTGCGCAGTTTTACTACCATTGCCTTCTTGACATATATTAATTATTTAAACTTATACGGTTCGTTAATCAAGTTCTAATGTTTTGGTATTAAGAAAAGTATACTCGAGTTTTAATGTAATCTTGATGCAAGAATTCTGATTTGAAAGTTATGTGTAATTAATTTGCGATTTTAACTTTTGATCTTTTTGGTATTACGCTTATATCGTTACACTACTATTACGTGTATATAATTACGATTAAAGCTTATAAATTATTTGAGCAATCAATTTTTAAATTTTTCTAAACTGAAACTGATCTGCTTATTATAATTATGTTATTTTTTAAAGTTTATAAATTATAGTTAAAATTAAAAATTTTCTATAATTATATTTCTTTACATGTTTTTAATAAAACTTACCGACTGTATGTAACTATTTTTCATTTATATTCAAAATTTTAGATTAACATTAAGAACAAAAATTAAAATGTTTATGTTTATAATTTATTTTAAAATATCGGTGTCCTAAAATTTTTAACAAATTTATTAGAAAATAATATTATTAGATGCCTTCTTTTTTCATATAATATATATACTAGTAATGATCCAATTAATCAATTAGCGCTAATCCAGATTAAATTCTAAATAGAATGTGTATACTATACTAATAAGTTTAGAACTTGACTGTATCGCAATAATGATTGAAGTTCAAATTCGCTTTTTGTGCGTATTCTTAATTACGAATAAAGCTTATCAATATTAACTTAAGATATTTTAAAAAAATAATTAACTATATATATACATACACGTATATTTATTATAATTTTTTATTATAAATGATAAATTTTAATAAATGTCAGAAATATTTAATTTATATCAAAATATATTATTTTAATACGTATATATATATTAATACATAAATGTATTACAGATTATTAAAATTATTTTTCAATTGGTGTATGAATTACTTGAATGGATCGTTTAATAAATAAAATGAATTAGAATGTTTTTATTGATTTGTACATTTCAATTATAATGATATCTGTTGAATCATTGTAATTTAATCTTCTAGAATCATATACAATTTTAAACGAAAAGTAATATATTCTTTGTAACTAAATTAATTTTCTTAAAAACAATTAGCATGTGTTATCAAAATATTTGCTTTAGATTAAAAAAATATTTCATATGTTTCATATTTATTTTCATGTGATTTCTTTTACAATAATTACATATTCATTACTGATTTTACTTCAATATTCTAAAATTATTTTTATTATTTTATAATTTTTATAATAAAAATAAGTGGAAGAAAAAATTATTTTTAAGATAAACAAAAAATATATACATGCATATATACATACATATATATATATATATTACTGATTTTAATGATTTAACTGATATATTTAAATATTTATTTGAAATAAATAGTAACATTATACGACATTTAGAAACTTGTTTCAATAATTTAATAATTTTGTTAATATTTATATTTTTCAAATATATTTTATTACTTAACTATATCACTTGATTAATATTTATTCATTAAATTGAAAAAAAAACTAGTATTGTTTCTTTTTGATGTTCTGGTTTATACAACTATTATTGTTTATGTATATACTTATTATATTATGTATATAAATACATATACTTGTTTCTAATTGTATCAAATATCATATTTTATTTTATGTATATATAAATACTAATTAACATACTTTTTACATGTAACGAAAATGTAAAGTTGTGAGTTATTCGCTTATACATCGTAATGTTTAATGGAAGGTATACTTACAATGAAGAGAGGTAGGTTTTGTTAAAGATACACGTCCGATCGTAAGCGATTCGAGTCGTTATAATATTATCGCTAGAGCTATAAAATATAAATGAAAAACAAAGTAAAAGAAAATTTACCGACTACTTATAAAGATATAAATTATTACGGAGTCCTTCGTTATTTTTAAGCTCAGATCACTTCTAAGTCAAATAAACAAAGTAATCGTAGCAAACGACATCGCATGAATATCATTGACATCGCCTTTATAAAGCACTCAGCGATAATAACAAAAGCGGATGCAATGTGAAACAAGCAAAATGAAAGAGTGGTAACGTCGGTTTGGAAAGGAACAAAATATGATCACGTTTGCTGCTGCTCTCGGGTTAATGCCTCGATAATGGCACAGCCGTTCACCGCAGGTCGATAAAATCAATATGAAGTTTTGAAATAATTTGACGGACACGTTGAATGGTGTAAAGAGTGCAGCAAAGTATTGTAAACGCGTCGTTGTGTAAAAATCCACGGGGGTAGTTATAACTCATCGCGTATCTCTACCTTTGACGGCTACGCTATTTTTTTCTTGGACCGCTCATATTTAACGATTTTTTTGAAAGTCCCGTGAGTGAGGTGGTTTCACTTTCGAGCGAACCTTTCACTTAGCGTGGAAGATGAATATAATTAGTGATGCGCGTTTTCCATTTATACGAGATCAAAAATTCATTGCTGCGAAAATAAAAAAGTTTTTGTTGACACGCATATCTCTAAAAATTAAATACAACTCCAAATGGAATGACGTTACTTTTGATATTTTTCTGTGTTAATTATTATCAAAGTAACTAAAATAGGTTTGCTTTACGTCTAACGATCATCTAAATTATATTTCGCAAAGATAAAAAAAATTTTTATCTAATCCAGTATCGCGTCGTTTACAGGATTTTTTGTTTTTTTATAATGATCGGGGAATTTGCACTTTTTAGAATCGCATTTTTTATCTATTTAAAAAATAATATTGAAACCTGAATTAAAAAATAATTTACTTCAATAGCAGAAATTATAAATAGATAAATTTTTCGTAATAATTTACGTGACTCAGTTCCAAGTTCATTATGTTAATCAATATTTTGTAAATGATATTACGTATTCTATAACCAAAAATTCTTATTAAATTTGAATATGCTTGAATAAATTTATAAAGTAAAATTTCATTTTTTAATTATATTGTCTTAAATGAAAATTTTATTTTTAATTTAAAAAAATGTCATACATGCTAAATAAAACTTAATAAATATTTTAGATGATATGAAATATAATCTTAAATAATTATTTCTGATAATAAGCTAAAATTAAAATTAAATATCTTATCGGATGATCGAATTTACTAGGATAATGCTATTTTGGTATAATATAAAATATCTGTTAACAATTAAAGCAAACATTCACCTAATAAAAATATATAACACCTAATAAAAGCATTTTGATTCTCTCACCGTAAGTGTAATGAAAAATAAAACATCTTCTACACCTATGGAATAGGTTTGTTCTGATCCAGTGCAATTAAGCTTGCAGAAAATCATAGCGAAAGCAATTTCTGGCATTCAAATTTAAATAAGAATCCTTGATTATTACAAAAGAGTCATGGTGACCAACTTAGCTTTACGAGCCTCTTCGGAATTGAGTTCCTTTCTTGTTTGGTGATACAACTGTACTTGAAATTTCATATTCATAAAACTGAACGCGTCTTCCTAGTATATAGTTAATGTAGAACTCTGAAAACTACTTTAAAAATAAATAATCATAAATACAAGAACGAGGACATAAATCTGAAGGTCAGAGTATTCTTAACGAACTTTTTGATGGATTTGGGTTGCGGAACTTGATGTTCGTTAGCTTCGACTTAAACAATGAGATTCGTTGGATAACATATTTTAGTTTTATTTTTCTACAAAACGCCGCGATAATTATCATGATTCAATTATTGAATTTTTTTTTTCATTATAATATATGCGCAATTACAATTATGTTTCTATTATTATAGAAGTTATCCAAGTTTTTATTATACATGAATCTTAGAAATTTATTATAATTTTACGATTTTTAATTTTTTAAAGCTCAAAATAAAATATTAATTATTATGAAAAAAAATTATCAATATAAATACGAAAAATTATAATTAATAATAACAGCAGCTCAAATTTTTAAATATTATTTATACATTTTTAATTAAAATGCATCAGTTAAATTTTTTTATAGTTTTTGAAGATCACTTCAATGATTTATTAAATATATTTTTAAATTTTAAATATAAATATAGTTTTTTAATTTCAATGAGTTAGCTTGTAAAACATTTAATAAATTTATCTTTGAATATAATTAGAATGTATTGAGAAATGAGCTTTGTTTACATTCATTTTTTTTCTTTTTATATTTTGAAATTGTTACAAAAAATCGATGCCTGTATAAAAAAAATGTTCTAAAACTGAAAAATACATTAAATTCGTAACAATAAGAAAGAGTAAAACATTCTAAGTAATTTAAAATTTTATTAATGAGTAAATGATAACTCCATTTGCTAATTTCGTTTGCGAAGTAAAAACACCATGCGCGAATCCTTGATTTTTTTGGTATTTAAAACCATGTTGTAAAAAGTAAAATTCACGCTACACTCGAAATAATGATTACGCTAGCTAGTCTTACGCTTTCTTGTCCTACTTACGTCACGGGCAAAGGGGTAATTTCATATAATAAAGTAAGTGAAATAGTATGATGAATGTAGCAGTATTTTATAATTGTATCAATTATTTTATTTCTTAAAGCATCATCAGACACATTTTTTACATATCACCTTATTAATCGATTAATTACACAATTTTTCAAGCTCATACACACGTGTACGTTAAAACGTAATACACTGTAGCAATATTTATTTTTTAGGAAAATAATAAATGTAATAGGTATATCAATATTAAATTGTTGAATGACTTATTCATCCATTGAGTTGAATCTTAAAATAATTTACAAAAGATATAATTTAAGATTTTCTCGCTATTAAAAAAAACCTTACTTTTGAAAAATAATTAAGTATTCTTTTGTTTACTATTTTCGTGCAAAACTATAAACATATTCATTAATGTGCCAAGACTGAAACTCATTGTTTTAATGTCATGTATATGTCGAAAAATTTTACTGTCTCTCTTCCTTTGGTGTACATAGAACTTTTGGGCCATTATACATTCTTTAGTTGATACTGGTCATCCTTCTTTCATCGATTATTTCTTTTTCTTCACTCTCTCTCTCCCTCTCTCTCTTTCTCTCTCTCACTATCTCATTCTCGAAATGGAGAAGGTGTGAAATTTTATTATAAACCATTTCCGTAACTTGTTATGATTGATAGTACAATCTTTGTTATTCATCTGTGAAATAATTACTGCGCATTAAATAAAATTATCAATTTATCTGAATAATTTAATAATTGTTACTTCAAATATGTAAGTTTTGTTCTATTTGATTTTTGTTACATAACTCATGTTGTTATGTAAATTGTTTTATTACATTGTAGTATCGATGATTTTATTTCGTATATCATTATTTCATTGCTAGATTTTAAAACTTTTATTATAATGTTAAAAATAAAAAATTTAAGATTCAATTTTAAAGATTAATTTGAATTAAAATATGATTAAAGTTTATAATACTCAAATCAGATTTTATTTTAAAACACATTTATTAATTAATATCAATACGAGGGTTATATTACTGTTTTATAAATTTAATTCTCCTACTCTATATTTAAATTAACATATACATTGTACATTAATAGGCTCTAATGAATTATATATCAAAATATAAAATAGATGTGAATTAAGTTTTGATTTATCATTTCATTTAAAATTACATTCATCAAATTTTCTTTGGTACTTTATTGTAATTAAATTCTTAACAGTTTATTGAAGCATCAATTATTATCACAATAAAAAGGTAGTTATTTTGTTATCATTACGAATCGACTAATATTTTTAAATATTTAAAGTAAATAATTTTAAATGCTATATTTTAAATTATATATAATTTATTTAAATATATTTTTTTCTCTTAAAAAATTAAATATGATTATATTGTCGTTTTATTCAAATTTTGATAGAAAGAAATAAAAATATTTATGTTATATAGTCATATCATATCAGATTCTTTTAAACTTCTTGAAACCGTAAAATTTACTTTATTATATATTTCAGTTAGAATGTCGTATTAGTACATCAGAAAATTTTCTAGTCGATAGATTTATTCATTTAAAGTGAATATAAATAAAAATTTTTCTCTACTATATATTTAATTTCCTTTAAAATATAAAGATAAAAATAAAGAATGTTAAATAAAAAAACAAAAGAAATTGAAATATAAGGGAGAGTATGAAAAGGTTAAAATTTTAAATACAAATTATTTTTTACGTAAAAAGCAATTTAGCTGCAATTCTTTTGTGATAAGTCTACTAACTTTTTAATTTTGTTTATTATTATTAATTTTAAATACAATAAATATAGCTAAATTACTTCGATACTATTATTACACTTATAATTATTAAGAATATTTATTTTTTTCTTATTGTACGAATACTTCGATGATTAACTTTTATGAAATTTAAAATTAAAAGTATATGTAATTCAATAATATAAAGTTTTTGAACAAATTTAAATAATTTAATTCAATTTTAGTTAAGAAGGATTAAATATTTAATTTTTTATTACAAATAAGAGTAAAATTCTATTTTTTATCAAAATTGTTGCTAAAAATATAAATTTTATGAATAGTTCATCTCTTTTTATAAAAAAATAATAATAGTTTATTTAAAAAGACACACAAAAATTATAAAATATGGAAGATTGAAAAACAAATATAATAGATACAAATGGTAAATAATTAATATTTTATAATATACATATGTTTCGATACCTTTTTTTGTAAAATATACTTAAATAAGCATATTTGTATCTCAGTGTATTTGAATTTATTGAGTAAATACATTTAATATTTAAATTTTGTAGTTTCATAAATTTACCCAATTTATTTCTGAAAGAAAATTTTTTATAATTCATTAAATTTCTATTATTAATCCAGTAATAATTAGATATAATTATTTGTATTGTTTCATATAGTAGACAAAATGTTTTTAAAAGACATTCTAATTTAAAATCTACTGCTAGAAAATACTATTTATGTTGTTAAGTTTTAATTAGTTTTTACAAAATAATATGCTCTTAAACTTATATCAAATACAGTAGTTTAACTTTGGTGAAATTAATAAAATTAAATGTAGAAGTACGTACAAACCTTATGATATATTTTATTTAATCGCAAAAATAGGTATTAAAGGACATTATCTTTGATATTTCATCTCTATATATTACGAATTTTTATAATTTTAAATATGTTTTTAAAATTAAGTAAATCAATTTATAACTCAAAATTATTAATTTGTTAAAATATTTTTAGAATTTTTTAAAATAATAAAAATATTTTATGTAATAGCCAGGTAATAATATGTATATAAAGTTTATGCTTATATATATATATATATATATATATAAGTTCAAAATGTTCGAAAATAATATTTTGTGATTCATATAGTTTTTAAGTAACAGAAACATATATTTTTCTTATATTTTCAAAATATATAATAGTAAGTAGCAGAATATCATTACATATTATATTTTAGTATAATATTTAGTATATAGTTTAAGTAATATTATACTTTAGTTAATTAATGAAAAAACAGAAATTATTTTTTTAAGATCAGCTGAATGTCTTTTAATCATTATTAGTCATCACATAATTCTAAAATACATTTTACGTCATCATATTTATAATAAAGAGCATATTCATTTAAATATATATAATAAATTAATCGATGAAATTAGATTAATAAACATAAGTTTAAGTCTAAGATTATGAATAAAATTTTTTCTGAATAACTTATACAAATAAAAAGAAAATCATCATTCTGAATTTTTAAACATGTTTCTCCATCAAGATAACCTTTATAAAATCATATTTTGAAAATTTATATTTTGGTAATCTAAATTTAAGTCTATTTATAATATGTATTTCTATAAATAGAAATGCAAACATGTACAGGACAATGGGATCTTCTGGTCTGTATTCCTCTCGTAAGAAATGATCAGGCTATGGTTTTAGAGACTCGTGCACTTGCAAGGGACGTTCATGTACATACAATTCATTGAATCGAAGAATCGAATTGTTGACTCCAGATATATAAAGCTGAGGCAGTTTGAGAGACATTGAAGATTCTCTTTCTCTCTTTTCATTAGGTTCTCTGATAAAAGCCGCAATTGATTGAAATCCGAACTCAAAATTCACTTTTCTACCAATCTCTCAAATCGATCTACCTATAAAGGATATTACTTCATTCTCATTTGTATATGTTGTATCCTATTTTCTGAAAAGATTATCTCATGATCATTTCTTGGAGTATCTGCGTATTGGAATATTTATGTACATTTATAAAATCCATACAACAGACAGAGGTATTTATGTAGTTAATTTTTTTGATTTTGTAGTAGTTACTTCGACTAAGTCTAAACAATGAAACATGAATATTAGATTCATATAAATAATTTATTCTTAATGAAAATTTACCAAAAGATTGATCAATATTGTAAATATGTAAGATTTTGATAATTCTTATGTCTTTCTTATAATAATAAATTATATTCAACTTTATATTGTATATTAAAAAAATCTATAAAATAATAATGATCTATTTTTTAAAAATTCATGTTTATATATTATCTGAAATTATATGAAGTATCGTAAAAATTTATATAATGCATTATTACAGTTCCATATTTACTAAAAAAATATTTAAAAATAGTTCATGTTAGCAAGCAATTATATTTACTGATGCATTTTTAATGATTTGACATAATATTCAAAGGAAATTTTGGTAATATGGTTGAGGCTTTTTTTATCTGCTTTCACATTTGTTGCTAATAATGCTTAATCGATATATATATATATATATATATAAAGTTATAGTAAGTAATGATTATTTTTAATCTAAAAAAATTTTTTTAATTATGAATAAAAACAATCATAAGTACGCTAAATAAACGATAAAACATAAATAAATTAAAACTTTAATTTATTTTTGATATATCTGTGATTAGTAAATAGTTAATTTGATAAATAAAATGTAATTTAAGAAAAGATACCTTCTATAAGAAACTGAGAATAATGTTGATATAATATCCAATAGTTTGATCGTTCATTTTTGCAAAAACTCATTTTTAGCAACTCGTCGAATAGAAAGTATACAATTAGCAGTTCTTCGTCTCATCAGACACGTAACTGGACCGATAATAAGGAAACGTGTGTAGTGTGGCGAGCATAAATAAAGCAAGTGAGAGAGCCTTAAGATGACAAATCAACTGTTGATTCTTCGAAAAATGGTGTATATAAATATGTCGAAAAAATAGAATCGACGGAAAAAGATGCGCGAATATGATGTACGAGTCCATTCAGAATAAAATCGAGTTTCCTTATATACAAAATGAAAAATTCCGGTCTACATAGATCATTAACGCGCTCAGCGATGGCCGATGATGCAGCTATTATTGCACGGATCCACATCACTGTTAAGAAGAAATTATCCAGGAGGAATCCGCTCCTTTATTTGCGCGAACGATTTAATAGCTACGTCGGCATCCGAGACTCGCTTTTATATTATATAATTCTGTAATGGTTGTTAGTGACGTTATGAATGGAAAACGGTTCCCTTTGATTGTTGCATTTACGAGACTTATCTGTACGAGTTTCTTATACCTCTATGTTTTCTTTTGAAGGTATCGTATTTAACCGTTATTTTAATCTGCACGTAATTTTGTTTGTTCATCGTAGATTTTTGGTGACAGTTATAGTTTTTCTATATATATATATATATATTAAAAAATTTCAAGTGTTATAAAATACTTACATAGAAAAATGCGAAGAAAAAGGAAAAATAAATTTTGTTTCTTCAGCAAAAATTTTATTCCGCCTATAATTTGCTTGATATGAAACTTTAATTGCTCTATAAAACTTAGAATTTTCTATGTATTTTTAATATTTTCTGCAAATTACAAAAATTTAGTTTTTTGTTTAGGAATATACATTTAAACATTCTTCTCGGTTAATAAAATCTCATTTGTCTGACGACACTTTAAAATCATTCAATACGGTTTTGCGATCCTCATTGGCTTTGATACATGAACTTTAAAATATTAAAAATTGGTATTTCCAACTCATTAAATTATTCTTAAACATGTCGGTTTTGTCCACTTATAAACCATTGTTATTAAACTCGTAAAATTGAATATACAGTACAATATATATAATATATAATACATAATATAGTATACGCTTTTTGAATTCAAGAATCTGGATTATAGTTTCTACATCTTATCCTCATTCTTCTCCCCTGGTGCTCTATAATACCTTTTTCCTCGAAGCCATAAGATTTTTGAATTCTCAGAAGAAAATTAAGTCCGCGCTCCGAAACTATCGATCATAAAAGGTACAAAGAAATGGGAACGGGGAGGTAGATACATCTATGCCGTTGAGAGTAAAAATTAGTGGATCCTGATTTCGTGTGTGCTTTGAAATAATGCCCGTATTAGATTTTGGCAGTTGTGCGCGCGCTTAACCGCAAAAAGCAATTATTAATTTTGATTGCCATCGCCACCTTACCACGGGATAATTGCTTCACTTCAGCTCGCTTTCGTCTTCTTTTTACGAGCTTTTTGTTGTATTTTCTTTCATCTTTTTCATGTTATTGAAATTAACATTGTGTACATTATACTAAAAAACTCAGTTTAAAAGCATTGTTTCTAATGTACATAACATTAGTCGAAGATTTTAAGCAAAGTAAAAAGCAATGTTTTTCTACTTTATTTGATGTCATACCATTAGTTATGAAGATTTATATTATTACTTTATAGTTAATAATTGATGAGTTTTGATAAATATTAATCTAACTTATCTTTTCACCATGACTAAAAGAAGAACTCATGCTTCTTAATTGTTCAGAAATTTTAATTTTTATCAAATAGGATTATTCATAATAATGTAAATTAATAAAAAATAAAAAATACTATTGTGTTAATCACATTAAAATAAAAATACAAAATATAAAATATTTTGTTTGTTTGTATACATGATTATTATTTCTCATAACTTAAAATAAGTTATATAACTGAAAAGTAAGTAACTTATATCTAAAAAATCAAATTAATTCAACTGTTTTTCTCGATAGAACCGATGGATCTTTATTTTATTTAAGTATTAAATATATTTTTCTTTATAAAAGAATATATAAATATATTCTTTGATTATTAAGATAAATTATATTACACGGTAATTTTTCAAATCAACTAAAATATTTTTAATAATCGTAATATATAAAAATGTCATTAGCTAATATTATTCTAATTAAAAATAAAATTTATACCGAAACTATTAAAATACACTATAGTATACAGAAAATTAGAATTCAATGTATTATTGGTATGTCCTTTGTATACAGGATCTTAAATTTTTATTTTTATTTTTAATGGCTTATAATGAGCAACGAAAAGTAAAATTAAATTTTTAATTATATATTGTAATTGTTAGTATTTTTTCTGTACTCAAAGATATTGAAATATTGAAACTTTTTTAAAGATTCAATGTTACGTATTTGAATAATTGAATTCCAAAATTTAATTAAAAATTTTTAATGATTAATTTTTGAAATACCTATAAATTTTATGTAAAAAACAAAATGTTACTGCTTATTTATCACACATGAATGTAGATTATGTATATATTTCTCTCAATATATCTCAAAAAAATATATAATTGATTTTCAACTGATATCAAATATGATTTCAGAAAAAAAGAATATTTCGCAATTAAAGTGATTCACTTCTTGATTTTCCTCGTTTCTCGTCCCACGTTTATCCTTTCCGACAGCTTCTGGCTTTTACCTTTCGCTTCCCTCCGGTGCTTTATCGAATTCCTTCCTTTCTCTCTCCTGTCTATACACCCATTCCCTCTTCTGTCACTTTTTCGACGTTCACAATATCCGTCAACGCGGATAGGATTTTCCTTCCTCATTTTAGTTGCATGATCGTATCTGCTTCGTGATTGGAATTTTGGGGAGACATCACCGTTGACCGAAGAAGAAAGCTAAGGCTAATAATTTCCAGTTGGATTATCGTCTTGAAAAAGACGACAAAGTTCGTTCAGTTTTCTGTCTGTCTGTCTCTGTCTCTCTCCCTCTTTCTCTCGCTTCTTCTTTATTTGAATGTATACATAAGTAATTTACAATCGATGGAATTAACACTGATAAAAAAGAAAGTACTTTTGTCTTTTTGAAGTAATAGTAAGTATTTTTGCCATTAAAATAAAAGATGAAAATAAACTGATAAATGTAATGTTTATAAGAAGAAAAAATTTATGTAACGAAAATAAAAAGAGATATTATATTTTTCATAGCATAATATTATAGTGAATATTAGAAATTAAATTATTGTAAAGTTGGTCATAATTATATATTATAATAGATGTGATATTTTTACTGAAATTTAATACAAAAGAATATATGTAAAAAAAATATAAGAATTTCAACAAGTTTATAAAATAATTATATTAAACATACATGATTTTTAATTATATGTTTTTATATTCATTGCAAGTAAATAATTTATAATAAATACATATAGATGAATTTTATTATGGTAAATAATATAATTTATTGAATAAATTAATTTAAAAATTAATTGGATAGTCTAAAAATATCTTTGGAAGAAATGATCAAAGCTGTGATCGAGTACTCAAAATGAAATTGACCAACTGTAATGTCATTGCACAACGAGCAAACGAAGTTAATGATAATTAGTGACAGTATCGATCAACGATGCTCCATTTCAAATCACTGACTAAGTATAATTTATTTTTGTATAAATGTCGTGTTTGTTGAACTATTTTTTTGTACATGACTTTTGGAATTTTGTGATATTTGTTTGAATTTTTCGGGAATATCGATTGTTCGAAATAAATTGCTTTTCATTGAATAAAATGTTACCTTTTTAATAATGATGTGGAACGTATTCTTCTCTTATCTTAAATCTAGAATATACAAATTGTGTCTAATCAACATTCTTCTCTGACTAATTAACTGAGAGAAGGGTTTATGTTTGGTAATTTTTAAAAAGCTACCGATCATCCACTTTGTAATAAAATTCCTAGTAATTTTTCTAAGAACAATTGTCCATGCGCATAAATGGAAAATCGAATTACTTGAACTCAGTGAACCGTCTGATTAATTCTCTGTGTTGCTTTGGAATTAAAGACCCATAAATGCCTACATGGTTCACAATAAAAACATCTTTATACGCGATGTTCACGTATCCTATAACAGCTGATTCTTATTTACTGTAGGGAGGAGGATAGAGAAGGAGAGAAAGAGAGAGCCTAGCCGTAGGCGTGCGGAAAATATCAATGTGTAATTTATTAAGGTCGACGTTTAAGAGAGAAAGAGGAAGCAGCTAATAACGCGAAGGTAGACGAGCCCCCAAGCATCCACGCGAAATTAATATTATTTTCGATTAGGTGACGAGGCAAGAAAAAGATGTAGTGGAATTGCTTATTTTAGGAATAAGACTACTCGTTCAATTTTAGCCTTCCGTTTTGCGTTTTATAACTATTATATTTTTCTACATAACAAAAACAAATATTGTTTTATATTTTTTATATAAATAAATAGTTTCATAAATTCTAAATTTTAAATATTATAATTTCTATTTCACTGATATTTGAATACTTGAAAGCTAAGCAAACATGAAACAGCAACTCATCTTTTGTCTTTTCGACACCATGAATTTAATTTAATTATTGTATGCACACTTATAAATACTGATAACATTTTTTTTTAAATCTCTTTATTTATAAAAAAATATTAAATAGAATATTGTTATGATTATTGTATGAAATTCGTTAATTTTTTAAGTTGTTTGTTTTATATAAAGAAAAATTCTTTTTGGTATTTTTGATAAATATAAATATATTTATATATATATATATATTCATTTCTATAAATTTAATACTCTATAGTACATGCTTCACTTTTTAAATGTGTCAGTTAATCGTTACTATTAAAAATACTGAATTACACTTTCTAACATATAATTTTATAAAATATTTAGCTTATACAAAATAAATGATATGCGAATTTCATTTATAATTTTATAAAAAAGAAATATTATACTATTTTAATACGATAAATAAAATATAACTTTTGTTCTAAAACAAATTATTTATTTATTATTGTAAATGAAATATGAAGAATGTTTAAAAGTACAAACATATTTTCTTCTTCAGCAATCAGCTAAATTAAATTAGGTATTAAATAAAATCATCTATAAATACTAATAATTATTATAAAAATATTAAACTTAATTTTTTTACATTAAATTAAAAAAATTTAATAACAAATGTAAATATTTTTTATAAAATGTAAACAAAATAACGGTATAACAATTAAAAAATTCACTAGTCTTTCTGAATGGTGTATTGTTCTTGTGTACTTAAAAACTAAAAGTAATTTTGGTGATTAATCATAATTATATTATAATAGCAAAATGAAAAAAATTTTTAGTTCGTATAAATTCCATGCATTCATAATGTTAATAGAAGTTAGTTATTTTAAAAACCTGTATTCATTCTTTTCTTAAATAAGAATTTTATTTTAATATAGAAGTGAATCGATAGTTACCATTTATCATGTATCAAGTTTCTTGTAGTTTATGCATCCATATATAACAGAAACATAAGAAAATATATATGATAAATCTTATTAAAATAATTATTACGATCATTATAATTTATTTTTAAGTATAACTGAAGTTTTATAAAATACTATTAAATGAACGCACATTGGATGAAGACGTAAGTGAATTAGTATTGCTGATGACTGCATCAATGTTGTGTAAAAATTTTTTAAAAATGTTTTCTAATGTTAATATTTTTTTTACAGAATATTAACTCAATTGGAAAGTTTCTAATAAGTTTTATTTCTTTAATTTTTAACCTTCTTATATAGTTTTATTTTTTTTAAAAAGTTAAAAATTATTATACTTATTTGAGTAGAATCATAAATTCACCAAATGTAGACTCCATGAGGCTGTAATAAATTTCAAAAATATATATTCATAAAAATGGATGCATAAGAATATTAGGATGTTGCGAGGTGAGGGTAATGCAAAAATTGCACTTGACACGCTCCGGCTTTCTAAGAGGGGAAAAAAGCGTTAGGTGTAGCCATAGCCTCAGAAAATAAGTTTTCTCCGAGCGTTGTAAGAGGACGAAGTAACATGATGATAAACGGGCGCCGTTGTCTCTCACAAAGAGCTTTTCTAGATTATTCTCGGCACGCCTACGGAGAAAGCGCGATTTTGTTTTGAGATCAAATCTTGAACTTTGAACCGCGAATTCATTACTATCGTACTATTAAAGTTTTTCGGATTATATACGATGGAAAAGACTAACAGAAAGTTATGAATAATTTAGTTATAGCTAGTGATCTTTCATTTGGTCTGTAGACTCGTTTTAATATATGCTACTAATCTCAAGGATTTTTTAAAAAATGTTAAAAGCTAAGATTTTAAATAGTATAATCACGTAAAATATTACACTCTTTAGTATTAATCATTTGAATATATGATTTTTAAGATTATTTTTTCCGTTACAACTTTAGTCATAAGTTTTAGTCATTAATTCATTATTTTTAAACAATTATTCAAGATTATACTATTTGTTAGTATAAAGAAGATAAGAAATGAAATATTTCGAGCTACTAACAAACAGAAATATCTGAAAAGGAATAAAAATGAAGATTAATTCAGAATAAGAAATAGTTATTGTAACTTTCAGCGATGCAAATATGAAACACAAAATAATTCATTAATTAGCCATAATTAAATAATTCATAACTTTCTATACAGTAGTAATATTCTGAATGACCTACATGGTTATATACAATGTTTCTCATTTTTATACAAGTGAAGAGATTAATATAATTTAATTAGTAAATATATAGTTGTTAGAAAGAATGATATTTATGTGGCGTTAATTATCATTTTATTTAAATTACAAGCAGAAAATTATTATTCATATATGCTTGTGGAATGATCAAAAAATTGCTAAAAAATTGGGTTAGCACACTATTAAAGCATATATATAGATTTTTATAGACTAAAAATATGAATTTTGAATGAATACTTAAAAATATTATAGTTATTTCATCCAAAAGATTAGAGTAATAATGAGTTATTTTTGTTTGTACTTTTAATATTTTATAAGTATTTAAATTATTTAATAATAACGCTAGTAATAAAAACTCAAATCTATCACAATAATATATAGATATTTTATTACATTTTTTAAAATATATATCAGAAAATATTTATTAATTACAAATAAAAATAATATTATTTAATTAATACCTTAGATAGTAAATATCGATCAATTAACTTTTTTTTAAATTTACTACTTGTTTTAATCTTAATTTGAAAATAAAACATCTGTACGTACGCAAACGAACCCGCGTTTGCGTCACATTTATTCATACTAAAACAGCAAAAAAATGGCCTAGTAGCATTACCAATACCGATGATACAGACTTCGGAAGATTATGAAAAGGAACACACATGCGAAAAGATTATTTTCAGGGAAGTACGAATATTACTGCGTATGCGCCCGAGGGCAGTGGCCAAACGTTATTACGTATCGCTACATATGGCAGGAAATGCGTCCCTGACGAATGAAAATCTTTCTCTCGAGATCGTACATTTACATTATCTGCAAAAAGTATCTTAAAATTGAATTAAAAAAAATTGTTTTGAAATATAGAACTTGTATTTCGAAACTAATTTTCATACACCTGGATTCAATTATATTCGTCCATTTTTTGCAGTGTTTAAAACAAAATTTTATATCTCGATTTTTCCTCTCTCTTCAATGCCGACGGTTTTTAGAGACCGTTCCGAAATACAAGAGTCTTCATATTAAGAGTGTCAAAAAATAAAGTTTGTTTTTAACGGTCTTGTATAATAATTTTCTAAAAGTATGTCGAATTTATTATGTTAATTTCTTTAAAAAATTAACCAACGTGATTTTACCATTAAAAATATTTTATAAACATTTTAGTAATTAAAATGCTGTACGAAGGTAGATTAAGTTACAAAAAATTTGAGGTTTCATTCCATACATTTTCATAATTAGATATTTACATTGCTCTGGGAGATACAAAAAATAATATACACAGCGTCGACCATGGGGCTCGAAACACGCGTATCTTTCTTGCTTTTCTCAAAGATGCCTCACCGCGCTTGAGTGTATGGACAGTGCTCAAGACTATAAAATTCATGGAATTCCACAAGATGATGCGGGATCGACTTCGAAGAGCCGTTGCGGTACCCTCCAGGTCTGTTCTGACGATTAGGTAATACCCAAATATGGTACGAAGTAAGAATCATTTTCCAGTGCGAAATAGTTGTTGCATGTAGCCTTTGCAAATTTGTCAAAGTTAAAAGATTATGGTTTGCGAATAAACTAGGATTCATACAACGAGATTTACCAAATTCAAAACATGTAACGTGTATTTCGTCTCATTCACTCAATAAATTCAATAATATCAATAGATGTCAGTTAAACAGATAGGCTCATTTATTTTCTACATTTTCGCTTAATATTTAAAAAGTTAGTTGATAAATTATTTTATTAATATAATATTAATTAATAGATATGAATTAAAAATACTATTAATTAAGGGATATTAATACACCATCTATTTTTCATATGAAAGTACAAGGTTGAGCTCCAATCAAACATAAAATTTCCAATTAAATTTAATTTTTAACTCATTTGAAAGTACGTGCTCTTAGTTCGCATTCATTTTTGGACTAAAGAATTGAAAGTAAAACGAATAGATAGAAACTCGAACACCCTTCTAAGTCATAGTTTCGTTTGGAAAGCCGATACACGCGTTTATAAGATTACGAATTTGGATGTATGAACACGAAATTACGGACGATAACGACCTTACAACTCAGATGCGCATCCCCTGGCCTTTAACGCTTGAAAATCGAGGATCGAGATACCATTATCCCCTTGCGCACACCGATATTTCGAGACAGTAGAAGCAACAATCGCTGGGGGCGCAGAAGTAATGGATAGGAATTCATTCGCCCTCTGGGCCCGGGGATACTAGATGTGATTTCTACTAGCTTTTTCAGCCTGTAAGTCGTGGCGCGATATAGTTTGGTGATGTAATCGATGAGAATACCGTACGTTAAATCCCAAGAACTCTACGTTTTTCTTACAGCTATTCGAATTATCTCTGAATCATTTATAAGTAAATAGAATTGCTTTTTTCAAACTTTTCTAGAAACATCTAGGAATTCATATGAATAATATTTTTAAATACAATAACTATACATTATAACCATGATTTTTATTATATCTTAAATGATATATTAATATCAGTTATAACGTAAAATTAATTAATCATTATTTGCTTCAGATATAATACTTAAATATATCAACTTTTATTTTAAACATCGCAATCATGAGAGTTTGATTTTATTTGTAAATAGACTGAGATTAACGCTCGAATGAATAAGATTCTGATCGCAGGGGAAAAAATTAAAAATTCATATCGAGAATTAAAAATTCAACTCTTTATGTTTTTCTTATTCATCTTTCGACATTACGTAATTATATATAACATTCATCCCGGAAGAGTAACTAAATTTTCTTCTATTTGCGTAACGTTAGTTCGTAGAAATACGTACAAGTTGTCATGGTAGGCCTTTTCCTTACTACCCTCGTCTCGTGTTTCGCTCTTTTCCTATTTCCTCATCGAATGCCTACGCAACAAAATATATATTGAATATTGGAGACAAGACGTGTGGTGTATACACGGAAAAACCTAAGCAGCCGGCGTCCGATTTCCCAGCCGGACTTTCAAGATTACCCGTTGCACCTAGAATATTCCGCACTTCGACGTCGTGCTTAAAATCACGTCAGTCTTGCCGGGTACCTTTCCTTTTTTCGGTTTTTCTCCGCGCTGGTTTTTGATCTTTTTATACAGAAGTTCGGCGTCAGACTTTACCGAGAGGATTCACGCGAAGAAAAGAAACAAAAAAACAACAACAATCGGTGATATTCGGTACGATTTACGAGTCGCCAAGAGTTTATGTGACTTATAACTTCATAGATAGGTACTTTGATTTTTGATCGATTCGACGCAATGTTTAGCAAAAGTTTATTTTTAATGTTACCGAAAGAACGGTTAAACAAAAACTCATTTCAAATGCACAGTTCTATTATTTCTAAACAAATACCTTTATATTGAAAAGTTATCTATAAAAAAATATTCTTAAGGAATACTGCTTTTGTATTACATTATATGCTAATTATATTAAAAGGATAATTTTTATGGAAAAATAAGCACTTCAATAAATTTAAATGAAACATCAAATACAAAGTCGAGTGCAAATACGGTTAAAATATTAAACAAATTTCACTTTTTATTATTAACTCGTTTGATATTATACTTGATAAATAATTTTATATATAATAAAATAATCATGTCTCATAATAAGTATTAATAAATTACTAAATATTTTAATTATAATTGATAATGTGATTTAAAAAATAGCTATTACCGTCGTTTAACATTATTTCATAGCATAATAATTTTTATAGAAATTAATTTAAATTTGTACAATAAACTTGTCGGGTAATCAATTTAATGATAAATATTAAATAACATTTAAAAAAAATTCATACATAATTTTATAATTTAAGTTTACTTAAACTATAATCTAATTATATATACACATAGTTTCACTATAATTTATAAATTTGTAAATAATTAGCTGCGTTTATAAACAGTTACATAAATTACTTTATGAATGTATTAAAAGTATAATTTTAAATTCAGTTATAATATGATTATAATATATTTAGTTATATTTATTTTATTATAATACAAATCAATATTATTTCTATATAATTTAAATTAAATTTCACAATCACACAAAAAATTGTAAATGCTCTGTACGCGTGACTTACACAGATAAGCTCTCATTTTCTACATAATTTATGACATCTTTCAAACATGATGGCCTTCACAAAAGTGTAAATCTTCATGAACTGTCGAATACTCTTTCATAACATCAAAATTTATATCTGCCCTTGTAAAATATATAAATAGTGTTTAATTTTTATGAAAATTATCCAGTTTTTTCAGTTTTGTTAAGTTTTCATTATTTTTTATGAATACTGCTTTTTCTATTAATAGAGATAAATATATATATATATTATTTGTAATATATTTAAAACTTTGTAAAAAATGGATTCATAATTTTTAAGTTTTAAAAAATAAAAATATTTTACATTATAATAAATTTTCAAGTGAATCAATTAATTGTTCTAATAATTATACTTATGATGATTTAAATTAAATTAGAAAAAGTAAAAGCACGTTAATTTGAATTAAAAATTCATCAAATATTTTTAGATAACATCTACTGATAACAAACAAATTTGCTTAATGAAACTTTTAAATTGTTATAGAACGTGCTGATGTTGTCTTGTACTTCTATCGATATATTTGAATAGTAATTATCAGTATGTATTGCTATTCGGAATTTCGTTAGAATCGTCATTCGAAATTTTAAATGAATTTCTCGGAGCCAGCGATCGCAAGAAAAAAGCATTAATAAGTTAAAACGCGATACTCGCATACCTTTTAAATGTATTGTAGTATTGCAAATTTTCTGTCGCGAGCAATGTCAACGATGACTGATGATAATACGCCATATGTTCATTTTTGCATCGATGCATTCTGGTCATGATGCGATTGCATTTCTTCTATTATTCAGGACAATTGGCGTACAAGAACATTGTGTACAAAAGGTAATAGCTTCATCTCGGCGAGTTGAATACTCGGTACGTAATGGCGGAACGGAAAAGCGCATCGAATTACGATAGCAGGTAGGCAGTTTGATTCGAACAATTCGCAGAGTCACGAGGATGTATACAAGATGTAACGATTGCACTCCAAGTTTTGTAAAGTGATTTTTTATAATGTACATTCAGCAAAATGTCTGTCATTGAAAAAAAGACTCATTATAAAAGATGCTTGAAATATAACTAATACTTTATGCTCGAATTATATTCATGGATTGAGATGTAGATATGTGATATCATGGTATATTTTTGTATTTTTAATTTATTAAATTAGGTACAAATTTAGTTTATTTTTGTAACAATAAAAAACTGAATGATTCAAAAGTTAAATTTCATTGAAAATTTTATTTGTAAAAATAATTCTTCTACGAGAAAGCTAATCTCAAATCGAAGTATATTCTAATATATTCTTATTCCTATTCTTGCTTTAATTATCAAAATTCTTATTATACAACTAAAAATATTAAAAATTTTCTATTGTATAAAATTGTCCAGAAAATTCGCTTATATGCTACTTCCCTAAAGTATAATTAATATTATCTTGGTATTTTTATTTTTACTTGACTATTTATATCCCATGCTTAAATTAAAATTGATTCATTAAAATTCTACAGAATATTATTTTATTATTTATTAATATACCTATATACTTGGTCTATTTAAATCTGAATCTTGTATTTTATTATGAATTCTTAAATCGCTAATCTTATAATCTAACTTTAGTAAATCAATTATAATATCTTTATATACTTATATTTTAATTTTTTCTTGCAATTCTATATTATATTACTTTTAATTAAATTTAAACAGCCTCAATTTAAACTTCGGTATTTTCCACAAGATTTAGATTTTCTATGCAAATTTTTATTATTTTAACATTATCCATGAACATATATCTATAAATATTTGTTTTTGAATTAAAGAAAATATATATTGAAACAATACGATTTAAAATAAAATATTTTTAGAATGTTTTAAATTGATTATGGTTTAAAATTAGTGTATATAATTAGGAATAATTAATATTTGAATATTCATTTAGAGTAAGAAAAAAAACAGAAAAATTAATGCTTACTAAAAAATTAAATGTAATAACATATAGAACGAAAAAAATTGAAATATGAAGTGTGAAAATAAAGTTTTTATTTATACACATTTTTATATATTTATACATAGACCAATATAAAATTAATACAGCAGTATTATTACTTTAATTTTACAGTTTACAATAAAATGAACAACCTTCGTTTTATTTGTTGCACTTTCCCACGAAATAGTTTTATAATTAACAATATTATCGTGAAAAAAACATTATTACAAAAATTACCTAATCAATCTATTATAAAATAAATGAGAATAAATAAAGGAATAGCGATATAAATATATGGCTAAATATATTAGCGGACAAAGAAATGTAATCAAAGATAGTATTGATCAGTTCTTGCATGCTTATTATTACGACGTTTAATGAAGCTGAAAATTTGATATTCTGTATCGCATCCTTACCGGTATGAGCGATTATAAACACCCATTGATCAGTGAACTGTTGGTGGCTATGTATCGTATCATTTTACATGTCTTTACACTCGTTACGAGCTCTTATTAGACTTCTTTTGTGAAATTTCTCCTCCTTTTTTTCTACTTTTTAATCCGATTGATTTATTTTCCAAAATGCTTGTTTCGTCTATCTAGAAAAATTATATATATTTCAGGAAATTCTGAGAACTCATTGCATCGTCTTTTCGATATGATACATCTATTTACATATATATAAATTTATTTTACTTAATTTGTTTTTCAGTATTATACATTGAAAGTATAAATTTTTCGAATTATTATGGTAAAAATAATTAAACGATATTGTATATTCATAAAAGCGAATAAAATTTAAAGCAACAATTTATTAAAAAATTTAATTAATACATATTTATGTAATAATATACATTAACTGTGCAAAGAATAAAATGTGTCTTGTCTTTACCGATTCAGATATTAAATAAAACTGAGTCAATTATGTAATTTTAAATTGTTAATGTTATTATTTTTTACTTTTATTACCATGTATGATTCTTGAATTTAAATTAATGTCTTCATTCTTAGTTCTAATTTTTGACGTTTTACATTCTATTGTTATGAAACAATAAAACAGCACCCATCGTCACTTCATTATTATAATGAAACATGTTTGAATCATATTTTATCTCAAAATTGCTTTACTCAGTGACTCTTCACATTATTCTTCTATACTTTTTATTTTTCTTTCTCTTTTATTTGAGCATATTTTCTAAATTTTCAGTGTTCCAATAATAATGATATGTCACTATTATAATTGTATAAATTATAGTGTAATACAAATATTTATGTTTTACTTATTATCCTTTATCACGACTAACAATCTGTATCTTATAGGAAATTATATGTCATTATCACTTCGATGACTTCTATGCCACTATATCTCCCATATTTCTCGATGTAAAATTCTACTGTCGACTTCAGTTAGTAAAAGTGGGCGTGAACAGAAAAAAAAAATATAGTAGCGCTTGAAGCTCTTCAGAATCGTAATTCAAGAGCTACATGCGCGCTTTAATTCGACAAACGTTCACGAGATGATACAAGCTGGGAAACGTAAGAAATAAGGCCGACGCTGATGTCGGTATCGTAAATTTATCTTTCCTCCTTTTGCCTTCATCTTTTTCTCTTTAACTTCAAACGCCCCGAAGTATCTCGTGATAATTGTGTGCACGCGATGTACCATTTTAACACTGATACATTATATTGATCTTTAATATAGAGAACTTTATTCTGTGTATATTTCATTGCTTATTGATATCTTCAATAAAAGTTCCCTTGATTTATTTTACATAAGATAATATTAACTTTGTTCCATAATGATATTATTTTGTTAACATTTTTTAGAGAAACTATGTCTACTTCTCGTTTTTGACATACATACTTCGATTTTTTGTTTTTTATCTTCGCTTATTAGTTCTTTTTCTCGCTTGGGGGGTTTACTTTTACGCCTGACTGCTCAGGTGTTAATAATACGTTCGCTCGCTTATATAATTCTAAAGACGACACTTTATACCGAAATATAAATTAAGAAGGGGAAAAAAGTAAGTCTCGTATACTCTCATTTAAGTATACTTGTACGTATAAATCGCTTCAAGAACAATTTTTATGTAAAAATAAATGACAGCTTCAAACAAATTTTATGGTAGTATATATTATTACCATTAAATACGATAATTAAATATAAATAATTCAAAACCAAATGTATATTTTATTTACCAAATATAGTATTTTTTTACCACAGTTATTATTTGTTTAGTAGATGAAGATTTTATGATACGAATTATCTGTATATACTGAGGACTTGTTATAAATGCGTATGCATAAAAATCTAATTAAACTAGTAAATTACTTTTATTTCTTTTAGAATATCAATATATAGTTAATTCATAAATCGATGATTGTAAAATATTTTTAAACTATCGATCAAATAAAAGGATTAACAGTGTATATTTTATTTTACATTCATATCTTAAGTTATAATTATATTCGATAGATTATCGATTAATCCAACTTTTTTTTAATATTACTACTATATTGTGAATTTAAAAAATTCTTATAAATGTTTTATAAAAAAAATTATTAATGCTTGCAAATAAAGAATTTACTAATCCATTTATTATCCATTTCATTATATATTCGTATTTTAACAATCAGAACTAAAATAATCTGAACAAAATAGGCAATGACAAATTGCTTTCAGTTTACATTCAACTTATATTTTTTTATAGAAGCGTATACCTTATTTTCTACAAAAAAGACACACGCTATTCTCTTGATCGTTTCGAAACATTCGATCGTTCGTAACGATAAAGCTTGACGGACAGACGAGGTACAAATAAGC
Organism: Dolichoris vasculosae; assembly: GCA_018907195.1. Lineage (NCBI taxonomy): Eukaryota > Metazoa > Arthropoda > Insecta > Hymenoptera > Agaonidae > Dolichoris > Dolichoris vasculosae. The sequence continues at coordinate 6,918,488 of JACCHY010000010.1, read as the reverse complement.
ATTTTACTGAAAAACAAAATAAAGTCTCATGTTTTTTCGGTCCATCACATCGTTCCCGCGCTATTTTAAAAAGTTAATAATAAAAAATACTCTTCTTCATTTAAATAAACTATGAATTATATATGTAATTTATATCTTTGATTTTTAAATAATGTTACTGTGTTCACTTAAAATACCAAACTTATTGAATAATTGATTATTATAAATTGGCTCCTTATGCAATAATATACAAAATATAAAATACTCAATACATATTTGAAGTAATTTTTTCATCATTGTTTGCGACAATATTGCAGATCTCTTCTAATTTAAAAATGAAAATACAAAAGATAATAAAATACATGATATTCGATAATTTAAAAATAGAATTAGGGTCGAAGAAAGAATGAAAAATATAAAAACCAATTTTAACAAAAATATGTTATTATAATCAACTTCAAATAAGAATATAAACATTTTAATGTTTGTTTCGTTCTTTAAGTAGATAAACTTTTCATTTCATGTATGAAATAATCTTTACATTCAATATATTATAAAAATAGGTGAAAAATAAGGAACATTAACTAATTTACTAAAAAAGAATTAAAATATCATATATAGATTTAAAAACTACAATATAAATTTATAAATGACAAAAAACTTAAAACTTTAAAAAAACTTTCATTTATTTATTTTCGAAATTTACTTTATCCATTTTTAAATTAAATAGCGATTCAAATTTATAGTACGGTAATCGGATTCCAAATAAATAAAAAATATTATCATATTTTACAATTATTTCATGGAATTTAAATAGAATACACAAACTTTGTTAGAATTTTTCATTAAAAAAACATATATTAACAATTTTTTATAAATAACTTTCAATATATAAACAAAGTAAATTTCACAGTATTAAAATTTTTATATAATTATTAACATGAATAAATTACTAATAATAAAATTTTAGAATTTTTAAATTAATTATTTTTTTAAAGAATAAAAAATATAAAATAAATTATGATGTGTGAAAACTTAAATATTTAAATAAGATTCTGGATATAGCTTATTTTAAAATTATAATAAATTTCTCTCTCTAATTATGAATTATCATATTTGAAATGAGATTCGAATTATAATATATAACAAATTATTCATTTATTTCAAAATAAGTATAAATAGATTTTTATTTTTAAAAAAATTCATCTTAAATAAATGTAATTTTATTTTAAGTATTTATGAAAAGAAATTTTTTTAATTACATTTAGAAATTTGTTTCTTTTATGAATAATATATTATTTACACTTCATCCCATATGCTAAGAGAACATATAAATAATAAAAGTATTATAGTAATTTAAATTTATAATAATCTACGTATCATGTGACCTAATATTAGTTTTTTTTAGTAAAACTATGATATTAATACTCTATATAATTAGATATATATATATATATATAAACATGACTATCCAAAGAAAATAGCAGAGGTTAAAAAATAAGAGTTCCAAAGTCGAGCCTTTAGTGCGTAATCTAATGAAATCACCATTTCATTTGAGTCAGCCCAGTTGCCAATAACTTTATTATGAACTGCTCTTGAAACGAAGATTGTGTAATTTTCAGTAAAAGCATAAAAAATCGATAAACAATATCAGTACTTTTGCAGGACTGGTATACAAATAGTAATACAAAATTCAGCTTTAGCGTTAAAAAAAAGGAAATGGTATGAGTGAAGAATGAAAGAGATTGATAATGTATAATGTTTACAGTATAAAGTGTTTTTATTATGGAATTTTAAAAACTTTAATTCTACACTTACACGAATATCAATTATATGTAGAAAAGTATCATGATGATTGTAAATTAAAAAATTAAATATGTTTTATATTAAATATGCATACTTTATATAACCAACTTTCAAAGAAATTAACTAATTTGCAGAAAGAACGAATTTTATTTTTTCTAGTTGTTAGCAGTACATTATAGAAGTATTTGTAGTTTCAATAGATTATATTTTGGAAGCAAGAAATTTATATCTAATCCAAATAATGATTGTTTGAAATATTTAAGTAGATCCTTCCTTATAGATGATGAGTTAAAATACATTATTAATATTATAGTTTATATGTATTAGGCAAAATATGAAAATAAGTTAATCAGATTACATGCTTACCACAATTCTTAATATACCTATTTTTAAACATGCGATTCATAATTATGTTTTCAAGTAGATTAATAATAAAATTACAACTTTTAAGTAAAAAATATTTAAATTGACGAATTTATTTTTATTTGTATAAGTCGTAATTACTTTTTATTGAGTATGTGCAGTTAGATCATTATGTTTTATTAGTTTTAGTTAATAAAAGAATTTAATAATAAAATTTGATTTACTTCATTGCTTATTAATATTAAATGTATCAGAACTAAACTTTGTTTTTTAATTGATTAATCATACCGTAATTATAATTGAATTATCAAAAGTCATATATATTTACATAGTAGAGTCTATACTTTTCAGTTTTATTCTTAATTTTTTTATTTTTATTTTATTTCTATTTTTAAGATAAACGGAAATTTTCAGCAACTTTCAGTTGTTTTTATTTAATAACCATAGGTTACAGCGAATTCGTTTATTTCTAGCAGTGGCATATATTGCTGCTTACATAGTTAAGTTGAGTATACGTTACAACAGCATATTTCATACAAATTTTAAAATATAATAATATGATTCATCATTTATCCTTTAAAAATTCAGACATTTTTTATTCATAAAAAGTATAAGTACATTTATTAATATTTAGAATCTCGATAATATCGACTTTTTAGATTTATTTTCATATCCATTAATAAATATAGTTTCATCAGCTGTTACTTAAAATATATTTTCATTTATTCGTATATATATTATTACAATAAATGGTATTTTTTAAACGTGTAATTACTTACAAATTTTTTGTATATAATCAACATTATGAAAGAAATTAGGTGAATAGATATTGTATTACTAATAAATTTAAACTTGTAAGAGTATTTGTTAAATTAATGTTTTTATCGGTTTTAGAAATAAAGTACGTTTTTCACCGTGATTTACATCTGATAATTATAAAATTTTTTGATACTTATGTTTTGCAATTTTTTTTAAACATTTGTAAAGTATAAATTATTTAAATTATAATGTAAGTATAATGTGAAATTTATGTGAAATTATTATTCTCCTACATAATGACATAAAACTAGAAGCATCATTGTTGAAGCACATAATCATCAAATAAATATTGTAGGATGAAACAACAATGACGGAAGTGTCTCTCAATTGCTTCGTAAATCACATTATTCAAGGTCAACTTAAAGATAATGAAGCATTTATTTCTCATTTCCATAACTCTTTGTAATGTTATTACGTTATTAGGCCGATCAGAAAAAGTACAGTTAAAAAATTGTACTGCACTAATGGCTAAAATCGTGACAATATAAAATTGTTGTTTTCTACTAACGTATAAAAGATATAATATGTCCCGCTAAATGAGATATTTCTAAAATTTCTTCTTGCTTCTTATAGAAGAGAATAAAATTTAATGTACGTTAGCAAAGATTAATTGATAAAAAGTAATAGATAGAGGTGTATTTTAAAGAAAGTATTATTTGTTTACAGATATGTTAAAATAAATAATGATATAAATAGATAAAAATTAATTTAATTTTAATATTAATATTGGTTCAGTCATTAATTTATATATACATTATTCATTTTAATAAAAATAGTAAAAAACAAAAACTACTGAAAAATTATTTCGCTTAAAATTTTTATTCGCGTATACTTAAAATGTAAATAAAAATTAAATTATAATCATAATATTAAAATGCACCATAATTTTTAAATGTAGACTGTTTTAAAAATAGGTCGAATAATGATTTTATGTGTTTTAATCAATTATGGTTTAAATTTAAAAAAGATTATAGTTTATCTTTATCTACACGTATTTACTTTTGTAAAGGTGACTGATTAAATAGAAATTTAAGCATTAAAAAAATCCCATAGAAAGGCATATCACAATTTTTAGATTAAATTTAAATTTAAAGTATAAACTTTAATACATTATTTTTATTAAATTATATAATCTATGGTTAGATATGTTTATATTATATATTTTATTTATTAAGTACATTAAAGAATAATATTTTATATAATAAAAGTTTGTATTAGAAATGAAATTTTGACCTAAATTTCACTCAACTAGTCAATACTAGCTTATATTTTTGAAACTTGAGATAAAATAGTTAAATTTATACCATTAATTAAATTATAATTACTATCAATTATAAATAGATAAATGTATACCTTTTTCTACTAACATAAATATTAAAATTATTTTAGGAATAATGAAAATTATTTATGGAAAAAAGTTATTAACTAATAATTTATTAAATATAATTACGAAAATATTTTAAGAACTGTAAATTAAAAGTTTATATTTATATTTAATTCTAATCATCGTCATCGTCATCATTAACTTTGATAATAATTCAACAAATTGTATCAAATGAAATTAAATATCTCTATTATTTAAAAATTGTAATAGAAGAAATGATTTTTTGATTTATATTAAAAATAAAAAAATGAACCTATAAAAATTATTTATATAAACATAAAACATTTTCTAATGATTGACGTTAGTTTTCTGTTTTTATTTTTTTTGTGTAAAGAATCTGTAAAATGTATGAATCATATAAATGGAATTATGATAGAGTAATTCATGTAGATAATTAATATAAAATCAATTGGACATCCTATATAGTTTTTAATAAATCAAACATTAATGAACCTAAAAACTAATTAAGAATATTTCTCTACAGACAAAATAAAATATAGTAACGTTAAAAAATTTACTATATATATTATAAGTCTAAATCACACAATAATATCATGTATAATTCAATTTTTTATGCAATTAAAATTAAAAATACTATTTTGAGAAAAAACTTGCATTTATAATATATACACAGAAGATCAAAGATCTAATTGAATTTATTGTTATAAAATGATATAATTGCTTTTTATAAAAAATTATAAAATTTTATTAATTTTTATATATTTTATTAACTTTTAATAAATATACATTTGAAATAATACAAATAAAAGTTTAATTGCAACGTGTAAATTGTTTATAAATAGATACACAAACTTTCTATCAAAATCAGAAAAGTATATGTTAATAAAATAATAAACATATACGATAAACAAGTTAGTATTAAAAATAAAATAAAATGTTGTAATCATGATTTCTTTTTATCAACTTCGTAAGAAATTCATTATCCATTTTTCCATGAATAGTAAATATCCCTACATATTTGGTATATTTCAATTCGTAGAAAGTCGTAATTAATAGTGTCCAATCTACGTATACGCGTGGATACAAAGTTGCGTTACGAGGCTTTTTATATTTATTTTATATCATCGCCTCAATGATCGTCGGGGGCCACCAAGTCCAATAAATTTCGTTCGCTCTGCCGTTCGTATTCGAAGTTTATTGACAAATCATATAACTCAGAAGAAGAAGAAAGCATGTACGTTTTTCACGTGATCATGATGTAAATTTTATTATTTTCGTAATTTGTGTCAATGGATTTTTATAATTTGATTTAAAAATTAAACTTTTTTTATTTTATTAATTAAAATAATTGATTTCTTAATATCATTATACTTATTAAAACTCATCCTTTTCATTATGTCAATATCTAAAATTTAAACCAATCAAAGATGAAATGAGCACAAATTAAATTTAAGGTAATTTAAAATATTTTTAAATTTTAAATCAGATATTTGCATTTGATTTATTGTTATTAATTTCATTAGATTATTCATGGAAAATGTTATAAATTTACATTTTAATTATACATTATTGAGTTGAAATTATTTTATTTTAAATATTTATGATATATATTCACAGTTTTTTATTACAATTCATGTAGTAAAACTTACATTTTCCAGTACATTGTATTTATACTTTATTATTTATATAAAGTCTTGATAAAATTTGGATGTACAAGTTCTTTATATAACAAATAACTTTAGAATATGCTTTAGTGTATAATTTGTACAAATTCATTATCATGGAAAAGATAAAAAAAATTAATGGTGATACTAGTTAATTTATAACAACACTATAACATAACTACCCATAAAGTTACTGCTCAAAATAAAAAAGAATACAACTATCAAAATTACATTCCTCGCCTTGTTTGTAACAAAAAACAAAGAGAATATCAAGCTCTTCGCCAAGACACCGATCGTGCAATAATAGCTACGTGTAGTGTATATTCATAGAGAAGAAAAGAAAAAAAGGAGAAGCATATACTCGCATGACTTTCACTCCAAAAATAAGAAACCGAGCTGTGATCGGTGCACGTTGTGTCGGGGCGCCTCCCAGGGAAACTTCTTAGTCTGGAATCCGCATCGACGCGCGATAACGCACCTCCCCTCTTTTCCTCTACCATCACTCTCGCAACGATAATTGAATGTGATCTTTTTTTGCGCGATTCTTCATGTGAAGGAATGCCGTTTAGCCCAACAGTGAGAATTACAACGAATTTCACAAATGTTTTTTTAATCGCTCATTTGACTGGTTTGCGCTCCATCGCTCGATGCCAACGCGATGTTATATGCGAAAACCTCGACTACTTTTTGCTAATTCAATCGACAGGTTTACAGTATTATTGAAAAACTGAGTTGAAATGTGTCGGTTGTTACGTTTATTCTTTAAATAAGTTAGATCGGTATTTACTTTGGTAAAATATATTCAAAAAGTACAATTGTTATATTAATTTTTTATATTTTGATTATGGTAAATTAAAAATTTGAAATTTCATTAAATATATATCGAATATTTTATAATTTTATTTATAATTATAATTTTGTGAAAATATGTTACAAACATTTTTCTGCAGTATATAATATACTGAAGCTTAAGTGTAAAAGTTATAAATGGTTTAAAATGAAATCTAATCAATTTACTTATATTTATTTTATCCAAAAATAATTCAACTACAATTTTTATTTATTAATACCGATGTAATAATATGATTATTAATTTATTTCATAGTTTTATAAGAATTTTGAGTCATATTAAAATAAAGAAGCTAACATAAAATGGTTGTGCCTAAATATACTAAAATACTTAAATTATTTAAGTAAGTATTATATTCATTTATTGATTAAAAAAATTCGAAGAATTTTTCATATACCAAGCACTAATATAGAATCCTTAAATTCTTATTTTCAGTATCTATATACACATAATAAAAATATAAAATAATTTCGTGTTACTATAATATAGTAATATCTTGCATAAATTTATCTCGATTCATTTTCATCTAATACCAGCTCCAGTAATATCTATTATTCAAATTATGTTCAAGCGATAATCTTAAAGTAAATTTTGTTCTGGGGATATGAAATCAGTAAAGAAAAATTTAAGTTTCTAAAAATATTGTGATTTTAATTTTTAAACCTATTTTTATTCATCTTGCAAAAATTCTATCTACTATTAAATCCTTTTATTCATATCTATTTTCTTATTTAACTATTTTTTATTCTTTAAATTATGATCCGTTTTTAAATTTTTGATAAACACTAGCTTTTTTACGATGTACAAATAATTTTTTCTAATTATTAATGATATTTTCATGTTATATTATTTAGTTCCATAAAGATAAAAAAGTAAATAAACTTTTTTCATTAAATATTTTTATTTTAGAATTCTTGAGTCTTTATGAATTGAAAAAGATGTTTTTATTCGTCTTTATTTTCATCGCTAGAGTATTTAAGTTTTTAAAGTTCTTAAATAATTTATTGTAATTTTTTGTCATATATAAATTAATGGTATACAAACTTTTTTGAACAATTATTGAATCATACATATTAGCTAATATTTAGATTATCGAATAGAAAATGTCATAAAAATATATTTAAAAAAATTTTTAAACGTATTACAAAATCCTAAAATAATAATAGAAAATAGTATTATAAATATATATTCTTATAAAATAAGAATATCATTATTAGTAATTATACATATGTTAATATAATATATATTAGCATTATTCTAATATCTTTTGCAAGTAATATAAAAATACTGTTTGCACACAAAATATTTTTAAATACTTTTTAAAAACTATATATGATTAAAAAAAATCTTAGATGATTATTTAAAAATTATGAAATTTATGACTATTTTAAATAAGCTTTTATTTAAAACTTTTATTTAAATAAGTTTTAAATATTATTTTTTATAAATTTTTTATCAGTAATTCGATCAGAATATTATAAAAGTTAGTATTAATAAAGAAAATATAATTTTATAATTATAAATCTTTCAGTCTATTTTATAAAAAAGTTTACTTTAACTAATTTTTTTTGTTTCTATTTTCTAATTTCTGTATCTAATATTAGTCTCTTTTTAAACATAAATATTTTCTAGGACTTTATTTTTCATACATCTTTTGTTTTCTTTAGTCTCTATACTATTGTCTTATACTTATAACTATAATCTAGTAATAGATTATTTCGTGCATCAATCAATATTAAATGTTATTCAAAAGGTTCTCTAAAAAAGGCTAGTAGTCTTATTATTATCAACATTGCTTGATGAAATAGCTCTATTCTAAAATATTTTGAGTTGCAATTTAAAAGTTTACATAAATTTTATTCAAATTTATAATGAAAAGGTTTACAGTATAATATATATATTTATATAAATATAATAATCAATAAGTGTATTGATAAATATTTTTATAAAAATCATAAAAAATAATTTTTTGTTATATCATGGACCATTCATAGATTATTCATATTTTAAATTACTTGTCATTAAATAAAATAATTCTTTTTGCAATAAAAATATTTAAAGTTTTTACTATTTATGTTTTCTTAAGAATTATATTTTAATATCCTTACTATTGTTTAAAAAATTGGAGTCTAAATAAGAGTTTTAGTTTGAAATATATATTATATACAGGATCAATTTATCAATCAATTTTTTTTTTGTTTGAAAAATATTTTTATTGATTATACCTAATTATGATTTGTATTTTCTTTAATATAGTATATATACTATTAATTTTTATATTCGAGAAATAAAATAAATTATAATATACCAAATTTAGGCTATATAGGCAGTGGAACATACTTTTGAAGTTAAGTGATGTGTGGAAACTGAATATTTCTAATTGTAGGCATCACTATTTTCTAGTGGTTATAGTTGCGTTGTGCTACATTATTATCAATAAAATACAGAAGTACCCAAATATATATTGTACAATCAAAGCTACATTTTACAACTATTAAAAACTATGCAAAAATATTTCTTTAACGAAAAAGAAAAATATTTTTCGAAAATTAAAACAATTAGCATGGAAAACTTCGTCTAAGTACAAGTACTTTATACTTTGTCTTATTTCGTTTCTTGAATCTCAATTATACTTAACCTTATTTTATAATATAAACAATTTTATAGTAGTATGTACTCTTAGAAACAGAAAAATTCAGTGCATTCTCTGGGAAGACTAAGTGTTTATATAACTAAACAGATAAAGTTTCAACTTAACAATTTTTCAAGGGTTCTAGTATTTTTTAAATTTATATATTACTTTTATTTATTATAACATATGAGGATTAGAATTACATATGTATGTATATTAGAAACATTCTTTAATTACAAAAATACTTAAATATATTATAATTAACAATATTGATATTATCTTGTTATAATTATTTATGAAAAATGAAATTTATAATAATCATTATAAAATTATTATTATAGTTTAGAATATTTTTTATGTATAAAAATCTTATAATTCATTAAATTAAACTTGAAATAAATTAAAATTTTATTTTTATGAGAAACTCTTTTCTAAAATAAAAAATGTAATTATTGTAAATTCTCAGCGTGATATACTTTTCATATGATGAATTTATAAAAATAATTTTGTTTATTTTATATCTTTTATTTAAATTAATTAAATTTAATCGTACAAATTCTATTTTTTAATCAAAATTTTAATAAATTTGATTTCTTAATTATAAAAAGAAGATATTTAACTTTATATTTTACTACTTATAAATTTCATTTCTTTATATGTGTTATTCAAAATCAGTACATAAATAAAATCCAGTTCAGTGCATTGTTCATATAGTCGTTTCAGTGATTCAATATCTCATCTCTAAGAGTGAAAATGTTCTCAGTTTTGTAAATAAACCACAGGTGTCCGCAATTGCAAAATAAAGTAAGTGTATCCGCGAAAATGAATAAAACTCACGATTAGGCTTACCGCATCTGCAACCACTTAATAACGATACATATATCTTGATCATTCATTGCTTTAACGGCGGATTGTATTAGAAAATCAACTTAAATAACGTTATTACTATTTACGATTATATCCTAAATAAAAAAATATAATATCTATATATAGTAACGTGTACACAGAAAAATTCAATGAAGTAAAGCGAGGTATAAACATTTGTATAAAAATTAAATAAAGATTCGACTGTCTATTTTATTTCTAATACCTAACATTAATTTTGTGATACAATTAATATAAAATTAAATTATTAAATGGATTTTATACTGAATTTTTTCTGCTCTGATATAAAATTAAATGTATCTATATAATAACTATATGTACAACAAATATATTTAGAGTTGATAAGACAATATAAATAAGTTTTTCTTATAAATAGATATTTGGATAAAAATTAATTGTAAACATAATACATACAATTGAATCAGCTTTTTTGTCTAAAAATATATGTCGAAAATGAATTTATTATAATTCTAAAGGGAAATATAATGATTTTAGAACATAATTATTAATTTAAAGGTACAGTCACGTTATAATTAAACTAAAGATTTTTTAAACGAATAAAGTATTAATATTGCTTTCGAAAATTTTGTTCATAAATTTCATATTACCTAAAACATTTAAAACATTTTTTATACAAAAAATCAAATCTTAAAATGGCTTAAAACTGATGTAAATATATCAGATTTTATAAACATAATATGATAATATTATAATAAAAAAGAGTTTATTTATTAATATCTGACATCATTATACTGGGAAGCAATACGTTAAATTCAAATAGAAAATCCACATAGTAATTTTTGTTTTCTCTCTCATTAGAGGATATTTTTCTGAAAAAGAATTTCTTAAACGAGTCTGTAAACCATTTTCTTTAACTCCGTGGATGATCGGAAATATGTTTTACGATGGAACTATAAGAGAAAGAACAACTACCTATCATTTGGAGAAGAACAGTAACCAGGGACAATTTTGGCAAACCGCTCATTCTATTGCCGAAAGCATTTCTCGGATGTTTCGACGTCGCCAAGCGACCTCTTCAGATCATAAGCGAAGTGCATACGCGAAAGTGAGACCGATAATCAGTGCGACGCGCGCGGTAACAATAGCCGAGAGTCGAACACGTGGCAAATTAAAGGGAGCGCGATGCGCCATATAAAATAAACGGGGTCCGTTTAAAATGGACTTGGGAGGGAGGGCAAGGAGGGACATCAGTTAAGTGGCGTAGGCGTGGCTGGGAATGGACTAAAGGAGGCAGTGCGCAAACCCCCCTGTGTAATAAAGTGAAATTGCGAACCTTTACAGACGGCACGTTACATTGGTCGTCGCATGCAACCTGGACCGCCACCGAGGCACGCGGAAATTTATGCAGCAAAAAAGGCTTCGTTAATGTTACAAATTACTTTGTAAAATTTCTATCCACTTCTCCCTTCGTTATTTCTTTTACAACGTTCTTTAACTTTTCCTCTTCTCCGATAAATGAATTTGAAATGTCAATGGAATATTCATTGATAAACGACGGTCAATTTGATGAATGTCTTTAATGAGAAAAATAACGCCCATAAAATTTTTTTAAATGAATAAACTTTTCTCGTCAATTTTTTTTAATGTATACTTTTAAATTTTATCTACAAGAACAAATAGCTTAAAAATTTTTTTATGGATATTTTCTACAACCATTTAAAAAATAAATATTTTTAATTTATTTTAAATTTATAAACAATAGATATAGAAAATTTTTTTAATTTAACAATAGATAAGTAATAATAATTTAACTAACTAGTGGTTACAAGTATTGATAAACTATTTAACCGAATAATTAAAATTACTTTCTGCATTTTATTTAATTTTATATTGTTGTATTTATTATACCATTATTTTATTTATGTTTCCTATTTTATAAATTTAATTGAAAACAAACAAAACTTAGTTTTAATGTTATGTTAATTTTAGATAGAAAATCGAAATCTCGCTAATATCAATTAAAAAATTTGGGCATTTTATACAAATTATTTAAAATATTTAATTATGAATAATGTCATTTTCCCATTTTCATTAAAATATTATTAACTATAATTTTACAATGTCATTATAATTATTATTACCATCGCTATTCTATTATTTTGACTTAAATTTTCTTCTACTCGTCATCATTGATGATGAATGATTTGAAGTAACCAACCAAATCTTTAATAGGGTTAGAACGAATTTAAAATCGAATACCGATCTAAAAAAATAAACTTGATTGGAAAACCGGTTGGTTGTAGTATTTGCTTACAGTTGTATTAATAATCTCATTAATTAACTCTGATCATCCACTCTAGAATATTAAGTTTTTTCTTTTGAGCTATCGATTGGTCGCGGAGTTGATTAACTCACATGAAATTGTAAGTTTTCTTTTATTCTCATCTTAACATTTATAAACTTTTCTTTTGAATTTTTAAAAGCTGATATCTTACATTATTATATGATTCATCAACGATTTAATTTTTCTGTTATCTGATATGCTGTTTTTCAATTTATTTAAATTAATCTTAATAATAATCTAATAATCTAAATAATGATTTAAATAATACATCATTGAATTAATATATATTAATTCATGGAAACGTTTAAAAATATCTTTTCTAGTTAAAACTAAGAGTTATATTAACATGCAATAAGAAATGGAAGTATAAAATTAATGAAATATGATAAATAAATTGAATGCATTGTCTATGTTACAAATTTCAACGTTGGTCTGATCATAAGTTTAAGAATTGCATGATATCTTTAAATACAGAATGTATCAAATGTGCATGTATTGTATATTGCTTTGGTAATTTTTATATTTCTTTACTATATGAAAATAATGTTAAACCTTTTCTATTAAATATTTATAAAATTAATAAATTATTTAAATATTAAATATTTGTTTGTTAATTTTAACCCGTAGCATTCTCAATAAATATTATGAAAATCATTCAATAATTTATAATAATAGTAATGCAATAAGTAAAGATTGACAATAAAAGCTACTTCATAAAAATATTATTATATAGTAATTGTAAAACTATAATGAAAATCCTAATTACTCAAATAATTGTTTCATATGTTATATAAAACAAACATACAAGTAATTGCTGTAAATGGTATAAATTTTAATTTTTCAGAAAAAAATAACAAATTTTTCTTTTCAAATTTCTGCATGAAAGAAACGCATAAATACACAACGCAACTGCTTGTGTACATATATACCATGCACATATGTAAGTTCATCAATGTACCCTCAGCTTCGTTAATGCACGAACTCACGTATTTGCCTCTTGTGTTCATGTTCTTAAAAGTAGACATAGCAACGTAGCAACAGCAGCGATCTGAAAGCTTTTCCGACTCGTTTAATTTTGATTCTGTGTCTTGTAGGAGTTGAAGGAAAGCTTCAATTATGGTCTCTTCTATCCGCCGGTGAACGGAAAGGCTGGCAAATTCTTGGATGAAGAGCGTCGACTCGGGGATTATCCCTTCAATGGACGCGTCGGTTATCTCGAGGTAAGTTTTAAGGCTCTTTTTCTGATTACTTATGATTGAACATTTTTTATTAGTGAAAAAAAAACTAAACTACAAATTCAATAAAAATTAATTTTGAATAAAAAAAAAGTTTATTTTTATTAGAAATAGATTTATGTTGTTCGGAATAAATGCTTTTATATACTTAAACTTTTAAAACATTATTAATGAGTAGTTTAAATGAATATTTCAATTTCAAAAACTTCTCATAGTGAAATACCTTTGAAAATTATATTTTATGATCTAATATAAAATAAGTTATTTTTATCAAAAATATAGTGTAAACTGCTTTCAGATTTTATTTATTTTCTAGTATTATTTTAATAAATTTTAGAAGAATTTATGAACTTATTACATGTTATCAATACTTACTATAAAATTAATCCATAAAATAACAAATAAAGATATTAAATAAAATATAAAGGAATAACGGTTTTTAAATTTAAATTTAACAAAATTTATACTTTTAAAGATAATGATATGAAACACTTTAAAGGGAATATATAGTATTTACAGTAGACGTATATTATTCGACTTTGTATACCAACTTTGCAAAAGTCAGATAAATTATAGTAATTCCATAAGTTTCTATTGGATCGATTGAAAAAAGACGTATTTAAATAATTCTAAGATAAAATAAGTTGTATGAGATACTTTTTGAATGATTATTGAATAAAATATATCGAAATATAATTATTGAACAAAATAATCTATTTTAAAAAAATTCAATAACAATAAAAAAGTGTAATATTCTTTCATATTTTATTTTTTAATATTTTGTATTAAAACTATTTGGCCGATTAAAATATTTTAATATTAATAAAAATATAAAATTTAATATGAGTGTATGCTAATTTGAGATTTGACAACTTTCTTTAGAACTTTATTTTATAATAATGCAGAATCACAGAGTTTACAATAAAATTAATTAGAATAAAATAAACAATAACGAAAAGTTTTATTAATTTTAGATTCAGATTTATTAAAAATAAATTCGAAAGTATCAGTAATAAATATTTAAATAAGAGTTTTTAATTGTATTCGTGATCAATAGTGATTATAAAAAATATAAATCTTTATATAGATGATTAACACATGCAATATTGATTGCAGTACAAAATTTTTTTATTTTAATAAGTATAAAATCTATAAAAAATATATAGAAATAAATGAAATCTATAAATTTTTCTAACAACTTATAAAAATTTGCATAACATTTATACAAATGCTACCATTCTTGTTAGATTTTTCTCTTAAATTTATCGTACATTGTACAACACATAAAGACAAAATCTGTTTTGTATTACATAATAGAATTCGTTACTCGATTGTAAAATTGCGTAGCTAAGAAAGTAAAACTTCAGAATTTTCACACCTATAGCACCACCATTTACTATAAACCGTTTAGTATGAAAGTTTACTTGCACTGATATCGTAGGAACATTGGAATAAACGCTGCGAGTTCGTTCATTTTATTTACATCTAGATGAGAGAGGTACGAGATATTGGGGATATGAGTTTTGAATATCGAAGGGTTATCGCAATAGGCTGAAGTCAAAAGATTTTACGTGAATTCGCAAGACTATCGAGGAGCATCGGTAACGCTACTGATGTTAACGAAGATAACTCTTTCCAAACTTTCGTACATCTGGTTTTTTCTTTAGTGCTTTCTTCTGCAAATAATTATGTTTTTATGCTTCGAAAACCTTATATTAAATAATAGGTAACTCAAATTAATTTTGTTTAATTTAACGTATCTGTTGCGTTGCGATGAATTTAATAGAATAAAATGATAATGCGGAAAAAAAGATCTTGGTAAGTTGAAAGTCGATGATTTTCTAATGAAAAATATAAATTATTTCATCGTGGCTATTTATGTAATATTTAATTTATAATTTTTGCCTTATAAATATTAATAATTTTTACAGTATAAAAAACTTATTAATTTTTCCATAAAATGTTTATGATTTATATCATAGTTCATACAATTAAACAATAACACTAAGTCTAGGTTGAATTTTTGATACCATACAAAATAAGCAATTTACGTGAAAACATTAAAGTTATCAGGAAGCGGTTTTGGTTTAAAATATAAATCATCACAATGAATGAAAAAAGAAATAAGTAGAAACATTGTTGTAGATATACATTTGGCTTCCTTAGAATATGTATTTTGCGATATAATATGCACATAAATGGTAATGATTGAACGCATCTCTCTTGGTTATCCTATAAGAATATACTTGAGTACTGATTCCCACCTTCTACATCTATTATTTTCAATTGACCCTCGTACACTGTCTTTACTTCGTTCTCGGCTCCAGCGACTAAGAAACGTGAATGCGCACATACATCTCTGGCAACCTAACGAGTTCTAGATGCACTTCTCAGGTTTCTGGCGTAATTGTAACCACTTCCGTCCTCTTCCATCTTGATAGAGTAAAAGAAGTATGATTACTGCGTATATCGATTCTCCCGTATAATACGCGTCACTTAGAAAATAAAATAGAAGGCGTAAACCAATTGAGTCGATTTTGTTTATTAACAAGAGATAAAATATGTTTTTAAATAAATTATATAAAGAAATCAATATATTCCTGGAAACTTAATTTTATAATATTTTAACAAAATATTTGAAATTTAATGTCTTTTTCGACTTTTTTTGTATTTTATATAATTGTTTTATTTAAATCATAATTTATCAAGTTTTAAATATAAATCACAAATTATTTTTTTTTTAAATTATTTAATAATAATATTTTTATTTAAAAATCCACATTATAAATTATCAAATATTTAGATTATATAAAATTTTTAATTATACATTATTAAGAAAATTTTTAAATAATTTTCTTATAACTTGTTAGTCATTATTTTTTAATTAATGATTATTCTTAAATATATTAATAAATTCTTTATGGTATTTTTTATGATATGTATTTATTGTTTAATTCAAAATCATCTGCTTTTTAAAATAAGAAGTATTTTTACAAATAAAACTTCGTAGTCTTTTTAGAATTCGTAGTTTTTAAAGTATCAGGATAAAGGTACAATTCACTTAGGTATGTAAACTGACTAATTCTGATACACGCATATACATGAAAAATTAAGCAATGACGCTCCGAAGTAAATTCTCATTAATTTTCTCTCAAGGACAGTTGTATACACAATCTTGTATTAACTATTATTGCTCCAATCGATTTCCTCATTCTTGAAGCGACGATTGCAGAATATCCCCGACACCCGCAGCTGTCATTTATGACGCGATCCAATCGACTCGTTCACTTGCATCCTAACTTACTTTTTGCGGTTGTATGTGGAATATCTCATTACGCTTATGGCAGTGAGGAAACAACATTGGTTCAGAAACAAAAAAAATAAAGACAAATAGTTAGGTTGAAAGAAAAAGTAGATGTAATGAAGTCACAGATGTGCTTATTTTATAAATATTTTGCTTAAATTTGTAACAAAATATAGAATGTATTACTGAATTTACATTATTTTATAAATTATGATTTAAATAAAATATACAATGATGCAACTATTTAACGTTAATGTCAAATCTATAAAAAGTATAACAACCAATTTAATATTATCTGTCTGACTCGAACCAGAACCCAACTACTTACACTTACAAAAATTTCATTTTACTCCAAATTATTTATACCAACTTTTTCTCATTATAAAATGAATATTAAAAATATACTCTTTTATTAAAAATTAGTTTATTTTTATTGAATAGAATAATTATTTGATTTGATATAATATTTAAGTTTTGATAAATTGATTTATTTTGATACAAAGATGGCGTTTAATGATTTCATGAATGTAAAATCATGAAAAAATATTACACAGTATTAAAAAATTTAGATTAAAATTATTATGTATCTCTAGATAATTAACCTAATTTTCTGTATTCTTATTAGTACTTGCATTACTCTATAGATAATGAATATACGTTTAAAATATTAAAATTGTGTTTTTGATTTCGATACTAAATTAAAACATTTAAAATATTTTAGGATATATAATTACTTTTTTTACAATAATTTTTTTCTCACTTGTATTTACATATCTTAAAATTTTCTTATCAAAACTGCAAATTACTCATTTCTGCAATCGTTAGAACAGGTAATAAATGTTTTGCATAATTTCTTTCAAATATGGTAGAGTTTGGCTATCTGTAAAATAAATTAATTTTAAGAATTTTATACGTAAATATTTATGACTTAAAATTTTACATAACAATTTTCTCTTGGTTTAAATATTTAAAAATTAAAAAAAAACAAAAAATTTTTTCAAATTATACTTTGCTTGAAGAAAAATATATGTGTTTATATAAAAGTTGGAGTAAAATATAATAATAAATTATTAATAATTTAGACAATATTATTATTTTTATTATTATTCATAAATTTTTATGTTAATATTAAAAAATTATTTGTTTTGAATACACAGTATCTTATACATAAATTATTTAGTAACTTATTGTTAAGATTATTATATTAAATATATTAATTTTTTAAAATCTTATATAATTTAATCATAATATTAATGTAGCAAAAATAAATGGTAACTATAAATAATATCAATCTCAATTTGAAAAAAATACCATTCAAATTATGTTAATTTCAATTTTTTTTCAAACGTACTTCTTTTAATACAATGTAAATTCTTTACTAATTTGTAATTATCAAATGAAACATCTGTAGTAACCTGTAAAATATGAAAAAATTTTGTAATTAAACTATTTAAAAGTTTTATGTTTTAATCGCATGATAATTCACAACTACTTATCGCAAAAACAACACAGAAAGTTAAGTACTTCTAAGATAGAAGAATACTTCAAGTACGAAGCATTTATGAAATCAATATTCATTACTTTGTTATCTCTGTAATTACATCTCTTACTTCAATAAATATTAAATTTTTTATTATTTTGAAATATTTACAAACATCAAGAATTTTATTATTATTTTTATAACTAAAAAAGGTTGTTTTAAAATCTGATTTTAGCGATATTATCTAAAGAAAAAATTTACAAATTATAATAAGAAAATGTTTAGGATTTAGCAAAGAATTATTTCCATATTTCAAATATACTATTTTGTACTAAAATTAAAAGTAATAAAGGAATAAACTGGTTTATATATACTTGTAGATATCTTTAATAGAATTAAGATAACTTTTAAAAATTCTTACATTTAAATTTTAATTAATTTTTTATTTTTTAAAAAATTTTTAATAACCTTTAAAACTCTTTTTGAATTAAAATTATACTTAAATATGAAAAAGTCAAATAAATAAGTATTTTTAAATCTTATCCACGAATGCTTTAGTAATAAATATATTTTAAATATTTTTAAATTTTTAAATTTTAAAAAGAAATTCAATTATGTATTTTTATTGCATAATTTTTTTAATATGGAAAATCTTTAAATAAAATAGCAAATTAAATTTTTATATGCAAAGTTTGATTTTTCTCTTCTTCATTATTGTTTCAAGTAGAAAAATTTTTTTTATAAAATATAAAGTAGTCAAGAATGCGTATTCTTAAAAACTGACTCAATGATTGACTGTAATACGAGATTAGCGAACCGTTCTTATATTTTTGAAAAATAATGTGGGTAGGTTCATATTAAAATACATAAGTACAGTTCATTTGAATTGCGCGTGATAAGAAAAGTTCGCATTCTTCAATAAAAAGAAAGTAAAAACAAAGTAAAGAGAAGAAAAAGCGAAAGAAGACGAGTAACATCGCGAGGGCATTGTACGCGGGAATCGAAAGACGGTTAGAGAAGTGGCAGGAGCAGGAGCTCCGATGAAGAAAATCGTTGAGGTCGTTCTCTTACTCTCTCTCTCCCTCTGTCTGTCTCTCTCTCTTTTTCAAATGGTCCAGCGGCGACGGTGGCGGTGGCGGCCAAGCAACTACTCGGCATTTTCTGTAACGGTCTGGACGTGCTGCTATGGCTTCAGTTACAACGCAAGCGAACGGGTAACGAGCGGCAAACCTATGATACTACATAGTCTTTTCTTTTCATTTCTCTGTTTTCGCTATTTAGTTCTATTCTTTCTATCTCTGCATTTTTTTCTCTCTCGTCCTTAGCGTGTAACCGGACATCTTGGAGCAAATGAACGACAAATTGGAATGCGTTGGTGGTAGTCTAACAACCTCCATCAATTACTTTCATTACTAATACTAGGGACATTTTAGATACTTATATAACCGATGACTCAGTACATATATTTCAAAATGAATATGCCTGTGAAGGATTAAAAAGAAATGTCAAGTAATACACAATATTTTTTACGTGCGGTATAATCGTAAGAATAAAATTTACTTTTTAAAAGGTATACGATAGATGAAAACATTTAGTTGAGCACGTAAAATATAATAGTGTATTACATTCTTTATGTGTATCGTTCAGTTTTTTACATTTACAGTGAATTCATAAAATCACTAATAACTACTTACTATACATTTTTAACATTATCAATTTCATTTTTCGATAAGGAATTAACTATTATCTTAGAAGAAAGGTTATTTATAATTATTAATATAATTGACATTCATGACTTAACTAGGATAATTGAATTATACGTAAAAATGGTAATAAAAATAGAGCGAGAAGTAACGGCTATTAAATAAGAATTAAATTTATATAGATAGTATAACCATGTGGTTTCTTCAAATCAGTACAGAGCGATAAAATCATCACAGTTATTCCTTCTTAACGCGGAATATAACATGCGTAAATATGACTCGCCTGCACACGCGGACGTATAAATTACCAACTTGCGTGTTTCTGTCTGCCTTTCTTTATATCATTTGCACATTTGTACGTATATCCGTTAGGCAAACATTAGAGAGACCGTTAAGGCTTTGACTATGACCATTATTGTCATTGTTGCCCGCGATTTCGATACATTCCGACAGATAAGGGTACGAGTTGATAGGAGAGAGAGTAAGCTTTGTACCTGAATTCCTGGATAAGGAATTTTTTTCTATCGAATTGAATAACGCATACAATTTCTTTTTACAAGCCTTTATTTTTAAAAATATATATTTGTCAATATTTTATTAACTATGATTTGAACACGAGGCTCAAAAATGGTTTATATTTCTTAATTTATATATCGTAATTTATATTATTTCATTATCGTAATAAAAGTAAACAAGTATAATTTAAGACGATAAAACTAGTTGAAGACGATACCTGATCATAAATGAGTACTCATATATATATATATATATATTATGTTTGATTTACAATAATATAAATAAAATGATATATTTTATCTTTGACTACTATCAGAAAATTCAATTATAAAATAACAGTTATATTATAGTATTACAATATTACAATATTATATTTATATTCATTTATTTAAAATATGTATTTGATATCTACAATAATTTATCATTATTGTAATTGTAATGGAATAATTCTTATCGCTTTACAAAGTTTTAAAGTAATTTCTTTCCTTTCTTGTAAATCTATATGAATGATATCAATCGGTAATTATAAATTACTAAAATTTATTGTAGATTGCTTAAAAAATAATGTTTTATTTATTTAGAATATTATTAAAATGGAATAAAAATAGAACTATTACATATTTTGTCATAAAAATGTTATGAAGTCATAAAATGCATAAAGTGGTGATTATTTATTAACGTAAAATATTTTTATTGTATATAGGGAAAAAATATTGGTTATAAATAGATTTCTTACTACTAAATATAAAAATTTATATTGTACGATATGTAAATATTTATATTATAATAATATTATAATATTTATATTATAAAATCCTTATAATTTGAATATATTTTTATGTATTTTTATGTATGTTCTATTTTTACGTAATTCTATTAGTTTTTTCGATATTTTTAGTCTGGATATTTTTATTTGTATCCTAAAAGAAATTTTAGTTTTAATTAAATTTTCTTTCCAAGAAAATTTTAATTTCATAAAATAGATGAAATGTATACATAAAATGTATATATTGAAAAACATGAATATCTTTTTCTTTGGATCTAATAAATTCATACATACTTACAAAAAAATGTATAATATCAGAAATAAATAATAATAATCGTCAACAACCAATGATCTCATATTTATTTGAACATACATAAAACAAAGATATTTAACAATCGCATCAATTTTCAAGTTGATTAAGGCCTCTTATTTTTTTTATCGGTCTCCGCAAAAATCTTTTGGTTGTATACCCGTTCGAGCACCAACAACAAAAGATCTTGCGATACAAAAAAAAGGAAAAGGGTAAAATAAAGAGTATAAGAAAGTAAGTTAGATGATAAATAAAACTTTTAAGGTAAACATTTATATTTATGGACGAAATATTTTTATGCATCTCAACGAGTCTGTTAAAAAAGGCGATTGCTGTTAAAGACTTACAGAAAATATTGTCATCCAAATATTAAAAAATTTTAATTTATTCATCAATTTATTCAATAAAAAACTATTTATCTTGAATACAGTTTTATTGTCAACTTAGAATAATTGAAGTATTTAAAAGTCATTTTATTATAATAATTTTTAAAATATTGCTAGTAAATAAGTATTCAATCATAACATTTTTTGAATAATTCTTCATGCTCTTACATCAAATTACTTTGAAGAGTAGTACATTTTAACTCATCTATAATGCATTAATCAAACTTTTATTTATTCACATAGCTTAAGTATAAAAGGCGGGTATACAAAATGTTGCACGTTGACGAGAAACAGTTGAAAGCGATGCACACAAGAACAAATCTTCGGCGACTACTTGACTACGTGACGAATAGTCAAGTGGAAAAGATTGCCAAGGTTTGCAGTAAGGGCCTGGACCCAAACTTTCACTGTCAAGATACCGGAGGTAAGTTACGAAATTTATTTTTTATGGTAAAACAAGAGAAGAATTATGATTCATGATTCTCTCACGATGAAAGTATTATATTACTTTAATATTATGCGCAACGCTGCTTTCATTTCAAAGGGATGTAAAATAACCTTATATTTATAACTGCAATAATGTTCTTATTTAATCATTTCAATATAATAATTTATGTTTAATCAATATTTAATATATATTTATAATGATATTAACTTATTACATATTTTAAAAAGTATTATTTTTTGTTAATAATTATACAATTTTTTTATGTGTTTAAATTACAAATATTATTGTATTATTATATTTTTTTACTGATCATCGAAATACTTGCAATTTAATTTTGATAGCAAAAACAATAAAAAATGTATGATTCAAATTAAATTAACATATCTCATAAATTTGCTATATAATAAATATATTTTCTTCTATTATAAAATAAAAATTATTACATATCATATCTAATGAAATAAATCAAATGAAATATGCAAATGATTCCACTAAAGCAATGTTCGGTATATAAATACATTATAACTAAGGGGTGTTTTATTATTCATACGTATATTGAACTAAGTAATGTCAATGTAGTTCATTGGTCGCGTAATCGACGGTGCCCCTTAAAATTCTGATTTATACAGGCTTGAAGCATTTAATAGTATCGATTGTGATAAAAAGAAAAACCCATTGCGTTACGTTGTGATGAAATTCTAATATACATCGACCCCCCAGTATGTAATATCAAACGGTAGAGTAATACGTATCCCTCGTCATCAGTACCTTCGGAAAAAAGGGAGCAACGGCTCGCGAGAAAACTCGTTTTCTCTCGATTGCGATGGGCGTGTGCGGTAACCGTTATTCGAGCGTCGTGCGCGGCGCTATTTCCAAGCCAACCGGGAGAAGCTTCCTGGTTCGGGCACTTGAGCGCTTGAGCGCTAATAGATAAGAAAATTAACCGCTGATCAAGGTCGTATCTGCGCGAGGCCGATGTGCCTAGTTATCTGCGTATTCGATCGGATCACTTTTGAATACTCGGCTTATTATCTTAAGAAGTAGTTAGATCGGGAATCTCAATTAATAGAATATAGATATTGATTAATTTTCAATACTTTAATAATAAATAATTTTTATAAAAGGCTTTTGTATTATTTACGTATAACGCGACTTTTTTAATACATTATCTGAATTGAATTTTGAAATATAATTATAAAACTTGTGCAAATCTTTTTATTTTTTCTTGAAATTAATATTTCAATAAATACGAATAAAAGAAATAACATATGAATTAAATTAAACTTTCAAGTATTTAATTTATTAGACTGGTCATTATTTAAAATTTAAATTCTAAAATTATAATAATTATATGTAATTGATAAATTGATGTAATTAAAAGATATTTCTTTGTACTGACTATTTTGATTAATTTTGTGAATTTCATAAATTTGATATTATTTAACCCATCTGTGTTATTTTTTATCAATAAATAGATAAAATTATTTATTATAATGATTAGGCTCAATAAATTGAATCATTTTTTTCAATAATAAAATATCATAAATATTCCAGTAAAATAAAAAAATTGGAATAATAAATAAAAATTTTTTGAATAACTTATTATTTTTAAAAATTAAATGTTGGTATATATTTTTCATTTAAATTTGTTTCTTGATTTATATTTTCTACAAAGACTCAAACATATTTTGCTCACAAAAGATTGAAAAGAACGAACTTTGATGACAATTTCATGATTTAAAAACAGAAACGCCATTGACTTTAGCAACGACACTAAAGAAGCCATCGAAGGTGATAATAGCGTTGGTAAATGGAGGTGCTCTTCTAGACTACAGGACAAAAGAAGGCCTTACAGCAATGCATCGCGCGGTCGAGCGCAATAATCTTGAAGCTGTGAAAACCCTCCTGGAGCTCGGCGCCAGTCCGAACTACAAGGATACGAAAGGATTGACACCACTCTACTACAGCGTCATCTACAAGACTGATCCGATGTTGTGCGAGACGCTGCTGCACGATCATGCGACCATCGGTGCCCAGGATCTTCAGGGTTGGCAAGAGGTTCATCAGGTAAGAAGTACAAACTTTACGCAACATACTCAAAGTATTAAAAAAATTTCTAACCGTTGAATTTAAAAAAAAATTTAATCAAAGTTTCCAATATATTAATACTTATTTAGGCATATACTTTCTATAAAATATTTTTTTAATACTCTTAATATAATTTATAATTTTATTGGAAACAAGGTTAGATTAATTCAGTAATGAAATCCCGATGAAACTAGTGACATGAAATCTCAAAGTTGTAGTCCGAGATTGCAAAGTCTGTAATACAATATGGTAAAGAAATAAAAAAACGAGAAGTTTCTTTGTGTACATGTGTATAATTATTTATACATATATAATTGTAATACAGATACACTATGTATATATTATTATGGCATTTCAATGTTTATTGTCACGTGAAACTTTGGATCTTTCATAAAACTCTAATATTAGAACTTTCAATTTTGAAAGTTTGAAACTTCTAACTTTAGAAACATTCTTTCTTTAGAAACTTAAATTTAGAAACTTGCTTGTACCTTAATATTTCTAATTATATCAATATTTAATAACATTGAATTTGTGTAAATTTAGTTCTACTTTAAAAATATTTATAGCTTAATTAATATCGTTACATGTAATGAGTAAATATATTTGCATAACTATAAAGCTCTAACGGTAATAAAAATTTATTCACTTACTTCATGATGATTTATATATGCATATTTCTCATTTTATACTTCTTAAATTTAAAAATTTCTAATCAATTCAATTAATCAATATTTCGTTTCATATATAATTTAACAACGTAATGGCGTTAAAAGAAATTTACATTTATATAATTTATAACAAATTACATAAACAAATAAAAATATTATTATTATTTAAGTAACATAATTATAACTTTGAAATATCAGAAAATATGCTAAGAATAAAATTATATAAAAATGAAAATAAGAGAGAATTTATACGAAACATAAGAAGAAATGTTAATAGTAAGGATAATAAAAATAACAGATTAAAAAAATTATTTATGAATTCTCACGTTCTAAAATTAAACACAACCAAATCATGAAATCAGAGAAATATAAGTTTTTTATAAAACTTATATTTATAAACTATAATTTCTATAAACTTTTTTATAAAAAATTTTTTCTACATAAAATCTGTATATATTTTTAACTTTATTCACTATAGGCTTGTCGTAACAACTTGGTCCAGCATCTGGATCATCTGCTCTTCTATGGCGCGGACATGAACGCGCGTAACGCGTCTGGTAACACGCCACTACACGTCTGCGCGGTGAACAACACCGATTCCTCGTGCATAAGACAGCTTCTGTTTCGAGGTGCCCAGAAAGACGCCCTCAATTACGCGAATCAGACACCTTATCAAGTAGCGGTGATAGCCGGAAATATGGAGCTTGCCGACGTTATTAAAAATTATCAGCCTGACGAAGTCGGTAAGTTTAACACAAAATTCAAGAAACAGATTTTTTTCATTTATTTATTCATAATTTCATTCATTTTTTTCTCTCATTGTTAAGTACTAGTTTATTTTTTCACTTTTTGCATTTAATATACGATCGTTTTATCGAAAGTTATATTACATGCATGTACTACTTGGATCTCTTCTCATGAAGAAACATGTAGTAGATCACTGACGAAGACAAGTGACCATTACTAATACTTTGAAAAAGAAAGAAGAACAGCTTAAGTAGACCGCTACATATTATTACTCTCTTTTTCTTTCTATTACATTCTGAGAAATACATTTGACAACGTTGTTTTAAGATGCTTATATTGAATAGTACCATTAACATTAATTGGGTAACTATATTATAATATATATTTAATGTTATTTATTCCTTCATCAGTTAGTTTTGTCATTGGTTTAACATCTGATTATGTAAAATATAATTGTATATACATATAATATTATCACTCTTTCTCTCATGCAATTGTAACTATACATAAAATTTATCATTCTTTAGTGAAGCATTAGATGTACAGATTATTGAATTAAAAATAAAATATGGAACAGTATTATTTCACACAAATTCTTTATATTAAATATTATCATTCAAGTATTTATAAAATAATAATGAAAAAGTTTTTTCACTAGTTATAATTTATATTCATAAATATAATATAATATCTAAAATTTATTGTAGTAAAAATGTATTTATGCAAGTGAATAAATAGACATTAGAATTTTATAATTAATCAAAATTATGTACATATACTTAAATGAATTTACTTTGTTATAACTAATGAATAAAAATTGATTATATTTATATTATATTTTATTTATACACATTTAAAATACATAAGTCACTAAAAATAAATAATATTCATGCAAAAAGAATTTTTTTTTTACATGATTCTTTGTTCTATGTTCTATGATATTTTTTTCTTCATTTTTTCTTGAAGGTGAATAATTTTATAATTAGAATTATATAGTTAAAAGAAATTTAAAACTATAATCTTTTTTAAAAATTTGTGATAAAATTTGAATATTAGTTATTCAAAATATTTATAGTATAATATAAAATTAGAACTATTTAAATAAACTGTAATGTGCAATTATTATTATTTATGACAGAATGAGTATAAAATATATGATTTTTACAAGAATTAAATTTTTACAAATTTATTTATTTTCATCTTAAAAAAATTAATTATATATCATTTTCTATATTTTATTTTTAATAAGATATATGATTCAAATTATAATTTTATTTATCTTAAAAATATTTAAATAAAATTTCTGAATAAATAATCTGAAATACTTAAAATACTTTTTTATATAATAATTGCTAATCTATAAGGAACTGTTTCATGAATAATTTTTTTATCTTTGATAAATGTAGATATGATAAAATTAGCATTATTATTTAAGATTTGCGCAGTATAATAAACCAATTATTATTGAAATGTTTTAAAATAATTTTAATTTCATGCATTTATAAATACATAATATTGTAACGTTCATTTTTTTATTATAAAACTTATTTAATTATTGACTCAAAATATTAATTATACTCTTGTTTACAGCATTAAGAGTATTGTATGAATTAAATGTATATAGCAAAAAATAAAATGGACACAAATGAGGAGAGGTTGTGTGAGCATGAGAGAAGCTGTTTAGTAAAAATTTCTAGGGTTACATTCTAAAAATGCTAAGTAGGGTTCTACAACTATGAAATGTACTTTTTCTAAAATATAATAAAAAATCATCGACAAAATAGAAAAGAAAAAGAGAGAAATATTTCAAAGTTGATAATCAATCGCTTAAACGAATGTACATCTATTTAAGTCTGCATATCGCTACTGTTATATTCAGTATATGGGTTCTGTGCATGAAGGCGCACGTTAGCATCCACGCACGTAGCATACCAGAGTAGATGTTCGTTAGGATTTTCGTTATATATATATATATATATATATATATATATGTATCCACACACGTAAATAAGCACACATATGCAGTTGGCGCAGAGAAGCTATACGAGGAACCTCACGGCGTGTACAACTTGACTGACGAAGTATATCGTAGAATAAATAAGCGCACGTGTTTCTATCTGAGAATGCACACGTGTAAACTACATCATGTAAAGCTACTGCTCTTATGTAGGCCTGGTGGTGATGGTCGCGTACATGTATTAGTAAATTTACATATGCGACTGTCTATCCGAGTTTTTAATACACCTTTTCAACTCTTCTCAAATCTCAATCTTATAATTATTTATTCTAACGTAAATAAAAACCGTGATATCATTCATTTGAAAATAAATTATTAGATATATACTCTCAATCAATTATAAAATCAATTTTTCAAATATTTTTTTGTAAATTAGGTATTGAAAATTAGTTAACCTCGTTCTTAATGTTTTAATCATACCTATATAGATTGACTAAATTACTTTAAAAACTTTACTTTACAGAGAATTACAAATTTTTTAATTTCCTTAAAATATAAAATATAATTATGGATAGTAAATCTTATTGTAAATATTATTCAACATTTTATTTTTAAAAATATATCAAAAATATAAATAATAAATAATTTATTAATTACAAATCTTTTTAATACGTATTGTGTCTTTTTAATACGAATTAAGTATTGTGAACATATATAATTTAATTAATAGTTTTATTTGTATTTTGTAATGTACAAATTGCATATTATATCTAATCAAAAGTTCAATTGTATATTAAAAATTTTCAAATATGTACTTGAAATGAGAGAGCTATTTTATTTTTAAAAAATTTTACATAAAAAAATCTTCTTTACAGAATATAATAATATATTTTTCATTTTAAATAAAAATAATATACCTATATTTTCTAAATATTAGCATTCTAAAAATTAATACAAAACTCATTAAAATATCATTCTTTACAATATGAAAGATTTTAATAATTATATTTTTAATTTGTCTAAATAAAAAATAATGTTTTTTTTCTATCATATATATCTATTGAAACGTATTAGGGTAAAAACTTTTTACTTAATATATATTTTTATATTTTGTAATTGGACTTTAATTAAAGATTTTTTGAAAATACTGTGTGCTAATTTATATAATTTTATTTTAATATGTATCTTGTATTTGTATCTAAAACTGTAATATTATGAGTATAACATATTGAACAAAAAAGGAAATAAACAAAGAAAACAATGAACAAAATGCAGAAACATACGACATAGTTTATATTTAATACAGCTGCATCGTATTAAAATGAACGAGATAAAATAACAGAACGAACGAACGGAAAAAAAAACAGAATGATTACTGACATGAGCAAACGATTGGTTAATTTTATTTAATTGTACGTACTTTTAATGCTTTATAATATAAAAGTACCTATAATAATTGTTATATGATCAGTTTTGAGATACATGTATGTATTTTTTTTAATGAGTTGATTAAACAGAGATATGCTTTTTATTTAATATATTTTTTAATTTAAATTAAATTAAAATTGAAGTTATTAATAACTATACAATTTATTAAAATTAAATTATTTAGTTATAATTTACCAAATTTAAATTACAAAATACTGTATAATGTAATCACATATGTTAAAAAATGAAATTATTTTTGTAATGATATATTACGTTATTATCATAATTGATATAATATTGTAATAATTATATAAAAACGTTTTCGTAAAATACTATTTTCAATTATTTTGTACAAATCGATGGAAACATCATAATTATCTTCTGAAAAAAGTAACAGAAAAATAAAAATAAATTTTATGTTTTTAAAATTATTTTATAACATACACTTAAAACATTGCCCATGTCTATTGATAACAACATGTGAAGTGTATTTGTATCAGAATACATGATTATCCTCTTGTAATATTGATGCGTCTCAAGGTGCAACCTTGTAAACTATACTAACACGGCTGTTTCTTTATATGTATACACTTGTATAAGTACATGAAGGTCTTGAAAACTTAGTTAATTAAAGACCAAAGCAAGTTTTTTTTTTTTTACAAAGTTTGTTTGAATATCAAGAAATTATTACAGATTTTGATTTGATTGTGTTTCCAAGATTTAAAAAATAATTGATATAATTCATTAAAATTCCATCAAAACACAAATTATTTAAAATTAAAATTGCGTTTTATATTTAAATGTATTTGAGTAATAATTAATTTAAATTTACAACTAGAGAACTAAATAGAATTTTTAAATATTATACTGTGTATCAATTATAATTTAAGACGTAATTCAAAAAATAACTTTTTGCGGACTCTCAAACGAATAATACTTTTATTATATAAAAGAATTTTATTTCAAAAATATTTTTTTAACAAAATTTTTGTTCATAATAGCATGGAATTAAAAACTTGGCTTTAATCGATACAGTCAATTTATAAATAAATTAAAAAAATTTTTGATATATAAACATAATTAAAGACAAATAAATATATTAAAAAATTAAGATTAATAATAATTTTTCTGTTTAGACGCAAATAATCTTGATGTTTATAATTTCAATTTAGAATAAAGTTGTTTGTAAAAAATTATTACCATTATTAGTCATATATTCATACGTTGCATAAACTTCGTTTTTGAAGATGAAGTTTAAAGTATTACTTTTATTATAAAAAAATTTTATATAAATTTTAGTATATCATATAATTTATTAGTACTTAATAAAATTAATTTATTTTTTATTTTTCTATAAACATAAATTAATTCACCGACGTTTTTTTAATATTGTAATATTTGTAATGCTTAATAAAAAATAAATTGAATAGAAAGATATTTTTAAATTGGTTTATGAATGAAAGAAGAAATTTTGTAACAATTCAATCATTCTTTAATCTTCTATAACTATCCCCTATTTAAAAAAGTCCTGTATAAATTGTTAAGGAATAAAAAATAGAAACGAACGAACCAAGGAACGAACGAACGAACGAACCAACGAACAAACGAACGAACGAACGAACGAACGAACGAACGAACGAACGAACGAATTTAAGAACGAATTTAAGAATGTATGAACGATCGAGAAGAAAAAATAAAATTGAGAAATGGATCGAAAACAGAAGTTCAGAAAAATCACCAAGACCATAAAAAAATCAAAGAATGACGAGAACCAATCCCGACTCTGCGGGTACGTTGATGACTTTGCAGTACCGTTCAAGGGCCCTCCACGCTACAACCCTAAGAGACGCTCGGTGGCCTTTTGTGGCCTCTCAACGAGTTGCTCCGCGGGTAACCTGGGCACCCTCACCAGGCTACAATCCAGTACCTCCGACTATCATCAACCCCTCACACCCTCGTCACCAGTCGGGATATCGACATCACTTTTGTCGACCTCGAGCTCAGCAAACAATACCCTCACCCGTGCCGAGAACTTCGGGAGCAGTAATCCTAGTCGAGTAGTCTCCTCGGCCGATGCTTACCTAGCTTCGGGGAGTTTGGGTCGTGGGGTATCGACCTCCGCAACAACGACTCCGACGACGACCGAGCACCAACATCAACATCATCATGGTACCATACCAAGGGCAGAGTCGCACCACGGGTGCCTCAATAGAGTACCGTCCATCGAACAGCAACAGCATCAACGACAACAGGGAACCGGCGGTGTTGTTGCGACGAATATAAGCGCGAGTACCATCCATAGAATTCCGTCCGAACAACTACAGTTACATCAACAGCAACAGAGATTGAGCTCAGATTATCAAAGTCCTGCGCAGCTCAGGGACCACGCTGCGAGGTAAGCATAAACTGTCTTTGCCACAGCGAGAAATTGAGTTCGCTAATGTATTTCCTCCTACCTTTGTAGAGGTTATCACTAATAATAATATTCCTATTATTCTACTTAAAGATCCAATAACTTACCAAAATTAGATCAACGGCAAATTTTCTATTTTTTAACTCGGTATTAAAAATAGAATATTTACATGTCAACTAAGTATACGTAATAAATATATTAATAACATATAACTAAGTATATGAATATTACGTAATACGTAACTATTCTCGGGTGAAATAATATTTTACTTTGTATATGTGATTTATCTATTTCTCATATTTTTATGTATACGTATATATATTATTATAATAGTATCTTAATTATATTTAAACAATATATTTATTATCATTCACAGAATAAATTTAACATGTATAACGGTAATTTGACATTTAACGTTTAATTACATAATATTAAATAGAATAAAATAACAAATTAAAAACAAATCTTTATTAAAAAAGAAATAATATTTAAATCTGAAAAAAGTGTTATGTGGATTGAGTTGAATATATGAACTTAGATTGATTATAATGGATAATTGAGCTCTATCTTTTTACTTACCGACTATAATAAAACTCTATTCCTTTTTTCTTTTTTCCTTTTCATTACTTTTTATTTAATATCATCTCGTTTTTTTATTTCAGTATAATTTTTTTATTACTTTGATATATTTTTCATTTTTAACTACCTTTTTAACGTTTTGTTCCCTCTTTTAATTCAGAGTTATTGCTGCTTATGTTATCGTTTAATATTTATTAGTTTTTCATACAATTTACATTAGTGATTGAAAAAAACAATGATTCATTATAAAATTTATTTCAAAAATATCAATGAATTACTAGTTTTATAAATAGTAATATTATATTACTTATTAGTTTATTATTTAAACTTATTATTTTTTTGTGTATATAAAAAAAATGTTTAAATAAATTTGAATTTAAATATTGGAACACGATTCACAATTTCAGTACATTTCTGCAGTATAACGATTAACAGAGATGTATCAAATTTAAATTAATTTAAATTTAAATTATTTTTTAAATTGATTGGAATATTTATAACTGTTATATTATATTTGAAATATCCAACAAGTGAAATATTTTAAAAATCAAAGTTATGTACCGAATGTTTCATTTATTTTTATGAATCTTATATATTAATTTTTTTAAATTAAACGTAAAATATGTGAGCTATCTTTATATAATTGAAGTTATAAAAGAAACTTAGATATGAAATTTAATTTTTTGGGAAATAAAAAATTAAAGTAGTTTTTCATTTTTTATTACCTTAAAATATAAAAAGATATTTTTCTAAAATTCATAATTTCATAAAATAATTGAATATAATTTAAAAATACTGCATAAATGTTTTCATTTATGTATATTTAACTTTTTTCATATGTAATAAAGTATGATTTTACCAATCATAAGTGAATCAGTTATTATATGAATGAAATATGAGTTGCAAATTATAATAATTAACTTCAAATTCTCTATAATTATTTCTTGATGACATGAAATAAGTTTTTTATTAACTTAACTAATAACTACGTATAAATTCTTTATTAAAAAATAAATTAGTTTTAACTGTGTTAAATCTCAGATATGAAAATTACATTAAATTTATCACAGTAATAAAATAAATTTTTAATACATTTTCATTTCATCTATATCTTAGTATCATGGTCATCATCATCATTGTTGTTATCATGATTATTATCATTATCTTTATAATATCATACAAAATACTCAATGTTTAATCCACCGATTCCTTTTTAAAATCTCAATTAGAACTGCGATCGCGGTTGCAAAGACAATTTACGCCTATCTCTAATTAAAAATTCCTTATAATTCGGTCTTAAGCTAATACTGTATTTTCACATTTCTTTTCATCGATAAATGAATTATTTTTTTCCGGATACATTTTTAATGATTATAAAAATTTCATATTTTCTATAAAATAAACGAATCTATAGCTACAGTTTTCATCTAAATTAAAAAAAAGAAATTATATTTGATATAACAATTAAGAAGAAAAATTTTTATTTCAATAAAAATAATGTAAAAATTTATATTTTATAACTTTTGTGCACATTTTATTTCAAAAACTTATCTTTATGTATGGGTTTTTTCTTAAAATAAATCAAGCAAAGATAAAAGACGCTTTTACAAAAAAATTTGAACAAATAAAAGGTTACTGATTATAAAATGAAATAAAAAATCATCGTTATCGCAAGGGGTTAAGACCGGATTATCAAAAACCGAAACCAATGATCAACAGCGAAGTAGATAGAATCGTGATGTAAATGCGTGTGCGTACGCAAAAATCCTTTAAAGAGTACCGAGCGGCGAGCACTATCAGAACGTACGGGTAGAAGGCCTAACGAGGCTACAGGAGCACCGGATCGAGCTCCAGCATCGACTCGACGTACAAGCCGGAGGCGCGGGCGGCGTCCCCGGTTTGAGGCCGATCGAGATGCCGCCCTCGCCGTCACCGAGCAGTCGGAGTCTAGCGCCCTTCAGCTCTGCGAGTTCCAGTCTTTCCGAGGGCAGCAATCAGCCTTCCGGCGAGGACACGGCCAGCATTGTTACAGGTACATGCTTCGAATTTCTGTGTTCCTCTCGCTCTCTCTTTCTGTTTCCCTCCAATTCTATTTCTTCAATTTTTTTCTCTAAAAACAGAAGAAGATATACATGATGTATGTCAATTAGAAAATACAATTATAATATCACATTTCACGCTTCTAAAACTGATGATTTTTTGTAAATTTCACGATATATATATAGAAATTTTTTTAATAAGAATAATTTAAGAAGAATAATTTTTGTATTATGTATTGAATAAATGATAATATCTATAGTAAATAGTGTTTAAAGAGTTGATAAAAATGTTTTCGGACTTTTTTATAAAAAGGTTGATTTTATATATTTTATACTGTTAAATAGAGTAATCTATTTTTAGTACATAATTACTTATTAGAATTATTTTATTTTGATCGTATAATTCAAATTTCATTATTAATCTAAATGTAATAAAGACTAGACAACAATTTTTTAAATACGTTTAATTAGCACCGACATAATTGAAATGTAAATATGGCATGTTTATTTGTCTTTCATTTTCAACTCATTCTATTCTCTCTTTTAATTTTATTTTTTTACTTTTTTGGCCTTTTCCTATCTCTTTCTCTTCAATCTTTTGTATCTAAAAAGTCGGCAATCCATACGGAACATCCAAAATATGACGAGTTTGACATATCCTAGATTTATACGTGACATCACCATCAGGAAATTCGTGCATTAATGTACCAGAACGATTTTTTCCTATTAGAGGTAGCGAATTTGCCTTAAATATAAATGAGAAATGTCGTTTTGCAGTGTTAATAGAAACTTTATTATTAAGCTTTGTTGTGCGAAAATAACAATAAACTAAATTTTTGTCAAATTATGTATTTCTTTGCACTAGATATTTTTTATACATAAAAATCATATTTATTTTATTACAATCTTAGTTTTGAAATTCATTAGCTTTATAAGTGTAGTGTTTTATAAAAATCATAGACAACATAGATGTAATAGTTTATTTATAGAACTAGACATTTTTTATAAAATTTTCAGCACTGTTTTATAATCACATTTAATAAATATTCATCATGCATTAGTTATATTTATCTATTTGTTCGAATGTTACATATAAGAATTTTTAAAATATCACTATAAATATTTTATACTAATGCTATATTATAGATGTTTGTGATAAGTAGTTTAATATTTTTTTTTCGTATATCAATAAATGACTTTTTTCCTCATTCACATTATTTACGTATTAAAAGTCTATTATTATTACTACTGTTTGTTATAAAAATGAAAGTTATACATTTCATTTGAATTCAAAACGCATAATTTTATTATATTAAGTTTTTAAATAAATAAATTAAACATTTATCCATAATTAGTTTATAATTTTCAAATACAAAACTTAAGGTTTATTAATTTTGATATGAAAAAAAAAATGTTTTTGACATATAATACATTTATACTTCAATGAAGTTTATTTTTACTTAAAAAAAAGACTAATATTGATAAAAAATACAAAAAAAATTATGACGATAATGTAAGTATACATCAATTTTAAAAACCATATCAGTATTTCTTTTCTGTAACGTGAATATATACAAAAGCTTTATCGAATTTTATCAATAAAAAATAAGTTATATATACAATATATTTACTTTATATTTATGATTATCAATGCTTTTTTTTATATTGCTTTCTCTGTATAAAATAATATTAAACTATATCTAAAAAAAGTAACTCATAAACAAGTAATGTCAAAAAAGTGAGATAAAAATTATATACTAATTATCGCTTATTGCTTCACGTTACATGTGCTTTATAGTTGTAAGATATTTACAATTATAAACTAATAATATTTCATAATTTTAAAATATCGATATGGGTTTAATATATTTTATATAATAATAAGTTAATAAAGAACTGAGATCTAATCCAATTTTCACATCTATTCACGCATAAAAATGTGAAATATTATTTTTATACGCGTTAATAGAAAATTTTGTTTTTAAATAATGAGTAAAATAGAAAAATAATATATTTTTATTACTAAATTGTTATGTACTATTTAGTTTGTTTTTAAGTAAGATATTTTAAATACAATTTTACAAAAAAAGTGTTAAAAGTATATTAAAACCTTTACAAGTATATCGAAGTTTGTTATCCATAAAGGTACTATTTTGGTTGATGAATTCAATGATAAAAATATTATGCTCATTTTACGTTAGATATAAAAAAGTAATATTTTATGTACAATCTTTTTTCTAATTTAAATTAAAAATAATATTAGAGCTAGTTAATTTACAGAACTTTTAAATTTAGTCAAATAGATCCAAGTATGAATCCATTTTCTGATATATATAAAAACATTTTTAAGACTTATAATTATCATTAATAAATTAATAATTTAAATTACGAAATTGTATTTATTAGTAAAATTAGTATTGTAAGTAGTTAGGTTTTCAAAATAGGATTTAACAACAAAAAATTTTACGTGCAACGTCGAACTTTTTATCAGCATTAAATATCTACTTTAAAAGGCCTAACCTAATATTATCACAAGAAACAATATGTTCCATAGAAAAACGATTATCATCCGTCGGTATAAATAATCATTGCTCATCGCAGCGAAGAATTATACTTACTCGTAAAAAAAGGCACACGTACGCATTACAAAATGCGGAGTAAGGCCGGAAAAACGAGGCTCGCGTTAACCCAGTCGTAGATCGATTATCCCAAGGCACACGTCGAGATCGGCAGTCTCTTCGTTATTAGCGCTTGGAGTGCCATTGCTAATGAAGACAAAAGGCATCGAGGCGCGCGATAAAAAGGAAAAAAGGTTAAAGCAATCGTCGCTCGCACGAGGAATGGAGACGTGTCTCACGCAGCGCGACACTGGCTCGCGCCCGATTGTTACAGACAAGAGCCTGGGCGATACGGCCTCGGACGTTATCAGCGACAGCTCGGGCGTCGGCACTTCACAATCGGATACGACCAACAACTCCCTGTCGATACCCGGCACTACCGTTGTCTGCGTCGAGGGATACGCCAGCGGTATACCCGGGCACCTAGCCATCAACCAGGGTGATATATTGGAAGGTCAGTAACAAGTACCAATTCCGTATACGTTTGAAATATTAAATTGACGTTAAGTTTAGATCGAATAAGAATATGGTTTTCATTAGCGTTATTGATGATCAAGGAGGAGGAGGAAGAAAAAAACCTGCATTTGTCTTTATTTTGCATGTGACTATTTATAATTTTAGTTTCATTTTGTACCTGAATTTGCGATTAAGAAAAATTACATCTATTTCGGTAAAATATTGAATAACTTTGGAAGCGTACGTGCACATTATTTAAATCCAAGAAAATTTTTAATTCTTTTAAAAATCGACTTCTGTATATTTTATTACACTTAAGATAAGACACATTTTTATCTAAATATAAAACTTTGTGCTGTTGATATTTAAAAGAAGAGCATCATATCTACGACGTTAATCAAACTTTATTAAATACTTTATATTTCTAAACAATCATATACCTGCATCATTAGTTTTATTAAATATTAATTTCTATACAAAATACAGGTCACTGTAATAAAATTTTATATATTACGAGTATACATATTTTATACCTAACTATAACAACAATAAAATTGAGTATTTTATATTTATTTCCGAAAATTAATGAAAGATAGATATTATGAATAATAATTCTTCTTGAATTAATTAAAATTATTAAATTAAATAATTAATTTTAATAAATTAAAATCTGTAATTTAATTTAATAGTTATCAAAATTAAATACTAAAAGTTGTATTTTTTAATTTTCATAACAATTTTTGTGATTTATCTTAAATTATGCATAATATTTCAGCGATTGATATTTTAACATATTGTTTATAAAATTTAATTTTTTTCATAATCGTTATTAATATCAATACAAATTTTTACTTGTTTAATTGTTTCGCACTATATATTTCTATGTGACTTTAAAATATTAAAATCCGTACAACGCAATTGTATCATGTTTGTATTTCTTCCAATGGATGATAATTATTTAAAAACAACGAATAAAATTTTATTTGGGTTTATAAAACAAATATATCTCGGTATTCAAAGTCTTCAAAGTACACGCTCTAACTATCGCCAGCCCGAACTTTGTTCTTTCATACATCGGACATATCGTTCACTGGTCATTGAAACTCGAACAGTAATAATAAGCGAACGATGAAAATGATAACCACGAGGAGAAATTTTGTCGCAGTAGATCGACCGAGTACAACCGTAACATGAATAATAATTTATAGTAACTGGTGCAACGGACTGCGGCTTGCTGGAGGGTGTACTGAGGGGCCAAGGCACAGGCCTGTTTCCGGCCCACTGCATTCAGGAAGTCAGGGTGCGGCACACATCGATACCGCTGGGGCCGCAAGCGGTGGCCAGGGAGGCGGCTGCAGCGGCTGCGAACAGAAACCGAGTGCTGGGACGCCGGGAGTCGCAGCACAAGTACTTTGCCACTGCTCCTAGATTAAAGAAATCGTGAGAATACACGTATAAACTGTGGAGAAGCTCGTTTTATTCAGATTGGCTATTCTTTTAATGAGTTTTTATTGTTGACTATTTGATAGATTACATTAAAAATTATTTAGATAACAGCAAATTTCGTGTTTGTAAAATTAAGCTTTTAAAATAAACTTTCAATGTATATTTTCGTTCTATTATCAATTAAAACTTTTTTTTTATTAAAAATGAATCGGCTTAGTGTTGATGTATATTTCATGGATACATAATATATTTTACAAAAAACTATTACAAGAATTTTGAATTGAAAATTTATTTTTATTTTTATACTTGTCCGTAATTTAAATATTTTAAAATAAATTTATAAGTAGATAATACTATTGAATTTACTATCGTTTTTTATTACAATGTAATATAAGAAAATACTATATTTTGTTTATCGTTAATTTTGAAAGTTTGATTGCATTGTAATTAATATACTAATTTGACATTTTGAATTGATGTTACAAAATTTCTATTTAAAAATTCGTTAATGCTTTAGTATGACTACGAGTATCTTACTGTAGACATTAAGCTTGTATCTTTATTTTGAAATATTATCTTTTGATTTTATGTCTACATTTTTAAATATTTTATTATTGTTAATTAAAGTATTTTACTTATAAATATTGTCAAATGAATTGTTTTAATATTTAAATCAATAAATTACATTAAACCACAATTATAAAGGAATACATGTTACTGTAGAAAAATATTTGGTTTTGTAAATATTTTACGAGAAAAATAATTAATTATAAAATTGAATTTAATAAAAAAAATTAAAAAAGCTAGTCAATTAAATTATATATATGTCGGTTTTTAAATTTTAATAATTATAAAATTTGTGATAATTTGGAAACAATTAATTATAATAATAAATTTTTTAAATTATGACTTTTTATGCTTGCACTATTATGCTTTGCTGTCAATATATCGATCTTATTTTTGTATAAAACGAATAAGATGGGAGTATATTTAATTTTATAGACATTGTTGTATTTAGTACCTGTTTTTTAGTTTTAATAATAAAATCATTCATTAAAAATAATTTCTATTTTTGTAGATAAATTTTTTCATAAAAATGACTGACTTATATGCATATTATAGACTAAAATGTAATGTTCTTCAATTAATTATATTTTAATGTATTTACAAATATAAAGATAATTATTTTTTTTACATTATATATTAAAGCAATAAA
Organism: Dolichoris vasculosae; assembly: GCA_018907195.1. Taxonomy (NCBI): domain Eukaryota; kingdom Metazoa; phylum Arthropoda; class Insecta; order Hymenoptera; family Agaonidae; genus Dolichoris; species Dolichoris vasculosae. Next base: position 6,878,034 of record JACCHY010000010.1, on the reverse strand, counting down.
ATTTCTTAGAAAAAATGTTATATAAAGAACTCCCATCATATTTTTGAAGCAAGAGCGAATTAACGAGTCGCAGTTTCCAACTGTTTGATTCTAGAATAACATCAGAGCCGCGCACAGTTGTGCTTCATCGTTCACGGAAAGGTTTTGGCTTCGTTTTGCGTGGTGCCAAATCAACGACAAACCTCACAGAGATGACACTGTCGGCCAGGTATCCGGCACTTCAATATCTCGACGATGTCGATGAGGGTGGCGTAGCTGATCTTGCAGGTTTACGCAAGGGAGATTTTCTTATTCAAGTATGTAAAGAATTACGATTATGATATTTTAAAGAGACTAAATTAATCAATGACTGAAAATTGTAGATTTTAAGCAAATCATTTAAAAATAATCAATTAAATTATTAATTATATTAATGTGTATTTGATTAACTTTGGATTATTTTTAAAAAATTACCCTATATTATCCTTTTACATGACATGAATTATTTAAAACTCCTTTTTTGATACATTTGTAATGTGCAAAATATGTCTTGTAAAAAAATTTTTAAATTTCAAATACTATCTAATACATTTGTAGACTTCAAACATCGGATTTGATTTTAAAAATATAAGAAAACTAGTTGTTAATGTAATTGAATAACTAAATAATTTTAACGATGTTAATATATCGTTCAATAAATATTTAATATTTCTTTTACAAAAGTCTAAAATTTAACGTTTGCATACATCGACGAATGTTTATGCACGTACATAATAATAAATTAATGATTGAGAGAACACAAATCCAATAATTAATACGATTATGTCTAGTCAGCTGTCTTTATATTAATTCATGACAAAAGCTATCTCATAGTTACGCTAATTTAAGTATTTGAATGGCAATCAGATAAATGGAGAGGATGTGACGTCGGCTCTGCATGAACACGTGGTCGACTTGATCAGGAAATCGGGCGAACTGGTACGTATGACGGTGGTATCTCCAGTCCCAAGTCTTCCGAATTCCCAATCGGCAGCCGCCCTACAGACTAGTCAGCCAATTCAGAGGCAATATGCGACACTGCCCCGTAAGACCAATAACAGCATAGCCACAGGCGGAACCCTTGGCAGGTCACCTGCTCCTATGCCACCACGCAGAGATCCAAAGACTACCCTGAGCGTCGGTCGCGCCAGAGCCCGATCGATGGTTGCGGGTCTAGGTAATGGTTTCGTTTTCTTTTAATGCAAACGCGAACTTACATTTCTAAGCACGAATACGAATCAAGCTTGGATTTTATTGATTATTTTTCTATAAAAAATTATATGATTGTCCAAATAGAAGACAATAAATAGAAACAAAATGTTAAGATGATCCAAATTTTAAAGATTATTTAGTTTATTCAGCCAAACTTATAATAAATGTTCGATTATTAAATTAAATATATTCATTAGAATTAATTAAAGTATAATTACATTGATATATAGTTTTAAAAGTAAAAATTTTCATCGTGTTATATTTTACTATAAAAGTGTGCACTAATTAATATACTATTATTTGTATATGTAATTTGTGTAATATTTGCATATAATAAAATTTCTAATATCTATATAGAATAATTTGTAACATTTCTTATTAATGGATAAACTGTGTATGTTTGTAATTGTATTTTAATCATAAGAAATTTGACATATAACATTTTAATTAAAGTTGAATGCATTCAGAATGTATTTGTTTAATTTATAAAATAACGTAACTTATATTTAAAAATCCTATAATTCATAATAAGATCAAAGTTTTTTAACATTCAAATAATTTCTATAAAGTTAATACATAATTTATCTCGAGTTAGAAAATTTGTTATAAATTAGCATTTTTTTTGAAAGTTTGATAATGTTCTTAAATCTCAGAAGGTGGTGGCGATAAGGACGAACGCGATGAAATGACGTCAGGTTGTACTAAATCGAACAGTTCTGAGTCTCTTCATCTTAATCAACAAACTTCGACTGGTTCCAATACCGGACAGAATAATCAATCACAACCAAGGACAGCGAGCATCCGCTCGAGACCAACATCCAGTCGTATTACCGCTGTTGAGCTCGAGGTAAGTTTATACGTTTGTTGTCAACAAAGTTATATGTACTTGGAAGAAAATTTGTTTCAGTAAGCGAGTAACTAGAAACAAGAATAAATGGAAACTATTCAGGCAACAGATGTTCCATTTTATTGACTATTGAATGTAGCTCGAAACTAAATTCGAATTAAAAACTAGCACGCACGTATCTTATATATAAAACACGGCAAAAAGCTCGTTATAATATTCGTGTATTATTATTATCATTATTATTCCAATTTTATTCATTTTATTATTATTTCCTTTTAATTAATTGTTTAATACCGGCATCTACCCTCCTTGCATGAGGTGCACGATCAACGCACTCAGAGAATGAAATAATTGAGGTGTTATTGACTTAAATTAAGTATCAATGACTATGGAAAATACACTTCCATAAACTTTACGATTGAATACTGAGCTACAAAAATTATATTTGATTCAACAAGCTTTTATAATCAAGATATTTTTATGGACATAATTACACAGACTATAATAAATGAGATAATTATGTAAAATATAATAACTTTTTTTATTAAAAACTTATAATCATATAATTATTATAACTACATTGACTGCATGATTCAATTCTCTTTAAAAATATTAACAATGATAAAATAATGATCATGAAATTTAAAATTAGTGTCATTAGTTACGGCAACTATAAATTTAGTCCATACAATCGGATTACATTCTTATATTATTCATAAAATTTCGAAAACTCTTGAATGTTTTTATCAAATTTTTTGTATATATAAAATTTTTATGTATATTTTCATTATGAATTACATTTTTAAATAAAAAGCCCACTTTTTATCACCAAGATAAATATAACGGAGTGTAATTAAAATAAAAAGTAGTTATATTTAAAATAGATTCTTTTATACCTTTTATAAAAATTAGATTGTAATTTGTTTTGAATATAGAAGGGCTCGTATAGACTAAATTTTGTTATAATTTTCATTTTTGAACCATCATAATTTGACTATTATTCGATCCCGAAGAAAAATTCTATGCATCTGAATTATAATGATTTAAATCCTTGGGGTTTATATATATAAAGAGTATATTATTATATTAAAAGCACTTGAGTAAATATATGTAATTAAAGTAAAATGTAATACCATCCTAATTGAATTATAAATCTCTTGCATTTAGCTCTTACAATCATATAATACTACAACAAATATCTTTTTTATGTAAATCAAACAATGAAGCAACTTATAATATTCAATAAATGACCAAAAGTATAGTTACTGTAATCAAGATCAAGCGGTGAGAACGTGAAAAAACAAAAGAAAGCTGAAAGATGTCTCTGAGTGCGTAATACGAACGGCTTCAGCATCGTCCGTTCTCCTTTTCTTTTCAGGAGCTTTTTCAGCGGCAGCAGGGCGCCAATGGCAATAGCATAACTGTCGTTATGCCGGTCCACTACGGTTCGACAATGCAGATGAGCACGAGCTCAAACTTTCAGAGTGGCACAATTAGCACGAAGTCACACTCCTCGTCACCGGCTAAGTCCGGACGGGTCTATGCCAGTGTCGCTGAGATGAAACGCAAGGGAAAAGTAAGGACGATTTTAGGATCGCCCTCGAGGCGAGAGCCTACACGTGTATATTTTATCTAAAAAAATTCGATTTTGATGGCTATATTGTTTTGAAAGAACTGTCGATAAAATGCTGTGTTACACTCTTGTATTGATATTAAAATATTAAATTATGGCTCTCGGGATTAAGAGATTCGCTTATACATATATTCTGATAGAAAATTTTTCTGAGAAATAATAATTTTATTAGTGAATTAGTTATTATTATAGTTTATATTAAATTATTATATATAATTAATTTTTATTTGCAATAAAATACTAATTTTGTTTATTAGAAAAAATCAATATAAACTTACAAAAAATATGTGTTGGTAATATTAAATTGTAGATAGTCTATAAAATTGAATTAAGAAAATATTTAAAACATATAATTCTCAAATTTTCTAATAAATATTTTAAAAAACATATAATAAACAAAGAAATTATATTTTAGATATAGATACACATGTTTAAAAGAATGGTTTTATAATAAAACAGTTTATAAAAAAAACGAAGTTGTTCAAATAAATATTTATATTTTTAAATTAATAAATATATATTTATATATGTAGTATTTTATTAAATACTACAAAATAAGTGACAGTCTACTTTTCAAATATTAAAAATTTTTAAAAATGACATTAATTGTTCAACATGAAATTTTATAAACAGTTTTTTCAACGGTAGCTTTTGTCATTAATTTCTTGGAATTCTGGGACTATTTTTCGATAAAAATATGCCATTGCTAGTTCTGCACTATCTAATTTTTTCACCTTTTATAATTAGTATTTATTCCTAACTATTTTGTTTAGTACTGTACAGTAATCGTAACCCCCAACAGTCCCAAATATATCCAAATGAATGTTGAAAAATTTGTAAAATTAAAGCACGAACTTTTTCATTTTTTTCCGGTTAATGGTAGATATGTTTGCATGTTATTTGTTATAGTTAACTTTGAACAAATCCAATATTAATTGTGGATCATTCAATGGATCATACAACGAGGAGGACTACTTGTATTGATTAGCCATTGCGACTATGCATATGTATATTATGTAGATACGATTTATATTTTATAAGTTTATACGGATTAAGATATATAATTTATATATTTATCAATTTCATTTTTTAATTACTTATATTTTTATTTAAGTTATTCTTTGCATAACCGATAAAATTTAATTAATAAAATTTAAACTATTAAGTATCTGATGTATGAAATACGAAATAAGGACTTTTAATTGAACATTAAAATAAAACTTTCAGATAAAATACGAGAAAAGATACTTTTATGATTACAGAATAATTTTGTGCTTGATTTTTAAAATATATAAATAATGATTAATATTTAAAATAATTATATTGATAAAATTTTAGTTTTACTACTATTAAGCTTTAGACAATTTCTTATAAACTTTAAATACAAATATAATTTATTAATTTTAGAATGAGTAATTTTTTAACTTCAATTATTTGAATTTATTTTGACTCGAAGAAATTTAAGACAAATCGTATCTAAATATACTTCTTTACTAGCATGCATGGCATTTTTTGCATGATGTTCCACTACCTTTTCAGGTGATTACAGATCGATTTTGAAACGAAATTATTTATTCTTTTCTCATTTATATCAATTAATTTTACTTTGTATAGTTTATATTGAAATTTATTTCAACATTTTATGCTTTTTTGTCGTGTTTTATCGAGTTTTGTTATTATTTTTATTGTAATTATTGCAAATTATTTTTTTTTCTTTTATCATACAAATGAAAATAATGAACTACAATTGCATATGTACTTTTTTTATAAATATATAAATATTTCTCTATTGCATATTCGTAAAATGTATTAAAAAAGAAATTTATGAAAATTTTGTTGTTTCAAACAAAGTAATCGAATTATTTCTGAAATTTCCAGAAGAATTTTTTTGTACACTAATTATTTATTTTGTAAATTTTTTAACGAATCCGATAGAGAATCAAAAAATTTTAAATTGCGAAAAATTTATAAAGTTGTATATACTATAAATTGAAATAGAAATATTATTTATTTCAAAGAATTATAACACAATATTTGATAGAATATTAGGTAAAATATGTATTTTACGTACTTAATTATATATTTTTTAATATAAATATTTCATTAAAAAAAAAATTATTATTCCCTATAAAAAAAAATTTTTAATTTTAATAATTTCTTTAGATATTAAATATTGTAATCCATAGAATAGAATATATAATAAAAATAATTCAAAACCTTCTTTGCATATATTTATTCACTTGTTAATTTCTGAAGGTCTTAAGAGCTTTTAAACAAATAATATTTCAAATATTTATAACTTATATAATTGCAAAATGAATTGAAAATTAGTATTTGAAATTTTATTGGTTAAATAAAAATGATATATAAAAATATGAAAAAAACACTTAGATTTAATATTATTAATATATTAATTCCTATAATTTTTTTCACATTTTAATCACACATTTTTAATAGCACTATTATTGAATCTTTTTTCGCAAATTATTTGTAACGGCACAGGTAATATTTTATCACTATCTTGTACTAATTATTTATCAGGTATATGCATATGTAGTGAAAATCTAGATAAAATAACTTCTTAATAACTAATATATTTTGAATTTTAGTCAGTTTCTTTTTACGTAACATAGTTTAAAGAATATTATTTATATAATTTACTTAACTATTGTTTGCGTTATGATTCTTTTTATTAAATTAATTAAACATAATAAATATGAAATTTATAGCTTCAATACTTACATTAATTTATTTAATAAAATCAAACATACATAATATTTTTAAATAAGATATGATTTTTTATAATCACAGTTTTAATTTTTATCGACATAATTAACTAATTTTGAAGACCAATTTAATCGAATTTTAAAATTCTAAAAGTCTTTTTCAGATACAAAATATGGTGCAAGCATGCAGTTAAGTGATGCTTGTTTTTAATTAAATTCTTAAATATTTTTAGATATTTAACTTTGCTAAATAAAATGTTTTTTTATAATCGCTTTTTTATATTCTTATTCTTATAAATTTAATTAAATGAATGATAAATATTTTTAATTTCAGTGTGAATTATGAGCTACTTAGAATTTAAAAATTAAAAGGTTTTTTATCTTAAAAATATTTAAATTAAATTTTAATTAAATGAAACATAAATACTATAAAATACTAATTTTAAAACATGTAATACAAAATAAAATCCTCTCAAAATTAAAAATCAACTTGGTCATTGGATGAAAAAAACTTCTGTATCTTTTTTATCTACGACAATTAAAAAAATGAAATTTGTGTATAAAATGATACAGAATTCTGTTTTAGATTTTTCTTCTAAATAATTTATTTTCGCATATTAAACATTAAATACTCATATTAAAGTTATGCTATACAAATTTTTTTTATTTTATTCATCTCAACCTTGAAAAAACTTCCTTATTACCAATATTCTGGTACGAGCCATCCATCCACTTTACGAAAACTTTGAAAGCTTTGAATTTTCCATAAACACCTATAACTTGGAGTCGGTGCACCGATAATTGATATTAACTTCACTCATTTCATCATATTCACCCATTCTGAACATAAATCACTTTCCCATTACATAAGGGGATTTATTTCACTTTGTTTATGATTGCAGTCATCTCGGGTGCGCTTTTTCGGCGGTTTGGGCGGTGGCTCCGACCTACACCGAGACTTCCACAGCACACCCGATCTGAATATACAAGCGCAAGGCTCATTGAGCTTAGTGCCAAAGGGTCATCGTAGTCAAGAAGATGTGAACATGGCTCTAGGGAGGAATGGTCTTCCGCCACCCAATCATCCGCCACCCCCGCCGCCAGTTGGTCAAGTGGTCAAGGTCAACGTCGGTGCTTCCGTGTCCGATGTTGTTACGCCAGCATCTGTCTACGACAACATGGCTCATATACAACAAGTCAAAGGTAACCTGCATTCATATTTATTTGCATTCTTGCATGAAATCTTAAGTTTAACTTTTCTTTTAACGTACATTATATGAAATCTATGTAATAGTAAAAAAAGCCAAAATTTTTAAATAGATTTTTTAATGTTTTGGATAAAATTATTTCATTGATTTATAATACATAAAGTAAAGGGTACGTCAAATATAATTAAAATAAGTTTCGAATTTGATCACAAGCTATTTGTTAAACGTTAAATCTTTTCTAAATATTTCAAAGCAGATGTTTGTCTATAACGAACTTAGATATCCTTTATCATTCATAAATAAACTATGCATGTTTTATTATTTTATGTTTTATAAGTAAATAATAATAAGTGAATATAACGATGTACTTTATAAAATATATCTTTTAGAAAATTTAGGGTTTTTGTCTAATTTCACGTTTTTACTTATAATACTAAGATATTTAATCAACTATTTACATTTAAAAAATATGTATTAATAGGAAATTATTAAAAAAATTAATTTATTTTTTTTAAATATATTTTTTTAATTATAAAAATTCTTTTCAACTGAAAAATTATGCATAATATTGACTATTTTATGTATAAATTACATAAAGTCTTAATTTACTATATTAGTAAATATAAGTACCAAGGAGTTGTCAATTTTTATAGTCGATTATACAACGATACTCATAAACTATAAAAAAACAACTATTGAACTTATTTAGAATTTCAAAATAAGATTACATTATCATTATTTTCTGAATTTAAAACTGGAAATTTATTGCAATTAATAATTTACATTTTATCTTTTATATAATTGCTTTATATATTGTAATGTTTCAAAAAAATTGTGATATTTATATTTAAAAATAGTTATTTAAAAATTTATATTTATCATACTTTGCGTAAATTTATTTGATCAACTTTCATAAATAAAAATTAAATATTTATCGGAATTTTTATAAATAATTTATATGTTAAAGTTTAAATTGTATAACTTAATAAAATTTTTAAAGTTTTTAAGTAAATTATTTTTCGATAAATCATGTAAAATTATAACTTTAGATTTGTCTATAGTATAAATAATAACTCAATAGGTGATATAGAACATACAAAAAAGTAATAAATAAGTAGTTACTGGATAGAATTATGAGGTGAAGTGTGAAAAGATAGAAAAAGATACAAAGAGTGAGATGTAACAATTTAACAATGATGTAGTATTATTCCATCTTCATTTCTGTACGTAAAGTATACAATAAAGATTAATTAAGTTGCTATCCTAATTTTTACAAATTTTTTGGATTTATTACCGAGTCTGAATAACAATTGTTATGCATATTATAACTTATCGAATAAAGAATTCTATTTTAAGTTAATTTTTCGTTTATATTTTTTAACGTATAATTGTAGTTTGTTAAGTTGAATTTTTTTGTAATAAAAATTATGTTCAAAAGTAGTTAAAAATGACGTGAATCTTTATTGATATTATGTTAGGATTTACGAAGAATCTTACAGTTTTGTTAGAGTACTAAAAAAAAATTTGTTCACTTCTGTAAAGTGTTAGTGAAAAATTTATCATAAAAATATTTCCCTCCGAACAGAGCTGGCCGCAGCGACGACGGAAAATAATTACGGAGTGATGTCCAGCTTTCGACCATGCAATAGTGCAAAATTGTACGCTTCTCCCGAGGATATGAAGACTGTAGGCTACCGGTCACTTAGTCTGCCGAGCCACTCGATGCGTTCCCAGCTACGCAAGTCCCATAGCTTACGCACTTCCAGCGGCGCGACGGGTGTTACCTTCAAGTCTGGGACTGGGACTCAGCTCACCAATGGTCGTTCCAGTACGCTTTTGACAATGGTGCAGAGCAATGGAATCGCACCCAACACCAGTAACCAGTACGCGCAACCTCTGAAAAACGGCAGGAGTCACAGCACCGCAGGGATCGTCAGAGAGAGAAAAAAGAAGTCGACAATGACCACTAGTTCATCCGCTTCCAATTTGTCCGGTGTGTCCGGAGGTAGGTTAAGTATGTTTTTACATCGATAAGTGAATGAATCAATCATTATGATACTTAATTATCTATTACTAATACTGTGCAAAGATTTAATAATAACAATTTTGACACTTATAGACGATTACAGGGTAATTTTATAAATATTTTGCCAATTTCCTTTCAATGATTTTAATTAATTTATTTTGATGTATTCGTTTGAACTTTATACAATGATTTAATATTATATTATATAAGTAAATTTTAATTACTTTAAGAGTAGACTTATTTGTTGTATTATTTATTGATTATTAAGTCTTCAGTTAAGAATTTTCGATCTATTTCAATAATCGTACTAATTTATAAATATTTCAATTATTTACATATTGACTTTAATGCATAAAACTGCAAATGATCGAACTCATAAATTTCACATTTCAAAATTAAATTTATTTTTATTAAAATATGCTTTCCTTATGTTTAAAAAAAAATACTTATCATATTGAAAAATTTTGTGTATTTAAATCAATGATTAATGAATCGTATTACTTCAGGAGGCGGTAATAACGCAAATAGCAGCTCTTCGGCACCCCCCATACCAGAGCCAGACTACAGCTTGAGCGAGTCGGAGAACGACGAAGATTTGACTGATGAAGGCGAAGAGTCAGAGATTACTAAGGAACTGGAAAAAGCAGCTGCGCGAGAAAAGCTTGAGTCAACGCGCGAAACCTCCGGCAATTCGAACACTTCGGCTGGGAGTGGAACCAGCAGTAACTCTTCAGGTTCCAGTTCCCTACCGCATTCCTTTAGCGTCGAGGAGATCCAGAACGTCAGGAAGCAATTAAAGGCAATGATTAAGTTTTTAATTCGATTTGAAAAATTTTTAATTTTGAAAAGGTTTTTTAACCAAATGCTTATAATTTTTAGACTCAGCAATCCCTTGTGGAAGATGGGGATAACAGTTCCAGTGGTGTAAGTTCTGATCAGGATGTACCCGTGGGTCCTCCCACGGGCTTCGACGATACGCAAATTCGCAATGAAGCCAATCATCACCAGCAACTTGTGCACCAACAAGGTTACTACAAATAATATTAAAATAAAGATGTATCAAAAATCAATTTAAATTTAGAATCTAAAAAAGCTCAATAGCATAATATTGTTATAAAAACTGTAAATTTACTAATAAGAATCAATGTAAATTATTTAAAATAGAGAAAAATGACAAAAAATAATATTAAAGTAAAATATAAAATAAAATGTTTTTATTAAAATATTTAAATTGTTAATGCTACTTGAATAATAAATATATTTTAAAATTATTATAATAGTACTATTCGTATATTCCTGTCGTTTTCTATAATGGTTGATTTTTATAGAATATATTTAGTTTATAAAAGTTTATAATATATTTTATATATATATAACATTAATATACTTTGAAAGATAATTAATATTATGTATTATTCAAATTGTATCCTCATTAATCAACAAAAAAATAGTAGGTAATTTATGAAAAAAAAGTTATTTTATAAAAAAAGTTTTACGAATTTGTGTTAAAAATATTATCTAATTTATTATGTTCAGAGATATATTTCACTTTATTTGAACAAAGCTAGTTTCCTTATTTTCCAAAGCTTACTCAAAGTAGCTTGTCCTTATCGTAGGTCATCCCGACAAAGAGAACAACAGCACCGTTGTTTTAGGGATGGGCGGCTGCCCGCAGAAGAGGCCAGGATACGGGGGCAGTGGCATGTTAACGAGGCACGCGGTGAGTCTTGCTCAATTACCGCCACCGATCGAGGCGGATACGGAAGAGCAGAGCGCCGATTTGTTTGTTCCACCGCCACCTGAGTTCAATGCCGATGGCACCCCTACTTCGAATGCCACCGTCGGGTCCGACGAGCTCGTCTTCGCCCCACCCCCGCAATTCTGCGACGGGAGTCGCGCTCAGCAGCAGCAGCAACAGCAGCAGCAACAACAGCAGCAACAGCAGCATCAACATCAGCATCAACATCAACTTCAGCAGCAAAAAGTCAAGATCATCGGAGCGATACCGAAAGCGGCGAACAATAATAATCAGATCAAACCGTCTGGACGTTTACACAGCCAGTGAAATATCAAATACCAGGCAACGCTTCGTATGCGATGGGAACTCCAGCCATTCTTGAGGATGGATTTCTGAAGTGATGACTTCTGAACCAGTGACAGTTAACGTTGACTGCGTTCTGGAGAATCGTTTCGAATCAAAAATAATGAGCAGAAAATGATGGCATCACTAGATTATGGATTCGGGTGTCTTCGTTTTTTGCAAAAGTGCTAGGCTTGTACAGCGTGAGGAATGGTTTAGCAAAAATTACTGTGATTTTTACTGGAATTCTGTTTATTTTTTAATATTTAGCTAAAGATATAGTTGATAAAATTATCAATTTTATTAAACCGAAGGAGTATGAAGGAGTATTGATAAGTTTATATTATGTGTAGGGTAATTTTTGCTGGAAAATTTCTCTTCGTGTGTCAAACTTTTAAAATCGATCACCAAATAATTAAGCATATATAATTATAGGAATCTTAATTCTTGGAATGATTTGTTTTAGCTACTTAAAAAATATTAAATATTTAAATTTACTGATATATTGGATGAATTAGTACACTGATAACAAATTATAAGTGTAAGGGTCGAAATTGTAAATTGAAACGAAACATTAATTAATTAAAAACTAAATCGTAAGTACATTGTTTTATTTTTTTAAGAAATGTTAAGTTTTAGAATTTTGTAAATTCATATTAAATATTTTTATATATTTATTAATTAAGAAAAGGATTCATTTTTACTTCATTTTACTTGATTTAAAATTATCTTATCTCATATTATTATAACTGATAAATTATAATAACTGAAAAGTCATTCTTAATTACGATTAACTTTCAATAATTTAAGAATTTATATTCTTAACAATATTTGTACAGTGTTTAATAATTTCTCAGATTAATATTTACTTACGAAACAATTATGATGACTTATTTATTGTTATTAATAATTCAAAATTTAATAGAGTTAAATCTTTATTTAAATGATTTTTTAAACATTTAAATAACTTTGTATGTTTCGTTTCGATGGGCAATTTTAAATAAAAAAAAAGATACTCGTCCCAACATTAAATAATATCGTTCAATTAAATGTGGTTAACTGTTAAAATTAATGCATATGGCAATTTAAAATTATATGCCTATGTAATTATAAAATGACAATTCTCACAAGTCCTATATACACTGAGAAAATCGTCGTTAACAACATTCTATGGCTTAGAAAAAAATATTTATATAGATATTTATTAATGATTTTTTTCACTATAGTGTTTCATTGCTATAATTACATTATAACATTTGATTATTATTAAATAAAAATATAGTCAACAAATCTTTAAAAAATATTATACTTATATTTATTTTCATTGGTAAGCGCGTTTGTTACATGTACTTTTTTCTCAAATATAATAGGTTTTAAGATACACTATTACAAGAAGCATTTTGAGCAAGATTTTATTATGAAATTTATAGTATGTAAGTGCGTAAAAAACTCCATAATTTTCAAATTTATTACAAAAATAATTATTAATAAAGATTCGATTCTACATTTATAAATAACTACAGTTTCGGTAGATTTATACAATTATATACAAATACACGTACAATATAAGTTTCTTCTACATTTCAATAAACGAAATGAACAACTGAAGTTTTGACATATAATTGTTAATGTACTTATAAAAAAAATTCTTTTTCCTTTATGCACTACTAAAATTTATATGAAATATCGAGCTTACTATTTAAAAATTAAATATATCTCTTTAAATATTAATTTGAGTTACTTTTATACTTATATAAACAAAAAGATATAGCTACATTTATTTAATTAAATAAAAATAAAAAATGTAGTATAATTATTTATTTTAAATTATTAATAGTAATTTATTATATATTTTTTTATAGTTTCTCGATCAAATTAATATTTTTATTTTTCGTCTTTATTTAATCAATCTTAATCGATCAATAATTTTATAAAATAAAATCATTATATTTTTTTAAAATTGATTTAATCTTCATTTATATTTTCGCTAATGTAATATTTATTAGTGTATATCACATAAAGGGACCCATTTTTAGTAGATAAAAAGAATTTTTTTTAATAAAAATTTATATTGGCTATTTGTAGAAAAATATGGATAAGTGAACATTTTGTGTAAAACTGGTAGAATGAATTTCAATAAATTTAATTTTGAAAATGCTTCACACAAAGTATTAAAATATTAATTTTAGAGTCAAATATATATTAGTGGAGTAATTGTAATCGAGAATAACAAAGTGTGAAAAGAATTTTTATCGATATTAAAAAGGCCTAACGAGGCACACATTTTTTCTTACACTATAGCAAAATGTATAAAAAAATATGTGTGTGCGTGGTAACAATTCCAAGTACCGTATACATTAATTCTGAGTAAGATAAATTATCTAGAAGATAACAAATAAAAAGAAGCTGCAGTATATAGATCAAAAAAAAGAATGCATGCGATGCGTGATGTGATGTTGGTTTTTTCATACGATTTCTATCAATATTAAAACGAGTGTTTAATACTTTTTCAATGTCAAATAAAAAGTATAGAAAATAATTGTAATGATAATGATATGCCAATAGTGGCCATGTTATGTATCCTAAACGCGTAATTTTCACACTGGATAATTAAAGGACAAACATTTTTTAAAAAGTAGATAAAACAACGAAACTAGGATTTACATCTTCTAGTATGTGTGCAAATTATTACCTCCAACACGTATCTGTACGTAGAAAAAGAAATTTTTAGATAATAATCTTATAAATAATGAAGTAAGTAACAAAAAATATAATATATACTCTGGAACCTTCCTTTTTCGATCTAAATAATTCATATTATCTGCATTCATCACTGTTTTAGCATTAGATGTTTTTGAAAACCTGATTAAAAAATTCAATTCTAAACATAAATAATTAGAAGAATATTAAAAATAAAAGCATTTGTTTATAAAGTTTACCACCTGCTTGAAAGGTTTATTTAATCACTAAAGAATGTAATATTCAATATTGTATGAGCCATTTACTGTTGATATTTACGCGACGGAAAGATTTAACAGAAATGGAACACGTATATTGTTTATGTGACTTGAACCTTTTACGAAATCGCAATATGAAGGTTAATTAACAATATTAATAATATTCATAATATTACAAAAAATTAATATTATATATTATTAGTATTAATAATATTAATGAAATTTCCAAAATAAAATAGAGGTCTTGTATGATTCCAGGTAGAAAAATTACGTAATTGAACATAATACGGTCATATATGCGTAATTTCACATTTAAAGAAATATAATGTAGAACCATATTGAAGTTCGTATTAGTCATCTAAAAATATATATATATATATATTTATTTATTTATATGAATTCAATACAAGTAAATTCAGATTTAACAAAATTTTTATCGGATAAATTCCAATTAAAAAATTTTCTCTATTGAAAAAAAAACTTGTAAAAGTATATAATTATTCTCTTTTTAACTTAAAAAACTAGTTTAATTTTAATTTTTAACTATAGTTAAAAGGACTAGAGAGTATATGTATATGTGAAAGTATGTGGTAATGATGTCGAAGATATAAATGGGTAGAATATATTCGCGAATTCGGTTTCAAGATGCGAATGTCGTCAAGATCTTTATTGTGCATATTACTAGCAAGAGATATATTATATATACATATGTGTATAATTTAGGTTTTCCTTGCACATCAATAGACAATTAAAATACGATATTCAAGTGCATAAATAATTGTGCATACCGCCAAGTGTAACAAAGTCATTAGATTCATTCTTTTAGTTCGTAATGTCAAAATATGATGTAAACACGAGTATGTAACCAATAAGAAGGAAACCGACATTTTATCGATAATTGAAATATAGGTTTCATTATAAAAAAAGTATATAACTCACAGTATTGATGAAACATGCTTCTTTAAAACGCTATGTATATTATATACATATATTATACGCCCATGCACGTGCGCATGTATAACTAAATACATAATTTCATGCATAAGAAATTATTATTTTTACTTGACTTCAGAAAATAGGTTGTATACGATTTTTCGGAATAATTTTGATGCTGTATAATTTGTACTTTTTTCTTTGAATATAACAAAGAAGATAAAGAAAAAAGTGCAAACGATCAATATTTTTTTATTTTATTTTTAATTTTTTGTTATAATTATCGTTATTATGTTTTCGAGTTCTTTTTCGAATATCTCAAGAAGATCCTTTTTAAGAGAAGCCATACTGAGAAAAGAAGGTAAAAAATAAAGATATGTAATAATTATTTCTTGTTGTATATAAAATATAAACGTAATCTTCCTTTTTTCGAAGATCATTCGTGCAATTGGTAAAAAAATTGAGACCATTATTCTTCAAAATAAATGGCTCACCTCAATGATATATTATATTGTATATATTGAATAACATTACCATATGTTAATAAATAATTACAATGGTGATTAATTTTATGTTTATATGAATACTACTATTGTCATTATTATTATATTATTATTAATATTGAATATTATTATTACTGCTGTCATCATTATTACAGTATCGGTATAATTATGAAAGTAATTTTTAAGAAACAGAGCAAAATCTTGCTTCTTTCCCGAAAGAAAGAAAAAGAGATAACGATAATTATTTTATTATGTCGCTATCAGTTGATCAAAATACGCAAAGCATAGTATTATAATAAATGAAGTGGCTGAGTTTCAATGCAAATAAGAGAAGTGAAGCAGCTCCATTATTTTGATAATTCATTTTATGACAAGTAAGCTTCATGAATCTACAGGCGTCGATAATTTATTTGAATTTTTTTAAGAACCATCTAAAAATGTTACTGTTAGCGATACTTTATTGTATATTTCATAGTATATCATTTTTTTATTTTTATTATTTATTGCAATATAAGACATTGTTTTGTAAAAAATATTTCTATGAAATATTAATAATTTTTTTAATGCTTTTCGATAAATAAGTAATAAATTCTTTTTAAATTCATTTTTTAGTTGTTATTATTATTATTATTATTGCTGTAAATTTTTTAAATAAATTTCTAATAAAATTAAAATTATTTTTTAATTGTTCAATTATTGAGTCATTAATTTAGTTATTTTTTATCACTAAAACATATCGATAATTTTGTTTAAATTTGTTACCCTATTAACAGATTATCTACGTCTGTATAAATCACGTCTGCTTGTGCATAGTTTTTTCTAAAATGCTCAAAAAATAGAATTAATAAACAAAAACATCAAAATAATCAACTTTTCGAGCTCTGCTGATTCTTTATGGCCTTTTGCGTTCTAATTAATCTGCAGTACAATTTTACCAGCCAGTTTATATATATATATAGCGCAAGAAGCATATATATAAGTTGACGAGCGTATATTATTATATGTAATAAAGAATATTATATAAATTATGCGAAGAAATAAAATAAAGTAAAATATATCTAATTCAAATATTTTCAAGTATCAGAATTAAAAAAAATACTTTCGCAGTTATGAGTAAAAATATAATTTTTAAGTTCGAAGTATAAAATACAATCGGATTTATAAATAACGAATATGAATAATAAAGTATTTCGAGTCTGTTGCTTCGTATTTTATACGTACGTCCGATTAGCTTGATTAAAAAAAGAGCTATCCTTAAACAGACGATATTTTATAATTAAAGACATTCCTGCCAAAATATAGTGTAATATAAAATGAAATATCCAAATTTATTGAAGAGTTGAAGAGAAGATAAAATAAATGAAAGATAGAAAGATAGAAGAGTGCGTGAATGTATTTATGATTAATAAGATAAAAAATCTGTTAACACCGACCTTTAACTGTTTTGATTATTTGTATTGTATGCGTTTGACGGTTCTATTTACATACAATATACAATTGATACACGCGCAATGTACTCGACAGTTTAGTAACTCTGTATCTTCGATATTGCGAAAAAAAACACTAAAATTTAAAATGATATTGTGTTTTCTAAATTATCCCTCATATTTTTAGAATTTTATTAATGTATATATATATATATTATTACATTATTTTCTTAACAGCCACGGATCATAACTAATCTTTTATTATATTTAAATAATGCTTTAATAATATTTTACTTTTTTTGATCACTATTATTCTTCAAAAATTATTACTAAAATAAGATTTTTTTAATATTAAATAAAAAATGTATGCAATTTATTTTATAAAAATATTTGTTTCAAGTATTAAGCTCTAAAATATATTTTCAAGTATTGAAATAATTAATAAAATGAGGTAATAAAGAGAATTTACCTAATATAATGATTTAAGAAGATTTTATGAAGATTTAGATAAAATATTTAATTGTTTGTGAGAAATTTAAAGTATGTTTTTTTAACAATTAATAATGAATTCTTATCTTTTTTAATTAAAAATTTTTAATTAAACGTTACCATGTCATGATATGAAAGGTTGATCCATAATCAAGAAAACAATACGCATCTACTTTAAGTGAAGGCCTTTAAAGAATATATGGATTACATAGTACTATTTATTTCAATTTAAAAAAATTAAATTTTCTAAACATATTGTATATTTATATTAATAATTTAATATTTAACTGCACTGTATAATGCTATTTATTTTTAACTTATGAATTATTTTTAAATAATTAATATGTCAAATAAATTTTTTTTTATAAAATAAAAGCTTTTAATATAATTTTAATAAATTATTTAAATGCACTTCAAAATAAATTTACAAATAAATTTGTGAAAGTAAAATTGCAAGTAAACTTTTTTAATTTAAAATATCTTATATTTAATAATTTTGATTAATTGCAAAAGTTGTATGACGTAATATTACCGGTTCACGTGTTTTCATTGTCTTCTTCAGTTTTTAAGTTTTACGAAAGATTTTTACAGAAATCTATTTTAATAACGTTAACTATAGGGATCAATAAATATAAATAATGCAGTCTATAAGGATTATATTACAAAGAAATGTTCGACTGCGTCAATTTCATAAATGGTTATTTTATAGTTGGTTTTTTATTAAAGTAATTTTAAAAAAAATAATGTGTTGTTAAGGTTACATAACCTAACTTTTTTATTTATACTTACAGTACTAAATTCTTTTAATTTATTTATAAAAATTAATTATTATTACCATCAGTTATACTTTTACTACTAAATAGTAAATATATGGATACAATATTACTACCTTTTTTAACATTTAAATATTCAAAATTTATGATTATTTTTAATTTGTAATTAAACATATTGATTATTCATAATACTTGAGTAAGAATGCTTAAAATTTAATTTTTAGAATCTTTAATACTATTTTTTCTAATTAACTAGTGTTTCACATAATCAAACAAATGCAGCATCTATAAGTGAAGTACCAGAAAAATTAACGGTACCACTACCAGAAGGGGTTGATAAACCGATCAGTCCAAAAATTGATAAAATAGTACAAGAAATTACTTCTCTTAATTTACTTGAAGTATCAGAGCTTAGTGATTTGTTGAAAAGAAGGCTCAACTTACCCGATGTTCAAGCAATGCCTGTTGTAAAATCAACAGTTCCAAAACAAGTAAGTAATTTTTTAAGTCTTGTAAACATATTCAATTATTTCAATATTTTTTGAAAATTTATGACTTGTAATATTAAATAATTTAAATTTACTTTAAATATATTTTTTGTAACTAAAATATATTTATAAATTTTTTAAATTTCTATATGTTAAGGTATTTTAGAAACAAATTAAATGAGTTTAAATACAGTGTAATAAAATAATTAGTATATAGTAATTTTAAAAATATATGATCTATATTTTTAAATACAAGATCAGTTTGTTAATTACAGAGTAAATCTCAAGTAGTATAAGTATATAATTGTTTAATATAAATATCTTATTATATTTTATAGTAAATTAAAGAAATCTTTTATAGTTAAATACAGAATTTATGAAATCTTTTCAATAATAATTATATAAATTAATAAATAATAAGTTGATTTAAACTTAACATCTTATTCATTTGTATAAGATATAGACTTTAGTAGTTTTATACTTTAGTTATTTTAAGTTTTTACATATTCCTAAATGTTATTTATGTATTTATATTTTCAGGACGAAGAAGAACAAAAACCTGTAGTTATTCAGAGCTTGTTTTCAGTTAAAATGACAAAATATGATGACAAACAAAAGGTTGCATTGATAAAAGAAATAAAGAATATTGTGCCAGGAATAAATTTAGTTCAAGCTAAAAAATTTATCGAAAGTGTACCCCAAGTTGTGAAGTCTGATTTAAGTAAAAAAGAAGCAGAAGATTTGAAGAATATTCTGATTAAAGTTGGAGCAGAAATAAGTATTGAATAAATTATATATTAGTTAATAAATACATACCCTAGATTAATTGTAACATTGGACAGTTTTGATATTTTATGTATAGTTAAAAACCAATATATTAAAATTAATTTGTATTTAGATTTATTACTGAAAATAAAAATTTTTCAAACAAAATATGTCATACTGAAATTTTTTATTTAATTTTTATATTATAAAATGTGTATATATAAGGTAGCATTTAATTATTGTATACATTTATGAATGATCGTTAAATATGAAATGAAATTTGACATATAATATGAATATTTTTTAAATAAAAGATATTTTCTTAAACTTTAGACAATTTTTAATCTGTATTTTTTAGACTTGAATATATTTTTACTTTTTTAAATTAGAAGCAATATATATTAAAATAAAATTATAATTTTGAAAAATAATATTTTAAAAACGAAAATCTTGAAAAAAAAATTTCAATTATCAAAAATGTATTAAGAAATTACTTAATCGATGTCAAATAATCTCGTATGAGTCGACAATACATATTCGGTAATTGTTATTATCGTCGTTGTAGGAAAGCATGTTAGGTTACGGGTTTTAAAGGGAATAACTACGGCACTGGTCGTGACGCCCACGACCTCCACGTCCAGTTAGGAAATGGTGCTTTATAGTTGCTTTGCAGTTTGATACATCGTCGGGCACTGCAACTCTTGTCCGTGAATTGCGTACGTGTGTTGCCACGATGGCCGAAGAGGCTGGAACGAACAACATAGCTTTAATGGAAACAATAACTCAGAGCAACAATCCGGAGGTTTGTAAGGAAATAATTTACCTTATTTTCTTATTGAAAATTAGCGAGTCGTTTAAATATAATCGTTCATTTTAAAAATTAATATGGATGCTAACGATATCTACAATGAAACGTGTACAATGAAGCCTAAAGCACGTTCACCGTTTAAAACAAAAAACTTAAAAAGAATTTTTGACAGATTGTCGTTGGTATCAGATCCGTTGTATTAACGAATGACCTAGTTAAAAATTAAATATCAAGTAATGGTAAAAGTCTTACTTTTTTGAGGGTTGATAATTTCATTCGCAGTTTGCGAATCGCTCAAACGTAATTGTTCTCTTTGATGAATAATTCAAAAAATATTTTATTGCCTTTTAAGAATTTAAATTTGTGTACTTTAATTGGTTTATTAAATTTTTAAATAATAATTATGAATTAAATTAAATAATAGCCATCATTAAGATATTATTTTAATATAACAATTTATTTTTTTTTATAAAAATGTTATCTTAAAATTGCTGCTATTATTTTGTATTTGATAAAAAGCTCTCATAGTTAAAGCCAATAGAATACTTTAATCATTTTTTTAAACTATTAACCTAAATGCACAACTGATTTTAAATGCAGTATATATAATTATATTGAAATTTACAAGAACAAATATTTTAACCAGAATCTGCCGGAAAATATGCTTAAAACAATGAAATTACAAGCTTCTCGTATAATAACGAAACTTGAAGATTCTATTGAAAAGGGAACTGAATCTGAAGGTAGCACTTGGAATAGTCCTTCAGGATTTCTATCGCATCCCAAAACATCAGAAGAAATTTTTAATTTAATACAGGTATAATAATATATACTATATTTAATTTAATTTTCATTCGATTCCATATTTCTATATAAATTTTGATGATCCATTCGAATAAAAGTTAATCAAAATTTTTATTTTTATAATGTTAAAAACTAAATAATTTAAAAAAAATTTTAATTGAATTTAATATAATGAATATATATTTTAGTAAAAATTGTTAAAATAATTATAGCTGTATAACTAGTATTTTAAAATAAAATCATTATAATTTAAAATTTATAAAATAATATTTTATATTTATCTTTTAAAATAAATGATAATCATGTATTTATTTATTTTATTATTATATAGGATTTGATAATGTACGAAGATGCTCCTCAGATAATCGAAGGAATAAAAACAGAACCAAATCAAATCACAAATTTACCAGTACTTACGGATGCTGCTAAATTGGCTTTAATTTCTCATTCAGTATCAGCTTATGCAATGTCATTACCTAGATCACATGCACAAAGGTTAGCTGGTCGATTAGCTGCTGACACTACAAGATGGCTTAGTCACATCTTTCGGTTTGTCGATTGTGCCTCATCTTTTCATGAAGATCCGTTAGAAGGATTTGTAAGGGTGACTCGATTAGCATTACATAGAAAATATCCTAGGTACATAGATGAAGGATTTACAGCATTAGCCAATTCTCTTCCTATAATTTATAGTTCTGTTGCTGCACCACTTGGTTTAGTACAACATTTATGTAAACAAGTAAGATAATAGTGATAAATTTAAATACTTAACTATTATTCTCTTATTTGATTTATATTATAAAAATATGTTTTCCTAAAAAAGTAATGAATAAAAAATCAGATTTTATTTATTTCTTTGTATTTAATAGTTTTGCAATAAGATTGAGATAAAATAAATCAATAGTGACTGAAAATCTTATGGACCTTCAAGTAAAACAATTATAATTTGTAAATAGATATATTATTATCGATAAAAAAAGTTGTTAAAATGTAAAAGAATATTAATTAGAAAGTAAAATTATTTATATTTGCTATTTTTATTTTCAGCTTTCACTACCATTACACTGCATAAGGCCCATTCCAAATAATACTATGTTTGGATCTCGACATAGTATGGATATTTCAATACTAGAACGACGTTTGGTTGAAGATTCTCAATCGAGTTCTGTAACTCCTCTTTTATTATTAGCAGAGGCAGGATCTGTTCTTACAGGGCATTGTGATAATATAAGTAGGCTACGAGAAATATGTGATAAATATAATGTTTGGCTACATCTGCGGGGTGATTCTTTAGCAGCACTAGCTTTAAGTAATTCAACAAAAGATCTGGTAAAAATATTAGTTTTAAGTTATATATATTTTTTAATTTCTTGCTTCATGTTACTAATCAGTTTATTTTTATTTTAAGTCTTCAAAAATTGCAGATAGTATTACATTACCTTTAGGAGTTTGGCTGGGCATACCTTCATTACCAGTAGTTGTATCCTTTAGTGAATTCATAAATAAGTATTTAATTATAAAAATGTATAAAAACATAATTTTTTTTTAAACATATGTTTAGTCCAATAAAATATTTTTAGAGAATTTATAAACAGAATACATATCAAAATATATTTTACATACTTTATTTTGTCAGTTAAACTAAAATATTTAGCCAATAATTTAAAAAATGGTTTTATCGTTACCATTTTCTTTAACTTAATTATTTTTTTTGCTATGAATAGACATTATATAGATTAACAGATACAAAAGGTGCACGTCCAACTTCTAGGGATACAACTTTATCATTAATATCTGGTTTAATGGCAGACTCACTTTCAAGAAGACTACCGACTTTGCCTCTTTGGACAGCACTACAAGTTTTAAGTCGTGATGGCATCGTTAACCGTTTTAAACAGTGTTTCTTGGTTATAGAAGAATTGTACAGCAAAATCAAGAAATTCAATTGTATCAGACTACTTGTAAGTAAATAATAGAATAATAGAGTTTCATACAAATTTGTATTTATTATTGTAATTTTTATGATTCTATATAATTTTATTTAACAAATATACGAAATCCAAGGAAATAATAATAAAAAAAATAATTAAGATAACTTGATATACCATACTAATTATACCTAAATAAATGATCGATTAATTATAAATATTTATATGTATATAAAATTTTTAAATTGTCGGTTTTTTCAGTGTATTAGAAAATATTGTACCAAACCTTTTTCAAACTTTTTTGAATCTAATCTCAAAGTATATCTTTTCATTTAAAACATCTATAATTTTAATTTATCAATTACAAAATATTTATAAAGCAGATTAGTATTATAACTTAATTAAATAATTATAACCTAATTAAATTAAAAAAATTAAATTAAATTAAAAACCTAATTATTAAAAATTATAACTTAATTATAATTATATAAATTATATATAATGTATAAAATTATATTTATAATTGTGCATTAAAAAAGATTAATTTTATGATAATTTTTTAGACAATTATAAAAGATGTAAAATTAGTGACTATTTTATAATTGATTTTTAAGCCAAATAGTTTTTAACTTTTTTAAAAAAATAAAAAATTGAATTTCCTAGAGTCAGGAGCCTGGAGGAGAATTAGGCGCTTACACGATAAATGAACTTCTGATGGATCCGTTAAATGGACCGCAATTACTCGAAGTCGTAGCAAGTGCCCTTGTATTTCAGTTTATACCACCTGATGCGGATGCTCAAGAGCTACAACGAGTACCGCCTTACTACGATAAATTGAATTCTTGGTTGGGACAGATCTTGCAGCGTGATATTGAGAACGTTGACATTGAATTATGCGAAATCGAACAGTATGGCATTGCGATAAGAGTCTGTCCACTTGAGAGCCCAGAGAATCCGCCCAATAGTGATGATATCGATAACGTTGTTGCATGTTTAGAACAACAAATTGTAAGTTGCCTCTATTAATTATTTACATTAATTTTTTATTGAAAATAATATTTATATGAATTAAAACCATTGTTTACATTTATATATATTGTGTATATAAATTTTTTATGCTAATAATATGGTGATAACATGGTCACATTTTAATAATTTAGCTCTTAAAATTAAAAAATCTGTGATATTAAAAGCTCAAAATATTTTCATTCAAATTTTGAAAATTTTGATATTTCTGTAATCATGTAAAGTTGGTCACTCTTAATGTGATACGAATTAAACTTGGAATCTCGTTAAAGCATGCAAGTTGTAAACAACAATTAAAAATAAAATAAAATTTATTTTTAATGAATAATTGTTGATTATAATTTACAAGTTCAATCGATTATAATTTACAAATTCAATCGATACTTGTATAAAATCGTAAAAAATTCTAGTTTATTTTTAAAAGAATCAAAAATATTTATCCAATAAAATTAAAAAAAATTATCTATTTTTAGATTTGTTCTTTATACCTGAAAATTGTTTGGAAAAATTTTGATGCAATTAATTTTTTCACTAAACATTTTATTTTCATTGTAAAAATAATGAATTCAATTACTATATTTTAAATATAATATAAGATTATTTAAAAAGAAAAATCTTTTATAATAATGGCATAAAATATAGATATGAGTAGAACAGATGAACTTATTTTATTTTATATACAATTATTATGTGCTTTTAAAATTATTATGAAATAAAATATGTTCTTGTTTGCACACTTTATTCATAGACTTTTTAATCTATTTCATAGTACTACATTTTGAAAAATATTTGATAAAAACAAAAATTCGTGCTACCATTGCTAAAAAGTATTAAAATTAAACAAATTACTTTAGCTTTAATTTGAAAATTTCCAGGAAATTCTATTAGCTACAGTTAATCACAAAGAAACGTTTATGAAATTAGTAATGGAAAACGATTCATTGCACTTGGTTGAGATGCCAGGCTGGGCTGGCTTAGGAGGTGTCAGATACGCACCTCCGACATGGGTTCACGTTATGACAGATCAAGCGAAAGAGGAACTCAATAATTTAAACACACATTTGGTCGAAACGTTGCGAAGTACGGACGCCGCATTTTCGCTTGGTGAAGGCGCTGATGGCTTAGCTTGTGTTCGATTTGGAATGGTTACTCATGATACAGGTAAGCCGTAACAATTATTTAATTGTAACATTTTTATCGAATCTTATAAAATTAATATATGGCATTATTAAAGCCACTGAAAAAATGTAACATATATTGAACATAGTATTTAATTTTGATTCTTTATATTTAAAATATTCAAATTTTATAATATGTATTTGAACAATTTTTTTTATTTTTATTTATAAGATCATTTTTTATCGCTAAATATACAAAATTTAATAACTATTTTATAGTGTATTAGTTGTATTGATGTATAATGTAATTTTATAATGATTGTACACTTACATAATTAGACATAATATAAAATATTTTATATTTATTTGAAAGTATTATTTTTAATAAACCAATGATATGATATATCATTTATTTTTTAATTCGAATATTAAGCTAAAAAAATTTTCTTGCAGATGTAGCCGAATTATTGTCTCTTGTACTTCAAGTTGGCCAAGAGGTAGAAGCAAATTCAAAATTATTGGATACTATGTCAGAAGTTGTAAAACGTGGTATCGAAGCTGCACAGACAGACTTAGAGCGTGAAAATGCCGAAAAATTATGGCAAGAAGGAATCCTTCGTCATGTTCCAGTCGTTGGTACTTTCGTCAATTGGTGGAGTCCTCCATCAAAAGAAAGTGGAGTTCGAGGTCGTAGCTTAAATCTGCAAGCAGGTATATATAATTTTTTTTTTTAGAGCATTGATAAGCCATGAATATATTAATTAATAAACAATCTATACATCGCAATTAAAAAAAATTCATTATATTTATATATTTGTAATAATTCTAATTAATGTTTAAATAATTAAAATAAATCTGAAAATTTTATTTAAAAAATTTAGAATGCTAAATTTTTATTTCATTCTATAATATCATTGTAAAAAATAATGATAATTATTTTTTAATTTTATACATTTTGAATTATTGTTGGTTTTTTTAATAATAATGACTAAATATAATGCATAAAAGTATTGATAAAAGTTAAATTATGTATATGAAACTTATTTCATTTTAGGAGTCGTTGAGAGCACGGAAAATATTTACAAGTATCACATGCAATTACAACCAAATTCAACGACAAGTAATGGTTCTGGAGCACGTACTCCACCTCAACCATTAATTCAAACCCCGGTAGGAGCTAGTAGCCAAAGTCATAGTCGATCTTCTAGCCATTCCAGTTTACAGAGTGGTAAAAATCTGCAAAACCAAACTGCCACAATTCAACCGACTGTAAAAGAGAAGCTAAATGAATTAAAATCGTAGTAAAGTTTATTTTATTTTTTAAAATAAATTTACTTGTTAAATTATTTATACATATAGCAGTTAGTCGAACTTGAAACGCTACAATTCTTAGCAAACAATTACTTTTGTTTTTTTATTATTAAAATGTAATGTAATAATTTTAGTTCCTTTTATTTTATTGTAATGATAATAGTTTTATTAATTATTGTCTTAGAAACTATAGATAAAAATTGAGTTTTTAAATTAAAAACTAATATAGACGAATTCTAGTGAATGAAAAAATATGTAACAGTACAGATTTTTTAATTCTAAATATTAAGCTTTTCTATTGTACTGTCACTCTAAATCTTTCAGCTCATAAAATCAAGGCTTGTGTACTTATTAATTATCTTGTAAATATCAGTATATGTAAACAGAAATATTCTTGATAAAAGAATTTGTGAAATTGTATTTCAGGCTTAAATATTTGATTTTCGATTACAAATCACTATTTAACATAAGTTCACAATTTCAATAAAATCTATGTGATACTAAATCTGCACTAAAAGTAATCCTTTTTTTCTTATTTCTGTAAATTTATAAATAATTGTTAAAAGAAAATAAAGATAAAAGTAAAAAAAATTGTAATGGTGAAATATTTATCAATAATCTCCATAAATAAATTTTATATACTTGAAGAAATTATTTAAGATAATTTAATAAGTTCAGTTTTTATTTTAATTTTTAAAAATCTATAGTTAATATACATACTTATAAATAAAATTTTGATAAATACCATTTAAAATCTAATCATACATAAAATTAATATGTAATAATACTTATGTATCATAAAAATAAATAAATACTACTAATATTTCACACCTATTATATAAGAAATATTGCAATTGAAAATGATTACAATATCGTTATGTATGAATTTTGAAACAAAACAATCGTAATTGCTTATGGATTTTCTTACAGCTTTCATATAATTTTCTAGGAATTAAAGGTATTAGATTGTTATAATAAAATAGTTGTTGGGGATAAAAATGCAAGTTTTTTCTTTTAATCAATTTATTTATTTCACAATTTCTTTAGTAGTCTGAACGCGTACATATTTAAGCTTTTTTTATACGTGCTGTCTGGATTTTCCCAATATTATTTTCTAACTGTAAATTAGAATTTTGCCGATCGCTCGATAATACAGATCCATCTGATTACCGTAATACAACTGTTGTAAACAAATCCGGTGATACGTGTACACCAGATTCACCTCGCGACCCGATCCGAGCCGTGCAGCCATCCCGAGGGTCAGCGCGCTCTGACAGTAAGTTTATTAGTTTTCGCGACTAAAACTCTGAACCTTACACTCTTTCTTCCCTGGCACAAGAAATCGTTTAGGAGCCCATTTATTGGATTCACTGTGTTCCCGGCCGCCCCTTTTCTTTCAGCGGATGAGTCTCCCGTCAGAAACTCCGACGTTTTCTTGACCCCGTGACTTCTCCCATTCCTCCCGAGGAGGAACCTGTCGCTTGACAGCCCGACGTCTTGCCTGGATTGGCAACTTCTATCTTTCTCCAATGACAGGGGAGACCGTCCAGCAGCCCATTTATGATGTTTTCCGACTATTGGCGACCTAGCTCGTACGTCGCCCACTAGGCCTGGAAGTACTTTATCTTGTTACCGGTGAAAGTCCGCTTCCTACGTCACCCCATCGGACTCCATTCAGTATAATACCCAATTACTCACGTCATCTCATCTTTCTCCGGTTCATAAACTTCACCTCCTCGCGATACTGCTTCGCTTTACTTCCTCTATGGAGTATACGCGTACTCCTTGAGAAGCTTCCCGCGGTGACGAGACTAGCATTGCGCGCCGTCGCGAGAGGAACCCTGCAAGGTTCTTCCGTTACTTTTCGCTTCTCCGAGCTCTGAGAAACGAGTTTGTTCGTACTATCTTACACGGACTGCGGGCGTTCCCGCGCCGTGCGTTCGTGGATTTATAGGGAGCAACCCGACGCTTTGGATATCGATACGGTTTGGGTATTTGAAAATTTATATATTAAAAAACATGATTTAAAAAACTAAAACACCTAATCTCTCGATCAAAAATTTAATTTTACTTAGTTAAAATAAAGGAAAAAGTAAATAAGAGGGGAAATTTTGCACTAAAAATTCAGGTCTCCGTAGCGAGGTCATGGAGCGAACGAACCGTAGACGATGAGTTTGCGAGGGCTGTCGAGTCTGAATATTCATCGTGATCCGGAGCTGAGGTGTCGGTCTGTAGCGAAACGGACGATCTCTTTTATTTTTCTGCTTTCAATTAAAATTCAAGGGCCCAGAACTTTTTCTTTTCAGTAGCTTTCAATGACTTCTACGCGGATGTAACGCGTATTTCAGAATCACGCTTTCGTACTTTATTGACGGATTAGAAAAAGCGGTGCTCGTCGCTTGGACGGGGGAAGAGATGGTGTACTAAAATCGTATCGTGACGAACGTGTTGTCTGAAACAGAATTAAATTAAAAATTATATTTCATTGTATTCCATCACTTAAAAAAAGCAATTGCATTCAAAGCGTTCAAAATTTTGATGATAAAAATTAAAAAACTATGGAATATTTTTATATAATGATAGTACAAAATTTTGGCTTTTTAAAAAATAAAAATAACAAATAAATTTAATTTTTATACTTTGTTTTAAAAACATGAATTTTCAAAATCCGTAGAAAAATTTAATTTTATAAATATTGTACATATATAATTTTTACGATGCAATGTTATGAACATTTATTGTTATGCTTTTATTTTGAAAAAGATTTTAATTTTTTTGAATTATGTTGCGTAGAAAAACATAATCTCGATGCTATACAAGTTTAATAACTTTATTGCAATATATAAGAATTTCAATTAATATAATTTTGAACGCATTGATTATTTAAATGATTTGTTTCATAGAGAAATTTTATTATATGCTTATTAAATTTAACCATAAGAAATTTTGTTTTTGTTACAAAATAAATTACACTAATTTGTATAAAAAATCTATTTTTCTATTTATAATACAAATAATAATTGAAGTGAAAAGTATACACCATAATTAAATTAAAATTAATTTTTATTTTTTCTTTGAAAAATTAACATTTATTAATCATAAAACGGATAAAAGAAAAAAAATTTCGCATATATCTATTTCTTCAAACATCGAATACAATGTACATTTAAAAAATTCTCTTTTTGATTTAAATAATATTAATTTTCTTTCCGATCGTGTTTAGTTTTTATTTATCGTTAGAAAGAAAATCAATATTCGTTGAAATAAATGATATTTACTAGTTTCAAATTCCTACATTTTTTATAACTGTATAGGCTACAATCGATGTATGATAATGTTATAAGAAACAAAATGCAAGTTATAAACACGTATAATTAAAATTTATAAAATGAAGAAAATTAAAATTTTATAAAGATATTTAATAAATATTATTATTATTATTAACAATGTTAAGTTTCAACGGCTTCAATATGTTTTTTATCGCAGCCGACTTCTTTTTGGAAATCTGTATTTTTTACTTTTATTACGTATAGTTTAGTACTTATAGCAGTTTTTTTACTTGTGTGATATATATATATATACTACGTTTTCAATTAATAAAAATAGAGGTAAGACTGAACAAAATTTACATATTGTAAATAGTGTTGAACTATCCAGAGATAATCATGCTGGTAAAAGAGACAGCCTTATATTATTATTGCTTTTAAAATTGTAAAAATTAGTTCATATCTATGAATTGGAAAATTACAGAATTACAATAGGCTAATATAGAAATTTTTTTTATATTAAAAAAATCATATTAAATTTAAAAAAATCTATGAATAAATTAATATCACTATAAATCTTTTAAAACACAATTGTTGACATAATATAATTGTATAATTAGAATTGTATAATTATAATGTAATCATTGAAAATAATACTATCTTACTAATTATATTATTTTATATATTGAAATGAAAATCAACTGAATTTATTAAAATTTATAAATGCATTATTGAAAAATTAATTGAATTATCTTTAGTAATAATAAGTTTAAGTATTTAAAACAAGTATGAAATGAATAATTGAGAATTCGTGTTCTTTCATAATTTATTACTAATTCTGAGCAAGTACTGAAGATGATGTTTTCGGCGTTACAAGGAGTAAGGAATATTTCGATAATTAGTATTCACCTATTCCAGCTTTAAGTAGATTTGTATTAAATAGAAAAAATACTTGAAATTAATTTTATCAGTCTATAATTAAATTTCGTATCGTGCAAAATATTAATTATTTATACGATATAAAATATACATTATAATTATTAATATACTTGAATGTATACACGAAATTTTTTCTTGATGTCCATGGGCGATGTCCTCTATTGGTACTTTTAGAATATACGTATTTACAATAGTAGAATGAGGAAAATAATTATCGACGACGAAACAATGCTACATGCTTTGTTATTGTGTTGACAATGCTTTTTTATAGGGACATTTTAGAAAATTATCTTAATCGTTTAATTGTGATATTTTTTACTTAATCAACGAATATTTCAATGTCATATCTCTTTTATATGCATTTTTTGTCCAATCCATAAATTTTTTATTTTAAATATTTTTAAACGATTTATATTCCACTTTCGAAGTGTAGCGTAACTTTTAGTCAAAGATAATAAAAAAAAAGATTTTGTATATTTAAACAAAATTTGTTTTTTTGAATTTGTTTATATTCTTAAATTTTGGATTATTATCCATATGAAGGTATTTTTTATCTTTACGTTAGAGCAATATTATAAACATAATGTACATTAGTTTTTGTAATATTACGTATATTTCCAAAATACAATTTATATCCATGAACTTAAGCTTTTGTTCGAAAGTAAGGCATTTAAGCAAAATTGAACGATTAGACATCCTTCAATTTAAAACAAAATTCAGCTTCCTCCAAACTCTACTCTAATCACTAATGTTTAAGTTTTTAACACAATTGATATTAGAAAGGTATACATAAATTTATATATTTATTTAGCGAAAAATATTCTTAATAAGATATAGATATATTGCACTCATACAAATACTGACTTATTTATACAAAAGAAAATGCGAAAATAATATCAATTGAATTTATGTAAATTTTTTTCGTATTAGTAAATTTCGATTTCTAAAATAAATGTTTTATGCTTATTAATTTAATTTATGGATATAATTTTTCCAAAATATTTGATTATAAATTTAGAAAACTTTATAAAAAGACTAACTTAATAATGTAAAATATTTAAATCGTTATTAATTATTTAATATACCTTATATATTACGTTATATTAACATTTATAGGTATCTTTTAAATTATAAAATCGTATTTTAAAAAAGAAAAGTATTTATAATCGTTTAATTTATATTCTTTACAAGGCTTATAATTAATTCAGATTTTATTCAAGAGTGTAAAAATTTATTAGTATAATAACATATGTACTTAACCATGCAAGCGTGTACATGTGTGTGCATAATGTATATATATAAATTATGTGCATAATTCATATAAGAATAAATAAACACGTAGAATTGTTTCTAAATTAAATTTAATAAAGTTGAGAAGATCTCAGTAATCTTAATAGATAATGTTTAAAATTGAATTATATGTAATACAATAGTTTAAGTTGAAAAGATTCATGAATTTTGTTTAATGTAGAATCTTCACAAATGAAAGAAAAATTGATCTTACATTTTTTAAATAGAGAAACATATTAATAGTAATAACTATTTATGTTATATCCATAGAGATCATATATTGTCTGTGAGAATATATGTTAAAGAAATAAAGTTGCAAATAACTTTTATTAAAACTTCAATACTTTAGAATTGCAAAAATTATTAAAACTATTAAATAATTTTTGATAAAATTGTTTATAAATCAGTAAGTCTAAAAAGATGGTTGAATAAATGTCATTAAGAACGGCGTATCCCACCGAATAATCAACTATTTTATAAATCTTGGAATTTGTATTATAAATATACTGCTGTTATTTTTATTATTTTTATATATGAATATTTTTGTACCGCATAAGTATATGAATTATTTTTATATAAAAATATGATTTATTTTTATATAAAACAGTTAATTCACATTATATGTTCAAAATTCATTATAAATAATTTTAAAAAATTTTACTTTGTAAATTCATTAATTTTGTAGTATTGAAAGATGTAGTTTATGAATTTATTTTTTAATATTTTATAATTTTCTATTTACGCAGCCAAAATTTCATATAAAAATATTCCTGAAATGTTACATTTTATAATACTAATGTACATCGAAAATATTTTAGCTGACCTACACTTCTTTACCAATTTATCGTATTTAAACTTTTTTGATTTGTCATCAATGCTTTTCTTGAAATTAAATACTTATACTAGTCAGATTGCTAACTGATTACAAAGTATAGTTAACGGTATATTTTTAATTAAGAATTTTCATTGTGATTTGTCAATCAACTCTTATAGTAAGGAATTTTAGATATTAATTTATTATATAGTGATAATGATTTTTGAATTTAATAATATATGTGTAACGAATTTTCACTTAAAATTAAATGTATATCTTGATTATTCATGATTTTGATTGTTTTTATATTATACTACAAAAAAATTATTTTTGTTATATAATATATCGTAATAACGATATTTCAACATGACATGATTATATCAAAGTAATACAGTAATACTAACATTCGAAATGTATAAATAGACGTAAAATGATCAATGTAATTTCATATTAATGGTAAATATTAAGATTTTTAAACTTAGATAATTAAAAATATATTAATCCTGTTATAACATAAATCATGTTTTCTATTACTTTAATTTTGTTAATGTCGCAGTAATTTTATGTTAAAAGATAGGCGGATGAATAGGCTAATGATAATTTTTTTCTGAAAAATAAAAAGAGATACAAATACTTTATACCAATGATTTTTTAAATATTATATACCATGACTAATAAATAAAAATAAAATAAAATTAGTACACGATATTGCTTTGTATTATTCAGTATTATGTATGTTTTGCTACACAGCTTGTTTACAATACAAATGTTGTGGAAGAAAAAATTTAATATGAGGCATTAAGTTACATTGATATAAGGAAAAAATTAAAGAGCATAACAATTAATAATATGAGGATAATCAAATAATTACAAAATATACGATTTAAATAAGTTTGAGATAATAAATCTTAAAAAATGTAGATGTAAAAAAAATAAAAGTGTACACGTTAGTAAATATTTTAATTAATAAAATAATATTAAATAACATTTAAACGTTTAAAAAGCGAGACGGAACATACTGTTTATACTTAAATTTATATAATGGTATAGAATTGTAAAAGGAGTCACCGAGTAGATTGAGGGAACGTGCGCACGCGCGCGTATTTGTGTGTTGCATGAATGATATATATATGTAGAGAAAGAGCCCTGCTACCAACAGATGCAGCGATTACAGCTTTGTAGCAGTACTGGCCAGTTAAGTTAGAAAGAATTATTGTTTCGGAGTTTTGTTAAATTTTGGGTATTGACAACATCATTTAAAAAAAGATATTGATGAGACGATAATGTATACTTGAATTAATGACGTTTGGATCTGCATTTTCGATAAATGTGAAAATTATGGACTGCTTTTGGTTGATTAAAAAAGTAAATGCATTGGAACGAAAGCTGTTTCTATAAGACTTCTACTTTAGAAAATATAAAATGATCATTTGCTGTTGCCACTGGCGACATAACCTCTAAAAAACAGAGGAAGAATAGGTCTTTATTGGTTGTCAAGGCATCAGTGAGGTCAGAAGAAAGCAATCTTGTGTGAAGAGAACGCACACGGAAAGCAAAGCGGAGAAACAAGTCCTTCTCTCCCGTTCTCGATGAAGCGCGAGATTAGAGATCGATATGGAGGTGCTCAAGACGAACCAGGAGATCGTACACGAGGGTTGGCTCATCAAATCACCGCCCACAAAACTTTGGAGAGCGGTTCGTTAATTTTATTTTATTTTCCAATGTTTTTACAATTTTCTTTTTTCACTTATATTAAAATGATTTATTATAACCACTTGTTTAACCAACGACATGAGATTTTTGTACATTTAAAATTTTTACCTTGTAATTTTATTCTCGTTTTTTGTACATAGTTGAATAAAGGATACAAGAACTATTCTTTTTTAATTCATTAATTAAATTTTCTTTATTGCTTTTTTTTTGTTTAATATTTCGTGCGGATATGAATATAATTTTTTTTCCATTTTTGTGTAGTTTTCTTTTTTGCTTATTGCTAAAGTGTGCTTTTAACTACTTTTAAAAATTTTCATGCTTCTCTTGTATTAATTTATTTCTATACAATTGTAATATATATTTTCAATAATTTTTAATTACTTGTTTTATAATTTCTTTTTATAATTAATTTAACTGGTGAATTTTATAAATTAAATATTAAATTACTGTTCATCTACTTTTCGATTTATGTATCTTCTAAAGTGAGCTACGAATCAAGGACGATTGAAAAAATGTGGCGATTGTGACTTGTTGAATGACTGAGTGTTTTGCTTTTATACGATTACGAATACAAATTTTTTGTAGGTTAGGTCTAACTCTTTTAATGAAGCGATCAGACAGCTTGACTAGATTAATATAAAACAAAATGTTTTAAGAATTTATAAAAAATATTTCAAACGAGTGTTGTCATATTTCAACTTCATAAAATATTAAAAAAAATAAAAAATAAACATTAATAAGGATTAAAATTTATTTTTGTTAACAAAGAAATGAACCTTGTATCATTTATATAGTTATATCATTAATTGATATAATGTTCCATAAAAAA
Organism: Dolichoris vasculosae; assembly: GCA_018907195.1. Taxonomy (NCBI): domain Eukaryota; kingdom Metazoa; phylum Arthropoda; class Insecta; order Hymenoptera; family Agaonidae; genus Dolichoris; species Dolichoris vasculosae. The sequence continues at coordinate 6,842,103 of JACCHY010000010.1, read as the reverse complement.
TGGATAAAATATCCATAATAATAAAATAATTCTAAATTTATACTATAACATATTGAAATTATAGAATCAAAAAGTATTTTATTAAAATATAATTGAAATGTTATATTTTTTAATAAAATTTTTCAGAGATGGAGAGAAAGGTGGTTTACGCTTCGACACAGTGGAGAATTGCCTGGTCAATATTTTCTGGAATATTATACAGATAAGAAATGTCGAAAGCTAAAAGGAAAAATTGATCTTGATCAGTGCGAGCAGGTTATAGCATATGTATATATTATTTGAAGTAAAAAATTGTAAAATTTTGATTCTATGTATTTAAAATAGGTGGATGCTGGGTTAAGATTTGAAAATCGTAAACAGAAGTATCAGTTTATGTTTAATGTAAAGACACCAAAAAGAACATATTATCTTGTAGCTGAAAATGAGGCTGATATGAATAAATGGGTTGATGCAGTTTGTCAAGTTTGTGGATTGAAGGCACAAGATGATGAACAACAATGTCAATGTTAGTAATCGTTTAATTAAATTTTTGGTTCTTAACAATATGATTCAGAATTACATTAGTTTAATTCTATTTTTATTTTTAACATTATTTGTTACTTGTATAAAATAATTTTTAAATGATTTAATAATGAAACTAAATATTTTCAATTTTATGAATACAATATAATAATTGTAATGATTGTTTATGTAAACTTTTGAATAAATATATATATATATGTATATACAAAACTATATAAATTATTATGACTATTGTTTTATAACATTAAAATTTTCATTTTTTTTATTTAGATCAGTAAACATACTTTTGAATATTTAGTTACTATTTTTATTCTATTACTCATATCTGAAATAAAATTTTAAATTTTTTATAATGGAATTTTATTCTCTATTAGTGTTTCCATTTGAGACACAAGAATCACCACCTATTTCACCAGCAAGTACAATTTCTGGTCCTTACATTCCTATAAGTGAATGTATATCTGGTCGAAGTCTTAATGATACAAGTTCTCTTAGTTCTGCTTTTGGCCAAGGTTTAGAACATTATGATGCACCAAGAAGACTGGCACCATCTCCACCAAGATCACCTACAACAACGGATGCTGAAAGTGTTTTTACCGATGATGAATGGTCTGCTTCAGTACCAAGTGTTAATTGGGAAACCTTTCCATTGCCTGGTAAATTAAAAACAATTTTAACTTAATATAATTTACATTGAAAATTATATAGATAAAATGAAATTCCTGTAAAATTCTAGAATATTAAAATATATTTTATGCTTAAATTTATATTTATTATATTTTTAGCCTTTATCAATGTGAAAATTTTATTACAGGCGACTCAAAATTATCTAATACTGCCAATGATACAGACATAGGTTCATGGAGTGTATGCAAAAGATTTGGAAAATTGAGAATAGCTGATGCAGTTAAACCATTGTTTGTTGAGGAAATTCCAGCCCCACCACGACCACCAAAACCTTCACACATGTTATTGGAAAGCCCAGGACATAACTATTTAAATCTTGATGGAGCTACAGAGAGTTCAAAACCAGTCACACCAGCTACACCAATACCATCGACTCCAGTTTTAAATATCATAACAGACGAAACCTATGACTTTCCAAGATCCCATCAGCCTGGTACAGTAGACAATAGCACTTTAAGCAGACAATCACAGACAAGACACTGTTATACTAATGCTGCTCCTACAAATACATCCAGTAAGTAGTTTTTACGAATTAATTTAGTGATGATTATTCGTAAATTTAATTTATAAAAAATATGTTTTATATCTGTATATGTTATGGTACATAAATATGTTTACTATAATTATGTTTTCGAAAATTTAAACTGTATATATTTACTTATATGATAAATATGGTTATTTTTTAATTTATTCAAATTAAGCATAGATAGATAAAAAATATTTAAGAAAAATTTTAGAAAAAAACAAGGCATTCATTACAGAATATTGTTTTGCTTAATTTTTTTTATGAAATATATTAATGTTTAAATTTAATCTTACAGATTTGTAAAAAGCAGATTATTTTTTATTAACCTATATATTTAACACATTATTAAAGGAATGTATGTTTTCAATTTAAGTAATACAGAAAATCTAAACATTTATATTGTTAAATAATAATTTTATTAAATTGTAGTACATTAAATATTTTTATTTTAACGTTTATAATTTTGTTAAGATAATATTAATGGTGATAATGACAATAAAAAAAATTTACTCACGAGCAATTTTAATTACGTATTAGGAGCTGACGACCGCATTTTTCGATATGATTTTCATGACGATGAGCCATCGAGTCCGCGCTCCGAATCTTCGACAACAGCAACTTATTCTAATTTGCCAAGTCCACTAATTAAACCTGAGATCAACGTTACCGCTATCTCAACTTCTAGTTTACAGTCACAGGTTTCGATAACGTTAGTATCAATGACAACGGCAACAACAACAACAATAACGACAACAACGACGACGACTACAACGATGTCGGATATGGTACTTCCAATACCGCCTCCCGTTGTTTATCGAGAATTGAAACCGGGTAGAAAGATGAGTGATACGTTGTCGATAATTAGCAACGAGCCATCCCCTGGTTCAACTGGAATTGTCTCAATAACAGCGGAGGTGAGTTCGACTGAGCATTCGCCAGCTGAGCCACCCAGTATCAACCGAAAGCTTAAGCCATCGTTAAATAAGACCTCTCATGAAACCACAGGTAATGAACACACTCGAATAAATATAACATTCATAAATAAAAAAATAAGAGATTATATAATTTTAACAATTAATTTATACTTTAAAATAATATCTTTTAGGTGAGATTAATTGAATAAATATTTTTACTAGAATAATGGTTTGGTATTTTTTTTAATTTTAGAATTACCAAATGGTTCGTCTGTCTTGCTATAAAACTTAATTGCATTATTTTTAATGAATGATACATATTTCTATATCAAATAAACGACTTGTGTTTATTAATGCATATACAGCAGACTTGATAATTTTTATAATACAATAACTAATCTTATAGTCTGTACTAAATCATACATTAAAATTATATGAAATAGCAAAGCAAATTCAATAAAAATTGAAATACTTGTTATTAAAACCTCGTATAAAATATATTTTGGTATATTTTAGGAAAGTTTTACTCATTTAATAAATTTTTTCATAACATATTTCTTTTTGTATTATAATTTTTTTACACATTGTTTACACAAAAAAAATATAATATTATAAAGCTTTTAAAACATTTATTTTTAAATACATTAATAATTCTATGTATATTTAAAATCATCAGTGTTGTTTTTTCAAATATTAAAAATATAAAGTTTAAAATTTAAGCTCAAAGCGTTATATAAATGAGATTATTACAGAAAATACTATTGTTACAAATATAGCCTACAAATTTTTTATTGTAAAAGACATCACTCAAAAAGTTTGAATTAAAATCGTGATAATTATATTTAATGTTTTTATTTAATAAAAGACTGGAATTACTCTTGAAATAAATGAAAAGTACAAAAATATAATCTTTAATTTTCATTATTTAACAATTGTCGTTATATTATTTAGAGAGCATTTATAATTTTTATGATGTTGATGAGGTTACTATGTAATTATGCATAAATTTTGAATGTTTAATTAATAAATATATATTATACATTAAACATATGTTAAAACTAATAATAATTGTAAAAGTAATTATAAAGTTGATATTTTTCGTTACTTTAATAATTTAAAATTACAATTTTAAACTTAATATTATCAAAAAATATGTGCAAGAATTTAAGGACTAACTATGTAATAAATAATCATATTTAGTCATTCTTAATAAAAGAATATAGTTTAATACAAATTACTAACCTTGAATTAATTTTATAATTATGGAAATAATGTACAATGAGTTTTAATTTAGCAAGTAGTGGCAGTTTTTTAAAAGAAATTTTAAATATATCAAAGGCACTTGATTAAATACAAACATATTGATATAACATTAATCTCAAAACATAGTTAGTAAATGTATACATTTCATTTACTGTTAAGGACCTTTGCAATTAGCTTCACCACCAGGACGTGGACGAATAAGAGCTGCTCCTAGTCCTACTCCTCTAAGTGCACATTCAAATAGACATCAATCAACTTCCGATGAAGATAATAATATCTTGGATGATAAGGAGGAGGTATGAATTTATTGTACTTTGTCGAAAAGATAGATTAATTAATTTTATGCATTGAATACAAAATCTATCAATGTAATATCAATCAATGTTGTTAATTAAATGATTTATAACTTCATAAAATTTACAATTTTAATGAATGGCTTCTAATCTCAACTTTAAGAATATTTATAATGCTTACATCAGGAATTAATAGAAATAACTATCTTTTTTTGAAATTGATCATCTAAAAAATATAGTAACTATTTTATTTATTATTTGGAGATATTAAAAGCCCAATTATAATTAATTATGATTTACTTAAGTTGATACAGCAAGTTTCGTTATTTTACAGATTTACTACTTTCAGGATTACAATAGTTTTATTCCGGCTTCAACTCGAAAATTTGTTGATCTTCAATATCTTGATCTTGATTTGGGAACATCAGAAAGTTTTAATATTTCTACTCTACCATCTGGACAATCACCACCTAGTTCAACAGTATACAAAACGGTAGATTTTCTTAAAACAGAAGCTTTTAATCGTACAAGGCAGAGGGTTGAGGAAGAAAGAAAACAGTGTACAGATAGCTTAACTTAGATGTCATATATTTCATATTTATTTTATAGAATTATAAGTATTGTAAAGAAGATAATCTTGAATTATCTATTATTATTTTTAAGAGTATGTTTTAAATACGTAAAATCACAGATTTAATATAAAAATGAAAACATTTCTCTGTATATAAATATATATTAAAATTCACAGATAAATTTGCTTATAAAAATGTATCTTATTTTTCTGTTTAAAATGAAATTTTAATTTTGTTTTAGCATTGTAAACAAAAAGTATATCATTAATTGATAAATTCTGTTGTCTAAGAATAAAGATGTTCTGTATTTAAAAATTTTTAAATAATTCTTTAAAATAATAGCTAAATATTGTGTTTCAACTTGCGAAACCTAACAATGAGACATTTGTTTATTGTAATGATAATGATGGTTTTAACAATGGTATGAGGATTTGAAAAATCGTAATGATCCTTTAAATATTTCTATATTTAAAAACTTGTCTAATAATATGAAGCTGCACTTAACTTTTTAATTCTATTGAATTGAAGAAAGTATTAAACAAGTCAACACAATTAGATTTTTATACTGAATTTTTATAATTAATCAGTTTATAGATTATAACGAATTTACTCTGTAGATTGTAAAAGCCCTGATATTTTTTTATAAATAACAATCAATTGAACAAGAAAACGTTCTAAATTAACTGTAAAAACAACAATATTAAATGTACATGAATTACAAGTAGCAATATTCAATGGACCAAAAATGTTACATTACTTTTAGGAATTGTATTATAGGTAATTTTTATCAATATAAAACTTAATTGTGTAAGTGTTACTTTATTACGAATGATTAAATTGTAAAATACGAAAAGAAATTATTTACATATCATTAGATATTATGTAAGATATAATTAATTCATATACTAAATTAATATAAGAATTGTCACGAACATAAGTAACATAAGTAACATATGTAACATTATAGGATATACTTGGGATAAGTTATATGTATTTACTTGAATTACATTTTATACATGTATTTATGTCGTTATTTTATTATTCTTATATTTACAATATGAGGTACTGTACTATAAATATTTGATAAAAAAGTTGACAAATTATAATACATAATCAACGTTCTTGCAATGAATAATATATTTAAACTGTATTTTAATATATGGTATTCAAGTTTTATGACATACCACGCGCTGAAAAATATACCAATAGTTTTATTTAATAAATTTAATACCTGTGCTCTATTAGTATATTATTACGGTATAATTCTGACAAATTATTTAAGTTGACATGATTAAAAAAAAATTTTTTTACAAAATACAAGAATAAAAAAAATTGTTGATGAAATATTTTAATCAATATTTTGTTTAATTTTTTAAGAACGAATTTTTATATTGTCAAATAATAAATGAGATATATTTAAAAGATAAAATTAATTTATTAAAAATGATAAAATAAATTTTCTATGTGAATCAATACCGAGGACAGTTATGTTTTATTTAAAGTTTATATAATAATATTAAATATATTCGTATTAAATAATAGTATTCGTAATAGAGTTTTTAGAATCTAGTGGTTTAACTCTTTTTGTATAATCATTTAAAATTAGTAACACATTGAAACTTAACTTATTTTATTATTACAGTTAATATCTGACTAAGGGCTTAAAAATTATTTTACTTAGTCATATTAGAATGTGATATGTCAATAATTTTTCTTAAAACTTTTACAAAATTTTCCAATTAAAGTTAAGCTATAACATCTTTAAAAAATATAAATTATATGAAATATAAATAAATAAATTCTATTTCAATGTACGAAATGTGTTCAGTATCTGAGGTGTTAGGTTTTAGTTACATTTTAATACTGATACATTGAGTAAATTTAAATCGTGTATTAATTCTCAAATGACTTTTTAATTTCAATTTTTGATATCTAGCAACAATAGTTTTAAGTAAATACAATATAAACAAAATTTATAAATGCTTAAACCAATTATATTATTTATTCATTCTCATTTCATTGCTTCTCGATTTTGAATGTTTTTGTATGAATATTAATATCACATTAATAATTTAAATAAATTTTCAAATTTTTATTTTGTATAAAGTATTAAAAATTAGATTTGTTTACAAATGTCATTAAACATGGATGTTAAATTAAAAGATACAAAATTTACGATAAACAGAGATATTTTTTTCATTGTCAACGGTTAAGGAATTATAAATTCATTTTAAATTAAGAAACATTAATGTATGAACTGTTTTTATTCGTCGAGAGACGTACATGCCCCACGGCTGAGTGACGATAACTTTTTTTTACTTTCTTTTGCTTGAAATTGCTTTCGACGAAGTTCAGTCAGTTATTTGTCTGCGCGTCGGTGTAACAATAATCGTTTAACTAAAATTAGTGTTTCATTCAGTTGAATTTATATAAAAAATTTGATTCTTCAGCAACTAAAAATTCTACCATAAGAGTTACAACATTCTGTTATAAAAAGAATTTTTTTGTTTTTTTTTTTTTAATCGTTCACTAAAATATGCTTGTGTAATTGTAAAGAATGCTTTATTAAAAAATTTTGATATAATTAAATAAGCTGGAACATACAAGCCATATGTTAACAATAAACGTTAAATTACCCGTTTGTTAAATAATTTCTTAAATTAAAAGCTTTTTTGCTGCAATTGTTCTAAATTTATACATCAATCTTTTGATATTATTATATTATTATAAATATTACAAAGTGCAGTTTAGAAGTGAAATGATTAAACATAAAGTTGGGCGTATACTTTCCGTGCGGTCGGTACGAAAAGTAATTAAATATGAGTTTGGTATGGAGGATATTAATAAAGTAGTTGTGCAAATGAACAAGTATTTTAGTCAACAATTAAATTCCTTGTATTCCAGTTGTAGATACCTATATTTTTATTAGAACTTAAACATTTTTCTTAATGCCATTGCTTATTTTAAAGCATAGAATTAATATCTTTATTTGTTAAGCATTGAAATCTTTTTACTATTGCTGTCAAAAATTAATCGTGATTTACGATTATTATACTTAATATTTTTATTCTATTGATTTTATAGGTAATGTTATATATCAATTATATATATTTTTATTCAGCGATTTATAATTATAAATATTAAAATTATATTCTTTTCAATGATACCTTCACTCCGTATAATGGTAAAAGTTAAAAACGAGTATTTTTCAATAATCATTTAATTCAATATAGTTACAAATCAATAAATCGTATGTTTCATCGATAAAAAATTAAGAATGTATGACCTTTTTAATTTTAATCATAAATTAGTCAGCGTTAAAAACAATCATTAACCATTATTTGATGTGATTGTATAAGAAGAAAGCAAATCATTTCTCATTATTTGGATGTTTTTTTTTATTTCCGATAAGATTTATTAATTTCATTCTCATTTTTAATCAACGAAATTAGTTCATGCGAGAAACAAATTTAAGTAACTAGGCTATTGACCAATTTGAGTTTCTAGATTTTTTGTACATACGTAGTCCATAACGATAAGAACTACCTTGAAAGTTTTTTATAAACCAAGATAAACTTATTTGGCCCATATTATTCATATTTGTGAATGAAAAAATTATATGATCAAATATATGATTCGAAAAATAATTTTTCTATATCAATATAAAATTATCTTATTATTTTTATACTTGAAGATTTAAAAATAAAATAACCAACAAGATCATTATATTTTATTTAAATTGTAGATTATATTAGTAGAAATTTTGATTATTATATAAAGAATCGTATAAATTAAATATAATTTTTATGATAATTTATTTTAACATACTTTGTAATAACGTGAGCTAATGAATAACATAACTGTCCACTGTTGTATAAAATAGTTGTTGATAATATTTATTATGAAGCAAAAAATTTATATTTTTAAATATGAAATCAATTTTTATAAATTTATTTTATTGTGTAAATTATTATAGTATTAAGGAAATATAACATTTTTCTAATTTTGATGATTAATATTCAAGATTAATACAAAATAATAACGAATAAATCTAATTTTTGATAATTTCAAAATATTAATCAATAAATTTTGTTTATAAGTAGCATGATAAGTTTTATTCCCAGTTAAAGTAAAAGCTTATAAAAATAATATTTATTTTGAATATGTAATTTTAACTTAATAATATTCTTTTTCAAATACTATTATTTCGGTTATTTAAGGATATCATGAAATTTATAATATTGATTTTTTAATTATATTTTATTAATCAGCTACTACATCTTTTTTATATCAATATTTAATAATAATTTAGGATTGTGTATTGTACTTTATATATTTTTTTATGGTATACATTTTTCAAATTATATTATTATAAATTGTATGAGTCAAGAAGAAAATGAGCAGCAAAATTTTTTGATCCTAAATAATAATTCACATTTAGGATTTGTTTAAACATGTTTATTCAATTTATTATTTTGATTTATTCAATTTATTTTATTTATTGTTTATTCAAGATTATTGAGAAAAAATAATTTTTATATGTAATGTCAATTATAAGTAAAAATAATTAATGCTATATATATATATATGTATCACATAGAAGTTGAGTTTGATAAAAAGATTACTTTACCAAACAAAATAAACTAAAAACATATTTGTAGATTTTGCATTTTAAAAAAAATTGCCAATTGATACCAAAGATTTTTTTACATATTTTGAATACCCATGAACCGAATGATGTATATTATAAATAGAATATTCTATTGTTATTTTATCATGGATGACTATATACATATATATAATTACATTTTCTTCAACGAAATAGATATACATAAAACGTCACCCTTCCTTCTTTCCTCTCTCTCTCTCTCTCTCTCTCTCTCTCTCTCTCTCTCTCTCTCTCTCTCTCTCTCTCTCTCTCTCTCTCTCGCTCCCACTTACATAATTTTTCTCAAATAAACTTTTTTACCTGACTCGGAAACTATTCCTTTATATAAATATATATATATATATAAATAAATATATATAAATAAAGTAAATAAATATTTACTTTATATATATATACTTTCTATCCTTTATAAATTGTATATAGTACATATAAGTTTAATTTATGAAATGCAATATAATAATATATTTAAAATGTTCATGGCTTATTAAAAACTTAATTTATATATTTAAATCATCACGAAAGTTTTCTTTTCGAAGATGCAATAAACTATTACACAATATACAAATAAATATTTAAATAATATATCTTCAATTAGAGTAGAAAAATTGTATTAATACTCGACTTCACTGAGAGTAATTTTTAATAAACGAATTTCAAAGATATAAATGAACAAATATTATTTATCTATATATATATATGAAAGAAAATCAAAATATTTTATCATCTAAGTATAAAAAGAATTACATAGCCTGATTTTTGTAGTATCTTTGTAAATCTTGGAAGATCCAAATAATATATTAAATTTGAATAGTTTAAAGTGTTTTTATTGATTTAAAAAAAAAATTTTTCTATTTAATTTTCTATATAATGCTAATATTGATATTTATAATATTTATATTAATGAGTATAAAAAATTTAAATTATAAAAGAATAGTAATTTGTTTATTCACTGTAAAAAATTTATTGTATCTTTTTCAATAATTTAATTATTTTATTTACAAATGTTTTTAATTAAAATATCTATAAATTGTCTTTAAATATTACTGTATCTCAAAATCTCTTTTTAGATAGATTACTTTTTATAAATACGTTCGATAGTAAAAATTTTAGAAAAAATAAAAAATAAAAAATAAAAGTTATTTGAATAAATATTGTTTATAACTATATGTGAAATGATTATGAGATGATAAAACACGTAATTTTTTAAATTAAGAAATGATTTATTCAACCAAATATTTTTGAAAATATTTTTTTTAATTAGAAACAGTATGATGTAAGCTTTATTTATTCTCATTAAAGTCTTAATTATATACTAAATAATATTTTTGTTACAGGCAGTTATCACAGATTAAATGAAAAATTATTATATATAAATTTAATGTTCCATGCTCAATAAGTATTTTATCGGTCACTAAAATGTATATGTTTTCTAAATATAACACAACGAAGTTTATTTAATGAGATTAGATTCATGTGATCAATAATTTTCTTTTATAAATTGTAACAAGAATTATTTATAATACTATTAATTTTTATTTTTTAATAAATGTTGAATAACCTATAAATATTACATAATAAATATTAAATGAGCAAGAAGTAAATTAATTTTAAGTTTGAATATTTATAGTTTGTTTTGCGTAATAATATATTATTTGATTCATGATGAAAGAATTCATAGATACTAAATGTCATTTAACAATGGAATAATAAGCAAAATTCTCATTAGAAATAGGATTTTAAATTTTTTCTTAATTTTGTTATTATAAGCTTAGTCAATTAATCATTGTTTATTCAATAATAACAATAAGCTTTATCCACAATGGAAAGCAACTGTAGGAGGTAACTTATCTTAGATAAATAATTTTTTGTTAATTACAACTTCTGAATTTAATCAACTATAATTAATTACGATATAAAAATATATTTACATTACATTATATTTTACGCTGCGTGAAAATATTTGTCAACTTTGTAAATCTAAAAGTAAAATTAATCCGATAAATGCCAAAAATATTAGGCTATACGTACAAGTAATAAAAAAATCTGTTGTTAATTCAGCGATTTTAAATCTTTTTGTAAATAAAGCCATAAAATATTTTATTGTATTATCAATTTGTAATGATGATAGTATAATCGTATTTTATAATCAAGTATGTATTTTTAAACTGTGTTTCAATAATTTTGTTTTATAAATTTATTACATTTTCATTTAATTTCGTTAAATATAAAATTCAACTTTTATAAATATATAAATAAAAATATATATAAAAAGTGCAAGCAAAACAAATTTTAAAAAGATATCATTACAAGTTTTATCATAGTATTTTGTATACTATAAAATATTATTTGAAAAAATATATTTAAACAATTATGAAATATATTTCCGTAATGATCTTTGTCTTATTTCATTAAAAATGAATTTAGTATCTACTTAATTATTACTTTGAAATTTACTGAAAATTGTCATAGTTTTCAATTCATATTTTAAAGATTGAAAAAGTAAATCAATGATTTTTTACATAAATTTAAAAGAAAATTTTTTTTTATATGTAGTTAAATAATTGTAATTAGCTGACTTGTAAATATTTTATAATTTATAACATTTAGAATATATAATTAAACTTTCTGATTTAGAACATTTATTATATCCAAATATATTCAATATTTTTTAAAGGATTGAAATTAAAAAAGCAATTAATATATAAATTTTATATAATACGAGATAATTTTTTAAAACAAAAAATAATCGCTAATTCTTAAATATAATAAGAAAGATTTATCGAATTTATATAGAATTTTATTATTTCTATTTTATTACCTACTAAGTTGTATTATTTTTTTTACCAGTTATTATTAAAATGCTAATGAATTCTTGTATGATATAGATTGACCTGTAGATAAAGATATTAAAAAGATATTTAGTACCATTTCATAATTTCAAGGTATGAGTTTAACGATAAGACAAATTAAATTACGGTTATTATATTATGATTTTGATACTTCCATTTTATTACTTTTTATACTTGAGATTATAACTTCTTCATAATTATGAATTTGCATTCAATTCAAATTTAATTTTATTATTTTTAATTTAGAAATTAGTGCTACATAGTTTTTATAAATATAAAAATATTACATATATATAAAATAGAAAATTTGAAAATACCAAATGATAATTTTATAATAAAATAACAATGCCAATTACGATAATATTTTTTACTATACTAATCTAGAAAATAATATTATAATAATATAGAAAATTGATTATTTTATGAATAATAAACGTTTTTTCTCGAATTGTGAAATTATAAAATAAAACACAATAAGTTTAAGCAATAAAAATATATTTAAAATTAAAAAAATTAATCTAATAGAAAATGATTTTCTATTACAATATATATATATATATATATATATATATGTGTGTGTGTGTGTTCATTTAATTTAAATTTGTCGACGAATGACTATTTAAACTTATATGAAAAATACCTTACGTAGAGTAAAGCATAATTTTATAGTTATTTGTCGCAGCAATATTATTGAACATTTCATCATAGTTAATGTTAATATTATTAGTCAACAGGATATTATAAATAAATCTATTACGAAAATATTTCTAGTAGTATTAAGGCTTAAATTAATAATTTTCATGATGTTTTTTGAAAGTTATTGTTTTTCATTAATATGGAATTTAATTTAAATAATGTTTAAAACAATTATTTTAATGCTTTTATTTATGATTATTTCTATATTTAGGCTCAAACTCGTTCTACATATCATATTATTACATTGTTTAGATATTTTTAACTATTAAGTACGTTGTTGTATGTACGGTTTAACTGCCATCTTGATGTTATTTTTATCTGAATATTATTTTCACCTTTGAAATGTTAAATCCTTATTTAACTAATAAATGATACAATAATTTCTGAAAAGAATTTATTAAAATTATTACTAAAAAAATTTAATTTTAAATTTGAGAGTAAATAGTTTTATTATATTAATTTAATGCTTTAAAGCTGTGTATATTAAATTAAGTAATTTATTAAAATTTTTTCTAAAATAAAATCTCCTATTTCTAAAACTAAATTGACTTAAGGCATATAAGAAAATAATAATTTATAAGTATAGTATATTAAAATTTATTTTTTCAATGATAATATTTTCTTGGCGAATATATATGACACTATTATTTAATATTAATATATTTTGCATAAATTTATAAAATTTATATTATACAAAAATTTACAAAAATATTACAAATTTTTCGAATATAATGTTTAATATAATAAATAACGTATGAGGTATATATCAATAGGTATAACATTAAGCTTAGGCATAATTTTTTGCTCAAAATATAAATATTTCTATTCATTATTATATAAAAAATTGATTATTGCCATTAAATAAATATAATTAATTATCAGTAAGTTTATAAGAATTTAATATAGAAGAAGTTATTTTAATTTACTATATGGATAAAAAGTTTGATTGAATGATTTTGGTAGTAATATCTTATAAAAGAGAATGAATAGTAATAATTACTGTAAGAGCTGACGCATTATAAAATTAAAAAAAATGGAATTATATTGATCGATTTCTATTGATCAATTTATCAAAAATTATTTTCCAAAAATAATAAAATTTAATAAACATCAAAGATGAATTTTCTAAATAAAAATTTTGATCTTATATTACTTGTTAGTTTAATTTTGATCAGCGATTTAAAATATGTTAAGTAAAGTTTTATATTTAAAGAATTAACTGATAAACTCGTATAAATATAAAGTTAACAAGTGAATGAAATGGATGATACATTTATTTTCTAACAAAAGTATTCAAAATCATTATATATTAACTCTTATCAATGTTAAATGACATTTATAATGTTTACAAGTTAAGTACAATAATTAATAAAAGTGAAAAACAATATGTACGTGCATATATTAACGCTTTCTTATTATATAAGATAGACTCAAATAAACAACAATCTATCATAAAATGTAATAATTTTTTCCATTACAATGGGGTGAACAGAATTAGTAAAACATTTCATAATATATTTTTGAAACAGTATTGAACTAATAATATTTATTTAATTATTTAGGAGTAGTAATCAACGATAGTATTATAGATATTAAAAACAAAAAAGTTTAAAACGTTTTAGAATAAAACTAATTAATTTTGAGATATTTTATTTAAATATGATTATGTTATTCAGAAAATCCCAGTATAATTCAAAACAAATTTTTTCTTTATGAAATACTTATATGTAGAATATTAAGCATAAGTGAGTATTAACCAATATTTTATAGACTGAATATTTAATTAAATTTAGTGCATATTTTCTATACAATATATATAGACTAAAAATGTATGTTCTAATAGTATATAATATTTGATTATATAATAAATAAATAAAAAATTATACTTGTATTTATAATTTTTACCAACTTGTAAAAAACATTTTTCTTATTAAAAAAAAATGAAATTTTTACTTTATTATTGAAGTAAATTATACATTTTCAAGTATATTGTCAATTTTTAAATTAATAATAATATACTTACATTCATAAAATGTTTTCATAATAAAATTGTAATTTTCTAATTGTACGTTCTCAAAAAAATTAATACTACTGTAATATTATTTAATATTAAATCTAGTTATATATTGAATTATAAAAAAGTAACATTTTTATAATTATTAAATACTTTGAATAATGTAATATCTTCTAATTTTACGAATTGATGATTTAGCTGATTAAATAAATGTAAATGCAGATCTAAGCTATTATCAACAAATTTTATATTTCTTTCCCGACATGTTATAAACTTATTAGTTGCTCTTTCTCCATTTGTTTGTATCTTTTACTGTGCTTCCTTTTCTTTATTTTAATAATGAGATAAATGCCTTTCTGATGAAAGAGATTATTTTGTATATGTATATAATTATACGCTAAATAGAGCTTGTAAAGTAAATTATAATATTGTTACAGTATCATGGGTAATTTTTTGTATTTAACTAATGAACAATGTTTATGAGGAAATAAAATTCAATAGCGATATAATACTTATTATAGTCAAATTAAAAATATTACAAATATATGGCAAATGAGTAAATAATTATATATATTTGGTGATGAATAATATAGACACATATACGTATTATTATTATTATTAAATCGTGTAAATGAATCTGATTAATCGAGAATATTGCCTAAAAATTTATATTAATTTATGTTAATTTATGTTGGTAAAATTATTTGTAAGAGTTATTTTTAAATAATATAAGATTTTTTAAGAATATTCTTTATTTCTTAACCTATATTTAAATTTTCTACATGTATTAAGAAATTAAGTTAATTTCTTCTGTAAAATCTAGAGATAAATCTAATTCTTGGCTTTCACTGTTCCTGCAGTAGTTTTATATGATTCATGTATGCAATCAGAAATTACGTATTAATATGCACTTGCTTATATGTGTACAATAAATAATTTCATTATTCTTCTTATATTTATATAATACCTTTTTCTTATTGTTTTTATTAAATTGGGATTTTATAATAATACCATAACAACAATTATTACTACTACTTCTACTATTACTATTATTATTACTACTATTAATAAAAATAACAACAACACAACAACAATAATAATAACAATAATGATGATGATCATCATCATATTAACATTTAGTAATTATATTATTGCTCGTTTGAAGTATAATAAATAGTAATTGAAAGTAAAAAGTTTTTAAATTATGAAAAATATTAATCAAAGCATATTTAAAAAATTTTATTAAGTATAATATTCTTAGAACTTTGTCAGAATTTTAAAAATTACTGAAAATCCAAGCATTTTGAATAAAAAGAAAAATATTTTAGGAATGTATATAAAAGGATATAACAATTTTGTATTTATGAAACTTATATATAATATATAAATATATGTAAGTTTAGTTAATTGAGTAAAAAGAAATAAGTAAGAAGAAATTTTTATTTTATAGATATTGTATATATATATATTTATTTTTTTTTTGTTATTTTATAATTTCTTAAGCTGAATTTTACAATTTAATCAATAAATCTGTAATATTAATTATATACTCTAATATATTTTCAAATTAAATTTATTCAAAAACAGTATAATTATTATTCTAATTGCAATATAATCTTTCATTTGTTGAAATAAAATATTATAATACAATTTTACATAGAACAATATAATATTATATTAATATATATATATATATATAATTTAATATAAAATTATATTTCAAATAAATAATTTAATAATCAAAATTTAATTTAAAATATATCAACTAATTCTTCATGCATAGAATAGTCGTTATTATATTCTTTTGATAAGTCATTTTTATAATACAAAATAACATTTCAATTATTTAGTTATATGAAAAATGATCGAATAAATTTAATTAAAATTTAATAATTTATAACACATTTCTTCTAATTCGATAAAGTAAGTAAGTTTTCAAATATAATATAAGTTAAATATATTATAAGTGCAAAGCTTTTTTAAAAATATATTCATTTTAGGTATTTCATAAACAGAGCTATACAAACAACTAAATTGAACTAGTTTTTGTTTAAATTCACGATCACAATTTTTTAGGTGTTTTCTTATCTTATCAATAAAAAGTAAACATTGTAAGAAGTAAAATATGCTCGCATTAAAATGAAGAATTAATCTACTTAGGCATTGCAAGAGGATCTCGTCCTATCGGTTTTGTACATTTGTGAAAATGATTCTTATTCGAAAATTTCTAGAAAGAGTCAAAAAGATTTACCCACAAGTTTTAGCAGCGTTTACAGGTATGTTTATTTTGATTATACTATAAATGTTATGATTATCTAATTAAATAAGGAGATTGCATAATTGAGATATGCTGTTGAGAAATTATTGAAGTATTTACGAAGCATTTTCATTAATGTATATTTGAATAATTACTAATTATATAATTTAAATAATTCTATAAAAATTTCATTACAGTTTTGATTAAACTTTATATTAATTTACATAGAATTTATTTTTAGATGTTGTTAAAATTCAATTCATTTTTTATTAATTTTGAGAATTATGTTTATAATAATAATATTTTAAATGATTAATTACATATTTGAATTCAATATTCATTAAAAAGATAAATAATGGTCTCTTTGATTAATGAATTTTATACAACATTTATACTTTTAGCTTTATGATAAAAATAGTTTAAGTATTATTTGATCTATATATATTTACTGCAATATAATATAATAAAAAGTTATAGATATATTATTTATAAATTCTTGTTTAGTTATTTAAAATTTTATTTTTCACTAATTTTAGATATATTGATCAATTTTTGAATTGTAAAAATATTTTATGTTATTATTTTATAAATTTTTGTAGTCAGCATAAACATTCTTGAAGAGTTACAAATTAGGTTTATTTGTTTAATTTTGAAGAAATTTTTTTTCTCCTGATTCGTCAAATTTTTATTTAAAAAAGTAGTGAATTAAATTAAATTAATTTTAAATTAATATTGGGTAAATCAAATAATTATATTTATATTTAGTATAATAGAAGGTATAGAATAAAATATGAGAATAAATTTTTTTATAAATATTATGATGTACAGTATACATATTTTTTACTGTATATTTTTGATAATTTTAATTTTTTGTCAATTTAAGAGAAGATTAACGAGTCAACAAAAATCAAATAAGATACTTAATCATTTTATTTTCTTTAATAACTGAATAAAACAATTAAAAGTTTTAAGAAATTATTTAAATTTGAAATTATGTAAATAAATTTATATAGAATGCAAGGCAAATAAATATTATTTAAAGTATTTACAGTACGAAACATTAACATTAATTTAAAGTTCTTCTTAAAGAAATTAGGTCAAGTAATCCTAATGTTACTCAAGTTTCGACCAGCAATTAATTTTTATTAATGTATATATTTATACCTACCTCCGCATATCTGTATTTAAAAATTATAATTTGGGTCAAAAATAGCATCGCTTGAGAGGCATAGCAAAATAAGTTAGACATTAATTTATGAAACATCTTTTTAAAATTTTTTTTATTTTATCATTTGATAAATTTCTAAATATGTACATTGCTTTACATAGGAGCAGTTTTTATATACTTTGAAGATTTATTCCTTAAATTTTTAACATGTTTAGATTTAATTTTTATCACAAAATAGCGTAAAAGGTCGATTAAATTATTTGAACGCAGAATAAAATCATTCTTACGATACTAACTTTATACGTTTTTAAACACTTATACTAGAATAAAATGTCAATTTTTTTATTATTTGAGTTGTAAGATATAATAATTTAATATAAAGAATAAAACGATTATTATATATCCATGAAAATACTTTAAAATTTACTGTATTATTTTTAAATTTTTTGAATTTACTTAAAATTTTTATACAGTTTGGTATTAAACTTACATATATTATTTCTAAAAAGTATATAATAATTAAATGAATATTTTTCTATTTTTCTATTTATTTTTTCTTTCTGATTCATATTTTTTAAATTTTTAAATGAATATAAATAAAAAATATGATGAATTGTATGATTATTACTGTTCAATATATCATTCAAAAATTATATAATAGTTTTTTAGTAGATTTCACGGCAATGTACTTAGATACTACTTTCTAAAAATAAATTCTACTGGAGGATTATTAATAACAATAATAAGATTTATGAAGAGACTAACTTCATAATACTAGAATAGTAAATACAGAGGAAAGAATACAACCAATATCAATCGAATATTAAAGCATAAGGTTAATAAACACAAGAGTATAGGCAGTAGTTTTAAATTCTCTACAATTATTTATAAACTGATTCCAGTATGGAATTTGGGATAGTTTAACCGAGGGGAACACAATAAAATTTAAAAACACAATTTAAAAACACTTCTAATAATTGTCAAATAAATTTAATTTTTTAAAGTTTTTCTTGTAGTGGTTTAAATATAAGATGCGTTATCTATGATTCGATTTAGAAGCAAAGTAGATGACAATATCGGTTTCTATTATATTAAGTCTTTTTTAGTATTCGTATGAACACTATTTCTTCAATTTAATTTTATGAAAGTTTTTTATATAAATATTCATTTGTATTTTATTATATAAAACTGTTTTTTATTTCAAACTCAAAAATTAATAAAAAATATGTATTTATTTTAAAAATAATTTGTAAATAACAAATATTAATATTTTTATATTTTATTTAAGTATTTTAGAAAATTAATTTTTATTTTTAAAAATATCTGATTATACTATTTTATTTTATTTCTTAATATTTGGCAGTAATGCATTTTTAGTAAAATAATTGTTTTTATTTCACCATTAACTTTAACTCTAGTCAATATTTTTGGCAGCAAAATAATTTATCATAAAAATTAATTTTTGCAAAATATTTTAAGAAATAATTTTATAAATACTTTTTATTATCGATGTAGTAAAAGTACATGCTTTATAAATTGATTGAAAATTATATATATAATTTATATCTTCATATTTTTTTAAATTAGTGATCCACATTTTTTATTATATCTTTATAATTCAATAAAGTGATATGATTATTTTACATTATTTCTGAAACAATTTCTTATACATAAATATATTATGAATTTAAAAACTCTATTGTTTATATGTAAATCTAGTATTTATAAAACGTAGTAATAGGATAAAAAGTATTTAGTAATGAATAAAAGAAGAATTTTGTAAATGATTCCTATTAATGTAGTTTATAAATAAAAATATAATTGAGAATTTAATATGAATGAATACAGTTAAATAATTATTTTATATGTAATTTTTAGTATGGATTATAACAGCAGAAATAGGAGTTATGTGTGGTTGGAGTTCACCTTATTTGGCTCAGCTAACCACTCCAAATTCGATTTTACCATTGACATTAATTGAAGGATCTTGGGTGGCATCTTTACTATATTTAGGAAGATTCATCGGTGCTATTTTAGGTTCAATTTCTGTTAATATATTTGGTAGTAAGAAAACAACCCTCATGACTGCAATTCCCATGGCTCTTGGATGGATTTTAACGATTGCTGCAAATTCTCCAATATGGCTGTATTCTGCTCGCATCAGTTTGGGTATTGGCTTTGGCTTTGCTTACAGTTGCTTTGCTCTGTATTTGGGTGAGGTCGCATCTACAGAAATTAGGTAAATTTTTTATAAATATTATAGTTATTTTTTATTATATTAATAATCATGTTAGAATATTGAATATTTCTGAAAATAAATTCAAATATAGTTTATCTGATTTAGTAAAAATTATTGCTAATAGTTTTGTGAATTGATAAAAATAATATAATATACTAACTTTAAATTTATATTAAAATGTTTAGTTTAATAAAAATTGGTTTTTAATTATAGTTTTCAAGTATTCTCTCAACAAAATTAAATTTAGCATAATACTGAATAAAATATTTTTAATAGCACTTCTGTTGAATAAATTTATTAAATGAATAAAATCTGCTTGACACAAATAGTTATAAAAAAAATTTACAATTTTTAACTTCATGATTATTTAAATTAATCATAAAGGAATTTTCAGAAATTTAATTGTAATATGTAAACAAAATATTTTAAAAATATTTGCTAAAAATTATATTACGATAATAAAAAAAAAAAACAAATTTTGTTATTTTGATTTTAGAAATATTTCCACTGGTTTAGATAAACTCAATGTTCCGAATATGCGATTAATATCTTTCATTAATATAAAAACTTTATGAATGTAATAACAAAAATTTTTTAAATTTATTTATTAGGGGATCACTTGTTTCATTTGCTGTTATGGGAGCGCCATTTGGTAATTTTTTGGCTAGCATCACGGGATCAAATATGAATTTACGTACTTCCAGCATCACATATTTTATTCCATGTATTATTCTTATTATTTTACTCGTTTTATTACCCGATTCTCCTCATCACTTAGTAAAGTTGGGAAATATTGAAGAAGCGAGAAAGTCTATTAAATGGTATCGTAGTGGCGAGACAGTTGAGGAAGAACTCGAAGAAGTTGTCAAGTTTGTTAAATCTACAACTACGAGTAGTTTTCTTGAAACACTAGGTAAAGTTTTATGTTATTTTTTATAATTATTTGCTAAAAATCGAAACAAAATATTTATTTACAAAAATTAAAAATTATAAATTTAATTGCTTCATCACATTACTATTATTATTAATCGTATCATTCATTTTAATTAATAAAGTATAAACTTGGCACAATTAAAATAAAGACTAATGCCATTATATTAATTATATATATGTTGATTGTATTGTATAATGTTACATAATGCTGGAAAGTAAATTATTTATTGCTATTTAAAATGTACTTGAAATTAAAGAAAATGTAAATAATAATAGAAAAGTAAAGTAAAGAGTAGTAGATTGAATTAATTTTTTAATTCTATTATTTCTTTTTAAAATAATAATGGTTAAACGTTATATAATAAATAAATTGTATATTACCTCATTTTTTATCTCTATTATCTCATTTTAATTATGATTAAATTTCAAAAAATTATTCCTCAGATTATTTTTAAAATTTATATTTATATAATATTGTAAAAAATAAGATATATTAATTTTTATATCAAAAATAGATATAAAAATAAAATAAAAAAAAAAATAGTTTTTAGTATATGTATAGGATAGTAGAAAATTGTAAGAATGTATTCACATCAAAATTTTATATACTATAATTTTGTTAAAAATTAGTCATTTTTGCTTATAACATTTTAATATTTAAATATTTTAAATTCGACTAGTTACTATATCAATATCGTTTAAGTTATTGTTTTAAAAGCTTGCAAACTTATAAGTATCAATAATTATTCTTATGCTAGTTAAAAATACTATGTACTTACTAATTATGAATAAACAAGATTATCGTTTTATCGTCTGCGAATAAAAAGTTTATACACATGTGTAGATACAAACATACATATATATATATATATTAAAAGAAATTTGTTCGGCTATCAGTATAGTTTTATAAATACAATAATTAGATATTATCTATTATAATAAGCATATGATATACAATATGATTTACGTGCAGTTATTATTTATTAAAACTGTGTACGAATTGTAATTGTCCATATTGAAAATTAAATATAATATTATTTTTAAATATTTTTGAATAATAATTATATAATCTATTTTCTTAGCCGATTTCAGACTGAAACATGTGAGAAAAGCAACCATTCTAGTGATGATGCTATTTATATTCATGCAGCTTTCTGGGCTTAATAATGTTCTTTTTTATATGGAAATTATTCTTATACGCAGTCAATCGCGAATTATCCATCCATCTTCTGCAGTATCCTACATATTGGCTTGTTCCGTTGTGACCTCGATTTCATGTATATCTCTGTATGATAAATGCGGAAGACGTACTCTTTTGATATTGTCAAGTACTGGAGTGTCATTAGCTCTTACAGCCTTGGGATCGCATTTTATGATGTTACAAGCTAAAATTGAATGGGTGGGATCCGAATGGCTACCACTAGTTTCGCTCTTTCTATTCATTATTTTTTTTGTACTTGGTCTTTCTTCTATTCCCAGTATAGTTTCAAGTGAAGCATATGCGGCAAATGTTAAATCCGTGGCAACCTGTATAGCTAATCTGACGGCTGCAAGTGCAGCCTTTCTCTCCTCGAAGTGTTATCAACCACTTGTTGATTTATGCGGTGAAGCTTACGTTTTTTATGCACATGCAATCATCACCTTTATGGCTGTTCCCTATGCGCTATTCTTTATGCCAGAAACTAAAGGAAAGACATTGCAACAGATTCAAGAGGATCTGATTAGGAAATCATAAAATATTCAAGTGCTAATTATTTTAAATTTAATTTTGTACTCATGAATTTTTAAACTTTATGCAACTTATAATTGAAATGGATTTTTAAATTAACAAAATCTGTTTTATTATAAATTTCTTTTATTTATAATTAAATATTTATATAATATTTTCCTTATTTAAAAGAATTCTATTTGTAGCTTATGTAACTCAAGATTAAATCGAGAAGTCATACGCAAACTTACGATAAAAGTTATAATTGACAACAAGAAATTTTTTCTACCGTTTGCAGTGCAGTTTTTATTTAAATCAATAATTTAAGTGTACTGTAGACATATAAAATGTAATTCTTACATTAATTAACTTTATCCTATTATATTTTTTATTAGTATCATAAGTTTCTGAGATTATTTTTTATAATAGATTTTAATCGTCATTATTAATAAGTTAACTCAACAATTTAAATATCACTCAATTTAGATTAATATACAATTTTAATTTAATAAAAATAAAGTAAAAAATTATAGAAAATCATGAAAATGTGTAAACTTAATTTTAAAAATAATTTATGTTAGATATATAATTATAAGAGTATATCATAATATCATAATAATGAAGAAAACTATGAAAAAGTGAACGATTTTAAAAAATTAGAGAATTATTATCAATTTTATTTTTTATGGATAAATTATATTCATATAAAAACTTTATTTTGTAAATTTTAAATCGTGTTGATGTGTATATTAAATAATGTTATGTAAAAAATATTTATTATATGAACATATAATTGTATATAATTAATATTTATTTATTTTTAATTTATTTATATTTAATTACTTTATAATTATACTAGAAAAATAATAAAAAAGCTGTATTAATAGAAAAAAACAGAAAAATTAAAAATTATTATCCTATATCAATAGGAATAGGTATTATTATTTAAATTCTATTTTATATAGTATGATATTTTATATATTTATGATGTATAATATAAATATGTTATTTTTGATGTGTATAGTTCTAATATATTTGAAAATATTTTTATTTTAATATTTAACATAATACGATTTGAAAAATATAACATCCATTTTATATATTCTTAAATAAGATAATTTAAAAAAATGTAGAAATAATAGTAAAAAAAATGTACTAAATAATACTAAAGTTATTTGAAATTATAAATATATTATATGTACATATTTTGTCGTAAAGTGATTTATATAATGTAAATGCAGTAATTTTATGATTTTAAAAAGTTTCGATTCGTGAGATAAAGTAGAATTTAATTTGTTTAATTATTGATTTAGTAAAGATGGAAGTATATTTGATATTTTTTTAATTTGCATCTTTAATATTTTCATATTATATATAGAGTTACATGTCGGTTTGTCTCTTATTCTTGTGAAAATTTTAAGTAACAGAGTTACTTGAAGTATAATTTAAAGATTTGTTTAACATATTTTTTGTTTCGTTTTTCTACACGATGTAAATATTACATTACTTATATAAATAATTTCCAATAAATAATTTAATAAAATAGATATTGTTCAGTAAAATTAATTTTTTGTATGAGTGCCTTGATTTGTTTTGAAATATAATTTTATATTTTCTATTTTATCTATATTTTGTATAATTTTCATGAAAAAGTTTCTTCAATATATTAATTTTGTAAAAATTAAAAACAAAAATTTTTTTTTTTAATTATATGGAATAATATTTTCAAATTAAAATGTATTACTAGAATATTAGTCAGTGTTAATATTATGTATTAAAATTAAAATAGACACTAATTCATACATGATATTATTATTTTTCTCAGAAAAATAGTTATTGATTTATTTTATAATATTTAAAATCAGGAAGATTAAACTTATGTGTAGGTTTTATCCGATATATACATGCTGAGCGTATGAAAACATAATACGTTCTTTCAGTCGGATATATTCTGATGGATTATTGCATTAATGACGAAAATAGTTTGGTGTCTTATCGACGATTTAACAAGAACAATAAGAGGATCAAAAGGTTTTTATAAATCCTACCAGACGATGAAGTTTTAAAAATTACTTATAAGTAAAGGTATATACAGATTTATCTTAAATATGGGTTACTAATGACGGCTTCAATTTTATCATATCTCCATTATCGAAGTCTTCAAGATTGAGTTTAAGGAAAGAATGTAATAAAATACCCTAGTATTATTTCATTATTTATTTTCCATGAACAAATTACGTTTAATTTTTTTAATTTGTGTAGAATAAGTCTTAATTTTATTATATTATACTTGTACAAAAATTTTCAATTTTTATTTCACAATCATTACAATAAAATTTATTTTTATGAAAAAAATACACTCACATATCTGTGCGAGCGTAGTATACACACACATGTCTTTGCGAGCGTAGTATAGACACATATCAGTGCAAGTGTAGTACGCACATACATATATAATTTTATAAGAATTAAAATACTATTAATATTATATGCAATAGTATAATTTATTAATTTTTCTTTACAATTGACAGAAAAATTTTGAAATTTAAATAATTTAAACATATAATATGAAAATTCAAAAGATTTCTTAAAAATTAAATAAATTATTAACAAAACAATGTCATTATTTAATGTTTAATCGTAAATTAATCAATATTATAAAAACATACAAATTTGATATTTTTTCTGATACAGTTAGAACAATAAAAATGAATGAATAATCTTCAAAAATTGTGTGTAATTGGTAATCAATGATTATTACATAAGAAAATGATACTGTTTTTTGGGTCATATTAAATCTATTCACTCTTTAATAATCTGTTTTAGATATATATTGATATTCATACTAACTAAGTAAATCTTATATGTTAACAGATTCGTAAATGTAAACGTTTTTTAAATAATTTTTCAAGTGAGCAATTAATTCTAGCTTCATTCGTCTTTTGTAATTAAGATTAGATAATAATTTAAATAAAGAGCTTGAAGATGAATCATATATTTCACGAAAAATTATGAAGTGAAAATTATTTAAAAAATTCCTTCAACAAATTTTATTATTATAAAGTTTATTACTTTAATCATACATTAATCAATAAAATTTTTATATCATATTAAAATAAAATATATACCTTAATTATATGTAATTGTACACTTTAAATAATGTGAAAATATATAAATGATTTATATTATTCAGACTATTATTAATTAATTTTCTTATTTATAAAAGATCATATAGTAATAAATTTATTGATTTCAAAAATATTTTTTCGGTTTTAATATTGCTTTATAAATTGTAGGAAAAATATTTTATGTTATAACTAAATTTTTATGAGTGATATTTATATGTATTTAGATGTCATTAAAAATTCATTGGATTGTAATATTTTAGAATTACTATATTGAGTTATAACAAGGATAAATATTCTGATAAAAATTGTTAAAAGCATTATTTATGTCAGTTATTGATTTGTTTCAGGCTACTTTCTGTTAGATCAATAAATATGAAAATTATGAATAATAATGCATATAATATTTATGAATTTGAATAGTATACATATTTAAATCCTTGTTACATAATTTATTGGGTTAAAACAATTTTTGTAAATTTTTTTATTTTTAATTAAGAAATTATTAATTAAAAATATATAATATAAATTCTTAATTCAGAACTTAAAAATTTATGTTTTTCTGAGTTTATATATAATATCCATCCACTTTTATATTAAAATTGTTTATATCCATGTTGCAGTATATTAAAACAAGTATGTTTATGATATTACAGTGACATTAATTTCAATAATATTAATTAAAGAAACAATTTTTTTTAATAAAAAATCTTATTTATTATTATTATAAATAGAATATTATAGTTGTTTTTTATTTTTAATATTGAAAGAGTACTTTATATACATACAATACATTTATATACCAAATTTTATTTATATATTATAAATATTTGCGCTATTATGCAGTTTTAGATTGTAAAAAAACGAATTGTGTATTGATAATACCATTAATATCGTTGTAGATGATAAGCATAGGTTGGATATGGATACTAAATTTAACATTATTGAATATCAGTCTTGGCAACTAGTTATGTATCATAATAGTTGATTTGTAACATATAAAAATATCTAAACATGTTAAATAGAGTAAGACAATGATAGAGAAATGTAAAGAATTAAAGTAAGTTGTGAAATTATTATAATCTTCGTAATTCTTATTAATTTTATTAAGTTATCTCTTTTAATAATAATAATAAATACAATATTATATATTATAAAATATATAGTTAGTTTATAATTGCTTTAATAAACATTATTATTAATATCTTTAAAATTTTTATATCTTGATACTATATTTTATTGAAGTAATCAAAATTAAAACATTTACTTTAATTTATTAAATTAAATAAAATATTTTGTATATCAATATTAAAAAAATTATTATTAAATAATATTTAATCCAAATAATTTATTAATAATTGATATAAACAATAATAACATTTATCCTGAAAATAATTATTAACTATGTATTAACTAGCTGATATTAGCTAAGTTTAGTATTTAACTTATTTAAAATATAATTATCTATTACTTATTTAACAGATAAATGTTATTTTAATGAAATTTTTTATACTTTCTATGGAGAAGATTTAAAAAAATTTTGTTAAACATAATTTTATTAATATTATAAGATTGTATTTGTTTTTACAAGCAATTGATATTATAAATCTATTTGTCACAACCTTATTTGACTAATAAAGAATATTTTGATAATGTATTTAAATATAAAATTTTTAAAAATTTTTCTAGAAATGAAGCTTAAAAAAATTTTTTTCATTTATAAAATAATTGAAAATATTGAAAATAGTGATAAGTTTTAAGGGTAATTCCGATTTAAATATGTAAAGTATAAAGTATGTTAATATTATATTTATTGTATAGAAATTTCATATGTATTTAAATATTCTCTTAAATTAAAATTTATGCATATATTTGTTTCCAAATTAATAATAAAAAAGTTTAGATAAAATTTTGTTGTATTTTCATGTGTAAATAAAACCAATTAATAATATTTGAGTCATTAGTTGATCATTAAAATTAAACGCATTTTTCTTAAGAATTTGTAATTATGTCCCATTAATTATTGTTTTCCATCATATTGTTTTCTCCTTCTTTTTTTAAGTATCTGATGATAAATTATACATTAAGCATCAATTAGCACTAAACATATCTGATAATATAAAAATTTTATTGAATTCTTCAAAGACATAAATACATAAACTGTATAAGTATAACTTATGTTAAAAAATTGTGCGTTGCGTATTACATATGTATACGCATATATACGAAAGTGTTAAAAATGCGTTATTGCACATTTGTCTCAAAATTCTGCATACATGTAGATATTTTGTTTGTTTTTTTTTCATTTCGTCAATGAAGAATTACACATGAACATTAGTTGGAATGGTTTATAGTGAAGGAAAAATATTTAGAGGAGGGACAAGGATGACTCGGAGTCAATACTAATTGTTAATACGGGTATTGTGATCAGAAACTTTTTTATCACAGAAGTGTAAAGTCTTGTTATTATCTATCAGATTTTTGAAGCAAAACAAATCGATTTAACATTTATTTATTTACTGATGAGAAAAGAATTTGTAAAGATTTTAAAATCATGAGTAAAATATTAAACATCAAAAGTGATATTAAGAATACGAATTGACGCAATTAATACGAAATATAGTAAAATTGAAGTAAGTAATTTTAAAATATTTGAAAATAGATATAAGATTTATAATTTTAAGTATACTTACATTGTAAAATTATACATTTTTTACTTTAAATGTAACTATGTTAATAATAATCAATACAATATTTAGAATCTTCAAAAAGAATCAAACGAATTTTAAACATATAATTATTTTTCAATTATTCTTATTTATTAACATTTCAATATTAAATATTGCACTTCTACTTATAATTAATTTAAACAATATTTTTTAATTTCTTAAAAAAAAATAAAGTTTTATAACAACAAATTAACAAAATAACAATAAATTATAACAATAAATTAACAAAAATTGTTAATAAAGAAGAATAATTTATTTTTCAAATAGGAAAAAATCAATTGGTTACAAAATTAAAGTTCAAGTGGCGCTGATTGATCTTTAGTTGGGATTAAGACAAGCGGTAACAAGCAATACACCTGCCAAAAACATTAATTTTTTTATATAAACTTGAAGAATACGTTAACAGCTTATAAAAATGACTCAAATATCAACAAAGACATCGAATTTACGGAAATATTTTCCACAGGTTGTTGCCGGTTTTGGTGGTAAGTTTGTTAAAAAATTTGTGATTAATAATGTATTTATATTTTATAAATTTCATTATAAATTTAAAAAAAAATCCCTTATAATTATTGTTGTTTGGTTTTAAAAAAGAGAATACGTATGTAATAATTTCTTTTAAGTTTGAAATAGTCTGTAAAAGTTTAAAAGTATATTATTATTAATACCATTTTTATAAATAATAAAAATTAAATTCAAAACAAAATAAAATTTTAAGGTAGTTATTAATAAAATAGTATAACTATTTCTTATATTATTATTATTAATCCTTTAACGACAGATGAAGAATGATAAAATTATAACATAAAAGGTACAAAAATAATTGTGTTCAATCTTCGTGGAATAATTAATTTAATTTAATCAAATTTCTAGTCGTTTTACTGTGAAACTAAATATATTATATAATATTAAATATAAAAAGATTAAAGCTTTAAATATTAAATGATATTTTTTAATATCAATATCTATTTTTTATGTATTTATGTTAAATATGTTTATTATCCAAAAGTTAAATCACTTTATTATAAAATTAAAGAAGACATTTATAAAATATTATATTGAAATTTTAAATTAAGATTAAATGTAAATAAAATCGGTAATAGTTTTTTACATTTTTAATAATAAAAAGATTCATTTTAATGTTTTTTTTATCTTTAAATAAATTGATGCTTAAACTATTTTTAAAACCTTTTAAAGTTTTGTTTCTAAAATCTTATTGTTTTTTTTTAAATATATAAAAATAAGAGAATTTAGAATTTTATTATCTAAAACAATCATTTTTACGCTTATTTTACGATATACTTAATTTTTTAATTAAATGTTTAGAAGAGGATAAATTTATTTTCATGTACATCGAGTCAAATGTACTATATGAAAAAACTATAAGATTTTACGTGCCAATATATTGTTCAGGATTTTAAAAAATAATTTTTATATAATTCCATTTTTTTATGAATTATTTTATAAAGGAAATTAATTTTTCTATATTTACGAAAATGTACTTATTGATATGATGAGTTTTTATTTTCGAATACACTAGTTTAGGAAGATTTTTTAATACGATAATAAAAATTTATATATTTACAAAAATTTAATGTTGAGGTAATTGATTGCATTTGTTGCAAAAATATGTTTCACTTATATAATGATTTCGAATAATTTGTTTTAATATTTATTTAAATCTATAAATAAATAAAATATTTAACATATTTTTCAGAGATAATTCCATCATGTATATCAGAGAAGGATAAGGGAGAATGATGCACAATGTGTAGTCAGGTATACAGTGGGTATGTACTAGAAAGAGAAAGAAATATTAAATTGATTTATAAATCATATTAAGTAAAGCGAAGATATCATTTTTGTAAATATATAAGATAAAAAATTAACTGACATTATTCAATATTTATGAATAATATTTTATTCACTTTTTCATAATACTTATTTTAGATATTAAATGTTTCATTTGTATATTTTAAAATTTTTAAGAATTAATCGGAGAACATTTTTAATAATAACTATGATTTTAAGGTTTAGAAAAATTTATGAAAAAATATTTTTAATATAACATCTTTAGGGAAATATTTCTATACAAACTGTTTACCACCTACTCATTGTACAATATAATCCCGTCATTGAAATATTGGAAATAATATCATAGTGAATTGATTTCAAGCGTTATTGAATAAAAAATTTATTAATTAAAGAGATTTAAAAGCATAGAAAATTAAATTTGAAATAACTAAGTAAATACGTAAACACAATTAAAAATAAAAATATTATCTAAAATATAGAAAACTGTTTATTGAAATTGTTGAAGTTTCTAGTTTCACATATAATTTTCTAATCCACATAAAAATTGTAATAAAATATGGTAAAAGTATTAATATTGAAATATGAAAATTTAGAAATTTATATTTTATTTTAATATAAAAAATGTAAATGGAATTATCTTTAGAAAACAATTGATAAATTTGTGTGTTCAAAAATCACAATAATATTTAATTTAGATAAAAATATTCATATAACAGCATTTTTTCTTTCATAAATTTTTTATCCTTTTATTCAATTTTATACCAAATCTCATTTAATTATTATATAATTTTTTAAGATTTTTTTTCGTAAATTTAAAAAATGTATTAAAATTGATTTATCTATTATTTAATCAAATTTTAATAGTAATTTAAAAAATTATTTCATATCTAGGGTGGTTAAAAAAATTATTTATTAAAATTCTAAAAATTATATAATATTAGTTTTTTAATACGACGGTTAAGTTTTTCTCAGATTTATTTTCTCAAGAATTTATTGTTTAGGTTCGAATATATTATAATATAAAATATATTATAATAAATTTAAAAAAATGTTATTTTTGCATTACAATTTGAAT
Source organism: Dolichoris vasculosae (assembly GCA_018907195.1). NCBI lineage: Eukaryota > Metazoa > Arthropoda > Insecta > Hymenoptera > Agaonidae > Dolichoris > Dolichoris vasculosae. Next base: position 6,810,049 of record JACCHY010000010.1, on the reverse strand, counting down.
AAATAATAAATTTCCCTAATAATTTTAATAAATTTATTATATTTCAAATAATTTCAAATAATAAATTATTAGAATACATTCTATTAATTATCATTTTGATATGTTTCTGATATTTATTGTATAATAATTTTACATATATTTTATTATGATGAAGTCAAATTAGAAGAGTAAAAAGTATTATAATTCTAATGAAATTATTTCAAAATTAAATAATAGAATAGTGAAACAGAATCATCATTGAATCAGAACAGGATCATTTTTATCGAAGGTCGATAAAATAAATATTTGTTCTTGTTTGTATTAAAATTAAAGCTACTATTATCTTCAATATAAAATATTTTAATGTTTCAGTTACTATGGTCCTGGCACAACTAGGAATATTGAGCGGATGGTCTTCGCCATATCTGGCACGTCTCACTATGCCGAATTCCACGTTACCTTTAACATTGAACGAAGCTTCGTGGGTAGCGTCTTTATTGAATCTTGGTAGATTCATAGGCGCCGTGACAGGTGCTATTGCAGTCAATTATTTAGGTAGTAAATGCACTATGTTTTGGACACTAGTGCCTATCAGCTTGTGTTGGATTCTTACGTGCTGTGCAAATCGTGCCGAATGGTTATACGGAGCTCGGGTTTGTGGTGGTTTAGGTCTAGGTATGACTTACAGTTCCTTTCCGCTGTATATAGGTGAAGTTGCATTACCAGAGATAAGAGGAGCATTGGTGTCACTTGCTGCATGTGGAGGGACTTTGGGTGTAATGTTTAGTAACATCATTGGAAGTTATTTACCACTGGATGTATCTGCTATTGTATACTTGACACCCTGTATTGCTCTTATGATACTTTTTTTTTGGCTACCCGAATCACCGCATCACCTAGTCAAAGGTATACTTGGATAATACGGTATATAAATTATAATATTTTACATTCATAGCTAATTGTGATATTTATTTTACAGTTTTTTTACATTTTTTATAAAAAGTAGAACAGGTATTACGTAAAAGTGAATATTTTCGTTTGATTATGTGCGGTAATATATATAATAAGAATAAAGAAATTCATAATTTATGTTAAATAGGATTTTAGGAATCTAATACATACATGTGCGCAAGCGTGCACGAACACAGAATTTTGATGAAAATTCTCGTCATAAAAATTAAACCAAAATAAAATAATTAACGATTTTTTTTGAAATACATATTGTTTATTTAATTTTTTTTCTTAAAATTAGTTTTAAAATATTTATAATGTTTTTATTTTACTTTAAATTTAGAAAATAAAAATTGTAAAACTATTAAGTTGGAAATTTTTTTGTTTAATTAATTTTTATATTAAAAAAAAATTATCCTTTTAGTATGTAATTTTGAAGAAGCTAAAACATCGATCAGCTGGTATCGTGCTGGTTATGAAACTGAGGAAGAGTTTGATCTTGTTAAAAAATTTGTTTCCAATGCAAATTCTCAATTATTTATGGAGAAACTCAAAGAATTTCGTCAGCCAGCGATTATGCGTGCTCTTGTTTTGGTAATCACTTTATGGGCATTCATGCAAATTTCCGGTTTTAACAGTATTCTTTTCTATATGGAGATTATACTTATTCAAGGAAAATCATATATATTAGAACCAAAAATCGTAGTGATATACATCAGTGCTTCCGGTTTCATTGCCTCTATTTTTTCAATTATAATGATTGACAGATGCGGCAGGTAATTCACGATTTGATGATCTTAATATTAAGAGAATGATTTTTGATATTAAAATTTCAATGAATTGAAATATAATAAAATTAAAAATACATATATACCATATAGTATATATTATTAGTTTATTATAATTTTAAATCATGGAAGATTTTAGTAATTATGTTGACTTTACAATTTTTCATGTTATTAATATAATATTTATTGTGAATACAGATTTTGAATCATATTTAATATTTTTCTTATATTAATAAATAAACACAAAAATATATTACAAATAAATTATAAAATAAATAAGTAAATAAAAAAATATATATATTTGAATATAAGATTGACCGAGACTGGGTTTGTAAGAGAGTAAGATAGAGACATGGACAAATTTGAAGTTTTGTTTTAAATAAATTAAAAAATGTTTTAATTAACAGTATTTTTTTCGTTATTTAGAATTCAATAATCGTATTTCATTTTTTAAACTAATTAGTTTTCCTTTCAAAACGAAAAACAATAAAATCATAACAATGTATAATAAATTTAAGATCATATTTGATATTTAAAAAAAAATTTGAAATGTTCTAAAATATATTGATTCAATCTTTCAGATGATAAAAACATATTTATTACTCAAAATTAAAAAAATATAAGGATCAACAAAATAATTCATTAATTTAATGTCACGATTATTTTATACTTTTTGAATAGGTTTAATGCGATCTTAAATTTATTACATTATGATAATTTATTTATTTATATAAGATAATTTAATCTATAATAACCATAATATTTTATAAGTATATCTATAATACTTTATAAAAATTTGTTATTTAATGTTAGTTTATGAAAATAAATTTTTTCTTTATTTTTTAGACGATTACTCTTGATTGTTTCAAGCTTAGGTGTGTCAATTTCAATGGCTGGTCTTGGTATACATTTTTTATTACTAGACAAAGGTTACGACGTTTCGAAATCTCTTCAATGGTTTCCCATCGCCTCAATTTTTCTCTTCGATATGGCTTTCTTTGTTGGTTTAATGTGTGTACCCAGTACCATTCTTAGCGAGTTTTTCCCGACCAATGTCAAATGTATCGCTGCATGTTTTGCTAGTCTGACAGGTGCTATTTTTGCATTTGTTGCAACCAAATCATATCAGCCTATGATCGAACTGATTGGACAAAGTAATGTATATTTTTTACATTCGCTACTCACGTTACTTATTGTACCATACACGCTTATATGTATGCCTGAGACAAAAGGAAAGACATTACAGCAAATACAGGATGATTTAGTGGAACGTTGAAATATATTCTAGCATAAATATTGTTTATTTTTAATTCACCCATTTGTTCAGAGAAAAAATTCATCCACTGAAGAAATTTTGAAAATAGTAAAACTAATATTTCTATTATATTTACGTAGGTGTATACTAAATAAACAATTTCTTTATGTATTTTATCAATATATTCATGAATAATTCGAATTATAATTAAATTTTATTATATATATTTATCATAAATCTGAATCTAATTTTTAAGACGATTGTAATTATATATTTTTTTATGGATAAAAAAATTTAATTTTTACAATTTTTACTTTCATACGATTTTTTACAATAAAAATATGTAATGGTTAATATTAAAAGAAACGGAAGTTCAAATATATAAATTTAGAAAGTTTTTCAGAATTATTATAAATTATAGTATATAAGATATTTTTTTTTATTTTAGTTATTAATAATAATATTCTTTATATTACTAACGATTATAAAATTGTATATGCATACAAAATTTTTTAGTTGTAAGATTAGACTATATTGATCATTCATACTTCAATTTTCATTTAATAACAAGAATAAATATTTATTTCTTATTATATTAACATATTATTTATTAATATTTTTATTATTAAATAAAATACAGAAATTAATTAATTTAATCATATTGAAACTAATAACATAACGTTCAATCACAAAAAAAAGTTTTACTTTTTTAAAAATTTATATTTGTATATAAGAAAATATTGCATATAAAGATAAAAAATATTAATATGTTGATTAATAGTAATAATTAAGGTTTTAATCAACTTATGTATTATCTATTATTACATATTAAAAAATCTCTTATACTACATTTACAGTATTATCATGTTGCTTATATTTTTCTTTAATTAGGAAAAACTACCTAAATTTGATGAATAATTAAATTTGTTAATTGAATAAATATTTTATTATCACATATCTGAAAATAAAAAATATACACACTAGATAGTAGGGTATTAAAAATTTTGAACACTTAAAATTTTTATGATTTTATAGTTAAATCGTTTTTTATGTACAAATTTAACCAGCAGTTCATGTACAGAGTCAAAGAAGAATTTATCACATTTCTAAGGTACTGTATAGTCCCGGTTAAAATGTTAATATAGGTCCTTCTCGATGATCTAGAATATCTGAAAATCATGAATACAAGAAGACATTAAATTAAACTTTCAATATGAAATTAAACAAATTAAGTAAATTTTTTTTAATTTCTTTATTCATTCTCTAGTAATAAAATTTGAACAAAAATTTAAAGAGTAGGCTGTCTTAAATATATAAATAATATTGACATGATATTTATTTATTTGAAAAAGAAAATTTAAAAACCATGTTTTATTAAAAAAAGTTTATATTTTATTAAATATTTTCGAATGATGAAAGGATTAAAAATATATACAGAGCATAAAAAATAATAATATATTAAAACCGATGAATTTTTATATAAATATATTAATATGTAATTTTTGAGAAAAAGTAATTTTTAAATAATTTTTAAATTAATGTTCTAGTGAATGTAAATTAATTAATTATTTTTAAATTAAATAATCATATTTACGCAAATATATATACTAACATACAAATTTTTATTTGTTCGTATTTGCTTCATGTTAAAACGCAGACGTATGTTTAATGTTTAATTTTTAAAAGCTACTTATAGATTGATATATGTACAATTGTAAAATATGTACCTTTTGCTATGCTCCACCACGGTAACGTAATATAGGTAAGGAAGGCATTGAGAGGGACGGACTGAGCTCTTTTCGTTTCCTTCCAGAAATGAAAAGTTTGAGTGAACCCGCGCATCGTCCATAGTGGGTTATATGCTCCGTCATCCAATTCTGGTAACATTAATAGATAAAAAATGATTAGAAATTCACTTAAACAAAATTTATTGATACACTGAGAGAAATATGTTATTGATTTTAAATAATAGTCTAATATTGAAACCTATTAATATACTTTTTATTTTAATACAATTCGATAAGTTTTTGTATTCAAAATTTTATTATTCATTTTTGAATTAATTTTATCATCATAAAAATAATCAATATATTACTTTATATATATATATATATATAGTATTAAAAGATTTCAGTTATTTTAATTCAATCTTCTTACGTTATTTTAATTTCAAAATAAATAGAACAATGATTGTAAATATTTTTAGATTTGTAATAAATTTCTCAATCAGTGTATGTTTTATTTGTATATATCTTGTATAATTTATTCCAAGATTATTGTATTATGGTTTCGTTTTTTAGAAATTTATAGCTGAATAATATTTTATATTTATACAATAAATAAGGATGTTGGAATATTATTTGAAATATATGTTTATTTAATTATGAGAATATTTTATATAAAATCAATGTGTATAATTTTGGAATAATTATCTAAAAGACTATTGAATTTCTAAAAACAAAAAATTAACAGTAATTGATATAGCTATATTAAAAAAATGCTATATAAACACAAATATAGGCAAGATTTACTGTAAAATTCAAAACACTCGTATATATTGAATAAAGATTTTTGTTTACCCAATGGATCTATATCAATGCATATATATATTATATAAACAAGATTATTTACGAAGGTCGTAAGAGCTTAATATACAGCAAATGCTTTAAATATAAAAAAGGACAAAATTGTTTTCCTAACTCCTTAATTCATTAGCTATTTAATCTATGCGATAATTAAAATTTTATAATTATAATTGTTACAAACATTTATGTTCATTATTCTTTTAAAGACATGTATAATTATTGTTACTATAACAAAATTATTGATGGTTTTCCAGGACTTACAAATTATTAGTAATATTAAAAATTAAGATTTTAATATCCTATATAAATAAAATTTCCTAGATTTAAAATTAAAATAATACTAGATATAAATATATAAAATTATAAAAAGAAAAAGAAAAGAAAGTAGTATATCTAGTACTGTATAAAATTTAAAATAATTTTTTTATTAATATAAATTACAATAGTATATTTTTAAAATGATGATAAAAATAAGTATCAAATATTATTATTCGAAATTTTTTTCACATATTTCTGCACTTAATGGTAATTCAAGGGTATATAATAAATTAATTACTTGTTTTGTATTGTATGCTTGTTAGATATGTATTTTGTCTATTGCGACTTATTATGAGATAGATAAGTAGACCTCGAATAGACCCTTTATGTGGAATTCATATTTTGAATTTTAATTATTGTTCAGGCTATTAAGATTTATTCAAAGCGAGATGTAAATGAAAAACGCATTTTTTTTACAAAGTGAACACGATTTATAAGTAATACGTGTAATTAAATTATAAATAAAATTTACTTATGCTAATACCCAAAATTTGTAGTTACAATTCTATTTAAATAATAAAATTTTTTTTGAAATTATTATTTTAATAATTTTTTTCCTGATTATTAATATTACATTCTTATTCAATGAAGTTATGTAGAAACATGTTTTCTATCATTAAAATTACATTATTGATGTTGTAGATTAACTTTTGCATTTAATATTTAATCAATCTATAAAACAATGTATATTTTTTGAGATATAAATATTTTCTTAAATATCAGTTATCTTGAACTGAAGCCATTTTCATCTTGTACATAATTTATATTTCATTTTTACTCAAAGATAATTCACACCTTAATAGATCAAAGATATAAATATTATTTATGGTTCAATTATTTGTGGTATTCAACTACACTTACTTTCAAATTAGGAGCAATAGTATTTGCAATAGAAAGAAAATTAGTATTTAATTAGTGCCTTATTTAAAGTAGATCATCTACTTCAACTTTTATTAATAATATTAGTATATATATTAGTAGTACATACGTATTACAATTAGAAGTAAACGAATAAGCTTCGAAAATTTATTATTAAATTTATTAAAATTTTTTTAATTATGTATTCAAAAAAGCAGTTTGTAATATTATAATTAAGTTATAAGGAGTTATTTATATATAAAATTACCTAAGCAATTATAACTTTTATGCATTAATAATAATAACTATTATAGATATTTATATATATATATATATATATCACCTGTTACGCGGTATCGAGTTCCATATTCAAATAGAATCACTATAGTTATTATAGGTAAATATAAAAAGACAATAATGCTTCTACATAAGAAACTTGAATTCCATAAGGCAAAAAGGATCCATTCGAATTAGATAGATGCTATTCACAGACGAAAGTAGTGATTGGTAACTGGTAGCTTTGTTCAAAAGAACTTTTACCCTGAGAGCCAGGACGTCGTGGGAGTTCACACCAATAGTAGATCGCGGTGCCGTCCGGGGTGACGCGATGTGGAGGTAGAAGATTGCCCGTAACGCAACCCGAGTAAGCCCTTCTTCTACGTCTTCTGGGGAGTGTGGCGCTTCGTTCTGGATAGTGAGTTTTTGCAATCTTAGCATTTGCGTTATTGTCCTTTGAATTGGTATCTGTTTCAATTTCATTCTCGTTTTCATTCCTTTCTATATACAAGATATTTTCTTGGGTATTATTATCGTCGTTCATTATTGTCGTTGTAGTTGTTTTTTCATTTACGAGGCTGCGCGATCTACCGTGTCGACGTTCATTCGAGCGAAGACTTCGAGGATCATTAGGATAATGATGACGAGGTGTTGGTTCATTATTCTCGAAACAGATGAATGGTAATTCCTCCTTACCATGAACAAATATGGCACCTGAATCGAGCTTCTGGCGCACATTATCATCAGTGGGTGAAGAGCCCTTGGGCAAGAGAATTTCACTACCTACTTCGATGGTTTGTTGCTGTTGTTCTTGCTGTTGGTTTTCATCCATAGATGCATGATTTTCACAACCTAAGACTGATAGTTGGGAGATATTAACGCAGGTATGAATTTTATAAAAATGTTTTTATTCGATTATTTAGGATGATCAGTTGTTTTTAATTTTTAATTTTTTTATTTTGTGAAAAAATGATACTTATGATATTCATATATTTTAAGATTAATCGTTAAAAAAGATGAAAGTTAAAAATTATTTCTAATTATTTATCGAAATAATATATAACATTTTTTTTCTTAATTACTTTCTCTCATTAAAATTTTACATAAAATAATTCAAAAAAATTATTTAAATGCAAGAATTCATTTTACTTTCAAGATTTGAAATATTTATCCTTTTAATATTATTTAATAATAAGAAAACTTGCGAAATAAATCGAAATATTTAAATATAAGCAAAATTTTGAATTTAGATTTTAAAATTAAAACGATATACATTTTATTAAAAATATTTAAGATTTAATAAATATATATAGACAAATATTTTAATATACAGTTGATAATAACAAAGAAAATGGAAATATAATTCTGAATTTATAATTATTGCTAGAGTATAATTTTAATTTAACATTTTACATGTAACTAAAATATTTAAAAACAAATTAAAAAGTAGTATAAATATTTTTTTTATTTAATTGAAGCAGCTTATACTCGTCTACTTCCTTAGGATTGATTAGAATTTTTTTAGTGTTGAGTTTATAAAGTCAAGATGGTATATCAAAGGTGACGTACGTATGAAGTACACATAAAAAATTGTGTTTAATAATAAGATTGGGTTTGAAAAATGATTTAAATCTAGAGTATAAGGAGGATTTTCAGAAAGTGATCTTCTCGTAGGAAAAAAGATAAACTGAGTAAAAATGAAAAGCGTAAAATGTATAATATTGAAGATTTATAATTCAAGCTGTAAGTTCGACCGGATCAAAGACTGTTTAAGTAAACGATCAGCAATACCAGAAGCTCATTCCTAATTCAAAGAAATTTGTTTCGATCATCGAGAAGAGTGATCCGCGCGGGTGGATGATTTGTTCAGTGGTCATTGGGTTGGTGCTCACCGCGCAGCGGCTCGAGGTCGCTGGCTCGCTTTCTCGACGTCGCGCTCGGCATCGGGTTTATGGGTCCCCGGAGCGCACGGTCTAACAGTGGGGACTAACCCGCGTTGAGACGCGCAAGTTGCACCTTGTGGGTGTTTCTGCACGCGATGGTCGGTGATGAATGAGCTGACTTGTCAACCCTACGGGTCGACCAGCGCGGGCAACGTTCCCGACCCTCGTCGCCTATCCATACCCAAAACGCCCGAAAAAACAAAAACAAAGGGGCTTTTACTACGTGCCGCTCATTTTTTAATATCTATTTCATTCTTATTACTCCTTTTGGTTGGATCTCTTTTCTCTGATGGTTGTTTTTCTTATTAATCTTTCTCGTTTTCTTCTTATAAGGAGAAGCCAGACTCAGGTAGGATTATATAAATTTTTTTCGTTTTCTTATTATTTTCTTTTTGAGACTGTGAGGGCTTGTGTATTTTCGCGCTAATCATTTTTAATTTTATGTCTCGAGTGTATTTTTTCCAGTTTGTTTTATTCAAAAGTTAATTATATTCAATCAAACGTACTCGTACTCTATAAACTGTTCATCTTCTTTACTTTTTATCGTAATTTATACAATACTTATATGTATTGTTTTAAAATTTATAAAAAATAATTCATAAATATATTTAAGAATAAGTACAACAGAAATTGATTAACTTTCATTCTATACTATTATTTCATACTAATAAATTAGACTACTGTTAAGCAGCATCATTAAAATTCAATACAAGGAAATTAATAAAAATTTTTAGTAAAATTGATAATATACACTTACTAACAAGTTTATAACAAAATACATTTAGCACTTTCAATGAAGTAAATTTAGTAATATTTTCATGATTGAACTTGGTTTACCAAATTTATAACTAATTGCAGGAAATAAATTAATATTTCCTAGTCAAAATGTATTTACAAACATTAATGAATGCTTACTATAATTCATCTTTAATTCATTAATGACGAATAACTTATTAATGAACATTTATCTTTTATATTAATATAATAGTATTGATATAACTATAGGCAATATTGAAAAATAATCATAATTTTAGCTCCTAAATTGATGATTTATTCGAACTGGTTGGGAAATAAAAATTAATACTCATCAAAAAACCTTAACTTTCTAAAATATAAATAATATGTATCAAATATAACTCTATTGAAGTCCCATCTTATATTATTACTAAATCAACTAATTTATTTATTCTGATTAATTAAAAAAATTATACACATAAATAAATTTAATAAATTATTAAAATAAAACATTAATAGATTTTTTTTCAACTAAATATAAATTTAAAACTTATTTTTATGTAATGTAAGAATTTAAAACAAAAAATTAAAAATTAGAAAAAACCATAATCGAACACAAAATATCCTTCACAGCCTAATTTAACTAGATCATTTGAATCATCTGGTTTCTGCTTATTAGTGTGAATAATTATTACCAAGAGATATGTAGTATCAATATCAATATAACGTCAATATAATGTAAATTTAGTATAACTGAATCGATTTCAAGACTAATTTTTACATTTTTTAACTTAATACGTTCAAATTTATTTCATTTCCGAATAATTATTATAAACTTCCTTGAGATGCTATATAATTATTAGAAAAATAATTTATTCATGTATTTAAAAAAAATATTTTACTAAATGTAGTGATTAGTATAGGATTTACTCGATTTCTTTTATCATTAAAAAAATCACATTTTGAAAGTTGTATTTTTAATTATATTTCATTTTTTTATAAGTTTTCAAAAAATTTCATTCATAGATTATTATTTTTTAAAAGTTTTAGAATCATAATTAATATGAATATAATTTATAGATCTATTGATATACTATAATATAGTTTTAAATATTATGCATATGATGTATTAATTACAATAAAATTCAAATCTATATTTTAAAATGTCTTAACTATTTATAAGTGATAATTCGCTTAATAAGTTCGTCAAAATTTCAAGTATTTTTCGTAAATATTATTATTTTTTCATTGTGAAATCAAATATATGTAAGTATTTATATTTTAAGGTACTATTTACTTTAATTTATTAATATGTAATATTCTGTATCAATATAAATTAAAAAAATTATAATCATTATTTTAAATTTATACATATTCATGACAATACCATTAAATTATATAAAATGAAATACATCTAAATATTTCTATTATGTTTATAATGTAATAACAAATTTTAGACATTCTTTAATTAATTAATATATTAATTAAATTAAGGTAATGATTATAATATAATCTGTTTTTCATTCTTTATATAAATGTTTTCAATCAAAAATTAACACTAATAAATAGGGAGGTTTTATTAAATTTAAATATAGCAAAAATTTCAGAGCATGTATAGTTAAAAGTGTTTAAAATAATATAATATACTTATTATATCTTTAATATTATTACACTAATTTTTGGTACAATGATAGGAATAACAATTAATATTATGATATAAATAACTATAAAATAACTAAAATGATAATAAAATGAATAAATATCAAAGCAATAATCAGATCCATTTACGAGATAAACAATTAACGAACGGGTAAAAATGCTAGTAGTAAAAGCATAAAATTTATCTATATTATTTATCTATAAATATATACAAGTGTGCAAATATTTAAGTTATTTTTAAACAATTTTTATTAATAGTAAGACATTAAATATACTGCATAAATTTTATATATACGAGAAATTGAAACACTGTAATTCAATGATTTTGTAAATATTTAAGTTTTAAATATTTCCGTATTTTTTAAAGATCAATATAATTAAATTATTAAATTAATATATATATAATTCAGTGATAAAAGTTATTAAACAGTTTACACAATATTTTTCTACATATTTATTGTTCAAAATAATTTATTTTGTATCATATACATAATATTTTTCAATTAACAGTTTTTTAACACAAAATTGAAATTCTAAAAAGGTATTACTTATAATATTTAAATTACATTTAGAAAAAAATTATTTTACTTTATAGATTTACTGAAACTTTTTCGTAATGTATTTTTAAACATGAATTTTAAAAATTTTTGGGAAATCAAAACTAATGTCTTAAAAACATTTTGTAATGTTGTAAAAATACTCTTATATAACTACTTATATTTATAAAAATTCATAAAAGCTTAAAATTATTATATATATTTTTAATATTTAATATAAACGAATGAATAAAGCAACTTATCTAATTGTCTAGCATTTGATTCAAAGAATATTTAAATTTATACATATAAATTTCCTTGAAAAAGATCACGTTGAAAATTAAATGCAATCAAAAATTAATTTTAGATAATTGAAATAGTAACAAAATTTAAAAAAACAACTTTAGAAATATGAATTTATTGATTTTGTATATCTAAAATTAATATTATACTTAATTAAATATAAGTATTATGATTGTTTGTCGATATTTTAAATAATAGTCAACGTTTAAAAATGTTTACAATAGGAAACAGTTGAAATACTAATAATTATATTTGATTATATATTATATGATAATTATAGAAACCAAGATAATACAATAGTGTATATTTATAGATTAAAAATTCATTTTTTAAAATTATAATTTATAATTCAATATATAGTTTATTGCTATTTAGGAAATAAGTGTAATTATACGTAAATTACTATTTTAACACGATTATTTTTATTTATTTTCTAAAAAAAAGAATTTACTTCAAGAATATAAATTGTAATTAAAAAATACAAAGTCAAAATACCGACTATTATTTGTTGGTAATTACATAATTAATTATTATTAATTTATACTAATTTAAATATTCATTTAAACATAAAAATAGTTTCGTTGGTAAATATTTATAATACATTAATTTATGTGATAAAGAATTAGTAATAGAAATAATATAGAAAATGATGTTAGTACATATTACCATCTCGTAGGTCTCCTGCTTCTATTTCGCTCAACCCGCTAGCTATTGAATCAAGGCCTTCGTTTTCTGATTGCGCTTTGGTTCCATTGCTTTCTGGTTTTGTACGCCAACCTCCTCGGACGAAATTATTAAGATTAGCGCTAGGATCTGATAATCTGCGTTGGTGTCGGTACATAAATAATTCTTCGGCATCATCCCAGTCCGCGTCCCACAAAGTATCTGTAGCACAATAACCCGGTTCCGAAGTCGGTGTTTCAGCACCTGAACCTGTCGGCTTTGTGACAGCCATTTCAGCGTGTCCCTTACCTACAAAGTATATATACCCTTTAATAATTTAGGCTTCAACATCGATTTAATTTTTACTAGTTAATTAAATGTTAAATAAAATTTTATTTGAATTAATATGGAAACTATATAAACTGTGTATTGCAACTTAAGCAATTAACACAAATCTATAAATATTTTCGAAACTATGAATAAAATATTCTAATCGAAGATTATTTAATAAAAAATAATAAAAATTTAAAAAATATTGTATTTTATCATCAAGTTATATAGCTTTTATTTGTAAAAAAAGTTAGAGTTGTTCTAAAATAGATGTACTTAAATAGAATTATTGTAGATTAGTTCTTTAGGACGTATTATTTTCACTATTTTTCTTCTTTGTAAATAAATGCTACTGTAAACAAAAGATTCAGATACAAGTTTTTAATAAAAAAATTTCTACGGTTATCCGTATTACATCAAATTTCGTAACAAAATTATCTTATTAAATATAATTCCAAAATCTAATTACCAGATCTGGCGTATTCAATCGAAGAAATACTTCATATACAGAACAATTTTCTAAGATAATTATTATCCGATTATGTAATAATATTGTAATTGACGATATACGTAATATTTTTTTTATTGTATTTAAAATTGTATCACAAATATTTTTTATAGTATGCTATTAATATTTACATATATAATATTTATTTTTTAATAAAAATAAAATTTCATAAATTTTTGAAAATATACCTTGAGGTCCTTTCATTCGTACAAATTCAACTCTTTGAGATCCTGCTCCTGAAAACAGGCCGAACGTCATTCTTTGAGCCATTTTTGTACTTAAGCTTGACTAAAAAACAAAATAGTGAATAAATGATATGTTAATACAAATATCATAATGATTGAAAACTCACTCTTGCATCATATACTTTCTTGAGCGCATCGTATCTAATAGAACCAAGAAAAATTACTCCTTGAACTACTCCTTCTCTATCGGAGGCCACTAGTTCCACGCAAACCATCTCTCCATCTCTAACTAAAATATCACAGAACACCTCGTCGAAGTTATCTACCATGAAGCAGATATGTGGATACGTCATCTCTTCAAGGTCACCTTTGGCATCCATTCGTCGACGACTTGGACTAGCATACACTTTTTGAGAATGTCTTCGTAATACCTATATCAATAATTTAATTATTGGATCTAACACTTTTTATAAAAATTTGATAAAAGTACTATATGCAAAAACGAAACTTATTTTAAATATTATAATATTTTACAGTCATTAAATTAATCACTACACTTCTAGTTATATAAATCAAAATAATTGACTATAAAATCTTAGAAGTTTTAAATTTTAATTTATTGAGATTGCAAAATGTTGAATAGTTTAAATACAAAGATTAATACTAAGATTAATATTAAATAATAAAAATTGTAGTTTAAATATAAATATAATATTTTCTATATATTTTTAAATCTTACAATTTTCATAGAAAATATATATACTATTTTTTTAAAAATAATTTTAATACTTTAAAAACTATTAGAATTTATAAATGTAAAGTATAAATTCAAGAATTTATACTAAGATAGATAATTTTACAAATTAAAATATTGTAATGACTATGTTTGTACAATATTTAGAGAATTTAACATATACTAAGATTTGAATTAAACTTAAAAATATTTTAAGACAGCCTATCATGATAAAATAATTTTGAGAAAGCGATTTTTAGAATTAAATAAGAAAGAAATATTTTAGTACAATTTTTGTCTTTATCTTATTATAAGTATAATTTATCAAAAATAGATTTCATAAAAGAGAAATTTAGATTTTTATATATAAGTATCAGATAATTTCCGGATTTTTAAGATATATTTACTCTGTTTATAGAAATTTATAGAAAAATTTATTTTAAAGATTTCTTATTTCAAAAATATAATTTGATTTCTTATATATTACAGTGAGTAAGCATGTTATTGAGAAAAATATTTTCAACTGTGACGAAATAAATTATAAATACTTACTTGTAATTCCTTAGGACTCGTTCTCGTACAGATGGCAAGCGTAAGCGTGTACTCAAATTGGTGCACAACCAAATTCAGGTAAACTGTCTCCTCCCAATCGATATCTGGATCTCCAATGGGTAGTTTCTTGCTATCTTTACGAAAAACATCGACCTCCGTTTCAAATTTGGGTAAGTATCTTGAAGATGTCTTAACGTGCTTCTTGCGAACAAAAAATAAAAGATCGTCGCCATCTATCGTATGCTCAACTTGAAATAAGAAATGTCGAACAAATAGGTCTGTCCAATAAGTCGTTCCTTGTAACATGACAAATCCTGAATCTGTCGTAATTCAAATTCTGATTTATTATTATTTAAATTAATTTTCAATGAATATAAACTAACAAGATTTCTTGGTATTTCTAAAATATATTTATTATCCTGATCTTTACGAGTTAAAAATATGTAACAAGAAATTACTTATAGTGACTCAAATTTTCTTCAAGCAATTTGGTTATATAAAAAAGATTTTGCTCTTTATAGAAATTTTTCTTATACCTTTATTATAAAATTGTATTTCATTATTAAAATAATGTTATTAACAATTCATATTCTTAAATATTATCAATTTTTCTTTCATACAAGTTATTTTTAATGTTATTTTTATTGTTTATATATACATAATTATTTATTTATATAAGACCTTGACTTAATTATTTAATATTGTTACTTTTTATATAACCTATTTCTTAAAGCTTATACATTAAATTAAGATTGAAATATCTATAATTAATACTACTATAAAATAAGTATTTTTTGTATAATAAATTAAAAAACTTTCTTTTAAAATTTTGATATATAATTAATAGTAATTTTTTTTTAAGTACAAATTTTATTTATTAAATATATAGATAATTAAGCTCATTGGTCAAATTAATTATTTTGTATTCAATTAGTATTTTACAATTGGAGCATAAACGTATGATTTAATCAAAAGATAATTTTAAATCGATTAATAATAAGAATAATAATAATAATTATAGCGATAATTATATCATAAGAACTTAAAATCTTGAAATTTATAAATATAATAGAAAATGTATATAAGAACTATATTTATTTTTTTGGTTAAAAAAATATATTTTGCTCTCTTTCTTTTAATAATTTTTAATAATCTATAGTTTATTTATATAAGTTAGATCTAAGTATTATTATCTAAGTATTATATCTAAGTATTATTTATTATTCATATTATAATATTACGTTATCTCTAATTAGTGTGTTGATAATACAATTATGTTTTATTTTTTTGATTAATTTTCTATTTTATCGATCATCGTATCTTTAAATTAAATAAGAGCGAGTTGTCATTGTTTCTTTATTTGATTAGTCATCAGAATTTAACAAGAAATGTATTAAACAAATAGAATCCGAAGCTATATATTTTTATTGGATAAGAAAATTCAAAAACAAAATATAACAAATTTGTAATTTTATTATATTTAATATAATTAAGATAATATTACCAATAATACATGGAATAACTAATTGAAATCGATTAGAACTTGTAATCAAGACATTTAAAAATAAGATATACGTCTTATAGTGCTTAACGAATTTTTGATATTTGCACATATAGAAATTTTTTTTTATATATTTCAGTGCATCCATTGTTCACATTGTAATATTAATTTGCCTCATATATTGTAAATCTGAGCATCGATTTAAATTTTATTATGCTCATAGAAAAAATAATAAGAAATTTTACAAACGTAGTTTTTACAGAAATAAAGAAATTTATAAATTATTTATACAAGTATTCTATAATATTTAAACAATAACAAAAATTTAGTTTATATTTGTGAATTTTTGAATACGAACATTATGCTATATGTATAGGTTAAATTAGTAGGTCACTACTTGAATAGTCAAATGTACGTAACATTGTATTTAACTATTCAAATTGTAAAGAAAAATAACGAAAAATCATGAAAGAATTGTATTGTTTTTTAAATGAATAATTACACAGATTTTTGCTCTTCCATAGATAAAATAAAGTAAATAGTAAGTATGAAGAATAAATAACATTCCTAATTAATTTACTAATAGCGTTTGTTTATTATTTGTATTATATTAGTTACTGGTAAATTGTCCCTAAAATTTATTATTTTAAAGTTAATATTCTTAAAAACACAATGTTTAATAATAATTAAATTATATTACTTTGAATATTATTTATATCTCTCATTTTTAATTAAAATTTCAAATCATGCATATTTATAGATTTAATTTAATAATTTATATGTGAATATTAAATAAAAATATAATTGTGCTAATTATTTTATGATTCTGTTTCGTATTTTTGTATTAAAAATATAATTTACTTATTAAATGTCACGTACCATAAAATTGAAAACATTAAATTCTTCAGAAAAATAGCTGTATTAGCTCAAGAAATTAGTGTTTACATTAGTGTTTATATTGATTCAGGGGGGAGTCGAGATTATAGGTTTAGTGGCCCGAGGTTTCCAAGCATCGTAACGAGTTAATCGACTCTCGAACATTTTTCATTGTCTTCTATTTTCACAGTCTACTTTTAAATAACATAAACAAGACGTAACAGTTTAACCGAGCCGAAAACCTCTGACAAAAATGCGCATTATATGTGTAGATAACACGTACCATCTTTGAGTAGTTGGCGCATTTCTTTTGTCCTTTGGAAGTTAATTTCCTCGAGGAGTTGTTCAAGCATTGTCGGCGGCTTCGCAAGGCTAGTCGAGCCAGCTGCTAAACTCGCCATTTCCTATCTCTGGTCTTCCTCTATTTTCTCAAATATACGTATCATAAGCGCCGCGAGCGCACACAAACGCTCGCCCGCACAAACGCTCGCACACACATACACTCTCTTCACTTATCAATTTTTTTTGCTTTCATCTCACCGCTAAGTAGCGAATTTGACCGTCTGCTGGTTCTTACCCCTTGATGTTTCATAGCCGTCGCCTCGCGTAACTCATCTTGAAAATTTTCTTTCGGAGCGGATCCTGTTTAATTGAGACCAGAAAGCGAATCAGAGTTTGCGATTCTTTTATGCCGAGATAAACACATTACGCATCATCGATTCTTGACTGAAATGCACGCATTATGTATATAAAAAGCGTCTAACACGATAGGCGAATGTCGATAATGATAGTGAGTATAGGAGGGCGTGAGTTAGGTTAAGTCGATATTTTTGCGTCTGCGCATTTAACTAAAGCCATGCGGCGCGAATATTCGTAGCCCTGCAGGAAAATTACGTTTGAATTATTTACTACCTCCATTCTACTATCTATATTAAATTGTCATCATTAGCTTTTTAATAAATTACGCTTATTATTAAAATAAATAACAGATTATTTTTGTATGTTTTCTTTTAGATGGCTATTTTGAGAATAAAAAGTTATCATTAATGTATATTATTTTAAAATAAGAATTCTAATTTTGAAATTACTTCGTTAATCTAAAATAATTGATACATCTAAAAATTATTATTTACAATTAAATACCATTCATTAATTATAAATTTTTAATATTTCAAACATTGAATAATAATTTTCGATTCTTACGAATAAAATTTAACGAGTATATAAATATTATTGTAAAAATGAATAGATTACACATTAATACATTCTATTTATTAACATATTCAAATCTTAATAATTAATTTTTTTTCAATAATAATCATAGCCAGGATAAAATTAATTAATTGTTGTTAAGTATGCAGTTTTTTAAAACCAAAATGTATAAAATTATTTTTAATTTAAATTAAATCAATTTGTATAAAATTGTACAATATAAAAGAAACGTATCGACTAAATAGTTATTATATTTATTCAAATATAATTTCATAACGGATTATTCGAAATATAAGCAAAATATTTAATTTATAACATTTATATTGTCTCAATTAGAACGCACAACATTGTATTCGAAAAAATATAGTACAAATAAAGAGTTTAGTAAGGCTTATAGTTCCTTCAACCTCAATTTTCACTGCCCTTTCATGCATTTTATTTTTATCTACACCTAATATATATAATTACTATATATTTGACCAAAATAGATTCCATTTATTTTCCAGTTTCCTTTATATCATAAATATACATTCAATAATATTCATTAGTATTGAATTAGTTAGTAATAATTAGTATTTTATTATAAATTTATTAATTATAATATAATTATTATAAAAATGTAAAATTTATTTACAAGTGTTATTATAAAATATTTTAATTTTAAATACTGTATCAATTTATCACTAATGTTTCTTAATTGATATTAATTTAAAATCAATTTGTCCTATAAATTTTTGTAAATTTATTTAATTTGAATATAGTATTTAAATCTTAGTTTTAAAAATCAATTTATATTACAAGTATTTAATTTAAGTATTTATGCGATAAGAACGCTGAATGTTAGGAATATTTTAAGTGATCTACTCTAATTTACAGATGATGATACCCATATTAAATTTTTAGTACATTTGAATTACTTTTTTTATTTCTTTTATTCACTTAAGATCTATCTTTATTATTCTATTCTTACGTGTCTGTTCCACTTGAGAGTTTCAAGGATCCCAACTTTATAGATATTCAATTTTATGACTTAATTTAGTTTTCTATATTATATTTATGTCCTTCACATAGAAACTTCTGATATTTCGGGTTCGGATATTCAATTAGTATAAAGAATTGATAACCTAGCTAATATTTCTTTTTTTTTTTTTTTTTATAAAGATTAAGACTGTTTTTGTAAAATATCTACAAAGAACATTCGTTTCGTACCATTGAATCGACACTTTTATAACGATTTTCAAATACATTCAGTATTTGAAAATTATCATCTTAGAATAATTTAGAGTTATCTAAAGGGAATTCAAGTGTTTTATACTATAAATTCAGTTAGATACAAAAATTTTTTCAATGTTAATTAATCAAACGTCGTCTATGTCTATATTTTGGTTTATGCGGTGACCATGTTTTATATGTATTAAATAAATCAACTATAAGTTGATTATTGTTTTAAAGAATTCATTTACAGAAAATTTATTGATTATACATTTAAAAATACAAATTATTTATAAATTAATCATGATATATTTAAATTATCTATATATCTTTTAAGGTATGTTAGTGTAGATTATCTAATATGAAGAATATTTTTATAAAATCTCTAAAATAGTTATTAATAAAAAGTTTTGACTTGAATAAAAATATGAACCTTTATACATATTTGTAATGCAAATGTAAAACATTGGCCGTATTTTTACGCTTTAGATTTTTTCAGTACTTCTATAAAATAATATTTGCAACACAAATTATATATTGAGATATAAATATTTATTTTTTTATAATAATAAATAAAATTTACATTAAAAAAATGGTAGAGTTTTAATTATTAATTATAGTAAGATGATACATATTTCATGAAGTAAAATATAAGAACTATATGAAATAGAAACCTTTGAACGATAAATAAGTTTATGATTTTTTAAATTAAGTGTTTGTAAGAAATAAAAAAAATGTTAATCGTAACTCAGAGAATGCTTAATACAAAACATACAATGTTTTTTAGTTGAAACAATGAAAAAAGAAAATGAAATAAGAAATTCAAAGAGAAATCTTGAGAAATGTCTTGGAATACGATCAATCATGTATAATCCTATATGAATAAATATACGCAAGTACTTACGTAAACGAAGATAATATAAATATTATTAATATAATATAAATAATATAAATTTTATGATCAAGAATTCGTAGACACAATTAAATAGAATACAATTCCAGAAATGTAAGAGTGAATATGGCAAAGGAATAATGAATAAGAAAATAAATAATACAAATTATATTTATGAAAATTATTTTGCAGTATTATAATAATACAACTATATTTTTAATGTATAATTTTTACTGTATTATATATATATATATATATCAACAAAAAACCGAGTAAAAATAATTTTTTGGATCGATTCTACAATTGATGTATACATATACATCATACACATGAAATGAAACAGCATTTCTATAATATTTCAATATTTCTGGCAGTGCCAACAACAATATCGTCAGCGATACAACTAAGAAGGTGTCACATGAATGTCAAGACGAATACGTCTGACGGATATGCGATACCAACAAAATCAAAATTTACATACAGTCAAAATCGTACAAGTAATGAATAGGCTTCAATTTTGAGTCTTAGGAAATATATAGATAGAAACTAAATTATCGCTTCATGACTCCATGTCTAGACTTCAAAAATATTGAAATAAGTTACGCATTTGCTTCTGGAAGGATAAAACAGGAATATGTATGTTCGGTTAGATATAATCATCAAAAGAAAGCGAATCTATTCAAGTAGAGGATGAAGAGACGGGCTATTTGAGACCTTAATCCCATTTGGTACATTTGTTATACATTGTGTTAGTCATTATAGAAGTTAGGTAGTATGTTAATAACAAAATCTTGAAACAATACAATTTCTAATATTTATAATTTTTATAGTAATTTTTTTATGAATTTCATACAAGGAAATTTATTTTTTGATGAATTGCAATTATTTAAGATCATAAAATTAGTTAATAATATTACAAATTCTACAAAAAGTAATCAAGAATAAAAAAATAGATGATGATAAAAATTAAGGAATTCATATAATTATCAACTAAAACATATATTTTATACTAACAGAAAATCATATAAAGCAATATTACATAAAATAAAATTGATAATTTATTAAAGTATTGTATGCAAAGCTTTAATACAAATTATATTGATACAAATAATATCTAAATGATTTCAAATGTATAATATATTCATTGGTAACTTTAAAATTTTTGAAATTATGTTATATTATCGATTATTAAGAATTATTTTTAAATTAAATTATTTTAATTTTCATTTATAAGTGTGGAATTAGTGTTCGAAATATTTGAATTGATCGGAATAAAAGGAAAAATGTTTTAAAACATAAAATATTTATTAATGATAATTAAACTTAATTTTTTTATTACTATTACTAACATTTTTACAGCTATTTCAATAATATACATTTAAAAAAATTATAATTTGAGTTATATTGGAAAAAGTATTGTTGATTTAATGTAGTGTACAAATATGGCGAAAAAAATTGTACAAACTATTATTTTACCAATATTTAAAAGACCTTACAGATATAGACTATACAGATTTTAAATTAATGTATTACTTATAATTCGTATTTATAAATTAGTACTGAGAAATTTTTTAAATTATCAAATTATTTAATGATGTATTAATGACGTTCAATTTTAATATTAAAATACTCATGTTTTTTTTCCATATGTATTTATATATTAAAAAGTTTAAATT
Organism: Dolichoris vasculosae; assembly: GCA_018907195.1. Lineage (NCBI taxonomy): Eukaryota > Metazoa > Arthropoda > Insecta > Hymenoptera > Agaonidae > Dolichoris > Dolichoris vasculosae. Next base: position 6,787,523 of record JACCHY010000010.1, on the reverse strand, counting down.
AAATTTTAATAGATTTAAAGTAATAATATTGGAAAAAATTAATTTCATTTATATTGATTATCATAGAAATTTTATTTATTGATCAGCAAAAAAAATCAATTGGAAAATTTAAAAAATATTTTTTCAATCACTCTATTTACTTTAATTTTAATTTGTAATTTATTTAAACAGAAAAAATAAATTTTTAATTTAATTTAAATAAGTAATTCTAGGAAAAATGTAGTCATACACGTTAGATTTATCTTTAGAACGTCAAAGAAGAAGATACGAAATGACCTGATGTTGACTCTTCAGATTTTCATATCATTTATTCATAAAAATATTATTCGCGTCTATGACTAAAATAATATTATGCATAATAAATCACTTTCAACTAAAAATAATTTATCATAAATGAAAATTATTATTTTTATATATAAAGACATTCATTAGATTTTTACTAAAAAATAAAACGATAATAAAATTTCTTAGAAGTAAACGCAATTCGTAATTTTTTTATTAGAAAAAGCCTAATTGAAATTTTCAAATGTGAAAATAAAATAATTCCTTTGCATTGATTGTCAATACTATAAATTTTATTTGACTAAAAAGTTATTTATAAATATAAACACTCTATTTTATGTATATCATATAATATTATATACGGTTAATAAGAACCAGGAATCAATCAGTATCATAGATATTTATAAATTGGTTGGCTTTTTTTAAATCTTTTAAATTAAAATTTTATTTTGAATTGACTTTGACATAAAATAATATGTAAAAATTTTCACTATAAAAGTAGAATATTTTATGCAATTGTTTTTAAAGTTAAAAATTTAATTTGTTGGAAAATTATATTTAATATATTTAAATCTTTATCTTGCATAAAAAAACAGTATTATTATTCCAAAATTTTTATGTATATTTCTTTTTAATTTAAGATTAAATTACTGAATATTAATTAATTCAGTAGTATTATAAAAATTCATTGATATTGTTAATTATATTTTTTTGTGAAAAAACAGTTTATTATCAGTTTATTAATATTTTTTATGTGATAAATATCAATTTTTGAATTTTTTAAATATACAGATTGTAAATTAAATCTTTTGCTTCTTTAACTTGATTTTTCGTCTAAAAATATTTATCTATTTTATGAACGTCCTTGACATAAAGTTCGTGATCTTTGAATATATATATGCATTCAAATAAATATATTTCAAGTAGTTTTTTTTATTAAACAGAACTATATAAATGTGATTTCAGAATTTATTCTTAGCACTTGACGTGCAATTATTATAAAAAATGTATTACAAAACAGTAATTAAACTTTAATATTAGTATAAATAAAAAAAATTTTTTCTTGGAAAGACAAAAAGTATTGTTGCTTAGAGTACTTATTATCTTATTTCCTTAATGCTTTATTAATTTTATATTCAATATAAGTATATTTATATTGTACTATGCAGATTTTAAAATTATTTAAATAAAATCTAGCTATTATTTAGTATATGATCAAAGATGATTGATAACTTTAAAGAATACGTAGCGAGTTCTTTTAATAATTTTAAATACTTAAGTTACAACATATTTCTAAAGAAATATTTTCGGTTTTATGTTTATTTTTGAATCATTTATAAGTATGTAAGACATAATATGTTCATGGACTTTCAAGATAGTTCGATACGATTTATGTATTGCACACATGCATCAAGGACTCGAACATTACTATCCACCATGAACATAATCATGCAGAAAAGCGAAATCTGTGTCAATGCAGAGAAAACCAAAATTATCGCTACTTCTCGTAACTCTTGGCGTTCCCGCTGCCAGCAAACTTTCCCGATCTGTAACGAGCTCTCGGACGGGTTCGTTATCTCGTAAGCCGGTACGCGTGTATATCGCTTTGCTCGTCTCTACATGCCAGTCTCTTTCTCGCTTTCCGTATGAAAACGCCATAAGTGCGAGCTCAGAACTACGGATACAATTTAAGAAATCGGTGAGTGCAACGGCGGTCGGTGTAATTTTTAATCAGGTTTAATTACTACTCATTTAAAGAGTAAAGTCGAGCTTTTTATGACGCATTGTACAAGTATGAAACACGTTTAATCTACTAAATACGTTCAAAGTGATGTAGTGATAAACTGTGTTCGTATGCTTTATTTATTGCATTCATGAGTGAAAAAATAATACATTATGTCTCCAAAAGTATATGTCAGAAATACTTGATTACGTATAATTTGTGTTCTACAAGTTTGTATCTAAAAAGACTGAAAAAAATAATTTTTAGATAAGAATAAATTAAATTAATAAGTGTTGATAGATCAATAAGATTCAATTTTTTGCCTTTGTTTACAAGTAAATGATTTTTAAATTCTCATTTATGATATATTTTTATTTAAATATTCAGATTGATTCTAGTCTATATGTATTTTAGTATTTGCAATTATATTATTAAACTTTTATCGTATTATTTTTTTAATAATTCATAAAGTATTTGAGGTTTATACTAATATTTACATCAAAAAGACTTACACAGCAGGATAAAGTTTATAATTATTTTAAAAATAATTTTTTAGTAATTTTATATATATAATATATGTTAAATTTATTCATCTATTTATAGTTTTAAAGTACTGAAGTTCAAGTTCCAATTCTGTTAACAATAACCTTCGAATTGAGTTATAACGTGAATAAATTTTAATATATACATATATATTAAATACTCAATTGAATATAGGATGATGTAATTAGAAGATATTTTATATTATATTTATACAAAAAATATTGTATTAATCGATTTAATATTTTATATTTCATGTATGACGTTAAATCATGTTTATTATATAAAAATATTATATTCTTAAGACTTAAATAATCACTTAAATCTATAAAATTTCAAATTATAATATTTTAAAGTGTAATTTATTAAAGAAAATTTATTTCAATAACTATTTTATCATATCGAATATTCAACTTTCTTTCGAAATTATTATTTTCTTGAAAAGTGAATTAAAAATTACTTGCTTCCAATTCGAATAAATCATTAAGTATAATTTTAAATCATGAGTTCGAATGTTGAACAAATAATATATTGATTGCAATATGGTAACGTACACAGGATAATGACCCCCATTTAAATATCGATCGTTTTTACTAATTAGCATATAAAGTTGTGGTTCGATGTCCAATTGCAGATTTTGATTAGCTTAATACTTCACTATGACTTAACAATTATTTACAGTATTATAAAAAACTATTCATTTTATTTTTATACTTAATACTATAAGTACATTTTAATATATAAAATGTATTTCGTTTTATTGTTTTTAATTGTTAATCGATTTGTTACTACTCATAACTTTATAATGAATATCTGATTTGTGTGTATTTTTCTGAAATATCTATAATAATATTTTATTTTACTAAAATAATTTAACAGTATTTAAGCTTAATAATGCACTACTATTGTATATTTTTGAATAACTTTAAGACTTCATCTTTTATTATCATGCTAATCTATTACGTAATTTTATTTAATATTCAAATTAATTTAAAATTGAAAATTATATATTTGAAATAATAATAATATGTAATAATTATTAATGAAAGAATTTTTAAATTAACTTTTATATGTTTGTGATATAAATATACTTTGTATAGTTTATGTATAAAAAATTTCTTTTGACTGCAACAACTCTATGTTGAAATAATAATTTCTAAAAAAAAATTGGTTGATTTTAATATGAATATAATTTCTAGTTTATAAAATAAATCATGTAATTATATTTACAATATTCGTATTTATGAATTCTTAATTTTTTAAATAATTTAAGTTGCAGTTAATATATACAAACATTTATATGTTTGAAATTGAAAATATAAGATATAAGTGTAGAAAATAAGTCTGTATGAATAAAATTTAATTGGTTATTAAGATATAAATTTAGGCTTTAAATATATATATTAGAAAAATATATATAACATTACAATTTTTTAATACTAGTTTATACTAATTTTAAATGGTTATTATTTAAAATATATTAAATATGAATATTTGAAAATAAAATTTTTAATATTCTTAAATTGACATATTTGAATATAATTTTCAAATATCTTCAAAATATTTCTAGAAAATCTTTTTATTTATTATTAAAGAAAATACTTGAGTTAAATTTAAATATATTAATGAATATATATTTTCCAATGAATAATATGTAGAAAAGGACTGTGAAAAAAAGTGATTGTTTAAACTTATAATTTTTAACGTTACAGTGCATGTAGTAGAATAAATTTTAATAAGTAAAAAATGTTATTCTGTTTACATTAGATGTAAATACTTGTAATCATGTAAATTAAATAGGCTTATTTATACAATATTTAAAGAGGAATATTTTCAAAAAATTATTGTTGTGTTGGAGGTTTGACATTAAGTTATAGAACTATTTTTCATGCACAAAAATTGTTATTGTTCATTATCTTAATCTTAGATGAAAAAGTTTTATATATGGAAAGTTTTCCTTTTTTCTCACATAATTTTTATCGATTACTTGAATTATAGTTTATTCATAATCTGTAATTTATATTTCATAAAATATTTTATGATAATATGTAAAATATTCAAGTACAATTTTCTAATTTAAAAGCAATCCCAATATGTTCTTAATATTTTGTTAAAAATAATTAAAATTTACATTTAATGGATTTAATTAAATATATTTCATATATTATATATAAAATACAATATTTTAAAATAATTAAGTAACAGAAGAAGTTTTCATATGTATATATTTATGCATATATGTTTCTTTTATTTAGATGATGTTTTATTTCAGTTAAGAACTGCTATATATACGTCATTCAAAGATTTGTTAACAAATCATAGTGATAGGCAATCATAGTGATAGCAAATCATAGTGAAGCGTCGACCCGATTTTGTTAGTTTTGATTTGCACTTTAATTATTTTTATTTATCAGATTTTATATATTTAAAAATAATTTCATTGAAATATTAGTTCTATCTTGAATAAAATTAATAATTTATTTATTATTAAAAAAATATAAATTTCGTATCTTATTTTGATATAATTATATATTTAATTTTTTCTAGTTTTATTCAAATTAAAAACTATATAATTAAAAGTATTATTAAAGATAATAATAGAATAATTTTGTAGTTGCATTATCATAATGACTTTGATTAGTAGTAATAATAGTACTTTTTATTTATTTGGAATATATATACATATATATTCTTTTATAATAGAAAAATGTAACAATAAATTGAAATTTAATAATATAACTGTAAAAAATGTAATATTTGCATTTTGTTCTAACTGAAAATTTTTTTATTATAAAATTTTTTTTTATTATAAATACATTATTGAAAATTGCTCATTTTATTTTGTGATTATATTATTTAACCTAATTTTTAAATTTCTAGGCTTAAATAGTATATATTTTTTACTTCAGAAAACATATAATTGCAATTTTTTATATTCTTAGTATTATTTTGAAATAACTACTTAGATATTTTTCTAAATTCCAAACAATAATGACATTTTTATGTTATTTTAACGAGCAATTAAAAATAAAAGTCTGTATATCATCTTAATCTATAACTATTCATAAGCTATGAGACGATTTTTTATTTTTTTACCAAGAGGTATTTATCGTGGATAAAATAAGCAAACTCACCATTATGCTTAGTTGAAGAGACATAGCACATATCACTCAGTGTAAAGCGAGATCTTGCAAAATATTACTTGCACGGGATACGTGCAAATATTTCAGAATGGTGTCTTTGCTTCGTTAACAATTATAAGAACGGACTTAATTAATATGAAAAAAGAATTTTGATTTTGCGTAAATAATTTTCTTTTCTCTTTATACAAAGCATATATCATTCATATATAATAGTCATTGAAAATGAATGATTTTCTCAAATTATGTTAAGTAAAACACGCTAAAATTTTCTAAAAAAATTGACGGTTAATAGTGTAGAAATTAAGTAAAAGAAGATTTAAATAGACTGAATTAATATAGCATTCAAAAAGTAAATTTAATTTTCAAATTAATATAACATTAAGAAATGTAATGTATGTTTGATAAATAAAAACGAAGAAAATACGATCAAAATGTAATAAGATAATATGAACAGAAAAAATATATATACAAATAAAATAAAATAATAATTAGACTATATACCAATAATCGTATTAGATACAGAGTAATAAATTTATATATGTGATATACATATTCATTCATATTTATTAATAATACTACAAGCATTAAATTGTTAATTTTTATTTTATAAATAATATTTATAATAAAAGTAACAAAATGTGAAATATTAATATATGCATACATTACTAAAATATGATTTTAATTGTGAATTAAAATATACTTCGTATATAATTGTAAATATATTTTTTAATCAAAATAAAAGTTTGTATAATTTCAAAAGGTTATGCCATAAATTAAAATAAATTAAAACAGAATATTCATTTTTTTAATTGGTAGAATAATATAATAGCTCAATTAAAGTTCTATTCTTATTTACAAAAATAAAAAATATAAGCAGAATACATAGTGTAAGCTATTTATTTAGAGATTATTGTGATTGATTTTTATACAAATTATTTATTTAACGATTAAAAAAAATTTTTCTTATACCAAACCAATTTAATAATGAATGATGTTTCATAAATATTAAACGCAATCTGTTCCATATTAAATGTATCTATGCTTTTCTAACTGTTTATTTTAAAAATAATATATTATTTTCCTTATAAATGTAGTGTTATAGAATATTTATAGCACTAAATATTATTTATAGATATATTATAGATATAGTATTATAAATCTTAAATTTTATTTGTCATTTAATGTAGATTTAAATTATAGTAATATAATTTAATTTATAATTTTTCGGTATTATCAGAACACCAATCTTTATTGTGTAAAAATTTTGTTGACATACATACCATTTAATAGTAATATTTTAATTATACAACTGTAATTTAGCATTACAATACAATTCATTTCAATATGTACTCATATGCTAATAATAAAAATAGTTGGAAATAGTATATGAAATACGTGCAATATTAAATTAATGATATGATACAATATATATCAATAAAATAAATGTATAAAAATAAATTAGAAATTAAATCTTAGTAGAAATTTTTTTCAAAAATATACATATCAATTACATTCTGATAAATATCATTTCATTCATTTAAATTTGTGTTAAAATATCAAAAAATAAATTAAAGATTAATGATATGTCAGAGTTATTATATAAAAACATTAATAGTAGTATTATATATATTTTTTAAGACAAATATTGAAAATTCAAATTAAAAAATTAACGAATGTTATTGTAACTGATATTAATTATAAATGAATAAATGTTAGTATTTTTAAAAATTAAAAATAATAAAATTATTAATATTTTTTAAATGGCCATATTTTTTATTGTATTATTTACTAGAATTTGTAATAAATATTAAATAGAAATGAATTTTCAAGAATTATCTTTTGCTGAAAAATGAAATAAAAACAATATAATCTGTATTTCAGTATTAAATATTACTAATTAATTAATATTTAATAGTACTTTATATGTAATTTTTATTTATTTTAGAAATTATTGGACATTTATTATGTAAAGTTTCACAGAATTCCATTGATATATAGAAATTATTTTTATTATTACTTATAGATGATTATATTTTATATTAAAAATAAAAATTGTTTTCTATAATTTATTTGTAACCATTTAAATCATTTATTAAATTAATTTTCAAAAGCTTATATATAAGTTGTTAACATTAAATCATCACAGTTTGTAATAAATGCTAATAACTTCTTTTAATTTTATCTTCGCTTCTTGTATTCACGTGGGCTGTATTTTTGTAAAAAACATACCGCAGTATTATTATTTTAATGCACGTAATAATTAAATACACTGTATTTTATAAGGAGAGAATAAAAATCTCAGTTTCTTCTGAATAATCTTATTAATTTATTACTACCATGTTATCTTTTTAACTTTCATTGAAACGATACTTTTTAAATATATTTTTTCTTATTTTTTATCATCGAAATTGAAACTTTAGAAGTAAAGTATAATTATGTTTACTATTAATCATAAAAGGCTATGCTGTATTTTTTCATCGTGGCGTGGTTCATGGCCACTGTACAGGCGGGATGTCCACTCTGGCCAACGTCCGATCAAACTTCTACTAAGCGACTTCCCGGAGACGGCGGATATAAGATACTTATCGGTAGTGAATACGATAAATACATCCCGAATGTAGTTTATTCTATCAGTATTCAAGGTTATTAAACTTATTTGATTCAATTTTTATTTAATTAGGTATTATTTTTATTCATTAGATAATTAAATATATCTTGATACATATTTTTTCGGAAAAAATATTATTTAAAAATTAAATAATATAGAAGTTCATGTTAATTTTAATATTTTAGTATATTGTACATTTGACTTAAAATTATTATCTTTATGTAATTTCTTCCACAAAAAATTAAAAAGTTTTAATAGTTTTAAAAATTTAAGATATTAATTTAGTTAGCAGGTGTTTCTTTTAATTATATACACATACGATTGCTTCTTGTTTAGTATTAAATATATTGTAAAATGAAATCATATTTATAAAATAAAAAAAATATTGCTGTTTGTATCTTTTTATGGATTAAATTAAATCAACTCAACAAAATTACTTAATTTAAATTTTCCAATTTTCAAGTTTTACATTATGGTAATGAAAAGGAAAAACATTTCTTGGAATAATAATAATAAAATTATATTAATTTAATTCATAAAAATTTATATATTTATAAAATTAAAATAATTTTCTAACAAGGTGCTTATTCGAATACGTATGACAGTCCTAAGGAATTTTCCCGCTTCACGCTATCGGTAGATTCTCAACATATTCCATTTAGTCCGACAGCACGGGTTGGATTTTTTCAGATTTTTCCTGATTCATTGACACAGTTTAATGAAGATTGTGTTAACACTGTATCTGAAGTATCAGATCATCAAAAATCTTCGGTAATAATTATATTATATTATGTAGCGGATATGACACTACTGAATATTTAAAATATCAATGCCTGAATAATTTATTATTTGCTTTTTAAAAATTTTAGTCACATATAACGAATACATGCAAATATCAACATTAATTTTATTTTATAATTTGTTGATAAAATAAATAAAAATTTGTATTTATGAATTATTCATATTGAATTATTTAAAAATATTCTATTTTGAATGAATGAAAAAAAATGTTAAAATTATTTATAATAGCAATTAAATAAATATTTTAATAATTGAAAAAAATATTTTTCCTTATTAATCTAATAACATGCATAATTTTCTAATTTAGTAGTTGATTAATTATATTTTCTAATTCATTACATACTGAAAACTAATTATGAATAATTAAAAGGTGTGTGATAGTTATTCAATATTATAGTCCAATTAGATAATTATAAATAGTAATGTAATAAATAATTAAAAAAAATAAAATTATAATGAAGTTTATAACCATATATAAAAAAGTACAATAATATAATATAATTGTAAAATTTGTTAGAAAGATTCAAATATTGTCTGAATAAAATTAATATTTAATGAATTGAACGATGAATATTAAACTTAAATGCATTCTATCATTATAAGTAGATATAAGAATTAATAAATAATAACGAAAGTTTAAATAGATTTGAACAACAATTTAATACTTATAATATAAAATTAAATTAAATAATAATTTACAGTCCTTAAAATTTAAAAATTTTATTTTTTATAAAATGTGAAAATAATTATATTACAACAAAGGATACTGACAAATACTGAAAATTTACAGGTGCATGTGATGTGGCGAGCTCCGCCCAGGGGTTCCGGATGTGTCGTTTTTACTGCCATGGTGATGCAGAGTCCAACTCGCTGGTTTGCTGAGGAGGGAAATCTCATGAAGATTTTTTGCGAAATGAGCGCTAAAGAAACAGATAAATTGGACAAATTGCATTGTTGTGCTTGCGATGAAGCTAAGTATAAAGTTCGTGATAAAACATTTTTTGTTTAGCTTGTATATTTTCATGTTTCATTTTTAAATGAATTAAATACTAATAATTTTACTATTAAATTAATATAAAGAGAAAATTTTATAGCAATTTTTTATCTATTTACAAAAAATATTTTTTATATACTTTTATTTAGTTTCTTGTATTAAATATTAATAATAATATTATTAGAATGATAAATATATGGAAACAATAAAAAAGTAAGGGATAAAACCAAATTTTGTTCAATTATTTAATATAAATGTATTATTTTTTTTAATTGTTTAAAAGTAAAATTTTTATAAGTTTATTTATATCAAGGTTATTTAAAATTTAAATGAATACATTCTTCATATTTTTATGTTACTAATCCTGAACCTTTATCATATTAAAATTTTGTATTATAATATTTTGTTTTCTTCTACAACTATAAACGTAGATTGGGTATACCATATGTTATTAATTTCTAAATTTATATCGTAAAACTATTTTTATTTCAATTTCCATAAATTAATTCTAGTTTATTAAACTATTTTTAATAAATCGAAATAATTAAAATTAATAAGATGCAACCTTTTAAATAATCTTTAAAAATCTTATTATAAACCATCGCTTCTTCAGAACATTCTTAAAAATATTTATCTTATATAATTTTTAATATTGTTAAATTTTGTGTATTTTTAGATAATATAAAAATATGAAATTTTTTTACAAATTTTTCTAATCTTTATATTGTGTTTACAAAAACATTACTTCAAAGAAATATTTTGTATTACATTTCGTGTGTTACTTAGTCAATAATAAATGGGATATGGAAATGATTATTGATTTAGATGATTAATTATTGCCCTAATATATGGGATTGCGGATTTGATATTAAATTAGTTTTAATTAAATTTTTTTTATGTGATATTAGTAATATTAATATTTATATTCTATTCAAATATTATATATAAATATATATATATATATATATATATATATAATATTTTTCAATAATTTAGAATTTGTTGTTTGAAAGTAATATTATATTTAAATATTTAATTAGAATTTTAACTTTGAGAAATTAAATTAAACAATTGATATATTTAGAATTAATGTACTTATATAAATTTATATTATAAAATAAGCTCAAGTTATTATATTAACCCTAAAATGCCAATCATCAATAAATCTAGTATAGTTAGACATTAATCATTTTAGCTTATTTTAGACAAGTTGTATGAAATTTTAAATATCAAAAATCAATTTATTATTTTAATAGAAGTATATGACATTATCAATTGAATGTACAATAAAAAATATAATATACAACTTTGGATAATATAATAATAAAACGAAAATTTTTAGCTTATGGGTAATAGACAAATTGAACAGTATAAAAAGTCATATGAAATTAACGGTATCTAATGATAATGATAACTAAATAACTACATTAAATCAAACTATTTGAACTCAACTAAATAATAATGAAATATCGAAAAACTTATTCGAAATATTCAGAATTTTTAAAAAGTAATTATAAAACACAAATACGTTTATTTATTTAAAAACATTTATTTGAAAAGGCATGTTTTTGGGATTTCATTTTGTAATTTAAACAAATTTGTATCGTATACATTTAACTTATTATGTTTTAAAAATTACATATATAACTTATTTGTAAAATTATAAGTATAAATAAAGAAGACTTATTTGATGAACTTAATCAATTAGAATGGATATGAGTTTTTTTTTAATGTAATTTTGTATTGTTAAATTTTTTTATTTATTTATGAATAATTTAATTTAATCCAAAGAAAATATTCTACTAGTTTTTATTTAATTTATTTTTAAGAAATATTATGCGTTTATCAATACTAAGCAGTTTCAATACATGAATAAGTAATCGAAAAATATAGGATGTGTAATGAAATATAATACAGAGATTAATTATTTTTAAATCAGTATTTAAAATTTAAAATACTTACAATAGTAATATTTTGTTAAAAGAAAGAATGAACTTCACAAAAAGTTTTATAAAACCATTAACCATATAATTTCAGATGGTAATGGAAGGCCTTTGGTCACAAATGACACATCCAAAAAATTTTCCTGAGTCTATGTGGTTAACGCATTTTAGTGACGTTGTAGGTGCTTCGCACGAGACGAATTTTTCATTTTGGGGTCGCGATCATATAGCAACTGACGGGTTTCGTCAATTGGCCGAATGGGGTTCGGCTTCAGGACTCGAAACTGAATTACGCACTAACGCAAAATATCTGAGAACATACGTTAAAGCCCCAGGATTGTGGTATCCCAATGTAAACAGCAAAACTACTGCAAATTTCAAGTAATTTCATGAAATTATTTTATATTAAAAACTTTATTTTTATCAATAAAATTTTTTTAGAAACTTATAAGTAATCACATTAAAAGTTTTGTAAATGCTTAAAAATAGTTAAATCAAAAGATATACTTAAACATAAACGTTATATTTTGAAAAAATTGTTAATTTAGAAGAATTATAAGAAATAAATGTTATAAGTTTTTAAAAATCAAACAAAAACTTCTACAATACTTTACTTAAAGAGGTGTTGCAAAGTAATGATTATCTTAAAATCCATCTTTGTATATGTCTGTCTGTAGCGTTGATCGTAAACATCCTCTACTGTCAGTAGCCTCGATGCTGGGTCCATCACCCGATTGGGTTGTGGGTGTGAGCAAGCTTAATCTTTGTCAACAAGACTGTACCTGGATTAAGAGTACGACTATTGATTTGTATCCATGGGATGCTGGCACTGATAACGGAATCAGTTATATGTCTGAAAACTCAGAGACGCAGCCCCGTGAATACATGAAGCCTATAACAACGATGTATCCCGAAGATCCACGTTCACCTTTTTACGATCCCAGTGGAAAACCTATGCAACCACTTGCAAGATTATATATAGAACGAGAAGAAATTAAGTCTGGCACTTGTGATGATAAGAATTTGGAAGATAATGTAGCAGACTTCAACATTGTTGAAAATACCAAGGATTCCGAAAGACGTGAGTTCTTTCTACTTGTTGATTTTTCTTTTTACTTAAAATTATTTATAATATCTCTAAATTTTATACATATTATAATTTAATAATAAATTAATAATGTAAATTTTGAATGAAAATATATCGATATAAATTTATTAGTACAAAATTAGCAATACCGTTTTAAAAGTTCATAAAATAATAGATAGTTTTTCAATACTCCGATTTTCATATCAATACATAATTCCATATAAATTATAATAAAATTAAAAAAAGTCTTGTTACATAAAATTTAAAAAAAGTAATGATTTTAATAGAAATTAAAATTGACAATTTTTAGAGTGCATTTGTACATAATATCTGTAATCATTTTTATTTTTTCCTAGATTCCTGTATAAAAATAATTTATTTTAATGATTAATTTAATTACTGGTTAACTTAAAAATAAATTACTAAACTTGTATATATATAAAAATAAAAAACAATTTTTTATTTTGTATTACAAATAATTTTAATACGAAGCTTAGATTAAAAATAAATTTAAGCATGATTATTGCATTCATAAATAAATGAAAATTTATTCAAGTTGTAGAAATATTATTTGTTTAATAGCCGATTGTATGACAACCGAATACTCGGAATGGAGCGAGTGTTCAGTGACTTGCGGCAAGGGTTTGCGAATGAGAACGCGAAGTTACAGGATACCAGAAAAAGCAGCTATGATGGGCTGTAATCGTCAATTGGTATCGAAGGAAATGTGTCTTGCTGCTGCTGGTGAATGCTCGTATGTTAATTTATTAAGTAATTTTTTTTACAATCGGATGATTTTAAATGAGTTGAATAAATAAAGTTATGTTTATAAAATCATATTTTCTTGTAATTATATTATCTTTAAGAATCTAAATAATTTTGAAAAATTATGGATATATCAATAAATTTGTTATAATAGAATAGTAAAACAATAAGTAAAAAACTCAAGAAAAATTGATTTGAATATGTTTTATACAAAACAAGAGTAAATTTACTATAATATATTATTTATATTATGTTTTCAAAAGTATTAATAAATGTATAATTTCATATTTAATTAGTTGTAATTAAAAAAATTTTTTTAGTATTTCAATTCATGATTTTTTACAAATATACTTTATTGAAATTATTTTAGTATTTATTTCAAATAGATGAGATTATATAAAATTAGTAGATACTTTGTTTGTTCAGGTATACATTTATTTTATGGATTTCACTTTATAGAATCCAAGACTGAAATACATCAGTAGTTGATTATAGTTATTTTTAAAAAAGTATTTTTATTGATATAGAATAGCGATATTCTGTGTTCATGTATTTCTGCTGGTACGTGCACCGCTCATTAGTGCATATATTAAACACTTAATTAAGAGGGGGAAGATGTTTCTTTCCCTCCTCCAGTATTGCGGTTTTCCTCTACATAAAGTTAAATGATAAAGATCCATCTTTTGTTTATTTTTATACTTACTATTAATTTTACCACATTTATATTCATATTTTTCACAATTAATTAGATTTTCATTAAATCAATATCAATATCAAATATAACAATTAGTATATTATTAAATTAAAGGGAGCTATTTGAATTAAATATATTCTTTTATTAAGAGTAATAAATTTATTTCCACATTGTAATTATTTTCACTTGCATTAAATTTTCTCAATATTCCATCTTCAATCTTAGCACATTTTTCTTAGCATATATATATATATATATATATATTAAAATTATCGTAGATTTTATTAGACTTTTATAAATATTAAAATTCTTGTTGAAAATAAACTAAAAGAAAACAAAAATTTTATGTGAATAAAATTTTTCAATATTGTGTCTACTGTTTTTATAGTATTCAATTATAAATTTATATGTTTTATTTGAACATGTGCTGTAGATTACTATAATATGAGTTAACATATTTCTATATATTTATAATATGTATATTAGTTTGATAATATAAACTGTAAATTAAGCTAGCAAATATTTGTATTTTTAAATCGTATTTTTAAATAGAATAAATATTTGTAAATTTAATCATTCAAATGAAGTGTAACTAAATAGAATTAGAAATATTTATTTTCTATAATGTGTATATAGAATATAATAATAATAAGTATATAAAATGAATAATAGAAATTATAAATTTTTATTAGCTCTAATATTTCAAAAGTGTGTACAATAAGAAAAATATATAGTTTACGTAAGATTTTATTAAAACTGTTTTAGTAGTTCATATATTAAATTTTTAATATTAACAGTTGAAAAAGAGATACAAATAAATACAAGATTTTTATTATATATTTGTGTTTTATATACCTATATGTATTTTATAAACTAATATATAAATTAAATAATGTGATAAGATATTTTTTTATGGTTTGCAATATTATTATATCTATAATCGCATAATATTATACTATATTTGTAATAAATTATAAAATTTATGAAGACAAAATTAAAAGATCATAAAAATAGTTATTTTTAATGGAATAAATTTTATTTTATACTTACAATTATAATAATGCAAGTAATGTATATATGATATCAATGAATTCATGAAATAGTTATTTATTAACCTATAAAATATATTGTGAAACATAATTTAGACTAGATTTTTTTTACAAAGTAGTAAGATATTTAAACTGAGATTAAAAAAAATTCTATTGTATCAAAGTTTACTTAAAATACGTATGATAGATTAATAAAACAAATGTAAATTTATTTAAAATAATTTACATAAAACAAATATTAAAATTGTTTTAGTGGTAGACAAATACTGGCTGAGAATCCATTCCCTGGTTTCAATGAGAGCATGTGCGAAACGAGCAATTGGAGTGATTGGTCAGAATGCAGTTCGACTTGTGGTATTAGCTTCAAAACACGTCGACGTAGGCTTTTAAATCCTGAAAATCGCAAAAAGTGTAATCATATCTTACTTTATCAAAAAGATAAGTGCATGCAACACGAATGTAATTCAAGTGAGATACAACAGGATGAAATATGTAAGGTATGTTTTAATTAGGTTTAAAATTTACTTTAATATCTTTTATAATTTTATAATTTATAAACGATTAATTTTTATAATTTAGTTTAATACAGTTTATTTTACATACATTTGGTTTAAGTTAATTTCGTTGATCCTTGAAGATAAATTTATTTTTACACGAATATGTATTATTCTTTTCTTATTAACGCTTAAATATGAATCATCGGAACGAAAATATATAGATTAAATATATAAATTAATTTTTATTAACAGAAGTTATATATACTTTCAAATAATCAAAATTTTTTTAAGTTAAACCATTCTGTTATTTCGAAATTTTTAAAATCGTTCATTTATAATAACTACTTTAGA
Organism: Dolichoris vasculosae; assembly: GCA_018907195.1. Taxonomy (NCBI): domain Eukaryota; kingdom Metazoa; phylum Arthropoda; class Insecta; order Hymenoptera; family Agaonidae; genus Dolichoris; species Dolichoris vasculosae. The sequence goes on along the minus strand of JACCHY010000010.1, from coordinate 6,771,046 downwards.
AGATTTTTTGTGCATTTTTAATTTATAATTCTGATACTTTATATTTTATGTACTATTTTTTAAAAAAGATTTTATTATATATATATATATATAAAGAAATTCTAAATTTTTTTCTTAATACAAATAATAGAAAATTGCTAATAATTAAATAAAAATAAGTATTATTATTACAAGAATATATATTTTGTTTATTCTTACTTATATGAAATAATAAAGAATATTCTTAAATAATTCTTATTATTTCAAAAGACATTCATAGTACAATTATATTTTCTTTAAGCTTCTATTATTCGTAAGTAGGATTATTTTAAATTTATATTTTTTGTAAATTATAAAATTTTTATTTATTTTAAAAATTATTATCATATATTGATATATAAAAATATTATATAAAAATCTTGATTCCATAATAAAATTTTATTTAACAATATATTAAAATGTTCGTTTGAGAGTAATAGCAGCAAGTAATTCTGGTTGAAGGTCACAGAATGGTCTGACTGGTCACCTTGTAGTAAGTCTTGTGGTCAAGGACTTAAAATACGCACGAGATTATTACTTGTTCCATATGAAGAACAAGCAGATTGTTTGGAAAAAGTTAATCTTCAAGAAACACGTCCTTGTCTTATTCAAGCAGATTGTGCTTTTGATTTCGCTACAGCAAAAGGTATATATAATTTAATATATACATTTTAATTAATATTTTTTAAATTTTATGTGTTAATTATGTACCATTTTTTATATTTATATTAAAAATATTACATGATATAAATAATTATAGAAAATAAACTTTATAATAGATATATTGAAAGTAATATTTTACCGACTAAAATATTTATTTATAGTTATGTGTATGCAGAAATCTGAAAAAGGACCTTGCCGTGGATATTATGAGCATTGGGCATTTTATCCGGAGAAATTTAAATGTTTGCCGTTTATTTATGGAGGTTGTCGCGGTAACAAAAATAATTTCGAAACTTTTGATGAATGCTCAAGAACTTGTAATGTCGTAAGTATTGTTTTATTAACATTCTTTTCAAAGATAATTTTATGTAAAGAGAAGTAAAATTTTCAAGATTAAGTATGAGATGCATATCATTCATAATATAATCTGTCCTAAATATATAAAAATAATTTTATAATAATTATAGAATAAATTTGAAGTTTTGTAAATTAAAAAAAGTGAATATTCATATTTTTAAAGATAAAAGCATATCTACTTAAAAGCGCAGAATCATCAGCGGCCAATATAACAATCACAGAAAATGATAGCAGGATTAGTAAATATAGATCAATAGAAGATTCATCGACAGCAGCACCTGTAGACTGTGAAGTTTCAGCTTGGACTCCTTGGTCTTCATGTTCTGTTACCTGTGGTATCGGACGCGTTTTTAGTGATCGCTACATCACGGTAAAGCATTTAATTGTCTTAAAAAATCAGAATAAATTTAATTATCTATTGTTTAAAAGTAAAACAACTTAAAATACGAAATTTTTTAAGTAAGTTGCTACCGTTTCTGTGCAATTATTACAAGTAATTTAGAGACTACATTTAATTTTAAGAAATTAAATCTTTCTATTAAAAGTCAAGTAATTAAAAGAGTAAATTACTTTTCAGAATACATTTTTGAAATCAAACACAATTTTCTTTTTTAATATTTAGTCATTTTTCTTCTCTAGAATTGCAGTAAAGTAATATTAAAAATAAAATATTTTTTATTTAAGAAATATTTTTTTGAAATTATAATTTATTCATATTTCAAATAAAAAAAATTATTTCTTAACTTTTCTGATTTATCAAAAATAATTTGTATTTATATAAATATTTTTAATATATGATAAACAAAATTTATTGTTTTCATTTATAGAAACAACCAATGAATGGGGGAAAACAATGTCCGAAACGTTTACAACGACGCGCTAAATGTTCTCTAGCAAAATGTTCATAGAAAAAACTATCATTTGTAGCTAAAATTTAAAATTAAGAACGTATTTTTATATAAAAATTACAATAAAAAATTCTGTAGTATATATAAAATAATTTTCTATATTAAAATTTGTTCTGTTAATTATATCTAAGCAATTTTGTTTTATTTACTAATTTGTTTATATCAAAAGAATTAATTGACCGAATAAAATTTATTTATAACATTAGATAAAGCTTAACAACTTTTGAAGATATGATAATAACATCATCAAATATAATTTTGTAGAATTACTAATACTTGTATTTTTTATAGTTTTTTAATTTGTAAACAACTGGATGTAGATTTATAATGATTTATTTACTATTATGTATCGTGAAAATAATTTTTAACAATAAAATATAAGATTAGAATTTTTACGAAAAACAAAAAATAAACTGAAGTGGCAGAATATCTGGGATTTTATTCATTATTATGTACTTCCAATAATATTCGAACAATATAATTCCGTTCATTCTGATTTAAATGTTTTTTCATGCGTAAGTATAAACTGACGTACGATATTTGGATTTTGAGAAATTACAACTTTATTGTCATCTAATTAATTTTTATTTTCAGTTATCATACTTTTTACCTTCAATTAGGTCTAGATTAGTTACATCTTTCTCGATTACATGGAAGACTGGATAAAAATTGCATTAATCTAAAAATATTACAGTTTTATAAACAATGCAATTTTAATTTCCAGTTATATTATGAAAATTTTTAATATATTTTGACGCTTAGAATGGCGATCAATATAAATTTTATTTTTCTTAAATTTACTTTAAAATTATATTTAATACCGCTCATATATTTTTTTATAAAGTTTTGCTAAATAAAAATATTTTAAAAAGATTAAAAAAAATAAGATAAAATTTTTTATCAAAACAACAAAGATTTATATTTCATAAAACTTTAATTATTAATAAAAAATAATATTTTTTAGATATCACTTGCACTATATATGAATTTAAGTTTTAAATTTATGTAAATAATTATAAGAAAATTTAGTATTTTTTTATTTTTTATCAAATAAATTAACATGCCATATATTTATAAAATATTTTAAGTTCAATACTAATTGATTATGAAGCATAGATCAATGATAGTTTCTTTTTGATAAAATCCTGTAATTAAATGACTAACTGAGATGAAATTTACTGACAATCCATTGTTATTTTCTATCATTACAGAAATATTTTTGAATATATACTAAAAAAATACAATGTAAATGTATTTTTATTTTTCAGTAAATTAAATTCGTAATTGTAAATATCTATATATGTATAAAATGTTAGTTTTATATATAGATTTAATAATTTATTAAACCAATCAAATAAAATAAATACTATGTACATATTTAAGTTGATTTAGAAAAAGACTTATTTGTATTATAAATAACAATCATTTATAATTTACTTATTATTAAGTTTCGAAGTATTTAAACTTTTAGATTTCACAATTTCCTTATGAAAAATTTGGAATATTAATAAATTATACATTATATAAATTTAAATTACATAATAAAATTTTAAGGTTTAATTTCAATTAACTCATACTAAGTGTACATGTTTTGTGAATATATTCTATTGGTCATATTTAACATTTTTTTACTGATTTAATCTTTAAAAATTAATAAAAATATAATAAATGTATCTTTTCAATAATCTATTATTTTAAATTAATTTTGTAAATAATTAAATCAGAAAACATGATATCAGAATTTTTTAATTTATAATCTCTTACAAATAAATATATTGTATTTATTGGTAATTCGCAATAAATATTATTATTTATTTACGATTCGTTATCACCTTTATTGATCCTTATATAATAATAAGAATATAATGTTTACTAAGTTATATTAAGAGGCGGACTTATTATGTTTATCTTAATCAATCAGAAAAGTTTTTCTAGCTTAAAAAAAATTTTAATAATTATAAATTTTCGGAAAAATCAATTATTAACCACTTTAGTTGAAATAATAAAATACTTAATAAATAGTTTACTCAATATTAAATATTTTTATTTTAAAGGAAAATATTTTTTTTTAAATTTAGTCGAAAGATTCTCCATTGGTCATAGATTGCCTTGGTTGTATTTTGATATTTTGTCAAAATTCAACTATATTTTTTGGTCAATAAAATATATTTTTTCACATTGTATAATGAGAGCATATTTTTTGTTTTATTTTCTTATCTTTAAAATTCATTAAAAAATTCAGTATTATGAGATCTAACTCGAAAAAAACTTCGATAATTATGAAAACGTAAGTGATATATTTCGTGATTAATAATTTTGATGTTATAATCAAGATAATATTTGTAATAATTATTTATAAAAAAATTAATTATTATCCATAAATTAAAAAAATTATTTTCTTAATCATAATTTATTAATTTTATATATTATTTTATTGAAATTGGAAATAATTTCCCTTATTAATATGAGATATCAAAATTCTGATTTGGTCTGATTTATAAAACAATACTTTTGACTATCGGTATTATAAGAAGATTGGATATCTGTTAAAGATAAATTTCTTGATAAAAAGAAAATTTTTTTATCTGCTATTAAAATATGTTATATATTAAAAATATTAAATTCTAAAATTCTATTATTTTACTCGTTATTATTTAGCTGAATAAATTTTTATATATTATTTTTATATTGTATACTTATAAGAATGCGGTAAAAAACTTAAAATAAAAATAAATTTTGTTTTATTTTAAAAACAAAATATTTTTCATAAATTTAATATAATTCCATTAAACTATGTTAAGTAAGTTATCAAAAAATATAGATTATTAAATTTCTTAACAAAATTGTAAAAATTTATTTTATAAACGATAGGATAAATCAAAGAATAATTCTGAAAAACCAAATTTTTTCACGAATTCTTTTTATATATATTGTAACTTAAAAATTACTTAATTATAAATTTTTCAGATATATCAGTGAGAAAATACTGAAAAAATTTATAAATGAAGTAATTTATCTGTATTTTTATATTTATAATTTTGATTTTATGTTTAGAATAGTATTGTAGAAAAACTTTTAATTAACACTTAAATTTACTTTCCAACCTTCTTAAAAATTACTAATAACACGTAATCCATACTATATATAATTGTAATGTTTGTTATATTTTGTAGAAAATTATTTGTCGAATATATTGTTTTTTTTTAGATAATCAGAGATCGCATGAGTATTGATATCTCACTATTTTTATGATAATGTTATGAGAAATTTATCTAATTTGAGCAAAACTCTAATCTTTACTCAGTTTGATTTTAAGTCAAGAATATGCATCGGACATAAAAAATGATTTGTTCTTTTGTACTCTTTATCTTACTGTACTCAGATAACTGTTTAAAAATGAACGAATTTTCATTATTTTATACAAGAGTGCAGTAGTAGATATAAGTCATTTTTAGTATAAAAAAACTGTTTTTTACATAAATATTAAAAATTTTTCAAGTATCACTTACTTCATATTATAGTTTTGATTTTATTTCAAAAATTTTTTTTACATTAGAAATTCTGAATTGTTTAAATTTATTTTGCAAATTGTCAAATATATTGTTTCTTCTTTTAAGGAATTGTTTGTTCTTTTTTCGATGAACTGTAATTTATTTATGTATTATTTCCAATTTGGCAATGTTCACGGTGTAGTTTGTCATTTACTACAATAAGATTAAATTATATAATCATAGATTTCAAGAAGAAGTAAAAATGATTTCCTTATCTACAATTATATTTATTAATATTATTTTGTTCGCGTGATATTATCATTATCCATTTTTGAAAATCATTGGAAGATTCCTTAAAATCTAATTTTTGATAGTATTTGAAAATACTTTACGATTATATTATTGAGACTACAAACATAGTACGAAATTAAAGATTTAATAGTTACGTATTCATTTCTATACAAATTATTATTTCAAATATAAAATTTTATTTATTAATGGTATTTAAAATTTTAAATAAGATATAGAATGATAACAAAATCACCTTTACAATTTTTTCTGGAAATATATTTAAGATTTACTCAGAAGTAAATTTTTTAATATTAATCGATGTTAGTTTCATGTGCTTTATAAAAAATACCTTGATCGGTGTTTGAATATGGTACATATACAGTAATTTTGCTCCATCAACTTTTATATGTAAATTCTTGTACAAATGGAAAGTTAAAGTAACAGAAAATTGATATGAATTACAAGTAACCTTATTTCCGTTTTGTACGTATTATTCATAAATATATAATAATAATAATATTTTTCGCAGTTCTTTGAATTCTCAGTTTTTAAAGGATGTCGAGATATTAGGTATAAAATTTATGAAGAATTCGAGAATGAAGGCAAGGCATCATTGTGCGTCAACTGTCGAGGAAAATGCATTTCGTGTTGTAGTTTTCTTAGTTAAATTTTTTACTTGACTTATATATAATCAAGAGAGAAGAAGACACTTTTCAAAGCCAACCAGTAGAAGCTGTTACATCAGGTCCTGTTATAGGCTCGATGCCTGGTGGAAGTTTCTGCAGTTGACTTGCTGATCCATTGCGTTTAATTGTTACTGCGGTACTTGCACTTAAGACACTCTCCTCGGTCGTCGACGAGGTCAAGTCAATCGCAGAACTTGTCACTGGAGTCATACAATCTGGAATATTTTTTCACACTCTAATGTTGCAAATTTATTTGGAAGGCTCAACCGAATTATACTCTTTCTTAATCAATTTGTTTTTCTTAACTTCAGTATTTTATGACACTCACAAAATGTTTCGTTTACATCTATCGTTCTTCATTCATTTCTTTTTTATAAAGAAAAAAATTGTTTTACAGTAGATTCTCGCTAAGTAAAGTATGAATAGTATATAATTGCAATATTTTACTACAGCATATTATATTATAAGCCATACATACATTGCATAGAAAGTATGTAGTAGTTAATTAGTATTAATTTTTAGGTATCCATATATATATAATATTAATTCACTTTAAGAATAGCAAATTATTTCATGAGTACATGAGTTATATAATAATGTATTAATATATTTAAGTAATATTTTAAACGAAGAACTTGTAGCTCATCTAAAATTACAAATAATCTATGTAATATTATTTAAATAATTATAGATTAATTTCAAAATACTATAAAAATAAATAAATAGTTAAGCACTAATCCATCTATTCATTTAGGCTAAGGTATAAAATTAAGTTCTGTTTGAATCCTATTATTTTTTGGCTTTCAATAATTTAATTAAAAATTAAAAATTAAAAATAATAAGAAAGTACAAAATTTAAATGTTATTATTAAAATTCTATTAGATAAAAAATTTAACTTAATATTATATCTTATTTCATATATTTTTAGTTTTTTAAAATTATATATACTATATATAATATTTAGATATTTACACAAGATACTCACATACAAGATACTTCTATATGTATATTAAATGTAAGTTTACACATGTATATATATATATGTACATTATTAATAGTACATATATGTATGTGTATAAAAATTTATAAATTTTTATTTACTTATTAAATTTTGGAATCACTAATAAAAGATTAGAATTTAATGTATTTAAACTCACTCTTGCAGAACCAAACATCGTCAATCTTCTTAGAACAGAAATGTACTTATTATTAATAAGAGGATGGCTCAAATTGTAGCGCTAGTATTAATATTTTGTTTCTCTATTAAATTCGTAGCTCTTCGAATACAAAGCATTTTTAGCTCAATCAAGCGAGTTTGCAGATTTTCTTGGCAAAATATATGACGTTTGTCCAATAATTAGTGCTTTGTTGTTAAATTTTAATTTTGCAGTATATACAAGCTACAAGAATATTATTTTTCTTCTCTTAGCAAAAGTCTACTGTATTTGTAATAGAAAAAATCTTTAACTCTTCTAAATTAAAGTTGAAAACAGAAGAAATTATATTTCATTATCCAAATGAATTTTTTATTTGTATAAAGATACAATTTTTGTGAGTATCTGCCCTTTTTACTATTTTTATTTTTATTTATTATAAAAGTTTTTTGTTTGTTACGTTCAGCTGACCTTCATCCTTGGTACCATTATTAATGGGCATCTCATCGAGGCTGGGTTGCTGGCTCTGGGTCACTTCATGGCGTCGCGATGGTACCAATTGATGTAGAGTTGGGTCTGGGCTACGCGTTGGAACACTGCTAGCTCGTTGAAGTTGCTTCTTGTTGACACGCGAAACAAGAGCAGAAGCGATTGGGTGCATCATACTTTCGATAGGAAGAGTCGCCGAAGTACAGGCGCTATTGTTACCACTGCTCATAGTCATAGCGGGTGTAGAGACACGTGATGCAGAAAACTTTTTACGCTTTCGACGAAGTGCTGCTAATGCAGGCCCAAGTGCGTAACTGAAGACGTGATGACCTTCGTGCTGCTGCTGTTGTTGATGTTGATGTTGTTGCTGATACTGGGTTTGCTGGTGGTGATGTTGATGTTGAGATGTATGAGAATGATGAGAGTGATGATGAGGATGATGTGGATGAGAATCTTGTGATGGCATATCCATTGAAGACTTCGAGTCTGTAGAACCCTCTGAATGAGATCCACCATCTTCGGAAGCTGGAGAGTATACTGAGTCTTCGGAACGAGATCGACCTATGGATAAGATATCATTGCCAGTTTGATAAAATAAATGTTAAATAATATGAAAAGCAACAATGATATAGAAAAATAACAACATAGGTGTAGTAGATTAAAGTGAAATTAAATTTACAAGAAAAAATAAATTCATGAAAAAAACTGCCATAAAAGTAATTCAAAGAGAATATTTATAAAATAAGAAATTAATGGTATATGCCATTATTAAAAATAATTAATAATATAATGTAATAATGACTTAATATAATAAGTCGTGAATTAAGTTGAAAAATATCACTATAATCCAGTATAAAAAATAGAAAAAGAAAACTAGCATAAAAGAATGAGTTAAAAATAAATAAAATAGATAAAGAATGTTTGAAAAACATATTTGTGAAAAAAAAATAATATTATGCATTACAATTCTTGAAATATAATTTGTATCAGAATTTTTAAATATTTGAATAGGATGTAATAAAATTCTGTTGTTATATTATTAAAAAATTATTAAAAATATATTATTAAAAAATTATTAAAAATATATTATTAAAAAATTATTAAAAATATATTATTAAAAAATTATTAAAAATATATTATTAAAAAATTATTAAAAATATATCATTAAAAAATTATATTATTAAAAAATATTATTACCAATAAGCCTAGATACTCTGCCAGTTTTAGCAGCCTCAATGAGAGTGCCCCATCTTCGTTTCCTTGAACTACTCCGAGACTCTCGAGATTGCCTTTGACAGGATGCCAATCCTGGTACGCTATTTGTACTTATGTGGTGGGGATTTCTTTTAGGGGTTGTTCCTGGCCCGAATATACCACTCAGAGTACTGCCAAAGATTTCATGATGATGGTGGCCTCTTTGATCGTCGGGTGTTTGCTGATCTTGGTCTCGTAAACTCGCTATGAACTCTGCTACAGGTGGTAGAGTTCCACTCCCACTCGGTTGCGGTGCGATGTTGAAACCTTTCATCAACCGTCGCTCCTTCTGACGATTCTTCTTGCCGCCCACACCTACGGACAACTCTTTCACGCTACCGTCTAGGGCACACAAAGAACAAAACCGACAGGCGGACACTTAGGAAGCATGCTCTACAAAATGAAACTTAAAATTTTCAGATCAGCGTGTGATATACAATAGTTGTATACTTTCAATCGAGAGGCTTATTTTATCTGCAGAATATAATAATTATAATTTTGAAGTTATTGTTATGTTTTTATTTTAAAATATTTTTATAAGCGACTTTTTTGAAAAATACTAATGTGCGATAAAACATAATATATATGTATATAAAACTTTTAAAATTTGTTATGTAAAAGTAACGAGTGATTTATATAAAAAAGTAGTGATATTATTAATGTTATATGTCTTTTTAATTAATAAAAAATTAAAGAAATAAGAAATATGTATATATTTGAAATTAAAATATTATTCTTTACAATTTATATTAAGAAATTGATGAATATTACTTATAATTATTGTTGATTAATTAAAAACACTCAAGAAAATAATAAGCACAATACTTCATCGATAAAAATCATTTAATAAGTAGTATTATTATAAGTTCAATTCATAAATTAAATTATATATAAAAGAGTGTATATATCAGTGTAATGTATTTATATATTATAATGATAAAAATTTAGAAAAAACGTAAAATTTTATTAAAGTATATTTATAACAATATTTTATAATTATATGAATATATTTTATAATTCTATGAATTTGAAAACATGATATTTTAAAGGTTTCATGAAATACTATTTTTTCTAAATCTATTTTAATTTTAATTATGTCACAAACTCGATTAGATATACTTTTTAATATATTTTTAAATACAAGAAAATACTGTTAATATATTATTTTAACTCTAAATAAAAATAAAGTTATATTTTTAAATTAATAGTAAATATTTTTAAGTATATATGAATAAAAATTAAAACTTTATTATTGTTTAATTATGATTCAAGGATCTTAAAGTTTTATTTTATGTGCAGAATATAGTTTATTTTGTATAGATATTAAATTACTTGAAATTACGCGTTGATGAAAAATAATTTTATATTCAGTTATTTCTTGATTTATTTATATTTATGAAGTATTTTAAATAGTTTGGATAAAATAATAACGGAGCGATATCTTATTTCAAATAAATAAAATCAAAAATTTATTTATCTATATACATTTATTACTAGACTCTTATTACAGATTTTATTGTGAATAAATATGTTTTAGAATTCAAAACTTTTACTGTAATATGATCGAGTCGATGTAATTTTTTAATTTGAATTACATATGTACGAAATTGTTTACTAGTGTAAGTAAATATTTTGTAAGTATTGAAATTTACTTTTTTATAGTCTTGTAATAATAAAAATATAAGTTACTTATACATCATTTACAACTGATCATTCTATTGTATGTATATGAAACAATAACTTAAAAAATAATTTAGATTATGCAATTTCAGATTCAAAGATAGATTAAAGAAGAAAAATAAATTTTCACATAAAACATCAACTAAAAATAAAAAAATAAAATGTTAGAAAAATATTATTAGTTCATATATGGATTTTTTAAAAATGATTTGAAACGTATATATTAGCGTATTAATTAATATTAAAACAAATAGTAGAAATATTTTTTTATATAAGAGATAAAAATTTTTACTATTTTTACATTCTAGGAATGCTTTTATATTTTGAATAAAATAAAAAATAAATTAAAAGTTTTATGAATAATAATTTAATTAGCACGAAAATGTTTGTCTGAAGAAAATCTATTGAAATCTATATCTATCTATATAAAAGTATATCGATATATTTTAATTTGGAGTTTAGAAGGATAAAATATACAGTCGATTTATTCATAAATGAAGTGTATTTCTTTATATTTGAATGGATTAAATTTTTTAATCATTAATACTATATATAATATAAATTATGACAGAAAATAATTTTTTATTAATTTATAAACTTTATTTTTATTTAACTTTTATCAAGCAGTAATTCATTTATATACTTGTTGATTATAATAAAATAATTATGAAATGCAGAAAATCGATTGACTTAATCATGAAGTTTAGGAATTTGACTGCTATTATATTTATAAAATTTGGTATACTATTAGGATAAGCATCAACATTGAGTTAAAATAAATGTTATTATATTTATGCAAAACCTTTCTTCTCAATCTAAAATATTTATCTTGTTTTAATTAGAAATACTTTTAGTTGATTATATCTGCATATAATTAATCTTCACAAGTATATGAATTTTCTAAAGAATTCATTTTATTATATATATATATATATATATATATATATTTATATATAATTATTTACAAATTCAAGATTTTATTTTAAATAATTAAAAAATGTTAAAAAATTTAATGGTTTTTTGATATTTTAATCGTCTTTAAAGTTATAAAAAATAGTAGAAAATAAATAAATACTCATAAATCGTTTACCTTTAATTTTTTGGTAATTATATAAATTTTTATTAAGAATTGCTCGTTAAATTTGATTATTTTAATTTAAGTAGAATACTTTGAATACATAATATATTTTAAATCAAAACCTAAAAATTTTAATATAACTTTTTTTTAAAGAAACGTATTACTATAAATAATTGGTGCTTTTATTTTTGAAGTAAATTTAAATTATTTTGTAATTATAATTCTGTATATTTATATTATAATATTATATATGAATAAAAACTTATAAAATCAAATAACGATTTATAGATTTGTTCTTTAAACAATACAAGCTATTTTATATCTAGTTATAATGTACAAGTCAATAGTCAGAAATATTTTATATACAGTAAATTTTATGAGATATTTTGAATAAACTGTATTTAAAATTATTATTGAACAAATAAGAAATTAAATAGTAATGAATTTATAATTAAAAATAAAATCTTTATTTTTATTTAATTTAAGTTTATAAATAAAATTTTACGTAAATGGATAGGTCAATTAAAATTAATATCGATTTTTCTTATATCATGGAATTTAAGTATAAATATTGTAATCTTGTATTTTTCTAAAAGTAGAATAATTTTTAATGAAGTCTTGTAATAATTCAATCATCGTTTCTTAAAAGCCATATAAATGTAATAAATCTTTTCTCATATTTAACGTGAAATCTCAGACATTAAGTATATTATTTATCTTTAATAAATTGAGTAGATCTTTTTGAACATTATTTTTTCATATAATGAAATAAATCGGACTTGATGAGAATTAAATTATTAATTTTTATGTAAAAAAATTTTATAAAATCATCGTATCCATACTTTCGATATTTTATTACAGTATGAAAATATATTTTTAGTTCAGATCAACGTTAAAGAGCCAAAGTAGAAAACTATTGGAAATACGGATTAAACTATGAATGAATATATTATTGTGCGTAGTTATTATATTGGTAATAACTATGTATTTTTGGTTATTATTTTTTGATAAATTCGATTACTATAATTACTATATTTTATAGTTTTTAAATAAGAAATTTTATGATCGTGTTCTCATATAAAAAATTCCATGTATTTTATTTAGAGGTAATTGTATTAAATTTAATTATTTTTGATAACATTAAAAGAAATGTTGATCCAATTGAAATATATTCTCTTATCATCATAGAGAGGCCATATTCCATTATTTTACGTAGAATTTTCGTAGATGATTTTTAAAATTACATTAATAATTCTGTAAGATTAGATCAGAAAATATCAATAAACTAAAAATTTATATTCTGTTTAAAAAATTACTTTTATTTAAACTCAACACTAAATGATTATCAACAGTGGAATAGGACCTATCAGATTAAACCCTTACCAGAAATATAAAAATATACTTATGCACATATAAATACATTTACAGATAACTTGAGATAGAGATGATGATAAAGAGAGAAAGACTCGCGATCGAGGCTCTATGAGTTCCTCGAAAGAACGTTCTACTCTCACCGGTACCCGTTCCGGAGCTGTGTTCCGTTGCCATGCCGGATTTCTGTAGGATATTGATGATTTCGCAGCGGAAGGCACTGATGTCCTGTTTGATCTCATTCACATCGTCTTCAGTCACACCCTCATTCTCAGTTTTGCGTTGTTCAACGGTTACGTAGCGACGTACGAGGTTTCGCATTATACCCTGATAACGAAAGTCCCGCTCTGATGCTTGTTTCACCTTCCTCTGAAAGGTGGAAAAAAAGGATTGAATAGACCAAGATCAAACATCTTTCATTAGTTGTGTTCTATAAATACCTTTTTAACTACTAAGTAAGCGCATTTTTTCCATCATTAAACTACAGAATTATTATGATATTAATTACTAATTCTAATGAAGAAATTTGAAATATAATTTTAATTATAAGAATAATAGTATAATTATAATTTTTTATAAGATTTTAAGACATGAATGTGATAAAATTAAAAAAATTGTAAATATTAACTTTTTCAAATTATAATTTAATTATCATTTTTATATTAATCAATTATTAATAAATGTTCTGAAATTATTTTATTTTATTTAATATAATAATTTAATTTTAAGAGTATTTTATTTCTTATAATATATAAAATTTCATAAAATAATAACAATCCAGACATTAAAAAAGATTTTAATTTAATAAATTATTTTATATTTTTTTATCTGATGGAATCAGTATATTATAATAATTAGCTGTAATTAGTAAGAAATTTTTTCGTTGTTATTTTAAGTTATTAATATATAAATATAAAATAACATTTATGTTAAGTTACATTGTTAAAAAAATATGAATCTATCGTAAAACTATCAGAATGTACAATCCAATGCTGTAGTATATAACTGAAAGAATATTATAATATTTTTTGCTTTTATTAAGAATTCTTATATTTAAAAATTATAAAATAATTTAGAAAAATATTGATTATTGAATTGTAATAGTATTTTTTAACAAATATAAAAATTGTTGACATTTTTTAAATCAATCTAAAATATTCTTTGCTTTTAAAAATTTTAAACATTAAAAGTTCGAGTTATACTGTCACGTATCTATTGCAAAAACAAAAGCAATGAAAAAACGGAGGATTACAAAAATTCATAACTCACTCGTATAGTACGCATATGTTCTTTTTTAGCTGCACGACTATGACCACAAAGCTTTCTGTATATCCACTGACCAACGTACCAGACGCTTTTTGGTGTGGGAATGATATTAAATGGCGGCGGCACAGTACCACCTTCCTCGAAGTAGCTTATCCATAACTTGCTACGCGCAAATTTCCATTCAATATCGGCGCGTTCCTATAGGTTTTTTTTAAATGAAAATAAATAAATTATTTTTTAAAATTTATTTTAGAGGTGATATATTTAATGTCATATATCTATTGTATCTAAATAATTAAAATGTCTCTTAGAGTTGAGTTAATTTGGATTTAATAAATTTGTTTACAAAACATTATATATATGTGCATATCTTTAATTAAAATATTAGATAAATATCAATTACAGTTTAGACCCTGCGATTTTCTAAAAAATTTATTTTATTTAATATAATAATTTAATTAATATATTAATTTAATAAATAAGCAAAAACTTTTCTAATAATAAATTGTTAAAAGTAAAATAAATGATAGAATATATTTGAACGGATCATCTAATCTTTCTTCAATAGAACTGATTATTTGTTATGGTAAATAATTTCTCTTATACTTTCTAATTAAAATGCAGCTTTCAAGATTTGAAGACCAATCAAGAGTTGTAATTAAACATAAATGAAGTATATTTCCGTTATCATCTAACACAAAAATGTATCATTTACTATAACGAAAAGTGTGAATCTATTCTATTCAATAGGATAATAAATGTGAGCATGAGAATCGGATACTCGAAATTGGTTAATTTAATCTTATTTCACTTGCATGATCTTAGCTATATGATAATATATGGATTTAAATAATTTTTTTATTATTATCATTTATTATAAATCATTATAAAAATTTTTAAAGTAATAATAAAGTTTTGAGAATATTATACTTTGCAATAATTAATAATATTAAATAAGTAAGTTATTATGTCTTTGACGTTATTTATGACTTAAAACGATTAGAATTATTTTATAAAATTTTGTATATCAATTTAATTTAAATTTTATAAATTAATCTACTTCATAACTCTTATTATATTTTTCTAATAAATAGATCTTATAAACTTATATATACATTTTTTCTAATCTATGTTTTTTTTAATTTCTATGAATTCTATAATTAAAAATGTAATATTTAACTTAAAAAAGTCTTCTTAAATTCTTATTAATAAATATTTTTGAAATTAAATGATTGCATTGGATATTTATTTGAAAATATAATTTTACACATACACTTTTTAATAAAAAATATTTAAATATATAACTTACAGAAATTAATTGGTAGGAATGATTCATCATGGCAATAAGCAGATTTAACAAGACGACGATATTTATAACTGAGTATGTACCAAACATCAGCATACCCCAAAATCTTGTAAATACTTTAATACCATCTAATTCAAAGCTTTCGAGATCAACTAAGCCAAAGACCGCCCAAAAAAGTGTTTGTGTTGTTTCAAAAAGACTAACAATGAATAAAATTAAAAATATTTTTTATTTTTAATATAACTTTTACAAACCAAGAAAAAATAATTGACAGTTTTTTATATTATTTAAATTTAATCATCAGTTTTATTACTTTTTCTACTATTTATTATAAGCATAAATTATATAAATTATGTCAATAATTTTTTCTTAATGAATTTTAATGATTAAATAAATACTTTGCAAATCTGCGCCAAACAATGCACGCATTCGGATCCATAGTAATATTCGCATTAGCTGGTAAATGTGGCATTGCAGTTGGGCATCTTTTCTTCTCCATATCAGCGTAATACCATAATAGTTGATTTAGACCTTTATTAAATTCCATGTATATAGTCAAAAAATTTTATTTTTAATTTTAATTTATAATTTTCTATAAAGTATAAAATTTGAGTAGTATACGAAATGATTTTTATATTTTCAAGAGTAAAACAATATTTGATTATCTGTTTATTGTAATCAGAAAAATATTATTATAATTTCTTCAGTATGAATATAATTATGAATTAAAATGAGAATAAAATTTTGAAAAAATTACCACAAGAAAAGGCAAAGAGTACAAGCACATACAGGAAAAAGAATTTCATGATATCCATTACCATCCTGGATAAAGATACTTGAAGAGGTCCAAGATGAGGATTTACGGAGAATATATAAACAAGTTTTAATGAACTGCAATTACAAAATAAATGATATTATACGTAGTTAATATTATATTGAAGTTATATAAAAATAAAAATAGTACTTTTAATATTTTTAGTAAGATTATGTACTTTAAAAAACAAATAAAAATATATTATGTATTTTTATTTATTTCATTTCTATGAAATAATCATATGCATATAATATAGTAGAAATTGTAAAAAATATTTTCTCAAAGATAATAATTTGAAAAATTTAAAATCTACTTAAAATTAATAAAATATCACGAAAGTTTTAGTTTTTCTACTTGTATATATGATTATAATTATCTGTATATGAGTTGTAACTTAAATCAAAATTATAAAGAAAAAGTGTAATTTTGGTATTTATGTATATTTGATCGATTTATCATTTTATAATTTAATAAATTTTTAAATACTGAATTTTATTTTTAAGCGTGAGAATTTTTAAGACTTAAAATGTTTTACAAATTTAAAAAGGTACAAGTATGACCAAAATATTCAAATTTTTTGAAATATTATTGTCACATTAGTAAATATAAATAAACTTGAAATTTTTGTAAGAAATAAAATTAATTTTTGTAAGAAAGAAGAAATCAATTGTTCTAGCAAATATTAATAATACCTGAAAATATTAGCAGCAGAAAAAAGTCCTTCGGAAATAAGCATGGGATCCCACGTGTCCCATTGCTCACGTTGCAAATCTATAGTGCCGGCCACTTGGCCTTCATTTTCCTTCTGTACCCTGTAATAAGCGACGACTCTTAGCGCAACTGTCGCTACATATAAAGAATTCGTCACAAAATCGATCACGTTCCACATATCATTTACGTATTCTTCGAGGCCCACGTCCCACAATTGCTTCACCTCCGACCAGATCAATCCTGACACCCATGCCAGAATGAACCTGTACAAAAGTAGACGGTAGAGAAATGTACGCATATTCTTATTTCGATTTCAGTAGTACAATATATAAAGTGGAGCTTTTGGTACATTGTACATTAATACAGTGCCGAGATTTTCAAGATTTTGTAAGACATTTGTAAAGATACCAATTTTTTTACAGAACAGATTCGATTCATAAGGTTGATCTCACCACGAGACAATCTAAAACTAGTTTTACTTTTTACATGATTGGAGAGAGTATTTATGACAATTTTTGTACAATTTTGTATAATATAATTTTATTATCAATTGTTAATATTGTTTTATATGTACAAACTTTTGGTATAATGTAATAATTTTTTTGTGATAATTTAAAATTAATTTCATTATTTAATTTTAATTATTTTTTAAAAATTTGAATAAAAATATTACGAAATTTTTAAAAATCATTAATTTTTTAAATTAAACTACATTTTTAATTAAATTTCAATATCACACATGCAATTTTATTTCGATTATTTAAAATTAATTTAATAACTAATAAAAAACAGAAATTATTTTAATGTAATATTTAAATTTTTTTTAAATTTTATTAGTAATATTTTATCAATATTGTATTGCATAAAATATGTTCATAAAAAATTCTTATTTAAAATATATTATTATAATTGAAATCATTATGTATTTAAAAATATAATTAAAATTATCATCTCTACAATTTCAAACTTTTTTATAATTAATTGAAAGATAAATATTAGAAATGAAGCAAGTATATTATAATTAAATATATTTATTTTCTTACCATTCTACTATTGTTGGTGCTGCACCTCTTTTTGTTGGTTCGAGTTCATGATCTGAAATATCATGACCTGTCCAAACACCGATTACACTTTCTATCCTTTGACTTGCTAGTATTAACATAACTAAAATAATAATTATTGGAGTTAATATTTATTTTATAAAAAAGTTTGTTATTATTAATATTTGATTATGAAAAATATACTTCCAAAATAAAAAATGAATCCAAATTCGTAGTTTTGTTTTATTCGTTTCTACATTGTTATAATATTTTGAATATTAAACCAATCTGAGTTATAATTATTTTTAAATAAGACCATTATAAAGCAAGATTATTATTATTATTTTTATTCTAAAATTATTTTAGTACTTTTTATCACCATTCGTTGGATTACTATTTAATATATAAAAAGTTTTTACTTTAAAAAAAATTTGTTTACTAATAGTAAATTCATAAATTAAAAATTAAGCAAATTAATTTTTTTGTTAAATCTAATAAATTATAAAAATAAATAACTTAATAAACTGGAAAATATTTTTAAAAAATATCATACTGAAATATTTATACATGTATTTTATTGCATATGATAATACGGAGATTTTATTTTATGGAATCAAATTTAGTTATAAAAACTAAAAACATCATAGTGCCTTATAAATTATTTAAAGTGATAATTTTAGTTAGTAATATGTCCTGTTTTAGGACCATATTGCATATTTATGATTGCACAGCATCATTTCAAAGACAGTTTGTATAAACTTTTATAGCTATAAGTAACTCGGTATCTTGGTGTTATTACGTCTAGTTCTTACGATAAAAAATTTTAACCAAATTTTTATATAAAATTAGATAATTATCATTTTGTCTTTTATGTAATTCTTAGAAAAAGTCGACAAATATATATGTATAAAAAGTTTAATAAATATAAAATATAAATTACAGTTTTTACGTTTATTCATTATGTATTATTTAAGGTTTCATGAAATTTTATTTAATTACAATATAATAATTTTCATACCTTTAAATATGTACTTATTAATTATAACCTGATTTTATTAATTATAACCTAGCTTTTACTCGTTTAATTATAAGACAGATTACTAAATATTATAAACTTCTATTATTTACTTTTAATGTGAAAATTATAAATTTGTAAATTTTATTGTACTATTTTTCATTATTCATATCACGGAAAATTTTAAAAAAGATTTTCTACCTGAATATATTTTGCAGTTGATAAAAGGATAATAAAATAATTATTTAGATATCTTTCTTTACATTTATTATCTCTTATGAAACAAAAGTTATTGATAAAAAATATTAATTATATTTTGATAAAGGTTTTGATATCTAATATATTAGATTATTTATCACTTAGTCTGTAATTAATGAAATATATATATTTTTATCTAAATTCATGAAAAGTACATAAAATTTAATAAAAATTATTTTATGAATAATTTAAATATGTTTTATTTGATGAATACATTTTTTAAATAAAATTTTTATTGTATGAATAAGAAGATAATTATATTTGCATTATTTTACTATACAAATCCTTTAAAAAATAATTGATATAATATATAGATGGATTTGATTAAGAATTAGCGTTTTAAAAACGCTGCACTTATTTTTTAATAAAATATATATGCAAATTATGATGTAAAAGTAATAGAGTATAATCACCAAGTACTAAAAGTAGATGAGTATTATGTTAAACCGCAAAAAAAATTTTGAAATGTTAGTAAGATACTATTTTTAAATTTTAAACTAGAAATTTAATTATAGCTTATTGAATAATATTTACGAGTATAATAAAAAATAAAGTTAGTAGAAAAAAGATTCAATTTTACACTATTTCATTATTTACTATGAATTATAGTAAAAGTATAAAAAACCAAAATGAATATATGACATAGGAGATAAACAGGATTAATTTTAACTAAAATAATATTTATAATCCAATTAATTGATATAAAATAAGTTGGATCACTTCATTTTTAGGTGAAACGAAGAAAAAGTTAAAATCAGTCTGTATATAATTTACACGTAATCAATTTTAGAAAATATAACAGATAATAAAAAATTATATAAAATTTTATAAGATTATATATAAATATATTTAGTTAATAATTGATTGACAAACATTATTTAGTAATTTATATATTGTTACGAACCGTTAAATTAAAATTTTGATAAATTTGAGTGATAATAAGAACAATAATGACACACATAATAATAAAAATTAATTTTTTATGTAATATTTATACATATAATTTAAGTGCTAAAAGTATCAATAAAATCTTCATTTATTATTTAAACATAAAGTAAATCAATATAATATTCTGTAAATTGTGAGTTGTGATTGATTATTACTTTATAGTTTTCAATATATTTTAATAATATAAATGTATTCGTATTACGAACTATTATAAATAAATATTCATATGATTCGCGATATGTATAAAAATAAATAAATGAATTCAGTAAAATGAAATTTTAAAAATTACATACAACATCATATTCTAGATTAAAGATAAAAAATGAAAGAATAAGTGTCATGATTATGTTAAATAGAGACAAAGATGAATATAAAACAAAGAAAAAAACGAATATAAAACTGTGATGACAAGGTTATTATAAAGAAAGTTTAGCTGTAGAATATAAATCTGAAATAATATATTATTTAAAACTGCGAGATTTAATTTAAAAGTAAATTATTAAAAATCGAGTCCTAGGAACGAAGATGCAACTTTATATCATTTGACTAAGGAATACCAAGAACACAAATTAATGTTACTATAAAAGTAAGCACTTTGATAAGATAAGGATATTTTATAATATCAGAACTCATTATTTTTAAAATTTTTTAACAATTTTTACTTTTTTAGGATTTTGTTTACAAAGAGTATTTTAGTTGAAATATTTCGCAGCCTATATTTATAATTTGATTGATTTCGGTAGTATATACTATGTAGCTTAAAAAAAACTATTTTTTTAAATTTGAATAAACATTTGAATAACAATAAATATGATTTTAAAATTATAACATAATTTGTAATAAGATATACATATACTAGATATTTAAATAGTTTTTATCGCTACAATATAACATTAACACATATTTTGTATCAAGCATTTTTTACTTATTTTCTGTATTTGTATAATATTGATTGATATGAATGTTATCATATATAAATATTTATTTGAAGAAATTTATTTATTGCTAACTGTTTTATTAAAATAGATAACTGTAAATTCATGAACAAAAGATTATTATGAAAATAATTCAATGATTAAATTGTAACCGATGGACTGAATGTAGTTAGAAAATGTAATTTTAGTGAGTAATATGTATCATAATAACTTTTAATAATTAAATAGAAAAGTGGCAAATGAATATTGGTTAACAACTAGAAAAGTTTTTATTACTTAGATGTAAAAGGTTTTTCATGTTTGTATTCTTATTTAAGTAATCTGGTATAGTTTATAGTCACAATTTATTTTCAAATATCTTTAAGAATAATAAGTCATATATTTATATATATTAAAGTGACTTTTGTATTATATTTTCAATTAATTAACTTTATAGTAAAAATTAATGAATTAATATTATTATTTATCTAAATTTAAGCTAACAGAATTTTGTAAAAAATATATTTAGGTTTTTAATTTTTATTTATTTACACAATTTAATTACATTTTTAATTTTACTATTATATTTTTTTATAAAATTTCAATTTTTATTTTAATAATAATTTTATTAACTATTATTTTAATTTTTTTCTAAAAATAATTTATGAATAATTAATGTAGTAATTTAGTATAATTAATGTAATTTTTTCAAAAGATACGTAATAATTTTATAGATGATTTCATACTTGAATTATAGAAATGTAAAATACCATCGATTACTAAATTTTCTTTTACAGCTTCTTTTACAGATTGTTATAATTTTAGGCAATTACAATCTAAAGAAATATTAGATGTAGAGACTTATTTTAGACTTCACATGTCAAATACTTACATAAAAACGTGAAATATGAGGCAGAGTGACATATGAACTTGATAAAAGGTTTTCTCATTGTTTGGCCAATAACACTATGGGGTGCGATGATATAGGCTACACTAAAGAATGGAAAAAGTATACCAATCCGAACTATTTCCAGGGCTTGAAGAACCATGTTTTTACGACGAAAGCCTGGAAGACCCTCATACCATATCGATGCCAATAGTTGCTGGACATTTGGGTGTGCCACGAACTATAAATTTAATCAGACGCAAATACGCACGATTTTAGAATTAAGGCAAATTTTTCTTTTTTGTACAATATTTGTAAATAGTTAAGTAAATAATCTTTTTTCTAAAATAAATTAATTTTATTACTTATGAGAAATTTAATCAGTTGTGTTTGTAATTAAACATATTTTAAAATATAAACACTAGACTTGATGTCTAAGTAATACAAGTACAAAAGTTTATTATGTAAAAAATTAATAAATAATATTGTTTATATAATATAATTATTTTATATAAGATTTAATGCAATGAAATTCTGTCATTTATATTTTATATTATTAAGTAAATAAATAAAAGAAAATTTTTTGACAAAAATAAGAAAGTTTTTATGAATACAATAATAATTATAGAAATATATTCATTATTATAATACCATTGCTATTTATTATACCTAAAGGTAAATTGTAAAATTTCTAAAGGTTTTATTTTATTATTTCAAATTTTGTATAATTCTGGAGACTTTGTAAATAATTATTTAAATATTAAGAATAAATTAGGTGTGAAAATTCTTTTTCTTATATTTTTTGTAATTTATCGAAATATTTGCTACTTTTGAACGATCTACTTACAATTTTTTTCATAAAATTAAGATAAAAATTTGACAATTATTATTTGAATTTATTTTTTAAATTCTATCATATAAATGTAAAGCAATATGAAGTAATTTTATCTTAGATTAAATTCAAAAGAAACAAATTTTGATAAAATTATGACTTATTTAAATCAATTATGGCATATTATATAACTCATCTAATGGATTAAAATAAGATATCATTATAATAATAAAATTGTTTTGGAATTGAAACTATATAAATTTATTTTTAAAAGATAATGTTTTAAATATTTGAGATATCACTTTCAACTATTATTTAATTGTTTTATCCATAAAGTTAATATAATATACACTTATGATAAATAAACTGCAGAAAATATCATTGGCAGGGAAGCCTTTTTTTGTAAAAATGTAATGAGGGAGGAATTAATTTTATTATTCATAAATGCTTTAATAACTAAAAGATTCTCAGATATATTTAAAATTTTGATATTTGGAATAAGTTTGCCATTAGAAAATTAAAAATAATAGAAGTTTTAAACGTTAGGTTTTGAACTTTATATTATTCTAGTATTAAGAATAACTAATAAAGTAGAAAACAATACTTACATTATAATCATAATTACTTTGACAAAAAAGGAAAAAGAGAAGAGAATTATATTTCTTCGTATATGAAGGAAAATTTCTTAAAAGTTTATGCAGTCATAGTTCATAAAGCGTAATTCTTCAAGCATTTATTTTTCACGATTTGATTTAAAAATATGTAAAAGTATAACAATAATAGAAAAATATAGTATCTATATCATTAAAAAATGTATTTTATAATAGTCAATAGTAATAGTATAAATAATTTGTCAGTCTAATATAAAATTAATTTTTAATTTAATTTTTTAAATAAGTCAAGTTAAAATATTGATCTTTTAAATTTAAAAATGACTACAATTCATATATTATAATTATTGTAATTATAATTAATTGTAATTTTAATATTAAAAAAGAATGAACGTATATTAATTTTTTCTTCTAGTTATTTGAAGATTTTAAACAATATTAATTTTTAGTGATTTTCATTTTAACAAATAAAATGTATTTGGTTTTAAAGTACATCAAACAAATTTAGTGGTTAGCGGTTTACTTATATTATTCCATAACTGCGAAAGAATATATTTCAAATAATAATTTCAAATGATACATTATAGTGTCTTTTACTGATTTAAATAAAATGTATATTTGTATGGTCATCTTATACGATAGCCTAAGCTTATTTCATCGAAAAGAATACTTCATTTAAACATAAAATTTGTAATTAGTATACCATTAATAAATTTTTCTATAAAATTTACAAAAACTTTAAATTATTTCATTTTCTTTGTATCAACAAAATTATAAGAATGATAGTACAATTATTTCTAATTTTCGAGTATAACTTTTTGATCATGTTTTTAATATTTTTAATAAAGTAGCTAAAAAATATATCATGTATTAAAATGAATTGAGCTTATATTTTGGTTTTCAAAAAATATTGCGTATCTGAAATTATATTATATTATATTTGTCTATCATAAAGTGATAAAATAATAGTTAACTATTAATTTACTGTTAATTTACTTATTATAATTAATAGGTCAATAAAAAAAAAGGTTTATAAAAATAATCTTTATTTTAATATGAAAAATATTTATAGTCTATAAAATAAAAGAATAATAAATATAAATATAATTTAATAATAAATACAAGTATAAATTTCAAATTAAAATTCTTATATATTTATTCAGAAAATATATATATTTATTTTAACAATTAAATTAATATATAAACTTGAAATGGAATTATTTTTGAAATATTTTTTTCATAATGAATCAGGAAAATAACAAAAATAAATTTCAAGAAAGAACAAGATAAGTGCTATTAATTAAAGCGTGAGAATTTGAATAGGAGAAAATAGTAGCGTTAGAGAAAGTATTGAAGTAAAGTATGAAGTTTTAAAGAGAATAGAAAGCATTAAAATCCAATTAATTATAATTTTTTCATAAATCTTCAGAATTTCTATTTATTTTTCTTTTGATTAGTTTTCCTATGATTATTGAAATAACTTTTTTACTTACATAAATAGTCATAAGTACTTCTTTTTTTTGATATTTTTACTTCTAAGATAGCGTGAAAATGAACTTGCGCATAAAAATACCGATCATACTATTATAAATTTATTTGTTTAGTCTTTTAATAGAGTCAGAGATAAATTAAGAATATAGCTCTTACTTCACTCAAAAGATTTGGAAAAGACTTCAATAAGATTTTAAGAATATCTTTTCATAACAGTGTGCAAATTATATATTAATTTATTGATAAAATATTATTAAATTAAATTTATAAAAATATTTTTTAATTTGTTTAAAACATAAAAAAATAGATAAAAATATATAAAAAAATAAAGAAAAATTATATTTATTATATTACTTTAATCAAATTATAATATATAAACTTTATAGATGACACAGATTGAAATAGTATTTTATTTTGACAATACGTTTATTTTTGGTCAAATAAACTTAAGAACATTGCAAGTTTTTAAATATAAGAAATTCATGAGAGATTTTTATAAAAAAATATAAATTATGCATCACTTCTGATTAATGTTTTTTAAAAATAGCTTAGATTGTTAATTCAAAAATCTTACCAGCTTAAGATTGAATCATAGAATTCTTCTATATAATATACTTTATAAAATTGTAAGTATTTTTTAAAAAATAATTCTATTTTTATAATTAACTTCATAAGATAATAAATAATATTATAATTTGTATTATAAAATACAAAAATCTATATAAATATTAATGATACTGAAGAAGATAAATTTTTATATTTCTCTGTATATTAAAAAATATAATTAGTGTTCCAACAATGGCAATTGAAGCATTTTGGTAAAATTAATTATTTCATCAAATATTATTTTACAGTCTACTAAAAAATATTTAGTCTTAGATTGAATACAATTTTGGAAAAGATAAATTAGAATTAGAAAAGATAGATTTGAATTATTTATATCCTTTATGACTCGCTCGAAGTGAAAGTTATATTCTATTTTTTAATCACTTCATCTTTTTTACAATAAATGAATTCTTAGAAGCGACATTTATTCATGAAATTTATTCATTATTCTGAAATATTAAGTTTAATAATTTTATAATAACTTTTAAAAATTTTAATTTATAATATTTAAAATTATTTATTAATTAATGTAAGTATAAAAAAGGTTTTTATAAAAAAATATAAAATATATACTTTATAATGTATATATATTCTAATTTATGAAATCTATAAAACGTTCAATAAATTAAAGAAATTGAATCATTTTAATAACCTTGGTATTTTTATTTAATAATAAAATCTAATATTGATAAATTAATTAAATTATGTAAATTTAAATCAAACTTACGACTGTTCATAACTTTTTTTATTGACATTGTTTAAATTGAAATAATTTTAGATAGATTTTAAAGACTAATTACCAATTATAATTTAATGAATGTAATCTAATTTTTTACTATCTTTTTCTTAAAATATATTTCTTTGAAATAGTATATCAATAGAATAATAACTACTGTCCAATGACATGATATATAATAATCGCAATATATTTCTTGTCAGTAATTCTAATTTTGATTACAAATTTGAAAATAATAATTTTATATCACTTATACGTTAGTCGATTCTTAATATAGAATAAGAATAAAAAAAATTATAATAAATTAATTAGGACAATAATGTAATTAATTGTTGAATTTTTTTTAAAAAGAAATAAACCTAAGAAAAACATAATAATATGCAATTTTATAATCTTTATTTAAACATGTATGATTTCAATAAATATTGCATATTTTTTAAAAAGTAGATACTGTAAGCATAATTTAAATATAAATTTAACTAAATTTAAAAAACAAAAGAAAAATTATTCTACATTTTTAATATATTTTATATATGTTAAAATAATAATATTATATTTATAAATATTGAAATTATAAAATTTTCTCATAAAATTACAAAGTAAATTCAGAAATTTCATAATAAGATATATTTATAAGAAAATTTTAGAAAATGAAGTTCAATATTATTATTTTAACCATTACATTTAACGATAAAAAGTTTTTGCAATCATAATAAGTTAATAAATATTTTATATATTTTTAATTTAAAGATAGAGTAAAATTTTATTGATAATATTAAACGATAATCAGAAATTCTACAAATCTGACCTTTTTTTGTCGAAGTTTAACTGCAAGTTTGAGCCGATTGAGGTGCATGCGTTCACCGTGTTCGAATGCTGGTCCAGTCGGATCGTGGTTTAACAGCACTTCTAATTCGTACGAACTTCTTGTGTGATCTAGCAGAGCAGTAGCGAAATCCTGGCATTGTCTGCGAAGTTCCTAAAGAACAGATCCAATCTCGTAACACTTATGTGACTGCGGAGAATATGCAATATTTTTATCGATATTGGGAAATCATATTCGATACATACATTTTTTAAAGTTTTTTATGAATATCTAAAAATATTTTTATTAATTACATAAATAAAATTTTTATAGCTCAATAATAATTTTCGTAAATATAGTAATACCAAATATTCATATTTTTATTTATTATTGAATAAAATATAATTTACTTAAGTGACCATTTATAAATAATTTCTCATCGGATAAAGTATTATTTCTACTGCGATTTATCGTTGAAAATTGATCGATTAAGAGCTAATGTTGAGTATTTATTATGATATATACACTAACGTAATTTACAGCCATCTCATTGTATAATTGGTTTAATTTATCAATTTCAGATAGTTAATTAAACTAAAATTAAAATTTTATTCGTATTAATAAGAAAGTTTTCATTTTTATTAAAATTATTATAGTGAATTTTATTACACATGTGATCAATTGGCCTTATCTATCTTATATAATATAAAAATATATCAAAATCAAATTAAATTACTATTCAGCAAGTAATAAAAGATACTTATTTCCTCTCGTGAATTTTGTAAAAAATATATCACTTATTATTAAAATTTTACTTAGGCCATTATACTAAAAAAGCAGAACCAAGCATTCTATAAATGGCGAAGATATGACTAGTCAATCTATTGAAACATCGACAAATGGACTTTTAAAATTTATAAGGACTCTTAATCTCACCTGATATTCACATTTAAATTCGTGCTCAAGGAAGGATAGGCGTCGTAGCTCCCAGGATAGTTCAAAGGCTGTGAGTATCGGATCTTTGGATGACAAAGCGATGAGAGAGGGCGAGGCCAACGCTCTATAGGCATTTATGCGACTTCTCGAGTGTCGTAGTGAGTCCTCAAGGCGCGATGTCACGCACTCGTCACACCTGAAAATACATCAAATAAAATGATGAGCTATCGTAAAACTTCGTACTTCAAATGAATATGCTGCATTTAAAGACGGGGAAATCGATAATTATTTTTTGGGAAAAATATTTGCATAATAATTTGATTTTACAATAATTAAAGATTTTTAACATTACATATTACATCAATATTTTTTTACGTAAAAGTGAAAAGATTTTATTTTAAAATAGAAGTTACATAAAAAGTTTTTATTTTTATGATTAATTTTCATGACAATAAAATATTTTTTATTTTTTATTTTTAACATTTTAAAGATTAAATTAAATATAAAATAAAAACTTATTTTTTGTTTAAATTTCTTTGCTTATATAAATTAGATGTCTTATTGACCATAAAAAAAATTTTAAAGCTAATAAACTTATTTAGTAAATATATTCAATGTATAGAAATTTCATATCTTGTATTTCTTTATAATTTTTGTATATTATTAGCTATAAATTATCTTAAAATATATGTTTTTAAAATTTAAGATAAAATAATATCTTATTTAAAAAATAGTTTTAAATAATTATATCTTTTAATAATTTGAAAAATATTATAAAATCTATATTTTTATCTCTTCCATATCTCTTAATAAAAGTTTTAATAATTTAAAATTTTTTAAATTTTTTATTTAATTACATAATTTATTGTATTTTTCATATATTTATATATAATTTCGTATATATTTTTCTTACGTAATTAGAATATCATTTTTTTTATAAATTTTAATAATTTTATATTTTAAAAGTTTTTTTAAATCAATAGAAAAAATACTACTTTAAAAAATCTTATCACATTAATGATAATCAACAATTTAAATAGTTTAAATATTTAAAAAGTCTTTGTAATATTTTTACCAGTGATAATTACACATTTTTTATATAAAGAAATATTTTTTACTAATTATAAATTATCTGAAATATATTGAAAATAAAAATACCTTTTACTATTATCAGCTACGAATTATGTCAATAATTTAGTTGTAGAACAAAAAGCAGAAATCAATTTTATAGTAATCTCACCCGCAACGAACATCATGAGGCATAGGAAGTGTAGAACCTCGATCCAATAAGATTTTGATAATTTCATAATTATCTCGATGTGCTGATAGAATAAGTGGTGTTATGTCCGGTGTAAATGTTGCAGTATCAGGTGGTAGAGCTTCCCAACTCTAAACAATTACGTAACACATAGAAAACTAAAATTGATACAGAGAATTTATACAAACAAAGCCTCTTCGTGACATTTTTTCGAAGTATCAAGTAGTGATCAATTTTTAGGGTTTATATATATATGTGTATACATTATATTTTTTAATAATAAATAAAATATATCTTTTAATAGAAGTGATTTAAATTTTATTTAAAAATATAATTTATTAATTTTTATATAGATATTACAGCAAAATTTCTGTAATTAAAAGAAATATACATTATATTGATTTTATAAGCTTGCAGTTTATTAATAAGCAAAGCATGCACAAGATATTAAGTATTTTTTCTGTACAAATGCTTTGATTTAGCGAAGGTGTGATAGCAGAAATAAAATTTTCAATTCTACCTTTCTTTGTGGGTGTAAATATATTTAAGATCTTAAAAGAAAATTCCATTTATCATTTTTTAAATGAGCATTTACATTAAAAGAAAGCAAGCATATGAAATAATGATTACAGATTTCTCTACTATTGTATATTCAATTTTTCTATTAAGTATTTATAATTTGAGTTATAAATAATTATATTATAAAACGATTTGATTTATTTTATTGTAGAATTTATTTTTATAATATCTATTTAAGTTATAAAAGATAAATATTAAAAGTGATTTATAGTAAATTAATTAGTTTACGAAGATAAAGTTTATATACAAGTTATATATAATATAGAGAAAATTATAATTATAATTAATATTGTAAGATTTTTTGAATCATTGTAAATGTGCAAAGCCATCTATTATATTTAAAATATATTTTAAAATATTTTTTTCTTAATGTTATTTATATGCTATATAATATGTCTTAAATTATATGAATTTTTATTAAATTAAATTTATAAGTGATATTAATGAAAATTTATTCATAATTTTATTTTGTATTCGTATAATTAAAAAGAATGTTCTAAAGATCTAATTATAATTTATAAAATATATAAATAAAGTATATTTGGATATTAATTGTTAAAATTATGATTATACATTCATCATTAAATATTACAATTATTCAGATGATACTTTCATGAACATCGTCACGATGAGACTAAAGAGAGTGGAAAACCTTATCATCGATCAATCGAATATACTTTAAGAGATTACTTTTATATTCGTTTCATAAAAATTTGAAAAATATGATAAATGAAAATATATTTATATATCAATATGATATAAATTTGCAAATTCAAATTAATATTTAAAAATTTAATGATTTAGAAATATCATTTATGAATATTAAAGTCACTATACGCAGATAAATTTTTGTGTATTACGTAGAATAAAGTTATTAGCCACATAACATAGTACACATTTTGTATGGCATTTCATTACAATAATAATAAACTATATTATGTTTCACATTTCGTAACTTTAACATATAAATATATTTATTGATTTATTTTTAATAATTATGATAGAAATCTAATTTTCTTGTATTAGTGCATTAATTAATATATATAAAATACTCTGAGTAGGTATAACGATAATTTAAATTTATAATCGTGAAAGCATGAAATACATTTATAAATGTTTTTTTTTTCTTCTAATAAATATTTATTAAATATATTATTTTATCAGTAGTAGTAAAAACAATATAAAATTAATATAAAAAATTATTTTTTATGTGTATCTTTATACTTTAATACATAATATTAAGTGTTTAAATTCATTATATTTCAAAAAAATTATGAAATATATAAAAATATCTTCTTTTATTTACCTAAAACTTTCTAATCTTTATGTTAATAAAGTTAAAATAAATCTTTAATGTTTCATCATCTAATATTATAATAATTGCTTTTGGAAACTAGGTATTCAAACAAATTTTCTTTTTATATTTTTAGAAAGAAGAAATCTTTTAAGGTATAAATACTACATGTCTATGATAGAATTATTAAAATGGATATATGAAAGGCAATTGCGAATAGAATGAAATAATTCTTTTATCTCTATATTATCTAAATTCATATGATAAAGCTTTTGACAAATTATACATTTATAAATAGCTTTAAATTTTGTAAAGCTCTATAAATTAAATAAATATTATGAAGATATTGAAGATAAAATATAATAAAGATATCATATGATATATGGGCAAGTATATATGAAAAATAAAAAAAGTTTAAAAAACATTTTTTAGACAATAGTTTAAAAGAAAGATTTACTGGTAAAGAGATACTGAAAATAGACATATTTTGAAGTTACTGTTATTGTAAAGATTATCTATGTGCTAATAAATAAAAAAAACTTCATTCGACATTAATATAAATATATCATCAGATAATATGAATAATATTATAAAAATGATTTACGTATTCTGGCATTCTGATATCTCTTCAGGATATTGTATATTAATAATTAAACATTTACATTCAAAATCAAAATTTAGACACTTTATCATAAATTTTTTATAAACCTTTTTTCTTGATTATGCCCCAAGTATTTTCAAAATAATTAAATTAGTATGAAAGAATTAGAAAATATATAAAACATATTTAATTCTATCCTGAATGTCTTGTAATTTTTTTTCTAACAACATTACTATTTTTATATGAAAAATTATTTAGAGGTAAATTTTCATGATTGTCTATTTTTAACCTATAAGATCAACAATTCATAACTTTTCTTTATCTTTGTGCTACTAAAATATAAGTTTTTATTTAAGGAAAAATATTCCATAAAAAAATTTCTATCTTAATTTATCTATTTTTGGTAATATCAGAAATAAAATGCACTAGGTTTTAACAATAAATAGTTTTTGAAAATAACTATCTCTTTTCCTTAATTCAAATTTCTAACATATTAATTATATTAGAAATCTGAAGTTTTATCGATTAAAATGTTCGATACTTTCATCTTAATAAATTTCAGAAATAATAAGAATAGGAATAAAATGAATATATGTTACTTGACATAATTTAATAGGTTATATTAAACAATATTAGTGTCAACACTGAACATTTAGATTATCTTCTTACTCTATTAATAGTAAAATTTTCTTTATCAAACTGTAACAAAATGGATGTATGTAAATAATTTCAATTTAAGAAATGTATTTGTGAATATTTATATATAAATAATTCATTATAATTCACTAAAATTAAATTACTATAATTCATTATGCTTTAAAGATAAAATTAAATTATTATAAAAATAGATAGAGGCAATGAGTATAAAATACATATTGAAATTGCAGTAAAATTCTAAAATGTAAAAAAGTCATTGTGATTCAGTGAAATTCGTGTGAAATATGCTACGATAGTTTCAAGTATTTGATCGATCGATCACCATATCAGGTTTTCCGCCTCATGTAATGTAGTCACTTTAGAAAGTAATTGCGAGCATTATGATACGGCTCAAAGATGTTATACTCTACGAACAGGCATACGGCAAGCTGATGACACAGAGCTGCTTACGTGGGGCTCGCCGTTACAGTGAAAGCTTTCCTCGTGGTCGAGTAATAGCTCCACCGCCTCCACAAACTCCTCGGAAATAGCGTGAAGGAGCGCATCTTTCGTATCGACTTTGAATTCGATTAATAATCCGACCATCTCGAGATTTTCATTGTCGATTGCCATAAGGAGAGCTGATCTACCCAGTGGATCGACACAATTGATATTAATCTTCTCGTGATTGATTTCCAGCATCCTAATAAATAATGATTTTGAGAAATTTTGATTATTTTTATCGAAATAATATTTAATTATATACAAATTTAATTAATTTCATGTATAGATGGCTATATATAAAAGACAATTAATCTACGCTTATTTATATCTAATTATTTTCTTATTACTTAAATTTGTTTAAAAATTATATTAATCGCAAAACAGAAACATTAATAATTTAAAAAATCAAAGATTCAACGATTAGTAGCGAATAATATAACTTATAGAATTTTGGATGTCTACTACTCGAACATGCTAGTTCTAATATTAACAAGTTTATACAATTGATATCAAAAAATAAATATTATATATTATTAATTACTAAAAAAACATTATTTTAAGAAAAGTTCTTATATAAATAAAAATAGTAGCACTTGTTACGTTTATTTTAATTATTTTAATAAATTATTTGTTATCAAAATTATATTTATGGTACGTCATAAAAATTTATTTGAATTTGAATTTTTTTCTTTAATTTTTAAAGCACTGTATTTTTTGAAATATTTAAGAAATTTACTTGAGAGTACGATATATAAAATTTAAGGCTTCAAAGAGGAATTTTTTAAAAAATTTATATTTAAAATTTAGAAGTTTAAGAAAAATTGTAAATAATTATCTGGTAAGCTTTAAAATATTATTTTTGTATTTAAATTTGTTCTCATATTTAATTCGTATACATTTATGAAGATTATTTCTAACAGTGTTTCAAAAATACATACATCCGAGTATCAGCTATTGTTAGTATGTACATCTTTAGTTAATATATATAAACTGTCATACTATATATTTGATAGTATAAAGTATATATTTTTACTAAAATTACTATAATATACAATATTAACTAAATTTTTCAAATTTTATTTTATTCTATCTTTCTATTTTTTATTGAAATAAGAGTACGCCATAAAATTCAGATGTTACGAAATTCTTCGGTGATAAATAAACAAAATATTTGTGATGTGGAATCATATGATATAAAAAAGAAATAGCTTTTTGCTGTATTATAAATCGATGTATTTTTCGATCTGTTATTGTTTAAATACTTATTGTTATTGTTTAAAATAAAAGAAAGGCTTTTGAAAAATAAGACGTAACATATTGCGTGTTTTAATTGTATTATACATCGACACATATTTACTAATTTCATAAAAGATATTTTTCTGTACATTTTATTTAAATTTACACAATATTATTAATATATGCAAAAAGTAAAAAAATACTTTAGAAAAATTTGTTTAATTTAACTATTAAGAATTAACTATTTAATGGTATAATAATTTTAATTATAATTTATAATAAAAGATAATTTATTCGTTAGATCATATTGTAAAAGTTTAAAAAGTTTGGATCTTTAAAAATTTTAATTTTCCGTAAAGCATAATTTCAATGAAAGCTAATGTAATACTTTAAATCTTCGGTATAATTTTAGGAACAAAAGAGCTTACTTCCTTACTCCAGCTACATCGCCACGTTCTACGGCCAGTAAGAACTTCTTGTCGTCCAGCGAAAGACTCGCCATCTCCTGGTGTGGTCTTATTACATTTTCATCCTCCATCATTCCATGGATGCTATGTCTCTAAAAATATACATTTTTCTACGTATAAGGGTATTTAGTAATATATTGAACTGCACATATAGGAAAAAAATTTCTCATTTTAACAATATAATTCGTAATTTCTATCACAAACTTAATAATTTATTATAAAATAATCGCATAATTTTATGTATCAAAATTGATATTATTTTTTTCACAAAGTATGAAAAATTATGTAATGAAATAAATATTTATATTAGAAAAAATGAATTTTTTCACGACTAATAAATTATGTACACTAAATTTTTATAATTTTATAGAGAAACCAAAAATAATAACTGTTTAGTATTTATGTTTAAAAACTGTTAACTAATTATATCTATTTTTCTTGTTTATGTTTATTTTTATGTTAAAAACATTAAATTTTAAATAATTAGTTACAAGATATTAGATTGATAAAAAGATATAAATAGAATATTCTATATGTATACTTGGAGTTATTATTGTTATATAGTATCATTAAACATTTTTATTTTAGAAAATTAAACACTATTTATAATTTAAAAATTAAACGTTTTTCCTATCATTTAATTTTTGTTTAATATTTTAAAATTATAACTTTGTGTTAACATTCTTAAAGAACTAATAATATTTAAAAATATATAAAAGGTAAAAACAGTTAAATTTATTAAAACTAAATGCAATAAACACTGAAAAATAATTTAGAAATAAGATCAAAAAAATATTGAAAATTAACTTTAACTGAAAAATTAAAAATGTAATATGTTTTAAAGAAAGTAATGGTAAATAAATTAAAAAATTAACCTAATTATATAACCTTTTTCGTTTAATTTTAATGAATATATTTATATTTATAGAAACTTTCATTTATTTAGCAATTACAATTGTATAAATGTATGTCAATATAGATATAAATGTTTTGAAAAATGACGTTCGGGATTGTAATTGTTCTACTTTATGCATTTATAACTGCAAATATTCCTGTATACATATTTATTGAAAGTAAAATAATTTAATATGTATAATAAAAAATGCAGAGTTATTTGATTAATATTTTTTTGTATATAATAAGTTAAATTTATCTCTTATACAAAAAACGTAATTTAAGATTATTTTTCGCATAATAATGGGTAAGTAAAATATTATTAAACATTTATTATAATAATATTTAAAGTTGAAAGATAAAAAGTTTACAACTTTTATTCGTGTATAACAATAAAATTAGTTACTTTAAATAGGACAAATATATTTTGATTGCATTTATTATACGTACAGGCTGAGAAAATGTTAATGTATCAAAATCATTCAATTTCTATGAATGATTGAACATTGTTTTATTCATGATCATATTGTTTAATTAAACTAATTTTTGAGTTATAAAATTTATATATAAAAATAATCAAATATAGATTTTAATCTGTCTAATTATAGTATTTATAGATATAAATTATTAGAAACTATTAAAACATATGATTTAATTATGGTAAATAATATAAAATTTATCAAAATAATAATTAATAAGATATAATATGAACAAAAAATACTAGTAAAATGTTTGAATACGAATTTTGTTAAAAGAGTATGAATAAATATATTTAAAAATTTAGAGTAAATTAAAAATTGTAAATTTAGTGTTAAAATGAATTGAAAAGTTTTTAAATTTGAATATACCATAATAATCTGATATTTTTAGTGAATATTGTATTTATTACATTTCTTACTCGTTTCTCATTTTACCTTAAAATTCGATCATTAATATGATTTATTCAAAAACGTACACGGTTAAATAATTTATATGTTATTTTTTTCTAACATTTATCTTTCGTTACTAAAAATACAATATTACTATGACTACATATACATATAAGATAATTTTATGATTTAAATATATCATAAACTATATTTACAGAAATTAAATGGGATTAAAATTAATTCAATTATTTAATTTAATGAAAATATTATTCAGCATGTTTAATATTAATTACAACATAGATTATTTTAAATATACTAAAAATATAAATAATTGACCCCGATATATATTATTAAATTTATCTTGAATTTTTTAATATTTTATAGCAGAGATATGAATAAAATTATTACTTTGAATAATACCAATTGGTACATACACTGACTTAAAAACTAGTTTCTTTATTCAAATGTTATAGATAATTATGTTTTAAAATCATCGACTTGAAAGATACAATTTTTAGCATATTATATACTTATCATTATTTTATGTTTAAATACATTTTTAAAAATAAAAATAAAAACTATTTCAGATAATTTTTAATCAAATTTATCGATGGTATCGGAGCATTTTATTATTATTGAGAATCTATATTTCTGATATTTTTTTCATTAATTTTAAAAATATTTTTACGAATTTATATATCCTATTGCAATGAATTTCAGTATCTTTGTAATTGTAATGTAACAGTATACATTCATTGGAATAGTTGAAATAATCATGTATCATAATTGAAACAAAACAAAAATATTGTCGTATAGTGATGGACAAAGTATGTGCTGAAGGCGTGGCGATTCATGACAATTAAGGTGTGCCATGAAAAATACACCACTTACCTTTAGTTAAAGAATTGCCTGAAGTAAACTTATGTATGTATATAATATATAATACTAACCTGCTTATACTACAAGACCTTTCATTTTCCATGGACATTTTTTATTCAAAAAAGAATATAAGAATGAGACATTAAGAAACAAAAATAAAAGAAAAATATTTTGAGAAAGGAAATATTTTCGCTGAGACAACTATTGCTTATAATTCCCAAACATTTTGTCTCTTTTATTCTTATCAAAACATTTATTATAAAAAATACATTATGAAAATATTTTATGTATATATAATAAGAATAACTAGTATATTTAATACAAATAAATATTTCTTATAAACTAGTAAAATAAACTAATTATATTTATTTTATAATATCTTGTATTAAAATATCATAAATTCTCTGTCTCTCTTTAAATTTCTATTTCTCTTTCTTATTCGTTGTTTTTAGTATATTTTAATATATTAAATCTAATTATATATGTAGTTTAGTATGTGGATTGATAGTTATATTTCTTTATTTCAGTATCTTACATTCTACATATTATAATTTCTTTGTATAAGAAGTTATGTTATTATGGTTTACAGTCTATATAACAGTTATTTTCTAACTGTTAAAGCTTTAAATATTATCAATATTTTACATAGCAACTGGAACCGTATTTTATGAGTTCAGTAAATTATAGGATCGTTATTTCATTACGTATATTTTAAATTCTATTGTTTTTAATATCGTTAAAAATTTGTTGTTATTATTATTTGAAATATTTTATACTTTATAGTGTATGATTAAAGCCTGTATTACAAATATTTTCACACATTACATACCGCATATTTATTTATTCGCGATTTTTAATTTATTATATTATAATTATTGCTGATACACTCTTAAATTAACATATAATATACTATATTCCTTCTCATTTTGGTAGGTTATCTCAACCACCTTACCATTTTTTTCATTCATAAACCACATCCGGAACAAGTTTTAAAATTATCCTTTTATATTTTTTTTACTTTTTTTGGAGATTATAGATCAATACTTGGTCATGACTTTCGGTGACTGTCCTATTATGTTGTTACTATTACAGCTTCACATACAATAATTATTATGAAAAAGTTTATTCTATTTTGTAATTCCAATATGAAATCTGAAACCATGTGCCTAAATTCACTTCTTCAATTTTTATTACTGCTACTTCTAATAACATAATCACATAAGAATATTTTAGTTGATTGACCATACTACTGACTATAAACTTTTTAACTTACTTAATGTAATTTATTATTGAATATTTGTTGTATCTACTATAAATAAATATTCATTATTCCATAATGATTTTCTGAAGTATTTTATTATTAAAATTTATTAAATATTGCATTAAATTAATAATATTAGTCAACTTATATTTATACAAAAATTATAAAATAAAGTATAAGATTCTTTTTATAGAACGAAGATTGTCTTGTTCGTGGATATTCATAATTTAAAAGTGACGTTAAATTTTACTTAAGGCGATAAATTAATAAGAAAATAAAATATTGAGGTTTTCAATCAAAATCCTACACTTTACGATGCTAACCTACTTTATGTTTGACAATACAATGGGGGAAAGTAGTGAGGAAATTCGCCAAAATCGAACAATGTAAGGGAACACCGAGATAATGTGTTTCTATAGAAAGCACATCATTCGATCCATATATCAGATTGTACCTCTTATATCATTATATGCAAATATAAAAACCTTTATTTAAAAATTTAATATATTTAAGTATTATATATGTTTAATATCATAGAAAAAGGTTTTAAAATATTAAGATAGTTTTTAATTTTATATTAAAATAATACTAATGCAATCTGTTATCAAAAAAAAAATTATGTATCTAAATTCATCCAACTCTTTTTGGACTCTTACATTTCTTGAATAGTAACCATGGTAAAAATAATGTTTATTTGCTTTGCATAAAAGTTCTTAAAAAATTATTTAACGTTTAGATTTCAATAAACAATTATTATGAAAGAACTTAAAGCATTTCATTCATTTAATTCTAATTTTAAAAGATGTAATAATATTATAATTATAATTATGAAATTGATTTTATTTATGTAAATAGCTATTTCTATTTGAATTAAGATTTAATATTTATAAGCAGTTTTTAATATGGATCTCAGTGTAAAATAAAAAAGAAATTGTATTGCTTTTTCACTCATAATTAAAACAAAATTTATAAAATTTGAGAAATAAAAATGTTAATAAATCACAAAATTGTAATAGTATTAAAAAAAATTTTTTTTAATTTTAATGCACTTTAAAAATATATGTTTTAACTATATATGAGTAATCAGTATAGAAATAAAAGAATCAGATTTTGTAAATATATATGTTTATTTCAATATATGCAATATTGCAAATTATTCTGCATTGAATTAAAATTAAAATTCAATATAGCTATTAAAATAATTTAATCTTCATATTATATTACGAAAGTTGGTAACCACTAAATTTAAAATTGACAATACTTTATAATAAGAATGTTAATGCAGTAAATTTATCTAAATGTAATAAATTGACTTTTTAAATACTTATTTTATTTTATAATTATTTAATACTAGCATGCTAAAAAATATATTTAATAATAAGTAATTTATTACTAAAAAATGATTTTACAATAGTTTTTTTAAAAAACTCTTAGAAAACATTATGTCGATTAATAGGTACGAAAAATTTTCTGACTAAAGTCTATGTAATTATATAAGCAAGATTTTTACAGCTAAGTTGTTTATATTGTATGTTATTCTTTAATAAAAAGAGAAGTAAAGCAATAAGAGAAAAATAAAGAATTATACAGCTAATATATATAGGCATAGAAAATCTGTAGGCGCATTCTGTTTTCTTTCCATCAATAAACTATTGAATTTTTATGACTATGTTGAGCGTTGATCAGATGAACTATAGGTAATTTTTTGCTTTCATGCTATTACTTTAACAACGCTTTACATTAACTTTTTTAAGAATATGTTACATATATTATTCAGTTTATACTTATTTTATTACGAATATTATTTTTTTGTATTAGAATAAAAATTAATCTATAATATTATTTAATAATTTGTTTATATTTTAAAATAATCAATAAAACAAAATTTTATAATTGTTTTAAATTTAACAATATATTTTACAAATAATTATTATAAAAAAAATATTGTGAATAGAAAACTTTTTAATGTATTATATTGAAAAATTATATTGTTTATCAATTATTATAATTATTATTTCAATTAATATCAGAATAGTAAATCTATATTCAAATGACATTGAATAAAAAATTTGATCAATAATTTCATTAATAAATGAAAAGCCATATATATTTATACAATTACTTATAATAAAGACATGTGAGGAAAGCTCAAACAAATTTAAAATAGGTTCGAAGGACGATATATATATATTCTAATATTATCAAATAGTTCTTATTGATATTTAATGTATTTTTATGTACACAAATAAATAATATCTTTATTCAATATAATTGTGACTAATTCTACAAACTATTTATCTAATATACATTCAGAACAATTTAAATTCTCAATTTGTTTTGCCATAAATCTTAATTTATAAATACAAAATTTATTAGTAATCTGAGTACATAAGTGGTACAAGGAAAAGCTGTAAATTGTAAAAATTTATTAGCATACATATTCCATATCTAATTAAACAGATGGTGAATTGAAATTGTAAATTCAATCACTTAAACTAAGTTTCGGAGTTTTCAATTGAATTTCGGTACAAAAAAAATGACTTCGACTTTTGTACTTCGTTCTACTTCGTTACATATCCTCGTGAAACTATATTTTCACGAAAGTCAATCGGAACTAAAGAAATTTTGCGAACAGATAATATCAATGCTCGATTCTGTATTCTAGACTTATAGATAGATATTTATAATAAATATCTACTGTTCTTTAGATAAAATTTTAACATTGCAGATAAGTTTGTCATATTAAGTGTTATTGTTTACAATATTAATTCAATGATATTGAAGAACTATGAATGTATATTATTTCAATGCCTTTTATTAGTTTTGTATACTATCCTATAAATTTTTAAAATTCATAGTTTGAAAAAAAAATTATTTACATATTTTATATTATCTATGATTACTTCATAAAATATTTGGTAGAAAAAACTTACTTAATATCATTTATTTTTTATTTTATTATTAAGCAAATTAATCGATATACAATATATCATTAAAATTATGTTATACAAAATTAACAACATTTTTTTATATTTATTTTTAATTGCTCGATCAAAATTACTTTTATGAAGATGATATTATAAAATAATATTATTAAAAACTTCTATTTTTTTCCCTAAATTTCATTAAAAATAAATCCAAAATAATTTACTGACTATATAAAAAAGAATTTTAGTAAACAATATAAAAACAACCATATATTTTACAAAATTATAATTATTTTATATGCATAAACTTATGCAGTCATATATTTTGTAATGTATTATTACAATGTATTTATTATATAAATGTTTCCTAAAATTTATAACAAAAATAAAATATTCTTATGTAATAATATACTGGAGTAAAAATATTCTATTCGAAAAGATCAAACTAAGATTAATTTATACGTAGAATTGAATATGAAAAAACAGTTCATTTTAAAATATTTATAATTTAGATTTTGAAATATTATTTTCTATATAAAAATAAATTTAAAACATGTATAATTCATATATATTTTTTTATATGAATTTGTATGAATTAATGAGTATCAATCATATTTCATTACTTTCAATATCATATTTTAGTTTGGACTATATTCCGAATTAATTATAATATAGAACTTATTACTTTTAAGACTACTTTAACATATTTTATTATATTTCATAAAGAATTAAATGTATAGTTTAAGAAATGAAGAATTATCAAAGTTATATTATCTAGATTGAATATAAACAATTATCACTAAAATTTTTAGTCCGTAAAACTTATATTTTTTAAATTTCTGTAAGGAGTTATACTTAGTCAATAATTCAAAAAGTAATAATTTTATAGCCATAAAAAAATTGTTAATTTTTTTATTTCAATTTTATCAATTTTTAAAATTACGATATACAATTTTTTATTTCAATTTTATCAATTTTTAAAATTACGATATACAATGAAATGGGTTTACATTAATAGTTTTTTCTAAAGTTTACTCTAATTTTAACAAAAATAAAAATAAAAATTAAGTTATTATCAGTTATTTAAAATATAGATAATAAATTTAAGTTTTTTACTAAAAAATACTTCAATTTTTAATTATAACTTACTTTTTGATATAGCTTAACCTTTTCAATTGTGTCAAATTTTAATGAATTTAGATATATTTTTTAAGTATTTTAAATAATTCAAATTATTCTAATACAAGTATAGAGATTATTTGAATGGAACTTTCTTTCAAAATCAAATGTCTATAATTAAAATGGTTTGCTATATGTAAAAATTGTTCTGCAAGTAAAATAAATGATTTTTTACTCATCAAAGAATGATATCTTTGTAATAACCTTGTAGATAGTTGAAAATAAATATAAATCAAAGAAGAATGTAAGAACTGTACAATTTTTTTATTGTTGATACCAGATCTCATAGAAAAATTAAGCTGCATAATGATGTTAGCGACTTATGGCATTTTACCACATGTTATATTTGTCGACTCGATGGCGCCTAACGACGTAATCGGAGACATGCGTCATTAGGGCAGCTTTTATTCAAGCATATAATTTTTTTTGTGTTTGGTGTTTTCAGCGGAGATGTCGTTGTTTTAATATAAAGAATATTAAAAAAGATATACATAAAGAAATATAAGTGCAAGATGGATATTATTATTTATAGTTCAAACCTTCAGTAAATCTCATTCAAAAATACATAATTATTCTAAATTTATGCAATTATTATTTATTACATTTCTTTAATTTTAAAAACTTAAAAGTAAACTATTTTATAAATTTCTAATAAAATTAAACTCTAATCATTTTATATAATTATTTATAATTAAATTGATGATAATTTATTTTCATTCGCTTATTTTATAACATACATTTATAGAAAAACATATTCTAATTAATATTGGTTTTCTAATTTATCACTAACAAAATAGTTAATTGAAAGAATTCATTATATAAAAAAAACAATATAATAGAAACAAACTTTTTATAAGTTACAATAATTAAATAAAGATAATTAAACAAGAATATTATATTTTGTAAAATATTTTTTAATTTATAAAGTATTAATTTTTAATGAATGGTGCAGAAGACTCAAATTATGTAACATATAATATTTTTCAATAATTAATTGGTAAATTCAATGTTTCTTTACATATATAACTTTAATTAATTACTTTCGTATATTGATAAATTAATTTTAATTATGTATTA
Source organism: Dolichoris vasculosae (assembly GCA_018907195.1). Lineage (NCBI taxonomy): Eukaryota > Metazoa > Arthropoda > Insecta > Hymenoptera > Agaonidae > Dolichoris > Dolichoris vasculosae. The sequence continues at coordinate 6,726,769 of JACCHY010000010.1, read as the reverse complement.
AATACTAAACTTTTACAAACTGATAATTTTATTTTAATTTAGCATTTTTCCCTAAGTATATAATTGCAAGTATTTTATTTCATCATTAATAGAAAATGAATATCTAAAATTACGAAATACGTATATACGAAAAATATTATGTATATAGTTAAAAATTAAGAGCTTTAAATATATTCATATTTTTATAGTTTAAATTTTTTAAAAATTTAGTTACTGTATAGTTTGATTTAAAGGTTAATTAAAATGATATTGTATTGTGTAATTAAAAATATATTATAAATTATATAATATTAATAAAAAGTTTACATTATATAAATGCAATTATTTAAATATTATATATGATTTATAAATATATTAATAGTAAAATTATATTATTTTGGTATTAAGATGCATGTAAATAATTTATTAACAGATCTATAAGAAATTGAACATTTAAGATAATTTCAACTTACTACTCTTGAAACAACCAATTCCTACAAAAGTTATTTACAATTTTAATTAAATTTTACCTTTATTCTTTCATCAAATTTTAAATATGAATTTAAATTGAAATTTGAAATTCAAGTGTATCACTCAATAAGTAAATAATAAAACAATAATTTATATGTGTATTTTTACGTGTTTTTGTGTGTACGCGTACGCGCATGTGAAATATGAGTCAGAAATGTAGCTACTATACTAGTTGTTGACAGATAAGATGAATCACATTGACATACAGAAAACCAATCATCAGATTATCTTGTATTATATATGTATATATATATATATATTTTCTTATGATCACGGTATCGGAGATGGTAAAATTCTCATGATTGACAGAATTGATTGATATTGTTAGTAGTGCTTGATGGCAATAAAGAAAATACCAACCAAGAAAGGAATAATGAATCTTTCTATTTATCTGAAATAGTCGATTAAGAAGCATAAGCTTATATGAACTAAAATAATTTAAGTATCATATAGTACTTTAAAATATGCATTTTATAGAAACATTATTATATGAACTATTATATAAACAAAACAGTAATTTTTTTGGGATTTGGTAATTAGATTTACTGAAATCAATATAAAATTATGAATTAATTATTACAATTAAAATGTATACTACGTTTGGAATAACAAAAAAATGGAATGCAATTTTCAGTTTGTGATAATTAAATTTAATAATTTTCAGGTAAAGAAAATAAAATTTTTGTTGTACTGAAAACACGTGAAAGTGTACTTAAAAACATTTTTTGTGATTTTTGCTCTTATGTGAATGAACTTAAAATTAATGTACATAATATCTGATATAATAAGTAGTCTAGAAATTAACAACAATATATTTACATTTTCATGTGAATTCTTAGTATAAAATGCCGTCATTCTTAGAAATGAGTAACAAATTCTAATACATTTTTAATAGTTTTTCAAAAATCTTTTATTATCGTTTATAAAATTAAAAAATCTTTGATTCATGACATGGATAAATATTTATAATGGATCCAGTGTTTATTTGAAATACTTTCTTACTACACTATTTATTTAAAATTTTTAGATCTATATAATTTGAAATTTAGCTCTATAATAAAAATACCTACGTATAGCAAATGAATATCGTATTTTTATTACAAATATTATTTCTTGATTAAAATAATCTGTATAATATATATCTTTGGAAAGAAAAGATATAACGAAAGTATAAAAATGTTTTTTCGGTTTAAAAAATAAAGTTTCCAGATGAATTTTATTTTACTTATCCTTAAAAAATATATGTAAAATTCAAAAAGGTTGATTATAAGGTTAAAATATTTAAATATATTAATTATATATAGACAGAACACTATTAAAAGATTCAAATTTAAAAATAAATAGCTCGTGATATTTATGAGTAATTAATTCAAATAATAAACAACGTTTCATAAATTATATTTTCATGAATTTTAGAATATAATATAATGTCTCATAATATAAAAAAAATTAAGGAAGGAATAAAACAAATTAATACACCGCTTCAACAAATTTACAGAATAATTCTTATTACAAATCTCTCTATTATTACTTTTCTATAAGACATCTCTCTCTCTCTCTCTCTCTCTCTCTCTCTCTCTCTCTCTCTTTAATTCTGTCTCTCATATTTGCTCTAATCATGACATGCATTTACTTTTAAGCGCCAATTATTTCTTTGACATGTATAAACATTCTCATATTTGCTATTTCAGCATTGACGCACTGTTTGTAATAAATTATCTTCGGTACACTATTTACGATAATCCATGTTTGGGAGTCTTCGACTTTCAATAGATACTGCTATTTTCAGTTCTCGTCGATGTCCTGTATTTTGTAATGTTTACAGCATCCTTTCATAATTCGTGAGTAGATCCGCAATTTCATCAAAACTCTTTTATCGATAGATTAGCATCTTATGATGCAGATTGCCCTCGATGAATCGAACAAAAGTTCGATCAACAGCTCTCCCTAACGATTTAAACACATCATATTGTCATCATGTAGCAGTATAATAAGAGAAATTTCCCATAAGTCACCTGCTGGTCCATGAAGTGTCATAAATATTTTATTTGAGAGGTAGTTTCAAGTTCGGGAACCATTCATTTTTTCGTGCTTTGAATATTACACGGACATGAAGTTAGTTATTGTCTCTGGATGTCCCAATTTAAGGTCGCCACTGATTTCTCGTTCTCTGTATTCTTCTCAAGCACCGTTGACTAATGTTGCATACGTGATTTTAATCCAGTCGTTTCAGCTGCATTCGTAAGTCTGTATTCACTGCTCTTTACCAGTTATGATAAAATCGTAGCAGAGTTTCCTAAACATCGGTACTCTCAAATGATATAATTTTTTTGGTGTTTAATTCTCTGTCAATGACGCCATTTGATTTATCTTTTCCAAATTTTTTTTCTTCGTCGTAGAATACTTGGTAAAAGCCTATGTCAATAGTATACTTTAAAACCTGTTACTTATCAAGTATGTAGACACAGTTCTGAAATTCAAGTCGAATGAAAATTTCTAAAATTGTATTTACAACACTTTGGCAGTTATAATTATCTATATAATATAGAGATGACATACTAATTAGAATTTATGCATACATAAATATATACATATAAATATTGTAAAATCTAAAGTAATAGATAGAATAATTATCTTAATATAATTATGATAAAAAATTAATTTCTTGAATTTCCTAATGAAGATACGGTATATCGATATAATAATATCGATTCAAATATCATTTAAATATCTATTGTAAAAATTATTTATTTAAATCATATAATTACTTATTATTATCAATAATTAAGTTTTTAATTTACATTCTAATATTATATATGTTTATTTTTCGACAAAATTTTTTAAAAATATTTTATTTTAGAAAAAGAAATTAGATATTGAATTGAATCATGAATTAGAGTATAGTTTTCTATTTTTATGATTAGTAATTTGAAATTAATATTATATATTAATTATATAATTCAATTCATTAGTTTAAAATTAGAGGTTTTTATTTTAGCTACTTGTAGTTCATCATAAAATTTGAAATAACATATCTATAGAGTTCTAATCCAAAATCTTAATTCAATCAATATACCTATTATATACAAGGATAGCTAAAATTGAAATTATTTGAAGATTTTTTGTAACTTTAAAAATTTTTATATTTTTTCTTATAACTAATATTATGATTTAAGTATTATATGATATCTATAAATACATATATTTTTTTTATAATGTTTATGATCCTATTATTTTTGATACATGCATATTTTTAAGAATGCTTTATACGATAAGAAATAACACTATTTTTTCTAATTACGTTTTATAATAGTTATCATTAATTTTCAATAGATATTTTTTAAATGTATGAAATGAGAGTAAATAATGAAAAAAAAAAGATAAAAATTTGGAAAATAACTCACTTTGACCTTCTTATCTATCTCAGGCTTTTCTAGTAGAGTCATCTGTTGGGTTGAAACGTAATGTTGCGTTTGTCCTGAGTTTGCATCGAGTAACATTGTTGTCTTGGGGGTCGGTGGAGCCTCTGGATCGAAGTTAACGTGAGCGTGTTGGATCTGATGCCGCATTACTCCGGACAGGAAGCCTCTGGAGCGCAAATTCCTAGCCATCCTCAGATGTGCTGATTTTTCATGTGATATGATAGGTACTCCTCCTGCTGGAGGTGAGTGAATGCTTCCTTCATCGGCACTTTCGCCACCAGGGGATTGTTCACCCCTGTCAAATTGATCCTCATCTTCGCCTGCACTTTCTTTAAAGAGGAAAATAAATATTTTCGTTTGAACATACTATCTTTTATGGAAACAAAAAAAATTTTCATGTAATATTTAATTTTCTAATAATCAGAATTTTTTGAAATATTATTACTCATTAAATTTATTTAAAATTATTAAATCATTTAATTTTAATTTTTAATTGTCTTATTTATTAATGAACTTGTTTATCTAATATTTTATTAAAAAGTTATTATCATTCTGATTCTCACTAATATTTATCTAAGTTATGTGTAGTATGTACATGTTTTCAACAGGGGTAATATAATATTGAATATTTTTTATTAAATAGTACTGGCATTATTGTATAATTCTCGATATATTTTGAAAATTGTTTTGAATTTATATACGTATGTAGTCATAGCAAAACTTCTCTCATAATGAATTGTTCAAATTTAAAGAATTCATTTCATATACACTACGAAAAAATGAAGTCAGAAAAAATCAATACAAATAATAAGAAAAAAAATCTTCAGGGGTTTCTCACTGAGATAAAAAATCATTGCTCGGCCTCTTGGGAATCAAAGAATCACGTTGATTTTTTCGATACTCACTTGTTCTTCAAGTATATCGGTTATTTTATACTGTAAAATTAAAAGCAATGAGCTAGATCTATCTTTGATGTTTATTAATGAAGTTATCGCAGAAATAACTATATATATAATTTCATATAAAATATTTTAATTAAAAAATAAATATTATTTATTATTATTTTTATCAAGAGAAACTAGTAAATTTAAACATTATTTTTCATATTTCGAATTAAATTATAATTTATTTTTATTCATAAATATAAAATTTATAATTATGCATTTTATTTAACGATAAATATTTGATGTTTTTTACTACTTGAAGTCTAAAGAAAAATTTGCATTCAACAATTTCTTCAGAAAATATTACAAAAAGAATGAAATAAGATGGAATTAAACGAATGGCCGAAAGTTATATCGTTGACCTATTTAGGTTTCTTGCTTTTTGAACTTTATTTTGGTATTTAAATTTTGTTAGGTTTAGTAATTTAAAATCAAATTTAGTATACATAAGTAGTTATTAAAAAATAAAAAGTTTGAAAGAAATAAAAATGTAAAAATTTCTGAAAAAACAAGTTTTTATAAATTATACTTTGTATTTTATTATTTAATTATTTAAATATTTTCTTTTTAAAATAATCTCATAAAACAAAAATGACCTCGTAAAATAATATTTATGAAAATACTTCATATATGACTTTTATAATAAAAAATTGTTAAAATTTTTTAAAAAATACTTACTTTTTTACTTTTCTTTATTAAATATATAATTTTATTCAATATTTTGACTTTTTTAATTTCAATTTATTTATAGAATTTTATGTAATTAAAAGTTTAAATTTATTAAATATATAAAAAATTAAATTAAATTAGTCTTCTGAAAATTCGTAGTTACTTATATTTTTATCACGTATATTTGAATAATATATAATTAAGAGTAATTAATTATTAAAATATATTTAATTAATATATATTAAGATGTAATATATTTTATTAAAAATTAAAAATACATTGTAGTAAATACATGAAACATATCTCGAAATTCACTTTTTCATTGAATTTTAATATTTTAATAATCTTATACTATATAATAATACGTTGAAATTATTTTTTGAATTACGCACGAGCTAGCTGATTTGATTTATGTAATGAAAAGTTCATGAAATTCATTTGATGGTTAGAAGAATATTTATAAATGTTTGATTTAAAAATTTTTAAAATATATATATGTATTCAAATACTAATTCAGATATCGTACAATTTGAATAAATTTTTAATTAACACCAATATAAAGTTTTGAATGATTATGGTCATTAATCTTTCGTTTCGGTTATATAAAATTTATATAATTATAATGACAATATATTTAAAAATATCGTGTATTCAGCAGTAGATTTTTTGAAAAAATTGTAACTTTTAAGTATATACATTTTTTTGTGCATAAATTATAAAAAAAGATATAAATAAAATTTGAAGTATTTATGTATTTACGAGTGATATAATCATAAAGAACAAATTATATTTATGGGTATAATTATTAATAAGTAATTAATTAATAATAAACTCTAAGAAAATAAAGAAGCTAAGAATATTAGTTGAAAAAAGTATATATACGAAAAAATAAGTTGTTAAAAAGAGAAAAAGCATATGAGATATCTATGTTCTAAATAGATGAATATATAGGCTATGCTGTAATAGCACGTATACACAATACACGCAAGTCTTTTCACTCTTGAATCCTTAGCTCAATGGCTATGTATTCAGTTATTCCTATTGAGCTTGGATACACGCGAGACCTCATCAATCTTTGGCAGCCCAGTATTCGTTGCGTTTTATACGTTTCTTTAGCCCCAACTAAGCTACGTAGTTCGAGCTTAGGTGAATAACGATTGATCGTCGGCCCCTTTATAAAGGTGCTATTACACAACGCGATCGTTAAAGTGGAAGAATTACACGACTCTCTCTATGGGTGCTAGTGGGTGGTGTGGCTGCTATATGCATATATGTATGCAGAACAGGGTGACGCGCGAAATTATCGTTATTCAGAGGTGCATATTTAAAGGCGCATATATACACCGTACCATCGACACGGTGGCCTTTACTGTCTCGATTAGGAGCAGGCCAGGACTTACAATAGGTTATGTATTTTGTATTTGTTCTGATTATGTGAAGATTTTACTTACGCATGCAACTTTTTAACTGATATTCTTATTTAGAATTAAGATTTTATTTCAGTATCATTTCAAAATTTTTATTCATTTTGAAAGAATTACTTTTAAAATATACTCCATATTAAATTTCAATTTTTGATATATATAATTATTAGTACTGAGATACCTCGAAAATATTAATTATTAACATCTGAATATTCTTATTATATATTAATATCACATAATTATGCATTATATGATGTTATAAGAACATAATTTTATTATTCTATAAAATCAAAAAATAGTTATGTGAATTTAATTGATTTAGATATGTAAAAGGTGTATTTTATTTTCCAGTATTTAATGTATTACAATAATGAAAACTCTTATAAATAAGCTGATATTGATTAAATAATATAGATCTTAAATCATTGTTTATTATTGAATAATAGATTTTAAAGTTAAGAATTCAAACATAATTTAACAATATTAGATAATGAGAACCAATGGAATAATTATAATTATAATTCATCCGAACTGAAAATACAGCTATAATCGTAGATTTTTTCTAGTAAAATATTTTAGAGTTAAAGAATTCTTTAATTTCGTATATTTGTAAGAAAACTACACAATAAAAAATATTTTTGAATAGAAAAAATGTTAATATATAATTTTATTACTGAGAAAATATTTAGAGCAGACAAAAATTTCAAAATAGGTGTTTCGGTAATAACCATTACACTTCGAAATAAATTATTATTTTATTAAAATAAGCATCTATTTTTTATAGATAAAAAAAGTATCTAATAAATATTGTCTACATATTAATTTATTAAAGATATAAAGTGTTGAAAAACTAAATAATTTCATTTTCATTCCAAAATCATTTAAAACTATTGATTTGATTTAGAAAGTCATTCATTAATTATTTAATGAATTTTTTTAATTTTTATACAACGTAAGTCATATTAATGACTAGTGTAATGATAATAATAATACCAATAATCGGTTGTAATATATGATATTAAACTAGATCTATTCAAATAGGTCTACCTTATTTATATGCATATATAAATCTCGATTATATTATATTCTCCATTTACAGATTTATACTTCTAAATTATTGGATAATAGAACATCAGTACGTTTACATAGTATTTAAAATTTTTGAATTAAAAGTAAATTATTTACAATCATGAATAATTAGCATCTGCATTCCATAATAGAAAGGATTTATATATCCACTTTTAAATTGTAAAATAATAAACTACATATTGACTTATACATATAATTTTTTAAAATCAATTTGTTATGGAAATTCAATTTAGTAAAGAAGATAATAAATATCATGCAGATCATTTAAAATAATTTATATGAATTCGTTACAAAATATTATTAATTATTAATTATTATTTTTTCATTAATAAGTAGAAAAATAGTTAACAATATGAATTGACTACATCTGTATTTTATATTATTTTATAAATATTACATTATAATTTAAAACATCATTGGATGTAATTAAATTTATTATTTATTAATAAAAATTAAAATTTTTTTTATTTATTCCAAAATTTGATAAAAATATTAATAATATAATTAATCTTATAAATAAAAAATTGAATTCACTTAATGCTATTGAGAAATATATGGAGATACAATGTACATAAATATGATTTAATTAATATGATGTATAGTAAACTGCCAATTTTCTCTATAAAATAAAAATTTTTGTTACCATTGTTTTCTTCTTTTTTTAATAGAAAAAATGAAATTGTATATATTGTATTTCTGTAGCTACTAATTTTATAATTTTCTAGTACTTGAGCGCTTGGATTTCTGATACATTTTATTGAAATTGTTGGTTATGTATTCAAGTGAGTATAGTGCATTTGGTTGAGGTATAATTTCCTTTCTTATTTTCATGTCAATGTACGTGACCTCTCCTTGAATTATGTATATAAAGAAGAGAGATATTCTCTTGAACAGAGGGCTCCAACTTCTTTCAGGGGAATCAAAAGACAGAATAGTTCCACAAGAATCGACAAGCTTTATTTCAAAGATTATAACGTACCACAAATATTCTCTTCAACACCATCTCTTTTTCTCATGTAGATATTAAGCGATTTTTATGTTTCGCATTTTTAGCACGTAAATAGTTTTTGGTCAATACTGTTATGGTATTATCTATCATAGATACTTTACAGTCTGTGTATTTAATCTTCCTATTGTTTCATAATTTTTTTAAATGTAGAACCAGTTAATCAGTAAATGAATACAAGGTAAAAAATTACGTTCACTAGTTTATTTTCAACAAAGTTCAGAAACATGACAAATTATTAAAATTTATTTTCTATAATAATTTAGTTACCAAAAGCACGCGTCTTAAATTTAATGAAATATAAAAAACAACTTGGTATTCTAATGTAAATTTACTTATATTTAAATTGATCAAAGTTTATCTAAAAAATTTTATTTAAATATTTAGTAAAATTTCATTCTTAACTGTAAAATCCATAATTTAATTATTGTTAATAGTAAATATCACTATATTATAAATTGAAATTATATAAATATGTAGAGAAATTTAGCATTGATGCAATTTGAAATATTCTTCTTTCATAAAAGGATTAACTAAAAATTTATTTTTGAAAGAGAACAAAAGATTAATATTATAAGTATATAATAGCAAATTTTCCGAATAAAATTAGAAATTCATCATACTTATATACTTTAAATATTTTAAATACCATTTCCTACTTTATTCACTTAGAAAAGTATCATAGCCATAGAAAATATATAGATAAATCAAATATACATATGCTGCAAAATAATGAAAAGTGTGTCGAAACGAAGTCAGAAAGAACTAACGCTCTCAGATAAACAAGGGGGATAACCAGTCAATTTTCTTTTTTAATCTTTGGTCAAGTATTACTCGCAATAGTTAGAACAAACAAAAGCATATGTTTGATTTCTTTACATGGTAAATTCGTTCGAGGTATGAAAGTATAAATTCGCATTCCTATTAATTAGCCGAATTTTCTTAATAAATTACTGAAAAAATTCAATAAATTACATTGTGTCGAACTTAGATATTTCTTAAATAATTAAATTTTTAATAAATTATGAAGTAAATCAGCTTATTGCATTAAAAAATGTACACTATTTTAGTTGAAATAACTAATTATAATTAATAATGAATTATTTAAATATTGTAATATCTCTTGCGCTACAATAATGATTATGAAAATAAATATAGATAAGAGTATTATCGGCATTGAAATTAAATAGAAATAAAATAAAAAGGTGATATTAAGTAATACTAGTAAATGAATTCGATTTTGCAAATGTAATTTCCTTTACATTTACAATGTAGTGAAAATATAATTGAATGTTATTTAATTACGAAGCAGTGCAATTCAGTTATGTATTAACAAGAAAAATATTTATTAAATATTACAGCCTGAATTAATAAAAAAGAGAAATTATTTTTTCAAAATGTACAAGTAAAGACATCGGTTAAATTTATATTTTAATAATATTTTATTTTTTAATTTAAAAATTTAAAGATTATAATACTAAGAACAAAGCAAAGTAAATAATATTATTTACAATTTTTTTCAAATAGATCATCAATAAATTATTAAGTTAATGATATAAGATAAATATTATTATACATTTATTTATTATTATTAAAAAAATAGAATTTTTTATAAATGTAAATATTAATAAGAGAATATTTTATTTAAATATCTTTGAGATCAAGATAAATTTAGAATAATATGTAGAATTTTTTATAATAAATGATAGTGACTCATATAAGTTACATGAATTTTTATAAATTCAAGAATGTTTTAAAATCAAGAACTTCGCTTCTTAGGTAAATATTATGAAAAATTCTAGTATAAATGTAAATATAGTACTACTATGTATATCTATCGTAACATTTTTTATGTTTAAAGAACCATTATTGTATAAATTGAAGAATTTATAAATATAAAGTATATTTTTATTGATTTTCTAAGTTTATAAAAAATTATCGCTATTTATTAAATTATAACCATAAAAAAATATATATATAAATAATATTAATTAAGTTGTTATAGAATTAAAAAAATTGCATTTATAAAATATTGACTCATATTATGTAAAATATATATTTCTATAAACTTATAGAAGCATATTTTATAGTATACTCTAAGACTAATTATTGAGTAATTGAAAAAGTACTCGATTGTTGTTCATTATTCATTTCAGTTATTTTGAGCCATATATAAACTAGTAAAAATTATTATTCATAAGGAGAATATTAAGATCTCCATAGATGAATTCGGTCAGTATCGTATTTTCTCAGAAAAAACATTTGGTGGACTTTCGTGTATTTATAAACTCAAAACGTTTAGTATCAATTTTATATATTTCTATTGTCAGTCGAGAAATTATAAAAACTTATGTGAAAAAAGAAATCAATTTAAAAAAAAAGAAAGGTCCAAAGCAACTCGTATTATGGAAATATATACTAAAATTATATTTATTTGAGGTACTACCTTTATAGTAGTTTTAAAGAATAACTTTTTTTATTATTATTATTGGTATTTTATTTTCAGAATACATTTATTTAGATTTCGAAAATTTATGTTTAATCAAAACTTATCTATTAATATATTTTTTCAATTTTAATTGTACGATTTAAATTTTTAAACTTTATTTGAATTAAAATAATACTAGATTTATAAATATATTTATTCGGTTGAATATTTCATTCCATAACTATATTGCATTCTATATTTAAATATGTAGACAGAATAGTACATTTAGTATTATAAATTTTACAATAAAGATTTATAAAAAATACAATTGAAATCTTTCACAAAATATAGATTAGAACTTAAGAAAATTATATGAATACTTAAAATTTACAATTATTTAGAGTATATTATATTTAGTAATTGAATTCTGATTGTACTATACTGAATTTTATTCAAAATTTTATAACTTATAAGGACAAATTAATAAATCAGGAACAATTTTTTATTATATATAAATAATGTAACTTTACATTATAAAATAAAAGATATTCATAAGTTATAATTTCAGTGTTTTTAGAAAAGTATATAAAACTGAATATATATTTTATATATTAATTTTATATATTGAAATATTTTATATTTTCAAGTTGGAAAAACATAAATATATCTATTAAATTGAAAAGAAAGTTTCCAAAAAAAGATATTATAACAAATATAAAAATAGCAAAGTAAAATTTTAAGTTAATTTGCTTTTCTATAAGTAATTTAAATTTCCGTCACTTTGAAGAATTTTAAATTGTTTGATTAAACGATGTATACTTTCAATTTGATTTCAATCGATTTAGGCTCATTGAAACGCAAGCTTGGAAATATCTCCAAGGTCTCAAAGTATACAGAATTATAAATACTGTTTCATTTTTTAGTTTGTAAATTAGAAAAATTTAGATTATTATAAAGTTTCAAAAAAGAATTAAATTAGTTTTATATTATAATTAATGTTAAGTTTTTAATTAAAAAATTATCAATAATGAAATTATTGTGGAGGTGGAAATATTTAGATAATACAAATTTTTAATAATTTAATTTAAACGTCCACTGAAATAAAAATTTTACTAATTATATATAAAGTACATTAATTATTAAATAAATAAATATCAATATCATTACCAAATAAAAAAAAGAAATATGAAGGAAAATAAAATAGTTTGAAGAAAAGTAACTAAAACTTTAACTCGACTTCAGTAATCAGTAAATCATATGATCGACATCATGTACTAAATAAATAATGTATAGTACTAACATTAGTTGAGTAATATTATTAGTTAGGTAAATCTTCAGTTACGTACTCAATTTAGATAAACTATGCAGAATCACAAAAAATTTTTTATTTTGTTTAATCGATTAATTTTTTTGATATTTATCGACAGATTCACATTTTAGTTACTATATTTTCTACACATATTAATTATGTAATATATTTAATGTAAGTAGTGATACAATATAAAAAATTATTTTTTATAAAATACGTTCGGAATATATCTTACTTATAATAATACAACGATAAGTTTTTAATAATATTTCTACTTATAATTAGATAAAATCTTATAATTAGATAAAATTCTTAAAAAATTAAGTTTATTGATTTTATGATTCGAATTTTGTCTACTTTTTTATCTTATGTCAAAATTATAATATTATATAATAGTGTATGAGTTATAAACATACCCATCGAGAATTTATATATTTTCTTTTCAATTGAATTTTATTCTTTATTTATTTTTCTTTTATTTATATACATTTTTTAATTGTTTATAATTTAATATAATAATCATTCAAACATGCATAAGCTTTTTGTTGTTGTTTTAAAGCTAATTAAAAATGTCTTAGGTATTTGAATTTAGTTATTTCATTGATACATAACATCATATAAATCTTATTAAAATCACACATAATTCATTTGATAGTAACTTAAAATAACCATCTATAATTAAATGACAGAGATAAATTTTTAACTATATATTGAATTTACATTATATATTATCGTAATGATATTTTTCAACTGAAGCATCTTTTATATTTATAAGAAATTTATATTATTTATTTTATATTTCATCATCTATATTATAAAATATTTACTATCTTTTTACAGTTATTTTTACAAAGAGATATTTCATACAATAAATATTGACTAAATTTTATTTATAAGCTGATCATCTATTTGTAGGAACTGTTATGGTTTTATTCGAAATAAGAACTTGCTAGTCAGTTTGTCATTTCGTTTTTAAGAATCTAATAAACTTATGCTTAATTTCACTAATGATAAATAGCGAAGTGATTTGAATTAAACAAATTAAATGAAACATAAATAGAATTTTTCTTTTAACGGTATTTTAAACCTTAAAAAATTTTTATTTTTATCGTATTGTGATGATTTTCAAATCATTATTTTCAAATATCTTATTCAATTTTTTATGACATCTTATTCTAAGATATTATTAATATTTAAGATAATAAAAATATTTTTTTTAGGTTGAATTAATTTCTTCACAATCAAAATATTATTTTGACATTTTTAATATTTTAAATAATAAATTATTATATTTATTGTAATGAAAATGTATGTGATAATGAAATAATATTCATTTAAATATTTATTTCAATTAAGTAATTAGTACTGATAAAGAGAAGAAAAAGATGATATTTTAAATGTACAGTCTATAAAATAAAAGTAATATAGATAAAGTTTGAAAATTATTAATTATATATTCATGATAAATATTAACTCAAAAAAAGGTATTAAAATAGAGAATAATGATTTAAATAGTCCAAAAATGAAAAAATGAATGACATCCGCATACTCAGCTGGTTTCACCTTCCTCTATAAGATTTAATTTAACATTTTGTCGAAGAGCGGAATCGAGTTATCTGATTAAATCAATTGTGCAAAGAAAGCGGATGAGAAGCAACGAGTTAGTGAGATAGAATGAGAGTGAGACCGAGTGTTCTAGAATAAGAGTGTGTAAATCCAAAAAAACAAATTCGATAAGCAAATGATACTTTGAGAAAAAAATATTCATTGAAAAGACATCAATATTATATAATTTTTTCACATATTTCTTTTTTTATTAATATTCGGTTTTAAATCAATTGTTTATAGAAAATATCGATTGGAAGTATAATAACTTATTATAATAACGCTTAAAATGAAAGAAAATTTTATTTATAGATTTTAAGTGTTTATTTTTATATATTTTTAAATACATCGCTTAATCTATAATTTTATGATATAAAATGATATATAATATATTTTGTGCCTATGATGAAAACTCAAAGACATAAAGTATCTTTATTGTTTAATTTCTTTAATATCACTTTCTCGAGATGTCATCACAATATTGTATAACAATAAAAAGTATTATTTAACTCTTTAAAAAATTTAATATTATTTTTATATTGAATAATAATATAATGAACCTAGTAATTATAAATTTCTAAGTTTAAACAGTCACACAAACATAAGCGCGTATATATAAATATATTAAAGTAAGAGATATATTGATGAATATCTAATATTATTAAATAATATAGTAAGAAGAAATACAAGCGTTTCTATTAATATAGTAAAGAATACATTTAATATCATTCATATATATATAATTTAAATTTCTTTTTAAAAATAGACGATAATAAAATTCATTAAAGTTATTTTCTGTATGTTCTTTTTAATTTATAATGTAATGAATTTATAATACAAATTACATTACTAGAAAATGAGTAAACTTAATAAAGATAAAAAGACGATAACATGTAGGTAGAATAAAATCTTCATAAAAAAAATAATGCAAATAGATGTAAAAATAATTAATTCAATTTTTATTCGAAAATATAAATTAATAGTTATAAAGAAATGGTGAATCTTCACATCGAAGATACATATTTTCTATAAAATTATGTAGATAAAGTATAAGTATTCTATGTTTGTGTGCGAACTAAACTTTTAAATTTTAGTCACAAAAAAACGTATTATTTGAAGAAATCTAATAAAATATTACCATTAATTACACACATTATTTATCGAAATACAAATTATTCAACCATTACCTTATGTAATTATTATTATACATAATACAAAATTAGGAATATTATCTTTAAATTATTTTTTATTATATTTACATATCGTTAATTAATTATAAGTTTTTTTAAAAATATTTTTTGTTTATTGATTTGAACTATTATGAACTATGAAAATAAAATAAAAATATACAAAGTTCATAAATTTTCTTAAAAAACACATTAAGGTACAATATTTCACTTTGCTTTTCAAAAATTATAAGAAGTATAGTTAATACTGAAACCATCGTATTTATCTAAGTTTTTATCATATGAATAAAATTAAAAAATATAGATTCGAAATGTCTTGAATAAGCGAACTTCTTTTAGCTTACATAAAAAATTTGAAATAATTTAAAATTTATGAAAATCCCATAAGTCATTAATTATAAAAATATAGTTATAAATTTCTAAAGTATCATAAAAATTAAAAAACAAAATATACTAACAAAAAAATATTTAAAAATTTTTTAATATTCTCTTAGTTTTTAAGAATAATTAAAATTGTGAGCCTAATTTAAGATTCTTGAGTAAGAGTATAATAATTTAGGCTAGTATTTATATCAATAATATTATTTACATATCTTCAATAATTGAAAACAGAATATTTTGTTCTATTTACAGCTTTTTAATTTATTTTGAAAAATTAATAATTAAGCTTTGAAAATAAACAATATTCTATACTTAAAGTTTTAATTCAAATATTAATTATTAAAATATTTATAATTGAATTAAAAAAAAATTCACTTTGTATATTGTAATATATTTGAACCGAAACATGATTATAACCTGCTACTAATATAATGCTTTCTACATACTCTAAGTTTACCTACTTGAAAAGATAAATCAACTTCTTTTAAGTAAATTGTACAGTGCATATTGCAATCCCATGAGATATGCAAATTGCCTTTCTAAATCATAATATATCGAGTCTATTGAGTAAGTTTTTAAATTATAATTATTTTTTTATAACAATCAATTTATATTGTTTAACATCAAGATTTTTGTTTTATTTGTTTTAATGTTTTATAATTCATTTTTCGGTATAGTATGGTATTACGGTTTTCTCTAAATTGAAATGACATATACACAGTAGAAGTTGATATGACATGCCAAGTTTAATATTATATCAAAATATTTGTTTTGTATAAATATTTTTTATAACTATATATACAATTATAATTTATTTAAATATTTAAAACCAAATATTTTCATATATTTATATTCATATTATTGAACGCATTTTATTTCGCATTTATAATCAGTTATATTATTTATATAAATTCGTTAATTCTTTTTTTACTCAGCATTTTATATACGAATTTAATTGATTTTAATATGTTTATATTAAAAATTCATGTAAAAAGTATCCTAAACTAGATATTTGATTTGTTTATATTTATAAATTTTGAATATTTTCATCAAACTAAAGTAACTATCCATGATCAAATTAAGTTTACAAAATATTAGCTAACCTCCTTTAACAAGAAATTTATATTTGTAATATAAATAATATATATGTATCATTAAAATATTAATTATACGTAGTATTTGTATATTTTCTTATTTTTAGTTGATATTTTGTCTATTTTATTTACATTTATTTTTTGATGCTATATAACTTTTCATTTTTCAATAAAAATACAATTATATTTTGTACGTTTTTTTACCGTCTTTTTGGGAGAGTAAAATCAAAAACAATTTTGAAATTATATTAATTTTTATTTTTATTTATATAAAATAAAAAAAGAAATATGTAGATAAATATATTAAAAAATATAAATATATAACTACAATTTTTGCCTCAAAAATTAATTATTTAAAAATAAATAGATATAATTGCATGATTATAATTTTAACAACTAATTTTCAATAATTATTATAAGATATTTAATATTGAAAGATAATAAAATAATTTATAACATTTTATTAGTAATCGCGTTAATTGATAAAAAACAAAAATTCTTTTATACTTTTACAGATATCGACTTTTAATTCATCAATTTAAATACCGTTTTTCTCAAAAAAAATTTTTACTTTTTTATATTACTTTTTTTTATATTATTCAGTCTAAAGCATGTTTTATATTTCCTTGTTATCTTTATTTAAATTATATTTCTAGATAGTAATATTTTTTTACATGTTTTTAGTTTATTTTTTTTTTAAATTCTTTTTTCATATATGTTATATACCTTAATTTATTTATATTCCTAACTAATTTTGTCTTAATTTTACTCGTCGATCCCTCGTTATTTTTTAGTGTATCGTTTTTCTGGTTATTTATTTCACATTTTGAATCAATTTCTATATATCTTTAATTTATTATTTATATTATATATTTTCAATTTTCTGCTTATTTCTATGAAAACTTACGTCTTACATTATATGATCATAGCCTTCATCTTTTTTTTTTATACTTTTGTTAAATTTATTAATTCTCAGTAACTATTATTTTTACTCAATTTCTTATTTGTTCTAGAATTTTGAAAATTATTATGCTTTCTTTTGTTATTCTTTATCGTTTTTGAAATATAATTTTTCTTGTAGTAAATTTATATCTTCAATTTATTAGTATTTCTATTCTTGCTATATAAAAATTTATTTTTAATTCTTTAATTATATTTTTTTTTTTATTTGCTTAACTTATTTTTAATTATAAATAAATATTATGAGTCATATTTATTAAAATATTCGATATTATATAATAAAAATTTATTTATTCTCAAAACTTGATTTATATATTATTATTACTCTTTATAATTAAAATATAATATTCGCATTTATTAATCTCAGTATATTTAGTATTCTTAATTTTTAAATAAGCACATTTGTAACTGAATGTTGTGATATATCTTTTATTATGTACACATCTTTTTTTCATTTTTTTTATTTTTGGTATTAGTAAAATGTATTGCAGATATTTAGATATGTGAAATATATAAATTAAATAAACGTTTATGGATTTGTAAAATAATTAAAAAATATTATTGCTTTTAAATTTGTAAAATGTGAAGGATACATATTACAAAAGCAGTTTATAAAGTATTAATATTTTGTATTAGTAACTAAATAAATATATAAATTTATCTAAATTTTGATAAATTAGTTACTAAACAATGATTTGTATAAAAATCAGTACTCCTGTTTATTATAAATAGTAATACTTAATTTTAAAATTTACATATAAATATATTATATTATCGTGTAATTTTTAAGTTAGATATTCCACGAATATAAAGAAATCGTTGTCATTTTAAAGAAATTTAAAATTAAAATATTAATAATCATTGTAAAGTGAAAGTATGTCTTCGACTAGTTCATATTATTTATAACTATATTAAAAATAATTGCACTTTTTAAAACATAAAAATTTATTTATTTTGTTATATAATATACTTACCTACACGTATGAGAACCATATATTTCATCTTTTGATATTCCCACTGCATTTAAATTATTTATAAATGTGACACGGTAAAAATTAATTTTTACACAATTGTTATTCACTTAAAATAATCAATTAAAAAAACAATTAAACTCTAATTTTCATTGAATTAAATTTAAACATTTTAGATATTTATATTCTTATGTTTATTTATAACTAATTTCATATACTTGTATTTTTTAATAATTTAAAGTGAATTTTCATTTGAAATAAATTTTAATTGTCAACAATCTGATTGAATATTTCGAAAACATTATTGTATAAAAATTAATAAATTCGATTTCATCATAAAAATAATATTTATGCCTCAAAATTTCCTTATATTAAAACAATTATTTAAAATTATTATTAGGTTATATGCTGCTTTAAAAAGTTGAAAGTTATGCAAATTTAAAGATTCAAGATTTTAATATATAGAATGTATTATCTTGCAAATTTTATAATGAAAATAATATTTAAATCTAAATTAATATTACAGAAATTATTAGATTCTATTTGTGCTTTCACTTGATCTCTTTTTGAATATCTTCCTTAGTGTCTTATAATTTCGAGTTCTCTTTTCATAAATGGATATATTCTTCTTAGTTTTCCTTTTTCTTAACGTTACGTACAGTATATAAATTTGATGATAATATTTTTTTATGAATTACATTTAATAATAATAAAAAATTTAGAATGAAAGAATATTATACTTAATATTAGGCATTAAAGTCATTCATACATTTTTTAATTACGCTTTAGTGGCTTACTTTATTTTTCGACAATGTGTATTTAGTTTATAAAATATAATTATCTTTTTTATTACTGGTACATTCGTGTTTACGATTATAATATCTAGAAATTTTTAAAGCTAATATCTTAAATGGGTTAGTAAATTATTTTTTCATTATAACATAATTCTAACTGCTAATTTATGGCTTCAATTAAAACACTCTTCAAAAATCAATCTTTTTATTTTTGACATACCAAATACTTTTGTCAGATTACTGACAATTAAAATCGACAATTCTTTATTATATTCACTCCAAATTATGAAAAATGAAAAATATAAAAACTGTATCACAAAAGCACCAAAACTTTTACACCTAATTTTTTTTCACTTCACTGCCCTCTACGTTCTTGTTCTCCTCGCGAGTTCACCTGCTTTTTTATCCAACGACTCGTTACGATACTTACAGACTAAGTTCTCTTGTAGGCCAATCGGTGCATTTAGAACCTAACGCGTTCAAAGGGAAGTGGTGCGAGGAGGGCTACTAAGGGTGGGTAGGAAGAGAACGAAAGAAAAACCGGTATATCAGAGAATAGGAGGAAAAGAAAGAGGTGGGCTGGTGAACCAAGGGAGCAATGCACCAGTGTCGGCATGCCGTGCCTCCACAATAGAAGTTTGTTCTTTCAGTCCATGCTAGTCTAATTATCAGTTCCGTGCAGGTCGCTGGGTCGATCGAGTTGCTTTCAAATGTCAGGGCATCTGAGCACTACGAGGGAAAGAGAGGGAAAAAGCGAATGAGCGAGAGCGGGTGAGGAAGTAGGGATGAAGAGAGCGGGAATAGATTTAGTAAGAGTGAGAAAGCAATATTTGCGCGGTCTGTGGAGTAAACCTTTGGAGCGCTACTGTGCCACTACTGTCGCGATCCTATCGACAAGGACTGCATGCTAACTCGGAAAGTAGAATGAGAACGGACCAGGCTAGACGCGCCAAGATTTGCAGTGCAAAAGAAGAGCAACTGATGCAAGGTTTTCATTTCTTAAATCTACTTATCCCTTATTATGATCAGTTTATCCTTATTATATAGGTTTAATAACTTTAAAGATATTTTAGATTATTTATAATTGATATTTGTTTCTATATATTTGAATTTGTATTTTTAATAATAAATATTTTAATTCTAAACATGTTGTTGAGTATTACTTTAATTGCATATGCGCGCAAATGCACGTATGCATGTACGTTCTTTTTAATAATACGTTGAATACAATCAAATAACATTCATATAAGTGCACATCAATCATAATATTATTTACATTATACTTGACAGCAGAAGTTAAATTTGTTAATCTTCATAAAACTGAAGCGTGATATGGCTGATCAAAACTTTTTATTTCCTTTTATAATATATAATGAGCATCAACTTTGAATGCAAAGGTAATCGAGTATTATACTTTATTTTTCTGTTTTATAAATTTTTCTTTGATTTGACTTATTTTTATTAATCGACGTTAGCAACTAATTCTATGGGATGTTTTAGTTCTCGTTACAGTTCGTTTGTTATATATTGAGTAATTATAGTTTTGAAGAATTTTTATGGAAAATAGTGTTTCTTATGAATTTTTAAGAGTAGATTTATCTTACTTTACTTCAAATAATTTGAAAGAAAAAATATATTCAAAAGAATCTGCAATTTTATATAGTGAAATTATATATTTATATAATTTTCCAGAGATGAATTTTTATGAAAATTAAAATTGCTAGAAACTAAAAAATAGGATTTCCGTTTTCATACTTTTATTATTATATGAATATTAGTAATATATTTAAATACTTTTTAATCACTTATTTTATATATTTTTAAATTATTATTTGATAATATTGCAACAGATTAATGGATAATTTAATTAAATTATTTCTTCATGTTAATTCAATTTTTATTTGCAATAAACATAATTCCATACGAAAGTCAATCAATTTTAAGATTTGTATGAAAATAAAATATTAAATAAATTATTTATTAGTAGTATAGATGTTTAATTTGATAAGGTGTTGATGTATTTTTTACTTTATACAAATTTCATGTCACGAATATCATAAAAAATGTTCACAACTAATAAGCCTGCGATGATTACTATTTTATAAAAAATGTTTGTCTTTTACAACGTTACTGTTTCAAACCTTTCGATATGATTAATATTCATCAGTCATTATAACTGTCACAATTCAATATTATTCAATATTAAATTCTTATTTTTCATCAATTTAATTTATTTATTACTTTACTTATTAAATATATTTTCTTTTAAAAATTGTATTTTAATATATTTCATATTTAATAAAATTTATCTGAATATTCTACATTATTTGAAAATACTGGTTTTAAATTAAAAGAAATAGTAAAAAATTATGTTTATAATTTATTTTACTTTAAATGCGATCTTTATTATAATATATTGAGCATACAACTTAGATAGATATCATCTAACTATAGTAATAATTTATATCAACTACATAATTTTTTAATATCTTTTTCAATTTAGTTAATTTTCAACCTACGTAGGTAAGATTTCATAATTCATTTTTATAATTTGTCATTATTATAATATAATTTGAAAAACAATTGATGCAAACACACACACACATATATATAGTTACATGAATTTATTATTAGATATAAAATTAATTATGAATACAAAGAATATTCAAATTCAAATATAAAGCTTAAGAAATTCTTAATTTTTAGACTTTTTGACTGAATTCTTTATATGTAATTATATATATAATTACTGTACTTATATTTAAGTTATTATTTCTTATATAATAAAATGCAATTATACGTACCAATATATATATATATATTAATATATGATTCAGCACTACAAGTATTTTTCTTCATCGCATCTAAACTCTTATAAAGTTTTAGATTTTTAAAAAAAAAATGTAAAAAATCGTGAACATTCTTGTAATTGATCTTATATAAACTTTTAAAAGTTGATAAATTATAACTACAGGTAAAATTTATATTTATATATCGCACAGAATTTAAAAAATACTATATTACATATTGAGCTCTTTTTGTAACAAAAAGAGTTGTTTTAAATACAAATATCAAAAATTAATTAAAAATAATATTTTATTATTAATAAGAATTAAATTATTTTTATTTAATACAACTTTTAGCATTAAAATTCTATTTAAAGACTTTAAATGAAATGAGCCTCAAACTTTGAAACAATCTACATTATATATCAAAACTTTTTGAAACTAATTAATTGGTGTACACGTAATTATGCAAAATTTATTACAAATATTACTAATGGAGTTTAAAGTTATCAATTTAAAAAGAAAATTTATTTTTGAGAAATTTATTAAATGATTTCTTTTATCTTTTATATAAATTATTTTAACAAATTAAAATTTTATGTAAATTAGGTTAAAATTGTATATGAATTAAACATAATGTGTTTTCAGAATTGTATTTTTGAATATTTCATTTACAAAGTAATAATGTTAAATAATAATATTAATTTTAAGATTTTAAGAATAAAAATATTTAATATTTCAACTATATTTATCGATACTTTTTATTAAAAATTAATTCTCAATAATATTTTTCATAATTTTTTTCATTTTAAACATGGTAATTCTAAACAATTGAATTATAATTAAAATTTTGTATAGTAATCTACGAATAATTTATACGAATAAAATTGTATTTCAATTTAAATAAATATACATATGAAAATTATATAGTCTATATAAATATATGAAACTCAATTTCTTTGTTTCCAAGATAAAATTATGTATAAAACAGTATTTATATATAAAATTTGCTTTATTATATTTCGTTTTAAAAACTTTTCAACGATATTAGGTAATATTTTCAGGCCTATGTAATTATAATAAATTAAGTATTTATTAATAATAAGTAATTTTTTAAATATAAAAATATAAGTCTAATTACACATCACACATGAAAATAAATGATTATATTTAAATTTGATTATATTATTCCTACATATAATTTATTTTTTAAATATTTCATATTTTATTATTATTAGTTCTATAATTTATATATCATTATATATTATATATTAATTATCTTATTTCTATAGATAATAAAGATTTTTGTAATTGATACTATATATTACAACTTAGTAATGATATAAATCACTGTACACCAATAAAATAGACTAATTGCGCGTTGTGAATCCAATGTAGAGTTTTGGTAATAAAAACAGATTACTATCATTGATAACAAAAATTTTCATCTCCAAATACAACTGAAAATGAGCTTAAAGATTATTATGATACCGCTTTTCTACGAATCATATTTCAGCGTGTATATGTTAATATTTTTCTTTTTTATATGCTTGTATTTGATTACTTAGAAATAATATTTCACAGAATTACAAACTGATTAAATGATAAAGCATAGCCGTATGTGTATTTACATTTGATATATCTGTTATACTAGTAACATCAATTTATATGATATAAAAGCATTTTCTAAATTTATTTATATTTACAATAAACTTCTATATGAGGAATTGGGTTAATAGTCACAAAAATATCATATTTTGATAGTAAATAATATGTATTAAGTATAGAATACTGAATGGAATAAAAATATCACAAGAGGACTGTAAAACGGTTAGAAGGTGGAATACAGCAGTAATTGAATTTATTCGAACCATATCAATCTTCGAAGGTGTCGAGTTGCGCGCTATAGATCCATAAACGAATGGTGCGGAGACGCTCGTAATTCGTGTAAAATCGGATAAATAAGCTCGCAGCTCTGAGCTCGGAGAAGTAAGTTTAAAACTGAAGATCACTTGCTGAGTTCTTCTCACGACGGCACGTAATACTATTTTCGAGCGAGTCATCGCGGGGATAATTTCTCAAGAAGAACGTGAAAATTTCACAAACAATGTTTATGTATAAGAAAGAGTTGAAGTTATGCGAGCAACTCGGTAATATACCGAATGGAGTCTGGTGGGGTAACGCGCAAGGCGGACTTCCACCGGTAACGAGATAAAGTACTGCCAGGTGTAGTAGGCGACGTACGAGCTAGGTCGTGAATGGGTGGAAAATGTCACCAATGGATTGTATGGACTGTTCGTATCCACGGATAAGAGAGAAACTGCTAACTCAGACAAACGTCATACTATATGACAACAATGATCATAAATTAAATTAGACATATAAACAATTATCGGAGAACTTATTGGTTTGGGATAAGTGAGGTAGCTGGTTTATTTAATTCATGAGGCAAACGGAAGGCTCTTCTATCAGCAGATAAGGGGGAGAAACGGCCAGCCTAGTTAAGACGTGGAGTTGTAAGACGTTAGAAGTTGCAGATGCGAGAATAAGTCAGGGTGTTTGGTGGCGGACTCACCTGCTGAGAATGGGGGAAGTCGCGAACACATGGAACCGGAGAAAGATCGAGAAAGTTTGGAATTTCAATGCGAAAATTAATAAATACCTTGTTACAGTTTAATACTTTTCAAAAAAAATACAATGTGAGTTGCGGGTAGACAATTGAAAGAAGATTTGTGAAAAATCGGCAAACGTGTAGACAAATGAACGAAAATTCGGGATAGTTGATAAGCGTATTGAACTAAGGTCGCTTTAAAAAAATATAAGGAGAAAAATCAACTGAGATTAACAAACGATGGAATATTTTATTACCAAAAAATTGAGAAAAGTAAACAAGAAAGGTCAATACACGGAGAGAAAACCGAGTATATAAATATAGAAGGAAAGTGGAAGACAGGCAGAATTGCCCGAGCAGATCCTTAGAATAGAGCTTAAGAACACATCTTTTTGGATAGAACTTCTTGAATAATACGATCGAATTTTCAAGAATAAGAAACGTGAAATATTGTACGCGACCGAATCACGTATAAATCAATACGTCGATAAAATATTGTATACGATTAGAAGACAAATAAATTAAACATCAAAGAAAAATTGTACGAAGCTAATATAAATACATTTTATATTAATATAAAAAGGAAGTAAATAGTATTTAAAAACAACAAGAAATATTTTAATTTTATCCCTAACAATATGAATTAACTACTTGATAAGTATAAAAATTACTAAAAATTATTTAGAAAATTAAATTTTTTACATTATTTATAAATAATATAAATTAAAAATACACGAAATATATTATTAAAATTATAAATATTATATATAATAAAAATAGTTTATTAATATATAAGTTATTGATAATGATTTGATAACATTTATTTGTTAAATAATAAAAGAAAATTTTGACATAAGTAATAGCTCTCGATTAATATTTTTAAAAGTCAATTCAGTAATTTAAATTTAATTCAGTATTAGAATAGAAAAATACATTTATTTCTATTTCGTTAACATAAATATTTTTTACAGCATACAAATTATATCTTTGGCATATTATGATGATTTATTAAACTTATACATTAAAAAATTAAAGTTTACTACAATAAATATAATCTACAGTAAAAGTATTATACAATAAATTTTAGACTGGTTTAGGCTCAGATAAAAATATATCCATATATATATTTGTATTATAACAATAATAGAAAAATATTTTTATTGCAATAATTCAAAAAATAAAATGAGTATATATATACATATATACATATGTATACAAAATTTAAATATTTAAATAAGCTTATACAATTAAAAATTTTTTTTTAAATATTATACCTATAATATATATTTATAATTAAAGTAAAATTAATATTTATAGTTTTAGATAATTGAAAATCACGAATTACAATGCACGCAATAAAAAATAGTATTAAGAAAGTTTATTAAAAATTAATGATGGTTTAATAATATATTTATTACTTTATAATTTATTCCAAATAATATATTGTTCAGTAGAAATATTTTAAAGATGAATGTATATGAAAAACTGATGACAAAAACAATCATGAAAATAACTCATCGTCGCCAAAGAAATATTATTCTAAATTATTATTCTAAAAAGTATTGCTAATATGCGTAATTTTAATTATATAATATATTATATTTTTAGTTTATTTTCTTGAAATAGTAAATGTTATGATAAGTATTATTATTTTGTACTAATAACTAATAGTTATTCAATATCTACATAAAAACAAAAATTTTGTATGAACATTTTATACTGAAGAAAGCGATGTAAGAAATATTTAATCTCATGCTATTTTATAAGTTTTTATAATTTATTGATATTTCTGTCAAATTACCATGTGCCAAAAGTATTCATAATACAATGTAAGAGTACATTACACCAATATCTTAGAAAAAATTATTTTTACTTTAAATTCATATGTTTACATAAGAATTTATATGTCATAGTTATAAAGTAAAGATACATATCGAAAATTTTAAAAAATTTTAAAAAAACTTTTAAAAAAATTTAGATTTAAAAATCACAGATACGATCTTCCGAGATATTATTATACTTCTGAGTTCAGTCTCATATGCGAAAAAGTCATGATCTTCATTATATGATGTTTAAAATTACTTTCTTATATAGTTTAATGTCATTTTAAAATAAGAATAATGTCAAATAAATTTTATAAACTCAAGAAAAATTACATTATAATTAACAATTTACATGACTAATTTAATTAAATGACATTTCAAATATATTTGAAACTGTTTATTTTATTTAGAGACTTATTGATATATTTTAGATTCTATACATTTATTTAAATATAGATTCTATTATTATATATATTGATTTAGAGAGATAAAAAATATCTGAAGCCGGAACAGCAGCAGAATCTGAAAAATGAGCAATAAGGTGCGTTATTTTTATTTTTACAAATTGTCTTAGGTTTTACTAAAAATGAAATGTACGTTTAATTTGTTTAGTATTAAAATAATAGTAATAAAAAATGATTCGAAGAATGTGTATACTAGGAAAGAGATATATCATATATTAATAAAACAGGCATATTGTAAACGACTACAAAAACATTGTTTTTCATTTTAAATTAAGATGAATTATTACATCTATTTATCACATAAATCATGTTATTTTGTAATATAATCATAACTAATCTAGTAGCGAGGTTATTAAAGTATCAAAATCATACAGTAAATGATTAGTTTTAAAAAAATTAATCGAGTAGTTTTGGTATATAAGAGTATTGTATTGATTGAAAAAGAATCTTTCGTATTCTGCTCCGCCATAACTTCTTTAATACCAATTAATGAATAGTTATAGTTATAATGGTACTCTAAGGACTAATAAATCTAGGTTAAAAATGATTTTAACAAATATACCTATTCTTTTAACTGATAATTGTTCTTTTTCTTTTTTGTCTTCGTGTCTCCTTCTTTTTATTTTTTTTAAGTTAATTCAAACCATTTGTCTTATTTTTTGTTATTTTCATTCTTTCTGTGTTCTAGTTTCTAATTCTGTTTAATATTATTGTGGTTTTAATAATTAAATGTTTCAGATGAAATTAAAAATATAATTCGAATAATCAAGGTATACTATTTATAAACTCTCCGTAGATCTAGAAGGGTAGTGAGTAGATCCAAAGAAGAAAAGTAAAGTTAGTTTAGATAAAATGTATAGACAATTGAAAAATAAAGAAAAATCGAAAACTTTACAAATTGGGTTTATTTTTTAAAATCGAATTCAAATTATTTTCTTGAAATCGTTCTTTTATTTATAATGTTTACTTTATTATATATCTTTTTAATATTATTTATAAAAAAATTAATATAATATAATATAAAAATTATATACTTTTATTGCGTATCTTTTAAATTTATAAGTACATAATAATTAATTTCATAGTATTAAATTAAATAATTTTTTTAATAAATTAAAATTTATATTAAATTATTAATATTTAACAGTTAAAGTTGAATTTAATTTAATATTCAAGCTTCCAGAAAATATTTTTTTTTAAACAATAGATATTCTTTTGACTCAGAAACTCGATTCATATTTTTAAAGTATACGATATTATTGATTTAAATTTATTAAAAATACAAAATGTCCGTTTCTTCATTTAAAATTTTTTTTAAATATAATTTGAATATATGAATAAGAATTTATGTTAAAATTCATAATTACTGAAGAAATTTTTTTAAAAATAATTAAATTAAAATTATTTTCAAATTCATTAAATTGAATATTATTACGATTCTTATTATTACGATTGGAATAATAATAAATTTAGAGATATTTATTACAAATAAATTAATTATTTGAATTATAAAAAAAAATACAAATCTCGACTACACAAATAAATTTTAAAAAATTGGTAGCTAATTATAGTATTGATTGTTAATGGAGTAGCTATAATAAATATAAATTTAATATAAATTGAATATATAGCCAAATTTATTAAAAACTTTGACGTATAAGTTGTTAGTAGATGTCTTGGATTATTGTTTGTTATGCAAAGTCATACTACTATAATTTACTGCTAATTCGACTAATATTTGTTTGTATTTTGTTCATGAATAGTTTCAATACCTATAAATTATAAAATTACTTAAATTATATTCAAATTAAAAGAAATAAATCCCGCGTAAGTACAAGTAATATTAAAGCGATTCATAAAACATTTTTAAATTGAAATTATTCTATTTATTTATTATATTACTCTGTAGATAAAATAAATAGTATATTTAGATAAATTTTATTTTTTTTATTTACAATTAAAACTATAATTTAATTGTTATCAAATAGTATTTAATTATAAAAATTAAAAAAGAATAAAATTATAAATTATGTTTATTATGGATATTAATTTCCGTATTTATTCATCATTTTATTTTAATAAAACTTGCAAGTAATTTAGCACTTTTTAAGCTTATAAATTATCATATGAATTAATTTTTTTAAATTATTAGTTTGTTAAATTTTCTATGCAAACATATATCTTCTGAAATATTAAAGTTTTTTTAAAAGCTATCAAAGAAAAAAATTCGAAAATATCGATAATTCTTAAATATTTAGTATTATAATATAAATCTTTTTATCGATGTTACTCATAAGAACTACAAAAACATTATTGAGTAAAATGATCGTTATATGTGTACAGACTAGAAACAAACATTAGTCAAACGTCGAAAAGTAAATAAATAGGCTTCTAGTGAAGGATTCGTGAAGATAAGACAGAAGAAATCATCAAATAATTTTCTATACTGTGAAATACGGTATAGAGTAAGAAAATATGAGATTTAACAATAATATTTAGCTGTTAGCAAAATACCTTTATCAAAAAAGTTTTTTAGAAAGTTTATATAAATAGTTACTTTAATTTTAAGTTTTTCTACAACATATTATATTTAAATTAAATTATTTATATGTGCTTAATTATCATAATTTGTATAAAAACATTTATATGTTCATTCAAAAATAAAGAATTTATAAATTCGGTAAACATTTAATTACTAATGAGTTATATCGCAAAAAATTTACTTAAATTAAATTAGTATTTATTTATATTTTTAAAAAGAAAAGATAAATTTAAAAAAATAATACACGAATATTTATTTCTAGGAAATAGATTTATCAATAATTCTACTTTGTTTTATATCTTTACTTTTATGATACTGTTTTATTATTTTTTTGTATCAATATTTTCTTCACTTCTAGTTAGGAATTTGTTTTTTATTTATTTTATTTACTTAATATATTTTTTTTATTTATTTAAAGTTTTAATGCAACATTTTTTATGATTATACCATAAAAAATTTAAATTTGTATTTATTTTCGGTTATTTGTAAACCAATTATATATTTATAATGTTGAAATATGATTAAAATTAAAAAATGATCGATTTATTTAAAATATGTATGTTATAATCACTTTTTTCTTTTTAACATTAAAATTAAAGTTATTTTATTCATTCATTTTATCATTTTTATTAAGATTATTGTTTAAAGACAACAGAAAAAAGATTGGCTAAGTAGACACAAAATATTTTACAGTATTTCCACAAACACTAATTTAAAAAAAAAAAAATATTTATTAAAACTCTACAATAGTATTTTATTTTTAATTGCATTAATGATTACACTGCATTTTACTTTTATTTAAAATAAAAATAATGAAAACAAAATAAATTATTTTATTCTCATATATGTTTCTGTAAATTTCACTTTGACCATCTTTTCCTATTCTTATATATAAAAACCGAGAAATAATGTTATGACTATATTCAACCCCGCATCTTCAGACCGAAATTTTTTGTTATCACTGTTTCACCTGCATTATTCAAAGGAATATGTAACCGATATCCTCAACTGTGCTTCATCATATTTGGATCCATCACAAGCGTAGAAGAATTACGACAGTTATGACAGTACTTTAATACTCGCAGTCAGTTACTTGTATCAGTGTTATAACAGCTCTTTTGTAATATATATGATCCCGATAACTTCTTCGTATGTGGCAATCTTTAAAAGTAATTTTAATCTTCCTGGGTATTATTTAGTTCAAGTAATTGAATTTTTACACTTATTTATCTATATGGAAAATCCCTCAGTTCAGTCAGGGTTTTGAATAATTAATTTTCATAAATTTGCCATAAATTACTGTATAAGAAAGTTTTATAGGACAGCTATGAATGAGATATCTGTCGGATGTACATGAGACCTTGTAACTGTTGACTATGCTTATATCATGGAACAGACAGATTTACTCATAATTTTAACTTATTATAACACCAAAATAAGTTCAAATCATCATAATTTGTATTCACTCAATTATAAATTATACATTAGAATGGACGATTTAGATGAATCAGTAGTTTAAAATAGATTCAGAAATTCAAATATTCCTGGAAATTTTTCGTAATCACTCTAGTAATCCACTCAATTTTTCAGTGGATATCCAAGAAGTGAAATGCACAATGTTACAAACAGATAGAAAAATTTCGGTGTGTCGTCAAAAAACTAATAATCGATTTGATACAAGGGATCATAAGATTCATTTAATTAATTTGTTCGTATATACAGTCTTATAGTAAATAGACTGCATTGATAGAGCAGCTTTTAAACTTAATACTCTTAATACGCTTAATAAAATATACTCAATTCATCCAAAAAGTATTGAATATTTTTTATGCAAAGTTTTTACTATAATTTATTACGATCGTTCAAAATATATAATTCGTTTAAAGATTTATCACTATAAATGATAATAAATTTATAAAAGTCCACCTATATATTTTATTATGTTGTTATGTTTGATTTTACTAGTTAATATAATATTTAATACTATGTAAATAATAATAAAATAATGATATCAGCAATTACGGATAATATATAAATTTTTATATATAACTTTTGTAAAAATAATTATGTACTAATTAAATTATGTACTCATTGTAGGGAATATATTATAATTTTTAGCGGAAATAAATTAAAAATAAACTAATAATGATTTCTACCACTATAAAATTAGTTATTACTTATTATTAAGTATTACTATAAAAATATATATATTTCTCTGTATAATATTTTTAATTTATTTTCACTTACACGTACTAAACAAAATTTTATAAATATTTTTAAAAATAATATAATTGATAATAATGGGACGACTATATAAAGAATTATATATATTAATTTAAAAATTAATTTTTATAGTAAATACTAATTTCATGTTCACTCAATAAAATTGAATATTATTATGTTTGCTTTACTTAAAAATTGAATTTAAAAAATATAAAAATGTTTATATAAATATATAAAACAGTTGTTTCATTTCATTTATAAAATCATTTATAAAAATTTAATAATATGCTTTGATCATAAATTTGATTACAATTTATTATATGTTTTATATATTTACTTACCGATATCCGAAATATTTTTGTCATAATCCTGTTGATCTCTTTTCTGTAACAAATACAAATAATTATTATTCTAATTTAAGTGTTTAAATACTGTAATATATAGATTTTATTCCAATCAAATTTGATTTTATATTATTATATTATTTATGATATATAATTGAATACTTTTGATATATTATAAAAAAGTATTTTTATGTATATTTTTATACAATGTGTCCTTATTAATTTATAATTAAGTTACAATTTTAATTACGAAATGTTTAAGGACAAGCACATTTATAGTAACAGATGATTACACAAACAAATTTTTTCTCATAAAAACCGTTACAATTGCAACTGTAAATTTAGTTTTAATTCGGGTTACTTATATTACTGTCTTTTATTTGTTTTAGAGTT
Source organism: Dolichoris vasculosae (assembly GCA_018907195.1). Lineage (NCBI taxonomy): Eukaryota > Metazoa > Arthropoda > Insecta > Hymenoptera > Agaonidae > Dolichoris > Dolichoris vasculosae. The sequence goes on along the minus strand of JACCHY010000010.1, from coordinate 6,693,790 downwards.
TTAGAAAAGAGCATTTAAATATTATTTATGTGGATAGAGTCTGATTCATACCATTTTCTCTACACATATCTTGGTACATACATTTAAATGTAGCAAAATATAAGAAAATCGTTTATAACAACGTGAATTGTAACTAAACAAGATTTATATAACTAAAATACTATTACTTTTCTTTGGTAAATTTTCTTCATTATGAATATTAAAATTTTACTTTGTCACTATATAATTTAATAATACTACGTATATAATTTTATAACAACTTTTTTAATATTATGACTGCATGTAATTTAAAATATCATCTTTATTTTTGCGATTGTGATAGGGCATAAAATATTTACTATCATTTAAATTATTACTATTATAATATTATTAAAAATCAGCTGTATAAAATAAAAGCATGTATTTTTATTGCTATAGAATGATCAATTTAGAATATAATAGCATTATTCATATATTTTATCTAAAAATATTTCTTTTAGAACAGCGGTAATAATTTAAATCAAAATGTACTTTATTTTAAATAAAAACATTTTTATAAAAATAAATAATTTGCAAATATACATTTTAATGTACATCTGAATTTCGATAATGTTGTTCAGCATATGTCTCCATAAAAGATAATATTTAATATGCATATAATCACATATCGCTTGAAATTATGTATAGAATTTGAAGAAAATATATTTATTATTATGACTCATAATAATTTTAATACTTATTATTGTAGGTTTTAAAAGTTGTTCTAAATTTTTTCTTAATTTTATTAACAAGAAAAATTCCATGATTAGATAGTGTAATTTATTCTCAGAATATAACATTATACTATATTAGACACTTTATTAATTTTTAATGTTAAATTTTGGTTATATGAAACTAATGCTAGCAATATATTAAGGATACTGCTAAAATAGTATTCTGATATACATATATTAATTCTTATATATATACAGTAAATTATTATAATTTTTATACAGTAAATTATTATTTAAAAAATTACTTATTTAATATTCAGTATTCTTTAAATAAATTTTATTCGATTATTTATGTTTTTTTAAAAAATATGATTTAATAATGATATCTAATTTTTATTGTTATATTTTGTTGATATAAAATTAGTATTTTATGTATTTAAAAGGAGCAATATTTAAAAAATATTAGTAATAAAAGAACTTGAACTGTTTGAAAATAAAGAAAATTATATTCTTGTATATTAAATATTAACATTTACTAAATCTATTTACACGTTATTATGAAATTATTAAGTATTATTAGTAAAGCACCATTATTATTTCTATATCAAATTTTAAATCTAACTGCTAGTTAAGTAAGTTATAGAAATTTTAAATAAATGATAAATAGAAATACATATTTAATAAAAATGATTATAATAATCCTACTGCTGAATTATATGAATGTATTTTCTCGATTGTATTTTTAAAAAATCTTGTTAAATTGAAAAATCTTATAATAAATATATAGAATAATATAATATACATTAATTAAAGATATATATATTTTCTTTGTTCTTTCAATATAAAAATCATAAAATGTAGAAATTATAAAGCAAATATAAAAATGAATATCTAGAAATAAAATTTTCGTAAATTGAGTGGTAAAAATAATTATACAAACAGTGTATCAACGACTAAATTTATTTATTTTTATTACTGTTTTTATAAAAATAAATTTTAAAATATATTAAATAATTTTTCTTTAATTTACAACAGATAAAGGGATAATTTTTTAATAATCTAAGACATGTTATTCTCGATAAAATTGATATATTTATTTTTAAATGCTTCAAAAAATTTTTCATCCGCATTCTATATAAATCAAAAATATTTAAATCTAATTTCTTATCTTTCTATAAAAAAAATATATTCAGTTATTTTATAAATTGTAATTAGAACAAAAATTTATAAACAAATATATGATTAATTTAAAGATTAATTTTTCTATTTGTATATTAAATTATGTTGAAAAAATTACAAGTTGCATTATACATTAATTGTAGCTAAAGACATAATGTTATAATAAAATTATTGAAATATATTATTAGTATTAGATTTCTATATTTTTACATGTTTTTTTAAAAATATATTTATGAGTATTTTAGTTATTCATATTATAATATATGAAAATACATGTGTCTCAATATTGTGAGATAAGGAAATTAAGTAAAAATAAGGTTATTTCTTTGACAACAGCATTACAAGTTTAATTAAATCTTAGAATACAAATATATAACAAGGTTCTTTCTGATATTAAGTATTTTTAGAGAAATATAAAAATGGAAAATGAGAATGAAATAATCCGAGATTGAAATGAAGGTAAATAATAAAAATGACAGATGAAAGAGTAAGGATACGAAAAAGGAAAGAATATAAAATATAATGAAAGCCTATAGATTCACAGGATACTAGAAAAAAGTTAGATACGTGCTAGATCTGAGCATATAAAATCTAAAAAATTAATACATCAAAATTATTGTTTTTTCCAATGTTAATGTGTTTAACTTCTTGACTCGATATCAATTTTAAGATAAAATAAATTAAACTAAAATTTTAAGTTGTTTTTTAATTTTTAATATAGATTATTTTATTATAAAATTAACATATAGAAATATTAAGAAAATAATAAATGAAAATTATAAGTTTTAAAGATTAATTTTATTGAAACACAGAAGGCGGAAATAATTATGTATTTATGATGATTGACGTTCTTTAGTGTTTGAAGTGTATTAATTTCTTTTAGTTATTGTAGGTACACGTATATTAGTAATTTGAAAACATTATGTTTCATTTGCAAATATATACTTTAAACTTACTTTAGAAGCAAATATTTTATAAAATCAGAATTTACATAATCTTTATTAAATATGCTAACTAAACTTTATAATGAGTATTTTTTATTCTTAAAACTAATTACATATTGATATAATTTTAAGAAGTAATTATATAAATAAATTTTATTCAACAAGAACTGCAAGGAAATAAGAGTTTTCAATATATCATTAGCAAAACTAATTTGCATACAAAAAAAAATTTTAATTTAATATTTTAATACAAATAATAATAAAAATAAAATTCATTTATTTCTTAGGAATTTAGATATCGTACTAGTTTGAAATTTATTATAGACTAATTTATGAATTGCTTATATAATTGTGATGTTTGCACTCGATTAATAAAATAAGTATTGTATCAATGTGCTTTTTTTCACAAAACACATAAATTATTTTTTATCGTAATAAATTGTTCTACTATATTTTTGTTGCATTATATAATTCTGCTCAGAAGTAAACAAATAAATATATTTTAGTCGGATATTTAAATCCAATAAAAAATTACAATGAAATTGTAATTATAATAATCTCATACCAATATGATGAGACCTCATAATTATATGATTTCTTTCTGTAACCCATAAGATAGCTTTACATTTAATAAATAACATGATACGGAAAATTTTTTAAAAATATATTTCAAAAGCAAATAAATAAAATAAAGTTAAAAATACTATTACATAAATTATTTCAATTTTAATAGAATACTATTAATAATTCATAGATTAGTAGAATTGATCATTTATGAAAAGTTATAAAGAATGTCATACACAAATACTTTTATAATATTAAAATCATGTTTAAAATTAAAATTTATAAAAAAATCAATTAAATAATTTTATGTAAATATTTTAATTTTTATTTAAAATGAAAAGTATTAGTATAAAGTAAAATCAATTGCGCATATTTGAACGTAAGTTCTTTTCAGAGATAAAATACTTTTTCTTCAACTAAATAATAAAAAATAGATAAATTAACTCCAAATATAAAATCTATTGCACGTGTGCAGTTGAAGTAACTACAATTTATATCGTTTAAAAAATGAACACTATCAGTATAGAAAATCTATAACTAAAGATCTTTTGGATTGGTAAGAACGTAATTTCTACTTAAAAAGTAACTGATATATCGATTGTGAGTAGGTTAAAAAAAGTTAAAAAAATTTTTTATTAGTTATACCAAAAGTAAAAATAAATGTAAATATTTATACATATTTACTATTACAATATCTGTAAATCAAATAATAGCAAGTAGTAAAATTTAAAAAATTTAAAAATAGTATAATTTTTAAAAAAACTTGAAAGTAAAAAAGACTAACATTTATTCGATAAAATGGAAGGTTTAATATATTTTACCTTATCTAGAAACAATGACAAATAAGATTACTTATTAGTGTAAATATAGGCATATTATTTATACAATTTTTTTAGTAATCTATTGTGTAATAGTAGAAACTATATAAAAATTTTAAGCTTTTATAATAACTTGTATTTCTAAAAATATAATCTATCATACAATATTTAAATATTAAAAAAATAAAATTGTATATAAAAATTTGATTTAACATAACTTTATATAGTTAATATTTGTTTTTAATTTTTGCTATGAAATATCTATAAAAGACAAAATCACATTTAAGTGTTTGAAAGAGTCTTCTTGTATTATTGGAATATGTATGTTATTTAGATTTTATAAAAAAGTTATATAAAAATATTCAATAAAAGTTTTTGGAAATTGACTCTAAATTAAAGAGTTTTTTTTAATACTTATTATTAATTATTATTTTTCAATTAAAGTTTATTTAATACCATATTACTAGTAAATGAATAATGTAAAATTCAATTAAATTAAAAATTAAGAACTATAAAGTTACGTTAAAATTATAAAAATAATTAATTTGATAAAATTTAATTAATTGTTCTAATAAATTAGATTTTTAGGTTTATTTAATTCCGATTCACTCTATTTTATAATATATTTGATATTATTAAAAAATATATTAAACTAAACGATAAGATTCGTGAATATATTTAACATATATTATTAAATAAAATATATTATTCTTCTTAAAAAGTCAATCTCATTTTTTAATTTTCTGAAAATTTCTTAAATATACATAAAATTAAATACAATTCATAAAATTAAATTTGGAATATTTAGAACAATTAAAATATAAATACTTTTACTAAAAATTATTTAAAAGAATAAAATTTAGAATTAAAGGATATTCTCAGTGATTTTTAATGTAATTAATAATACATGAAATTATATATATTTACAAAAGATTTAAAGTATGTCTAGAAATTTCAACTGAAACGTTGATTAACTTTATTCTTTAAAATATTTAAACATAATTACTATATATATATATATGTAATTTAATTTCTGATAACTTAAAAGCCGAAAAAAATCTAGAATCACTTATATTTATACAAATGCAAAAAACTTTGCGAATGAAATGTACTGAAAGTCTATCGAGAGTAACCGAGCCCATCTCTCAATCTCTTTTCATCTCTGTATCCGGATATTTCCTCAAATATCAAGAGTTTACTATGATAAAATTTTCACAATGCTTTCATTCTTCGGCTTGGAGAAAGTAATTACATAAACATATAGTAAACATGCTCTCCTGTATGCATTAGACGGAAATATGTAAAATATTTTTCAGGTACAAGAGAATTGTTTTATAGCTTTATGTAAAGCGACACAAGTTGTGGAACGAAAAATACTTTTAGCTCAATATTGGTATTTATTGTTTTTGTCTTTATATAGTTTACGTTTTCTTGTTTTATCCGACATTTTAGTTAAATACTAAAAAGTTAGCTTCAGATTATTTTTAACATTAAGTTTGAATATTTATTCATTGATTTAATTATGATATTCTAAAATTAAAAAATTTTATTTATGTTAAAAAATATATAGATTATATTTATTTTTAAATAAAAATAATTGCACATTTTTAAAAGAATTTAATGAAGTATAAAAAATAAAAATAAAAGGATGCGATTACAGGAAATCGAATAAAATTTTATAATTCAATAAATTATAGAATCGATTATTTCCACGCATTATTAGTAAACGATAATATATTTAATTTATTCGAATAATATATAAAATTTAGTATTATTTATAATAATTTTGATATATAAGCTGTTTATTAATGTTGATTATAATTAAAATAAATATTAAAAATCTATTCAGAATTTTGTGGAAAAGTAAACTAGATTTTCAAACCAGCAAATATTTTCAAATAATAATGTTTAATAATATTCATTATAAATTCTTTATATAATTCTGATTTATAAAATTTACTATATTATCTTGAAATTCCAAATACTTGCGATCAAAATTTCAGATGACCTATGGTACAGCACTTGTAATTTATCGATCGTTAAAACGAATAACCACGTGGCTTCTGCGAACATTAAGCTTGTTATATGTTTGTATCTGTCAGCACGTTAGTATATTGTCTTGTGAAAAGTTTATGTCAGAACGAATGTATAAGTTTATTGTATTTAGTTAATCTAATAAGTATTTCTATTTTATAAATATTATGATCTGGTATGAGTGAATTTCTTTTTTATATTTATTGATCAGAATTTTAATAAAAATAAGTAATGAAAAAGAGAAACCACTTAATAAAATTTGTATAAAAATTACATCTATTCTTACTATTGATTGCGTACAGATGTAAATGTTTGAAATTGAATTTTCCTGTTTGTAATAATGTAACAAGTAACTTCGAATATAAATTTATTAATACATTTCCATAATATTTTTAAGGTGCGTCAATATATTATATCAATAAGAATAATATGTTCATTTTTATAGTTTATAATTTTTATAGTTTTATTTTTATAGTTTTATTTAATTAAAAAGTTATTCATAAGATTAAATATCATTACTTAAAAATTCTTAGACGTTTTTATGCATATTTCAATGCATATTTATTTATATTTTAATTCTTACTACTTGATATTCTTCTATATAATATCAATTTTTAGAAAATATTAAAGTATAATAAATAAATTTTACATTTTATATCGAAATTCGATAAAAAAGTCTAAAAAACACAGTCTATTAACTAATTGTATAATTGTTATACATATGTTAATAGTACCAATGCATTGATAATATAATATTTATATCTATTATAATTCTTTTAAAATAATATATTTTGTTACTACAATTACTTTAACTATAATTTAAATTAAAATAAAATTTTAAAGTTAATATCCAAATTATTAAACCTTATAATGTATTGTAAGAATTTAAATAAAGGTACATAAATATATCTTTAATCTTATGGTTTATTATTTAATCAAGGGTTTCTATTCGTATGATTATATATAAAAGTTTTCCATTATTGTTAATTGCAAAAAAATTGCTTTTATAATTATTCTTTTAGTTTTATATGAAAAATTCTAGATATATTAGAATATGATCAATAAGAGATTTTAATTAATCAATATGTTTAATTATAAATTATTTTATTCTGTTTATTAAAGTATCTAGTAAAAAATCAGAATTTTAAAATATATCGAACATATTATGACTAACTCATTTATAATTATAAATGTTAGAATAAAAAACTTCACAAATATATGTTGCAAATATATGTTGCAAATATATATTGAAAAACTATTTCATTCGAAATAATAATATTAATAAATTTAATTTACTTGAATATAAATGTTACATTTTTCATAATAAAATACATAACGTACATTTATTTCTTAATTATTAGTACTTATTATTATATATAATTTGTCTTTAGTGCATCATTATTATTTTAAGATATGTATTTTAGTCCGTATAAAATTTTACATTATTTTTAAGCTCAAGTGAATTAGTTATGTCAGAATAATGTAGAATATAAAAATCTCATTAAACCAAAAATAATTATAATCATTAATAATACTCATAATATTTGATTTTATCTAATCGTATAGATTTATAAATAAATTATTAACGCTTATATCTTTTAAAGTTTTGGTATTAAATAGTATTTTTTTATATATTTATGTTTTTAAAATATACAACAAAATTCATTCAACGAAGTGTAAAGTAAAAGAAAAATAGTTGAGCTTTTTAAGAGGATTTTGAAACATGATAAAATTGGATTCTTTGCTTAGTAAAATAATAAAATAAATAGAATTTTCACAAAAATACTGTAAAATCGAAGATGGAAGGATTATTCAATGACTAATGTCTCCTTCGAAATTAATGAAAGAAAAAATGAATAATTTAAGAGCGAACTCTAAATTTAATTTTTAATGTAAATAAGTACAGTGAGCGAAAGAGAGAAAGTGGAAGAGATGAGGAGAAGAAAAAGTTAATTATGTGAACGATAAGTCTATGAAGACGTTCATTTTAACTTTATGAGCTATAGGTATGAATAACATTCTTATAATTTTGCACAATAAGATTTGATACAAAAACGGACGAATGGAACAAGTTAAACGATTTACACTGGGTAACTAACGTCAATTAAGCTGAGTTGTTTTGTTTTATATGAACAGTAGAATATACATAAATACATTGTATTAGAATTAAAAATAAGTTAATAAAAGTGAGAATTAATGAGCGTAACCTCCTTCAGCATTTATTGTTCCAAAAGTGTTTTTACTTAAATTGCCATGAAATTCAGAATTAGTAAGAGAAATGTTCTTCTATATATGATCATACATTAATTTCAATCGAAATGAGTATCTTTATCATTTTACTACTCTTCAAGATTAGTTATTCAACTTGTAAAGTATTTTCAATATATTTGTGAAAATGTTAATACTTAAATATGGTGTTCATTAGGTGAAAATTAAATTTAAAAAAAAGTTGCTCATTCAAAAGGATAGCAAAAAATTCTGTATTTTATAACACTGTGGAAAAATGATAAAGATTTATACGACGTAAATAATTAACTTTGATAAAAGATGTAGATAATTGTGCATATACATAGTAATGTACAAGCGATACCAATTGTATGCGCATTCTGTAAATCGTGACAATGATTTCGCTACCTGCTGTGATGAGAAAGTTAGATATCATCTTTCGATTTAGTGTAATGCATTATATTATTGTTCGAATAAATATTATTGCTGTCTTAATATTCTTATTTAAAGACAATTATCAACAGTTTTTTATTGAAAATCTTAAATTTGAAAGTGCTTGAAGTATAATAATAGTTATTTAATTGTTCAATTACAATAAAAATCTCTATGTTTATATTCTATATTTATATTCTGAATATATTTAATAAATTTTCTTGAAAAAATAAACAAACTTCGAACAAACAATAAAACATTAGAATATTTATATATAATAGGTAAAACTGAATTTTTATGACAAAATAATTTTTTTATATATTTAAACTTTTTTCTATCAGTCTACTTCTATCAATACTTTAAATACGAAGAATAATTTTCATCTATAATATATTTTACAATTAAATTTTCTTATTCTATTTTTAATTCTTCTTTTAATATAATAATGTTTTTTATTTTCTTTTTTAATTTCTAGTACTTTTTAAATTTCCTATTATAGTTATTCTTTTTCAAATACGCTAAGAATAAAGAAGACAAAATATTAAAAGTTAGAAATGGAAATGATAAGGGAAAAGAAATTAAATAATTAGTACTTTAAAATATAGTTTTACAATACCGTGTTATTAATGATCAAATTAATAGATCTATAATAATAATCAAATAATAATAATATAGTATAAAATATTTTTCTAAAATGCACTGTAGAGTATCCGAGATAATTATTTTCTAGCAAGCTAATTTTATAAATTTATCGTTAATTCAAAAGAGAAATTACAGTGTTAAATTAAAAGAACAAAAGACTTGGATCTTGTACTTTATTTGATGTATTTTTATTTTTTTAATTTTTATTATTTTTTAAATATTTTTTAAAAAAATTAAAAAATAAATAGCACTTGATTTCATTTGACCAGCTAAAAATTGCTTATTTATTCATATATATTTTTACAATTTTTGTTGCATATTTCCTTTCTTCGTATTTTATATTGTCTTATTTTAGTTTCATTGATGATACTTTTATCATTTATCGTTCGTTAGTACAAAAATTCCAATCAAATCATATGATTGACAGCTATATCTTTAGACGATAATATTGGTTTAATATTTTTCCATTTATTCCTATATTTTTTTTCACTATTTTCTGCATTCATTTTATCAAATACTTAAATCACCTATATTATCATGAAAGATGAATAAAGAAATAGAAAAATAGATAGATTGAATACAAAGATATGGAAAAAAATAAAAGTGATAAAAAGAAAACGTCGAATATATAAGATTTTTCAAGATCTGCTTTTACTGTACTCTGTCAAGAGGAGTTAACTATATGACGTAGTTCTAAATATAGTTCGTATATAAATTCTTCGAGAACTTTCAGAATACACTATGTATTGTAAATAAAATCTTATATTTTACTTACGATATAGTTTTAAAGAGAGAGAGATGTAACAAAATAAATAGTTGCATGTAGAACAAAGACTCAAATTCTCTGTAAAAAGATTGCTAAGGTATAATGAATTAATAAATTACATGTAAATTTTTATTTTTTATGTAGTAAAATAATTGTTTTATTAATAAATTGTTAACTTAGTAAATTAGAAAATTTAAAATATTATAATTTTTATAAATTATAAATGTCATAGATTTATTTTTTCATTTATATATATATTTTTTTTATAAAAACTAACAATTATTTTATAAAAAAAGAATCAAAATATTTTTAATTCATTACATAGTTATATACTACACTTTTGTGATACTGTCATAAACATTATGAATAAAATAATAAAAAGTTTAGTACAATAAAAAAGATGAATTGTTAAATAAAAAAAAAAGTTTAGATGAAGGTAATGATTTAAATTTGACTATTAAATTGGTATAAAATTATACATATAGAAAACTATTGATTAATAATAGAAATATTTTTATGATAAATAAATTTATATATTTTAGTATTATAATTGATAGTTTAAACAGAATAAATTCGAAATTTTAATATATTGTATTATCAGAGTAAAAATTATTATATCTTTTAGATGCTATTATAATATTTTTATCTTCGTGTAAAATATAAGTAGTCACCGAAAGCTACAACTAATTTTTCAGACAATAGTATTTACAGATGTATAATATAAAGAAACAGTACAGTTCACTTTTCAATAAATATTTTCTAAAAAATAAATAATTCTTATGATTTTTTATGAAAATTGGTACCATTTGATATGCTATTTTATAATAACTTGTATTAGTTAATAATCTAGTAAGGTAAAATGTAATTAGATTCTAACATTTTTATAAATTATGTATGAATACATAATATTTAAAAAAACTATATTGTTTCATTATAATTTTTTTGTATTATAATATATTTATTTTTTCAGTTTTGAATGAACTAAGTTTATAAAATTTATATTAAATTTTATATTTCTCTATTTTCTTTTGCAAATATTTTATTATTTTAACATTTTCAAAGATTATTTTTTATTTACTTGGGATATGTCATGAATCTCAATAGTATTATTATTATAGATTTCATATTATATTATATTATATATTTTCTAATAAATATCTTATTCGTTAAATTACTCAACCAAAATGTTATGTAGAGTTTTCCAGCTTATTGCTCATTTTAAGATAGGTTAGTTCGAATAATTTTGTTATATGTTAATAAATGATGTTAGAGAAATATGGAAAAAATGTTAAAGAAATATGTAGCATGCTGTACCAATTCATTACAGGTTACTCGTTACAGGTCCACAAAGCATGTTCCAGGAACGCACGCAGCTACAGGCTCTCGGATGCAAATAAAGTAAAAGCATGGTCAAATAAAGTAAGAGCTTAGTCGTAGGATCTCAAACTCGAAAGCAGTAGCGCGGGTAACCTAGGACCTAATGCCATGTACATATGGATAAGTATAAGGTCCTTGATGAGCGCTTGAAAATTATACGACGTATAAAAAATCGGGTAAATACTAATAACCTGAGATAAATCCGCGAGAAACGGTGAAGTTCGGGAGATTGTTGGATAGCTACTCATCTAACACGAACGAAAAACGAAAGACTGATCCATAACCGAAAAACTATGTAATTGTAATCAAATAAATAAATGAATTGAAGTAAAAATCAAAGTGTTACGTTTTTGTTTCCAAAGATGCTTTCGAAAATACTTACGATAAGTTAAAATTTTCAAAAATTGAATTACAAATCTGTAATTTTATAATTCTATAATTTGTTCATAATTCCAATAAATTAAATTTCAAGCATTTAAATAATAAATAATTTATTTATTGAAGGTTAGATTGATTTATTTCATATTTTTATTACTGTTTTATTTTCTTTACTATTTTTTTATAAGTATTTTATATTTTAAAAAACAGTTTCTATTAAAAAAGCAGGAATTCATATACTACTCTTTTCTAATAATTCCAGAAAAAATTATTATTATTTATTTCTGACTACCTGTCAATATTTTAGTTTTATGAAGAAAGAGAGCAATCAGATTTATTTGATAAAAGCACATATGGATTTCTCTTCAATATCAAATAATAATATTAGCAATATATATAAAATATCTTTGTATTCTTAACAATTTTTCCTTATGTTGAATGCTACAATAGACTAATTTATTTCACACTACATTAATAAACTTTATGTATATATTTTTAAATAATAATGAACCATGACTACATTTTTATAAGAATAAGAATTTGCACTAAATAATACATATATGAAACTAGATCGATTGAAGTAGAATCATTTCGAAGAATTAATAGGATTTATAAAAAAATTTCTGTATACATAATATATACACATATATATAAAAGATAACCATTTCAATATTACAGCTTATTAGTATTCATCTGAAATCAATATCTCTTTTTTTAATAATTTAAAATTTATAGGATCAGTTTTAGTATACACAATGCTTTATATGAATATTGAACTGTATGTGAATGAAAAGTTATAAATTCTTTTATTTGTAAAATCAAATTATTAAATACATTTGTTACATGTGTATTTTCTACTTATTAATATTAGAATATTTAAAAGTTGTAAAGTCAATGTGCCTTTTAATTCTAAAAAAATCAATAATTACTCTTGTAATAAAATATACCATGTAAAATTTTTCTGAGCAATAAATACTCTCTTGATATATTAAAATATATGGATTATAATATTTCAAGACCTAAAGGTTTTTGTTAGACTTATATGTACATTTAGATATTTACAAATAAAAAGTGTATCCAATTGAAATTTCTGATTTTCTTATAATTTAAAATAAGTAATATATATCTTGTTCATTTTATTTTTCATTTAGAGTTACAGAAGAAAATTACCTTTTTTTAAAAACAATATTGTGAAAATACAGTTTTAATTTATAAAATATATAAACTTAGAAACATTTAAAAAAAAAATTGGATGTATCATGTTTTAATTTATATTTAAATTTCTATTTAATTATTATATATTCTTTTTAGTTAAATTTTTATGACTTCGCAGTAATAGTAAATTTTTAATTGCAATAATAAATAAGAATAATAATATTTAATATGTATTAAAAGTTTAGTTCAAAACTAATTATGCAACTTTTTTTAATATTATTATTTCAACAAAAATTCTAGGTTTATAGGATAATTATTATGCGAATACTTATTATAAAATATATTTTAAATAAGTTACTACATATTTATAATTAATACATTTAAAAATATTTCACAATAGATAAATTTAATATGAGAAATTAAAAAATAGAAATTTGCACTAATTTGTAGTATAAAACTTTCATATATTTGAGTAATTTTTTATTGCTCTATTTGAGTATCAGTTGCTAGGTTCTTTCAAATTTTGTATATAATAGTAATTACCTAAATGTTACATTTATTCTCACTTAATACCTTTTTTAAGTTTGTTCTTATTATGAATTATATAAAAATGAATTATTAAAAACTTTTAAATTTTAAAAATAAATTAAAAAAATAAAGGTTAAAGATATTGACTTTATTTTAAATCAATTAAGATTATAAAAAAATTATTACATATTTTTTTTTAATTAAAACAGGTTTCTTAAATAATAAGTGGAATAAAAATATTAAAAAACTCTATATTTTATTTATTTTAAAGATTTCTTATGAATACAAAATATTTTATGAATATGAATATTTAAAAATATAAAATCAAATTAATAGATATAAAATTTATATATTATGTTAACAATTATGTATTTCTAAATTATTAGAACGTAATTTCAATAAATTTTTAATACATATTCATATAAAATTTATAAGCCATTATAAAGTTTTGAATATTGAAAGAATTAACTGTAAATAATTGCCTATAAATAATTTTACATAACTTAGTAATATAATTATATTATTTTAAACTATTTTTATATTCAATATATATTAGATATAATAAAAAAAAAATTGGAAGAATTATCAAATTGAATTTATTATATCTTGACAATTAAGTTAATTTTTTTATAAGTTAATAATATAAATCATATAATTATAGTAAATTATGATATTTCATAAATATTTCAACAGCAAATAAACTAAACTTTAATAAGCTCGCCGAATCTTTCCCATATAATATACGATAAGAGAATTACGAAAAAGAACTTTAATATATATAAAATTATGTTTAGCAAAGAATATAATATTTTTTAATTTTGCACGAAAAGTTTTACTTCATCGTGCACGATGTAAACAACTTTAGGAAAACCAAGATAATATTGAAATTACACGAGGTTACATATCTTAGGTCATCAATTCTAGATAGATATATCAAAAAAATTAACGAGATTTGTCTAGTTATTAATCAAAGAACTAATTAAACTAATCAAAGATTTAATTTTAAAAACGTTGCTAAAACTATAAATCGTTTATGCTCTTGTTAAAAAATATTTAATAATATTTCTTACATAAACGTTTTATAGTTAAACGAAATTTGATCTGAAGACATGTAAATTTTTAATAAGGATTTTATTATGTACAAATGATCTAGGAAATTACTGCTCTTCTACTTATTTTGTTTTATAAATTCATATTATATTGCCTTATTTTCTAACACAAAAAATATGAATGTACTATTTTTCGATGAAATGTAAAATAATGAATATCGTACAAAAATATCTATAATATAAAAGTTCATTTTTTATAAAGATTTTACAATAAAAATTTGTACTTAGTTTTCTCTAAATTTAGTAAAAATTTGGTGTATATAAATATATTTGCATTACATACATCTATATTTACAATGTATCAAATCAATAGTATATACTGATCTACTCACATCAAAACAAAAAGAAATTTTTGATTTTATAATTTCAAACTGAAGGATAAAGATTTTATTATTTGCAAGAATCTTAAGAATATAAATTTTTATGAAAAATTCTATGAACAGATATTATCTATATTGTCAGTAAATTTTCATATTTTTCTTCACTAATGTATTTTTAGTAGAATAAGAAATTACATTATATTATAGAGAGATTTTCATAGTAGATATATCATTATTTTGACATCTATATAATATTATAAAGTTATACAGAATTATTAACTTTTTGATACTAGAAAATTTAATTTTAGACTAAAAAATAATATTTTTATTTTATTTAAAAATTTAAACATTCACTATTTATTCATTTAAACGAAATTTATCTTTAATATAAAAATTTCATTTACTTGCATCCTTTGCGTTATCTTTATTTATGTAGTGTAAAAGAATTAATTTCAAAATGACATTTCTTGTATAATTACTAATAAAAAAAACCATAATAAATTTTATTATGAAATATACTTTAAAATTAATTATTTAAAAAAATTAAAATGTATAATATACTTAACATTTAATTAAATTTTATAATTGATAGCAACTATATTTTTTGTGTAAAATTCTGTACTTTTCATATACTGCACAATTTATTAACTATATCTCGTTTGAATTTTCTTATTATCTGGTAGTGTATAATATTTTCATAAATCGTATTGAATATTTTTGCTATATTTCGTAATATTTAGGGAGAAACTATTTTTCATTGTAAAATAATATTAAATCCCTGTAATTATACGTACATAAACCAGTATTATAAATAAGTTAATATATTATATATGACAATATTACATTTAGCATATATTACATCTACGGAAATATATTATAATATTTTTCGCTTATACATCGTAAAACATTATTAATAAAAATCCTGAATAGTATGCAATTAGTTTGTAATATCACCAATTACTTATATTCAGATTTATGGGAAACATACTAAACTATCTTTTCTAAATAAATTTATTTATTTTTACTGTTTAGGTAATTTGTGCATAATTAATAAAATAATATAAAAATAATAAAATTTATTGTTAATTGTTTAAATAATATTTGAAACATAAAATTTTATTATTTTTCAATCGGAATTTGAAAAAAATCGTTATAATAACAATTTTATTACTATTTTATTGAATTTCAATTATTACATGAATAATAATCTTAGTACAATTATTTTATTAGAACATTGAATTTTGATGGTATTAATATAAAAAGTATAAATATTGAAATTAATGAAAAGGATTTTAAATCTTCAAAATATGATAGGATGGTTATATAAATAGAAAAAAATTGTATTACTAAATTTAATAATTAAATTCAACAACATGCATATATATATATATAAGAATGTTGAGATAAAAATTTTCAAGGAAAAGGCAAAAGAGTGATTGAATGTTTAAAAATTCTATTATAAAATATAGATATTAGAAAAGAAATAATAAAAAAAGCTTCAAAGTGATTCAGCTAGAAAAAATAAATAAATATAGTAAATAAAGATTAAATTGCAGCGTTTTATAGATTTTAAGTCGAATTTCCTTTAAAATAATGCAGTCAATAATTCGTACTGCAATACATAGTTCCCCTGGAACAGTAGCAATAGCAATGGGATCACTTGCTCGGAAATAGAAATCGATTGGAATTTCGAGGGACTGACGCATCGTTTTTACTTCTCTTTCATAATAACTTCCTTTCTTCGCGTACTACATGGTGTGATCAATAAAAAGTTCAAGAAATTCCAGTGCTAATTTTGTATACGGACGAGAATTTTTATATTTGTTCAGAAATAAATATATTATCTTTTAAGAAATTGTCAGTGAAAGAACAAGGCAAAAAACTATTTTTACTTATTTAAATTATGTAATTTTTTAATATGCATACTAATAAAATGATTACAGTATTATAGAAAATATAATTAAGATATTATATAAAATTATTGCATTCAGAATATAAAGTTACAATAAATTTTTAATATGATAATATAGAAAATTATTTATTTAATTTATTACATATATAATTTTAAAAATATACAATGGAAAATAATTTAAAAATTGAAATATAATTTTACTAATATAGTACTACAGATTATTATTACTAAAAAAGAGGCAATAATTTTTCAAATTTTTTGGATGACAGATAAAATTAAATTATAAATAAATATTTAAACTGAATACTTTAATTATAAGAAAAAAATTAGTTTTAAATTAAACAATAATTGTATCTTAAATTGTATCTTAAATTTTAATTAAATATTAATAGTATAATAAAAAAATAAATAATGAGTTCTTCTTATATGTATTAAAAAATTAATAAAGAAAAAATAAACGCTTTTACTTTCACGAAAAAATATAAACAAGGTTTAAAACAAAGAACATATTTCAAAATTAATTTCAGATTTGAAAGGAATCTATAATTTTAAAATATTAAAAATAAAAGATTTATAAAGAAATTACTTTAAATTAGACTTTCAGATTAGATTCCAAATATTTTGAAATTAAAATTATAAAAACAGATAAAAATAAAATGCTTTTTAAAGTTGTCAAATATTATCAAAATTTTTTTAAATCAGATGATTAAAAATTCATTAGTGAGAAAAAAATACATGTTTTATATTTAATACTAAGATGGTATTTACACATAATTCTTATTGCTCGATTAAAATTAATTTCAAAATTGAATATCTTTCATATAAATAAGATAAATTTGTTACTTCAAATGAGTAACTGAGTATGATAATTTAGGAATAATACTATCAAAGATGATGAATTATACTATCATCGGTGGTAACAACTTTTTAAATTTCAGTTGACTCGGATAACTGATAAAAAATTTATATAATCAAGTTGAATTGATGTATCTGTAAACTAGTTATCTTAATATATTAGGAAATTCAATAAATTAAATATTTATATACTATAAATACATAAATTGATGTTTACAATTTTATATAGACTACTTATTTACAAGGATTGCTTTCGATTAGTAATTTAAAATAATAATAACTTTTGAAAACATAATTTTTATTACCTTTGCTAATTAATACCTATTAATAAATAGAAGATGAATTATATTTAATAATAATTAAAAATATTTCAAGAAAAATATAGCTATTTTATAATCAAAAAAATTTAAAAACGTTTGATTTTTCGAAATAAGTTTTCATATATGAATATTTTTAATAACTTACAAAGAAATGAAAGATTTCAATGTATTATTTAATATTCCAAAGTTAATATATTTTTTTTTTAATAGCAAATACGATCATAAGCTTTTTCCTAATTAAATTAAAGCTATTGTAAGTTTTGAAATTTTACTCCAAAGTAGTTGAAATATTAGAGAATTTATATTATAGATATGGTATAAATTTTCAATTAAGTATATTATTATATTAAATAAAATTTATGAATTATTAATGCATAAAAATTATATAATTGTAACAATGAATAATAAAATATATAGACCTCGTTTTACAAAAAACTATATCGGTGAACTGTAAACGAACTTTATAAATGAAAAAAGATTTTTAGAAATTAGTAAAAAGTAAAACTAAATTTTGAGGAAGAAGTTGTAAAAATACCAATTTTGTAGGTATAAATTTTATTAGTATATTTAATTAAAACTAAGTAAATCCTAATTAAATAAATAAGCTTTAACATAACAATAATAAGTAATGTTAATATAAGAAATCGAAATGGAAATATTTCTCAATAAATATGACGTTCTTTGAACTTAAATGTAGCATAAAATTAATACAATAAAAAAAAATACATAAATGTATTCAAGCACATAAATGATGTACGGTAAATACTTTTTTTGCATTTCATAAGTGCAATTGCTATAATTAATACGTTTTTCTAGAATCCTTCCTATAAATTCACTTTCCTCGCTGCTTCAGCTTTCTTTTATTAATTTTATTCTGGATTCTTTTAATCTCGTGCTGTTATCTCGAAAAGTATTTTATCTATTCACAAGATTTATGATGTTTGCTCTTTAAATATGCATCAAAAATTAAGTAACAAAAAATAGCTCTGAGATATTTATTTTTTCTAAGTAATATAAATTATTTTATATTTATCTCATATTGGTCAAACATATTACATTTTAGTTGATAATTTTCCTTTCTCTTAAAATTTGATATTTTAATTTATTAAATTGAATTTTTGTATTAAAATTTTTAAAATTATTTACATTATAATTTATAAATAAATTTCCTTATTTTTATTACGTTTCCACAAACCTGTCTAAGTTTTATAATTTTTTTCATGCTATGAATATCTATTTAACTTCTCATATACTTCATAATATACATTTTAATACAATAAAAATCATTAAAGGAAAATTAATAATATACTTATCTACAATTTAAATAAATAATAATAACAATATATAAAACTTTTTCATTATACAAAATACTAAGAATGCAATACAATTGCGAATTAAAAAATGAAATACTTAATTAAAATGATTGAAGAAGAATCGTAAGAATAAATGTCATATATTATACATAAAATAGTAATTTAATTTTATAATATTTTTTACTTTTAAAACTTGTATACCATAAAATGAGTACTATTTAATATATTGAATATTTCACAGCAAGTCAAACGTTTTAATAAAAATATGTGCTCACCAAAACTTCAATATTTTCATTTACAATATTAATATGTTTATATGTAGTTATTTGTTTTTTATACATCAATATATTAATAATAAATCATTAAATAAATAAAATTTTTTGCTTAAGTGAAATAAAAATAATTGATTTTTAAACAAAATAATTAATATTAATGCATTTTAACGAATTTAAATTAAATTAAGGCACTAAATTTGCAAATTGTTTAGATTCCAAGAATATTTTTAAGCACAACTCGATCTATGATGGTTCCCCTTATCAAATGTTTTTTTCGCGGTATTATGTCATCATCATTTATAATAATAAAAAATAATTACTTTTTTCTCTCACCCTTATTTCTAATTTTACGCTTTTCCAAAACACTTACTCAATACTAGAAAACCCGCACGTATCCCTTTCGATGAAACTATTGATAGTACTAAATGATTATTAAGTTTTAATATTGAACAGAATCTATTCTAGGAATAAACTTCTCAATAAAAATAATTAAATAATAGTAAATCTAATTTTCCATTGTAAATTATTTTTCCTGTATATTCCTATATGTCCTTGTAAATTATCATTTTCCATCCTAAAAATAAATGAGAACTTATTTTTATTTAACAAAGTAGATACTTTTGAAAAATTTATTTTCAATTTCTTGAGTATTCATAGTATTATTATAACATTTATATTAAAATATTTTTTAATCTCCTATATTCTTTATATTATATTATATATATTACTTGTTATTTAAAAATATTTTTAAAGTACTCATAACTAAAGAATATTTTTAAATAAATAATACAAAATTATTATACATGACAGAAATAAATTCGATTTATGTGATATATAAAAATCCAGAAAAATTTTATATTTTAATATAGAATATTAAAAAAATTTTTCAGGAAATATTTATTTACTTGATACATTAATTATTTAATATAAAGCAATAATACAAATTAAAAATATTGGATACATTTTATAAGCAGTTTCTTTTTCATCTATAATTAGTTATAAAATATATATCATAAACAAATAGAAAAGTATATTATAATCAAGTATTATAAAATAAATTTTGTAAAAGAAATATATCACTGTAAAAAGTTTACAAAATTAATTGTTGTATACGGACTTTTATTTATTAAATATTCCAAGTAATTTTCAAATACTTATAAAATTAGTAAAAATATTGAAATTAACGATTATTAAATAAACTATAAATTATGACATTATAAATTTTTTTGATTATCTACGAAAGTTATTAATTGATATAAATATACAAAGAAACAGCTCAAATATTTTCAGCTACTGATACTAGATCTAAGAAGTCATGAATTTGAATTCGATTCATTTTCTTGAATATTTTTTAGAATTTCTTATTTTTCTAGACTAGAAGTTATATTTTATATTATTTATATAAAAAACTTTTCTCTTTTTTTAAAGTTAAAAACTAATTTTTATGTTTAAATTATGAATGTTTTATTAAATTTTATATTTAAATTCTTGGTATTTTATTTTTATTTTATTAGATTTGAGTTTAATATTCTTATAATATAATTATTCTTATCATATAATTATTTATTGTAAATAATTTTAAAAAATATAGTTGTTAAAAATTTAATAACGAATACTTCTAACTATAAATGATAAATTATTTATTTATATACTATAATTTATAGTAAATTGTATACAGCTAACAGCTTACAATTTAATGTAATATAATTAAACATTACTCTCTCTTAACTACTTTTAAAGTAAAAAACCGGAAGTAAGTACATTATTTAACAATTATTATCAAATTTATTATTAATCGAACTCTTATACCAATTAAAAATTTAATCAAATAATTAAACGTTAAGTATTTGAAAATTCTTTCATATTCAATAATACCTGAAACGAAAACGTAAAAACCTACAAAATAGCATTGCACTAAAAATAATTAAATGAATTGTAATCAATATAACAACTTTGAATGTTTTTGTAATATTAATTGAATAATATGAATATTAAATGAAATTGACAAAAGTAACGTGTTTTATTTCATTTGAATAATCCTTAAACACGAAAAGTTTTCTTGTTTTCTCGTACCTATTTAGTTAATTTTATATATTATTAATACAATATTTTACAATGCATACCAACTCGTATAAACTTTCTAATTTTAAAAAAAGTTTATTTCTAACATATTTTGTATAAAATTATTTTTTAAAAAGAATCGTCTGAAATCCCTTAACCGTCATTTTTAAAAAAATTGTATGAATATGTTTAATCAAAATTATTTTAAAAATTTTTATGAAATAATAAAACTTTTTATTATTTTAAAATAAATTTTAAATTTATTTTGTAAGAAAAAATAAAAATAAAAAGAACTACAACTATAAGTTATAACTTAATTATTAATTTAATTATTGAAAATATTTTTTTTCATTTTCTTATTTTTAATAAAAAATAGCGGTTTCTTTAAAAAATTAGTGATATAGAAAGTATGAATCTTAATATTGGTAATAAATTTGTTATATAAAACATTAATTTATGTTTAATGTATATATTTTTATCCGTAATATAATTATTTTAAAGAAACTTTGAAAAATAGCGCATCATTTTACATTTTTTTAATTTCAACGTATTTGCAAAATTATTAATTTACGTTATAAGAAACAAGTTCACATTTTTTTGAAAGTTGATTGATTGGATTACAGTAAATAAATAAAAGATTTTACTAAAATACAAAATAATTAACAGATGTATTTTTAAGAAAATTTTTTTGCAAATTGGAGTATAATACTAGTTTGCGTTTTACAAATAAAATATAATTTTCAATAACACAATCTGTACTGGTGCTGTATTTAATTTCTTTTACTGTCTCTCTTTCTCTCTCTCTCTCTCTTAATTATCCATTTATATTTTTCTCTTTTCTTTTTAATAATTTTAATGTATATTTCTTTTGTATACGTATCCTTTGTATATGTATCTTTTATTGTTATAGAAACTCTTGCATTAAAGTTATAAAAAAATTATGTACCCCTTATATTTTTGTTATTTTTTTAGTTTATAAGTTACATTTTAAGTAATTCTTATTCTCCTTATAAGTATTTATTATATTTGATACAGATAAAACTTAATTGAATAAACAATGGAAATTATTCATAATAATAATTAAAATTGATATATATATATATACAATTATTTATCAATGTGTTGATCATTTAAACAAATTTTTGATAAATAGTTCAAGTAATATAAAAATTATATAAAATTTTTTAATATCTAATATCGAGAAAATATAATAGCTTATTCTGAAATTATATTACAATACTAACAGTTTATTCATAAACTTGAAATAACGATTTCAACGGTTTCTTTTACACTATGAATGGAATTTTTTAAAAACTTATTTATGTCTTAATTTTAAACATAGTGGTCAAAGAAAATTTATACTTATTTATCTTATATATTTTGTATAGTTTGGTATACAATATCTAACGCAATAAAAATAAAAATTTAAAACTAATTTCTTTTAATTATATGATAAAATAAATCTAAAACTTAACGTTAAAAAGAAAATAATTAATCTAATTTTGGACATGTAAATATAATTGTTTTTCATAACACAAAAATTATATTTGTTTTCTTTAACTGTCAAATAAATAACAAAGCTTTTATCAAATAATGTAGAGCATCAGATTACTTTAGTATTTCATACATCTCTTATTTAGTATTGAAAGTAATATTCGAATCATGAGAAAACAATTTTTAAAAGTTAAGCTACAAGAAAATATTTTTTAAATATGTATTTAAAGTTCCTTCAAAAATTTGTTCTACTTTATAAAGTATTATCTATGTGTGTATTTAATTACTTTGCTGAGTGATTTGTTTGACTTTGCGTTAACATATTTACACAAACAAACTGTACACAATTGTGCAAACCTTAATCATATATTGCTTAAGGCATACGACATTATTTCTAATCTATATGTTCTCCGGTTCAACTTGTTTTATGTATAGCCGCCTAGTTTTACGAGTTTTGTCGGTGGGTATTTGTGAAGATGCTGCATAAAACACATAGTAGAAAATATAAAATACAAAGTATAAAGACCTATTTGTTTAGTTTTTGTAGTCAATAACTCTGCTGTAAGGCACAGAGACAAAGAGGGTAAATTCTATTTGATTTTATATTCGTACATACATTTGTATCTAAAAAGTATTTCCTATTAAATAGCATAAAATGTGGACAATATAGTTTAAGGAAAGTAATAAATAATCTTTATTAATGTTTGAATAATGTTTTTAGTGCTTCATTCAAATTAAAAATTAAAATTATTTATTGTTTTAAATTCGAATTCATTATAAAATTATTTATCTGTTTCAAATATCTTAAATTTAACTTATCACTATTATCATTCAATATTTACTAATATTACATACGAGCAAATCTTTTGATTTCAATATTTTTATATTACTTATTTAAGATGAAAAGAAAAAGTAAGCTCATAAGTAAAATTCAATTATAAAAATATCAGTATTTTATATTATAATTATATATTTACATGGAAATTCAAAAATATGACAATATTTTTTACTTAAGTGCAAAATTTATATTTTTTATAATTTCAAATTTTTATGTTACCAAACTTTACGCCTATTATATAAATATTAATATATACTTTATTACTATAAGATATATCTTAGATATATCTATAAGCACTAAATTTATTACAAACCAATTAAATTTTGTTGTGAATAAAATTCAGCCAAATCTAAATTCATTATAAAATTTTTGATAAGTCACACAAATGTATAAAATTTAAAAAAGTCTGTCGTCTGTTTTATATAATATTTTAACATTTACTTCATTATAATTATCTTGCTAATTAATTGTAATGTTTTTATTTTTCTCTTAAGGGAAAGAGAATATACAAAAATCATGAACTACAAGAAATTGAAATTTTATCCGTAAAGATTTACATAAATATAAATTTTATAAGATATACAAGATTTGAAATTTTTCATATTAATAAACAAATTTTAAATATTATTAGAGTGATACACATATTTTTCACAATAAAACTGAATATAATAATTGAAAATTTTAAATATATGAAAATATTTAAATTATTTAGAATTAATATTTTCTAAAAAATTATTAAATATTAGAAATTTCTCCTAATAAATAAAATCTAATATTATTTTATAAAATATACTCAGCTAAAAATTAGAAATTTATTCGACATTACTGATCATTAGTTTTTTTTATTATTTCTATTAGTATAAATTATAATTCATTTTACATGATTATGCAATAAATATAATTAGATGTATTTATTTTTAAAAAACAATATAAGAAAACGATATTAGTAATTTTCAAAATTCTATATTAATTAAAATCTTTGAAAATATTTATTATTGAATCTAAAAATAAGCAATATTTAAAAAAACAGTATTTTTAGAAATAAAAGAAATAAATTAGATAAGATTATGTAATTGAATTTCTTTTAAACATATGTGTTCTTACAAAACAATAAAAAATTAACTGTGAGTTACAAACACTAGAATAGATTATTTAAATCCAATCGAATCTCATGCCATTACTAAAATTTCAACGAATATAACTTGTGGGTATCAATATTTTTATTAAATACTTATCAAATGCTCTGTATATAAGGGAAAATGTAATAAAATTAAACTGAAAGACTGTCTTATACGTGAATACGCGATTTACAGCACCTTCCAGCCTAATTATAACGCAGGAGAGCATTTGAATACAACTATAACGTTATAGTTTCATGTCGTGAGCACGTTTCAAGCTATTCTGCTGTTTTCTCCCTGATTAAGACTCTTGCGCATTCTTTTAACGATATGCTTGAAGCTTGTGTTAAGTATACACATATCGAAACACAAATGGTATCAGATCAGCCAAAATAAATGCAAATTTCTATAATAATTATCAAATAGTTTGTAAAAATATTTCAAAGAAACATGAATTTAAAACTTAAACTCTAAATTGAAAAAAAGAAGTTTATCGTAAATTTTTTATATAATTTGAAAAATTATATTATAAAGTTAATTATAAAACTATTTTAATTTACGACGATGCGTTATAAATATTAAAAAATCTTTTAATAAGAAATCTATGTAAATATACGAAAAATTTAATTTGAACTAATCAAAATAAGTACTTTTTGTAATAACTTATATATTATAATACATTTATTTTTAAGAATATCCTATAAAACTAAAATAAACTTCATTACGACATTTAATATTTAGTAACTACTTCAAAAATAGCTGTAGTGGAAATATTTTGATTCACTTAATTGAAAATCAACTCTTAAACAAACTTTTAGTTTAAATTTAAATGATTATTATTAATATTAATAAATATTTCAAACTTTTTTTTCTCATATTTAAAACTTTATAAAACATATTTAAATAAGAATTTATATTATAAATATTTTAATTTTAAATGATTTTTATTTTAAATATTTACATTTATACTCTTATCTTTGAATAAAGCTTTATAAAATAATATAAATTTATAAATTAGTTATTCTTGAAAATTGATTTTAACCATAATTATAAGATAATTACATGTAATTAAATTAAACTTATATAAAATCCAATCAACAATATTTAATTCAATCGAAGAGTTCTACAAATATTTTAGAAATAACTTATATATAAATGGATATATAAATAAAAGAAAGTTTAATAATAAAAAAATTAATAATAACTGTTACGCTATACTCAATTGAAATCTTAAATCTATTACAAAAAGTCCAAAAGTAGAATGATCATGAAAATAAAGTTGAGAAAGAAGAACTATAGATGAATATCTCAGGAAAGAAATCAGAGTACACAAAAGAATAAATTTGTAGAAATACAATAATAATAAATCAAGGCTTGTCAAATACACCAAAAATAAAATAGATAATTTAAAAAAATTGGTTAGAATAATAAAATGAAATAATATTTATGCTATCTTACATTGATAAATTAGAAAAAATGTTTAAGTTATACAAAATTCAGTATTGAGAATGACTAACTAATATTGTGAATCGTTATTATTAATTACAAAGAATAAATATTATTTACATTTATGAAGACTACAACTAAGCATAATGAATTCTAAACACTTGAATTATATATTAATAAACTGCTTTTTGAAGTAGGTATTAACAATAGCATATATTAAAATTGAAATATAAGAAAATATGATTTCAGAAATTATTAGATTTGTCGACAAATTATGAATAACATAATAACTTGAATTTAAAAAACTTAACTTTTTTTATAGTTTTTATAATTTTTATAATTATTTTATAATTTTTTATTTTTTTCATAATTTTATTTATCTAATGAATCACAAATGATAGTCATATTTTCAAACTTTTAAAAATGATGAAATAAATTACAATAAAATATGTATATAAATATTTTTTTCTAATAAAATCTTTATTAACCTGACATTTAAAAAAAACAAAATGCAAGACTTGACATAGAAAACAATACGTAATTATCTACAAAATAATAATTTTTCTCATAAAATATAAAATAAAAATTATAGTAATCTATAAAAAAGAATAAAGTGTATATAAATTAAAGAAATAATAAAATTATTTAATTTAATTAAAATACATTAACAATTAATGTTGTATTGTTCAATTATATACGGTTATTTCAGTTGTATCCATTAAAAAATTGTATATAAAGATAAACTATATTTGAATTTCAATTATTTAACTTTCGGTTTCCATAATATTGTTAGAATAAAATAATATTGTTATTTTATTTATTAGTTAATTTATTCTGAAATTATAAATAATTGGCATAAAAATTTTTCATTTACTTAAAAAGTTAAATATATATTTTATAAATAATCTTATGAATAAGCAAAATATTACAAAAAGAGTAACTGCAATTTAAAAAATGATTTTAATTTGTAGAAACCAATTTTCTGTAATGCTCAATGTGAAGAATGAAATATTCATGAGCATATACATGATAAAGTCATCTATACAGTTTCTTTCGTAATAATTTCATAACTAGAATAGCGTATTTTATACTAAAATATCTGGATAAAATACGATCTATATTTTATAAATATTAGAGTTGTAGGTAAAATTAAAAATAATTAAATTTGTTTACAAAGTATTAGATACAGTAATTTTTTGTTTTTTAAATTGTAAACAATATCATAGATGATACTTGAAAAATTCGGTATATTATCTTATACATTGATTTTTAAAACATTTATTACATTTGAAAAATGACTACTGAGACTTCTTTTTATTAATAATTATAAACTATTACACAAAATATATATATATTTATATATGGTAATATTAATTCTAAATAATATTCTTTATATTTATTTTTATGTTATTTGTAAATATATTATTCATATATTTTTTATTTGATCCATAGATAACTTGTAATATATATACTATATTAAAATCTTACTTCAATGTTGTAATTTCATATTTTATACATTGATCATAGCAAACTATTTTACGCAACTGCTAATATTTGAAATGACACATGTATTATTATGTTATACTAAATTTCTATACTTTATGTGAAATTTTGATAATTTATATCAAAGATTTTAGAATTTCATATCAAGTATTGTTTAAAATTTGAATATAAAATAATTTTCTAAATTTTCTAAATAACTTATAAAATTTATTGTCTTATCATCTTATGTTTAATATTGAAACAGAATATAAACTTCGAAGAATAAGTCTTTGTATCGTATTTAAAATTTTGTACATCAAAATTTTTTGTTTCAATACTGAATTAATTATACATTTCAATAGACTTATAAAGTTTATCCAACCGAATCATATGTTTCTAATGAAATAAAATGAAAAATAATCTTCATATAATTAAATATGATATGAAAATTTTCAATTCATATATTATATTTTTAATTTAATTATTCTCATAATTTACGTTTTTGCAATTAAAATTTCAAAATTATGAGTTTATTAAAATTTATATAGTTTTATATATACCGATTTTATATCATTCAAAAGATACCGTTGACGAAAGTTTATGAATTACAAATAAATTTTTTATATTTATTGACTATTTAATAAAAATGTAGTAAAGTATCATTATTGTAAAAATTATTTTAAAATAATAAAATTTATTTGTCTATATATTTTTAGTTTACTAATTTTATATAAATTTATACATAGATTTTTATTTATATAAACATAATCAGAATATTATTTTCAATTAATAATGTAACTTTACAAAAAACACCTTGCTACTCACATTAACATATTATTAATTTCATATTTATGAAATCTCAATTTTCTCATTTCTATACTTCTGTATACTGATTGCAATAAACTAATAATAACAGAAATTCAAATTTTATTTATATAATTAAAAAATAATAATATTTAATCATAATTCATCAGTAAATTCATTTCTTTATACATCTTATTTATGTATTCTTATAGAATTTCAATGATGCAATAACAAATTCAATAATATATTTTTTTCAATATTTATATGATGTAAATTTAAAATAAAATGTCAATACATATTATTTTTATAAAATATACAAGCATTTATATTAAAAATATTAAAAAACATTTAGCTCAATTTTTACCAATTTAAAATTCTAATTTTATCTTCTACTAAACTATTTAATTCTGAATTATATATTTACGTACCATGAAACTTTTTAATATGATTCATTAGAATAAATTGCAATTTTTTCATTATTCATTATAAATAGATTATTTTAATATTTTATTTTTTATATATAAAATTTGTTGTATTCTTAAATATAAAATCATTTTTTTCTAAAGAAACGGAAGTTTACACCAAAGAAAAAAATTCAGTAGCATTAATTAAATATTTAAACATCAATTAATTGATTTTTCTGTATTTATTACCATATAAAATAATAATTATTTAATTCTCACGTACAATGTATAAAATGAATAAAAATTTAAATAAAATTTATTCTTATTATATTTTATATGTTTCATAAATTTTAAAGCTAAAATATTAATAATATTGGTATAATAATTGATATAATAATTGGTATAATAATTACACAACCCATAAATCGATATATTAAAAAGGAAAATTACTATCATAACCAAAGCTTGTTTGTAAAAGCTTAGAAGAACTTTATATTTACTATTAAATGTATACACATATAAATAAATTATAAACTTCCTACTATTTCAGAATAGTCATAGCCAAGTAATAATACAGTTATAAATAGATTTGTTTATGTTTCATTTTCATTTCTTGAAATGAAAAAACTTTTTCCTATTATTATATTAACTATGTTTATATTTGTTCAAAAATAAAAATTTTTAATAGTCTCCAACAACTTCAATATCAAAAATTTTATGATAAATCCATTTACTCAGTTAGTTTTTCGATACTTTCATGTTTGACATCCATAAGAACAAAATTATAAATTTAAATATTTAAAAGTATCATTCGTATGAAAAAGTTTAGTAAACTATTGTGATTACTAATTTATATATTTATAATTTGATTATAAATTTAATTATTATTTGAAATTTTTTGTTTAAACAAATTCACCAGCATATTATTATAATATTTACATAGTTAAGATTATATTTATTTTATTTTATTTGTGAAATTATTTGAATAAATATTTCTTTCAATTTAGAAATTTTTGGTTTCAAAATTCAAGTGCTGATTGATGTTTTTAAAAAAACAATTTTTACAAAATTTATATATTAATAATCGAAATTTTTTATTTTTTAATGTTTTAATTGTACTCTTAGTGATAATTATAGTATTTCATAAAATTTTATAGAAATTGAATTAATGTAACAATCTAATTCTGATTCTACTAAAAATTTATAAAAATAATAATTAAAAATAACAGAATAAATAAATTCAAAGTTATAACTCAGGCAATATAAGATTATTACACTCTATTAAAATATAATTAACATTTTAATATATTTTATTATTGTATGCTTATATATAATTTGTATATTTACTAAAAATTATTTTACTGTAATAATTTATTCTATAACAATCTATATTTAAATAATTTTTAGCAATTTTAAAAGATAAAATTGAACATTTTACCGTTTTTTAATAAAATAAAATATATTTATATATTTTAATAAGTTTTATTTATTGTTGATTAAAATAATTATATCCCATATATACATATAGGGCTCGATTCTAGTTTCTTATTTGAAATATAAGAAAGCATAAGTTATTGTAAATGTTCATGTGTGATATACAAAATGAAGTAAAAATTTTTAGTTGAAAAAATATTGTATCTTTTGATTCATAGATATGATTTATATATGTATGGCTATGAAATAAATTGTAATAAAAAAATATTAAAAATTATAAGATGTAATGATTAATATAAAAATATAATAAAATTAGTTATATTAATATTCTGTTTCAATAATATTAAATTATGAAAAATATAAAGGTAAATGCTGATATTATAGTATATTATTTTGATAGTAATATATTTTAATATTAACATGATTTTATAATAACTTACAAATCAGATAAGATTACGAATTAAAATTTTCTTTATATTAGAAAAATTGGATTTTTCATCCCATAATATATAATTAAACTTTCTCCAGAATACGTTTTAATAGAGAGTATAATTTATTATAATTGAATTATAATTATAAGATATATAATTTTTTCAATTACAAGCTTTTAATGAAATTTATTAATACATAATAGTATTAAATACATAAAAGTAAAATATAGTATTATGAGATAATTTTTTGTATTATACACTTTATGATAATCTGGAAGCATTTAACACCATAGAAAATTCGGTAACAAGAAATACGTAGAATGTTTGATAATATTTTATATTTTATCAGTACATGTGTAAATTTTATTTTATGTAAATAGTGTAGTCAATAAAAAAATTATCATTATTAAATATGTTTTCTCGATAAATTTTATATTTTTTACATAAAGGTATATAATGTTAAAAGAAGGATATGAATTTAATCTTATATCAGAATAATATAGCCTCATATAGTACTGTAATTGTAGGTGAATTGGTTAAAAAAATGTGTATTATCAAGAACAGTAAAGCTAATAGCGAGATTCGATATATTATAATTATTTTGCGGTAAATAAAATTTCTAAAATGTTTACAAAAGAATAAAATATTTCTTTCTTTACTTTAGATAATTGATGGAAAATTAGATCAAGTTCAATATATGAGTACACAATATTTGTGTAAAAATTCTGATTCATATTTACATTCAATATTTTAACAGTGAATGCATTATTAAATAAAATTAATTGGGAAATCTTTTTAGCTAATTAATTCACAATATTTTTCACTTTTACTTCATAATGATGAATATAAATGTATTTAAAACTTAAAAATTTAAAAAATATTATTTATATGCATCAAACAATAATAATATGCGTCTTATTGTAAATTATAAACTAAAAATAATAATTTATTATGAAATTAAAGTAATCATAGTGTTTATAACATTTACCATTTAATTAAGTTATTTTATAAAATTATTCAAATTATTATTAGATTTTTAAAATGTAGCTAAAATTATGTCACATAATTAATGAAAAACAATGAAAAAGTTTTAAAGAACTAAAATTAATTCGAGAATTGAATAAAATCAATAAGAATATATTCCAACTTTTGTAATTATTACACTTTTTTCCCAAATAGGTAGAAAGTAGAAATTCCTATACATATAATATATTAGTTATATTTTTTTCAAAAAACTTTTTCTAGAAATATTAACATAATTTATTTGTACATATATTAGAGTGTTTTTTCTTATGTATTCGAGATATTTTATATCGAATATAGATAGCGAATTGCACCAATGCTCATAAAAATGACCTGGATAATAAAAAGACCCTGACTTTTACCTTAATTTATAGATGCCACCTGAATGTTGATTCGATATTGTGGATAATGATATTTCAAAGAAAAAAATAAATCATTATAAATTTGATAAAAAAAGAAAAAAATTGCTTAATTTTATAAGATACATTAAATATGTCAAGTTTGTTTTTTAGAATAATCATTATCTGATTAATCTAATGTATAGAGGATTTTATAGAAGTATTCTATAAGTAATATCAAATTTGACAACATATTCTATATATAATGTATAGAAATACATAATCAATATTATGAATATGATAGATAAAATATTTAAAATAAAAATATATTTATACAATTTGTATAAGAATTATTCTATTAAAATAGTAGTACATAGTGTTCAAATTTTAAAAAAGTCGAATTTTCACAGTTTTTATCTTATAACTTCTTATAAAGTATTTAGAAATTCAAATTTTAAGTTGAAATATTTTACTCTTAATTGAATTTAATCAATAATAGTAATGAATATAAATATAAAATATAATATTCATATTTAAAGTTGTTATATTTACATGTGATGATTAATAATGTAATGAATGTTCGTTTATTTCTTTTTCTATCAAAAATAAAATAGCTCCTTGCAAAATAAATTTTTGTTTAATTTGAAATATAAATACTTAAAACACTAAATTTTTCTACATAATATTAAATTATAAATTGATTAATTAAACCTAATTTAAATCTAATTTGACAATAAAACTATTATTACAACAATTCATTATTTCTTCCATGTATATTCATTTAACCTGAGAATTGAGATTTATTTTCAATATTTCAATTTTATGTCAAAAGTTATTTTTTAATAAAAAATTTATATAACTTTATATATGTTCTAATTTAATATATTCTAATACATAAATATATATATATATATATATATAATATATATAATATACATAATCTGCATTTTTATGCTAGAATGTTCTATATCAAAAAATATATTAAGTTTTATGTTATCGATAACTATATTTTCTAAGATTATCAGTTCTTCTATCGTGTCTTTTTTCCGGAATATGTCAAAATATTGTTTATCGGAGTCGACTAAAACTAGTACAATATTTAAGAAATTTCTGTCTACATAATATTATTTATATTAATATATGATTTATATCAATTAAATACTTACATATTTAAATAGAGAAACGAAATATTAATAAAAATTAAATAAATAAGCAAACTAACTAATAATATAAATAAAATAAAATAATGATTAATGTTTATATAAAAACTAACTAAATATTGTTAATAGAAAAAAGGAAAATAGAATTAAAATATATGTGTAGGATTTCTTAAAAATTTTCTTGTTTTACGAATTATTTTATTTATTTTAATATACTATAATCACATTGAAGATATTTCAACTACTTTTATATGTTAACCATAAAAAATTATTCATAATTCTGTACAATATAAAGATTAAATCAAACATAAGAAATATAGTACTTGAACTTTTTTCAAGTAAGTAACACATTTTCATATCATATTATAAATTAATATTGCTTTTATAAAAGTTATTATAAAAGAATTTTTATTTTTTTGTGAAAATAAGCTTTTAGTCAGCAATATCTACTTTAATTGAAAATAATCATATAATGAAAATTAAAAATTACAAATGCTAATGAAAATACCTTTTTCATTTCACATAATTCTACTAGTTTTCACTGTATCAAAGTTTATTGCAATTTTATTAATATAAAATTATATGATTTATTGTATATTTGGAAAATGTATAAAAAAAAATTATTTCTGAAAATCGTCTTTTATATAATAGTAGCATTAAAATACTAATTCTCTTTTATACCAAAATCTTAATTCTTTCAAAACAAATTCAGGAATATAATATAAATTTTTTCTACGTAAAGAAACTGTTTTGAAACATATAAATTAGAACTTATTTTTACTTTTTAATCTATTTTTAAATTATTAATAATTTGAAAAATTGGTGCTATATTTAACTTATACAATTAACTATGAGAAATTCCAATTAAATATTCCTTATAAACCTTATTTAAATATATATTTTAATTGATGCAGTACAATAATATAGATAATATACAGTAATGTAGATTTTGAGAAATAAAATATTGTGGAAACTAAAATTATTTTAATTATAAAAAAAATTAAATTATTCTTTTATATTTGCGTATAAAATAAAAAATTGTGTAAATTGAAAATTAAATACTATGAATTTATAATATTCACATCATCTGTCTTATAATATATAATAATAAGTTAAGACTTTTATAGTAAGACACTCGTCCAACCAAAGTTGATACAATTATAAATTAAATTATGAATATGCGTATCTATGTTCTTCATATTATCTTATAACTTTGACTTAACTTTCTTTTAGTTCATATAATTTTCAAGACTATTGTAATAATAAAGTTGCAATAGGTTCTAGTCGGACAAAGAGTTACTCATTTACATGTTGTTTAATATTAGTAATTTTTTTAATTCTATAAGTTATAATAAAGATACGTTAACTTAGTATTAAAATATTAATGTTCGTGACGGAGTTTAGTATGAGTTTAGTAATGATTCCGCTCTGTTTCTGGTTGTAAATACTCTGAGTCTCTTCTGAATGTGGTAGAGTATTTGAAGGAAAAGCATGAGAAATGAGAATCAAAGCAAAGGTAAGCCATGTACATCACACAGCTAACAATTATAAAGAGGAAACCCACGAGAATCGAGCGGAAGGAGTCACGTATACATTACAAAGTTTAATATCACGAGAAAAATGAAGCGCATAATAAATATTACTATTATATATATATATGCTACTTATAGAAAATTAACAAACTTTTTTTTAATAATTTTTTCCATATCAAAATTTAATTATTTTTGGTAACTTTTATTTTGTTAATATAAAATATACCACATTTAATATATATATAATCGTTTTCGATAAAATTATTTAAATATATCAATTTAAAAATATTTCTTGTAATTATGTTTTGGTTAAGATAAAAATAATATATAAAAATTAATTTATTTAACAATATATATACATAAATGTTTACAAGGATTTATAATGGATTCTTATATTGTAATATTCTACAAGAAGTTTGAAAATTTATATTTATGTATAATTTATCTTTTTAATTAAAAACAGTTTTATAATAATATTACTTTAGGATATTTAAAATTTTTTAATTTAAGAAAAAATATATTTTTTATATAAGTTTTTATATAATATTGAAATATAATTATTTCAAGAATATATAATTCTTGTTTAAAATACTATGTTTTAATTATATTTTTCACTTTACAGGATTGACATTTATACTTTTAATGTTAACTTAATAATTTAATTGGAAGATTTGTAATAAAAGATGGAATTTTATTGTTGATAGTTATTGAGTTACTATATACAATAGTTATATTTCAATTAATTTCGAATCAGATTTATTTAAGTTTAACCTACGTAACTGCTCTCTTTATATAAATAAATCTTATAAATCTATATGTAACAAATATTATTTTATAGTAAAATTTTTTAAAAAATATTGTAAATATTATATTTTTAAACTTCAATTTTCTGTAAGAATAGACTAATTGTAAGATATATATATATATATATATATATATATTTCTATGATACTAACAGTATATACGTAAATGTATATAAATTATTTATAAATAATAAAATTTTAATTCTACTTTTTCAAGATATTCTTACGTATAAATTAATTTCCATAAAAAATATTCTAATTTTTCAAAAATAAAAATATTGTAAATTGTCATGTAAGTTAACATCTAGTAAATATCGCAGATTTTAATGTTTGTATTCTTATATTTAATTTATTTTATTACTGCTCTTTATTACTAATTTGTTCTACTAAATTCTCAAAAATTGCTTGTCAATATTATAACGAAATAAATTTTAACTAATATTTAAATATAATAATAATAATTAAATATAATAGTAATAATTAAATATAATAATAATAAGTAAATATAATAGTAATAATTAAATATAATAATAATAAGTAAATATAATAGTAATAATTAAATATAATAATAATAAGTAAATATAATAGTAATAATTAAATATAATAATAATAATTAAATATAATAATAATAAGTAAATATAATAGTAATAATTAAATATAATAATAATAATTAAATATAATATTTACTTAAAGCAATAATATTTAATAATATATTATTTAATAATACAATGTTAATTTGAATTAAATTGTATACTTTCTATGTGATTAAATAAAAAGTATGTAATGTATTACTTCGAGTATATAATATTTCTTTAATAAAAATATTTATATTTTTTATGTATTTTTTTAAGAAAGATTATTTCTTCAAATTGAGGAAAAAATAATCACGCGAATGATAAAAATAAAAAGTATATATATATAGCTTTTAGGTTAAATGCATAAATAAATTATATTTATACATTTATTATTTTAAATTTACTATTCTGTCAGGTTATTTTTGAATCATTTACATTTAATTATTTCTAATTTATATATCCTTATATTATATATTTTACCTTTACAGAAAATTCAACACAATTATACATGTAAAAATTTTCAAGCATATCTTTATATATCAAGTATTCTATTTATACACAAATATGAATATATTGTTATGAATATTATATCAAATTGTACTTATATAATAAGATATTGAATGAAAAGTTAGATATAAATTTTGTTTTACATGCTATATAATAAAAAAAATTCTTTAAGTTTTTTTCATTAAAAATAAAAAAATCAATAATGTTATATTAGAGATTCGCAAGATTTATATAAAAAATAGACTAATTCATTTTTTTTCTATATTTCACTATTTATTTTCGTAGTATAAATAATAGAATAAACAATAAAATATTGAAAATATCCATAAGTATAATCTAAGCATTTAACGATTAAAATTTGTTTAGTTTTACTGATAAATATTAATTTTATATATGTTTTTAGTTGTAGATTTTCATTATATTTATTAAATTATATTTATTTATATATGATATAAAAAGTTGAATGAATTTTCGCAAAATAAATTTCTAAACAAGTATTTTATTGATGAAGATATTTTATCCATAAATTATTTTCGGTTCAAAAAGATACATGCATTTTAAAAACGAGAAAAATTGCAAGAAATAATTGTTTAATTTAATTTCTAATTATAATCAAGATTATTTTTACTAATAATCTTTATTACTTAATTATCCATATTATTTATACTTCTATGTAAGAAAAAAGTTTCGTTATAAGCTTATATGATTATTAATAAGTAAAGTTTAAATTATAAATCTAATAGTACACAAAAAAATTTTAATTATAAATAAATTTAATTCTTATGTATTTTTAGAAATTTTCAATTCTGTAATTTATTCCTCATATAATAGATAATAATATTTTAACTTCCCCTATTTAAACTTTTCACGCTTTTTGCATTTAAATCTTCAGTTACTTTGTAAATGTATTTTTTAATCAGATTAATTATTTTCGTTTCTTCAATCATTATAAATTAATTTTAAATGAAAAAAAATATACAAATAAAATTATCATTATTAGTATCTAATAAATTTTAAATAATTTAGAGTATTAATTATCGTTGAAAGCTTTAATGATTTTCATAAAACATATGGTACAACTATTAAATAAGAAGAATATTCTCTTGCCCATTTTTTGTATATAAGTAAAATAATCACACAAGATTTTAATTATATGAGTTCCATTATTTATTAATTTCAATTATGTTATAATCATATAGCAATATCATAAAATTTATGTATTTGATATAAAGGTTGAATTGAAGTACAAAAATAGTCAATATCTAATACATTATGAAAAGGTCATATTTCGTATTCAACATAAAAATGAATATTTTTTATAGTTCAAAATAATAATTAAGTATATATATATATATATATATATATATGTATTAATTTTCAGAATAATTTTCTATACAAAAATTGATCCTAATTAAATTTTATAATACTTAGAAAACATAAAAACAAAATTATTTCATTAGAAATATAATATAAAATGAAAAGGTGAAAAATTAAAATTCTTTGTTATAGAATCTAAAAAGTTTAAAATTAAATGTAACATTCTAATATAATTCGAAATTTTATACATTTAATTTCTTATAATAAAAAATTGTTTAATACAGTCATATAATTTACTACCTTATCATCATATCATTAAATTTATTTATGAAATTTGTAAATAAATTATTATCTATGTAATTATCTCAATAGGTAATTGTATATTTGTTACAAATCTTTAATAGATTTCAATGAAAGAATGCAAGGAAAATTAATTTTTTTTATAAGAATTAATTGTAGTCATATACATTGTTCCAAAAATGTATTCAACCTTTGAAAATGCACTAGTCATTCATACATTTGCTGCACTGAATTAATATAAACAGTGAAGTGATCAAATTTTTTTTCCATATTCTACTTTTTGTAAAATATAATTAATACTCAATATTTATTTAATATTAAAAAAATAAATAAATCTTTGATTAAATTTAATTTGATTATAAGAAGTATCTCTAAAAAAATGAAATGTGTGAAAATAAACCGGTTTTATCATAAATAAATAATTTTTCAATATTTTATGTGTATTGATCTATATTTTATACATTATTATAGTATTAAAATAAATGTTTTGTATCTTAATAAAATATGTATATATCTTATAAATATCAACTACAATATTTTATTTAAAATTAATATTAATCAAAATTATAAAATATAATATTAGTCATGCATTATGATAATAAAAAGAAAGCTAGATTCCGAAAAGATAAAAATAAATTGAACATAGATTTTGTTTTGTTAAAAATTTTATTATATTCTGTCTCAAAAGCTACTATCAATACTACTATTCTCAGTATGACCGGATCCTCCTCGATGGATTGGATCATCGTTTATTGTTCTCTACGTCGAGACTAATGATTTACAGCCCGTATCATGGCTATATTATAATTGGCGGAGCACAGTTTTTTTACGAGTACTGTATATTATTTTCAGTTGAACAAATTTAGGAAACCTTACCTAAAATATGGAGTGCTATTCTAACAGTTAATAATATAAATATCACCACTTTCAACGGTTAGTAGGTAGTCATAATTTAAATAACAATCATCTGGATATTTAAAAATATCGATAAATAATGTATTTAGTATTTACACTTTGATATATACAATAAATAAATATATAAGATTTATTTACTCTGTAATATGTACTTTCTAATAAATACTATTGATACTGTTTTAATTTCCTTAATTGCGTTTTTGTTTCATTAATTTAAATTATTTTTTAAATCTTTAATCTTACACTTTTTATTTATATTAAATTTTCTAAAGATTTTTTAAATATTAAGTATACTAGTTAGAAACATCATATCATAATATAGGTTTTTCATTTTTGAAACTACAATTTACTTATTTTTATTTTATAAATTATATTACAGATATATATATTTATAAATTTATATACTTATATTGATTTATTAATATAAAATATTATATTTATTAAGACAATTATTTAAGTATAAGAGAAAATCTTAGTAACTATTATTTTAAATTTATAATTTAGAAAATTAAACGATTATACAATATATATATCTTATAATAATTACTATCATTTTACTTATGTAGCTTTACTAAAAATTTTATAAATTTCTTTTAATATTTTAACATTAACAGAAACTCATATATTATTAGTGAACCTTTTCTACCATAAGATTAACCCTCTCAAGTATTTCATTGTGGATTTATATAAAGAATACTTATTCTATATTCTGTTTATTTTATAAAGTGGACACATTTTTATACAATACACAACCAGGTAATTTGATATATGTATCTCAAGAACTAGTCCTGATGCACGATAGTTTCGACTCGGACAGACCGTCGAAATAGTAATGGACAGAAAACTACTGTTGATAAGATGATCGCAGAAAGACAAAATCTTCATATCATACCGTACCAAAATAAGAATCCAATGAATACTTTATTCACTTAAAATGTTTCTAAAGACAATTGAACAACATCCATAATGAATCTTTGGAAACGAAGAAATACATAGAGTCATTTTAAATTTTCTCGTCGGCTATTCAACTTTTGATTATAAGGTACCATTTACATATAAAAAATTCATGTAAATGTAAAAAATATCAGAAACAAAAAATGGTTGAAATACAGTATACTGAACTGGTGTAATATGTTATAAATATGATGAATACGCAAGTTGTTTCTAAAGTTTTTCTGAAACCCAATTTCCTATTTTATTTAACATAAATACTGAATCTATTTATAATTTAATTCAATTATTATAATATTAAAAATTATAAAATATTGATGATTATAATTTCAGAAAATATTTGAAGTTGTATTATCAAATTACTTTCATGATTTACTAATGAAATACATAATAGAAATGTATTTAAAAATTATAGATACAAGACAACCATATATTAAAAACGTAATGAATAAATAAAAAATTAACAATATTTTTTTATAGCATTATTGTTATTTCACTATATTTCAGACACATTTATAAACACCTAAAGCATATGAATTCTATTAGTAACATCTAAAAAATAATGTTACTGAAAAGTATAAAACAGGAAAAAATCTATACACAAACTATTGGGGGTTAAAATAATGCTCGTACTCTTACTGTTATTATTACAATTTATTTTTTCGAGATATATTGTATTTCCACAAGTTGTTATTCGGACGTATATAAGTATGTAACAAGTTTCGTCACCGCGTATAATGTTTCGCTTGACGTAGACATTAACAACTGTTCTTGACGAGGTCTCTATTGCTACTATCTAATAACTCGCGTTATCAATTACAAAAGCTCGCAGTAACGATCGAAGCTTGTCGAGACAAGTTTCGACTTATCGGTCGAGTCTGAAGGCAAACATCCTTGAAAACCGGTGCGTACCTATTTATACACACTTGCTTCATCCGGGTTCAATTGCTTTCTCTCTTCCTTTATTTTACTCTCTCCCAGGTATCGAGCCTTGATAAGGTGTTATTTGTTTATATGTCGCGTAATTCCTGGACCTTCTGCCTTCATGCCTTCCTCTTCTGGATTATGTCCATCCCAGCAGCGCAATGGCAGGTCTATCTATATATCCGATGATTTCTTGCTGCCTTCCACATACGGTTGATTCTCAGTTGACCGTACATGACCCCGAATCACTCGCAACATCCTCGAATTAATCTCTCGCGCGTTTCCCTTCGTCTTCGCCTCTCTCATTCAGGGGCGCCAGCCTTTCTTGAATGTCTCTTCACAACGACGCGCGCATTCCTTGAAAGGCCCCTCGCGGCGACGCGCACGTGGCTACCATTGCGCCT
The DNA here is from genome assembly GCA_018907195.1 of Dolichoris vasculosae. Lineage (NCBI taxonomy): Eukaryota > Metazoa > Arthropoda > Insecta > Hymenoptera > Agaonidae > Dolichoris > Dolichoris vasculosae. Next base: position 6,651,690 of record JACCHY010000010.1, on the reverse strand, counting down.
CGCCCCGAACTGGGCCCCGCGAAGAATTCTCGTTACTCCTCGCCTCTCTGAGCTCCGACGGCCTCCTACAGGCTGCAGGCGTCCCTGCGTCACGTATTTTTGAGGAATGGTAGCGAGCAACTCGCTGTCCGTTGCCTGACCGGGTCCGAGCAATCCCAATCGCTTTGTTAATAATTCTTTCACTTACCTTGTCACTGCTCGAAACCCCTTTGCTTTACTCAATTTCCTAAAGTTTTCTATTCTCTATACAAACACAACAAACCTTCACAAAATGCTTGAATATATTTAATCCAGGATTTTAACTTTTAATTTATTTAAAAAATTGTAGTCAATTCACTACACAATATTTTGAAAAGATTAAAACTGTGAATTAAACAGTGAGTATTTCTGATTTAAGTCAAATAATTTATAAGACAAGTAATTTATTTATTGTCTATTTGAATAAAATAAACATAAATAAAAATCAATCAGATCTTATCTTACTAAAAAAAATTGAATATATCGTAAGTGAAACTTATACTGATAATATAAGTGGATGAGAAAATAAGTATATTTGATAAAATTAAATTTGCAATGAAAAATAAATCTATCGTATTATTTTCTAAATATAAGGAAACTCGAATATAATTCTTTTAGAGTGAAAATAATTTCTTATTTCAACAAGGTATGATCTGAGTTTAACTACATATCCTGTTCTTATAGATATCTAAAAAGTGTAGCTGTTATACAAAGAAAGTTCATGTCACTTCCCTTATGAAGAGCTAATTTTCGAAAAATCGAATGTAGCTCCATGTCGACTGAAAAGAGGCGAATTGAAATGTTATGTCAAATGTTCATTCTTATCTGAATCAAGATAGATTGCATAAAAAAATAATAGTAAACTAAAATATAAAAATAACATAACATACGTAACTTTTTTATCATACATTATATTGATATGTTGATGATAAATGATATTTCTGTTGTGTAAAATTAATTTGATAATTAATGTAATTATATATAATTTATAGAATTGATATGATATTAAATAAAATAATAAACTGCAATTAATTTACTACAATTTAAAATTTGTTAAAATTTAAGCTAAAAATGGGCTTTGTTAAATTACATTTAAATATTTTAAATATATAAAATAAATGAATGATTTTTTTTTATAATAATTAATATATACTATATATTTTAAAATATTTTTAATTCATAAACATTGCACTTTAAAGCATAACAGTAAAATTATTATTATTGTTGTTGTTGTTATTAAACTATTTTTCAAAAAATTAAAAAATCTCATATAAAAAACAAGCGGTTATCGCTTGATTTTTTTCTTAAAAAAATAAATTGTTATGATATGTAAAATCTTTTATACAAATTCCGTTATATTTATACGTAATATTATACTTCATTCGATGTAACTTTTTGTCGAAACTAATTACATAAATATCATATTACATAAATAAAATTAAAAAGTGAAATAATAATAATTCTACATCTACTAATTTAGCAAATAATACTTTTGAAATTTTTTAAATTACCTATAAAATTTTTAATAAATTTTACATTTAATCTTTAGGAGAATAAATATTAAAATTTTGAAATATATGAATTTATTTGACATTTTAAATATATGAAAAAAATATTTTTAAATTATGATGATTACATTTTTTTAGTGAAATGTTTACTCGATTATACAGATTCCTTCCTGATTGAATTTAATATCGAGCAATGACCAACGCCTAAAATATAGCCAGAAATAATTATATCAATATGTATAAATGTGAGTAATAGATTTTTGAGCGATAAGAGTAACAACAGACGGTAAGAAATTAATTTCCCAATACGAAATTTGTTAAGAGGGAATAAATGTAGCTATTTATTTCAGCTTGAAAATTTAACAGTGGAAATAATGTAAAAATATGCAATTTGAGTAATAATATAAGAAGATACACATTTTAAATCATTGAGTTAATTTTCTTTATATAAACTATTTTTTCTAATTATATACGATTTTGAAAATCTTCCTGTTTGCTGTGCATTAATTTAAAAATATCAATCGTTTCAGAACTTCCATAAGGAAACCATACAATTATATAAATATATATCGTAAAAACTTAATACTTAAGTATATATTCACTATCCATAAATATATACTTTTTTTATTTATTAAATATGTATATTATTATAATAAAAGTAAATAGAAGAAATATTTGATGATAACTATTTTAATTATATTTTTAAAAACTTAATTTTCTTTTTTTACATATACTTTTAGTAAAAGAAGCGATATCCGATTATAAATGTTTTAATATACAATTAAAACTCAAGTATGTAATTCAGGAAGTAGTTAATAAATTAAGCATAAAATTATAGATATAGTGTGTTGAAAATTTCACAACAAATTTGCCAGCAATACATTTTACAGCAGCATACATCATCAAAGTTGAATTCTGACGCCAATTATATCAAACCAATCTTTTTTGTTCAAACTTTTCGTTAGAGCTTCCCTAAGCTTAAAGTTTTTTTGTTGTTTATTTATAGTAAAGCAAGGAGTATACTTTCAAAAGGCAGTCCATACACATAATTAGGTCATTTCAAATTTTAGCATTGTAAAAATAAATCACCAAAAATTGAACTCAAAGTTTTTTATTATCAATTACTATACAATTTTAATACAAAATATCAAAAATAAATATTTTTTAACTGATTTTTATTTTAAATTTGTTAAATATTTTTTAAAATTATTTTTGTGTATTCTTCTATGAAAATTACAATGAAATCATAAGGAAGCTGAATAATTGTATTTGTATTTCCCACTAAAAATTATATGTGTTTCAAGTATATTTCTAAATATTTTTAAATTTACGAGAAACATTTTCTGTCGACATCACATGATTATCAATATTCATATTTAAATATAATTAAAATATATATAATAAATTAAATATTATAAACTGTAATAATTAGTATCATATTTATTCCACTATATACAGATCCAATAGTTATTACATTTTAAGTTTTTGAGTCAAAATGTTGACCAAAAAATACTTGAATCATAATAGCATCATGAAATTATATATTAATTAAGAATAACTTGTATTTAGAATTTCAATTAAGTTGTAATTTAGAATTTTAATACAATAATTATTATTTTATTGAATATATATAAAGTTTTCGGTCATCGATAAAATACTAAAAAAATGTATTAAAATTTATTTACTAATTATAATGGAATAGAATAAAATATATAAAATCTATTTAATACCAGTCACATTTCATAATTTGAAAATATATTTCATATTTATAATTAATTTTGAATATATTAGCAGTGAACTTATTATTAAAAAATTATAAAATTAAATTGAATAGTTTAATTACTACTTTAATATTCAGCGAATAATTCAGCAACATCAAATTAGACTTAATAAATGATATATTATATATTAATATCTTTTATCATATTCCTTGACAAAAAGAAAAATAAATTTACATTACTTTAATTGATTAAATATTATACTTATAATTGTTAAAAATGCTTCATATACTTAAATATAAATGAAGAGAAATCAAATAGACAAAATGAAAGCAAAACGCTATAGTGAAGCAACCTTGATTTGTCTGCATCTTCTGGCAGCGATTGATCTTGAGTGCCTTCTGAGTGCCTCCAGAGGAAAGCGTCGATTGTGACTTGCTCGGTTTCTGGACTTCTTTCTACTTCTCGCCACAGACTACTTTAGCACAGTCGCTATATCTCTACCTTGACTATCAATAATATATCCCTATTCTTGTAATATTTAATAACGATTTTATTTCCTTTCTTTTTAATTATCTTAATTTTTCACTTTGAATTATCTATCACTGTATTATTAATATGCTCACAAAAGTAATATGTCAATTTTTGGTGAACTGAAAGTAATTTAATATCAATTGCAATTTTGTTACTCTAACTGTATTTTACTGCTTATTTCAAAATGTTTTTCTTTTATAAAAAATACCGTAAAACACTTTCAAAATTTATGTTCTTATCTGAATGATATTATGACACTTATATATTAATTGATTATGTACGATGCATTTTACGTGCATGATGATTAAACCTTTCATATTTAAGTTAACACTGTTAAAATTTTCGATATCTTATCAAACTCATAACATTATTCTATTATTGAAACTATTGAATTTTAAAACTTATATATATATATATATATATATATATATATATATAGTAATTTTAATGAATAAAAATTATAAAATAATTTCATAAATTTATTATTTTATTTTAAAAACTATAATAATATATAAAATTTTTTGATCAAAATAGAAATATCAAAAATAAGGATTACTTGTAAAAATTAACAAACTACTTTTATGTAAATTTCATTAAAATATGTTTTCAAATTAAAATATACTATTTAAATGAAAATATTCTGGTATTAACAACATTACATTTCTTTTGGTTGTACATTATACATTAATACTCGATATTTATTGATTATACCTTTTTGCTTGTAATTTTTAGAATAATTATTAAAATTAAATTTGAATAAAAAGAAAGACAAAATTTTATTATTCTAGATGTTGGTCTATATAATAAAGATATATTTAAATTTTAAGTCTTTAATCAGATATTAGTTTAAATGATAAAGATTAAAATTCTGTTTAAGTTTAAACGTTAAATCAAGAATTTTTTTTATAATTGTTGGAATCCTTAATGAATTATATATATATGAGATAAGTTTTACTTGATTAAAAAAAACTACTTGATTTTTTATTTATGCAATAAATATTTAATTAACCAAACGACAATTATTTATTAAAATAATCATTAAAATCTTCATCAAACATTTTTAATTATTAAATCTAAATCTAAATATTAAAGTTATTAAAATGAAGTTAAATAAGTAAATTTGTAAATAATTTAAAATAAATAATGATAAATTATCATTAAAATAAAAAAATTTATGTGTTATTCATTTATATGAACATTTTTCTACCCTTTCTTATACTCTTTTCTGTTTATCTTCCTCTTTCTTTTTAATTGATATTAAAAACTAAGAATTAAAGTATTCCGGAGTACTAAATTTTAAATTTTGCGCGCGCACCAACATTAAAAAGATTTACACTCGATATGAATTTCACTAATAAGGAAAAGAGATATTAACGATAACAAAATTTAAAAAATTATAATTATTTTCTGTAGTTTTTCATCGATTAAAAAAATAAAAGAGAGTTTGCAACGAGTAATATCATTCGTATAAATAATGAAAAACACAATAAATACGTTCGATGAGAGAATCGTACGCAACACGTCCTGGGCGGTGACTGAGGTGTCTGGAGCACAGAGGCGACGTCGCGACGCTCGGCATCGCTCCCACCCTACAGGAGACAAAAGTTATCGTGGGCGCTGCGCGATTCTCGCGTATGCGTATGTACGCTTTATTTGTATGTATGCCGAAAACAATATGCGCATACTTAAACCATACTTACTTGTTTTGATATTATAATATATGCAATCTTTGTTTTAGCTCTGTTCTATCTTTAATATTCTTGTTCCATGTTAATTAAAATCTATTAGTTTTTATCTTTTTTCTATTTTATATACATTATGAAATATTTTTTAATATGATATTATATTGTACAAGTTAATTAAACTGATTTATTTTTTACTTTAAATTTGAAATATCTTTGTCGTGAGACTAAAATAGTAAAGTTCTGCAAAATGTTGTTCTTGTCAATAAATTTATTTGATTGTTTTAATTAGAAGATTATAACATTGTGTAAAATAGTTAGTTATGAGTTATCACGCTGTCTTAAGGTTCTGAATTATCTAAAGATTTGGTTTAAATGGGAAATACTTAATAATAATATTTGAATAAAATAATAATGGAAAAAAAGGTAGACACCAAAAGAGAGAAAGAAATGCGACACAGTTTAAGTAGATATTACACTACTTCGTTTCATGTTCTCGCTTTCTAAGAGCAGACTCTTACAAGTTGGTAAATACCAATAATCTTTTTTCCTATTTTATTATAAATTGATTAAAAATATGAATAAATAATTAATTTTAACAGACTGTAAAAACAATCATTTGTTTCAGTTACTTACTTATAAAATTTTACTTAATTAATAAATAATTAATAAATAATAATACTTAATTACTTATAAAATTTACTTATAAAATTGTTTCAGTTACTTATAAAATTAAATAGGTATTTTGTAACATTAAAATTTTAATTATAATTTTCATTAAAATTTTATTATTTTAGTAGAAGTATATTGTAAGTATAAATATTTATCATATAAAATGAAATATTTTAATTACAATAATAAAATATTTACAGTTATCATGAAAATTACATATACAATAATACCATTAATTTTGTCAAATTTTTGTTGCAAAATTAAGAAATTTGTTTCGATATTTTAAAATGAAAAAAAGGAATTGCATTAAAATTTATTTTTTATATATTAAAAATTATTCTATTTACTTTATACTTTAGAAATTTGATTTAATTATACTATTTTATCAATGAAAATCAATACCTATGTTAATTTTTTATAGGAAATGACATCTTTTTATAATAATTATTATATTATCTTAATAATGATTCTATCTCAAATTCTATAATTAAATCTAGTAGTAGATCATAATAGAATTTAAAAATTAATTAAATTCTAATAAAAAATTCATACCATTCATACATAAAATTGCATTCTTAAATAAAAGATTTTAAAGTAAACAATAAAGCAATAAAAAGTTATGCAAATTCAGATAAAGATAATTTCTAATAATTAAAAAGTTAGTTTTGTTTATTCTAGTAATGTATCAAATACATTTTTACAAACTTCTTTAGATATGAAGAAAAACATTGTTTTAAATATTAAATTATATTTTGTTTTATTATTATTACTTTTTAATGATTCGTTGTTATTAAATTTATTATTATTATTAAATATATTTTGTAAGAAGTAGATATAAATTTTATACATTTTGTTAATGCTATAATTTATAAGTTTTTAATTATTCTTTTATATCTACTTACTTTGTTATTTTATACTTTTTACAATTAGATATGATTTTAAATATTGTTTTAACTGACAACAAGAAAGTATAATTTGAGTTTTCGATTTATATTATTTTGTATTTATTTTTATTTATTAATATTCATTAATATAATTTTTGGAAAAATGATAAATAATTCATTTATAAATAGTATATAATGTTATTTTACATGATTCAGTATTAATTTTAAACTACAAAAATTTATTATTTTGTAATAGATTAATATCAGTAGATAAATATTGTAGTTCTAGAAGCATTTATCATTTCTCATATTAATTTTTTTATATAATAAAATACAATGCTTATTAGACAATAATTTAAAACATTTATTAATTTTTATTTAAAATTTGTTCTTACATTTTCATGCGATATAGTATAAGTATTAAAATGAAATTCATCGACAAAAATTAATATATTGTACTCAAAATAATTTATTAGCTAAAGCAAGGGATGTAAAATATTGATAATTTTTTATAAATCTTTAAAAAAAACAGAAGAACATCAAAGTTTTTTCTGTTTTGAAAAGACAAGGATTTGATTTTATGGTATTTAATATCATCTATTTGCACATTCAAGACATCTTACAATAAAGTAAACATTTTATATATTTAATGGACAATTTATTTCATATCCTATAAAAGAAGTTTTAATAGTAATAGAATAGTATTGATTATTTAATGAATATAATAAATTTAATAGTAAATAAAAATATTATCAGATCCTCAGAAATTACAAACATAATTATAATAACTACCTACACGTATTAATACATAAAATATTCCTTCTACGTAGTTTTTTTTATGTACTTGTTAATTCATTATTATGCATTAATACTAGTTATACATATAAATAAAGATTTTTGAAGTCAAATTTTTAAATATTTCGATAAAATTGAATATCCTGTACCATTTTCTAAATTAAAAATGAAATTAATTATGCATAAAATTGTAATCGATGATAAATTTGACAAATAATGAATTTCGATTATTTTAACTATTAATAATATCATATTTTTACATAAATTGAATTATTGAATTAATACAATAAAATCAGATTTTCCCTTAAAGAAAACAATCAATGGATATTAATTATGACTGAGTTAATCGGATATGGTTATGTAGAGTACATAATTGATTCATATAAATATATATATGTATACTAAATTTAAAGAGGACCTTAAATATTTAGATGCAAAGCAAGAATATAGTGAAGTATAATCGTTTCTTAGATTATTTATACATATTATTACTCCTAAGATCATAGACATTTTTTGAAATATGTTTATTAAAGTGCTCACAAGTTTCTTAAAGATTTTTTAACGAAATCAGAATAATATTATGTAAGCATTATCTTACTAAAGTCCCCTTGGCATCATATATTTTATTTCACTTTATCTTAAAAATCTTTTTATTTTATGCTTAAAAAAATTCTTTTATGCATATTGCATATTATATTTTTATTCTTTAGAAGTTATAAAATATAATAGATACTGATAAATAAATATTAATATTAAACGAAGTCAAAAGCTTAACAATAATGTACTTAATAATAGATTTATTACTTAGTTGTTTACTTTTTTCTTAAAAATATATAAAAACTAATGTATCTATGTTTATATATATATATATATATATATATATATATATATATATATGTTAGATATACAAAATATATGTATAAAAAAATAAAGTAAATAGTAATGATAAAAACAAATTTTTTTTAATACATAAATTTAATTACAAAATTTAATTGAAAAGAAAATACATCAATAAAATATATATCTTATTTAAAATGAAGAATTAAATAATAATAGTCAAATTAATAAATAATAATATAAAACAAATTAATAACATTGATATTAATTTTTTAATGATCTCTAGAATGTATAATATATTGGAATATTCAAAATATATAGTATTAATATATTATAATTTTATAAATTGTATATTTTTATAAATTTACATACTGTAAAAATTACAATTAATAAAATAATATCAATGAAAATTTATATTTTTATCTAGTACGATATCATGGCACTTCATAATTATTTTATAATATGACTAATTTAATAAATATTAAATAAAATTATAGATTTTAAACTATATTTTGATTTCAATTATAATACAACCATAAAATATAAGTTTAAGGAAGATGTTCGTGAAATAAATAAAATTTTTTAATTAATTATTCGATAAATTCGACACTCGTACTCTTATACGTTAGGTAATTGAAATGATAAGAATATGAAAAATAAGATAGTAAAGTAAACAATATAATATACATTTGGAATATGCATATAATAAATCACTCGGTATTTTAAAAGCTTTTTTAACTTGAAAATTATTTTTATCATAAAGCTAAGTAATTTATATAATCTTTACGAAGCGCAAAACCTTCTTAACCTACATAAATAGGGAACGTGTAAGAATTTCTTTCCTCTGTCTACATCAACCATCATGCGATATAGATGAATATATCATTTCGCAAAACAAAATATAAGTTGAACATTGATCATTAGCATAAATATTTCATTATTATTGTTATTTTATTTATTTATAATGTATTACCGTATATTTATAATTCTTAAAATAATTTCCTTCTTTATACTTTTATATTTAGAATGTATTTTAATTTTGATAGGTATTTAATTGAATTTTTTTATTTTATCATTTATTTAATTTTAATTTTTAGCAATTTAAATTATCTAACTATTTACTGGGTTAAATTTTTTATATTTCCTTAATTCGTTTAGATTCAATTTATCTATTATATTAGTTTGATTAGAATTCTTACTTATTCATGATTCAGTTCTAAATTTAGCTGATAATAGAAAACAATCAGAATTGCCACTTATATTCGAAAATGATTTATTAATTATAACATATGTTTTTAATCGAATTTTTATTTATTTTTATTCATTGAAAATTGTCTATTATATTATATGATTAGATGTGAGAGATAGAAATAGTCCCGATTTACATGTATATAGATATTTGGAGATGAGTAATTTCGTCTATAAAAAAGTTTAAATAATAAGTTGAAATTTCAATTATGTTAAAAAAATTGATGTAAAAATAATGTAGAATTAAATTTATAAATTATAGTAGACTTTAGAAGATTATTATTTTCGTGCATAAAAATATTTTCTAGAACCAATATTATATTAAAATTTTATCTGAAAATAAAATGTTAACCAATATTGATATTTTAATAGAAATTAATATAGAAATAATAAATAAAATATAGAAATATTTTATATTTAAAAAAATAATTGTTTATAAATACATATATTTAATTATATTACTAAACATTCTTATTTTTTATAGTTTTGAAATATTTAAAATCTATTGTTTTAGAATTATGAAATGTTGTTGAATATTTTTATTTTAATTATATGTTAAATAATTTATAATGGATTTTGACGAACTAATAAAAAATGTTGTTATATTGCAATTAAAATAACGCGCGAAAGTATTATCGAATAAACTGCATGATTTGAGAGCGCAGGCGTAATTGTATAAGCAACAGCTAAAAATCATTGTTTTTACAAGAACGGTCTTAGCATTTCTAATGTAACTTAATATTTTTGTATTGAATTATTAAATTAAATCAATATTTTTTTTTAAAAAATTTTTGTGGAATGTACTTTGAATAATTGTAGGTTATTGCTATATTTAATAGAATTATGAATAGAATATTAACAGATTGTATTAGAGGTAAATTTACAATGGAAATTTTTTATTGAAATAAAATATAATCTTAGGTTGTAAACCTTTAGTAAGACAAATATTGAGTTTTGTAATTTTTGCAGAGAAAAATTTGTGCCCTTATATGGAAAAATGTTACAGAAAAAATCCAATTCATTTCAATGAAATGTCGCATCCACACTGTAAGTTTAATTTTAATTTCTGAATAAATTCAAGTATTTTATCTAAAAATGTACATAGATATACTTTTAAATTATTTTGTGTTTATAATAATTAATTTTTGAAATTTTTAAATATTTATAAATTTACATTGAAAAATATATTTTAGTGGAAAAATTAGTTATTAATCAATTAGATGGAACTATAACAATACCAGAAAATATAGGATTTGAATGTCCTGATAGAAAGCAACTGTTAAACCAGCTTACAGTATTACAAATGATTTTAAGAAGAAATAGAGATAAAAATAAAGACAGTAAATTTCTGGAAAATAATTATACTCGAAAAGAAAACACTACTAATACAAAAGAATTAATGGATTTAAAAGATAAAATAGAAAAACATAAGCAAGCTGCATTGCAAAGAAGGAAAGCTAAGTTAAGAGAAATGGATGATAAAGCTATGAAACTTGATGATAAAATTAATTCAAATAAAGATACATTAAAAAGAAAACGATCGTTTAAAAATGTTTTTAATGCTTCGTCTCCTATGAAAAAACCTGGAGATAATATTAAAAAAGTATTACAAAGAAGTTCAAATGTGACAGATTTAAATTTACAAAGTTCAAGCTCTCAAAGTTCTAAACAAAGTTATACTTCAGAAAAGTCATATATTGAAAATTTTGTATTAGCTAACGATAGAGTTATGAGAGAAAAATTAAGAGATAATACTATTTTGAAAATGAGACAAGCTGGTCATAAAATTTCTTTGTCCTTACCTGGAGAATTTGCACTAAAATATGCATTGTCAGCTCCTTATCATTATTTTTTAAACCGGGTAGAAGAATCGAAAGCTACACACAACCAAGAATTTAGTGTATCTTTCACTGAATTATTGGATATTAGTTTAGGGGAAATCATAGATAGTCTTCACATAAATTTTATGGTAGAAATTGGATGGTTATGTCTTCAATATTTACTTGCTGCACAAAATCCAAAAATGACAATCTTTTGTGGTTCAATTTGTGATCCTCAAACATTGTTACCAGCCAATATTAATTTAATTGTAGTTAATATGCCTACTGCTTATGGATGTCATCATTCAAAAATATCAGTATTCAAATATATCGATAATGGAATTCGAATTGTTATTTCAACAGCTAATATTTACACTGATGATTGGGAAAATCGGACTCAAGGGTAAATTAAAATGATTGTTACAATGAATTTATCGATAATGAATTTTAGTAGTATCAATAGGTACTTGTTTTATTATATTAATTAAATATACAATGTTTAAGAAATAATTTTTAATTAAAAAAATAAATATAACTAATCAAAATTAATATCAAAATTTATTATTATTTTGATATAATTCAAAATAAAATTTATTTTTATATACTTAACAGAGTTTGGATATCACCACATTTACCACAGTTACCTGATTCAGCAAATTCCAGTGATGGAGACTCTTGTACTAATTTTAAAAAAGACTTTAGAGAATACTTAATAGCTTATAAACATCCACAAATGTTAAAATGGGAATATTTGATCAGAAGAGCTGATTTCTCTGATATAAATGTATTTTTTATTGCATCAGTTCCTGGAAGTCATAAGGGTTTAAATTTAAATTCATGGGGCCACAGACGACTGGCAAATATACTATCAAAACATGCAGTTTTACCTCCAGATGCCCCACAATGGACAATAGTTGCTCAATGCTCTAGTATAGGTAGCGTAGGACCTAGCTATGAAAGCTGGATATTATCTAACATTGTGGCATCAATGTCAAAAGAAAAAATGCTAGGAATCAAAAGTAATCCAAACTTTCAACTTATTTATCCTTCACTGAAAAATTATGAAGATAGTTTTGATTGTAAAAATGGTTCATGTTGCTTACCATATACTAGAAAAAATCATCAGAAACAGGAATGGTTACAAAATTACTTATGGTGTGTAAATATTATAATTTCTATTAATGACAATAATTGAATAATATAAGCGTTTATATATAAATAAACTTAATGTAATTGAGAATAAAATTATTTTGAATAATTAAGATATATTTTCTTTCATAAAGTAAATGGAAATCTGAGGAAAACATTCGAACAAAAGCTATGCCTCACATAAAATCTTACACACGTATTTCACCAGATCAAATGTACATACCATGGTTTCTATTAACAAGTGCTAATTTAAGTAAAAGTGCCTGGGGTTCAACATCTAAAACAGGAATTTCTCATTACATCATGAATTATGAGGCAGGAATTGTATTTATACCAAAATTTATTGTAAGTAATAATTTTATGAAATTAAAATTCAATGTATAAATATAGTTAAAATATTAATAAGAAGACTTTAGTATTAGAGATAAAGAAGTAAATATAAAGAAATATATATTTACTAACTATTTGTTAAAATAAATATTAAAATTTAATTATAGTTTTATTATGTTAATAAAGAAATTTTTAATATTACAGATATCTGAAACTCTATTTCCAATTAAAAAATTGAATTCTCCAGAGATTCCAGTGTTTCGGCTTCCATATGATCTTCCGTTAACTAAGTACGAATCAAGCGATACTCCATTTGTAATAGATTTTCTCAGTGATGAATAAATATATTCAATACTTAATAAGTTAACGATTTAAAATACTTTTTAAATTTAATATTTAATAATTGCAAGTCTTAAATTGAATATGTTTACAACACTGAAAAAAAATTAAGTAAAATTAATTATATGAATAAATCTACAAAAATTTATGTCTATTTATTACAAGTATACATTAATACAATGAATATTTTTCATAATAATATTAACAAACTGTAGGACATTTTATTCGACTTTAATTTTAATCTATTATTATATGATAAATTTTTAAAATCTTATAAATTATTGATTAAGACATAACTTACATAAAAAATAATATTTGTAAGATAAACAAACTTGTATATAACATAATAATAAAACATGTACTTTTTAAATTTTAAAATTAGAAAATTATTTACATTTGTAAAAAATTCATAATTAAATTACATTTATGTTAAGAATTTGTAGTTACAAAAATTGTTAATTAGAATAAATTTTATTTATTTATTTTATAAAATATATTAATATTTCTGAATACAGAATAATACATTACAAGTATTTTTTTTAATTTATTTAAATTTAAAGTTTTCAAAAATATGTTGCAATACTCAAATAATTTCTATTGATGAATATCTAATATTCATACACGAACTTTTCAAACATTAGAAATCATGATTAGAACTATAATATTTCCTAGATTAGTAATTCATTCTTTAGACAATTGCATACTCTTAATTTATTAATAATATAAATATATAAATATATAAATATATATTTAATAACGAAATCGTAACAGATATGTAAAATTTCCTCAAGTACATAAACAATTCTTTATCAACCTATGTAAATCTGTAATAATATTTTTACAAGTTTTATTCGGTCTATAAGGGAAACGTTTTTCTACAGTAACTACCCTAGAAGTAATTCGTAAATTGACAACAAAAATATTCATAATGAGCTACCGAGTACATTTGATAGAAGATCAAGTCTGGTGATAATGCATATTATAAAGTTTAATTTACATACACTGGAGATTCTTATTATATTTGAGTTTTTCTTGTCTGGTTTTTAAACTATTTTCTTACATCGCTACATTCATAAAAATTTAATAATTTTTGTAAATTATTTGACCTACCTAAAATATACAACACATAAATCTTATATTAATAAATATAAAGTTAAATATATTTAAAGTTTCTCGTGCTTAATTCGTAATACGTTTGAAAGGTAAGTTTCGACTACATTTACGTTATAATGGTATTTAAATTCCGAACTTTGAGATATTGGAAATGTTAATTACGTACACTATTTTTTATTTTTATATTTTCTATATTCATCAAAAGAAATATGATTGTATGATTTTGTTTAAGAAATGCGTAAGCTTAACTTGTTTTTCCAAGCTTATACTTAACAAGTAAAACATTTGATTAACATACACAATTATTCACATTTCTTATAAATTCATACGCAAGGACACATATGCGCAAGTATAAAATTAAATATTATGTATAATACACATTGATATTTACATCTTATACGTATTATTTTTATTATAAATAACTTTATACAACGTTTTATCAGGTTTAAGACTGGCAATGATTTCGTGCAGCCACGCCCAGATGCCGGTGCTGTTACGGTACTCATTAACCTTCGGTTCGCCGGTTTCAGTACTTATTAGTCTTCGGTTTGTTGCAAATGAATGTGTATGATTCATTTTTTTGTATTTATTAAATAATTATTAATTAACTCTAAGGATATTTTTTTGTGCATTCAAAATGAATAAAGACATTATTAGTCTTGATGATATAAAAATTTTTAGAAATAAAAATTTAGAATATAATAATAAAGAAACTCACAAAAATGGTTTAAATATGAGTATATCTACATGGATGAAATTGTATGCAAATTTGGAAACTTCTGAATATAGAGCAAGCATGAGAGATGTTTGCATTAGTATTGCAGAAGCTCTTCGAGAAGGCAAAGCTGTGGTTAAAAAGCATGGAACTTTTTCCTCTAAATTTACCTCATCTGCTCCCTACCACTTTTTTTTCTCTGTAGTTACTGAAGTAGAAGATACATATAATCGAATAAATTCTGTGACTTTTCATGAAATAATAGATTATGCTTTAGGAGAAATAGTTGAAAGTATTCATTTAACTAGTGTGGTTGAACTTTCATGGATTATCACAGAGTACATGCTTGCTGCACAAAATCCAAAAATGACAATAATATGTCATGATTGTATAGACTCAGAAATTCAATATGATTTGCCATTTGATTTTGATTATATAGAGATACAGTTACCTGTTTCGTCAAATCATCATTCAAAAATATCAATTCTTAAATTTAGAGATAATAAAATAAGAATCATTGTCTCTACGGCTAATATGAATAATACAGATTGGAAATTTTATTCTCAAGGGTAAGAATAATTTATATATGTATAGTATTTTTATAAATATATTATAATAGAATAGTTAATTAAAATTTGAATTTTATTAGACTCTGGGTATCACCTTTATTACCTATTCTTCCAGAGAATGCAAATCCAAGCGATGGAGAGTCTGTTACAAATTTTAAAAATGATTTTATAAGATATCTAAATGCTTATAATATGCCAGAAGTATTTGGATGGGAGGCATTATTACAAAGAACAGATTGTTCAGCTATAAATGTTTTTTTTATTGGATCTATTCCTGGATTGCATTCTGATTCTAATTTAGATACATGGGGCCATACAAAACTTGGAACAATATTATCGAATCATATTACTATATCACCTGATTCAAAGAATTGGCCAGTTATTGCTCAAAGTTCCATTGAAAATTTAGGAGACAATTATCACAGTTGGTTACAATCAAATATTGTCTATTCCATGTCTCGTGAAAAACATAAGGAAATCATATTTTTGCCAGATATTAAATTAATTTATCCATCAGAAGATAATTTTAATAATAGTAATGGTACAAAGTCTCATCAAAATCGTATGTATTATACAGAAACTCATTTAAAGCAACAATGGATTAAGAATTATTTATAGTAAGTTTGATTTCTGCAATATTTTGTAAAATATAATTTAAAAAATTTAAAGTCTCGTACTTAAGAACTTATAAAAAAAGTTTTCTTGAGAGAATATTTTTTATAAAATTTTTATTCTAGATATTATATAAGAAATTATTATATATTAAAATATATTTAATTTTTGACATTTCATAAAAATTGAAAAATATACTATTAATTCATATATATTCAAAGCAAAAATAGTAATATAATAATAAATATAGTTAGTAATTTGTAAAAAATTGTATTGTATTTCTATGTAGTCAATGGAAATCAGAGAAAGAGTGTCTAACTCTAGCTGTACCTCATACGAAAACTTATACAAGACTTTCATCCGATGAAACTGAAATCCCATGGTTTCTTCTAACTAGTTGTAATCTCACTTCAGCAGCTTGGGGTAGATTGACAGTGAGTAAACATAAATGTTTAAAAATAAAAAACTATGAAGCAGGTGTTTTATTCATTCCAGAATTTATAGTAAGTTAAATAAACATTATTACGAGATTTTACTTTTTTTTTAAGTAATTAAAAAATTTATAATATAAAAATTTTTCATAGTTAAAAAACATTTTAGTCATACAATGATAAACATCATTTATTATGTTAAATTTTTTGAAATTATTAAAATAGTCCATTACTTTCAATTATTAATATTATGTATACAAACAATTATTATAAAAAATAGTTAATATATCCAAAATGTAAAAAAGTTAAATTAATTTAAATGGCATTTATAGATTAAACAAAAAACTTTCCCAGTCAAGGAATCAAATTCTCCAGAAATACCAGTATTTTTGTTACCATATGATGTACCACTAGTTCCATACAAACCAGATGATGATCCTTTTCTGAAAAAAAAGAATGACAATACCAGATGATAATGTACACTCAGGACTCAGAAAATAATATAATAAAGAAAGAAAAAATATTATATATATTTATACATCTGTACAAATAAAAGGTTCAACTTGTACATACATAGATAAATAAACATGTAAAATTTTAGAAATATTTCATTAATTTGTTTTTTTATCTGATTTACTTAAAATACCAGAAAAATATTTTAAATATAATTTAATAATATATAATAATATTAAAATTAAAAAATATTTTAAAAAATTTAACTGTTTCTAATTTTTAAGTGCTAGTTCTTTCACGTTTTATAATATTTTATAATATTTATCAAGTCCATTTTATAATATTTTATTAATCTCAGTATAGAAAATATGCATGTAAAGGAGAAAACATATATATATATATTTTTTAATTAAAAAATGATTATGCCTGTAATAAAATAATAGATTAGAGTTTATAAATTGAAGCTTTATATATCAATTTACAAGATATTAGTTTTTACATGTTTAATAATTTTAACTCAATATCATGTCAATAAAAATTTATAATTTATTATTGACAATATTATTATTTTCTAATTGAATAAATATAAAATGTATATTTGCAAAATAAGTAATCAACATTTGTTAAGCGTGTAGAATCATGTAAGAAAATTGATTTTAAATTTATTAAAATGAGAGTATAAGAAATTTATGATTTTTATGCAGTTCACAATTATGTAAGAAACAAAAAATATTTGAGAAATTAATTATAATTTAATATAGAATTATATTTAATAATTGTTCTTCTGAAATGGATAAAAAATGGTTTTCAATAATATAATTTGAACATGCTACGAAGATTAAAGAATTTTAGATAGATTTCATATATACAAACAACAAAGAACTATAATTTTTTTCAAGAATTAAATATTTATTAAGTAATAGTAGTATTCTTAAAAATAAAAATATTTTTGATAAAAAATAAAAAAAAACTATTTTTATTTGTAGATAGATATAAAAATTAATTATATACATAATAATACTGTTCATATACCCAAGAAATCATATATGATATGTTTTTTTCTCTCTCTTACAAATAAAGTCTCTTATTACTGAATTGCTTTTGTTGCAATATAATAGTAAGTAGTGACTTTTATGAGAGTGTTTTGATCTTTTGTTGTTCAATATATTAAAACTACTGCTGAATGCAATGATATTTTTCATTCATAATAAATTATAAAAAAAATTATTTAAAATTTTATAAAAAAACATATAATTTAAAAAATAACGAGTAAACAATGACAAAGTGATAGAGAAAACAGAAAGAAAGAAATACTTTATCAACTGAAATAAAAATATTATAAAGTACTATCCTATTATTAAAGATGATTTTAGAAGTTAAATAAATTTATTCATATTATGTACTAATTCTAAACTTTTATATGTATTTACAAAATTTAAAGTTCCTAATTTATATCGATATAGTTATTATTATTATCATTATTATATAAAAATATTATTTTGTTTATTTAAAAGATTTGTAAAAGAAATTAGTAGAAAATATAGAAATATAATAGTAAAACAGCTTGGACACTTTTTTCATTTTTTGTACGAAATACTTTTTTTACTATCTACATAATTTTGAATTAAAAATTTTTTTTACATAAGCTAGATGATTATCAATGTTTTCGTATCCAGAAGAAATCTATAAAGATCTTTACTTCATAAAGAAAAACTTTTCTTTGATGTCTAATCTATAATGACATTAAATTTTTCTTTAGTATGATTAGTAGTTAATAATATTTTATAAAAATTAATTTTTAAAATATTAAAATAACTCAAATATATTATATGTAATAGATGATAGTTACTGATAATTTTATAAACATCAATACTTTATGTATAACTTTATTGCTTTTTTAATATTTTACAGTAAATGAGTGCTCATGTATTTTCAAAATAAAATTGTAGTACATATGGAGTTTGCTACACAACAGAATAATATTTAATTGGATAAACAACTTAACAGTAGGGCAAAAGTGTGTCAATGAATACACATAAAGGGGATGTTATAAGTTTCATAGTGGTGTAGTGTTCAATGCTAGATTTGAAATTAGTAAAAGAAGTATTTAAAATATCTGTGATGAAAATTAGAAGCGTAAAATATATTAACTCAGAAGAAAATACAAATGCATTGATTTATTTTAGACACTGAAAAAAATTTAGGTGGTATAAATTTTTAGAAGAATTAATTACAGTATATTCAGTTTACGAATATAACTTATAAACTAAAATTTATTAAAGAATAAAAAGAGACTAATAAACTAATCATTTTCAAATATATCTGTATTTTATTTGTAAGACTTATCTTCTACATAAAATATAATATTGATCATACATTTATTATTCAAAGATATTAAATAAGCGTATAAAGCATTAATTTTCTGCATACATTAATAATGTAATACAAAATGAATTTTTCTAAAAGATATGTAATAATTAATATTGATTGTTCTTAATATATACTATTATTAATCAATGAAAATGAAAAAATTAAATAAAATTTAATTCTATGATACGCTAGTAGTTTTCATCGAATTTGCTAAAATAAATTAAAAATTGTTATTAAAATATCAAAAAAATAATTTTTTCATTAAAAGATAAAAAAGGAAAGTTAATTTAATTAATGAAAAAATTATATTAAAGCGCTTCAAATATATTTTTGTAAATGTAAATAATTTAATTAATGAAAATAGTAATTGATAGAACTAATGAATTAATGCATGAATTAAAGAAAAACTATTTTTTATATAAAATATAAAAAATATATTAAATGGTAAAAATCTTAATTATTGTTATGTAATTATTAAATTTGCAGCTTAAAATTTATAGAATAACTGTAGCATTAAAACATTTGTAGATAAAATATAAAGAGATTTATATTGATAGAACATAATTGTAATAATTTCTGTATAAAATTATAGTAGAAAAACAAGGACCTTTAAAGAGTTTTTATTAAGATTTTTTATTCATCCTTAATAAAAGTAAAATAATAGACGTGCTTATATATGTATATACAACGAATACAAACGGGGTACATTATTTTTATTTTTTTTTAATATAAACTTAGTGATATATGATATATACTCAATATAAATACGTATATATTAGGGATTTCTGAATAAGAATAGTATCAAATATTTATAGAAAAGAAATTTAAGAATTAAATAAATTCTTATTATTAACCATCTATCCTCTTACTCTTTTCTTTTTTATCCTTTTCATTCGTTATTTTTGCTTCATCTTGTTTTATTTTTAATGTTATTTTATTACTTTTAAGAAATTTTTTTAATATAGCTTATTTTAAATTAATGCTTTTAGTTAAATGTTTTTTTTTAATAATAACTAAAATATATTTAAGTTAGCTGAAGTTTTAAATAAACACAAATTTACTTCAAGTAAAAATGAACTTATACTAACTATTATTATTACTATATTTTGAAGCTATTTACACTGTAACTAAAAGACAACGAAATCATTTCGTCTTAATCATCACAATAAAAAATGTATGCCTCATAAGCAATAATGTTATACAGTTTATAAAATTCAAATTATGCTTTTCGATAAAAAATAGTTATTTTTAATCAATTTATAAATGAGATTTTTTTTAAAAATTAAAATGTCATTGGATTTTTATGTGTGTTAAATTATTTTTTAATAAAATTAAAAAATCTAATATTTACGTAAATAAAATAACATAAAACTTAATAATTGATCATAATTCTTAATGTAAAATTGCATATGAACATAAAAATAGACGAGTTATATATTATGCATTTTTCGCAACGATTGTCATATATAAATATTCTTGCGTATTCGATTTTCAATGATGAACATTCATTTATATTGACAATCGATATTTTCAATAAATCATCAATTGAAAACCCTTAACATAATCACGCAAGAATAAATATTAATTTAAAAGACATTAATAATTTATGACTTTTAAAATGCGTTATAAAATGTTCATTTTAACTAAATAAAAGTCTAATGAAAAAAATAATCTTTGAAAAAAATTACATGCAAACGTATTGAATACACGGTTATATATTCCGTAGGATCAACGCTCTTAGTTTTCTCTTAGTGAAAAAAGACTTTCTTTGGAAGATAGAAAAATGTATGAAAACTATTACTTGAAAATAAAATAGCCCGAAGGAGTCCACGAGACGACTTTCCGCTAGAGCTTATTACTCTCCTGCTCTGATTCAGGAAGCTCAAGGATCCTTTTGCGCTTGCGTCCTCGAGCTTCGAACGGTGGAGCGCGCGTATCAATGTTTCACTCGTCTAGGAAAACCATTGCAGTCCGAGGAAAGTCTCAGTCGTGTCGTGGCGGTGCTCGTGAAAACGAAAGCGCAAACGCCTTCGTTGTCCTCTTTTTTCCCGTAGTTTGACAACACGCTGTAAGGGGCGGATCGATCGGATCTGTACGGACACGTCGTTACCGCGCTTCTGCAAAAGTTACGATATTTCGTCTGCTTTTTCTGCGAGATCCATTCTACAATACCGCGGAGATTGCATTCTTTAATGATTACAAATACAATTCAAGCGTATTGTTGAGTGAAACCTATCGAGTGAAAATTAAAGGTAGGGAGAGTTTTCTGCATAAGGGATGTTGGTGAGTTCCGACTAAAGAATGTCGATATTGTTCGAGTTTTTAATCATCGATCGTAACTGACACAGTCTTTTCGAAATGATAAACTCACACACACACACACAAATGTTATCATTGACTTTCTTGTAAAAACAATTTTTAAATATTCTTATTGTTCTTTAAGTAAGGAATCATATTTTAGAGAATAATTTACAATAACTTATTACTAAGAAAATACCGCATCATATTTTGCTGTATAAATTAAATTTTTAAAAACTAAAATATCCATCGATAAATTTAATGATAAATGATATCGATTAAACTTAATTTATATAATTCTTCATTTTCAATTACATATGAATATTTAAACTTTATATATTTATATTTATGTTTGTATGTTGACATTATGTTCATATTTTTACATTTATGTTTATATCGATCATAGCCGATGCAATTAGCAAATATTTTTATTTAATTAGATAAAATACATAAAATAGTTCACGATTATAAAAAAATAAAATATTTAAAAATTTAATTTATTCGAATTCATGTATAAAATAAATGCATAAAATAAAGAAAATGTTACGAGTATTCTTAGTTTTCATTTTATTATTTTATCCTTGTACTTAATTTATTTCAATTTAGTAATTATATTTCTATTAGATTACAAATATCAAAAATTTTTTACTAGCGTTATTTTAGAATGTTTTAAAAATTTCAATACTATAGTTACATTATTAAAATTTTGACAATGTTATTATATTTAAAATATGTACATTTTAAATTAAAAATGAATTAAATATAGGAAACTTTTTACGTCAACATTATTTGTATTAATAAAAAAATTTGAACTTAATTGTATGGATTAAATTATTTGAATAATTATGCAGTTTTCAAATGATAGCAAATAATACTGTAAACCTATTATCATTTAATCAATTATACAAATATTTCAACTAGTTTAGTAACCTAATCTCTTATAAAGTATTTCATTAATTTGATCCACTTTATTATTGAGTTAATTATTTGATTGTTCTAATTTTTTTAATTATAATTATTATGACTAACCAAAAATTACATTTATAATTTAATACTATTCATACGTAGATATTAGGAATTTCTGAATAATACATTGTGTATTGGAAATTTCGAATAATAGAAACATAGATACGAAATTATAATTTACAATTTAATGAATCATTAAAGCATTATTTCTCTTTTCGTATTGTGCATATAAATTATTTTAATATTTTAAAGCAAGAAGAATGAATTCTAATTTATGGTTAGTTTAAACAATATAATTACTTATATAAAGTACGATTTGCTATTTTTTCTAACAGAATGACATCTTTGAATTTTAAATTCATTTAAATTTACCTAAAATATTTACTCAATATTGTAAATATTCGAATAAATTAAAAATTCTTTATGACTATATACTGTCTTATCTATTCACATAAAAAATAGCTTGTATACTATGAATGAATTCGTATTATTTAAAATAAGCAAATAAATATAAAATCATTGAAATTCATATGTAATGAAACTTTAAAATACCATTGATAATTAATAATTATTTTATTTTATTAAAATAAATCTAAACTTATATCGTAAAAGAAAGAAGCAATCTATGAAAAATTAATTTCTTAATTCCTGTATACTCAAAGGTAAACTTAATTTTAATTTATATTACTATATAAATTATAGAAAAATAAGTTAAAATAATTAGTCCTTTATATATAGAAAATGAGATTTAATAAAATATCCTTTGAATTCATTCAAACTAATAAGAATTACTACATTAATATACATGGAAGATTTTAGAGTGCTTAAAAATAATTTTAATTTATTTTCTAAGCAGCATTAAATTTCTAGTATTAAAAATACAGTTTAAATTTCTGATAATTAAAATTTTATCGTCAATAATTTTTATATAAATATAGTATTAATATTAAAAATACCCTAGATTCATTTATTATATCACTTGTAGAATAATATTAATTGATATTTTGAATAACTATTAATAAACCGTAAAGTTTTTGAAAAATAATTAATAATAATGAAAGTTTTTATATATTATAAAAGTACTTTATATAGTATCTTTAAAATAATTTAAGAATTGAAAATAAATACATTTTAACTTTATCACAGTTCTTTAAAAAAACAATAAATGTACTCAATATATTGAAAAATAATTTTTTAATTACTGGAAGTGAAACTATATATTTTAAATCGTAAGGTTTTGTTTATTTTATTAAAAATAACATCGTATTTTTATTAAAAATTATAATGCGAATTAATGGTATTTAAATAATATATTATAATGAACTTTATAATAATTTATAGTCCGATTTTATCATAGATTTCTTGTAAAAAAGGCACATAAAAAAATATAATCGATAAAAATATTCTGTATATAAAAAAACCAATCAAATTAAGAAAATTATTTGAGTACAATAATTTTCTATGTAGTATTAAATAAGTTTTTTAAGTAATTATTACTGTAATTTCATAAACTTATGCAAGCATTACTTTGTCAAGTAAATTAAAGACTTTTCCTAGGGAGCAACTAACTCATTGTTGATGCCGCATTACTTTTTCAATTTTTTTTAATTTCCTGAGTTACCGCTCTTACAAATGACATATGGCCTTATATGAGGTTATCGATGCGTCATTTTTCTCATGATTTTAACACAGATAAATATAACAAGTGGATTCTGGAGTGCACGCTTACTTTTTTCCTCAGAGACCATGTATTGCGTATACGACGTATTTACGGACATAATATCGTGAGACCGATGTCAGTTGTGCTAAAACCGGTATTCCTGAATGTACACTGTTTTCGATTTTTATATTCATATGTATGCTTATATAGTATTGTATTACAAACACTATCCCGGCAAACGACCCAGTAACTTTTAGCGGTAAAACTAATTCATCATACGGACTATAAAAACCTTTTATTTTATACTATGAGTAATTAAAATTTTATAACATTTTATCTTTTACATTGCTGCTAATATATTTATAAGAATTTTTTTTTTCTAATTAATTTTTAGTATAAGGAGAGTAACAAATAATAAAAATAATAAAATACAGTGATTTAAACATTATATTATTTTATAATTACATTTATTTATCGGCAATACAAGAATTAAGAATAGCGTTGATTTTCCATTCAAATCAATTTTTAAAAATAGTGCAGATGCTATGTATAACAGATTTTCTTTTTTGCTACTGAAATACATACTTAGTTCGTAATTGAATACAAAAATTTATGTATTCCTTTATCGTATAGTGACCTAAATTAAAAATCAATAAAAACATAATATATTATTTTATAACTGCATGTAGATATTTTATTTTGTAAATAAATATAAATATTTTAGACCATCAAAACAAACGTCATATACCTGAAGTCGTAAGTTAGATTTATTTATTTTAGATGATATTTAATTTTAGTTTCAATTATGATATTGAATGATCTTATAAAAAGTTTATTGTTATGTAAGCGGAAGTAAAATAAATAATATTATTTAATACTAATAATTTTTCAAAATGGTTCAAATTTATAAAAAAAAATGATTCATATCTATTTCATGACTATAAATAACTAAAAAATAAATTATAAAAGATGTTCAAAGTTTTTTATATGATTTTTTAATAAATATTTAATTTAATTTATTTTATATTTAATAAATTATTCTATATATTTGAATAAAATTTAATTTTTTTAACTAATATAAACTTCACATATAGATTTGGTTTAGATATCATAAAAATTATTTTATTAATCGAAGGATTGACAAAGTTCGCATATTATTAATAATAATACTTTTCGATAACAAATGTATTAATAGGATCTTTTGAATAATTAGAATATATAAGTAAGAAAATTGTTCCATCAATAATATTATCTGAGGTTAAATTTTTATAAAAAAATTATTTGTATAAGTAGATATACATTTATTAGTAAATACCATGATAGTAATAGTAAGAATATTTACTCAATTATGAATTAAGTATGCACATACGTTAGTAAACAACACTATCCATCTTTGTTGTTGTCAGCTATTATGAATTTTTTTTATAATCCTTGCAAATTTGCATTATGCTATGTAATATTTCTCATTTTTCCTTCAAAATTTATCTAAATGTAATATTAATCATGATTTTTTATGAAAAAGATTTACAAAATTATATTTATAAATATTTATTTGGTAATAAATATTTCATTATTTAATAATTATAAATAATGCGTATAAAAATAATTATAAAACTTAAATGATACAATATATAATCATATATAATTAATATACACTTCCATTTTTATTATTCCATAAACTTAAATACTGAAAGAGATTTCTTCTATAATGCAATGTTTTTATTTTAAATTCTTTATTTTAAGACAAAATAAATATCATAAACTTTTCATAAATAAGAATTATTTGGATTGCAATAGATTTAATTATTTATGATTATGAGACGAAAGAAATAAGAAACTTTTGTTTCAGCGATTTTTTCTTGGAAAGGTATTATTTTATAACAGAAATTACATTATTTATTACATTGTCTAGTTATACTTTTAAATTTATTGTTAAAAGAATTTTACAATAAAATCAATATGTACCGATTACTGATTAATCTATTACGATTCGAAGACTGTGTCTTATCAAGAAAATAAATTTTTTAATACAATTACGCTATAAATTTATCTTTCGATATTATTTTATTAAATAATATAATTAATTACTAATTAATTATTATTGAGCTTTTTATTTATAAAATATTTGAATCTAGAAATAAATATACAGAAATAAAATTAGATTTTATTATTTTATTACTTGATTAATTATATGTTGCGTGCTTGTATAATGATATATTTTTCTTTTATTATTACAAAAGATGTCAATAATATGTTTATAGTATAAATATTGTAGAATTTACTGAAATTATTAATTTATTTTAAATATTAAAATATAGGCTGTAGTATGTCACATTATACATAAGGCAATATTACTTTTTAAATTTTAAATTTTTATGATTATTATAGAAATTCTAGCAATGAATATAAAATTATAGTATAAAAATTTGAAGTTTATTTATTTTATTATATATTACCTATTGCAGTCAACCATTAACCTATAAATGAAGCCCATTTTTAAATTATTTGTGAATATGTCATTTGTCAATAGTTATTTGCTTCTGAACCAAAACGTATTAGAATTTTTCAAAACTTTAATATTGAAGCATTCAGTTTTTATAAAATTAAGTTTTCATTTATTATTATAATTAATTTTTATCAATCCAAGAAATTCGTAAGAAATTCAACGAAAAATTAATTCCTTAAAAACAGAAAATATACATTTTCTGAATTTTACTCGTACTTCAAAATACTTAAATACAAAGTTCTTTAAAAATTGATTACATCAACATTTTCTTAGTAATTCAAAATAATAATCTTAATATATAAATTTATTGACGCTAAAGAGAAATTTTTTTAAAGATTTTATTTATTAAATGATCGTATAACTGTGACATAATTTAGGTTATTAGAAAATATATAAAAATAAGAAATAAGAATTTGTTAATAACTGATTAAGGTTTTAATAATTAAAAAATTTATAACTTTTTATTTTTGTATCACCATATATAAATTTCTGTAATTTAAATCCACGAAATGTTTAATTCAGGCATATAATATAAAATATTAAGTTATATTTATAATCATAACACTTTTAATTGAACTTAAAAATATAATTTTCACAAATAATTTTATTAAATTTTGTTAAAAATTAAAACACTATTACTTTTTTCACTATATATTTACTAAAAATATTTGATATTTTACAAACAAAATATAAATAATTTTCTCAAAATTTTTGATTATCTATATTTACTGCTATATCTACTAAATTTATATAAATTTTATTTTCTTAACTTTCAAGTCTATGTTTATTCAAAAATAATTACAAGAAGAAAAATAAATCTCAACGACTTATAACGATGACTCCCTAATAACGTTCAATCTGAGTCAAGCAAACACCAGCCAAAAAGAAGACGACTTTAAACGAGGGCGTGTTTTGTAAGTGTAAAACGAGGTACCGGTGGCCATTGAGGTGAGATCGTCGAGCTGTGCACATACGATGACTAACTATCATATTCTTTTAACGAAGAGGACGATGAGGATGATACCGAAGATGAGCCTCTTCCCCAAAGAATCCACGGCTCTTGTTTCGTTTGATTTTCGAAAGTTCAGACGCTGAATGCAGTGTAAACGATAATTTCTAAGAGGATTGTTTTGTTCAAATTTATTAGCCAAATTTCAACAAATCCCGCTTTTTATGTAAGTAAATAATTTAAACTTCGTTTCGGTAAAAAATAATTTCTTAATCAATTATTTACCTATCTAATTTATAATTTAATTTAATATTTTAGGGTATAGATACACTAAAGAGATTTATTTCTTTTATAGTCAAAATAGTAAATGCATATATATCGTGATTAAGTTAATATTTTTTCAATTTTTTTTAAAGGTTTAGATTGCCTGCTCGGCAGATCAGATTAATATTTTTTACATTACCTTTGAAAAATTTTAAGCTCAAGTCACGAATCCATAGATTAAAAGAATATTTTTTTCTCCATATCTTTTTAGACTATAAAAAGTGAAAACGAAGCTCAAGGATAAAAAAGTCAAGTAGAGAAAGAAGTCTGAACCAAAATCAGAAGATCATGATTACCTGCTGGATACTAGTCGGTGCCCTTGGTGCATTAGTGCTCCTTCACGCACTTTTCGAGGTCCACTACTTTTTGCGAATGTTCATAACAGTTTTTCTTGCACGTTTCTGTAGGAAACGCGTGCATATACTTGATGAAACTTCGGTTTATGGTAAGTTTTATCATTTCTTTAAACTCATACAGTTTACTGGAGGATTAAGCTTCAAATACAGATTTTTATATGTTTACTACTTGCTTATTTAAAATTTTAAATGAGTTGAATCAATTATACCTGAGATACTAGAATAATAATAAATTCAATTAAATTGATTGTAAAAGAAAATTAGGAGAATTTTTCTATTTTGTTCTTATGAAAGATATAAAAGCATGCATAAAAAATACTAAACACTATAGTTCATTTCATATCTTCCATTCATAAAAGAAAATTCAATATAATTGTCGATATAATGTAATAAAACAATGCATCAACTGCATACATTTTATTTTCGCACATGCGAGTATAACTTTGTACAATATATGGATTATTTGATTATCAAAGGCACACATACTATAATAATAAAAAGAAATAATAATTTACATTTACACCATCTAAATAAAAACTTTAATTTAAATTTGTATAATTTATTAGTATATGTTAAATAAAATATTAATAATATATAAATAAGTCAAAAGAATTTTATATTTTTACACATAAATATATATATATAATATATTACTATAGGAAAGTAAACTTTTGAAAAAATGCATGCTTTTTCAGAGCTATTATATTTTTAAATATAAGAGTTTATATAAATAAAATAACTCATAAGAGTATGATTTATAATTTACATACATGCTTAGCTTGAGTCGATTTGATGTTTCATTTAAACGGGAGGGTTATCTCTGCACAGAATATGTTTTTCTGAATAAAATATATTTATAAAATTCAATATTTGTAGGTCTAAGATTTATAAAGTTTACGTAGAGCAAATTTATTAACGTAGGTAACAGAAATCTGAAATAGTCACACGTTGTATATTCGTAATAATATTGAAATTAACTATGCATCATACATACATACATACATACATACATAAATACATACATACATAAATACATACATACATAAATACATGATAAATAAATACATACATACATACATACATACATACATAAATACATAAATACATACAAACATACAAACAAACAAACAAACATACATACATACATACATACATACATACATACATACATACATACATACATACATACATACATACATACATACATACATACATACATACATTTATGTATTCCTTTATCGTATAGTGACCTAAATTAAAAATCAATAAAAACATAATATATTATTTTATAACTGCATGTAGATATTTTATTTTGTAAATAAATATAAATATTTTAGACCATCAAAACAAACGTCATATACCTGAAGTCGTAAGTTAGATTTATTTATTTTAGATGATATTTAATTTTAGTTTCAATTATGATATTGAATGATCTTATAAAAAGTTTATTGTTATGTAAGCGGAAGTAAAATAAATAATATTATTTAATACTAATAATTTTTCAAAATGGTTCAAATTTATAAAAAAAAATGATTCATATCTATTTCATGACTATAAATAACTAAAAAATAAATTATAAAAGATGTTCAAAGTTTTTTATATGATTTTTTAATAAATATTTAATTTAATTTATTTTATATTTAATAAATTATTCTATATATTTGAATAAAATTTAATTTTTTTAACTAATATAAACTTCACATATAGATTTGGTTTAGATATCATAAAAATTATTTTATTAATCGAAGGATTGACAAAGTTCGCATATTATTAATAATAATACTTTTCGATAACAAATGTATTAATAGGATCTTTTGAATAATTAGAATATATAAGTAAGAAAATTGTTCCATCAATAATATTATCTGAGGTTAAATTTTTATAAAAAAATTATTTGTATAAGTAGATATACATTTATTAGTAAATACCATGATAGTAATAGTAAGAATATTTACTCAATTATGAATTAAGTATGCACATACGTTAGTAAACAACACTATCCATCTTTGTTGTTCATTTTACATACATACATACATACATACATACATACATACATACATACATACATACATAATACATACATAATACATACATACATACATACATACATACATAAACACATACATACATACACAAATACATACATACACACATACATACATACATAAACAACTTTAAATTTAATAATTATTATGCTAAAATTTTATAATATTTATAAATAACTATGCCTTTTTGTTGTAAATAATATTCCTATTTTATTATTTTATTTATTATTACAATAAATTATCTTATTTTATCATAAGTAATTTATTATTATAAAAAAATTCTATATAATTAAAATTTATTATCTTAAATTTTTATATACTTTTACACATATGTTTTAGATATGTTTTTATACATACTTTTTAGATACTTTTAATATATTGCGCAATATTTGCATTTAGTAAAAAGTAAGTAATAAGTAATAAGTATTAAGAATTTTCCGATATATTTACAATTTAAGGTCTATATTGAATATAGAAGTAATATTATATTTAGAATTAAAGATACATTTATTTATAAATTTTGATATATGTAACAAAAAAAGATTTGTTTTTAATAAAACTACCTAGATTTAAATTTCAGTAACAGTGATATAAATGAACAAAAGTATAATGTTTATCAATTACAATTATTTATCTCAAATTATTAACAAAACTAAAATATATTTTAAATATATTTTATTTATCAAATAATTTTTAATCAAATCTTAATATTGTCAGCAAATTATGTTAATTTAAAATCTGCTTATAATATTGCTTTTTATAAAATTTGTGTGTTGTTTTGTTTTTTATACATAATTTTTTAATTCTTGATTCATTAGTTTACTTTTTCTTTATTATTTTTTTGTATTACTATGTTGATTGTGCATATTAACACGTTTGAGTCTCTTTAATTTGTTTTAAATGTATAATATTAATATTAAGTATAATTATTAATATGTTTATCTATTGTTTTCTAAAAGCACGATAGTTAATTTTAAAAAGATTTTTATATTTTTCTTTATATTAAATTAACTGAATAAGTAACCCTTGGTTTTATTTTCTATTTGCATTAAAGAGATTTATTTACCAATTGTTCGTTATAGAAATTATCTTCTATTCAAAGAAAATCTGAATCATTATAAAGCAACCAATTTTCTTATGATGGAATCTTAATAATGAAGATAAAATAAACTAATAAGTAAATATAATTCTATAATTAATGATAAATTTATCAACCCATATCATAAAAGAAAAATATATATTTTATTACTCATCAGATTGTGTATATTTTTTTATTACGTGCATGTTGATTTTTTATAAGACATTTTCTTATATATAAGGAAAAACCATTTAATTTTAATTGAAATTCGTATTTGATGATTTTATAATATACTTTTTTATATTAATTTGTGTTTCTTTTATTTCCTAGAAGATATAACATAGAAATCATAAATTAAACAGCCGGTATTATTTTATAATAAAGATAAATTAAACGAATGATAACTACCTTTAATTTTAACCTGATATTAATAAGGAAGTAAAATGATTGGTTGATTCATGATATTTTGCGATTTTACCTGCAATTAGCTGGTATCTATGATGATAATCTTGCAGTGACGTCAATCTTGCATATTAACAAAACCTAAGAATCCGTACAAAACAAGCAGTGTCAACTTATGACCTTGATATAAGCTACGCGCATTTCCAATAACTGAATATCTCGCACGCGATTTATTGATTTTCTTTTACAGTCGCAGTATAAAATACTCCTTTACTACCACAAGAGCAATCTCTGGATATTCAATACTTCATGTGCATTTTCTTCTTTTTTTATATCTTTCATTGTCATGGTCAACAGTTTCTAGAGCAAACGCTTGAATCGTTTATTTTAGCCACATATAGTCTAAAATTTTAATTTAAATTCAAATTATTTATTTAAGGTTCCTAATATATTCTTATGATTGATTTTCAAGGATTTTATTTTAAAATTTATAAATAATAATTTATAAATAATTTCTTTATTTAATTTTTATCTCTGTATTGGTTACACTTTTTCAATGTTTAGCGCATATTCTGAAATATTTTTAAAATTTGAAGAAGTATATAAAAGTACATAATATTTTAATTCAATAACTAATTATATAATTAATTTATTATAATTAAAACTATCCAGGAATTATAACGTAATTAGTAATAATTTTTTAATACATCGATTTTTAACAATTTACTTGTGTTTGAAATTATAATATGTACCTCTTCAAAGGTAGTTTATTTTATTATAATTAGCAGTAATTTCTTATGTAATTAATAAATAATTTAGCTATTCATAAACTATGAAAAGTAATTAATTTTTAATTTCATTAATTTTTATATTTTTATTTATTCTATTAATTTTATAATGAATCATATATTTTATATATTAATAATTTTACTTGCAATATATCAAATTTAAATTTACTTTATACCATTAAAATAAAAGGAATTATCTACATAAAAGAAGGAAAAGAAACCGCTATTATAGTAAATTTTACTGCAATTATTGTATAATATATTTACAATGAATCAATTCTTCAATCTACATTTATATTTAATCTTTAAATTAATTTATATTTTTATTAACAGAACTAAAAAGAATATTGATAAAAAAAATTACATAATTTTTTAATGAAATACTCAAATATTTAATTAATATCGTATATTTATTTATACTTTTATTGATATTTTCTGTTAAAATAATAATCGTTAAAAATTAAATTTATTATATTTTTATCGAATTTAAAATGCTTTTATTTTATATATGACATACAAATAATAACAAAATTAACAACAATAATAATAATAATAACGATGACGACTACGATGCTAATTAATCATACAACTTAATTTCTAATTATTATTTATTATATTTAAAAATGACATCTTAAAGATTTGAGAACGTACTGTATGAATATTTTTATATAAAAATAATGGTTAAGGTTCGAATATTTTTATGGAATATAGAAGTCTAATTCTTTATTATTATTATTATAAATAAAATATTGAAAACAATGCTATTAGCATTATATTTTTAAATAAATATATTAAGGTGTTTTAAATTAGTATTATTTATTTTCATAAATACATTTTTTATAATTTTAAAGAACGATCAAAGCATTGAATTTAACAATATATCTATTATTTTACGATAAAAGTGTATTCTAAGTAGACATTTACATACCCAAACGCAGAATTTCAAACACATATTAATTTTGCATAAATTTCTTAAAAACAAAAGCAGTTTTTATTCAGTACATTATGTATTAGTATATGATATTAATATTAATATCTCATAAAAAACTAATTTGAATACAATAAAGTAACAAAACAATAAAATAATAATAATAATAAAAAAAAAACTAAAATATTAGTTTTATTTAATATCGTCCAGAAATAAAAATGTATTGCCATTGAAATGCATGATTAAAATATATCTATGCATTATGTATCTATGTATCCATGTATTATCATATTATAATATATATTTAGGTTTATGCACAACAACCGACATCGACTGGTTACTTTATCATATGAATAACGCACGTTATCTACGCGAACTCGATTTTGCTCGTGCTGACTTCTATGAGCGAACAAATCTTTATCGTGAAATTTGTTTGCAAGGAACAGGTGTTGTTCAAGGCGCTTCTACCATACGTTATAGGAGATTCCTTAAGCCTCTTTCGATTTTTAAGATCACATCAAAGGTGAGCATTTAATTTACATCGAATTTAATGTAGTTTATTTTGTTTTCATTCGTATGAGAATTTTAGTATTTGGCTTATTTAGAAAATATTTTAATTCAGAAATAACTATTTATTTAAAATTAATTATTTTAATTGAAATATTGAATTCAATTAGCATCAATAGATGAAAGTTAACTTTCATTACTATAAATAAAATTTACTTTTAAATATTTAAATATATTTTTCGATACAATTGAATATTTTTTAATACAATAATTATTAATATTTATTTTATATTTATTTTAATATTTCATTTTCAATAATTTTTAATATTTATTTTATCAAAAATGAATTAATGTTTCTATATTAGTTCTTTAAATAAGTATATGGGTATAATGAACAAAAACTTAAAATTATTAATATTCTCTAATATATTATTATTAATTTGAAATAAATAATTGATAACTTATATAGTTTTGTTTTTTGTAATAGTATTATGTTAAAATGATTTCAATAAATAACAACGTTTAATGCATCCATAAATTTTTTTATTAAGAACAATAAATATAATTCTTATTATCATATTCTAAAATATATATTTAAACTTTGTATATTCTTATGCACATAACTCGTTATAATCACAAGAGGATATATCATACTTTTAGATAGGATTAAAAAAAACTGCATTTCTTCACATACTTTTCTTTAAGCTAAAAATTTTTTTTATTCACAATATAATCAATATCTTAAAATTTTAATCAATAATTTTATAAACTGAAATTTAAAGTAAAAAATCTTACAAATATAATTAGACCAAATACAGTTTTATTCATCTAATAATCATAAAAAGAATATTTCTAAAATTTTTTCTCTGAGTATATTTTTCAAATAAATTCAATTATTTGAGTAAGAAAAATATAAATATTTTATATCGATTAGTTACTTTTATATTAGTAAATACAATACAAAGTTGAATTTATTCTTTCATTTTTATAAAGCCATATCCTATATTACAACAAACATTTATTGTATATATTTTTATTTCTTTTTCAAAAATTAATAAAATTTTAATCTTATGTTCTCATTCCTTAAAAATATAAATTATTATTGATATAAATGAAAAAATATTTACTTCACTTTAAGTACTACACGAAATTAAATTTTGAATGTTACAGTCAAATTTATTTTCATTGGAAGTGATTATCTAAACACTAACTTAAAAAGATTAACTATTATTTTATATAAAACAAAGTAATTTATAATTAGTAGATGTAAAAAAAAATTTTCTAATCCCTAATAAATATTATAAGTATTCATTCCCTTATTTGTAAAAATGAAAAAATAAGTACTTAGCATATATTTAAAATTATTATTGTTCAATTTATTCAATATTTATTATAAATAATTTATATACTTGAATACTTACATTTAGTATATTTATTTTATTATAAAATTAAATATTATATAATCAAAGTTTAACCACGAGAAAGTAAATATAATATAATAAATAAATTTTTAAAAAATTGATGAGCGAATGAGTGGAAAAAATTAACATTTACTTAACAATTTTTTTTTAATATGCATTGTCCTTCGCAACTTAAATAATTTTTTCTTATGAATTTATTTTACATAAAAAGATGATTAATCAATTAGTATTCTTATAATAATCAATAAATTTATCAGACTTTTTTTTTATATGTCTTAACTGCAAAGTATTCATTAAAATTAATAAATATTCCTTAAATTATATAAGAATAAGTATGACTAATAATTAATGAATCGATAATGAATGCAATATTGCAATCGTAATATGAGTTTCTGTTTCTCTATAGATAATTTATTGGGACGAGAAGACGATCTTCATGGAACATCGTTTTGTGACGCCATCGGATGGCTTTGTTCGAGCAATTGCGATATGTCGGCAACGTTTGCTTGATTGTAGTGCCGAAGCTGTGATGGGTGGTCTTATCGATCGTGGTGTCAAGCAAAACGGAAGTCTGGAGCCTGGCGTCACGCAGGTGCGAATAGATTTCTTAGAATTAATTTATTTTTCCTACATGAGATTGATAAATTATAGACTGGGTGAAATTGTAATAAATTAAACAAAGTAAAAGGCGTTAAAAGAAGTAAAATATCACAAGCCGCAATATATTAATTAGATAAATTGAATCTTTTGAATATCACGATTCTCATATTGTAATGGAGAAGTCGTGCTAATATATGAAAAAGAATTCCTCCGTAAAATTTTTCATTGAATTTTCATTATTTAATATAAAATATATGAAGTAAATTTAAAATCCAGTTGTGTTCATTTTAACTAAAAATATATCGAAATTTTTTTTTAAATTTTAACAAATTGAATATTAACACTGTTTTATAGAATACATCTACAAATTTTAACTGAACCTGTTTCGTTATTATAAACATGCCTTTATTATTGTAATAAGATAGTTTTTAAATGGTTCTATTTTAGGTATTTCAATATATTAAATAAAAGTGTCGAAAACAATTTGATTGTAATAAAATAAAATATATAAAATTTTATAATAAAGAAAAATCGTATTTAAATACTTGCCATTTATATTTAAATTAGAATTTAATCTTTTACAAGACTATAAATAGTAAAATATCCATTTAATTAATGCAATATTAAACTTAACACTTATTTTGTTTTTTTAAAAAATAATGTCAAATAAATATAACATTATTATATTTATATAAATTGTGAATATTTTGAAATAATTACTTAAATCAAAATCAATTAAAAAAAATTTATTAGAAAAGTAACAAAAATAATAAATTTACAAAATATCTTTAGTTTGTCTTTAAAAAGTAATTTATCAAACATGCTATTTATTATTTATTTATGAAAATATATCAATAATACTTTCAAATCCTAATAACTAGAATCATAAAAAATATAGTGAATTAAATAAGAAAAACTTTCCAGTATATGAAACATTAAAAACTATTGATTTAAATTAATTATAATAAATTAATTAGTTGCAGTATAAAATAATATAATCATTTTAATTATATAAATTTTTCTAATATAGGAAAAAATACTACTAATATTTAAAAACTTAGTCCTTTCATTATTATTTACAATCATAATTAATATTATAAGTTTTCAAGATTTATTTAAATTTAATTTAGAATTTGATGAGTTTATAATTTAAATTTGTTTGAATATTTTACAAATATACTAAGCTGTTATTATATTAATTATTTTTTACAATTATTTAAAAACATTATTTAAAAAACTTATTTTAACACTGGTTTTGTATATATAAAAATCTATTAAATTAGTAAGCAATTAAAATTTAGTTGACATTATTTTATATTTCTACCCAAATTTTGTTTTTTAATTTTGTAATTTACAAATTTTAAAACCAATAAGTTTACATATAAATAATATTTATCATGGATTTATTTCAAACTTATAACTACATAAAATTTCACATTCTACTGAAGTTAAGGGTACAACTGATAACTACCACATATTTTATCATATTATATAAAATCTAAAATAATTTTATACGTTTTAAATAAAATCTATTGAAAACTAGCAGGTTTTTTTTAATACAATTCATTACACAGATGCTACATGTACGCCCAGAGATGCCAGTGGAAGTGGCACGATGGTTGGAGAGTAATGATGTCTCCTCAGCTAAGCTACGAGAGCAGCCACCAACACCACTACAGGCTGTCACATCACCCTGCTGACTAATGGATAAGAGTGACTGCAGTACTCAGCTGACACACCAAATAACATTTGTTTAATAATCAATGCCTCTTTTTCTCGACTGTGCTTCAACTTTTCATTAAAGAGGCTAATTTTGTTTTGTTTTTTTAAATAGTTCAAAAAGTATATTTTACAGTGTACCACCAGATACATCATTAAAGATTTAGATTGATATAATAATAATAAGCAATTTAGTGTAGAGTTTAGCCCATCTTTTATGAAATAATATTGTTAGTTTCTATAATCTCATGAGAAATAGCTCATATACCATCCAGTTTACCTCTTCAAATAGATTTCTATTCAAAGTAGAGTTTTATTTGTTATCTCATCAATATAAAATTTCTTGTAATATGTAGGATCTTAAATAATTGACTATAATAATGCTACCATTTTCAAGAAGATAAATTAAATTATTTTAGTTGATTATATATTTTAAAATATTATTAATCATAAATATTTTTAAATAAATTTGTTAAGAATTCTCTTGTATTAATTAAAATAAAATTAACGTTAAATCTAAATACTAATAACTTGATGCCTCATAAAGAAATGATATTATCTTTTCCATACTGTATCTAATAAGTTATATTAACTTATAAAATTGTGTAAGCAAGATATAATAAAGTAATAATAGTCAAAAAGTATTGAGATGTTAAAAATTTAATTTTTAACATAAATTAAATATAGTCCTTTGCAAAAATTAAAAATTTTTTAAGTTCATAAAATTAATATTCATATTGTTTTTTAAATTATGAGAATTAAGCAGTTACACGATAATTACTTTGTTATTAAATATAAGTTATTAAAAGTTACAAATTTGAGGTTAAAAATTTTAAATGTAATGTTTTACAACTTAAATTTAGAATTTAATTTAATATATATTACTAAAAAATTGGTTAATTAATAATTATATTAAACCAAATATATTTTCTGTGAGAATAAGACTCTGTATTAAAATAAACTTATTTTTATGTATAGGTGTTTCTGTCAATTTTATTCATTAGGATTTAGGATCGTATTGCACTCATTAAAAATATTAGTTTTATTCTGAAAGATTAAATCGCCATCATAAGTTACGTGTGGTTGATATATTGAATTTTTCACGTATGCTTGAATGCCAATACTAATGACAAAACCTTTACAAATCCCAAACATTAAATCTGAATGTTATTATCGAAAAATTTAATATTGAAAAAAATACGAGTATTAAGACTAAATCGAATAATTATAAATATACTATTATGACTAATAATATTCAGTGAGACATGTCATAAATATTTATAGCAGAAGTGATTATTGAAAAAATTGGAAGCAGATTTACCTAGTTGGAAAAAATGAATGCAAATTAAGAATTTTCTTTTGTAATTTCTTATTTTCTTATAATTGTTTATAATTAGCTGTAGATAGTATTCAAATTTTAACTTTCTGTAATTCATAATTTATAAAATTAAAAATTAAATTCATATTTTAAATCTTCCAAATTAACTTATTATTTATAAATAATATGTTTTTATAAAGTTAAATGACAAGAAGACAATTTAAAGACAAACAAGTTAAAGATAATTTGTCGATAACTTTATTTCTATATTAATATCTGGATATTATACATATTCTATAAGATAGATTTAAAAAATATCTCATGTTGAATATCTGAAATATTTAAATAAAAATTGAAAATTATAAAGTATATAGCTTCGTATTCTTTTATAAAAATTGATATTCTTACAAAATTCTTCATGTAAACATATAAATGTAATCTTATGAAAATTGGAAACAATTATTAGAAAGATGCAGTACATTAGTGAAAGA
Source organism: Dolichoris vasculosae (assembly GCA_018907195.1). NCBI lineage: Eukaryota > Metazoa > Arthropoda > Insecta > Hymenoptera > Agaonidae > Dolichoris > Dolichoris vasculosae. Next base: position 6,611,537 of record JACCHY010000010.1, on the reverse strand, counting down.
TAGAAAACTTACTATAATTATTATTAATTATGATTTATTATTAAAATTATAAATTCATAAAAACAAATTTTGTTATAAATTTATTTATGCATTAAATTATAAAAGACAGATATAATTGATTCTTTATATATTATAATTTTACTTATACTAATTTTTTATTTTGTATTTACAAAGAGACCATTTTTCTGAAGTAATATTTCAGCTATTATTTGACTGATTTATATATAAAGAAAATTAATTGTCTTTTTATTTAATTATATATTAAAAGATTAAATTAAAGTATATTGCTTTACAAAGTAATAAAAAATAATATCTGAAAAAACTTATGTTTCTGGTATAAGACAATCAACAAAAATTGTATGTAATGCCTAAATATATAAGAAGTCAGGATAAGATATATTATAACAAACATTTTATATTTAAAACATTAAAAAATGCTCTACGATAATGCCTAATTATTTTAGTTAAATAATTTGAAAATATTTTGTGCATGTTGAGACTTAAAAATATAAAATTTGAAATTCCATAAGCATATACATAATTTATGGATATTAACAATTGTTAAGATTACTTACTGTTATATTTAGATAATGCCTATTTAATAATTAATCAAATGTTAAGATTATTGTATTTTTTATATTCTCACAATGATTCATTATTCAAGACAATTTTTCAAAGAAATATAAATATTTCAATATAATATTATCATTTTTAGAAGATAATATACTTAAATAATACAGAGATATTTCTATCAGAAAAATATATTTTTTTCTATATTTGATAATTCTTACTTCGAAAAATGTATAATATTTACTAGGCCAAATAACCTTACATGTGACTATATTTAATACTAAGATCTCTTTATTCTTAATAATGTTATAAAGATAAAAAATGACTGATTCCTTTTTTTATCTATGAAAATATATAATGTAATTTAATTTTATATACAGTAATTAATTGCTCTTTAAAAAAAAAGAGTATTTATTTTTGAAAAATAAAACGCATCAAATTTAGATAATTGTTCAAAATAATCGGATTTTACAATCATAGTTTATGGATTAAAATGATGATAGTATAAATTTTTTTATTATTTAAAACTATTTTAAATTAAAAAATTTTATAAAATAGTTGCTAAATTTGTATTATACAAGAGCATAATAAACAAAATTTTTGTACTATTCAATAAAAATAAGAATTCATTTAAAATGTAAATACTTTAGGAAATTTTTAAATTAAGATACATAATTTTCGCTTATTTTAAATAGTAAACTGCATTGATATTAAGAATTAATTATTTAAATTTTATCTTTATTAATTTATTATACATAAGTAATTCTTTATCGTTTTAATGCATGTTATATCAAAGCACTAATTTGCCACTGAAAAAAATTGAAATATAAATATATGAAAACAAAAACTAAAAATTCTGATTAAACTCTATGTATGTATATAAATAGATATATAAACTATAATTAAAAGAAGTACAAAAATGTTATATAATTAAATAGTAATCGAAGAAAAAATTTCATAGAAAGATAACATTATATAAATATAATTAAATTTAAATATCATTATTATATGTTAATTATGGATTGTATAAATCTCTTTTTTGTATTTTAAAGATAATTATACATTTACTAGAGTATAAAAATGAAGTTTCAAAGTATTGTTTTGATAAAAAATATTCAGTAGAAATTATAATTATTTTCATTGCAAAATTTCTTTAAATGTATGTAGGATTATTTCTAAATAATTCATTTATTTTAACTATGAAAAATCAATTGTATAAGCTCTATTCATCATAGAAAATAATTTTGTATATGTATTTATTCTTCAAAGAATGTACTACACTATTGTGAAATATATGTTCACTCATTACTTCTTTGACTATTTATTTTATTCATGATAATTTCTGTGAACATTCATGTATAACATCAAAAATTTAGTCAGAATAATTATACATATAATGAATTTCATTGTTATTAACTTGATGACACAAATACTTATTTATATTATAATATTTTATAATTTATACTCAAAGTTTATAAATTTTGAGTTTTTTATTTAAATATAATGTATTTTATAAAGTGATAATTTTTCTCAAATAGATGCGTTTTGTAAAAAAGGTTATGTAATATGTAAAAAAATCCATTAATGTATGTTAGTCTGTAGATTTTCATGTTTTATTTATGAAAAGAATACAATATTTAAATACAGTTAATTTTCTTAGTACAATTTTCTATCAAATAGACAATTAATTGAGATAATTTCAAATTTACTTAATTATATTTTTTTATGCGTAATATTACAATTTATTTACGATGATCTGCTTATAAATCCAATCACTAAATATTTTAATTGTTTGGACTTTATTATTTTATATTATTTTGTAATTGATCATGAAAGTATGACAATTATTCTTTTAAGAAGGTTCATCATTATTGATATAATTATTCATTTTGATATTAAAGAATTCCTTTATACTGTTATTCTGTATAAAAAATTTTGACACAAATATTATGTATCAGCTGAATATTATATAAATTTGTACATTTGTTTTAAAATAAATAATGAGAAATGAGAAATCATGAGAAGGACTTCATAAATAAGAGTATATACAGGGTTAAATTTAATTTTAAGTAAAATAATATTTTTCAAATGATGATTTGAAATTTCCATGACCGGATGTGAACGCTTTCTTGTGAATGAAATTGAAATTCTTGTGAATTAAATTTTTATAAACATTAGAAGCAAGTTTAAATAACAGAACTTTAAATTTTCTACCTGATACTTAATATTTTTTATTTTGCTAATGATCAGTAATTGTATTATAAATTACATTCAAAGAAAACTATTTCTCATTTTATAAAGATTTCGGAGCGGGAATTTTAGAATTATATGCACAGCGCCTAAATACATGTTGCTTGTCATATAGAACACGACAATGCCCATAAAATTCATGTATATATATGATACGAAATGTGTTTTTTTTTTTCATTTGAAGAGATTAACAATATAGAAATTAAGTGATGTAATTTCTGAACCAATATAATTAACATAAGTATTTATAATATTTTATAAACTGTAATATAATTAATGTTTGAAAATAAATTCTAAATTAAATCAATGAATGAAAAAAATTAATAGTATTTTAATTATAATTGTTTTTTGAACATCTTCAAAATATATTTGAAATAAAAATAAATATATTGTTTAAAAAACTTTTAAGAATTATTTATAATTTTCATTCAATTGTACAATATAGTAAGCTAGAATGCGATTTTAATTTATTGTTTTTAAATGTGTCAAATGTAAATGAAATTGATGTTCAGTAGAATTAATGGTATTTACTATTGATAATCTTGGCATTAATATTATAAGTTTTTTATATAATATTATTTAGGTACGGGCATTTCTTGGATTACTATTTAAGTAAATAATGTGCTATATAAAAAAGAAGTTACAACATTCGTAATCGTGTACATAGAAGTTTATTGTATAGTATTATCAGATTGGTTTATCAATTCAAAGTATCGTCTATTCATATCATATAATAAGTCCATAGACCGTACGTCTTATACAAACGCAAAAATGTATTTTGTGAGTTTAATCACAAAAAGCGTCGGTTTTTAGTAATTGGTTGTGTTGATTAGAGCAGTGACCTTGGATGTAATAACGGAATTTTTAATTTTCGGTAGTAATAGATTATTAAAATAGAATTAGCGTTACGTATGCTAATTCAAAAATTATGAATAGCAACATGTCATTATTTTTAAAAGAAATCATTTTTACACAACCATTAATATATACATAAGAATGTTTTAAAACAAGAAAAATTCAGCATACTCCAACATTCATTTTGATATAAACATAACCTTTATGTTGTATTCGAAATTTGTATGCAAGCAACAGCAAACTTGAATAGTTATTTTATACCGAATGTAAAATATACATATTAGATGTTCAGTTAGAAAATAAATGCAAATGAAAATACGCATAACTACATTTAGTCTCATTAAAAAATTTTGGAAAAGGCATGAATTATATTGTTGAGTTGCCTATATAAAATTCGATATGGTGAATGAGTACGTGCATGTGTGCGCGCGCGCGATATATATATAGAGAGAGAGAGAAAAGAGAAAGAGTACGAAACTACTACTAAAGTACTATCGACTTTGTAGAAATACAATATTTGTACACGTATACTTAAATCGGAGTTCGAACGTGACGAGTCATCAGCTGATCGCTGCGCAAATATAACGGAAAAGAATATTTTACCGGTCGGTTAGAATGTGGTATACCGTATTCACCAACTGACAATAGTAAGTTAGTCTTCGGCCGAGTGCGAAAGCAGAGACTTGTTTATTTGTTCCTGTTATTTGTAGTTTCGCATCAGGGTGACTTGAATTTTATTTTCGTTTTGCTTTAGAACTCAATAAACATAATGATAAGCTATTTTACACTAGCATGTGTTACAATATTCTACATGCTTTTCGATGTTAATTACTTCTTGAGGATAATCTTCACAATCCTGTATGGAAGACACTTTCAAAAGAAGATCAAGATTTTTGAGAAGATTAATATTTATGGTGCGCCAACAATTTTTTATTTAATTTAATCATAAATAAATTTATAAATTCTTATAGAATATTATAAACAAATAATTTTAGTTTTTTTGATACATGAATAAACAAAATTAATTCAATTAATCACGTAATATATATGTAATAATATAAATGTATAAATAAAAACTTATATTTCCCATCTAATTTATTATATCAATAACTGTTCATGAAAAATTTTATTTCATTAAACTTATGCATCAAAAATTAATTGTATTATAAATATTAGATTTTTATTATTATTCTACGAATATTAAAATAAAATTTATTTTGCTATTGTCAATAAAAGATCATCATTTTTTCTATATTTACGTTTCATCTATCAAAAGTAATATATATATAAAAACATTTATAGATATTCCGGCGCACAAGCGCGCGCGGACACACACACAAATATATCTTTGATACACGAAAAATATTCAATTTTTTAATTTACTTACATTTTATATTTATGAAACAAACATTTTATGATAATACATTATTTATTAAATAGACTTCGTGTAGTAGTTATGCGCATTTTTAAATAAGTAATTACTAATTCAAATTCTCAACTTTGATGATCAGTGGTTCTTTAAAAATTTTTTAAGTTTACATAAATTTCTTGTTAAATGTTTTTGTAAAAAATTAAAATAGAAATTTTATATTTTTTCGCTGCTACAAAATATTATAACATGTGTTATAATATAATTAATTAATCTTATTTATAAATATTTAACTTTTCATATATAATAAAATTTTATTTATATAATAAGTACTAAATCTAAAATTGAATTTTTCGGTAACATATTTAAAAATATAAAATATAATGAAAAAATATTTTACAATTTCAAAATTCCTTCAACAGAATCAGTTATCCGGTTTTCTTGCCGGAGTTCTTCCCAAGTCCTTAGTCACATAACGTATCGTGTGTAACTGTAAATCTTGAGATAAATATAGATGCACTAAAACCAAGTTTATTCCATAGATATTGCAACTCGAATTTTGCATAATAGTTTTTAGTCCTGGATAACACATCAATGAATTTTTAAAATTATATAGTAATGCAACTTAAATTGAATTGTGGTAACTACTTAACTTTAAAAGTTTAATTTCTTAAAAGTAATATATTTTATTACAATATGAACTGTTTAAGTAATAATTATTTTATTATGAAACTTGAATAATAATAATGAATTTATCTAATTTTAATAAAAATTTTATTATGTGAAACTGAATCTATTTTTAAAATAGATAAACCATATAAATATTTACAACTTTTAAAATATTTATTTAAGTTTTAACCGTTTCTAATATATATTTCATATAAATAAATGTTTAGGGAATGTAATTGTATTAAAAATTCATAATTGTAATTTAAAATGTTTAAATTTTCGAATTGTGAATTTGTAAAATAAAAAGAATTTGGTATTAAAATTGCACAGTCAAATATAAATTTAGTCTACTTGGCATTCTGTATCCTCGCAGGCATCTGTTTAACTATGGATGTAGATTTATTCATGAAGCACATGAATAACGCGAGATACGTTCGTGAGCTGGACTTTGCTAGATTTCTCTATTACGACCGTTCAGGAATCTACTCAGAGATATCAATAAGAGGTGGTGGTGCTGTACAGGGTGCAACTTTTTCACGATATCGACGTGCCATCCCTCTCTTCTCGATGTACAAAATCACAACCAAGGTATTTTCAGAAAATACTTTATAAAGTTGCATCAATTCAGATTAAGTTTGAAATAATTATTTTATTGTACTTATATTTTATAATTTCTAAGACATTGAATATAAAAATTGATCATACTTTGAAAGATTATTTTTTATTTAATTTCAATTTTATTGATTTAAATTTTATTTTAAAGCTCTTTATCCTTTCTATAATTCTATTTTATAAATTAATATATGCATACATTCAATAAACGAAAAATACTACATTATTTATTTGCCTATATAACTTAAAAATATATTCAAAATAATTGTAGAATTAATTATATATACCTTTACAATAGGATACAAAAATTATATTGTACTCTTGTAATTTTATTTCAAATTATAAACTTAGATTCAAGAATTTATATAGCTAATAAATTATACTTATTTTATCTACATTTTAGTTTACGTTTGTTAATTTACAATAAATACATGAATTATTAACATTTTTGTATTTTTAATTAAATAATATTCTTAAAAAAATTTGTAGATGCATATTAATGCAATTTAAAATTATTTAACTTTGTACCCATAGTTTTATTTATACAAAAGATATGATATAAATAACCATCATTGATAGTTAAAAATATGTAATGAATACGTTTTGAAGAAAATTGAATTCATAGAAAACAAACACTTCAAGGTTTAGTTTACGAAGAATTAATATATAAAACGTATTTAAAATAATATTTTTTTTAATTATTATTCAAATCCTATCGAGTAAAATTTGACAGAAATTATTACATGATATTTTCAAATTTTCATATCTATCTACATGTGATTAAGTTTTTTAGTACATATTAAAGTTTTAATATAATTAAGTTCTTTAGGAAATAAAAAGCTAATTTTTTAATTATTTAAACTGATTAATAATATTTTTTGTTCAGTTAATTTATTGGGATGAGAGAAACTTCTATCTGGAACACGAGTTTATAAGTCTGTCTGATAATTTCGTACGTGCCGTAGTTTTAAGCAAACAGAGTGTTACTGGACTCAAAGTTCCAGTGTCCGAAATTATTGAAAAAGTTGAGCCAGGAGCTATAAGACCTAATCCGACGAAGGAGCTACAACTTTGGCTTGAATCTATGGAAGAATCTTCGAACAGATATAAGAAGATAACAAATGAACCAAAAACAAAATAGAGATACAAAAAGTTGAATTTTTTTTTAATATTTGTTCATCAGTTATAATAATGATATTTATTTGAATATATATCTTTAAATAAGTAGTAAAAAAAATTTTTAAATTAGAAATTTCTTTTTCATACATTTAGTTCCAGTATTTCGTGATATTATATATATACACATTATATAATTTCGATCGTAATAAATAAAAATACAGTAGATTATTATTTAAATACTGTTGTCATTTACAAAATATCAATTCTGTTTTATTGAAACTATTTAATAATATATTATGACATTTATTTTATTGAGTGTATTTTCATTTCATAAATACACCAGATATTTCAGGTTAAGTAAAATTAAGATTTTATCGTAATATATGCAGTTTTATCACAAAATATATTATCATAAGTACTTCTCATTCAGTATTATTCATAAAAATGATTTGTATTTTGGATTTTTGTTTAACATGTAAAGAATCAAAAATTAATTTTTATTAGACTGAAACGATAGAAGTTAAAAAATTTAATATCATATTATTTTTTATAATCCATTTTATTTTTGTTCTTAAATTACTTTCGACTATTTTTAATTAATATAATATTGAAATAAAATTTATTAAAAATTTTTATATATTTACTGATATTTAAAGAAATTATTTATATTTTAAAAATTGTACCATAGCCTAATATTTGGATAAACCTACACATATGTATGTATTTTATAAAATACAAATGAAGTAAAATACTGTTTTTTTAAGAATTAAATTTCTAATAAAAAATATAAATTAAATATTTATGTTCGAATTAAACATTCTTTAAAAAATATTATGCAGTAAATAATAATATTCTACATATTTTTTAAATTTTTATTTTTTCCATAATGTAATTATAAAGTTTTACTCAATATACGACTTTATTGAAATATTCATTTTTTCTCAAATAAATTAAAATTTACTTAGAATTATTTATTTGATTTATAAATTATAAATAAATATATTTATATTTATAAGTGTATATTAAAAATGATTGAATCAAAATTTTATTATTATCAATAATAGTGTAAAAAACTTCTTTAATATTACTCACACATTTAACTTTTATATGTAACTTTAAAATTCAATTTAAAATATATTATTTTTTAAATTATGAAACCTAGATGTATAAATAGTATAATTATTGTCTTCTTTAAAATTATAAAATCTTGACACAAAAAATATCAGTTTTAATAATATTTTTAACAAAAATTAATAATTTTGATAATTTCAAATGAAAATATATACTTCAATATTTTATCCTGAAATTATTGTAAAAATTAAATTAAAATAGAATATAATAAATTAATTTAGAAAATTAAATTTGATTTTCATGAACTCTTTTATCCGCATACATATTGACAACATACTCTTGTAGTTCGATTGACACATGATTTTATCAAAAATATTCTCATATTTTATTACTTATTTTTTTATTAGTTGAATTATTTTGCTTAGAAATAGTAATTAAATTAATAAAATTTCAACCTATCATCATGTTAAGATACTCTTAAGATGTCATTTGATATCTTAATATAGATATTTTTATTTATATATTTTTATATTACACTTAAGATATGTATGATTCGATCACAACGAATAGAAATTACAATTTTTTTTTTTAATTTTTAATGGTAGTCCATTTATTTACTAATGTTAACTAAAATATTAAAAAAAATATATGATTCAACCAGTTCATACTAAAGTCAATATTTGACTTATAAATAATTTTTGTATAGTAAGTATGAAATATTTGCTAAAAACATTAAAGCTTAATATAAAAGAATTTCAAAATTCGTAGATTCTAATTAAAATTTTTATATCATTTGATTATTTTTTTTATTTTTTAATTAATTGTCAAATTCTTTTTCAAGATGGATATTTGGAACGATTTACTTTTTCAATTTCAAATAAAGATATAATTATAAATTTAATTTAATTTATCTATGGTTTATATTAACTATTCTAGTACTAGTAATAAATTTTCTCGGATAACATGTATCGTAAAATATATTAAGTTCCATATCCAATTTAAATTTATCTTTAGTTATTTAATATATACAGAATACTTAGCCATAGATGAAATTATATGGACTGTCAAATTTTACTAACATGTATATTCGTAATTATCTTTTATAATTATAAATTAAATCCTTAAATTTGATATCACGATATCATATGTTTTAAAAAATCTTTGGATTCGATTTCATAAAAAAAATTATTTATTTTTATGTTAATGTATCTACTAAAGTTAGCTTGATGAAATACAAACACACACATAAACACGCAGAGGTAAAAAATGAACAGAATTATAGTGAATCTTAAATTTTAGTACGTAGTTTGTAGAATTTATAACTATCTTATAAACTTAAATGAATTTAAAAAATATTTAGTTCTTAAAAATTCAATTCTATATAACATTTCTTATGTTTATAAATTTGAAAATAAAGTTTCTACAGCAAAATGAAGGCAATATGTCAAATTAACTTGTATTTTAATTAATGAAAACAGTATCTAAGCTGATTATACATTAAATTATAAAGTCGTTAAATTCAATTTATAATAATAAAAATTGTATCTTCATGGTACTATGAAAATATAGTTTAAGTACTCTGAACTTCTTCTATACAATTAGTTTAATTGTGGACACTAATTTAAGCCAATTGAAATATACACAAAATTAATGTAAATTTATGATTGAAAATTAGTATTTTATTGTAATATAATGTAATATGATTTTTTAATTCTAAATTAATATTCTGATGTACGTAAAATATAAGCAAAATATTATTATAATTAAATTAAAGTAAATATTTATCTTAGTTTTTTTAACTTACTTTTTTATTAAAAAATTTTAGTTAAATATACATATCCTTATGAATTCATGAATTTATAATACATAAAATTTCTTGCTACAAATATAATTTAAACAACATTATATATAACAACAAAATATATGATTTTATTATCAAGTACAAATATATATTTTTTAAGTCATATAAAAATAATATAAAATTTATCACAGGCTTTTAAGATTATTGTAATTGTAATTTAAAAAATTTCTAATTATTAAAAGATCATCAAAATGAAACAAATGTAAAATAAAATTATAATTTTTTTTTGAAATTTTAGGATAATATGTTTTAAATTTGGTACTTAAAGATTTAAAAAATGAATGAAATCTCTAGGCTTAATAATTGCTCGCTACAGAAATGTTTTCAAAATTATTGTTCATAACACAATTAAATTTTGAATATAGTATACAATACCGTAACCGCACCTAAGTAAATGAGTTTTTAAAACGCAAAACATCTTTACACGCTTGGCGCCTATCTAAATAATTCTTACAAGTCATAGTATGTTAGATATCGGTTAGTTAATATTATAATTAGAAACTTTAATTCATTATGTATAATTTTCTGTTGATACATTTTTTTATTTGTATAATTTAATTTATTCATAAATTTATTTAATAATTTATTACAAAGCATATGACGAGTGTAAATTACAATTTCAAAATTAATTATCAAGTAGTAGAAACTAAAGGTGTTCCAAGGAAAAGGTACGTATAGTAACCAAATGATGGCGCCGCAAGCGTAGCAACAAACTGTTGCTGGATTGACAGAAGGTGCGGAGCTTCTTTCGGGCGATTCAGTGCGCGATCGCAAACTTCGTTAGTCTCTTCCATGAGGTTTTCACGGAGTTAGTGTACCGTAAAACAACGAGTAAGCCAGTCATTGACAGATTACGCGGTATTTAATCAAAAGCGGTAAGTTTAAAAGAATTAAAATTTTTTTAGATTTATTGTTCCTCGATGAAAAAATAGACATGGCATCAGAAACGGGTTTCTTTTATTTCAATTTTAAAAACATGCCGCTTTAGACACTCTTTACATATTTATAATTTTAAGATAAGTACAAGTAGTTTGTAAGAAGTACATTGTAGTTTTTAAAAAGTATATATTTCAAAATAATCTATCTTTTTAAATTTATTCAGTTTTCACGTGAATTACAAATTGAGTGCTCGACTCTAATATCGATTAAATGATAAATAATTGACTTTCATTACACAATAATTACGATTTTTGCTAATAATTTATGTTTTCTTAATTTGTATACTTTCATAATCGAAAATTATCTAAATTTAATACAAATTATGTATAAACAATATTGGAATAAAACTTCCAGGTATATATTATATGATTTATCTTTTAATAATATTTGAATATTTTTTAAAGCATATATGTGAATTTTTGAATAATTTTGATTAAATTTAAGTATTTATTATTATAAAAGTATGTATAAATAATAATCTGGATTTGTGAATTAAAATAATGTGCGAATTTAAGGTACATAAATTATAAAAATATTTTGGTAATTTATAAAATTAATATCAACCACAGTGTTTCTTTTTATTTATTATTGTGAAGTCATGTAATTCAGTAAAAGCACGTTTTCGTGACATTTAACCTGACACTTGTTGGAGAAATCGCACGTGATTTTCTAGGGCAAGTTGAGCGTAATAAGGATATTACCAAGTAAGAAAGAAAAGAAAAAATATGCAAAGTAAATTAAGCAATAGTTGGTCGCGCATTATAAAAGGGACTCATGATAATAGATAAGATTCTAACGTTTAGAAAGCTTACGTGGTATGTACTTTAGTAATGATTCGCAGCGCGATAAGGTTTTTATTTATGGAAATTTACTAATTTTTGTCATAAAGCGATTTATAAATGAGCTTCTAAACTTTCATGTTGATAAATTTTAACTAATGAAATAACAATAAAAAGTCATAATTTAATCAATAATGAAATGTTAAAACATTAAATTTTTTTAAATTACTAAACAGATAATTTTATTATGAGAATGAAAATTTTAAATGCTATATATTGTAAGTGTGTGTAAATTAAAAAGATAAATATATAATGGAAAATATTTTTTATGTATAAAAATTTACATTCAAGACATATTTTAATAAAAGCGAAATATAAAAATTATAATTTTAAAAATTGCATCAGCAATGTAATCTTTTTTAGTCGTGAAATTATTCGCTGACATGTAAAAAGAAAAATTGTTAATTGTGCCAAATTTATTTTGTAGTTTAGCTTATGAGATAAAGCTTAAGTTTCTTTTGTATAGTATCAAAATATGATTATTATCGTTTCACATTAAGTAAAAAAAAGCATTTTAGAAGTCTGAATGAAACTTGTAAAACTTATTGATAAGGATAATAATATTTTTTTTACTTAGGTATTTATATAGCTTTTAATTCAGTTTAATAAAATGTAGTTGATACATAAAAAGTTAAAATTAGAAATTAAATCTATTAAATTTCTTGAAATAAAAATAGATCTTGATAATTTATTTTTATCTATTTAAAAATACTATTAGTAACTGTAAAAATGAAAAAAATACATAAATTGTTACATAAATAATGCATCATTTATAGATTAAGACTTATTATTTATATATTCTCTTAAATCTATGTATGTAGTTGCTATTATAAACATTAATTTTTATTTAAATTCATTTAAGATAAATAAAATATATATAGTCAAAATTTTTATTATTCGTTAATGATAACATTTGTTTCATTAAATAAATAATGTCCATATTTTTATGGCTTAAATAAAATTTCGTAAACTAACCGCCAGCATTTATATTTATATTCGTTATAAATATATAAGCGTCCTTTATTGATATTTAAAATATTAAGAGAAAAATATTTTCCATAATTTAGATAAGTCAATGTGTATATTATGTGTATATATATAAGTTAATTTTCATACGTATTTCGTAGTATAACAGTGGCAGCATCTGCATGCATAATATCGTCTTTAGAAATATTCTTCCAATTAACTCATTACTTACCGGTTATAATGAATAAATTACTTAAAACTTCGGAGTACTTTCTTCAAACGTTTAAGATTAATCAAGTACAAACGTTCATGAAATACTAATGCACTTTTCTAACCTTTCTTTAAGTGTAGAACAAACTTGTTTATTAATTGTAGTAGTTGCTTTATACTGAAATCTTCTTCTACTATCAATAATTTTTGGTATATAATGTTAAATATATTTATATTTTATTATATGTATAAAATACCAGATTTAAATTTAAATATTTAAATATATCGCGATAATATTTCAATATCAAAGCATTTCAATCATTAAAAATTATAGGTAGTTATGTAATTAAGAGTTTTTATTTGTTTTCACTACTAACCTATCATACATATTTCAAATATCAGAAATACCTAAAATGTGTATATACTAACTAATAATGTAGCAGAGTGGCATATTATATATAAATTTTTGGAAAGTTATTGCTGATGTGAGATCTCATTAACCTTGAACAGATAATTTAGATGGCTATAGAAGAAATTAATTTGTCAACCTCCAGTCTAGTGCGCTGCTTTATAATTTAACGGGTGGAGAGCAATTAAAAAGAACACACATGCTTTATATTAATTATTCATCATTGAAAATATTTCACAAAATTAAATATTTTTTTCCAATCAAGAAGCCAAGAATTTTGGCTTACATATGATAATTAAAGTAATTTTCAGATTTATTATTCATAAAAAAGATGAATTTGATTATCATAGAGGTATTTTCTCTGTTTTATACAAGTAAAAATTATTTTAATTATGTATCTTATTTTCTATATATTATATTGAACATACTTAAAACGACATACGTATCAGATTTTCAATTAATGTACATCAGTGTATCAATTTATATTACCAAAAATGAACATTTTTATTGTATATTTGAGCACTGAAATGATATCCATTTTGATATAATTATTTATAAAGTTTCTTTAATATTTTTTACAAAACATTTTTTGCTTAACAGTTTTGTTTAAAATAAAAATTCTACAATCACAATTATTGGATTTAACTGGACAATAAATGAAATTACCAAATGTTTATTTATTTATTAAGCAAACAAAATCATAAAGCTGATTTTATGATTGCATTATGGATTATAAATATCAAAAAATTATTAATGCTTTGAAATATCATTTTTTCATAGAATATCAGATGCTTTTTGTGCATTTTATTTATATTTTATATAATTAATAATTTAGAACAATAATGTATTACTGAAATTCAATCAATATTTCTTTTTTAAAAATTATTACTTATCTATTTGGTATTATTCATTACTTATTTTTTAATTATTAATAATACATTTTTTGAATATTTTACTTCAATCCGAGAGGGTATTAGCTTTTCTTTTTATAATTAAAATAAAAACAAATTTAATGTGAGTCATTACTTAATTTAGTAAATTAATTGAGCTCATTCTTGACTTAGAATTATAAAAAGTAACTGTGTTAAGTACAATTCGGTTTTATTGTTACATATTAAAAAATAAGTGAATTTTTAAAATCTAAAAAGAATTTCATAGAAAATTTATTCTTATAGGTACTATTTATTTGAATAATACCTGTATTATTATTACTAAATTCTTTATTTGTGATTTATAAAATGATTTTCACAAAAGATATATTATACTTCTTGCATCAATGTTTAATATTATATTACATAATTAAAAAATTTTAAATATGGATAAAAAGAAAATTATCGTCAGGAAACTAAAATTATTTAAGTATTATGAGACTTTAGATGATTATATTGTATTTAAGTGTATAATGAAAATAAGTTTAAACAGTAATTTGGATAATAAAATAAAAGTACTTACACTAATTAAATGCTTTAATACTCGAATAAATTACATAAATTAATATAATAAATGAGCTATTGATTATATTTCTTATAAATCTTCTAATTTTCAACATTTAATCTTTCTACTTACAATTATCTAAATTTCACAATTTTAGTGCTACAATCATAACAATTGTAAGTACATAATAAATAATTATGTAATAAAAATTTCTATAAATTTTTAATTTAACATTATTTTTTTGATTATTGATAAACTTACGGTATAAGTTATGTAAATAACATTTTTCTTTCGTATAAATATAATATGAAGTGTCCTTAAGGCATAAATTAATGAGAAACCAAGTGCATCATATTCTCGGACACATTAAAACTCATCTTTTCTTATTGCAATTTGTAAATTATATATATACTGATTTATGGAGAATGTAGAAAAATTTTGCTTCTATAAGAAGTACATAAGCACCGAAAGTTTTGTGTCAATGTAAAGAAAATGAAAATGAGAAAAATCAATTTGTCGAAAGGGTTTTACATTAATTCTCGTAAAAGATTGCGTTTTTACAGGTACGCTTCGATGGTTCAAGTTACTTATCATGTATTTGACTACCCAATGACCCATATCATGTAAAAATTATAATAAACAATCGAAATAAATTAACTTTATAAAATGTAGAACTGACTACTATATTTTAAAATTTTTATTTAATTTAATATTTAATTTAATTTAATTAATTATAATACATTTTTATAGTTAAAACTATAATAAGTTGAAGAAAAGATTTATGTTTAATAATTTTATGAATTAAACGAATTTTAACTAATGTGAATATATAATAAATTTATTTCTATCATGTTTTAAAAAAAGATGTTAGATTTATGAAATTTTGAAAAGTCCTTACATGTCGAAGGAATAGTGTAAGCAATTATTTAATTTAAAATTATTGCCAAAAGCGCTATTCATTACTTGTTATATGAAAAATAAAATTATTAAAAATTAAAATACTTTAAGTAACATATTTTAGCTTTAATAATTTGAATAGTTAATATAAAATTATTCAATTTAACGTTAATTCATTCACAATATATTTGATTAATAATATTTATAAAACATTAAATAACCATAACCTTATGATAATTTGAAACAAGGTTACGATGTATATAACTATAAAAAAAGTAACTAATAGATTTTAATAATTTTTTATCAAATATAATGAAGAATATGTTTTATTATTTTGAACGATGATGAATACATTGAAAAAATTGATATCAATATGTTTGATGAATAGGAGTGATTACTTTTTATATATCAATGTTTATTTATGTACATAAAATGGGTAATAATGATGAATAGGAGTGATTTCATGTAAAATGATCATGATTTAAAAAAGTATTTATTTAATTTTATGCAATATAAAATAATAAAGATTGTAAAATAGATAAATAATGGATAAATCGATTTGAAATTTTATAAATAAACAAATTATTCAATTCTAATCATAAAAAAAGTTCAATACTATTTTAATCTCTAAGAACACGTACAATAAACATCAACAAATTTATTAATACATTGTACATATTATAAAAATCAATACAAATATTATAAGTTAGACTTTTATTGCATGTACAAATATTGTAATTTATGTACCTAAATCATTACCTTAATGAATCGAAAAATCATAGACTGTTTATATTTACACATTTGTCAGAAACAAATTGAGAGACGAGTAAAACATATTAAGAAAACAAATGTTTGCTTAAAATAAGTACTAAATACTAACTTATAGTTTAATTAATAGTATTCAACATGCAGTACATTTAATATAAAATTACTCCTTTATAGTCAAATATATAAGTAAACATAATATATCTGAATCAAGTAATTTGTTTAATAGATAAACATAAGGCAATAATTTGCAGCACTCTTATTTAATTTAGTTTTTGAATATGAGTTACAAATTGGATAAATACAAAAGACTAAAAGTCTTCTTTATAGAATCTTTTAATCTAATAATAGTTCTTCGAATTGAAATAAAAGAAGAAATTAGAGTATCCCATTTAAGATATCTACTCTTTCACCAATTTGAAGAACTCCTGTTTATTACTACATAACAATTTTATTAGTGTACATCGGGTTCATAAAAAATAAAGACACCAAAAATAGAATTTATTAAAATTAAAAAATTAAAATACAGGAAAATGCCTTTTCAGTTTTTGTAGAAACTTAGTAATTAAAAAAAATATACGTATTACATAATTAACTTAATTATGCATACGGATATATGCTAAGTATGTATAAAAATTATTTTATTCTTATCTTACAATATTATTTAGATTTATATAAATAAAATAAAAACGTATATAAATTTATAAACATTTATGGATTCTTTTTTACTTTTTTGTATTGTTATTTTTTACTACATGATATAAAAGCTATCGATAATTGTAACAGTTATTGTTTCACAAATATTATTGTAATATAATCTTTATTTAAGAATATACAGTTTCCTATATTATATTTCTATATAATAAAAGAAATGTATAAGTTCTATTAAAAAAATAATGTTTTTTAATATCTTAATCTTTTTATCTAAAATCGAAATATAATATAATTCCTTTACTGTTAACTTTTTGAATTACACGGATTATAGACTTATGACTGAACAGTATATACTTATTTCAATTACTTTATATTTATTTTATGTTGATAAATATTTTAAATTGATTTAAATTTTGAAATAATTAAAAAACTTGATTTTCTTCAAACTATAATATATTATATAATTTTAAATTCAATGAGTATTTAAAACTGTTTATCTAAAATCTGTGAAATTTTTTTTCTTAATAAATTAATTATAAAAGTATATAATATTTTTACAAACATCGTTTCTATTGGTGTAATAGAATTTTTTATTGCAAAATCCACAATTTTACGCACGAATAAAAGAAATTATAGCTAAAAATAATAAAAAATATTTTTAACACTTAAAAAAGATATCTGTGATTTAATCAAAACTTTATATTTCAGAAACTAATTACAGTTATTATTCGATATGTGCCTTTTCGTAGAACTTTCAATTGTATGACTGTAACTCATTTGTTTATAATACTTTATTTTATTTTGAATAATTTTAAATACAGAGAGTGGTTAATCTAATTTTATAAACTCATAATAAATTTTATTAGTATAATTATAATATGTCTTTATTAAAAAATTAATTAATACCTATATTTACTTAATATAACGTTCTCATGTTTTAGAAATATTAAATAAATATTTTTTTAATTTTTAAGATTTGACAAATCCGTTTATATTTTTATTTTTTTAATTTATATAAGAGCAAATACATTATTTTCAATACTTTCAGTATTAACAGATATTAAGTAATTAATGTGCGTTATAAATTTAATATCAGATTAATAAATTATTTAGTTTGTAAATTTTTTTACAAACTTTAAAAAAATACTACAATTTTTTGCATTACATACATATTATTATTATGGATATAAGGATAGAATTTCATATATTACTGTAAATTTGAAAAATTTATCATGTTATCTTCAGTATTAAAAATAGCATTTAATTTTTTTAAAAACTTTTAAGGAAATCTTATTTTTATATCAAGTTTATTTTTAAATTTCTTTATTAGCTTGTATAAATTAATTATAATAACGTATACCAGAATTTTTAGTATAATATTGCATAAAAATTAATTACAAAATGAATAGATTCTTAAAAACAATTAGAAATATATATTTAGTGCTAATGAAATGAATAACATTTACAAAATAAAAAATTTATGAAATACTTATATTCGTACTGATTTTAAGAAGTCAAATTTACTATAGAAATTTAATATTTTAAGATCCTTTTTATTTAGTATTATAATTATACAAAAAATTTAAAATAAACATAATTTTTTATAATTTTCTATAATTTTATTTATTAAATTTAAATTCATATTTTTTTGAAGGTAATTTTATATAAAATTTTTATGAAAATTATTGATATAATATTTTAATATAATTTATTAATTCATCTGTTATTTTGAATTATTAGATTTTTTGAATACTTAGTTTTAAAACTTTGTACATTTATTTTAGTTAAAATTAAGTAATTTTATGAATATCATATTTTATAACAGAAATGAATAATCAAATAATTTCGATGTAGAAGTGAAAAAACACCAATATTTATCGGTGATAAATAGATGCTACTTTTACTAATTTTTCTTCACTATAATAAAAATGAAAGTGAAATGCTTAATTTAAAAATTCGTTAATTTATATAGATATACAATTTAAAACTACTTCTAACGCAAATGAACGATATAAGTCAGTGTCGATTTTACAACATTTCTTTATAAGTAGTTCTATTAATTACTATTCGTTGAATTACTTCGATCTTTATTTATGACATCTCATACATTATAAACAATAAAATACTATATCCTTCTTCGCTCTTTTTCGAATACCTACATTGTAGGGATTTATGTCGGTAAGGTTGTATTGTATAGTAGAAAACAATTATTGAAGCAAAAATTCTATAATTTTTAGGCTTAAAACATAAATTATAGAAGAATTATTTTAATATAAATTATATCAGATTAAAGTTTCATACATTCAAGTACATAAATTATTAAATTGAGCGTTGTAAAGTTTTTTATACATTTGTGAAGATAATGAATAATTTATATGTATATTTTGTATATAGTATCAGCGATATTGATATATTTATTTAATAAGAGAAATGTGAAATGCTCAATCATTTATAAGTTATTACTATTCTAAATATATTTCTAAGTTATTATTATTCTAAATATTCTTCAATAAAACACAATTGAATGTAAATCAATAATTTATGAATTTTCATTGTTATTTAGTAGTTTAATTCAATTACAAACAATTAAACTTTTTACAAATTTACAAGATTTACCCAAAAATAAAAAAACAATGTTTCTCTTGCTTTATGATATTAATCCAATTTCTTTTAATAATAAAGATAATTATTAAAATTACTTAAAGCTAAACTTTTAATTAGTACTAAACTTTTAATAATGTATAAATAAATAGCACAGTAAATGTATAAATACTTATAAAAATATATTTCGACACATCCGCGTTCGCTTCTTCACAACTTCGTAGATTGCATCATGGGGAAGTTGGAAGTACGCGTGAAAGCCTAAGGCATAAGATTTAACGAGCACGCAAACGCCAATGGACCGGGACACTTAGCTTTGTATAATACGAGTAGAAAAATTTCAGAGAAAATTGTTTTCAGAGTTAACTAAAGTATTATGTTGAATGAGAAAATATTTATTTATATGAAACAGTCTTTTTTTTTACAATCACTTATAAGCATCCTTACTCATTTTTCTCTATTATTTGTGAATTATAAATAGTATAGCTAATTTTATTGTGCCTTTCACGTTCATAATACTAGACATTGAATTTTAAGAACAGAATTTACTTTGCTTTCATTCAAAATTTTATTTTAATAATATATATACGCGAATTATAAAGTATTATTACGGTACAGTCATTCATATACGTTTGAAAAAAATTATTTAATTTATAATAATAATTTCTAATAAGAATATTTTTTTCTTCCATATTTGAAGTATTAAATATTATTTGATTAAAATATACGTATTCAAGTTTAAATAATTGTAAATTACTGAATTATAAAATATCTACAATAAAATAAATATATTTATAATAAATGCTATTTTATTTCATCTCAATAGTTTTATTAAATTAATATGTTGTTTATAATTATTAAAATACAGTTAAATAATTCAATTTTTAAATAATTATAATAATTTTTATTTAAAGAAACCAATATTGAACAAACTGTAAGACAGACTAAAATTAACATCAATCATTGCTATTTATATAATAAATTGTTATTAGGTAGATTTTGACAGTAATTTTATAATTTTATAATTATCTGTGCATTATTATTAAGAAAAATTAGGTATAATTTATTATTGTTAATTGAATAATATTATTGTAACTAAATTTTATATATTCATTAGAATAATAGAAAAAATATATGGATAAAATAAAAATTTATTAAAACTTAAGGATATAATGGAATTATTTTCAATTATTAGAAATATTTTTGTATCATGATCTATCAATAAATATTATACAGATTTCTTAGTTAATTTATTAAAAAATTATTCCAATATAATGATAATTTCTTAAATACATTATAAAATAAATACATTCTAAAATATTTAATGAGTATTTTACAAATTTAAAGTTTGAATGATATAAAAATATTGATAGTAATATCCGTAAATTATGTTTTCCATTTTAATTCAGATTTTTTTTTATATTTATAACGTATACACTTATATTTTTTTTTTTAATTTCAAATATTATTAATAATAAACAATGAATAAAAGTTACTAATTAAGTTATAGTATTAAAACATTAATTTAGAATTTTAAATAGAATCTCTTTATGCAAAATTTTATTTATTATTATAAATTAGATTTGAGAAAGTGTTGTTAAATAAATTATCTATTATATAAAAAATCAAATATTTACTCAGGCCTTTACATTGAGCTAAATACAAATAAATCATTGCATATGCATAAATATAAAAAATGCTTGTTAATATTGATTGTCACCTCGGTTCAAATTGTGCTTTGAGACCACGAGTCTAATTTTTTTTAATTTTAATTTCATTAAAATATGTAAATCATATATTTATATAGAAATTCCTTTTTGGCTGCAATAAATTCAGTCAAAAAGGATTAAATTTTTATTATATTCAATATATATTAGAAGAATGTAGTCTTAAATTAGTGAGTCATCAATTATCTCATTTATATGTTTGATAAGTCTATAAGTTTCTATAAGATGATGAGTATTGAGAAATCTGAAATTATTTTGATAATAAATGTATTTTGAATGGTAAAACCGTTAGAGTTTTACAATGATCTTTAATAGAAAAAGTTTAGTATTAATGATAATGACTTTATGCGAATAATTGATGAGAATATAACTATAATAAAAATAAAAGTATAAAAAATTTATATCAAATAACTGAATAGAATTTTGTGCATTAATAATATTTAATTATTGGTAATGTATAAATACATTGAAAATTTTTTATAGTACCTTTTTATTCTTTTCAATTATATTTATTTCAAACAAAACATTTTTATGGTTTATTGATATTCTCAATTTTAATTATATCTCCAGTACTTCTATAATTCACTTTATTTGCATAGAGAATTATTTAGAACTTCAAATATGGAAAAATTAAACTTTATAAGATTTTACAATTTCATGAAATATAATAAGTAATAACTATAATACCATACACTTCCATAATTTTCCACTCTCAGTTTTAATACGAAAATCATATTTGAATCTTTTAAGTCATAAAAATATTTTAAAATTTAGAAAAAAAAATAATTTAAAATAGTAATAATACTTAAAAGATCCATCATTTATCGTAAAAAATATATTGCAATTTTTAATAATCAAAATTGAATATAAAATTCACACCGAAAAATTTTACCTAATTCAAATCGCCTCGACATGCATTATTTTATGATTATAAATCAAGGTTTGCTCAAAGTAACAGCACATCTACCCATACGCATGTGTAAAAGTTTTAAGCAGGGATAAAGTTTTATGGGAAGAGCCACAGAGAAGTGACAGTAAAGAAGAGGAGTTAGGCGACTAGCGTGTGGGGATCATAGATGATTGCAAATTGCTTGCAATTGGCAGGAAGTCGGGGGACCGTTTCTGTGCTCCCTTGCACTCTCTCAAACCTTAATTAACCACCAGCGATGATAAGCAAAGCTCATCGGGCTATTATGCGTTTTTAACTGCGGACTTGATTTTACCTATAGTTCACTTGTTTCAAGTTTTCACTGTTTCCCTTCTGATGAAAATTCTTTAGCATAAATTCTGACAGTTATTTCATGGATTAACGCATATTGAATATACAAAATTAATTTTAATAAAAAATTAAAAAGATCTATGTAATTACTATTTTTGTATATTTAATTGAAAATTTTTCTAACATAATAAGAAGATTCTGTCATAATTTTTTTCTGTGCTTTATAATTAATTAATAATTTCAAAAATCATACATAAAAAATTAAGGAAATATTTATTCCTTATTAACTAAATAATTCTATTCTTAATATTGTATGTGTTAAATTATTATTATGGCTTGTTATTATTTTTATTTCATAATTGAATTACAAGATGTTTCGGAGGTCTATTTCATATTAACTTTAAGAAGTATCTTAATCAATATTTTTAAATTGTCTTTTTATTTGAAAAATTTTTAAAGTTTATTATTTTTTTTTATAAAAATAAATTATGTATCTAAAATTTTAATTACTTAAATATATAACTGAATGTTAAAGTTATGTTTAATAATTATTATATCTGTTTGAAATTAATTTTGTTATCGATGAAACATATTTTTATTTTAAAATTATATTTTAAAATAATAATTATATTTTAAACAGATTAAAATTAGTAGAGTTAGGTAAATCTAAACTAATTATTTACAATATGATATTCTAAGAATGATATATAAAATATTGTACTATAAAAAAACTAATTAAAAAAATTATGACATACTTAATACTTCATATAATAGATTTAAAAATCTGCTAAATTCTTTAATTTTGAACGGATAAAAATATTTTTCCAATAATAAGTATTTTGCATAAAGTAATAAAGAAAGTGATAGATATATATAATGATTATGAGAAAATAAAATTTAGAAAGGAAAAAAAAGTTATTTAAAAATAAATATTCAGAATTTACAAAAAAATTTTTTATTTTATAGATAATTAGTTATCAATATTTATTAATAACCATAATAATTTGTTTTTGTTCTAAACACTAAATTATTACGTAATACATATAAAATTATTTGTGTATGAAAGTATATAATTAATAGTATGCTAATATTTAGTTTTTCATTCTTATATTTAAATTTATACATTTAAAGTTATTTTTAACTAGGATATTAATTTTATATATATATATTTTTAAGTTACCTATAATAAAAATAATTTTTGAATGTATTGAAAGCAAAAATATTTAATAAAAAAAACAGTTAAATACAAAAAATAAAATTCTAAGAGTTTTATTATTGATAAATTTCAAAAAGTTAAACTTATATATAAACATATTTGTAGCGTTTCTAGAAACATATTGAGTAAAAATTTTGTCGTTAAATATTGAGTATTAATATATAAAGTTAAATTTCATATAATTATTGATTTATTAATTACTAAAATTTTATTTCTGATATAAAATTTTCTAGTTTAACCTAACATAAAAATAGTAATACAGTAAAATTAATAACATAAAAATTTAATATAAAGATATAAAATTGTGGTAGAATAGTATGGCTAATATTTTCTATTTTGCAATATAATTAATATTTTAATAATTAATAAATGTAATTATTTTTCAATTATTATTTCCATTCATCCGAAATCTATATTATTTTAAATAGTCTTCAATATCTTTTATTAGTTCTTCAAACATTATTTAACATATGAAATAAATTTCATTTTTTAAATTTATAGTAACTTTTATTATAAAAATCTATACTATAGCAATCTATATAAAATTTATACTAATAAATTAAATTACAAGTCTAATACTATCCACTTTAACGATCACATATATATAAGATAATTTTTCTGATACAAGCGTGTAATAGAACCAGTGAATATTTGAATATAAATTTATAAATTGATGTTATTATTCGAGTACTTATGAGCATATATACAAAAGTATAAAAGAAATACTTTGATAATTAGGGAGCAGTAATAATTACCATTTTGCGCTTTTTAAATGAGAACTCAAACGAATGTTGTTAATGCATCTTATGTCGTGCCTTTAGATCTCTTCATAACCTAAAATCTAGGTCAGCAACAGCAAAATAAAATTTATTGTTAATTTTACTTTATAAGTTCACATTTATTACAGAAAATTAAAGTATATGAAACTTACTTTCTCCTACAATGAATTTTATAAAATATACTTTGTTTATTAAATCCTTTATATTAAACAATAATTTTATGGATAAAATACCGTAACCTTTTATTAATATTTAACAATGAGAATAATATTTTGGTAACTTAATATTGAAAATGTAAAGTTTATAAAAAAATTAATTTTATTAATAATAATTTAAGGAAATTAAATTAATATAAATTTTAATAGTAGTCAAAGATTTAATTCCTCTTTTGAAAACCAAAATCTGATTGTAAATAAAAAATAAAAAGTTTAAAATTATACATGTTTTACAGCATAATACATTACAGCATTTACAGTAGAATAATTTAAATTATATAAACTGAATTTTATGTTATATTTATGATAATTATTATACTGAATATATTGTGTTTTATAAATGTATGTAAAAGTCCACCGTTTTAAAAATATTTTATACGTAGGTATTCTTATATTTTGTAATTATTATTTTACTTTTAATAATAAATAAAAAAAGTAAGTTTTTCTAACCAGATTTTAAATATTATAAATCAAATTATGATTCTAATGTATTTTTTAATATTTTATAAATTTAAGCAAGAAAATAAAATAATTTTCATAATACAAATTTCTTTGATTTAGAAATTAATATAATTGATTTTTTACCTAACAGTATAAAAATTGATTTATTTATAAAATAAAATAAAATGTTTTATTTATGTAACATTGATATAAAATTGAAATTTTGTTAAAATTTAATGTTACAATAGTATACACAAAATATTTAGTTCGCACAGTAGCGAATGACACATTTATAAAATACAATATTCCTCGATGTAGTTTTCTAGTTAAGAATCGAAACATGTTACACTCCTAATTTTAAATATAAATAAAATAAATTTCTGATTTTAATAACATAATAGTAATTAATAATGATTATTACACTTTCTCTATATAACGTGTAATACATCAAAAATTCGTGAGACAATAGCAAAAAATTTTATATTAAAACAATATTTCAAATTTCTTTCATAGACACCATAAGTACTGAAACGAATGCAAATGCCATTTATAGAAGATAATCTTTTATATATATGTTCATATTTAATTTCAGTTATCTAATAAATATGGCAGCAAAACAGTCTCGTATAAAAAATATGTAAACATTTTGCATTTGTACGTTTCGGTGTCTACATGTATAAATACATGTTCGAATGTTTAAATGTAGATTGAAATATAAATAATAAATGAGATTTTAAACTCTAAATTATAAATTAATCAGAATTAGAGATTCGTATGAATTAAATTATTCTTCTTAATAATTTACATTATTTTTGTCAACATTCGCAATTTAACGCAATCGCAAAATACTAATTGATTACTTGTTTGATCAATCGCCTGCGATTTGAATTATAAACTTATAATAACACTCAAAATTAAATTTACATTAATTTTTAAAAAATCGTTATCTAATTGTGTCATATTATTATTCGAGAAAATGAAATAGGAATTTAAAAAAATATAATTAACGAGAAGCAAAGCCAAAATGTAAAATATTAAGCTAAAATTAAATATACCATAAATTCCATGTTATTTTGTGTTTCCCAGCGACATATTTTTCCATACCTAGAATATGTATGGGTCTACTCGAAACATTCGTAACATACGTGACGCGCACCTATTCGCTTCTCTTTTTTTTTCTGATAACCGTATTCGATGAAAAACCCGAAATAAAAAGCATACCGAGACTCTCTAGGTAAAAAAAGACAGACTGGCTTTCTTGAAAAATTCCCTGGGTTCGTCACCAGATACCGATGGGCAGATAAAAACGGTTGCAACCAAGAATTCAAACAGCGCTTTCTGTGTATCCGTAGCACCTCGATAATCCAATGCGCTCACAACGGCCCTTCGAAGCTTTCTGCCTTGAGCGCTGATTTCGAAAAGACGACTCAGCGATTGAGGAGGGGAGTTGTCGAGGTATACACAGACGCAAATCGAGAAGCATGTCCGCGGTATCCCGTTAGAGGACCTACAAGTTCTCGGAGTGGCGTCGAGTCGACTCATGGATCGACGCGCGAGGTGCAGAGGCACGTAAGTCGATAAGGATGCGGCTACGTCAGCGGGAGCAGAGAGGGAAAGGTGTACCGCGGTGCAAGAGGATGTATACGTGACTCGAGTACTCGTGGAAGTAATGGTGGAAGGGAGATATACCTTCGGAGCGGTGAGAAAACCCGTGTGACTTTTTGATGTGTGGTCGACTTTGACGCTCGTTTTCTCGGACTATTCGAGCAAGTGTTGGTTTCGATGAGACGAAAAGAAATATCTGCTTGATTAATGCGACGTTCATCTTGGTTACTTCAGGTATGATGTAATTTTCGATGTTTCTTTATGCGAGTACTTTTTCTTGTCGTTCATTAATATATTTATCAAGACTTTTCATACTGAACATTTAGAAGAGAACCTTTTTTTAACTATCTTTTCTTATTTATGTGCAGGTTTTTATATTGTGCTCGCTTTAAAGAAAAAATGTTCATCTAGACTTTTCACGTGATAAATTTGAATAAATGTTACGTTAACATTTATCTTTATATGTAATTTATATAAAATTTGTTACTATAATTTAAAAGTATATTTACAATAAACATTGATTTTATGCTACTGGATAAATTATTTTGTTTTTATACAAAGTTTATGAATTAATTTTTTATATGAATCTATAATTAATTCGAATAGGTTTTATTTTCGTTCTAATATTTTTCTCAAGGCTACCTTGTATGCGTTTTGTGTCAAGTGCAATTTTGCATACAACTAATTGAAGAATATTTTATGAAGTGAGTTTACTGAATTTTTAATATATTTTAAAAAAAGTACTTTTACTTTTCGTATTTCATATTATAGAAAATCAAATTAAAAAGTACAATTAATTATTTTCAATTCAACAAAAACTTTTACAGTCAAATAAATAGATCTGATTTTAAAGTTATATTAGAAAACAAGAATAAGGAGAGAACCAAAATAACGTGTAGTATAAAAAAAAAGAAAAATGATAGGAGAGGAATGAGGATTAATGTAAAGTATTGAAGAGAAAAAGAAGAGAAAAAGTATAAACTAGAAGAGCGAAAGAGAGAGAAGGATAGAAAGCTGGAACCGATCGAGTGAATCGACCGGCACTTTTATCAAACTAGGTGTTTAGTGCGTTTAGGACTTATAAAATTTATACTTACACGCCACACGCGTTTAAATAACCGCCGGTTGAACTACATATTTGGATTTTCCTTGTCATGAAATTCAACTTTTTTCCTAGTTTGTTATGGAATAAAACTTGTTACTAAATTCTTGAAGATAAGTATTTCTAATTAATAGTGTTATCTTAGTATTAAAAGTTTACTATTTTATAGTATAAAAACTATTATAATATTAAAAAATGCATGATATTAATTATAATTGTTTTAAATATTACGTCATAGTAAAAACGTATCATTGTATGTTATTTTCATTTTAAATACCAATGGTACTTTAAACAAAGAAAAAATTTTAATAAATACTTTGTAAGAATAATAAAACAGAATAAGTTATATTATAAATTTCAAAACATAAATAAAAATTTACTTAATTGTTATACAATTTAAATCATTTTCTACGTAAATTTTGAGCTATATATACTCTTAAGAGTGTAATTGTTTAACGGATATTTAAACTGTATATTGTTATAAATAATCGAATTATATTTAAAAATTAAAATTATATATTTTTGGATATATTTTTATATTTTTAAAGATTCCAAATAAAACTGAAGTTATTAAAATTTGTATAAAAGGAAAAACAATATGAAAAACAGCAATAAAGTAATTACATCACAATATATTTTTAATTATTGTTCTCATAATTTTTTAATAAATATTAATTTACAAAATAAGTTTAAATATGGTTTATTATAAAAACAGCTTTTAATTAAATACATTATTTGTAATGAAATCAGAAAAATATACATAATAAAAATTTAGTGTATATGAAAAATATCAATTAATAATTTTCTTACAGAAACAAATTCTGTAAATATTAACGAATGTTATGTTTCACAATATATATATTTATGTGGTTTAATTTTTATATCTTAACGATAGATAGCCTTTTAAATTCATGAAATGAATTAAATTATTACAATTATAAAAATGTATATCATTTTAACGACTAAATTTGAACCTACTTACAAGCTTATCTATTATATATATAAAATAATTTATTATTATTTTAATTATATTTCATGATAATGTAAAAATATAAAAACTTGTTTAATATACAAAAGAACATAAAAACCAAACAAAATTATATCAGAATTTAATTAACAAAATTCTTTTGTATTCGGAGCAACAGTTTCAATTTATTACAGATTACCTTTATTTTATATTAACTAATAAATATTTTATAACGTACAATTACTTTGTTTAAAAATTTTAGCATTAGTTTATGACTTAAATTAAAATAAAAATTTTATAAAATGTCATTTATAAAGTAATTACCGAAAAATATTAATTCCAAGATAATATACAATTATAGGATAAAAATTATACTAGGAAAAATTATATGAAACAGTTCTTAAAAAATACATTTTGATCGATCCATAATTATTAAAATTACATTTATATATTAAAGACATCAATGAAATAACAGCTAATTTTCCTCGATATACATAAATTTTGACAATCAGACATAGAATAGAATTAACAGTTGCTACATGTAAATGAGAACAGTTAAGATCACGTTTATTTTTATGTTAATTAAAAACTTTAATTCCTACTTATGTGAGTAAATTATACGTGCATGGAATCGAGAAAATTTCTTGATGAAATGCTTCCTGCCAGTGCGAGGGCGTACGTTTGTCGTCTACACTAAATGAAAACAAAGAGGCATCATTGGTTATGTGGGTAAATACGCGGCAGAATTTCATTTCATCAAATTGGAGCTAGTTATAAAGAATATAAGTGGAATCTCTTTTACTAATTAATGGAATTTTTGAAACAAAAGACAAATTCAAGTGTATTCGCTATTATTACAAATAATCTCTTGCATTTTTAATATAATATAGTTATATTGTATATACGTTCAAATAACATACTTACAGATGATTTATTATAAATTAGTTAATAAGAAATGATTATATAAAAGTCTGTTATATTTTTTTATATTTTATATTTCATATTTTAATTTGATATTGTCTTATAATTATTTTAAAAACTAATTTATTGATATTTATTTTATAATTTTTATATTCATAATAGATAAAATTTAAAAATATTTCATGTTGTAAAAGTCATCGAAATAAGATATAATGAATAATATTATATTATATATAGCTAACTTCTCATTACCTTTTTTAGAAATGGTTGTCTTTGCATTTTTTCTATATCCCTGATATCTTGCACATAAAAAAATTAAATTATATTTTTATATTTAAAATAAGAATAAATGTAGGGAAATTATAATATTTTCGTATTATGGTAAATAAAAATCTTCTTAAGGCAATGATACTTAGGTATTTTCTTATATAATGATTTGATATATAAATAATATTAATAAAGGAATATTTAACATTACGTTTAATTAAATAATATATAGATTTTGAATAAATATTAATATTGTTTGAGATAAAAATGCTGTCTCTATTATTTTGATGCATATAATTTTAGTTTCCATAGAAATATTCATTAATCATTCTAAATATTTTTGACATTACAATGTAAGTTAAATAATCTACTCAAACTATAATTATCAGAATAAATGCCTTGAATCATTATAAAATTAAATAATATCTAAATAATTAATCATAAGCATAATTAAAAAAAAATAATTCAAATTTATATGAACCAAATTCATCAAGATTAAAAATTACCTTATTATTTCAGAGTTCAATATCGTGTCAAATCTGCAAGAAAAATCAAATACAATTTCTCATCATGGGACGTACTGGATACACGTGTATTAGACACATCTTCTGTTCACTTAATGTTCTTATTTGGGTTAGTATGATTATGAATTTAAAAAAAATTAGTTTTTACATAACTTTTTTAATGAAAAATTGTTTTACTTGACATTAAAATTGAATTATGTTATAGTTTGTTCGTAATCTCCTGTAAAGTTATAAATATTCTATTATAAATTTAAATATTAATTTTAAAAAATGGTTTATATAATGAAAAATAAGTAGATGAATTTTATATAATCATATAATTACATAAAAGTAAAAGTTTTTATATAGAATCGATCTCTCTGATATTTTATGTAATTTATATTGATTTTTCAAAAAAAGACTAACGTTCTATTGTCGACCATATAATCTATATAAATACTACAATTTGATTGGATTAAAAAATCAGTTAAAGTAAAAGATAGTTACAAAACAAAAAATTTTATATTATAATGTATAGTATGATAACGTTTATGATAATATGAATTCTTGTTTTCGTAAATAAACTTTCTTTAACATTATTCAAATAGAGTTACTCAAGCGTTTCGAGTTAGAACATACATATAATTCTAATAAAAATATGAAATTAAATGTGTTAAAATTTAATAAATTTACATTCAAATCGAAAGGAAAAACAAAATATTAAAAACTTTTAAATATATTTATTAGTTTATATAATTCACTTTATTTGAAGAATAATTTGTGTTTATGTGTTTATGAAAATTTTGAAAAATTAATAAAATATGTTTATTTCTAATTTACATTGATTTTTAATTTAATTAACAAAATTATAATATTAAATGTTAGTACATAATAAATTTCATAAGGTAAAATTGACAAAAAATATTTCATTCACTAAGAAAAGCCTATAGATATATAACGCAATAAGTTATTTTAAAATAATTAAAATTGATTTCATGATAATTTGGTAACTTTTGTAGTAATTAAATATTACTATAATTCTTTTTTATATCATATCAATTATATAATGCATTATATAAAGATTCGAAATTATATGTTAAATATTGATACTATTGAAATCATTAAAAAATATTGTTATTATTTTTATACTTGTAAATTTTTATATTCAGATTATTTAGAGTTAAGTATATACTAGCCAATCTAAGTACAATATTTAAATTTAGTCAATTGCTTTTATCAAGTAGTACTTAGAAATAATTCTATAGTTATAAAAAAGATGAGTAGATGAATTTGAATTATTATTAAATGTAGCTATTTTTATGTTGATATGAAATTGAATGCGTATGATATTCAAAAAAGAACTATTGTGATTCATTATTTTGTTTCTGTGTATATTTAAGAGACAACATTGAACAGGATTTAGCAGATATTCGCAATCAACATTCGTAGTTTTAACAGCCAATAATTAGAAGCACTCATTCTTCTTTACGTTAATTAACTATTTCATTTAAATATATATTTACTGATATTTTTTTGCAGTCTTTTCATTTTATGTTTGGACATATTTCTTTATAAGAAAAAGAAAAGCAAAAGCTCCACATGTAATTGGAGGTCACGAAATTAGGAGCTTCAAAAAAGAGTAAAATAGAAGTATGTCTTTGGACATATATTTAGATCGAATTAAAAGATACTTCTAAGTATGTTGGAACGGGATGATATAGTTTGCCCATGAAATAAATAGAATATTGCAGCAGCGACAGTATAAGAAACAACAATGGGGTCAACATAATGCGCAGTAACAAACTATACGGTCTTTATCTATATATCATTTGTTATTGTCTCCAATGAGATTTTTAGTTTTAATATTTTTTTGAACACCTTGCGGAGTCATAATTTTTAGATTCAAAGTTTGAAATTTTTAGATGGCTTAAAATTTTAGAATCATATATTATTCCTTATTTATACAAATATGTTGCATAATAATTGAAATTTGTTTAATAAGTTTTCGATTACATACTTATTCTTAACTTTATTAACTTGATGATTAAATCATTAAAAATTTTTCCTATTTTTTAAATCTAAATCTTAATGCTTTTAATAATATCATACTCTTACATTAATTTATTTCTACTAATTCTTAATAAATTTTGCATTAAACCTAGAAATAATAGTGACATCCTTAAATTTATTAATACAAATTAATTTTATATAAAATATGGCGAGAGAGTAATTATATATTTAAAATTTTTCTTCTGTAAATTTATATTAGCTAAAGTCTTGTAAGCAGTACGTACCAATAAAAATATACATTTACTTAGAAGTATCGTTTATTTCATACGTTACCATTTTTTTGTAGTATAACTAAATATTACTGTTATTTGATATTAATAAAAAAATTCAATATCAATAAATTATTGCTTATATAAATAAAATAATTCTTAAAACTTTGTATAAGGTTAATATATATTTTTTTAAATTATTGATAAATTCGTAACTGGAAACTAACTTTAGCGTAACTTATAACAAATTTTTTTGGTATTTAACATTTTTCTTATATATACTGCTAATACTTTGTGTTGAGTTGAAAATATTGGTAAGTTTTTAGAAATACGCGAAATAATAATGAATACTTATGAAGATTATAATTTCAAAACTATTATTTCGAATTCATATGTCAATATTGTAATTTTTTTAATATTTAATAACTTGAAATTAATATTCATTTTCAAAAAATATAATTACAACATAATAAACAGGTAATGTAATATTTTTATATTCTACTATTGAATTTTGATTTTCTTAATACGGCTTAGTACTTAATTAATACAAATTTTCTACGAAACGACAAAATAGCGGAATTCAATGAAATAAGACAGTAAAGATTTGAAGACAAAGATCGTAGAAATTAAAATTACGTTTTATAATAATGAATCTATAAAAAAAATTTATATATGTTTATTAACTCTATATATTGTATGTACAATTTGAATTTATTAATTAATACTGAACTTCAGGACATGTCTTATTCAATAAATTTCCTTGAATTTAAAAATTACACTAGTCAAAATTTTATAGATTGCAAAATTTTTTAATCTAAATAGTATTATATTTTAACATTAACTAAAAAGAATCTAAATTTAATTAATGAGATAGATTTTAATTTTATAGTTTTATTTCGAAATTAATTTATAATTAAGAACATACTTCATATAATTTTTTTTGATAAACCTAATATAAATTACTAGAAATTTCTATTATGATATTGTTATTATATTTACAATTTTACTAACTGCATGAAATATACGTGTATGATTTAAAAAATTTTAATGCATAAATAAATAGTAAAAGAGATATATTATTTGATATATATTATGCTAGATCCTTACAAAATTTTTAATACAAAAGTTAATATTTATACGATATAAGATAAAGATTTTTAATTTTATGATATTCTTTTTACAGATTCAAATTACCTTTTATTTGAAAATATTGATAAATATGAATTCTTGAATTATATTTAAATTTAATCAGAATATTTTTTATTCAGAATTTTATTTAAAATGAAGTAAATTTTACATGATAATTTTTTAAACTTGAGATTCGGTTAAATTTTTTTCTCCTACATAAATATTCTTCTATGATAGTAAAAACTTGAATTTGTAACATTAAATATAGTTTTAATGTATGAAAAGCTTATGTTATATTAAATAAATATATTTTTAAATTATACAATAATATAATTTCATATTGCCATATGAAATGAAGTGCTCAATATATACAAGTGTCATAAGTTATACTTGTTAATAATTATTGAACTTTTATTATAGATTTTAATTTTCAAAAAATATATGGTAAATATACCATATTTAAATATATAAAAATAAATATGGACATTTACTTTTGAGGCGGTTATTGAATTATTTTAAAAACAAATTAATATATGAATAACATATTTGTGAAATAAGATGTATTAAGATTTACGTGTTTGTATTATAAGAAAATAAGGAACAAAGACTAGTACCATTTATATAAAAAATAAAGCAAGT
Source organism: Dolichoris vasculosae (assembly GCA_018907195.1). Classification (NCBI taxonomy): domain Eukaryota; kingdom Metazoa; phylum Arthropoda; class Insecta; order Hymenoptera; family Agaonidae; genus Dolichoris; species Dolichoris vasculosae. The sequence continues at coordinate 6,576,439 of JACCHY010000010.1, read as the reverse complement.
AATTTTTTGATTGTGGCTTTTACACACATACTTTATAGAACCTTTTACAAATACAAACCGCAGAAAAGTTTTAATGTAATATGAAATTTTTTTCAAGAAATAATTTGTTCTCAATTTAGAGAAACTTCGAACAAAAAGTAGACTGTACAACAAGTTTTATAAATATAGAATAAATATTACTGTATAAATGTGCACACATGTACATATTTTACATTTTATAAAGATTTTATTTTAAGAATTATATATTATAAAATAACCTTTAAAGAATATTTACAGTAGTATCGTTGAAATATTTGAATCTTAATTTTCGAAAAAATAAATAAAAAATGTAAAAATTTTATTATTTTTCTTATCATTCGTATTTTTTCTTTAATTAACTATAAAGTTTGTGAGAAATTTGATACCTTTTACAAATTGTAAAATTTTTATATTGTTTGAAATGTTAGTGGTAAAAAATAGATAAAATTAATGTTTATATATTGCAAAATTTCAAGCACGCAGTTAAAAATTCAGGTGGGTAGTCGGTAGTAAATAGTTTTAGAATTAATAAAATACAAAATCATTAATTGCTTTAATACTTCTACCCAATATGTACTCGTAGATAGAAGCATAAAATAGATGAAAATATTTTCTTGTTTCTTGATATTTAAAAGCAGTTTCAATATTACTAACGATGATCGACCGCAGTAATTCAGAACTCGTATCCGGGAAGTTTAGATACCAAATTACTTTACAATTATTTGGTAGCACCTAAGTTATGTTATGAATGAGTTACTCGACAACATAAGAGAAAAAAGAAAAAAAAACAATTTTAGCAGTATATTAGAACTTGATATTGTCGATAACTTTAATTTCTTTCCTTGCAGTTGTGCGCCTGCGGAATGTTAGGAGCCGGTCTCTGGATGCGTTTTAACTACTCCTACGACTACGGGACGTTGGTTCCACAACACAGTTACGCATCGTCAGACATCGTTGTACTCGCAACCGGATGTGTTACCTTCGTTGTAGCCTTTTTCGGATGCTGCGGCGCCTGGTTCCAGTCAAGGTGCTTGCTAATTACGGTCAGTTATACTACTTCGTAACTGTATTATTTGTTTTCTATCAAAAATCGCTTATGATTTAGAAAAGAAAAAATGTATCTATAGTAAATATCATTTAAAGATTCGATTTTTAATGTAGATCAAAGTATACTCTGTACTAAATATCATAATTATCATAATAATCTTTCAATTATTATTCTATACAAGAAACTAAAAAATTACACTTTTAATAAGAAAATTTCTATTTTTTTATCAATTTTTTTTCAAAAAGTAGACAAAATTTATAAATTATTTCTTTTTGTATAATTCATTACAGAAATATTTTCAATTACTGTTGCGAGTATTTTATTTATTAATACGCTATTGGTATATTTCAATTATTATATAAAAAATTATAAATTATTGAAATATAATTTTTATAAAAACCAATTTGTTATATTTAATTTCATATCAGTTATCTTTACATATTAATTAATTTATTATTCATGATACATTTTCAAATGTGATAATTTTATAAAATTTAAAATTTCATTATTTAATTAATAACTTGTTCTTTAAATAAAAATTATGGACATTACATTACTATAACCTTAAAAATTACTGTTATACAAGTAAATAGAAATATTAATTTTAATAAAAACTTTAATATTATTTTATTCTGTCTGGAATCAATAATTCATAAAAACAAAATAGAGTTATAATTTAATAAGATATTAAAATAAAGATTATTATATAAAATAATAAATATCAGTTTATACATTTGTAAAAATAGTTGTTGGAAAATTTTAGAATTAGTTATTCTACTTATATAATCGATATGGATAGTAAAACTGATGTTGCATAAAATCCTAAGATATCATTTATCAATTTAGAAAAAGAACGCAATTTAGATTTTAAATATTAGAAAATATGTATTTAATATACTAAACAGCTATTAAATTTATTCATATAAATATATCATATTGTATACAATTTAGACAAAAATATAGTAATTCATAAATACAGATACTTACATTTTTTATAGTATTTTAGTTTGGTCATACTTGTTTTTTTGGTTGAATTTATGCTGGGTACACTAGCATTTATTTTCAAAGATCAAGTTGGAACAAATATGAAATCACAATTACTTTATGGAATCACGGAACACTATACAGATGAAAATATGCACGAGAGTGGAACTTTTTCTAATTTTTGGGATTACATTCAAACAAACGTAAGTTATACATAATAAATTAATAAAAATAAAACATTAAAATTTTAAAAAAAAGCTTAAAATATCAAGAGTAAATGAATATATATTGAAAAATTATAGTATATCCTTTATAAAAAATCGATATAAACGTATTCATTTACAATCTACATTTTCAAGAAATTTTAATGTAATTGATAACAATAAACTATTTTTATTCAATATAATTACACAATTTTATTTAACTGAGAAATAGTATAAAGGATAAAAATTGAATCAATTAAATTTTAATTTGAAATTTTATTTTATAAACTTCATTTTATACCTTTTACTTGGATATGAATATTCAGGAATTTTTGTACAGCGTTATAAATGTTTCATCACATAAGTTTTAATAGTTTATTATGTTAATTAGAATTATATAAATAAAGATTCCATTTATTCGATATGTAGAAACAAGATTTAAACTATATAAGCAGTCTGGGGTGCATATTGTAAAAAATACTTGTATGAAAACTGTTTTCACTTGAATTCGAAAATCACGTATTAATATACTATTTTTCAATGATTCGAGCAATAAAAAAAAATTAGATGAAACGGGATTTCGAAATTGCAATTTAGGAAAAAACAGTTTATAAAAGTTTCGATAAAATCGTATATTGTATACAAAACCTTAGCGTACGGTTAAAAATCACATCATTCCGTCACGAAACTACCTCATTCACTTGCAAGGGGATATAAAATAAAAAGAAATTTCTTAACATATGTATACAGTTGTTTTACAAGATAATCACTATATTTATATTCAATTAAGTTTTCCATTACTTTCATATTATATATACTTAAAGCAAATAAAGATTCATGATGGTCGTAATAATAACTTTATAATTAATTATACTGTAAAAAAATAAATAAAATGTTTGCTGTTTGAATAAGTGATGTTTTTATTTAAAATAAAACAAATATTAGTATTTTACAATGTTTAAAGTAAAATTTTTATTTACTGCGATTAAATATAATTATATCAATTCGTACTCAAATTATACTATATAAATAAAATTATTTAATCATTTTTATATAAAAATAATAAATTAATAATTTCATAACTTTAATTTTATAAAAAAAGAAAGAAACTTTTACAATAAATTTCTGAATATAATTCGTTATTGACTATAAATGCTACCAATAAAATAATATTAATATTAATACCATATTAATATAATTTAATATTAAAATGTAATTTTAAGAACTTTAACCATTTAAAAATTATTATGATTCAAATAGATAAAATGTTATTTTTAATTTAGTTTATTGATAAACAATAAAAAACTATAGTAAAATACTCATTTATATTTACAAATAAATTTTTTCGCATGCCATATTTATATTTGTCATTAACATATTTTTTATAATTTTTACTATTCAGAATTTTTAAATATAAAAAAGATAATAAAGATTTTAATTCTGGGGAATTCAATATTCCAAAATAAAATTGATAACGTTTTTTTAAAACAAAATCTAAAGTTCAAAGCGAATGTTATTAAAAATTAAATATTAAAATACTTCAAAGATAAATAATAGAATGGAACATTTATAAATTTTCTAGGTTTTCTATTTCTACTTTATAAATATGAAATTTTTATATTTTGTTACTTTAGTTATCTTAATGTTAAACTTACATTCTTATTTCCTTATAAATTATTGGGTTAACCTGTATTTTGTTGATTTATCATTTTTTTACATTATTAATTACATTATTAAATTATAATAATTTTAACTTGTCTATATTATGTTTGAGTGATGAAGTTGTACATAAAGTAAAAGATAAAATGAAAAGTTATGTTGTATAAAGGGCAGTTTAAAATACATGTGTCGAACACTGAACGCCTGCACAGAAAATTTACAAGCTCAGATGTATTTATTAATCGATGCCGTATTATAGTTTCAGTGTTGCGGTGTAGACAAGTATTACGACTGGTACGACATTAAGGCATGGCCAAGTGAGGAACGCGTTCCTGATTCATGTTGTCGCATGCGCGAACGCTACTGCGGTAAGCAGTACGAGAATGAGGATCGACAGCTCAATTGGTATCAAGACGGCTGCTCTTACGCTATCCAGATGTGGCTGGTCCAGCGGCTACACTTTGTTGGTACTGTCGGTCTCGTCATCGGCTTCCTTCAGCTGTTCGGCCTCATCGCCAGCATGATTCTATTCTGCACGGTCAGGCACAAGCGATCTACGCACACATACAAAAGTTACGATACCACGACGACCTAAAATAGGTCTGAATGATATGAGAATGTGGTATAATGTAATAATTGTCGCATTCCGTAGCTCATGGACAGAAGCAGCAAGCGTGGGGATGTGATACTCTGCCGCTTCTGGATGAAGAACAGTGTTTGAAATTTTGATGAATAAAGTGTATCATGACAACGACGATAACGACAACGGTGACGAAGATTACTATTTCCACGTCTACTAATGAGTATGATCTAGTTATAGATTGTCTTTGGATACCAACTGCGTATTATGCCTTTCTTATCTTGATACGTAGATGATTTAATTTCTGTTAGTGAATGCATTGAATTAATAGTGTTCGTAAACATGCGTTTAATTGTAAGAGATTTTGCGTTATAAAATTACCTACTATATTATAAACAGTATTGATCTTGCATTGTTTGTTATTTTTTTTGCGTGTTTGAAAATACCGATTAATGACATATATTGATATTTTTCAGGTGCTCGTATTGAGTTTAAGGATTTTTTTTTTAACCAAACCATAAATTATTTTTTTAAAATAGAAAAGTAAGAATAATATAATTTTATTTTCTATTTTCTTTTGGACCTTAAACACGAAATATTTTTAATGGTAAAGTGTCAAATCAGATATTTTTTCAATGCACCTATTAAGAAATGAAATGAGTTTAATCATAAATTTCATATACAATTCTAAATATAATGTTAACTTAAAAATTTAAAAAATTTTTTGGAATTAATTAATGAAATAATTGATTTATATAATAATTCTATTTATATTATTTTATAATAACATAAAATTAATTTTCTTATTTTTTAATTAAATGATCTATTATTTTAAAAATATATACATCCACATCTCAAAAATAATGATTTTTAATATATTTATACTTTATATTTTATAAAAAGTCTAATATAGTTTGTCATTAATGTAGAGTAAAACTCATTTCCATTATATAATTAGCACCTGATGTTTATAAACCATTAATATTGTGAAAGATACCTGATTATGAAATTTTGTGAACTGAAATATACGTTTTAGCACATTAGATTTCTTAAAAAAAAATAAAATTAGACTGTAATAATTTAGTAGGATATTTATTAAATTCATCTAGAAAATTTCTTTTAGGAAGAAAAATATTAACCATGCTAAAGTCATAAAAAATAAATAATTTGATATCTGTAGATGTTTGGAAAGTTATAACATACCGTTGATCATTAAAAAAAAACAAGTGCCTTTTATTACAAATAATTTTCTATAATTTTTTTTTATTTTGTTGTGAATCCTGTAATTTTGCGATAGTGATTAAAAAATGAACTTAATTTATAATAGAATTTTATAATATATGAAAGATATCAAACAAAAAAAAGAACAAGTAAAATTCTGAATGATCAGTGATTCGATAAATTGATGTAAATGATCTAATGATTATAATCATCGAGTGTGTAAAATTATTGAACGTACACATGTATGCTGGTTGGCATGTATAAGTCTGTAGATTGTAGATATATTCATTGTAATATACGCACAAATTAGTTAACGCTGAGCACATAAGTTTTTTGTCTAATTTTTCGTTACGGTGATTTGTTGGATTACAAATATGCATATTATATATGTTTGAAATATGTATAAATACTGATAAATTCATGATATATCATACGTGAAAACTTATTAGGTAGACGATATATTCAGTATCATTGGTTAAACCTAATTATCTACAGAATCGTTAACTTAAATTGTATGTATGTAAGTTTAATTTGGATATAACGATTAAGAGAAAATTATCTTTCTGTTTTGACTTTTACAATTTATTAGTTGTAAGAAAATTATTAAAATAGCTTGTAATATAAAATACACAATAAATATTTTTCGTAGAAATTAATTGTGTATATCTTCACATAAACGTATTTTTATTATTTTATTAATTTTTATTTATCATGATATGATATTTGTAGAATGCAATATATAAACGTAGATTGAATGAAAGCAATTTCATTAATAGTTTTTTATTAAAAAGAAATGTAATTCATGATGACGAATGTTTTTCCTCATATTTTTATTACGTAAAATTAATTTGCATTAAAATTTTTTAAAAATAATTATATTAATTTTGAGATTTTTAATGCATTATTTTGAGAAATAGTTTTTATAAAACACATATTTAATAATCAGAAGCCATGAATTTTTCACAAAAATAAATATTTCATAAAAACTCATACCCAAAGTATAACACGAATACATAAGAAAATATGCATAATTCACATTCAATTACTTTAATTTTGTGCTTGTATAAAATAATAAAGAATGAATTTTTTTTAATAATAATAATAAAAATTTTATGAAAAACAATGAATTGTTTATTTATATATTATTTTATAATAAGCTTATAATAACTAAAACTTGAATATTCTATGCTTTTTATATTAATTGCCTTTATGTTGTAGATAAATATTAATGTTTTAGTATCATTGAAAAATTATAATTGAGTTTTTCATTTTTTAAAAATATTTTGTACATAATTTTGATTATATATATAAATACGACAACCATTATGAAACAGATAGTAAATTATATTAAAAGAATTACTGAGTTCATACATAAAAATTATTATTAACTATAATAATAATTATAAATGGATTTTTACAAATGAACAAAATTATAATTAATGATGCTGCTGCTTCTGCTGTTGTTATTGTTGTTATTGTTGTTGTTATTACTATTATTATTATCACTTATTTATTCAACACCTAGTGTTAGTGGAGTAAAGAGTATGTTCATTTTACATGAACCAACATTCATAAACAATCCGAATATCGTTTACCACTACAATAATCATAACTTAAGAAGAATGAAATTTTTTAAAAAATTAACTCTAACGAGGTATGAATGTCATTACATATTTGACAATATTAACCGAGAAAACTCCAAGTAATATAAAGTATATTTATACTCAGTATAAAGTAATTTATAAAAATATGTTTTCTGACCCACCAATAAACTTAAAATAATTTTTAAGATTATAATTAAATTTTAGTGATCTATAATAAGAAAATTTATAAATTTATTTCCAGAGTTTTAATATAAGATGTTTTATACAATATCCAGTTATATTAAAATACAATCTACTAAATAAAAATTAAATGGTTTTATAATTAATTTAAGTATATAAAAAATATATAAATACGTAAAAATAAATATTTAATATATGATAATAATATTTTAAATTGCAAAAATCCGCATATGCGAGAGTTTTCTATTTTGAAAAATGTGTAATTTCAACAAGATATTGAAGTTAAAACTTAAAAACTGATTTTGTAATTTGTTAAGATGCGTATAAAGCGATTGATTTATAGTCCGATAAGATAAAATTTACGTGTGTACTTTTCATGAAATAAAAAAATAAACTTGTAATTTTAATATGTTGAAATTTAAATATATCTTACATCACGTTTATATAATTTTGAATATTTCTACTTTTGTCAATTATTGTTACAGAAAATGACGTATATTCTTTTTTTGTCTAAATAGCTGGTTATTGTTATTGATAATGCCTGTACATATTATTATTCACTCTAGAATTTAGGTACTATATATTATTTTTATATGTGAAATATCTACTGATAGATAGTATTAATTTTTATACGTAGTACATACTTTAATTTAATACAAAAATTTGTAGTATAATATAAATTAATATCTAATTTTAATAAAATTCAATAATTATTATTTTGTTTTGGTATTACGATTTTTAATTGCAGAGTATAAAATCAAAAGTAAAATGTTTGCTGTAATCGCCATTCATAAAAAGACATTTTTATTCAACATGTATAAGATTATATATAAAAAATTATACATTCTAATTTAACTGTATAATAAAATCAATTATAAATACACTTTTTACATTACTGATTTAAATATTTATTAGCCTATGTATTATACCTAATATTTTATAGTTTTTTAAAAATTAATATAATTTTTTATATAAAATTTATAATAAAATTATTGGAGACCAATTAAGCGCGAACCAATTTGATTGAGTGCGTCGGTGATACCTCGCGATGTCTTTTTAGCAGCACTTACTGGTAACTAAAACAGAAATTATATACAAGATGTTATAATATATAAAGTAAATTTACTTCAAATATACACTTAAATAAATCAATTGAAATAATTATAAACTTTAGAATATTGAATTCGACAAAATACACAAAAATATAAATATTTCATGATATGAATTCATTTGAATATTAAACATATTAATGCAATATATTTTTAATATATATTTATAAACATATTTTAAAATACTTATAATATTATTATTGAATCATGTTAAATAATAACATATTTAATTATATCGTACTGAAGCAATTGTATGAAATTTCTAATACAATATTTTGTACATATTAAAACATATTTCGATATAGTATAATAAAAGATATTTATGTTAGATATAAATTGAAATTTATAAATAGGAAATAAATATTTATTTGCAAATTATTCATTTTTTTGTTGTTTATAAAATAATGGTAGATTTATTTTAGAATAATAATATTTTTCTTTATTTCATAATTAAATACGTGAAAAGAATTTTCGATGATGATAGGTCACAGTAATACTTACATTGACCACGGAATTAACGAAATTGCTCAAACCTTCGAAGCTATTGACAAGTACTCGACCTACCCCGATAAATTTGTCTCCATTGTTACCATACTTATCCTCTTCTTTAATATTATCAACAATCGGTTGAGGTTTTAAGATATTTTTTAAGAATGAACTGATTGGATTATTTGCATTGTTTCTTTCAAGAATTGCCTGATTAGTTTCATGTTCGAGCTTCACAGTTTCGCGAGTTTTTGAAGGGAGTAAATTGGCAAATGAGGCCTTTTCATAAGACTGCAATGAACTATGACCCTTTTCAATGATGTCGCTAGCAGCACCGATAGCTCCAGCAACATTATTTTGTGTCTCGCTCATTATTTCCTATAAAAAATGTAAAATATTTAGTTTAATTCGAAACGATAATGAATTTTTTTATTTAATTTACAATGTTAGAAGACAATCATAGAATATTATTTACATACAAGTTGTTTCTATATATTTATTTATATATAAAAACAAATAGATTAAGTTTTGCTATGAAATTAGAAAATTTTAGTTTAGCATAAACAAAACACATGAAAAGAAACTATTAGTTGAAGAAAATGATATATTTCTATATTTATTATTTGAAATTTTTTTATATTTATATTCTTCGTTATAATTTTAACAGTTATAATTTTATTTAAATAAATTATTTAAATTTTTTATATAATGTAGGTACATAACTGAATATTTTAATGGTTTTAAAATTTTTATTTATGATTTCAGATAAAAATTTTCTACTTATTTTATATGTAACTATTTTGTAAAGTATTATTATTAATTTATTATATTATTTCTTCAAATTCTTGGCTCTTTATAAATGAATATTTATTTGAATAAGAAAAATTTCTTTAATTATTATTTCTTTATTATTTATTAAGAATAATTTTATTCGTTATTATGTATTATTTTTGTGACAGAGATAAACAAGATATTTTATAATATTGATGAATGATATATAATTTATTTATTTTTATTTTATTTACCATTTTTTAAAACTCATATTGATTATATTCTACGTAATAAAATAATAAAACCAAAGATATATTCATATTTAAAAATTCTTCATATTTTAAAACAAAGTAAATTCAAAATTATATACAGCTCAGTTATTAGAATCATTTTAGTTATATATAAACAGAATTAACTAATTGATTTTAAAACTATTTTATAGATCTAAAATAAAAAGAACCAATTAAAATAATGGTACCAGCAGAATCATATAAATTTATGATAATTTATAAGTTAATAGATAACCAAGTATAAATAATATAAAAAATTAAATTAATATATATATAAATAATTAAACTTTTATAATATTCAAATATTATATTACCTCATCAAAATTCTATACAAAACACATAATATTTACAAGGTTTTTATTTTATAAATAAAAATTCCATTTTACAATAAATAATAATATTTAACCACAGAAAAGATTATTGATCACTTTCTTTTATATACAGTGTATGGGATTGAAAATGAAAATTTAGAAATTTATTAACACTAAAAAAAGTTAATATAAAGAATATTGTGTAATAAAGAATAAATATAATAAAAAGTTTTTTTTATCTAACTAATCATTTAAGAAAATATATTTACGACCAATATCATATGTACTAAATTTTTTTTTCAGGATAAAATATTAAAAAATTGTTAATTAAATATTCTCATTTGTGCTCATCAGTGCATGAGATATACATTAGATGATAGATTATATATATTAGGTATATATTGGATAAAGTAATCAATTAAATCTTAATTTTGAAGAATACATATCGATTCTGTTTAAATTATAAAATTTATTTAAATTGTAGTTGACCTTATATATTACATAAGAAACAATCAATAAAAGAGGATAAGAATTGGTCAAAAAATCGAATACAATTTAAAAATTTAACGTTAATTTTAGTTAAAATTTTATCATAAATTTTTTATTTTATTGAAAAAAATTTTAGTATTATAATTTATGTATATTTTGTAAAAAATAGATAATATCTTATAATTACAGAAATTAAAATTTTCTTATATATAATGAAGTTTATAATTGATATAATTTTATGTATGATTTCAAAATATCAATATTAGTTCAATATAATTTTAGATGCTTGATGAAAAAACTAATATACAATAGTAAATCTTAAACAGATGTTAATTAAATCGTATAGAATGATATTTATCTAAATCTCGTATTATATATTTGAATAATATTGTTTTTTTATTTTATTAGTGCTAAAATTATGATTAATACATTTTTTTATTTTATTTGAAAAATAAAACTTTTAATTTAATAAATTAAAAAATTTATTGCAATTAATGAATAAAATCTAAAATTTTCTAATTTCAATATACATTTAATAATGAATCAGATTTGGAATTAGAAAATTATAATATAAAAACGTGTTTAAACTAAGTAATTAGTTTGAAAAATTTATTTATAAGATATATTATGATAACATTAATATCTTACTTGAAAGATTATCTGAAGAAAGAAATGTAAATTTCTAAATAAAGTTAGTCTATAAAATTGTCTTAAATAAGGTTTAACTTATGTCACTGATTAACTGTGTAAATATGTGCTCGCGCATATCCACATACATATATATATGAGTCAACTTAGAACATAATTAAAGTTTCCAGCATTCAAATCTAGTGTGTATAATTTCGCAAAGGCGAAAGTGTAAGTAGTTTATTATGCACATAGCATTCACGCATTGTATACTTTCATTTTCACTACTGTACAACACATTTTATTTTAATCAATTATTTATTGTTACATCCTGCACACAGTGTCTTTAATATTAACAGTAGAAAATTTATAATGATTATGATACTAGAATTTTAAACTTCATATCTGGACTTAAAAACCTGCTGGATATATATATATATATATATATATATATATATATATATATATATAAAAGAAATAGAATATTTAGTGAGTAATGAAAATAATGTTTTCTTTAGACTAATAACGACTGAAATACTAATAATTAATCTGGAAAAGAATTTTCTAGAATAATTTGTGAAAAAAAAATATTTATTAAAAGACGAAATATTAATTTGAATACACTTTTAAATTTAATTGATGTAATAAAATAATTTATAATCATTAAATATTATTCAACAATATTTATTCTCACATGATACTATATAAATATACTATATAAAACATTAAAATTTAATTATACACAATAATATTTTTATTTTATTGGAATATTACTATTAATTACATTAAAAATCTGACATAGTTTAAAAAAATTATATTTTGTAATGATTAAATACTTTAATAAAAAGTATTTATTTTAATTTAAAATAAGATACTATTTGTAATCATTTATAAAAACTAATTCGTATTATCAAATATATCATAAATACATTTATTTAAATAAAATTCTCTCAGAGTACAATAAAATAATATAAAAAAAATTTATTTGCGAAAAAAAAACAATTATGCATAGATTAAAACATTATTATAGCTTATTTTATATTTATTTTCAAAAATTCAGTCTTTTATTCAGTGTATCATCCTTTATTCAGAAGTGAGTTTTTATTCACATAAAAGTTAAAAAATAAACCTTATACTCCCACACAGATATCAGCACACAATGAATTACCTCAACTCTTTCGGCTACGATGTTACGGACTATCGCAACCGAATTCACTAGTCGCCCTCGGCTGAATCTTAGTGTATCTGCCATGTGGTTTAACCACTCCTATAACACGCCAAACAAAATTTGCATATTTTTTTATCCCTTCCCACCCAATATTTTGTATATTTCATACCAACTGCACGCAGTTTGTTGAAGGCTTCGAGATCAATTGGTCGATTTCATTTTATACAAGTTACAGATTTAAATTCAAATTTTCAAGTTAGTTATTGCTGTATCACGTTTTTTTTTTTTATATGTAAAACAAAAATTATTGTTTTCTATTGTATTTTTATATGTACATAATATAATAATAATAATAATAATCATTTAATAAGAATAACATTTTAATAATAAATTTAAAACATTTACTTCAATATTTAATTATATTATACTTCGAAATTTTTTTAATTTTAATATTTGCTACATAAATATTTCTATTGATTACGTATTTATTATGTCTCAATTAAAGTAAATTCACAATATATTTATTCGTACACATAAATTTTTTGAATTTATGACTTTATAATAGCTTTAAAATTTCAGCAATTTCTTCAGTTTACAATTAATAATTGAAAAAAAGAAATAAAAGATGGTTTTATAAATAATTTATTTCGTTCTTAAATTTGAAATTAACGTGTATTTCTAATTTTAGCTTATAAAGTGTCATCGAAATAGGAAGTTGAATGTACAGGTTTTTCCCATCGTAAGTGAGAAATGGAATCAAAATTTATGTTTCTGTTACAAAACTTTTAACTTGGAAACATACATCATCGAGTATGTAATATTTAAATATAAATTAGAAAATGTGTAAAAAATTTAAATAAATTCATTGTTTGTTGACTTTTCAAATTTATTATATATTATTTAGAAAAATAAGAAAGAAAAGATAATCGTAAATTAATCTCATGTATCAATAATCTATTATGTAAAATATTTGTTTTAAAGCACTCAAATTTTGTTTTTACTATTTTACTATTGTATCAATGTATATATAGTAAAACATTAAAAATAGTAATGTTAGTTATGTTACACTAAATTTTTGTAATAATAGTAATAATTAAAAATTAAAATATAATTCCAATAATTATTTTTTTATTGGTTAATAATGTTTAAAATAATGTTCATTCAATAAATAATTAAGTTAAATTAAATGAAATGGACTTGAATTCAGAATTTAGAAATTTATTATATATAATATTTATATTATTATAATTATGAAAGTAAATATTTATTGTAAATATTTTTAATACGAATAAGCTTATTAAAGTAATAATTTATTATAAATTTCAGAGATATAAGAAAAACAAATTTACCACTCCGTTCTGAATCTTCGAATTAAGTTCAAACGATTTAGAATTTTCTGTGATTTCGTCATTTTTCTTCACATCTAAATTGAATCTGATTGGTTCTGTATTTATCGATGGTCTTCCTGCAATGTTTCTTATAAATAATACCATTATAATCATAACTATATCTCCAATAAATCTAGTTTTCATTTTACAGGTTTCTTGAACTATAAATAAATAAATTCAGAATAATGTTTATCAAATAGAGAAGATTGGTTATGAAATTATTATCACGTTTAAAAGCTTCCAGAATTCGCAAACAATTATATCTGTATAAAATTGTTGTTGATTTTCTGTAAATAAACATAGAATTATTCCTGCTTAATTTTCTATTTTATAATTTTATATTTAAATATATTTAAAATAATAATAATTTCAAATATGTTCTTTAATATCATAACTACTTATAAACATCATTGCTTTTAATAATTGATTTCAAATTATGTTTGCTAATTCTAAAATATAGATAAATATTTGGTTATTATTAATGAAATTATAATAATAATCTGAATAAATATTTAATTCATATAAAACTTTAAGATACTTTTTTGTAATTTAAATAACTGATACAGATCGATTAGTGTCGAAAAAATACTTTATTTTATATCATGTTTAAACTGTATATTAAAAACAAATAAAATAATAAAAATGCACGATAAATCAAATTTAGTTTACATGTCATTCCATAGATTACATAAATCGTGCGTGTAACGATGGGCTTTCATTAATTTTATTATTATTGACTATCGATCATCTTTTCAGGTTACATTATTGCAATCTAAGAAAGCTTAATAACTTTCAGTTTTTATACAAGAATTATAAATGAATATACCTATTTATGTATGGATTTATTTTTCTTTGAGTATTAATAAGAAAACATTCAAAACTTATTTCTGTTTTTAGAAATGAAAAAGTGTACTAATTTATATTTTATCTAAAAGTTTTATTGAAATAAATTCCATGAATTTCAATATTAAATGCTTTTGAATAGAATTTTTGTCAAAGATTATTTATAATTAATGAAAATAAATTTACAATATTAATTCTTAATTTTTTATAAAAATTTATGTTTAAACATAGAATAATAGTAACAAATTAAAATGTTTATGCAATACTAGAAACAATATAAATGATTTCAGAAAATAGTATATTAAGCATAAAAAAAAATAACTTTCTATAAACTGATGTATAAAACATATCTTAGCACATAAATATATGCACATTTGTGTACATACGCACGCACGCATATACACTCAGATAATACAAATCCATGTCGCATATTTATTAGTACATCATATTAATTATATTTTTTGTAATTAGTAATAATATTTTGTAAAATATTTGTTATTTTAATAATTTATGAGTTTTAAAAAAATGGTCATAAAATCATACTTGTTAATAATAATTAAATTATAATTTGATAAAGTATTGAATTCTACTTGAAATACATTATTAACATTGTTTTATCTAGAGTATTAAAATAAATAACTTATGTTGTGCTATTATATTTACTAATGCGTAATTAAGAAAATGAAGTATATGATGAATATAGTTTTTTTTTATTCACATAATTATAAATAGACAAAATTCTTACTAAATAATTATATTTTTAATTTTAATTATATTTTTAATCGTAAGGTTCTTATGTAATCGATATTCTTTTAAATATGTAATATGAGATTCTAATAAATAAAAGTAAAATAAAGTTTGAACATTTATTCGTTTATTAAAAACTAATTAGACGAGCTTGAAAAGATTAATTGTATGATAAAAGATGATCGTTATTTTCAAATAAATATGTATATGTAGTACGCATGTTAAAACTTACTCTCAAAAGTTGAAAGTTTTACTTGGCTATTTAATCAGGTGCTTACAATCGAATGCCTATTTAGATTTAAATACTAGCAACGTATTGCACTTTACACACATTCAAAATAATATCGATTGATCAGCGCTTATTCAATCTTTAATCGATATTTCACATACAGTTGCGAGGCACGCGAAGATGATGTTTCAGGGGAGATAAAAATGAAAGTACCAGTACGTATGGACACACGTGGCACTTAGATCGCCAATATATTCGACATCGACTCGACGGCTGCCAACTGATTCCAGTTTTTACACTGGCTCACCTGGCTTCAGTTTTTTCTATATATCTTACAACATACTCACCTGAATCGCTTTCTCTTTCTTTTGAATCTGCGTGCTCTTGCTCTTTGAAACTGGCGCGCGACTTGGTAATGAATCAACCACCATATTCCATCAAGTTTTTCACATTGATTCTCTCTCTCTTTCTCTCTCTATCTATTTATCTATTTATCTATCTATCTATCTCTCACTCACGCTCATTTGCTCTTTCTCTCTCTCTCTCTCTCTCTCTCTCTCTCTCTCTCTCTCTCTCTCTCTCTCTCTCTCTCTCACGTGCTTCCTCTCTCTATATATATCTTCTTCACACTCGCTTACTCTCTCTCTATCTCTCTTTTTCTCACATACCTTTTTCTTTTTATAATTCTTTTTCTATCATTCATGATCATTAAAGTTAACTATAATATTTAATTTAATAATCATAAATATCTTCTGAAGTCAGCAGCGACGAAACTCTTGAATACCTACCTTCGAAAATAATTGTGGAATATTCTAGAAGTCATTGATAACGGTTTCATCGAGAAATAATATGCATATCATTGCGAAATTATTATGCTGAAATTGGAATTCTATCATAGTTGACAATTTTTTTTATCTGTAGCGAGAATATGTTTTATTAAAAATTATATCAATTTTATCAAGATGTCAATCAGGTTCTAAAATAACAAAATCTACATTATCGACCGAATTATTATTTATGATATATTTTATGATTATAATTTTAATTTACAGTTTTAATCATCTTAAAATATTTGAAACAATACATTTAAGATATTGTATACTTATTATAATTATTATTTTAAATCATGTAAATTCAATTTATTTTTTAAATAAAATGTCATTATAGGTAAAAAATTTTAATTATTTTTTGGAATATGTTTTCAACATGAAAATTAAAAGTATAGAATGGTAGTTTAACTAAAACATAAATCTTTATGTAAAAATGCAATATTATACTAGTCGTAAAGTATACAATAAATTATTAACTTCTGAGATCATATTTTCGATATAACCAATATAAATTTTTCATAAGATATTCTATTACATTATAAATAATAAATTTTTTGTATGTAAACTTAATAATATTAATTTTTACTTATATTAGTTTAATCTATATCTATATGAAAACTCTTAAAATTTTATGCACATATATAAAGAAATATATGTAATTGTATCATTATCATACAGAATATATGCTATCAATATTATGTTTAATCCTGAGTATATTCGATTTACACTTTCTTATAAATTATATTTATTAATAAAATATTTAATTTACTATTAACATTCAGTGAAACGTTACATTTCTGTTATAACTGTATCACTGGAACTAATAAGTAGCTATACGAATATTTAAAATATAATCTTTATAATATTTAATATAAATTCAATTAAATTTTAATATTTAAAATATAAATCATATTTGTTTTTGTAACTTATAGATTATTCTATAGATTAGAAAATTGTTGAATTTGCTGAAGTGCACTGGAATTATTCAACTAAATAATTTTGTAATAAAATTCCAATTGCAATTGAAAATTTTTTTTTTTAAATAATAGATAATTTCTATTGATATGATTATATATGATTTTTCTTAAAACTATTTATACAAGGTAAATAAAATTAAATATTATTAAAACTATTACCATACAATGCTTTCAATATTATAGATCTATTTGAACATATTAGCGAATATAGAATATATATTTGTAGCTATATCTCTGATTGTAGCGTAGAATGAAAATAACTAAAAAATATGGTTTTATCTAGAATACTATTTATTCAAAAAATTAATTTTCAGAACAATGAAATTTTTTTACTTACAAAAGATGTTAGTCTTGCCAAAAAAGTTGTATCTGTATCATTATTATTAGTATATTCGATAGGAATTGATTCTTCTTCGTCAATGGGTTCCGCTGCTATGAACGATTCTATTTCTTTTGAATCTATAGATTCTAAATTATTTATCATAGTAGATGTCGATTCCCCTTCATCTATATCTTCTTCTGGTCTAACATTCAATATGTAACGTGAATTAGAAGCTAATTCTCTTTTCATGCGATTCTTATCAGTAGGGAGATTTTCTAAGCCTATTTCAACATAAATAACAGATTTTTCCTTACTCGAACTAGTTACTGAAATTAAATAGTTTTTAAATTTGAATTTATTTTTGAGTTTCGTTCGATTTCTCTATTTCTAAATAATGATTGATTATAATTATTTAAAAATATTTATTTTATTTATGTATGAAACTTGTACTAGTACAATACGTTTTATAATAGTTCATATTTAGCAGTGTTACAAATCACAAACCTATAGTTCAAAATTAAACGACAAACAATAATATATTTTCTATTAAATCGAATTTACATCTATATAATGAATAACTTCAATAAATTTAAAAATAATTATTTTTATATTGTGTAATAAAATTGTTCTCTAGGATATCAGCATTTTAGATTTTTATAACTGTATATTGTTTACCAAAGAAAATCAAGTTACTTAAAATTAAAAATAATAAATTTTTTTTTGAAAAACTATAATAGTTTATCAATTACTGTTTTTATTTTTTTACCTTCTTCACTACTTTGTTGTTCAGTTTTCTGAAACCCAAGGAATTGTGAAAGTTGATATTCAAAATCTTCATTAGATTCATTTGCAATGTGTACATCTTTTATTCTAGTGTCTGTTTTTTTTTTTTCTGCATTTATTTTCTTTTCAAAAATATTAACCAACTGAGTAATGTCATCTGTACTCCAATGATTGAGAATACCATTGTTAGAGATATTCTTTTGTTGCACATTTTTTACGTCATAATTAAATTCTCTTCGTTGCCGTCTATTATTAGCGAAAGGTTTGAGTGTTGCTGTATTACCTGAATTTTGAATCATTTGTTCATTGACTGGAGTCTTGAGAGTCTGAGTATTAATTTTAGGCCTTAATGTTGCAGCATTGTCTGAAGTTTGAATCTTTTCTTCATTGATTGGAGACTTGAGTGTTTTAGGATTTATTGAAGGCCTCGGTGTTGCAAAAGAGCCTGAAGCTCGAATCTTTTCATCATTGATTGGAGTCCTGAGCGTTTTAGGATTCATTGAAGGCCTCAGTGTTGCAAAAGAGCCTGAAGTTGGAATCTTTTCATTATTGATTGGAGTCTTGAGCGTTTTCGGATTTATTGAAGGTCTCAGTGTTGCAAAAGAGCCTGAAGCTCGAATCTTTTCATCATTGATTGGAGTCCTGAGCGTTTTAGGATTCATTGAAGGCCTCAGTGTTGCAAAAGAGCCTGAAGTTGGAATCTTTTCATTATTGATTGGAGTCTTGAGCGTTTTCGGATTTATTGAAGGTCTCAGTGTTGCAAAAGAGCCTGAAGTTTTAATCTTTTCATCATTGATTGGAGTCTTGAGCGTTTTAGGATTTATTGAAGGCCTCAGTGTTGCAAAAGATCCTGAAGTTCGAATCTTTTCATTATTGATTGGAGTCTTGAGTGTTTTCGGATTTATTGAAGGCCTCAGTGTTGCAAAAGAGCCTGAAGCTCGAATCTTTTCATCATTGATTGGAGTCTTGAGCGTTTTAGGATTTATTAAAGGCCTCGGTGTTGCAAAAGAGCCTGAAGTTTGAATCTTTTCATCATTGATTGGAGTCCTGAGCGTTTTAGGATTTAATGAAGACCTCGGTGTTGCAAAAGAGCCTGAAGTTTGAATCTTTTGATGATTATCTGGAGGTCTCTGTGGTTGAATATTATCACTTCGTTTTATTTTTCTATTCTGTTGTATAGGAGCAACAGAATCATAGATAGAAACTAATGTGTCTCGATTTCTTTTATTATATTCATCAGTATCGGCAGATTCTAAGTGAAATATATCTATACCAGAGTCAAGCTGAAATGATGTGTATTTCAAAAAAATTTCCATGCACTTACAAATTGAATTATATTGATGTAAAATATTTTTATCTATGATACATTATTAAATATAAGTTTTTGAACTTTTATTATTATAACTAATTAAAAAATGTTGTTGTTTTTTTAGTTATGAAAATATTTATTTAATTCAAATTATTATATAAATAAGTGTAATCAAAATATAATATTGTCAGTATTGAGAAAAATTATAATATACAATAACTTATTTAATAAAACATTTTTTATTACTTACCTGTCTTTGATATTTATTATTTGCAAGATTGCAGCTTCCTATTATAAAAAAGTATAGGACATAAACAAGCATTATCTTCATTTTTTAATTTTATGTATAAACTAATTTCAATTATATTTATTGTTAATAAATTATGATATTTCAAAGCTGATTTATTATTCTAATTTTAATAAACTCTCTCACTATATATTGTTCTTCATTGTATATAAACCTGTTTTTAATAAATTTAATGAATTTTAATAAATTTTTTAAGTAAATAAGTATTGTTTTTCAATCCTGAAATTTTTATGATATAAAAGAAGTCACTAATTAGAACGCGTATGGATATAGTCTTAGCAATAACTGGACTAATATTGTAAAACAAAATGTCTTTTTATTGCTCAGGCACAATATTTATAATCTGTGTTAGTTACAAAAAGACGTGTTTAATCATTAAAAGAGTAATGTATATTATACCGGCTTGTTATTTAATCATATTCAATTTGGATTTATTACTATCTGAATTTTAAACATTTATAATGGATTATATTATATATCTCCAAATTACAAATGCGATATGATTACTTGGTTCAATTACAATATGACACTGTACAACTTTAATTACAACTTACTGATCAAATCATTATATATAGTTACATTAACAACTAATTCAATGAACAATGAAAAGAAAATTCCTTTCAATTCTGAACGTATCTATTTATTTTTTAAACAATTTGGATATACTTTTATAACAGTGTTTACTATTTTAAAAAACATATAAATCTACTTTTTTAGATGTACAGTAAAAGTAGATTTTGAATTAAAATAAAAAATTCCTAATGTACATAATGTATTTTTTAATTTATTATTAAATATGCATATAAATTAATAATTATCTCTATCTATGAATAAAACATATAAAACTTATTTATAAGTAAGGTAATAGTATAAATAGTTAAAATTTTAATTTTTATTGCAACAATTGATAAATGATTTCTTCTCTCTTTCTAATTTTGATAAATTTTTATTTACTATATACTTAATTAAAAAAATCCAGTTAACTTTCTATTTTATAATAATTTTAATTAAAAAAAATATTGATTTAAAAAGTAGTATTTTCAATGTTTATTTTAAAATCCTCATAGAAATTTATATTTTACTATTTTGTTTATACATTAGATAGTAGCTTATTCAATTAATATAATTCATGAATTACCAGAATAAGTTAAACGAAACTATTTCTATGTTCTGCTATTCATAAAATTATGAAATGAAATATAATTTATTAAAACATAATGTATGGACTGCAATTAAATATTTAAAATAAAATGTTCTAATTACGTAATTTATGCTTAGGTGTAACTTTTATTATAAATTTAAAATTTTTGCTAAACTCATTTAATGTAGTATAAGGATATTTGCTACACATTTTTATATTTGTTCTTAATTCATATATTTTACAAATATTGAATATATAATTTTTTTAATAACTATCACTTAAAGATAACTTATAATAATATAATTATTATATTTATATAAATTATAACTGAAATATGTCAATAAAAGCCAGATATTTATATAAATAGTATTATGTTGAGGATTTAAATATAATTCTATTTCATAAATTAAAATTAAAAATTTTTTTTCATATCAATAAATTATTTTAAAAATGATTTCATCATTTATTTTATATACGCTTTTATACAATATTATCGGTAATGCGTGTTTTTGCAGGAATTTAACAATACGTGCTTTCCGCTGTAGCATTGAGTACAGGTCGTGACTTATTAATACTTTTATTTGTTGTAAGTAAAATTTCTCTTTTACCAATATTGAATGCATATTTTAGCCTTAATTTAATTTTTATTCTATTAAAAAATTAAAATCTATAAACATCATGTATAGTTTGCATATAAATTTTTAGTATATTTGGTAATATAATTAAAAGTTTAAAACTTTTTACTGAGATTTAAAATATAAAAATATAATTCAATACACTAATAATTAAAATATTATGTAAATGTAATAATACACATTATTATATATGATATATAGTTATCATTAACAATAATAATTAGAAAATAATATAATTTAGAGAATAATTTTTATTTTCGATAACATATTTAAAATAAATACTTCACGTTCATAATTAAGCACAAAATTATAATATTCTAAAATTTTAGAAAAAGCAAGTAAATGAACGCGTTAATAAAGAATATCACATAAGAATGTAAAACTTCGAAATGTAAATATATGTAAATCTTATTAAGCGCACAACATACGTGTTATATTATATTTAAAATAGCAACCGTCATTAATGACTGTTCAAAAGGTAAAAAACGAGTATTTGTGAATATTTTATAGAACCAAAGAAAACATACGACTAATTTATAAAATGAAACCTATTGTTAGGTTAAAAATTGATAACATCATTTTATATAATAATACAATTTTTTTATCATAGACGTTAATTTTTTTCCTTTTTCATTTTCTACCGACGTGATTCTTCAATAATTGATTTACTGCATTCAATGCGGATATTGGAATCTGCAACACAATATATATATTTTAGATAATAAATATATGTATAATTAAGTATTATAGAATACATAAAATATGTATTCAAAAACATTTTCAACGTAGAATTTATACTATATTATGTCTTTATATAAATAAATGTTTGTTTAACTTTCATGAATTTTGCTATAATCATTAAAAAATATATAATAAAAAAAATACAAAATTTGAATTTATTGACGATAATAATTATTTTATAAACATTTCTAGAAATCATATAAGAAATTATAAATCGAGAAGAAATAATTTATACTTTTTAATAATTATCCTGAACCTACTAATATATAAATTCAAGATATTAAGTTTATATTAAAATTTTTCTTTTAACGATGTATTAATTTAAATTTAATCTGTAAATAAAAATTCACATTTTTTTATAAATTGTATTTTATTAATTTATAATCAAGCATAGAAGACGATAATAGTTTATAATAATTAAAACTAATTGAAATTAAAATTTTTATTAATTTCTTTAAAAATACAAGTTATTATTATAACTTATTATTTAAATAATATATCATATTTTTTCTACTATTAGTATTATAATAAATATTCACTGAGGTTTTGAAAAATTTCTGTATACATAAACATATATATATATAAATAAACATATTTATTCAGTAATAGTTTTTTTTTAATTTCAATTACTAATAGTAAAAAAATTACTATGTTGCTATTTTATAATAATTTAAATAATGAAAAAATTCTCTACGTTTAAAAAATTAGATTTTTTAATAGTTTAATTTGCATTTATTAAATTTGTATATATAAATTCCTAGAATTACGAATAATATAATCCTAATATATCATGTAATCATCTTCAATACTAAAATTAGTTTTTATATATACTCAAAAATTAGATTGACTGAATAATATAAATTCAATAATTATATAATTAAGAAAAATATTTTCTTTTCAAAATTATGATGATTTATGTTATAAAATACAATAATTATATTATGTATAAGATATAGTGATAATTTTTAAATAATTAGGTTGTTGAAGGAAGTTTTCAATTTATTATTTCAATATCTTACATAATATATTATATTTCAATTTTTATGACAGTTGTTTTCGAGAATTAATTTTATTAAACAATATAAATTTTTAATTTTAAAAATAGTAATAATCTACATAACAAATAAGATAACAATAAGAGAAGAATAAGAAAAAAATAAGAGACAAGTTTTATAAGAAGATATAACATAGAATACATCGAATGAGATATATTGATTGAGAAGATTGAAATAAGCGAACATACACGTTTTTGTCTAAAAATTGATGATATATTAAATTTGAAAATACAATAACAGTTTATTCAAATTTTTATTTATTCTTTAAGATACATTTTCAATTGAAGAATCTAGATCCAAATTTATTTGTATTTTATAATTATAATATACTAGAAAATTCTGATAAAAAACAAAAAAGTTTTCTGTATATTGATTACTCTGAAAAATTAGTATATTAATAAAAATTAAAAGAAATGAATATATTTTTGTTAAAATTTAATCAACGTGCAATCTAAATTAAATATTAAGTAGCATAAAAAATTTTTTTGTATATATGAATAAAAAAGTATAAGATACTATTTATGTATTAAATAAATATAATTTTGAATATGATTTTAATAGACACTTAAATACATATCAATTGAATAACGGCCCTATATATATCCTGTTGTAAATAAAATTTTATTATTTTTCATCATCTTTTCTTCCTGAGTATATAATTAAGTAATAGCAAATATTATTTTCTTTTTTTGCATTTTATGTACTGGTGCTGTATATACTTTTTTCAACATTAATTTTTTCTTTTACAATTTGAATTGAAATTTATATAACTTTATTGTTTTATATATTTTATTCTATTCAATCATATGGCAATAAGAATATTTAAAATTTTTTTCAGTCCACGTAAACAACGTTTTCTTTTGAATATAATTCTATTATGTACCAAAATGCAATCTATCAATTTTTTCTAAAGAACTTAGAAATTCAAGAATTTTATATTAATAAATATTAACAAAACTAGGCTTTTGAAGAATGTAAGGGTTAAGATAAAAAATGAAGATATGAAAATTCAGGCTTTTCGTTTCAAAACTTACGTTAAAAATATCATCGAAAAGTGTCGAGCTCTTGTACTTGTGACTGATTCCTGTGGCGCTGGTATTAGTTTCAGCCGTACTTCTTGTAAAAATGCCTTGCTGAGTTTGAGGCTCCTTGACCGGTGGTTCTCGTTTTACATCTTCGATTGTCGCGGTTGCTGCTGCTGCTACTGCTTCTGCATGATCAGGAGGAGAGGCAATGGCATTGTAAGAAGTCTTACTCGTGGCAGAACCGACGCGCTCATGGAGTCGTTTCCGAAAGTACCAGCGTGCCGGATGCTGGATCCTTTCGGTCTCCTTACCTCCTATTACCCGCCCAGTTTCTTGTTACTTTATTATAGCTAGCTTTATATGTACAGCGCACGAAGGAATCTTTTTTCTTTCCTCAGGAGCTTAATTTACTGCTACATGAAACTTCCATTATGAGTAAAAAGAAAGAGATTTTGGAGGAAGAGTTAAATTTATTTATTTCATGAGAAATGAATTTTAAATGAGACAGATAAATTTCGAAATATTTTTTTATTATTTCATACTCTTATATTTTATCATTGAAATCGCGAAATCTAGGAATATGCATGTTTGACTATTTTTTCAATATTTGAATATTCTTATATTTTATTTTATTTTATACTCTATTTTCAACTTTTTTCCACTTAATTAAGTGCATTAGATTTAAAGTAAAAGTAAATATATTAGCAGCTTTTAAAACTCTGAACTTATTTGAACTATTATTTAATAATATTTTTGAAAATTATATTGTATAAATAAAGTCATTGAAAAATCATGATTATTTAAAATTTTTAAATAAAACTTTTTAAGATCATATAATATTGTTTAAATATTATACGAAAAAATTAAAAAAAAATATTGTCTACAAAATTATATTATATTTTTAAAATAATTGAAAATAACAATTATAAATGTATATATATAAATAAAATAATTTTCAATCTGTATATATGTAAATATGTATTCTTAGATCTACAATTCTGCAAAAAGCATATTTTATTAAATGAGCTATATAGTTGTATACTTGTGAAATAATCTTCATTTTTTTAAATGAATTTTGTAACCTAAACTGCATTCATCATTTGTATCATATATATTACATGTTATTACAAAAATTATGTTAATTAAAAATTTAATTCTTTAATTCATAGAAATAAATTTTCAATACAGCATTATTTACAAGCAAGACTTTTAATAAAGTAACTATACACTTTTTTTAGTTACAAAATTACAGGAGTTTTGCTTATATTTTCTAAAAGAAAAAATTTTATACTTTTGCATAATAAGACTTCTTCATAATTTTATAGAATAAAATTTTTTTTTTCACTTATTTTATAATTGACGTGTAATGAAAAAAGATATGCAAGGGAGCTCATTTGTAAAGAAATTTTTATATCAATTAAAACAACATTTGTATTTTATACAAATTTTTACAAACTGAAGTGTACTATTTCATATTCAAATTATTAAATTTTATTAGAATATTGCTTATTCGAAAAAACTCAATTAAATATGTCATATGCAAAATCCTTTATAACTAACAATATGTCTTATATTATTCAATATAATTGGTGTATTAGTATTTCAGATTCCATAAAAATTAAACTCTATTCTTTGAAACTTTGTTAATTTATATGTAAAAGTCTTCTTCTAAATTACAAAATACATTATAAGTGATGGAAGACATAATTAATGAACTTATGTATTCAAAGCGATTCCAGAAAAGAATGTAAATGAAAATTATAATAAAAGTAAATTTTTAAACGTTTTAAAAATTTTAACATTTTAGAAAATATACTTATATTAAAATCATTAAATTTTCTGGTCAATCATTCATTAAAATATACAGATATACATATTAATCAGTAAATAATCATAATTATTAATAAGTAAATAATCATTATGTATTATAAGGTGGTATTATTTTTATTAAAAAATGGATATTTTATAAGTATAATGCAGAGAGTAGAAAAGAAGGATATTTTAAATGTAGAACTATAAAGATTTTATATATACATTTTTGAAAAAAATAATAGCCTGTTAGATTATAAATGTATATAATAAATTTTACCATAGTTTGAAGATATTGATGAATTCTCGATTAAAGCTGAAGAGCCAGGAGATAATTCCTAATAAAAAAAATTTTCTTTACTAATGAAATTCTAAATGTATAAATCTAGAAGTATTATATTTTATAATAATTTAAAATATTTATTAAATTAATTAAATTGAAAAAATTATAAGTAATTGTTTGATGTGAAATATTTTCTATATATTACTAAAAATAATAAAAAATAATTTTGAATATGATTAAAATATTGAAATATGATAAAAATTTTAAATTAACAACTTCTTTTAAAAAATTCATATATTTCATCAAAATAAATAGCATTTATCTAATAAAAATTCTTTTATATAGGAAACTTATCTTATCTCAATATTAATGAATTGATTTCTTTGTACGAAGGAATTTTAATTTTTTTAAATTTGAACCCGAAGAAAAATTTCAACCTTGAGTATACATTTAAATAAGAATTGATCAGTAATGATGCTTTAAGTAATTTATACAAAATTAAAAATAAATATTTCGTAAGAAATATTTAATTTCTTTTAATCCGAATCAAAAATTAGAAAATTAGTATTGTTCCATAAATTTTTGCATTATGAAAATATAGAGAAACGATAATTGTCTAACAACAGTCAAACGTAGTCATATTTTTCATGCAAACATAAATTTCACTTCTAAATTTCATTGCTTTTCCTACCATTGAAATAGAATTTCATCGATGAAAAAAATGACAAATAAAAATGAAAGTTGTATTTAAGTTTCTATTATTAGTGTTCATATGTGTCTTCTATCCATATGATGACAAAACCTTTTCAAAAAATACCATTCAATATCAAAATTAAACAGAAACCTAAAAAATTAAAACAGCTAGTATATGACTAAAAATTAACTAATTGATTATTAAGTTAAACGATTTACCTGCTCTTTTGCTTTTCTTCCTATGCTCAACGAATTCGAGAACAAAGATCGAACATATTTACCTGTTGCGTAGCCTTTTTGGATCGTGGAATTATTTGAACATTTTTGCCACGATGCTTGGACTTCTCAATTTTATTATTTTCGTCGAGGAGAGCGAAATTTCCCGGTGAGGAATCTGCATACAAGGTCCCCTGGGGTCGTGGACCGATGATCGATCCGGCCAGGCCTGCCTCCGCCTCCGGACCTCCGTTACCCAGACCCGCTCGGGCATGAAGGCCACCTGCTGCAATGAGTTATTTCTTTCGATGTAATTATTATTCTATTATGGTACAAGGATGAAGAGTGATGTATGTAATTGATGCTTTCGTCGCATCAGCAATAACAGGATTTTGTTTTAATGGTGCAAGAGAAAGCGGATTGTGTATACGTGAATGCCTTAACGCAAGCAGATCTCGGAACCTACATGCATTCGGATATCTTAAGATGCACCATAAAATTTGTTTTTCGAATTATATATATTGCAATAATAAATATATCACGAATCCTAAAGTAGCTTAATAAAACAATTTTATATGACTTAAAAATATTACATAAATTTTTATTAATTTGCAGTATTTAGAAATAGGCATGTAAAAATATATTTTCTAATTATTTTTCCCTCCTAATATTTAATATTAAAAAATTTTTTTTTCTATAAAAAATTGTATTATTCAAGCAGTTAATATTTTTTATAGTGTCATGACATTGTAATGACTAATTGTAATTCTATGTTTTTTCATTATTTTTTATATTATATGTAAAATTCAAAATATTGAATAAAGGAAATTAAATCAAAAATTTAAATTTATAAGTATTTTTATAATATATAAATACAGATATTAATATTTTACTGTAATTCTTTACAAAATAATAATTATTGATAGTATATACTAGTATTGCAGTACTTAACATATCGTTCTGATAAAATTTGTAAATTGTATCCTTTGATTTATTAAATATTTTTGATACTTTTTATACGGATTAAATAGTATTAAAGCAATAAATAGTATTAGAAGAGCAAGATCATAATCCATTTTTAAAATTGGAAATCAGTTTTTTATTCAATTATTATTATATATGTACACTTATCTTCTCATTTAGAATGACATATCTTTAAAATTATAGGAATAAAAACTATATAGTTCTGTATCACGAATATATGTGTAACATTAATTGAATTTGATTACAAAACAAGTTATATAAAGAATACAATTTTTAGTGATTATTACGATGAGGTTAAAATTGAATCTCCATAATTATAAAAGAAAAAACAATTTTTTCAAATAATCGATAATACAGATAGAATAAAAATCGTAAAAGTCGAAATTTGACTCTTTTATATAATAGAATGTTAAAAAAGTACGACTTATAATTCCATAGAGTATTTGTGCATACAGAATAGTTTCAAAGAATAAGTGTGGTTATTATATCATTATGAGCAATAATCTTTTTCGTAATTTTACTAAGTAGGTGAAAGTATTTACTAAGAATTATATCCATTAAAATGAAAGACTTTTTTTGTGATTTTTGATATTTTAAATTGTAAAATTATATAATTATTGTTATCAATATTAATAAAACTATAATAATGTAAAATTTTGAGAATTATTGTAATTGATGTTATTATCTGTTTAAAGTATGTAACCTATTGAGGCAAAATATCTTTTGAGTTTTTTTTTCATTTTGTACGTTAGAATGACTATAGATTTTCAAATCACATTCTTTCTTACATTTATACGAATAATTGATATTATATCATATATACTATTTATCAAATTGTTTTACATTATTATTATTATGAAAACAAGTCATGAACCGTTTATTATAACGAAAATCATATAATATTGAATGAATACAAAAAGGTAACTTAGATTGTTACTACAACTTAAATGTTGTTAAAAATACTTTTCAGATAAAAATATATGAGGAAGAAGTACAAGTTACAATACATTGATAAATTAAAAATATAATACTATAAAATATTAAATGTAAATAGATTCAACCAAAGATTCATTCGATTAGATTTCAATCCTCAATGTAACTACAAATAATAATTAAGTTTTAATATATAGCAGTGAAAAAAATTAAAAGCATTTTATTAAATTTGACTTATCGAATATTATTATTAGAAGGAATCAATATTTTTATAAAATTATCATTATTTTCAATACGTTGACTTGATATTTATAAAATCGTTTAATATCGATATAATTGCAATAATCTAAAAAACAATGCGTTAATGATGAAAATAATTTCATCAAGCCCAGTCAAGTCGTATTTTAGATTTTCCACATTCTTTAAATTCGCAAGAAAGAGTTTTACCAGGTCCTGCATTAAGGTTACCACCAAGACCGGCGCTGGCATGAGCGCCCGAGGGAGTTCCGGCGCTGGCATGTAGACCCCCGTCTTTACTGGAGCCTGTGAGGAGTCCGCCTAAACCTGCCTGTGCATGATAACCACCGAAGTTAACTCTAATTCCGCC
Organism: Dolichoris vasculosae; assembly: GCA_018907195.1. NCBI lineage: Eukaryota > Metazoa > Arthropoda > Insecta > Hymenoptera > Agaonidae > Dolichoris > Dolichoris vasculosae. Next base: position 6,545,834 of record JACCHY010000010.1, on the reverse strand, counting down.
ATTCGTGAATTGCAAAAACGGAAGCTGTATTTTGGGAAAAGATTAAGTTAACGGTTAAATATATATATATACACATGTACATTCTATTTAATCATAACATTACATTATTACTGTGGACTTGTTTAATTGCATATGATTGTAATAAAATTACGCTTCTCAAATTTGCAAATGGAAGTATTTGAGATAAATTAGAGATATATTTACTAGATGTCATGTATAATCATAGATGTAACGTACTGTTTAATAATACCTCCGAATGTTAAGTATAAATGGATTCTTAAATTTACAAAGATAGGAAGTATAAAATTACACTATTAAAATTTAATATGTTCGCTTCTATTGTTGGATCTATATATTACCTTATAATTTCGATGAAAAATAAAAAGTAGTAGGTTTATCTATTTAATAGTACTTACAAAGTTAAGTAAAATATATAAAGTAAGAAATATCAGTTAGTAATTATAACTTTGATATATTTAATTAAAGAGTACTTATATAAAATAAAGATATATTGTTTTATAATAAATTATTTTTCTTTAAATCATTTTTAATATTATCAATTACCAACTATTATTATTTTAAAAATAAATATACCTTAAAATCAAATATGTTTTTATCATTATAAATAATTTATATATATATATATATATATGTATTTTATTTAGTTATTTAGCACATTATGTTATTATTTTGTACATTATTAAATAATAAGAACATAGTATTTTTTATTCTAAGCCTTTTATTTAGGGATATTTTACGTTATAGAATAAATCTTTACATTATTTTCCAATAAAAAAGACTATATTTCATATTGACCTAATAGATAATGTAATAGTTCTTTTTTTATATTAATATTTAACAATTTTCTTTATTATGTATGTATCTTAAACTATTTTTCAAATCTTTTCAGATACCTTTTAATAAGATTCTTTCTAAATCAGCGCATTTCTCCGTTAATATAATTATCGGGAAGTTTTGTGTAATAAAATATTTTTTGTATAAGAACTTTCTGCTTTATTATTTTTACTAAACTATCGAGAATAGCAGTTTAAAATTCTTCGTTAATATAAAATCATAAAAAAAAACCTACATCATGATATTTAGACAAATAGACCGTGACTATTACAAGTATAATCTATTATTTAAGTAAAATATTGAATTTTCAAATTCATATAACAACTTGTATATTTAATAAAAATTAATTACACATGCTGTTCATTAAAAAACTCATGTAAATTTAATACAAAATTATCATGCAATATTTTTTCAAATTAATTTTATTTTTTAATAAAATTATTTATTTAAAAATTAAAAATAAAATTTATTATTCTTTATTACCATAGAATAATTTTTTATTTTAGATAAAATATAAATTTTCGACATAAAATCTGTATTCTTAAAATTTAAGAATTTATTGCAGACTTATATTGATTATGTTAGTAATACACTGTGATTACTTTAATTTTTTGTATATATCAAATGGACCATAGTCTAACACAAAATTTTCAACATTTACGTTTTTATCAATAATATTATATTATATTTAATTTAGTGAGTCTAAAGCAATTAATTTTTTTAATCATTCTATAAATGGCACTTATTAATAGTATTCATATTTAAAATTAAAAACTATAAAGTCAAATTTTTTGTTTTAGAAATTATAGATATTCATTTAATTCTCATTATTACTTATATAATATAAGGTTTACCGAAAAAATTTAAGGTTTTCATAATTATATACTACAGTAAATTTCAAATTTAAACCATAGATTAATTTTATTTTAGCTTAAATTTTGCTTAATTTTTTTTACGTTCATTTTTAAAAATTAGGTTTAATAAAATTATTTAAAACATTGAAATATTAATGTTAAAATTAATGCAAGAATTAGTTTACACTATATTTATTTGTTTTCTATTATTAATGCTAATTAATTATTAAATTTTTTATATACACATTTTATAAATATTACAAAAATTAATACAGATTTTTATTAAATAATTCAGTATAAGAAGTTAAAAAAATATTTAGATTTATCTTGATATGATGCACATAATAAGTTATTAGAAATTATATTATAAAAAGATAAGTGTATTTTTTCTATAGTTGTTTCATACAATAAAAATTATAAAGAAAAGAAAAAATGCATAAAAATGAGTATATTAAAATAAAAAAATAAACATAATATCAGAAAAGCTATAAAATGTATCAAAAAAATTATTCAATAGGATTTAAAATATTGAATATTCTAATAGTGAACTCTCTTATTTTATATATATGTACAAATATTTGTTTAAATAAAAAGAAGTTTAATTAATTATACTATTCATCGAGAAAATCTTTTTTACAGATATGAAAAAATTAAAGCGTATAAGGTCTGAAAAATACATCAAAGTACAATAAGAATAATATTTAAATTAAAGATTTTCATTAAATTCTTTGAATAAGAAAAATTAAAATTATTATATGAAATAAAATGTGGAATGTTTAAATATTTTTAATTTTCATCGAGTGATAAGATTTTTTCAAAAGAAATTTTGAATATATAATTATATTTTTAGCTAATTTTATATTTTAATATGAATAAAATATAAAAATAATTACTCAAACAGTAATAAACGATGAAATACTTTTTTCTATCTGTATTTGATGAAAATATTTGAAAGATTAAGTTTACTGCATATGGATCATATTAATGTAATATGTGCATTAAATAAAAGAACTTATTTTATTGCTCGAAACTGACAGAATAATTTTAACGAAAATTATAGGTATCGTAACACTTTTTTGACAGTACATAATCTATGTCAGCAAATGTGTGAATATGTTTAATGTACTTAAGACAGTTATAGACATTGTTATTATCTGTTGAATATTTTTTTTAATGTAATGTAATAATAATCTTTTATTTAAAATGATACAACATGTTAATTTAACAGTCAATTATTCAATGGTAAATGAGCATTTTTGCATAACAAATTATAGGTAATTAATGTAAAAAAACAAAGAGATCATTTAATAATACAAAATGAATAAAAAATAGAATGAACGAATGTTTGGTCATTAAAATATTACGTTTATTGAAAAAACTTATATTGTACTATAATTTTCATAAAAATTGAACTTTAAAAGTCTGAAAACTTTTCAGAAATAGGTAATGAAATAAAAATAAAATTTGATTATAAAAATACAATTAAAAAAATATAATTACACATTTTTAATAGATTTTTAATGAATATTGAAATTATAGAATTAGTATATATGATTAACAATAATTTTTAACAGAATAAATACAGTGTTATTAAATTTTTTTAAATTCTTAATATTAAGAATTAAAATTTAAAGTAATTAAATCTGCAATATTTGATTATATTGATTGATAATTTTATGTAAATTTATTTAGAAAATTTATAAAATATATATTAGCCAGCGTTTCTTTTTGAATATATATTACATACCTTTTGTTAAATTTCAAATTAATAATCATGTGTTATACTAATTATGTAATTGGATGTATTTTATAAAAATTAATATTTACTTAATTCAGAAAAGAAATACTCTAAATTCAAATTAATATTACTTTAAGTTATATATTAAGATTCTTTGCAAATTATTATAGAAAATGTTTTTTCAATTCAAAAATATAATTTTATTGATGTATAAATAAAATAAATAAAGCTTATTATTTTTTATATGAAGTAAAATTTAATTTGCATGCTTATCAGAGTTAGAAAAATTTGTATAAGTAATAATTGAATTATTGATGCCGACATAATTCTATACAAGGTATAAGAATTATTTATATTATTCATCACTTATTAAAAATTAAATTGTACATATTAATGAAAAAGTTGACCTTATATGTATTAAGTGTTCCTGTTAATTTTAAAATACTATGAAATTCCTTCAATATTCGTCTACTTATGATAATTAATTAAAATCAGTTCATTAGACATACCGAAATTTCATTTTAAATTTCACTCAACATTTACATAAAAAAGAACCAATATCTCCGTCTAAAGAATCAGGGCACAAAAAACTGCAATCGAAAACCATTTTAAAAAATGAAGCAACCGTAAAAGTTCGACGTCCGTACCAGGCAATAGTATATATATATATATATATATATATACTCGAGGTCCAGTCACCAGCTTTTCTTTTGCAATATTCTTACGGTCACTCCTTCAGTTTGTCTCGTAAATAAAAGAGAGTCAACATTCACGGATGCGTTAGGTAGCAGTACAACTTTGTAGGTTTTATTAGCTTAATTATGAACACGGTTAGTTAGCTTTGATCGCTAAGTTCTAGCTGTCATCGGGATATCTCGATAGGTACATTGAGGTACGGAGGCGGTAGCAACTGAAAAAAAATAGAAGCGCGACTTTCTGGAATGTGAGTGGTGCGGTACTTTTTCTTAGTCGCCTAATTGGTTTACTTTCCTTATGGGAATATTGCGGGTTTACTTACACGTGTTTCTATGTTTTTATCCGTCACTTTTTTCGGGACGGCTTTGGGTGGGGCTCGTTAAATATTACGTGTTCATTTTGCACAAGGTGCCGCGTCGCCTGAAATGTCGCAGCTTTTTGTCTCTGTTACATCTGGCAGTTGCACGAATAATTGTTCAAATTCTTTCTTTTTTTAAAAGAAGTTTATAGGATAGCTGGTGGTAGAAAAACATGTAATAGATATTCAGAGGTGTTTTATTGGATGTTTTTACAATTAATGTCATTTTTCCGTGAAAAGGAAACTAGATATATTTACGCGGATTTAGAAAATCCATTGAAAACGTCCTAATGACTAGTGTATAGCTAGATATAATTAAGAATAATTAAGTTAAAATAATAAACAACTATGTTTTAGATATAAATCTACAAAAGTATTTAAATTGTACAATTGATTAATTTTTTAATTTTAAATATAAACTTTCAGATAATCATATCGTAACTTATTATATCGTCTTATTAATACTATGTATAACGTAATAAAACATTATTAAGCATTATAATTATTTACGAAAAAGTAATAAATATATAAGTAATTAAATGTTAATAATCATGAAATTTTCCTAAATCCAGAAGTAAATTTAAATGATGATGATTACAAAAGAGAAATATTAATTTTCTTAATTGGTTATTATTATGAACTTTAGTTTCTAATTAAAAGTATACGTGTGCAAAAGTGAAATCGTTAAAATTTCAAAGTTTGCATAAAACAAATTAATAGTATTAGACATTCCAATATAAAATTTAATAGAGATTTATATATTATATTTAATATTAATTATTCATCAATTTATTGACTAATTTATATATTATTCTTTTAGTGTTTATTAAAAAGATACTAATAATATATAAGAAATTTATGATTAATTATTCCTTAGTTTTCGTTAGCTCATTAAATTTATATTAAATGATAATAGAAAAAAGTTTAAAATAATTATTAATATATATATTTAAAACATCTTTATAATTTATTTAAATTAAATAATATTTAAGATGAATTTTAAATTGTACAAAAATGAACTTATTGTGAATTTATTGACAAATTTGAAGCCAAATAACTTTAAATAGATAATGAATATTATAATATAAATATAAATGTTTGTAATGGTAAAATGAGAATGGAAACTTATTTGAAATAAATTTTAAATGTATATTACGCATAATAAGTATGAAAGTATATTTATTTTTAAAGTATCTTATAAGACATTTTTTAATCCGGAAAAAATTTAACCTAGTTGTGTAATATGTAAATCTATGTATATAGAACTATAAATGAAAATTGTTATCTAAAAAATTAAAATATCGAGAGAACAAAATGACTATATAGATAAAGAGAACTATTAAATCTTTAATATCACTCCGTGGAAAACATAAAATGCACTATTATAACATTAATAAAATAAGAGGTAACGAGAACCAATTCACATTAGCTACCTTATTCTAAATAATTACTTAATAAATCTCTTTACAAAAGGCATTTTTTATATGAATACTTTGCAGAAAAAAATACAAAAAATTAAAGCTTCATATTATATGACAAATAATATAAATAAACATGACTGAAATAATATTAAGATAAAGTAAAAGTAAATCGCTATGTTCTGATGAAATACTATTATATCCATGTAATATGTTTATTATAGAAAAAAATCCTCGAATATAAAATAAATAAATGACATAAACAACAATAATTTAAACAAACAACAAACAAAAATAAAAATTGTATATATAACTGCAAGTTGGTTATATATGCAACAATTGATTGCGAACTAAATATATATAAGAAAATTAGAAAAAAATAAAGTAAAATAATTATCAAATGAAAAAAGAAAAGTCTTGTATTTGAAGTATTAAATTCAAACTTTCATTATATATTAGTATTTTATCTATATTTTTATGAGAAGTAATTTAAATTTAGTTTAAGAACATCCTATATTTATTGATAATATGATCACTTTTCGAATAAAAAGATAGTGGATTAACTAATAAATATTAATATTTATTTACTAATATTTGTATTTACTAATATTTGTGATATTTTAAGAGGTTTTATAAATTTTTATGCACTTGAAATATGAAGAAATAATAATACCGAATATTGTTAATAGAATGAATTATCTTTCATATTATAATTTGCATATTTTTTTATAATATAATTTGTAATTCGAATAAAAAATTTTGTAATATAAGTCCATATTAGTATACATTTATAGTAACTAAATCGATTGAAAATCTTCGTTTAAGTATTTCATTAAAATAAACTGAGTAAATTTTATACAAAAATGGAACATTATTTTTTGTTTTATTTTTGAAGACAAGTCCTTAAGAAAGGTAAATAATACGTTGTTATACTCTATCATAATTATTGTATAAAAATTCTTATATATATGAATTTGATTTATCAACCAAAGTTACATATTTTGAAAAGAATCGAACATAGACATATAAATTTCTCTGTACAGTGAAACTATATAATATTTTCATATATAAAAATTACATATGAATATTAATAAAAATGTATTTAAGTGAAATAAAATTTGAAAAATATTTATTAACTTTTTCTTATTCCTTCGCGTTTTTCTTCATTTTATTACTTCAGAATCTGAAATCATACTTTTGTAGAAATTTCTCTCATAAAAGTTTTCGAAGTACACGAAAATTATGATTCGTACGAAATAACACAATGAAATTGAAACTTAAGTATAAAATATAAGTGCTACATTCAATTTTTTTACTTTTCTATTGAAGCAGATTGTGTGACACTTACTCATAATTTTTTCGTACGATATATTTTATAATTTTTTTACATATTTAGTTAAAAAAGAATTAAAAATTGTTTAAATATATATATTAAAAATATTAATAATAGGAAATATTAAAAATAATGTTATTTATTATTTTATAATAATTTTACTACAAAATAGAAAGGAAGACATTTATGGAGGATATTTTAAATAAATCAAGACTTTCATTTACAAAATTTAAATCTATATAAAGTAAATAAAATTGATAAGAGATGTATAAATAAATCTGAATGTAAGTGGCGAATTTTATTAGATGTAATAAAATTATATTATAAAAAAATTTATTATTCATTTAGTAACTTTTCTTGAAGTGAAAAAATTAGATATTATGTACAAAGTTAACAAATAATGTCCGTTATTTCTATTTTTGTTATATTATATGTATTTATAATTTTTTTATTAAAGTATTCTCTTAAAATTTAATAATTGGTCTAATTTAATTGAATCAAAATGCACAATATTTAATAAGATTTATTTACCTTACTAATCATTTATTTATTAAAATATCAATCATTTCAATTATATATATTTATATATATAAATTGATACATAAAATTACAAGTTGAAGTTTAATATACTAAAAAATATGACTAATTAAGATCTCATATTAGTTACTAAAGTATAAATAAGTTACCAATTGTATAATAATAAATTACGGAAACTCTTATTTAAATTAATAATTATAAAAATTATCTATTTATTGATACTTTACCTTTAATTTTTTAATAATTATAATTATGCAACAAAAGTTGATTTTTTTGATACTTGATATTTAGAATCAAGTGCGATTTAATTTTGCTACACATGATGATAAAATATTTGACATTAACATTTTATTATGAAAATGAATTAAAATATGTTTAATTTTGAAAATATTTATAATAAAAGGTCTATAATTCATGTTGACAAAAATTTTGAAGAAAAATTAAAATTGAGATACGCATTAAAGACAAGTTAGTTATTATCTATTATAATATCAAATGTGAAATAAATTGAGTAAATTATTCTTATTTATTGTAAACTAATCATGAATTTTTACAAGTAATAATGTATAATCTTTTATAATTAAATTATATGAAAAGAAATATACATAAATTATTTACCGATAAACTTATTCAGTGACAATTCTCAAAAATTATTGGTTAGTAATTAAATCTTATTTATTCTCAGTTTATATTAAACTGAGTTATCATTATGCTAAATAATTATATAAATGTTTATCTAAAACAAAATTATTTATCTAAATATGAAAATAAACATATCAAAATTTTAATAATATCAAAATATTAATATTTAGTTATAAAAAGAGCTAACTGTTCTACTATAAAATAGCCCATTAATATGTATTATAAATTAATTATTTTGGAAATACAATAGAATATTAAAAAATTATTAGTTTTGAATATTACTTTAAAATTTTGAGCTATTTAATTATAAAAATTTTATTTTTAAATATTTTAAAACAAAATTATACAAACATAAAACTTTTATCTTATGTGTTAAAAAAATTTTTTTATATATGTATCTGTAATGATATATATTATAAATTTTACAAAAATAGATGATCATTTTTTCAAAAAAATATAGAACATATGTTCGTTTAAATATCCTTGAATTAAAGTCAAGAAGTGGAGCCAATTTTTGTCGCGTCATCTCCCTATGCATCATAGAATCGTATCAAGGAAATGAAACATCAATTATATTCTTTATCCTTATAAATATATAAAATGTAAAATGTTCTTAGAAATCTAAAGAAAAATAATTAAATATTGAGTCGATTGAATAACAATATAATGAGGAGTAGAATTCATTATAAAACATTATAAATTAATTATATAATTCTGGTAAGTACACTTCTTTTTAATTATAAAATAATTTTACAGTAATCAATACAGAAATAGCATTAAAAGTAGTTATTTTGAAAATATAAGAAATTCGAGTGCAAACAAAGAATTATAATAAAAAAAGATATACAATAGAATCGTTAATATATTGAAAAACTGTTAAAATACAAGTTTGATAATATTTTTAAGTAGGAGGTCTAATACTCAGTAATAATTGAATAAACTGTAGTTAGTACTAAAATTTTATAATTCAATTTTTAAATTTAAATAATACATTATTATTTAAGAAATGTGCAGTAGATATAGTTTTTAAAAATTTTATTTGAGTTGTAAGAAGTTCTTCAAAGGAGGAAAAATTTATCGTCAATGGACTATCATTAAATATGTTATTATACTTTATTAGTAAAAGAAAGTGTAACTTAATTGTATATACTAAACACAAGAAAAATCTGTAATAAATGTGGTAATGCTTACATTTTTTATCGGAAAAAACCTATAAAAATGTGGAATAAAACATCCTAAATTTCTAATAATTCATCATTACTAAATACTTTTACTAATTTTTAAAATATAGAAGTATACATTATTAATATCGTCGTCAAATGTTAAAAGTGAAAGTAAGCATATGAAAAATCACAACATAATTGAAACGTTTATTGCAGTAAGAAGTGTGTAGTTTTATTTTATGAGTAGGTATGAAAAAAAAATTCAATAATTATTTTTATCTACAAGAAAATAAATGTAAAATTTATATTTAGAAAATAAGAATTAATATATTTTGAACTTCTAATTCTATTTTAAAATAAATAAATTCTTTTAGTTTACATCAGAAAATATTATATCAAATAAAAAAAAATTCAAAAAATTAAGGATTAAATGTAGGAATTTATATTATGTATTATTGAATGCAATATATTTATATTAAACTGATAATTTAGTTTAATAATTAAAATAGTTGTATTGTCAAAATCGATATTTTTATGAAATGGTTTTATATAAATAGTTCATCGAAGTTGCAAGAATTTATAATATTAAAATATAGATACATATAATATGTTTTATATATGATTGTTAAAATATATGTAATTTCAGTACACTCTTGTAAAAATTTTTATGATTAATATTCAAAGGATTCTGTACAAATTCTTATATGAAGTATGGATAAAGTTTTCTAAAATTAGTTAATGTTTGACTAGTATAAAAAATCTATAATGAAAAGTAATACTGCCGTATTATTCATTGATTTAAAAAAATACTTCTGATCAATAAATTAAAAACATTTCTTATTTTGACTGAAAATTTTTTATTTATATAAAAGTGTATAGTTTGAATAAATAGAATAGCTGAGGTATAAAACTTCGTAGATAAGTTTATCGTGATATTAGGTTTATACTGATTATTAATTAAAGAAATTTTATTAAATGGTTTATAAATTCGAATAAAAAATGTTTATTAATTAAATTATTTTGAATAATTCATATATCTTAATGGGAGAAACTTTACTTTAGTAATTATCTATATATTATAATATTCAACTGGAAGTAGATTTTAAAATATAGAAAAACTAAGTTTTGCTAAAATAAATATATTATTTTAGCTTTAAATAAAAATTTTAAATTTTATATTTTTAAATGATAAAAGTTGGTTGTTCAAACTATATTGATTACTTCTATTATAATTTTTGATCAATGAAATGTAATTTTCTTAAGTTTATATCTAAAGCTTTATACAATTTTCACATTTTTAAATATCGTTTTAATAAGCATTATAACAATATTCGTTTATCAAAATACATACACTCACAAATACATGTTTAATAAAAGTTTATATATTATATTTTATAAACAAAATTGAAATATAAAATAATTGAATTTTTTTACTTTATTTATTCTTTATTTTTTAAAAACTTTATTCTGTATTTTATTAAAATTAAATAAGTTAGCATTATATATATTTTATGAAAACCACATTTTAAATTAAAATTTAGAAACAAGAACTTAATACTTATGGTATAGAACTTTGTTCAAATTTATTTTTACATATGCAAAGTTCTATCGTTGTAAATAATATTTTATAACAGTTTTAGTATATAGAAGTAAGAGGGTAAAAACTGTTCACATTTATAATCCACGATTAGATAAATAAATTATTAATCAATTTATCATGAAAGAACAATAGAATTTTTTATATTTCACTAAAAATTATATAAATCCTTTGCAAAAATAATAAAGATAATTTTCATTCAAACATAATATATTTGGTGTTTTGTTTAAGGTATGGAAGAAGTGTTTACGTAAAATATTCGTATGTTTATGTAAAATTAAAAGCATCGTAAATGAATTGAAACTACGTAATTTAGAATGAATCTTTAATCACAGTTTCGGACTTAAATATTTGCACAAAAGATTTTCACAAATTATAAACAGTAAAGCGTCACATCTGATATTTTGCCCCGATTTTCCCATATACACATGCATAAGTGCATGTGTTTCTGTTGGTAAAACTCTTGACAAACCCGCCCGGACGCTCGCTGATTTGCTCATTCATTTCTTGATAATTGCATAAACCTTTCTCTTGGGTATATACGGCATATTGCCCTCAGTATACCACTACCGTTAACAATTTGACCAGTCATCGTCGAACGCAAACCGCTCGCTCGAAGAGCCGCGTCGTTTTTCTTCTTCCAGCGACGTTGCACCTTTTCTCTTTCTTTTCTGCTAAACAGGGGTAATGTTAACGTAATACCACTCGTAGTACGATGAATTTAATTCCACAGTAGAAGGTACCATTAAATAGCTCGGTAACGATTGTTTACGAAAAAGTGAGGTTATCTTCCTATAATACGGGATCGTTATCCTACCTCAGACTGCGCTTTGTTACCAATCGGTTTCTCTTTTTTGGCTAAAATCCGGACACGCGATTTCTTTCTTTCCGTCGTGCTAATTTCGAGGAGATACCGATCACCGATTAGCAGTCAGTAATTAGTAGCTCTAATTTCGAAGGCTCAAGCTTACAAAAGGAACGATTGGTGTACGAATGTTCTCTGGAAAAATCGTGAGGTCGTACGTTCGGCGTCATTACCAGACGAAAGGGACAACTCACCGGAGCGGACGAGTCAACGCCGTCGTTCCGAGCCACGGGAAAACCTCCAGCCAAGGTTGTCAGCGTGACCAGCAATAGCCAGATGGTTGTGCTCGTCGTTTCGACCTCCAACCACACCGTACGCCTCGACATCTTTATGTTAACTGGCGCGCGCTCGGTTGTCTTCCGTGAAGGCAAAACGCACACCTGTTGCGTGGGCTCGATTCCTTCGCCACGCGTGGCGCCGCACTTATGCTTAATGTTTGCGGACTCTTAGAGGGATAGAAAGAGAGAGAGAAATAGATAGATACACCTACGAATCTTCAATCAATTTTTCATTTGTATACGTGATTTAAAAACAATTAATAGCAAAAAGAAGGTGAGCCAGGGATACTGCACTCGTTTCATTGGACACGACTAATATTAAAATGATAGAATTAATAAATTCAGAACTTTAAATTTCAGTATATTTTCATAAATTTCTTTTTTAATCTTAATCAATTTATTTATTTTTATTTTTTTTCATCTTATATTAAAACTTATTGTATTTTTGTTACAAAATCAAATACGTATATTTATAACAATTATTAAATAAAATTTCTCCCAGTGATTACATAAAATAATTACACTAAGTAAGAAGATTAATATATATTTAATACTTGAAAATACTGCTTTTAAACATTTAATTGGACTGTTTTAGAGAAAGTTTAAAAAAATATAATTTGCTATTTTATAATTTATTACGTTCAAATATCTAAGAAAATTAATAGTATTACAAAAAAGTTAACACTAATTACCCGAGAAAAACCACTTAAGTATGTTATTATTCATTTTTACATTATATATTTAAATTCAACTTATTACAGCATGATGCCTTTTTACGAAAATAATTTGACTAACTATTGATTATACTTATCCTTTTTCAACCCTACATTTAATTCAATATATATCTATATACATCTAGGAATATTAAAATTTAAATACTTAAAGATAAAATTTATAGATACATCTTAGAAATAATTTTTTTTAAATAACACTAATTAATTTCAAAGTAAATATTAAAAAAAATTAATTTAAATTTAAAATTTAAATAATTCATAAATCTATAATCCACTATATATTTATAAATACCAAATTAATTTTTAGAAATTTATCAATGTACTAACGAATAATTAAATTAGCGATTATGTTATAATAATTATTAAAATAATAGCTTCAGTTAGATTTGTATTTTCAAGATAGAAGAAGAAACGTATTTCTTAATTATAGTTTTTCTTGTTTTATCTAGTAAAAGAAAAAATTAAAAATTATAATATTTTTAACAAAGAAAAATAACATGTGTTTCGCTCCATAAACGATTTATTAAGATAGAAATAGTATTATTTTAAAATTTTATTTTAATTACGTATGTTGTAGTAAACAATATTAGTTAAATTTTTACTTTTATACAAAATAGTAAAAATATATTTAAATTTTTATTAAATAAATAATTAAAAATTTTTTAAAGTATAAAATATACAAAAATTTATATAAAATTTATATAAAAATATTTAGTTTTATATTCTTATGCATTTAGTATATTATTATATTTAAAATTTTTGTCTGATAATTATTAATTGCGAAATTTTTGTTTTAATTATAATAAGTATAAAAATATTGCATATGTTTTATAAAAAAAACAATAACTTTTGAAATGAATATTCTCAAAATAAAATCATTGTTTATCGATCTTAATCATTATACATGTTGATATAGAGACTAATTACATCTCATATCAGATAAATAGCTGACAAAGAATTATTAATTACTTTTTATTGTTTCTATCCTTTTTAATTGACATAATTGTTTCAAGTTTGCATTGATTAAAAACATTTGGTCCTTTTTTAAGCAACAAGAAATTCTTTTGATTAATATACTATACAAAATGACATACAATACTTTTATATTTCATAATTTTATGCACAACATAAATAAAATATATAATTTATATTGCATTTGAAAATAAAAACTATTAAAAGTTTAAAATTATTGAAATAGTGTAAACTTAAAAATAAAATAATAAACTACTTTCAAAATTGTGATTTTATCTGTAAGCTATCAATAAATAGAAAATTATCAATTGTTGTATTAAAAAAAAGAGAGTTAAACATTCTGAAAAAAACCAATATTTTAATCAATGTTCGAAGATTAATCTAACAATTTTAAATGATGTATTCTTTTAACTATTGAACTTAGATTAACTTATTATTTTTTCTATTTAATCGTATTTAGTAATAATTAAAATTGCTATTAATAAAAACAATCAAAAATATCATGGGATATAAAATATAGGAATATATAAATTCTGAAAATAAAATTATTAAATTTAAGAAAAATATGTTATAATTACGATTATATTCAAATACAAAAATTAAGCATAGTAAACAAGTTTATCGAATATTGTATCATGAATATATTATAAGCATTAACAATAATAATAAAAATAGTTGTATTTAAAATTTAATCTTTCATTGTACACACAAGCACTACGCACACAAATGCGTATCACATATATGATATATGCTACTATGTGACATATACATAAACATCAAATAACTCATATTATGTTATGAATGCTTTCTACTAAAAGTATTCCAATTATATTATTATATATATTACTAAAATTATTTTATTACAAAATTGCAACATTATTATATTATTATTATTTATTATTATTCATAAAGAAAATCTATAATACAATCTACAATTTTATAATTATTTTAAAAAAGGAATAACGCTTTTTATTCTCTTCATAAAATAATAATTTATGTTTCTGTTATTATAATTAAAATACTGAATATTCATCAATTTAATTTATAGTTCAATTTTTAGTAAATGAAAAATAAATTAAGTAGGAATTTAATTAAAATCAGAAAATAGCATTGTAAAGTAGGGTTGAGTAAGATTTGTTTTGAATAAATTAAAGTCAAATAAGTAATTTTTCATAACTTTAGTGATATGCTAGATTATTATATGTATTAAATAATGTTTATAGTATGTTGAATGCAATAATATTTATAAATAATTATTTGTTTGATACTCAATAATGTTATTATATATTTTTTTAATAGAATACATTATACTTTTTTTATATGAATTATTTTTTATAATGAAATATATTGAAATGATATTTTCCAGTAAATATTTTTATAGTAATTTATATATTTTTACTGAGTTTCAGAATTACGTCCCCGTATTATAATATTTATAGTATTAGATAATATTAAGGAGCGAAAAGTAATAAATTTTCTTAACACAAAGTTAATTTGTAATATTTTTATTTTATAGTTTTTGTATGAATTTATATTAATATATATATAAAGATAAATCTAGTAAGAATTTTGATATAACATTCTACGTGAGAAATTTCTATAAATATATTTTAATTGGGTTTAAATGTATAATGTGATGCAAACATCAGGTAAATATTCATATCAAATTCATATCTATTCATATATATTTAAATAGCGAAAATCAAATTAACGATGTAAACAGTTGTCTTAAAGTTACTTTAATATAACAGTAAAACTTATTTACATAAGATTGCACAATTCATAAGAATTAATTACAGTACAAAAGCTTGGTATTTTTGCAATGATCAAAGAAAATAAGTAATTTATGATGACGCAATATAACTAATGAATATGACATTAATTGTTGATTCTTGATGTAGAATAATCAGCAAAGTTTTTTTAGAATCAATCATACTTGAACATTATGAAAATTTTACAACTAGTGTAAGTCAATTTGCACCGACAAAAAATAATTATTTTACCTCAATGTATTTATAAAGAGTATAATATATATATATATATATAATATGGCATAATATTATAGATTTTTTTATTATTACTCGTATAAATACATATTTTTATGTATTTATATAATATTATGAAAACATTCATAAAGTGATAGAAAAAATTGAACTGGTTTTTGTAGCTTCCATGATTTGTTTAATATTTGACAAATTGATATATTCAATCATAATGTTTGAAAAATATATTCATTATATTTATTTTTCTGCGCATATTACAATATTATTTTATTTTATATTTATTGATTAAAATTAATATATTTATAGTATGAAATTAATATGTTAATTATTAATTATTAGAATTATTTTGTCTTACATTAGATAATGCAATAATAAATTGTATATTTTATTGTATACAGTTCCATTAAACTATAAAAAATCATTTCCATTTTACTTTCCGTAATTAAATATAGATTATTTTATATTAAATACATATATATATTACTTGCTATTAATAAATCTTAAGAATATTTCTGAAAAATATTGTTGAATTTTAAATATCAAATATTAAAATCTTTCATTCAAATTTTTTAATATTTTTTATTATTAATTTAAATTGCAAGAAAAATATTATTTATGTAATTAAAATTAATCTTCATAAAAATTTTAATAAATAACTTTTACTTTGTTAAAATTTCTTATAATTTTAATTACATATTTTAATATAATGAATTAAATAGTTTTATAAATCATCATAAGATAAAACATCAAAAAATAAATATATTAGATTAGAAAAAAATTTAAGTTTTTTCTTTGATATCTACATAAACTTAAAAGAGAAAAGACTATTATTTATTTTAATTTTCCAAAAGACTATATTTCTCCTGACTTTAGTTACTTATAAATTAAAGAATAATTTTTATATTTTATATTAAAATCATAGTATTCAAATCAAAATTTTATATTCTGTAATATTATTTGTATTTCTTTAACCTATGTTTAAACAGAATATTTTATTAAAATTATATTTTTATAATAATATAAATTTAAATATATTAATAAGTTTTTCTTTAATGAATTGCAATTTTTAATTTCAATTAATGACAAAAATATTCAAACATTTTTTTAAAATATTTTGAATATACTATATATTTTATTATACATTCTTTAAAAATGCATAATTCATTAAAAAACATTGAACCATAAATATTATTGATAGTATTGTAGTACATAGAAGAATTATTATATGAAAGTTAGACTAAAGGTATATATGTACATCTAAATTCTCGTAGTTATAAATCGAGTTCCAATGAATTTTTATATAAATCACGAATAGAATAAAATTGATTTTATATAAATATATCGTACATCATTTTATCATTATTTCAAACCGTCGCATAAAAAAAATTAATTAATGCAGAATACATGATGAATGAATTTGTAAGATTGAATTCCTTTTGTTTTATGGTGAATAATAAAAATATATTCAGGATTCATTGCCGACATTTATTTTTTCTTCTATTTTTCTACATTTTAATTATATAGCATAGCAACATATATACTTTAGCATGTTCAATTTATTTCTATTTTACTAATTTTATGAGATTATAAGTAAAAATTTGAGATAGAATTTAACTAATCATATAATACATATTAAATACGAATAAATATTTATGAAACTTACATAGTTCTATCTTTTTTTAAATATATTTTTGAATTTTAATGGTTTTATTAATTACGTAAATATATTGTAAATAAAATTTTAATTAACATCGTAATTTTTATTATAACTTTTTAAAACAATAAATTGTTAAATTTGTAATTTTTAGAAAATATCAACTATTTGAATATATAATTATCCGCTAATAAAAATACATATTTTTTATTTTTAAAATGAACAAAATTTGATATAAAAAAATATTTTTGTTACCTGTGAATAGTATTTATGTTAATTTTATTGAAAAATTTATGGATTAAAGTTAGGATCCTTTACTATTTCATTATCTTATTAAAATTATATATGGTCATTTTTTCTATTATTTCATATTATTCTAACTACAAATTCATTTTGATAAAACTTTATGAAATAAAGTACTACGTTTTGGCATTATTAATCATACAATATTTTATATTCGACACATTCTAGATTCTGATATTCAAAATATGTGCTATTGAAATAACATAAATTTTTTATCTTACTTTTTATAAAAGTCTACCTATTATATCCATACATGTTTAATAGATATATCGTTTAGTGAATCTGCAACTTTCAAATTATATAACAGTAACAGAGATTTCAATAGTTCATTTGATAAAACAAAAATATACTTTTCCTTCATGGAATATTATCTATTTTTAAATTATTGATCAACAATGAACTAAAATTTATGTATCCTATTACAAATATTATATTAATATTTTGCAATCCACGCAAAATATATTTATTGTAAATTTATGAAGTATTTATACAATTTTTATTCGAAGAATTTAACAAAATTCGTTATATTTTTTTTATATTTTTTTTTATTTTCTTTTTGTCACTTATCTAAAATTTCTAGTCTTATATTTTTAAATAAAATTTTGTTTTTGATTTACTTTCTGATTACAATATACATGAATAAGTAATATTTTTATAGGAATTTAATTTTTTCTCATAATATATAATATTAAAAGTATGGAATTTTGAAATTACATTATATTATTTAATCGTAAATATTTTTTTGTAAAATTTCATTGTATTTCTTATACATGAATTAATAGTTAATTATAAGGATAAATAATTAATTATAAGGAAGTAGTTTATAAAATTGAAATGAAATATCAATATTAAAATTTATTATACTTAACTTAAAATATAGTTATTTTAGTTTATGTGATCTTATGTCACAGTTTTTTTAAGTATATTTTAAAAATATATGGTATATATAAATTTTATAATTTTATGGAAATTATGAAATTTTTTACATTTTTTAAAAAATATAAAATTTATAAATCTATCAATGTGTTTCGTTTATATTATAATTTATATTCTTTTAACAGATATATTAATTAAATTAAAATATGTATTCCTTATTATGAATATTTAAAGTTTTAAAGAAATATATTTCATCAAAAATTAAATTTATATTACAAAAGATATAATTATACTCGGTTTAAAAAATTCCTTTCCTTTATTGTAATAATAAAAATAATATCGAATTTTAATATTTCATCATCTCACCCCTAAATGGTTACTTGTTCAAATAATTCATTAAATATTGAATACTTGCTTGTAAGACATGAATTACCAATTAAGTATATGCGTTAAGTTTATTGTATAAAAATATAACTTTGTTTATGACCTGCTGCTGATTAACATTTCCAATGTAGAGGTAATTTGTGATCGAACCTTCACTCCAGTTCTTTGTTACGCTGCATGGAATATTTTTTGTGTTTTCATCGCATAATCTTATGCTTATGCATACAGACATAAAAAGAGGCAGAGCATGCGCGCGATGAATTTTATGTTTCACGATTTTTATCTCTACGTATTTATTGTTACTTTCCTTCATTCACTTCATCCACCTCCAAGTTATATCTGATTATCTTTATTTTCATTATTTTTCATCAATATATTGTATATTATTATAAATATCGAACATAAAATAAATATTTTGATTTTCAAATTATAGTATTTGGTATTTCTAGCATAATTTTTTTGCATTTATAGATTTGTAGTTTTCTTTCTAGAATTTACATATTTACTTTTTGGTATTAAATCCTTAGTGTCTAATCTGTTATTTTCTATTTTTCATGTCTGTTGCATAATTACGTAAATAATTTAAGTTATATATTTGACGGATTCTTCTGGTAATAAGACTTCGATTAATATAATTAATATGAATGCAGATATTTATAAATTTTTTTGTATTTTACTTATTCCCTCTTAACTTATCTGTATTGAATACCTTTTTATAGGTTTTGAGTAAAAGAATTAATGAATTATTAATTAGTTGCGAATCAGTTTTTCTGTTTAGTTTCATAAAATATGAAAATTTAATAAAATTTTTACTCGCTATATATTAAATTAATTTTCTTTATCCACAATAAATTTATAAAAAAATATTCTTAAAGTATTAAAAATTGGGATATATTACTATAATTATTCATTTATAGATCTAATATTATGCGGCTAATAATTTTTTGATCTTTTACTAAATTTTAAGTGATTTATATAAAGCAACCAAATTTTAAGACTACCCTCAGAAAGAAAATTATTATAAAATACATTGTAAATAAGATTTATTACACAGTTTATAAACATTTAAATCATTTTATATTTAAAAAGTTTAGTATTTATGGTTTCATGTTCCACTTACATTTTATAACTTAATTAATGAGGTAAGTATAAAGTTCAATAAAACTTTTTCTGTTTACTAGTTCAGATTTTTCTTTTAATAGTTCAGATTTGATTATTGCATGCAGAGGCTTTTTATATTCCTACAAGCTATATTTATATATTGTATATAATATGTATGCTATATATGCTCTACAATAGTAAAAATATTATGTATTTTAGTTAAAAGTATGCTATCCTTAAACATTTAAAATATTATCTAATAATGTATAAATTTTATTTCAATTTTTTTTATTTTTTGATATAAATATAAATAAAGTATAATATTCAAAACCAGTTTCTAATATTTTCATATGGTAAATTTTATTTAATTGTAATGTTTTGAAAATAAGTTGAACATTACGAATTTCAATGTAGCATATTGAGGATAATTAATCAGTATTTTTAAAATTCATCAATATAGTGTATACATTATATGTAAATTATTTGATGATAAAATTTGTGTGAGTTTCTTTTTTTAAGTTTTTTTTATCAAGTGAAACTATTATTTTAAAAATAATGTGATAAGATTTTTAAAAATAGATAAGAAATTTATGGTATATGGCCAGCTGAAAATTTTATTTACTAATTTTAATCACTTACTTTTATAATAAAATATAAAAATTATAAGATTACAAGCTTTTTTTCTAATATTAATTATATTTATCACATCAATAAGCGAAACCAGATTAACCAGAATAAAATTTGGGCACGGAGTATTTTTAATTTTTATTTTAATTTTACGTATGGATCTTCCAGGAAAATAACTTTCTTAAAGGTGAAAGTATTGTTACGGTAAATTTTGTATTGGTCCAATTTTAAATGTTATATGATTCACTATATAAAATATTCCGAACGTAGAATATTTCTTATTTGTTCACGTTTGTATCTGATTTGAGGGGTTTAATTGGCTCTCTTTAATATAACTATATAACTTATTATATTTTAGTGCATAAATCACATATAGTATCATACATAGTAATAAATAATTCTTTACTAGTTTTCACAGAAAAACTGTATTAAATATATTTATTTTGTATTTAATTTAATATTTCGTTATTTATCTTGCGTTGAGTAATTTGATTTAATTACATAATTTATTTGTTTCAACTATATTAAATATATAAAAATATTATTAGTTTAAAGATTACACTACATTAAATAAAAAATATTTAAAGAATTCATAAAAATCTAGAAATAATAAAATATTTTTGTAACTAAAAGTGCATAGATCACATACATCTATATGCGTATACACAATATGCTATCATTATAATACAATATTTAATATTTAAATTCAATGTCTAAAATTCGTAATAATCTAATAAAATATCACATTTGATATATATCATATAACATCAAAATTATAAAAAAAATATATACATGTATATAATGATCTATTTATAATTTTTAACTTTATATATCTAATTATATATTTTCTTGTATAAATAATTATATAATTATATATTTTCATAAAATTATAAGAATATTTTATTTTCTAATTATTTGTAATATTAGAACGATCTATTATTGACAATAGTAGTTGACAATAACTATTGATTTTATCTTGTTATTTAGTTTTTAAAACAAGTTTGCTTGTCAGATATTATAATATACTTTAATTTTATGTAAATCTATGCAAAAGATCCTGAAAAGTAATGATAAACTTAATATATTATATTCATGAATATGCAATTATTCGTAATTGATGAAAATGAAAAAATTTAAGTACTCAACGAGTAATCTATATTTATATTTGTAATTAAATTATATTTACAAATTTGTACAACTTTTAATAAACACATTTTTATAAAAAGGATTGATTTTTTCATATTGATTGATTATCTATATAATGAAGTATTTAGTAGAGAAGTACTTTTTACACATTAATTATATAATTTTTAATAATAAAAATACGCATGATATTTTGTAAATGAATTCTTAATTAAACAATAACACAATTTCAATGTATGTATTATATATTTTATTTAAACTAATTATATAGTTATTATTAAGTTATTTTGAATAAGTTGATATATATATTAAGTAATTATTATATTATATCTTCTATTTTTTATTATTGTAGATCATATATTTTGTTATTAATTTATTGGATGATCGTTGATTTTAATATAGTATTGTATAATCAACTAATTTGTATAAATTTTTTTTGATTAATTATTTTAATCTATTTACTAATATATTTTATATTATAGCTAAAGAAAATTATTAATTAATTATTAAGATGTTATAAGTAAAACAGTATATTTTAAATAAAGTTCTATATAAAATGATTTGTTAAAATACAATACAAGATTTTATTGATACTATTTCTGACTTACACGCATGAACAATTTTTATGCAATTCGTGATGGTACAGTTCCTAACTTATTTCTACAAGAACAATAAGTTCAAAAAATTAAGTTTTTGTTAAATTAAAAACTTCATTTTTTGAAAAAAACATTGCATCAAAAATTAAAAAATGCAAAAGTCTTATGGTTCATGCGATCTTTAGTAATTGCCTGTCATAGTTACAACTATATCAGTCTAAAAGATAAACCACTTTTCATCCTTTCCCCATTTCTGTTTTCCACATATATCTTTAATTTTTTTCTTTGTGTCGATTAAGTAGCAGCGTCGACGTACTCCCTCTAGGCGGATAGTAAAAGTCTATTTCATGTCCTGTGTGCAAGGCGTATAGATATAGAAATAACTAAGATGAATTCTACAGGGTTCGTTGATCTCTCCCTCTCTCCCTTTTTCTCTTCCTCTCTCACTCTCTATCAGAGCTCTCGCTTTATTCATTTTTGCATAGAATTCAAAGAAGTCTAAGAAATATAGCTAATATTACTTTGCAAGCAAATATCTGATTGCGAGTGAATTTTGATTGAAAAGATACGAAAAAAACAAAAAAAAAAAAGATTACTTAATAGTAGAGAAGCTGGTAGTGTTATTTCATCACATAACATGCAATTTCTTGATATTAAACTATTACTGTGCGCATCATGTAATCATACGTATATGAGATTAATTTTTAATAAACGATCTTTTAAATTATAGGTGTTAATTGTTACTTTTTTCATTATTCTATCTATAATTTTATTATATATCTATCTGTATACTTATTTATCTATGTATTTATTTATCTTTCTATCTATTTATCTGTCTATTTATCTATTTATCTATAAAAATATCTGTCAATCTGTTTATAAATCTGAATATTTCATTTTTTGTGAATTACGAGTAATATAAAATATAATATGAAAGTACTGTAATAGTTTCGTATTGAGATGTATGGGATTTATGTTAAAAACTAGATAAAATTGAAGTAAATTTTTATACATAATATGTAAAAAATGTTGATTTAGTTAATTTCATAAAAAATTAAAAATTATTATTACAATACATATCATGTTAAAAAGAATATTGTGTATTTATATTATATATTTTATTAAATAAGTATATATATATATACATGTATATTATGTAAGATTTTTAAATTTATTTTATGTTAATAGTAAAATTTAAGTTTAATATTTATTTTATTGAAGTATCGCTACTTTAATGTAAATTTTATATTTTTCTTTCATTCCTTATTACTATATATAAATTAAAAATACGAACTTAAAACATATTTTTTTGTCTTTAACAAAATATTATTTTACGTGATATTTGATGCAATTATTTGATTCAATATTTAAATTTATTTTGTATTTAATAATTCCCCTTTGGAATATAATATATTTTTTTAAGTATTCTCTAAAAATAATAAGCTCACTTATGTTTATAAATAGTTATTTTACGTAAGAATAAGCTGTTTATATTAAATTAATTGCAAATAGTATGAACGAAATTAATATACATCATAGTGATTAAATGTATGATACATAAACTGCATAGTTTGGAGAAAGTATAATATGTTATTTTATCCTATGTCTGATGTATACTTACTAAATTTTTATTTTGTACGTAACATTAACGCGAGTAACACTTCAAATATTCTTTGAGTGAAGTGCTATTATAGAGAAAAATGTTTTACTATATTTTTACTAACGTATATTTTAATACCATAATATAATTACTTTATGTTTATTTATTCGTTTTTCTTTTAATTAATTTGAAAACGTTAATTTATACTTGAATTGATAACTATTCACAATAATTAAAATTTTATAAATTAAATAAAATCTAAATTAAAATACACAATTATTTACTTGATTAAATTTAGTATAAATGGTTATATTTATATTTTATAACATAAAATACCTATTCAGTACTAGAAATAGAATTTCTGATCTTAAATACCTTGTTAAGGGTATCACTATATGATATTCTTATTGCTTTTTAAATAATATTTTTATAAAACTTTATTTAGATTTATTATAGTTATCATAAAGATTACATTATTTTTTATTTTTTTAAATATTATTATTATTGAATGTTAATGACTAATTAACTGTATAAAAATTGATTATAATAATTATACCTTTCTAAAATATAAACTATAATGTCTCTTATTTTGTAGAATAAAAATAAATATATAAATAATATGTAATTTTATATTAAATATGAATTATTTTTCTATTATTATTTTTAATTGATTAATTTTATTATTGTCATATATATATAAAGTAATTAATACGTATAATTGTATAATATTCAAATATATCATAACTAAAATTCTGTTATATAAGCAAAACCAAAGAAGATATCATGAACCTTTTATTTTGCATATATACATTTTTATTCTAAATTTTTTTTAATTATTACGAAATCCTGAATATAATTAGTAATCAGTTACCTGTGAATAGAGAAATGTCTCGAAATATGAAGAAACTCAATTTATTTTCAAGTACTAAATTCCTGCTCTACCATTCTTCAACTCACATAAGAAGATATTATAACTACTGAAGCACTTTTACTTCTGCCGCATTCTTCTAACTCCGAAAAAGAAATTAATGGCTTAACGAATTTCGTTTTTAATTTTCTCGATATAAATACATATTGCTTTATGTTTTAACCCTCACTTAATATTGCTAGCCTATCTTATATAATCATATACGTGATATGCTCCAGGCTATACTATTAATAATTATTTGAAAAGTATTTCAAGGATAATATTTTAATAAAATTTTGTACATTTTTAAAGATATATCTTAGATATAAAATAGTATAATTGAATTTATTTCATTTATTATTTCAATAAACAATATTTATTTGATTTTTTAAAATATGACACATAATAATGATAGCATTAAATTATAATTGTATTTATATCAGTACAAAATATTAATTTTAAGAATGATCTCGCTATATGTATTTGTTACGCCATAAAATCTAAGCAAAGAAATTCTGAAAAAGATTAATTTTTAATGTATAGTTTATGTTTTAGTTTTATGATTATTATATAAAAAAATATAGAATAAATAGTTCTGGTAAAATTTATTTTACTTCTCAAGAATTTAATATAAGTACATTATAAAATAATTATAAAATATAATATATAAAAATTATTATAAAGTAATTATAAAATATAATATATAAAAATTATTATAAAATAATTATAAAAATAATATATAAAAATTATTATAAAATAATTTATTCTTCAACAAATAATAATAAAAATTTTTAGATGTATACATTTTTAAAACAAAATCTGTATTTAATATTAAATTATGCATCTATTTTAACTAAACAATATTTATTTTATGAAATAATTCTTTAAAAATATCAAATAATAGGCGTATATAAATCTAATTACTAGAAAGAAAATTCTGCAGAATTTATTAATTATGTACAAACACGTCTAATATATTGAACATATTTTTTATTTTTATTTTAACTTACTGCGCATATATTGCGCAAGATGTAATGTATTAACATAGATGATTTTATGAATTCTTACTTAGTATAAAATAATAGCACAATATTTAAGTATACATAAGCCAGATTTGCTTACTTTTTTTAGCTTTATCCTAAACCATACATAATGTAATCTTAAATTAAATATAAGTAATGGATAGTGATCAAAATTGAAATAAAATAACAAGCCTGATATGAAGGTAGAAATAGATTTTCTAGAAATATATGAATTAATTCAATCATCATTGTAATACCAAATTTTTTTATCCATAACTTATAGAATTAAATGAATTTTGAAAACTCAAACATGTTTTTTATTATAGTTTTGATTCCTTTCTGACACCTAGTAGAGAATTTAATATTTTGTAGTTATATGACTCATGAAATTAAATTAAATAATAATGGAATGTGTAAAATAAAGAAAATAATAAAAATTGTTGAATTTATTTTTTATGGTAAGAAATTAATGATTTATTTTGTATGATAAGAAAATTTTTCATAAATTAATTTACATAACATATTTAGATAAATAAATAACAAATAAAAAACTTTTTTATAATTTTAATTTAAAGTTTCAGTACAATTATTGTAAATATATTTTTTCATTATAAACATGGATTTCAAATGAATAACTTCACTGTTTTGTTTACAAGTACAAAATATAAATTCAAAAATATTATAGCATGAATAAACCATGTTGAAATTGTTGTTTATAAATCATATCAGTATGAACTGAAAAAAGATTATCATTGAAAGCCGTCAAATTCAGATCATTATTCTTTGATTAATAATAATAATATATATAGATATGTACCTTTTATTATTATAACGAATAAATAAATATACAGGAAAAAGTTTAACTTGAAGTTTAATTTATTTATTTTCAAATTAAGATAATTTACATAGTTTACAAAGATTGAATAAGTTCATAAAAATCCAGATGTAGGATTGCGCTGTTGGGCATAGCTTAGTACATTCTCAGAAAATAATATATTATTTAAAAAATAATTAAAAATATTGATCTGAATAAAATAAATAATTGATAATTTATATACGTCTGCAAAATATTTCAATTTAAATAATATTAAATGTTTATATTCACATTCATAGTAAATGAGTTAATTTTTCAAATTTCTTATTATTTGTAATTTATCATAAAAGATTGAATAGTATTGTATATAGAAATTTTTAAAGGCATTTTTATTTTAATTTTTATTTCAATTTTTATTTCAAAATTTTAAATATCACTAAATATAATAAATATAATATATAAGAAATATTCAAAAAATATATTTTTTAAAATTAATGCTAACTACATTGTAAAATTTTTATATGTTACACTATAAATTAAAGTTAAAATATTAAAAAATTTAAGTAGTATTAATAAAACGAGTTTGCAAAATTATGTAAATATGGCTAATCAAAAGTTTCTGAAGTGACTAAACAATTTGTCAAACAGCGTTTTCAATACCTTTAATCTTAAAGATATTTTTCATACATTTTATGTGTAAGTTTTGCAAATTTAATAAGATGCTTACACGTGTATCTATACATACTTATAAAAAACGTAGAGAATTTGTACTCTCATGTAATACTATCTTTTATAAGATCGCAAAATAATAACATACTCTTAAAGATATACTGTACATATGAATGTATCAGTGCAATATAATACAAAGTGTGAAATATACATGAGTTGTCTGTTGCCTTTTATGAAGAACAATATGTTTGTGTATACGCTTGTATATATACATCTATACTTGTACGCGCATATTAATTGGCTTATTCACTTGAGAAATTTTAAATCGATTTTTTTATTGTCGTCGAGTTTTATGCGAGAAGCGCTAAGGAATCATGAATAATTGATCACAATGAAAAAAAAACGAAAGCACGACAACGAGCTTGATGGAGTCTTCTTTTGTTTGTGTTTTTCTCTTTTCTTCTTTGTTATGTTAGTGAGTGATCGTGACTCTTTTCAAGCTTGTTTTTTGTTATTGTTTAATATACGGGTTTCCGATATATCGGTACAGTAAAGAATGCAAATTGGCAGTTTGAATGGCAGTTGGAGTTGCGTTTTTTATCTTCTTTTAATGATAAGACACAAAGACTTGACTTTTTTTTAGTTTTTCTTGATTTAGTTGCTTTGCATTTCTGAGTGTTAGTTACTTTTAAAAAGACAGAATGTATTTGCAAACATGAATAATGGTATAGCGTTTATAAACGAGAATTACAAAAACTGTTCGTGATAGATTACCATAATTTCTCGCCAGTCGAGGGTTTTTTTCCTCGAAAATCATGTGCATGGTTGGTTGTCAGCATTCTAATGCACACAATAAAAGGATCCATAAACACGAGTACTCTTGCGCAAATTCCTTCTTTTTTTTTATTTATTGGAGAATACAAACTTATATTTTATGGCAAATAGTATGAAGTTTAAAGATTAAAGCGCTATTCTTAAAAATAATTCACTATGAATAATTAATAAATCCAAATATAATTTCATTTTTAATATAATTTTGTAATCACTATATCATTGAATATATAATTAGTTTACAGTTTCAAATAACTAAATATTTAAGTATTTTCTGTATAAAAATATAAGCGATCTGTTTAAGTTAATCAAAATCTTGTCAATTATTTATATATACTTTATATTGTATTCTTTATTTTAGAAAACGTTTCGTAATTTTTCTTCAAAAAGAAAGATTCTAATATGATTTTATATTGTAAAATTTATACTTTTAAATAATGTTTTGATTTTATTAACAAACGCATTAAATCTGAAATTTTTATAAATTATGTGTAAAAAATTTAAATATACATTTAATTCCAAGAAATAAATTAAATTTTTAGAAAATCCTTTTTAGAATATTAACTTAAATTTATAGTATAGGAATCATAAATAAAATCTTAATATTAACAAAATAAAAAAAATGTAAATATTATATTTAATTTTAATACCAGTTTTATTTGTGACATTTAGTGAGAATCTTTCTATAATTATTTATTGTATAAGTTTATAAGTTTTAAATGTTTTGAATTAGTTTTATAAATACATTTTTACGGATATTATTACGAGGTATAAGAAATTTATTCATTTGAAGCATGTCATTTCTAATAAAAGTACATAAAATTCACAGTTATAAATATAAAAATGTTATAAATATAAAAACATACGGATAAATGAATAATAGTTTAAAAAACGTATAAGATGTAAAAATATTCTGTATTTATATATATATTATATTTACATTGAAAACAAATAATTAAAAGAATTATGTATAAAAAATAGCCTTGATAAGGAATTTGATTGAATTAGTGGTTTCAAATAGCCATAGTTTTGTAACCAATAATTTTCCAATGCTTTCTCATAATGTAGCAATAGCATTAACCGAAGTCTTTAATTTGTTTCAAACTTCTCGCACTCCATGTTTTACATTGCTTTTCTAAGAAATATCGGATTAATCAGAAATTAGAGCTAGAACTTAATACTTTAGATCGATCTAAATATCATCAAGTCTTATTCATGCGTTTGAAAAAAACATATAAAAGGTCGAATCATAGCGAAATCCTAGTTATTAGGAAATAGAACCTTTTCACCTTTCTTGATCAAAGTCAGTCTATTCTCGTTAGATTCTAAATCACCATCGATTTCATTTCCCGTCAGCTCCGTCTCCAAGACATTATAATTTTTTCTCGCCTGCGCGTATTTATTCTTGTAATGGTCCTCGTCTTTCATAGTGATTTTATTCTGGAGTGGTAGAACATCGAATTTGACCTTCACTTTTTTGGAATCTATCTTACTTTGTATTTGATCGCTCGAATAGATTTGAGTGGTTTTACTATGGTTATTAATGATGCCAAACCAGTTGGGCCAGGAGAAGGGATTGATGCCCTCATCTACAACCTCGTGCACCTCGTAATTATGAGTAGAACTCGCTGTACTACTCATAATGATATTATTACTAGCGATGGTAGTGGTACTGGATAACGATAACGTTGGTTTTGTATGAATTAAATGACTTAAGTCTGAAAAATAATTGTCATTACAATATTCCTATAAATAATATGTTATTATTAATAATATTTTATTTATTAAAAAAATCTATATTATTTTAGAATAATTTATAAATTTAATTTTAGTATAGAATTTTTTACATTTGTTTAAATTCACTTATGTATAATTCATACACGAATTAAATAATTTATACATTAATTAATTTAAACTTTATTTTTTCTGAATTAAAACATTAAAGTCTTGAAATTAAAATTGAATTTAAAATTAACAAAAGGTATATTGTTAGATAATCTATTTTCGAATACATTATGATAATTTGAAAAATAATCGTATAGTAAGCAAAAATGCTTATAAAGTAATAAATAGTAGAAAAAAAATAAATTCAAATTTTTCTGTAATTTATAAATTATTTTAATATTTAAAGAGCATAATAACTTTTTCATTTATATAATACAAAATTGATACAAAAATTTTATCACATATTGAAAAGGAAATCTTAAAGAAAGCATGTTTTCTTTCAAACAATTGTGTCGACAAGTTATGTTATCTGGCAATTATCACTACCAAGTCATACTGAAACTGTTATTAAAAATATAAATGTGTTATAGAATTTCGATTATATTTTCAATTTGAACTTTTATTTTTTATGATAAATCACTTTTAAGATACATATTGTACATAATCTTGCTTCTATGACACTAAATGTAACAGAACTTACTTTCTGACAGATGTGATTAATGCTATCGTTTTAATATTTTATATAAAAAATTTTCTATCCATAGATTGTAATTCAAAAAGAAAATCTATTAAAAATGAAATATATAAGAAAGAAAAAATTCTAATTTCAGTGTGTATATAAGATCTTGCTTTTGTTCTGCAAAAAAATATTTAAAATTTTGTAAATATTTAATTCGTAATACGTATCACAATCATTGAAATTTAATTAAAAATTTTTTCAATAATTTTTATTATTTTCAGTTCGTTAATTGTATAACAGAAGGAAAATAACAAAGTATTTTTTAATGTTTTAAATTAAATAAAGATTAATGTTCAAAATGTTTAATAATCCATATTCCGTCAGGTTATATTTCCTTTTCAAAACGTTAATTAAAAGTCTTAAGTATTTTATTTTGTAATGAAATATAACGAATTAAGGATATAAAAATGTAACAATCATTTTTTAATTATATTACACTAATCATATTTTTTTTTATCAGAACATTATTAAATTCTTTTAAATGGCAATAATATATAAAAAAATAAATCAATTTAAACTTCGAGTAAACATCTTTAACTTTTTTTTCATTTTATTGTATATTGTGTAAATTTTATCAAAGATAATAATTAGTATGAATATGTAATAAAAATATAATTATTTCTGAATTTTTAATTATATATCTAATATTAAGAAGAATTTTCAAAAATTATAAAAAAATGTTATTTAGGAGATGAAATAGAATTAATTTTTTTAAATTAAATTTATAGAAAATGTAAAAATATTTAATATTTTATAAAATTAAAGTTTCAATATATTTTAAATTTTAATTCAACAATCAATAAAAATAAAGAAAGTAATAAAGAAAATATGAATTTTTTAATAGTTAATAGTAGTAATTTTAATAGACTTATTAATAGTTTAACAAAAACAGAAAAAATGAAAATAGTTTATAGTGATAAAAATTTGAAATAAATAACTTCATAAATAAAAAGTTTCACATTTTACGATGTACTATGCAGATATACAAGTAACATTTTAAATCAATTATTTTTCGTGAATTTTATAATCTTATTATATATGATACGAATATTCATTATACTTATCGATTTATTATACATTATACATATATTTATTTCTTTTTACTATTAAGTGGGAATATATAAGAATTTGATATAATTACTTTAAAGAAGAATGTTACTTTATTTTTATTGGAGTCTAAAAAATTGTATTCTATAATCGTATATTTTTGATTTTTAATTATTTTATTATAATAAGATAATTTTGTTATATCGGTAAAACATTATTATTGAATAAACACCTTTTTAAATACTTAGAAAATCATTGAAATATTTAAAAATATGAAAAATTCTTATCTTAAGAAAATTATTTAAAAAGAAAAATAAGTATATATATAAGGTTTTAGAATCCTTACTTTAGAATACATTTAAATTCGTAAAAAAACACTAAATATTTATTTAATAATATAATAGAATTAATTTTAAAAATACATGAAAATTATTTATAAATAACTTGTTTCAAATATATTTATAATAGAGATGTATTTATCAATTTTCTCTAAAAGCAAATAGATATATTAAAAATAACTACACTAAAAACTTTTTTTGGAACGTAACTGCATTCAGACAGGAAGGCGTGTATATATATTTAAATAATAGTTGATAGTAAATGGTTAAAGTCCAATTTAAATTAATATTAAATTAGAATATAATTTTTTATAAAATATTTTAGATTACGAACATTATTATTAAAATCTAATAGCATATTTTAACAATTTTTTCAGATTGCTTGAATATGAATCAATTCGTTTTAAAGTTTCTCTTAACAGAAACATTTTGTACTTTAATAATTTATAAGCAACTATTGTCATGATACGCTAAATTTACATTAATATTTATAAAAATCTGTATTTGTTATAATTACTCTCTAAATAGAGAATGTACATTAGGGATTAAGTAAAAAAGAATTTATCATAATTATATAACAAAAATAAATATGATATTAAAGGATTTTATTCATTAGTTTATTGTTCTTCATAAAATAAATTAGCACTGTATTTATTCATAACTCTTTCATTGAACCAAAATAATAAATGTATAAAAAATTTTATATGTTACTATAAATTATATTACTAAAAAAATTTATAAAAAAGATAATACATTTATATCATATGTAAAATTTATATTACTAAAATCTTCTGATAATAAATTATTTCAATAAGCCATAAAGAATACTAAAATCTTATTATTTTTAAAATTTTCTTATTATATATTTTGCACGATTTTCACAAAGTTAGTTTCAAGTTATTACATGTTAATTATGATAATTAAGTTTTAATATTGAAATTTAGTTATTTATAAATATATATATATATATATATATATATATATTTGAAAAATATATAAAGGGTTAACATTATTGAATGAAAATAAATTGATAGAAGAAAGCAATTATATGTTCAAAAGTTTTAATATATCATAAAAATTAAGAAGATACCTATTGTATTTTATCAGATTCAATACTTTATATTTTAGTGACAAAGTAACCTATAGATAATCCTTATTTTACTAATATCAAATTATTTATATTATGTAATTTTTTAAAAAATGTATATATTATTGTATAAGATAATATTCTAATTTATAATAATAAAATTACAATCACATATATAATATTTGGCTGACTCATTTACAAATTTTTTATTGATATATTAATATATGTTATGAAATAATCATAATTGTTAAGTAAGATAAAAAATCAAAATCAATATCAAATTTCAATTTTGTCTATACCCAGATGAATTTAAAATCATGAAACGTTTTCTAATAACAAAAATTTGTACGACAAATATTTAATATAGTTAGACTTATAAAAATGTATTAAAAATAATACTAACTTATAATATAAAAATACAATAAAATACATTGAAGAATATGAGATAAATGACCCTGTTAAATGCATATTAAATATAATTATTAAATACACAGTTAAAAAAATATATATAATATATATTTATTAATTAGACTTTATGATTATTTTATAATATTTATTTCAATATATCAATGTTCTTCATAATAAAATTGGTAATGATTTATCTGCATGATTTCTTTACACATGAATACAAAATTCTTGCTTTTTGAAAAATTTTTATTATAGTAAAAAAAATTTAATGTAATTTAAAAAAATATATCGAGAGAGGAGGTATATAAGGATCGAATGTGATAAAAATGAAGTATCGATTATATTTTTCAACATAAAATTTCTTTTTCATAAAATTTTATTTTTTTTTCACAATTTCAACTCTATATTTTAAATTATGATTAAAAATACTATGGAAGAAAATAATGTTTCTCAATACAAGAACAATTAATTTTCATAAAAAAATCAATTCTAACAATCAGAAAACAATTTTCATATTTTTTCATTAATTTTTTGAAAACAATTTTCCACGTGGAGGTATTCTATAAATTCTTTGGATATCATGTAAAATAAAACTTTTTTTATAATTTTCGAGTAGTAATAATTAAATTTTCATTGAATTCATGATTCATTGAATCCCATTCTATCCTTAATAACTTCTCGATATACAATCTTAATGAATAATTTTTATATAAATGATACAGTATATCATATAAATATATCTCCTGCAGAATTAAACTTGAAAAATGTATTTTGAAAAACTTTTGTGTGGAGGCTACATTTTACGAAATATTTAACAAAATATGATATGTATTAAACAAAAATTTTTAGTGACTCGTATATAAATTCTTAAATTATTGCACAGAAAATTTTGAACATTGAAAATTATTAAGATATTTGTGATTTAAATTTCATTGACACATACTGAATTAGTAGTAGAGGAAAATTAGTAGAAAGTTTAATTATCACGCTGTTATCTTAATTTATTGTCTTGAATTCTGAACAACAAATGTCTTAATCGCGTTTTCGATATATTCTGCTTGATAACTCACATTCTGGATATAAAATTTTTATCTTTGATTAGTAGTACAAATCAATTTATCTCTCATCATATTACAAATATAATAACTGATGTAATTAAGAATTTACATGATATCATGAAATGAAATTATTATATTTTAAAGCTAAGAATTCTACTCATTAAACGACATTCAAGAATTACTCACTTTGATCCTCATGTTTATCCTGATGTTGTAGTTGTTTGTCTTGTTTTCTAAGTCTGCGAAAGTGCAATGGTTTTTCCTTATTAAAAAACTGATAAACATGACCATCGCCGTTGCCAGTATGTCCATTGAAAACACCATGTGGGCCAACCACTAACTTGGTCAGTGCATTAAAACCAAAAGGATCTCGATAGATATGGCTGTATGGACTTTTATTTTGTTCTATAATCTGATTTTGCATACGCTTATTATGTTCTAATACTAGTTCGAGTCGTCGACGGTGCAGTTGTTCCTCATAGAGACGCTGTTGCTGGCGTTGAGCTTCTACGCGTTTTTTAATCTCCATTAGATAAAGTTGATCGGTATTATTCACAGATTCTTTGTTAGTTTCTAAATTTACAGTTTTATTAGAAGGCGATTCTATCTCATCAAATTTAGTCTGCTGTCTGCTCTTATTCAATTTTCTTACGGCTTTGATAGTTATTACAGGAATCTTTTAAAAAGAATATATTTTTTAACTATTAATAATTTAATTATACATTTATTTCATGTGTATATAACTAATTATGTACAAAAGATATATCATGAAATTATAAAGCAAGAATCTTTCCATACAAATATATTTAGTATTTACTTAAAAGTCAATAAAATAATTTTTTTTAAACATTGTATATTAGAATAACTATTTATTCCATATTATATATTATTATTAATTATAATTCATAAAAAATCTTTTTTAAATATTTATAAAATGGTGAATAAAATAAAAATACATAAACAGAGCATTTTACTAATTTATACATAAAAATTGCATTTATATAATTTCTATTTTTATCATTTTATTACAACTACTAAAATTACTAAATAAGAAAAAATCATATAATAATTAATGTAGTACTAAGAAAGTATTAGAATTATTTACGCTTGAAAATATTAAATAAATAAAAAATTATTTGTTTATAATAAAAACTTTTTATAAAATTAAAAAAATGACTATTGTTGAAAATTATATAAATTTATCGTTCTGAATTTCAAAGAATTCGTTGATACGGAATTACAATTCTTAATTATTAATTCTGTCACTTTTAGATAATTTCAAGAACTAAATATAGTTATATAATAAATGTTTCAGTATCATTTAAAAATAATTTCTATTATAAATAACTTGAATCATTTCGATCTAAATAAAATAAAATATAAATAATTAGTAATTGAATATGGAATAAAACCTTGTCAACAACAATTTTGATGTTTTTGAATGGATTTGTAATATTATTTTATTTTTAAATTGAATATAATTTTATTTTCGTAAAAAATTAGATATTTTATATATAATAAATATATAAAAATTATAAATTTTAATACTTTAGGTTTATAGTTAAAATTGAATTTTTGTCTACAACATTTAAAATTTGAAATAAACTAAAGAAATCTTATTGTTTAAATTAATTTATAATTATGTAAATATACACTTTGAAATAAAACAATTTTTGAAACAGAGAAGATTTTGCCAGGTTTATTATTTAAAAATAGTATTGTATTATAATAATTATTATTCTTTTACTTACACTACAGGTTATATGATAGATATTCATGAATCAGTGTTATATTAATTTGATCAAAGATATTTATTGGACTACGACTTCTTTAAAATATTAATATAATTTTAAAAGATATCTTTAGTAACTAAAAATATATTGAACAGATTAAAAAACAGAACAATTTATTATTTAATAAAGATAATGAAACCTTTTTAAATATAATGATTTAAATATAATGATTTCTTCAACCTTACAAAAATGAAGTAAATTATAATAAACAGATAATAAATAATAAAATATAATATTTGTAATTTAGATTCTTTACAATAATTTCGAAAACATCATACTCTCTATACTTGTACATTTTATTACATAATTTACTTTAATTTAAAAATTTTAACATAAATAAAAATATTGTTTCAGTAAAATTAAATTATTTTAAACTTATAACTTCCTATATTTATGAAAACTACGTGTATAATTTTAAATATATTTATATATAGTTTCATATAAATATATATATTCATTTCGCTTTATTTTGCACTATACTTTATTTTAAAATACACTAATTCATCTTTTCTTAATTTTTCATTTCGATTTTGTAACATTTTATTATAAATTCATATAAAATATTAAAGTAAAGATTCAAATAGAAATGTCATAATACTTATAATATTTAATTCATTAAGAAGATTTAATAATTTACATTCATTATTATTTAATTAAATTTCATTTTAAATAATACCAAAAAATATTCACTTTAGTATAATTAAGACTTGCAATACTATTAGATAAAAAGAGACTTGTATTGTACGATATTAATATTTATAATACGTTGAATAAAATTTTTTATTTCTATTGTACAAATTAGTTTATAGATTATTTGCACCAATACTACTCTATTATATTTCTATGTATATGTGTTTAAACTTTTTTAATATTTTGTTTTTAAATTAATAAATATTATTATTATTAATATATTGAATTTTTCAATATTTTATAAATTTTTTAATTTTGTATATGTATGAAAACTACATTGGTATTAATAAATGTAAAATTATATTAAAATAATCCTCACTTAAAGATAAATTATTTATATACTCATTTATGACATTTAAAATAAAATTTGAATAAAAGAAATTGTATAAAATATTGACTACATCATATAAAATCTACATTATAATATTGTAGTATTTGTTTAAATATGTATCTATAATTTCAAACTAAAATAGAAATTAATTTAAAGATTTTACATAAAATTTATATAATTTTTATAACAAAATTAAATACCTAATATGTAAAAAATTAATAAAAATACGATTAAAGATAACTTAATCTTAACTGAATCAAATAATTCCACGTTGAAAGTATATATGTTAAAATGATATAGTAATTTTAAAAATTTCAGTTTATTAAGTTCATTAGGTTTAAAAATATAGTAATTTTAGAAGATGGATACATTATCAAAACATACTAAATTTCAAGTCTAGCTATAATTTATATGATTAAAGAACGAATTTATATATTATTTTGCGATTATATCAAATAAAATCATAGTAAAAATTATTAATATATACCTTCGATACGTCGTCTTTTAATTCAATCTTTGGCGGTGATAAGTTTTTATCGGATGACATCGATTGTTTGATTGATGTAACAGAAATCTAAATAAAATTATATAAGATGATTTCATCTAAATTATGAGTTTAGTATATATTCGATGTTGACACATTTATAATTTCAAATCGGAAATTATTCGTTTACATTTAAAATCTACTAAGCTTATTATTAATTTTTATAATGACTAATGATGAATTATCGAGGATATGAATATGTATATATGTGTGTACATTTAGAAACTAAAATTAAATAATTCAATTATTAGAAAATAAAAATTTTCCAAAAGAATTCCATCGTTATATAATTATAAACTACGTATAGATTCATATAATATATTACTATTTATAATTTTTTATTAGAGATTATATTGAACAGACATATCATATTTTTTACTATTACTGTAGTCGTAAGCATTCTTTCTATATAGATAATATATGTTATACATGAAAAGCGAACTCAGACTAAATTATAATAAGTACCAATCGAATCGTGTTAATTATCAAGTAATAAATAATTGCATCTCAAAAACTTTAAGGTAAAATTAGTTTTTGAAAATCTATGTACTTCTACGAATTTTTCTCTCAAATCACAAACTCATTATAATTTTAAATATGGATTTTTTATTGGTATTACATACTCACGTTAAATACTCTGTCGATTACCATAACATCGTCCTGTTGACGCTTTCCACGGAATGTTTCAATAGTCTGAGAATAAAATAAAAGATTCTCAATTAATATAATATTTTTATATTGATAAAAATTTCTAATGGAATTTGGCAATTATTAAAAAAAATATTGCCAAGGTTATATAAAAAATATGAAAATTGAATGATTTAATAAAAATCTATAAACTATATTAAAATATACTGAATTAGATAACAAATATGAAAAAATTCATTTAACAAATTTAAATGCTTAATTTACATTTTAGTAAGAAAATTTTTACAAACAAATTAAATGAATTGTATTATAAAATAGAGCTTTCAAAACCTTCATTTAGATTTATATTTAAGTATTGCTTACATATAAGAAAAAAGTATTTTATAAAATTGAAATGATTTAAAAGTCTGAAAATTCTATATATTAATTTAAAAATTTTATTATTTACTTACTTTTTATGACTAAAATTCCACATTGTTCATTTTTTTCAACCAATAATTAATATTTTGAAGAAAAATAAAACCAAAACTGTAAGGAATTACAGCGTAAAGGAAAAAATTAATTTTATCATTAATTTTGTGTATAAAGTAAATATAAAGTATTTTAATCTAGAAGTGATGAAATTAATTCTTTGATTACGATATACAGTGTAGTAATTAATTAAATTTTTTATCTTGTAAGAGCAACGCACTTTCTAACTACTATTATTACGGATCCTTTTTGTTACCAAAAAAAGTTTTGGAATATTTTTTATTTTATTCATTATATTTATAAAATAATTGCTGCTCAATACTTAAAATACAAGTATCGACTTATCGAAGATTAACTATAAAATCCAATACTAGGTTGAAGCCCAAAATATAACAATCTATACAAAATGTAGCTTGAATTTAAAATTTATCCTTTCAATTATTCTTTAAAAGCAATTACATGCTATTTAATAAATTTATCGATTTTATTCTAAGTAACATGAATTAATGTATATACAATAGGATTCTAGAGATAATAACATTATTTATATTCATTTCTCAATTTTGATTTAATATATGTAAAGAAATAAATACAAATTGAATTATTTTCATTTAAAATATTTTAATCATAATGCAAATAAATTTCATAACATAAAATATACATGTATTTAAGTATGTAGTATCAAAATATATTCTATATTATTCAATTTCTTTTTTACTTACTAATAAAAAATACGGAATAATCTCTGGGTAAAAGTTATATCATTTATATTGATATTATTTTATATATTATGAAATAGATGTACAATTTTATATTTAATTAACATAAATTATATTCTTGAGTATATTTCTCAATTATTTACAAAAAGATGTTAATTCTTTTTAATGTTTATATAAAATAAATAAACAATCATTTCAGAAATATATTTAACCAGGTAAGATGCTGGAACAAATGATAAAATAAACAGGTTAAAAATAATATATAAGAACTTATTTTACTAATATTTTATAAATTATTTTGTATATAAGATTAAAATTAATGCATATATTATTATTCGAAAAAATTCACGTATCAATACGTAATCATATGTTATATTACAAACACTTTTTTTTCTATAATTATCATTTATTCGACAATTTTTAATACTTCATATTTTTTCACTCATATATTTTTATTTATTTATACGATATTAGTATTTTAAGTTTTTTAACAATATTTTATAGAACTAAATTAACTATTTATAAATAGCTTAAATACATTAAAATGAATTTGAAATTAACTTGATATTGGTTTTTTTTATAAATGTACATAAAATATTTGTGCGCGATATAATTTTAATTGGATAAATAATTATATGAAGTTATTATAATTTAATTCAAAGATTTTAAGTGCAGAAATAGTCAATTTAAAAAATTTAATTAAATATCCATGAAAAATAAATAAGAATACAATAATATCTTATTATTATTATAAATTCAATTTTAGTACATTATTAAACTATAATTTTTAGTATATCTTTTGCCCTAATAATATAAAGATACATAGATACTCACTATAATACTATAAATAAATAATTTTTAACAAATATATTCTAAAAGATTTATTTTTTAATAATAATATTTTGATCTCAAGAGATTATTTTTACTAAGCAAAAATGACGGGTATTATATTAATTATTTAAAGAAAATTACTTTGCATATCCATATTTTTTAGATTAAATATAAATATGTTATTTAGTAATCACATATATATTCATATATAATTAATATTGCTGAAATATTTCTTTAAAAATAAATTTATATTAAATTTTAAATAATTTAAATAATATTGTATTAAATTTTACTAATAATTGATTGTAAACCCTAAAAATTCAGAAATTGTTATAATTTATGCATATGCGTATGCATAGCATTACCCATTCGAATATGTATACGTTCAGTTTTACATTCATTTTTAAATTTATATATAAAAATGTATATAATAAAAGAAAATATAATAACTCTACAATTGTTCTAATAAACTATATCATATATATCTATATGGGCAACATAAATATAAATCGATTTATTGAAATTCTGTCGTATAAGTTATTTTTATAATATTATTATATTAAATATCACTCATTCCATATGAAAAGATATTAGTTCATAGATAAATATGTATCTATTAAATAAATATAAATTAATTGTACATAGTAACAATTTATATTACTATTAAACATTGAAAATGTATATCTTATTCATGAATAGTTTTACAATATTTTATTTTAACCAATACTTCTTCATTAATTATAATACAAAGAAAATTCCATTATAAATAAATCTTCCCTTTAATTTGAGTCTAACCATTATTTTTGTTGTTTTGCTTTTTAAATTATTATTATACATAAAAATATTGAATAATAAAGACGTATTGAATTTTATTTACGAGCAAACATAGTAGACAAGTCCACTAAGAAGCACTTAAATTAGATAATGACAAATAATGTTCTGCAAAAAGTATTACGAGGAATGTTAGTAGCTGCATATAAATCTTAAAATGAAGTAATAATATCTATATTAGAATGGGAACTTGATAATTTAAAATCATATCCAATATATCACAAACAAGCAAAGAAATAAAAATACGAAAGCAAAAAAGAAACAATAGAGCTCTATTATAATTTCTTTTATTCAAGAAGGTATGAGACTCAACAAAAATACATAATTTCATCCAAAAGTATCTGTTAAAATTATATATCTGAAAAATTTTAAATTATATTCTATAAATTTACAAATTACAAAGTTATAATTTTTACATTTAATAATATTTTATATAAGGGATTTAATTTAAAAAAAAATGTTCAACGAATTTGAATATTTAATAAATGCATACAATAAAAATATATTTGAACTAATAATTTTTATTCTGATTGCATTTATAAAATACATTTATAAAATACATTTATATAATATTTTATTGAAATTTATAGTTTTGAAAATATTGTAATTGAGTAATTGAACTATTTGTATGAATATAAAAAAAGCATTTAAAGATAAATATTATTCAGAATAAAGAAATAAAAATAATAATT
This sequence comes from Dolichoris vasculosae, assembly GCA_018907195.1. Lineage (NCBI taxonomy): Eukaryota > Metazoa > Arthropoda > Insecta > Hymenoptera > Agaonidae > Dolichoris > Dolichoris vasculosae. The sequence goes on along the minus strand of JACCHY010000010.1, from coordinate 6,503,312 downwards.
ATTCAAGAATGTAATTTTGATAAGAAAGCTAAAGTAATTATTCCAAAAGAATGTGAACTAATAAATTAGCTAATCGGATATTCAGCTCCATGAGTTGACCATAAACATTAATAGGTCAACTACGGTTTAGATAATTAATTTAAAATTCACTGATTTAGTTTTTCATAGAAAAAGTTTACTTTTATTCAAATCTATCTAAGGTAGAAAATATAAGAAATCTTAAACATATACAGTCTACCTCTAGTCGAATCTGTAAAAAAAACCAGAATTTTATGGATAAATAATAACTCAGTAAATAAAACATATTGGATAAAAAAATAATATTCAGTAGATAGATGAAATAATCCTAATAGAGAATATAGAAAATCATTCCTATTTCTATTAAATAAATACTTCAATAAAAAATATGAAATTAACGTACGATAAATTTGAGAAAAATGTAACTGAACTAAATGGATTATTTATAACATTAAGTACAAAATAAAAAGTACAAGTAAATTTGGTGATTATAAAACAAAATTAATATGCATATATGATTCATTATTGGCTTATAAATGATTATGAAAAAGTACTCGTGTATTAATGTATACTATATATAAAATAGTGGAGGATAAAAATCTAATTCATATCTGCTAGTTGAGAATATTCACATATTCAATGAATGAGTTTGAGCTTTTAACACTCTTTTAACGTAGATAAAGGAAAAACAAAATGACTTTTGAATTTTATTTTTATTCATTAGAAATTCTATCTACTTCATTAATTTAATTTTAAAAAATTATTCTACTGCGCTAAAAATATTTAAGAAAATAAAAAATTATTTAAAAAAATGTATACATTATACTTGCATAAAATTTGCACGAATTGAGTTTGTTCAAAGAGAATATTAAAATAAAATAAAAATATGCTTTTATTGAAATATATATTAAAAATTGATCAGAGATATATTTGTCGATAATTTACAAATTAGTAATATATTATATATGAATCCTTATCCATATTTTATAAAATACACATATATATATAATTATAATTAATACTATTTATAACTAATTTATGAATAATATATCATTTTATATAGATTTTTTTTAAACATATGTCTCATAAAAAATTGTTATAATTCTTATAAGAATCTTAAAAGAACATATTTCTAGACTACAATCAAAATTTATTAAATTTATTTAACCCACATTTTTAAAAATAATTTTTAAAACAATTTTTTTATTTATTAATGCAATGTAATTGTATTTTATTTAGGTTTATTAAGATATCTATATAAAATTCTATATTGTATTTTATTAATACATATATACAGTGCTAATAATGAAAATATTCTTATATATTATTAGAAAATTTTGGAAAAGAGTAAAATTACTTACACTAAAACATTTATTAATCGTCTAAGAAATAAATACGAAGAACCTTATTATCAATTTATATTGAAAAATAATATTTTATTATTGTATTTTCTAGTTATATAAAAATAATTTAAAAAATGAATTGTGTTTATTGTATATTTGCACTAGAATACAAAAGTTATTAGTTTTATTATATTGTATATAGTTTATTCTTCCACGTACTTTATTCTTAAAAGTAAATATATATGTATATATATGAAGGTTATAAATTATAGAAAAAGGAAATAATGAATAAATGGTAAATAAAAATATAAAAATATCTAACCTTTTTAGGTTAGATTTTTTTTAGGTTTTAGAAATAATTATTAAAATTTTCTAGTTAGAATGATCAAATCGTGTGATGTATTCTATAATAGAATGAATTCATAAAAATCAGGCAGTTTTCGTATTCTTATTTCAATACTTTGAATTCAATAGTTAATATATACAATATAAATATCGTAAAATGAACTGAATTAATAAATATTCAAAAGTGGTATAAATTATACTGTTTTTTTAAATTATATATTTTTTTAAAAAATTCCTTAATCACCCTAACACTTTGGACTAATGTAATTGTACAAGTATTGATGATTCTATTATTTCTGAAATAAATAATAATTAGTGCCAATTAGAAATTAATATCTATTTTAATAATAGCTTTTATTAATATTAGATAATTAATATTTTCACAGTGTTTATGATTTTCTATAACAAAATAAAATTATAAGAGTTTTAACATGCTGAAGTATCATGTTCTTCCATTAAAATAATTTTTGAAATATATATTCATTGTATATGGTTAACAGCCATTACAATATAGTAATAATATATTCATATTTTAAAATATGTATATATTATTAAAACGATTAATAATTATTTAATCTTATATAGAATAATCATTGTGAAAATATAATGTTTAATTACCACGGGTATATTTTTTATTTTTTATGAGCTGATTCTTTTGTACCATAGATAAGAACAAAAAGTAATCACTGGGAAATGTGCTTCTACCCTTTTCTAATTTTCAGTTAATATGAAGATAACATATTTTAATTTTGTACTATTAGATCATTATTACTTTAAGTATAACATTAACCAGATATTACAAAATCCAAAGTAACTAAAAGTCTAAAACTTACCAGAAAGGCGTACTCAAAGTAGGTTAAAATTATTACTATTTCAGAACAAAGCTTTTAGTCAAATACTAGTCATCGCAGAGATTACATATAAAAAATAGTTAGTTCTGTGTTATAATCGAATATCAGTTCAATATCTTTTTTCTGCTATTAAATCACGGTAGTTTCTTTTCGCGCAAATTAAGATTCATAAAATATCTAAAAGTGATCAACATAAACTTTTTTTATCTAAAGTTTCCAGATTTGTCAGTATAGATGATCTTAATAAAAATTTATAAGTAAAGATGTGCATTAAATTTTGTGAGTGTACAAAAAAAATACTGCATATAAATTTATAAATGATACAATAATGAGGCATCAACTGATCTTGCAAAAACGAGTTTTATTCGTACAATTATAAATATAGTCCAACACCTGAATATAAAATTAATTATGTATTTGGCGAAAAGATACTAACAAAAATTAGTCGAATTAAATAATTCATTTATAGATGTTAAATTTATCATAAATTGATAATTATAATATTCAGTTAGTTTGCCATAGTTTCTAGGTCATAACTGTATACATACTATTAGCAAATAACATTTTAGATTAAAAAAGAGATACTTTTTAATTATTTATAGATTATTTATATTTATAAATTAATTATGAGAATCAAAGAAACTTTATGTTGAATTCATTAAATTGTAGAATTTAATGTACAATGATATTTAAATAAATCTTGAGAATAAAGTAGCGCTTTATTAAAACTGATTTTATCAGTTATTTTATTAGTATGTGAAGATAGGAATGTGTGACTCATGGCTTGATTATACAATTTTGAAACTAGACATTCTAATTCTTACAAAATATCTTTCTCTTATATAAATATTTTCATTAATATTTTAAAAAATCTACACATAGAGAACATATTCTATAAGATTCTTGATAACTGAAGATGATAATTAATAACGATAGACTTAAAATATACATTAATTAGGTTTAACGAATTAATTACTTACGTAATATAAAGTAAAAATAAATTCTAATTTTGAAATAAATGCAATTACAGTTTTATGATAGTAATTTCTTCTCATAGTATCATAATCTATTTCTTAAAAAAAATAAACAAAAATGTAATAAATTTAATGGAAAATATATTTTATAATTAACTTTATTTTTATTATAAACGATTAAAAAATTGTATCTATTAATTGTAAATACAGTTATTGTTTTAAACATAGCTTTCATATAGGTCAATAAAAAATGAGTTTAGACGATATTACTTGGGATATATTAACTAGATACTATAATTGTTATATTGCCTATGTTTTGAAGAAGTGCGTATACATAAATTTTGTATCTTGAAAAGTATCTAGTTACATTATTTGTTATTAAAATCATATATTAAAGTAAAATCAATCTCATATTATTTAGAAAATTTTTTTTTAAATTAATAGTATCGCTATTTAGTCTATATGATTATTACTTCCTAAAATTTGTAAATCATAACTTTAAACTATGTACCTTATGAAAAAATTCTCATAAATATACATGTATAAAAGTAATAATATTTTTAATTTATTACTCAAACATAATTAAATTAATTTTTTAAATAGTCTTAAAATTTACATTATTCAATAAATAAATGTAACCTATTTCGCAAATAACGTTTATTATACTAATATATAGTATTCTAACAACCCGTTAAAAATATTTCAAGGAAGTATGCTGCCATACATAGATGTATGTAATTTTACAGTTAAATAAAGATTTATAAATTATTCAAACTAAATTTTCACTATAATGAGTTAAAATAGACATTATTTAAACAACAATTGTAAATATGAATATTTATATTTATAATCTCATTTGATGAGAAAAATGATGATCTAGAAACAAATTGACCTTTAAAAATATTCATTTGAAAAAATACTTGTTGAAAAAGAATGTCATTTTCTATGTTAGGAGTAATTAATACCTTAAACGGAAAACCGCAGAACATATATTTATAAACAAATTTCTTTTATATCAAAACGATTCTTTTGATTCAAATATTCTTGAAATACTGGTTTCAATTTCTAGTTAAGATTGACTTAAATATAATACGATTTCATTCCAAATGCTATGTCAGATCATTCATTTTTTCTGTACGAATGAAAGTTATTTTTCTTCCAATATGAAAATAGGCCACATTTATCTATTGAAAATAGATTGCTAAATGGTTAAAAAATCATAAAATTATTATAAAAATATAGAATTTTAATTTATTTTATATCAATTTTTCCAATTTTACTAACTTAATTCATTGAAGTTTCTTTGTATCTTCATTCTCCCTCTCTTGAACTGATCTGCAACGTCCTCGCGCCTCCTGTGAAAGGACAGATATACGACGCACGCATCGACGCTTTTTTTCTCGATGCACACGCGAAATCCATGCGAGCATACTTTCACTTTACACGATGCGTGTAAACGCACCGAGAGACGTTCGGACGCAGAAATTTACTCGACTGATTCCAGACCAAGCTTTCCAAGTTGCAGAGATATAGAGAGCAAAGCTTGTTTTCAATTTGGTACCAAAATAGCAGATCATTCAATATACTAACGAGAGATGAAGTGAAGCAAAAATATTCTTCAAGAAAAATTAATTAAATAATATAGTTAAATGTTATATGTTTTTCTTCTTTTTCTTTAATACATATCAGATGACGTTTTGGACTAATACTTTATCTTTTTGACTTTGCTTAGGATACTTAAATAACTGTTTTATGATAATAATCTTAATAATGTACAAATAATTTAACGATTTATAACAATGTTTAATATATTTAAGTATTATATTTACAATAAAAATAATCTATAAATTGAGTTGTTATATTATTTATTTTGTGATTACTGTTCGTTTTTAAAAATATGCTCGTATAACAATACACCGACAGGATTTTTATTTAAAGTGAAATTTGGCTCAGACATTTATATAGTATTCGTGAATATTATTTCAATTTGTATTTAAATTAAATAAACAATATCGATCTTAAAATAGTAAATTCTGATCTTCATAACTTATTTGCAAAATATTTTATCAAAATTATGATTTGTTAGGTTATTCAATTACGTAAAAAAGAAATTTAATAAGAAATTCATATCGAGAATTGATAGAAATCTAAATTAATTGCTAATATAAATAAAGTTTGCGAATCTTAGTTAAATCAAATTAAAATATAGAAAAATAATTTAATTAAAACTTGTTGATAACAACATATTATTTTTCGAAATAAAGTAAACATTTTTATTATTTTCAAATCTTATATTACTTTAATTTGATACTATAATAAATAATAAGTCATTTTTATAATAAATGTTTTTACATACAACTGTATATAAATTTTATAAATGGATATAAAATTGTTTACAATAAAATTATTTTCTTCATTATTTTATTACTATTAACATGATATTTTTTATGTTCATTGTGAACACATGATATACATATATGTATGTTTATATCATAAACACAGAAATCTTTTATTACATAAAAAAATTTGGATAAAATTCCCAGTATTTGGAATTGTGAAATATATCAATTTCTTTAAACTTTAATAGCGATTAATTTGGACTAAGAAATGTAAAGATTGGAAAATTTGAATTTGCAATTTAATTTATCGAACACAATCGTTTTCTGCCCTGAACTTATCGATGAACGCCTTAGGTAAAAAGCAGAAAGGTTCGTTACATCGTTTAGTTTATAAAGTCCACCAGCCCTCAAGATATTTCACCGAGGCCCAGTCGATGAGAGCCGTCTCTGAACTTGACCCAGAAAGCGGCTGACGTCGAAGAAGAGAAGGAGGCTAACTTAGCTCGAAAGTGAAAGAGGCTAGCTTCCGCGCGCGCGTGTACACACGTACGCAGCTGAGTTGCTCATCCATGGAAGTACAAAACGACGATTACGCTTTGTCTTTTCTCCCTCCTTTTCAAACCCTCTTTTTCGTTACTTTCAGGGAGAATCGCTGCGAAACCGTAACAGCAAAACTTTTTTGGAACAGCTCAAGAGACATTGAGAAATAATCGACGATTCAACCTGCATTTTCTCCCCGCTACTTTTGTTCGCAATACCAATGTATGAATCAAAGACCTTGGTTGATTATGTATATGTTCACACACACACACACACACACACACACACACATATATATATATATATATATATATATATATATATATTGTCGAGAATCCATTTGGAGAGTGTCGTTCCATTTTTATTTTCCTCTCTTTTGAACACTGTTTCGTAGCTTACAAAATCAAGTACACAAGTATATATAAGTGCATCAGAAGTTCTTTAAAGTTATTGACCATGTTTGCGCTTTTTTTACCATTTTAAAAGTACAAGTACAGAAGATGCAGTATTAATTGTAAATTTAGTAGAGTTATGTATTTTGGATGAAAGGAAAGCAATTCACAATACCCAAGGCCATCATTGTTGCTCGCACATCCGTATATATGGATACATCGCAAAAATGTGTATTCGTTTCTGTAAACGAGTATGTATATGATTTGCCGCGAGCTGAGTCGAGAACGCTGCAACATTTATTATTGTTGATCGACGAGTTTCACTTAAGCGAATCGCACTTGGGATAAATACAAAGATATCGATCATATATTTTATAACATTATTTTATATATTTTACAACATATATTTTATATTTAATTTCTATATTACTTAACTTTACTTATAAGGATATTTATTTAAAATTTGTGCATGTAGGTGTTTAATCTTATTAAAAAATTATATATGGATTTCATGAATAGAAATGAGTAATATTTTTATTGATGCATGTAGAAATTAACAATTTAAAACTCTTAATTATTGAAAATTATGTATTTATGTTTATTAGAATCTCAATCGATGTAAAGATTATTTTAAACGTATAATTATTTCTGAAATTCTGTTACGTCACTTCTTTATAATCTTATATTTATAAAGTTTTTTTCATATTTTAAAAAAAAGATTTAATCTTTTGAAGTAGACAATTGAAAATTTTGAAGTGCTTAATATATGTATCACAAAATTTATTTTTAATAGTTTCAAATCATGAAGAAATAGAACATAATATCCATGATCAATATTATAATTAATATAAAAATTAATAAAATAAGTGATACTTCTAATAGATATACGAATTTAATGATTTTTTTATCAACTTTTAAATTATTAATTTATTTAGGATAATATTTAGTATATTTTTTGAAGAATCTTAAATAATCATACAATTATGATTAAAAAGTATACATATTACATCAGATAATTATTTATTGTATTATGCTGTAATTAATCTAAAATTTTCATTCAACAAATTATAATAATTATATTATAAAATCTGAAAATATTGTATACAATGTTCACGATTAGCAAATTTTAATTATTCAGTTTTGCAAAAAGTTAACACATAAGTATATAATTAATAAAAAGTTGTAAAAATTAACATATTACACATATAGAGTTTTAAATAAAATAGTTATATACAATACGATACGAATATGTATAAATAAAAATATATTCGAGTGTTATTATTAGTTAAAACCTATCCTTACATATGAAACTATTATGAATTTCCCGGAAATAAAGCTCTTCATTTGTAATTATATATGTACGTACAAATTAGTTTTATTTATATATATAAGAGTTATAATGAAATTTTGTTATTTTCTTTACATAAATTTACTTTTTTATTACAATTTTCATACTGAAATTAAGGTAACTTCGATATTGATTTCTATTTATTTTATTTTATATATCTACTCTTATACCACTAATTTTTTTTAAAACTGAATAAAATATTCTGTATATTTTTTAAATATAACTTAATATCAAACATCATTTTATAAAATTAAAAATTGATAAAAGTTCAAAAATTTTTGATTAATTATAAAAAATTATTTTATTCCAACCAGATTTATCAGTTTTTGATAAAGGGTAATTTTATGTCTTAAAAAGTCTGTTAAAATATATTATTAATCTTATTGAAAATATGCCAACCAAATTTTAAATTAATTAAAGCTACAGAAAATAATTTATCTCTGACATCAATTTGAAAAATGGTATTTGGATTCAAACGCATTAAGATTTTTTACATACCATTGTAATAGCTAGGAGTTGCTCCATACGAAACGTTCTAGTTTAGCTAATTTTGAAAGTTCATACGTCAAGTAGAACATAAAATATTCTTCAGACTATAAGTCGAAGAATGCGAAATTAAAAATATCTATTTTTCAAATATAGAGTGTTGTATATTTTATATTAAGAAAAAACTACATTAAATGCAAAAATAAAATTACTATAAATTGATATGTTCCATTAACTGTAAAAGTTTTATTTCAAAAGATCATTTCATAAATATTTATTTATAAATTAAAAAAAAACAAATTTTATTGAAGCATCTTATAATTTATATATTTAATATACTCATACCATTCTTGTTATAAATCTGAATTACATTTTAATAGCTAAGAATGTAGCAAGAAATTATTATCTAAGTTGAAATCTATGTAGATCAGACCCTCTAATGAATGTGAGTCGATACAGATTTTTAAAGTATTACGCAAGACTTTTTAGAATTATCCTATTAGAAAAAATATATTATATAACATATACTTTGAATTTTATATTCGATAAATATGCAGTAAGTTATTGTATTATATTTAATGAATTTTAAATTTAAAAAAAAATCTATTTTATTCAGTAATACAACATTTTGTTTTTCATCATTAAATAAATTACATATCAGTTTGTAGTACATATTTAAGATTAAGTAAAGGTTTAAAGGAAACATGGATAATAATTTTTTAGAATTAAAAATTTATATAAAATACAATCTTACATAATTTGAAAATTTCAAGATATTCAGTAATATATAAAATATAAAATGATATCACTACTATATTTCGAAAACAACACTAATATATTTAATATAATAATGATTTATTTCACATTTTCCATATGTTTAGTATAAAAAGAAATATAGTAATTATGAAAAAAATCAATAGATAAAATTAATGTTTAGATAATATTTTTGTATTTTTTTTTATTAGATGAAAACTGAAATGAATGCTATGACAATAAATATATATATCAGAAAAAATTAGTAGTATATTTGATTTAAAATAAATATTAAATTTAAATTATTTAATAATATCGTTCTCATTAAATTTAAATATTTTTTAAGGATACCTAATACTAATGAAATTTTATAAAATAAAGTATTTTATTAATTATAATATCTTTCTAATTATGCAAGTTAATTACAAGATGTTTAAATTAAATGTAATCAATTATGAAGAAGTCTGTTTAATTCTGCGATTTATTAAGAAAAATAAATTAAATAAATTTTTTATAAAATACATCAATCGTGCAAAACAATAATTCAATATATAATTAATATAATTTTTAAATAATTTTTTAATAATGTAATATCTCAAATTATAATTGAAATAAGTTGAGAAGTTCACAATTAAACTATTAATTAAAAATAAAAAAATTATTGTGGCCGTGAATGGATGAAGAAATTAGGCTATTAATTGTAAAATAAATCTTGGCTTTGTACACGGTAAAAACATTTAATAACTATTTATTGTTTAAACCTTAATAGCATCCGCATTTCGCAATGATTTACACGTATTTCTATATAAATTTTACAGAAAATTCCAGCATCCCATAATTACTCAGCGTAATTACCGCGGAAAATGGCAGTACTTTTTCGCCGTATAAGGACTACTGTTAGTGAAAGGTTCTACATGGATACATCAATTTTTTCCACCTGCGAACGCGCGGGTGAACGCGCATGCGCCAACCTTTGCAGTTCAATAACTTTATTACCTTATCGCGTAATCAAATTTATTACGTATTGATACGATATTAGTCTTTATCCTCTCACTTATCTTTTGGGCTATTTACAAATTTTTTCTTCAATTGACGCGTGATGCAACATTAGGAAATACGCAGATAAGATGTGCATGTATTTTGATCGTTTATCTACAACAATGGCCTACTAATTATATAAAAAAGAAATAAGGAAAAAAAGGAATTACTGTAAGCTGCTTACGCACGAGCTTCTGAAAAATGAAAGAAAGTCGCAAAGACGAGGCTGACGTTTATGAGCTATATTTATCCATGAAAAAGACCGGCACTCGTAATATTATGTATGCATTTGATGGTTCACGCCTACAACAGAAAAAAGACACAAGCGTGATGTAGATTACGAGAGCATGAGCTCGTACCCCAGAGGCATCTCTCTTTCTCTCTCATCTCACTTTCTCCCTCAAAGTGGTCACGAGTAGCAAAAAATTTGTGAACTGGACTCGATTACGAGCTATCGAGAGGTGGACAGTACAGAAATACAGAAGGTTCTATTTTATTCGACACACCGTGATCGATACAAGCTAAAGGTTAAGAAACCTACAAGTGAGCTTTTCCGTGGAAAATTGAAGCAATTGCTTTTGTTTCATAAGAGTCTGCAAAACTTTGGATGGATGAGAAAAGATGGTGTGCACGACTTTTATTAAGCGGTTGAAAGTGAATTTTCGTGGAACTGCAGCTCGTCGATTACTGCAGACTCTTTATTTTCTTTAATTCTTACGTCATATTAAGTATGCTTACCTTATCCTAGATGTCATGTGTAATTAGAAGAAAATAATTTGATCTATCTAAGGTTGTCTTGTCATTGAGCAACCGTTGTATATCTTCTGTTTTATCGTTAAAAAAATTGTTATATTAATAAAAATAATGAAATATTAACACAAATTAAAACAAAAGAATTTATTAAAAGTTTAAAAAAAATTAAAAAGTATAGTTAAAGTATTTTATATGTGATATATAAATATTTGTGCTGAAATCACTATAAGGATTATTTCTTAATTTTCTATGTCAAAAAAATATTTTATTTTATATAAACATTTTGTTTATATAATATCATAAGAATATTAAGATGAGAAAATTAAGTTTTCACCGATATTTAAAATAATATTACATACGTAATATTTCAAATTAGAGATTTTTTCATGAAATTGCATCCGTATCTTTGGTAAAATATAATGTATATCTATTAATTAATCTAAAATGAACATGAATAACATTGAAATATAAAATATTGCTTAATCTTTGAACCATTGAAATGATTTATACTTAATTAAAAGTAATAAACAGTAATAAATTTTTTATTATCTATCATACTTGCTTTATAAATTAATATTTAATAATAATATTAACATAAATAATACTGATTTTAAATAAAAAATATATACTAAGCAATATACTAAAAATGAACTCAAAACATATTTTTCTAGTAAATAATTATAAATTATAAATTAGTATTATCCTTTTAATGGTTTTTGAATTAATCTTGAAAACCATTTCAAATTTGAGTGATATAATCTATGAAATAAGTCCTGTATAACAAGCGATAAAATTAAACAAATAAATTTTAAAGGTTGCATATATAATGGAAGGATCCATCATCAATACTTATTTATTACTATTAATACTTAGTGTGTCTGATCACTTTCGATCTCTTTGGATAATAGCTACTTTCAATATGCATACAGATATACTTTCTTGTTTCAAACAGCATCCTTTTTATATTTTTCACCAAATAAATCAGATATACTCTTGTACTTTATCATGTCATTTATTTCTTGAACATAATTAGTTGAAATCTTTACATAAATATATTGATTAAAATGATTATATATGATGAAAAAAGATAAGTTAAAAGCTCGACTGCAATATAAAGAGTTTTTTTACTTCTTATATTTAAATAATAAATATATATTTGCAGCAGTATACTTATATACCTGCATCTATATATTTCTATAAATCAGTAAATATAAAATTACTATATCATTAATTATATTTGCTTAATTCATAATCAGAAAAATTCTATTCATTAGTGTATTACTATATTAAAACTAAATTATTCATATAGCTTTTCTTCAAATATGATTATGTAATATTAATTGAAGTAAAATTATTATAAGCTTTTGATGAATGATGTTCAAATAAGCTTTGTATAAACTATTATTCAGTATTCCCTTAAATAATTTGAAATCAGAGTATTGATTAGAGATTAAACGATAATATAAAATATTCTATTACAAATATATTATGGAATTATGATTACTGATTTTTTGCATTTATAAGTACATTAAAAGTAAATTACAAATCATCAGAATATGCAAATATAGTATTCTATTTTAATTTATGATTGTACAAAATGTACAAAACTAAAAAGTAAAAGTATTTCTTATAAAATAAGGTAAATTTATTTCTCATAACGTAGATAACCTACGAAAAATTTTGTGTCGTTTTAACACTTAAACTCTAAACTATTAATTTTCTAGTAGCAGCTTTGAAATTCTGCACTTATGAATTATATTTATTTTTCAAATATTTCTTAATTTAATAATTATGGAATTTGAATAAGTTTTTTACGAATGTTACAAATATAAAATAGTTGAATTCTATTTTGAGATTTTATTTACGACATGTTTTGGTAAATCTATTATCATTATTATTATTGATATTGTAGTTCATGTTACTTTTGTAATTTTATATTGTATATTGTTATAAATTTGTTGTTGTAAAAATTTATTACTATCGAGATAATACTGAATTTTATTATTTGTTATTTAAATTCATCAAAATTTATAATTTCTAATTAGATTCAACAGACTTTCTACGAGATAACACGTATTTCTCAGTTAAATCCATTAAAGATGATTTATGAAAAATCTGTAAGTACAAAATATGTAAATTACTCATGTAATTTTTCAGTTATATAATATCTAGTGACATAAAATAAAAGATTAATCTTTTTCGCGTAAATAAATGATTTATAGTAATTACGCAATAATTTAGTAATGAATGTAACATTTTATCATTAAAACTTTAACCTTCAATATAAATTCATTTTAGCCTAAATAAAAATATGCAGTACCAACATATGAAACCAACTATATTTCTTTAGAATTCATATTTTTATAATATTTAAACAGTTACTCAATTGATTATGAATTATTTTCTTTTTATTCCAGGTGAAAAATAATGAATTTTTTCAATTATTACACACTAATTTTATAAACATAATTTTTAAATTGAATTATTTATTTGGATGTATTTAAACAACTTCTCTCTTACTCTATATAAATAATATATAATCTATCTAATATATTTTTTGAATATTTAAAACAATATTTATTTTCACTTATCATTTTTATAGTAAAAAAAATTATAATTTTTAGTATAAAATATTTCTTTTTAAATTTAATTTGGAAATTAAAATATATAATAATATGTTTTGTTACACTAAATAATAATGTTATGTGTATGTATTCAAAAAAGATACAATTGTATATAATAAATAATGAAATTATAATTAAAATTTATATGCATAATCACATTTTGTGCATTTCTATTTAATTAATTCGAAAACTATTAAATATTAAAAAATAATAAATTATATATTTTTTTAATACTAAAATATAAATGATTACATTTATTCTATCTTATTTGAAAACATTTATTTGTATAATTAATAATTTCAATTGAACATGTAACGTATCTATAATTTAAAAGATTGTGTGTTAGTCTCATCATTATTCGCATCAAAATTTACTTTTAATATTTTACGTTTGCCTATAAGAGCTATAAATTTAAATACTGTTTCAAGTTTTTATTTTCAAAAAAATTCATTAAAAGTTTTTAATTATTAATTATTACTATTTCGTACAAATTCTTTGTGCTCTCATGTTTTACCTATATTCATAAAATTAAATACAATTATTTTACACAATATACTTCATTTATCTTTTGTCTAGCACTTATTAAATAAGGAAAAATTTTTTTTTAATTTAAATATTTACTTCACTAGTTTTAAATGGTTATCGACGAATAGATGATGTTGATGTGCTTAATTATTATCATATTCTTATTTCTTTTTTTTACCATTTCTAAATTTATTCGCGTAAAACATAATCTACACTTAAAATTTATGTTGTCCTTATACCAGTTACAGGGATACAATTTATTAATGTTACTGAGTGCATCATCGTTCAATAATTCAGTAATTACTCGGTAAAAACTATACGAGAGAAAATCATTTCATTTCCAGCCTCATTGAATAAGTATGTGATATCATAAAGCAGTGAATAAATAATTTTTTTCAATCGTATGCTAATCATTTTCTTTGTTCAAAGTTGAGTAATTAATTTTATAATAACGTATCCTACTTTTATAAATGAGCTATATATTTATAATTATATTTTAAATATTATTTTATGCAGAACATATACATGATTACATGATTTTATCAAACGTTTGTAGTTTATTTGTACATAATAAAAGAATTAAGTGCACGATGTTTACATTGCACGTAATTTTAAATTTTAAACAGAAGATGTTCTATTTTTTATTGATTAAGTTAATAATTAAATTGAGTTAAGTTTACAAAAATAATAGCAGTTTTAAAAAATGATATATTTCATTATAAAATGAAAACGATCAAGTAAATAGGATAGAAAATTCAAATATTTAATAAATATTAATTTATATGTTTATTAAAAATATAAATTTTTATACAAAAAGAATAGAAAACATACTGGTAAAATCACTTGAAAAGGATTGAGTATATAATTATAGAACTACCTGAAAGTAATGTTAAAACGAAACGACTAAAATATAATGTTAAAAACACTTGTAAAAGTATTAATATCTGATTATTGACTTTCTACTATGGAGTTTTGCATTTGAACAAATTCACCGGATAAGCAAGACACGAAACCACAAACGCCGGCTCTAAGAAGGCATGCGCAAAGGAAATGAAGTAGAAGAGCTGATCCAAGAAGAGAACTGAATTTGCATTGGAATACTGATTAACGATACGATATATATATATATATATATATATATATATGTATCATATTGAAAGTATATATATATATATATACATACATAAAAGAGAACGTTCACTGTTCTTTTACACAGGGATGAATAAAAGAAAGAAAATCCGAAATATCTTGCACAAGTGCACTGTTAGTCACTGAGCCTTCCTTTAAAAATCGGCGTTCGAGATCCCAGGCTAGGCAGGTAAGCCGGCACTCACCTCCTCTTCCGGCTCCTCGTGTACCATGTAGGCCGACGTCAGTGCGACCAGGAAAACGAGGACGAGGTAGCAGATCGAGATCCGCTTCATGGCTAGGTTGCATAAAAACTGATCGGCAGTCCGGACGACGATAACGATGAAGGCGAACGTTCTTTCTCGTTTTTTCCTTCTTTTTTTCTCACCAACCCCCCCAGACGCGTTAGCAAAGAAAAAATAAAGATAAAAATTAGCGAGCTAGAGAGAGAGGAAGAACGAAAAAAAAATAAAGGAAGACGTAAAGAAGCGCGGGAGCACACGAGAATGATGCGAACGTTGCGTGTGATATCCAATCGCGATGCCGCGCGTACAATTGGCGCGCGAAACGACGAACCGGTCTATAAGAGGCGCAAACCGATCCCACGCTAACCCCTGGCCAATTGCAAGCGACTCTCATTGGATGATCTTCCGCGCGTTCGCGCGCGCGCGTCCTTTCTACCACCGCCAAGTGCTGAGCTGCTGCCGTCGCTCTTGCTGCTGCCGTCGCCACCGCCACCGCTGAACCTACAGCATCTCTCGGGGCACTCCCGGATTTTATCCCGTCTCCCAGAGGAGAACCCGAAGATCGACTCCGCCCCTCCGTTGTCATCCGTGCTCTTCCCATTTTCTCGCATAGTTCTTGATTTGGAAACAAATAAACCTCTTGCGTGTGTGTGCCCTTCGAGGAGAGATCGCATGAGTCGATTCGATTCACGCATTCCATGTGCAAGAGCTCATCCAATTCTCATGCTATCTGTGCGATGCAATCGCTAAAATATATCTCGTCTTTTGTTCAGCCTTGAACTGTCCTGTTAAAATTTCGTCCTCACCAATACATGAGGAACCTCGCACTTATTAACTTATTAGTAGATATTACATATGATATATCGTATATTGATAGTAAGTTGTAAGAAGTGGCTTTGCGGTATCGGCGCGGTATGACTGTTTATTTGAAGCTTATGAAAATCTTCTAAGCTTTATATTTATATGATTGTTTATTTGAAGCTTATGAGAATCTTTTTTTCGAACTATAAAGAATAAGTAAATAGATTATCTGTCGATATGTTAGTTTGCTGTAGTTTGAGTTAAAATTTTAACGATGTGCTTCTTGATTATAGACCTGACTATTGCAATTCTGAAGCAAAAGCAAAATTCAAGCTATAATTATGATAAGGTGAATTATTCTTTGTATTTTTTACCAATAGTGTAATTCCTATCGATTATGTAATGTAAAACTTGTTCCAAAATTATTTTCTTTTTAGAAACTATACCAAATTTTTAACTCTGTTTAAATAATGCTATAAAGATTGTTAGATATATTAATTAAATTAAAAATGTGCTGCCTTTGAGAAAGATAGTATAAATTATTACTATTGAGATAATAACATTTTTAAGTTTTAAAGCTTATGTATAGCTGATTTTTCTGAGCACTTTTATTTTTCGTATATAATTACAATTAAAAATTACAAATTAATAATTATATTTACAAAAAGTGACTCAAAAGTAAATTCTTTTAAAATAATTATAACTATATATGTGGTCAAAATTTCTTTTCAAGTAAAACTTAACTAAAAATAATTAAATTATAACAAATATTTTCTCATATACTGTGATACATTAAAAGCGTTTTTTAATATAAAAATATTTCTATACATATATTTCTAAAGTTTGATTAAAATATATAATTGTTAAAAATTATTTAACAATCGTTAAAATCAAATATCATAGGCACATTTTACTTGTTATTGCCAGTGATGGTGAGTAATGCTACCCGTATTGGTGAGTATTTTTATGCCAAAGTAATGTATTTCAAAACTGGTGTAATCATATTTTTGAAAACATTACTACACGTAATTCTCAGTAGCTTTCAGTAAATAAGTAGCTATATTTATTGTATTCAATTAAGAGTATTTTACTATAGCAGGTAGTAAAAACAGAATAATGACATGGAATCTTTGAGAATTATTATGGTAACAAACGTGCAGTACTATTTTTTAATAATGTTAGAGTTTTAGTCACAGAGAGCCATAAGAATTTTTTAATTTGTACTGATATTATTTATATCGATGTTTTGTAAACCATATATTAATCATGTTACGTTGACAGGCTAAGTTTATAATTTGTTTTAAAATTTGAGCGCATTACACATTTTTTTATTTCGTATGAAAATTTAAAATATTATATTTATATAATTTATATGATACATTTTAAAATAAGTTCCATAAATTTTTATTGTTTTTTAATATAATATTAAATGATACTATTTGTTTATCTAGATAATTATAGTAATGTTATCTTGTTTATAATTAATCATGCTTTGTCTTCTTTGTATGAGCAAACAATATTAAATTACGTCAATTATCTTTATATTAATATCAAATTGTTACATGTATAATTTAGGAGTTCTAAGATTGTTGAATTTGTATGTTTTAATCTCATATTCTTGATCGTAACAGTACAGATTATACTGAATTCGTAGCTAATATGAACAGGATAAAAATTCTAATTATGGGAATATATCTTTATCATACATACATAATTTAAATTTATTATTTCGTTTTTAAATTTTAAGTGTCAAAATATTCTTAGTTCATTTATTATGCCTTCAATAAAATAAATATTAAATATAATAATTATAAAATAAACTTCCACGTTTATAAGTTTATACGATTTTTATATGAAATCTAGAAATAATTTAATAAAATTAATTAACTATAAGCAAATTTTATAAATTTTATATATTTCCACATTTTTAATTTTTTTCGATCATTTTATATAAAGACTATAATCATTTATAATATATAATATTTTCTTTTACTTTATTTACATACATATATTTTAATTGATTTCATTATCAATTTCATCTTTGGATATTTAAAACTAAAATTTTTTAGAATAATTGACAATGAATAAATCATTTTCAGTATTGTTTTCAAAATAATTAAATAATTAATAATAAAATAAAAATAAATCAATTATATATCATTATTTCATTAGATTATCATTGAAATAATTTTTATCGTTTAGTCTTATATGGAATTAAATTTACTAATTTCTGCAAAACTTGATTAACTTTAAATAATTTTATAATTTTTGATTAATAATATTTAGAGGAAATGATTGAGTAATTACGCTTTTACTTTAAATAATTTTCATGATTTAAAGTAATTGATTCTACTAATTTGATAATATCTTTACAATCTGCAATTTTAAAAAATAATATGCATAGGAAGTACGATTAAAGGACGAAACATTTTTTTACTAGGTATGCAGGCTATCAATAAAAAAATTTATTTGAATTTATTAAAAATTTTTTATGTATATTTCATATAACATTGTACTGATATAAATATTTTCTAATCATCTAAACCTTTTATTTAATTTATTATTTATGTATTATTATCGTTATTATTATTATTATGTTAAATGATTTGTATTTTCGGCTTATTTCGTTATTTTATTAACAGTATCGGTAAATTTGCTCGGAGAGAAATTATTCCCTTTGTACCTAACGCTATGTTTGAGTTTCGTGACCACAGAACAGAATGTGTGTATGTCAGACAGGTCTTAAACACTAAAAGGTGATATAGAGAGTAGAGCTCAAACCAGCTGATTATGATTATTACCAAGTCTTTTTTAGTTTTAGAGGTGTAATGCATATTTGTTAACCTTTTTTAACTTATTTTTTATTTGCACTAGAAAGAAGTAAAATGAGATTCAAAATAGAAGAGAAAGAGAGAGAGAGGAATTGTGAGGTGGGAAATGTGGTATAACTGCTAATTGTGTATTATTTCATTTGACATTCGAATTAAAAGATTTAATATTTTGATACTTTAGTGCTTACTTGAAATTACTTAATTGATAGTTAAGTAAGGCAATTCAGCAAATATATATAAAAAGAGTATAGGTCAAGTGTAATATTAATGTCAAAGAATTTATTGTAAATCCTAATAGCAAAAAATTCTTACTTTTATGTAATATAATGAAAATAATAAAACTTTAATAATATATAGTCATTATTATTAAACATATTTATACAATCATACTTTGAATTCAGTAAATTTTTCGTGTGAGTAAATATTACTAGTAATTGCTTGATAATTAAGAAATAACTGTTTAACAAGTAAAATAATTAGCTATCATAATTTAAAAGAGTTACACAATAGTTAATGAATGAACATTATTTCTTTGATAGTTTCACTCATTATTAGGTATTAGTATAGAATTTGTAAATATAGGTTTCCTTTGATTATTTATTTTAGATGATTTTAGTAGTAATATAAATTATTGAATTATTGCAAATCTGTAAATGATTACTTTATTTTAAATATATCATATGATAGAAATAATGATCGAAATGATTTAATTATTAATATTAATGATTGTTCATAAATAGCAATAATAATGATCTTCCCTAGTATAAATAAATTTTTGTGTATTTATTTCAATACCATTTAATTATTTTTAAGAGAAAAATTGTTTTTACAAAAGCTATCTAATATTAAAGATTTATTCTATTATTGAGTAATTACAATCAATAAAATTAAAACTCCTTAAATAATTATATAAATAATAATTTGTTTTATTCAATATATAGTAATCATTGAAGTTAAAAAAGAAATTGAATACAAAAAAATATAATTAATTAATTTTTTAACGGTACAGACATCAAAATTTTAATATCAATTAAATATTTAATTTATCTAATATTATGAATAACTCAAAAGTATTCGTGTACTCAAAAAGTATTTGTACCTTTTACATATATTACTAAATATATTTTGATTTATGAAGCTTATGTTTTTACAACAAATTTCATAGTTACTTCTAAGTTAGATTATTTATATTATCTTCTTAAATTAAAAAAATAAATATTCTGGATTTTTTTTGTATAATTTTTTCAATAAAATAAATATGGTTTTAAGCCGATTAAAAATTTTCTTTTTTTAAGTTTTTTAATAAATATACCATAATAAATTATTTCATTAAACTGTACAAAAGATTTTTTCTATATATATTGTAAATCTTATAAATATTAAAAAAAATTAAATAATTCAAAAATTGAAAAATGAAAACAATAAATATTTAAATCTATTTTTTAATTTGAATTCATGAAAAATAAAAATAAAATGTATTATTAAAATTATAAATTGTTCGATATGATTTATATGCAAATATACACAAAAAAATATCAGAAAATTTAAAGATAATTTTTTAAAGATACAATATTTAAAAGGTATAATAAATCTGTCCATCATTATTAATAAAATATTCTAATTCAAAGTCGATTTTATTATTGTCTGTGTACAACAATAAATATAAAATATAATTATAAATTTATATTGAACATGTGACTGAAAGAAATTGACGATTTTTTCAAAATTAAATGTCCTTGTTTGACTTTTTAATTCTAAATCTTTCAGTAGCTACTTGCATTCATTCGATCTTAACTCCTTCATAAAAATCTTTTTGTATCGATAATTTATGCTTTAAGCGACATTTTCAAAGATAAACAAAGATATCGAAATTACATTACCGAATATCACACTTAATTGTTTGAGAATATTTTAATTTACATGATTTTTCACTGTAATTTTTAGATATTAGATCGAATTGTTTTGTAATTATAAATGAACATAAAATTAAAAATTTTTTAATATCTAATACACATAACTTTCAATTTTGATACAAAATAGTTTACCTTAATTTCGTATATCATTATGATATGTAAACTATTAAATACTACATTCTATTTGATTAAGAGATAGATTTTAATTAATATAAGTATTACAATTAATTTTTTTTATATTAAAATGATATTGTATGTGTAGTTTATATTTATATTTAAATATTTATTTGTCTAATTCTTGTCCAATCATTGTTTAATAGTGTATTAAATACCAATTTTAATTAGTTTTTACCACGATAGTCAAAATTTCAATTATACAGTTTCAAAGTATAGTTCTTTCATATTTAGTTAGTACTTTACTAAGCTTAACGAAAGTACCTTTTTTATTTAAAAATCGATGTCAAAAAATTCTATAATAAAATTAATAGTTTGTAAATTTGTTTCCTTTCTAAAGATTGATATTTTTTAAATGTAGTAAATTTAAAAATCTTGTTTTATACTTTTTCTGAAGCAGCTTTTGTAATACAGATAATTCTGATTATTTAAAGTAATAAAGTAAAATTAAAAATTATTTTTTTTGTCTAAAAAATGAAATAACTAATAGACTTTTCATCCTTAATGCTACTATTTTAACTTTTAATATATATATATTTTTTTTAATTATTATTAATATTATATATTGAAATTATACAGAAGATTGTTATTTATGTAGTACATATTATAAAATTAATAAAATCCATTCCAATTATTAGAGAAGGATTTATATAATTACTAAATTAATAGAAATTTTATAATCTTGTACTTTATTTATAATGAAATTATCGAATTCATTATAATTGAATTAACTGAACGGTTTGCATTAATCTGAAAAGTGATAAAGTTCTTTATAAATACATGATTCGGTTTAAAACAATCATTTTTAATTTACTTCTTCAAAATAGATTTCCTTTCAGAATTTTACAATATATGATTAACATATTAGAAGTGCATAAATAAAAAATATTAGTAAGTGAAAGTTTAAATAACATAATGAAAAAATTCTATTTCATTATAAAAAATAAAAAATGTATTTAATATAAATTTTTTAATCTAATATGAAATAAATATATATATATAATTAGTTTATAATAAATAATCCATAAAAATGAAGTTATTGTCTTTTCACTAGATATAGCTTCTTTTTTTATACAATTTCTTTCATTTCGACAAAATTTATGTTTGATTTTAAGAATATATTATTTGGAAATAATTATTTAGAATAAATATTAATGGAAATGAGAAAATTGTTGATTAGATTTTACATACTTAATATGTCATTTAATATTATTTAATCTGGAAAAGGATCTAATTTTACTTCACAGATTATCTGTATAAATATACAATAAGATAATTGATAATATTAGATTTCATACTAAAAAATTATAAAGTTAATTAAATTGTTCAGATATTATTTGAACAATTGATATTATACGTTTATATTATATTTAAAAAATTTATTTTCTTTATAAGGAGCCTTAAAGTATGCCATGAATATTGTATTATTTTTATACAGTTATTTAAAAAATAATAAGAAATAATAATAGGTTTCTTGATTAATGCTAATTAAATCCTTATTTACAAAAGAGCATGATAGTTGAATATTTATCTAATAAAAAATATATATTTTGTTTGCGTTATAATATAAATATTTTAACTAGTTATTTCAAAAATTCATGTACCGTATTTTATACACAATACTACAGAGAAGGCGTAATTTCATAAAATAACATACAGGGAACGGAATTTTGCGTGCATATTTCTATATTATTTCATTATTAGCAGATAATTTTAAACATGTCGAAATACATACTTTTGTCCACGGTCATTCCTAGTTGTGTTCGTATAGGCTGACAAAGCTACTTCATGCTTTGTAAGTTAATAGAGGCACGGTAAAGGCAGTCTGTGACGATGAAACAACATCGGTGACAAAACAACCCCACCCACCCATTTTCAACGCATTCGTACGCATCTCACGTACTCATTTGCGGCAGCGCAAGAGTTATGTGACTTAGTGTACAGATAAAAATGAGAAAGTGGTTCGGTTTTGAGCAGAGGCCGCGAAGCTCAACCAGCTCATTATGAGATTACGATATTTACGTGTGAATTCTTTCGCCTTCAATCAGATACTTGGATAAATATATACAAAAATATTAATATTTGAATAAAAAATCTTTAAATATTTAATTAATTCTTTAAATAAAATAAATAAAAAATCTAGTAAAACGTGGAATTATCAAGGAAAATAGATTATAATTTATGCTTTGCATTTATAGCAAATTGATTTGTTTCTTAATGATTAAAATCTTGTCTTTAATTTGTAATTAGTACTTATTACTAAATATGATACTCAAATTATTATTCTAAATTTAATATCTCTAATTATTTTAATTTTATGACTTTCATTAAATAAAATATAATTAAAATAATATAATGCCTTGTTAGTATTTTCAATTAATTTCATTATTAGAAAAATATTTTATTTAATACAGATAGACATTTATGAAATATATAAAAAATTTAATTACATACTCTTTTATAATATACTCTAATATTTAAGTTTCAAACAGAAGTTGTTTAAGTATATACTTTCATGGTCCTTTTAAATTTCTATAACTGACATGAATATAAATGAATAAGTTTTATTCGGATAGGCAACTTTCAAACCATGACTCTAAATTTAAGCCGATTTTTCTTTTAAAAAGAGAAAATTTTTGTTACGATATTATTGGAATACTCACTAAATATTTAACCATAAAGTCATAAAAAATTATTCAAAGCTAAAAGAAAATTATTATGCATTAACATTTTAAGATATAAGAATGTACATTTATGTAAGACAAATAATTTATTTAAATCAAATTTTATTTTGATATCTAGATATCTACTAAGATAAATCAATAGCTATTTAATTTATGATTTGATGACATTTCATAAGCTTGCATAATTTATATATTTTTGAAATTTTTAAGGTATACTTTAAACTTTCTTAAAAACAGAATAGAAAGTACACATATGATTATTAATTTATTCAATTCTAATTATGATATATAAATTAAAATTTTTCTAGGTGAATTCAAAGTTTGTTTAAACTTAATTATGTTCAAAAATTAATTCAATACGACAAGATTAATCAGTTTACAGCTGATAATTTTAAATTAAGACTAAAATTTTTTAATAATTAGAAATAACAGTCCAGTAATGTATTTAAAAATTTTTCAATATTCTCTATTTCTTGGAATAAATTGATATTTCAAAATTTAATACTTTTTGGAAATTAAGAAACACTTACTGTAATATATTTACAAGTTCTTTCGTCAATTATCCATTTATATTAAATAAATTACATTCAGGGGTATTTCATAAGAACAAGCTTATTATTTATAACCAAATTTCTATTAATTGTAAAATATTAACAGATTTGAAATTTTAAGATTGCAAAAAATAGAATATATTATTTAAAGTACCATAAATTTTTTACTTGCATATCTGTATTTATGAACAGCAAATAATTTAATAATTTTAATGAAAAACATTTTTTTTTCGTATAATAATAAATATTCACTAATAGAATAAGTACCATAATTATTTTAAAGTGCGGTATGAAAAACATTACTTATTTTCAATGTTCTAAATGTATATTTTGCTTGAAGGTTAAAGGTTTCTTTAAGCATAATTTATGAGAAAACCCAAATTCTTTCCTATTTGAGCACCCACATTATTTGCATATCAGGATATTACTACTACTCGATAAACCTTAATTAAGGCTTACCTTTTACGCAATTAAGCTTCAAACTAAAAAGGCGTTGACACAGAATGATATTAGACGAATCGATGGTATTCAAATCATTTTTCGAAATAGTTTTCCTCTCACTTTTTTATATATACCTTCATGCGAAAAAATAATAGATAAAATGGAAAAACTGATATATAAAATGTTAAGTTTACTTACGTTAATTTTAAAACGTTTGATTATTGCCACGTATAACAGTATATAAACAAGATAGTTTAAATTTTTCGGCAAAAAAAAGAAAGAAATTAATTCTGAAGAATTTTTTCGTCGTAGGATAATCCATAATTATCGGCTTTAGATAGTTGTATAAATAATTTTTTTCTCAAATTCGCCTACGTATTAAATTAAAAATATTTTTCTCTAACAAACTCTAATTTATTAATAAGATTGTATCATATTCGAATACATCAGTTTAAGTTTGTTTATATTAATTTTTTAATAAGAAATAGCTATCTAGTTTTGAAGAATTTATGTAATATTTATATAATATTTTATGAATTATATATAGATAAGACACAAACATGGGTTTTCAAATATCAATAAAAATAATATCTTTGTTTTCATAACAATTCAACAATAATAACGAAAAAGTATATATTTTAAATAAGTATAATTAATAGTTAATTAATAATATTATCAAATAATGAGGTTCAAAAATGGTATAATATAAACTTATGAAAGCTTTTTCTAAAAATATGACTCTTAAAAGATGATTATAGATTAATTTTAAAATATTCAGGAAAAAAATATGATCACTTATTCTTGGGGAAAGTTGATAATTGAGTATCTATAAATAAGTATCTAGTTTGGTTAGACGATATCTAACAAGATAGGGTGACCACTTAAGTAAGTATATACATATATTAAATATAATAAATTATGAAATTTGATCACAAGTTCTAAAATTTTTATTCGTTTTTTAAAGTTAAATTTTCTTTTCCAACTCTTTAGTTTTCAACAATATTTGTATTATGATTGTTTTTTTTGAAATTCTTAATAATCAGTGAATATTGAATGCAATTTAATCATATTTATTTACAATATTTGGTAAGAAAAATGATAATGATTCTTTCATGTCTTTAAAATAAATAGAACTATATTTACATAACAAGGATTTCTTTAGATCCTATCAGTAGTAAGTTTATTTTATTAAAAGTCCTTCTTTTACGATCATAATTATACTAATTAACTGTTTTTATTTGAATTCTTATACATTATTTTAGGTTATATTTTATAACCTGTTGTTATCAGAAAATGCTTGTTTCCCTGTACACGAGTATCTTTGTTTAAGACACTTCCCTAGCTCCCCGTATTCTCGTATGACAGTGTTTGTGAACTCAGAGATTTGCCAGCTCAAAGGCTTTCAGAAGCAATCGTAAAATGGTTTATAAATTGATGTCGCAAAGGTAAGCTACTGCTATTACTGCTACCAGTACTACTCGGGTTGCTGCTATAGTCGTCGCACGACATCGGTGGCTAATGGCTTGCACTACGTGCACGTGTATGTACGCGCGCAGGGATCCAGAAAAGCAAACCGCGCGTACGCTGAGAATATGTCAAGCGGATCGTCACGACCGGCTCGACGACGAATCTAACTATGAGATAGCGACAGGGTGGGAGGAGGGGATCTGCGCACCGGGTCGATTGATTAGCCGTACTCGACCTGAAGCACCGCGAAGGAGGGAGGCCGAAGTTTCGAAAACGCTTTCCGCCTTAAGGATGTCATCGTGCAATACCCGATCGCCGTGGCCGCGTCCCTATCACTCACGCTACGTGGAATAATTTTTAGTAATACGCGAATTGGACATCTCATATAAGAAAACGTTCGCAGAACTAAATTGAAGATTTCTGTTTTATTTATAAGCACCAACTATAAAATTATTATGGAAAAATATGTTATTTATTATATAGTATACTACTCTTTTAGCCGATATCAATAATTACTATATTTAGTTCGTTTTCCTTTTATCTTTATCGTTGAATTATGGATAATATGGAATAATTCAAAATGAATAAATTTTATCGGGTTTAGAGTGTAAATATCTTATTGTTTTATGATTTTGATTTGAAATTCATTATGTTATAAGAAGTATTGAAGCCAAGAAATATTTAAGAGTAGATATGTTAATGTAGATAATATTTAAGTATTGTTATATATAAGGAATTTATACAGAAAACATAAACTTTATAATATTTTTTTCAATTTCTATGTAACTGTTAAAACATTCATTATTTGTCTGTTAAATTTTTTTAGTTTTTCAATTAAATTGACTCATGTATAAAAAGTTTTAAATAATTTGTAGTAAATATTTTATGGTAAAAAATAATAAATTTTCTGAATCATCAGACATTTTATAAAAAATGATAATATTTTATGAAATACTTATTTTAAGGTATAATATCTAAAATAAAAATAGAATATAATTTTTTTATTAGAAATGAAAATAATAACAATAATTATGTAAAAAGAAAAAATACTATTATTTAATAAAAAAATAATATAAGACAAAAAAAATATTATAGATAAAAATTATTTTTATTTTGCTTAAGAAAATGAAATAATTTAAATACCAAAATATATAATGTCTTTGAATATAAAGCTATAAATATAATATACAAATAGTTAACAATTATTAATAAATTATTAATAAATAATATATTACATCTTTTATTATGTAAGGCAAATCTCTAATACGACATTTAAAATTTTAACATCATGTTCGTATTTGAACTGACGTATGTAACTAGACGGCGAAATGATAGATAATAAATTATATACGCTTATCTAATAATTTCTAATGAATAATTTTTATAGATAAACTTTTAAAAAATATATCAATAATTACATTGAGTTTATTATGTATAAAACAGAATGAAAAATAATAGAATATTTTTAAAAATTTATTTTCATATCCTTGGGTTCATGTAAATTTATGATTATATGATTGAATTCTTTTGATTCTTAATCATTATCAGCTACATCATTAATTAAAACAAGTCACTAATGATCGATTTGTTTACTGTGTTCTTGGAAAGAAATTACCTTTTTCAAAATAATGGATAGTAGTTAACCAAATTAAGCAAAATTACTAGCATCCATGAGTATGGAGAATGTCATAAGTAGAATTTACGAACGAATTCAATATTATGATTTTATAATATTTTATACGATTGAAAGGTTGATTAAAATAAAATTGTAGAATTAATCTATAAATTTATCACTATTTTTATATAACTTGACAATACTTTTACTTTGATTAGTAAATATTAATGATATGTAAATTTATCAAACATAAATTTTATACAACAAAAGTCTTTGTTATTTACATTAATTACAGTTGTTTAATTTTTTTTCTTTCCAGCCTACAAAATAGTTCACTGTATTTTAATTTAGTATGTTAAGTTTTTTTTCAAATTATCTTCAATAATATATTTATTAAGTAAATTATTATTTAACTAGAATGTAAAAAACTTTTTAATTCAAGATGTTTCTGTCATCTTAAATCATATATTTTAAATAACTATTTAATATGAAAAAATCAATACATTTAATTTTTAATCAAGATTTAAATCATATAAATTCAAACTTAAAAGCATGTATTTTATACCTATTAATTTTTTACATATAAGCTATTATATTTAAAGTATAACTTAAAATTAATTTATAAAATTAATATACAAAATAACTCTTTTTAGTAAGTAACTTTTTTATTTTTTATTATGTAGATCAGCAAAACTAATAAGTTCAGTAATGGACAAATTTAAATATACCCCTTTCTTTCATAGTAAAAAATAGATAATTCTTAATTTGTAAAGAATGTTCACGAGTGATATCATTATAACAACGAAATTGATGATAGAAAATTTGTAAAAACTCATAATATTAAGTGTAAAACTACAATTTTCTAGTGAAGCAATAACAAATTATTATTACGACAAACTGCGTGCATAGAAAACTCGAATTTAAATTGAATTAAACGCATCTACACAAGATTTTGCGGATGAAGATTCACATCTTATTACGTAATTGGATTGAATACTGTATAGTTACGATTGATTTTTAGTGATTTGTAAGCAGATTTGTACTCTAATGATACACAAAACATTCCCACGAGATAACCTAAACATAAATAGGCAGAATATGTATAATCTATAATATCGCTTTAGTGTATCAAAATCATTGAGTTCAGAAATTATTTGAAAAAATGATGATAACTATACATATATAGTCATTAGATAAACATTTATAAAAAATTTGTGGTTATTTATATATATATATATATATTTCTGTAGGAGATTTTAGGATATAATTTACGTATAATTAATTAATTATATTTATGTAATATAAGTCTTCACTTTATATCGATCTGCAAGAAACAAATTCTAAAATATTCTATAAATTGTAATGAAAAAAATTAAAAGTAATTTATTATAATTATCTGACTAACTACTAATTTAAATAAATTCAAAAATACAAATTGGTTTGCTAAAACATAAAACTTAAAGTTATTTTTAAACTGTATGACATAAATTCAAATTTTATATTAAATATTAATTATTAATAAAGATACATTTATTTCTGAACAAATATATTTTTTAAAAAATTAATAATAAAATTTGCTTTGTACTATTATAGATGTAAAAATTTAGAAAACGAATCTGAATATATTATTTTAAAATGATTTTTATC
The DNA here is from genome assembly GCA_018907195.1 of Dolichoris vasculosae. Lineage (NCBI taxonomy): Eukaryota > Metazoa > Arthropoda > Insecta > Hymenoptera > Agaonidae > Dolichoris > Dolichoris vasculosae. Next base: position 6,473,486 of record JACCHY010000010.1, on the reverse strand, counting down.
CTATAATAATATTATGATATAAACTATATGTACTAAAAATCTTGACTATACATATAATTATGAAAAGGATTAATTATTTAAATAAATAAATATACCTTATACGAGCTTTGAAGATTCCTAATATTAATATTTTCTATTATTATAAAATTTTATATTATTAAGTGTAACCTGATATCAAATTATAAAATTTGGCTTTCATAAAATTTATTATAATATTATATTTACTTTTTATTACACTAACATAATACAAAATAAACTGGAATTTGAATAATTTCATATTCACTTTACAATATGTTAGAATATTAAAGATTAAGGACACAAAAAATTATTTAATTGTAAAACTAATACCATTATGAATATTTATAAAATCTCTGTTTAGAAAGTAGATATATATTTTATGCCATTCAAAACAGTATATTAAGATAGTGGATCTATTTCATTTATAAAATAAGAAAATTAATCATTTTTAAAAATGATGTATATATGTATTCGATTATATCATAAAAATATCATAATTTTTTATAAAGAAAGTAGTTGCAGCTCTAACTTTCTCGACTTGAACTCAATACTAACTGAGAAATTTAATAGTAATGAAATGAACATTTCAAAATTTGATTAAAATAACATTTTGCAGTTTAAAAAATATGTATATCAATATTATAACTATGTAATAAGTTTTCTTGTTTTCATAGATTATAGATTATAAACTTTAATTTTAGCAAGATCGGATATATATTTATTCGAATACTTACCATTAAAAAATAAATTGATAATATATATGTCGAAGGGATAAAAAAATATTTGAGTAATGTATTTTTAAAAAATGTACACAATATAAATTTTTTATATAAATAAGTAAATAATATTAATTTATTAATATATGACTATTGGAAAAATATATTTTATTCCTAAATAAATCAATAATCTCATATATTCTTCTAACTGTGAAAGCCTTCAAATTTATGATTGTGTGTATTTTAATATAGCTGTCGACAACAGTATGTTAATGAAAACAAACTATAATTTTATTTGATAGGTTCATTAACGTTATTGTTTTTATCAAAGTTTATTTTAATGAAATATAAGTCAACTGTGAATATATAAGTCATTATATTACATTAAATTTTGATAAAACATAAAATTCTTTTATATTACTAAATTAAGATTATAAATAAGTCCTTATAATTTTTCATCAATTTCATTTAGTATTTATGATTTTAATATACTATTGTATATTGAAGCAATATTGCAAATAATTTTTTCATGTAAATTAAAAGAGATATGTACAACTTAAAGAAATAAGATATTTATATCATACTAATAAGTATTAAAAATTAAAAGAAACATAATACATAGAATCAAAGAATGTATTAAGATCATATCCTAAATTACTACTAGTTTTTATATAAGATTTCTCCCACAAATATTATTATATAATTTGACATAATTATAATTTTAAAAAATATCAGTACATTTTATTTTATCTATTTTAATACTTCTCTACTTACAATTTACAATTTATATCTTAAACCTCTACTAGTCTTCAAATTTCATAAACTTTTATATAACATTTATAATTGTCATATTATATTTTACTTTAAGCTTATCTTTTATGATTAAACACATAACACTGATTTTTTTTTGTATCGAGTAAATTTTTGACGCACTTCTTTTAGTATATTTGCTACCCAAAATGTAATTGCATATATAATATGTTTTCTTTCCCGTTTTGTTTTTTCTTAGAATAAAGCTGAAGAATTCATATATAAATGATACATTTTCGAAATTTCGCATTACATATTCCTTTTATTAGTCAAATTTACATTTCGGTCAACGAAGGTAAATTTTCATTGTAGCTTTTAGATAGAAATAGTTACCTAATGGTTAAAAAAGTGGATCTTTTACGCTTCGTACGAAATCAGAATTGTGATCAGCTTCAAGTGTTTCTGTGGTTTCCATATCAGAATGTAACATTAAACAAGTATAGATTGAAAACTTTTTTGCGACATACAAGCCATTAGGAAATAACTAACTTGTTTTTTTTTAGAAAACGTTGATTTCTATAATATATTTAAAGATATAACTGAATTTATAATTTCAGATTTAATTATATTTTATTTATAAATTTCCAAAGTAAATAATTTATATTATTTTTTATTCTCGTTATAATTTAATTATTTATAATTATATATTCATATCATATTATAAAAAAATATAACTTACAGACGGTAAATTATAAACAAAATTAAAAAATTTATAATTAAAATTAATATTATAGTAATTAAATTTATATATTTTATTTACGGGTTTTACATAGTTTGAAAGTATTTTTAATAATTCTTTCCACTTTATCAACACTTCAACTATAACTATCTTTTTATTAAAGATATTGAGAATAGTAAGAATAAAATAGCATGATAAATCAATATTATAATATTTAAATATAAAATAAAGTAAAAGTTTTTATTATTTAGTTTTTTATTTATATATAATATATTAAAAATTAAAAATCTTCGAAATAAAAGCTGAAAATTAAAAATAATATAATATCTTGAAGTAAGTTTATTTAAATAATTATCGTTCATTTGATTTTTTAAATCTAAGGTTATGATTATAATCACTAAAAATATATCTATTTAAAAGAAAAACTATTCAAATCATATGGCTACAGGTAACCAAGATTTTTTTTATTTAAAGTACATGCATTATATTGAATATGTGGTACACTGAATTAAACATGAAAAATACATTGATTGTTATATGGAAGTCGTTGTATACGAATTTTTTCGTTGCACTTTGAATGAAATTGAGACATTTTCGTAGACTCTCCCTCTCTAGTCACTTTTCTCTCTTCAGTCAATTCGTTCAATTGACCTGCTTCGCAGGTGAAATTACAAAAGGTGTGAAGTAATTTCCATAAGCAAGACAGCATAATTTTTCCTTTAGAAATACAATTTTCGAAGACCTTTTTTTAAAATTAATATAATAAGCATTTTATTCTATTTTTTATATATTAAATTATTATTACATTATACAAAAAAAGACCAAAGAATTGAAAATACTTAATGTATTAACTTTTCAAAATGTTTTATACACAGAAAAATTTTTTAAAAGTATATTTATATCTATGTTTCAAAATAATTAAGATATCTCAAAGAAAAGAGAAAACATCATTATTAGTAGGTTAATGTATATATACTTGCTGTTTTCATTTCAAATAATTTAATCTATAAATAAAATTCATATAAATTTTTGTCCATAATTGACTATAATTATTTATGGGAATACATAGATACTTACTTTCAATGTAATTTAATGAAACTCACAATACATAAACCCTTTACTCATTCTCTAGTATTTAAAATGTATTCCAATCACTAAGCGGTGCACGTACGATAAATTATAAATAATAAATAAAATACATAATGTAATAAAAATCTAATATCAGAAATCAAAATTTAAAGTTTCTAAATTATAATTTGCATTGAAAATTACATTTATTTTTATCTGAAGAATTTAATTTTATTTATACATCTAATTTCCTGTTTATTAATATAATTATTAATGGTAAAGGTTAAAATATTTTAATTTACATTTCTATATCGTCTATTTTCTATATTTAAAAATAACTTTCTATCTTAAAAATATTTTACTCGAAACTTAAGTAAATTTGGTTCTGAAGTAAATAAGTTTTCGAATCACTCAGTATAATCGTTTAATAAAAATATTGTTAATATACGTTATAAAATCATTTATAATTGTAGGAAAGTATGGCTTTACATATTATTGTAGTAAAAATGTACTAGTTAAGTGATTAAATGATAAATGTTATTATTATAAGATTGAAAAATTCATAATATGCTTATGAAATCCTTTATCAATTACTATTACATATAGTTTATTCTGATTAATTATTTCGTAATTTATTTTTACATATATTATTACATATTTAACATAATTTATATGAAATTATTTTTATCTTTAAAATACATAAATTTATAAATCCATAAAAATAATCAATACACGTAACTGTTTTTTATTTAACACTTTTTAAATTATATTTATTTATTACTATTAAATTCTAAGATATGTAGATATGTACACATATTTAGCTATACTTGATTTGAATTTTGTTAAAATATAATTCAATTTTTAAGAAGATGAAAATTTTTGAATATCTAATTTTTATATGTTTATATTTTGTTTTACTTTTAAAAATATGTAATATATATATACATAAGTAAAATTAAAATATTATTAATTTAAAAATATTTAAATATGTTATATTTATAAATTCATACCATCGAAAACTACCAACTTTAATTATGTCAAAACTTTCTGTCTTAAGGAACAATGATTTAGCTTATTACAATGAAATAACAAAAACTGTATTCTTACTTTCAAAGTGTCTGTATTGCGCAATAAAATTGATTTTCTTCTATCCTTAGTTTTTAATTTTTTTTTAAATAATATCATATAATTTTTGTTTGAAAATATAAAATATTTTATAAAATTTATTTTTTTTTATTTTTTTTAAATTGAATTTTTTTGTACAGTGCATACAATGCATAGATTTTTTACATATATTTATTTGGACGAGATTCTTGTAATCAGAAATTATAGGATAAGCTAATGAAACTGCTTAAGTAATTTATATAACTTATCCAAATTTACAATAAATATTATTAAAATCAAGTATGTATTTTTGATGATAATAAAAATATTGATGACTTAAACATGGATACTGTAACATCGTCCTTCAAAGAAATAATTTTTCAGTCAAACTGTTGAAAGAACTAGCTGATTATAAGTGATTTATAAGTAATAGCATATATTATAATTATATAGAAAAACTATATATATATATATATGTTTGTATACACGTATATATTTGAAGTATATCTGATAATTTTGAAAAAAATAGTAGGTAAATTACGAAAATTAGGAATCTTTCAGTATTTGTTATTTATGAAAAAGATATAACTACGATATGTTAATTAAAATAAAATACAATATAATGTTCTAAAATCTATTAAAACAGTAAATAAAATGAATAAAAATTAACAATGAATATATTCTTCGATATAAACCTTTGTAACATTTTCACTATTAGTTTGAAAATAAAACGCGCCAAATGAGCATCAAATACTATGACAGTGTCGTTTGTTAAATTGGCTAGTATGATTTCCACTATTTTAAATAAATTAGAAATTTACAGTATAATATGAGCTTATGAAATCAGCATGAAAAGTAAGGTTTTGATTAAAAAAAATATAAAGGTTTTATAATCTATTAAAATTAAAAAAAGAAATTTATAAACTCTTTTAATTGAAAGTACTAAATATTTTAAATACGCAATGAAAATTAGCAAGTTGAAATGTTGAATTCGGAGATATATAGTTCCTTATCTGTTCTTGTAAATATAAAAATAAAGAAATATTGAGAGTGTTGTGTAAAGAGTAACAGAAAGAATACTACTTTCAAAAAGACAAAATAAGCGATAACTCATTAACTTTTCTTTCGTATTATCATTAAATTTAATTATAGTTGTACCGAGGACTGCATAATTGCCACAGACATTGTCGCTTCTGGAGAGATTGACATAAAGCTTGTTAAAGTGTTGGTTAAAATGCAGTACGTAAATCTGATTAATATCAAGCGAATATGATTTCTTCCGAATACATATTTAAATGTCGATGAATATCTTAGTTATTTTTAATTTTTTATAATTAATCAGTATTATACAAAATATATACTTTATTTTAATCTATATTATTGTAGGTCATATTTTTAGATATTACGACACATATGGAAATGGAAAGTTTACTTTTAGCACTTAAAATTATTTTGAAGAAGCTAGTGTGGGTAAGAAAAGCAGTGAAGTATAAAAATGTTAAATGAATACAATGATTATGTTAAATATTATGGTGTGTATATTCATGTTATAATGTGATTATGTCAAAACAGATGATCTTAGATTAACATCTAGGTAATTCATTAATATAGGACATAAAAGTTATTACTACAGAATATAAAACATGTATTTAGTTCTTTTATATGATATATTGAAAATAAATTTTTAAGATTAAATATAAAAAATTTCAAGGTCATACGCAATTACAGTTCATATACATTTCAGATTATTGCTTTTTACTAAATTTAACATTCAAAATAAATAATATGAAATAAATGTTGATTACTTGACGATAAAAATTAAGATATATTACAGTTTCATAATTTATGTAATAAATTAAAAAATTTTTTTACATAAAATTTTCAAATAAAGACAATTTAATTTTTAGAAACGAATAAATAATTTATATTTATTTTGACATATAAATTACAGTTAATCAAAGATATATAATTAATATTTTATTGATATATTAGTTCAGTCACTAAAAATAAAAATTACAAATTTATATTTTTAATTGTACTTATTAATAATAAAATAAATTACATTATCAAAACGATTTAAATGAATTATAAATATAATTAAATACTAAATAAAATCTACCATAGTAAATAATAATAATTAAGTTAGAAAAAAATTAATAATAAATATACAAATTTTACATCATTCAGTAATATATATATATATATACTTTAGTAATTTTTAATACCTTCGTTTAATGAAATAAATTTTAATATTTGGTTTCTATTTCTGCAAATATATATAAATAAGTTAAATATCTGTAAACTAGTTCTTGTATTTGTATTTAGAAATCATCAACATTATTGAAATTTATAAGTTAATTTAATTATGTACTTAAATATTCCTATAAAAAAATTTCAAATATTTTTTAAAATTCCAAGTTTTTTTATTTACAAATATTTAATCAATGTACGTACTTACAAAAAAATCATCAAAGCGAAAACATCGATATTTTCATACCTGAAAAGTAAATTTTATTCTCGAAAAGTATTTTAATGAAATTTTATTAGCTTATTAAAATATTCATAAATTTATAAATGAAATGTTTTAAAAATAACTGTATGTTTTATTCTATGTTAAATTATAATCTAATTCTTGGTGCACATGTATTAAAATAAAGGTGAAAAATATTTTAATTATTGAATAGTAATATATCTTAATTAATTAAAAATATAATTTAAAGCAATTTATAATAGTGTTATTAAATGAAAAACATTTTTTATAACAATTTAAATTTGAAGTATATGCATATTTTTTAAAAGTTCAGTTACTCGTATAATTTTTAATACAATGCTAAAATTTAATATTAAAATTAAATGTAATATAATATTTGTAAAATTATTAATTATTGTAAATGATGAGTTCATATGATAGAATTAGGAAAATTATACTACATATAGGGTTTTATTCAAAATTTAATATTCGTATGAACATTTTGAAACGTAATTAATAATATTATTTAATACTTCTTTTATAATTTTATGGGATATAAAGTCTGTGACTATAAGTTCAAACTTATTTGTAATAATTCTATTTTAATATAAAGGATCGTTTGACAAATCTTTTCACATAAATCAATATATAATACACAAATTTTCTAAATTTGTTTTTAATTATTAATTATTTGTTACATTTCTTTATTTTAGGTTTTGTCTTTTTATTTTTAGATATAAGTTTTTTCTATTATATCTATTTAATACAAATATAGTTGAATAAAAATTGTTTCTTATTTTATAATATTAATTTATTTATTATTATACTAAACAAATTTTATATTTTAAGAAATTTATAATAATCATCTTATATTTTTATTATTTTTAAAATTTTTACGACATTGCATATTACTAAATTAAGCGCATACAAATAAAATTTTGGTATTTATATTTTTAATAATAAATATTTTAATATAAAATATTTTTTTAAAATATGTAAAAATTTGGCATATGAAGTTTTATAGACGGAATACTTACAGGTATATTATAGAAATGTATTTTTTGTGGTATGATTTTTGTTATATTTTTAAAATAAATTTGAAACTTTACACGGACTAATAAATTTATTTAGCTAAGTCATTACATCGAATTATACACATAATACAGATAATCAATTCTATTTCTTATTTATGCATTTATTCTTCAGTCGTCTTTTCATGAACACTGTTTTTTCAAGTACTAACTTATACTGTATATAATACAATTCTGTTATACACATCATATATTTACACATTTTGGGACATAATTAATTTTAATAAGAAAGTAACGTACGTACAATTTTTAGTTAAAATACTGGAAATGTAAAAGAATCCAATAATCAAAATAATATTTAAAAAATCTTAATAGCGTTAGTATATTATGAAATAAATACATAACACACTATATATAAATTTTAATCATATGCAATACATATGCATTTTCATATAAAAACAAAAAATAAACGAAAGAATATGAAAGGATTCATTTCTATAATCTTTGGTAACAAACAAAGATATAAATATTCGGATTACACTATGATTTTCATAAATTTCTATTGAAGTTTAAAAACAAAGTTGAATTATTATCAGAACTTGCTGGGATTATCCTGAAGGTATATACCCACTTGCTTGCCAAGATCACGTTGAAACTCCTTTATATTCTTCTGTGATTGCTGTAAAATATATATCTTTCTGCAGAATGTAAACAAAATTAAAATATAATATGTAAGTACGTCTTTATTTTTAGCAGAAAAGAAAATGAGATCTATAATGTAAAAATAAGCTGTACTTACAAATTTTTGTTTCATTTTATTATAATGAAAGTTTTTCTGAATTATGAAAATAGGAATTATATTTTTTATCATTTTTACAATAAATTATAGTTCAAGATTATTCTAATTCATGTGAAAGCCTACTCATTAAAAGCAAAATGATATTTTGAAATGTATTCTTTTTAAGAGAAATTTTCAAGATAACAAGTTACAGCTATAATTTCATATTATGAATTACGGTATTTAATAAATTATGTAATTACAAATTTTAAAATCAATAAAATTTTATCCTACATTTTAAATATCTATATTGTATATTATTGTGATTGAAAAAACGTAATGATATTATATCAAAAAATTATTCAAAATTGTCAATAAATCAATATTATGAAATATATCAATATTGAATATGAGTAACTCTCAAATCTATGAATAATTTTAATGAAAAGAAATAAAAGTATTTTATTTAATAATCTCTTAATCTTTATATTCGTAAACTATAATATGGCTAATTATAATACATAAAAGGTATATTTTTATTTTAATTATGCACATAAATTTCTTTGTTTACTTTTTATAGAAATGAAATATTAAATAATTACTAATATTAACAACATATTTACTTTTACCGATTTTCAGTTGATTGAAAAGTAATTTTGCGATTAAACTCATGTAATTCTAAAATCGCTTTTCGCAATTCTCATTACAAACTTAATCAAATAAATGATAACCTTGCGAAATATTTCATATTTTATATTTGGAAAAACTTAATATAACTACTTTAAGGTTACTAAACAATAAAATTAAACTGTGTTTCTATTGTTAAATAGTAAGCATTTCTTCTAAAGATTTTTCCATCAATTTCTTTTAATAGATTAATAATTATATTAAAATTATAATAATTAATCAAAAATGTATGTAAATATGGTGTACATACCTGAATTTTATAATACAAAGGGAAAAAATATTTATCGAGTATTTATTCCATTATGATCCAATTTTATAATTTTAGAAACCGAAAAGTATATTACAAATAAAAGAATATATGTGGTTGAATAAATATATACTTTTATTTTAAATTGATTGATATTAAGTTTAGGAGTGTAAATACTATTCATAATAACACATGTATGTATAAGAAACTTTCGTATTTTATTCAATCTATTCATAGTCAGTCAAATATTATCTTTAATAAATTATATATTTGAGCAATATTTCTTTCTATAATTTCTATAAATTCTAGTTATTCTATGAAAATACTATATTTTCGTTTACTAATAGTTTAGAGAAATCATCCGTAAGAATTTAATGTAAACTCTCGCTACTATAGATTATTATAACGGTATAATTATAACTGTGCGAACGAAAAAATTTAATGTGTTTAATAAGAAGTTATTATTTATAATTAAAAAAATCGTAAGGGAAATGTTTAGTTTGACAGTTATCCCTTTACTACTGAAAATATTTCTTTCTATATTATAAAATACTAAAAATCAGATGTTGTTATAGATATTATGATTATGTATTTATTCGGCGCAAGCAACAAATAATGGTTTATTAATAAAAATTTAGTGAAAATAATCTTAAAAAATACTATTTTAAAGCAATTCATTTTTAAAAAATCTAACTTTTTTCAAGTTAGTGCATACGATTTATGTATGTTATAATGTCAAAGCTTAAATATTCTGAATAATTAATTAAAATAAACTTCATTAAAATGATTAAATTAACTTCATTAAAATGATTAAATTAATTTCATTTAAATGACAATAATAATGTTTAAAATATTCAGAACGATTGAATATATAAATTTGAATAAATAAAATTTTATATCTTATTTATAGAAATACCGTTATTCTTAAAATATTATATTTTTAACCAAATATTAATTAGATAATAAAATTATGAAATAAAATAGATAGATACGAATAATTATAATGAAATATAACGATTTTTTTTGCATATGAACTTATTTAAAATATAAAAAAATATAACATTGGCATATTATTTTATTTAATCATAAAATTAAGAATCTCACAACCTGTATTGTACACATTTATTGTTATTTATAAAAATTAAAATAATTTCAAATACCATATTTGTTTAAGAATTAAAAACTAGAACAAGATTGATCAATCATTTTGAAAAATTTTTGTATTTAAAACATAATTTAAATTAATTGTTTAAACTAGTATTATTCTTTTCATATTCTTAATTATGCAAATTAGAGAAATTGGTTAAAATGAAACTAAAATTAACCATTTTCTGATAAATTAAAAACTTCGCTTCTTTTTCTATGATTTGCGTAATATCATTCAATTTTACACATAATTTGGTATATTTCAATTATAACAATTTATGAATAATGATTATTTCGATTGATTCAATGTGATAAAATTTTATGAATTTATTTTGAATAATACTTTCTCATTTATTGTAGAATATTTAAAATTATTATCATCTTGAAAAATTTGATCTTTCTAACGATATTAATTATCATTAATCAGGTTTATATAAATTATGAAAAATTATAGCTTTTAAATTAATTTTTCTTTTATTTATCATAATTCTTAAATAGAAGGCTTTAAATATATATTTTATAATATATAGAATATTTTTTTATTAAGTTATACATTTTTTATTTCTTGTTCTTATTTCCATATTTTACATTTTCAGTAATTATTTTGGATAAAACTGTATTATATTAAATTATGGTTTATGAGGCATACTATTAATTATGAGTAAAATACTTCAACATGTTTCACCTAAATATTTGTTACGCAGGCTGTTATTTTATTTATTAAGATAATAATTTGTCACATGAGATATATTTAAGAATGTATCAGATTAAACTTGTATTAGTTTGAATTAATTTAAGGTGTTTATTTTAACACATAGTGTAATAAAAAATGTAAAAAAATTAATCTTAGTATTCTTTATTTAAATTATTAGTATTTTTTATTTAAATCTAATCTTTTAGAAATATTAAAACGTTAATTATTTTATAATTCAAAATAATATAATTTAAATTTCAATTAATGTCTAGTTTAATAAACTTTATTTGTAATATAGGAATTGATTTATTTAAAACAATTTTCAGTTTGGAATTTGTAATTTAGATATAACAGGTACTTTTTTATTTTTAAAGAATCTAATATACGTACGCTAATTTTTTAATATTGTAAAACAAATGTGAGATATGTAAGTTGAAATAAATGTAAGCGTAAACTATTACCTATTGAAAATTAACAATTTCTTAAAAATTTATTTGATAAAATGTCTGACAAAAATTTAAAAAATGGATCTCTCTTACACTTATAGCGTCACGCCACTCGATTTTGAATAGTCGAACGAGGCCGTTAACATTCCTTCTCACGAGGCTGAGCAGCAGCGGCCGTGTTAGCTTGAATTCCGGCTCTTCCGTCGTTGGCGGTGTTTCATTTTCTGTTTCATTTTCCGGAGCTGCCGTCGATTTCATCTTGAGGGTAGCCAGGGTCTGCTTTTGAACACTCAGCTCATCCGGAATGCTCTCATTTATAATTTGACTGATTTGCTGGATTGCTGAGCGCGTGTCGTTGAAAGTCTGAAAAGAAAAAAACGCAAATCGGGTTTTTATTTTTATTTTTCTTAATCTTATCATTGTTGCCTTTTCTTTCACATTTTAATTTTTAATTTTATCAAGGAACCTTTTTTTATTTAGCAACGGAAGTTAGTAAGGGGGTGATATGCTTATTCAGGATAAACGTATTGATATTTTGACAAGGCGGAGTTTAATGGGCTATTGTTTGTATGTAAATTCATTCGATTAAATTAAGTAATGAAACGGACCAGAAATTATTTTTGTGTTCAAATTTATTTGTGTTTTAATCAATATTATTTATTTACAAATAAAGTAATTTGGTCAATTAGTAATAAACATAAGTTTAAAGATAAGTCTGCTATTAAATTGAACTAATAGAGCAAAAGCAAATATTTACGTAGAAATTAAGTATAGGTAGAGTTTAAAATCCAGTAATTTCGAGATAGCGATAGAAACTAATATAACTATACGTTATATATTGATTTTCTTAACGAGTGAAATATATAGTTATTAATTTTTATTATTTTTCTTTATAATTTTTAAATTTTATAAAAATTGCTTGCAACTGATATTCTTTATTTCATAATTTTTATAAAATACATATATATATTTATATGTGCTTGAAATATTTATTTTTAAACTTTTAAGAAAATTATAATTGATATAAAACCCTTATGTTACGTATATTTTTATGATTATAAACATTTTTTGATAAAAGAACACATATGAAAATATTCGAAAAATAAAGTAACATAAATAAATATTAAAATATTATTTTTTTTGTATTTATAAATGAGAATTTCATTATAATTAAAGAAAGATAGAAACGAGAAGTAGAAACCTCTTCTTATAAAGAATAAATTAAAACTTTACTGTTCCTGTCTACTTGCTATGAAAAAAATCAATGCTACAGATGCACTCGAGCAAGAGTTCCTCGAGAAAATAATAAAAATGAAAACTGGTTATGAAACTACTGTACTAGAGTGCACATAAGACTCATTGAGTACTTTACGTACATTACTTCATAGAAATCAGCAAAGCGGTTCTTCTCTCGTTGTTTTTATAACATTCAAGGTCCACGGAAGGAAAAGAGTCATGAGGTGAAGTATATAAAAAAAACAATAATAAAGAAAAATAAGGTGCGCTGCTCATTATAATTACTGACGTAAACAGGTCAAGTGAACTCGTAGAGCTGAGAATAATAAGATGGTAATGTTGTTAAAATTATAAATCATATATTTAGTTGCATACGCCAGTAAATATGATAAACCGACAGATTTTATAGAAATGCAGCTAAGCAATATTATGGCGCTGTATCAAATGATATATAATTAACATAATTTTTTGTAGTTGCAAATATAACAAAGTTTTTAATATGGTATAAATATCATATTAATTTAAGGATTAATATCTTCATTTTAAATGATTAAAAATGTTTTAAAAGAAGTTTTTAAAAAAAATACAATACAAATAGTACAATTACTGATAGTAAATTTTAAAATAATACTAACATTTCTTTTTTAAAATTTATATATTTAATTTCATACTTGAATAAAATAAATAATATTATAGAAAATTTTAAATATTAAAAATAAACTTAGTTTAAGAAATTATTTTAATATAGAATAATTTATACTTAACAAAAATTTATTACTCAAATTTCCTACATTATAGAATAGATAAATTTGTATCTATAACGAAAATAGAATTATAGATTACGTTTTATTAGTATTCTTATTATATTATTATGATTGTTATTATTCTGAGACATTGCGCTTTTTTAATATGTAAATCGATATTATATAATAAATTTTTCTTATTTTAACACATTAAAAACATAAAAATATATTAAATTGTATCAAACTATTTTTAATAACTATCAAAAAATTTTAGTTAGGTTGTTGCAATATATATACTATACTATTTTTACTTTAAATATTAAAATAACGATATATTTTTAATATAAAATTGTATATTAAAAAAAATTCTGTTATTAAGAAAATTAAATGACTGTCCCAAAAGGTTATTCTATTTTATTATTGCAATAAGAAACAGTTTTATAATGCTCTACATTAATGTTTTTTATTATTTGTGACTTTTATTTGGATATTACGAATATTATCACAAAGACTATTAGTAAATTATAGTTGTAAAAAATTCTTGACACGAATTTTTTGTTACGGGTCTGCATTTGACGCAATAAAAATAATAGCAATATGAATATAATTATCTGAAGATATCTTTAAAATTTCTGTTTAAAAGTTCTTGAAAAAATATATAATATGTTTTGAAATAAAAAAACTTATAATTTGTAGACAATATATATAATCTTCTATAAAATATATTTCCTTGGGTGTGTAAATTGAAAATCTGGAAAATTTATTCTTTAAATGTAATACATTTATAAATAAATTAGAAGTTCAATAGCATGAATAAATATTTAATGTATAATTTAAAATTATGTAATATACTATAGAACCAAATTATTTTTGTAAGATAAATTTTAATAATTATTAATAAAAAATATTTGATTTTTTTTATAGTATCGTTATCTAATTCTGCTTCGACTACCATATATATTAACTTTATCCCGAAAAAGATCATGGACTAATTTACTAACTAGCTCATAAACATGTCTAGCTTTCTATAAAGTGAATGCAATGCCATAGAATGAAATATCTGTAATTATAAATTAAATCATAATTTTAAAACCGTAGTGTACAATACCTATTATTTCTGCGATAAAAAAAGTAAAGTGAGATCAATACTCTACAGGTCTGTGTTTCTCTTTCGTACTTCTTTATTATTATGTAAGTTTAAAATATAAGTATAAATTGTATTCGGAAATAATGAATCAGTTTGCGCATGTTTTCGAAAAATATTTACTAATTCATCCTGTAGATGTTGAAAGAAGATCCAAAAAATAATCTAATACATTTTTGATCTTTTATGTAGAATACGAAATTTGAAACGAAGTTTCAAACCGTCACTAGTTAAATATGCAAAATAACATTTATTTCTTACACAGCAAGTACATAATAATTTTAATTAACTTTATAATTAAATTTTTTAAACAAAAATTCCATTTTTTTATTTATGTTTTTTCCAAAAGTTAGTTAATTAATGTTTTTATGATGTTGGCGCGCGAATATTTAATTTTTATACATTGTGAATTATTTCATATATCTACTATTGTTTTCCGTATAATATTATTATATTATTTATTAGTTACGAAGATATATTCTTATGTGCCACATAATATTATATAAGGATCGATAAAATTGATATCAGTAAAGAATTTTTTATGTATTATAATTCTATTAGACTTTAAAAAATAATATATGAACTCATCAAAAAATATAAAAATATAGATAACTTCGTTATTATGGATTAAAATATTTATTTATATAAATTTTGCAATATAAATTGTAATAATAATTAAACAAATACTAAATATATTTTGTGTTAAAAATTACGTACTTGGCTTATTTATCATAAATAATGTTGAAATTTCATTTCTTAGAAACTAAAAAAAGCGAAAAAACCTTATATTTCATATTACTCTGAGATTAATTATGTATTATTTACATGAAACAAAAATATATGATTTTTAAAGTAGGATTAAATATTAGATTAAATAGAGATGAAAGTAAAATGAACGAGAATCCATCATTGATAATCTATTCTATTTATTTGTATTACATATATATTTCTTAAAAAAATCTGATTCTGGCTCTGTAATATACTCTAAAAATTTAAAGCATAGCCAGATTAACCAGAGACTAGTCGGTCTACGAATTTTTTTCTGGGCAAACGAGCACATTTTATTTAAGGTGACACACCAGTATATATCTTTATATATTAAAATTCCACATGAAAGGAAAGTTATAAAAAACGAATAAAAAATTTATATATACGAATAATTTAAGGCTGATATCAAAGAAATGATAATCGGCACAAAACATCTTTTGTGTGCACCGATTGTAAATTTCTGATATATTTGTAGCGCCACCTTCCTAGAATATGCAGACCAACAATCATTACATAAGTCTTCTTTACCGACCTCAGCCGATTATTTATTAATTCTTCATAGTTATCGAGCAATTATACTTAATATCAAATGTATTTTGAAGTATTTTTAGATAAAAAATATTATGACTGCTGAATATTCCTCTAAGTTCATCTGCTTAGTACTATTTTTTATCCTACAAATGAATAAAAAGTAAATTCATTGTCGTAATAAAAAATAAATTATTTTTATAATTATCATATAAAATTTAAAACATTTATTTAAATATATATTTTTCAAGAAATAGAAAATAAACAATAATCGATACTGATATTAAACAAATTTTTTGCTGGATTTGAATATCGAAATTTTTAGCTCCTATGAAAATATTGAAGAACATAATAATAAAATTAACATACTTCGAATGTGACTCTAGCGAGGGTCCAAAAGAAACTTGACCTCTTCTTTTTAGGTTGTTCTGTTGCCACCTTTAACCGTTTTATCTGTTGAAAATTATCAGATCCAATATCAATACGAGGTGTCCTCCTTTCGATTTTCCTAGTATGGTTACCCTTCAGCATATCCACGTGAATGTTAGTTGATTCTTCGTTACTGGTGTAACTTGCCGGTAAATTCAAGCCATTGAGATCCTCGACTTCCAAATACTTCTGTTTAGCACCTATGTATTTGTCGACAGATGACTCGCAATAATCAAGATTGAGGATTGTAACCGCAAACAAAATCCACTGTAACTTTGTTGTCTTGTGTAGCTTCGAATGCATCTGTGGATTAAAGGAATATCATTTGAATAAGATTAACTTGAAATTATTTTGGTATTTACTTTTTTTAATTACTATTTATATTAGGATTATGTATTTCTTGTACATATTTGTTTAGTTAAGCTTGGTTTATAATTATTAAGCGGGAATATATAACTTGTAAAATGTAGAATATGGATTTTATAAAAGTATATGTACATAAATTAAATAATGCAGAGCTATATAAAATAATTTAAAATTTATTAAGAAGTTTATTTTATGCATATTGAAAACAAATTCGAAAAATAGATACATGATTCTTATTTGTAAATTACTGCATTAAAAAATTTTTCATTTTTTACAATTTTAATAGATTATATTCATCTTTAAATATCTAAATTCAAAAAATCTATTTAATTTTCATAAATTCTCTCAAGGCTTATAAATGTTAATAAGATTGATTAAATACATTAATAATATATAATATAATATAAAATATATCTTTGTTTCTATATTTAAATCATTATTAATTATTATGTTTAATTACAAATAATCTATATACTATATTATAATTCAGTATATCAAATATTTCTTATGCTTTCATATTTCATCAACTAATCTATGAAATTAATGTAATTTAAGTAATGTCTAATAATTAAGTAAGTATATAAATATATAAAATTTTAAAAATTCACCACTATTTTTAGTATTATATGTCAATAAAAGTATTTGTATATTTTTATTGTATTTAATTTTAAAAATAATTAACACAGACAATATATAATGTCAGTTGGTTTTATTATATATTATTTTCGTAAATTAAAACTTATATGTCATAAATAAATATAATATTACAAATAAATACTTTTTATACACTATTAGAAGTAGATTATTATGTTAGTCTTTTGTATTATTCAAGTGACTAGATGAGATATTATTTGGATAGTATGAAAAATAAAATCTCATAGAACTCAACCAAAATAGGTATTTTTTCAACTCGATTCTCGAAAGTAAAACTGAAAGCAAATCTTGTATTTAGAAATACTTCCAGATATAAAAACTAGATTTGAAAATCAAATTAGTTTAATTAGTTAAAATATGATAAAACACGGAGAAACCGATTAATAATCAAAGCATAGTTTTTATTTTAAGTTTTTAATATATTTGGTATTTTCCATTTAGTTATATGTAGTGTAGCATTTTGAATAATTAATTTTATATTTTATATCGTCATATATGATACAAATATAGATGAGAGCGATGCATTTTTAATACAATACTAATTGTATTACTACTTAAAACTATAATATTAAATAAAATTTTTTCACGCAACAACTAATTTTAATTTCTTTTTAAATGGAAAAAGAAATATAAAATACTAAAAATTATTTTTACAGTATATAAAATGATGATTATAAATCTATAGAATTATAATATTAATTGCACAAAAATATTTCACCATAAAGAGAGTACTTTAAAATGAATTTTTTAGTTAATAAAAGAATTTAATATCAAATTTTCTTGTTTTTGTATGATAGATTAAATATATGAAATATATAAACATTATTATTTTAGTATTTCATTATATATTATTTTCCAATTGATAATTTAATTTTAATTTTTTTTATTAATTCATATAGTACTTTTATGAATAAATAGTTTGAGATATAGATATAGATATATACAATAGCTAGGATTTTAATAATTTTATATTCACTTTTTCATGTCCGTGTATTTATCATTATCATATTTTTTAATATTTTAACAAAAAACTTCCATTCATAATATAAATGATTATAATTTTATTTAGACTTTAGTATAAAAAGTTTTATATTTATTATGTACATGGAAATTTTATTTGATAAAATATATATAGTTTAACATTTTTTTAAAACTTTATATAATAAGTAAATATTCTCTTATTTTGAATTTCATATTTTATTAATTCTTGTGTAAATCAAATTATAAGAGTATTTTGAATAAATGTGCTAACTTTAGTAACATTAAATTTGGCTATGAATATTTACATAAATTTCAAATACAAAATATCCAAAATGTAAATAGTGTATTACAACACTGTATATCTTTTCAGTTCAAGTAGACGGAATGCGAAAGTCCAATAAATTGTTAAGAAATAACACAGCGAGGGAGGAAAAATATTTATACCATTATGGGTTACAGGAAAAGACGTCGTAAAAAATGTTTTAAATAAATGTGTTGTTCAAGATCAGGTTTTATAATTCTTTTCCACTAAAGTTTTCCACATACTTATCTTTAAATTATTGCTATTATAAAAATTTATGAAGATAAATTTATTAAATCTGTTATGTATTGAAAAATATTGTTGTGCTTATTGAATGCTCAGTATATTAAAAAGTACTGTTTTTAAAAAATATGTATATAAAAACTGTACAACGCGATTTAAAAAATAATTAAAATTTTTATTTAAACTGTCTTTTAAATTTGAATCCATAATTTAAAATAATCTATAGAACTAAATTAAAATATTTTAAATATACGTAATTTTATAAACATAAAAATTTTTATATACAATAAAATAAAATTATTTGAAAAAATTAATCTCTATAATATTTCATAAACCACTTTTAAAAATTTATCAAAAATATATAAAATATGCTACTCCAAAGTAATTTTTTAATTTAATTTGAAGTTTATGTACTTAGTTGTTCATATAATTATTTTAGAATCATTTTTTCATCATTGTTACCAACGAAAATTCAACTCACTTATTTTAGAGTCAAATAATTAATTACTTCTTCAGAAGAAATAACGTGAAAAATAAACGTTAATTTGATATTTTCTCAATGCTATTATTTGCAGTCAATCTCAAATAGTAGAATAATTAAAAAATTATCTACGATATAATTTCATCATGAATATTCATAGTTATTTAAACTACCTTCATTATATGAGAAACCATAAAATCGAGTTTAATGGAAGGCTGAATCAAGGATTTACTCTTACTCTTACTCTCACTCCACCGGTACCAAGTAAAAGTTTTTAGATCTGTGTGCGCATGCAGTTAACAAATTCCGAGAATGAAAGGAAAACAGAATTACGAATTTAATTCTTTTTAGTATAAATTCATGTAATTCAAGTAAAAAAATCCAAAATTAATTAAAAATTTTATCACTAAATAGAGTTCTTTCTTGATTGTTAAAGATTAAAAAGAAAATTTGTTGTATGTCTCAATATTTAGGTTTAACTGATATAAAATAATTGCAAAATAGTAAATTTTTTAAAAATAATTTAATATATAAAAAATAAGAGCAATAAATATAAATATAATACAATTGGATAGTATAAAGAAGTATCTTTTTCATGATAATAAATTATAATGTATTTCAAGTATTTAAATAAAATATTTTTTCAAGTTATTTAAAAAGAATAGAAAAGTACAGATAAAGCTTATTTGATAAAGTTGAAATATAATATTCAGATTATTTAAAAATATTATTAAAAATTTTGTAAATTATATTTTCCATAAAAAAAATTATACACAATATAATTACTTTTACGAGAACAACTTATGCATTATTGACGATTTAAAATTTTTTATATTATTCTTTAAATCGTTATAGCATTTTAAATTTTAATAAATTATATGTATATACAATATTAACTAAAGGAAAAAAAATACCAATTATAAAACATAGTTACATAATATAAAATGTATATGAAATTAGTTTAGGATAGAGTAAAAATAATATTTCGATACCGGAAATACTTATGTATACTGAAGAATTTCGTTTTACTGTATTATTTATTTTGAATGAATAAATAAATAATTATTTGCATATTATGATTGATAATTTTTTAGTTTCTCTGTAAAATATTTATTTTATGCGAGTTTCTTTCATGTTTTAAAGGTCCAGTTTAAATTATTTTTACAAATTAGAGTGTTATAAGTTTATCGTGAATAAAGAGTATTCTTAAAGAAACTGCATATACAATATTAAAAAAAACTTAAGTATTTTAATAAATATGTTATTTCTTAATATTTTATTCATCTTATTAAGAAGAGAAATTTTTTAAGAAAACTATTATGAGATTAATATAATTAATTATTTGGTAAAAAAGCAAACATATTTTATATTATAGTTCTTAAAATTAATTTAAAATTATAAAATCAGTTATTATATATTTTATAAAATAAACCCTACTCTACATGTTAAATAATTCTTCTATTATTGAAGAATCATAAATAATAGTTTATAATTAATTTCAAATTTAAAATAATTAAAACAATTATTTATAAATACAATTTTATTAAAAATAAAATTACAAAAGAAAGTTTTAAAATTAATTAGAAACAAAAGTTTATTAGCAGGAAAATTTATAAGCAAACAAGTTATTACTTATTATAACTTACTATAAATTTCATTACTTATTTAACTTTCACTAACTTTCAAGTAATTAGTAAAAAAAATTATTCTTGATTTAAGTCATTTACAAATAATTGTGTAATACTATTAATTAGTAATTTTTTATTTATTGAAAATTTTCTTAAAAAATTAAATTTAATAAAAATAAATTTCTTAACTTAAAATTATAATATTATTCATTATTGCTTGTTAAAAACTATATTATGCATATCTTATGAACTACATCATGCAATATATTATACAAAATATATATTTTTATATTTTAACAATATATTTTTTATTTAAAACTTTTAATTTAGTGTAAAAAATAATCTCATGGAATAAAATATAGTTTATATAAGTTTAACTTTTATAAATATGAATTATAGCTTTCAAAATTTTTTTATAATTCTGTACTTTTAATAATTTATTTTATTAATTTCATTTTATTTATTATAACATATAACATAAATATCAAAACGAATAAAATTAAAAACATTATATATATTTTATTTTAATAATATTTGCAGTTAAATTATTTTTAAAATTATAGGACTGGTTATTTATCATTTTTCAATATAATTTGTTTATAGTACACCACTAAAAGCTAAATTTTCTACCGTAAATATCCAGAAATTATATCCAAAACTCACGACGTAGTAAAAATTATGAAAAATGAGAGACAAGGATTTAATTTCTTAATAAAATGCTCAGAGCACAATGCAAAGCAACAATAACCTACAATGCTAATTCCATATGATTTTCTTAACTCATGGTGTATACGAGTATTGATTATTGAAGAATTGAAATTCAAATTCGAATCTTTTTTCTTTACTATGTTTCCTGCAGTATATACAATGGTTTATACGTATGTATATTATGCAATCTGTTGAGTAAAAGTTTTAGCATTGACGTTCGTTTAACTATTCGAATATTAATTATAAAATTATTGCAGCGAGTTTGTGCTTGTTATGTTTTTACTCTTCCCTTGGTATATTCGAACTTTGATATGTAGCTACGAATTCAATAGTTATAAAATCGTACTTAATGTGTGTATTTGTTTTTATTTGCTGATACTAAAAGTTTTAAAAAATAAACTGTTAGTTTACACTTTTCTTTCATCCAATAGATTCTTACTTAAATACCATATTGCAAGAATAATATTTTTTATGTATTTTAGTAGAAAATATTTCTAAATCAACCTTTCAAAAGGTTATTAGTTATTATTTTATTAAATGCATACAAATGTATTCGTTACATACTAAAAATATCAGCATTTATAGACACACGTATAATAGTAGTCTAATCAAAGTAATCAATAGTTAATGTATATTATAGTTATAAATATATAAAATATTTCTAATTATTTTTTTAAATTAAAAATTATACTATGTATAAGTGTATTAAATTAAATTTAAAAAATATTTTTTATATAAATATTTATATAATTATACATATTATTTATATTATTATTTCTGTATAGAAATTTTAATAATATGTAGTTTAATTTGGTAAAATATAAATTTTTTGAGCATAGCACTCGCTAATTACTTCTTTATATATGTTGATGGAATATGAATAGTATCAAGTCTTATACACTATATTTTTCATTAAATTATACTGACTTGTCATTGTCTGATAGTTTCTAATTTTTATTCGTAATATTTAGTTATTTTAATTTAAAACTGATATTACATTTATATATATATATATGTATATATGTGTATATATATATATATATATATATAGTGTAATGTAATATTTAATGAATTAACTAATTAAATTAATCATCCAGTAAAAATTAAAACAACTAAAAAAAGAAAATTAATAATAAGATAATTTATTAATCCAAAAGTTTAGTTGTGTAGATCACATTTATATTAAATTCAATACATATAAGTCCATCCGTATTGTAAATAATTTAGTTAAAAATAATCTAAAATTTAATATCACTTCTTACCAAAATGAAAATTGACTTTAATACAATTTAATTGCATAAAAAGTGATTATTGATGAATTCATTTTTGGCCAATAACACAATTATGTTTGATTATCTGTGATTATAAAATGAAATAAAAAAACTAAAATAAAAAAATCAAAATAGAGTCAACGGTTACGAGATTGAAAGCTAAGTTATGCGAGGCGAATGTACCTATACCGCAGTCGATCTCGTTTCGCTGGATCATGCAGCAGCTGCAACGAGTTCCACTGGAAAAGGTGAACGAGCTGAGCGACATGTCAACAGACATGGAGCGTGCGGCACTTGAAGATGAAGACCTCAACAGCGAGCCTCAATACAAATCCCGAGCAGAAGAAAAACAACAAGAATATGACGAGGAATACGCAACGACCGAATACGTAAAGCGCGTTGTTAGTGTTATAGTAATCGCCGGTACCACAGCGAATTATCGAACTCGACATTTCGGATCACGCGTACGGACGGAAAGACGAACGAGGTTGAAGTAAAGTAAGGAGCTATGCTACAGACGTGGTCCAATGACTTTCTATAAGCGACTTCCGCGCCACCGCCGCCGCCACTGCTATTGCTGCCGTCACCGTCACCAAGAACAGGCGAGCATGCGTTTTTCTTGATTACGAAATATTCGGAGAGTTGGTTCACACAGTGAGATTCGCCAACATTTGCTTTTATATCGAAAATAGAATCGTCATAATGCTTATCACAACACTTTGATATACAAGTATATTTCGAAAGAAAGAAATAGAGTTTACTACATTCAAAAGAAAGTGAAAAAAAGAAAGATTTTCATTTTCACATAAGGGAAACAGTTTTAAAAGTGAGCTTTATACTAACTTTATTTACGTATAAAGTATGTATTCACTTAGATAAAATAATCGGTAAAACAAATCTAGGTCAGTATAATTAACGGAATGATTAGATATCACTTCTTTATAGTAAAATCAAAATAAAATTCGTACAGGAATAAAAAAATCTAATAGATAGATTCTGTAATAACATGACGAATTGATCCAAATGACTGTTTGTATTATTTGACTCTTCTATAAAAATAAGCAAGTAGATAAATGATTTTGTATGAAATGATAATAAAAAATTATCTTATAATAAATGAATTCATAAATGAATTCATCATCATTAGTATTTAGCGGAATATTGAAGCAACATGAATTGTAGATATACAAAATTTTCAAACATGATTACTTATACAGTTATAAAGAAACAGAAATGAAATAAGAGAAATATTAGAATTAAATATTATAATTTTAATTAAATTCTAGTTCGTATATATTTTTGGTTCTCATAACATAGAATAAATTGGAATCAAATTTTATTTTTAAATTCATCTTTTAAATTTTTTTGTTGATAATTTTATAAGCTACTACTATCTAATTTTAATTAAATTCATTTTTATTTAATTTTTGGAAAAAATTTCTAAAACAAAAAACTATACATGTTTCATAGTAATTGGTAAAATAAAAAATAAATTTCTTATATTAATTATGTGTATTATTTTAAAGTTAAATTCATAGATTAATTTTAATTAAAATTTTTTTTGTTACTTTCTTCGGGATCATACAAAATTTAAATAATGCATGTAACTAGAGGGCCCAATGAGAATTATATAAGACTTTCTAAATTATACAAAAAAGTCTAAAACTTTTACAATTGAAATTATCAAAAATTATATAATTTATAGAAGTACGTAGTTTGGATATACTATTGAAGTCTATTATTATATTTATCAAATATATTAGAAAAGCAAATTGGTAAAAGGTATAAAAATTGTAATATTATATAATTTTGTATTAACTTCTTAAATAATTGTTATTACTAAAATACATGTTATATATTTAATATTATATATTTAACTGAGTTAAATTTAGTATAATAATATACTTATCTCTAAATGTTATGCATAAACATAAATTAAAAATTCCTTAATAATTACTATAAAAATCTTTTACTATATTGTTGTTACTTTGTAATCAAACCTTATGCTTATAATCTATTTATTTATCAATATAAAAGAAAATAATATAAAACAAAGACTACTTTATTTCATTTTTCAAATTCATATAAAAAAGTCTAAATAGTTATTATTTCTTTCCAAATATTTAATAAATTTAATAAAAATTTACTGCAAAATAGAAGTTTCATATAGGGGTATAAATTTATTTTCGAGCTTCTTAAATATAATAATTGATTAAATTTATTATTTTTACATTTTTATTTTTATTTTGTTTTATTATATTACGAATGACAAGCTATATTCATTTACTTTTTTTACTTAAATCAATGTTTTCCTACAATAAAATTTTTAATCATATATAATTGATTTTATAAATTTATATTATAATTAATGCTATTATCATTTGTTTCTATTGTAAAAAAATTTATAATAAATAAATTTAAGTAGAATAGAATATACATATATATATAAATAATAATAGATTATAATGTGTCTTTGTTTACTCGTTATAATCATTGTTACATATTATAGATAATAAGCAAAACTAATATTATTATGTTAAGTATAGATATTTTATAGCAAACAAAAAGTAATTTAAGAAAAATATTGAATTTTTATACAATTATTATATATCTTAATCAATATTATTATTACTGATAAAATATTACATGACTATAGTATGAATAAGATTGAAGCATCTGGAAATTTTATATTTATTTATTTGGACGTGACAATGATTTCATATACTTTATATTCAGACTTAATTTTCTTTTATGCATAAATATATATATATATATATATATATATATAACTTACGAAATCAAGCACAGAATTTTAGTTCTTCACGTCTTCACGTATTTCAAATTCTGAACTTGGTAAGTGCTTCCTTGTAATTTCACTCTCCATTCCTTTCTTTCTCATTCTTTCTCTGTTTCTTTTATATAGATCTTTCTTCTTCTTTCTGTACCTGTTATCATATTTTAGTGACATTGCTGTTTACACTGGATTTATCGAAGTTTTTAAGAAAGGTTTATCTTCCTACTATTTAAAATGAACTACGTCTTCCCCATAATAAATGTAAATAAATATGAGACCTATTATAGAGTTAATAAAATTCATTTGAATAATTTAAAGTGTAACTAAAGCGTTTAACTAAAATTACACATGTATAAAAGAAAACATGATTATTGTCAAAGATATTTTTTTATTTTATTTAGGAAACTTAAATATTTTCTGATACCTTTAACTATAATAAAAGAAATTTCGATTAATATATATGTATATGCACAATGATATATAGAATTATATTTGCTTTTTTTCAAGCATTATAAAAACTTGAAAGAGATATAATAAAAACTGCATAATAATAACAATAATATTAAAATAATTGTCCTTATTCAGTACATAATTTACAAGGTAATAAAATATATTCTTTTCTAGAAAAATGTAATAGAAACTACTCAAGTTTGCAATAGAATTGTGCAATCTTGCAAATATTTAAATAATAAAAACTATATGTAATTATTTGGAATATAAACTTAAAAATATTGCATTTTTAGAAATATATCAAAGTAGATAACAATAAATAATAAATATTGACTATATATAACTAATTGACGTTTTTTATATAAATTACAACTTAAAAGAGAGAAATTCTCTGTTTTTAAATGAAATTTCTGATAAAAATTATATAATTTGAATCTTCTAGAGAATATGATTATTTTGTATTTGAATTATGATAAACCATAAATAAAAAAAATTTCAGGAAAATATAAAAGAATCTTCTATTTTAATATATGTAAATCCGTTTAAGCGATAATATTATTTATTTATTTTCATTTATACTACATTGTATAAGAATTAAACAGACTCGAATATTTAATATGAGAAGGAAAAAAGAGAGATAACAATATATTCATATAAAAGTTTGTATGTATATAAAGTTTAGACTTTTTCATTAATACTTTTACTTAAAATATATTTTTTTAAAATCTAAATAAATTTAATCTATATTACGGCTATTTATTAAACTTTTAATAATCCGCATAATTATGTAAAATATTTACAAACTCAAAAATATTTAATTAAATATTTTACATATAATAAAGATAGTGATGAGATATTTATCTTTTAATTATAATAATTAATTATCGCTTATATAATATTTAAAACTTTTAATATTAAAGTAATTGTTAAAAATTAATTATTAAGTAAACCTGATGTGATTATTATTTATTTATTTATATTTTTATTCGTTTATAATTTAATTTATTATAAAGCTAAAAAATATAACCTTTTAATATAAAGTTATTACACCTTATGCATATTAAGTATTTATTTTAAATTTCAAAAAAATATTCTGAAAATTTACTCAATGAATTTTATTATTAACATTATAGTAATTGGTAAAGATATTTGCTATTATAGAAATGGATCTTAACCGAAAATAAATTTGACATTTAATTATGTCAAATTATGTTTTCAATTATTTTCAACAACATTATAGTACATAAATTTCTGTTTTTCTGTTGAAAGAAAATTAATTATTAAGAATCAATAACGTATATCAGTCTGTTATCTTAAAAAAAAATTCTTTAAAAAATATATTTTATGCAAAAAAGTAGACAATGTGTTAAATAAATGTTTCTTTTTTTACATTATATACGTTCAAATATTCAATAAAGTTCTGAATCTTTAGTTTAAAATAAAATGAAGTTATATATCATTTTTAATATTATTTAGTTGGTAGTTATTGCAATTTTGAAAGTTTCTGCATTTCAATCATGACAATGTTCTATTCCTCTAAAAGAAATTTTTAACTATAATTTTTTATTATAAAAATAGTTGCAATTAATTTTAATCGATAATTTATAGGTTTGCTTAAAAATAATTATATAATATTTATTCAATGTAGTATTATTCTTATAGAAGTTTCGATTAAACTAATAGTACTATACAAATAACAGTTTTGCCAAATGCCAAAAAAACATAAATGAATAATGTGATATATGTAAAAAGTGAGCATATATAAGAAAATAATTATTATTGGATTTTGTGTAAAATAACTTGGTAGTATCATATAATTATATTATTTGAATTATAATACTGAATTAATTAAATGAAAATTAAATATTAAATGCCTACTTATAATTTCACCTTTTATATATATTTCTTTTTTTTTAATAACTATTTAAAAGTAATTATTTAATAGTATTGTATGTTTATTTTAGATTGTTATAATAGAAATAAATACCCAGAACTATATTCTTCACGCTCTTGAAAGTAATTGTTATACAACTAACCTCCTATTCAGCCGTTTTATTTGTCTATTGAGACCTGCGCTGCCATCCCTTCGTTAAATCAGTGCACGGGCGAACTATGATCAACGACTCCACCTGTCTAAGTGATATTCATAAACAAGTGTATGCAACTAAGAGTGACGGGCTTCCTGTATCACGTGGTTCGAACAATGACGTGAACGCTTTCACTCTCATACCTTCTGTCGGTCGCAAACAATACAAAGCAATTCATTCAAACGGGACGATGTCTTATTACTAATTACACCATTTGCCGATTTTCAGTTAAATTTATGATAAACACGATTATCAATCATTTATACATGTAAATAAATTGTAAGAACTAATTTTATTTATAAATCGTTCATTGATTAAATATATACATTATATTACTTGCATCTTAATTGAGGCATAATTTTTTGTTAATTTAAATTTGTTCTGCTATTTAGCATATATAAATTTCAAAATTTTAACACAAAAATTTGTTGATTCCTTAAAAATTCACGCAAATTTTTAAATTTCAATAAATTAGCATATAAAAAGTTTCAATTCAACAATAAATTAGATTTAAATAATTTAAAATATTGTACATTTAAATTTAATAATTTTGAATATTTTTATATATATGTACAACGTGGGTGAAAAAAAAATATTTTAAAACATGATATGTTTGATGTGCTGGAAAAAATTATAAAAAATTATTATTAAAAACAAGAATGAATTAGAATGAAATAATTGTTATAATTTTTTACTTAATTGAAAAATAAAAACAATGTATGAAATTTTATAAATTTAATGCAACAGTATTAAATTAGCTTATAATTTTTGTTCTTATTTTAAAAAATATTTTTTTCCATAGAAAATTTTTAAGAGTTCGATTTATATGTATTAGTATTTTAAATACTTTCAAAACATACAAAATTAATTATCTGAAAAATAACATTATAATTTCTTCTAAGCTATTTGTATACAAAATCTAATATTATCAACCTGAACATATGTACGTCATATTTTTTTCTAAATAAAATAAAATTTTTCTGTATGATTTTTTAAAAAACTGATTTTAAATCTAAATTTTAAAATTTAGATTGAGTAAAATGATCATTTATTAAAATTTAATTATTTTAGAATTTATTATTTTATTTAAAAAAAATTATACTGTCATCTAATACATTTTTCTTATAATAAAAATGATTGATAATTAAATTTATTTATAACATGATATTAGCTCTAGGTTTAATAATACTAAATTCTGTTTTAACTTAATAAATTATAAACCAATTTTAAGAAATATTCTTTTTTCACTAAAAATCAATGTAATTAACCCAGCATAGTTGATTATTTTTATCCAAAAAATTAATTAAAAAATATATAAAAAAATTAATTGCCTGAAAAATAAATATAAATTTTTTAATAATTATTTATAGTTAAAAAGCATTACAATTTGTAAAAAAATTAATATTAAATATATTTATATTTTTTCTATATTCGTCTCTATCATATAATTAGTAACATAACGTTTCTTCTCCTTTTAAAACTTGTATATATGGACATCCTGAAAATATTTTATATAAAAAAGATTTTCTTAAATAATGTTTAAAAATTATGTAAAAATATTTTTATGAATATTGAAGATATTGAAGATAATTCATTTTTTGAGATTGTACTGTGTAAGTATATTCTTCTCATACTTTTTTTTGAAGTGTAGTGATAGAACTGCACTCTCTATAATAAAAATTAATATTATTATCTAATAATGACTTATTATTATTAATAAAAAATACAATATATGAATTTTTATGTATTATTGTAATCAAAGAATTTATATATCAATTCATCTTGAAATAAGACTTACAAGATACTTTATCAATAATTTTATATTTACAATGATCTTGGTTTAGAATAAAGGTCGTCAAATACCCTGTAGCTTTAGAACGTTTTCACTATAAATAAAATTTTAAATATAGTTTATATAATTAAGATGTTTTCTATAATAATTAATGTAAATAATATATAATAGCTTTTATATAATCGTGGTGTAATCATTACACACTCAAAATAAAATCTGCAACTAATTTAATTTTGTATTTTCTTCATCAAATTTTTTTTACTAGAAGAATAAATCAAATATTTATAGTTTCATCTTCCTTAACGATTAAAAGTAGTTTTGTGCGAACGGCAAGAAGTTACTGTTCGATATTAAAATACTTAGTCAGCTATGATATGCACATCATCTTATTTTCTGAAATGAATTTTCTTCGGCTAAATAACATAACTTTATAATTATAACTTGCTTCACACAATTACAAATATATTATTCAGTTGTAAAAATATCTATTGACTACTAATATATAAGATACTTAAAAGCTGAATTTAGTACGATATAAAGGTAAAATTAAATATTTATTACAAAAAAACATATAAAAATCAGGTATCGTTTAAAAAAATCAACAATTTATATCATAAAATAATGTAGTTATTTTAAGTAAATAAAACATTGATTTGATAATAAACAAAAAACACAAAATAAAACAAGCTAAAAATATTCTATCTATCATTTCACTTTGTTTATGGTTCGAAAAAACTGGCATGTTCATTTCTTTATTAATATAGAAACGTATTTTCGTTTTATTCCTACGATGCCTGTAAGTATTGCTAATAATATAGTTAGAATACTGTATTATAAAATGTATATATTAATGAGAATTAATTATAATAAAAAATATAATTACATTATTAAAAACAAAATTTTTAAAAAATTTTACAAAAACAGACTTATTTTAAATATTATATTTATGTATTTATTTTATAGTGGTAAAAACTGTATTTAGTATTATACAAGTAAAATAAAAAATAATATAATATTCACAAATATATGCAACATCTAATTTAAAAAATTCTACAATACATTGTTATATTAATAGTCAAATAAAATAGAAATACTAAAATAGAAATAATAATTCATTCCTGCTAAGCATTTAAAATGAAAACACTTTCTCTACTTGTAGAAAATAAATATATATGAATTTTAAAAGAATAGGAGTTTCTCGAAACTTTTAACTTTAAAATTAAATTAAAAAATATGAATTAGCAGTAGTTAAAAATATCTAAAACATAATAATAAATTATACTTAATTTAACAGAATGATCTTATATTTAAATCAGACAGTATTAAAATCTTGTGAATATATTTTTTAACATTAGTAACATAAATATATGATTTACGTTATTCAGAGTTTTTATTAATAATAATTTGCATTGATATGATAATTCATGTATATAACTAGGAAATTGAAAAATATATCTTATTTACTTTTCATATTGTCTTCAAACAAATACTTTTATCTATTTATAGATAATAAATTGAGTTCTGCACAAGACCTAGAATTGAATTCATGAACTTCTCGTGTAAATAATTCGATATCAAAACGATATGTTTTGTATTTTTATCTTTCAAAATAAATGCCTTGAAAGATTCTTCAAATCTTGTAACTCGATGGTAAAAAGATCTAAATGGGAAAGTGGGTCATTCAATACATCGTTTTGTGGATATTGAAAATCATGCGATGCCACATCGGTAGTCATTATTTTACCTAGTGTCACTGATACGTTTTCGTCTTGTTGAGACTTATATAATCAACAAATTATTATCAGCGTTTGTTGAAGAGAAATTTTCAAACGATACTTCTGTTTTAGAAGATAGTTATAATCAGAATTACATCTTTAGTGCACAAAATATTTATAAAATAATTCTGAAAAATGAATCAATTAATTTTACTTATAGTTTAAATTTGCTCAGAGAATATATCCAAATACTATTATAATGCGTAATTATATTATATATAAATAAATATAATTACTTCATATAATAATAATAAATATTTTATACACAATGAAAATAATGTTTGCAACTAAATATTATTGAACAGACTATTAGTAAAGTTATCTTATACGCGCAACATTGCATAACTATTCTCAGAGAATAAGCTACGAAATACATTCTGGTAACTACTTCGTATAATAAATGAATAGAAAACTGAATTTACGCATAAAATTGTTTGACAAATGGAAGAAAATCATCCCATGAAAAGTGTGTAATAATTGAGAATATACAAAAAAAAAATCGTGTGCTTTTATATATAATTATTGAATATGTTGCAGTTACAGAAAAAGTAGTAATATTACAAATACTTACGCTTCATGCATTTTATTGATATTTGAACATGCAAGAGCAATGGAAAACTAACCTCCATGTTTTAGGATCTTCTAAAAATCATAGAATCTTTTGTGTAAACGCATAAATAAAAATCATTATTATGCAGATGGGACAAGAATCTTTTGCGTTGATTCACAACCTGAAATTACTTGAAATCCTTGT
Organism: Dolichoris vasculosae; assembly: GCA_018907195.1. Taxonomy (NCBI): domain Eukaryota; kingdom Metazoa; phylum Arthropoda; class Insecta; order Hymenoptera; family Agaonidae; genus Dolichoris; species Dolichoris vasculosae. The sequence continues at coordinate 6,440,459 of JACCHY010000010.1, read as the reverse complement.
AACATATAAACACTTGTCAATTTCTCGTAAAAACTTTCGCTGCCTTGTGATATGCACGCTTGTACGCTTACTTATTTATGGCATGTATACTTTTATTTGTAATTTTAAATCTCTAATGATGTATTCCATCCCGTGTTTTTTTCATTAGGTTATGTCAATTATAGTTGTAATTGATTACAATTTTACTCTGATTAATGGAAATCCTTGTAATATTCAGTCAATTAAAATATGCTCGCATATATTTGATTTTTTATATTAAAGTTTATAAGGTAGCTATTAATAACTCATCTTTTATATGAAATTATAAGATTATGTATTTATTTAATGTAAATGTCGATTATATATAAATCGACATATTTTAAATCTATTATTATTACATGTAAACATATTTTTAATTTACTTATTTATATTCATTCACCAATACATACATACACATAATCATACATAAAAAACTATTTAGTGCATACTTGTATAATACATATACTTACACTTAAATAAATTTCACTTGATACTTATATTATACTAGTTATAATGTTTTTTAAAGATTATATATTTTGATTATTTCATGAGAATTTATGGTGCTATAAATTATATATTTACAGCTGTTACATTACATGTTATAATAAAATTATAACATAACAAAAAAATGTAAATTTTCTTAAGATGGCTTTGTAAAATATTAGCTTACTTGATTGATAAACTATTTGTTTGAATATAATAATAAACTATATATTTAACAAGCAGTTAATCAAAATTTATAGTAAATAAATTACTCAATTATTATTTTATTTGTAAATGAAATTAACGTAAAGCAACTATTAATATAACAAATCAAGATTTCAATATAAAATAACATTATTTCTGAATTTTTACCTACTTTAAATGTAAAAAAATATTTTGGAGAATAAAAATTTGTTATGTCAGATATAGGCATAAAATAAAAATTAGTTTATTAACTAATGTATATATTTTTATTAATTTATTGTTTATAAAATTAAAAATATTAAATTTTTATTATTTATTATATTGTATTGGATATATAAAAGAAATTTGATAACCAAATTGTCATTATACTCATTCTAAATAAATTGTAATGTGCATACTAATATATTTTATTTAATATATCTTGTTTGAACTTAAGTTTAATTTATACATGATATATATTATACATTTTTTTTTATAAAATACTATTTATCTCTGTAAAATTATTAAAATATAAAACCATTTTTTATAAGTGAGTATCAATTTGATTAACTAAGCTTATAAACTTTGTATTTATAAGTTTTTCCATGTATGAAATATATAAATGAGAATTAAATTTAAGTTTAAAAATATAATATTATATCATAGTAAAATTTATATTTCGTTTATGCTATGTAATTTATTTAAGTTAATTACATACTTTTTACGAATTCAAATATTTCTTTTGATTGCTTGTTTTACTTATATTATTTTAGTTTTAGAAATAAGAATGTTGGACTTAAGTTAAAATCTTAAAAAATTTTCAAAAATTAATAATCTAAATTATTATATTAATGTTAAAAGACTATTGATAATTGCAGAGCAATATTTGAAAATTTTGGAAACAAACTTTTCGCAGGAATTATTTTATAAAGCCTCCGAAACTATTTATATATGTACAAAGAAACTTTAAAGCAAATTTATAAATCTATAATTTATAATACATATTTGTATATATACTTTACACATTCACAGTAAGACTTCTTCTTTTTTTACTTGACACTAGCACTGTTAAATTTTATATAAAGTACTTGAGCTGGTTCTGTTACTTCGTTTCATGATAACAAAAGACATAACGAATACTGATTATAAGCTGAAATTTTTAACGAATTTCACCTTAAGTTTTCTTACTTATAAGATGCATATGAAAGTATAAAAAACTTTTATTTTCTTACATTTGGTTTAGTATCATTTGAAATATATAAGAAAAATTAAGATTGGACGATTTCACATATTTATAAACAGATTACAGTTAAAATTATACATGACTTTAAAAAACCTTCATATTACATAGTTATTTAGTATGAAAAACTTTCCAAGGGATAATTTTATCAGTCTTAAGGTCCTTTAAACATAATACATACAAAAATTAATTTACAAGTAATATTATATTAATATAATTATAGGTATAGGTCTATTCAGTGAACAATATGAGATATAAAATCATTATTTTAATAACGTTAATTAATGATCTAAATATATTATATCGTATGATTTACTTGTATTAAAAATTATTTCATGTAATTTTAAACTATTTTCCATACATAGTTTATTATACGTTTTTTAGTACTTTCCAGATTTTTAAATTTAGATATTTTTCTAATAAATTGCAAACAAATAAATTATATTTTTTTATTTACAAACCATATTTCCTTTCAAATGAACATGCTTTTAAATTAAAAATAAAAGAATGTAAATGAAATCACATAAATTTATGACAATAATTAAGTACAATATTCGGCATGAATAATGTAACACCTTATACGGATTGTTTTTATTGTTTTACGACGTCTTTTTTCATAAAATGAATTTATTCTTGATGAAACCTATTTTTATGTATTTCTAATAATCCTAATATTTTATATTACTAAATTGCTATATATTTTCATTAAAAAACAGAATATTCTCTGATATATCAGAACATTACCTCAAAAATGTATATATTTATATTTTTAAACTATATTTTCATTCATAAAAATCATTTATAAAATATTTTACTTTGAGATGGGATTACATTTCTGTTTGTAAAAATGTATTTATCTCTTTATGAAAAGAATAACATAAATTTTATATCAGTTATATCAGTAATGATAAGTAGATGTATAATTTTAAATCTTTCAATATTATAAGAATGCTGTGGTACTAGTATATATTTTTTATTAAAACACTTTGTGTACATTAAATTTATTTAGTAATCAACTTATTATATTAATATGATTTTTTAAATTAAAATTCACTTTCTACAAGTTTATTATAAAATAAATTTTCAAATTCCTGCAACGTATGATATTTCATAATATATAAGCTGAGATGTAGAAAAAATAAGATTCATTTTTAAATAATTTTAATTGAAGAATGAAATCTGTAATATATGTCATCCTTGTAATTGTTTATTATTATTATGACAATTATAAGTTAATATATGATGTTAATGTAAGTTATTTCCCGTAAAATTTAAGACATATATTTGCATGTATTGTACGCTAAAAAATAGTAAGTATTTAAATTAATAAATTAAAATGCTTATAAAAATACATTAAAATCAAATGGATAAACTTTTAATAAAAGTTTAATTACTAATTTATCCTTATTATAATATAAATATTTTTAGTAAGAAAATAACGTAAACATAATTTTTTTTTAAATTAATCTGAACACAAATATACTTCAAATTTTTAAATTATGATAATATTAGTTAAATTATTTATAATATTTGAATTTTTATATAAAATATTAAATATTCTATAGGATTAATATGTTAAAAATTGAATTTGGTTGAAAATGATAAAAGAAAATACAGTTTAATTTTACGTAAAACTTTGTTTTCAAGCAGATGGATTTTCTGATTTTAAAAATTTGAAACATTCTAAAAGAAAAGAAAAAAATAACTATTTTATTGTATCTAATAATTTATAAGGAAACAAATAATTTATTTGTTATATGAATATATAAAATTTTTGTCTATAGTGTATTATTGCTATATTAAGAATACCCTTATTGATATAATTATATATAAAAAAACAGCTTAATTACTAAAACAGCTTAATTAATTAAACGCGTCAAACATTATATTAAAAAAAAATTAATCGATATCTTTTCATTTTGTTGAATGATAATTTAATTCTATATAAAATAGATATATTGTAGTTTTAATTATATATTATAATATTTAAATAAAAAAGAACCTTTTTGTAGTTCAAGTTTACCTTGTTTGACGACTAAGTTATCTTTTACAAAATCTTAACCTAGTACTGTTTGATAAGTAATAAAATTCTGTATTAATAGTTCATATTATAATTCTGAAAAAATTAATTTATTATGAATTAATTTAATAAAATATTTAGTACATGATAATTTTTGTAGTAAAAAATTTAATTCATACGTAAATGATTAAGTTTTATTTTTACTACTTGTCCAATAGTTATTTTAAATATTCACCACAAATTGTGTATGTATAATTAAATGTTTAATTTTTAAAGTTTAGTAAATGTAAAAAAAGTAAAATTTTATGTTAAATTAAAAATAAGTATGATTTATAGTAAAATATTTTTAAAAAATTAAATGAAATTTAAACAAAAATAAAAATATTTTTACTTTTCATACATAAATTAATATTGTAATTATGCTGTATATTTATATTATTTATTAATTATTCCAAGTTATATTTATATGAAAGAAAAAAGTATAAATTATGCCTTATTTATTACTGTATGGAATATTTTATAATACGCAGTTCATATTTTTTATATTAAATTATCACTAAACTAAATTTTTAGTACAATTAAAAATAATGAAACTTTTAAATAAGTAACAGTACGCGATAAGTACGATTCAAACAACGATTACTTTTTTAAAAATTAATTCAAAGAAGTGAAAGGCAAAATCATTCGAAAATAAATTTGTAGAGTATTATATAAGTTTTTTTTACAAAATATAAAATAAAATTTAAAGCGTTCAGTTAACCTTGAAATAAATTTGATTTGATTTATAGATATTTAAAGATATTTATAGCAGAACAGTATTGAAGTATTTAATTTTAAACAAAGAAAAAAATATTATAATATTTCGTATTATTGTAAATACTAAGATGAATCATATTATGTATATAAATTATCATATATTAAAATATAGGTTATTGATTGCATTGCATAATACTTTCAAGAATGATGGATATTTATTAATAGCTTGAAGTGCTTTTAATCTTATGTCATTAACGTTACTAATTTCATTCAAAATAATTAATTTTTAAATTTTTATTTACAAATATTTATACTATAATCAATTTATACATACTTTTGCTATTGATATATACCTTTAAATTTTATCTAATATATTTGAATTTTGTTATTTAGCTGTAAAATCATTTACATGTATTCTTATATAAAAATAAAATAATCTAAAATAAAGGAGTATAATATACATCATTTATATTTATATTATAATTTAAGATTAAAAAATTTGAAAAAGAACTTTAAAATAAAAAGTATAAACATAAATTATATCATCAAGTGAAAAATTTTAGGAAAAATTGTATTTATAACTAAACGCAATATTATTTTTAGTTATTACTAAATGAAGTAAAATATATTGAACGGTATAGAAATCAAAGAAGGTAGTAATAATTATATTATTTTAATTATAATTAATGCTTATATAGTTTTTAATTTCAACGGATGAAGTAAAAATAATACGATATAATACTATGGTATTACGTGTATAACGAATAATTTTATTTTAAAAAATTTCTAATATAATAAAATCCTTTTTTAATATAATAAATAAAATAGAGAGTTGAAAATTTAGGTATAATTCTGTTTTAACAAATTTCACAAGAGGTATTTTAATTCGTTTAAGATCCATGGTGCTTTTAAACACTTACTTTTCGCACGCTTGTATCGTTTTAACTTTGTTCCTTCCTTCCGCACGATAATTTCAAAAATTGGTAACGACAAAGTCGATAGCTTTAGAAGACGACGAAGTGCATCTTGTCGGCTGGTTCGGGTAACTACTAACAAGACAGGTATACCAGTTCACGCACAGTCCCCAGACGCAAAGACGGCAAGGTTAGTGACGTTTTTTCCTTTTCCTTCTACTTCTTCTTTTCTTCTTCTGTTTCTCCTTAATCTTCTTCTTAGAATACTTAAACCTTTTTCTGCGTTTTACGAAACACTATGTTTTCACCACACTTTCAAAGGTGAGATTATATAGAAGTTACGTATGCGTCTAGAAATTATGTCCGCACCTTCATTTTTTGTATTCTAATACACCATTCGTGAGAATTTAAAGACTGAATATTTAAAAAACGTTTTACAATTTTTATAATACAAGTAACTTATCTTAAATAACTCTAATTTTTTTCATACATTTTTTAATATAGAACAAATTTATTTATATTCAATATTTTTTAATTTGTGTACGATTTTTCAAATTTTATAAAATTTCTAAGATTTTGAATGTTTTAGTTAACATTGTATATTAATATTAAATAAACTACAGTGTTTATAAAATATTCATAATTTGAATAATAAAATTGAATAATAATAATAATATTATATTATTTAAATAAACATAATTCATAACTTCTTACAATAGGAAAATATTTAATAATAAAATATTAAACGAAATATTAATATGCTTACTTCGTATAATTAAATTTTTTCCGCAGGTTTAATAAATTAATAATAAATACACTGTATCTTAATTTATAGTTTCTAATATAATTTTTTTTGTTATCTAAAATAAATCTTTTACTATAATCATTTATGCATAATTGATTTGAATATATATATATACATATAATGAAGCTATAAATTTGACTTACTTATTTCTTTAATGAACAAAATTATTCCATTTTATATAAATATTAAAAAATAAAAATTAGTAATTTTACTCTGTATATATTTTTAGTTTTTAATTATTCTTTTTATATGCATATTTATATAAATATAATTTATAAAATTAAATTACATATTCATATCATGTGTATAAATATCAGACCAAAATTTTTTTTTATTCAAGTTAATAATAAATGATTTAATTATTTAATAAATATATTGCATTTATGATATGTTGTAGAAAATAATTATGAAAATAATATTGTACATATATTAACTCACATAAAAATTATAAATTATACAAACTATTGTATTGAAATATTTATAATATGTTTTTTTAATTTTCTTAAATGTAGTTTACAAAATTAAATATATAAGCATTATATTAAAAGTAAGTAGTTAACGTCATTGTTGAAAAAATAAGTTCGTCATCTACGAAATTAAAATTAAAATTATTAAAATAATATTGAACTGTAAATATGACGTTTACATAAAAAAATTCTTATATTTAAAATATTTATGTTTTATTCATACTACGACAATTACTTTTATCTAGATTTATATTTTGATATTATTTATGAAATATTTGTCAAACAACAGTAAAATAATGGAATTAAAAAATTGTATAGTATAATAAAATTAGTAAAAGCTAACAATTTGTCAACAAAATATAATACATAAGTTTTAATTTATAAATCATATTTATTATTGATAATTAATTTTTTTTATATAAAATTTATATTTAACCATATAGTTTTAATTCGACAGTTATACCACATGTTATGTAATATGACTGTAAAATTTTTGCTTAAAAAGACATATTTTTTTATGAATTATTTTTATATATTCTGGGTAGCAGAGTAAATAATAAAACTAGCTACAAATAATTTTTTTATTTTATAAAAATATAAAGAGCTAAATTGAAACTAATTATATAATTATTATTGTACATCTTCATATTTTATAATTAAAGAAAATATAATTATGTTTATATAAAATAATAGAAATTCAAAAAATTGTTTGCTATAAAATCAACGGCAATAATATTAAGTATAACGTATAAAACTAATAGAACAGTTGATGAATTTGAGAGATATTGAAATACTTGTTATATTTAGGATAAATAATGATAATAATCTTAAAGACTATCTTTAATATTATTCTTACGTATTAAGTAAAAATGTTGTAATAAAAAATGTAAATTTAGCAGTTAAGTTACAGGCTAAATTGTAAATTGCAATTTTATAATGATCTTCTAAAAAGCTGTTTTTGTGTGCCTTGTAATTAATTTCATAATAATTATATAAAACTGATTTTTTATTCTGTAATATAATTCTGTAATTCTTTATTTATTTACATAATAGGATAATTTACACTTAAATCATTAATGTTTAATTAACATATTACATAATTATATGACTCTTACATATTTAATTTAGTTTTTTTGTATAATTTGGATTTAATAAATATTATTAACTGTTTTTTAATATATTTATATAAACATATATTTGCACGGAGTATAGATAATGATTTATGTGTAAATTAAGATTTATATTGTTTTTACAAGTATTTAGATACAATAACTGCATGTAATAAATACAGTAAATTATTGTACCTATAAATATATATATACATAGATTTAATTTAATTTATAATATATGGATTCAATAAAATATTATGAATGGAATATATTTTACTTTAAATTAATATTCAAGAATACTTAACGAAATTCAGTTAATATAATTCAGGATTTTATATTTTAATAATTAAGAATTGTTTAATTTTGAAAAAATTATATAATATTTTTTCATAATATGTATAATATTTTTAAATAATAATATTTTTCCTTTAAAAATGGAATAAAGTAGTTATTAAAACGTATATTAAAAAGTAAAACTAAAAATATCATGGATCTTGTATTGTATGTATGAATTGTACGCTTCATTAAAATGAAAAATTACGTAAAGTTATATACATTGTTAACGTTTTTAAATATTAATTTATAACCAAATTTTGTTTACCAAATTTGATATTATTATTTTTCCAACACCATTTGTATTCTAAAATTTATACATAATATTTTAGGTATACAATTTTAATTAAAGGTAATGTCTTAATTACATTATAATTTGGCACGATATTAGTAAATATAGTAGTCGATGTTAAATTTATAATTACAACAATTTTTAATATTTATAAAATATGTTCTAAAGTACTCATAATTATTTTTAAAATATGTATAAACGTAAATTAATTAAAGTATCGTTTTTATATCATTATTTTAATAGAAATATATACACAGTAATACCACGTTTTCCTTTTTCTAGAAGAAATAAATGATATAAAATCATAAATATTAATAGCTAAAAACAGCAGTGTATTTATTCATTTTAAAAGAATAAATAAAATCCTTATTTAAAGCAATTCACTGTATGTATCAATTGTAGCTATCATAGCAAATATATATAGTTGTAGTTTAATTTAAACAAATAAAATTATAATGTTTATTTATGGTAATAAAAATAATAGTTGAAATATAAAGGATATAATTTTTAGTAATATTTATGCTTAATTAGCAAAGTGCAATTAAATAGTTTATACAGATCACATAATTAATTATATAATGACTAAATTAAAAATATATTTCGTTGCAATATAGTAAACATGTAAAATATAAGTATGGTGGTTTCAGCCGTTAGATTATAATAAAAAATTTACATCGATTGAATAGAATTTTTAATAAATATAATATAAATAATATCAAAATTTCAATTTTTAGAATTTTTATTACATTATAAGCAAAACATGTACGACTATAAATGCGAGTAACATTACTTGATTTAATTATAGCATTCGCATCGAATAAATAGTCATAATTGTCGAATCTAACAGATATATATATATATATACATATGTAACTAAAAATATTTTTATTTACGAATTTATTATACATATAATTTATTTATAATATTAAGTATCAATAAAAATAATATACTAATTGTATATAAATGAAATTATAAATAAGCTTTTAAACATTATTACCTTTTTTCATTTACATTAAAAATTGTAATTATTTCGGATTATTTCGTATACTTAATAGCTTACTAGATAGCTAATATTCAAATATAAACAGTATCTAAAAATTATAGATAAAGTATATTTTTTCTTATTTTTATTTGCAATACAATATTATTTAAATTATTTTTATGAAATATTTATTAGAATAATTTTAAATTTTAATATATAATACACAAATTTATTATTATAAATAGTTTCAAATACTCAAAAATTATTTTATAGTAATAAAATGTTTTCAATATCAATAGTTACCTTATAAAATGCACAAAAATATGAATAAATCTTATACTTATAAAATTAGCAAAAATATCTTTAAAAATATTGATTAGCTAATTAAATTAAAAAAAATTTTAAATACTGTAATAAATTCTAGATATTGATTTGGAAATATTCTAACATTATCCTGTAATTGATTCTCTGAAAAATTTAATTATTTATTAAGAAACGCCCTTAAAATACATGATTATTATCAGTAGTGAATGCATGTCTAGTTATAAATTATAGCAACCGGAGATATGCAATATTAATTTAATACGGTATTTATTTACATGTATTTATCTACTAGACATGAAAATTGTCATCTTTCGGTGTTTATAGTTTTATATTTTTTTGTCGGATGGGAGACCTTTTATAGCAAATTTTCCTCGAAAAATTGGTTTGAAGACTTCCAATATACTTTCAGTTCTTTTGGCTGAGTTCTAAAAATACCAAATTGTTTTATAAGTTTAAATTAATGAATAATTATTTTTAAGAATGTTGATTTTTGATATTTTTAAATATCAGAAAATGTATTAATATAAATAATATTTTATTTAAGAAAAAAACGTAAACTATGACCATATTCATAGTCAATACAGCATATCAATAAATATTTTAATTTTTATGTAGAAACCGAAATATATAGACATAATATTATTGTATTAAAAAATAATCATTTACTCAATTAATTATTAATAATCGAATTTTTTGCAATTAAATTTATGATATATTATGACAGATATAGATCAATATAGATAATAATTTCATAAATAAATAATAGTTTTTCTTTTCATGACTTTATTATTTAATCCATTAGTAATAATATATATTCTCAAATAATTTTATTTGAATATTTATCTAAAATTAATAAGTTGGTTTAAGAGCAGACTCCAAATTTATCGAAAAAATGTTTGATTAACTTATTATTTACAAAAAAATTTTAGAAACTTTATTATTTACAGAATATTATATAATTCATAATTATATATAATATTGTATAATATTATCTTTAAACATTATATTTAGTCATTTTCATTCAATGAAAAATCAGACCAGAATGTAATATAAAGAATAAAAATAATTTAGTGTTTAGAGTAAATTTCATTCTATACATTAATTCTAATCGATACAAGCATTAATTTCTGTATATTCCTTTCATAAGTTTTATGCGTAGACATATAATCTTGGTACTGATAAATGTTTTAAAAATTATAATGTTGAATTTATTTTGAATGACAAACATTTATTATGTACACCTACATAAATAGATTTAGAAGACCAATTTAAATTTTTTAAGATTTTAATAAAATAAATTAAATTAGAGACTCGTTCTCTGTTTTAAAATTGTATATTTTTAAATAAATTTAAATATAAAAATATTGTTGGTGTTTTAATTCTTCAAAAAGAAAGCATGGAAAAACATTAACTTTCTTTGAAAACTATATTAAAATATCTTGAATGAGAAAATGATGTTTTGAACATCTTATCTCAGAAATAGAAATTGACATGTTCACAACTGCTATCATTCAAAATAAACTTTTTAAACAATTGAATTTATATAATGTTTTCAAATACATTGATTCAACAACGGCTTTTATACAGTGTTATATTTCTGCTTGCATGTATTTGAATTATTATTCAAATAACATGTTTAAATATTTTTTTAATAAGATATTAATACTAGGACTTTGCTTATGCAAACATAAATAATTGCCAAAAAAAAATTCATGAAAATTTATATAAATTCTTAAAATAATTCCAGATTCGTATCCTTCAACTATGTAGTTTTTTTTTTTTTGTATATGGTTCTGTAAAGATCCTGTTATCGTAATTAAGAAAAAGTCAATTTCATAAAAGTATTATCAGATATGTAGATTCAAATTATACAAGTTCTGTAATAATTTAAAGTGAAAGGAAACAAGTTAAACCATTATTTAGAACGTATGCGTATATGAATATATGTATTATTAAATATCAAGATGGATAAGTATAATTAATTTTAATCAATTAATTGTTAAATTGATAAATTATACTGATAATTTATTCCTTTTTTTTTAATTATTAGCACTAGTTAATATTCATTTTAAAAAATTTATTATAAAATACAAGTTTATAGTTCATAAATGTTTACATTTCTGTAAAAATTTTTTCTTTTTATTTCTTTAAGTATTTTTCTGTACATATAAAATTTATAATATCATTTTTAGATTATTAAGAAACAAAATATTCCCATATAGTTTTCATTAATTACAATTAATAAATTATTATAATTCGATAATATAAAAATATATTTAATAATAAAATTATTTAAATAAACTTCATGTTTTTCAAATATTAATATCTTAATAAAAATAAATATTAAGTAATATTGATAATGATTTATAGTCATGAAAACATTTTGTATTAAAAAATGTTGATATTTTATTAATATTTTATGCTATATTGTACAAATAAAAAATTTTACCATAATGAGACTGCTTAGAATTTTACTAATATTCGTTATGATTGTGAATCCTCCACCGAAAATTTGTGGCGGAATGTCCAAAGATACTTTTGTCCTATCGAATTCTGGAATATCTTCCTCGGTTGTTGAAAGAATTTTCTGCGCAAATAAAAATACTCAGTCATACTTTTGACATGAAGTTAAAAAGATATTATTTTAAAAAATTAATTTTTAATAAAAATAATATATTAAAAATAAATATCTAATTTTAAATAGTTTTAGAATTGTTCAAATATTATTATATTTATTCATTTTTAAGAACGTTTAAAAATATGTTAATATATAAGTATTTTCATATGTTATGTAAAATTAACGACTTTTCAGAAATATATGCGTGATTACACCTCTTAAAAAAGTATGAACCTATTTAATCATACATATTAAAATATTAAAATATCAAGATATCAGAATAGCAAAATATCTAAATTAAGATTGTATATCTACTTGAAATTAAGTCCTTAACTTATGCTGGTTAACAGATACATCGTTAGAAAAATTAAACATAAAAATGTATTTTATAGTAATAAAGAATTGCGAGATACTTAAATTTTAAAGAAAATATATGATGATCTTTAATGAATAAAAATTTAAATAATAACAATTAGAGTAAATTGTAACCATTTTTTTATTTGATAAGACATGTGCTTCAGTGAGCTTTACAAGGATGTATTTACAATCTGATGGCAGGCGATTATATTGGTTACATTGAATTATAAAAACAAAGGATTAACGAGAATTTAAGCTATAAGATAAATTACACTTCTTTTAATATAATCTTTTATAACTATGATAAATTTCATTACTAGTATGCTTTTTATTAATGTAGCATACATTTTAAGAGAACGTATTGATAAATATATTTAATTATTTTAAATACACAAATTTGTTATGACAATAAATATAGTTTATAGTAAAAAATACAGTTTATCGAAAGATCACTTCTTTAACTGATAATACTTGTCATTTCCAGAGCTTTAAATAAATCAACGTAACCTTTAATTTCTAACAAACTTGTATCTATTTCCCATATTTATATACAATATAATTCAATAATAAGTATAGATACACTTATATAAAATGGTTTTTTGCGTAAATAATATAACTACTTATACAAATTTTACGACACATACGTATATCATAAAAATGCACAATAAGCGTCATTTTTTTTAATATTATTTTTATGATCTACACGAAAATACAATAAAAATTATTATAAATATATATATATATATGTATAAATGTCTTTAAAATATGGCCACTAGACTATAAACACTTTGATTGTTGTTTGGAATAGTTCTCTTTAGTATCTTTATATGATGGCCAGCATAATATGATCTTCTTTCTCGTTCAAAATTATTGTAGTTCAAGAAAATTCATATTGAGTTATATCCTGGCCGGTTTTCGTTGACACAGCAACTGTCCGAATATTCTGTAGAGCTTCATCGACCACGGTAGTAGTGTTGTTGTGAATTCGGTGGTGAATATTCATACTAATTCATAATACACAATACAGTCTATTTTTTTTTACTAATTTATTCATTATTTATTATATTTTAATGGTGCATAGTGTAAACTACATGCAGTAAAATGTTACAAGGTTCGAACAATACATTCGACGGATTTGACTCTTTCTTTCTTTGGACTCCTTATAGAAAAAGTTCGTATTTTTTTTGTGTTTTCTTCATGCTATTGAGAATAAAAAATACTATCTTATCGAGTTGATTTTTGTTATCATATAATAACAATAATTTTCATTTTAACAACATATAGTATTCGTTTTATTTCTATAAAATTTTTTAAAATAAAATTGAAAATTGTAAATTATTACACAACCTATTATGCATTAAAAAGTTATTTACCAAAATTTTATGTAAATTAATATTTTACATATATATTTATTTATGTAGAGATTTAACAAAATCGTTTTAACTTTCGATATATAATTTACAAAGTAAAGAAAGAATCAAACTAAATTATTTGATATTAGTATTAATAACATAGGATAACAATAAATAGTTAATAATATTTCAATAGGTCGTGAATTAATTTTCCTAAGATATGTATTTTTAATAGGATTTTAAGAAATGCAATTTTAATAGGATATCATATATATCCCAGTTTAGTATGATATCATATATATCCAAGACTAAAAAATCAAATGTGTGTAAAATAAAATTTTGTTAGCAAAAAATTAATATATTTGCGCGTGAAAGCAAATTAATATTTGGAATAATAATTAAACGTCAATAATGGGATTGTTCAAGCGATTTATGAATTATTTATCAATACTTATATAAAAAAATGCACAAAATCTTACAATTTTGATTCATGAGATCTATAATTTTTTTTAACTTCATGCACTATATATCTTTTTATCATAAAAACTTTACTCAGATAATAGGATTTTAAGAAAAATTGTAATATATTCATAAAGCATAATTTTTTACATTTTAATAGAACCAATAAAAATGACAAAAACATACTAGCCTAATGTGGTCATTAAAGAAATTAATTTTGAAAGGATATGAATTTTTGTTTGATTATTGCATTCATTATATATTTTACTATTGATTAATTGGATTAAAATTGGATTACTGGTTCAAAGTGAAGTACTCGATTAATGTGCTATTGTTTAATTTTTGTTTGGTTGCAGTGAAACTATATTTCCTTAATCCGTTGAAGCATTGAATTGTATATGTACTACAACGTATTTTATTTTTATGTACATAAAAAGTATACTAAACATCTTCAATAAAATAAAAATATTACAATTTTTTTTAAATAACTAATTTAGTTTTTATAATAAAGTTTTTCTACTAAATTATAATATAAATTCTTTTAGGATGCACATAATAAATTAACTTATAATTATTAATTATTTTGAATTAAGATTTAATAAAATTCTGCATTACTTTTATTTTAGACTTGTATATAGACAGATATTAAAATATAATTACGTAAAAAATAAAAAATTATATATAGATATATTTTATTTTTTATTTGAATATTTTCATAAAATTTCATAATAAAATATTTAAAATAATATAAAAATAGTAATGTATGAAGAAAATAAATAAAGATATTGCTATTGATTATAATAACTAAAATAATATAGAAACATGTTTTTCTATTTAAGAAAAAGTGGTTTAACTCTGTATATAAATATTAATAATGTTCATTTTCATCAAAATTGTAATATAATATAAGATAATAAGACTTCTCATTACCAACGAAAATTATAAACAATTTTTAAGGTAGTGCAAGTATTCCTTCTAAATTAAATAGAAATTTACTTTATACGTTAAAATATAATGAAAATATAAACCATCATACGTCAAATTTAAAGCTACATAATCTGAAATTTTGGTTACTTGATTTTTAATATTCATTCCTGATACATAATAAATAGAAAAATTAAGCTAAATGCTTCAACGGATAAATGGATAACACGAAGTGTGACTTCCATCCTTTTAGTATTTTCCTACCCCGGCGCCAATGTTGTTGTAGCCCACATTGCCATTCGTATCTTGGCCAGCGATCGGATAGTCTGCTGGATCATCGACTCCATTATCTCCACCGCCATTGTTACTGCTACCACTGAGACTACTGATAATACCAGTGAGAAAACTGCCACTATTGCTGCCACCACCTGCATGAACGTCGCCACCCCCTGTATACACATCTAAATTTTAGTACATAATTTTGACAGTATTTTTTAGTTTTAATTATAAAGAAATTTGTTATGCATTTGTTTATTTAGTTATCACAAATTCTGATATATAGAGTTCGTAAATTTTTAAATAATTTGTAGTTAATTCGAAAATTTTTTACTTTAACTTAATTTGTATTATAAAAAATATATTAGCTTTTTGAATACAAAATTTTTTATTAGACATAAAGATATACTTTTTATAAAAATATTATAAAATGTGTACAAATATAAGAACGTTTAATTTCTAATAGTATAGTAGAATTTTAATTAATATTTTAAAATATTGGTATTACTACCAAAATTCATAACTATTTAAATATATTTTTCTTTTTATATTCAAACATCAAAAATCTATTGGTATTAAAATTTTCCTTCCAAATTAAAAAATTTATTTTTAAATATATTTTATTATTGTTAAAAAATTCTTTGAAAATAATTTCTTTATAACTGCATTTCATTAAAACTATTTTTTACCTTGTATATTAAAAAATATTTACATAAAAATTATATACGTATATTAAAAGAAATTTTACAAAAATTTGAAAAATATACATTTACCAGATGATAGTCCACCCGACAAACCACCGGAAAGTGAACTAAGTGGTGCAAATTTAGAGGCAAAAGCTCCTGCTAATCCTTGTTTCGCACTAGACAAAAAAGTCGTACCAGCATTTAAAAGAGGCCCTACACCACCCGTTGTTCCCTTTAGCTTAGAAGCAATATATTTACTAATAAACTCAGTTGTTGATGATTTCGTATTATCGATATCGAAAGCGACGTTTTTTGCTTTATTGCCTTCATCTAATACCGTTAATGCTTTCGTCTTTGCATCTAAGAAGGCGTCCAGCTTCTGTAATGGTCAATAACAAGTTACCCTTTTTTATCATGTGAAGAATATTTGATGTTCATTAATTGTTATTAAAAATACAATTTTTTATTTCAAATAAATATATTTTTGAAAAGTACATAATATTTTATTTAAATATATTAATTAAACCAATTTTAAAA
Organism: Dolichoris vasculosae; assembly: GCA_018907195.1. NCBI lineage: Eukaryota > Metazoa > Arthropoda > Insecta > Hymenoptera > Agaonidae > Dolichoris > Dolichoris vasculosae. Next base: position 6,423,325 of record JACCHY010000010.1, on the reverse strand, counting down.
TAATTTAAATTACAAGAAAATCTATTTCAAAACTTTAAAAAATTTAATAATTATTACCGTAATAAATTTTGTTAAATTAAATTTTATGCTTTATACATATTTAGCAATTAAATCAGAATTATAATATAATAAAGAATATTTATTTATGATATTTGGATGATAAATAAAAATTGTTTTTATTAAATAAATTAAAATTTTTTACATTGTACAGTTACTGATATAATTTATTCTAATACGATGTTGTATAATTTAAAAGATTTTGCAACCCTTTCAAGCATAAATATTTAATTTTATGTAAATACAAATTTAATTTATGAAATTTATCATATAACATCAACAAAATATTTACCCCAAAGACAAAATTGATGATACCATTAGAAACTCCAAGCTTGACGATACCAATTTTCCTCTTATCCCTGTCGCTCCTCTCGTCATCGCTATTCTGAACAATATAAACCTGACGAAATATTAGTAATATATAGGTGCCTCAAAAATTATTTTTATAAATATAAGCAATTTTTTATTTAACATACTGTCAAGGAACAATTAATAAACAAATCAGGAAATATGTTGCAGTGCACCCACAAATTCATCGTCACAGTAAACAATTCATTTATTTTAATATTCTATTAAAGTATGCAACATGCAGTAAAGTAATTCATTCTGCAGTAGTAAACGACATAAAAAATAATTTTTGATAACTAACATTTTTTATAATTGTTTCTGAAGACAGTTACATATATAAAGCAATTTATTTGCTAATTTTTTTTATCGACTGATTATCACCATCTCATTTTTTATAAGTAAATTGAAATTTTAGTACATGTATACACAGTTGAAATAAAATACAAGAAGAATTAAGATTTCTATTTATATGGATGAAACAATTCTTATATATGTAATTTTCTTTAAAATATTTTAAGTTTTATCATAATCAACTAGTTATTAATGATTTAATATATGAACTAACTATTTTCGACAAGTGAAGTATTATCGTTTCTTAAAATTTTATACATCCAAAAACTAATATTATATTAAAACAAAGAAAATCTATAATAAATTATATAAGAAAAAAATTGGATTAGTCCATTAATATAATAATAATATTATATAATTCATAGATATACTTTTTTGAAGCAAATACAAATTTATTTACATTCATTAATATAAATTACAAAACGTTATTAATAATATATGCCAACTATGTAATTGTTCCCTTTTGCATATATCTTAATACTAAATATATTAAGTTAAATAGTTGAATACTGAATATTATATAATAATTATAATATTACGTAATAGTTAGAAATTAAAAAAATAATATTTGTTTGCAACAAAAATTATATAATAATTTTTAAAGGACAATACATATATGCATTAAATATATATACCAAATATCATAAAGAAATTTATTGAAATATAGTGAAAATTATAAGAAATTACAAAATAATAAGTTAATGTGTAGATAATACAAAATTTAAATATTTTCTTTATTTATATTATCAATTATAGCAAGATAATTGTTTCTACAGTGGTATTTAAATAAATATGTTTAGAAAAATTGTTTTATAAACGTAATTTAAAATAATGTAATTTAAATATTTGTATAATTTATATTTTATAGTAACTTTTTCTGGAAAATCTTCATCTGTTATTTATTATAATGACTAAAATAATTATTCATTTAAGAAATCCATATTTTTCTTAGCAATAGTAAATTTTTTTCCCTAACGTAGATAACGAACGGTAACCATGATATTTTTTATTCAACACTTTGTTTGATTAATTATAAATAAATATAAAAATAAATTATTTATTTAAATAAATAATTGTATTTTCAGTATAAGCCTAATTTTATCTTTTTAAATCATTGAAAGTATAATAATGTTTTATCTTATAATATTAATTCATCTATTGTTAGAATTATAAGTAAAATTTTTATCTCCTCTTTTTTAAACTGGTATGATTTTTCGAGTGAATGCAATGTTATTTATTTTGAAAATTCATTTAATCTCTCATCATCTTCGCTATAACAAACGTTTAGACTATTTTCTACCATTTATATAATAACTAATTAAAAATAATGTTTAATTCATAATAATAAATCAATTACACTTTTGGAATATATTTTAAAAATTGCGAAAATTATCAAATTTACGAAGTTTTTTTTGTAGTATTTTAATGTAAAATTACTTATTTATTTATTCTATAATACTTCAGAGATTAGAAAGTAAATTATTTATTTTTAATATAATTATCGAAACTACATAAGCTATTAAAAGATAAATATACATTACATTTAAAAAAATATAAAATAGGACTAATGGTACTAGATTATTACAATTTTTTAAGTAAATAGTCAATTAAAATTATATTTTAATAATTCTTTCCCGAAAATAGTTTAAATCTATTAATTATTTTAAATTAATTACTTTTAAAATTAGTATAAGAAAATAATTTGGAAAAGAAAATATTTTATAAATATTTTATTATATTTACAATAAATAAAATTATTGTATTTAGATCTAAAATTTATTTAAGTATATAAACACATTTATATATAAATAATATAATCATATCAAAAGATATTTATTTTTGACTAACTACATATTCAAGCTTATCAAAGATACATAATTCTTGAATAAAAGTGGGTAAATAAATTGAAATGACATGATTTAAGTATAAAATAATTTAATTTTAAGACAAGATTAATTTCTTATCGATTAATACTATTAATCATTCGTGACTAGCTATTTGGCATATTAAATACCTTTAAATGATTAAGATTTTATAGTCTACATAGTGTAAATATGAAACTTAAAATGTTATTCAATGTAGATTTTATTTGAATTATTTCAATGATTTTCCATAATAATTTTAAAAATTTTTATTCAAATTTTTAAATATTTGTGTATATATTTTATTTAGAAAATGATTTACTCTAAAATAAGATGTAATATTAATTTTTTATATAATTATTATTCTGTAATGCATAAAATTTTTCATTTATTAACCAGTTTTTAAGGAACATGTTTAAGTAAGTACTAATGTTAGCTAGCATTAAAATAAATTACATTAATATTCATAAAAAGTTGCAGTATAAAAAATATAGAACTATAATTAATTATTTTTCAAAATTAATTTATCGAAAGATGTTTATACCTTTTGTTTATAACTGAATTTGTTCGTTTTGAAATACTTGTATGTTTTATAACATTTCAAAGTATTTGAATTTATTCAGTTATTCAAATATTATGTAATATTGATATTTTTTCTTATTAACATAGATATAAAAATAAAAAGTATGAATTTATAAAAATTTAAATTCTAACTTATCATATTAAACATATATTTTAGTCTATAAGATACATTGAAATCTTTAATATTTATAGATATAAATCCAAATATTTTATTAATTTAAATAAAATAACATTTTTATTATTTTATTTTTATAGTTAGACTTTATACGTAATCATAGTTTATACATTTTATCAAATAATTATATTATATTAAATTATTTGCATATGTGATTACAATAAAATTCAGTTTTAAACTCATATTAGTTTACTTCAATTATGAAATTTATCTGAAATTTAATTTTTTAAAACTCTAAAATTTTTAATTTTAAGAATAAAAATGAAATGAACACCTAAATTATAATTTTATTTAATTATAAAATTTTGTCACAAATGCATATCTTTCTTTTCTTGATAAAATTAGCAAAAATTAACGTAGATAGCAGCTCACATAAATTTAAAAGAATTAAAGCCAAAAACAATAATAAAAGCTTTTACTTAATCAATAAGATAATAAAAAAGCAAAAAAGAAAGATAAAAAATATAGGTTGGTGATTAACCTGTAATTAGCTGATGAAAATACACTTACTTTCTGAATTAAAATTTATTTAATAGATATGTTTGTAATTGAAACGATGTCTCTTCGTATGACAAAGTGGCATGTGTAATAACAGTCTAACACCACTTTCACTGATTTCTTATCCTTCCACTTTACGTATCCTTTGTAAATTATTGAGATCAACGTTCATAAAATGCTGATAACTTAAACTGTTTCATGCACAATTCTTTGTAAATTCTTTAACTGAATCACTTAAAAGGTAGATGTTTTAAAATATTTGTAATGAAATATAAATCACGACTTCCAATTATAGGGTACTTTTTAATTTATAATAATGAAATATGGAATTTACATATATATATATATTAAAAATATATATTAAAGTAATATATATATATTAAAAAAAAAATATATATATATATCTTTAATTTTAATATATGACAATGTTTGATGAGTGAATCAGTACTATAGAGTCTATTAAGATAAATTTTTTATGTAAAATTGATATTCAGTAGTAAAAGACTTTTTTCTAATTAATTTAATACAAAAAAAATGATCTAAAAATCTAAGAAAAAATTATTTTTATGCTATTCTATTTACATTTTTATGACAGATCGGAAAATATGGTTTAATTTTGTTTATAAAATAGTGATAATTTGAATAAATTTTCATTTTAGCATTTTATTTAATATTATCTCTTTTAATATAGTAATATTATAATAGAATATTAAATTAATGGTTAGAATCAAATTTCCGTAATGTATATGAATTCATACATTTTTCTATCAACAAGCAAAAGTCGAGGCAACGTAAAACCGAAAATTCTTAAAATAACTACTTAGTTCGTTAGGAGTTGTCAAACGTTAGTACGCATTCAAATTGCATAATCTTGCAATGTACGCATGTCACATAGTCTGAAACTCATATCATGCGCACGTAGGCATATGCACACCAAGAGGAGACACGTGCGCGCATATACAGACACTTATACCGGAAAAGCCATATGTGTCTTTTCACTCAGTTAATTGTATAGCGCTCAGCCACGTAACCTTCGAATAGCTTGACTCGCATCGACTTTCATCTCGGGATTTGAAACCTTTTTAAAAGCGCTAACCGTAAGAGAAACTCAAAGCGCACATTAAAATAATGTTGTCATTTAGACGTAAGGACTCACTTCATTGAGAGGACTGAGTTCATCTACGGCTTGATTCTTGTCGATTGGATTGCAATTGGCAACTCCAAGCACAAGTAATACGGTGTAGAACAGTCGGAAAAACTTCATTCTTGTGGTTCCTCGTCGATTGTCACCGGGTACAGGAAATGTTGCACCTCTTACTCCTGCAAAAATTAGTTTCTAAATACTCCTGAGCTTAAAAATTACCGATAATTCTTTCATTTAGATATTACTTTCTCGTTTACTATATTTTTTACTCACGCGATACTTTAATTTGCAATACATGGATAATTAACTAATTGCTACGACCCCATTTTGATTTTTCATCAATTGAGTGAGTTAAGAGATTTAATAATGAAGATATAATCCATGTGAATAGATCATATTCGCATTAGAACATACTTTCTTAAGTTGTAACATTAGTAATATGAAATATTTTCAAATTCAACATAATATATATAATAATTATATATATTTCACCAAAGAGTTTTGTTTAAAAATTCAATATATGAAATTAAAAGTTTTCTTAGATCAGCGATATATATATTCATTAGATCATTAGTTATATAAATATTTAAATTTCTTTGTTTATCGTGTACTGGATAATAGTTAAAAGTTTACTTTAGAACTATTATGAATAAATAAATACTCAAATAAAATGTTAAATTATTATTACACAATCTTCTGGAACACGCATACTGATTATAAATATGCGTAAGTTCAAATACAACTTTCTTATAGACACCCCAGGAAATATCTTACATAAAACCAGATCCAAAGAAGCAAGGAAAATTAGCGGTGACAGATGGTATGCAACTATAAAATAAATGTAGAAAAAGTATGAAGTAGAAGGTGAATTAGCAGTAAGATGGATTAATATAAGATGATAAGAAAAGAAGCATTATGATGAGAACTTACGGATGTTTACTGCTCGCGCGAACGATACGTGAGTGCAAGGAAAAGAGAGAGTGAAAAAGAGAGCGAGAGCTGAGATGTGTACCTGATGAAGTGCGAGGCTCGTTTGAGGAAGGCGGTAAAGGAGGTGCTCAAGTCTTACGGAGCTCGCGCGCGCATACCCCCATGGAATCGCGGTTCGAGAATCAACTCCTCTCTACATGCTGCCCCTCTCCGAGCCCGTCACGACCGACACTCTTTCACTACGCGCATAACGTTATGTCATTTTTACGCTACCGATGTTCCACGATTTTTATCCTGCGCAAGAAGAGAGGATGGCCGTCAACTTCCTCGGTTTCAGAGGGGAGATCGACCTTTTCATTGGTGCATGGGACTCGGTAATCCTGGTGTTTTACTAGAGCAATTCTACTGTTTGCGAGCACCGTATCTCTTTACTGCAACTGCTACGCAAATTTAGTATCATGCAATCGACATTTCACGCACTATTGTACTTATTCTATGAATAACTGTTGACGCATAATAGATGCTATATAATTTCGACTTGCAAGCCTATGGCTCTTTCAAAAATTTATATCGCTACTGTATGCGTTTATTCGATTTAATTCTTTCTGAGTTTTCATCTAAATACAATGACGAAAGTTCAGCCAAATTTAATGCTTATGTTTTTTATGGAATAATACATTCTAAAATCACAAAATAATCTTCAACTATTGTTGAAGATAAATATAAACTGCTGTTCATGATAGAACTAGATAGAAATAGTATCGACTAAAAACTAAAAATGTCATTGAAGGTACTATCGAATTTTAATTAAAGTAAGAAACCTATTTGATTTATATTATATGCGGCATCCCTTATCTTTCAAACTTCAATTATTTAAAATTATATAATATTAGAAGTAAATTCTTTTATTTTTTCTAAAAATATACAAAATTATATCGAATAAGCCTTACGTAAAGAGTTGAACTATTTTTTTAATGATTTATAATGACAATTCTTTCATCTGCGATAAAAATCATCCATTATAGATTTAAATTAAGTTTATAAAATAACTGGGCTTTAAGGTAACAACTTTCAGACTTTCTTAAATGGATCATTTAAATTATTATAATTTAGTAGTAATGGAGTAACTTAAAAAATTTGATAATCTTATGTCTGACGATTTTCTTTAGATACAGAATTACTTTAATAAATATTTATAATAATTTTAATGTCTGACAATAAATATCAAATCAATATTTTCAAAAATAATTAAGCGTGTACACTCAAAATTTTAATCATTTTATTTTTAATATTATTCATGTGCAATTTTATTTTAGTACACATCCTAGTAGTCAAGATTTATATGAAATGTTAAAAATTTATTTAATTTACGTTGTTGTATGTATATTATAATACTAATTAAAGCAAAATCTAAATTATTATGATTAATATAAAATTAAACTATTATTCTATTTTTTAATTTGAATATTTTTGTATTACATAATTAGAATAAACAAATTCTTTTCTAATATCAATGTGAGTTTGCTATTTAAAAAATTTTTTCACTAAATTTATCATTGAAATATAAAATTAATGATATTAAATTACTAATATTATTTTAATAATAAGTTTAATTAAAAATGAAATCTATTCATTAATATTTTTACACCAAATATTTATATATAATATTTACGTAGTAGCATCTTCAGAGAAACATTTATTTTTAAAATAATAACTTTTTCATTAAAATATTGTATACTAAAACTTTTATATACTTAACTTAATATAATAGATCAAAATTATAAATATAATAATAAAAATTGAGAATTTCAAATATAAACTGTATAATGGGAAAGAAAAGTTTAAAATTTATGTGCAGTTTACTTCGACTAGCTTAAAGAATGCAAAATGAAAAAAAACGTTATTGGACATAGAATTAACTTAAAAATATAATTTTAAAATAAACATACATTGTTCCCTAAATAATATAAATTATATATACAATTAAATATAAAAATAAAATATTAATTTTAGTGAACTTTAAATAATTTTAACTGTAATAAAAATACAATTTAAAATCTATAAAATATATATATAATTTCAAACTAAATATAAATATAATAAATTTAAAACCAGTTGAATTCTAAAAATTTATATATCTTCAAAATACCTTCAAATAAAGACTATAATTTTTAATTAGTTATTTATACTTAATAAATTTTTAATTATAATTTTTTTTTTCAATATGTTTTAATAAATGTATAAATAAATGTCTTAAGGATAGTAAAATAAAACATTGAAATTCTTCTTAATTAGATTTGGTACCATTCTATTGTAAAATATTGCTTTATATTATTAAAATTAAATTATATTCATCGACAATAAATGTATTTTTATATTAATTTGATGAATTTTGTGTTTTTTATTAAACTTACATATCAATATTTCCACATATTCATTGATAAATAATAACTATTTATGTCGTGATTTTAAAACGTAAAAGTTCAAAATTTTGAACAGTATGAAATGCAATTAATTTAAATTCAATTTTATATAAATCATGAATTTTTAGAATTTTATGAAAATGTAATAAAGGAAGGCGTATTCATATAGACAAGGATTTTGTCTTTATTTTTTTAAATTAAATCATTGAAAGGCTAAATTTTGAAACAAATATATTTGATATCATATGAGTTGAAGTAGGAATATTATTATGAATTAATTATATAAGAAACCAAAATCATTAATTATTCTACAGATTTATAATAGTTTTTTAAAAATCAATTACCAAAATGAAGTTTAATCCTCAAACTTTCCTATTCAATTTATTCGTTCTGAAGAAAATTTGATCTATTTTATATATAAAATATAAAATGTACAATTATGTATTTGTTTGTATATATTTTGCAAATGTATCATTATATTCCTTACCCTGAACAATTTAATATATATTTCAAATTAAAAAAACATGAAAAATTATTAGCATATTACTATAATTATATTAATTTTAGTTAAATACTAAATCTAATAAAAAATTTAGTTTATAAATATTATTTTTAATTGTCGTTATTTAGAACATATATTTCATTACAAAATTTAATAAGTATGTATATCATATCGAATAATCATTAATATATCGAATAAAACGTATAAGTAACATAAATAGTATTACTGTAGTATGCAAAAAAATTTCAGTAGAAATTTAATTAAAAAATACATGTCGATTTACGTCTAATTACAAATATAATACATGATAATTATATTTTGTTGATAATGTAATTATCTAGAAGAAATAAAATTTACACTAAATGCACATAAATAAAAACAATTTTGCAAAGCTAAAAGCTTTAAAAATTAAATTTTATATTAGAAAAAAATTGTTGAAATGTATGAACATAATATCTTTAACATTCCGTCAGTTAAAAATTCGAAAATAAGATACTCCATTTGAAAATTTTAAAATTCTATACATTATATTTTAAATTAACTTGAAATTTGTAAGATATAATTAATTAGTTTTTATTTCATTAAAAGTTTCTGATAAGAATTCTATAAAAATTAAAGAAAATATTCAGAAATATTTAATATCAAAATTAAGAAAATTTTATAATAAAATAATTTTTAACTAAAATATACATTGAATCTAATACTTGATTTTATAATAATAATTCTTTTAATTCATAATTATAATTCAAATATTTAATGTATTGAATTAGTTTTAATTAAAACATGTATTTATTACACGATTTATTTGAAAATTTAACACTGATATTTAAAAGTTGAAGATTTAGTAGGTTAAAATATATAATGTTACTAAATATATATATAGACTAATATACTAGAAAGTATTTGAAAAAAATATTTATTAAAAGTTTTAAATATTATTAGGATATACTAAAAAATAGAAAATACATAATAAAGATTTAGGAATAAATATGAATATAATTATACTATATAAATAAAATTATCAATTGCTTCTAGTGAATAATATATTTTGTGTGTACTAAATTTATTGTTTTGCGTTCTTAGTATAATATTTTATGAAATGATTATATAAAACAATGGATTATTTTTCTTACTTATTTATTTAGGAAACCTTTTATGATAATATAATTCATGACTGATTTTGAAAAATATTTTTTAGCAAAGTAGGTAAAATTCAAATAATTTATTTCAACTTGTGCGTAAAATGAAAATTTTGATTGATCTAAATATAAATGCAGCATTAATTATTTTTTAAAAAGTCATGAATGCTTCTATGTAATTTTTACAAATATAATTTAAAGTAAAAATAATTAGATGTATATTATAAAATAATAATTATGTAAAAATAATAAAATGAATAAACTAAGTTCCAAATTTTACTATAGTATATTAAAAAAAGAAAATTCTAAACTACACTTATATATATTGTAGAGTATTTTTTACATCTTGAACTGAATTTTAATTATATAAATATCAAATAGAGTAGTATAAAATTCACAGATTTTCACTTTATTTCGTCGATATTTTTATTCGTATTACAAGAGTCATTACATAATATAGTGGTTCGATGAGAATTCAGATGATCTCAAAATTGTTATGCTAAATGTAAACCAATGAGCCAACAGTAAATGACTCAAAACAGGAGAGTCATTCCTGTCTTGTCGAACAACTTTCGAAGAATTTTCTTTTTTCTAAAGATTAGATACCCTCAATTGATAGAAAACATGAATATCGGAACAGATTACAACATTACTTCAGTTTTTTGTTTTAGACATTCAGATTTTTTAATATGTAATTATATCAATTAATTTTATGAAAAATTATAGGGAAGTTTTTATTCTTTAATCGAAGTTATGAATTTTAATTATGTAGTATTTTTTTCTTCAAAAAATACATATTCAAATTAAAATATTTTTAATAATTTATAGAATTCAAGTGTTTTATTTATATATACTTTATTTTGTTAAAATTATTCTAGAATAATAATCTGTATTACAGAAAATTTTAATTTGTTGCTAATAATTTTTTTATTTAACTCACAATCACGCATTATTTCTGTGTATAATTTTCTACATCAAAATTATAACCAACGTAAGCTTCGATTAAAATTTTTTAAAAAAGATGAGGAGTAAGTAACTTTTTCAGTAGTCCAATTTAAAATAAGAATTAAAGGTTATTTCTTTAAAATATTCTCTTTCAAAACAAGTTTTTTTTAATTAATAAAAAAATGATTTAGACCTATTTAAAAATAATTAATATATTTTTAAAAGTCACATATGTATCATTTATATAGTGATAGTTTATTATGTATAATAAATCATAATTTTAATAATAATCTATTCACAGTTATAAATAAAAATTTGTTTTATTAATGTTTATGTAATAAATATTAAAATATAAAAGTACTTTAGAATACATTTTAAATTAAATTATTTATTATTTAAGTTTGAACAATATTTATGCATATTTCAAATATTTTATATAATATTTAGTTTTAAATTTATTGATCATATTAATTAAAATATATAGATCATGAATATTATAATAATATATAATACAATACTTTCATCATATAATTATAATAGTACAAAATTAGAATATAAAAATATCGAGAAAATATTATATAAAACATATATATAACAAAATTTTATATTCAATATATATATATATATAAAATTATTTAAAAATACCAAAGAAAAAAATATATATATCAATAAATAATTTCAAAGCAAAAATAAATAAACATTTCTTATTGTAAAAATGATTTTGTTAGTAATGCAAATAGGTATATGCAGCCCTTCTATATATTTGTGATACTGAAAACCAAATCTTTCTACTGAATTTAATATGGATTATAAATAATAATTCTAAATTAAATTGAATTTTAATTTATACTAATATTAATTTTTATTTTTGTAATTCAAAAACTTGAAAGTCTACTATTTACGCAAGTTACAACACACATAAAATATATTTATACAAATATAATATTAAAAACTAATATTATACTGAAAAACAGAATCATAAATTAACTAACCTCTGAATATTTAATAAATGTTTAAATAAAAGTATTTCATAAATTTCGTAGCAGTGAGCACATTTATGATAAATTTAAAAATAACACAGTCTTCGACATATTCTGTCTGATTGTAATTATATATATATATATAGTTTTGTTTTATCATATGAAATTAAACTAGATAAAAAATGAACAAAGTACATTAATCTAGGAATTATTAAAATTTAATAATATTATAATTAACAAGGGATGAATGCATTATTATGCAAGCTAGTAAATAATGTATCTAAGCATCCAAATCAAAGGAATTATTGATATGAGTTCATAAGGCGAACGACGAAAATTTTATTGCACATCCAAATGTTTTTTGTAATATATGTATTGCTTTATAAATTATATATATTTTAATACTATTATATTAAATATATAAAATCTTTTTTCTTGCAATGGATGAGTTTTCTAATATTAACAAATGAATATGTATCTAAAAATAATTGTATATGCGAAATCATCTTTTTTATTACTACTTTCCTTAAAAGCATATTTTATATATGAATATATAATTATAAATTCGATTTTATAAATGAATAAATCACTTTCTTTATAAAGTTAAACCATTTGTATAGCATTAATTTGTTATCTTTAACGATATTTATTCAACTCATAGAATAATTTTTGTGTAAAAAATAATTAGGACATATTATTTGATTAATAATTTAGAAAATAAAAAATAAATTTTTATTTATTAATCAACGGAGAATATTTTTCTTAGAATAAATTGTAAATGGAAAAATAAAAAAACTAATTTAGTAATTATATTTACAAGTATAGTTTTGTTATGATACTGAAACTCTTACTTTTGCATTTATAACTAGAAAATTTTATTACTGTAACCACAAACAAAAATTAAGAGACACGGTAAAATTTGTTGATATTTTTTATAGAAATTTTCTTTTATATAAAATACCGAAAATATATAAGAATTTTTGAGTTATTTTTAAAAGATTAGTAAATAATACAGATGATATGTCAAATATCACAAGTTTTAATTTAAGAAATTAAAAAAATTATGAAATTTTAAAGTAGTTAAAAATTTTATAGAAATTATATTCTCATAAAAATTTTATTCTAATCTTACTCTTTTAAACAGTACTTTAGCTGTATTAAACGAAGCATTACTAAATGTTTTGATAAAATGTAAAACGTAATAAAGCACTCCAAAAATGGTTAGCATAACTATTGTATTAGTATCAGGAAAAAATAATAATATAGTTTATTATAATACGTGTATACATTAAAATTAAAGCTTTATAACCTATATTTTAGAAAAGTTTGTATTTAAATAATTTAAATATAAAAATAATTTTCCCACATTAATCAGCCTTTAAATAACAATAATGATCGATACAAATTCAGATTTAAAAATTTTTACATAAAATATTTTAATGATTTTAATACATGAATTACAATTTCTAATTTAGAAATAATATAATGTAATTTACCTAATCTCTTCTTCATCAAAAATTATAAAAATAATGTAGAAACAGTGCTTAGACAAAACGTTCATTAATTCAAACCGGTGTACAAATATTTGAATTTCGTTCTCTTCTATTGGACTTGATTTGACGCCCTACTCTACCGTAAATTTCATTAATCTTAGCGCAGTACCACCGTCGGTATCACATTTCTCGACCTTTCCTACAATGCTGTTGTACGCGTAATTAATAAAAAGGCAGATGTTGCTTTTACGTTTCTCGAAAAGTGGAAATTCCCGGTGCTTTCTCTTAGACAGATACTGGAGCTATACCGAACACGTTTCAAAAAATCAATGTAGGTATAAACAATTTCAACTCATTTAAATAAGTATTATTACTGACTTATTATATATGAGTATTCAATTTTCTTGAAGCATTAAAATATACTGATTTACCGAATATTTAGGTATTAAATGAGTACATATTTATAAATACTTGATATTCTAAACTGCATTATTATCCATTTCTAATATTTAAATGAAAGCTAATAATAGCACTGAAAAGATATATTACTTTCTACTTTTTTATTACATTTTCTATTCAATAATTCCAATTGTGGCGTTTGTAAAATATATAAATATATGAATATTAATATATATTTTAATTATTTATACTATTATATTTTTACAAAAACTTTGGAATTGTAAAATACACATAAATCGAATTATACAAAACATATATCTACCTTTTCGTAAGACAAATCAAGTATTAAAAAAATGCGTCTAAGAATTTAATAAAAATGATATTATTCATATATATTTAATTGTAACTTAAAAATTAATTTGTTATTGAAGAAAAATATTTAAAATTTCGATCAAATTTTTATTAGTCATATCAATTTTTTATAGCATATAAAATAAATATTAGTTTCTAGCTTCGAATATTTTATTAAACTTCTAGAAATTAAATTTATTTATATATATTTTAAATAAATTCAAAAGAATTTGAATGATTTGAAGAAATTAATATGAAACTTTCTCACTGCGGACTAAATTACAAAAACAATTTGTAAATTTTGAAAGTTTTTAAGATATTAAAAAGATCAGTATAAATTATTATTGTCCTTCAATAAACATTTATTTTACAAAAAATATCATAAATTACGATGATGGATATTACGGTTACAAATGATGTATATTATGTATTTCGTGTATTATTCAAACAAATATTCATATATTTATATAAACTTACCAAATAATTTCTCTCAAAATAAAACAAACACAATTCTCAAGATTGGTCCCCGTATCCCATAGTTAACAGTTACATTAGTAGCTCTTGTCTTCACTCTTCCTCGTGTTAAGCAGACTAATTAAAAGAGGAGAAATCAAACGATAAATGTAAGAATAAATGAAAAATTGTACAAATAGCATAAATACGAAGAAATTTTTACGCGAGGTTATTTCAACGTTCAGCGATGAAAGACTGTGGTTCAATATTTACTCGCTTCTACTCTATTCTTTAAGGACTTAAATAATTCGACTTCGTGAGTTCAAAGGAAGAAAGTGTTACGCTTGAGATGTGGGGAAACTATGAGTCGTTAGATTAAAACAAGCACTAATAATTAGAAAAACCAAACCGAACTAGTAGCCTGATCTAGAAGTGGACGAAGCAATCGAAGCAATTCAATAACATAACAGATATATCCCTGATTTTTAGCATTTTATGATTTATAGAAAACTAGTATTATTGTTTATATTCATTTGTACATATAGAATTATCAATAAATATTATAAAATATTTATCATCTAAGTAACTTTGAATATATATATTTCACTACATAGTATAAATCAATTTTATAATATAATTTTTTATTTAAAGGTAAAAATATTTGCCTATTCTCAAAAATTCTAATTTAATAAATTAAAATTCTTAGCTAATATTCTATTTTTGGTTTCTTTTTCTTTTTAATTGCATTATTATAATGGCCTAAGATAATTGAGGAAATTTTGGTATATAAAATATCATGAAAATTCATTTTCATCCTATTCAATAAAATAGTAAAAATATATACGTTTAATTACACAAAATATTTTTAACTTGAAAATATATACAAACATATTCTTTGAGTAATATACTTTTTTTTAAATTTCAAAATATATTCCTAAAAAATTAATTAGTGACTTCATAATATACCGAGAATCTTTAATTATATAATATACAAATTATCATATTATAAAAACGTAAACCCTATTCGTTTATGAAAATAAATACAAATAAAATTTAATGTATTAAATATATGATATTTATATAAGGTTTAAAAATTAGTATTTGTATATTATAATTAATTCTTTCAGTATTATGTTAATTTATGTATTCATGATTAATTATTGTTAATATTTATTATACTTTAGCAAATTAAAAATTATGAACTTATATTTTTGTATTTTAAAAGAAATTAATACATAAATTTTTTTTCATCATATTGAATCAAATTATTACGAAGCTAATTAATAGATTTAAATTATAATATGTTATTACATAATAAAACTGCTTTCAGTTCAATTCTAACTAATAAGTATTAAATATTATATGATATTTTTATTTTCTAAGTGATTCTTCTTTAACACAGAAGAAATATTCATAAATTGATCCATATAATTATATAATAATAATCGTAATTAACTATAAATTTAGGATTCTTCGAATATGAAGTTTATTCAGTTTTATACAAAGTAATAATCAATAGTAAATATAGAAATTATGTTTAATTAGAGAAATTTAAAAACCAAAAATTTTAAACCTTAAAGATACAATAAAATGCTAGATATTAAAACATATGAGTTATAACCTTATTTAACGTGAATTATAAACTATTTAGTAGAGAATATTTGAAAAATAATATAAGATGAATATTCAAATATAAGAAAGAAATTATATTTGAAACAAACTACATAAAAATATGTTAATATTACTTCATAAATATAAATATATATGTTATAAAATACATTAATTTGCAATCGTCGAATATTAGAATAAAATTTAAAAAAAATTTAAATAATAAAATTTTTAACAAATACATTTATATAAAAATATGTCTTTTTATGTAATATATGTTTATATTAGTATGCACATATATTTCGGAATAAATTAAATTATTTATTTATATAGTTTATAATTTCAGTATATGGTTTTATTTCTTTTTACTTGTATAGTAAACAAAATCAAATACTTGTGCTGATAGATTTTTATTTTTAAAATTCATGATTAAATATTTTGAAAGAATATATTGTACATTTTTATTATATATTTTCTTTTTATTTTAAAATAACAAAAACTTAAATATCTAATAATGAAAGGCTTATACAAATATAACTATTTTAAATAAATAAATAATAGATTCAATTTGTAAAAAGATACTAAGTATCGAGATTTCATAGACTATTTATTGTTATTAATATTTGTTTGAGAAACATTATTTAGAAAAACTTCAAAGGTATACATTATATAATTATTATGTCTATAATATTAGTTAATATTTAATTACATTATAAAATTATTTTAAACTTACGTAAAAATATATTGTAAAAATATTCAATATAAATATAAAAAACTGTAACGAAAACAGGTAAGAAAGTATCTTGCCTTATATTAAAGAACATTTAAATACATATAAATGTGCCCATATTATTTGCGAGTGTATATATTTCTATATTTTATAATTTAAAAATGAACTTTTTTTAAACAACAATTGAGATTATAATGTACAAAAAACTTACAATAATAAAACATCTAGTAACACAAATAACGTAAAATGTTATCTCCTTTTTAATAATAGTAATCAGAGTGTTTTCTAATAAAGTAATATGTCCTTCAAAGTACCGAAAACCTGAAAAGAAATGTTTTGTTTATAGAAGATCTAATTTATATAACATTTTGACATATTTTATATTACTTTAAATTCTTTTGAATTGTAAATTATACTCACTATTCATTTATTTTATTACAATGAAATGTATACTTAAAAAAAATATACCTTATATTTTTTTACTGTATTTATTACTGAGTATATTTAATATTTTAAGAATTATGCACGAGAATTTTAAAATAATTATGAAAGCGAAATAGTTTCAATATACAAGAAATTCAGTTACATTAATTTTCAATACAATTAAAAGATTTAATACTTTTAATTGAACTTCTATAAATTATATATTATAATATTGAAATTTATTTTATAAGAGAAAAGTGAAGGAATATATGACAAATTAATTTGTTTTATTTCATAGAAATAGAATAATATAAAATAGTTAAGATTAAAATATCTTCTTGTGATAATACTATAGAAATTTCAGAAAAAATTAGCAAAAACGAAGAAATTTCTATTTGTACTTCGATTCTTATATTATTTTGTAGATATAAGTATAAATATCATGTTAATAGAAATTTAATATATCACATAATGAATTTTATTTCTTTAAATTTAAAATATATTTCTTTTTTTTGATATCTAGTTTAAGATATTTCTCAGATAATTATATAAATATGTACAGATAGACATTTTTTAAATATTTAATAGTTAGATCAGGAATTAAAACCATTTATTAATTACTAATATCTTGAATATTTAATAAAATTTAAGATAAATAGATTAATTCCATTAAAAATTCAAATATAAATTTCTAGAATGAAATAAAAGTAATTAGATCGTAGTCTAATATAATACACCCATATAATAATAATTTATATAATTCACAAATTTGGTATAATATATGTTTTGGAAAATTAGTAACAAAGAAGATTTTTACTGAAAATATCAATCATAATGATCTTATTTCTTTGAATAATTATAAGGTATAAGATATTGATGTATTTTTTCAAATATTTCTTTTTAAATTGTATTTCATGAAAAATCTATTTCAATAAGCATATTTAAGAAAATATTTAAACGTAATTTTTATTTATTTATTTTACTGGATTTATTCTTCACATTAATCTTTAAAAATTTTTTTACCTTTAATTGAAATAAATTAAATTATTTTACTTTATAACATAAGTATAATGAAACAATTTTAAACAATTTTAACAACAAAGAAAAGAAATACCATTAAATTTAATTTTCACATGTCAGAATTAAACTGATGGAATATAAAAATAAAATCATTAGGTGGCTAAGGTTTCATTTTAAAATTAATTAAGACTTTATTATGTATAACCTTATTATAAAAATTTATTTAATTAATTTTATTAATTTTATCAATTTTATTAATTTTATTTATTTAATTAAGTTGAATTATGAAATAGTTTGTGGCACATTTATACATTTATTTATAATATGTACATAATAATTTCGTAAGAAAGAAAAAATATCAAAACCTTACAAACAAGTTTTTAGTATATTATTGCATTACAAACTGTAACTCTGTGTGAGTGTGTGTGTGTGTGTGCGCACGCGCATGTGTGTGTGTGTGCATAGATGCAAAAACTTTATTTCTCAGATTGTATAAAAGATTTTACATACACAAGTAAAAGGAAATAAATTCGTTGTGTTCAACCAAACCGGATTTCTTTGAAAACTAGTCATAAGCTTTATCATAAAATATAGACACTCAAAAGAAAGAGTGACAAGCGTAACTAGTCATGAACACGATTAGAAAGCGATTGTCGGGGTCATAGAGCAAAGCCGCACGGTGGGGTATAATTTTGCGAACGAACACCCCGTGACTTGCGCAACCAGCTCTACGTGAATGTTTGCTTGCCAATCGCTTTCCTAGGAAGAGGAAACTAAGTTCAAGAGAAAAAGATCGAGTATATACTCAAATAAAAAATTGTTATTACCTTGATCGAATAAAAATTTAATTTTTTATTTTAAATATTGCAGTTCTTATTATAATTAGCAAAGCTATCTTTTATACTTTACTTGGAGTAATATAATGAATAAAAAATGTCTATATAATTATATCTATCTACATTTGATGTTAATTACAGAGATTTTTATTTCAAAATATTATATTTAAATATCCGAATTATTATGGTTGAATAAGAATTAAATATACGAAGATATTTAATTACAAAATTTTATTCTACTAGTTCGAAATAGTCTTAATTTTTTTATTATTTAAATGATTATTTATTCATTCAAACTGTACTATATCGAATAACTTTTTACCCTATATCTATCATATAAAATTCTAAATCATAAAATATATTATACTACTCAATTGTATTTTTATAATATCTTTAATATTTTAATTATTTTCTTTGCAATGGATTATTATATATTAATGCTCAATGAAATTTTCGATAACATTCTTTATCTTCGAATACTTTATAGTATATTTGTATGAAAGTTACATTTATTCAATAATTTAATTTACAGTAGAATAACAATCGTTTTTATAAATTTTGTATATTGTATAAATTTTGAAAATTAATAATGGGAACTAAAGAAGATGAATTATCGGATTGAAAATATCGGTTTTTACAAAATAAAAAATAAAACATGAAAATGTATAATAGTAAGTGAGAAGTAATTATTATTAATCATTTACTCTATTTATGTTACTAAACCCTGTTAAATTTTAGATAAGAATATTATTTTTTTTAATTACTGAAGTACTTACTTTTTCTTCATTAAAATTGCAGAGAATTATACACATTAAAATTATTAACATTTCTAAGCAGTTATAATATATAAGATTACTAATTATGTATATTTTTAAATAATGTATACACACATTTATATTTGTACAATAAATTATTATATTTGAGATCAATAAAATATATTTAATCATGTTTCATAATTCAGATTTTATTTTTAAAATATGAAATCGTTTTATTAAATTTTTTTGTAATTATTTAAATATATTTATAACATAAATTAAATTAAAAAATTTAGATGTTTCATATTTAGATAATGTTGATAATATGAAAAGATCCAACAGTTATATTTGTAGAGTACATAAATTTATAAACTGATGAAATAAATATTTATAAAATTTTATTTATCAATATGCATTATTAATCTATAAGTGTTGCATAAAATATTAAAGAATATAACATATTTCTTATTTTATGTTTGACTTCTTGAAGTTCAGTTGTAATGAATGCTTATACTTCATTTTGCTATTAAAATTTAGGTGTGAATGTAATTTACGAAGAGCAAATTTAGTAAAATACTTGATACATTCGTATATTATTATAAAATATGTTTTGATTTTCATATCAAATATAAATTATTATATTTTGCAGTATAGTTACACTCTAAATTTTTAAATCTTAGAAATGTTTTTATAATATTGAATAATTACAACAATCTAAACTGTCCATGTAAAATTCCTAGTATAATACATGTATAAAATCTGTACAAAAATAATTAAAATATATATATATGTATGTATATCTAAACAAGGTTTATTGAAGTACTGTTTTGTAAAATTTTGCTTATGCTTGTTCATTTTCATATACTTTCTAAATATCAATGAAAAATTATTTCTGCTTAAAAGAACTTTTTACATTATTGCACATATCTATGAATTCAGTAAGTTTAAGAATATTATTTAATAGTTTACAATATAATACAATAAAATCAAAGTTATATAATAAAATCTAATATAATATATAAAAATATAATATAAAATACAAATATATAACAGATATTTACAGATATTAGATATATTTTTTTAATTAAATTAATTTTTCATAGAAAAAATTTTATTCGTGACTTTTTTAGAGTATATAGTAATAAGTAAAATATAATTTACATTTTATCTTTGAACATAATCATAGCTATAAACATTATGAATTAAATCAATTGATAGAATTTTAAAATAATTTAAAAATATTGATCCGTATTTAATTTTAAAACATAATACAGGATATTTTCTAAATATAAAGAAGCCAGTAATTTTCTTCAAATATTTTCAACAATTTTTTATTCTTAAGAATAATATAACAAAATTTTAAATTACACTGATAACTACAATATTACTAATTTATAATTTATAAATTATGATATATATCTTTGTCTTTCAAAATAATAGTTACAAGAGAAATATAAATAATACTGTCATGAGTATTTTATAAATATCAGCATAAGATATAAAAAAATTCCAAAAAAATGGTTATTGCAATGCTAAATACAATTACCCAAGATTCAATTACAACTCGAAATTAAATACATGTCAGCATCACTTTTGTATTATTCAATAGCAAGCTTCTAATTATGGTATATTCATGTAGCAGAGTGTGCGCTACTTTCGAAACATCCCTTTTTCATAGTAAATATATTCGATCTTAGTATTGCGATAATTCTGGATACATCACATCGCATTCTGTTACAGGGTAATCCAGTGGAAGGGTTAAAGCAATCAATTATTGATTCAAATTATGTTACTTCATCTTTTTATATTACGATATAGTTCTATTAAGTAGCTTCGGTAAAATTCTTGAATAATTAATTATTAGTAATTATTCGTAGTATTTGCATACTTCAAGTTATATATTTTTTCTATTATCCTTGAAATACAGTATTTGTTATGTCATCAACAACATTTTTAAATAACGTATAACACTTCTTAAAAAAGAAAAATTCGGTTGATCTATATTTTATATTTTTTAAAAATAATTTTTAATTCTAATATTAATATGTTGTAAATACAGCATAAAAAATTGATAAATAATAATCATAATACAGTACATGGTAAATTTTGTCATGATTAACAAAAAATCAATCCTTTTATTTTAAACAGGTTTATTTGTTTAAATTTTATATTATACAAAAAAGATAATCTTATAAATGGATAAATTACAACATTTATAAATATTCAATTTTTATTTCAAATCTTTATTCCAAAAATTATTTCAAAGACTGTTATGAAAAATATTTTTCATGATACATAATGTATTTACATCATAATGCTTATGTCCATAGTAAACATAAATTTTAATATAATTTTCAAAAAATTATATTTCGATTCAAGTTATTAGATTAGATTCTATAAATTATTGATTTCTTCAATAATAATTAAAATTAAATATGATAATATTTTTTTGTACACAAATAAATTTCTGATAATCTTCTTGATTCACATGAAGTAGTATATTAAATAGTCTTGTAAAATAATTAAAATAGAATTTATGCGATTATATATTTGGATATTATATTTTCATTTGTATTCAATCAAGGATATATGAAGTAATTAATAAGCAGAAATAAAATTACAAGTAAGATATTTTCTTTAAACTTTTCGTTCAATTTTGTTACAAAGTGTTTGCATTTATCTTTTTTAAATAAAGCAATTTAATAATAATTACAACCATTAAATATGTTCACTATATACTTTTATTTAACTACATGAATCCCATATTAACATAAAACGTTACATTAATTTTATTATATATTTGTAATTATAATGCATATATATATATATATATATATATAGAGAGAGAGAGAGAGAGAGAGAGAGAAAGAAAGGAATAGTTTCCATTAAATAATTTAATATATCTTCCATTGATTTTATAAAAGTTAATTTATATTTTATAATATAACAAATAAAAGAACTATTTGTAAAACTGAGAACAATTTGTAGTAATGCTGAAAAAATATATAATACTATTATCAATAGATATGTACAGCATATCTAATACGTATGTTATTCTGATACATCATTTTTTGTACCTTGAGTAGTAAGAATTAGAAATAAATTTAGATTTTTTGTATATTGTATCCTTAAAGTTAAACAAAAATAAATCAAATGAAGAAAATTTATAATGTATATTTCAAAATTATATAATAAATGTTTTAATTACATTGAAAATATTCAAATATTTGGATCAAATAATACAATTTCTCTTGAAATATACTTTGTATTAATATTTCTGTATTAATAGAAAAAGTTTTAATTTTTCATGGATGAATTTTCAGTTACTTAAAATATTTATAAAAAAAAATAATTTAATGATAGTATAAAAAAGATAACTATTTTATTAAAGAAATAATTAATTTTAAATTAATTTATAATTAATAATCAATTACAAATTTATTTTTTATTTTAAAATGCCTTTCTGGAAATGTTTGAATTAGTAAAAAATATATACGTAAATATATACGTAAGTTTTATATATAATTTTTTTGTTCATTTATGAATATCTAAATTATAATCATAAAAGTAGTGCATCTACCTAAATGAGTGTACACTTTGTCTAAACTTCTGTAAAATTATATATTAAAATATACAAAAACTAAAGAGTACACATTGATATATATCATTAATTTAGTTTATTTCCGATATAAATTTTAAAAAGGTTTTTGATTATTTAAAACTTTATATTCATTAAAATTATTTTAAATCTATTAATAATTTTAATTGCTGTTTGATTATTTTCTAAAGTAAAATTAATCTTTGATTTTATTTAAATTCATCAGAATTGATATCATAATTTCAAAAGCAAATAGGAATTATGTATAAATCTTTTTTCTATAAATATGAAATATAAGAATTATTGATAAATAATATAACTGTGTAAAGAAACTTATTATTTTGAAAAAAGATCTATGAAAATATCAATAATTTTTATATAATATAATGTTATTTTATGTGATTTGAAAATTGTATCAAAAAATTTTAATTTTTTATTCTTAATATTCTGTAACTATTTTTCATATATCATTATATAATTTTTATATTTTTAAGCATCCTGGAAAACATTTAAAATAAGATTTACACAATTATATAGTTGAAGAAATATTTTTATGAAAAGTTTAATATTTTTTAATATTATTTTGTATATTGATCAATAAATGCTGTATTGTAGAAATTATTTGCATAAAAGTAAATTTCTTAAAATATTTTTATTTATTGTGTATACATAATAACTTAAAAAAAATTTATAGTTATAAGTGAATTGAAAGTGAATAATTTCATTTTTTACAATATGTTTATGGATTTGAATTTATTTGGTAATCTTCATTTGTTACTTTTACTGTATTTAAATTTTTATAATTTTTAAATTATACAAGAATCTAATGATTATATTTTAATAAAAATTTATATTAATTTATAACATTTATGTTAAAATATATCAAGGTTTAAAGAATAAATAAAATTATTTAGAGAATAATTATAAATATATACCTGATATTAAATTATTATTAAAAATAATTGTATATAAAAAATTTTAATTACAGCGTTTTGTTAGGGTATTTATTTTATTTTTTGAAATATTTTGAAAATTTTTGTATTTTAATTGTTAATATTAGAGTGAAAATTACGTAATAAAATTAAATTTGCTATTACAATATTATATGAAATGTAAAATTTAATTAAATTAAAAGATCCTATTTTGGCGAAATTTTTCTTCAATATAATCAGTTTGACATTTTTACATGAATTTACAAGGATCTGACCTCGTGGATTACGGAAAAATCGTACTATCTACATGAGAGGCTTTCATAATTTTGCTTTCGTGTATCACGTAACCGGTTTCGCGAAATACATACATATACGCTTATATATATATATACTAAATATAAATATATTACTTTTTTATTCATCTGATGAATTACACAACTATCACTTTTATTGACATAGAGTAACGTTATAAAACATAGAAGAAACATACTATCAAACTTACTGTCACATTCTTGTACAGGAAATCTTTTCATGTCAATTTAGTATAAAACGAACAATTTTATATTAATTTGTTGATATTCTTGTATCTGCAGTATAATCTATTTGTTCGCCTGACAAATATTTAACTTATTATATGAATTAATTATTTTCTAGCTCATGAAATGCCAAGAATAAAAAAACCACAATGAAAATAAACTGTTTCTTTTTAAATAAAAAAATGAATAATTTTTTATTGTACGTAAAGATACAATAAGTTATTAATTAATATTATAATTAAAGTAATATAAAAATAATAATATGATATGTAACTTGCAAATTGTTTAAATATTGAACCTAACTAAAATTCATAATTTTATTATTAAAAATTTTTCGATTTTTGTATTGATTCAAAAATATTGATATATGATATTATTAAAAATTTTTTAAATAATAAACATATAAATAAAAAAAAACTAATTTTAAATTATGTAATGTGAAATAAATTATTAACATACTAAATTTTTCGTTTTTTTTTTCAAAATAGAAATACCAAACTGTGTACATATATAATTCTTTTCACAAAAGTATATAGGTTTTATAAATTTTAAAACGATTGTAACAATAATCATAATTAGAACGATCTGCCTATAAACTTATCTTAAAAATATCGAGAATTTTTCAACTAATCTCTAATAAATTATCAATTGAACTCAAAAAAATATATTGGTGTTTAAAAAAATGATGCTTAAATAATTCTAAGAATAGATAAAAGTAAAAAAAATAGCATCGACAATAATTTATAATCTATAAAAAAGATTTTTATATAATTAAATAATACACGGACTTATTCCTTATTATTTAAGAAATCGTCCTTAATTATCGACATAATATGTACTTAATTTAGTAGAATTTTAAAATGTATATTTTATATAACACTAAAAGAGTCAAATAGCAGTCGTTTTCGATAAATAGTAAAAATTGATTGTTTGTACTTATAATTAATTTCAATAAAACTGTTTTAAAGTAGCTGAAAATAAGATTGTATGAAGGAAGTTATAAAATTCATTAATATTATCGAAATTAACTTTCATGAGATCACATTTTACTAAATTTAAAAATTTTTATGAATAATTTCTGTATAAATTAACCAAATATGTATTAAAAACATGATTTTTTATGCACTGAACTATATGTGATTAACATAAAAAATTTATGATATTAACTGAAAATTATATATTCTTTTAAATCAAGAAAAATCTGCATTTATGAAGTAGAATAATGTAATTTACAATAATATAAAAATTTGAATTTAAATTGAAGCACTTTCCAAATAGTTGTAGGTAGTTACATATATAATTAAGAATTATATATTAAATCAATATTAATATATTATTTATAATTAATATTAATTTATAATTAATATTTATATAGTTAATATATATTAACTGTGTAATTACAGTATTTATAATAAATTTATTTTTAATACATTTAATAAATTAATTTATTTATACAAAATTTATATAAAAATTAGTGCTAGTTACATTATTTTTAGTCAAAAAACTAACAAATCAATGCTGTAAAAAAGGTAAATAGTACTAATTTATCTATAGATGATATAACTATTATAATTAAATTAACCTAAAAATATTTAGGTAATGATAGAGTAATGATAAGGTTATATGAGCAATAGTAAAAAACATTATATACTACATTATCCATTTATCTATAGTCAAAACATATAAGTACAAAGGCTCAAATAAATATTCATTTTTAAGAAATTTTTAATATAAATATACCATAAAATAATATAGAAATATATATAATCCGGAATGATAAGTAATTAGTTATTTTTGAATACGAATTCAGTATTTTCATCGACTGTCGTATTGAATGAATAATGAAGATTATTTGTTCGATTTACATTTTGTATTTGTTTATTTATCTCCCAAGAATCTCTTTATATTAATAAATATTATCTAAACAAAACCTAACATGCATGGGAAATTTCATTTCCATGAA
The DNA here is from genome assembly GCA_018907195.1 of Dolichoris vasculosae. NCBI lineage: Eukaryota > Metazoa > Arthropoda > Insecta > Hymenoptera > Agaonidae > Dolichoris > Dolichoris vasculosae. The sequence goes on along the minus strand of JACCHY010000010.1, from coordinate 6,396,292 downwards.
ACAAATAAACATTAAATAAATGAAATAAATCTCTGAATAAAAAATAATAGTTTGAAATTAATATAAAATTACCATAATCTCAATTGCTTTAAAATACTTTTTGGAATATTATGTCTCATATAAATAATATTTGTTCTTATAAATATAATAATAAATTTAACAAGAATTGATTATTAAATAAAAATAATTTTATTATTTTTGTAATAAATTAAAAATTAATAGTATTTAACTTCTATGAAGAAGGAAATTTATTGCATGTAATCTGTATTAGATATTTATATTATATATTTTGGTTAGCTGAAAATTTTTATTCATTTTTAATATATAAATTTCAAATGTTAATATAAAGGATTATTAATAAATAGAATATATGTATTTTTTAAATATTTTTCGTTCTTTTATGATAATAGCATTGTATATATAAATAGAAGTTTTATTAAATTACAAACATATACTTGCATAAATTTTAATTTTACTTATTTATAAAAATTCTTACAGAAAATAATTTTTTGAAAAAGTTAAATTATATCATTATTAAAGTATGCCTTTAGATTACTAATTTTATATTATTCGAAAATTAAAAAAATTAAGTAATAAAGTTTTATAAGAATAGTAAAACGATAGATAGTACAGAAAAAATTCTATTAAAGATACTATGTATTAGAATAAGTAGATTAAATATTTTATATATTATTCAGAATAAAATGAATGCATCGCAATAATAAAAATACATTTCTATTTGGATATATTTTATGCAATTATATTTTCTTACTAATAAATAAATATATTTCTTTTTGAATATCTGAATTGAAAAATTTGTTGTTATTACACAGTTTTGGTTCTTATATAAATTCTGTTTTCAGTAGTTTATTTTATAAAATTTTAAATAATAGAATGTTATATATTCGATAAAACTATAATTCAGTCTCTAGAAACTGTCGAATTTTTTTTTTTAACATTCATTAGTTACATTCGAACCAATTATATATAATTAAACAGTTGTTGAAGTCATTATAAAATCAGAAATATGCAAACAATTAAATAATCTATGGTTACTGTGTATAAATATAATTACAATCAATTGCATTAAAAGTTACTTAAAGATTAATCTCAGAATTTCAAATGAAATTCTATATTTATATTATGAAATACATGAAATAAAAATATCAAGATCTCAAAAATATATAAGCTTTTTGGATAGGAATAGTTTACTAATACTAAGGATTAAATTCAAACATCTAAAATTTGATTTATTTTTCACGGAAAAGCAGAGCTAGAAAAGTTTTTAATATGGATATAAGTATAAAATATAAAATAAAAATAAATTATAAATAACTATCAATAATCGAATTTCATATTGTTCTATGAATGAAAATTAATTTATTATGTTTTAATTCAAATAAACGAATATTGTTAAAATATATAATAAAATATTAGCTTAAAAATATTTACTTTCTAGAAACAATTTCCAAATATTAAATATTAATAAGCATTGTCGATAAGTTAATTTAAAATCGTCTACATATAATCAATTATGCACAGAAAGTCAATAATATTTACATTAGTTACAATTTATCATAAATCAAATATCTTTACTTAATTCATTCACGTTTTTAGGTATGGAAGTTGAGAAAGTCACTTCCTGTTTTAAATTATGCTTTTCCCTATTTAATTACGTATTCCTACTTTTCTTGTATAACAAAATATAAAATAACAAATAATAGCTGATATTGGTCTTTGTCAATTAATCATTAAATTGAATGTAATAGTCTATTATGAAGAATTTATTATTTTAAAGCTTGGAAATGTGATTGTATTTCGTATATAAGATAAATTATTTTTATTGTACTTAAAAAAAAAAACTTTTTTCTAACAAAAAATATATGATTGAATAAATAAATATATACGTATAATTAATAAAACTAATAAAAACTTATAATAAATAAATTAACCAGTAGTTTATTAATTTTTGTTCTATCTTTCTCCTATTATTATGGAATTGTTTAAATCTCTGAAGATAAAACGGATTTTTGTACATTGAAAATCTATAATCTATCTAAATATATCTGGTAACTTTCTACAGAAATTCAAATACTTTGTTTCATTTTGAATTTATTATAAAGTCTCATAAACTATTGAGCGAAGTACATCAGAACCAGACTCTATCATAAAAAATACAAATTTTTTAGTTTCAGAATTACTTTTTCATATTTCTTGCACTTGTAAAATATTACATACATAAATAAACTTTTAATTATATTTTTTTATTACATATGGTATTTTTATTTGTATTATAATTATAAAATTTATAATGCAATCTAACTTTTATCATTAGTCATAGTTTGTAGAAAATTAATGTTCTTGATTTTATATATTCACATAAAACTTTCAAGTTTTTATAAGTATTATTATCGATATTATGAAATCGGTGCAATTAATGGTGTACTTTTTCAAACTCTAGTGATTTAATTAATTCTATATTTATTTCTACTAAACTTAGTGTATTGATATATTATAAAAAAGTATTCTACCTTGGAATATTAATTTAACAATTATATAAATTTTATATAATAATATTATCCTACAGCTCAAATTAATTAAAAATTATAACAGTATGAAAACAAAGTATTGTTGCATATTTTCATTTATGAATACTAAAAACTAAATACAAAAATAATTTTTAAAGATAAAAATAAATCATAAATATTATTTTATCTTCATTAAATATATATTTAGTTAATAAAAACTGTTGTTAAAGAAAATCGTGTATCAACTATTAAAATTGTAGGATAATTCAATTTCCACATAGTAATTTGTAATTAGTAATTTGATATCTTTAGATAATTAATTATTATACGATGTAGATAACCATTAGAAAAAGTTAATATTACTAGAAACGTCATATTAGTAACATTATTTCCTTTTTTAAACAATTTAACGTATATTAAAAAATTATCATTGAATATATAGACAATATAGCAAATTTAAAAACATGAAATATCTAAACGGTATTAGAAACTGTATATAAGTTATATAAAAATTTCATATAAACGTTTATTGTTAGAATATATTACTGAATACATAACTGTTATGAATTTTAAATATTACATAATTCAGGCGTTATTATTATTATTATTATTAAATAAAACATTGTTTATAAATATAATGTTTTTTATAATTAATATTTTCTCTATTAATAACGTTACTAAAAGCTTTCATATCTAATGTAATATTTTTAAATTTCATAACAAAAAAATAATTAAAGAATAAAAAATTATTTAAATGCAAGATTGTGTTATTTAATATCTTTTACAAGTCAAAGGTATTTTCTATGAATATTTTACCCATTTATTGAAATTACATACCTGGTATCTACAACTGCATAAAATATTATTACATTAAAACAATTTCTTTTATTATAGTTTAATTTATTAGTAGATTATTAAATAATAATAATAATAATAGTAATAATAATAAATACTATCATTAAAACAACTTATCGTACTTATGAATATAATAATAAAATTACTTTAGTCTGATTAATTTTTAGTAGACTTATGATAATAGTATAAAATTTAAAAAAATGTTCGTGCAATTAATGAATATTAAATAAATAATACATTATTTATAATATATTTTAAAGTTATTTTTATATAATATATTAAATTCTCAATTTTATTTTATTACTTTGAAAAATATAGTAAAGAACGTAATTAAAAATCAGAATAAATATTTATAAAAGAAAAAATATAAAATAATTTCGATTTTATAGTTAATTATAATAACATGTTGCAAGAAAAATATAAGCAAAAGTGCAATATTTTGATAAAGATCTCATGTTTCATTTTTATCACATATTATTAGCAGTTGATAATATTTTCCCATGAAAAATATACGATTACACTGGTAAACGATAACTTCAGTGTTTATTTAAATATGAATCATGTTTTTTATATGGTTTATAATATAGCGGTGAGGTAGATGGTGGACCATACCCCTGCTGAGGTGTATCACTCTTGGATGACAATGAAGAAGACGCTCCAGAAGCCGCAGTCGAGGCTCCCAATATACCTTTAATAAGATCTACTCCGCTAGATAGAATTTCCTTGAAAGATTTGCCAAGTAACTCGAAAGTTTTCACTTTATTTGCTGGCACCTTTCATAAAAATTATTTTTCTTAAGGTATTAAGTTTTTTTACTAGTAAAGATCAATTATAATAAATATTTATGATGTATTTTGTTGAATAGTTTTTAATTTAAATTTTTCAAAACTTCAAGAGATAGTTGAAACACATAAATCTAAAGTATATAAATTTGAAGTCTTAATTAGTAATTAATGAACATGAAATTCTTGAGTAATTCTATATATGTATATATATATATATATATATATATATATACAATAATAAAAAATCATATTGAAATTTATTAATAAATATTTTAAGATTATATGATTTGAAATAGACACGAAACTACGCGCCTTTAAATCTACAAAAATGAAATTCGATTTTAAAATTATTATGCAAATTATTAATAATAAACAATTAATAAATTAGAAAATAAAATAATAATATGATTAAAATTAAACTATAATAATATGAATCATGTTCACATTTTTACACACAAAGATATTATTGAAAAATTCATCTTCTTTATGAAATATAAAATATCTTAAAATATCATTTCCATTGTTTAAATTTAGACGAAAAAATATTAAAAGAGAACTACTAACATAATTTTACAAAATATGTATTGTATAAGAAATTTTATTTTGTTTTATGTACGCGTAATAAAAATAGAGTACTTATTGAAATTGAAATAGACATAGATTCATTAAGGAAATTAATTGTATTTATTCCTATTGAAAACTACTGTATGGAACTTATCTAAGCCAAAAAATAATTAAATTATTGAACAGCTATAAATTCAAAACCTTACCCCATATGCTTCATATCCTCCATTGGCTGGAGCTGCAACTTGCTCATGTTGATACTGTGGAATAATTTGTATGACTTCATTGTTTTGTGGGAAGTGTACATACTCAGCATGAGTAGATTGAGGTCTGTATTGCGTATCTTGAGAATGAAACCGCGTTTTTTTCTGAGTTGATGCGCTCTTTTGTAGCTTATTTTTCTGCTTCATATTTATAGGTAACTGAGGTCTCCTCTGCTTTACTGATGGTTGCAAAATCTCCACTTGAGAAGGGAGACCATATTCTTCAGATGATCCGGATTCTGAAGTACTTTTGCTCAAACCTTTACTAGAGGTACCGCTCAATCCAGCACTCGTACCAGACAAAACACCTGTCACAATTTGAGTGACCAAAGCACTCAAATCTATTCTAGAATTGGGTGAACTGAGTTCCTATAATTAAATATAAATAAAATTTGATTTAAAGTATTTATTATTTATTTTAATTAATAGAAAAACATGAAGACATAGAATATACTATGAATCCAAATATAAAAAGTTCTCAGAATTTGAAAATAAAAATGAAGCACTTATTATATTCATGCTCGATAATTTTTAACTTTAAAATTTTTTGAAGCAAAACATAACTTTAATACATACGGTGCTTAGTAATGAAACAATGGAAGCAACAATCCCAGCAATAGGCGATTGACCACCATGTTCTGTTGGCTATAAAGAATAACCGAGTACATAAAATGAGGAATTAAAAAGTAATCGTAATAATTTTTATAATTTATTACTTGACTTAGGGGACCTAAAACATCTGATAAAAATCCTCCAAGTGAAAATTCATTCTGTCCACCCTGTATTAAAATTTAAAAGTAAAAATTCAATACTTTTTAGAAACATTTATATAAATTTATATAATGTTTCTGAATCCAAAAAATTAATACATACACTGCTACTTGATGATGATAAAGGACCACTGAGTGGACCAGAAAGTGGACCTATAAAAGGTGCTATAAGCTGAAAGATGGGACCAAGAATAGCACCGCTATCGCTGCCCTGGCCATCTTTACCCTACATAATTATTTAATATCTCATTTAAATTTATAAAATTCCTGTAATTTGTTTTACATAAATAATAAATATGAAAACATGATTTACAATGACAACTAATTATATTAATGCAGTGAAGTTCCTTAAAGTAATAAAAAATGGATGCAAAAATTAAAATTATTAGCAAAAATAATTAAAATATTGAAATCAAAAGTCGTTGATCAAAATATGAATAAATATTTTTATTAAAATAGAAAATTACTTAAATTATTAAATCAATTATGATATACGTTTTCTATGTTAAATATTGCTGGCAAACAAATAAAATTTAATGTTTTTATTATAAGAATAAATAATTTAAAAATTAATAATACTATTCTGTAGTTTAATTTTATTAATTAAAATTAAAACAAATTCAATATTTAATTTTCATTTAAAATATTCGATACCAAAAAACCCAATTTTTTAATTAATTTTCAAATCAAGAATTTGTAAATAAATAAAAATAAATATGTGTTTGCTAATAAAAGATTATACTTACGATAGATTTTATGCCTGAGAAATTATTAAATCTAAAAACATTATTCTAAGTTCGTATACCTGTGATAAACTTTGTAGAACTGGCCCAAGAACGCCAATAATATCTGGTCCTTCATCAGTTTCTGGGTCTTTCTAAAATAATTTTTTTAATTTATTAGAAGAATTATATTTTACGAATGTATAGGTAAATAAAATATAAATTTGCTTTTTACTTCCGAGAGTCCTTGCAGTAGAGGAACAACTGCAGCCAATATCTCTCCCAAATCGGTATCAGATTCCGGCTAAGAATAAATAAATATCATTGAATTTTTCAAAACAAAAAAAGGAATATTTAAAAAAAAATTTAGTATTGAATATTTTAGTACGTGCTTAACATAATAAAAGATGATTGATACATTATTATAAAATTTATGTAATTTAGAAAATATAAACAAAAATCTATTTTATCTATAATAATATATAAATAAAAAAACTTAAATAACTTACATCACTTATATCCTCCAAAATCGGAATGACAAGTGGAATAAGATCTTCCAAAGATCCTAAAGAACCTGCGTCGTCATTCTATTTGAAATAGTATTATTAGTTTATTTATTATAAAATATTATTTATTCATGTATATATGTAATTATTTTCTTCTTTGATTAAGTAAATATTTAAATAAGTAATATTATTATATGATTATTTATATTTAAAAAATAAATATAATTCTATAATTCTTAAAATACTCTTATACAAATGTTGGAATAGTAAAATTTATCTATAGAAATTTTTTACAAGATGTTTATTGTTTAATATTACTTTTTTCAAATATTATTCGAATAATTTCTTTAAAATAATTTATTGTAATTATATATATTATGATATGCAATTATTCAAGATTTATATATATAAATATATATAATTTTTTTTTGTAAATTTACTTCCTGATAAATAGTAAATTTAGTAAATTTTATAAACTTAAATATAAATCATGAATTATTATAAATATAAGAGTAAAATGATAGAATACAATAATTTAACATTTAAGGGAGGCCAATTGAAAATGTATTTTTAGATATACTGCATCTCATCAATAAATTTTTAAAAATCGTATAACTCGGTGAATCTTAATTGATAGAATTCTTCAATTAGGTATATTTCAGCTATTAAATATTTATATCATATTTTCTTATAGAGATCTATTTTTAGAAATTAAAGAAATTTAATTACTCACATAATCATAATCATAATCATTAGCTTCATCATCGTCATCAAATAAATCGCGTTTATCTTCATTTTCTTGTTTGCTCTTTTTTTCTTCATCATTCATACGCCCGATTTTTTTGTCGACATTATTTATATGATTCTCTTGATTCTGGAATGTCTCATTTTTTTTATCTCGATTAGGTGCCTTTAAGATAACATTATAAAATGAAAAAATTCTGTCTTCATAAAGATAAATTATAAATGTCCATAATATTGGAATAATAAATTTTGAATATTTATCTTATTATCATTACAGTAGAATTTTTATTAACTTTTATAAGGACATAAAATATAAAAAAGGGTTTTTACTTTCACATGAATAATAAATTTTTACATAGAGCAATTAAAGATAATTATGCAAAATTTAAAAACTTATATTTATTTCCAGTTTTTAAGTGTGTACAATTTAAATTTACGTATTTATATTGTATAAAAACTGGCGTTACATCAAATATTTTGGATAATAATTCAAGAAAAAAATTTTATATTTTATATTTACATTAGATAAATAATTGAAGTATATTTCGATATAGCAAACAATATTCAATAATTAGAAAACGAACTATTAATTTAGAATTATAATTGAATAACGTGTTTCGAATCTGCAATTGAACCATCAAAATAGCAATATGAAATAATTAAATATAATTTTTATAATTTAAAATTTATATCATAGTTAGTTTAAAGTATGGTATATTATGAAAAACTAATGACTCACTTTCGATTTATTTTTCTTTAAAATCTAAATTAATATTTTTATATGATTTTATCATTTTAGTCAATTATTAATCTTGGAATATCATTAATCTCGTTAATTTTATAATTAAAAGATTCTCGAGTTTTTGTAGTACACTATTATCTATTTTCTAAATATTAAAATGAAGCAATACCTCTACTTAACTTTTGCAATTATCATTAGAAAAAGCATTTAAAAAACATAACAACTTATCTAATAATTAGTAGCTTGTATACCGTTTAGAATATAACGATAATTTTACGAGTGCGACATGTCTTTCAATGCATGAATAAATTTCCGTAACGTAAACAAAAAAAAGTAAAAGAAAAAAATAAAAGTCTTAAGTATAATCAGTACCATCTGAATATAAGCTAGTATACTTCTCTATTTAGTTACATAATCATCCGTAATAAACTTTCTAGATGAGGTATACAGATTGGGTAAGAGTCTAAGAAAGATCATCGACATGTGAGATTCATACATTATTAATGAATTCTATCTTCTCAAAAACTTATAATCATCATCGCGAATTACAATTTTAAAATTTATCAGATACATGCAAAATAAGACGTATTAGTATATGGTCTTAAAAAAAAGAGGCTAACAAGATTCCATTCTGCTGATTTATGATCTCCGAACAAAAAATAGTAAATTTTTCTAAGGGAAGAATTCATAGTTACTTCTTATGATCGGTATTTCTTCATTTATATCTAAGTTTATATTAAAGTCCTTTTTTGTGATCTTGTAATACGTGTTACTTAAAGTACTTAAATATTTTGAAACTTTACGTTTTTTAATCGCGCGATACAGATTACTATTTTCTATAAATTAATTACTAGTACTTATTCCTTAACCTCGATAAATTCATAAAATATAAAATTTTAATAAACGATATCTTTATTAATATTTGCATAGTATTAAGAAAGACTTTGTTTTGTTGAATAAAGATATAAATGTTAAATACCGATTAATAAAAAAAAAGATAGGTCAACATTACAATTTATTTTTAAATATACGTCAAAATATAAATATTGATTGAATTATTAGGTTTTTTTAAAATTGATTTTTTATACATTTATTATTTTATAAAATTTTATCAAGAAAATTGCAATCTTAAAATTATTAAATTTGTTAAAATTTAAAAACTTTCAAATATTTGCATAATTATATCTAATAAAAAATATTTTATTTGAAATAGGTAGTATTATTTTAAATAATATTTGTGAAGCATTATTTTGAAATTAATTGATTTAGAATTTCATACATATTTACTTAATATACTAATTATAAGTAAAAAGCATTATATTGTATTGTATTGTATTATTACTTTTAAAGAAAAAATCTATTTATTTCATATTTTTAATATTTAAAAAATAAATTATTTAAATGGTATAGATAACTATTTATTATCTAAAAAAAATCTTTATGAAAAAACAAATTTATGAAAATTTAATTTTCAATAAATGAAGACTAAATAGAAAACTATTTTGTGATTAATAAAAAATAATTTCTGTAATTCATGTGAGAAAATAATGTATATTTTTAAAAAATTATACATTATTTAAATATACAGGAGAAGCTAATAAATTATTTCATTTAATTTAAATATTTTAATAGATTACATCAAAAATATTTATTTTAATATTTACAACATTAATTAAATAAAATTGCAAAATTAAATTTTTTTATGTAAATATATATTATATAAATGTATTTGTTAAAAAAGTTAATAATTTAATATCTTTGAAATAAATATATTATATGAAATACATTAATTTACTATTTTTAAATAATGTAATATAATTGGAATATATTTTTATATCAATTAACTATAAAAATCAGTACTGTATATAATGGAACTTTACCTGAATATAACTTTACCTGCATAATTTTCAGAGTTGGTAATCTCTTGATCATTTTTGCGAATATATTTGGAAATATAAGTGCTGAAGTATTTTTATTTCTTAATGATAAGGTATGAAAAATTCTTTGAAAATTGGACATAATTTGCATATTATTTGGTATTTCTTTCTTTTTATTTTTTTTGTCCAAAGGTTTTAATGTTACCGGATTGGCTTCAATATTAACGAAAGTTTTACCTAAGTTTGAAAAATTTATTTGTTTTATTTATTGAAAATATTCTGTAGCAATTAAATTTTTAAATTCAAATAAAATAAAAATTTAAATTCATTGTACGTACATGTTTCTGTGTGTGTTTTTGCAAGTTTTCAAAAGAAATTTTTGAAATTGGTAGATGATAAAATATATTCTTTAATTAATGTAATTTTATATATTATTATATGTCATAGTTTTGAATTAATAAAAATTATGTTCATAATTTAACTGTAAATTCCATGATTTACATTTTTTTAATAATATTTTATGAAATATATTACATCGTTCCATTTTCAAATTAATAATCATGTACCTCTAAACGAACAAAATTTTAGATTCTCTACAGGATTTTTGCAATATATTATTGAAATTATTATTTATAAGAAAAATAACATATAATTATTTGTTTCATTTTTAGATATTTTATATTATTTAGCAATTTTTATATAATTTAATTAGTGTAATATCTATACCACATAAAAATCCATTCATATACCTGTAACATTTCCCATTTGTGATACATCGTTTGTATTACTTTGCAATATATTAGATGTTATTACATCAGGTAAATCACTTGTCGAGGCCACGTAGTGATTGTCGTCACTTTCTGGAAGTTTTTGATTATAAATATTGTAATTTCTAATTTCAGAATGAGGCTTTCCAAGTTTTTCTTGTGATATTGTTATATACGCTTCGAAAGGTACTTTGATAACGGGACTAGATCTCAATAAAGGCACTTCATATTTTTGTTGTTTAGAAGTTACACCATCATCATGAAATTTTATGTTATCTATTTTAGCTCTGGTTTCATAAGATGTATTTGATAGAAGATGATGCTTATTTTTTTTTTGAACCAGCTGTAATGATCCAAGCGGATCATCCTTTACTAATGCAAAGATCCAAAAATTTAATTGACGATATTAATTATCATAAGATATAATTCGTATAAATACCATTTTGTGAATTCTTAAATTCTTCACTATTATTCTGGATATTTGACATTATGTATAACTCTTCCATTTTTTTATTTGTAGAACTAGGATTAAGTGGCAGTGGTAAATAAGCATTTTGTCGCTGTTCAATGGTGAAGGGTGGAAAGACATCGGGATCACGGAAAATCTTGTTATCAGGGTGATCGTATGGATTCATAAAGGATATTTCTTGTATTTCCCTTATTAAAGAATTATATTTGAAAGATTCATCTTCATTTTTAGAATATGAATGACTATCATTATTAGATCCTGGCCTTGTTGATATATTTTCAATTTTGTTGGGTAAATAGTTCATTTCCTGTATTGAAATTTTCGTTTTCATTACCTGTTGTATGTGCTACTTCATAATATTTTTGTACATATCTTATATCCATAAATTATCAAGATAATTCTAATATCTTTATAATATTTTTTCATAATGTGAAATTAAAAAGGATCTGATATCTATACTTAAAAACTTATATTTTATATTTTAAACAGTTTTTTATCATCTACTGTATTCATAAAATATTATTTTGTCTAATTTTTATAAATTTTTATTATATTTATGTTTTATATAATATTTTAATAGCAACACATTAAAGAATAAAAAAATTTAGATCAGATTAAATTTCTATAGTCATTTTTATAGATTCTACAATAAAATATTCCAAATATATGTATTAAAATGTGCTTCATTATTTACATTATTGTAAAATAATTATATTTTTAAGATTATTTTTTTCTTTAGGATTGTAATATAAGAATTTGAATGATTTTACGCGAAGTCTTAACAAAATATTTAAAAAATTTAGTTCTTCTCCGCATACTATATTAGCTATAATAATGATATGTTATGCTGTACATATAGTAAACTAATAAATATTCACAAGATATTAAATATTTTATGTGTTATTTCCAAATATTTTAAAATTAATTGTCATATAAAAATATTTATTCACCAAATAAATTAGTATAAGATCTTAAACTTAAGTTTAGTTAGTTTTTTCGGAAAAAAATATTTTGTAATAATAATGATAATTTATATTTACTTTTATATTAAAAAACTAGAAAAAATAATCATCTGTAAAATCTGAAAAATTCATGTTTAAAATAATAATTCTGGTTTTTAATATTTTATATTCGAATCCGGAATTTTATTGCTTTTATATTATTATTATTAAACATGATACTTTTTTTATAATTTATTAAATTTAATATAGTTATTAATATTATTTATTAAAATTTAATATATATAAAGAGAAGGTTTTCGGATCATGCACTTTCCAAATATACAGGAGACTGCTCAATAATTTTACATAAAACATATTTTCGAAAAATTTTAAATAAAATACTTTGTAAGCTTTAAATTACCTGGAGATTAGAAAATGACATAGTCGGGAATGATTTGATGTTTTCTGGATTTCTGTATTTTTCGCTATTTATTTTCTCAATCAGATGATTAATAACTATTAAAGAGTTACGTAGTTTCTCTATTTTTTCGAGTGGTATATCAGGATCTGGATCCTCTAGGGTTACATTAATCCTTGAAGCCATGATACGCATTGCATACGTTATCCAAGTAAGTAATTCTTCTTTGTTTGTGATTTTAAGGGGTGATATTAATTCAACTTTATCAGTGTACGCATTACCGACTTTTAACTTTGTTAGACTATCTTCAGATGCATTTGTTGAAAAATTTAACATTGTCATGGATAGCGAACTAACTAGTCCGAACCATAAAAATAAAATAAATCGCAAACGAATCATCTTTCGTGTCCTACATAAAATTATATTGTTTTTATATAGAAGACAATTTTAGATTATCAGCATTTATTACATATATACATAATTTTTTTTTAATATTATGTAATTACAAATTAAAATTATTTAATTTTTAAATTTATACATTTTTTAATTTTTCATCATATATTATAAAATTTAACAATTCATATTATTAATAAAACTTATTAATGATAACTATTATTATTACGTTAACATGGTATAATTTAAATCGATATATTATTATTGATTTCATTAATTATTTATCAACTGATGAATAAAATGGTCAGTCAAAGATTCCAGTACTATAAAAAAATATTCATTTTATATTTAATAAAACAATAATTTATTGTATAATTTATATTTTATTATAGTTTATATTTTAAAAATAAATTGATTATAACAAACTTTGTATATATAAATAATAAAAAATATGCATTTATTACTAGTTGAATCACAAAAGATTTATTTTAAGTAATATTATCTAATTTTTAAAAATTAAAAATTTATATTGTATATTCGAAAATAATTACAATATTTTTTTAATAAAAATCAAAATAAATTTTCATTTTTAAAAATTTTAAATAAAAGTTATTTTGCTTGAAATTATTAAAATTCAATATTTAATAACTACGAATATAATTCACATATAGAATTAGTCAAAATTCACATTCAATTATTGTATTATATTTTTGTCAATTTAAATTTCAGTATTAAATTAGATTAAAAGAGTAATGCTAAATTATAAATAAAAATTTGATTAATTTTGATAAATTATAACTGTTTTAGATTTATTTAAATTTTTTTTAAATTCTATTTAAAAATAGCCAAAACTAACACAAGAAATTTATTTTCACTCACCTTTTTTATCGTATATCTTAGTTTATATAAACTTTTCAGTTATCACTTTTGAATTTAAAAAAAAATATATATAATTTAATTTATTTAGTAGACATAATGATCTTAATTTTAACGGTTTTTTTATTTTCTAACGATCAAAAACTGGTGGTTCACCTTAAAGAACGGAACAAAAATTAAATAAATTATTGAAAAATTGAAAATATATCACTTTAACATATACGCGTTAAATAATTTTAAAAAATTTCTGTTAAAATTCATAAGTAGTCGTATTCGTTTTCATATACTGTAAGTATAGATAGAATGATCGAAGTTCCGCTGAATTTCGGGCGCTTATAAAGGTGCATGTCGTTGTTTCCCCCAAGTATTGACAATTTTTTTCTATCCTGCTCGTAATCATCGTCTGGAAAGACTTGTATTTTTCGCTCAGTCAACCTCATGCACTTTTCCTTGTTAATCGATGCATAACTCCCATCATAACATCATTCATTTCCTTGATTTGCTTTCTATACATACGGAATTAAACTGATATTTTTGAAGTTTCCAAATTTTTACTATCTGAAATTTTTTAAATAATAATAAAAACTTTTTAATTTTATATAATACAATTTATTTCAAAATTTTCAAAAGTGAGAAATTGTTAAATAGTAGACTAATTGATACATGTATATATTCTAAAATAAATTATAGTCTTTAAGAATAATTTCACAACATTTTAATTTTAAAAAATATATTTTTAATTTATATTTTATATGAATTTATATACAATTATTAGAAATTCATGTATGTTTATATTTAAACCAATAATTGATTTATTGGATATTAAACATTTAAATGTATATTTTTGGAATAAAAATATTTACATGATTACTTTAAAAAAATTAGTGCATAATAAGTATCATGTAACTATAATAATTAATTAAAATAATTTTCTGTTTTATAATTTGATTTTATAAACCTTATGTAATGATGATGATCACATAGTATTTTATATCGTGGAAATCAATGAGCTTTATTACAAATGAAGGAAAAAATGGAAATATATTATATCGTTTCACTTTTTAAATAACTTAGAATGTATTATCGAAATATTATTTTAATATGAAAATTGTATAAAAACCGAAGGGTAAAATGTTAAATCGTATTGTATGTATTTCAATTTATATTAAATTTTTTTTATTCAGTTCTAACCAAAAGTGATAATTTATATTATGCTATTATCAATTAATATTAAATTCTTATCTTTAAAAAATAATCACATAAATATTATAGTATATCATATCTATTTACATTAAAAATATTATATTTTTCATATTTATTAATTCATATATTTAATAAACTATAAAATGAACTATCTGAATATAGAAATTAATTTACTATAATTGTTTGATTAAAATACTTGGTTATACTAAAAATTGATATGATAAATAGTAAAAATAATACCTTGCATAGTATTATAATTAAAAAAGTCTGTTTGTATAAACGTGGCGCCATTTCAATTTTTCCCTGATTAATCTTATTTACAAATGAAAGATATTTGCAGTTAAATAAAATCAGTTTATTGCTATATAACGTAGCTAGAATATGTAATCAGTGTTAAAATATGTTAGACATGGAATTCAAGTTAAGCAATAAAGGCATTTCTGAATCTTTATTTAGAATTCCAAGAAAAGTCTTATAAAATAATATCTTAAAATAAAAATTACAAGTTGATTTTAAACAATAATGTTATTTTATTTTATATTTTTATTAACACAGAAAATTAAAAAATTATTATTAAATTAATTTGAAATATAAATATTGAATATTATATATAATCTATTTTTAAATATGTTTATTTATAAATACATGATATAGGTAAACACATATAAAAATTTATTAAAAAAAAAATCAATTTAGTATTGATAAATGGAAAAATATACATCATTAAGCCTAAAATTTTTCTTGTTATATTTTAAGTAATTTTAGACTCATTATATATTTAATATGAATAAAACATAATATATTTCTTTATCAATTATGTTTTTTTAATATTATTCTCTTAATATAAAAATTAAAAATATTATAAATTATCTTGAAGAAAATTCAAAGTAGAAAATAGTAAGACTACGTTAAATTAATCCTTAATTATTTGTAAATAAAAGAAAATCATGATAGATTTCTACGCTTTCTTGCATCGAACTTTAGTGAATGTTCTTGCATTGTTTCGTGTACCTTAGTTCGTTTGTCTCTCAGTCAATGTTTTTGAGCAAATATTAATTTCCGTATTCGTGCAAACTATCTTGATCCACTTTTCACGATAGAATCCTTCCATAATAAACTCAATGTCAAGATCAATAAAAAGTAAATCAGATTTTCATTAAAAAAGTAGGTGCAAATATTTCTTTTTCAAGATAAGTTTTTATTGTAATTAAATTTTATATCACTATATTGCGATTATTTTGTTATTACTACTAATCAATATCTATCCTTTCCATAAAATCTTTATCTTTAATTTAAATATTTATCATCTTTATTGATAAAATATTTAAATAATATTTCAAAATATTTTTAATATTGAGTACGAATTTTTAGAAATATATTATTATAATCATAAAATTGTATGCGAAGAATAAATTGTTCTATTGCATTAGATAGATTTTTAAAAGTATAATTTAAATATACTTTTAATATTAAATTAACAAGATTAATTTATTCGCAATCTATTAAATTATTATTAGAAACCAAAAATATTGTAAACGTAAAGATAATTATAAAAGTTGTAGCATTACATTATTTTTCAGTAATACATGTAAATAAGAAACATCGATAGAACATAAAGTGCAAGAGACAGAGAGATAGTGAGAGAGAGAGAGAGAGAGAGAGAGAGAGTGAAAGATAGAAAGAGAAAGAAAAAAATATAGAGAAAAATAAAAACACTTTCTCTAACTGTATTTATTATATCCATTTGAAGCGCAGCGGTGTCAATGGCACGAGATCTTCTACATAAAGGCATACACGAAGCATCGTTATACAACGCAACTTATATCTATAATACAGTTATAATAAATGATTATATATAACTGTAGGATATCGTTGAAGTTCATTTTCGTCTTACTTTTTATATATAGGAAACGTATGCTTAATTTTCAAAATATTAGAAAATTTTATAATTTTACATACGTAGTAACTGAAGGGATAAATATCTGTTTAATAAGTAAGTATATTAGTTTATAGATATCGAAATTTAAAAGCTATTTTTTCGAATAATTTGTTACTTTTATTTTTTAATGAATCACTAAATTTCATACTAAGAATTCCCATGCTTTTACTTAATCCATGAAACCAACTAGCTTGATTGCAATGGAAATATGTAAGATAATTAATAGGTTTTAAAAATTTAGATAAAATATATTTAAAGTTAAGATTCGTTGATTTTTATAACAATATATATGTTTTTTTTATTACTTTGACACAAAACTAGTATATTATTTAAAAAATGAGCTAATAGTATGTTAAAATAAATTTAAAAACTTACATTACTAATTTTAACCGTGTTTTTAAAATACTGTTTTCATTAATTTTTGAAATGTTAAATAAATATCTTTCTTATTAATACTGACTTAAAAATGATAATTAACAGAAGTTTTACAAATTATATTAAGTATGAAAAAAAGTTTGACTTGCTAATTTTTTTTTTTAATTTAATGTAATCGATTTAAAATAATTTAAAAGTTTTGATAGTTTCTTAATGTCCACTTTTGTAAGATTCCGATTTCGACATTTAAATATGTATACATATATAAAAAAAAGAGAAAGTCAAAACAGGAAGATCGCCTTGGATTATATAACTATATACTTTTATAAAATTTTACATAGTAATCTATATTTCTGTAAAATAATTCTTGATAGATTCGTAAAAAAAGAAAATTGAAGAAAATAGAAAAATATCGTATATTCATTCGTTACTGGTTCAGTTATTTATTACATTCCGTAGATAAAAATTTTTTCATTTTTACTTTTTCAAAATTTATTATAATGTTTAAATACATAAATCTATTTCAATATTTTCATACAATATACATGAATATAACCATACAATATACATAAATGTTGAATATTTAACAGTAATAAATCAAATATTTAAGTAACATTAAATTAAAGTTAGGAAATTATTTACAAATATATGTCAAATCTTTATTTTTAATATCCTCTTCGAAAAATAACTCTGATTTCTCGATAATAATCTTGTAAATTGATAACTAAGTTTCAGATATATTTTTCTTGCAGCCCTTGAAATTCTTTTAACATAAAGTATCAAAAGATTTATTTTTAGCGATTGATTATTGACATCAACTTATCATTTTACATTTTACTTTTTTATGATTATAATATTTCAAAAATATTTCATTAACAAATGATGTTCATAAATATCATTATTAAAATTATAAATAATGTATATTAGAGAAATAAGATACAATTAATAACTAATCTAAAAGTTTTTTCTATATAAACAAAGGCTATATAAACAAAATCTTTTACTAATTTTTATCTTTAAATATTACTGTACAATATTATCTTTTCAAATTAAAAAAAGTATTTTAATTCGAATAAAAATGATTAAAATAAATTATGTTGCTCTCAAAATAAAATTTTTAAGTTATTTTTCCTCATATTTATTCAAAAGCATTATCAAAAATATTATAAATGAATTAATTTTTATTGAAATAAAATAATGGAAATGAATTAAATATAGTAAAATAAATTTATATTTTTATTTTAAAATATTTAACATCTACATTTTAATTCAAGAATTTATAATTTTTTTAATTTAATTTTTATTTTTTAAAAAAACTCTCTTTATGTTATTGTTTTCTAGAACTTGCTATTTAGAAATAAATTAATGTACTAATTAATTTTATAAATGTTGTTGTATAAAACTTATAAGTCATGTACATTTTATTATTAAATAAGCCTGTTAAAAAAAATATTTAATTGTTTTGATAAATTATAAATAATTTAATAGAATGTCTGATATAAAGATATTTGTTATGATAATATGAAGGAATATTATGAGGGTATAAATTGCAAAAGAATCCAGTTTTCATGAAATACTTGTATTAAAATCAGTTATTTATAATCATATATTTAATATATGATTTTACATTAATTTTTATATAAAAATATGTTATATATTATCATATATTTTTTGAAAAAACTAATAAATTTCAAATAAAATATAGGATTTACGTGGATTATTTTTTAGTATTTATTTATTTATTACAATATTTTTTGTTGATGCATATATAAAAATTTTATGGAAATATCGTTAAAATAAGCAAATCATAGTTAATAGATGTAAAAAAAATTAGTTTTATTAGAGTAGTGCATTAAATAAATTAAGTATAAATAATTGTGAAAGTCAGAAGTCATAAAAATATTTTTTTTATTTAACTTTAAAATAACTTAATCAAAAACATGCCAATCATAAATAGCTCCGTTATTGGTAGAGAACACAGTAACAGGTTGAAAATATATAAAATTTTTTGTTTAAAATAAATTTCTTCGAAGATTTTATTCATCGTATAAATTAATTTTTGTAATTTAGATAACATTATTTTATTCAGTTACATTTGAACTAAAAATATATTATTTTTATAGTATTTTCATATAAGAATTTATTTTAAAAGTTTATTTGATATTTTACATAATCACACAATAAGTTGAAAATTTAAAATCAATAATATTACATTTCTCAAATCTCCTGATTTACTCATATTTCAAGAGTCTATAAAATAAGATGTCAAAAAAAATATTATAAAAATAAAGTTAAAATTCTTGTAAAAGAAAAAAATCTTCACATTTATTTCACAGTTTGACAAATAAATATAGAAAACCATTTTAGTTGAATTAAGAAAAATTTTGTTGAAATTATTTTTAAAAAGACTGAAAACCTTAACCAAAATATAATTTTGATTCACTTTTGGCAGTTGACATTTCTTTCATAGATTATTAACACTTAAAATATCGTTTTGCCCAGAAAGCTTTAAGTCTTGTAATTCCCAAGATGAATTATATGATAAATCGCTGAAACATATAATCCTTGTATATGGGTATTTTCGAGGTCATCGCATGCGCAAGTGTCGCTGGTGCCTCCGTCTGATGGTAACCGATCAAAGCCGGGCGCGGCTTCTTTGCTTTTGTAAATACACTCGTTGCTAATGAAGTCAGTCGGTAATATCGAACTTCCTCCAGTTCCCGCCCCTTCCCCTCCGATACCACAAACTCCAGCGTCACCACCTCTTATCGATGCCGACAGACTACTATATCACAATCGATCGAACATCCATACTCCAGTAATTCCACTCTGCATTAATATCACTTACACGCATGTTAAGAAAGTCATCGACCGACTACTTTTACGCATGTTTCACGAACCCATTGCGACACTGGTAAAGCGATAGTTTTTTTGATGGTTCTTCTCATACCTTAGTGAGATTATTAAAACGAAGTTTCCCCTCAAAAGTGAAAAACGATCTATTCATTCTAAGTAGGTAAACCTATAAATATTTTATTTCGTCTTAGCTAATTATGACGGTTTAATACTCTTTGATTCATGTAATATTTCAAATGAATAACGCTTAATAAAATAGTTGAAAAATAAATCTTTTATTTTAACTTAGCCGTAATAGCCGTTAAAATATTCTTCTACAATTAATTTACATTAATTTAAAGAAATTTAAATTAATTTACAAATTTACATATCTTTGCAATATTGTGCTCCAATAAATTTTCTCTTTATATAGAAACTGTTATCCAAGAAAATTCTGACCATGTTAAATGAAAATGTCTCAATCTTATAACCGATCTTTTTATGTATTCAGTAGAATACGTGAGCAGTACCTGCAATAGAATAACAATGTTTGTAATAAAATAAAATAGTACTTTTGCACTATAAATTTCTTGCGACTAATATCAGTTTCCAAATTAAAATTTTCGTTTGAAAGATCGCTTAACGTATTTTTTTATGCCAAAACGTATCCAAACATGGATATTACATATTTGTTAATAAAAAGTTAAAAATATTCAGTAACGTATTATTTCATAAATAATAATAATAGAATTATGCAATTAATACATTCAAATTACATTCAATAAGAAAGCAAATTATTTTCTTATGATGAAAAATATAACTTTTATCTATTTTACCGTTAATTTTGGTTTATGCACTTATCTATTATATATAATTTCTAATGTACATATTATATTATCAAATTATTTTTTATATTCTACAATAATCTCAAAAATAGTTATATGAAACACATATGAAGTTGATTTATTAGGTATTCAGTATATTTTCATATAAGCATCGTGACACATATATTCTTATTTTTGTTTTATTTCTAAAAAATCCTTTAAAAATGGATCTATTACTTTAGCAGTTTAGAATAATTAATTATATAGTCTTCGATATATAAATTATTTCGTAAAAAGAATTACAAATATGTTAAAATATAATAGAATAATTAATTTTTTAGATTTTAATAGCCTACATTAATACTTAGCAATTAATATCACATTTCAATGACTCACATATATTAAGAAATATATATCTGGTTACTTTTTTAGATTAAATTTAATTCCAAATATTAGTTAAAATAAAATAAAGGGAAAGAAAAATCACAGTCGAAATTTCTAGCTTATGAATAAGTTTTCGTTTTTAAAGTTCAATAATGATATTTATAAACATTAAAAGCTTTTATTGTATTCAGTAAAATACTAATATGTATAATATGTATAAATTAAATTTAGATATCCCCAAATTTATCCAAATCATTTTTATATTACCATATATTTGTTCATCAAAACGTTAAATTATATTTAGATATTTTATCGCTTCAACTTGATATTGAAAACTAGGCGTCTGATCTAATAATACATAAAATATAAAGAAACAGCGTATTAATATTTTTTAAGTGAATTTTAATTTAACCATAATTAATTTTCAGTTATTTAGATATACATTATTATTAATCAAATTTTTCAACGATTTTTGAAGCTTTAAATATTACTAAATTTATAGTTTAGTATAGATATAATTCAGACATAAGAAATATAAGAAAATTAGGCAAAAGAAATAAATGTAAAGATTCGATGTAAATTTATATCTAAATATTACATTATGCAAGTAGAAAAATTATTATTTTGTAAATTTTATTTTAAAGAATAAATATTTAATAACTATAAAACACCAATATTATTTTGATATTAAGTTAAAATTTATATTACAAAATTTGCTTGAGAATTGAAGATAAATATTTTTCTATAAAAACTTATATTTTTTATAAAAGAATACAAAAGTGTACATAAAAATAATATTCAGTAACTTTTTAATAAATCAAATATCTTACTTATATTAAACAAAATTTCTGCGAGCTCTATCAAAATTTATAAACACGATGATAAAATAAAAATTTAAGTAACAAAAACGCTCTTTCAGCACCTGAAAAAAGTCTATAAATATTAATACTAATACATAACGATTACCATTTACGAAACTAAACTTAATTTAAAATGGTACTAAATAATATCTGAATTCCAAAATTTATTCATAATATGGTTTGAAACTTTCTATTCATTACATAAAAACTTGAGCCAATTGACATGAATAAGAATTATGAACAATCGTTTTTTTAAAATTATTATATTAAATATTAATATTAATATATATATAATATTTTTAATGTATTTTTATTTAATAAACTTTCTTCTCTTTAATCATTTTATTGTAAAACAATTATTCAGTATAAATATGTTTATTGGATTCATATAAATATATTAAAAATAAAGAATAAAAACTGATTTATGTACAAAAGTTTTATATCAAGTGTAATATAATATTCAACTTATAAAATTTCATTGATTATAATTATAAGATAAAAAATGTTTTATTTAAAAATATAAATAAAAATAAATAAAAATAATTCAATTTTCGAAATCAAATTTAAATATCAAAATGTATATGAAAATATAGAAATTATGAAGATATGCATTTTTGTTATGATACATTTGATTAAATTATGTTCCTGATTATAAAAATTAGTATTACAGCTTATATTAAAAAATATACACAATATTTAAGTGTTAGTTTCAGGTTTTCTACTTATCTCATTTTAGCATTTTTTGAAAATTATATGACTATAAAAATTATGCATCTAATAAATAAATTAAAAATTTCTATAAATTTATAAATTTAATAAAATTTGAAACACGATAAGCATTAAAACTCATTAATTTTTTAAATGGATAAATAATTATTTAGCAAGAAGAAAATGTTCGAGATATTTATGTTTTTATGGTAAAATTTAGTATGTGATATGGATATTGAATACATAGATTCATGAAGTATGAATATATAAATTGATATAAATTTGAGAAAAAAAAAGATTTTTATATGTTCATTTTTATTTGCAAGAAGTCGATGCTCTTAAATTGGTCTTGAATTCGGAACTTTACTTGGACCATCTGGTTTACATTCTCTAATAAACCTGTTCTCGACCATGACATACAGTTACTTTCACCAGTAACAATAAACCGCAAGATTTCACAAAGGAATCGGAACTTTAGTTACTGGATAAGATTATAAATTTCTTGAATTTAAAAATATTATATTCCATATTTTGATGTATCCTGGTAGACCTATAATTAATAGAAATAAAATTGAAGAAATTTGTTAAGTTTATAATTTTAATTAAAACTTAAACAAAAAATAGTTTTTATCAAAAATTTTATCATTAAATTTAGATGAAATACATGAACTCTTCTATTAATAAAAAAAATCATTTCTTTTGCAGCATAATATATTACAGCATCTGATATTTTAAACCTTATTATAAATATTTATTATTCAGAATTCAGTTTTATATATTAATTTATTTCAATTTTCAATTTTTTTTTCGAACTTATAAATTTTTGTTCGCGTAAATTCTTCAATATCTTTCATATATGTTATAATATACATGTGCATATATATATTTTTTCAAATTTATTCTATCTGATTGAAATTTTTATTGTATCAAAATTCTTATTTTTTTAATTTAATTAAAAAAAATTTTCATTTTATATTCATTTTTAAATATAAATTCTTATTTCATGGCTTATCATTATCATTATCAATACTTAACTTATCAATATGTTTAAAACTTTAATCCAACACACATCCGCACAGAGTTGAAAACTTATTCACTTATGTATGGGTGTGTGTATATAAGATATAATAAGTATTTATAAACTATATAGTTAATAATCTGTTGCCAGCAAAGGAAACTTAAAATAGGTTACAATTGAAAAAAAATGTTGAAACGCATTTCTTTTAAAAACTATCGTAAACGTTAAATATACGATTATAAAAATTCAAAAATTCATTTCCAGAATAATAAAAAAATATTATACCTTATTTTTTTTTGGAATCGAATTAAAATTTTAAACTACTAGATAGATACCTAAAATTAATTAGGCTCAATAATTTTTTTTGTTCACTCTTTTTCAAACTGAAACAGCTTTTTATGAACTATTTAAAAGTAGCCTTTCGTAATAAAATTATTTTTTACTACTAAGCACACGTTAGAAAAATAAATAGAGATTTGAATAATGTATATATATAAATATATTAATATACTAATAATATTAAAATATAATACCTAATTTAAACAAAAAGACTTACTTATAAAATTAAATAATTATTTTTAATTCAAATAGTCTTCTTTTAATGACAGAATTTATATTCAAAATGCAGCAAGCATCTTTATAACTTGAGAATTATCTCAAAAACATAATAGCTTTTAAGAAATAATAAATATCGATTCGCATTATTTAAAAAGTTAAATAATGATAAATTTTTTTACTCTGAAAAAGAATAGTTTTATCTTAATATAAAGTATATATTTTGTAAAATAAAAATATTATTTACAAAATAAAAATCTGCTTCCTAAAAGAAATCTTGATAACAAAACACATATATAAAGAAGTATTACTACATATTCAAATAGATATTTGAATACAATTTCAAATACAATATTCATATGGTATTAGATTCAATCTAATACACTTCTCATTTAAAATTATTAACCTAAAAATACAATACAAATTCAATAAAAATATAATAAAAATTATTTTTTTTATACAATACAATAACAACATACAATAAAAATTCAAAAATGCTAATTTTATTTTTATTGTATATTCAATATTTTATGTATATTATTCAATAAACATTCAAAATGCAAGTGTTAAAAAAATCATATCAATTTCCTAAATTTATAATATTTTTTTATTTATTTTTTCTATTTTATTCATTCTAAAGTCTTACTTCATATATATTATTCATAGAAATAAATAATTTATTTATTTCAAATATATATTGGTTCATATAATTATATCATAATTATAACTATTTGAATATATTTATGATCATTTTGTAAGGCTATAAGTTAAAAAACTATATTAAAGTTTTGTTTTTATTCCTAATTCATATATACAAATCTGAAAAACGTTTTAGCATAAAATAATAGTTTAATAATTATATCAAAATAATACCGATTGATTATATGTAAATTTCAAATATTCAGTAAATTCTATATATTTAAAATTAATAATCATTAATTTTGTTTCTCAAGTATACATTATTATTATTATTATTATTATTATTATTATTATTATTAAACACTTAATTATATATATTTTTTTATTTATTTGCAAATAAATACTTTAAACAATACTTGACAAACTCATTAATAAATTAATAATATTTTTATATAATCTTTATGTTTATTGTTGTTGTAATGGATGTAATATTTAATTAACAGTTTATAATTAAATTTAAATAAGTTTCATTTTAATTTACTATTATTTATATTTCTTTATCTACAATATCTTTTCAATATTCTATATAAAGTAAATAAGTTTTAATATGTTTCAAATGAATTACAAGTAATAATAAAATTCTTTTTATAAGCTTGAAATTGTTTTAAGTAATTAAATTTATAATTTATTTACAAATTGACTCAATTTGTATGATTACATTAATAAATTATTAATCATGAATAAATCAATTAATTATATAATAACTAGACTACATGAATTAAAATTGTGACAACTGATTATTAATTTAATTAAATTAATAAATTTTCAGTTGCTGGTCATTGTTTATGATATATGTATTTGTGTTAGTATTTAAAGTACTCTACTAGCAAATTATGAACGCTATATTAATAAAATTTTCATTTGATCTATTTGTAAATAAGAATACAAAAATTAAATAATTTCCGAAGATGGTAAATAATTTTGAGATTATTTTATTAATTTATATGAAAAAATTATTATTATATTTAATTTTATTAATATGTGCATAAATAATATGAAATTGATTTGATAAATATATAAATAGTACCATTCAGAATTATGTATTTTAAAACTGACATATAAATAGAATATTGCGAATATATCTATTATTTATTATGTTGTTTAAAGTAAAAATGTTCGAACTTTTCTACGTAACTAGTACGTAACTAGTCCACGTAACATTAGGCAATCAAAGAAAATTAGTGATGAAATACAATTTACAAATTTGACTAAAATTAAATAAAAATATAATATTTATAATTACAGTCTCCAGTATTAAAATTTAACATTGAGAATAGCATAGAAATTTAATTTGATAATTCCTTCAATGTTGTTTTGATGTTAATACTGTTTATTTAACACTTTTTTTATTTTTACTGAAATTATATAAATATAAGATAACTATAACTTAGAATATTACAAAGAAATCTTTCATAAATAATCAAATAATTTTTTAAAATCATATTGATGATAAATTGATAAATCATTTGTAATATAGTCTATTTATGAAATGCTCTTTTTAAATTTAGTTTCTGATATATTTAACTGATTAGTAAAAAAAGATTTTTTTATTTAAATATTCATATTTATAGTATTGTAAAAATAAGTATCCATGTTGTAGTAGCATCGTTCATTTCCACATTTCTACTTCATCTGACATATAAATACAAATCGTAATCCGTAAGAAATACGTGTAAAAGTAAAATACATAATATACAATGTGACTTTTTATGAATTTTCTACAATAATATAAACGTAAAATAAGAAAAAAAAATATAAAAAAAAAGAATATATTAAGAAACTACTAGTCTCATTGTATATATACATATTACTAGTTATACCAATAACTATTATATTTTTTCATCTATTCTGTAAATACCAACCATCATTTTTATACTTAAAGATACAATGATATGAATATTTTCCAAGTTTTTCAATCAATTTTTGTAAACGTGAATAATTTATAATTTATAAGTTATTTGTACTTGATTTGACAACTGTATTCTTTATTATAAATTTAAGTAATCGAAAAAATTTTTAAGTCACTATGTTTTAAGAATAATAAAATGAAGATATAAATATTTCTGATGTATATCATACATATAAGTTTTGTAATACTTAATAAACAATAATGAAATACTAGCATTTATAAGATTATATGAATGATTGCAGTATTTGTATTATTGCTTCCAAATAATTATTATTCAGTACTGTATATTTCTTTTGTATAAATAGATATGAATTAGATTTTTAAAACATGTATAAATAAAATTATTTCATCATTATATCATCGTACAATTTGATATATTTTATATAAATATTTATATTAATTGTTTTATTGAAATTTTATGAAATAATTTGATTCATTACAAATTTCTATATAAAATTTGATAGAAAAACAAAAAAAACAATAAAAATATGAATAAAAAAAAATCAAAAAAAAATTAGAATTAGTCTATAAAAATAAAACAATACGAATGTAAAAAAAATTTGTAAATATTTAAAGCTTTTTTGAAAAATGAACATAATATAATGTTTTTTTGTATATAAGAATTATAAAAAATAATTTATATATAAAATACTCAATTTATATATACTTATCTATATTATAAATTATTACCAAAAGTAGTATTAAATCTAAAGTTATAACTTAATTTATAATTTTTTCATAAAAAATATAGATAATTTCACGTTTGGAAAATTTCAATATATATAGTTGAAAGTTTTATCTGGTATATTAGCAATGAAAAAATTGTTAGTGATTTCTGTAGATTAAAAAAAAAGAATTCAAAACATCAATATTGAAAGTATTTTATTATATTTAATTAAATAAAAGGTGTGTAAAATTATCTAACCAGTTCTCATTTTCAAAAAGTTTTAAAATTATACGACTCATATTTGATTAATAATACGTGTAAAATAACCAGTTTAACCGATATTTAAATTTTCTTTCTATAATATGGAGGTTTAAAAATGAATACCTAGACTCATGATTTAAAATTAATACTGCTAATACTTGACTTTTTCATTAAAATAGATATAATTTATTAAAAAAATAAAAATTCTCATTTATCATGATATTCGTATTATATAAATAAAAAAATACACTAAGATTCTTTTTATTTTTATTTATATAAGTATTATTATATACATATTATTTCATACTATGTATAGAATATAGTAAATTTTAATTTTTATAAACTTATATCAATTTTAGAAGATAAAATTTTTCTCAACAGTAAGAAATTTTAATAATAGATATAATATAAGTTCTATAGTAAGTAATTACATTTTCTAAATACAATACAGTCCAAAAATAACCATTAGTTATTATAGTTGCGAATATTATTTTTAATTTATGCTAAATACATATTTATTCATGTTAAATAATTATTATCGTATTCAAAATATCTGTTTCAATATGAATAAGCTTATGCTGAATTTTATTTCACTTAAAATATTTGAATTGAAGTATTTATTTTGAATTTTAATTTCGATAAAATAATATTTCAGTAAAAATTAATACCGTAAATATATAGTTTACAATTTTCATAGAAGAGTATTTTCTTATTTTTTTAATTCAGATTATTGATATGTAATACGGAATCACATAAAATATATAAATAAGAAAACCTAAAGATTTAATGAATGCAACTTTTAACGAATTAATAAAATCAGAAGTAAAGATCTACTTTTATTGTCACAATAAAAATGTTTAATATAACATACGTAATACTAATATAAATATTCTCGAAATTCTGATTCAGTTTTAAGATATACAAGAAAGCCTCATAAAATTCTTCGTTTATGTCGTTATAATTTTATATATTTAACTATAATAAAAATATTATGAAATGAAACTGAAAAAAATGAGTTAAAAAAATGACTTTTGAATTTGAATAGAAATTCAATTTCCACACTTTTCTATTGAATAATTAAAAAATATATATATATTATTACGAAAATTTATAACAAAATCATTAAATATTATTAGACGCAGTCAAATTTTTTACAATTTTAGATATAAAACTATAAAATCATATCATTATTGAGGAAAAATATGAATTTTAATACGTGATTACTTGTCTTTAGATTATTATATTACTATACTCTGAAATTGAAGAGAAAGTATATATATTTTTAAAACCTTTCTTTTTAGATGAGCACACTTAACTTAAAATTACCCATACGTAACTCTAAATTAAAATAATTTTAGTTTTACTACAAATTTCATCACGAGAATTTTTGTATTAATAATATATATTTTAAACATTCATATCATTTTTAGACTAAATTTTTCTAATTGATATTTACCAAATTTTTAGAGTTGTAGTTAAAGATATATTAAGAAATTTATATAGACTTATGTAAATTTAATAAGTAAATATATATTTTAATAGTAAATTTTTAATTTTAATATTAAAATATTTGAAAAATTATTATTTTTGATAAATATATATATTATATCTTAGGTGATAGTTTTTTTCAATTTTACTTTTACAAGTAATGATAAACGATATGAAATATCTTATGTTGATAATATCTTTAAAAATAATAATGAAAACACGTTTATTACATATAATAATATACTATATTCTACAGAAAACTTTTGTTTAGTAAGAAAAACTGTAATTGTAAAAAATATGATAAATTTTATTTTAATTTTTATGTTATTATATACTCTTAAGAAATGATTAAAAATTGCTATTGAGTTTATATAGAAAATCTTATGTTACAATATGCACAACCGGAATTTTTATAACAAGTGATGAGCATATTCTCTATATGAAAACAATTATTCTGATGACAGTGATAATTCCCAGTAGTATTTTTCGATAGCTTGAAGGAATCACGTAGCTATAACTTTTTTCTTTACGGCAGACCAATTTACATAAATCTGTCCTATTACAATGAAACGAAAAAATACTGATGCGTAATAGATGTTTATATTTTATTAAATACTTTTGATAATATAGATAGAATAATATATGTTGAAAACATTACACTTAGACTCTACAATTATAAATACATCATTTTTTTCACAAAAAAATAATTTAAATTTGTTTTTAAGAAAATTTTATCATAATTAATTTGTATCATATAAATGATATTTTAATGTAATTTTTCGTGTATAAAAGCTTAAATCAATGATAAAATATCGTCGCAATTTTCATAGATTCTTTTACAACGCTCTTGAGTAAAAATGTATTGTTTAACACCGGGCTTGATCAGTTATACTCCAGACTTGCGGTAATGCGTATTGCACTCTAAATTTATCTATCAAAGTTTATTACTTTTCAATGGATAGAAATCCTCATGACCTATCAACTATGAAAAATCCATCAATTTTTTATAAGAAAAAAAAATTCAGAGCATTACTATAATAAACTTGATATTTATACACAGACAGAAAAGAATGAATAAATTACATAAGAAATCTACTATAATAAAAATTATAATCAATAGAAAGCTGTAAGTTACTTTGATAGAACTGTATATTAATTTTATTTAAGTATAATATGAAAGACTATAAATTAAAAATAGATATGTATATAAATGTATATTATGTTCTAGAAGTGTAACTATAACTTTAAAAATTTATGTGTTTGGAGTAAAATAACAAACGTAATTACAAGTTTTTACAAAGTAGTATTTAATATCCATAGAAGATATTTGTAAAAAAAGACACTATTTCTGGAAAAACATATTTTTGTAATGTTTTATAATGTTAAAATATCTCTCTATACTTCTCGAATGAAAAAAAACTATAAGAGTAATTCACAAATTCATAATCGTGAATATTGCCGCTTAGGTGAAACTCCCTGCGATTTCTTTTCCTCGCTTCGTTAGATATTACCTTGATAAAAACGTCATATTACGAGACGTAAACCAAAAAGAAATGTCCTCTTCAAATATAATTCGTATCATGCATGACTGTTTAAAACTAAATATAATTAGTATCATCGACTTTAACGAATATAATTTCTGCTTTTATTTATCGTTGTAAATATATTTTAAAAAATTTTCATGAAGATTATATATATTTACAATATATATGCAATATAGATTACATATTTCTAAGATAAAATTAAAAAATAGTATAAGTTATGTAAAAATAACTTCACAAATTACATTTACTTGTTTTCTTATATGTTTAACAAAAAGAAAAAAAATATTTCGGAAAATTTATTTTTCTAATAATTTCTATACAAAAACACTTTCCTTAATCAAATGAAATTTTAATCCTTTTTAAATTTACACATTTATCGTTATTTTAAATTTTGCGTCATGTTAGCGTACGTGACCAAACCAAAAATGGATAAAACAGTAATTACATTTATTTTGGAATTCCGCTAAATTTTTCTACACGTCACCTTTATAATATTATATGATATATGAAATCTTATACAATTCAATAAATATGAAATTAGTAAAAAATAAAAAATAAAAGAGTAAAATTTAAAAACCAACGAAGTATTTTTTTTCATATCGATTTAATTTCAAATACAATATAACAATAACTTAAAATACAAGAGCAATCATCATTAATGCAATTATTCTTTACAATACTGAGGTAGTATTAGGATCCATTATGTATAATCTTCTCATGTTTTTTTCTATAAATTAAAATTTTTGTTATGAGAATAATACTAATTATTCTGTAAATGTTAATTTTTATATTAATATTGTGAAGAAATAATACACAATAAAACATGAAAAACAACACTGTATAAATTTAAATTATTATATATATGTCAGAAAGAGTGGGAGAAGCAACATTCAGTTTCGAATATTAAATATGATGCATTTTGAATTTAATAAATTTTTGTACATTTCTCATAAATGATAAAAATATAACAAATAATCTATGATATATAATAATAATCAATTTCTTCATGTACTTATTGTAGCTGAAATTGAATATATCAAATGAAAAATTTATTTTTACTTATCATATATGCATAATTTTTTATAGTGTAATAATATGTGATTAATTCAATTATTATAAAAAATTAATTTCATGAAGATTAAATACTGAATATATTTTTTCGTGTAATTTCGTATTTAATGCTAATATTCATATTTTTTAATTATAAATATAAGAATTTATATATCAATTAATTATTTTATTTCAGAATAAAATTAAAAAATGTAAAGTAATAAAAGATAATAATTAAAGATTTTTAAATTTATATATAAAATTTATTATATTATAATAAATTATAATTAATATTATGCAAATTAGTAATAGAAATTTAGAAAAAGTTAAAAAGAAATAATTCACATCACTCTTTTCATATCAATCTCTTCGAATATTTTTTTTCGTTAAGAAAATATAGTCTGTCATAAGTTTAGAACTTTAAATAAACTAAAAAAGTTTGATTTATAATCTATAATTTTTATGAATTCGAATATTGGTTGTAATTATATTGTTTTTAAATTTATAAATTATTGGCAGTATTCCAAATTTAATTTTGAATGAATACGTTTAATTTATTAAAAATACGATTAGATGGATACCTTTATACACATAGAATGTCTTAAAATAAAGATTGACGCAGAAAACATTGTAATTATACGTCTTATATAAGAATTTTATAAATTATAAATAACCAAACTAATATATTTCAAGGCTATATAATTACTAAGAAAAATTTATTTATTAAGTATACTATAACAAAAATTATTATAGACCAAATTTTGAAGAAATTCATCAAGAAAAAGATATATCAGAGTTACAAGAATAAACTTTTGGAAAAAACTCTAATTTCATTTGTTTAATTTAATTATAAAATCAGAATATATAAAAATAATTCATTTGTAAGCCTTAATAATTAAACAACAAAATTTATTATCATTATAATAATTGAAAATCTTATGTTAAAATTCCCTAAATTTAAAATTTCAAAATCAATTTTCTTAATAAAATAAAATTTTAAATGATCTGAGAATAAAAACACTGTGTTAATTATCAATAATTTTATTATATTGCTAAAATTAATTATAAAATATTGAAGAAAATATATAAGCAAAATTGCAAATACTAATATAAATTATTAGTAAATTGACAATAGACTTTTGAAAAATAAATATTTAAAAATATCAAACTCTTAATGGTTTATTTAAATAAAATATTATGTTTATAGAATAAAAATTTCTTCTGTTCAATAATCTACCCCTTTAAAAAAATATTTATATACTATTTAATTGATATATATTAGTCATAAAAATTATGTTATAAAAATTTATTCTTTTATATCCATTTATCATGATATAGGTATATATTAAGAAATTTATAAATCATAAAATTTTGAAAATATGAGATAAATTATATTATATAAAACTTAATCATTACGGCTATAATTGATTTATAAAAGGATTTTTAAAAGATATATGATTACAAATATGAACATTATAAATTAATATTATAAATATATTATAATTATAAATATGAAAATTATAAATAAATAATTATCAATATGAACATTTAAATATATATCAATCATATAAAAAATATATTTTAAAAAATTCATCTTTTCTACGTTTTGAATAAACAAATTACTTACTGGTTTTGGTATAATTATCAGTTCAGTGAAACTAATAATCCTGAATTCAATAATTACTAATTACTTCTCTAAACTGCAACAAAATAACGACACACGCTATACAAAAATTGTGTCTCTACGAACGACTTTTACCAACGCGGTTACGTCTACGAGTGCAATGTAATATGGAAATCGTGGATAATTAGAATATACGTTTCAGTGACAGAAGAATAACCGCTTACAATATTTCGAGGACATTGCTTAACACGATATATTTTCACAGTTTTTTGGATATTTCGCGTTCGAAGATATGTATGCGCAATTGGCCTTCGAACACCAATTGAAGTCTAATAAATGAATAGTAATATTTAAAGAATTATGCATTTTATTATAAATATTTAATAAAAAAATTTATTATCTTTTTATCTTTGCATAAATAAATATGTTATAAAATACATGTATAATTTAAAACAATAATTCAGTACATTTATTATAATGAGTACTATTTATAATTCAATTGAATTCAAGTAAATTACATAGAGAAAAATAAAATTTCAGAGTGGAATTAAGTATATGTATAAATAGATTTAAAAATATAATATTTCAGGCAACTTTCCAATATATTACAAATATAATTTGTATTTTTTAAATTATTGAAAAAAATTTAAAATAATTTTTTAATAACTATAAATATATAACTCCTTTTCGTAAATAATAATAATAATTATAAGATATATAATATATTCATTTAAGCATAGATACTGCATTTTCCAAATTATTCGTACTTTTAATATACTTTGACAATTTCAAGATATTACAAGCCAATAATTATTTTATTATTTTAATGTAGATTTAAAAAATATTCTAAAATAATAATTCTTTTTATAATTCTATTGAAATGAATTTATATTTCATCAAACATTTTTTAATTAATGAATATAATATCACTATTTTATTATATTTATAATTAAATACAATATATATACTTTTAAATATAGATAATATTGAAAATGATTATTATTGCTTAAAATTTTTATAACTCAGAATTATGTATTACATAATAATTTTTATGAGTATATATCTGTGTGTGTACGATTAAATTTAATAATAAAAGGTTCTATTTTTTTATATGTAAAATTAAAGTAGTTCAAACTGTTTAAATATAATATTGTACAAAAAATATATTACAAAATATTTATAAATTTTAACTCTGTGTTATGAGTGCTGATAGAATATTTTAAATTATGTTTATTATTTTACCTATAGATTAAAAATATCTAAGGTAGGTAAATCAGCTTTTCTTATATAACTAATATTGTTTTTAAAACTTCTTAAATAGAATATTTATATTATTTATGATGAAATAAACAATTAATTATTATGTATTTAAGTATTAATTTTAAAGTTTTTAAATAATAAAATTGAAAGCATTATCTGCATATTTATGACTTTTCATGAGTGAAAATCATAGAACTTAGTATATCGATGATATATTTAATAATAAATATTATCTTACAAAAAGTTTCATAAAAATTGGAATGTAAATAAATGCAAATATTAATTGATAAAAAAAATTATTATTTTTTATAACTGATGAAACATAATATAACGTTTTTGTTTTTCCTTGTATTAAAATGAATATTTTTAATTTATATTGTTAAATTAAGAAAAATATATTTCAAATATTATCAAAAATTAATTTTCATCAAAAACTATTCAACAATGTCAATATGAAAACTTTTATATTCCAAACAAATAAATATTATTACCATTTATATATTTATAATATTTCATTACATTTCTAAAAAACGTAGAATTCAAAATAAAGTATGAAAAATATTTGGAGCAAAATATAAAATAATAATTAATATCCAATATTATCGTTTTTAATTTTATAAATATATAACTTTTCATAAAATTTTTTTAATCAAATAATATAATTAGAACAATATATAACGTATATTTCTTAAAATTAAAATGCTTGTATGAAAATAAAATGTGAATTCATAATAAAAAAATTGTAAATTAAAAGTAGATTAGAAATAAAAAATTCAACAATTTTTTTTATTGATAAGTTTAATACTAAAAAAATTATATAAATTATACATATTATTATACGATAAACAGATACATAATATTCAAAAATATTAATAATATTACAATTACTTAATCTCGTAATGATTCATGAATTTGATATCATAAAATTTTTATTCAATATTAAAAACTGATATATCGTAGAAAGAATGTTAAAGAATTGAATAATTTTTATCGGTCTTCATAATTGTAGATCTTTAAAATAATGTTATTATATGTAAAATATATTAATAATTTATAATATTAATGCTAATTTTCTTTAAAAGATTAAAATAAGAAAAGTAAAAAATGATAAAGTGATAAGTAATATTCGAATAAAAACATTTTAAAAGAGTTTCTAATATTTCTATTTTATTATAAACTTACGGTAATTATGATCGAATTATTAAAAATATTTAAACTATATCATAATTCATCATTAGGTACTTATTCATGTTTTCAGTATTTATTAAACATAATAGTATTCAATTTATTAAGATTTAAATAAATTTATATTTGTACTTATACTTATACTTGTACGTTTTTTAAGTTAAAGTGCTTAAAAGGGAAACTTTTAGTCTCCTTTTTCGCACTAATATAGAGTCATATTCATAGTTTTTATTTTTTCTTTCGTAATTACTATTCAATGTAAAAATCTATATTTCATTGCTTTTATTCTCTTGAATAATACATATATATGTTCGTCTAATCAAAAGTTTAATTAAAAATGTATTAGTTTCATTTTTTTTTGTCTACAAAAAATGAAAT
This sequence comes from Dolichoris vasculosae, assembly GCA_018907195.1. Taxonomy (NCBI): domain Eukaryota; kingdom Metazoa; phylum Arthropoda; class Insecta; order Hymenoptera; family Agaonidae; genus Dolichoris; species Dolichoris vasculosae. The sequence continues at coordinate 6,359,306 of JACCHY010000010.1, read as the reverse complement.
AATATGCGGAAATCATTTCTAAATCGATCAATATACTCTATCCTTATAAATATACTAGCAAGTAAATATACTGGTATTGTATTATTTACATCATGCAATATATCACCATAGTCTGTACATATTTTACAATTTAAATCTGTATAAACGTATTCTTGATTGGTATATAATTCTTCAAAAATCTGTGTTTATTTTAGACTGCCATATAATAATGTTTGAAACTTTTAAATTATTATTTCTTTCATATTAATATAAATTATTAATATATAGTGTATATATTAATATATATATTAATTTATATATAAAGTTTTAAAAAAAAATTTTTTTTAATATTTAAGAATTGTTGATAGTTTATAAAATTGTACTATAATATACTAGTGCATAATACATTTTAAAAAATTTAAAAGATTATAAAATCATTAAAAAATTACTTATACATTATTACTATAAAAATTTATTTACTGTTTATTTTTGAATTATTGAAACAAATTTTTTTATTCAATAAAATGTCTTTGTTGATTTAATTAAGAGAAAATTTTAGAATAACTTAGACCGTTTAAATAATTCTATCAAAATAAATTTTAAAATATTTATTATAATAACCTTGAATATATATATTATTCATTGCAACCGTTCAAAATTAAATTAGCTCAAAATAAATTCCTAAATAATTTGGATTTCACTATTACATAAAAATGACATATATTATATTTTAAAAAAAGTTAGTTCTAAAATTTTTGCTTATTTTTTATTTTGATTATTTTTGATAATTGACTAATTATATATAAATCTGTAAAATTATTCTCTGGGTTTTTAATTATATCATAAAGTTTCTTAATAGACATATTAATACTTTAAATACTGTAAACATTAATTAATTTTAATGATTTAAAATTGAATGAAACCCATACATACTTTTTACATCTTTTAGGTTGACTATAATTAAACATATATTTAAAACAGAAAAGTTCAATTGATTCAGATTCTTTTGATTTCATATTCTTCTTTATTCAACTAAGGAATTTTAGATTCATACGTTCCAAAAAAAAATATGACCAATTGATATAACTAAATGTACTTTAGATCATATTATCTGTTACATTTTATATAATTTAAATATAATAATAATATAATTAACTATACTTCATGTATCTATAAAGTATAATATATATAAAAACTTGATTTTAATCATTAATAGTGAAAAATACGTATATTTTTTTTCATACCATTCAAAAGCAAATTATAATTTATAGTCATTTTTCAGTAATTTATTTATATTTTTTTCTTGTTCATCAATGAATTTACTGTATACAAAGAAGTTCAAATCAAACTTAGTATGATTTTTAATGAGTTTTCTCTTTTACAAACGTACACTGATGAAGTTTTAAAAATTTCTTGTTTATTTTCGAAATTTTATCTATATCTGTTCCAATCGATAATTTTATATTTTAAAAATAAGCATTATTATTTTTCAATAATTTTCTTAGTTTCCAAGATAGATTCTTCTGATATTACAAAAATCATACAATTAAAACCTTCAAACAATTATATTCGAATAATAAATGTATTTCAAAAGTTATGTAAAAGATATAGACAATTGCATGTTTTACAAAGTATATTTATATATTCATTTATAATTGAAATTCAATAAATTATCTTCAATTTTTTCTGTATCTGTCAAAACTATACTTTTGATTTTTGATTTAAGTTAGAAGAATTGAAAATTTTTATATTATTTTTTATTACCAAACATAAAGAATAAAAAACTAGTTCTTTTATATAATAAAAATTTGAAATTATTGATCTACAGATAATAAGGGATGATTTTTGTAATATCGAAAACAGATGATTAATTGGGTTATAAATTTACATTAAAAAAAATAAATTTTGTATTATAAAAAAAACCATTTATAAAAAGAAGACCAGTGAACTTTAGAAATAAAAATTAGCTTTCTTTTATAATAGTTTATAAAATTTCTTATAGTTTAATTTTTGAGACTAATTAAAACCTGTTGTGAAATACGTATAATTATATGTAAGTAGAAACATGAACGATTGATCTACGCTTCTATTTCCAACTAGTTGTCACTAACTCGAAACTCGTTTAATTCTTCAAGTAGGATAATCAATTATATAAAATATATACTTATACGTATATAGAATCATAAGAATAAATAAAAATTTTAATTTATTTATGTTTAGATAAGCATTTTTTTTAATTTTATAAATTTAATATTAAAAAAAGTTAAAAATGCACACATAAGCTTTCTATACAATGAAAAAAAAGAAATACAAACCCTTTCAGATTAATTCTATATCTATAGAAGTATAAAATGATTATATTTTAAAAAGTCACAGAGAAAAACATCATAGCATAAATTGAAATCAATGATAGTATAAAACATTTAAACCGTTTCACTATTTATTGGATAAAAATTTGTAGTTTCGAGATGCCGGTGCAATGATTTTTCGCTTGAAAAAAGAATGAATTATCGATGATTTCGAACTTTGTCAGTAAAACTGTAAAGCACCATCCCCTTGGCATAAAAAAATGTTGATCAGTCCGGCGGTTTCGATGTGAGATTGTCTCGGATAGCTCGTGCCCCTCCACCCCAGTAGCTGGAGCCGAAGGTGGTGGTGGTCTCCTGATGGTGGTGTGGCTCCTCCCGCTGATATAAGCCGCTCACTAGGCACTGCCACACAGACAGTCACAGAGTGAGCCGAGGCGAGCAGGAGCCGGCGCGTGCGAGTCTGCTCCTTCGCTACTTTTTTATTTTTCCTCGAGCATCGAAATTTGTTTAACCGAGCAAAAGTTATCACTTTAATCAAGCAAAAGCCATTTCTACCGTCGAGACCTTAGACGCGCAAGGATTCAATACATTTTCCTGATATTTTTCTAATTTTCCAAGTGCCCTATTACGTACAATTCAGTGGTGAGTTTTAGTATTGTCTATGAAGCAGTTTTGAGTTTTTAAGAAGCGATAGGAATGACGAGAAAGAAAGAAAAGAAAAAGAGAGAGAGAGAGGAGAGAGAGGAGAGAGAGAGAGAAAAGGATGTGCAAACGAGTACATGTCATAAGAAAGCGAAACTAATCTTCTGACGTTCTTTGATCTTGTGAGATGAGACACGAGAAAGAAAGTGCGAGTTGTTGCTTTTTTCAAAAGATCCTACGTGGTACATCGATTGAACGATTATATAATATTAATGTAGTTTTTTTATTTAAAAATTTTTTAAATTTCTTTTATTCATAGAAAATGTAAGCTTAATTATGTAAGTTTAATTTTACTTTCCTTTTTACAAAATATTTCGATTATAACAACTAATAATATTCAGTTGATTAAAGAAACTCATGAATAATCGAATGGTTAAAATTTCATGGTTTTCTAAAAAATAACAAAGAAGCAAATCAATCACAATTAATTTATCATAATTAATAAAATAATATAGATATTTTAGAAACACTTTTAAATTTAATTAATATTTGTATAATTCCATAAAAAAATGCACTTAAAATTTTTTATTTTAATTTACATATTTAATAAAAAAAATCTGCAATAAAAAAATGGAATCATAAACTTATATAAAATCGTATACGTAATACGTAATGCTACGTTAGTTGCTTGAATAGTTCATTACGTTTTTGACAAATATCCAAAAACTCATTGAATTATACGATTTCGAAAGATATAATCCATCGTTAAACGTATTGACATATATAAAAATCCACAGAAATTAAATTATTGTATAAGCGTTAAATAAAGATATGGAGAAACTGAATGTATACAGATGATCATTTAAGTAATCTACTAGTAAAAAGTGCGGAAGTTTAGATACATGCGCACATGGCTTGCGTGCAGTGCATTTGAAGAAATTACGAACATTACACGTACGCATGCATATTGTTAAGCTAACTGTCGGTTTTGCTTCCAATTCGTGATGATTAAAATAAAATGGTAAAACGGAAAATTGAAGGAACAAATTGAAGTCAAATTGCGAAAACAATTGAATCTTACTTGCACGCATATGTTTATCTACAAATATGTGCATATACACACGTGCGTACACAGAAATAAGCTGCATGTGTTTCTGGGCATCTGTGTATATATCCATGGATTTGAGAAAGATCAAAAGTGAGAGTTTTCGTGTTATTTGTCGTTATTGTGTACGGCTCGAAAGTGATAGCTAGTGTTAAGTTTTGCTCTCTAAATTTTATCAAAGTTCTGTTTACGTAAAACACATTTCGGAGCAAATTTTCATTTTAACTAAATTGATTTTGTATTGAAAATAATGACTTCCTTGCAAAAATTTATTATCTTTTTCAAATCAATTTCAATTAAAGTGAACGATACATTTTTATTTTACTTCATAAACTTAACATAATTGGAGTCTAATTTTAAAATAAAAATCATAAGAAAATTTTCAAAATAATATACATATATATGTATTTTTAAATGTTTTACATATAATATTATAATATACAAAAATTATTTTATAAGATTAAATTAACAACTATCATTTTTATAAATAAGAATTAAAATCACGTTTTAAAAATTTAAAACTTGAAAAATTAATGTTTCAGTAATAATACATTGAAGTCTCAAAATAGATAAATTTAAATACCTTATACATCAAAAATTTAAGTTTATTAAATTTAATTTATCACTCCACAAACTTATAATTACATGTATTATAAAATTCAATGAAAAAGAAAAAGAAATTTTTAATGTCTACTAAAATTTTCTTATTCTAATTTTGTTAAAGAAACTCTAAACGTAGTTCTTTAGGATACTTTGTAATTCATACAGAAAATCGGGGATTTCGTGTGCGTATGTGTAAGAAAACTAGATATCAATAGAGTAAATACTAAAAAAGGTGTGGATATAAGTTAAATAACAATATCGATAAGGAATTATTATTCCAGGTGCGAAATTATTGCGATAGAAATTCGTATATACATTATTTTTAGAATTCGTATATATATTATTATTTTTAGAAGAAACAGATAAGCAATATATGAATTTTATGAGATTATAAAAAAAGAGTAATTTGAATTAGTAAATAAATACAGTGTATATAAATAAATGCATTCAAATATATTAGACCTATAATTATAAGGTTATATAATTAGTTTCAATAATAATAATCACATAGAGGTAATATAGATTTTAAAGTTTTGTATATATTAATAAAAACAATCAAATTATCCATAGTTCAATATAAATCGATCAATTAATTAAAATAATAGTGATCAAAATTTTTAAATAAATAATGCATACAATGTTCATATTATAATATTAAAAATAAAATGGTAATTATTGGTAATATATAAAAAGATTACTAATCCAAATAAAATTATTCCAATCGAAGATTGTAACTCTATACCAATTCAATTAATTAGCTATAGCACATTTATGTATTTATGGAAATTCTTACAGTTGAGATCGGATAAATGCGTCCACATGTTTTAAAGCATATACAATAGCATTAAAAAATATTTTACGAAATCAGATATATTGCAAAGACTAATTAAAATTTATTTTTACTATAATTTAAAATTGGTATAAATATCATTGCACAACAATAAGATAATCTTATTTAAAAAATCATCAATATATCTTGGGAGGTAAATTGGAATACTAAATATGTAAATACATATAAATTTCAAGAAAATCAAAACTTGAACTATACTTTTCTCACTCTCCGTCTCTTGCTCACTCTTTTCTCTTTCCTTCATCATCTATTTTCCTTATTTTCTCCTACCCGCTCTTTCTTTTTTAATGTTTCTTTGTCTTTCGCATCCTGCTTATATTTCTTAGTATTTATGATTAATTTAACATATAAAAAATCATCTACGCATACACCGTAAGAAGGTATAACAGCATTGACAATAGCGTTGACCTCCGAATTACAAAATGTCCTCGATACTCGACGATGGAGTAGTAGCTGATAGAGCCGTCTGGCCTATTTGCCATATGAATGGCGTAGTTTTTATTTCATGTATGTGATTCCAGTGGTCTGTTGCGGATTTATTGCCTGGAATGTCATTAAAACTGTTTTAGGTTACAGTTTCGTTAATATTTTTATTTCTCATGCGAATCTACGTAAGGAATACTCCATAAAATAATCATACTCTGCAATTATACTAATAAGAGATTTTCATGTTTATTTTTATAAATATTTATTTATTAAGTTAGTTACTATGTTTTCTTTAAAAAATTACTAATATTATAATTAGAGCAAGATAATGATCGGCAATAGTTTTAAACGTTTTTAATAAACTATTTTTAATACTCATGATATAGCTATTTTATCAGTGTAATTAATACACAATTATAGTTTTCAAAAGCTCGATAATTGATTAATCTATAATAACTATTAAATCAATGTATTATATAATATACAAAATATTTTATTAATATAAAGTTATTTATTTCATTTATTATTTGCGTAATGATTATTTTCCTCTTTGATACAATAAAAATCGTAAATATTTTACTGCTTATTAATTATTCATAGATTATTATCATACATATGCTAATAAAAATATTTTGATATTTGTAATTAAAAAATTTTATTTAAATTAAAATTATTTATAATAATTATAAATAAAGTAATTTACTTTTATAATTAAAAGATTTTCATTTGAACTATTTTCACTTATATTTGGTATAAACAGTTCATCTTGACGCAATAAGCGTAAGATTGCAATATTGGATTTTTTATTAAGTTACTTTAAAACTTGTTTTCAAGTTGTTCAAAATTAGATGTATTGCATTTTTTACTACTACTAGATTAAACTTGTTCAAGTATTCAAAATATGTTTTTATTCAAATAAAATTGAATATAAATGTAAATTTCCAATAAAAATAATACACTGTGATATTATAATATTTTTTGCACGCCAAATTTAAATATAATTTATACAATGATTTCTATATACTTCTTATCATTTCATATTTTTAAAGGTTATGATCCATGACAATAATTATTAGTAATAATCGATTATCAGAAGCAATAATAATATCGATACAAAGTTATGTGAATAAATTTTTGTAATGTACTAATTTTTATATAAATAGTTTCCTTATGTACGTACTTAAAATAAAAAAAAGTATCTGTTTAAATAAAAATATAAAAACGATTTTAAATAATAATTCAGTACAATAAATATCATAAAATTATTTGTTTCAAGATAATTTTGGTTATAATTATTTTTATTATGATTAAAGATGATATTCTCTCTTTCTATATATAAGACATAAATATGTATATCCTATACATATAATAACTCATAATTCTTGTCTATACATTGAATCCTAATTGATATTAAATTCTAGTTATTTATAAATTCTTTGTACTAAAAATCCCTGTGAATAAATAACTTAAGAAAATTCAATTTCTTATCAATTGGTTTAGAAAATAAATTTATTTTTCAGTTGATTATTTAAATGAAATTTGAATGTTAAAAAACAAATTATATTAGAAATTAAAGATCAATTTAAATTACTTTACTTACTATAGTATAAGGCAAAAAATAATGTTTAGGACAAATGAAAAATTTTAATGAAAAAATTTAATTAAATTATTGTTTTCAATATTTCATTCATAAATATGAATATGTAATAAAATTTTATTTAAAACAGTGGAATAAAAAAAAATTATTTAATGTATATGATCGTGATAGTTCTATACAAAATAAAGAATGAAAGAATAGATCAGTGAAACGTATAATTTTTATTGGTTAAACTTGAGAATTAAAATGGATTTTATATATTATAATAATGAAAAATAAATATTACAAGCATTTCTAAATTATTCTATTAATATACTTAAATGAAGCTATATAATATTTTTATTATATGATATTACGTAATTAAATATACAAATTTATAAATGGTTTTTACTTGTGTATTATAGCTATATAATATTGATATAATTGTAGCGTTAATTATAAAATATTTTACATAAATGTAATAAAAATAATTATATTACATTTTCTTATAGTATATTCATTATAGTATATTTTAATAATTAACAATTAAAAAAAACTCTTTTTACCGCAATGAATATTAATACAAATATATTTCATTCTAATTACTAAATTTATGCATATACAGAAGATGAATAGCTACTCGCTTGAAATAATTATTCAAATTTTCATAAAAAATAACGTAAAATTAAAAACAATAAAACAAATTTTAATAATTCATTGTCGTTACTTTTATTATAAACAGTACCAAGAATGCTTTGATTTCTTAATTAAGTTCCCGAAATAATTGTGCGGAGAGCGCGCATAAGATTAAGAACGGCGCTGTTACTTTCGATTCACAGAACAGAACGTCGCGACGAAAGTGATAGTTCGCGGATGCGAGAAAGGTGAGCTGCCGTGTTGGGTCTAACTTCCCTTTCGCTTCCGGGGCCGTTATTCTGATTTCTGATGAAGTCTACGAGAGTGACAGTAAAATTCCTATGCGTCATAGATATGAGTTCACTACACGTGCTTTTTCGATTACCTCCATTCATCTTTATAATTTAAACATTCTCATGCTAATTTTTATATATTTCGCGCTTATTAACTTATTCATTATTTATGATCAATGGATTTATAGTGATTTACAATGGATTATATATTATAGTCATTTAAGCTTGCATTTTAATACAATTTTTAATTTAATGATACTATTCACACAAGATTTATTAAAAATATTGTAGTGTAAATAATATTATGATACGTACTTTATAGTATACAATTTAGTACTTTTTTTTTTCATGAAAAATATCAAAACAACTAATGGAAATTGTAATTTGCCATCGGTAATATACACAGTGATATACATGTCGAATTATTAGTTTCATATTTATTATATCTATTTTTAGTTTATTCAATTATTTTAATAATTGAAATGCTCTTTTAAAAAGAAAATGCTAAATTTATTTTACTTATAGTCGATCAGCTCAAATTTTCTATACAAATTAATATTAATTAATATATAATAATAGCTAATTACAATTTGATCCTGCAATAAAATTTGTTTCGAATTTATTTCATTGCTAACTTGAAATTTACATAATTCAATTTTTTGAATACATAATAATGTGTTTGTTTATTCTTGAAATTAATTAGTTTATATTAACTAATATGATGCTAATTTCCTTTTAATAATTACTTTTTTGAAAATTAAATTTCATTCAATTTTATTGTAAAACTACATACGTAAATTTTATATGTAATAGTTTATATAATTTATATAAATTATATAATAGTTTATATGTAAATATCTAATGCATACTTGCACGTATAAAAGTACTTTATCTTACTTCCATAGAGACTTAAGTTAATGCTTCTATTTAGAAAAAGTTCTCAATAAAATGTACAATTTTTATTTTTACAAATATTTTTGTGTTGAATATACCAATTATATATTTAATGCAAAAATTATAGTTATTATATAGAAATAATTTATATAAAAGAGTAATTCAGTATTATGATATTTTCAATATTACACTTTATCTAATCGAGTACGTACTATTCCATAAATTATGGTTTTAAAAAATTAAATGATCACGATCTCATTTATATATCACAATAAACTCAATTCGAGAAAAAACTTGATGCTGAAAAAATGATTGGTGCTAACTCATATAATCAAAAAAATTTATGATTTTTACTGTAAGATTTCTTTATAGTAATTTTATACTTATACGTAGTTTGTGTTTCTATTACAAACTGAAATAGTTCAATCCATTTTCATCGTAATATTTAGCACACATATTTATTCATTAATAGCTAATATTCATTTTACGTATATTTTTATCGGAATTTCTATGAGTTAATTTATTTAAATGCTTATTATTAAAATTATAAATAAATAAGATAATATGAAAATAATTATCAAATTATGTTATTTATATATATTTTTTAACTTTATTATTTATGTTCATATTTTTATATTTGATCATATAAAAATTTAAATAATATTTAGAAATGTTTAATTACATTCTGAGTATAAATATATTTATATGTATATTTATATACTCTATAATGTATAAATATAGATATAAAGCATATATAAAAGTTAATAAATTGTATTTAAGGAAAAATACACATACGAAATTTACGTTAAATTAAAATCAAAATAATTTTTTGAAAAATATATATTCTACAATATGTTTGATACAAAAGGAATAAAAATTTTCTTGTATATAAATAATATTTTCTTATAGAAATTTAGATTAACACTAAGATTGAAAATAGATGATATACAGTAACCTGTTGCATAAACTTTCAAAAATATTTATTGTTAAAATTGAATAATAAAAGACATGTAACTACTCTAGTATAAATGTAAATGTGATATTGAAAATATACTATATATACTGCTTTAACTTTTGATCTTTAATTTCTTTCCAAATTACTTTGTTTAAATTTATATTTGATTTACTTTATATTGTTTTTTTTTAAAATTGTAAATTCAAAATTTTTCTCTATAACAATTCTAAAAGGGTCTTTACATTATAAACGATCGAACAATTGATTAAACTTTAATCACTGTATTTGCTTTATTTAAATATTCAAATCACTAAAATTTATTGTTCAATAAATAATACTCTTTGAAATTACAGTATATATTATGAAATTTACCTGAGTTATTATTAATTCTTACTCTTTTGTTTTCAATGTTTTAGAATCACCAAACCAACACGTTGGCAAAATGAGGATCACCTTAACAATACTGATAGCTTATCTATGCATCGCGTTAGTGTATTCGGTGCCTATTACTAACGAAGGTTTTGAGTCGAAGGTAAGCAGGATTTTTTTAACACAATATAGTGTTGTGTAATATTCTAATGATAGTTCTGATGGCTTCGTAATTCCTGTCACTAAACTAAGCCATCAAAGACATACAAGCAAGACATTATTTAACTTTATAATTAAAGCTTGTTGGATTGACATTTACGTAACATAATCTTCAAGGAAAGTAACATAGTAAACCAATTTTTTATCATTACTAAGCCATTTTATTATCATTCTTATATATATACTGATATTAATAATAATTAATTAAAAGTATTATTTAATAAGAAAGATTTAAAGGTTAATAAATTATTATAATAAACTGTGTAACAATGCTATAATGTATTATTTTATTTTAGATTTCTTAAGGGAATGAAAAAAAAAATAATTTAAATCTTTACAATTATATAAAATATACATGGAGCTTGACATATTTTCAAATAGAATATTACTTAATAAATAAAAATAAATTTCTGCTTTAATATAATATTTTGATGTTTCACTGTGTAAAAATAAATTTTGCGGTTTAAAGTTATTAATATGACTTTCACCTTAAAGTTAATTTTGATGTAAATTTTTTTATTTTATGATAATAAATTAATTCATCATTATTCGTTATAACGATATAACAATAAATGTAAGGTTTTCACATTCCATAAATGAAACAAATTACATAATTATGACAAATTTACTTTTAATGTCGATTAGATGGCTTTCTAAAATAGAAACTAAATTTTTTAAGACTTTACTTTATCTATACTACCTGAAAATTAAAATTGCACGTCATCCATAAATAAAATATTTTACTACTCAGGCATGAAACTGAAAAGCAAGAAATTAAACTATAAAATTAAAATTTAATATATCATTGACAAATATAGAACTAAATGTAGGTAAAGTATATTTGTTCATAGATATTATATAATACATCCATTTGTATATCAATTCTTATATTTAACTATTTATAAAATAACTCTATGAATTTTGAATTTTACAGTACTGAAATATATAATTATTTATATAGTTTATATATTAATAAAAAAACTTATATTACTTTCCTCGTAAAATATTTTTATTTAAAGAAATTAAGAAATAAATCTGAAATTTTTAAATGATTGTTATTTATAATTCAAGAATAACGAAAGATTAATTTTATTCTATGAATAACAATTAACTAATTTGATACTTCAAAGAATTCAAAAAGTTCTTTTGAAGTACTGTCATTTATTAATTAAAGAAATGTTAAAATAACAGAATACCATAAGATAAACATTAACAACTGCAGAAATAAAAGATTGAACTATTTTGAACTTAGGTGATTAATTCAAACAATTTAATGTTATTCATTTACTATCCTAATCTTTTTTAAAACATAATCAGAATTAAAATTTTCTAGTTTTCTAATTTCTTTTAATAGAATATAAAAATAGCTTGTCTCGTCAAAAATAACATAACTATTTTTATTATTTTAATATTTTGAATTATTTGATTTAATAGGGTAAAAAATGTTTATTAAATAAAAAAGGAGTAAAAATTCATACATCGATTTGAATAAACAGAAAACAAATCAAATTATGACATAATATTTATATATACTCATTATGCATGAAGAAGAGACAGCAATAAATTGAAGAGAAAAATAGACTTCTTTGCATTGCTTTAACGAATTTTAAATATTAAGCATTCAAATCGTAAAGTTTTACGTAACATAGAAAATGCGTGTATTTCTTCCTACTTGCCGTTTCAGAGCGAGTCTTCAGAATCTTTCATTTTTACTCATCTACCCACTTTTATCCTCTCACATCGAATAGAAATTTCTTGATAATACGACAGAAAATCAAACAACTGCAAAATTTTTCTTGAATTTTTCTGACCATGAATATTTGCGTAAAAGGAGTAAAACTACTTCTTTTTTTAAACTATAAATTATTCATAAGAATAAAAGAAAACCAATGATATTTTCTTACTTGTAAAGATATTTCTTAAATAAATTAGTTACTTTAAGTACACGTAAGTTGTATTTGACAAATAAATAAATGTAAATTTAAAATCAGTTTCTTTGTTCAAATTTATAAAAAACAATTTATGAATATTTAATTTTATCTTAAATTAAATTTAATATGATGCAATATAATAATAATAAAGTGAAAGTAAACATTTTCATTAGTTCAATTTTTAAATAAGAAGTTAGATTTATAACTTTGTATATTACTTATTTTATGTTATATATAGTTTTTCATAAAAATAACGTATTAAATATTTCGTAATATAACTAATTAACTAAATTAACCTAATTCAATCTTTTTATAAAATATTCTGAGGTATAAGAAAAATGTTATTATATTATTATTTTGACAGTTATTTTTAAAATATTATAAATATAATTTTGTCTTGATGCAATAGATTATTTTTAAAAGTGGCATAATATTTTTACAACATTAATAAATTTAAATATCAGAAATAAAATGATGAATTATTTAACGGTATTTGATATAATTGAGCATATAAAACTATAAACATATCTTATAATGACTAAAAAAATCAAGTGAATGATTAATATTTTAATAGTAAAGTCATTTAGATGTTCATATATGTCTATTAAAAATTAAAGATTTTAGATAATTATTTATTTAATAGTTAATAAGTATATATATCTATTGAACATTGAAAATTAATAGTATGAAAATATCTTTGAAACGCTCGCTTTCATTACCCGTATACTAAAACTTATGTGAATAATTGATGAATACATTTATAAGTTAAAATCTCAACTTCTGGTAATAATTATGAGTATTGTCATTTCTTCTTTTGTATATAATAAACATTTTAATAGATCAACTACTCTTCTTCTTCTTTTTATTATTATTTTATTATTATTATTATTATTATTATTATTATTATTATTATTATTATTATTAATGTTACGATTAGTGTTGTTGTTGTTGTTGTTGTTGTTGTTATTGTTTGGTTATAATATTTAATATTCACTAAGATTTTAGAGTTCAGTTAAAACTTCAAATTACATGTGTGAATAATTAATACAAAAAGATTAATATAATAATAAAAAAGTATAATAATTTATATAAATATGTATTAATAATTGCTGTAAGTTATATCATAAATATTCTATGATTGTAGGTATAATTGGTATTATATAGAAAATAGTTTTCTAAAAACTTTTTATAGAATTTGAAATATTTTAGTATGTAACTTCTCTTATATATTTTAAGTATTTTAAAAATAAAATAATGAGTGATCATACTTATTCATATTTTTTAATAGTAATATATTAAAACTCAATGAAGCGAGATTTCTGTTATTATAACATATCTATAAAAACTTAAATTTCTTGACTGGTTCACTGAAATAAACATAAAAACACATAAAAATTATATAAAATAACTCATATTTTAAATTAAAAGTTTTTCATTTTTAAATCTTTCATAAATTTTGTTTCATATAAAATTAGTATGAGTCATTTTTCATAAATTCCTTTTTTGATAGTCAAGAATTGACATAAGATATTTTTATCTAAATTTTAAATTAAAGTAATATTATAATGCTTAATAAAATATTTTTTTTATTAGAAATTCTATTGAGTCTTAAGTTTCCTGAAAAAATCTCTCAAAAATATTAGTCTAAAAATAAAATAAAATTGTTTATACAAATAGAATACACACTTAAAATATTTATACCTTATATTTTATTATGTGAAATATAAATTATATGTAGAATTAATGTTTTTGATACTACAGAAATAATTCATGGTTAAGATACATAAAAGTATTACATACTCAATTTTGTAGGCTAATCATACAATTTCTTTATATTCACAAGAAATTTTTCAAAAAGAAATTAAACGTTTAAAGTATTTTTTCTGTAAAATTAATTGAAAAAGTCACTTAATCAAAATAAGCTTTAAAATTAAATTTTGACGAATTATTTACACTCATTTCGTACTAAGAAGATCAAGATCGCTAGCTGGTAGTGAAACTTTCTTTATTAGAAGAAAAGAACGATTTCCGTTACCGAGTATGAAAAGGAAGATAAATAAAAGATATAATTTGATGACAATTTTAACAAATGCAATACAACTATCATATATACTATTATAACAATGGTATGCCTCTTTCCATTTTCAAAAATGGATGTTACGTATATTATGACTTCCGAAAGCTACTGCTAGTTCGAAACTTAACCTCTCCGATGGCTAAATATATATGCAAGTAAATGTCGACCTTCTCAACACTTTCACTAGGCGGTCAGACAAGCTGACTCGCACACTTTCTTCTCTGGCTCGGAACCCAATGGAAAGTATACAGATACGTTAGCCGCTACACACACATAAATATACGAAGTTCTGCGTATATCTGATAGGCCAATTGGCAGTAGTTAAAAGGTCACCATCGTTGAACGTGTGTTGTCTCGAAGCCTGAAACGCCTTGAAACGTGGTAGAGCGGCACCTGAAATATGTCACTCAAATGCTTGAAAGTGATCTTATCATTATATACATAATGCATATGAATATTTTTGGCATTTACAACTTTTTTATAATGTAAAGTCAAATAATAATATTTATTAACGTTCTCTGAGAATTATATGTTTATGAAATATATAATTAACAAATGATACAGTCTCTAAATAAGAATAAATTATGTTTTAATTTGAAACAATGTGTTTCAAATTTCTTATAAAAATATATTCAATATATAATTATAAAATGCATACTAAATTAAGTCAGATCTATCTATATAGTTTATGAAAATAAAGAAAATAACTACAGAAACTTAACATCCTTAATAAGAAATATCATATTATTAAAGCAAATATGTATTTTACAACGATGTAATTAGTTTAAAAATATTTTTAATGCATTATTAAAAATCGTAATATTTAAATTAATTTAATCATTTTTGTGATTAATATTATTTTTGATATATTTTACAATGAATCTTGGTAAAGATTTGAGCATTTTATTATTTATAAATAAGTAGTTAGTTTATGTTATAAATGCGGCAAATGATGTAGTTCCATTATTTTTCGAAAAGAATTTTTAAGAATAACGATATTGATCTTCATAATATTTGATTTACGTAACCAACCAAATATATAGCTGAATTCTTTATAAAAAATGTTATGCATTATTATAAGATAAATTTTATTAATATTTTTAAAACTATTCTTCTTTCTGAATAATCTAGATTACACCTATTTGAGGAAAATTTAAAAAATGACATTATATTCACTATAGTAGTTAATTAAATCATAAAAAAGTCTAGTCATAATAAAATATTGATTTGTAGTCATCATGAAGATAAAAATGTTTCATAAAAGTAATAGTTTATTTCATTGTCTACAATTTATTTGAAAGTGTAATTTGCTTATATTTAGAAATATTATATATCATTATCACACCATCAATTATCATTTTTTTGGAAGATGATTTATATTATTTTAGTTTAACAACAAAAAACTTCTTGTGAAACTCATTTACATTCTTAAGTATTTTTTGGTTTTACGAGCCTATTATTTTTCTTTTGGGCAATATTTTTTAATCTGAATTCAGCATTTATATAAAATTACTTTCTAAATATATTCAAATAAATCAAAAAAGTATATTATTAATCGATTTAGAATAATACTAACAAATTTTTAATACAATATTAATAAATATAAAAAAATAATATAGCTTTTATTCCTTGTTTATGTAATAAATTATGTAAGGTTAGAAAGAATTTTTTTGAAAACTAAAAAATATGATTGAATTATATTTTTCTATACCCGAATAATAAAAAAGCTGAAGTTTCGTTTGGTGAATAAATTAATCTTGTACGAATTCAAAATTCACAGTGAGTTTGTGGTGATAAAGAATAATCTTTACATGTTAGAAAAAAATATAAAATATTAGAAAATAAATCGATGCTGTACATAAAATAAATAATGTCATCAAATACTATTTTATTTATTAGCGAACTAATTCTAATATTATTAAACGAATAAAATGCAGTTGAAACTTTTCTTTTGCAGTTTTATACAAAAATTTTGATTACCCTTATATTTCTAAATTAAAAAAAGAAAACTATTCAACGATTTTAAATTTTCTACTATTATTAAAAAAATTATCATTGCAGTAACCAAGTAATTTGAAAATATCGAAGAAAATTTTTTACAAAAAATGCAGTCGAAATCCGATTAAAAAAAACTGCTCGCAAAATAATTATCTGAAAAACAAGGATATGAATCAAATGATTGCTCTTATAAAATTTTTGGTGCCGTTAAGACGACAAATGTTTTTAATGTGCAAATTGTTTTTTAATACATTAAATTCAACTAATATATTAAGTAATATCGTATGTCGATTTATTCGCTTGTACATATATACTATACATAAAACAAATGTTTAAGAAATTCGTAAATCAATCATCGACAAGCATTTGCGACAGGCCTCTTATAGTTCGTAAAGAAAGAACACTGTGCTCAGCGCGTACTAAAAAGCTGCCAACGATTTCCACGCGGATAATATGGATGGCACGTGTATCGAACGTTCATGAAGTGCAAGTATTGTATCAATATTCGCCAAAAGAGAAGGTTGATTCTCATTGAAGTTTAACAGCGTGCTCACGATGATGACATTGACACTCTTTAGTATATAAAAAAATTTATCCTCGATAGTCTCGTTAAAATCGTGCTGTATCAAATTCGTCTTATAATTAAAATAAAATTTTATGACTTGTTTTCTTCACTTGAAAGAATAAATTAGATATTATAGTATATATTCATTAAAATTTTTAACAGTAAGTTGATAATCTTAAAATTAATTTCTTGTAATTTTGTATATTTATTTATCAAACATATTATAGACTAAATTTCAAATTATATGTGCTTCTTCACTCTGTAATTTATATTTAAATTTTTGAAAAAATACCCAAATTATTCAGTATATTATTTAAAATATATTTTTAAATAATTATTAAAATTCTTGTAATAAAATTTTATTTCATTGTACTTTAAAATTACTTATCTAATCTAATTTGAAAATCATTTTGAAATCACATTGAAATTTTTCTTTCATCTTCAAGATTCCTAATAATTTTCTGAACTTTGTAAATAAGTTAAAAGATAAAATTTATATAACAAAATAATATTATTATTAAAAACTTTTCAAAATATAATTATATAGCATAAATAAGCAATAATTATAAGACCATGTTAGTGTAAAGGTATATAAATATAAATGATAACTTGAATTGAAAAATGTAATCTCAATTTAAACTTTTTGGTTTTTATTGAGCATAAATATATTTCGTGAAAAATTAATTACAATTATAAGTTATCATGTTGGAAATATACTAAAAAATTAATATGATTATTATAATAAAATAATAATTGCATAAATTCAAGTTTTTTGTTAACATAACGTGAATTCAAATAATTAAACTCAGTGTATCTTATAACAAATATATATAAATTTATATTTCACAGTATAAAAGATTTTAACAAATATTAACTAGTATCAAGCAGTAATTATTATGTAATGAATCAGGGCACTATTATTAATTATTTACTTAGCTATTACATATAAGGAACAAATCTTATAAGTATCTAACTGCTTGACAACAAAATAATCTCTAAGCCGCATAATTTTTCAGCCACGAAACTAGAACTAATTGTCCGATGCGGTGGTGGTGTTGTAGTACCGCTTTCTAACCTGTCAAATAACACTAAGGCATAGTTTCAATATACTGATCGATCGCTCGATCGCCTAATCAATCTCGCCGAATTTTCAGCGTGGAATTTGTTTCGTCTCTTTTCCATTTTTTTTCACTCGATAATCCTTTTTTATAAAATTTTCACTGTTCATTAAAACAAAATATAATAAAAATAAGAGAATAAACATAAAATAACAAGTTTTTCGAGAAACTAGAGACCCCGGTTAATAAATTGCAATTGTAAAGTGAAAGAAATTCGTAAAATGGTAGGAAATGATAAATGAATTTATTCGATGAATCGGCTGAACATTGCATCATATCTGCGTAAGCTACTACAACGAACTATCGAGTGATAAGATTTTCTTACTCATTAGTCTTAAAGGTCGTATATATATCAAGAAACGAAAAAATAACTATAAGAGTAACTTTTTAAATATTTATAAATAACTAAAACTATTTTTGAAAATTCAACTCAAATTACTATAAAAAAATGCCGAATAGCTTATTTTATGTCACTCTATATATCCTTGATGAAAAAATAGTATGGAACAAAATCTGCAATAACATATTTTTTAATAGAAATAATATTAAATTAATTTTTAAAATATGAATTCATTTTTATTTAATAATAACGAGATTTTTTAAACTATATTATGACTAAAACTTTTTCAAGATACGTATCTTATTTATACTTTTTATACATGTATTTGTAATAGAAACTTTGAATATAGTGAATTTATCATAGAAAAATAATGGAAAAATTCATTTATTTATTTACGTTTAAATTAAAATATATAAAAAAAACTATTTGATAGTATAACGAGATAAACATACTTATGTAGTATGTGAATGATTTATGTGAGATTAAAAATTGGTTTATAATTACATTATATTTCATTTTTGATAATTAGTTTATTTCTTAAGTTATTAGATATAATGGTTTTCAAATATATATAATATTCCTTCACATGATCTTGATTCGTAAGTTAATTATAATATATAAAGTATAATTTATATATTGATTAAAAAAAGATTAATAATTATTATTCATAATAATTTATTTACATCTATATTGAAATTACTTAATTCTACTCTAATTATAAAATTTTTATTTCATTTTTATTTCATTTTTATTTAATTGAATATAAATAATTTGAATTGGTAGACAAATAATTAAACTTAAATAAGTTTCTTATATTAAAGTAATTTTTCTTAATACTAAAAATGTTAATTGTGTATCTTGATCTATACACAAATGTATATATGTTCTTGTAAATAAGTTAGAGAAAAACTATTAATTTTATTAAATACTATTTTTTCTAGTTAATACTAATAAAAAAATTGTTATCACAATATTATCTGTATGTTTTAGGTAAACCAATTTTGTTGATTACATATTGTAACAAAAATGCTTAATTCTTGAGAATTTTAATTACATTTAAGAAAAAATTATACATAAAATACTTTTACTCTTGATAAAATAATTTATATATATATAATACTGAATTTTGAATGATGATTATAATTATATTCTTCTGTAAATATATCATTTTATGATTTACATGTAAGTTAATTAAGATTATATTTTATTATATTGTATTAGAAAATATTTAAATCCACTGGTTATAATTGATTAAATTATATTTTTAAAAAAAGTAGAGCATGTTGCAATATTTTTATAAATTAAATCATGTAAAATATAATCGAATTTAAATGCTACATAAGAAAAAAATTTTATTTTCAAAAATACGTAATATTTTTAAATATTTGTATTCGAAATTTTTTTTTAAAATACATTTATATAAAAAATGTTAAAATTCTTCTATTAAAAGTTCAAAAAATATTTCTTAAAATAATGTAATATCATATAATATATGTATAATATATATATATATATAATATATATATATATAATATATATATTAATATATACTATAAATTATACTTTAGAATTCATACATGAAATGTTTCAATTTAATAGATATAACAAATATAAATATAAATATAGAAATATTAAAAAAAAATAAAATAAGGAAGGTTCTTTTCAAAAAGTATTTTTCCGAAGGTAAAAAAATATTTAGAATAATATTTTATGTATCATCTTATTCTTTATATTGAAAATCATGCTATATACACTATACATATAGTGGTTTTCAATCAATTTAATTATACGTTTTCACATGTTTCCATAAATATTACAATAAGCGTACAATTGAAAATAAGATAAATTTTTAAGATAATATGAAGCTATATTAATGAAATCTTCTGTTTCGTTAATGTCTATCTAGATAGAAGTATGCTAATATAAATTTTTAATTAATTTATGATGAAAATTTTTGAATTTATCTTTAAACAAATATAAATTTTCACAGATACCAAAATAAATTACAAGCAAACCTAAATCTTTCAATTAGCTAATTTCTAGTTGCATCGAACATAAAAGTCTATATATCAAAAGAAATTTTTTCGTTTCGTCACCAAACCGCAAGGTAGAGTTCACTTTCTGCGAATCTTCACCCCCCTTCTTTTGCGAAAAGCATTTAGTACGAGGATAATCTTTTCAGCGAGTTTTGCACCTCTCGTCAAAATCAACATAGTTCAGGCTCAGACCTCTCCGAAATGGCGTCAGCGTAGATTGGAGTTGTAGCTCTACATAGAGAAAGTAAACTGTATCGCAGTGAGACGTTGAGTAACGAAACTGCACTATAATCGTCCAACATTTATTGGTAATTTTACACGAAGTGGTGATTGCCACGCCTTGCTATTTTTCTCTTCATGTTTTTAGAACAATGGTCATGTGTACAACCTCGTACTCTATTCAAACTACTGATTCTCCATCTTGACTGAGCAAAACCTGATCAACTGCTATTCTAGTAAAAGAATAAACATTCCTAATATATTTAAAGAAAATTAATAATAATTTAACTATTATTGATAAGCCTTACTTGTTCTATTTGAATACATTCATTTGATATAAAAAACTAGAGTTATAGCAACTTGGGTCTTGTAAGAAAATAGAATATTTATTCAATACTTCCATTTATTTTTTCTTAAATAATTTATATATTAAAGGAAATATTTTGTCAAAAAATTTATTTAAATGATTAAATTTAAATTAAATTTTAAAAAAATTTTAATTGGATACTTGTATACTTTATAATCTATTAGAAAATAAATTTAATTACAATACCATCAATTATGTTAAATGTCAAATTTATATTTTCAGAGTTGATTGAAATGTTGAAACAGATACATTAACAAATAGAAAGCTATTTATGAAATTCGTATTATAAAATAAACGTCACAAATACATAAAAAATTTTCTTAATTATTTAAATTTGATATTTTGATCTATTTTTAAATATCTTATAATTATGATTATTAGAAGATTTTAAATTAGTAAGCATTGATAGATTATAAGTCAATATTAAAACTATAAGTTGAATAATTGAGATTATGATTTAATAAATGAGTATTATTAATGAAGTTCCTTATAATTTCAAATATACAAAAAAATTAAAAATAAATAAAAAATAAAAATTTAAATTTAAAACTTATTTTATATAGTCATAACTGTATAAGTATATATATACATGTATATATACATATATATATATATACTAATCAATTTATTGTATCATGAATTTTTAATTTTTAGTTATATGTAAGTAATAATATGACTGATTTAAAAACAAAATTATATTAAGAAATTAAAATATGCTTGTAAGTAAATACATATTTTTTTAAGATATATTTATCTTGCATTAAATCGTTTTATAAATTAAAAATTCAATTTACTATACATAAATTTATTTTATATAATATGTAGTTTGGTAAAACAGTTTATGGCCAATCCGTTCTGCATTTTATAATGAACATAAAAATTTCAAGTAAAATGATACAAAATTAAATACGAAAACTTAAATTATTCCGGTATAATTTTTGAAGAATATTCTAACACCTTATTATGAATAACGTTGTTATTTAATTTTATGTATATTAAAATTATGAGTTGCTTGAAACTCTTAGTAATCTATATCCAGAAATATTATAATATATCTGCCATACCTTTAAACTTTCATCATGTAACTGAAAATAGTGTTTTAATCTGAAAAAATACATAGCAATCGAAAAACCTAATCATTGATCTTACTATCTCTGAATAGTATAGATAGCAACGTACTTATAAGTGAAAGGTATGTTTGCAAACTAATTTTTTCACTGAACAAACAAAAGATCATACTCGATTGGCATGGACATAGTAAACTTTTTACCAATCACATAAATCACACCTGTACAGTAACTGTTGTATGGTCACGGATATTGTTCCACAGACTTTGTAGAAATACATTCAATTATTATAATGCGTAGATGCAAATATAAATATATACGAATTATAAATATATATGAAATTATAAATATAAATGAAATACACTAATAAAGTCAATTATACAATATCATGATTATTTACTTCTTCTTGAAAACGATTTCATTTGAAAGGAAATTTTTAAATATCCGATTATATTCTTTATGTTTCCATCATATTTATTTCCTTAAATCACGGTAAATTTTAAATTATGAGTATTAGATGTACTTAAAAATATATTGCGTTATACAATAAATTTTATTGATATTGATAAAATATTAAAATTTATAAAATTTCAAAAAGCAATAAATTATTTTCGATTATAAATAAGTATTTTTTATGAATTTAAATAAAACTTTAAATAAAATTTTAAAATAATTATAAGTTTTTTGTAAATTTCTTAAAACTTTCATAAATACTTCATACTATAAAAACAATATAAGCATATATTATGAAATTTTTTTTATGTAGATATAAAATGTAATAATAAATGTACTTAATGTAAATAATAAAGACTAAAATTTCTTATATATTTACAAGAACTTTTGATTTTATAAAAATTGCATATTATAAAATCCTCTCTAATCGGATTACAATTTAAATTCATAAAGAATTTTAAGGTACGCATAGATTCTTTATAAAAGTCTTTAGTATCTGATACATTCTTTTATAATTTCTTCAGGAACTTTATACATTAATTATCTACGAAAACCACCTAATGAATAATAGAATTATAACTTACTTATGTGTATATGTATATAATATAAATAATTTTTTCAGAATTGTACAGCCAATTTTGTAATAATTTAATGTATTTAATTTATGTCATCATAATTTATGATCATATATCCATGAAATATTTCACTATAAAAGATTAATAAATATAAACTAGTTATGTAAGTGTGTAGTATTATTTGTTCATTATTTTAAAATGTATATGAAATATATTTTTTGTTTTCGAATTCTTATTGTTCAAAAATATCAAATTAATTACGAAAATTTATCTAAAATTATATAAAAGTAACTTGAAGCATAAATTCTTTAAAACTATGACTCGATTATATTTATATGTAATACAAAATTCTATACATTCTTTACATTATACGCAGAAACTAACAAACTAATGAAAAATTTCTTATGTATTAGAAAACATTCAAATAATTTACATAAGTCCTGAAAATTTTTTTTATAAAATAAAATATGAGAAGATAGTTATGGTTCTTATATTTTTCCATGTTTTATACCGTGGGTTTAAAACAAAATTTAGTTTTTTAAATATTTTTATCAAATGATAGGAAACTAACTAATAAATATTTTAGGCTCTTGATCGATTGATGATGGTGGAGGCTGATAATGAATCTGCATTGAGAAGTAAGAGGACAATTGGACTATTACGACAACTTTTTCCAGAAGTATCTAAGGTGAGATCTGACATCAAAGCTAACATTAAATAAACTTGTTCCTCATGTATTTATAGCTCAAATGCATTTAATTGGTTTCTTTTTCTTTGGCTGGATTCTAGGATTCGTATATAATCTCATATGAAAATAATGAATTAAAACATTTTATCAGCAACGTTAAAAAGAAAAACTAATCCATGATGATTACAATAAAAATCATGTTATTTAATTTTGAACGTACTATATTTCAGTTTATTTATTCATATTGTTTACCTCAAAAAAATAGAATAAGAAAATTGATAGCTATAAAATAAAATTTTAAATCTCTTTTCAAGAAAATATGAAAAGTGTAAAATATCAATATATTACTTTTACTAAACTATTAGACTAATTTTTAAGGTTAACAAATTATAATAATTTAACCATATATTAGTAGTAATAAAAAATGATACAGTAATATAGGTTTTTAGATTGATTTTTTTGTGATTGTCTATTACAAAATATTAATTTAAACTATTTGTATACGTTCTTTTTTTGTTAAGATTCTTTTTAAATCCTTATATACTTTATCGTAAAATAATAAATTAAAACATATTTTTCTGGAAGTAAAATCATTAAAATAATTTATATAAAAATATAAGATCAAATAAAATGTGATATTAAAATTAATTAAATAAAAAGGTACATTTAATCGCAAATAATATTCAAGAAAAAATACATAACATTGTAAGTTAATTTTATATAATATTTCCTGTAGTTTAGATGTCTTCATATATATTCAAGACTTAAAATAAATAAATGAATTACAAATTATTAATATTACATAATTAGTAATATTTTTTACAAATAATAAACGAAAACTTATATATCAACACATATAAATTTTAATTAATTTAAAGGAAATAAGCATACCATATTAAAATTTGGATTTTTTACATCAACTTTATAAAAGAAAACAAAAAATTTTTTCTATTATCTTTTAGTTTTCAAGTATGGTGACAATGCTAAATATTTAATAATTATGAAAATTAATTTCAATATTTAAATATATTTTGTAAAAAAAAGAATGTTTTTTGGTATTAACACAAAATAAAAATATTTTTAATAAATTTCGAATACGTTGTAAATGAATTTTTTATTTGAAAACTTACATAAGTTTTCATTGATATAATAAAATTTTTCTAAAAACTATATAACATTTAAAAATATAATTCAAATGATCACTTGATACACATTAAATTATAATATAATTATATTTTATTTTAATTATGCTTAAATTTTTAAAAGTAAATTGATTGAATTATTTACGAAATGAATTTATACAACGAAATAATTCTGAACAATAAATTAGTTTAAACAATTAAATTTAAAAATAAGTACTTCAAACCAATAAACTGACAAAAAATATAACTTTCGAACTTTTAAAAGTAAGCGTTAATATCACAATAATGAATAAATCAGAAAATATTCCTTACAGTTATTAAGAATTACAATAAAAATTTAAACAATGTTTATTGAGAATATTTTCTATTTCTAATAGAAAATAATAATAATAATGATTGTATTTTTATAAAACCAATATTTGAGTAACAATTTTATATAAATATCACATATATAGAATATTCTTTTAGAATTTAATAATTAAAATATCCGTTTAAATAATTGTGCAATATTTTAATTATAGTCATTTAAAAATTTTAACATGTAATTCAGATATTACGGATAAATGAAAATCACTTCAATTACATCAAAATTAAACGATGCAATATTAATAATTATTGGCGGAAATCTATCTGTACGCAAATATTAACCTCTGACAGACTCAAATGTATTGGCGAAACTTGACATCTCTGAGATTCATGAGAGAAAGAAAAATATGTTCGTCACGAGCCGTGGCATTCTTAATCTGAAAGCCGCTTATGGAACGACTTGCGACGATTTCGTTTGTTGACATCTTTTTCGATTCTCATTATTCGTACACCGTTTAATCGTCAATTTTTCTTTCATGCCTTGTGAATTTGTTACGGCCTCAAGAATACTTGCAAAACCGGAAGAGTGCATTCAGGATTTCGTGCATGTATCTTGAAATTCTTTTCGTTAATGCAAGCATAGTATTTCTGCTTATTCACTCACCGTGTCTTTTGAAAGTCGAGTTGAATACTTGCGCCAAAATTTTTCGGATGCTCAGAAATTTTCAACCAGTATTTTTCTATTGTCCAAATATTCTTTATCTGTTATATGTATAATTATAATGCATTTTTTAAATAAAACATTGATATGTTACAAGATAAATAATTATAAGCGAATGCTTACATCTACTATTAATTTTTTTTCGCATAAACATTTGTTTATACTGATATAATTTTTTAATGCGTAATTTTTTATTATAAATAAAACTATTTTTTTTCACGAAAATAATAATTGCAACCATATATTCATTAAACTGTAAGTGGAAATATAAATATTCTTTAAAATATAAACCATTCGGTATTCAATCTATAAAATTAAGTTTTCTGTATTAATATCGAATATAGCATATAGAAAAAATATAACTTATATATATATTATTTGCATAAATTACATACAACACAAAAAAAAACAAGCAAAATTTTTTAATATCACTTGTTACGTTTATGTAACAAAATATTTATTAATCATATATTAAAATCAAGATTTATAATGATAGATCATATTAAATAGAAAATAAATGTAAGTATT
This sequence comes from Dolichoris vasculosae, assembly GCA_018907195.1. NCBI lineage: Eukaryota > Metazoa > Arthropoda > Insecta > Hymenoptera > Agaonidae > Dolichoris > Dolichoris vasculosae. The sequence goes on along the minus strand of JACCHY010000010.1, from coordinate 6,332,319 downwards.
TTGCAACAGTAGTTTTATAACTTTTATTTACAACACATATCACCTTTAATATATATTAGTGCAAAATATGCTAATTTATCAATCAAATTTCGAAATTTGAATTATAATATATTATAATTAAAAAAAGAAACTTGTTCAAGCTTAGGATATTCAATATTTTAAATAAAATAACATTAGTAACCACGAATAAATTTAATTATTTAATTATTATCTATTTATTATACAAATAGTATGTAGAATATATTAAATATAAGAACAGTAAGAAAATCTTAACAATGTACGTTTTTAACTATATTTATGAAACAATATTGATTTAAAATTTTTTTTTAATTCAATTAACTATTTTATTTAAATATTTATTTCATTTATATTTTAATGAAACAAAATATAGATTCATCTTATAATAGGTTTATTTTTTATAATGCAATAAAATTTTTTATTTTAAAATTAATTACATAATTAAAAAAAAGAAATTTCAAGAAATTTGAATATAAAAAATTTCAATAAATTTGATTTCAATTCACTTATAAAGTAATTGGTGAGATTCAGTAGTATACATACACTTTGTATTATTTATTATAAATTTAATTATATTATTACTTTAAAAATACGAACAGACTTTATATCATTCATCAGCTTACTGGTATTAATTAATAACTCGTCATTTTATTTCTTCGCATCGATAGGAACGTAAAAAGCCTGTCTAAGATCTATAAGATGATAATTAATTATAGTAACTGAAAATGATGTATATTTTGAAACTCAGATTAATTTAATTTTCAATTGTCTTAATATTTAAAACGTAAATATTCAATTTTCTATACTACTTATTCATTCCAATTTTGTTATTACAGAAAAATATAAAATTATTTTTATACGAAATATATTTTACTTATAATTCAATTTCTTTTAATAAAAGCAGTATGTTGTAATTGTTGGGGATAAAAACATACACTTCTGAATTTTAACATATATTATTTCTTCAACAATATACATTTATATTTTAACACGTATTTAATAGTTCGCGTACAAATTTGGCGAGGTCGTGTACTATGTTTTAGTTTGTCGTGTACAACAATTCTGCGTTCGTTATCTCTGTAACGTCGCTCAAGTCGGAATAATCTGACGTCCTCCAATATGTATATATATATATATATATATACCCTTACTCCCTCTCGTTCCTTTTGCCCTTTCCCCTTTTGCTTGTAAACTTCTATTTCCCCCACGCTCGTTAATTTCGAATCGCTTTTTTTCTATTTTCTTTGAGAAATCGAACCTCAGCATGGCGATATCCCATCAAACTCCCTGCGTCTTTGTAGACACGCGACCTTTCTCTCTCCTCACCGAGGGGAAAACGGTCCGACTGTTGTGCGTCTTCATAAGGGTTCCAATCTGACACTCTGCTCTTTCCGGAGTCCAATCGCGATGTATGAAATTGTAAGTCATGCACAGATTTAGATAATTTTATAAATTCAGATAACCTGAAATAATTTGTTTTATATAAATTGGAAGTAGTAATTTGAAAAAAATAAGTAGCAATTCAATAATTATTAGAGATTAAATGAATGCTCTGACGTTTGCCTTTTTTATCATCATTTATTTTTCATAATATTTTTATTTTAATAATGTTGTCACCTGGAGGAGTATATCCAGGCTTGCCGACACGTACAATATTTCGTTTACCGAAAGTGATTAACAGTGTGTTCGTTCGATGCTTGACAAGTCTTGCGTTCACGTATGATAGCTCGTGATAGAATAGTTATACGGTGTGGTGATCGTCGACTCGGTATCGTTGATCGAGTCTCAAAAAATGTCGGCCACGTCCCGGCGTACGCACGTATATATATATATATATATATATATATATATATATTTGCTCCCTCCTTGTACTATCGCATCTTCCTTTGTTCTTTCATTGTTGTTTACATCTCTGATGGTTCGAGCCCCGTATAGGCATTACTGATTTATATGACGAGATTACGCGTAACTTGTGATTTGTTTCTTATGAGTATTCCTTACTCGCTTCCTGGTACCTCAATCGCACAGCCCTCCCTTCATCAGTTCGTCGCCAAATCACTGTTCTCCTTCACCAGATCTATAGTCGTCTTTGCCTCCATTGTAGAAGGCTCGCGCATTCCTTGAGTGGCCCCGCGGCGGGGCGCAATGTTAGCCTCATGCGCGTCGCCGCGGGAGGATCCCTCATGGATCTCTCATTACTCTCCCTCGCCTCTCTGAGCTCCGAGAAGCGAGATTTGTTTATACGATATTGCAAGAGCTACAGGCATCCCCGCGTCACATGTTCGAGGTCTGGAGTTGAGCAACCCACTGTCCGTTGCCCGCCCAAGTCCGGGCGGTCTTACGTGTGCCGATTATGGTTGCTTTTCCTACCTTGTCGCTGCTCGAAGCCATCTTTCCCCTGATAAAATTATTATTGTGTAATTATTATTATTATTATTGACAAAATTGTGATAGGCAAATATATGATTATTTTAAGTAAGTATTTAAAATATAAAAATCTTTATTCAATAAAAAAATAAAAAGCAAGTGTATAACAATGATAAATAAATCAAGCTTTTTATCTCTAAAATTTCTTATTCAATACATTTAGATTAATCGATCTATAATAATACAATTGTACTTGATCTTTATTGCTCATCATTTTAATGCATCGCAAGAAACATTTTAATAACAGCTTCTATTACAAAAATAGTCAGAAAAAAACATTACTTATTATTGGATTTATATAATGATCTATCTGGATAAAACAAAACATATTTAATATTTTATGTTATTTTAAAATACAATGTATTCAAACTCATGTTAAACTTTTAATAGCATACTTAATTACATAGTAAATACTAAATAAAAAAATATTAATTATATTAAGTAATCACTTAAGTATGATATAATTATTCTTTTATTATAAACAATTAACTTATTTTCTTATAAAAATGCACGTTAATATAAATAATTAAATATAATATTTATACATTATTTCAATCAATGGTTAATCTAATTTTAAAAAAACAAAAAGAACTTTATGATCAACATAGAATATATGAATGAAAATTTTTAAAAAATGATTATTGTCTTTTTTTTGTAAATAATATAATTAAAATTTAAATCTACTCCAAAGAAGTAAATTAGTCGAATAATATATTGAATCGTTTGCTATAATAAAAGTTTGAGATTGTAAAATTTATAAAAAAAAAATCTACTAATTATATAGACAGATATTTCATCAAGTAGTAAAATAACAAACATGAGAAAAAACATTACATTTCCAATCTTAATAGCGTTACACGTGAAATTCTGGCTAAATGGCGAAAGGTAACGGCTGCCTATAATCGCTTGGCAGACTTTTCAGTCCGAGGTCGCATCGCATCGTCTGATTTCATAACACCGAATAAAAATGCATACTCCTTAACGATTCTAAGCCAAAGCGAGACTAGAACAAATTACATATATATGCTTCTCGTGATAATTAGAATATGCGACAAATAACGCACGATGAGTTCTATTTTCAAAATTAATCTTTTCAAAAAAGTGAAGTTTTCGAAAAATGAAACTTTATTAAAATACTCAAGATTTATGTTATTACAAACTTTCAGATTCATAAAATACAAAGTAATGATATAATATATTTGCTTCTGTATTTAATATCGTACTTTTTATTATCAATTCTTTATTATTATATATTTTTAAAAGACATACCTACAGTATACTAATTTTTAATAATGGATTAAAAATATGTCACTGAAAAACTTTTTCAACTATCTTTCTACATGAAGTAATTTATTACATATGCGGTTATATTATTTATCTAACGTTATAAGATAAATTTTTTATGTTTATAAATTTTGAATATAAACTTTTGTGTAATGTGTTTAAGAAATATACCATGAATTTCATACAAAATAAAAAATTTAGTTTCATCTGTAAAAAATCAATTTACCTCTCTTATTTCTAGTTAAAATTAGATCAAATTAATAATTTGTATTCTAATTAGTATAAGCTTAAATTTTGAGGTTAAAATATATTGTTTTACTACTCGAAAGGAATCATCCTTAGCATTTTTTTCTTTAAAAAAACAATTAAAAGTACCACAAGAATAGCTTCAAATTTTTTCGCTTCTTCTTCATTCTCTTCACAAACTTATTGTTTAATAATAAAATTTAAAGATTCACTTCTCCTTCTTTCTATTCGCTTCAATTATCACAAACAGATCAGTCTCTCTCTGGCGCATCGAAAGCTTTGAAAACAAGAACGACGCCAGAAGAACTGATGTCGGTACACAAGCGGCTTAGTGAGAAAAGTACCAAGAAAATATATTTTCTAGATGATCGACGACAAGGTGAACATGATAGTTGGTGAAGTCTTTAAAATTTTTGGACCAGTGGTTATCCAGAGCGTTCTTGGCGGTAATAAAAATGATGGAAATAGAACAGAATCAGGCACAACCGTCAATGTCAAGAACCCTTTCGACGACGACAACGAGAACGACAATGATAACAACGTCGCAAAAAGCGGTTTCAAGAGCTTCGTTGATGACGATGATTTCTTCTCAAAACCAAATGACAAAAACAAGGACTCAAAGATAACATTTGCTATCCCAGAATCCGTCAGTGAACAAGAATTGAAAATGACAAGTTCCATAGTCATGACTACAAGTCCGACAAGAATAACAACAAGTACAATTAAGGAAGAAATTTTGACCACAATCAATAGTGAAAACGCCTCGGAAAACGCAGTGCAAGGATGAAAATAAAGAGCTTCGATGCGTTCGGCATTTTCTTCTTATAAAAGACTAGCATTTGAAATTTTTTTGAGCTTGGCAAAGTTCTTTTTTTACTAAAGAAATGATCACTATTTCTATAAGTTGATGCTTTTTTACGTACGAAAGTCTCTTGTAAACTTATATTTTAATGACATTGTAAAAGAGTTTACTCGGTATCAATATAGCATATTGAAGTTTTTATTTATTATAATAAATTATATTCTTCTATTGTCGGTAATATTCTAAATAATTTTAATTATTAATTGTATTTTTTATATAATAGACCTAATATATGGATAATGATAAAACAAATTCATTTATCAATATCTGAGTGCATAAAAATGTTTAAATTAATAAAATTGAACATGCAGCTTTATTTTAATTCATATTAGAAATAAGAAATTAATGTAATATTTATGTTATAATAATAATAATAATAAATTATTTTTAAAGCAATAACTTTCAAAAATTAAAATTAATCACAAACATTATTTATTTGTACAAAAATTTAAATCAGATTTAAAAGGCATGCATAGAAACATTATTTTTCTAAATATAATTTATCACTATCATGTTTAATGGATTTATATTAAAAGTACTCAAAAATTTTTTTATTTGAAATTTTATTTATTTAAAAATTATTTTATAATTTTTTGGTATTAAATTATTAAAAAATGGTAATTTTATTATCCAAATATTTTTAAATAATTGTTTACTTTTTTGTACATAGTATTATTTTAAATTACTTGAATTTCATTTACTTTACATAATAATCTGGAATGATTAAATTATTTTTAATTTGTATGATATATTTAATACAGAATTTATTTAGAAATATTAAAAAAAAAATTTTATTTAAAAATTCAAAATCATTATCAGTAAAATTATACTATTTAAAATTCAATATACATTTTCAAGTAGGTTGACATTTAATATTTATTCGAAACTTATTGCATGATTTTATAGAATACTAATAATTATTATTATTGTTATTGTTATTATTATTATTATTATTAATGTAACAATTTTACAATTTTAGTTTTTTGCGTGAAACTTAATATAAAAAACATGACAAATTTATTTTCAATATTTTATGTTTCCTAATTTTAAAATTCTTATCCGATATTATAGCATTATTATTGTTTTTATTGTCTTTTTTATATTTATTTATATTTGAGTATTATTTTCAATAAAAATATTCATGTTAACATTCTGTTTCATCGTTATAATAAATTTTCGTTCAATAATAATATTACTTTCATTTGATTTTATAGATTTTACATAATCTATTATGTATGTCACCTTTTAATTAAATTCTTTAAAATATAGATTTTTTTATAAATTTATAATACTATTCCTATTCATTAAACTTTAATTTTTTTCAAATTATTATTTTTAAATATAATAAAATTATATGATTTATTAATATATTATAAATTTGTTAATATATTTCTTTGATGTATTTATATCAATATGAATATTTTATCAAAATACAAAATTAATAAGCGACTACATAAATTACATTTCAATTAATTCATAAATTACTTATTATTTTTATACATTACATAAAAAATAATATTGCACGATTGTGAATATTAAGTCTTAATTATCATTCAGTACTACTCAAATATTTATATCCAGTTTATGCATCTTTTTTAATATGTAAGTTTCTTTGAATTCAATGAAATAATCTCACTATATCTTTATGAGTATAATATGTTATATTTTATTTATTGATCTGAAAATTCTTAAAATTAAAAGATTTAATTTTCTCTATACTTATGTGTATGGTTTACGTATTTATTCTAATTAATAGAATTGACTACAATACTATATTTTTCTAAAAAAAAATATTGTATAATGTGTTAATTTATATTTTTGTATTAAAAATACAATAACAACAATTTTTATAGTTTTTTATTTAAAATATTGATAGATTTATCAAATTTATATTAATATTAATAACGAATGCTGAAAATGCACCTTAAAACAATTTCATTGAATAATAGAAATACATAAGATTCCAATATCACCTTACATTATTCCAAAATAAAGAACGAAATCTAAAAGGGGGAGAAATATCTTAAAGGTCTGGAGTTCTTGGAATGCAAAAAACAGAAAAAATTGAATGTTCATCTGCGTGGTTAGCTGCAGTCTTCTTGATATGTCTGGAAAGAAAGGCGAAAGGATGGACGTGGAGCAGAATAACACTTTAATGGGGCTGCAATGACTTCTATGAAAACTGATGAAAGATGCTCAACCATACATGGTTGTTATACAAGAATGTAACGAAAATTCTCTTACGCTATTTTAATTTCTCTATCTCTTATTCTAATGATGTTTCATAAATCACTCATGGAAACGTGAGATCGACATGTTTAATTTTTCTTTTTTATCTCATTTACTTTTTCGTCACTTCAAATCGAATGCATTCCAGTGTATAATAATATTTATGTCTATATTCATATCTACACATTTATTTTTAAAAATTTACTTGCTAGTTTAGGCTTATAATGAGGTTATTTTATATAGGCTTATGTATATTAGATTTATTTTAAGGTATAATATTTTAAACATGTATATTTATATTTAAGCATGTTAAATATTATTTTACCATTAATATATTTAAATAACTCATGTATCAATACATGAAATCAAGGAAAACATTTTATGATATTAAAAATATAATAATTTGTATTCATACTATATCATAACTTATATTCTAATATTATATTATATATTACTAAAATTGTTATGTATTATAATACTGTAAATAAATATATAAGGAAAAACCTAAACTAGCAAATATATTGAAATTTATTGTGATGATCATCTGTATCATGCAATCATCGTAAATGTATAGTATGTTGCACACGATGTATCCTTCAAAAATTTGGTAGGACCATTTCCACGTTTGATATATTAGGCTTCGCATTTTATGAAAAAAAAATCTTTGTAGCATCATTTTTCAAAATGCATTTAATCATCGTTATAAAATTAATTTAATGACTTAAACTTTTATCTCTGTACTGTCAATCCAATTAACTTTATCCTTGTGCTCACCCATTATTAAATTTTTGCAAGATAATTGGCTCCTAATGATACATAAAGCAGCCTTTTTGATCTTTTATAAATATTTATTTCTAATCAATCATATTTTTATATTTACTTTATAAACTATGTTTATTCATCTTTCATTCATTCTTCAACAAATTATTTAAAATAATTTTTTCTTATTTCGTAAACTTATGTTATACATATTCTATAGTTTATAAAACAAATGTGTTTTTAACATTATTGTCAATATTCATTTTACGAATTGACACGTCATACTCCCAAATCTTTAAGATACTATGCTAGCTATAATTTTTTGCTTTTACTATAATAAATAAGAAATGATATTAAAAACATGTGTTTGACATTCGTTGTAAAATTACATTAATAAAATAAAAGCGGAGCAAAAATAATGTGAAATATTTTTATGCGTATAAAAATTAAATTTGTATTAGAAAAAAGAACTATAATATATTTAAAATGATAAACAAATATTGACATAAATAACTAATATACTAAATAAATATATATACTGTATTTAAAATTAACACATAATAAATATGAATCATAAAATTTTAAAGATAGTTTAAAAATTATATATGATTTATTGATTTAAATTCTATAATGATAATATTAAATTTTATAATTTTTATAATATCTAGCATAGATTAAATTAATTGAATTTAAAAGGTTTATTTTGTATATTTACAAATAATTTTTAGTTGCAGTGAATTTACGGTAGCTAAATATAATATTTGAAATGTATTTTTATTCTAAATATAACGATAAACTCGATACTCAAGATTAAAATTATATAATTGACAAATGATTTCTTATAAATGTTAAATGTTATGAAACACATTATGTAATCTATACGCGGTTACTAAACTCAATTTATTGAATAGGTTTTTACAATATTTTATGATTTATGATTTTTAAAAATAAAAAATAGGCTTAAGAAATCTTCAAACACACAATTTTAATAAAAGACGAATGTCATACACTTTGAACCTTCTCTCATACACATAAACACAATGTATTCATGCGCACATGTTCACTCTATTTGTTTACCGATAAAGAAGTTGTTTTCATTCATAACTATTAACAATATTTTTTATTCTCGATATTAACAGTTAACGAATGAAATCCACTGCAACTCTTTATTTCTCTTAACGCATACAAATATTAAAGATATTAATCAAAGTAAAAAAAGTATCAACGCTAAAAACGCATGGATTAAAATTACAGGATGTAAACCCGGAAGCAAGTGAGAACAACCAGGTGGTGAGCGAGTCCGATAGTCAGAAGCATGCAGAATCTCAGAATAGCGAAGTTCGTGTCCAATTCGCAGATGAAACACCAAATCCCTCAACAAACGAAGCAAGCGAAGGTGAACTAGCTCCACTGGAAGATGTTGAGGCCAGCGACGATGAGAATCGGAATAAGAGGTTCCTCAACTTCGGTTTCGGAGCGACAGGTGGTAACGGCGGTGGCGCCGGTGGAAGCGGCGGTGGTTCTGGCAACTTCCTCTTCGATATCATCAGGGTGAGTTAATCAATTTCACTTTACTCTTCATCAAGAACTTATTCGTTCGACCTAAATGGGAGACTAACTTATTTATTTATACTTGTAGGGGCGATAACTATGTAATTTTTATCATTTGTAGAATCAAATTTAATAATTACTTGAAATTATTTGAATAAATATGAATCTAAAACAAAGATTTGGTTCAAATATTTCATATAAAAAATAAATTAAAATTTCAAATACAATTAATTTAATCTCCTAATTGTATATCAAAGAAAAATATAAATTTTTTACTTGAAAATGTTTGTGTTAGTATTTCTTAATTATTATGAAGAGGAAGTTGGTAAAAATTAAATTCGTAATTTTTCTACTTATATTTTCTTTTTTATATTATATTATTCGATAAAGTCATATAATGAAAGATTCTTGTGATTATTATTAATCGTAGATGTTTTTATTTGAGTAAATATAAGAATATTTTTTAATTTATCCTTTTATATTATATATCTTTTATATATATATATCCTTTTATATTTAATATATTATATTATAAATTTCCAATTTATCAAAATACTAACTTAAATTTTAAAATGAATGAAAATTTTAAAGAATAAACTAGTTAAATAATTATGAAATAATGAATTATAATATATTGTGAACAATTAAAAAAAATATTATTACTATTTAACTAATCTAATGTAAAACAGCTTGTTTTAGTTAAAAATAATTTTTTGTCGAAGTACATGAATAGAAAAAAAATTCTCATTTTTTATACTTTGAAATGTTTGATTGATTTCTATAGTTTTATTTTTTATGTCATGTCACAATGAAAACAGGCTTAAATTAATACGGACCGCACTTGTTACAGCTTTTGTAATGTAAAGATACTTCAATTTTATTATACAATTTTTTCGTTTGTTTAAAGGTAATTGCAACTTATAATTTAATAATAAAATTTAAATTAATTACTCTACATTAAAGATATATAGTAACACCAATTTAATCAGTAAAAAAATAATTGTGTAATAAAATTATTTTTGTATAATAAAATTAAGAATCAAAGTATATTCAAAAACAAATGCGAATACATACTCCATAAACTTTCTGTATTGTATATCATTGTAAGAATATACAACTATTATCTCTTTAGTTTACTTGTCTCATGTATAAAAATATTTTTATGATTCAAGTATAATAGTTAATTTTTTTTATTTATAATGAATTAATGCATTTAAATTATACTAATTCAATATAATTTTGTTTTTATAAGATGTATTAAAAATTTCTTCATGAGAAATTTAATTTAATTTATAAGTTAATAAACAGTAATAAATTGATAGTAGATGTTATTAAAATAAACAAATGTTAAAAAATGTATTTTTTTATATCAATTTTCTTGGAAAAACTATCTACATTTGAAATTTATTTCAACGTATTTTATACCTCTATATTGGAAACCTTTTTATTTTATACAATTTAAAATATTAATTATTATAGCGTTACATTCAGTATTTTTTCGTAATTTTATATTTTCTTAGTGTTTACGATAATTAATAAAAATTTATCTTTTCAATGAAGTTGAATATTATTGAGAAAAGAAAAAAATAATAGTTAAAATACTATCCTGTATTTTTCCACATTCATTAATTTAACAAATACATTAAAAGTGTATAAAGAAAGTACATTATATTTATTGCTTTGATTGAAATAAAAACGACATACAGAAGAATCACACATTTCTTAATATATATAGAATATATATACAGAAAACGTGCGACTATTGTGTTAATAGAGTTTTTCTGCGTATTATCTTATTAAAAGTACGTACAAATGAATTGATTGCTAAACTCAGTAGTAACGGATTATCAGCGGTCCGCCCTATGTAGGTGACAGTGCATGGCATTCACGTTCTTCGTGAAATAACGCCAGCGCCCACACAAATATTCTTCAAGATTTTATGTTATTTCACTCAAGTTTCGCTCTGAATAACAACACTCTATGTAACTCGTTTCTTCAACTTCTATTTTTTCGGCATGTTTCAAATATCCTTGCGATTTTTTACCGATGAAAATGATTTAAAGTCACTTCTTTCACTCTCTCGCTTACATTTGAGCTCTCTTTTTATAACATAAAGAAATATTATTTCGTAAAATTACAATTTAATATTTTAAAAAATAATTCATATCTTATTTTAGTAGAAAAAAGATAATGGAAGTACAAGATTAATTTGAATTATATAAAAGGTAATTTACAGTCTAATAATTATGCCTGTCTATTAATCTATATAGATAATACCTTCAAATGAATATAACCGATTACATTAATTTCAAAATTTAATTTAGTTTTAACATAAAAAAAATCAGGGAATTGAATTTTCACTGAATAAATAGTATTTATTTTTCTTAATCAAAAACATTCAAAAAAGTAATCTATTGATATTTACCAGCAATCTTTCTAATAATATTAATTAAATTTTTTTATTCGTGTTTTACTCATTTAAACAAATTTGGTAAGGATAAAAAGAATTAAAAGGTTCTAATTTTGGTTTTAATTATTATAATCTATTGTATTATAATATATATTAGCATTTTAATAAAAAATGTATAAAAAAAACTATTGACTCTTGTTTTTAAATATTATAAATATTGATAGTTTAATAGAATGCTAAAATATTTATATTAAATTTAAATACTAATAATATTGTATATTATATTTAAAAATAGTAAGAAATTTGACAATATAGAGCATTAAATAATAAATTCTCCAAAATTAATGTACCCTGATATATTTTATAGTAAATTTCTAAGTAAAATATCTTATAAATGTTTTTTATAAAATTAATAAATTAATATGCGACTTTATATAATATATTACACTTTTGAAAATTCTGAGTAATGGTGTAATGAAATGCTAATCATTACTCATAACATCTCTTATAATCTACCTTTGTTAATTAAGATAGTTGGTTTTGTTATAAAACAGAATTATTTGAGCTTAAAACTTGTCATAATTCATAAAACTTTCAGAAATAAAGTTTATTCTTATATTGTTATTCAATATTATACTGAAAACATAATTATAGTATTTATTTAAAAAGAAGAAAATTTTAATAATATGATTATTAAACATTAATATATAATAGACAATCATATACTTATAGTAAATGAAACTAAAAAACCATTATAACTAAATTGATTAAAATCGCGTTCTTGTAATAATTATAAAAAAAACAATCTCCATTTACATACACAATTATAACGTCATTAGAAAGGAAATATCGCAACGAATAAAATGTACGTATATAGATACATAATTTTTATATTTCACTAACGGCAATTGGCTATACAACTTTTCGTGTTTTCTTTTTTGGTTCGGTTATTTTGCGCTCATGTAGCCTTTTACCGATATGTACGACATTCTAAATGTATCGATACGGCAGCGTAAGAAAATTGTATTACTATTGGTGTGAAGATAGTTGTAATTTTGTAAAGAAAGATTAGAAGCCTATAATTTTTTATTGCTGTATCATTCGGAACATTCTTAAGTAGATATTAGAAAATTGAATAAAATTTAAAAGAGGTATTGATTGGTGAGAACACGGTTTTTTTCAAAGTCAACTAATGATAATAAGAACTGTATTTTTATACATCATATAAATATATAATATATGATTGTAAATAAAGAATTTTTATACCAATATCACACAATCTTATACTTCGATGAAAAATTATTTTAGTTTGTAATATTTCTTATAATATGATATAAAATTAATAAATTTTAAAGTATAATTTAAAAACTTATAATTATTTTATTTTTATTTAAAAAATAATATAAATGATTGCAGAGCTAATGAAATAAATTACAGGAAAAAACTTAAATTCATATTTGAAATAAGGGAATATTAAAAGATAATATTAGAAAATTTATTATAAAAGTTTTTTTACTTTTAAAAAGTATGATTTTTATAAAAAAATGTTAAAAGTATTAACAGAACATAAGTAAAGTATAGAATATTAATGAATTCTGGATATAAACTTTTATTACTCACTAATTTATAGCCTACAAAATTAAATTGAAAAAAATTTTTATATTTATTATAAATTGTCTAGTATTGAACTACCTTACATGTAACTTATATATTAAAAAAGACATATTTTTTGTAACAACATAAAACAATATATTCACATTAAAAGTAAATAGTGGTCATTAAACCTTAAGGAAAATTTCACCTACGTACAATAATAAGTAAAAGAAAGGGATTTTTTATAGGGAAGAAAAAATATAACACATGGATTGGTAAAATAAAGCAATATATTAATCGTTTAGTTAAAAAAATAAAATTGAATATTTATGATTCTAGAAAGGTATATATTATCATCTATATTCATAGAAAATTTTAATGTATCAGTGGATAAAAGTTTTTTAATTTGGAAAAATAATATGTGGACATCAATTTGTCATGTGTATTATTAAATTTTTTACTAAATTTTTCTACTTGATTATGATACAAAAATATAATTTTTAAAGTATTATCAATATGTAAGTTGAAATTGTTCAAAATATTTAAACGATTAAAATGTATAACAAAAATAATAAATTAATACGTGTCGAAATTAAAATAAGGTAATAAACTCAAAGATATTATTAAATGAAAAATATACCCATTTTAAAGATATCTATTAAATTTACATGGTTGAAGATATTAAGTATTAAATATAAACTTTACTTAGATATATTCTTTTTTCATAAAACTAAAAATTATAAAATATAACAACTCTATGCACACAATATTCGGCTAGTAGATGTCACAACTAGTAATGACAATACAACATAAATTCGATATTTCTAGTGTGACTTGCAATAAGGGTTATATATAATACTCCATAGTCTTAAGTTACTATATTATTAAGAAGCTTTTGCTGTAAAAAGGTAGATGGTTAGACTTAATAAGAAGTTGCAAGGTTAAAAAGAATAATATATATGAAGAAAAACTGGTGCGAACCTCAGGGCTGTAACTAAAAGTAATGGTGAAAAAGATACCGCAAAGCTCGTGGAGATAAAAGTGATTTGAAGTGAATCCTCGCTGAAGAAGCGAGCCAGAAAAAGAAAGCGAAATGAGCTGAAGGCGATAAAAAGAAAAAGCAACCTATGTATCTCCGTAGCAAGCAGCCGACGGTGCGGCAAGGGCGGCGGGTACCGTGTACCGAGTGGTGGCCGGGACGCAGAGCCTCGGGCTGGGCCTAAGTGCGTCACGCGACGTAGGCCCGGCCCCGGCCCCTATGATGCCCGTGCCCAGTGACGGTATGATGCCGACTGGGATGATGCCTGCGGCCCCAGGAGCCCCGATGATGCCCGGGATGATGCCGGGGATGATGCCGCCAGTGGGAATAAACGGGACCGCCATGATGCCACCGGTACGAGGATCCTGAAGGAGAGTCAGCGACTCCACGTCGTCGTATCCCTGACCCCGATCTCGACTTCTTTTATTCGTTGTATTCATGAATCATCGACTGCTTTAGCTATACGCTCGTTTGCGCTTTTTTATTGCGTCTCTATTTGTCGACTTTTCTCCTTTTAATGATAACGGCTTTTGCTTTCGTACATACGTATTTAGTTGGTACAATTGATGGTCCGTGAAGCCATATTAAAGTGTTTTAACTTTAATTTACTTCATAGTAATTTTAAAATTAGAGAAAGCATTGTGCAATCAACCATCGTATTGCATTACATATTTCGTGTACGTGTTAAATATGGATCAAAAAAAATTTTTCAGATTTTTATAATAATGTATTACTTCATGATTATTCTATCAATAATTCTTAATGTTTTACTCTTTCGTAATTACTTTTAACTCGGATAACTTTGGTAATAATATTATTTTACTTTGTTCATTATTGATTTATTTTTATTTTTATTTTTTCAAATATAATTATGAATATAAATCGATGAACCTAAAAATGTAAATTGTTCTCTTCATAATCGCCATTTGTAATATCTATCCATATAATTTTAATTATTAATGTATCAATAATGAATTATTTATTAATTATAATTTAAAAACTTGTCTTTTGTAAAAATGAAATATCCTTACATTTTATATAGCTAACTTGTTCTTAAAATTTATAAAAAAAATCATATGATAAAAAATAATAAACCGGTAATATTGAAAATAATAAATATAATAATTCATGATTGATATAAAAAATAAAACAAAACGCTAAAAGTGAATTATAGGTTAAACGGACAAATAATTTCATGAATATTATAAATAAATATAAGCTAATTTTTTGTTTTATATTAAATTATTATTTTTATTTAAATTAACTTAATACTAATAATAAATTTAAATGTTTTAAATTACTAACAAATACATATTATTAGTAGTGTTCACTCATAAAATTTCTTAAATTCAAAACTAACAAAATTATTGAATGTATTTTTTTAAATAAAATATCTTTATTGTATAGACGAAAATTTATATTTATACCGTATTATTTGAATATTCTTTTTTTGTTAAAAGGATATTTATTTAAGCAACCATTTATTATCATTGTAATAGCTAAAATGAAAAAAATATTATATAAAAGCAGTGCACATTATATATTTTTTATTTAATAACTATAAAACCCTTAAAATATTTCTGATAAAATTTCATAAATATTATATAAATATTTTATGATTAAATGATCATTTATGTTATTTGTAATAATAATCTACTCTATTTATTTAATAATTGTTGTATATAACTGTAATGATCGTATTTGAACTCATTCAAGATAACGCATTCAAAACTATCAATAGCCGTATGCACTTAAAATAAAAGTACAATCTTATAAAAAATTATGACACTTTAATAAGCACTGAAAAATTAATTAACGTTCTGAGAAAATTTCTACTTTTCCATATATAAAATTAAACGATATTTATTGTACCAACTATTATGTATTTGCAAACGTAAATGTTTTGTATGATTATATTTTATACAGATATTGAATTACTAATTATAAAAACTTTTATTTATTTTAGTAATATTTTTATTTTTTTACATTTAAATTAAAAATATGTATTTTATAGAATTACAAAATATAGAATATATGCACAAAAATATTTTCAAGTATCATTTTGAAATATTTATCTTTAGATTTATTTTTATTTTATTTTGATTTTTTATGATTTCAGTGACTTCACTATTTAATCCTTTAAGTAAGTAAATTTTAAATTACAATTTTTTACTTACTATACACAATTGTTCACTGATAAAAAACCGTTCACTTATTATGCAAAAAATATTTCATATTGAATCTTCAGTGAATTCGAAATTTCTATTATTAATTTTATGCACGCATATTTTTATTGTTCAATTGATTAAAATTTTTTATTTAAAATATTATAATAAAAAATAATATATATTTTATTATTGTAAAAAATATCCATGAAGTTATACTTATTATATTTCGAATTTAAATTAATTTATTATAAATAAATGAATTGCCGTATTTAACATAAGTTTGAAATATAATTTAATGTATGATATTAATGGTTAGTTGAAGTTCAAATGAAAATATTTAATTTGTAGTAAGTAACGATATACTTTGTTTAAAAATGTGTACAGAAAAACGTTTAATGTATTCGACAGATAGACGCAAAAAAAGCTCTTATAATTATCGCTTCATTCTATACTGACTGTTATTTCGAAGCACCATTGTATATCATGTTTCGCACATTAACCTCACGTAGTCAATAATTATTTTGGTCGATGCACTCACTTAACAATATAAGATTTCATTTGCCAAGCACATATTTGCCTTGCCTTTGATCACCATTTTTCTCATACGCGCTGTCTTTTAGTGCGAATTGCCATATTTTGTTTACTTTCTTTTTAACTATTGACGAAAAGGTGGTTTTATCCATGTACTGTCTTTACAATACTTTTACTTTTTACTCGACTTTTAATTTAATGCACCCTAATTTCACAATTCCTAATACGTACGTAATACCTACTACTATAATTTATCTACTATTTCTATATTATTTAATTTGTACATACTTTTACATACTTTTTTCCATTTTAATACCTTTTTGGAAATATCAAATAACCTATTATAAATAATTTATTTCTTTTTATACCTTATTAATAAGTTCATATTTTGACAAATTAAAACAAACTTTTGCTTCAGCTCATTGATTTAACTGCATCTCTTCGTCCTGATTTCCTTATATTAAACAAAAATGATTTTATTGTAAAAATTACTGAAGGTAAATAATTTCAAAAGTACTACCTCATCTCATATTTTAAAAACTTTTAGTAATAATTTAAATAAATGCATAAAATAACTTTAATTTAGAATACGTTTTTTTATACATTTTTTTTATTTTAATCAAGATATGCTTTATCAAGTCCAGAATAACTAGACTCGACATCAATTATTCTTAGAGTTTGGTAATTTTTACTTAAATCTCTTCCCTACATTTATTCAAAGCATCTCTAACCTTCAAATGTCCTTCACTGTAATAAAAAATATGTATCATCATTTCCACAAAGAGAAAAATAATCAGACCTCGATCTTTTCATCCACTATGTCAACCACCAACGGTCCCGACGCCACGCTGACTTATTACCACCGACTAAAAAATATGACGCATTATTGGCTAAATAAGAAAAAGCTAAACAATGGATGATGGACATATTTTCGTCTGTTCAACTAAATGGCACAATTTTTATATTTTTGATAATTTACTTCATTATTAAATTACTATGCCGTGTCATTACCGATTCTCATTTTGTAATTCATAATATTCTTGCACTCTGTATTATTTAGTAATTTTGTAATTTGATGTAGAAAATCTGTAGATGAACAAATATAGTATAATGCATTATTACTGACTTGTAATTTACTGGTAGGCGAGTCCGCCGTGAGGTTTCTCTCGAAATACTTAAAATATCATATTACTTTTTATTGAGTCTTATTAATTTGAATGACATCAATAATAAGTAAAAAATATTATCGAATCGCGGTTGTTTCGTCTGCCAGATATAAATAATTTTTGTAGTGTAACAAAGAGTATGAAACATGTTCCCAATAAAGTCACAAATAAATTGTAGCATGTAGTCTCGTTAGACATTATCGGTCACTATTGACTGAAAATATTTACACATTTTTAAAAATTGAAATGTTTCGTACCCTACACGCTGTGGCTCGAACAAGTGTCATGTAACTCGAAAATAACACTATGCGCTGCCTATCACCCGTAGAACAATATGTATTTCAAAAATTCTCATGCACCCTTTTTTGAAAAAGAAAAGAAAAGAAAAGAAAACTTATATTAGTTAATAGAATTGTAGTCGTAATGATGTACTGATAGTGGGTATACATTCAGTATATGTAAATGAGAATGTGCGAGGGCTTTATACAACATACACGCGGACGTTTTCTACCAAAAATAAGTATTATATCACATATGTATATGAAAAAAATCATAGCGACAGAATCTATGGAAGTGTATTAGTAGGCACATCAGAAATCAGAGTATTATTAATACTATTTTTAACGATAGAATATTGTAAGGAAAGGTAGAAATGAATTGTTTTTTGCTGTTGCGATCAATTGTATTTTATCATTTGATATTGTTATTATTATTTTTTGCAATGAGCACCGTAGTGTCGGGAGCGCTGGAGCTGGACGTGGAGATGTAGTGTGCGTACTCTAAATCATTTTTTAGTCAATTATTATGCATATACATTTTTTTCAAAGATTAAATGAAATTTCCTACTATATAATCTTATAGAAAACATTGATTTATATATATATTTTTATTATACTTTATTATTAACTATTTGTGTTTGGAAATGTAAATAACTATTAACGTTTATTTTGGTAAAAGTGTTAATGTAGTATAACCTGCTAGATTATCTTTAATTAACTTTATCCTTATTTTTATATACATACTTAGAAAATTAAAAATTTAGTTTATTTTACTATTTTAATCAAACTAAAATTTTCAAAATACTGGTAATGTAGAATTTTAAATTGAAGATTTTTACCAAAATAGTACTAAAATTTTCAAATTTTATGCTAAAGTTTTATTCTGTATCTAAAACTGATTAATTTAAAATTTCATTGAAAATTATTTTTTTGTACACTATTATATATATATCACTTAATTTTTTCTACATTATATTACAAAACTCAAACATAATATGTATTTTCTCTACTTAGGAATTGATATTTTTTATAAATATTTGCATGATTTTGAATTGCTTTTATATAAGTAATACAATGCTCAATATAAGATCACGATTAACACGCGTATCTAATATCTTGAAAATTGCGTGAAATGTGAATTAATGTATCGATTAATTTAGAGTACGCACCTCATAGATATGCATTATAAAGCTCTATACTTTACCCATCGTGACAATTGGATCCTGCATCGCTTTTACAGTTATTAAATTTCTATCTCGTTTATTATACATATCCAGCAAAATACGAATCCTCGCTCCTGTGAGCTGAATTGCTTGTTCCTTGAAATTTTCTATATGAATTTTTTCTTTGTAAGATCTGAAATTTTGCAACTTGACATTATATAAATATCGAGTGAGTAATGGATTTTTATTATAGAATTGTTAGTACTTTTATTTATATTATTTTTTCATAGATTAAAAAAGCTATATTTTTCAAATTTATTAGTAGATATTTAAATTTAGGTATAAAAATTCATATTCATAAATTAAAATCTTAATTTTCATTTACGATACCCAATATCAAGTTTTAAATTTTTTCAATTACTTTGTCAATGATTTAAATTTTTATGATTAAAAATTTAACTTTGATATATCAAATATAAAAAAAAATACCGTTTATCGAATTAAAATATCGCAAAATTATTACCAAAAAATAAATAGTGTTAAAATTCCTTCTGAAATAAAACTATTGTTAACAGAAATGAAAATTCATTAACAGTTCATGCTGCTTGATTATCAGTTTTACAGAGAATTTATGTTCATTAAATGAAATTTTAGGAAAGCAACATAAAATTACATAGATAGAAAAACGAAGGTTGATATAGTTCTATTTTTGCAGCTGGTAGCAGGCAGTGGTAGTAGTACCAGCGATCCAGCAGCCGGCGCTCCTACCCCAGGACCTCAGACAGAGGCAGTTCCGGGACCCGTAACAAGGCTCTTCGTTATCGCTAATCGAGGTATTTCCAACCTTATTCAGGACCTAATCCTTGTAAGTATAAACTTGCTTTCCATTTTAATCTTATTTTCGTGAGTAATAATAATGATTATTCAATGAATTTTAATTAATTATGCAATGCATTTTTTTTATAATTTGTTGTATTTACGTTAGTTTTAAATACCTCCAATACTGAATTTTGATACTCAATCCTTAAAATTATCTTTTTTTGCTTATTCAAATAAATTCTATAATGCTAAAATAATTTTATACGAAAATTTAACCTACATACGAATTTATTCTGTTATTTAAATGTTTTTTTTTTTTATTAATAACGTATAATTAATAATAAATAAAATGACAATAATCTTAATTATGAAATATATTTTATACACTATATATTATACACTATATTTTATACACTATATATTATACGCTATATTTTATACACTAGAATATCAAAATAAATATCAAAAGGTACGAACTTCTGCATTTACATATTAATACTTTATTTTAATTCACAAGTACCAAGAATTAAAAGTAAAATATTTTAAATAATTCTATATGTAAATAATAACCTGCAATGGTATCTAGTCAAATATTTAATAACTATGTTTATATTCGTTACATTACTGTAATAAATAATTGTATATAATGAATTTGTTCTTAATAATTAACTTGATATTCTAAACTGTTACATATTTGTTTCTTTTGCTCAATTCCTTTCTCTTTTATTTCTATTACTTTATCTATGTATCTACTTTTGAAAAAAATCTTTGTATTTAATTAATAAAATTTAATACACTTTTAAAACAAACAAAAATTTTCATAACAAAGTAATATTTCTACATTACATAAGATTCATAATTATTGACTAAAATATTTTCTGTTTATTGAAGAATTTCAAAAAATGAATAGTAAAATTGAAAGTTAGAAAGTATAATACTATAAAAAGTAAAAAAACTAAAGAAAAAAATTTGAAATTTTTCTAACATTATAATATCTAACTTTAATGATACTTGTTATATTTAATTCATGATTTTATTTTAATTTAAATCATTTATATGATGATTTCATAACATTGTATAATTAATTTAAATTATTAGAAATCAATATAAGCAATAAACTGCATAACACAGTTTTAAATATTTAAAAAAGTGAACATCACATTCTTTATCAACTTAAATTTATTTTTTGAACAAAATATGAAACTTAATACAAAGTTATATTTATTTAATATTATTAAAACACAGAACTTTTTTATTTTAATAATTTAATGTAAATAATACATAAAAATTAAAAAAATAAAACAATAAATTAATAGGCGAATTAAAGTTTTACAAATTTTCTAATATATAATAAAACTACGAAATATTTATGTTAATTATTAATTTTTTAACAATAAAAACATTTATTATTATTAATGTTACATTACTGAACTTACCTTCATTTTAAATAGTCTTTATAAGTATAAATTTATTTAAATTAAAAAGGACGAAATTTTATTCATTGAATTAACGTTATTTAGTAGATTTTAAATATTCAAATTCTACAGAATAGCTTCAAATTTTTTCATAATTTAATATTTTTTTAGCAAAATTATATAACAAAAATAAAAATATGTATAATTATAATTTCAAATATTCAACAAATATATTCATTTAAAAGCCTTTTTCTTAGTTTTACTTCAGTTTTGAAAAATGTTTGAAATTTGAAAATTTTTTCAACAAATGAATGTAATAATTTAATAAACTTATAAATATTTATTTCCAAGTTTTATAAACATGAAAAAAATGCAAATGTTGGATACGTAAGTAAATGAATAATATCATTTTATAGGTCAAAATTTTTTCCTACCATTTACATAAATATGAATCTGGAAAATTTGAACTCTACAAAATATAACTAACCTTTAAAAAGTACATAAATAAACTTTTATTTGTATGAATATTTTTTCCAAAACTTATTGCTTATGTGAACTTAATGACTATGAATTATTATCAATCACATATATTATATCTAACAAATTTTAATTTGTTAGATATCTTATTTAAATATTATTCAATTCCAACTTTGATAACAGTTTTTGACTACATGTTTGTCTTCGTTAATATAAACTTATATATACCGATTAAAAATAAAATCTCCTTATGTATTATAAAAATTTTCAAATATTTTATATAAATATATAGCTCTGTTTTGACTCAGTAAATCCATATATTAGTAAATGTAAGATATATATTGAAAGGGAAAATTTTTATTTAGTTCGAACATATATTTATGTAGAAGTAAATGTGAACATATGCGAGTTCGAGCTAGTTATATAAGTTCAGCGACGACTGGTCAACAACGCTTGAAAGCAAAAATTTATATCCACACGATACTTTCTCTGTGAAATAGCGCCCGAATGACCGAGCGACTTATGCAAGGCATGTTCGACTTCTGGCACGCGCTAATTCAGATCGCACAACAGTCTTTGATATATCGAACAAATAATAGCAAAATGTACGGATAGATATTGTAGGAAAAAACTTCCATAATTTTATTTATGAGGTTCAAAATTACTCACTAATGGTAATTCATGTGGCGTAAGAGCGTCCGATTTTTGAACTAGTGAACGCACATTCATAGGGCGAAAATAAATTCTGCCATTGAATTTTATTAGCCTTGTACACACTTTGAATACTTTCACAATTTGCATTTATTATTATTACTTTTAATTTTTCAATTACAGTGAATGTCTAAAACAGCAGTTATGTCTCACTTAGAAATACATTATTTTATTATATTCATAAATGTTAAAGTTTTTTTCATAATTAAAATATGTAATAATTTCGATAGAAAGGAAAAGAAAATTTTTTGTTTTATCTAAACATTTATAAAATAACAATAATTTAATGGTAATATAATAAATTATAAAATATGAGATAAATAATTGATTAATATTTAACATATTATCAGATACTTATTTAAAACTTTCATATGTAATTTTTTAATAACTATACAATGTATTTCTATTATCTAAAATCTTATAAATTCGAAAATAAACATAAAATTATTTTGATTTTGTAATATTTTATAGTCTTTCAAGGGAACTCATTGCCTTTTCAAATATTATAATTCTTAAAATATAATTTGTTACACGGATATTAAATAATCTGTTTATTACTTTTTCTTATACAAATCTACATATTTTCTATCTTGCATTCTTTAAATTATCTATATATATAAATATAATATATAAAATTACAAAGATAATTAATCTAATAAAAATTTGAAAACATTTACATTATGCTCTAAAATGAAAATTACATTCATATTAATAACTTAATTATGTATAAAATATAAATATTTAATAAAAAAATAAATTAAATACATATTAATTAACTATATATTTGTGTAACTGAAACTGTAACCGTATATTTCTTTAGAAAAAGTTTTTATTATAAAATTATTTAAATAAATATGGAACAAAAATTGTAACTGATAAATATGTGTATACCTTGAATCTTTAATCACATAAATTATAAACGTGTAATAAAAAAATTTATTAAAATGATAACCATATTAAATTTAAATAATTTTTCATTGGAGATTGTAAGATTTTTAAAATATCATGATCTTTTTATTTTCACGCACGACGCAACAATTATAATCGCCTGCGTAATTTCTTTCCGACTTGCTACCGCAAATACTTTTTCTTGCTATCAGAAAATAAAATTTTGTCTTTCTTCCGTATTATACGTATTATGACTACAAAATAGAAATTAATCTAAACAGACAATTTATTCATACCATATAAAAATTACAATAATTTACTAAATTTATTTTTAAATTTATGAAAATATTAATATTCATCATTCTAGTTGTGTTTTAAATGTATAATTTCCTAAATAAATAAGATTTTAAGCATTTTATAATTATTAACTACAGTGATATAAATTATTAAAATTATTTTAATGGAAGCATTAATAATGTAAAAATTGTTAAGAATATTTTTCATATGATTTTATAAGTTCTTTAGTATACTTTGCTCCAATTTTCCCGGTGTCAGTAAGTTTTATTAAGAATTCCAGTTTCTAATAATATTAAAGTCTAATGACTTCCTTCTTTTTTTTAACTTCTCTCTTTCTGCGAAATTAAATAATTTATTTTGTTTATATATACATACATTTTATACACTTATCGTAAAACGGAACTCCTAAAATATGCTGTATTAGCTACAACAAAATAATAATGCACTATTCTTTTGCAATTATTGTTCAAGCCATTATACAAAAATCATAGATTATTGTAATAAATATAGTTGAACATAAGCTATTATAAAAATTTATTCGATGCAATTGTTTTGATGATAATTGATTTGTTATTTTGAAGAATATATTTTAGATAATAAAAATAAAAATTATATTTTTATTAAACAATAAGATTTTTAAAATAAATAATATATTAATAAATGATTTAAAGATTAATAACATTGATACGATTACTATATCAATCTGTAACAATATTATCTTAATTTTTCTTTTATAAATTATAGAACATAATAATAATATTATAAATTTACATAAATTTGTAATAAACAAATTTTAAATATTATATTCAGGAATAATTATAAAGTAAATGCATAATATCACTTCATGAATCCTAATCAAATCATAATTTATACATAAAAACAAAATTAAAGTTAAGAAATAAAAAGATTCACAATATTTGTATTTATTGCACAGATGGAAATTTTTATTAATTTGAATACAGAAAATTTAATTCTTTAGGAGAATATTTAAAAATATGTTTATAAGTATAATTGACATATTTACTAAGTTATATAAAAATTCCGATTGATAAATTTTATTCTGTAATTTTAAATGTTTGATATTAAAATTCATATTTAATTTATCAGTTATTATTAAGAATATTAAAACTAATACAAAATCGATATTTCAGCGTCTAGCCGCAACGAGTGAACGCATTGTTAACTTCAAGGCGCGATTGATCACTTCCATCATCTAGAATAAACTAACAAGGTCTTTGATGAATTTTATCAATAAGCCTGTGAACATCGGTAAAAGATCTATAGCTAATAGAAGAAATAATATTCTGTGAAACTTTATAAGAGAAAGAAAGTGTTCATATACAAAATGAAGAAATAAATGAGAAAAGAAGGAGAGTGCCATCTCCTTTTGAGTTTGAGCTACTGCATGGACCACGGGAATGATGACAGCAACGTTACACACGAAATATTATATATTATACATATTGAATTGATTGGGAAGGGGCTATACTAATTGTGTTCTCAAATGCTGGCAAAGCATGACGTTGCTCCTTGTGCCCGCGAGATCCACATAGGGAAGTTGTTCTATTTTCTCAAATGTAAATGATTCAAACATGGACGACGCTTAAGTGATTTTTAGCGTTGCTTTTTCCTTATTTCCTATTATAAATTGTAGATGCATATATACATTCATACGTATGTATACTTTATATATTTATGTATGATTTACTCCTTTTATTGTCTTTTTTTCATTAGATTTTACTATTACAACTTTTTTCTTTTCCTAGCCTAACGGAAATTATTTTGTTACCCTCTTATACAAAATCGTTAACGTAAGTTAGTAATTATATATTCATTAGTATATGGCTACTAACTTATGTACTATATTAATTTTATCAAAATAGTTGATCAATATAAACATGTTTATTTTATTGAATTTATAAGAATTTTGTGTTAATAATTATTATAATGTGAATCAAATTTTTGCCAAATAATTTCTAATCCGCATTTTTTGCTTTCTTTTCATTTCTTCCTTTTATAGTTTTTTACGTATCTATAAAATTCCATCGAATCGTTCTTAATGTCAAAATTTAGACTCGCAATATATATATATATATATAAATCTATGTATATATGACAGTCCTCTTTAACATTTCCTTTTCCCGGGCATTTTGAACGATTCGACATCGTATAAAAATAACAAATGTATACGTGACAATAAAATAATATAATACCTTCAAGTCCTTTACATATAATATTACCGTGTGCGAATGAAGTGCGAGAAAACTTGTATATAGTTCCACTTCCAAATGTAAAAATTGTGCCAGGCGTTCATTGTTTGTTAAACGAGACGCAATGTCGAGGAATTATTTTTCATTAGGCATTTGTACGGTTAGCAATGAATATGCACACTGAATTAAATTTAAAAAATTTTATTATTTCTTCATTTACGCTTCCATTACTTTTAATTAATAATTTTATCTATTAATATTTTATTTTTCTAAAATATGAAATGTGTTTGGATTTTATTACAATATTATTTTACTTTTCTAAAAAAATTTTAATTTTTTTACTTACTTAAAAATTTTAATTTGATTCAAATATTTGAAAAACTTCTTTTAGTATAACTTTTTAAATTACTTGTAAAGTTAATTATTATGTCACATGTATGTATTTTGTACAAATATTATCAATTATTATATTTTAAAGTATATTATTTTTGGTAGAAATTAGATTTGGTGATTAGAATGATTTAAAATTTTTAATATATAAGATTGATTATAACTTATAAACGTAAAATAAAATTGTACTTATGTTTTATATCATAAATACTATTAGATAAAAATTTATTAAATAATTTCATTCTAAAACACTATTGATCGGTTGATATCAATATAAAAGTTTATTTTGTTTTAAAATATTAATTTTATTAAATGGAAATTCTTTTCTTGTTTATATAATATTTTAATTCTGTTATATTCCACATAATGTGAATAAATTTAATAAATAAAGTGACATGATCAAATAGAAAGAAATAAAAAGTAAATAGAATAGAAGCCATGAAACATACCAGATCTTATGAATAGAAAGAATATCAAAAACTTCCGTTTTCTTTTATATATTAAGAATTAGATAAGCCGTTTAAAATTGTTTTCATCGTTGCATTTTACATAATGTTGAATGGGTTTGTAAAAAGCTATTGACTTGAATGATATCACATGGCGAACAATAATTTTGTATAAAATATTTCTCTATATACATTAAATTTGTTATTTTCAAGTGTAAATAAATTTTATTATGAAAAAAATTATTCTATTAATCTTGAATGAGTAAACTAAACCCGACTTTGATACTTCCTAAATTTATATATATGTATATATTAAATGAATGTGTTGGGAATAAAAGCAAGCACTTCTGAGTTTTAACATAATTTCTTTCACAATATATGTATAGTTTAAGATGCATCTATACCGGTCGCGTACATTAATTCTGCGATTGTCCCCTTGTTCTTTTTGAACTTCCCCTTTTGGTTTAGAAACTCTGTTTTTTGTCGTTCATTAATCTCAAGCATTTTTTTTATTTTATCCAAAAAGTCTTCGAGAAGTCTCTGAAGATCTTTACGTTTTCTCGCTAGCTGGTCACGTGACAATCCTTGTGTTTATGATGTGCTAGCGATCTTCGTTTGTCCCAAAGGAGGAGACCGCCGCCAGATCCAGTGCTTTTTCATGGACATGCGATCTCTCTCTCTTTTCTCATTAGCTGAAGAGACCGTCTGACAGTTCATCAACAATTTTTGCTCCGCTCTTTCGTAGAGATCTCACTCATATGATCCTCTAGATCTGGGGTACTCCATCTGATAGAACCCGTACCGCTACAACGTCAAGTTATTCGCGACCTCCTCGAATTTCATCTCTTCGCGTTACATTTCGACTTTACCCCCCTGTGGAGTTCATGCGTACTCCTTGAGAAGTTCTCCACGGCGACACACCTTAGACTAGCATTGCGCGCAGCTTTCTGACAGTAAAAAAATGAGAAATTTTAAATTACTCAATAAATATCGATATGTTAATGTTAAATACATATGTAATGGTAAATAAAGCATAAAATAAAAAATAAAATATGATCTTCTTATTTATGATATAATTAAACTATGCATATCAATATTATTACAAAATGAAAACAGAAATAAAAAATATATTATGTTTAAAACAAAAAATATCTTATTTCATACACGAAAATTTTATAATAAATTTTATTTTATTTTTTATGCTGTGTTTACACAGACATCATTTGAATATAATACTTTATTAATGTATGTTCACCAATATTCTCAGAATTTTTTAATTTAAATTTAAATGTAGCTTTATATATATGTATATAATTTTATGTTATCCCATACTATTTCTTCTTGATAGATGTTTACGAGTAATTTACAACACTCTACAATATAGACTTTATAAAATTTTTAATTTCGACTTTCATACATTATCTTTATAGTTGATTATATAAATTGTGATAATTTTTTTATTTATTCTAATTTTATAAAATTAAATCAATTTAGTCTTACAATTAGTATTAAATCAATTAGTATTACAAGTATTATTGAAGAAAGGATATTTTAAATTTTAGAAAGACTTTAATTGTTTTACCGATTTATAATACTAACATATACAAGAATAAATAATTATAAATTGTAATATCTAAAAAATTATTTTGAATGCAACTCTTACTATCTTATAAATGAAGTAATATTATTAAAAATAATTCTTATCTAATAAAATTCTATAGAAGTATTTTATACAAATAATTAATTACCACACTTAAATCATTTTTAAAATATATATTATATACAGCTTTGACAAAATATTGAATATATAATAAATATTACAATTTCATCAATTAAAAACAAAATTATGGAGTGAAATAAATTTTATTCAAAGGTATAATTTAATATAAGAGCTTTTATTGAGCATAAATTATGTTAACGAGTTTCTATCAAAAATTCAAAGGAAATTTTTACATAATTTAGAAGTAAAGACAACATGTATCGATTTTTTAATATCAGTAATTTAAAAAAGTCTTATACAACGCAAAAAATAAACAAATTAATATAAATATTATAGTTAATACATATTTAGTTATTATTTATTCTACATTTTTCAAGATATAAAACTGTACAGACATAAATAATTCATTGAGTTATTGAATATTTAACCAGTAACCAATACAGAAAAATCATAAAAAAGTTAATAGAAGCAATCTTGCATTATATGACGGTAAGAATTTCTTCATCGTAGCAGGAACCCTGATGATAATGCTATGACGGTGATTTTAAGATCATTTGTATCGAGTCTTCTTCATTAACGTACACTGGATCACCTAATTGTACAACACCACTCGAAGAATACAAGCCCAAATGTATACCCATAACTGGGTTATCGAGCGTATAAGGACGTAGTTTTGGATCGGTTATAGTGCGATACCTGATCAAACTCAATATCGAATTATATTTTTACATTATATTTTAATTAAGCTAATAATTTCCTGAATACTTAAGATAAATATATTTGAACTAAATATATTTGAGATAAATAAAAATAATTTAAAATGTTCTTGTTAATTATGAAATTAATATTAAAATTAATTATGTTTATACTATTAGATAAAAAATATTCAAAATTATAAATAGTATTCATTGATTATGTATTAATATTTAATGTAACAGTTATAAGTAAAAATTAATTTCAAATAAAATACATTTAATATATCATAATGGGCTGATTATAAAAAAATAAATGATTTATACTAATCATACTAATTAACGATAATGACAAATAATTAGAGTAACTAATATTTTATTAAAGATAAATTAATTTCTTAAAAATTCTTCCTACCTAAATATTTGATAACAAACTATTTTTTTTCCTATAATAATAAAATATTTCTATTTATAATTCTGGAGGAAATTATGTGTTAACAAAAAAAATTATGTATTTTTATATTGTATAAAATCATAAAATTGATTCAAAATTTATAGGTCATATTAAAAAAGTTCCTTTAACCGAAACAAATTATTAAATTTATATAAAAGAAAATTGATCAGCTTAAAGTTTCTTATTGAATACAGAAACAATTATAACATTATGATTGATTTTATAATAACTGAAACTGGTCGTAATTTTAATTTCTTAAATATATTGATGCTGGCAATTAATTCATAAGTCAATTTATTTAAAATAAATTATAATCTTTAAATTTGTATAGTTAACATTCATTTTCTATACTATTAATTATTTGAATAAAGAGATTTTGATGGTCAACGTATTTCCCACTCGTTTAGTTATTATGTTGTAACCGAAGAATTCATGCATAAAATTATTGATACCATCTATCATCACTGTAAAATATCTTCAATACGAATAAAATCGTTCATAATTTAAGATGCTATCATTTGCAAAAGTTTTCGGAATTTCATTATTTCTTCATAACATAGAAAATATTTTTTCTTATTAACTTTATTTTTTAATATTATATTATAAAAATTAAGGCTAAAACTATTAGAAAAACTTAAGTTGACCTAATATACTTCACCGAAATAAAATTTTAATAGATTTGGTAATTAATTTTTTTTTATAAAAAAATATAAATATTATGGAGCATTCATTTATAGTATAAAAATTACAATATTCTGAAATCTATAGAATCAATTTTATTGAATGTTATGTTGAATTTAACATCAATTAATATATGTGGGCTTTTAATCATTTTAACAAATTTTTATTTAAACATATTATTATTAAAAAACTATTATGTTTTATTTAAAAAATTTGTTTTGCGACTTTAGTATATAAACACATTAATTTTAATTAAAATATATATATGTTATTTTTTGCGAAATTAATTTCAAATTATTGAATAATTTTTTAAAAAATTTACAAAAACTTGTGAGAATTATTTATTTACTATTAGTCTATATAGGAAAACTCACTTCCTTAAAGTCTTGAGTGGTTCAACTAACGGACTCTTGACACCTGTCTCAGGATCTACAGTTGTAAATATACAGCGCGTACAAGGTTTAATGTTACGAAAAATAACTTGTCCAATTTTTATCCAATCCCAATTATCCTCCTCCAACGGCTCAGCTCCTTTAACTAGAAAGTTTGGTCTGAAATGCATTGGTGTCACTGGTACGTCGAGCTTTGAATTCAGATCGGTAATCGATGCTTCATTTTGCAAGGTGTAGCTCGTATTATCTGGATATGCACCCTAAAAGTATTATATTATAAATTATCTTTTATCGATAACTTATAAATATATTATAATTCATTTATATAACTTTCAATATCTTTCTATATATGGAATTTCAATAAACGAAAGTAAATAGAAATATTTTTATAGTCTTAAAATTATATAAATTATCGATTTTAATCTTAATAATAGTTTAAAAAATAAATTTGAAAAAGTTATTTCAAAGTTCTATTAAAATACAGAAGATTGGAAAGCATATTTTTAGTTAATAATTCCAAAGTATCTATTTCTACGTAATGAACTTTTGTATCTTCAAGATCCATTGTACCGTAATAATCATAGTTATAAGAAAAATTAAAACAAAAATGATTTTAAACCAATTTAACATGTTTTTACGTATTTTATTAAATAAATTTAAATGTATTCTGTCTATTGTATTTTAATAAATTTTTTTTTGTAATATTAATATATTATACTAAATAAATCTAGATAACACTGGAAAAAAGTATACCTTATTTCGATAGTACTTACAGCGTAGGAATGCAATATAAATTACAATAATTATATACGTACTTTCTTTTTTCCTTTCAACTATTTCGATAATATTTCGTTATTCCAGATTCGTGTTTCCTTTATGATATGGATTTAAATTCTATAGAAATATTAAAATTAAAAATCTATCAGTTTAAAATCACCTGGTTGAAACATGGAACAAAACTGTTTACACTCAAAATCGATGACAAATTCTTTCCACGTATCAATTGCGCTTCGGAGAACATCGTAATAGCAACTAGGTTTAATAAAAAAATTAAAGGCTACCGTGTGCGTGCTGTCAGTGAGAGGAAAGACTTTGCTTTTGGTGCGCACGTCGCGTGCCGGTTTATCCATTGGATAGTAGACGAGTCTTAGTCCCGTGTCTTCCTGAAGAAGAAAGCGCGATAGCCAACGCGCGATCTCCTCGCCACAATCGCTCGCTGGCACCGCTTGACCCCAAACCGAGGCTCGGAAGCTTCCACGCAGTTGCGACAAGTCAACGGACACTGACATCATTCCTGGCGCCTTGAGCGTCAAAAAAGATTCTTCCATGCTCGGTGATATCTGTAGCAAAATATTCTCTTCACTATCCATATGTTCACTATGTCCATACGAGTATGTGCAAATTCAACTAACGCACTATTGATCACCGTTGCAGGGCTTATAATACAATACTAATATTACGGTCAGAAAGCTCCGCGGAAAATTTAGCCTTCCAAAGGAAATATTGAGTTGACACAAGGCAAAGAAAAACAACTATTAAATAACGCGAGTAAAATTACCTGGACCAAGTTAATATCCCAGGGGCTAATGGGCCACACACGAGCGATCTCGAGGAAATATCGCGATTGGATTCCGGAAAGCCGCTTCGTGCAAAGCGTGAGATTGGAACCTTTATGAAGACGCACAACAGTCGGGCCGTTTTCCCCTCGGTGAGAAAGGTCACGTGTCTACGAAGACGCAGAGAGTTTGATGGGATATCGCCATGTTGAGGTTCGATTTCCCAAAGAAAATAGAAAAAAAGGGACTCGAAATTAACGAGTGTGGTGAAAAAGAAATTTAAAAGCAAAAGGGGAAAGGGCAAAAGGAACGAGAGGAAGTGAGGGTATATATATATATATATATATATATACATATTGGAGGACGCCAGATTATTCCGACTCGAGCGACTTTACAGAGTTAACGAACGCAGAATTGTTGTAAACGATAAACTAAAACATCGTACACGACCTCACCAAATTTCTACGCGAACTATTAAATACGTGTTAAAATATAAATGTATATTGTGAAAGAAATAATATATGTTGAAATTCAGAAGTGCTTATTTTTTATTCCCAACAACTAAGATCATTTGTTTTCACAGATATTTATTAATTTTTATAAAATATTATATACTATAGAGATATATCTTCTAACGCATCTTTATATTATTCTCAAATAATATTCTACATAAAATTTATACGAAATTCTGTGCAAATTCTGTTTTTAAAAATAATTTATAAATAACCATCAAACTATTTTTGTAGACAAGCTATAAATTATCAATTGTTTGTCTTCATTATTTTATACTTTTTTCTTTAGCATTGGATACAAATAATTATTTAGTTGAAAGTAATTCTTGATGCATTTTATTTTAAACTTTTATTCATATAAATATACATAACGATAATCTATAAAAATAATACTTTTATAATTATATGAAAAAATCAGTGGCTTGATAATCACACGACAGTTATATAATATAATTAATTTATGACCTACAAAACTCTTACCGATGTTAAAAAATAAATTTTTAGAAATATTATTAAAATCTGTATAAATAACTAATAACTATGAATTTGAATTCAATAGATTTAAAGCATATTGAACATATATTTAATAATAACAATAAATACTAGATTTTCTAATCAGAATTGATAGAAGTCTTTAGAATCATAATAGGAATCGTGCAAAATAAATACTATACATTGATACAAAATAATCTAAGTACAAAAATTAATAAATATATTTCGTTATATATATATATATATATTATAAAAAAACGATAATCGTTATAAATTTAGTAAATATAAAATTATTTATTTATAATATCATATAAGTTATAAAAATGTGTATTAACAAAGTGTATCAAAAAATAATAATTATTAATACCAATTACTAAACTAATACATTAATTAAAAAACAAAATTGTTAATGACAAGAATAAATTCTTTCATATTTTATTCATGTATTATAATTATATTTAAGGCGTAAACTTTAATTTGCAAAAGATGTTTCTCCTTCATTATTAGAACAAAATTCCAATACAGCATAATTTTATATGTTGCAGCTAAAGTATACGATGATAAATAATAATATACAACGGTTAAAAGAACAAGATAAATTATTTATTATACTTTATTTACGTACATGCTTTGGGATAATAACTCGCACAATATATCACATTGTCTTAGTCACATATAATTAATTAACATTATAATTAATAAGATATGATTTTCATCCTTATCGTGTTATTATTCGATCCTCAAATATAGTAAAAATAATTCTTCTACTTTTAGATAATATAAAAAAGTAACGAATACTAATTGCATGTAATAAATATTTAATTATTAAAAATGTGTCAGTAATATTATATCAATATATAAATCGTACTTACTTAAGCTATTTATATGATTTATAAATATAAATAATAAATATTTACTGTATTTAAAAAATGTCAAAGGTATTAAAATAAAAATGCTATTGCAATTTCATGTTACAAAAACAGATATTTATAAATCTCAGATGAAGAAAATAAATTACTGGACGATTATTATTTTAATCTGCATCGATTTATCATTAGGCAATGTATGTTCAGTTACATAACTTTAGCTGTATTTTCATATGAATTCAAAATTTTAATTGAATTATTTATTCATCTAACGAGATTTATGATATGTTTACTTTCATATTATTCGTAGTTCTATATCTAAATGTATTGACAATACTTCTATTCAAATTTTACAAATTCTATCTACTAATACAAAAGTATCTTATAGATAGAGATAGGTAGAGTATAATGTTTAATTTCTTTTTAATTTTATAATCCTCGTCAAACAGGTATTTTAAATATTCATTATAAAAACTTATCAATTAAATGGATTTTATATTGTTACAGATATTTTCAATTCATCGATATATATAATTATAAATTTTAATATTTTTCTTCTAATTTATAATGAAATATTGATAATACATCTTCTTTATTTATCTACGTGATTAATTAATTTATTAAGAAAAGTGTATAAAATTTATTAAATATTAATAAGCTATCATTTATACTTGTATAATCAATATAAATACTTTTCGTTGTAAATCAATTATTATTCAAATGAATTTTATTCTTTTTATTATTATTGTTATTGATATTAATGATATTTTAAACAAAAATTAATCATTCAAATTCAATAGGTGAAAATGGTATTTTCTTAAAAAATATAAAAATATTTAAAAAAATGAAATGTTAGATAATTTCTATTTTTTAATAAAACGTTAGTAATAAAATAATTTTTTATTTTAATTACCGATTCAATAATTTAAACATTTCGGGAATAAAATTAAAAATAAATTGAAAGTGTTGAACAATGTTTTCATTAAAATTTAAAATTGAACATATTTCTGAGAAATTAATAAAAAACAAATTAAATTATATATTTTATTCATTAGTTATAAAGATCTTTTCTAGTAAAAAATTTTATTGAAAAAATTTATGAATAAATAAATTCAATATTTTTCAATAAATTAAAATAAAATTTAAATCAATAAATAAATATTTAAGAATGAATTAAAATATTAGCCAGTTATTTTTTAATTTAAAAAAAATATATTAGTATATAAATTCACTTTTATATTTTTATACGTGAATGTTAGTATACTTAATTTCTAATATCTAATTGTAATTTCAATAAATTATTCACTCGTTATTAATTGTTAAACTTATAAAATTAAAATTATATATAAGAATAATATAATAAATAGCATGAAATAAAGTTCTTAATAAATAAAAATATTATAATTGTAATTATTAAATAAAATATGTGCAATAGTACCTGGACCATCTTAGGAATTTGACGACCGGTAACGAATTTACCATTGAGGTCGATGACCATTAATATCCTATCTCTCAACCACCCAGATCGAAGGCCAATCTGCGTGCACTCCATCGAATTGAGACGAATAGCACCAAGAGATTTAACTGGAAAGCATATGAGGTCACTGAGCTCACCAATCTTGCGCCATTTAGAAGGCATACGATGCTTCGGATGTCTATTCCAGAACCACCAGATAAAAAAAAAAGCTGTTCCAGCACCAATTACCACCGCACTTACGTATCCAAACTTATTTCTATCTAGAGTCCAAAAAATAGTATCACTATTTTTACTGATAAAAATGCTGATTTCAAATAATTATTATTAATAATCAATAATAATTAATGCACAGTTTTTAAATTTATATCAAAAAATCTTGCTAAAAGATTCTCCAAAATTATTTCAACATTTATCTGAATAAACTATCTAAATAACTCTTGCGCGTATTAAAATATATACAGGTTTTTCTATTACAATATTAAATAAATAGAATTCGAAAAAAGATGCAAGAAACCATACCCAAATAAAAGTCATAAAAAAAATACCTTAATATTTCTATTATAAATTTCTAA
This sequence comes from Dolichoris vasculosae, assembly GCA_018907195.1. Lineage (NCBI taxonomy): Eukaryota > Metazoa > Arthropoda > Insecta > Hymenoptera > Agaonidae > Dolichoris > Dolichoris vasculosae. The sequence goes on along the minus strand of JACCHY010000010.1, from coordinate 6,295,528 downwards.
TAAAATATAAATAATAAATGAGTAAACATCAATTAATTTTGTTGCTTAAATTTTCTATAAATAATAATTATTCATTTATAAACTGATCTATGTTTAATAGATTTAAAAATTTGAGTTTTAAAAATATAAATCTTTAAAAAAAGAAACATTACTTATTAGAATAAATCACTGACAAGATTAAATCAAAAAAGGATAAAATAACTAAAACGTGAATAATATATTTTAAAAAATGTAAATTACTCTAAATATCGTGATACTGTAATAAATAGTGGAAATTTATTTAAATTTTATTTTGAAAATATAACTTTTACTCACTGACTCTTTTACTTCACAGAGAAACTCTTTTCTTAGATCTTCTTTGCATTATTATAATTTTAAATTTTTAATTTATTAAAGTTAAAATTTTTATTCACTAAATTATATATACATATATATTTATTTTATCTTATATACCGTATAACTATGTATGAATATGAATTTCAACTGGATGTTATCACATGTGCTAAATTTTTTTTCATTAACTGATGTGGTTCTGAATTCTTTTATGGTGTAAATTTTCTTGTATATAGGTACGTTTTTAATACAATCTTTTTTTTCATATAAGTTTTTAATATTATTTTTATACGTTATTACTAGAAAATTCACAAAGAGATTTTTCAAAATCACTTATGCTATTTCGCTAGATTAGTTCTAATATTTGTTTTGCTTTCATGAATAAAATATCTTGTCTTCATTTAATACTGTATTATTTAATTATATTATATATAGAATACTATTCTTATATAATAATTCTTTACATCTTATAAATATTATTTTCATCAATAGCATAATTAAAAATCGTTTTCGCGTTATCTGTAAATTCAAGCTTATTCATATATAAGTTAACTATCAATAATTTAACATCTAATATTTACTTTTAATTGAAATACATTTATTTTGCGCAATGCTTGTAATTAAAAATCTTTCTAATTATTATCTTATTTTGTCTTTATATAATAAAATATGAATGTTAATTGATTTTTTTCAAAAAGAATAATTTCATAAATAAGTATTTTTTAAAAATTAATAAATTCATCTCTTGCAAATTTTTAAATTTAATATACTCTACTTTAAAATTATGTAATAAATATTTTTATATAATGTATATTTTTATATTTTATATAACAATTAAAATGTATTCAAAAACTCATGTTGAAGTTATTTTCTTATATTTAATTTATATATCTACGTATTTTCAATGAAGTATGAAAATTAATATAATTTTCTTTAAAAAATTGGACAGACTTTCAAGTAAATTTTCTTCTAGTATTTGACTTATTAAAATCTGTTACTAATTGTAAAATATTTATAAGTCTAATTAAATTTGTACTGTCATAAATGTTTATCATTATATATAATTATTATCAAACTTATCTAATTTCTTTACCAAATTCTAACATAATTACTTTAGTGCATTATAAGTTGTATCAACTCATATTAAATTCTATATTCCTATAAAAAATTCATGTTTTAATACTTTTTACGCATGGTAATTGTTTTATCGTAATCCTATTGGTAGGACTCAAAGCTTTTATCTCTGTTTGCAATATAAGAATATACTGTTTCTTCCACATGTTAATTTTAATAACAAAATCTTTTATATTCATATATCAAAACTTCATATAAAAAAATAGTTTCTTTATTGATATTAAAAATATTATCTCATATTTACTTTAATATTTACTCTTACACTCACAATTTTTCAATTAAATTCTCTCTTTATTCGATGTAGAATTCAATACAGTATCAAATTTTATAATTATTTTAAATTTATGTTAAATTTCAATTTGACATATTCTATATATGTTATAATAATATATATATCAGTAAATATTCAATTTACTATTTCGTTTTATATGCTTATATATTAATATGTTAATAATATATAGCTTTGTAAATATATTCCTAAAATTTTTCATGAATTTTATAATTTTTATAGCTATATTTAGAATAAAAGTCGTCAGATATTTTATTATACTAAAATATGTGAATCAGTTTATAATAATATGTTATAGATAAAAAAGAAATGCTATAGATATAAAAAAAATCTGATTTATAAAAATATATCACACGCTAACATATTATGTACGAACCTTACAATAGTAAATTAAATAGCAACTTAGACTTATAACTTGTTAACAATTATAGTGCATTCGTCTAAAATTAAAATAATATTTTTATGGCAATTATATTACTCATATTTAAACAGTTTTAAAGTTAGTGTTAATGTTTCATTAATTTGAGCAAAATTTTCTATTATCATTACATGTTATTCTAATTCATGATAATTTTGATATCTATATATAATAGATCCTTGCTCTTACTTTTGTAAACATGAAATAAATTTTAACCTATCTTTATTATTAATATTTAAATTTTTTCTCCATCAGAAGATTTTTAGTAATCCTTTCTAAACTAACATTTATATGTGACTATAGAAATAAATATTTAATATACTTCTAAAAATATAAATTTTGAATTGAGAATTGCTTTTCAAGGAGAAATAGATTTTTTATACCCAATGGTTAAAGTTGCTTTATTTTTTATACTTCATTTTACATATTCGTATTATATAAAATACAATATTTTCTTAATTACCAGGTCATTTAATAGCTGACCGTTTTCATAAATTGAAATATGGTTTTTAAACTTTCGGATCGTTTCAAAAATCAAATTTACTTAAAAATGTTTATATTATTTCATTTGTGTAATATTATTTCCTTTATATATTCATAATAAATTTATATAAATTTAAAATCCTATTGATAAAACATACATAAGCCTAAATTTGTACCTAAACACTGTACTTACTAACTTTAATTTTTCCATTATGAATCTAACATAAATACTAACCATTGATTGATCAAAGATTTAATTTTTTATATAAAGTTACTCTACATTTGAGTTACAAATATACTATGAAGGTACAAATTAATTATCTTATTCCATATGTTCATTTGTATTTGTAATACTGATAATGTGTCATAAATAGTTTTTATTTGAGTTTATTAATAATAATAAAATAAAATACTAATAGTTTAAATAATAATACAACAAAATATAAGAATTTGGGCATATTTTAAATATTGAAACTTAATCTAACACAATCAAATTGTATTTTAAAAATATTATGATAATTAATATATTATTCTTTCTAAAATCTGTATAATAAATTTAATGTTATATTAATTATTCTGAAATCGATAAACTTAAATATAAATTCAAAATACTTTTTACGTTATTCTAAAAAATTTTTTTTAATTTTCAATTATATTAATAAAAATTTTTTATCGAATGTAATAACAAAAAATATGTAAATTATGATATTAAAAACTAAATATTACATTCTTTATAATATATTCAAGTTTAAATATTAAAGTTTAATCTTATGCGTTATCAATTTTACTTAAATTGAAGTATTATTAAAATCATCACAAATTTGTAATATTTTTAGCTTAAAATAATATTTGCACCACGAGTTCTGTTTAAAAATTAGTGAAAAAATCTTCATATATTTAAAAAATATTTTTAATATTTTAAGATTTATAATAATCTTATTGTATAAACAATACATTGACATTACTAAAGTGATGATAACGTATTTAAATCATATGTATTTTAATCTACTTCATATATATTTTGAAAATTTTAATAATAATTATATATAAAAATTTTTTATCTATAAAAAATTTGGCCTTTATTTAATTTCTCTTCAATATACACTACATTTAAGAATATATAAAGTATATTTTATTATTATATATATTTAATAAGTTTATAAAATTACATATATAATTTATTATATATAAAAAAAATAGATAATTTAACTAAGTAAACATTTTTTTTTTTATATTAAAATGATTATTTAATTTGTCATAATTGTTGGCATAAAAAATATAGGCTAGTAATAAAACATAATGCTTTAATAAAGGTTAAAATCTATACAAGATAAAAAAATATACTGCATAATAATGCATATCAACGGCATGGTTTAAATATGCAGATTTCTATTAATTACAACCATAAATATAAAAATAATTATATAGATAATGATGCAAGTTAAATAATATCTGAGAAATTAAATAGAAAATAAAAAATACGATGTTATATAATATATATTATAAATTCTTGGATTTTAACAATAAATTATCGTTAACTTATAATTATTTTCATTTGTTTGAAAATTTCTACTATGATTTTAACTTCTCAAACACATCAACAATAGTCATCTTACTTGTATCAAGGCTTCACGTTAAATATTAAATGTTTCAATGATACGCAATAGAAATAGAAGAATTATGCATTTGCCGAATGTCATCCATCGTAAAACAATACTGTCACCGACCGATCTCCCTGTGAAGAAGCTTCGGCTTCGATCGATATTTGGATGTGTATAGGTGATCGTGAGTAACCGTATATTTTTCAACATTTTTTATAAAATTATATATTATATTATGATTTAAAAAAATATATATAAATAGAAGAAATATTATTTATGTATTATAGAAATCCTCATTATGAAAGATATTTTAAATTCAAATGACAATGTGTAATACTTTATAATTCTCGTTACATTATTTTTAACCTGTTATTTAAAATACTTCTATCATTCACATTTCTATTATATTAATATTATTTTTCATCTCTTAGAATATGAAACATCGTAAATCTGTCTGACAAGATTGTTCAAACTATAAAATGATTCAATTATCAATTATACGATGCAGATTTAATATAATGAAATTCTTAAAAAGTTTTTTTATAAAAATTATTTGATTATTCGATTTTTTTAAATTCAATTTCAATATTATACATAAAAATCAATTATATAACCACCAAGTTATTATATATCTTACATATGTGCATAAATTTATATTTGTAAATACAATTTAATTAAATTATATTATTGTTAATATTAACAAATATAAATTTTTTTAAAATATTTATATTTTCAAAATTCATAAATACATCAAGTTGACAAATTTCATTTTCTAATATAAAATTCATAATAAATATTAAAATAATAAAAAAACAATTCTCTGAATTATAAATATAATAATTATATTACTTTACTGCATCGAATGATAACTGATCTCATAAAAAGGTATAATGACAATGTTTATTTTAATGGATCTTACCCATTGCAAAAACGTCTTAGTTGAATTGCCAATCAGCAAGAAAACCTTGTAAAGGATAACCAAAAATTTCAAAACACCCGTAAATTAAAATTGATGATTCACGTCGTGTAAATAACGCTGAGGTCCGGTTTCGAAGACCGGTTATTGAAACACTAAAGTCAGCACAGCTGTTCTTGTAGATCCAATAATTATCTATTTTCCCTTCTTTTTCGTTCTCTAGTTTTTTATTTTTCCATCATGTAGACGTTTTTATTTCAAATTCAGACTCATTTATCGTATGTGTCCACCTTTATACGATTAAACAATTCTTAACGTGGAAAGCAGCGTTTGGACAAAAGGTACTGTTACAAGACGAAACGGCCTGCCCGAACGAGACGCTCAAAATGAAAGATAACCGGTGAGAATTGTACGAGCGATGCGCCCAGAGTGTACGCACACGAACGCCGGTGCAGCTCAAGTAGTGCGCAAAGAAAATTGACCAAGCGCAAACGCCTGTGCCCTTCCTATGATTGTCCTCTTCCTTGTGTAAGCCGATGAAATATTTTTTTGCTCTAGGTATTTTCAAGACAAATTTGATAATAGTGCTTAACTCAAGAATATTCGACAGTATCTATTATAGTTCATACGTTTCGATTTCAATTTCTTATTTCTTTAATGTACATAAAACTGATATTTAAGCGTTAAATTTTTGTGAAATCAAATTCATATTTGTATTTAATAATTTCTGAAACATTATTTTTATTTCAATCAATCAATTCAGAATTTAATTAATAATTTAGTTATTAATACAATTTAACGATTATTCCAATTTTTATTTATATTCATAAAATATAACAAGTTTCAAAATAACGATTTATAATGTTTATAAAAAAATTACTAGATCAATAAAATAGACTTTCTAAAATCAAATCGTTAAAATTTTATATAATAATTTGAAAATGCCAATTCTATTCAATACTTAATATTCATATAGTGATTAAGTTTTTTAGTGTGAATAAACGTTATTATGGATAATTTCAATTTTTTCACTGTTTCTTTAATTGATTAAATTTACATGTAAATTTAGATTGACACACAATAATAGTTCTTAAACCTGAAACATCTTCCCTACTCTAACAAAAATCTTAATAAACAAAATGTTTCCAAACAAAAACGATATATTATATTATTATAAGTAATTAGTCCAATATTTGTAATCTTCGAGTCTTCGAATTATTACAACAATTTGAATATTTTAAGATTAGTAAGTAAATATTTTATAATAGCTTTTGTATATTCGAAATAATTATATTTATAATTTAAATATTCTTTTTAAGAAATTTTAAAGTACTATCCATTCTTGGAATAAATTTGAATGTAATTCATATTAACTTTCATTACAATTAAAGTGTACCTGTAATCAGAAAGATAATAAGATATTTAAGAAATTATATATTTCTAACCTTTCTTATGCAAGGATGATTTTTCACTTGACTGAACAAGCGTAAATTGAACAAATCACTAGACTGTAAACATATTATATTCTATAATGTTCTTAATATTTCGTTCGGTTCTTTCAACTAATATATTTTAGTATTATTATAAAAAATTAAATTACATATAATATTTTGAAACTAATATTAATTATGAAAAAAAACTTACAATAAAAAAGTGTACTATTAAATTTTTGTTTAAATTATATGAGAGTTTATTTAATACTTTAATAATTAATATACATAATAATAAAACTATTTGTATCAATAATTAGTTTTAAAAGAATTTTAGTAAAAATTTTATATAATTTTAATAGATATTTGAATAATGATTTAAGTATAATAATTTTAAAATCCTTATAAATACTTGTAAATTTAAAGTGTAATTATTAGAGTTATATACAAAATTAATTATATTAATTACCATAAATAATAATTAATAAGAAATTGAAGGTTTTTGATAATATTCTTTATTATAATAGTATTTGTTACAGAATTTTTAGTATTTATGCAGTTACTAAAAGGTTTATTTTTTAATAGTATAAGAATTTAATACTAAAATTTTAATACAATTTCTATTTGATCTTTAAAATACATAATTATAAATATTTGTATTGAAAAGATGGAACTAAAATATAATGAATTATATAGATAAATAACAATATGAATAAATGAGAATAAAATATTAAAGTAAGCAATTACAGAACAAAATATAGCAAATAAAATTGAAAGAAAAGTTAATTATATTTTTATTAAAATAGTAATACGTTGTAAAAAATAATAGCGGCTAACTATTAGATAACTCATATTATTTTTAGAAGAAGGAATAGATAACTTCATCTCAAATTTTTATTAAAACTATGATGATAAAGACATTATTTTGAAAATACACAATAGAAGAATAATTATGAATTCAATTACAAATATAAATATTATGTCACAAGATGAATATAGAACTCATTAATAAATATATTTAAATACATTAGAATCTATAAAACTAATATCTTAACTATTTTTCATTTATTTTTACTTACGTATTTATTAAAATATCTTCTGTCTTAATATAAATATAATTCATTATATATCGAAAACAGTAATGCTGCTAAAATTACTTAATTTATAAACTAAATTGTTTTCAAAGTTTTATTATTTATTCAATTAATTAATAACAAATTTTAATATTGATAGCACTTATTTTATAATATTATCCACAATAAAAAAAATTGTTATATACTTTTCCTGTTATTAATTAAAATCACCTTCTAAGAATATATTCTTATATAGAAACCTTGCAATATTCGTTAAAATAATTAAAATATTGATAAATTTTATAAATAATTATTGAAAACGTTAAATTAATACTAAAAATTAATTGTATCTTTAACATATATATATACCTTCAACTTTCAGAGTTTTAAACAATGTATACAAATATGTTTTATGAATCATTGTCGCTAATTTCTTTTTAACTGACGCAGGCTTCGATTACTACATTCTACAATATTAGAATATTTGAATAGTATTATAAATTGAAATATGGCTTTACAGATAGTTATAAATGAATCTCTAAAGTATAATTATAAATGAGATTATATAATACATTATATTATAAAATACAGTTAAACCAGTTATTTTTTTTGTTGTTAACATTTAATTATTTGATAAATACAGAACAATATTTATTCAAAAGTTATAGTCAAAATTATTTACATAAATATATATTTTTATACGAAATAAAAAAGAATATGAATCGCTTATTTTAAAGATAAATACAATCCAATTCATTGTTTGATAAACTTTAAAAATATTTTATTAAAATACAGAATGTGGTATAATAAAAAAATGCTTTGCTACTACTTGATTTTATTTTATTTAAATATAATATATATATGTATATTTGTGCAGCATTATTTATATATATATTTTTTTAATGTTTCATATTTATTTATTTTATTTCTTTATTTAAATATATTAAGATTACTATTATTATTATTACTACTATTATTATTATTACTATTATTACTATATCGACTATTTTCAATTTCTAAAAATTACATGTCATTCGTAATTTCTTTTACAACTTATATTTATAAATTATAATTTCCTATTTTATGTAATATATTTTATTTTAAATTATAAATATTAAAATTTATTTGTAAGTATAAAATTTATGTTTTATTTTTACATTAACTAATCTATTAAATTTATTGACTACTGTTTTTAATGCATAATATAACGATATGTTTTCTACATTTACTCAAAAACTATATTTTGATTTAAGTAATGTTTCTAAACTATGCATTTATTCTCCACTCGACCTATGGATTCTCAAGTTTATTATGATGTTTATTAATATTTAAAATGAAAATTTAAACGATTTACAGCATGAAATAATTATAATAATATTTCTGAAATATATCAATGAAAATAATCTAAATGCTTATAACAATAAATTTTCGAAAATTTATTTGTTATAATATTACAATTAAAATATAACTTGCATGTTTTTTTTGATAATTAAGTAAAATTTATTTTTGATAATTAAAATATTCGATACTTGTAGTTATTTTTTAATTATAAAAAAGCAAAAAAAAATGAAATTAAATTATAGTGTAAGATGTTTCAGTAATTTCACTATCTTTAAAAATTTAAACTAATCACAAGGTGTACAAACAACTTAAAAGACAAATTGACAGGTTGTACATGTATTACTCAATATTCGGTACATTATTATTAATTCTCATTTTGTTCATATGAATAATTTAATAGATAATACACTTGAGTTCCAACTGCCCTCTTTAGGTAATAACGAAGTACTTACAATGCACTAAAGAAATTCAATTGATGACGTGCATTATCCTTCAGTCATAAACTATAAATATGGAATACTCAAAACATATTTCATAAGTGCACAAATAAACGTTTATTTGGAAATTTATTTAACTACTTCATACATTAATAAATTCTTAATAATAAAATTTATATACTTTATTATTTAAATTACGCAATCGCCTTCATTATAATTTTTTTAAAACGATTAATAATTCGATTCAATAATCAATTTATCAAGTAAACAAGCATTATTACAAATTTAAATCAAGCTAAACTGCTACTTTTATTGATTTTATGATTATCTCCGGCTTTACAAATTGGATTGTCGTAATTATTGATAGAAAGATATATTTATTTAAATTTAATTTAAAAACATCTTGTTTATAACTGTTTACAATTTTTTCAAAATATTTATGAAATTGTTGCGTTTACGACGCATTTCTGACGCATATCGTTCTCAGATGTCAGAAATTGTAGCTTCCTGTCATATACTTTTAACGGTAGAAAATATATATTTATATATTAAGTCTACAGTTAGTACTCAGCAACATAGAATAATATTCGTTTACATTATATAGCTGACTAATAAAAAACTCAAATTATTTAAAATTAACACAAGAAACAACGAAGTTTTTCATTGCTTTAAAATTTATGTAAATTTTCATCTGAAACTTCATGTTCTCACTACGTTTTGATGAAACTAATCGGTACAACTTCGCCGTTCTCAAGGCGTAGTTCATATATTTGATTGTTACTCATTTATTGTGATATTGTATTTTTAATTGTGTTTAAGGTGAGTCATTTATTTTATTCTTATTTGCTTTAATAAAGACTAGTTTTTGTATAATATGTATTCCAACAATTATTTTATGGCTAAGAAGTTTAAATGCTCGACAATAAGCAGAAAATATTAAGGTTAGAAATTCAATGGCGTTTCGAATTGATAGTTAATTTTATGACATCATATGAATACGATTTTCTTTTATTTAAGTTTACTTTTGAATCTCATCGCATTTAATTAATTATAATAAGTTTTCGTTAACTATTTAATATTCATTTTTTATTATTTATAAGTATATATTCGTGTAAGTAATCTTAAGGTTAAATCTATTCGTAAAATAATAATGTTTAGAGAAAAAAACTTTGTTTTTATTTAGTGAGTCATAGAGAATATATAGGTAAAAGACTAAGCAGTGAAATTAATAACAAAACATTTTTTCTAATATATATCAATATATACTAAGAATATACAATTGTTTTTATAAAAATTTTTATAAGAATTATATTTATAAAATATTGCTGTTTAAATTTTGTTGTTTTATTTAATAAGAATATAATGTATATCATTAATTGTTTTCAGAATTTATCATGCCGGTTCTTTACAGCGTTGTTGCAAGAGGACAGTCTGTACTTGCAAAACATGCTGCATGTAATGGTAATTTTGAAGAAGTTACAGAACAAATTCTTTCAAAAATACCACCTCATAATGATAAAATGACTTATTCACAAGGACCTTACTTATTCCATTATATATGTCAAGATCGAATTGTTTACATGTGTATCACGGATGATGTAATTATAAAATATATATTTTTACTAACTACCTAAATATAAATTATTATATACATATCTTTAAAGGTATTTAAATATTGTGTAAATTATTTTTAATTCTTCTGAAAACTATTTTTTTAATATTCTAAGAATTTTTCAAATTAACTTTTTATCTAATATTCAATTTTTTGTGATATTATTTATTTTATTTGACAATTTTTTTTATGTAAATATTTATTGAATAAATTATGTGAAAAATTATTAATTGTATTTTTATTCACGATTATAATATTACTATTCAAATATATTATTCACTAATCATAGTAAATGTTAATATTTTTATATAATAAAATTTTTTGTATTTTATTCAATAGGATTTTCAAAGATCTAGAGCATTTTTATTTCTAAATGCAACTAAAAAAAGATTTTGGGCTATGTATGGTGATGGTGCACTAACTGCATTACCATATGCTATGAATACTGAATTTGGTCGAATTTTAGCAAATGAAATGGTAATTATATTATAAAGAGGGATATATTTTTTAGTATTTACTTATTTCAAATATGTAAATTTATAATCTTCAGAAACACTACAGCGAGTCAAAAGATTTAGATACAATATCAAAAGTTCATGGAGAATTGGATGAACTGAAAGATATAATGGTCAAAAATATTGACAACTTAGCAATGCGAGGAGAGCGCTTAGAATTACTTGTAAATAAAACAGAAAATCTTACTAATAATGTAAGTTGTAATTTAAAAAATTTTTAGTTGAACCTTGATGATACTAATATATCTAAATCTCTGTAAATTATTCTTTATAGCTTTCTTATCGAGCTAAAAATGTTAAAATAAAGCAATATTTTATATTTTAAAATTCTATGATATATTGAATATTCAATTCTTATCTTTTGACAAAAGATATATTACAAAAGACACAAAGAAATTTATACAAACATTATTAATAAATAATCTTATGTTTCATTTACAGTCAGTAACTTTTAGAAAATCTAGTCGCAATTTAGCAAGATCGTTATTTTGGAAAAATGTTAAAATGTACGTTATTCTTGGATCAGTTTTAATTGTAAGTAATATAATTTTATCAAGTTAATTATGATTCATTCACTTTTTACGTATAAAAGAAAATTTTATGATTACTGCAGTTTATACAAATGCTATTTGTACATATTACACAATTCAGAGAAACCAATAACATTATCTCATTGTTATTTTTAAGTCTTCTTAAATATTTTACGTTGATTGTAGAGATTTTCTGCTTTCATAATAAATTCCCTTTTAGTATCATTAAAAGTACAATCACTATTTTAATCATAATAATCTATAAACTTTCAAAAATATTTATTCTAAAGAATCACTTAAATTTACCACTATAGTTTATAATAATTTATTTAGTAATAATAATGAATCAGTCAAATAATTACACTACATAATTCTATATTAATATCTCATGATTACATATTATAAGTCAAGATCATATTTTAATTCAATTTAATGTTTTTAGCTCACAGTTTATGTAATACTTGCATTGTCTTGTGGTGGATTAGGATTACCGAAGTGCATAGCTAGTAATTAATTAAAATGGCATCATTCAAGACGAATGTTGATTGATTATTCGATTTACTCAAAGAATAATAAGCACTCTTTGTATACATGATTCATTATCATTTAAAGTATATAAATGATATTAAAATATGTACAATTTTATAAACTAACGCAAAAAGAGCTGTAAAATTATTCGCAAGGTTAAAATAAAAATTTGTAAATATCTTATTTTATGCACAGTTATATTCAAAGTGTATGAAATATCAAGAATATAATTTAAAATAGAAATTTAGATTATCATAGAAAATATAATAAATATTATAAGTCTTAACTTATCTTATAATATTTCATTATCTTCTAACTTGTATAAAAATTCAGATATGAAATTGCACATATCAATTTCATATTCTTTTTGAAATTTATCAGTAAATTTTAATCGTGTTAAAAAATCAAAATTTCGTATCTTCATATTTAATTATATTTATTATATTATTTGTATTGGAGAAATTATACTATTTAGGATATATTTTTATTAGATTTATTACTAGAATATAATATCATGAATTTGGTCGTTTTTTAAATTTTCATTAAATTCTTATATATCATAAAATTTATTATATTTAATACACGAAAAAATACTAAATTTTTTAATATGTTAATTAGCTTTGAAAATCTACATTTCTAAAATAAAACTATAGTTCCTAGAATTTTTGAACATTATGCATTAAAATAGTTAATGACAATAAATTTTATTTAAAATTTTGTTCAATACATAATATTAATATAATTCAAGGTTACTTATCCATTGAGTTGAAAAATATATTATTTGTTGCTACATGTTTTCATTATATTAAAGTTTAATATGATAAAAGAAATAGTAATAATAATAAATTTAAACAATTGATTTTATATTTATATATTTAATAAAAAATAAAATCAATTTGAGTAAACTGAAGTAAATGTAATTGTTTTACTGTATAAATATTCCATATAAATATTGCTTATTATATTTCATGTATGTAACCATTATTTTTTTTCAAGTAATAATTGGTAGTAATTAATAAAAATCATTTTCTTTTAAAAAAAATATGAATATCAAATTTTTATAATAAAATTACTCACTGATTAAAGTAAATTATTAGTGAATTAATGATGAATCTATCTATTAGTAAAGAATCCTAATCTTTACATCATTAGAAGTGTTGGACTTTTATAATAGTAAATATTTTTTACAGAATAAACTTATAAAGCAAATAATTAATACGTATTATATGAGAATGTGCAATGTGATAGTACAATCATTAATATATAATAATAAAATATTTAAAAGTTATGAAAAGGATAACTTAAAAAATAACTTAAAAATCTAGATAGTTCTTTTTAATAATTATTATATAAATATATTGATTATGCAGAAATTATAAAATTAAGTACTTTTTTATTAAAACTACCTTGTAATATCACACATTGATACAGTATGTGATTGAAGATATTCAATTGGTTTAAAAAAACTTAATCACAAAAATATTTTATACATTAAGTAATTATTATTTAATTTATATAAATCCATCAGTTTATTAACTTAAAATTAATAACAAGTTACAAGCCAAGACTTATTGACAGAACAATTTTATTATAATCATATTTCAATTTTTTAATTCATAAGATAATTATTCGATTCTTTGAAACAATTAAGAACAAGTAATTAACATCCAACGAAAAAAATTCATTAATGTAATTGTAACTGTACTTATTTTCTGATTTAATTGTAGTTTAAAAATGTATTAATTAAAAATACTTTGTGAATATACAATAATAATTTTATTGATTAATAAAATTTAATACTTTTAAAACGATAAATTTTTTGAAGTAATCATTATAACATTAAAATCGAATTAATAATTAATTAATCCAATTTTACTCTCAGCTGAAAATTGCAGTTTGACAATTTCTATTTATTATTTATTAGGGAATTTGTATTTTACTTCTGAGTTCTAATATTAACAAGAATAATAATATAGCTAACTATATATTAATAATGAGTAAAAAAATATTAAATATTCATGGAAGTGATATACATGGAATATATGTAAAAAAAAATACAATGTACAACATTAAAATAATTTGAAGTTTATATATCCGTATTTAAAAAGAAAAAATGCATGGCATAAAACTTTTAAATACCTAAAACAAAGTCTTTGCTGTACGTGAAACTTTTAATCGAAGTGACTATATTCTGAGTATCAAAATCTAGAAAAAAATTTTTTTAATTTCTAAAAGTTGGGCAAAAAGTATCGTGTTTATATTCCACGTCGTCACGAATTGTTGACTTTTAACATACATGCGCGTACACTTAAAGCGAGACAGCAACAGGCATCGGCGGATTTTTACTAAAGACAGAAAACTAAAAGTAAGGGTAAATGTCGAATAATTGTTGGGTAAAACATCGTCTAATCATGTGCATCGATACTATCCGATTCTTACATGTGCAATCGAAATATTTTCGCGACTGTTCTAGGAAACGCATTTTATTAATTCGCCCCGAGTAAGAGAGAGAAAGAGAGGAAGGAAGACTACGAACCAGGGACGTGTATTCGCCTCTTGTTCCCTGGATCTTAACGCGGTGATATTTTCCAGCATCGCTGAGCTCTCTTTGTTTCAGACATGCCTCTATCGATTCCAAGACTGGTTATTATGCTGTTTCATTTTTATCCACTTTTTCAACGAACGAAGATTTTTTGTGCTCTCTCATTGCTTACGTTCCCATTCAATAATGCATCCTATAAAATCTTCTTAATCGTACCTTAAATTATGTGCTCAACAATATTGAAAGAATGAAGAATATTTGTCATTACTCTGCATATTCAGGTAATTCAATTTTACTAAGAGAAATTTTGGTCATATTCGAATAATAGATAAATGATCTCCCACTTTTCTGAAACACGAAAGTTAAATCACTTAACACAACGAAATTAATCTAAAAAAATTAACATTGAAAAATACATTAAATGTGACATAGATTGAATTTATAAGAATGAGTATTTGTTCATAATTAAGTTGATTTCAAATACAATGTTCTCAAACATTTCTATATTTTACATAAACTGTAATTTATTAAATTTATTTAATAAATTTAAATTTTTTTAAACTTTTTTAAAATAAAATGAGATTTTTATAATTAATAATTAATTAGTATAAGTTTATACAAAATTTATTGATATAATATTTGATTTATTGAAAATTACTAATACATGAAATTATTTAGCTATAACAAAATTTTTTGTTATAGGAATATTGATTATCTTTACATAAGTAGAAATTATCTTATTCAGAACCCTACTTAAAAATTATTGATATTATTTTTATAAATTCTTTAAACTACTAGATTATATACATATATATATTTATATTTATACTAAAAATTTTAATTGATTATTGATAATATATAAAAACATTCAAAAATATTGAAGTAAAGAAAAAATATATTCTTTTTTATAAATAACTACTTACATGATCTTCATATTTATAAATCAATATTATTTACTTTTTATTCAATAATATTTTAAATGTTTAAAAAAATTTTATAGAAAAAATAAAAAAAATCTCAAAGAAAAAGCTATATCAGCATTTAATTCATTTTTAAATATATTTTTATGCTTAATAAAGAACGAACTTAAAACTAACTGCGCCATAAGTAAAAAAATTATAAACACAGTAATATATTTAAAAACTATTACTCTTTTTTGTATTTAGAATAAAGATTTTAATAATTTTTAAATAAAAGAAATAAAAAATTCAACTTAATTATATAATTAAAACGATAGATTACTTTAATTATCACAAAATCTCAATCCAAATATTTCTAAATATGTGTTTGGTGATAACGGTAAGTCCACAACAAAAATATTTATTTCAAAAATTTTATTTTTTTTTAAAATGTTCTGAATTATATAAAACTAAAGAATA
Organism: Dolichoris vasculosae; assembly: GCA_018907195.1. Classification (NCBI taxonomy): domain Eukaryota; kingdom Metazoa; phylum Arthropoda; class Insecta; order Hymenoptera; family Agaonidae; genus Dolichoris; species Dolichoris vasculosae. Next base: position 6,278,967 of record JACCHY010000010.1, on the reverse strand, counting down.
TATATCAATGAAGAAAACGAATAATAAGAATAAGCAAATAAAAAATAATAAATTAAAGTGACTGTTTAAATTTAATACATAAACCTAACACTCCATGTTTTCAATTTTTTTAAATTTGTCAATTAAATAAATATTGTGTTACAGTTTCTTTGTTCAATATAAATAATATTATAATAACGAATACATTTAAGTTTAAAGCAGAATTAAAATATTTAATGTATATTTTTATGCATATTTTCTTATAATTATTTTTTGGATTGACTATATACAGGTAAACAAAATATAAGTTTTAGTAATATGATTATTAATTATTTTGAAGCCCCATAATAATTTTAATGTAAGTTTCAAAATAGGTATACTAAAATTAAATTGTATATTATATTCAAATAATTATTATAACATAATAATTTAAATTCTATTATATTATCAGAATAATATAATGAAGGTAATTCTAATTATACTGACATGATATAAATGAAGATAATTAATTGTATATATTTGACTTTTCAATTTTAAATTTAGTAGCGTTTTATTAAATTATTAGAAAAATTATTAGAAAAATTATTAGAAAATGTAAATTATAGGTATTTTCATGAAAGTTAATTGAATTACAAGCCATAAATTAATTTTCTTTTCATATATTTAACCTACATTTTTTTATTATAAAGTTGAATTCATCAATGTATAAAAATTTCGATTCCTACATAATTTTTATGTTTGAAGATGGACATAATACGATTTTCACAATATATAGGTAGTTTAAATGAAAAAAGAGAAAAAATGTACATCATCGCGTAGACTTGAAATTTTCTCCTCTTCATTATTTATGCTAAGTTTATTGAACACTGCCTGCAAGTTTCTATCACAAATGCCACCCTAGCAAAGTTTTTCTGCCTTTTTTATCGTTCTATCGTTTGTGTTCTTTTTTCCAATATTTTTCTCATGGTTGGTTAATTTTAAGATTAGAGTAACAACATTTTTATATAAATTAAGTCAAGAATATGAATAGATATACTTATATACTGTTTTTTGAAACTGAATTTATATCATGTGCTTATTATTTGCATTATGAAAAATATTGTAATTATTCTATTGTAATTAATCATGGGATTTATAAATTTATTATAATATCTAGAATCATTAATTCTTTTTCAATATCATAAAATTAATTAGTTAAGAGAAAAAAGATACGAAAATTATCGAAAGTTACAAAATTAATATTTTTATTTACACGAAAGAAAAAATTTAATTAAGATTTTGTAAACTTTACTTTTAAATAATTTAAGAATTTTAATTTTAAAAGCGAAATTGTTATTTATGTTTTAATACAATTATTAGTAAATTTTTTTATAACATTTTTTTTTAATTTTAATATTAAAAGCAATTTTAAAATATAATGCATATATTAGTATTTTAGAAATATATTCTACATTGAATTTGTATTATTTAACATTTAAAATAAGCGTACTAATTTATTGTATTACATTATTTCTATTTAAATCACGATTTAAAACATTATTTTTTATTTAAACTTATTTTTACATTTAGTTTATTCATATTCATTTTCTGATAAAAAAATCTAAATTTTTATATATAGATGGATATAGTTACGTTTTTACACACGTTGTTATAGTAATTTAATATTTATTGTCTGTTTTAATTTGATCCATAATCATCGAAAATATAATAATCCTGTTGAAATTTAATAAAAATTAATTCGGTTTGAAATATATAATACTTTAAATAAATTTTAAAAATAATGTATCATTATATAATATAAAATGAAACGCCTACATTTAATACGAAAATTTATAATACATATCAACATTTAATTAAATTTTATATGTATAAATTTCATATGAATAAATTTCAAACATAAAATCCGTAAATCCAATACCGTTATAAAAATACTCGGTTAGATAAATGAAATTCATATATTTATGATGTATAAAATTACCATTATTTGTTTGATTGTTACCCTAAATAATTTAAGTACATCATTTAATCTGTAAATATCTAATAAAATTTTTATATAAAATTATAATCAAATAATGAAATACGTTAATAATGTTTAAAATTGTTTTTATTATTTTGATTAACTTTTTACGCAAAAATTTTCCTTATATTTGAAACGAGTAGTTTGATACAATCATATTAATAATTTATTTTACTTCATAAACTGAAAATAATTAAATATATTAATTATGCTTAATTATATTAATAAAAATTATACTGAAAAATATATTTTTCTAGTAAATTTATATAATAATAAATTCAATAATTACACGAATTTCATCAAAGTAATTTTTTTTAATAATATTATGATTATTCAATAGTTAATCCTTTGTTTTATTTAGAATTGTCTTTTTTTTTAATTTTAAATATAAATCATATAAATTTTTATTGATAAAGTATTAATAAATTTATTAATAAATTATATTATATTTTTATAATATATATAATTTAATATTAATTTAATATTGAGCAATAAAATTATATAATATTTTTCTATTAATATACATTTATAATTGTTTATTATATATAGAAAAAAATTTTATTAGTGTCAATAATTTTAATTATTTCTTACTGTCTACAAAAAATAAGATTTATCATAGTGATAGAAATCATTATAATTTTGCACTTTTTACATTACATTATATTGTGTTTTATATAAAAACAATTTTTGAAAAAAATAAGTTAATAAGTATAAATTTTTAAATCATAATTTTGTAAATTCTATTATAAAAAAATATTTTAAAAACTTTATATTAAAATTTAATATAACTTCGTATCTAAAAAAGATATTAGTAGTTTAAATTTGAAATACAATAAATTTATTATTTATTCTGGGAAAAAATTACGTTCACTTTAATGAAAACTATCTCAATAGATAATTAATAATCAATAGGGTTTAGTTTGTGTCAACAAAATGAAATATCTTTTACAATAGTTAAATTAATACTTCTTCTTTAACTAAATTTTGAAAATTATATTTTTGTTTCTATAATTCACGGTTTTATAAAGCTCAATAGAAAATATACATAAAAGTATAAGACAAGGATCAGAATTACAAAGTGGTATAGAAAATTAAAAATATGCGGATAACAGTTCAATGGGAAACAAAAAGAATACGTATTATAAAAGGTATTCAAAAAAAGATTTCATTTCGCATTAGAAAAGAAACAATTTATTTTTTAAGAATAAAAATTTTATAAAATCACTTATTAATTAAATTGTATATCTCATGATGCATTATTTTGCAAAATAAATTTTCTTTTAATATATTTGCATATTTAACACTATATTTAAAAGTAAATATGAATATTTAAAAAGTAAAAACAATATAAGTTTAATCGCAATACAAAATACTTTCTTGAAAATAATAATAACTTATTAGAAATATGAATCACTTATCTTAAAATCTGTAATAATAATAATAAGTAGGATATTCCTATAAAAGAATTATTGAAACATTGTCTTTTATTCATTAATTAAATATAAAAAACTTTGGATTAAAAAAATTATACCTTATTATATTCTCTTTAACTAAAGCACATATATCATTGAAAGTTTATATTATATTTACTTGTATAATGTTTACTTGAATAAAACAGTTAAAGAATTGAAAAATAATATAATTAAATATTTTAATAGTAATATTTTTATGCCTCTTAAATAAATAATTCTAAAAATTATTTTCATTACAAAAAAGTGTACTAAGTTTAGTAATATATTTCATATATATATATATATATATACATTATTATTAAAAAATTTAATGAAAAGGAACCACTAAACAATGAAATAGAGACTTAAAAAAATAAAATGATAAAATTTTCTGCTACTTTTATAATAATACTTGAAGAATCAGATGAGAATTTAATAACTATATGTGAAAGTCATTAGAAATATTTGGAGAAAAATTTATTTATTTTTTATATGCATTTAATACTATGTACTTAAATCGTACCCGAAATTTATTACAGTTTGAAATTATTTTTCTTGATAAGTATATACTTAACGTATGGATATAAATAGAATTATATATTTATTAATAATTGATGAAGAGAATAATATTTATTGTTACTTACATAGTGTACATTTCTAATAATTAATCTTCAGTTTTTTTCCGATCATTAGCTAAGAAATTATTTTTGTATATGTAAAAAAAATTCAAAGCTAAAATCCAAAAAAAATTTTCATATAATAGTATAAATTTAATTAAATTTAATTAAGTAATATTACTCTTTTTATAATATTTATAAATAATTTAGAATACAATACAGTTTTTTATAGTTGTGTTATACTATCTCATTCACGAATATCTACTCTGTAGAAATAATCATTTTGTATTCATTCAGAATTAAAAAAGATTATTGTTTATAAATAATATTAAACTTACTCATAATTTTAGTTTTAAATTTTAAAAATATGTGATATTTCAACAGTTAGAATATATATTAATTATATGATTACTTAAGAATACATCCCAGTTTCATTTGCTTTTCAAAACTCGAAAATTTTTATATTAGAATGTTATAATATTTCAAAATTAAATGAAGCTTCTTCGTGATTATTAAAAATAGATACTTATATAGAAAAAGAAAATGTCATTATTCATAGAATGATTTAAAGCTATTGTATTAAAATAATATTTAGAAAACATAATTTCTGTGATATTTTGAAGAAATGATTACAAAAAATCTTTCTAAAATATTAATATACTGCTAATGAATACAAAAATATCGTAAAAGATAATTAAAGTTAGTAGTATATATTATAATAACACTAATTTTCAAAATCAAAAACAATGAAAAATAAAGTTCATTGTACATATATTTGTGCATTTCTTTGTGCATTAAATTTGATTTATATCAAGTGAGAGAATTCAATTATTATGAGTCTAATAATCTTAAATTATCCATGTTATAGTTGATCCTTTCATAAATTATATAATATCAAGTACCTAAAAATTAACTTAATTTATATGAAATTAATCTAAGAATTAAAAATTGAAAATTTGTCTAAGAATATTAATTTATAAAATTTTAATCTTAAATTTACGTGTAAATCAGAGAAAATAAGAAATTAATTATATATCCCAAAAACAAATTAATTGAATTTCTCTTATAAAATTTATTATCGCAATACCTTTGAGTTTTTGAATTTCAATTACTGGAGTATTGTAAAGATTTTAATACACTCAGAAGAAAGAAACATGATCGCAAACTGATAATAAAATAATTGAATTGTGTATGTATGCATTCGTAAGGGTATTTATTTTATAAAATCTTATAGAAGCCTACAATTGATACATATACGGACCGTTAATTATAAAGTAATAAATCGTTCATAAAATTCATATGAATGTAAAACGTTCCAATTAGTTATTACGAAAATATTTCACTATCGTTACTTGAATAAATATTATATATCTAAAAATTTTATAAAAATGTACGCAAATAAAGCGATTCTGTAAAAATCGATAGGTCTAATATTCTTCGTACTTCGAAGCTCGATGCAATTCCAAGTAGCCAAGAAATCCGAGATATTGGGAAACTCACGAAGAGAGCATCCGCAAAAGCAGCTGAACCAAGGAGCTGAAGAGAACGGATCCTCGAGAATGTTAGGAGTCTGCCGAAGGATAACCCCTCAGAAGTGCACGGCCCTGGACACGAGAGCGCGTACGCGCGCATCCGCCACCCCCGCACTCTGAGCAGGGGCGGGCAAAAACTCCGGGATAGTGTCTCTCGTTTCGAGCTTCAACTGGAGGGGGATGGAAATGCTAGGGCGTCCCGACGTCGGAGCGTAACGCCCGGGCCATTTCAGGCTCGCGCGTCTCACGCGGCTGAGCGCCGGGATGTCGCTGCGAGGTACACACCACTGCACCCTCGGAGCTGCGGACGCGAGCGGAAGTCCCGCTCCGAGAGTCGCATCGCCCTTGTCGATCGAGGTGACTGCCTTAGGAACACGGTAGACGTCTCTTAAGCCGCGTGTGCGCGCCGTAATTGTGCGGTGTATCCTAGCCTCCGTGGGTTCGCGCGTGCTTTAGCTACTCGCTCATGCGGGGAAGGCCTATTGGTGAGGCTACTCCTAGCCCAACCCCTATTGAACCTGTTCGTTGTTTTTCGAAACTTCTGGGAGCAGAGGTACGTCCAAGTTCGTAGCTGCGCACACCGACGGGCTCCCGATGGACGCCCCGAGGATCGGTGGCATCGTTTGCCAGCTTCCACAAGACGATCGATTACTCTATTAGGCTGCTGCACGGTTTCGAAGTCTCTTGTTCATTTTTTACTCGCTCTTGGTGATTTCTTACAAATCCAGATAGACGAGCTCACCTGGCAAACGCTGCTGACGAACGCTATCAGCTTACGATTATCCATTATATGTCTCGGGTATTGTTTTTTCTCCTGTTGTCGAAGGATAGCCAGCCTTAGCTAACACGGGCACACAAATCCTTCCCTTCTCATCCTTTTAAAGGAACTTTTTATTTCACTTGTAGTTTATTATTCGCCAAGTATGCATCGAGGTATTATTTAATTAATGACGTCAAAATACTTAATAAATTCTACATTTTAGTTACGCATTTTACATTTAAACTTTAGTTTTAATTTCAATTTATCTTATTTAAATGTTTTCAAATCCTAATCCAAATTACATTTTCTCAAAAAAATACAATTATTAACAAACCTAATGTAAATAATTTTTTTTATTCTGTTTTTATAATGTATTTTTTCATTTTATAGAATTATATAACCATATTTTTTTAGAAGTATCATTGGATTTAATGAGAATAAATACATAAAATCCTTAAAATAATTTTGAAACGCCATTTTGAACTTTAAATTTAGTATAGTTTAAAATACTCTTCATGCATAATATAAACAATCTAATAAAATTAATACATTTTCTTTAAATATTAATAAATTATACTATTTTTTCAAATATTTGAAAATTTTACATTTTAGTAAAAAACTGTAATATTATTATTTTTTCGTTTACTATATTTAATATAATTCCAATCACTAAAAATATTTTTTATTATAATTAAAAATACTTCTGTTTTACTTTTCTACCCTATTCAATATAATTTACTATAATTATTATTCTAATTTTTAATTCATTATATATGTAATATTTTAAATTTTACGAAAATCTAAATATTCATTATAAACTTACCGAAGACCAGTCATCAACAGTTTCAATATAAAATTTTCTATTTTAGTTAATATTTCAAAAGTATTTTTAAAAAATCAATATAAAATTGATATTTAATTTATAGCAAGCACCTTTTATTTATTTTTTTTTAAATTATTATTCATATAAAATATGATTATTTAGTTATAAGAAATTTCTTACATTAATAATACATATTTTATTACATAACGTAATAAAGTTCCACGTCTATGTCGATTAAATAATGATATTATGAATTTTTAAAATCAACATTTAATATCGTAGAATTAATAACAATCGTCATGAGATTATTTAAAATTTATAATATTATTTTATGAAATACAATACATTTCATATAATTCTGAAAATAATGGAATATTTATTGACAAATGATACAAAGTAACAAACCAGCAATACTTATTACTGAATGATTGAATATATACTTTGTCCATTCAGCCTTGTGCTTAATAAATTTATTCATAATTTAACATTTATTTTTAGAATATTGGCAACGTATTAAAAATATAATCATTCTATCATTGCTTACTGAATATTTGGATATTTAGTTATTATTATTTTTATTATTATTAATTTGGTATTTTTTACTACATAGAATCGCATGTACTAATATTAAAAAAATAATGATATCGAATAAATAGAAACTGATTCGTTTTAGAAGCTCCTTTTCAACTTTGTATAGAGCATAGATATTAATTAACAAATATTTCGTATCTTAAATTTTGAATAATCAATTGTTTATTAGCTAATTTTGTTTTCACATTAAATAAAATATAGTATTTCTTTTTTTAATACTAAATATAAACTATATTCTGAAATAAAACTGGATAAATGATTTATATACATATTAAAAAATTATTATATATTATTATTCTATAAATTTTTTTGAACATAATTGAAACTCATAACTTTGTACGAACTTTTAACTTAATTTATATTATATACAATAAAAAAACAAAGTAAAAGTATACACTTTATTTTTGTATTATATAATTAATTACTATGCTTATAACAAAATAATACTTTACCTATTTTGAATTAAAATTACAAGTACATTTTTTATCGATATATAATAAAAAAGTAGCTAAAAAATAATACTATTTTTCTTTAAAAGTAAGGAACGCTACTTATAGGTGTAAATAAACAACAATAAACAATATATATACATATATATATATATTATTTCTTATATATTTTTATTAAATAAAATTAATGACATATGTTTATTTTTTTTATCTTTCATGAATTCTATGATTATCAGAGATTTATTTAATATTTGTTCCAAATTTTATTTATTTCTTATTTTTTCAATAATTACTTAAATAAATATGACGATCCTATTCATTACATTAATATAGGAAGAAAAAATCTATTAAATTTTATAAAAAAATTTTGTTCGAATTTGTTTATTCTTAATGTAATTGAATTAATCATAATTTTTTTAATTTATAACTAACCTGGGTATGTTATAACGTATCATAATCAAAATGAAAAAATCATAATGATAATAAAAGTTGATTTATTATTCACATATATACAGAAGATTATAATAAAAAAAAAAACATGTATAAAAAAACATGGTTGCTAGTACTTACTCATAAGTATACTCATATAAACATATATGCAATAAAATTAATAATGCATATTAGCAATATAGGTATTATATAATTATACATTATAAATGTTAAAATTATATTACAATTTTTTTAATATGAATATTTTATTGTAAATAAAATTGTAAAATATAATTTTTATTTGCATTATTATCGTTAAGAGAATTAATTATTTACAATACTATAGTTGATATATTGGAATTAATTTGAATATTAAATTAGTTTAATATTATATCAGAATTTCTTTTATTATTAACTATGCATTCATTTAGTAATAAATGAAAAATTTTTCAAAATATGAAATTAACGATTATTTTTAATATGTTTAATCTTTGGTATACTTTGTTATAAAATAAATGAATATAGTTTATACTATGAAATTTTTTATAATTATAAATATACAGATTACATGTTATCTAGTCAAGTCAACCATATTTTTATAAATTTTAGTACTTCATTTTTTCTATTTTATATACATTATATACATTTTCTATTCTAAAATTATATTAATTTTTTATTCATTATATTATATGCTTATAATATACCACAATTCTTCTGCTTTTATAAATTTTGAAAAAAATTTTAATGATTTAATTTTTTTATTTATTTAGTTATTTCTTCGAATATTCCAAATATAAATTGTCCATTATTATGTAATTTTGCAATAATTACATTATAAAAAAATTTGTTTTCTTAGTAATATAATTACAATTAAAATTGAAGAATTAATAGTATCTATTTACTTTCAAGAAATAAAAATTTACTATTTAATTGTGATGTATTATTATTGAATATATTATGACATAAAAATGACTGAATAAATAAATATAATTCTAAATATTATAGTCCAAGATTAATTCTAAATTCAGTATTTTCATATCACGTATACAAATTACAATTACCACTTATAAAAATTATATAATCTAATTTTTTATTCACTGCATAAAATAACTTATATTGTACTATAAACTGAAAATTTTTTATATTTGAATATATGGATTATCGATCATTTTCTTTGAAAAGAAATATAAAAATATATAATTATTGACTTGATTCATTTAAAAATACTACAGAAATATTTTTTTAAAGAAGTAGCTATGATTTTTTAGACTTAGGAACAATAGTTGTCTATATAAAGTTAAACAAGAAATTAAAAAGTACACTTATATATCGAGGAAAGTTAATAACATAAGAGGTTAGAAATACAAGAATAGTATAAAGATTAAATAGATGTTCAAAATTCCTCAGTTCATTATATATTCTTCGATGAAGATATCTCAGTGCTTTCTGTCTACATGGACATAATTTAATTGTTCACCTTGTTAAGACTCGAATATTAATCAGTTTGCTGCTTAGGGATATGGAAAAAGTCCGTACCTTAAAATATCTCATAATTCAATATATACAGATATGTGTAAATTGATACTCATTAATTCACGCGTATCCTGTTATATTACTTATAGACAATTTTTACTATTCGTAAAAAATGCCATTCAGTTTTCTTTTTCACTTACTTTGTAAACCAAAATTTAAACATTTTTGATAAACTTTAATTTTATAGCTGCATAATACTCCAAAAATTTCATTTTATATTCAATAGTTATTAATAAATTAAATTCTTTAAATAAAAGTAAAATTTTCTAACAAATTATAATATTTTTGTAGATTAAATACAATAAAATTAAAATAATATTAAAATAAATAAGTTTATCGACACATTAAATTTTTATGTATCGTTAATATTTGTGTATATGTAAATGTTCAGATATTTGTCAAATATTTAATATAAACTTAAAATAATATAATATAAATTCATATTGATCGTATATCTAAAAAAGTACATTTTTTAAAACTTATTTTAAACTTATTTCTATTTCTATTTATTTAAACAAAATTAAATAAACGTATCTAAAAAATATATAAAAACTAATCAAAAAATATCTATTTATTACTTTTAAAAATCTATTTTATACGATATTTAGTTTGTTTAGTTATATAATATATAATATTATATTTAGTTTAAAGTCATAGAAAATATTTCTTGCATTATTATAATAATAAAATCATAAAATTTTATTTTTAGTAATAATGTTTTATAAATATTTTTATAAAAGATAAAAATATCAATGTGAAATAATTTTAACTAGTCTATTATTTGCATATGATTACTGTTGCCATTAAATATAATACGATTTTTCGAAATCTGGATAAAAGAATAATAAATATAAAGTCTGCATTTTGTTTTTCTCCACATTTTCGAAAGTCACATAACTATCTGTTTCTCCTTTTCCCTTCTTTTTTCTCTACTCCTTAGAAATATCCACTCTTTCATAAAAACAAGTAAAAGAAGTCATGTTTAGTTCGTAAGATTGTAGGGGAAATAAGAGCAGCAATTAAGAGCAAATATGCGTTAGAGCAGTATTATTTTTAGAAGATGTTCCAGAAAAATAGAATTTTCGATGCTAGTCACTAATAATTACTAGATTTAATTTCTTTTTCCAAAATATTTAAAAACTGCAACGCGATATTCCATTGGTAAATTTTGAACAAATTACTAAAAGACTATATTAGTATTGAAATCTACTATAAAACTATTAGAATTTTTTAAAGTGATTATATTCTTTATTATTTTTAGTTTATAGTATTAAATATTATAAACCGAATCTCATTTTTTACAGCTTGAATATAGAATTCATGTAGAATTTATTAGATAAATAAAATCAAAAACTACTTTCATACACTTAATCAATAATAATATTAAATTTAAATAACGTATAAAATATTCTTTCCTATAAAATCTTCAAAATTCATCAAAATATGTTATATTTATTTGCATTATGAATGTTTTCATAGTTTTAATTTATGGATAATCAATTAGAAATGTAAACAGTTTTTGTAATATCAATTATAAAGGCTTTAATTACATGACTTAAAAAAATTCACTGACTTCTTTAGAATCTTATTAACCTTTTGAAATCATTTTTACAAAGTATATATAAAGTTAAGTAGATAATATCAGTATGAGATTTTTTGTACTTTTTTACATATACCAAAAGCACTAGCTAAAGTTTGAATGAAGAAAATATATATCAATTCATAATTATTTTAAATATTTCTTCTATATCATTTCAGTTGTTAAATGTTATTGAATATTATGTTATATGCATTTGAGATAGTGATTTATTATAGTCAACGCTATTTCGTATAGGACTGTCATATATAATAATTATGAAGCATTACAATTTTACGTATTATGAATAAATGTATAAATTATATTTATTACTTTGTAAGACACATAAACTACTTTTTGTAAATAGTTTATCTTTGATAAATTAAAATATGTTAGTAAGACAATATTTTTTAATATCAATTTACCTGCAAGTATATTATGACATATATATTCTATCGTTCAGGGTTATAAATTTGATCTAACTATGAGCAATAGATTGTCTGAGTATGATACGCGAGTAAGGAATATTTTATAAAATAAATATCACGTATATAGATAAATGGCAGCCCAAATTATTTTACTGGGCTGATCAACAAAGTTGTGAAAATTGATTTGCGTAATATTATACATAATACAAAGGACTCATCTAAGAACCAATTGAATACAATCTTTATTACTTGCATGAACCAGCCAATAGGGTTAACCATTTAATATATATATATTCAACTATATTATTGTACATGTATATAAAAATTTAAGTAATTCATTATTATAATATATTTAATAAAATTAATTTACCAATATAAAATAACTATTTACTTCCAATAAATTATACTTTGTATATATTTAGATATTTAATCAATTTTCTTAATTTATTAAATTATTATTTAAGATTAGTTTAAAATAAATTTTAGTAATTTAGATACATTTAGTAAATGATTTTTAAGGGTAACTGTTCATATTTTAAACATAATGTTTAAATATTTTAATAAATCTTTTTTTGTACAATTTTAGTTATAAATGCAATCACATTTTCTAACAAATCATTTTTTTTTAAATTTAAAAAAAAATTTTTTTAATATCATACTATCCATTTTATATTATATAAATAGTAAGATTATAAATTCGGTAAATCATTTTCATTTTTATAAAATAAATTTTGTAACAGAAACCAGTCAAAGTATTTTGAGAATAGTATACAGATAATATTAGCATACAAAGATAATGACTAATTTTAATTAATAATTAATAAAACATTGCCTAATATGCTTTGTAAGTATTTAATCATTAAATCGATGATGTGTATTATACTGATGAATAGATTTCATAATACCTCCATGCATGATTAAAATTTAAAATAATGTTTGCATTATATTCATTATATTCATTATATTCATTATATTTGCATTATATATATTAAAATCTTTATTGTTTATTAATTTAAAATCTTTATTGTCTAATTAATAATAACTAATCAACAGTATATTAGCAGAAAGAAATAATATATTATTATTCGTATATTATAGTTTTAGTTTTATTGCAATGTTTTAATGTAATTCACATCATACTAAAAAAGTAAATCATGTAATAATCGATTCTACATTTTAAATATTATTATATATTCAAATATATTTTCTTTTAGTATGCAATATGGTTTATTATACTAATCTAAATTATGAAGAATAATTAGAATTTTCTTTATTATATATTTCAATTTAAACATTTTTTACTCAATATTCCTCAAAAAAGTTGAAAAAATAAAAAACATTAAAATGTTTTCCCAGAAAAAATTAAATAATCAAATATACAACTTTCTAAATAATCATAAAAATAAAATATGAAAACGTTTAACCCAATATAAGTACTTATAAATCTAAAAAAACTTGAGTTTCATTTTTCGTCATTTAAAAATGAATGTTTAATTTCAGATACAGAACTTCACAAATTCAGAATGTTCAGATCTACGGAATAACTATATATTTGAAATAAAAATGCGCCAGTATTCATAATTGAGCGAATATGCACATATATATATGTGTGATTGGCGTTGTAATATAAATATATACATGCTTTAAAATATAAATTTAACAATGAAATTAAACTACTATTATTACAATAAATGTTAAAATAATAAAAATATATAATAATTAATTTAATTAAGTATTCAAAAATAGATTGAACTTTTCTCTTCATTTTTTTAAATCCAAGTTTAGGTACTTAATTATTTAATTTTTATCGATCGATATTTACTTAATTAAGTAAATGATAATTATATTTGAAAAATATTTAATATTAAATGTATTATAATTATCATAAAATTGAAATAATGAAATCTTTAAAATAAATTATTTATTTTTTATTAAATTATTTTAATTTTCAAATTTCAAATTTTCTACACTTATTATAATTAATTATTACTCTCCGTAGTAAAATTGTTACAGAATGGTGATATATATATATATATATATATATATACATATATTATATGTAAGCAATTATATCAATTTTATTTTTTTCTATTATTTAAATTTCTTGCAGTATGAATTATGGTTTTATATGAATAAAGCAAGTGTAATTTTATTATTAAGAAACAATAATAAAAATAATTGAAAGATATATATATATATATATATATATATATATATACAAAGTGGGTAGCCTCATTTAATGAATAAAAAATATATTATATTAACCTAAAGAAATTAAATCTTTAAAACCAATTATGTGTACTTTCTATTTCTAGAAAAGAATTCAAATATAACAGACATCTATCTTTTAAAAAAGGAATTAAAAACGGAATTCTATTCTATTAAAAAAGGAAATTATTATATAATATCATGTGATATATATTGTTTTCTTTTTTAATTATTTTCTGAACACTGATAATTCTTGTTAATAGTAAAAATATTTTTCAATACATAATTCTTCTAATTTTTTGTATTTTTTTATTTTAGGAGGATTGTTGATTATTTTATGAATCTAATGTTACTACTCAATATTCAACTGTCAATTATGAAATAAACTAATATCTTTACCATTATTATAAGATAGGATAATACTCTTATTTATTAAAAATTTTTCTTTTACATAGATTAGTCCAACATTAGCTGTTATGTATATAATACTATAAAACATTATTTCGTTTCCCGTAATGACACTTAAGAAAGCTTTAAAATTATTTATAATAATTATAAAAACATGTTATATATATATTATCAATGTTTGAAATTTTGCATGTGTACAATTTGACTTCCTTGTTTAGTAATATCGATTTTGCAAAGTAATTCCTTCAAATAATATTTCAAAAAAGCAATTACTTAAAACATTTACAGTAATTATAAATAATATTTCGTATTTCCTCTTTAAGCTCGTTTCATCATTTATCTGTAAATTTCCAGTTTTTAAATTATTTTAAGAAAACTAATATTAATAGCAATATTAGTAGTAATAATAATATTAATAATAATTGTCAATATTGATAAATGATACAAAAAATTATCCTGCTTTTTTAATTATCTATATAATTTTTAAAATAAATATTTACGTATGTATTTCTCATTGTTTTACATTAGCTTTTCTAGAATATCTTCTTAGCTTTTTCGTACGTTTTTTGTCGACTTTAATAAGCCAATACTCAGTTTTTACAATTCGTAGATTTTCAACGCATACAGACTTAATCGTGGGGCTCTCGTGTTGGTTATATGTAGTCCTATGTTCGTTTGTACTCTACTTATGTAATTATAATTTAAAAAAAAAAGGAAAAGAAAGAACGAGACGGAGAGATGAATTATCATAAATATTAAAATAGATCCAAGAAATCGAGCAGAAATCGAATTAAAAATTATGTGAATCTACGCTAAAATTTATATAAATAGTATCGAAAGTAAATCGAAATTATTTAGTTTCATATCCATTTTTTTATACTATTATTTTTATTCGAATAATGCAGATGCAAGAATTAGATTTGAATCATCACGCTGGTTCCATTTTTACTGGACATTCGGAAAAAGGGTTGTTATAAATATATATAACATATATGTATATATTCTAAACAAATAATACGTTGATATACATATTTTATAATATATTATATTATTTCTTTACAATATATGAGCTAATAATGGAAGGAATTATATTTAAACTTGCATATTAAATTTAATTTTCAAAATAAATTTTTTTGATAAAATCATAATCTTTAAAAATAAAAAATAGTATGCTCAGTATTATAAATTTGATTTATAACAGAAATGATTACTGAAATCACAAAAATTCTCATATAACTAAAAATTAGTAAAATATTTTTCAATAATAAGTAAAGCCTATTTGTATGATTTGTAGTTGTTGAAAGTACGTTAATTAGTATATATTATATTGCATAATTATATAAAAGGATACAATAATCTTACTCATTTAAATGCTTGCATATAAGTAAATTTTTAAACTAGAAAATCTTTGTTATAAAATATGTAAAACATATATTTTTCAAAATCTTAAAATAATTTATTTTATCTAAATGTTAAGAAAAAATATATACATTCATATGTTTATGCTGTATTAAAATTTTTTACATAAATTCATCGGCTCAAATATATAACACTAATCAAAATGATCAAATTATCAAATTATCTGTTCTGGTTCTACGAAATTAAATCAATTCTCTAAATTAGAAAGAAACTGGTGAAAGCGATAACGTTTTGTACCGTTTTGTGCGCGCATTTTGCTAAATGAAATACACAAGGCTGCTGTTGTTTTTGAAACTTTAACTAAAATTTTAGTGAACTTTCATTCTATTATATTTATATAAAACTTAAAAATAAATTAAATCTTATAAATTTTAAAATCAGTCATTGAGCCTTATTCTTAGTAGAGTTTTCATACATTTTAAAAGATTAAGTTGTCCGTATTACAAAATTTATCGACTTGTTTTTATTTAATTTCTTATTCATTAAATTAATACCTAAAGTAAAAAATATTATAATTTATAATTATAGATTAAATCATAAAACCTTTACATTAAATATATCGTTACTATTTTTCAACATTAATATCAAATTTTTATTATTTTTTTTAAATAATGAATATTACTAAAATTTGAGTACATATATACATATATTTATATATACTTAAATGGAAAATAAGCGAGAAAGATACTTAAATACCTATCTACCATTCAACTTTAGAAGATAATGACGGCCACTAGTATTCAGAAAAACGAAGAAAGATCTTCTGCCATATAAAATACTTTATCATAATTCAATTGAATTCATAAATATTTTTAAAAATATCCTTATTCACCATGATACATGTAATAGTAGAAATCCTATAAATATTATGAGCGATTATGAATCCATATGATCACTTTAATACAGTAAAAAACGTGTGTAGTAAATTTATATTAATTTATAATCATATATAAAAATTCTTTTTATTACAAAAGTTAATAACCCAACGTATTCAATTATATTCTATTGAAACTACTCTATAAATAACAATAAATTAAAAAATAATAAATATTTTGTATCAAAATTTCATTAGAAAATTTTATCAATATTCTTTGTCTTATTATAAGTTGAGCAATGCTTCTTAAAACATTTTTATATATAAATAATAATTATTAACTTAAATTTAAAAATTATTTGAAAAAATTGAAGCTTTATATATTACTTGATTTGATATAATAATTATTATAAATACTTTAAATTTCAAGTATTATATCTCTAATTATTTATAGTTAACACACTGATCTATAATTTGTTTATAATAACCAAATATTCATAAATTGGAAAATATTTTAGGAATTTTTTTTGCGTTTGATAAATTTATGTGAAATATTCTTTTAATAATTACAATTCTACTTTCTTCTAAAATATAATTATCGAATTTTTAATTATTTCATTATTTAAATTTCATATTAATTTATATAAGTAATATATAAATATTTAATTTATATTAACTAATTTAAATAATTTATTTTGTTTATAAAATATAATACATAAAAATATTATAAATATGTAATTTTATCTAAATTAATTGAATTTTTAGGTAAATAAATAAATGTATTCGTATAAATATTTTATAGATTAGGCTCTTTCATTTGATACTGTTCTCCTTATTATGAATTTCATAAATTCAGAAAAAGATTTATATTATGAAATATTCATATAATTCAAAATTAAGTTTCATTTATAAATAAATTCCTGCCGGCTCATAAATTTCAAACTGTTTGAAACAGTACTTCTTCTACAAACATTCTATACCATTAAATGTAACAAGAATTTTTTATATTCACAGGTCAGTCCTTTTTAAAATTCTCTACGAATAGAAGATAACTCTCCAGTGAGACAAAGACTGACTCAGATGCAGGACCAAAAAAGAAGAGAACAATTCGGGGAAAAAAAAGGTAGGAAAGCATAGAAGTAACGTGAAAAAAGAAGATACAGAAAAATAAAAAAGGCTCTCGTGAGGGGTCAAAATATAAGAAAATGGGAGAAAGTTCACCAGATCTTAGTCTTCGGCTGCGCCGAGGTAGCTCTGACTCGAGAGATTCCTTCTATATGGACTTTGCTCAGGTAAGCAACTCATATGACCGTCAGTGTATATGAAGCAAAAAAATAGAATTTTAATTATTGCAAAAAATTAGTACTTGTTTATTTATTTTTCTTCATTTAGATACTTCATTCTTTTTATGGAAAAATTCTATTATTACTTTTACACGTTTTGTAAAATTGACTACTCTTTTTTAATTTCACATTATTAAAAAATTTTTAATAAATATTAGGAGTCACGAATATTTAATAAATATTAAACAAAACTAATTACTAAATTATATTATCAATTTAATAAACGATAAACATTTTTTAACACATACATTAAAGAATATAAACATAACTTTGAAAAATTGCATTTTCACAAATTTTTTTTTTAAATTCATACAACGAAACACTTTTTGCTCACTTTTATTATGATTTAAATTAACAAAAAATTTTTTTGTTCTAAATTTAATAAAGATATACAGATTAACTTTAAAATTACTAAATTATCTTACAATGAAGAATCTAATACAATGAATTCTTATCATATTTATGGATTTCATTCTACCTCAATATTTAAAGGTCTTGTAAGAAAAATATGAGCATATTTAGAGATCAAATAAAAAGGAGTAAGTCATGCAATGTTCTATAAAAAGCAGTCATTTAAATATAAAATAACTACTATAAAGTCAAAAGAGTATGATTTTTGTCCAATGCATTTAAATTAAATATAAAAATTTATCCTATAAATATTTTTATAGCTTAAGGTTTTTTAAATTAAATTTTTATTTTTTATTTTATTTTTTATTTGTTTTTGAAATTTATCGGTGAAAAATATTTTTGAAAAATAATACTATTTCTGCCTGCACGATCGTAAATTATATTTTGAATATAAATTTTATTAATATAAGTATACATCTAATTTGGAATATATTTTTTAGATAATAATATAAAAGAGGTTAAGGTAAAACTTAAATCTATAACTAATTGAAACAATATTCTTTACATTGAAATATGTTAAACGAATGTCTATAGGTCTATCCTGGTTTGTATCTTTTTTATAGTATAAATTAAAATTATTTTATAATGTTATTATTATAAATAATTAACTAAAATTAAGAAGTTTCTCGTTCGAGTCAGGTATCTTTCCCTTACTATAAGAATTCTAATCATACTATTTGAACTTAACACCCACTTTTATCCCTTTTGTGAATGCTCACCAAAACGAATTATCTTGCAAAACCAGAATAATTGAATATTTGAGTTTTAATGCATTAAAACATTTATCATATATATTTATAGGTATAATAATCATACCCAACAATGTTGCTTAAATATTTTTTAATTTACGTTTTTCAATTTATACATTCAAGATTGAAACAAAATTCTTCAACTATCTCAAATAATAAATTAAATTAAGTATTTATAAAATACTTAGAATACAAAATTTCGCATATAGAATATAGAATATAAAATAATTAGCATATCAAATTTCATATAAATTAATAGTAATTATATTAGTTTATAATATACTATTATACTCTATAATTTTAATTATTTATGATATAATACAACTAAAATTATTTAAAGTTTCTATAATTTCTATATAAAACTATAAACATAATAAAAATACCATATCATTACATTAACTTCGATTATTGAATCCTTCTAGAATGTTTCTTTCAATCATGATACAATAAATAATTTATTCTAGACTAACTATTTCAAAATCTTAATGTTCATATCTTCATTTGAAATATTCTAATTCAAATATTTAGATCACCACAATTATACGAAATGCGCTTTCACGCATTATCAAGTAATTAAGGGTGACAATGATATATTACTATAGGGGTTTTTTTATGTTTATAAACCGAGGGAAAGAGCAAAAACAAAGTAGCAAAGTATAGAATACAATTACTTTTTCTTAATAAGAAATATACTTTTAAACATATCTTTTTTGATATCTAGTACTGCTTTATATTTTCTTTGAATAAATGGAAAAATGGGAAAAGAGCCATTTATAAGTACTCGATCAAATATCAAAAACTTTTCAAATTGTTTTATATACATTATTAAAAAACATTTTTTCATTTTATTTTAATGAAAAATAATATTTTAATAAATGTGTTTCATCGATTTATTTTTCCATAAAGAGATCTATTTCTTAAAGCTAAAAATAAATTCAAGTGGTTTTAGTCATTTTAGATTAAAAAAATATTTGATCTGAATTATACTATAATTATTAAGATATATATATATATATTTATTCTGAAATTTCAATTATAAATAGCTTTATAAGATTCATCTTATTTATTATTTGTTGACCTCCATACTGTTTTCTTGGTAGTTCTTTTAATCAGTATAAGTTTTTATAACAGTAGATAAAATCATTTATTTAAAAGATTAAATGTAATAACTTTATAAAAGAAGTCAAGTTATATATACATATATATATGTCGAATATCTGGATAAATTATTAGAAACAGAAACAAATGTTTCTGTAATTATCTTTAATATACAGCAAATTATAAGTCATTAAAGATTACAAAATATGTATCACCAGAACAAAAAGATTTTCGGAGCATTTAAATTTATTCAAGAATAGAATATAAATTATATATACAATGTCAACAATACACTTACGATGTGGTTTTTGAAAATACTTAACATTAGTTTTTATTTACACGATCTAGAACATGAAAAGATTAAGAAAAAATCTCATTAATATATTGAAAAAATATAAATATAATATATTTTGGTTATAATATGATGACGTTATGTTTTCTTGTTTATTTTATAGTATTAAATTATTCAAAAAATATTGTCGTAAAATATCTACTACAAAAAATAAGAACATTATAGAAAAATATAATTGACCATCATCAGGGTATCGATTCGGATATCGAAGAGGTATCAAGGCCTACAGACAATCTTGACTCTTTGATGGTGGAGTCACTAGAGAAGAATGGTAACGGTATGCTCTCAATGGTAGCAGAGGATATACCGACAATTCCCGAGGAAGCATCCGAGGAGCTTAGGCTCGAAGAAGAGGCCGACGCTCTCGAAGCTGCTCTCGCTAGCGCTAACGAAGCATCTGGCATGAAAAGGGAAAAGGACAAGATCACCATCAAGTGAGTCATAAAATTTTCGTTCATTTAATCTTTCTTTATCTAATATAGCTTGATTGTACGAAGTTATATTAAATGTATACCAATGTTTCGAATGAGATATTAAGAAGAAAATTAAGATTTAGGCTATTTATAATTAACGTTTCTTTTATTATCGAAGTCTTAATAAATTACATTTTAACTAATTACGCGATGAATTTATTTCATTCATTACACTATGAAATTTTATATTTAATAATGTATATTATTATCTTACATTATTATTTGTATTTAAGAAAAAATTTTAGCTGTTAAATATTTGTTAAATTGATTGTATAAAAAACAATTCATTTTATTTAGTTATTTTAGTGACACATTAATAAAAACATTCAAAAAATTCTATATATAAATAACCTAATTGATATTTATGCAAATATGTTAAAATCATTAATAAATATATAATATAATGTCGAATTTAATGAGAACTAAAAAATGAAATAAAACAAGCCTTTTAATAAAACAAAAAACTTACTTATATTTTACATAGTTTAATATAGATATATATTCATTTTACTAATAATTATCACCAATTTCTCCCTTTCATGTATTTCGTTCTTTTAACTTTTTATTACATTACTTAAACCTACATCTCATCTGAATAAATTTAAAATTTAGTCCGTCGATTTAAATGTAGATTCTATAAGCATAACATTGAAAATTTCACTACATAATAATAGACGAATCGATTAAACATGCCGAATGTTAGCATCTAACTGAAATACGGAGAAAACAATGTTGTCATACTTGGCATGTTTAATTTTATTTATTTTTAATAAATAGTTTGTATTTGATTTTTTTACGTTGCGATGTTAGACTTTTTCTTTATTTGACATTAAATTAGTACCATAAATTTCTGAAAGATAAATATGAAAATACGATTTAATAAGTATGGATACATCGATGATAAATAATAATTATCGTATTTTACGGGGCAATTGTGCTGACTTCGTAAATATTCAACAAGTTAATAAACTTTATACAATGAACCAAATAAAAGTAGTAATCGTATCATATTTAATAAGAATTATATTTATTAATATATTACTATAAATAATTTTCTGTTAATTTAAAATTTTATGAATATAAATTATGCAAATGTGAAACTGTTAATTTTTAAATATACAAATTTTTGATTTTCATAAAATTACAAATTTATTATAAAAATTTTAATACTATTATACAAATTAACATTTAAAAATTAAAATTTTTGTGGATAAAATTCTCTCTCTCTCTCTCTCGGTCACTCGGTCAATTCTGCTCTCTTCTGAACACGCGGTAATCAAGAGGCGCGCAAATCGCCAGTACTAGCAACGGATGTCAATTACGCGTGGCTGTAGTGTACGAATGATCTCACAAGAGTTGCGATATACCGAGAAGTGATAGGACCAAAATCGTCGTATTTGTGTCGCGAACTCACCGAGTTGTATTCGTCCTAATCCTTGTCCTCGTTAACATGCGACATGCAATCTGAGTCGTAAATTAACTTAGACACAAGTATACCCACTGATTCTATGCCAAGTAAAAGTGCGAATATGCTAATCAAGGAGACATCCCTAAGGTAAATTATTTTCTGAATTTACGAGAAATGAAAGAAAGAAAATTAAAAAAAAAATTAGCAGTAGTAATTTTCTTATATGTAATGACAATATTTTTTTATCCGTCTGCTTAACAATTAATATCTTCATTTCCTTAATATCCTTAAAATATTGAACTTCAATTCATTTCAATGATTTAATATGTAATCAATTTAATCAATCTGTTCTGGATATATTAAAATAATAAAGCAACTAAAAATGTACACAGTAGAACAAAATTAAATGTTTAAAAAATCTTAAAGTACAAATTTGCAAGAACTATATTACTTATTAATTTATAAATTACTGATCTTGAATTATAAATATAATAAGAAATTATAGATTTTATTCAAATTAATGTAATTAAAATGTATCATAATTATAACTAAAAGAAAGTATATATCATTTTCAATTATTACTTATAATTTATTTAGTCAAATTATAGTTAAATTGTACACAAAACTACACAAAATTTATAAAAATTTAATGATTAAAAATATTAAAAGTCTTAACAAATTTTCATTATATATAAAATAAATAAAAATCCAAAATGACAATTAGTACTTTTCCTTTTTATATTTTCGTATTTATATTTAATTAAATATAAAATGCTAAAGTATTTTTCTAAAATTCAATACGATGTTTAAAATATCTTTTTCTTCAATGATAAAATTATGTAAGTAAATAATTGATAATTCGAAATAATAAAATACGCATGCATATAGAATGTATTCTTATTTTTCTTTAAATGTAAAATAGTTGTTTTAAAAATAATAAAATAAATTAATTTTTAGAAAAATTACGTACCTGCATATAATTAAATATAATCTTTGAATATAATAAAAGTGACAAATATTATCACCTATTATTTGCAATTAATGAAGTTATGAATGTCTTTTAAAGTTTCTCACGCGTAAGTCTTCTGTTTGATCTCATATATTTGAACAATTACTTAAATACCAATTGAATCATATAACTGCTTAATTTTAATGTATTACAGGCGCACATTTTTTTAAACATATTCCTCCGTTGATAAATCAGTGAAATCGCTATAATACTTAGGTATAAATATAAAGCAGCTTGCGTTAATTCTAATTAGCAACTAATTTCAACAACAACTTGAATATCTTCCTGTATTCTTTAAATACATTTTTTCTACAAAAAAAAATTTTTATACTTTGCTTATTTTAAAAATATTATTTATCTATTACTTATATTTAAATAATTTGATAAAAAATATTGAGATTTTTCAAATCATTCTTATATTTTACTA
This sequence comes from Dolichoris vasculosae, assembly GCA_018907195.1. Classification (NCBI taxonomy): domain Eukaryota; kingdom Metazoa; phylum Arthropoda; class Insecta; order Hymenoptera; family Agaonidae; genus Dolichoris; species Dolichoris vasculosae. The sequence goes on along the minus strand of JACCHY010000010.1, from coordinate 6,254,663 downwards.
AACTAATTATTTTTAATAAACAACTTCTATAAATTAGAGATTTCAATACAGAATAACAATTAATTATTAATATATAAAGAGATATAATTCGCTGGAATATTAATATATGTTGATAAAAAAAATTCATATTAATCATTACCATCTTATTTTTAGATATAAATTTAATGAATTATGTATATAAATATATATATATTAAATATTTTATATATATTTTTGTCTTTAAATCATATGCTTACTTAATAATTTCACAATATGAATTATAATATGTTTATATAATCATGTAAATCAAAATAGGTTTAAATTATTCATAAATTTAAAAAGAATTTAAGTAGACTCAAGTCTCTTTTTTGTGGAAGTAACACTATTGAAATAGTTAAGTTTATTACAAATCTAAGATAAACGCACACAAATATGTATCTACATTTTACACATCTATTCCAATACATAATCTGCTTGTATAATGATATATAAAAAAATTGGAATTTGAAAACTTGTAGTACTAATAGTGATTTAAACTTTCATCGCATTTTAACGAAAGTAGCATGCGTTGCTACGTATATTCGAAAAGACATATTCGTTCCTTTGAATATGTATACAAGAGTTTCTAGAACGAAATTTTGTCTAAGGGTAATCCACTCCGTAAGTTACATGCGGCTACGGATTAGATAGAGAGACGCAATTTTCATGGATGCTTATATAAGAAAAAAAGTGTGCATCCAAAATGTATGAACAAATGATACATTGTTAGATATATTGCAACTAAAATTTTTGCTAGAAAGATAAATAACTATTTCACGTTTTTATCAGCCATTATGGCTTCATTCATTTTATAAAAGTTCATTTTATCGTAAAAAATTATCCTTTCAATTTTATTGAAATATTAATTGGTTCAAAATTTAATTAAATTATATTATGTGAATTTCATGGAATCTTATATGATTCATAATATAAGATTACTCATAATGAAAGTCAAATTAGGTAAATACACCACTTAAATAATCATATTAAAAATATTTGTTCATTTACAGTATTATAATCTTTATCGAAAGAAATTAATGAAATAACTTTGATAATAAACATTTGTATTAACTAAACTTTCAATCATTAAAAATAAATAATAATAGTTTGATCATTTTAATTAAAATTACATTGAGGTTAGATATAAATATGCAATATTGTTTTATTAAAAATAATGAATACGTTGAAATTGAAATAATATTATTTAGTTTATTTTTATAAATAAAAAAAAAACATGATTTATTTTGATTTTGATTTTATTTTCCATTCTTATTTTAATAGAATCATTAAATTTTTATAAAAATATAATTTCTAAGTCAATCATTTTAAACTAAATTCTTTATTATAAAATGATGCCAACGTATCTATTGAACAAAAATATCACAACAAAATTTATTGTTCCTATGTTTATGATAGTTTAAAAACTTTGTAAACTTAATTGCTTAATTCAAAGTGAATATATCAATTGAAATACTTTTGAGAATACATATATCTTTGCAGTTGCTGACGTACAGTAAAATAAAAAAACAGGAAAGACAAGGGCGTTTGTAGGGGGCAATGATTCCTGTTAGGGCAAAACACAAGGTTGATCTTGAGAAAAAGTAAGAACGGATGAATGATGAATGATACTTCTGCCTTTAGACAATGGTCTATAAGGGAGCGGATACTCGAATGGATGAGTCAACCCTCGCAAGAACGTTGCAACCACTTTTTATCTTTGCTTCTATCTGCCTCTTTTTTTCACCCTTTTTTTTATTTCATCGATCATACTACGTATTATTTTTATATTTCATTATAATTTCTTAATCACAAAACATCATTTTGGAAATATAGAAAAGCATGTGTACTGAATTTCAAAATATTTTTTCTAATCCATAACACATTTCTATTAAGCTAATTAATTTGATTTTTATTAATTATATAAAAATTTATTTGTAAAAAACCTATATCAAATTAAACTTTTCTAATGGTATATATTAAGATATTATATTATCAATAATTATTATCAAATATAGCATTATTATTATTAGACATCTGTTTTATGTTATTTAATAATATCATACATATATGCATAATTTCAAAAATAAATTATATGAAAATGCTATATAGAGATTAAAAAATAAAGTAAATTATGATTACATAAAAAATAATTTATTTTTCAAACAAAAAATCTCTGGAGAAAAATAAATTCATTATTATTTTTTTACAATTACCTATACATTTAAATGATAAACATTTAAATCGTACACAAATATAACTATTAATTGAAACGATCAAAATCTTTATTAATTTTATCTATAAAATATAATAAAAATTTACGTAAAATTTTTAAAAGAACAATTTAATCAGATTATATAGTTAGTATACTTAAAAAACTTTAAACTAAATTTTTAATATAAACTTTGATTATATTTATATTATTTTATTTTATCTGAAAATTTTTAATATTTTAAATGTCAAATGTAGTCAAATGTATAGAGTAAAGTTAAAAAAAAGTCATTTTTCATAACATATATTTATATCTGTTCAAATATTAGATTAAAACAAAAATATACAAATCTACCATAAAATTATTTTATTTTTCATACAAATATAAAATTTTTAATTTGTTTAATTATCACTTAAAACTATAAAATTATTTCTAATATTAAATAATTATATTAACTTAATATCCAATTCGTATATAGTTACTTAATTCTAAATCCTATGTATATAAAAATACATAGAATTTAAAACCAAATAATCGTTACTATAAGTAATTCGTATTTTATTATGTTTAAAATATTTATTTACAAGTATTTATGATTAAAATAGTAGTAAATTTGGTAATTTTTAAATGAAATTTATAAAATTATAAGAAAATAATGATTAATATGACAAATTAAATGTTTTTGTATATAAATATAATATAAATATTATATAAAAATATCTCGAAAACAAATTCTTGTATTTATACTTGAATTTTTATATTGATACATTTATCTGCAACATAACTTGAGATTTTAAATATGATTATAAATATATTATTTTTAATATGTAAATATTTAAGATTACGTTTATTTATAAGTAAACTGCTAAGATAATAATTGTTAGTTGAAATAGCTTTACATAAAAAAAAATCGTGTAAATGAAGTCGGTGAATAATTAGAAATGTTCACAATTTTATAAATTTTGTTTCATATTAATGAGCATGATCGATGTTACTGTCGTAAAATAATCTTAGTACTATTCTACTCCATTGATTTTTGAATTGAATTATTAGATCCCACTGAATGATAATAATATTAGGTATTGATTTCAAAATTTAACAACTAAAAGTAATCTAACTCTTTTTAGATTTTATTTAAGAATGAATTTTATAACCTTTAAAATATTGAAAACTTGCAAACAATATAAACGAAGATTTAAAAACGAAACATTTTACAGAACAATAATAATTAAAAAAATTAAAATTAAGAAATTTCATTTTTTCAATCAGCAGTAGTATTATTTTATTTTTAATAAACAGTAATTTAAACACCTACTACATAATTCTTAAGGCTGCTAGATAATTTGTATCCAACATTTTGAAAATCATAAAAGATTAAATAAAGAATCGATAACATCTTACTTCATTACATAAAATATTTGCCAACCGTGTACATAACTTATTTAATAAATAATAAAAATTAATACCTTGGAAATATTAATAAATTAATTTTACATTGACAATTCAATGCAAATAATAAATTTTGAAATTATAGCTGAACGTATTAATTAGCATTGGTTCTTAAAATCCAAATACAAAAAAACTTGGTATACTATATTAATCTAATAGTTCAAAGTATAGATAATTATAAAACTAAATTAAATATATATTCAATTACTTCAAAATTTAATTTTATAAAAAAAATCACAATACCATAAGTATGAAAAACTATAAATATATGCCTAATAAGCTTTTCTATTTTGTAATTTTATTTATTCTTTAAAAGAATGAATACTTTATAAAAAATCACCTTAAAGTTATTAAGAATATCTAAATTATATGTTTTGAGATTATATGTAAAGAAATAAAATTATATATTTAATTATTTAAATTTTAATATTTATATTTATTTTATATAAAAAAATGAATTAAAAATTGAAGAATATTTTAAATAATTACTTTAACTATATTGATGCACGAATGTAATAATAATTTTGTAATTAAATTTCGTAAGTAATATAAATATACTGTTTTATTACATTAGATTGAATTTTATATATTTTGTATAAATTATATAATTATCAAACAAATACAATTCTATAATATAAAAGAATTTATAATTGAACATTAATAGCAATAATTAGTAAGAAAAAGAAACGAAAACAATGTATACATTATATAATAATATATTTAATTAAAAATGAATTTAAATAATCATTTTACTAGATAGTATTTTTAAACATACGCATAAAATTTTGTTAAAATATATAAAATTTTGCAAATAACATTTTTCATCTTTGAAGTTGCTTCTATTATTTATTATATTTATATTCAAACACTTAACATATAATAAGCTCTTGAATTTTAAGAAATATCCAGAAACAAAAGAATAAAAGAGAATAATAAAGAAAATATGTTTTCTAATAAATTTACATCAGTAGAATTATTAAATTGTAGTGTACTATAATCATATCAATTAGAATAATAATATGTTAGAAATAATATACTGAAAATTTCAAATAATTTCATTTTATTTCAATAGAGAGAAGAATTATGATTTTCTAAAAAATGAAGCTATTCTTTAATGCTGTATCAAATTAATCTCACGAGTATTTCTTTTAAAATATTTTAAAATTATAAAGCATTCATTTACAAGCAAGTAGAACTTCCTTTGTCGACATTAAAATAGTCTTTTAATCTAGTTTTATTCAATAATAGTTTTGAAATGTTTTATATTTTTATATATATCATAAGAAAACGACATACAAATATATATAATTAATTAGAAAATACATTTAATTTTATGATTTAACATAATTTTAATATAATTTTAATATAAAAACGTTTAATATTTTATGCTGTAAATTAAAAAATAAATTAATGATGTATTGTAGATTTTAATAGTAGTTTAAAAATAAAAACCTTTTTTGGTATTAATTTAATTCATTGATAATCATAAAATTATAAAATAGAAAAAAAATTATATAATTTATTACTTTTTTTATTCAATATTTCTTTATGCATATATTTGTGTAGTATAAAAAATATTTTATAAAATCGTGAATAACTTCATATTTAAAACTTTGATTTATTTTGTATGTGTTATTCTTAGAATCAACTGATTAATATTTTAATAAATAAAATATCATAAAATCTAATTTCAGTACATGTATAAATAGAATATTTCTATTTTTAAAATGAAATTGATTAAATTTTAATTATATAAACAATAAATAAAAAGAAATAATATGAAATAATATTATAAAATAATATTTTCTACTTTAAGGTTTATCAACTAATTATTAATGCCTTTTAACAACTCACAAAGAAATATAAAAGTCCTAGCTTAGTATAAAAATAGATCACAGAGTTGAAATTATTACTTATCTCTTATTAAGATTTTGCAAAACATAGTGTCAATGTGATTTGAATCGTATTTATTAGAAAACCGTTGTGTTTAACCTTAAATTAGAATTGTCGTATTAGTGCAATGGATAATGTGCTGAATGACTCAATGTAGCGTGGTTACGATTACCGCATCACTGCAATTCCGTTCTACTCAGTTTACGTTCTGAAACCAATATTTTTTAGGATACTTGGATATAATTCATAAAAAACATTACATTTTTTACCAAAAATTACAATGGACATTTTTCTTCCGCGAATTATTTATTATTAGTATATATTTTTATATGTTCATTTATCCTAATAAATATATTTATAGAATTAGTACATCGAAATGAAAATACAAAAAGCTTTTGAATGAAATTTTAATTATTTGGATTCATGATTAGTTTTTATATAAATAAAAAGTTTTTTCCATTTATTTCGAAAATTAGATCATGAATTAGTCAACATTTAAAGAACTATATTTAAAGATAATGTTCTGAAGGAACACATTAAGAAGAATATTTCAGATGCTCTTAATTACTTTGAGAATTATAAAGTGTAAGATAACGAATATATACGTTTTCATAAATAAATATTCATTGAGATCAACTAAAAATTTTCATACTTCACATTTTCTTCTTTTCGAAGACTTTTGAAACTTTTAAGAGAACTCTCGATATAGATGCTACAAAAAAAATATTTCATTTAAGAGGAGAATAAGTCAGTTGATGAAAGTTTCAAACGGGGATGTTTTGATCTGCGGTCGACTACTCTTTATTTCTAAAGCCAGCCCTAGGAGTAACCAAAACCAATATTCCACAAATTGCGAGTGACGATAATCTAAGGTGTACATGGCAATCGTCTCTGCGACGATGAGATAAAAGTTCGATCGTTAACTGTTGCAGCTGGCCGGGTCTTCCGGCGGCTCTGCCCTCGCCCGCCTCGCCCTCGGCCGTGATCGTTTCGCCGGAGACTCTATCACGCCACAGTAGCAGTTCACCCTCGAGGAACCATCGCCAGCCGCACTATGTGTTAGCTTTACCCTGTTCAACACAACCGATCCCCGCCGTTTGCTATCCAACACCCAACTATCTCGAGCTTGAGATCACCACCGACAGGAATTGGAAACACCTTGGATGGTGAGTAAATATTTTTATTCGTTTTATTCGAACGCTACTTTATCTTTGCTTGTGCAAACATTTTTTAACTTGTGCTATTTTGTTTACATGTTTATATTACATCCTTATCCATCTAATAATGACAGAAGACTATTTTAAGATTAAAATAAAAATATATTTTACATCTTTTGACGTGTATATTTTAATTAATAATATTAAATATCAAAGCAAGTACACTATATATTACTTGAAGAAACCACTTATTTAAAAATATAAAAATATTTTTTCATTATTTAATAAAAAAATACTACATTATTTTATATTATTTTACATTATTATTCTTTTATTATTTTCTCTAATTATGTTTATTTTCAATGTAATTTTAGTTCTGAAATCTTTGAATTAATAATATTAATATCCATTTTTTATTCTCAATAGAATTAAACAAATTTAATCAATTAAATTAAAAAAATTAACTTCTTCTAGATGAGAATGTTATTTTTTGATTTTATTCTCAGCGGGAATTCGATTTAAAAATAATAAAATAATATAATAAATAGAAAAATTCTTATATTTAATCATGTAAAATTAAATAACGAAGATACTATAAATATATTAAATAAATTTAATAACTGCGACTGTTAATGAAAATTTTTAATCATACGATCAATGTAAATAAATTAAACTTGTTTATAAATAAAATATTCATAAAATCAAATTTCGTAATTTCGTTGGAAACTATTTTCTAATTTTCAATGCATAAGCAACCTATTAAAGATGAGTTTTTATTTTTTTTATTTTTTTTTTTTATTTTTTTTCGTAAAATATTCGTATCTTTTAAAAAATTATATAACAATTGTGAAAATCATTTTTATTCTAAATGTGAATAAAAATTCATTCATAAAAATTTTTATAATTTATTTATAATTTTCCAATTAATAAAAGTAGAAAATGAATAAGAAAGCCCTTAATCCCCTTATACATACTTAAACTGTACAGAATAATTTGATTTAAAACTCTGAAAATTTTAATTATTTCTATGATACCTAAGTAGTATTATTTTATATTTTTATTTGTAAGAGGAACTGTTATGATTGTCTTTTTAAGAAAAATACTTGTTGAATCAATGGCTAGGGATAACTAAATTAAATGATTCAATCCGATTTAACTGAAAAATTTATATATAACTAGATTATTAAAATTTAAATTACACTCAACCTTATCTTTGTTAGAGTCTCGGTTGATCCGGTAAAACAATAAATGCCTAGTAATTATTATTACTGAAATAATATTCACATGTGGTCCCCCAGGTATAAAAAATCCGGAAACGCGTGTCAACTGGCCAAGCAAACACTTCCGCGCGTCATGGAATTTTCACGTGATCCTCTGGCAATCCTGAATCCGGTCTCATCGCTCAATTCGTTCATCACAATTACAGGCACTTTATCATACGAACCGACATCAAATACTTACACCAACTTATATGAGTGCGCGTCACAGACATACACTTACACGATCAAAAATATATTCGCATGTACATGACTATGCTCGGAGATAGAGATACTCGAAGAAAGAAAAGAAAAGAGAGGATATAATAGAGATGGACAGAGATTAACAAAACCTGGCTCAAATCGGCTAACGCGTGGAAATTATGCGATAGAACGATTACGCGCAATTTGACCAATTTTTATATCAATACATTACTCATCGGACTACATAGATAAACATAATATTTTATACTAAATATTCAAAAAAATATATAAAAAAAGAATTAACTAACGAAAAATAAAGATAAAAAGACATGAACATCAAAACCCATATACTATTCTCGATGGATTACAAGTAAAAAAACATCAGCTCAATCGGTAATGAAACACTTCTGTACAGCAGTTACACTTTATCCGAGACTCTTACCTGTGTTATAATAGAACGTTAATCAGATAATAAGAGATCATTTGTTTTATTTTTCATGATTAATTTTATATCGTTTGTGAAATTGATTTTATTCTATTTTAAAGAAAAAATCTGCACGTATTAAAATAGTACTATCGTAATAAATATTATACTTAGTAGAATTACAAGTAAAATTTTTAATTACGTAAAAGCATCAAAAGAAAAGAATGTACTTTTAATTAAATTATACATATATATATTTATTTATTTACTTCATTCATTTCCTGAAACTAAAATAGCTTTCGTAATTTAATACAAAAACCAAACTTTATTAAACTTTATCGTTGAATGTTCACTTATTATAAAATACACGTCAATTTATTAATTATTTAATTACATGTAGGGTAATTTTTATTGAAATTTAATATTTTCCCAATTTAAAAATAAATATTTTAAATATTTTTATCGCATTAAAAAGTAAAATTTGCACTAATATAAATTCTAATTTTAAACAGTATTTTATTACTTATAGTTTTAAATTTGTATAAACATCTTTGAATATAAAATCTAAACTAATATTTTCAATACAATAAACTCAATCCTCTCTTATTCTCCCTCTCACTTCCTCTCTTTAAATCTCATCTTTTCTATCTCTCTTTTGAATACGTAGGAGTTTGTTAACAGATTAGGTCGTTTTATAGATAGTGTCATAATAACCATACACGCTCAGGGGGAACCGTACATTGCATTGAAATTGATGAAACAAACCGGTAAAATGTGCATAAAATAAAAATTATGATTAAATGGCAACATTAATGCCAAGTGAATAATGACGTTATATCTTCATACTTGATTCTGGTGTTCAGGATTATAGATTAGCATTTACGCGATAATTAGGTTCCTGATAAATTATTATTTGAAGTCATATTTTTTGTAAATTTTATTGTCATTATTTATTTAATTCATCTTATAGTCACATTATAATTTCAAATTTATCTTTACAAAGTATGTGCAAAAACTTTTCATAATGTGTTAAAAGTTATGGATTTATTTTCATCAATTCGTCAATAAATTATGTATTGTATATTTTATTAATAAATTGATAAAACTCATTATTTATGACTAACTGATTAATATAAATTATAATTAATTTACTACAATATTTATAAGATAATATTTATAATAAAAATATCCTAAATTGTTTTCAATAAATTTAGCGTATTTAAATGAATTTTAAAAGTTAATGTCATATTTTTAAAAATAAAAATGGCAAAAATTAAAAAAAAATATAACTACAAGCTTAAAGCATTAATAAAGAAATTTATTATATCATGTATTATTTTTATAAAAGAATTTAATTATTTTAATATTATATATTACATATAAAATCAAATTGTAATTTTCTTTATTGAATACAATTTTTAAATGAATATTCTCGTAATATTTTTGTTTAATTTAAATTATTTTCCATAAATTAAAAAAGATTTATTTTTATTTTAAACATTATATTGAATTTATAAAACTGAAGTATAAATCATTTAAATAATTATAGAAAAACTAATCTTACTTAATTATTTATGTTAAATTATATTTTCTTAAAAGTAGAATACATTATAAATCGATGGTAAATATTAGGATCTATTGGTCAATTTTTGTTTTTTCATAAATGTACAAGTGAGTGGTGAGCATAAATATAGTAAATGAAGAACGTAGCTTCATTAACGGTTAATTTCCGTAAAATCTGCTGTAGCGATGCATTCGCTACGACGCTCAGCGCCCTTTATGGAAAGCTATTGGTCGTCATGGGCATCGCATTCCCCATGGCAGAAGTCATTTCTACGTACATCCCGCCCTCGTTCTATGAAGCCTTTTATCTCTATCTTTACATCGGGAGTATGGTCTTCCTCCTTGTCATGTATGCCACAATGTGTGGCGACAGTAAGTCTAAGCAAAGTAAGTTTTCCCAAATATTTTCTTATTAGTTTTATATTTTATTTATTTTTTCGACTTCTTTTGAATATTTATAAAATACCCAATATTCAATCGTTATGCTTTCTGTAACTATGAATTCAAGTACTTAATTTATTTTTAAAGCCAAGCGATTTCTTTTTATACCTTCGGAATCTATATTGAAAATTAACCTAACTAAAATATGATGATAGAATTGTATTTTATTTAATTATATATTTATTTAATTAAATAAATTTTTTAATTTGAAAATAAATTTTTTATCTACTGTTTTATAGAAATAATTAAATTCATTAATTTTAATATAAAATGTTAAACTTCTTTTCTATTTTAATTTTAAACGTTCAGAAGTACAATTACATTCAGATTTAATCTATCTATATTTAATATATGTATAAATATAAAATGATTTTAATATAATTAAATGAATTTTATTATCAGTAGTAAATACACTGTACTATATAGTTAAATCTTAATACGCATTATCCGATCAATACTAAAGATTTTCAGCTGCAAAAGAGAAATATTTAAAAAGTAACCGTAATTCTTAGTCCTTTGTCATTCAGAAAATTTTACCAATATAATTAATTGTTAAAAGTTTTCTCCTCCTAAAAGGTTTTCCCCAATTTTAAAGTTGCAATAAACTATAATGCCAGCCATAATAAAAATTCCATCTATCTTGTCTTCAGAAAAGAGTAAAGACGTGAGTGATTTGGACTCCTCACAGTCGTCAAGTGGTGCGGGCGCCGACAGCGACGCTCCCGAAACCGGATGCCCACACATCACGGCATCCAGACCAGCTCAACACTACGGCAGTTTTTACCTGCGTATGGGCGCCGTCGCTTTCGGTATTGGCTCTATGATTTACTCAGGTCTTGAATTCGGCCAATACTTCGAACTCGAACGTAATACCAACTGTCACAACATTATGCTGGCCCTTACACCAGCTACCCGTATGGCCTTCATTTTTATCCAGATGTACTTCATCTTCCTTAATGATAAGGTAAAGTGACTGGATAACCCAACTAGGTTTAAAATGAGATACTATGCTATTGATTTCTGCCAGTTTGCAAAATCTTTTTTGTTATTGTAATCCGTAAAAATGGATAATACTTTGTCAAATACGAGTAATAAAGTAACTATAAATACTATGTATATCTTAATCATTATTATAAATTACGATTGTTGATAATAAGTGAAGTATTGAAAAATCTTTTTCATGCAAAAAAAAAGTAGTAATTAAATCAGTTTTTATAAATATTTTCAGATATGTATCAAGAAACCTGGAACTTTGAAATTCATAAATTTTCGTAAAATATATCAAATTAGCTATCATATATACAAATTTAATGAGAAATCAATTAATAAATTTGAAGCTTTCACGATAATTGCTTATAAATTTAAATTTAATTCTATCATATATATTAACAAATATTAAATAATATTAGAGAATTTGAATTTTAATCAAATAAAACGTATTGTAATCCATTTCATTTCAGAAGAATTAAATACGATACCATTCATTTTTAGTCTAGGAATTTTTTCAATCAGTCGACTCTATCTTTAAAATATCCAAATTATCGTATCCGCTCTATTGAATCTTTAGAGGTACAATTTAATAATTTTCTTTATGAAGAAATTAAGTAAAATTTCTATTATGTAATTTACATAGTATATATCACTTAAGTTTATTTAATTAAAGATTGTAAATGCCCTTTAAAAGATATACTTATAATTATACTAGAATTTTTATTATTAAATATGTTGATCAAGTAAATCTTAATTATTAAAACATAACTTAAAATTTTTTATAGGAAAAACTACATTATTTCATAAAACAAATTTAGCTTCAGATACTTTCATCTATTTAAACAGTTTCTACTAATAGATTGTGTATATAAATGTTATAAAATAATTATATTGTCTTTAAATATTAAATTATTTTTATGAACTTCTGTACTATATTTTGAACTTCCTTTTTAACTGAATCATTCTTTAGTTTTTAAACTATAATAATAAAAGAATAATGTTAATTTTTTTATTTTATTTTCATAATTTTTACGTACTATTTTCTAAACATGATAATACCTTTGTTATTTCATTTACCGTAACTCTTAAATTTCATTAATAATGTCATCTGATCATATGTAAACGAGTTAGCTAACGTATTTAGAGTCAGACTTGATAATATAAAAATATATTGAGAAACGCATTCTAAACTAAAAATATAAAGAGGCTCCGAATTTCTATATAACTCAATAAGCTATTACTCAGAGCTACAGTTGAGCAATGTCTCTATAATTTAACGAAATAGAAGACAGGGATAAAGAGAATTGAATAAAGTTATAGAGACAACTAAACATCCTGATCACTTCACATTTTCCTGTTTCATCTTCTCCCTATTCATTTTTCTTGTTAATGTACCCCCTAGTCTTTTACATCGATAATATGAAAACAAAAACGATATTGGCTAATAATCTAAAAATTTCGTTTTATGAATATAATAAATAAAGATTAGTTGTATTAATTTTATTCATTTATTTTTTAAACATCTTTTATAATATTGAATAATCTTTTTATAATATTTCAAATATAAACGAGATATTGCTTAATGTAAAGTATTATATTACTTTCGAATGAATGCCTTTATAATTAAAAGAAATATTTCAATTATTAATTATTATAACGTAATCTAATATCCAAAAAAATTAAAAATAATTAGACTTTTTCAAACGCTTATTTCAATTTAAAGAAATTTTGTTATTAGCAGCAAAATTTTGAAAATAAACTCATGCTAAATTAACTAAATATATGAATTAAAATTTATAAAAATTAAATGAATGAAATATGAATTACAAGTATAAAAATTAAAATTTTTGAACAATATATTCTTTGGAATACATTTATTTCTATATAAAATTTTTTATAATAAAGTAATATAATTAATATTAAATCTTCATATTTTCTGTAAATGAATATTTTTTTCAAAAATATATAAAACAAGAAAGATTTGAAACTAGTTTTAGGTGATTGAATTAATATTTTCTTACAATTTTAGCAAATGAAAGTTTATAACCATAAGGTACTTGCACGATTTGGATTGATGCACATGATCGGTACGAATCTTTCTGTCTGGTTGAATGTTCTTGTACAAGAAACCAAACACGAGATTCTTACATTTTATAATCCAGAGAATAATTCATTGAGGATCTCACATAGACTGGGTAATTATTCAAGAGTATTTATTATTTATATAATATACAACTTCACTCTATTTAATCATAATGAAATTAAAATCATTTTGTATGGCATAAGTAATGAATTACAATTCTTAAAATATATATATAAAAACAATTATTTTAAGTATTCGAACTATATTGAAAACTACAACTAGAATATCCACGTTGTTTACAGTATTAATATATTGAATAAAGTTTTAATTATATTCTCTAACATAGACGTTAAGATATGCTAATTCATATTCTTCCAATTTCGTCAACATATATTTAATAGTACATTATGAAAATCGAATAATAAGTATTTCATAAAAAGTAAATCATTACGCATCTCATACAATTGTTAAAAATTTATTTAAGTTATTGCTTAATCATTTTGATCTTAAACAATCTTGCAAGAAATCTTTACACGTAATTTTCATAAATATTTGAATATAATTAAATTTTCAAAACAAATCGTTAAAATAAAATAAATTAATGAATTTCAAATATAAAAAGCTTATTATTATTAAAAAATGAACTCATTTAATGCAATAACATTATGTCGTTTGCTTAAACTAATTTTAAAATTAATCCCAATAAATAAATAATATAATTAGATTAAAATTAAACAAATTTAAAATTACTAAAAATTTAAGGAACATAATTTAGAAATATCACTAAAGAGTAAAAATAATTTAAAAATCCAAAATTGGCAATTGATTCGACTGTGTTCGACATAAAATAAGATACGAATTGCATAATTTTTAAAGGTACAAAAGCGGGTCACCTACACCTTGGTGGTCATGGTCACGGCCACCATGGAGATCAACATGCGCAGCACACTAGGTTACCGCGAGGTCTCAAAGGTCCACACCACATGTTCGAGTGTCGCCGTACCAATATCATGGGTTCACTCGTACAAGATGCTAGCCCATTTCTATTTCCATGTACGATCGAGTATAGTCTGATATGTGCAGCTATACTCTATGTTATGTGGAAAAATATTTCAAAAACGACGGCTAAGAAGCCCGCAATGCCACCGGTTCGCCAGCACACTCATGCGTACAGGTATGAAAAGTTGAAATTCGGTTATTAAATATGTTTTTCTTTTTAATGAAAATCTGAATTTTTTTACATTCGGAAGAGATTCATTATCGTTTGATTTTAATATACGTATTTTGTTTGTTGAAACTATTAAAAATGTTTTAATTTAGTGATAGAGTTGGAACTTGTATTCCAGCTATAATTTTTATTTTAAACTGTAATTGTTTTAAAATTATGTGACATTGATTAATTATAAATATTTTAGTTATAATAGATTTTAATTATTAATTGAAACAATATTTATAAATGTTAAATAATTTTTAGCGGCAATTGTAGTACTCTATTATACATTATAGATTTCTTTTAATATGCATATACGATTATAAGGACAGCTAAGAAAATTTTATGAATAAAATTTAGTGTGGACTTCCATAAAATTTGTAATTGACGTTTTCAGGAGGTCTCCGCATCATTACAGTGTGGACTGTGCGAGAGCGCACAAAGGACTTTTTCTTGGCATTTTAATACTTGTTCTCACAATCATTTCGCTCATTCTCTTCTTCGTTTTAACCTCTCGACCAGAACTTGTGAATCTTGCCGTTACCGAAGTTAATATCTGCGAATTGACACTTTATGGCATGTCAACCCTGGCTACGCTTATCGGCATGTGTCAAATGCGCAGACTACGCTATGACGGTAGTCGTAATCTTGAGCTCGATAATATTCTCTTAGTAGCTGCTCAAACTGGCATGTTTATATACTCGACATTCACGATAATTGGTAGCCATTTCACCCTTGAAAAACATACAATTCTAGTAATGATAACGGCGTTAGCTAGCGTTGTTCAGACAACCTGCCAGACTATTTTTATACTCGATGCATCAAGACGATCAGTTGCCACGGCTGAGCAAATAAAACATAAACCAGGACGCGAAATTGTCACATTTTTATTAGTCACGAATTTAGCTATGTGGGCAATAAATACGCTGGAAAAATCAAGAGCTGAGTCGCATCCAGTGCAGTTACACTTTTATGGACTTTGGGCATGGACCATTATCACTCACGTCTCAATGCCTTTAGCTATATTCTACAGGTTATTTATATTATATTTCATAACATATTATTTAATTTCAACTATAAAATTAAAAAAAGTTAACGATTTCATTTATATTTTTAATATGATTATTACAAAATTTTTAAATCCTTTCATTTTCTATAATTTTAAAAAATTTACTAAGCGAATATAAAATATCAAAATCGAATCAAATAAAATATATCAAATAACTTTGAATTCATAATATCATATCAAATTTACAAATTAGATATAAATTATATCGATTTTATTAAAATAGTGTACCACAAAATTTACATGTATTTAAAATTAAGATGTCATAAATTTATCTTGTTTAAATATAAAATTTTATGCATTATATAAAAACATAAAGCTTGATAGTTTGAAAAATAATATTATCGAGAATATAAATTTAATTAATTAATGTATAAAATTAAGTATATTATTTACAAGAGAGATCAGTTGAAAATGTAATAAATTTAATCAATCTATACTTTCAAACACAATATATATACAAATACAAAAAACAATTCAAATTTTAAACTTTTTTCCAGGTTTCATAGTACAGTATGCTTATGTGAGGTATGGAAAAAAGCTTATAAGGTAAAACCAACTTATATGTGACGCCAGGGATCATTCGAGATTTCGAAGAAGAGAAAACGCTCGATGCCGACGAAGACCTGTTTGGTAGAACGTCCGAATAATTTACCCGCAAGACTCGATTTCATTGTCGAGAACGATCCTACCTACTTCATATGATCGCTTACCCTTGCGAAACTTCAGCAGATCGCCGCTCAGCGAGTACCTCCACGTAGATCAATTCTCATCCTTCGAGACGAGCTTTAAATCGTTTACTCACGCTATCGAAATATTTCAATGGAGTATCTCCATTGAATTAATAAATTTCCACTTTTGGAAAAGCTGCTTCTACTTTTAAAAAATATTTAACCATAAAAATACTATAATCTTATTTTTATTAGAAATAGCATTTCATTATCTATATAAGATTAACAACATATGGACATCAATGAAATTTTGCGAATTTCTACCAAATACATTGAATCATATTGTATAAAAAGAACATACTTCATGAAAAATATTTGATAAATGAACATTATTGAACATGTAACAAATAATAACAACAAATTCATTATTTAGTTTAATTAAAAAACATGTATTTTAGGTTTAAATTTTTTTTAAAAATAGTAAATCGCTTTTATATACCAGGAGTATTCAAAGGAGGTATCTATAGAATAATTGACTAGAAATTCGTGAGAATTAATGTAACCGAATGCTGTGATTGTGATAATCCACATGACTTTAACCAAATGATCGGAAACTTTTCATTCGAATTAATCGAAAATTATTTTCTTAAATTAATTATTTTCTTATTTTTAAATATGATCTTTATAAGAAGAATAAAGAAAATATAGATCTTAGTATTTGATATAAATTTATTTATAATATGAAAATTAGAATGCTCTACATGCCCATAAGCATACAATAAAATTATTCTATTTGAATAAAATGAATTAATATGTATAGATTATACATAATAATACTTACTAAAATAATAATTACTAGTTGTTCAAATTAAATACGTACGAAAAACATTGATGGATTATATTTTATATTTTGTAGTAAATTGAATAACGGTTTTTAAAACATTTTTAATCAGTGATTATATCAATTTATTAGAATATAGGTGAATTTGATAAAATAAATAGTATTGATAACATTTTTCACAAAATATGTAACAAACCTTAAATTTTTCCAGAATAATCTGAAAAATCTCAGCTGAGATTGTCCAGATCCAATGTGGTAAATTCAAGAAATAAGTAAAAAGTTCTTATTTTTCAAAACTGCCACTTTAAAATTTTGTAGGTTAGTTAATAATTTTCTATATCATATAAATCTCAAATTAGTTTTAGACCATTCATGAAAACGTCTATTTATTGATAAAAATATCTTGAAAAATATAATTTTTTTTCGATAAATATATGGCATTGGTTTAAGAAAATCAATATGCAGAAGAAACTGAATATAGAAAAAATTAGTACCTAATCGCTTCATAAAAATTGCTTTAAAGCTTCTATCCATTAGTTTTTAAAAGAAGATAACAGTGTCTAATATTATTGTCTATCATTTTTTTCATTCATTATAAATGAAATCGTAAAGAAGAAAATTTTGTATGGATTAGCCATTTTTATCTCATGTAGATGATCGTATTCTTGTGATAAAATATAACGATGAACCGACAAAATGAAAGGACCACTTCGATATTGTAGAATTATTCGATATAACTTTTTATACCTCTTTATACAATATATTTGTTCTAACAAATATTTTTTCTATAACTCGATCAAGTGTAACAATTTTCAAAGAAGTTAGCAAAAAAGTCATAACAATAACTTAAGAGATATCGTCTATAAAAGATTAAAGCTTTATAAAAAAACATTTACGTAACTTACATCATCCCATAGTAAAATCTGATAATTATTTTTTAATTACACCAATAATTCGTCTTCCATAGAGTATAAAGTTTCGAAATCCAGTTTGTACTGAAAATATTTATTTCTTTTTTTTATTTGAAAAATTTCCTTAGATTTACGGACAATTCTTCACAATCGAAAGGTACCTGTAGTGTAAAAATATTATAACCATAAGTGATACGATAGAACAAAATTTTCTAAAATTAGTTATTTACTAAAATGAAATAATTACGTAATTAATTATTCAAGCTAACAAGACTGGAGAAATAAGCTCCAAAAAATAAGAAGCCACTAAGTTTAAAGAATTAATTATTTTTCCATTAATTTGAAATGTATATACAATAAATTCATATAAATATATAATTTATTTTACGGAAATAATTTAAGAGATTTTTAATATTCTAAATAAGAATAATTAAAAATAACTTTTTCTAAATATATATATCTTAAATTATCAATACAAAAAATTAGTTTGCAGTTGATGAACAGTTATCAAATCTAAGGAAGAAAAAATAGTGTATGACGTGACACCAAAAAGTAAAAGATCAAAAATAAAAAACGATTGTAAGTACAACGGTCAATCATATCAGTGAAGATAAAAAATCGCTGGCGATCTGTATAAATACTCGACAAAACTGAGCCAATAAATATTTACTCGAGTATAAAAATATAGTCAAATTCTGTTTGTTGTATATCCAGCGCGAATGAATGGTAATGAATTTCATAATGTTTTGTTTTTTCATAAAATGTATTCGAGCGAAAGGAAAAAAAGAATGCAAGTATGTTGATAAAATCATAAAAGAAACCGAATAATGAGTGTCTCTATTTAATGGAATAAATTTTTTCTCATTTCTCGAAATAATACTAATTAATTAAATAATAGTAATTAATTTATTAATACTTTTTTTCAATATCTTATTATATTAAAAATATTAAATTGAAAATTTTATTTTAGATATATAAATTATAATTTTTTAATTATCAATGTGGTCAAAAATTGGTAAAAATCTATGCAGTTATTACTAATACTAAATAGAGAATTTTTCTAGTTGTAATTCAAATGTGATATTATTAATTATTTATATTATTAATTATGTACGTTTATAAACGTAAAAAATACCAAATAAGTTAAGATTTTAATCAAAGAAATGTGAAAAAATATATTCTAATTACCTCGTATATTAATAGTCAATTCCTCGATAAAAAAAGGGATGAACTTGTTTAAAATAAGAAAAAGAATTTTTCGACCCGATCTACATCGTTGATTGGTCGCTAAAAACATTTAAATAGAGTAATCCTAGTTGTAAGATAATAGTTGATTGGTAAAAAGGCGACAATTCTGTAAATACGAAGGAAAATATTCTTGAGTGTTTGTAGATTAGTCGTGTCGAGTTTCTTCCTAATATATTATATAATATATACACATAAAAATACATACATAAAGCTATATATAAATTTATTTATTATTGCGTTGTTCTATTATAATATTTATTGTAAACGTCACATTTGCTGATACGTTTTACACATACTATCTTCAAAAAAGGAATTTTACAGATACATTTAAATCCACTCCATTTGTGCTGTGAATAAATTGTTTAACACCGTAAAAGAAAATTTTTTTTTATTAGCATTCGATAGAAAATGATTAATACATAAAATGAAAAAGAATTATATATAATATTAGACATCAAATATAAATGTTATGAATTAAATTATTTTTAATTATAAAATATCTTGAGTTGTTCCCTTTAGTTTTTGTTTTTTCTAATAAAAAGTTATGTTCTAATATAAATATTTTTATAGTACAAATTCAGTACAATATAAAAATTAGAAAGTATGATCTATTTTATGATCTTTCGTCAAATTATAATTTAGATATATTTCAAAGCCTATCGGTTCTTGATGAAATTATTTTATTGCAAATTCCTCGTAAAGTATCTATTGGTACTAAGTTAATAATATTTATTTTAAAATATAATTTTTCTTATCAATATTTATTTACATTTTTATAACTTAAAAGCTACACGTTTGAAATAGAATAAAACTATAAAATACCACAGCACAAATGAACAACAAAAATCGCATTTTTCTATATCCGTATACTCAAGTTCCTACGCAATGTTTGTACTCTTGTACCCTTGTACTATTTGTACCTTATGAATCGCAATATATGGTCATCGGAAATAATCGTAAAGAGGAAAACATCGTAATAAGGGGAAGATAAAAAATAAAGTTGTCTCTGTCTAGTTGTTCAGTTTTTCAGTATTTAAGATAATCTTTAGTTTAATTTAATATTAACATAATATTTTTGTGGTAACTACTTTAAAAATTAATAAATATAAAAAGCAAACAAAAATGAAAATAAATTATAATTTGATTCATATGCTATAAAAAATATAATCAGAAAAGCTTTTTAAATTAAATTTATTTATTAAAAGAGCGATATAGATGGTTAATATACTTGAAATTACAACATTACCCGATATACCGTAATAATGTGTGTCAAATTATTAAATATAAAATTTATTTTATCTTTTAAATTACTTTTCTTTTTAAATATTGATATATTCATTCATCATCCTTTTCAACATCCAAAATATTCAACGATTGAAATTTTAGGTATCAAAAAATATCATTTAGTATCATTTAGACCTGTAATATAATTTACATTAAAATTAAGTTAAATTTACATTATAAAAACTTAATCAATAATAATTTATTTTAAGCTTTTTTTGAACCACTTATATACAATTTTTAATAGGGAAATCAATCAATACTTTACTAATTTAATTAAGATGAACTTCTACAAAAATGAATTTAATTTAAATTAAAAAATCAATCGATATTAGTTAAAATTGTCAACTTAAAAATATAAATATTTAATAAAAGTATATATAAAAAATATAATTTAAAGTAAAGGATCAGAAACTTCCTAATTCATATATTTTCATTTCTTTATAAATAGAATTTACGTAAAAAATAATAAATAATGTACATTTTTTAATTATGATCTATTCTGATTTTACATTTAAAATTTATATTTAATTAATTTATAATCTCTCTAGATTATTTATATTTTCTACTATATCATTATAAACAGGATATTTAATGTTCAAAATTTTAATACATCTTTAATATTTTATATTTCATTTTTCAAATTATAATATTTTTTTTAAATAAATAAATTATTTGCATACGATCTTTCTTACAATTATTTAATTATAGTAAAATATATAAATATCATAATTTTTAAAAAAATTTGTAGGAATTGCTTAAACTAAATAATTTGGGTACAAAATTTTTAAGAAATATAAATTAAAAATAGTAGATTTTCCAATACTAAATATGATATGATATGATTTAAATCATATTTAAGCAAATAAGAAATAATTTTGTTTCAATATAATGTATTAAATGAATATAATTTAACATTAATTTTTTTTAAAGATATCTACACTCATTTTTTTCTTTATTTGAATTTAAATAATTTAAGAAAACCAAAGTAAAAATTTAAAAAATATATGTAACATCATGTACCAATAAGTGTAATTAACGAACTTTAAACATACACATATATTTTTATAACTTATTAATTAATTAAAATAATATTTTAGCATAAGATGCTTAATAACTTATGAGTAACATTTTAATATACAGGTAATATGAATATTTAAAATTAAAAATTTAGATTGCATATTTTAAATTAAGTTTATATTAATATTTTTTTCAGTTATATAAAGTAGATGAAATTATTATTTAACATGTAGTTTAAAATAATTTCTATATAATTGTAACGACTTTAAGTTGGTATGATCAGATGGAGAAAAAATATGAAATTCTTCTTATTTCTCAATAAAGTTCACTTTGAATTCTTAAAATATTAGTCATCCTCGATACTTATGCATAAGTAGAATCGATTTCTAGCCCATTAAAACATTCAGAACTCTTCTGTAACTTTACCATGTTCATACTCATCTGATATTCAGAACCCGAAAATCAAATCACTGACCTTTTGACCATAACAGGATTATAGTAACGTTGATATTCTATAGCTTTATAGTCATATGCATGTTCTCTAATCCAAGGATTGTATTTACAGATACCTTGATTAATTTATGTATATTTAATCAATAAATGTACTGATTTAAAACAATGTTAAAATTAAGAAATACAAAACATGATTTTTATCTATTTAAACATACTTAGTTATTTTTTGAGGTAATTCAAATAATTTTAATATTATTATTACTAGTAAAACTGTATTTTTTATTTTAATTTCAATAACTTACTAGAAATATTTTAAAAGTAGAATAAATCATGTATAATTTTCTGAATACTTACAAATATTTAAAAAATAAACTTTAATTATATTTAAATTTATTATGATTTAAGTTTTATACGAATTTCGAATCATTTCCTTGTAACTAATTTATGTAGAATTAATTTTCATACATATATATTTTAAATGTAATTTTATGTATTGCTTTTTGAAATTAATTTTATCATTAATATTCATTAATGTACTATAAATAAGTAAAGCAGCTGAAATGTGTTAAAATTATTTACATTACACAATAAATGATAATTCGATATCTTTATTTATCCAAAAATCCATTAAAAACGGTAATTTATAAAGTCAAACTTATATTAGAATTGTAATATATTGTAATATAATAATATTTAATATAATATATGAATTGAATCAAAAGTACTTTTAATCAATTTTTAATGTGAAACCATGCGAAACTTTTAACAAATTTAAATAGATTGAATTAAATTTTTTTCTGGAATTTTTTGTTACTATTGTTTCTAATTATTTTAAGTAATTATATAATTATTCAGAATATTTAATTTTAACTGTATATTTATTAATTATAAGTTTTTAATTTAATTTATAAAATAAAATAAAATAGTTCTCTATTATAAACAATAAATTCGACATTAATTTAATATAATAATATTAATAGAGAATATTTTTTCTTTATATACAACATAACTATAAAAATAAAATTTTAATATATTATTCATTAAAACTATCTATAATATTATACTAATTTAATTTTCCTTATAATATATTCCTGATAATATAAATATTATTAAATACTATATTCCTTGTTGTATTATATTATTAGTAAAAAAAAGAACAATTACATACCACTACATACCATACATACTGAGGTAAAATATTTTTTTGTTTTGTAATTTCAAAACCTCAAATAAATGTTGATTATTTATTGATACATACAATCACTTGAAATATCAAAATACAATAGCGAATTTAATTTACAACTCTTTTAATTTTTGACTAAATCATTTTGAAAAAAATATACTTTAATTTGATTTACCATTTACGTAATTCTTGTATTCTCAAAATATAAAACTGCGGTAAAACAATTACAGAACAAAGGTTACTCCCGCGGGAAATTGTAATAGTAGCTATTCTAGAATAAATGTTCAACAATTACTCGAAAGAATGCATAATTTGTAAAATATGTTAGTAATGAAGTATTTTAAACTATAACGAAGCGTGTTTTTAATGAGGATGCTCTTTTTAAGCGAGGTTTTCTTCTGAGAACTTTTGAGCCTTGCCTATATCGAAGTTTCATACAATCTATCTAATGTAGACAAGCATATGTTGTATATATGTAAGCAAGTCTCAACCAAAGTTCAATCATGCTAATGAGTTATCGTTGAACGTTCCTTACTTTTCTTTTCTTTTTTATGTTTATTTCAACTGAGCAATGTAGCTCTCAAAAAACTCTAGATTCCTACAACATATTATTTCATTACGGAATCAAAATGCACTTTTTGATACTAATGTACTTTTAATTAATATTCGCGATATATCTGAATTTACAATAAATATTTATACATTTAATACAAAAATAAAAATATATCGGTACCAAATTAAATACTTCTTGATTCAAGGAACAACTCAATAACTTAACGAATTCAATAATAATTAATCTTTATTTCTTTTTATTGAGCACGTGATAAGCAATAATACTTTAAATTAACCAATCTTAACTAAAAAAACCAAAGTTTTGAAAGAATTATGGTATTGTAAAAATAATCAAAAATATAAATGAATTTCATTTATTAAATTGTACATTATCTTTTTCATATTAATTATTAATAAATCTTTAACTATTGTTAAGTATTTTAATTGAAAAGGATTATTAATGTTAATTTAATTCAATATTAATACAAACTATAAATATATAAATTTTATAAATAATGAAAATTAATATATAATAAATACAAAAATTATTTTAATTAAGAAATAATGCTGCTAGTTATTTTGTTTTATATTTAGAAGTTATCATTTTATACAATATTGAAATAGTACCTGTTTTTAGAAATTTATATTTGTATTATAATCAATTTAAATGAATTTTAATAATATTTAGAAATAATAATTTATTCTGTAGAAATTATTCAATTATATAATAAACATATAATTTAATTTATTTTACAAGCATAAAAGGAATATTTTGTATATTTAAGTTCTGGATTAATAATTTATTATCATTATTGATAATTTTTATATAAAAAAACATGAATATTTTATATATAAATTAATTTTTTAAATATCTGAAAGTAATTATTAATCTTTCTTTCTAACAAAAAAGCGATTTACATATTGGAATACATCATATAACTTTACTTCCGGTATAGCGAAATTTAACTTATAATTATTCATATTTATTACTCTTGATTTCTATCAAAAATAATTATTGCTATGTACCAATTAATTTCTTTATCTTTCTCTCTTTAGTTTTTAATATCCTAATAAGTATTCACAGGTGTAGCTACATGAAAACGAGCCAACTATAGTCATTTTAAAAGAAATTATAGATAAAGAATATTTTATGATAGTTTTTGAAAGTGCCTATTGCTCTAATAATATAAGATATTTTGGACAGTTATATGAGTAAAATAGTTTGAAAATTGAAACACGAGTCGTTTTGTATTCACACACAAAAATTTTCTTTATGATCCTCGTGAATACCGGTAGATCATAACATAAAATTTTAAAAATACTATTTATAAATATAAAAATATTTTATTATTAATACAGGTTTCAAAATAAAGATTATTTTTATATTCCTTTATGAAATCCTTTATGAATATTATCTTAATTTTTGCTTAATGCAATAAATCATACTAGAATATAAATTGAAATAATTTTGAATTAATTATAATAGAAAATACAAAACTGTTATTGTATATATAAAGTATTAAATATGTAAAAATAATTACAATAAAAAAGAATATACGTTATAGTAAATAAATATTTTATATCATAATACAATAAAGAATTATATATTTATTAATAAAAAATATATTATTATGGTCATATTATTTTTAGAATATTTAAATTTCGATAAATATACCTCTCTAGATTTAAATATTATTTAACAAAAATATATTCATGTGAAATATTTCATTTGTACATTACGAAAAAGTTTCAAAATGATAAAACATATTTTCTGTGCAGAGTAGCAGTATAAAGTTAATGTAAGTAATACTAATAAACTCATAGAGAAAGTGGTAATTGTAGTTCCAATATCATAACAAATACCTACTTACTAATACTACTTACTTTACCTACTTACTTTAGAAAAATGACATAAAATCAATATCTTTCACTAGTCTTATAACATGAAAATAATGTTTCAAAAATAATCACGTAAAAAACCAGTAGTTTATGTTGACATAAGTTATTTTAAATAAATTAGTTTTTTCTAATACTTTGAATATAAACCATCTTTGTTTTATTATCTAAATTTAAAATCTAAAATATGTACCACATATAATATAATGTAAGGTTTGAATGATTGAATTAATTAATAAGTATTTATGGATGTTATATAAAAAACCAATCTTTATTTTATTAAAAAATATTACAGAACTAACGTAAATATTCAATTTGTGCATGTGTGTTTACGTGCATGTGTGTGTAATAATAATAAATTTTTTAATATTTATTATTTTTTATTTTGGTAATAATACTATTTTAAAAATTTCATGAATTATAAGAATATTATCTACCGAATGACATGATAATTTAAACAAGATAATAAATATTTAACAAATTAAAATTCAATTAAAATTTAAAAACTTTAAAGCATATAAGTATAAGAATTTAAGTTTGAATAAATATAAGTTTCGAAATAATGAAGTAGCACATCATAAAGAAAAATTTTTAAGCCAAAATATAATGAGAAAGTATAAAACTGAAAATACTTAATATAATAATTTATCCTGTCTGTATTTAACAGGTTATTTACCTTCAATTACTATGAGGTGGATTGGATTAGTATAATTTATACATTTTCGAATAGTTACATTAAAAAAATGTAAAGTATGAAATTTAAAATGAGAAAAAGAATATTAGTAAAGAAATTAAACGATAAAAGAGTACTAAAATGGGAGAATATGTACGATCTATAGATTCCTTATTGCTGTAAGGAATTTTTACCAAATATAACTTTTCTATTCCATTGTAACAACAAATAGTTTAATACGTAATATATGCAATTACATATAGTATAATATAAATGTGTAATTATATTCACTAACTTACATTCATGTAGATATACCACACGTTCGGATACGCACACAAACATATTCGCACAAACCGTACAAACCTCTTTTACTTCCGTAAATACGGTATAACTTTCATGAGCCCTCAACTTTTTGTTTACTTTTTCTCTATTTATACTGTTTCTTTCACTTCCATTTTTTTCTAAATGCTCTTCTTATTTATGACAACTTATCTGTTTCGGTTTCTTCATTCTTTGCTTTTACTTGACGAGTTGACATTCTCAAATGAAAATTATTGTAAACACTCTATTGTAACTTTATATTAATTGGATTAATAAAATAATGTAAGTTTTCATTCATGAAGTTGTATATTTTTTTAAGAATAAAAATAACTTTTTCGGTATAAAAATAATACAAATTTATTAGAAATAGTTTTATAAAATTTAATAAAATTTAATAAAATTTTATTAACATTTTCTATACAATGAACTAAAAACTAATATTTTTTATATTTAACTATTATTTTTTATTAATAGATATCGAATATTAAGTACAATAAACATAAATTTATAAATATTAAGTTAAAATAAATTTAAATATATATTTTTTATAAAACAATTGAAAAATTTTATTTAAATTTCTTGTTATTAGTTCACAAAACATTTTTTAATTAAAAAAGATATGAAATAATAATATGAATTAAACAAGAAAAATTATCAAACCAAAGATTTTACAAATATTTTTCTTTTTTTGATTTCAATGCGCAATTATATTTCTTTCTTTTAAATCACTTTCTCTATTAAAAAAAAATACTATTTTTATATACAATCATTTGCAACCTTCTTTCTGCATGTTAAGGTTCGTCGCTGCACTTAGTGAAGCACAGCGAGGGTTGAAATCTCTCTTTGAATCAACATCAACTAGATGATTACACATTCCCCTATATTAAGATCAACGTGATATAAAAGAATCGTACTTATATTTTATAAATTATTTAAATTATGTGGATTAATCATATCATTTATTAATACGGTTGAATATTATTATCAATATAATTATTTATAATATTCATATATATATATATATATATATATAAATCTATAATTTTCATATAAAGCATTTATCTTATGTTGTAAAAATTTTTATTTATCTAGGATTATATATTTTTCTTCTATTAAATATGAAACGATAAATTTTACATATATTTTAAGTACAGCATGACACGCAATCAAATTATTACGTTAGCTGAACGCGGAAGTAGCAATGCCTGAAGTAAATAGGCCTGAATAAATATACAGATTTATTGCATTTCTGATTTTTTTTTTTATTATATACTAATTTAATTATATAATAATTAGATAAATATTTAATACAGATTATTATAATTATTTATTTAATTTCATTTTTATTATAATATTAAGTACAATTTAATTTTCGAATAACTTTTTTATGCATAATTAATATAAAAAGAAAATTCTAAATTCTTTGGAGAATAAATTTAAATACTTATATTTATGAAAATTATTCTCTCATTGAAATTCTATCTATAATTAGATTTCAAAATAAAAATACTAAATTTTGATGTAAAGTGTTCTAATATTTTAGTCGTAAATACACATCAAAAGTATCCGATAAACTAATAAATTTCACGATCCAATTGAGAACAAGATAAGAAAATTCGTGTAAGAAACTAATTAAATAAATACGGTTGTTCAGATCGTCTGTAAGGAGGTAATAGTTGTGAGCAGCTTAAGCAATGATCGAGCATACGGTAATCGCGAATACGTGAAAACCGCCGCCCCAATGGGACGTGCAACGAACAACGTAGTCTGCAACCTTGGCGTGTGCATTAGCGGATCGTATCCACCGGTGCTTTAAAGCATCGGCTTCGAGCATCAACATAACTTCAACTGACCAACCACCCCAATGCGTCTGAGTAGCCTCTCATCTCTCTCGCCGCTCCACAATCAGCCTATATCTCATTTCCTAGGAAAAGTGTGAAACGTCCACCCTTCTTTTTTTTTCTCGCTCTCCATCCCTGTCTCTTCACCCTGGTATTGATCGTCTTTTCCCATAGTACGAGCACTGATGGGGGCGTAGCGGTTCGCCTGCCACAGCTATACAGCGAGCCATGGATCTCCCGTAAGCACGGGGGTGAACAGAGTTCTATGTCTACCTATGTCTCCTTTCTCCGTCTCTCTTTCATCGTTTATTCTCCGCATACAGGGGACGAAGGCGTCTCTTTATTACTGCCGTTCTGGTCATGCAAATCATGACGAGTCCCCTAGCTAGTAGAAAACGTTTTAGGTCCCAGCACAGGCGACGCGCGCTACACCATATGATATCCTTCCCCATCAGCTTGGAAAACCATGGCCCCAGATTTTTGAACACCGACTAGGGGTTTGGGGCCGAGGGACGGAGATGAGAAGAAGGCACCACGTGATCCCGGGGGTCGCTGCCAACCGAAAAAGGCCGCGCCTGCGCAGAGATCTAGCGCGCGGATCAACGACGAGCCACGAGAATCGAGTACCGCGTGCGTGTTTACCTCGCGGTCGTGCACCCGCTTATCTCATCGTCTCGCGGACGATGTCGTTGTCTTACCCTCACGCGCAATTCTGAGACACCCACGTCCCGGATACGGTGAGTAGTCGTCGCGCGAATCGCCCGCGAGTGCATTTGGGGTTTCGGAAAGGAGTGCGAGAACGATTCTAAAAGGAGGTGGCGTCCATGGCGACCGGCACGAGACGTCGATTCCCGTGGTTTTACCGACAGGCTGAGTGAGTGACCGGTGAGTTTATTGGAACCTTTTGTTGCACACCAATGGCGCACAATCGGTCACTAATACAGATATTACGCTGAATGTTATACGAGCGAACGTTTTTTTCGCAGACTTTTTCTTCTTCTTTACGTTCGAATTCCAAGTGTGGGTGCCATTCACAATCATTTGTTTACTTGTGAGTGATAACTGGACTTATGCCTGGAAATTTAGAATTCGTATTGACTATTCAAAAATATTAAATACCCATTCGAAAATAAATTCATGGATATTAGCTTTTGATTTTTTATCTTCTACTTTCGAATCTCTTGTGATGATTACAAGAATACAATAAAGAAATGTGAAATTTTGAAAAAATATTTTTCTTTTAATGGGTGAAATATATTAGGTTCTCTTATTACACTCATTATGTCATCGATCGATCTACAATGATTTAAATTATAATCAAAACTAAAAATGAGTAAATGATTTGTTTTTTATTTATGAAATAATGAAATATGAAATTATCATTTCTACAACTACATAAGAATTATTACATAAGTTTTCATCATTAGAATATTTAAATCAAAAATTTATTTGGATTATAAAATTTTAATTAAAGAAATAAATTGGTTATGTTGCTGTATATTTATTTGTATAGTTTTTAGGAAAGTAGTTAACGATACTTAATTATAAAAAACTCTCCACATTTAATTCATTTCTAATACAAATTGAATGAATAGTGATTTTATATTCTCTATGCATCTAATATATATCATATTTCAATAGAATTTTTAGAATATTTTGTGTATTAGTTAATATAACCATGATTGTACTATAAATAAATTATCAAGAAATATTGTAATTATCTTTCATATCTATCTATCCATATTTAATTTCTAAAATAAGAGCACTGATTTTTGTTATTATACAATAAGAAATTGAATAATATAAATGGAGTATGTATGAAATCGATAGGATTTCTGTAGAAATAAACAAAGAGCAGATGTTTAACAGTACAAGAATCTATTCTTATTTTGTAATTTATATTATAGACAATTTTTTTTACTTTCACGTATGATGAATAACACTAACGTTATAAATCCATATCATCAACTTTCACCATTGAAAAATTTAATCATGCTGCAATTGACATATGAGTACCTAATAGTGCATGAAGAACTAAAAGATGAAAGATTTCGAACACGAAAAGATAACTAAGGATCATTGTAGTAAATTTACATAAAACTCCTGGTTTGTTCCTTTATTTACTTTTTTCTCTATGATAAATATAAATTCTATAATTTAAGCCTTTATATTACGTGTATAAATTATGTACTATTTGTCACGTTACTCTTGCAGTATCTAAACGAATAAAATTCAAAATAAGAACATGAGAAAAGGAAGAAAAGTAAATAAATTTTATAAACCGACATTAAAAATTTTTATGATTTTTGTTTATAAGATAGTTATTTTGAATTAAAAAGATAATTATTAATCATAATTAAATATAAATATATAAGTATAAATAATCGTAAGTAGAACTGTAAAATATTGTGATAAAGTTGGATTATTTACAAAAAAGTTCATTTAAATAAATTCAATATATACATTTTCATTTCTTTATTGATATTCAAAATTTACTTATTATAATTTAAGTATAATGGAAAATAAAAATTATTAATTTATATAATAGTATTTCACTAAAATATTTATAATTTAATGTAATAAAAAAAATTATCGAATATAATTTGTAATATTAATCCAGTATATGAATTATGAAGGCAAATTCAATTTTACATATAATCATAACTGAAAAATACATATTATTTAACTTAATATAGATATTTAAATTAAAATAAGTATCTAAATAATATTTTTAAAATATCTATAAAATATTGATGGAAAGACAAAAATCTAAATAGCTTTTAATAAACTGTTTGATTAATTTCTTCGAATAATTTAATGTTACAGTAAATACAAAATATTTATTAATAATAAAATCATAAGGTAAATAAAAAATGTACGATAATAGTAATTATGTAGCATAGTGTATAAGTTCCAAACATAGAAAAGATAATCAGAATCTATTGAGAGATAATATAAAAGATTGAGAGCCCAGGCAAAAGAAAGGGAGAAAGATATATAGAAAACAGGCAAGGCAGAGGAGTAAGTTTTCGATGAAATTTCCACGAGAGCTTTATCGATCTTTTGCGTGTCAAGCGCATTTACGTGCAACAGGCCCCTATATGCAAAATTACATTGGCGTATAGACGCCAAACGTCGACTGTACTATAACCAGTTGGCACGCAAATACGAGTGCGACTGCCTCTGTAGTAGATAAATTCAAAAGCGTGATATCTCCCCTTTTGTAGCAACTTCCGATTAAAAGCTCTTCCCTTCTATTTTCCTTTCTCTCTCTCTCTCTCTTTTTCTATCTTCATTCTCATCAAAATTTAGCTTTATCATTCACGATCTCCGATTTAAACAATAATTCGATAAATACATCACTGAAATCATAATAAACTCATTTGGAGTAGAATAAATAATAAACTTATACAGCGTTTTTTTAATAATAAGGTTAACAAGTAATTAGCACTCTATTCTTTGGAATTTTATTTAATATTCGTATGTGTGATAATATTTTAAAAGGAAATTAATTTTATGACTGGGACAAAATTAAATATTTTACAATAGATGTTTTATAAGATCATGTTATATAAATTTGTTTGAATCAAGTTAAGTATTATTTTTTTACATTTTCTAAATATTATAATATTACGATATTACTTTCTTGTCCTGAAATAATAATTTAAAAATTTTTTTAAACCGCAATTATTTTTTTAAATAGTATTTGGCTACGTTATTTTTTATGAAAATCACGTTTTATTTAATAGCTGGAAACTTCATAAATAAATTAAAAATTTATATGCATAAATAATTAAAATTATTTTATAGTATTAACATTAAAAATTATTTTTCGAATAAACTAATTATATTGATTATTACAAGTTATTAGTTAAAATATTATATAATCGAAAAAATCATTGCTATCACAATATATAAAGTAATTATAGCTTTGTAAAGGTCATTGAAACTATTTACATATAGTTTTAAGCCTTATTTTAATACACATTTATATCTGATATATATAAATTCCAATCATACAATATTAAAATTTTAGATTTTATAATTTATAATTTATAGTGCTATTATTTATGTACATATTCATTGAAAATAATCTTTTAATTAATAAATGACATTAGTTTAAAATAAATGAAGAATATTTTTAATATTTTATAATTGTATAAAATATATAATAAATCGACTTTATTATAAATACAAAAATTTTGAATATATTTAGAATTATCATCATAAATAAATATAAAATGCAATAAAAGTATATGAGAGAATAATAAAACTAAGAATGAAAAGTATATCTAGAATTATTAATTATCAGTAGGAAAATATCTATTAATAAAAAATGTTTCACTATTGCATCTCAGTAGTAAAAAAGTAATGTAAAACGATGATACCAACTGAGATACAACGATGGCCATATATAAGAGCAATACTACAATGTGGTATTGAACTACACTCATAGCTTATGTCGATACGAGTAGTAGATAACCCTTCTCTGAAGGGAGATTCTGAACAAAGATAGTGAGAGTAGGAGCAAATGAAAGAGAGAGAGAGAGAGAGAGAGAGAGAGAGAGAGAGAGAGAGAGAGAGAGAGAAAGAGATATTAATAAATAGATAGTATTTGAAGAGAAGAAGAATATAAAGAGAAATATGGAAAATCGCTAAGCAAAATGGAAATTACATATAAAGAGTACCAGGACAGAAAAATAGAGATGTAGAAAGAAAAAAGTACCACGAACCTAGTAGAAAGGGAATAAGAGAAAGATAAGAACATGCGGTAAAAAGCGAGAGAGAGGGAGAAAAGATCAGTAGTCAAGGAGATGGTAAGTGCGGGGGAGAAAGCACTGGGGAGATGGAACGACGCTGTGCACGGCGTCCCGACGCTCCAAACGATCGAGGGGTCGCGAGTATCGCGACACTCGAATCAGCACGCTTTTTGTTTTGCGCCTTCGGACATACGGGACGCGGGAGCTTCGACAAGTGCACCTACGCTGTTGCATCCTAGATTATATATATTTATACAGGCCACGGACCTAATGCTTTTAAATATTCAGCTTACTAGAGCCAATGAATTTTCCAACCGTAAACAAAATTCAATATAGAAATATTCAACATAGAAAACGTTTAACAAATGAACAAAAATATCTAGGAATTTTTTATCATAACATTCGATGTGCTATGGAATCGTGTGTGTAAATTCTTGCACGTTATTCGTGTACCTTGGAAAATGCAGAACGAGTCGTTGAAAATCGGTATAAAGTTCGAAGTTGATCCACGAATTCGAGGAAACTACTGGAAAAAAGTAACATAGCTACGCAAAATTAACGATTAAACTTGTATACGAAATTGTAACTGAGAGCTAAGTAGCCGAGGATCGGCTAATGATTATGTGCATGGAAAAATCACAGTTCGCTAAAATCGCAGTGTAAAAAAGCGTTTGGAGCTCGGTAGAAAGACAAATTCTCTTTTAATTAAACCGACACATTTGCGTGCACATCTGCGGCTAGACATATATACACATATGTACACAGAGCCAAAACTTTTGGCGGCGAAGAAAGAAAAAGAGTGCAAGCAAGAGAAAGTCTTCAATCGAAGTTCGATCGTGAGACACCCAACACAGCTCCGAGAGAAAGAAGATCGAAATCGAGTACGCCGTAATTGCGCCTCGACCTCCTACTTTTTATTCCAATGCATGTGGCCCTTGAAAACTTCCAGTATATTGCCTTTTACCCAGTGTCTTTTCCGGCGTGAATCTTCATTATTCTTCGAGTGGTTACAGGTGTTTCATATAAACGTACAAGATTGGAAAGTGTGATCGAAGGCTGGTTAAGCCTTTATTTGGACTTTGGCTTACTGACTGAGATACTTTTGATTCATATAATAACAGGACATTAAATATACGAAAGTGCCAGAATTTTACGAATTTTATTTTGTGCATTTGTTTTTTAACCATTTTTTAATAAACGTGTCTTTCGGAGATTGGTTTATTATACATTTTTATCAAGATGGTAAGATAATATTTTATGTTTCTAGATTCCTAAGTCAAAATATTACATAATAAATAATTTTATCTAATAATCCAAGCGTTAATATTCTTTTAATTTAGATAATAAAATTTAATATTATTATTAAATACATTACACTTATATACCAATTGTTTGTAGCATTTAATTTCTTGATTTATATTAATTTATGTTTTCCCTAAAAAATTTCCTTTTCGTAAAAATGCAGCTATTCACGAAACTTATTAAAAAAAGTAATAAATAATTGAAGAATAATGTGATGTATATAAGATTATAAGAATATTTAATTATAATAATTTTATCCTAAATTTTATAATTTAATATTAATAAAGTATCATTATCTATGTATCGATCCAATAACTAACAAAAATAATAAAAAAATTTCAATTATCAGTGTATTGAAAATCAATTACTCTTGTTAGATATCTAGTCGAAATTAACCTAGTTTTCGGTAAA
Organism: Dolichoris vasculosae; assembly: GCA_018907195.1. NCBI lineage: Eukaryota > Metazoa > Arthropoda > Insecta > Hymenoptera > Agaonidae > Dolichoris > Dolichoris vasculosae. The sequence goes on along the minus strand of JACCHY010000010.1, from coordinate 6,219,336 downwards.
CAATCTCATGAAATTTCAATAAATATTTAATTTATCTCATGAAAAATCAATAAATATTTAATTTATAAATATCACAAGATTTCTAAATTAGTTAGTAAATTAGTTAGATTTATAATTAGATAGTAATAAGTATCTTGAATTATACATTTAATTTTAGATAATTTATTTAATTTAAAAAATTTAGTTTCATATTTAAATAATTTTTAATTTGAAAACGTTTTATTATGATTTGAAAAAAACAAACACAATTGAAACATTATGTATTCAATACGAAAGGAAGGCTTATATAAAAACTTAAACAATCCTTCAAAAAATCTGCTACTTGATCCATGGATTTAACTTTATTGACAGAGTTCAATAATACTGAGGTGTTACTTAAATTATAATTTAACTGCAGTTGAATCTGAAAGCTAAATCTGATCGTAAAATTTTCAACATGTATAAAAAAAATTTTAACTGAAATCGTTGATAAATTATTTATCTTTTTTAATCTGTTTTTAATTTTTCTAATAAAAATAGTTTTAATGCATGTATAGATTTTTTAATGTATTTATATAACTTGAAAATTATGTTATCTATCAGTAAAACATGAATCAATTTAAAAGACAATCATAATAATATCCATTTTTTTTATAAAAAATCTGAAATTTTAATATAGAAAATATTATTTTTAAATAAAAAAATATTAAAAATTATTTAATATTAAATATAATATAATATAATATTCTATAAATTTTCTACAATTTTAATTTAAAAATTATTTAATAAATTACAAACGCTGGAATAAAAAAACATCTTTTATTTAACATGATTACTATAAAATTGATAGGATTTTAGTTACTTAATTCATTTTCTTCTAGTACTGATGAAAATCCAAACAAAATATTAAGCTTAAAATTTAACAAAGTAACTATTGAAACGAATAAATAGCTACTTTAACAAACACCGTTTAGTTTTCATTCGTATATATATATATAATTATCCCTCTATTTAATATGTATGATATACTATATGCTTCTTTGAAGATTTTTTCAGCTTAATAAAGTATTCATCACTGGTCTCTATTGAAATAAGTTGTTCCGACCTTTCTCGTTTCTATCTTAACAAACAGAAATAAGGATCGCTAGGAAGAACAACCAAAGATTACAATATTTTGCTGCCATCGTTTACGCTCTTTCATTAATTCAAAGCGACATTTCCGGTTCATTCATAATCTATAATATGATACAGCATATCACTCAAGAATTTTCTTTATTACAATTTTATGTATGTATTTTAAAACTTTTATATATCTATGATTTGAATATAAATACTAAAATAAAAATTTTAATATTTTTTTTCAAAAACTGAATAACTATTGATAATAAATCTTAAATCAATAATAATAAGTTTCAAGATTTTAGTATTTTTATTATAGTATTAATCATAATTGATCATAATTTTTTATTATATATTTTAGAATTAAATTTTCTTTTAATTATTAAGTTTATTAAGTTACATAACATGATTTGTAAAAAATATAATTAATACAACATTTTTAATCGATCTATAATTATTTTTTATAAAAATGTATTTTTTTAGTCAGTATTTAAATTTAGACTACATAAATATCACAAATATATAGTAATATGTATGATAATAATTACATGATACAGTAAAATACTTCAAGCAAGTTCATTATAAAAAATAATATGATTAATTAGTTTTTATATTGTTTGAAAATTAAAAACAATTTGTTTTATAATTTCATAGATATTAAATTATCTAACATTAAGGTAAGACTAAATATTTAAATTGTCAGTTTAATAAATATTTATTCATATTTTACGTATGATTGAGATAGTCTTACTACTGATAGTTTTAAAATAGGTAAATCGAATTTAATAAATTTTGTATCGAATTTTTCTGTGGACAATTTTACATAAATATATAAATTATAATATATGAAAGATAATATATATATATATATATGTATGTATGTGTGTGTAAACTGAAAAATTAAAAAAACTATTTTATCATTTATAATAAAATAATAAATTGAGTATTTTATTGTGTTTAAAAAAAAAGTTTTTTCGTTACAATTATTATTTTGAGAGTTTTTCGAATTATAATTTTTTTTTTTCGTAATCTTACCATTTTCTTTGTTATAAATATCATATTAAGTATAATAAACATATATAATTAAAAATTATAAGTTTATAATCTCTAATTTATAAGTTATAAAAATGCTTATATTATATAACAATATTATTTTATTGTGAAACATAAGTATTGTTTTCGATCTGATAATATATTCTATATTAATCTTTAATCATTCATTTAAAAACTTTTTTATTTTCTACAAATTATTTATAATAATAATATAAATATTACAAATTTATGTTTTTACATTACATGTAAAAAAATCAAAATAACAGAAATGATAAAATCATTAAGTTATATATATGACTTCTAAAATTTTTTTTAAATTTTCACATTTGAAATTTACATTTGAATCTTTAGATATTAAAAAAATTTAAATTATATTTTAAAATTTATATCCTTGAACTCTAAATTTACGAAAAATTTAACTTGAATTTAAATTTATTTAATACACACGAAATCATGGAATATTTATAAATTAAAATATAATACTTTGAATCTAGAATTTTAATTCCTTAAGGAACTATAAACAATTGACTACTATTCTTTATAAACCTAGTGCAACTAATCTATTGTTTTTTATTTTAATTAGAAAATTTATAAATAATGGAAATAATTTTGTTATAATATATTGTGGATAGTATTCATCAATTATTTAATATATATTTTTAATATGAATAATATGAAAAAAAATTCAAATATAAAATTGAATTAGTTTAGTAATTATAAGTAATATATTATTTAATATTTTATGAATAATGTTGCTTTTACCAGAAAATAAGTTTTAAAAAAAAAAATTATGATATTATCAATAAAATAATATTTACTGTGTATATATTAGATGCATGAAATTAGAATTTTTGATAAGCTTTTCTAAGTTTTAATTTATAATTAATTACTAAGAAAATCGCAATATTTGAACCAAAACCGAATTTTCTCTCTATTGGGTTCGAGATAATATTAAGAATTATAATTACTGAAATAAACTAGGCTACGTTTAAATATATTTTGATATAAAAATATCAATTCACTTGGATGGAAGGTGGGAACATTCATCTTGTTGACCCTTGATTTCAAAGCCAACGCTCGACACAGCAACGCTGGCCTTAGCCCCCACATACACAGAAACCTCGGAGGGAAGGCGCGGCGCCTCTTTTACCGACGGTAGTGATCTATCTCTCGGTCTCAACAGCTCGGCTGCCCTCTTTTGTCTCGTCCTTTTATCCGCGTAACGACGCACCGATCAACATTTGACAGGAGTTACTTATGCGAAGCGCCTCTTATAAGGTTGGCCGCAAATTCCGTAAGTTCGTTAACGCAAAGAGGTTAAGAAGTGCTATATCTTCTGTGGACTTTGTGCCAGTGATACTACTTTACAGGGTGGGATAAAAGGACCTCCTTCGCTTTTGTTAATTTATTTTATTAGCCTCGTATATTAATGTAAGTTCAAATTTTTCAGATACGAGAATTATTGATAAGAAATACTCGTTTATATTCAAGGCCAGTTAATCTCATTTTCATGTCTATTACAATTACTATTAACAGCTTTGTTTAAGTAAGATTTATAATATTCTGTCATATAACCATGTAATTTCATTTCAATCAATGATATATATTTTAATTTAATTTTGCATATTTTCTTGAATTTATGTTTTTCTTTTTTAATTCTTTAATCGTATCAACAATTTTATTGGCATATTATATAGTAAAATGTAGCATTTTAGAATTTTATTTGTACAACCAATTTTATCAACTCCTAGTAAATGTATAATGCATTTAAGCATATTAAACACTATATATTAGAAGCTTAGCTTACCTAAAACGATAGTCAATGAACCTCGGAAGGTTATTTATATATTAAAAATAGTAAAACCATAACTTAACTCAAATATTTATTTATTAAATTATTCAAAATTCAATTTAAAATTTTAAACTTAACACAACTTCCATTACCTATTTTTAAGTTTAATGTACATTAAAAAAAATATATATTCATCTTTCTCGAAACTTATATTTGATCTATTGTAAATCATTATTATATCTATTTCCATTCCCTTTACAGACCATTTTGTACATCAAATAACAGAAATCGTGTAAAAAATATTTCTCGTCAAGAGAATGGATTTTGAAATAAAATGTCAGTCTACACCTGAACTTTCAATAATACCCCGAGATATTCCTGTTCTAAAGATAGCATGGAACTTAAATGTAGATGATGCATTCGCAAAACGAAAAAAACGCTGGTCAACTCGATGTACCAATACTGAAATTATGCATACTGACTTTGGAAAATATTTAAAAACAGGTTCCATTATATTATTGTAAAATTTAATTAAAAGTATATTTAATTATTAAAACTTAATTAATTTGATTAAAAATTTATCAAGAACATTTCCTTTGATTATAACATTGGTTATATATGCAATTCTCATAAAATAATTATTATATGATTGATTCCGTACATATATAAATAAATAATAATAAAAAATACATTGTTTTGTTCAGAACTATATGCATATAAAATTAAAAATATAAAATAATTATAATTTGTTTCTGTTGACAAATTATTAGTTCAAATTCATAATATATAAAACAAAATTACTAAAGATTTCTTTATTTAAATCTTAAATTTTTCATTTTTCATAAATTTTTAATAAGTTTTATATTAGAACAATATTAAATAATGAATATTTATTTTTATCTCATGGTATTATATTTCATAGTAATTTTCATAGTAATCCTTTTTTTATGTTTTATGTTACATATTCGTGAATTTATGTTCAATTCGTAGCAATTGATTTTAAGAAAATATAATTAAGAAGTATATTGTTTAATCATTGTTTTCTACAAATTAAAAGATTAATGGAAAAAATTTTCCATTTTTCAAAAATACGAATTCGTTTCTAGTATTTACTCATTAATAACTTCTCAAAAAAATATAATGAATCAATTAATGTGTTTAATTTCACCGGAAGTACGTTTTTGCCTCTCTTAAATTTTTAATATAAATGTATTTTTGATCCATAAATAGTACTTGATATACAAATTTAATTTCTGTAATAATTGCCGTATGTATAATAGAGTATATAATTGCAGGATTATGAAAATTTAATTTTAAAACGACAAATATTCAATATATACAGTTTGATTTAAAAATGTCCAATATATTAAACACATTGACATATATATGAAAAACAATAATATTCATAATAATTTTACACTAATATTCTCTAAATTTCACATATATTTTCGTATATATTAGATATTTTTATATCTGAATTTTAGAATTTTTCATGTACATATAAAATTAAGCATGGACGTATTTTAAACCACGTCATCTAAATTTTGAAAAAGTAAATAAGAAATGAGTCTAAAAATTTATTAAAATTCTGAGTTGTTGTTTTTGAAAAATATTTTCGAACTTTTTAATTATAAAATATATAAGAATATTTTACTAAAAATTATAAAAAACTGTCAAAAAATATTTTTCATTAAAAATATTTTCTTAAAAATAAGAATGAATTATAGAAGTTAATGATTCAAATACAATTTTTACTTACAAATTAATTAATTTAATAAATAAAAAATATATAATATGAAATAAAATATTGACGAATATGAAATTATTTAACTGTAATAATCAATCAATTCCAACGTAAACAAAAAATGAAAATTTTGTTATATTCCCATTATATAATTTTCAAAATTAATTCAAATTAAGAAAATTAAACATATACCGATGAAACTATAATAATAAAATAATAATGTTAATATAGATAGTAGGATACATATGTATATATTCTTTGCGTACCTAGTAATCATTTTTGTAATTCTTATCTTTTTTTGTATTCTATCTAAATTAATACATTTTTTTTATTTTTGATATAAATATCGTAACCTTATCTATCATTAATAAAAAATAATAGTAAGTAAGTAATAATTTCACTACTTAATTAATTATAATAATTATTATTTACTGTTATTTTTATTTTAATCTGCATCTTGATTTTCGATATTATTGATCAGATATTCTTCAAATTGGAAAAAAGATTTTTATCGTTACTGCAAAAGGATTATGTAACTATAAATTTTAAGCTGACGGAAGTAACTCTTCCAATAAAGAAAAACAATTCTTTTCTGTTAGTGATTCTTTTTTATATAAAATATCAAACCAAAGAACATTCTAAATTTCATAGCAACATAAAATATAATCATTCGTTTGTAAAAAAAATGAATTTCATCAAGTAGATTCCCATGTCAACTTTAAATAGCAGTAAAGAAACACAAAAAATTTCCTTCCTCTATTCATGATGAAAAATATTCCCAACGCATCTCGATATTCGGTTTCATAACACGAATATCCTCGCGTACAAATCTATGTACGAAATATAGAAAAAATGTTTAGTCGGTAGTTTCGTGCTCAATATGCACTTATCTGGTCAGGATTGAAGTCCGCCAACACCAGCCAACTATGACTCGTGAATTGTTCAAAAAATATTACGCCTAAATTTTCTCGAGAAAGCGTAGGTGGAACAAAATAAATAAAAGAATAGGATAGTTTGGAATCATAATTACAAGAAGTATTATATATGAGCTTGTACAGAATAAAATTTTATAACTTTTTAAACATGTTGATAGATGGATATTAGAATTTTTGTAAAATGAATTGCTTAAAAAATAGAATTATATTTTATTTTATTTCATTCAAATATACATATACCTATACATAATAACAATTCTATTCAATATTATATTTTCTAGCTTTTATCATATGAAAAAATATAAACTACTTACAAATAAAAACGTTCTAATTAAAATAATATTATTTTAAAACATATTTAATTTAAAAAAATAAATATTTAAAATACACTTATATATTATGTATGTCAGATCTCGCAAATGTCAACGTGTTGAAATTACACGTAGGTAAATAAAAAATTAAAGTGGACAAATATTAAATTTTAGAAAAAGTATTAAAAATAGAATTAGATTCAAAAATACATATTTTTAAATTTAAAAACAAAGAGTAAACTTAATTTATTATAACAAAATGAAAAAAATAAAATGTATTTAAAAGTATTATCCGTTTAACTTACTATTATATAGAAGGCATGGAATTTTGAAAAAGTTAAATAATTCTTTCAACTGTTTTTATATAGATAGTAACAAAAAACTGTTTGTATGATAATATGATTTTCAAAAGTAATAAAAATGTTTTATAATAAAATATTTAATATAATGACACGTGATAAAAAATAATGTAAATATGCACTAGTAAACAAATACTTCACTGTACTAATAACATAATTTTCTTTTTTATTTGTTCACTTATTTACCAAAACTAAAATCACCTATTTTCTCCATACATATAAGATAACATAGTAAAAAAATATCCATAATATTACACAAATGTAAATATTATAACCTGAGATATACCTACGTATTACAGAGTCAAAATTATATATATTTATTATATATAAATGCTTTAAGCAATCTATACCTTGAATATACTTTGAATATATAATATATTTTTATTTCTTGAATAAAAATTTGAATATAATAATTTTATTCGAAAGATTTTTTTAAAAATGATCATTTTCATAAAACTAATCTATTGATAATTCTTTTTCGTCAGCACTTCAAAATATCTGAAACAACTCTCCATGATTGATGAATTGATAAAGAAGAGAAACCTTATTAATTATATGTTTACAATATACAGTATAAACTGATTTAAAAATGAAATTATATATTTGAGAATTGAATGATGATATGTTGACGTAGTATTCACTAAATTTATTAAAAATTATTTTTACTACTAAACGTAATACAATCAATATTGATAATAAATACTTACTGTTGATTTTGAGATAAATCTTTCTAATGAAATTAATTTAAAAAATATTGTTTTAAAATTTCAAAAATATTGTCAGAAATGAATTATTTATTTGTTCCAAATTTTTTAATTTTGCTATACAAAACACTTGATTATTAAAAAAATAAATATTGCTTATATCCATGTAATAGCTATTATATTAAATAACTATTTAATTAAATAGTTTTGAAATAAGATCTATTACGAGTAATTTTACATTATTATAATTTTTTTAAATATTGAAAGTAGATTAATTAAATAATAGTAATATCTTAATTATTTAAATAAAATTTTATTTCATTTAAAGTGGACACATTTATCTAAAATTGATTGTATAGTCTTGTAACCTTTATAAGTAATTGGTAGCATAGTTGCGTTACTAGAAATAGACACAAACTATGCAATGTAATTCGCGATATATGGATACAGATATAAAAAGAGATATGAATTAAAAAACTCAATAGTTCATGATAGGTACATCTTCGTATTCATCCATACGTTTCCCAAAGTAACGCTTTATAGAATAGTGTGCGAGAAAGCACACGAGTCTAAGTATTTTAACAAATATGGAGGCGGTAGAATATACGTCGGTAGCGGAAAAAGTTAGAGATTTATAAGTGCGAGCTCATGCATATAGTTGGTCATATATGTACCTCCATTATTTTCTGGACCCGAAAAAAAGTAAATGTAAATAAAGATAGATGCAAATGACATGTAGGTGACAAAGCGAGCGGAACCTGGAAATCTCAGCTACTCGGGCGAAACAATCGTTTTCGCACACATTTCATAGACGCACGGGTGCGTATCCGAATAAATATAGACCCAGTCGAGACGGCGAATAAAAACAAAAGGCGGGGAGAGTCGGGATACTTGCTCGGGGCTTCCAGAACATCGAACGTCGCGAGCTACGGTGTCTTAGCGTTCGGGATCCGTTGGCTTACAGCGGCTCTTGCCCTATTGCATCATTGCTCGATGACTTCTAATCTGGTAAAGCGATCGCGATCAATCCTCCCGGCTTCCGGCATTCCGTTCAACCTACCGCTGTTTTGCCGTTCTTTGCTCCACTTGAAAAAAAAAAAGACAAGTCTTGTCATCTGTGTCAGGAAGGAAAGTCGTAGGGGTGAATTTGTTTATGGTAATAACACTAATTTACGGGCAAAGCAATCCGAATATATTATGTATATCAAACGTAGACTTTTAATCGTGTACTAAGTTTAAAATGTTTTATTTATTTCAAAATTGACAACATTTATTTAAATAATTTATATGAATATTTTATTATTAACAAATATCGTTCCAAAATTTAAAAAATAATGGTTGATGAATATTTCTATGGATTAAATGGCTACATTAAAATTGATTATATATTTTATAAATTGAAATACACTGTACATATTAATGATGATATTAGCAAATTATAAATTACATTAAAATATTTTATTTTGCAGAAAAATTATTTTTCTGAAATTTTATTGCAACTTTTGTACATTTAGATATTCTGTATAATCAAAAATAATACTATTTCTGTTGAATATTTTGTTTACAATAAAAATAGTTTGAATATAATAATTATAAATATTTTTTATTAAAATAAAGAAAATCTGTTAAATTTTAAATCTATATTTATTTATAAATTTTATTAAAAATAAAAATCATAAATGAATTGTGAAGATATTTGAATATATATACAAACTTGCTACGATATTGTTTGTGATATTTTAAATTTAAATTCTATAAATGAAATACCTTATATTATCTTTATAAATAAATTTTACAATATGTTTTATATATGAATAAGGCTTCTACTTAATAAGTCTAACTATTTAAGTACGCATTTATTAGGATTTATAATTCTTAACAGCGACTCCATTAAGAATTTCATACACTTCATATTACAAAAATGATCTCGTACTAGCCAAGATACAAATATCTATGAATCCTACTGTTTCCTAAACAAGCTACTTACTCGATTTGGTAATCATTAAATTTTACTTATTGAACTTTAGAAATTAATATTTGGATAAAAAGTTCTAATCTTTTTTCAAAAAATTTCGCACAGTTGTATTAATTTTTTCTTTTAATGCAAAATTCATTTAGATTTTTCTACTTTTAAAATTATATAAAATATATGTGATTTAATCTAATTTTCTTAGCTATATAAATATAATTTAATTTTTTTGTCATTATTATCATGAAAAAAGAAGAAAACTATTACGAAGATTTTGGAATATAAAATTAAAATAGTGACTTCTACTTTTTTAGTATCTGAATAAATCGATCCTCATTCAAATTTTTTATTTATAACGATAAAATGTTGTCTAAAATGCGTTTGTCAAAAAATCATATTTAGAAATAATTATTAATGATTTTAATGTAAAAAAGAAAAAAAATTAATGCAGAAAATTAATTTTTATTGCGTGGTCAAATTTTGTACAATTCATCACTATTAATTTGTTAAGTATTAAAAAGTCACTGTATATTTATATTTGCTTCTTTAAAATAATTTTTTTTTTTAATTATAAATTTTTAAAATAAAATTAATTTATTTTTGTTAGACTAATGTACATAATATTTGTAATTTACGTATTTAATATTGATACAGAGAAAGCTATATAATTTTGCATTTTCAACATTTATCTGAGGTTGATTGCTTCATTTTATCTTTATCAATTTTAGAAGTATATTAAAAGAACCTGTACTTTCCCATAAAACTTTCATAATTTAAAAAAAGGTTGAAAAAACTAATAAATATTTTATAATTAATTACATAATTAGAAAATGTAACAGTTGAAAAGATTGTCGACTGTTATTATAAGTTTGAATACAAAATTTGCTAAATTTTGTGTCTAGAGAATTATACTCTTATCTCCATATCTTTGATTTCGCAGTTATAAGATGGTCTTAAAATTCAATTGGATTTTCGTCATTCGGGACTTCTCTCTTTTGTTATACACATTCTTGATCTTTTTTCAGTATATGTAACTGTCGACTAACTTTAGTAAAATATTAATGTTCAATAATCGTTGTATCTTTTTTAATAATATACGATGAGGATTTTCTCTTAAAGTTATTTTAAAACTTATTTTTGCAAATCTTGATGTTATTAAGAACAAGTAATCAATTATATTTAAATTTAATAATATTTAATTTAAATTTCAAAAATGAAATAAATGAGTTATTAATTTATTTCTTATGTTTAGTGTATTTGATTTCTAATTTATCCAATCTAATATAATTTAAGGTAAAACAAATAATAAATAAAAATTCCATTACAAAAAATTATTTTAAAGAATCTTTACGATTACGAATTTAGTTTATCTAAATATATAGATAATATACAAATTTAATTATAAATTTAATGAAAAGTGTAATTCTTTAAACATTGTTATTAGATACGAGAATATTTTACTTTCTAAAAATAATTTGTTTAAAATTTACTAGGTTTTTATATTTATAAATAAGTAAATAAATAAATTTGTAGTTATGTTATACCATTAAATTAAATATTAATTCGTATCAAAATTAATAATTCTTAATATAATTTAAAAAAATTTTTTTATTAATATAAAATCGTGATTTTCTTATTCTATATATATAATTTATAAATTATTTTTTTAATTTTCAATATCATTTTTATTATGACTATGAATAATAACAAAAAATTATTTATATGAATTACATATAATGATATATATACAAAATTTCGTTCAAACATACATATTTCTAAAAGTATTTATAGTTTTATTAATATAATGATATATAGAATTGCTGCTATATCTTCATAAACATTCATAATTTTTTGACATGAATCTAGAAGTCTTAACAATATAAATATCAAGTATAGTTACTAATGAAATATTAAATCAGTAAATTATTATTTATCTGATATCTTATTGATTATAAATGCATTTCAAAGATAACTAAAAATTTTCGATTTATAAAATTTGAAATTTTTCACCTGTTATGATAAATAATAAGAAATTATTTGTATATAAATTTATCAAATACCTTTTCAAAATATTTATTATACCTAATGTGTGATAGCAGTAGATTTACTCATCTCCAAAAATAATTACAGAAAATTGTAAGACTCTTTTTGAAAAGATCTTATCAAACTCAACTGTTACTGTATCTATTATTTAATTAGATTTATTTACATTATTGCTGGAATTTCTTATTTATGTGTTATTTATTCTTTAAAAAATACTCGCTAATAGGTATTGTTTATTTATTGTTTCCATGTGAAAATATCTTAGCCTTGCTTTATGTTTTCATCAGCATATCATAGATTAACTATCAACCATGGAAGCTAAATATAATTTTGAATTTATTGACACTTGATTAAACAGCTTATATGACTAGAACTAGTTCATATATCCGTTTTAAACTATTCCCTTAGAGTATTGAATATATCTAAGATATTATCAGTCTGAATAACGATATGCTCGTCATTAATGATCGTTTGGTAAAATTCTTACCTACAATTCATAAGAAACTACATAAAATTATCAATAAATATAAATTTTATGAATATGTAAATTTATATCTTATTATCTCTACCTTATTATTTAAGATCATCCTCATCGCATGTATATTAAATGAAGATAACTAGTTAGAAATAATTTTAGTCTGTATTGCAGCTGTAATACTATTCATGTGTCTCAATATTTTAATTAATTTACAATTTTTTATTTGCCTTACAATAAATCGATATCAAGTAAAGTTATTATAAAATAATTTAAAGTATTTTAAGTATAAATATGATTAAGGTTCTTTTTTATTTATCATAAATAATATCTGCAACTTAAAATTTTTAAAATGAATATGTAATTTAATAAATATAATTTTTTTAAATAATTTTTATCGATTAAGGATAATAAGTAATTATAAAATATGTACTTAAAAATCGTATCTAGTTTAAAATAATTTTTTTTCTTGCTTAACTAATACCTTAATTATAAACAAATTTAAAAAAATATAGATTTATTTTAAAAGGTTTTTTATATAAAAACTATTTTATTTTACAATACAGTCATTCAACTACGTTTATTATTTTTTATATAAATTAATAAAACTGTATATTTAGATATATGTAAAATTTTCCAATATATTCTATTTATATCATAAAAATTAGAATATATTTACTTAAATTAAATTACTGATGCAAATAAAATTCTTTATAAAAATTCAAATTATTAGTGTCCATATACTAAAAAACAATTTCAAAGTATTCTAACTTCTAACGAAAGCAAATTCTTTTTAATAAAATATAAATGCGAAGAATTACATGAAATTATACAAAAATATTTATAATTTTCTTATATCTATGAATTTTGATTATTAAACATATGAAACATATTAGATTAAAAAAGGTCAAAATGCAAAATAAATGAAACTCATGAAATCACAAAATTTTTTATCAAGCTAAAACACTATATAGTATAACCTCAAATAATATAAACGATGTAATAATTAGTATAAAATATTTAAAGTAATATCTCTAAAAATATTATATATCAATGATTATAATACTTTAAAATATAAATTCAAGAAATATAAAAAATTTGTATAAAATTTTTTTAACAAAATTTACAATAACAGAAATATTAATTAGCTAATTATATTACTAATTAGCTTTATTTCACTTTTAATACACTTCAGAGTTTCTTGAAAAAATTTCTTATTAACAGTTAAACTTTTCTTATTGTAAAGAATTAAATAAGAAACTGATGTAATATCACTTACTACTTATGTAAATATTTTAAATTATAAAAAATCAAAATTTAAAATAATTATAGAATCTTAGTTGAAATGATAATATGATTGACGATTTTAAACCGACGTATAAATATCTGTCATAGAGCTAAAAATATAATTTTATGAAGGATGTATGCAAAAATGTAATGGAAATTTAAATAACTATTTTAAAAGCTTAACTTGAATAACTCTTAAATAAATCTTAAACATATTTTTGATAGCAGCTTTTTATATTTATTAATAAATATAAAATAATAAATATATCTTATTAATAAATTGAAAATTTCTATGTCCAAAAAAATTTATTCAACTAAGAAAAAATAGGTTAAATGTGTAATTTTAATTAATTATATAAGAATAATATGTATTTATAAATAAAAATTCTAAACTTTTATTATTTTTGTCATAATCTACCTCATATTATTTTTGTTGTATTCATAATAAATAGTGTTTAGAAAAATATGGTTTTTACATATCTGAAAAATATATTTATTGTAATAATTGAATAAAAACTTTAAATTACGTAAGAGGTTTATAAATAAAATTAAATCGCTCTACTTAAGTTCAAATAGTATCAAGATACTATTTTGACAATATTTAATTTATCAAATTAAAATTTTTTTAAATAATAAATGCGGTTCCAGTTCACAAAATATTACAAATTTGTCTTTTTTATATAAATAGATATAAATATACTAAAACTATTATTTTCAAATCAGGTTAGAGAAATGAATATATAAATTTATAAAATGGTTTCATTCGAAATCTACCGAAAAGTTAGCATAAGACATCAATTGATTTCTCTTTTCCTAAGCAGTGACCGACTTGGCAGCATTTAAAGTTATATGTTTAAAGTTTAAATATGGGGCTTTATATCCTATTATGTATACAGGATGTTCTATATACTCGACACAGGTATACTGAACTATCGAATAATTACTGATAGAACTATTACAAAATAAATATATTCAGAGACAAAGAAAAATAGAAAGATATATATATATGTAAGTTGGTATAATACTATACCTACTGAATCTCTTTTTAAAAAACTATTATATGGTTTCAATTGTAAAATGAAAACACAATATAAAAATAACAAAATAAATTTTTTAGAAATTTTGTTTAATATTTTACATACATCTTTATTAAGTATTTTAATTTTATAAATATATACATTTGCAAACTTTATTTAAATATTTTAACTAAAATTGTATTTTAGAAGTGAATATTTCTTATTTGAAGATTCGTATCTGTATTTTTTATTACCAATACATTTTTGTTGTTTATTTAGAAATATTACTTTTAATCAGTTTTTATCAATATAGTTCATAAAAAATAGTATTTTAAAAAATATTTCACGTAATTTTTATAGAATTGAAATGGTATATATGAATTAAAAATAGATATTCTTCATCAGAAAATATATTCTGATTATTACTTTAAGGATGTTTAACTGTTGTTTCATTTCAAATGATCACACAAATTATGTACTAGTTCGTACTGTTACAATTACTGTTACAGTACTACTATTGTAATATCAATTTAAAAACTCAAACTAATTCTTAAATGTAATATAATTTTTTTTTTTAATATTTCTAAATCTTTATTATCTGCATTGATGTAACATGTGCCTATGTTTATTAATTAATGAGAAAATATCATATACTAATACTTTGATTAGTAAAGTTATATATTTATTTTTATACATTAAGATTATTATACGATAATATAGAAACATTATACATCAATTACCATTTTAAAAGTAATATTCTAAAAATACAATATATAAAGTAATGCCGAATCACGGAAAAACTTATTGAAAAAAAATCAGATCTATATTCTTATGATTTTAGTGTTACTATATTTACTAATGTAAACAATTATAAATTCTGCTAAAGTTTCAAAATCTTGTTTATCTAGAAATAATTTAAAAAAGTTATGTCAAAACATTAATTTTTTTAAATTAAACGAATCGAGAAAAATAATTTGACAAACATAAAAATGAAATATACATCATGAGCATAAAAAGTGACTAACATATCTATTATTTATATAAATTTTAGAATTTATAATTTAAATAAGTTAATACACGTAAACTCCTTTTTTTTAGTTGTTGCTATATAAATGATGTAAAAAATTTACGAAGAAATTTTTTGTTCAAGTGGATATTGATAACTATTCGACATCAAAACCATCAGTATAATTTAGTTCAGATCAATAACGTAAATACATATTTAATTTGTAAATTTTTTCGGTATTTATTTATGATGATAAAGTAAGTTAAAAAAAAATGTACTGAAGATTTTTTTTTCATCACTGGCCTATTTTTAAATTATTCTTGATTATTCGATAAAGGATGTTTTTATTCAATAACATAAAATAGATTTATAAATAATGTTCATAATATGCAACGTCATTTTTATCAATTATAACAACATATTAAATATTCATAATCGTCATATTTCTTATATTTAGTGTTAACATTAGAATTTTTATTTTAAAAAATTGCAAATGTATTGAAATAGATTATATTTGAGTCCAAATAAAAATCAAAATTATATATATTATTTTTGAACAGTATATTTATATAAAACACTGTTTCTAAAAAGACATTCCATTAAAATTATTAGGATATAAAATTTTAATTTCATTAATTTATATTTATTTAATATTGTTGAAATGAAATTTGTAAACACTATACGAATTTAAATAAATATAATTCACGTAAAAGGATTGTCGAAGTTATTAATATTCTGTATGTAAAATACATTTTTCTAGCATTAATCACTAAAATTAATAAATGAAAATTTATATTGTGAATTTCTTAATCTAAATATAATAATTTATATATAAGAATCTAAATCTTTCAGATTCCGAAGAGTAAAAGTAGTTTACTTTGTAAAGCTTTGTACAAAATATATTGGTTAATTAATTCAAGCATTATACAAATAGCAATGTAAACTATAAATACATATTTTCGTATATAAAATTCACTTATTTCCTACTTATTTTAACGAGTATACAAATCCAAGATAAAAGAATATTAGAGTTTGATAACGAAAATTTTGTAAGAAATTATTAATAAAAATATCAAATATATACCAAAAAAATATTGTACATAATACATGATAAATGATCCGATCAAAAACCGAATAAAATAGGTATGTTTGCATTGATAATTTTCTAAACCAATTATTAACTAAGAGAATAATTATTTAAAGTAAATTTTGGTGAGTAATTGAAGTTTTAAACGAAACAAATAAAAATTCAAAAATGAAGGCCTTTGATCTGTTAATCGATGAAAGATATAAGATTGATAAATAATGAAAGAAAGATCGCGACGAAAAGTGGAACATCGCCATCAAAACATGAATAGCTTCGCAGTTCACAGAAGTTTTACACTCTATCAGACACACTGAAAATAAGAGCCAACGTTAGAAAACGTATCGATACTTGAAAAAGAAATACAAAGAAAAGGGGACAATTGCCTTGCTTGGTCAAGTCTAATCGATTACGATGGCAATCGTCCGCAACAAATATGTACGCGCGAAAAGGAGTCACTTCTCTCGCTTTCCACTCCTTACGCGTGTTCTGACAAACGCGCATATATACCCATTCGCGCATATACGCGTACATGTATAGGCAAGAGCGAAGACACGCGAAGAAAGCGACGTGTCTGAGCAATCGCCAGTCCACGACAAGCATCCGGCTTGAGCCATAGGCTCGCGCAGTTGCCTCATTTCCGCGAACCTTGCGTTGCACTCATGAGATGAGTAAACGGTAGTAAACTGCGGCAAAGTAACAACGGCATCAGTGCCACGAGGCCTCCCGTACATTCGTACTGCAGAATAAATATCGAGTAGCCCTGCCACAGCTTTCCTCACGCTGGTCCACCGAAGCAAATATGTGCCTGTACATCGGCGCATAGTAAATTTCTACACAAGTGAATAGCAATGAAAGACAGCGGACCAACGCAGGAGCAGATTACGCCGACCGGCAAGTCCAGAAGCCGGGTCAAGGCATGGTTTAAGTTTTGGCTCTCGACCGGCAAACCCACCGGTTTGTTCTTTTCTCTTTGCCTTTTCCTTAGCCATCTTCGTTTCGATACTTGCATTTAATCAAAGATTTCGTTTATTTATAATTTTCCTTACCGTGATCGGGATTTTTCGGCATTTTGAGTGAAGGAGTGCGAGTTCAATTGCAGAGTCATTTTGACTAACGAACGAAATTTTTTCTTCGAAACTTGTGCACATAAACGTGAATTGTGAATCTCCGAGTCGAGAAACTAAAGATTTATCAACGATCTGCTTGAAGAAATTTAAAATTTTCAAATTTCTAGTAGGTTTTTGTCTGTCAGATTCATTTTTTTTTCTTTTTGCTTCATCATCAGCAGAAAAAGATATTAAATCCAAGAAAAAGATACTGAAACTCCTTGATAATGATTATTATCTTATAAAAAAAACTAATGAATCCTTCCAATAGAAAGTTATACTTGAAAGCAATTTTTTCGTTTTAGTTAATATTGATCTTTATTGAAAATAGAAATAAAAAATCAAATGTTTCTTTTCAAGAACTATTTTTAACTAAATAAATTAATTCATTATTTATTTACAGTATTTTTCATTGCACGCGAGTTATTAAACTAGCTAAATTATATGATTTTTAGGATACTTTGGAACAGAGTATTAAATATTAAAACATATTGATGTATAAGAACAAACTTTAATTATAAGTAAAATAAAATTTTATAGTATTATTTCCTTATAAATCTAGGTTGATGTATTTTATGTATTAAGATACGGGATCTTTTTCTTTTATAGAAGAAGTAAATTAAGTTGATATTATAAATAGTAAAAAATAAATAATTTTTAATTGATAAAGTTTATTTCTAAATTAGGATCACATTTCTAACGTGAATATGTATTTATATTTATATTTATATTTTATATAAAATGCTGAATGATAATAAATACAGATTTAATATACTTTATTTTATATTTTCAACTATGTTACAATTTTAATAAATCAATATTGTATAAAAATTTGTAAATATCAATTTTCTTTAAATAAAAATTTAAAAAAGTTATATAACTTTTTTATTGGATAATATGAATAAAATTTATTAGACTAATAATCAATTAAGAATAATAAATTGATCAAAATAATATTATGTTATATTCAATATTCCAATATCGAATGTAAATAAATAGTTTTTTCAACGATAAAAACAAAATAATTAAAAGTAATTTTATAATTATAATAATTGTAATGAAAATTTGTTGTTTTTTTTATATAGATACATGTATGTATTTTATATTATTATATATATATTGTTAAATATATTTTATTTATTAAGTCAGTTGATAAAAAATAACATATTTGAAAATTGTAATTCTTTTGTCTTATTACAATTTTCAAGTATAACTAAAAGTTCTGTTCTCCACTTAAACTCTACACTCAACTATAAAATCCTGAAATGTAGATTAAACATTATAAATTTATTTTTTAAATACAAAAAGTCTTGATTGCAAGTAAAACAAAATTTTATAAAAGATTATGATATATCCTATATTTAAAAAATCACTTGTTTTTATGCATTTATCAATAAAAATGAATAAGTACAAGAAAAAAGTGTACAGTAAATACAAATTTGCATACAGCCGTATATAATTATATTTATCACATACATTTATATTTAATATATTTTTATTCTTTAGATATATACGTTATTTTCTGAATAATGAATAAAAATTTAAATACAATAATAAATAACTACTATAAATTCAGAAATGATAATTTATTCACAAAGAACAAATGTAAATAATTAAAATTTTATGAAATGTTTTATGTACATAAAAAAATTCTAATAATACTTATTCATTTATAAATAAGTAACAAAATATATTATTACATTTTATTGATTTCTTTACATTTCACAGAATAATCATTTATTACTTTTTCTATGAAAACCTAATTTTTTTAAATGTATCTCCTTATAAAATATACGATCTGTTTATTATTTGTTTTAATAATCATGATACGAAAATATTTTAAAATGTTCAAAGGATGTTTTATTTTTTATAAATTTTTTATAAATTTGATTAGTAAATGATAATGATGACATTGTTTAGAAGTAAGAATAAAATAATTTTACAGTATTTATATGTGTCAAATTGCATGCGCCAAAAATGTATTTATTCTGAACAGAAAGGATACTAAGAGTATACATCATTTTTTATATGACCTTAAAAATTATTCTAGTTGCACATTATTCAAGAATATGAATTTCAAATTAACTATATTTTGTATGTAACTTAATACAACAAAATATTTTATAAATAACTTACTGAATGAATATACAGATAAAAGAAAATTTTTTTTTAAATTATGATGTGCAATAATAAAAATTCATGTAAACATAATTTAATGGCCAATATCCATTAGATCGTATTGATATTATTACACTTGAAAACAAAAGATAATAAGTTACGAAATCACTGCTGTGTCAACTTACAGGATAAGAAAAAACAAGACGAAATGTTATATACTGTCGTAATGAGTTCCAAAGAAATAAATAAAAATAAAAAATCGTATAACGTCCTTTATTATTTGTATAATGTTATACATTTATCACCTATACTTGACCTCTCTCTCTCCCTCTCTCTTTCTCTCTCTCTCTCTCTCTCTCTCTCTCTCTCACTCCTTTTCTCTCTTTCCACCTTTATCAAAACACTCTGCGAAAACTAAAAACTCGAAATTTGAACTAGAAAAAAGAATATGCCCACGCACAACCCAAGTACTTAGCGGCTTGTTTATCTTTTTCAATTGTAGATCGCGAAAAATCGAAAGCAATTGGAGCAGTACGCGATCCAGAAGAGATGCAGCGGTGCCCGTATCTGCACGAGATGAAAGAGCGTTTGCTGTCACAGCCCACGCCGACGGACAGCTTGGACATGGATCGCCTCGACGGGAGCAGCGGGACGCCTATCAAGGAGCATCACCACCACCACCACGGGAACAGCGACTATTCGACCCAAGTTAACACCGGGGTAATACCCGATCCGCCGGAATTGCCGCCGGACTCGTTAATTGGCACCGTCGTCAAGGTATCCACTCGCTAACGGAATCGCCCGCCGTAACTTTCCATTTCTCTCTTCTTTTTTTCTTATTCATTGTCGTCTCGTTAGCTATAATTGAACGAATTCATATCCTCGAACAATCATTGAAACAAGTCGCTGAAGGAATAGAAAATCCAATTGCCGATTTTACAAACCTGAATTAATTATTAGCGTTTTTATTTGGGTACCCGTAAATATAACGTGATTAATTATATAACTATTGTTTTTTTGAGCTACAAATACGATTAACTTAATTTCAATAGCTTTTTTAAACTTCTTGAAAAGTCCATAATTTCAATTAATATTATTATATCTATTTCGAATTTTATTCATTTTATTTTATTATGAAGAATTCTTAATTACAGTTTCTATTTTTATTGATTATAAGCTTAATTTTTATTGGAAAAAAATTATGAAATGTAATAAATACTCCTCCTGTATATTTAAGTATACTTTGGTAACAGAAATACATTTATTTTATACTTCTTTCCACTTTATTACTTTAGTTACAGTTTTACATTTAAGAACATTACGTAATGTTATTAGTGTTTTAAATATCTCAAATAATTCTAATAATTTTTTGTATACAATAAAATTTTTCAAATCTTTGTAAATTTTAACTACCAACTTTAAAAATTATATAATAATTTAAAATATAATTATTGTTATAATGAATCATAACTCATTGTTATACAATTCTTTTAAACAATATCATTGTTATATCATTAACATATTATAAGTAACCAATACGAAAAAGCATAAAATAATTGAAGGAAAAACACATAATATTGATTTACCTTTATTCTAATAAAATAAAACTGTTTAAAACTATAGCAACGTACTATTCGAATAAGAAAATTTGTCTACTTTTTTAATTTTTCCTAGGAAAATCATTTATTTAAGATAATCGGTCTATTGAATTTTCAGAATAAATGATGAGTTATTTCATAAAAGAAAAATAACAGAGTACTTAATGAAAGAATGAAAATATATACATTTTTTCGAAAAAAATTAAAATTTTAAGTAAATTACTTTAAAATAAAATCTGATTATTATTCAAGAAAACTCTTTAATTTTTTTAAGGAAAATTATAGTACAATTATAAGTAAGGCTCATGTAATTTTATCTGAATGTAAGGTTTGTATTAAGTATTTATTAGAAACCTGTTTTCAAAATGAGAAGAAAATAAAAATTTTATTATAAATTTTACTTTGTAAAGAAAGTGATATAATTAAATAATTGTTTTAAATACAACAATGCAATATTTCTATAATAAAATAATAAAACATAAAAAATTAATATTGCTAATAATATGAATTAAGAAAGACTAATAAGAGAGATTATTAAATAAACCATCAGGGTTAACACCTACGTCAAAAAAGACATGTACGCTGGAGTTTTTTAATTTTATCCTCCTTGCATATTATCTCGCTGTATTAAAATAAGGGAAGGTCAATAACAGAGACAAAAATACAATATTATAGAATATGTAGAGCATGGAGATATAAAAGAAACGTTAACAGACGTACACAAAATGCTTAGAAAAAAAGAGAAAAAGGAAAACCAACTTCAAATGGTCGTCCTTTGAGCGGGCGGTGACGTTATGGAGCCTTTGACAATATTTAGTGGCATTATTACATTTTATAAAAGCTGTAAGAAAGAAAAAGCGAGTCACATAATATACGGCCTTTTCACTCTGTCTCTCTTCATTTACCTTCAAATATGCTGATATAGCTTGGAATATACAAAATATTTGAAATGATTTTAATCTATTCATAAATTGAGAAAAATTCATAAACAGAATTTTAATAATGGAAAATTTTTTTATAGTAATTGGTTGTATTTTCATGTGTATTAATTTTATTATATATATATACATTATTTAAAAATTTTTTGTAATAAATTATATTCTTATTTATGAAATAAATAATTCTTATTCATTATTTTATCAAAACTGGTATTCATTTTTTAGATAATTTTATAAAATTTCCTTGACAATATTACAATGATTAATCATCATAATTTCATCCAACTCAAAAGTATCAAGTTTAAAATCGTTGAAAATATTTTAATGCAAAAATTTCTTAAAGCTATAATTAATAAATATCAAATTATCTAAATTTTTGGATGATATAAGAAAGTCATATATTTTTATATATATGAAGAAAAGATATAACTAAAATTGATAATATAACTATACAAAATTATCTATCTTTTAAAACTTTGAATAAATTTCAAGTACTATGATTAAAAGTTTTTTATTAAATATATTCAGTTTTAATATTGTCACTTTCTTAAAATACTGATTTTTCTATTTAATTATTTAAAAAAATATTTTCATATATTATTATATTGTAATATTCCTAAAATGGTTTAAACTTATAAGCGAGGCATTGTATGTTAATTCTTTAATGCATGAAATAATTAGAATAAATTTTAATCTATTTCATTTTATTCTTAATTAAAACAAATCTTGGTATTTTCTATAGATAAATTTTAATTTAACCGATTTAATGAATAAAATTTAATATTAAGATACATGTATTAATTTGGTCTACATTATTATAAAAATATTATTCTATAAAAGTATCTAGGTAGTTTTAATATTCTCCATTTCCGCGATAAAAATTGAAAGTAATTTATATTCTACCTATACTCCTTTTCTTTGATATATTTTCAATTTGAAATTAATTTCAAAATCTCAATATAAATGTGAAAGAATTACAAACTAGAAGCTATATCAGTACTTATAAAAATAATAAGGTCCCCTAAAAAATAGTAGTCCCTTTCATTTTTTATATTTCAGCTGAACTCTGACGGTTATGGATCTCACACGTCACCGGCCCATGCGAGACAACCCTTGGTGCCTCAAAACTCGAATAATCAGCCACTTTGCCTCACACCTCTGCACTCAGCCCCGATAAATTATGATTTGCCGAAAAATGCTAAGTAAGTGTACATTTACAATATTTATACGTTTTTATTTATTTATTTATTTAATAAATACGTGATTCATTTCCATAGTTTAGTTATCCTTTTATTGATATACTTTTAATACAAATCTATGTTTATTATATTTTTAGTAGATTATCGATAACTATATTTAATAATTTGGTTTTTATTCGCGATCGTATTTACTACACTGGAGATAAATATTTCACAAAATTTTTAAATTTTAATGATGAAATCGTGTAATAAAATAAGATTAAAATAATACTGTATAATTTATTTACATGTTTTAGATACGTTCATAATAATTTATAACTCATTTAAAATTTATATACGTTTACTTCAATTAATGTAATAAATGTTATTGTATCAGATAAATAACTGATAATTCTCTATTGTTTATTTGAATTGAAGATTGCATATAACACTAATAATTTTTTTCAGTTTTAATATTCAGTCACTTTCAAGTTAGTTCTTTTTGCGAATATCATAAGATAATATAATAAATTATAGTTGATTTAATTATTTGCTACTGCATTAAAATAAATTTCGAACTTTAAATCGTAATAGTTTTATATGACGTCAACATATTGGATAAAGATCTCGAATCATACTAAAAAAATTTATCCATAAAATTTACAATATACAAGAAGAATGAAAATACCTTAATATGAAATAAGTATTGATATTAAAACAATAATCGAATTTCTAAAATTTGTATAATTTTAGTAGATATGTTTTCTGTAATTAGCTTTAACTTTAATTTTTTCTTGTGCTAACATTAATCAACACTATTTTTACTTGGAAATTACAAACATTTAATATTTCATTGACAAAATTATACTGAAATGTATGCAAACTAATAAAATTTAGATCTTTAATTATATTTAAACATTTCATGGCTTTTAACAATAACTTTAAAAATAATGTTAAAATAAACTTATATTAAATAATTACTTACACAGAATTTATCCAATATTAAACTATAAAATTAATAGAAATTTACCTTTGTAAAATTATAATTGTACTATTTATATAAATTACTAATTATTATGTTATTTTTTATTTCAAATTAGTGAAATTATATTTCAATTTTGTTTCCATTCATGTTTTTGTATAATCATAAAATTTAAAGATACATACTTCATAAAAAAATTAAGATTATAGGTTTTAATTTTAACAGATATTATAATTTATAATATATGACACAAAATCTGAATCTTTATTTTAATATGTCAATGTTAAATAAATATTATTATAATTGACGTATTTATTAAAAAGAGATATTTTTCTTGCTATACCTTGTATTTCAAATATCATACAGATGATACAGTTTTTATAATAGTTTTTAATATTTTCTATAATAATTTTTATAATAATTCAATTGAATATTTTCTCTGATGTAATGAAATTTAAGTTAGCCTTTATAACATTTACGTCCGTAAAGAGCTTAAAATTAATAAAAATTATTGTGTAATTATATAGTAGCTAAAATGTAAAAAAATTGTACTGTACATTATAGCTCTAACTAATTGAAATTTAATGAATTTGTAACTATTGTTAAAACTATCTATTATAAAATTGTTAGATTTTAGTTATTTTTAATAATTTTAATAGAATTTGTATATGTAAATTTATTTTATATGATACTAATCATAGAGTAACGAATTTTATGTCAATCGTTTTTATTCTTATAAATAAAATGTAATAAAATTGTATCTTTATTATTAAATCTAATAAACTTGTTTTGACAGATTAATATTTATAATGCAAACCAATAAATTTTATATCTTCTTGAATAATTGAGTTTCAAAATATCAGCTAAAAGCTCGGTATTTGATAAAATTGGATTTCATGTTTGCACGCGACTTTGATATTGCGATGAAAAGCAATTTTTAGCTAAATACTAGTACTGTACAATAGCAGTTCGATAAATAATGTGAAGCATTCATCAAATATTAACTACTGCACAGAAATTGATAGCTTATTCAAATGCATAACTTTATATCACATTATCAATTTTTATAATATCAGCGGGAATCCATGAAAATCATTTAAAAACACTTATTATTTTTATAAATAGTTTATACTTTCATTGATTACATCAGTAAACATTTATTATTTTAGTGTTAATATTATATTCATTTTTATTTTAAAAGTTATATTCAGTACATAATTATAATAATTTTTCTTATTATTGATAAAATTCAGTTTTTTCTATTTTAAATATTTACCTTTTGAAAATAAATATGATAATCTTACATCAATTTTCTTTTTATTTTTTCTTAAAAAGTTGTGAAAATAATTTTCTGTTTAACAATATTATGATTATACTTCATTCTGTTTCCTTTCAATATTTCAAGAAATTTGTTACATTTTACTAAAATAATGCATAAATTCATGAAAATAAACAAATATTTTATACGAAGAATTTATTCTCAAATACTTCATAAACATTTTTTCAACGACTATTTTTTTTAGACAAGAAAATGTAGTATTCTTTATTTTTATAAAATTTAATCATTATACAAAATAATAATTTTTATTTAGAAATTAATGTAAATCAGTTATTTTATAATACTTTACTTTTTTAAATTTAAAAATTATATATTTAATATATAGTTACTGCTTAAATTGCTAAAAAATTATTTACTAACAGCAAATTATACATAAATTTATTTATATACTGAACATAAAAGCAATTAAATACTTAATCATTAATTTTATATATATTTAATTATCAAACATAAATATCAATTAAAATAATAAACTCTTCAATTAAGTGTGAATTACCGTATATATATGTATGTATCTATACATATATAATTAATGCGTACTTTACACATTTTCAGAGATATATTATGTATATTATTCATAATAAACTATACAAAAGTATAAATTATTATAATTACAATGTTACGATTCATCATTGAATTAATTAGTGCATTATATTACCCTAAAAATATTATATACATAAGTAATTTAGTGTGTCTGTGCGTGTGTTTGCATCATATATATATATATGTGTGTGTATATAAATTACATTCTTTATATGAGAATTTATTTAACCCCTGATACATGTTAATAAAACTCCTCGTGTATTTTACTTATTTAAACCCCCAAAAAAGGATAAATGAAAATCAATTTACGAAAATAAATTAGGAAAGGAATAAATTTAAAACAGGTGATGAATTAAAGACAGCAATCACCCCACCAAAATATTTTAGTTCGTTGGACGCGGAAACGGCGGCAGCACTGCGAATATACCTTAAAATCAATACTTGTGCATGCGTAAGTTTCACTCACACACATCACTTTATATGAACTTTTTCAATCCTTCAAATATGATATAATTCATGAATATATTACAAAACTTTGTTAACCATACTTTCATACGATTATCAATAACATCTATGACTAAACTAAATGATTATTTAATTATTATTTGTACAAAAATTTGTAAACTATCAAATTTTCAATATTTATTTCATGAAACTGTTAAATAATTATAATCTCTTACAAGTTACAAGACTAAAATATGTAAATGTATAAAACTATAAAATTAAATCGTACTTCAACTATTTGCAAATGTTTTTTAACTATCAGATATCAATGTATATCATGCTAATTTTCAATTATATTTTTAAAATATTTTCATATACAGAAATTAATTTCGTATGAAGTTAATTTTTCAAATTAACCTCATTTTTATCCTTAAAAAACATATATAGAATTTTCTTCTAAAAAATTATATCAATAAACCAATTTCTATAATAACTATTTTGTAGGTATAAAAATATACATTTTTTTAAACTCTAAAAATTTCTTATAGGGTAATCTATTAATCTATGAAGTCTTAAATTTTCACCCTCTGTATTATATTCTATGCTATCAACAAGTATTTCGTAGATAAATTATCATGTGAAAAGATATAAAAATTTATGAAGTATAAAAATCTAAAATAAAATAATAAAATACTAATTTACTAATTTAATAAAATTTATATGAATTTATATGAAACTAACTAGATAACTGAAAATAATTTTTTATTTTAGATAAATTCTCGTCATTAAAATTTTTGGATAATATTTTATTGATTATAATTTCAAAGCAAAAATAAATTCATTTGAAATTGAAAATCTTTAAGTAAACATAATAATTTAAACTGAATTTCTATGAAAATTATTACAATTGTAAAGTTTATGCAATAATTAATCAGTAATTTATTATATGTAATACTATTTTACAAAGAAACTTGAAATATATATAAAATGTATAAATTTAAAAAAAAAATAGTGTCACAGTAGAATACAGCTGAATCTAGTCAGACTCAATCACAATTTCGATATTTCTAAGATTATATTCTTAGAAATTTTTTAATTTTTCATTTAAAATTTTGTACATTATTTTAAGAAATTAAAAATCTTATTATTACAGTTTATTAATTTTATTAATTTTTGCTTAATAAATATTTTTGCTTGTTTTGAGATTTTATTTTTGTACATATTACTAAGAAGGAATTAATCAAATGAATCGGTATCTTAAGATTATGTATATTTTTTTCGTAAGGTTTTAATATGATAAAAATATAAAAAGTTGTTTGAATAAAAAAATTTTTAATATTTCATATTTCATATTTTTAATATTAGTAGAATATGGATTAATAGAATATGAATTTGTTTCCATTAAAATATCTATAAGTAGACTTTTGAATATAATACGATTTTTCTAATTAAGAAATTTATAATATTAATTTCTAAATATGAAATATACATAGATCTAAAATAAATTTATATTTACATAATTATATGTAAATAAAATTATATTATCATAAATTAAAATTATTTATTAATAATTTCAAGTCAAATCAATTACTGGATCTTAAAGAAATTTAAGATCTTTTATATCTTCGATATAAAAATTCAATAATAATATTATGCAATTCAATAATTTCATTTTATTCGTTAGAAGACTATATCGTTACTGTATGTAATATATATAATGACAAATAATATTGCAATAAAACGTAAGTTTTAAATGAAATGCATAATCAGTTAAACGAATTATATTTAATATTTGGATTTTGCATTACCCTGTATGAGATACTTTAAAATGAAACAAAAAGAGGATTTTTCTATTTCATATTAATATTTAACCGATCCTTGTGAGTCTTGCAACATCGTTTTATTCATTGTAATATATCCTGCAATTAATTTAAAAATAAATAAATGTCAAAATTGATCGATAGAGTACGTTGAAGCCGAAAATCTGCTCTGTAGCAAAAGGACATTAAAATTTAAAAATTCGGAAATAAATACGAGAGAAAGAAAAGGACAGAAATAGAAAGAAAGAAAAAAATGGGAGAGTATATAATTCGGTGACGGGGCGCTTTTCGACGGTACCGGAAGCCGAAGCGCGCGCATACTCTTGCTTGCTTCTCTCTGGCGGTTCACTGACCCCAGTGGTAGCAGGCGTCGTGTTATCGAGCGGGTCAGTGGGTCGCCGAGAGAGCCATGGAGTAGTTCGCCCTCTCTCCGTCTACTTTTGATCTCTCTCCGGAGTGCCAGATACTGGGAAAGAGAGAGAAAGAGAAAGGCGTTTTCCTTCTAGATCAGAAGAACAGCCGCAGTGGCAGCCGACTACGACACTGATCCCGTAACACGGTCATCGGCCATGGACTGGTTTTCTCTCTTTACAACATCTATATATTTATTTGTAATATTAAACTACACCATTTGCGATTTCAAATGTTAACAAAAATGATCAAGAGCACCTGAAATACCCCATTTTTATAAATTATGTTGCTCTCGTACTTTACGCATTTTTAGACGCATTGATAAATATACAGATCAAAATTTTTTACTTTCAACGTCATATCAGTTATATTTAAATTTTACAAACACTGACGGTTGTTATTTAAAATTTAAAAGTTACAAAGATCTATTTATATTATTTAATGGAATACGAAAGAAAATAAAAATCACAAGAAAAATACGATAAATAATTACAATACAGTGTTAATAACAGTTGATTCACATATCAAGTTTTCGAAAATAATTTACATGAATATCCAAATGATGGTTATTTTCCATAGGTTTGAACCTTCTTTTACCGTTCATTCCGACATAATCATGATTTTTTAAATAAGATTTAAATTCGTGAAAATTGCTTATAAAATAAACATGAAATATATAAATATTAAGTAAACTCATAAAAAATCTTCTAAAATATTTAAATAGATATAAATATAAAAATAAAATAATTTACTTGGAATATTAGCTTTAACAAAGCACTTCAATTTAAAACAGAGTTATTTTTATTTTCATTAAAAATTATATACTGATATTTAGTATTTAATGAATACTTGTTAAAATATTCATAAATGTTAATAAAAAAAAAATATGTATACAATAAAATTTACTAATCTAAATAAATATTTAAATTATATGATTTTTAGTATGATGTTTTATGGGACAATTGTATTTATTTGTGATCTAAATATTTAATTATTAATTTAATGTACTTCAACTTCAATCTAATACTCATCTGAAGAAATTTAACCTATTTTTTTTTAATAAAAAAAAATTACTATATAAATATTCTTATTTATCTTCAGAAATTATTCAAAATAAGAGTTGTTATCGCGTAATTTAAATTACTGTAATTGAAAAATTAATTTTTTTAAATGTATAAACAATGTATTCAACCGAGTTCAATAATATATAATTTGGTAAATAAAAAGCAAATTTCTAGAAAAAATAGAAAAATTCAGTCTGGATATTCATTGATTCTGAAATAATGAGGTATTCATATCTAACAAGTATACAATACAAAAAAATTGAAATTTAAGTAACACACCAATATAAAATGTAAATGAAGAATGGTTAATCGTCCACAGTTCATGAAATTTATGGGGAATATTTAAGTTAATTATAAATCCTCAAAAAATAAGAAATGCTACCAATGAAAAAATTTTTAAATAAAACAGCTGAAAAATAATTGTTTAGAATAAAAAATAAATACAAATTTTAATTATTGTTATATAGTTTAATATTTAAAAATTTTGTACCATCAGATATGACAAAGAATATGTATCTGTTATGATTATTTTCATTTTCATAAATAAATATTAATTATAAGGTAAATTATTTACACTATTATTATATTCGTTATTATTTATGAAAGATATAAAAAAACTATATTATATGAACACTTCTTTTTTTAAAAGAATGTTTAATTTTATATCAGTCTAGCATATTCTATATATATAAAATGAAGAATAATTAATAATGAGTTTTCTCATAAATAAATTGAATTTGTTTAAAATTTTCACGAAAGTAACGCATTTTTTATGTAATCATATGTCAACCGGATGTGAATAAACGCCTGCAGTTTTGAGTAAACAATAGCTCTAAAAACTATCCCTTCGCTATTCCACTTGTAATTTACTCGAAAATCTTCATCGCATCCGTATATAAACTCGGCGCCTAGTATAAAATAGTTGCCCAATATCCTTTACTCGTCGAAGAAAGAAATAGAAAAATGCATTTGTAAAACTAACTGAAAAAATCAACGTACGTGGCAAGAGAGAGAGAAAGAAAGAGAGAGATGAAAAAGAGATGAAATGAAAGTGCTCTCTTCTCCTCCTTATCTTCCATCACCGATTCATAAGAAAGACAAAGAGCGAAAAGGAAAAGAGAGCGAATGCGATCCCGCGAGTGCGCTTGTGCAAGAAGCTGACGTTGCCCGGGGAAGAGGAGCAACCTCCCGGACCAGGCAAAAGAGGCAGCCCCTAGTCAGTCTCCGGGATGCTGCTACGGGGGCGGCGATACTCGTGATATTCTTCTTTGACCCCTACACAAAACCGGAGTATAATTTGACCGCGACTAACTTCTGTCTGTTACTATAGATCGACAGTGCGGACTCCTAATTTCGCGAAATACAAAAGTATATCATAATTGGTTGGACCCAATAGGCTTTCAAAAAAGGCAAGCGAAAGAGGATAGAAATAGAGAAATCAAAAATGGAATAGAGTGAGAGAGATAAAGAGATAAAGAGAGATCTATTACAGCGCATATATATAATGTCAGCGCGAAGAAAGATTATTTACGCACGCCCTCTCTCATCTCTCTCGCTCTCTACCCTATACACATACGCACGTACATACACATGCGCATGTAAACCCTTGCATGCGCATCGATATATATATATATATATGCACATGCATACCTGCCTGTATGCTTAGACATATAGTCTTCTGATTAAAACGTTGATGGGTTTACTTTTTACCAAGTCCCTATAGCACGCCTATCGTTCAGCTCGTCTTTTCTTTTTCTTTAGCATTCTGTTTTGTCTTCTTGCTTTTCTTGCCTGACTCTTTACGTTTTCCTCTTACTCTCTCCCGCTTTTAAATTCGATCTTTTTTTTAAGCACAACCACTTCTCCGTCTAACCGGTTGATCGCTCTTGTTATCAGTATTTTCGATCTTTGTTTATTAAAAGCCAAGGTGCAGATAAAAGCTCATTGTCGCGTTCGCACGATGGTTGTTGCTGTGTAATCACTGTGAAGATTTTTCGTAGATAAAAGCGTCGAAAAGTAATCGAGTGATTCAAAAGGAAGAAGTCTTTTGCATTTAAAAGGGAACAACCAAGAAATAATAGTTTCTCCGTTCTTCCAAGATCAACTCGGTCAAGCGAATGCGCGACATCTGAAGGCAAACGAATGTTAAAGGATGAAGTAGATCTGGTTTGCAGCTCCTTTACTATAAAAAAATTAAATGAATTTTCATATAATATCCCAAACGAATTCATGGTTTTATCTATAAAACTCTGAATTTCAAGCTAGTTGACTTTACTTAGTTTTTGCTTTTTTATATTTAGAGCTTCATTAAAACCTCAACTTACGACCTGGTTTTCATATAACTTAATAATTTTTTAATAATTTACATACAAATTTTTAATAATTCTAATTTAATAATTTTTACATAAAAATTAGCTATAATACCAATAATAAATATACAATGTTTTATTTTATTTATAAACTTTCAAAGCTATATCGTTGTATTTTAATACGTAAATCCGTTTAAAACTATAAGATTGTTATTATTATTTAACTTTTTGAATCATTTTTCTCCCTTTCAATTTATCGCTGCTACTGAAGTTCTTATCAGTTATTACTAGTCCACGACCTTTCTCAATTCTCTATCTCTCTCTCTTTCAAATCTCCCTTACAGCGTTTCATTTAATAAAACAGTATTTACTATACTAAATATCATTTTCGGTTTAAATTTCAAGTATATTTTTATTTGCATATTTACTAATCCAATAATATTAAAATATATTATTATAGTTAACAGTAATACATAAATATTGAAAAAATAAGATAATAATTATTTTTAAAACGGCTCTGTTGAATTTCAGAAATTCTCCTTTACTTTAACTCGAATCCCTCCCAAGGCAATTTCAGAAGCTGCAAAACCCTTCGAAAGTAATACACGTATACTTATGAAAGCGAACGCGCGCGCGCGCTCATTCGTATCGGTATGTATGTTCCTAGCGAGTGTCGCATACGCCCGTGAGTAGATACGCACGCGTGTACACGCTTGCACTCTGGAGTTGCGCGCGGTAACGGCTGACTGGGGGTGGGTACGGAGCCTGAATAGAACGCGCGGGATGTGAAGCTGGGCCACCGCTACTCGAAAGAACGGACGTTTTCCACAACGACGCTACGTTGTTCGCTCGTTCTCTCATCGATTCGAAGTTCCGATCTCTCTCACTCTCACTCTCTTTCTCTCTATGGCTGTCTCTCTTCGTTGGTCTCTCACGCACCAAGCTTCGTTGTTACCACTAGTAGTAACCAAATATCGAGAATACAATTCTTTCTTTTTATTTCTAGAAGTTCTCACTATTTTTTTAAAAATTATTCTTACCTTTATATTAATTCAAAACACTATTTATTGGTTCACTCTTTTCATAAATATTTTGAAAAATTGTTACAAGTTAATAAGCTTAGTGTGTTCTTAATTGGCTATATTTTAAAAATTAAAAAAATTTATTAAATTATTTCTTAAATAAAAGAAATCCTTATTACAATAAATTTATATATATTGTAGAAGTTGTGATAATCATATTCATTTTTATTAATCTATTTTTCCATTATCTTTCAATTAATTGGTGAATATTATCAACCCATAAAGAGTAGAATTCATTTCTACTCATAATTCAACTTTACAAAGATCGCGAATTTCACGTAAGAATCGCATTATCTTTTTGAGAAACTGACACTAGAAAAATAGTGCAAACATTTTTTAAAAATAGATTGTATAATTCTCTTTGATTATTTTATCTCATCAAAAATTACTGTCAATTCATGGCCTCCTTTCATTCGATTCGCTTCCAATTCAAGCTTTTTTACTATATGTAAAGAGTCGCTATATAGATTATCAGTTTATGAGAAAATATAATAATTATCATTGCTTTAAACACAACAACGTGTATAAGTCTTTACTTAGGCTAAAGATTTGGACTACAAAAGCCATGAAAGGATCGAGTTCACCAAAATGGTGGAATAGAAGCGCAGGCGCACACTTACACTCTTTCCCTCCTATTTCTTCTACCATTGTATCAGATCTGTAGATTTTCCGATATTGCGGGCCCTAGTTATCTAATTACATTTGATTTGTTGGTACAGAAATTTTTATTCCGCTGTTTTTCGAATTCTCGAACATTAAGAGCTATTTGATTATTTTCTCTTTACTAATATGCTGAAGTATATTGCATACAATTCTACTTATCTAAATTTATATCTATTTATTCTTTTATAATTAAGAGAATATTTATTTGTAATGAATACTAAAGTATAAAATATTATTAAAATATAAAATCATATGTTTATTTAAAGTTCTGTTTTTAAACTAT
This sequence comes from Dolichoris vasculosae, assembly GCA_018907195.1. Lineage (NCBI taxonomy): Eukaryota > Metazoa > Arthropoda > Insecta > Hymenoptera > Agaonidae > Dolichoris > Dolichoris vasculosae. The sequence continues at coordinate 6,184,579 of JACCHY010000010.1, read as the reverse complement.
AATAAAAACTTGATAAAATGTATTTAAATTTCAAATAATTAGTATTAAAATTGAATTGATATAATTATTACTGAAGTTCATAGAATTAATACAATAAATCAATTTGAAAGTGTGTTGATTAAAAATATTATCAATTATTACTCTGTGATTGTATTGAAAAATTCTATTTTGATTCAAATAACATAATTTATAATTTAATTAGTAATAACATATTATTTCATTTGTATAGAGAATAATTTTATCATAAATAAAATCTAAATTTTTATAAAACTAAAAAGGATATTATTTATTGTTGATGAATCTGAATATAATCCGTTCCATGTTCTTCTTAATCATTCCTACCTTTTAATTTTTTTACACTTCTAAAATACTGAATTCTTTTGACCAAAATTGGGTCGGTTTTTATTCGAATTATTTACACAATTTTCTATCTACAAACATGGAATTATTTGCATGTGAACCTACTCAAACTACGTCTTCAACGTACCTATTTTTTCATAGCTGAAGCATCTTGTTGAACTAAATCTTGATAGTATTCATAATATTCACAGTCTTCGATACAATTGTAAAAAATAAATAACTTGAAGCATACATCACTGATCTCGATACAATACATCGAGAAAGTAAAAAATAGGAATCCGAAATGGTGGGTGGCGGCGACTGTAAAGTTGCGACCGTTGAGGTGGAGGCATCTGCCGCAAGCGATAACACGGCGACATTACCAGTAACACGACCTCGTAATCCACAATCCGGAGGCAACACTGGAACACCACCAAATGCTCAAGATAACGCCGAAAAAAATAACGCTGCAAATAAAGAAATGGAGCTCAAGAACGTTCGATCAACACCTGCTAAAAAGTAAGGCCACGTTAATGTTTGTTAGCTATGTTTAAAGATCCCCTTTAAATTCTAGCAAATATTTAACAGAATGATCAATTCTCAAAATTTGTATTCATTTGAATGAGTAAATATAACAAAAATTGGATATAATAAAAAGACTAGACATAAAATTTTGATATTTTTTATATTTTATGTACATTATTTAGTATTTTTATAAAAATTATTCAGATTTGCACAAAAAAATTTTCTCATTATTATTTGTGTGAGAACAAAAATTTAAAAATCGCGATTAACGCGTTTATCTCTATTTTATTTATCTTTAATTTTTTAATGATTTCTTCAATATAATTTTAAATCATATTTTCAAATCTATTTATAATATTTTATACAATTTTATAACTAAAATATTGTAATATAAGAATATTTTGAGCAATAAATTTTAATATTATGTATCCCAAGATTATTTTACATTGTTTTATACTTTGGAAAATATATTAAAAACATTTTCTATGAAAATATAATTCAATATTTTTTTCGAAACAAGAGATTAGACGAAAAAACTAATATTATTTACGATTTATCAATTTTTTAATGAAAAATTCGATTTATTTTCAAGTAAGTTATTTTTTTTAAACCATAATTTCATATTTCTAGTATTCACAATAATAAAAACTATAAAAATTATATTCAATACTTTTTTATACTAAACAGCATGACTATCGTAATTTATTCTATACTATGGTATTTAATATAATTTTATAAGTATAAAATATAAATATATTTAAAAGGTTCTATCGATAATAAATTTCAATTATTTTTTAAGAAATAACAACTGAATTTTTTAAATTTTTATACTTTATATTATAAAGTGTATATAAATTTTATAATAAAAGAAATTAAAACCATTATAATTAAAATTAGCATTAGCACTAATTGTCTTTACATTTGTAAACTATAATATTAAGAAATTAATTAAGAATGTTAAGAAACCATTCAGAATTAATCATGTATATCAAAAAAATTATACCAATTCCTTATAAATTTTGATATTCAACTATCATCCTATAATATATTAAATATATTATATAATATTAAATTAACTAGTATTTTTATCTTTAGATATTAAATTTTGAACTAACAATGCATAACAATGCATTAATGATAAGAACATTTTTTTATATATTCAGTTTTATTATCATATACAAGACTTGCTAAATGCATATAAATTATTTGTCTTTTTATCTTTGAATTTGACAGAAAAAATGTAACATGAAAATAGTGTACATTCGTTAATATAAATATATGAACAACACTTTATCTTTAAAGAAAATTTGATATATATACATAAATTTAAATAATATTTATACTTTTTATATGTACTATATGTAGTGATAATTTCTATATTTTTTAAAAAACGTTTTTAATTATTTATATCTTTCTTATGTATTATTTCTCTATCAGAAACTTAAAAGAACACTTTTTTTACTTTAATTTAAATATTTTTTTAATATTGTACATTAAAGATTATAAAATTAAAAAAAACTTTAAAATTAATAAAATTATTATTTAGTATATTAAAAATGTAATTTGAATGAATCTGAAAAGAATTAATCTATGTTGATTCTAATGTAATAGATTATTTTTATATTTTTATTGTTACTTTTATCATTACTTTCATTTATTCTTAACTTCAAATTTTACATATTTTTTTATCTACTATTTATCACTTAATGTAAGAAAATTAAGAAATGTAATCTATTTCAAAATATATTATATAATAATAATAATATAAAATAATTGATAAAACTGTAGTTTTTTTAAATTTTCTATTGTGAAATCATTTAAAAAAAGCAAATTAAATATGATGATTTTTTTTTATTTGGTCCGTCATAAAGTTTACTAAAAATATCTAAAAAATATTTTTTGAAATAAAATATTAATCTTGTATCTCATTTTATTCTTAGAATGCTTGTAATGGAAATATTCATATTATCTAAGAAGACAATTATTAACTTCAATTTACTAGAAAAAGTGCAATATTTATTAATCTAGACTCATAACTATTATAAATATTATATCGTATGAAACTGAATCAAATAATATTTCAATGCAATTAACGATGATGCAAGAAGTACCATTATGAAAATATCGAATTTAATAAAATATTAAACATGGCAAAAAATTTTAAATTGCAAATAATTTTGTCTTATATAGCTTAATCATATATACAGTACATAAAAACATGAAAAGTCATATAAAGCAAATATAAATAGATTATGAAAAAGGAACTCTAAACACAAAGATAAAAAAGATCTCATGAAGTTTCTAAATATTAAAAACACATCTCTTGTTAACTTCCTCTTCGTGTTTTCGTGTAACTCTTTTACAGTTTCACTCCCCTATTCCTCGTCTACCCTTCGCGCTTGCCTTACCTTCTAATCTTCGTCCAATTATTTCTTGTAGTTAACGGTCAAATTACTTATGTGCATAGTTACGCAAACTCTTGACTCGTCGACAAGAAAAATTACGCACCACTGTTCGTGATCATTTAAGAGGTGCATTTTGCGAGCACGTTTGCATTCATCCGGAAAACGTATGTTATTTCTACTTTAGGGCCAATTTTTATCGATTCAGATTCGTTTCGTAATAAAATTTTTATCTATTCAATACAGTTGATAGATAAAAAACAGAAGAGTAGTCTAACTTATTTCTTCTATCTTAATTCACAAATTATTTAACGCTCATCAATTCTTTTCCATAATTAGTTCCATAACAAAATAGTTACATTATTTTTCGATATGAACCTAAAAGAAATGAACAATATCTTTTATTGTATAGAAAATAAATAAATAATTTAACCAATCTAATATAATAATGGTCTTTCATTTACTTGAATTAATTTCTAAAATCAAGAAGTTTTTAAATTTTCAATTTTAAATACTCATATTAAAATTAAAAAACTTTATAGTTTGAGTATAGTTTTAATATTTATTTCATTTTATATATTTTATAAATAATATAATGAAAATTGAAAATAAAAATTGTCTGTTTATAAACATATACTTATATATTGTGTAACAGAATGTCTATTGCATCTACTAGACAGTAAGTTTATAATATTCTGCATTAAATTTTATATAATTTGTGTATATATTTATACTCATGAATAATTTTGGATGTATTAAATACATAATTAAATTAACTTTTAATACATTGTAATCATGTCATTATATATACTATTATACTATATATACATATATTATTAGTCAACCTTTAGAATACTAAATTTAAATTTTAATATTTAAATACTTAATGAATAATGATTAAAATTTATGTGTTAGAAATATTATCATATTAATATTTTTACTCTTATTATTAATATTTCATTCATTTATATATATTATAGAATTTATATTTTATATATTTTCAGTCAAAAAAATAAATATTCTTGAAAATTTTTAATTTATGATATATCTATAACTAATATTTAAATATAATATAATCTCGATTATTATAAAAAATTTTAATTAATTACTAAGCCTTACAGCATATATTCGACAAAAAATATTATTATCAATCCGAACATATATCCTTTATATTTAATCAAAAAAATTCAAAATACAAATAAATATACAACGATTTTAAGTAATTAGCATGATATAGTCGACTACTGACCATTAACAAATAAACATCGGAATACTATTAGCCCAACTAAATCTCTATATGCCTTTACAAGGAATGAAGAATAATAATTAAGTATAAAATAAATGTAAAAATAACATTAAAAATTAATATAAGTGAAAAAATAAATCGTGTATTAATAAATAATTTTTATCTAAAATAAAACCTAATAGAAATAACAAGTATTTATATATAAGTAAATAAGTGCAACAGTATTAGAAATTAATAATACATCGTTTAAAACTAGTAAAAATAAATAATGATTTAATTCAACTAAAAAAAAATGAAACACAAGCCACCGTAGAAACAACTAGAACGCAATATAAAATATTATTAAAAAAAAGGAAAAGTGTAAATTTATAATTATCACCCAAAACTAATAAAATGAAACAATATACCAATAAAATAGATTTAAAATTTGAAAAAAATACTAAAAAAGGAAATAATAAATAATAATAACCTAGAAATAGAAATGTTACAAGATAAAAAAAATGCAAATTATTATGAAAATATTATTAAAAATTTAAATGAAGAAAATAATAAATTGAAAGAAATAATTGACAAATATAGAAAAAATATATTAATAACAATAATGGAGATGAAGAACATAATATAACTAAAAAAATAAATACGCAATCTTAGGTACAGACGATGTATAAATCAAACATTCAAACAAATGACACGATAATACAAGAAATAAGAAACAAAACAGAAGATCCGCCGTAGCCAATAATATAAACAAACAGAAAAACAAGAGAGCACCATTCAAGGAAATATAAACAACACACCAATAACGGTTGAAACGTGCGAGCTGAAAAACAATAGGTAAAACAATAACAAGCCTCCACCTATAACTATAATTTACCAGGAATCCAAGGACACGGTAAAAACACTGTACAGTCAAACGCATATATAAAAGATTTTTACATAAAACAATCGTCTACATAATATTACAATTAACAATCGTCTTTATAATATCATCATATATTACAAATTTTAAGTGGATTAAAATATATTAAAGAACAATAATGTGTAGAATCTGAAATTGGAAAAAATATAATCCTCGATATTACTTCTACTTACATCCATATCATAGTATAATAAATCTGCGTGTGAAAATATGGAAAGTTAGGAAAACAAAGATACTTAAATTCTAGTCATCAGAGATCTAATGAATCAGTCACCCTCGCACTAAATTCATCTTCCTACTCGCTCGACAGTCACAATTGTGCGACTTTGCTTTCTCTCGAATTCATCACCACGCACATCCTGAAAGCATCGATCACATAAATCACATCAATTCGCAACCGCTAACCTGTGTGTGTATTTCACGATTAACATACCGAGCTCTGAATAACTCTTTCGTAACTTAATGGACCATATTTATTTATATTCGTTGCTTTAACGTTATTTTACAACTTATAGATACTTAAAGAACTTTCAAGTTTTTAACATTGTATTTCGATTGTAATTTTTTTATTAGATGTTATATCGGTTATTTTTCTACTTAAAAAATGTATATATTATTTATAAATATAAAAAATTTTGAACGACCATTTTTTACTTAAAATATTTAATAATTTGTATAAAAAAATATTGTAATAGGAACAAAAGATTTAAAAAATATAGTATAATTTAACTTTTTGTAACAAAATTAAAAATATTGTTTATAATTTTTAGAATTGTATTACATTCCTGTAAATAATTATAAGTTAAAATATGATTGTTATTCTAATACGTATTTTGTATAAAAATAATAACTAAAAGATTAGATATACAAATGTGATTATTAGTACCAAATATTTTTGTTACTAATAAATATAAAATTTAAAACCAAAGATATATAACAAAGAAGTTCACACAAATCGAAGCTTTAGTTTTTTATAATTAAAATACTTATAAATTTGTATGGATTTAATAACCAAATAATATTTTAAAAAGGCATCAAGTTTTTTCGATCAATTTTATTGATGATAATACATTCCATTATTATATCAAGTTTAAAAATAGTCTAAACTTAAAAGAAACGGCTATCATATTAAGCTTACATTTTCAATAGTGTAGGTGGCGAAACAAAAAATCAAGACAAGAATTTCTCTTACGCAGGATCTTATACAGTGATAAATGAGCCACCGTGAATAACGAGTGACTTGAACTTTTAACACATGAATGGAATTGCTTGGTAAATATGAGTTCGACATATATCCCCTAACTCGTAAAGCGGACGTGCCTGCGTTCAGACGCATTGCATTAGACAACGTTACAAAGGTACACAAGCCCACGTTGCACGGAAATAGCTTCCGTCGTTGATGTGTGTCGGAGGCCGAGCACCGGTCGACACCGCGATAACCGCGGCAACCAGTTCTAGAACTCGCGTGGGCTCCATCGGAGAAATCGGAAATCCGATAGGAGGATGTTTTTTGTGCTAAACGTGAGTGAAAAGTAACTAGGATTAGCGAAGATGATAGAACTCGATGTCGAAATCGCTCCGTTCGTAGGTAATGAAGGCAGAATATCGGCAATGCCCTGGAAGAGAGACAATGCGATCAAGAGAATACGGTAAGGATGTTTGACGTTTCGGAAACTCTAAGACTAAATAGTTAAATGTATACTCAAGTGTTTATAATTTGTCTGTCACTAATATTATTTAGATATATAGAGAAATGCAATATTTTAAACAAATGTTTATCTTTTAAAATAAAAATATGTGAATTTAATGTCTTGAAAGGAAGAATTTTAAATGCTCGTTCGACTTAATGCACTGTATTTCTAACTTGTATTCGCTGCCTATATCATCTAGGCAATTTTTTTCTATATGTTTTTATTTCGATAAGTCTTTCTATATTTTTCATTAATATATATATTTTATTATATAGAAAATTTATTCGATTGAATCAAGTGTGAATTAAAAAAAAATTTTGCGTCTAATTACCAAAGAATTCATTTAGTGATCGCTTAATCTGGATTTAGATAATAAAACATGCGTAAATATTGTTTATATTAATAAAAGAAATTCAGAACCTCACAACTGTCAACTTTACCATTTACTCAAAAAAATTAAAATGGCTTCTTTTTTAAGAGCAAGTAAAACAAGTTGAGATTCTAGAAATTTATGTTATATACTAAAAATTTTTACCAAGAATTTATATTAAACTGTAGATTCATTAGTATAAATTTATTCAGAAAACAAAATTACTCTAAATAATGTAATAAAAACAATATTCTATTTTATGTTTCTAAAATATTTGAAATACTGAAAATGCTTTCAATATAAAAATTAGTAAATTAATAATTTTCTGTTACTTATCGAACATAATTTTGAATATAAAACCTTTTATTCCAATGATAAAAAAAATATTGAACATGTCCATAAATTTTTCATTAATTTTAAATACATTAATTTAAATTCATAAAAAATTACAATAAGTGCTTAATTAATTATTTTACAATATGTATTCAAAGTTAAATAATTTTTCGTTTATAAAAGTAATTATTACATGTAAATTGATGTAAAATCTATTTTATTATGAAAAATATATAAATTTTATTTTATATAAGTATAATAGGGTACGACTGTTTTATTTAGTTTTTTGTAAGCTTTTAATAAAACTAAAATTTTCATTTACTTACTTTTTTCCAATTCGTGATAATGAATCAGAAAAAAAACAACCCCTTTAATTTTACACTCGCAATGATCCATAATAAAATCAACTTTTTGACTTTGAATAAAACTTGAATGAATTATGACCTGTAATAAAAACCGTCTATTATATTTTACAAATTAAGTATATGATATATAAATGAAATCCTATACCTACGAGCGAGTAAAGCCAGAATTTAACTTATTTGCATGAATTCAAATACAAGAACAATGTAAATGAAATAAATGACTTTAGCACGTATATTTATTTTATCTTGTAGTTAGTTGATAGATTCTAATACAAAATTGTACTAAAAAATATAAAGTTTATAGAAAAAAACAAAATATTAATAAAAAGAGGAGACGCGCGTCTCAGTCGGCGCACCTCAATAGCCCTCCTCGACTATCTGTATGATCTTATAATACTGATAGGATGTAAAACCGTTTACCTTTGCAGAACCTCCCTATTCATCATAATGAGTTTCATCTATGCAAAGCTTCTGGTGGTAGTGTGTATCGCGTACGTGATAAGCGAGGTGGTTACGCATAAGCTTCCCCTATACTATTACGAGGGTTTCTTCACCTACCTCTACGGCGTGAGCATCCTCTTCCTCCTCTACGTCTTCTGCTTCCTACTTCAGGAGAGCGCGTGTTGTTCGCGTGGTGCCGATACGCCACCGCCGCCGCCGAAGCCTCCCAAGCCTCCCAAAGAGCCCAAAGACAAGAGTAAGAAGAAAGATAAAAAGGACAAGAAGGACAAAGAGGCTAAGAGTAAGAAGGAGTTCCAGGTACTGCATTCACTAATACCTTACCTCTATATATGTGCAGTGTTTCTTTTATAACGCTTTATCAGTTTTTTAAAAAACCTTTTAGTTAGTGAAAATTACATTTCTAAAATTTATAGACAAGAATTGAGATTAACAGATGTAAATTATCATGTAACTTTTGATGCAGGTGTATATCGCTACAATTTTTACTCTATAATATTAAAAAATAATAAACCAGTCTGCTAAAGTAGTTTTTGTCTTATATCTACTTTTATAACATTAAAAATTTCTATTAAGAAAAAGTTATAAAATATAATAATAATTTCGCTATTTGTAGTAAAAATATTATAGCCTATTGAAATTAATCTTTTGCTAAAAACTATGTTTACAATTAGAAATATATTTACAAATCTTAAGAATCATTATATCATTTTATTAAAGAAAACGCAGTAGTAAACTTGAATTATGAATTATAAAAAAATACATAAAAGCTTTACGATTGAACCTTATAATATCATAAATTCATATATTAATTTAATGATAAATTGACTGATGATATAGTCATTAAGCATAAAAATCACAGTCTAAAATTATAATGAAGATTAAATAAATATTATTAATGTAATATTTTAATCGAGTAAATATTTACTTTGTTATTTTCTGGGTAAATGCAAACGTTACAAATCATCTTCTTGTAACAAAATCAGCAGCAAAATTTAAAAATAATTCAATGATGTTTTCCACGAAGACGGAGCTAGAATAACGGAACTGTAAATAAAGTCGGGCATGAGTAATGGCAATATAGCTTATGGGGAAGTCGTGCAAAATTTTAGAGAGAAAACGAGATTAACCGAAATAGAATCGCTGAACTTTCCCTTTCTGATTACTGTATTCTCAACTTACAAACCTCGTCGACGTCTTTTTTTAAACTCTAAGGAAATGAAATTGAAGCGATGCAACTATAAATCTTTGACGGTTTTGCCAAAAACATAAGGCATAGATGTAAAGTATTTTTAATTTTAATATAATTTACTGTAATTTTTTTAATTTAAACGATTGAATATAGGAAATATTTTATAAGATTGTAACAATTATTCAATGAACATGTTGAAAGTTAAAATTTTATCGGAATATAATTTTTGTACAATTATTTTCATTAACTTATACATTATAAACCATTAAATTAATAATATTATCTACTAAATATTTCTATCAAAATATAATTTAATAGTCAATATGTAGGAAATGATAATAATAAAACTATCTTATTAGTTATAATATAATCATATCGAAGATAATTATAATTAAGTACTACTATATTTTGTGAATTGTAACGTTATAATTGTTGCCTTCAAGCCAGTAATAGTATTTTCTACGGTTCAAATTATAATTACGGTAATATGAAACACCATGTCTCATCACTCGAATATTTCTTCAATAGTTGTATGTAAGTAATAAATTTCGTTGGAGTTATTAATTTTATTTATAGTTTTATTACCTTAAATCAGTAATTATTACATTCCTTTTCAAATCCCTATTGAGTGAATTCAATTCATCATTTCGTTAAATTTACTTTTACATTATAAAAAACAAGTTATACAACTACAGTAATATAATAAATTTAATGATATTATAATCTAAATAATTATTAAATTACTAACTGCTATCTATAAATATATAAATACTTTGATAAATAATTTATTTTCTAAAAATAAATAAATAGTTTCTCTAATTATTAAAGTCATCGATAATGAAAAAATTACAAAAAATTTTAATTTTTATATAAATATGTCATTGGTATAATTCAGTTTTAAGAAATAACTATTGCGAAATAGTAAATAGTTTTAAATCGTCAATTCATTAATTCTTTTGTTGAATAGCTTAAAAAATATATGCCTAATGCACTCATTAAGGAATATTTTTTCTTTTTAGGATGCTACGGATATCGAAGCTAGCGTTGCTACTCGTTCATTACGAAAACGTAAGACTTCTCAGAATGATTCCAGTCATGGAAGCTTCTTCCTTCGGATTGGCGCTATTGGTACGTGTCAAAAATTTTTAAATACATCGTTTGATTTGTTCAAATAAATCAACTACTATTTTTGCTTTAACATTCGCTCTTGGATTAATTTTAATGGTTATTAAACTTTATAACAATTGTATTAAATATAATTTTTAGTTAATGATTTAGTTAGTGCATCCATGAGCTTAATAGCTAATTCAAATCTTTGAGGATTCAATCTGTTATTAGACTACATTAATTTGAGTCTTTGATGATTTAAACGTTTATGGATATACATTAAACACCCACTCTAAAATATTTATGTTCATTTATTCTCTCTATTATTATTATCACTGTGATTTAAAATTCAAAATTTCATTAATTCTTGAATACAAGAGTTCTAAATTTTATTTTGAAAATACAAGTCAGCAATACAATAATTTAATTTAAATTTATATTTATCTTCATTTTTGTAACTATTATATATATTCTTCTATTCATACTAAAATTCAATTTATTATTCTTTATTATAAATCGTACATTTGCTTATATTACTTAATGTTGTATAATTATAATACTTAAAATACTTATATTACTTAATAAAATATGAAGGTCTTTTTTATACAATTTATGTATAGAAGAAAAGTTTTTCATTTTTGCATTCTATTTTATATTTTAAATATTTCGAATCAACTTAGGTTCAAATATTTAAAATTTATTACTTTTAGCTTCTTATAATTTATTTCTCATTTTTAATATTGAACTCTGTAAAATAATTTAATGATTCATTATATCTTTGTTCGCTTCAAATACTATATCTTTTACAGTCTTCTATAAAAAATATTGTCTAATGAAAAAATAATGTATACTACATATTTATACTATATTTTTTTAAATAGTATTTAAATATCTTTATATTCATAAAATAAAATCAAAATAAAAAATTAACTATTATTTTTAAAATTTATCAACTTATTATATACTACGATTATAAATATAATTTAAATACCAAAATTACCTCTACGTTTTCGAAATATATTTCTTTAAATAAATTTTATGAATAATATTATTTAAAAATTTTCATCTTCTGTATCCAAAAATGTAAACTATACTACATTCTATATTTCTTTATTTTATTAGAATATTATAATTAAATAAATAATATATAATATTATATTATATTAATAGGTTACTGACTCATATTTTTTAATATCTTATTATGTTCAGTACATTTCAAATAAATAATTATATTAAATAAGAACATTATTTGCATCTATATCTTCTCAGAACAATTTTATATCTGATTGATTAAAAATACACTAATACTTCATTTCATTTAAGCTTTTGGCTTGGGAACGATGGTTTACAATGGATTGGAATTCGGAGTATTTTTTGAAGTACCACCAACGTCGCCTTGCTATCAGATATTGCAAGGTGTTAACCCCGTTCTTCAGATGATCTTTACTTTCATGCAAATGTATTTTATCTTCATGAATTCTAGGGTAATTGTATACATTCATAAAATATTATCAATGCTGTTTTTCCTTATTTTCGTTCAACTTAAATGAATAGATACAAAATTTTCCAATAGAATTTTACTCCGATTTTAGTCTTTAAAATATATATTTTACAAAATACTATCATTCAAGAATAATTTTTCAATATTTTTTCTAAATTGAATATTGAAAATTAAATAAAATTTTATATGTATATTTGAAGCACAGAGATCATAAACATACTTTGAAATATTTTGTTGGATTTAGTCACTTTGAATTATACAAAAAATTTGATCAAATATATTGAGTTTCATTAAATTTTCTCATTTATAGCAATTTCATGAACTTTCATATAAAATATTTAATTCAAAATGTAGAAAAATATTCGTCTATTACCGCTAAATTAAAAATATCTTTTCATATTATTATATAAAGAAGTTAGAAATTGTATATGACTTATAAAAATTCAATAAGTAGAAAAATAAAAGTCATTTTCGATCACTGTTTTATTCATTTACCTTCTTTAGCTGAATATCCATCGATTCAAAGTTGTGGCAAGATTTGGCCTCATGCATGTAGTAGCAACGAATCTGTGCGTATGGATTCGCACTCTGGTACTCGAGAGTATTAAAGAGATCGCTCAATACCACCAAAACCAAGGACGCGCCGAAGCAGGAATTTTAGGTAAATAGAAAAAATTATTTGATCGACAACTTAAATCATTTTTTGATTTTTTCAATCTACTAATCCTCTACTTCAGTTTATAAATAAATATTGGATCTAAACAGTGATCACGTGCTTGAATAAATAATAGTTGTTGAGTCAATAATCGGTTTTAAAATTGCATTAGATATTTACTGTATCGATTCAAATTAGTTTAAAATTTGGCATTACTGACTTTTTCTATATATACTTTACATTATTATCATTGCAAACATTCAAATTCTTATTAAAAAAAATATAATTTATTTGTTGTAAAAACTAGTAATTCATTTAAAATAAATTATTATCAAACTTAAAATATTAAATTTGAAAAAATTGACTTATTGATATAATTAATCAGCAATAGTTTTTCTAATTAATAATTTTAAAATATTTTACTCTTCTCTACTTTTTTCAATTTAATATAACTTTGTATGTAAAAATTCCTTCTGTGTAAAAATAGTATTAATAGAAATTATTATTTTTAATTTTAGCATTACAAATCAGTAACCGGTAAATGTTTTATTTCACAAGCTATACTGAAAAAAAATTTACTTCATAAATTACTCAGTAGCACAACAATTATTTTAAATAAATTTTCAAATACAGAAAATACTATTTAAAAAATTAAAATATATCTTATGTTATTTGAATTACAAAAGACATTAATAAAATATCAATAAAGCAATACAAAATTAAAAAAAATTTATTTTATAATTTATTATAGTATTATATAGGATTTTTCTAAAAAGGTTAAAAATTATGTTTTTAGTATATCATTTATTATAGCATTAATAAGAAGAAATTAAAATAATATAATTATATGAAAATATCTGCGCACATGTAAAATAAAAGAAAATTCTATGAAAATTACACATTAAATTATTTATTTCAGATAAGTAAATAAATTTATAAAACGAAAAATTGTTTGTAGTAAATAAAACATCGTGCGTTGTATATCTGTCAAAGTGATATTATTCTTACTTTAGCGAGCATAAAGGAACATACTCTACGTAATGCTGGTGCCATTCTAGGAGAGCGTCCTCGTGACTTGGGCAATTTACGTCTCGGTTCAGGCGTACCTACTTCCTACTCTAACAAATTCGCCCGCACAGTAGCTACAACATCAGCCACCTTCAACCGTATGGCTCGCTCTACCGTTCGACCAGTAGCCCGTGCTGTAACCTTAGGTACGACGACAACATCGACGAGCATATCGACATCTACCCAATGGCCAACATCATCTACCACGTGGCCATCTTTTACTACCACGTCAACCGCAGCGACCCCGACCACGTCTACCTTAGCATCTACAAGCTCTTCTACTGCGGCAACAACATTATCCACGTTCTTAACAACTCTTATTCCAACCAAAAAAGACATACTTACTTCTCCGATCATCGGTTCAACGTCCACGTTCACATCAGCATCTACTGGATTCCCAACAGCAACGTATGCTGCTGATGAAATTTTCAACGACTTTGATCTCCAATCCGATAGCAAGAACAATATACCACGCACCTTCGACGTGACGAATGCAACGGCAAATCTTACCAGTGCCGCAATTGCAAGTAATATCGGCAGTCCTCTTTGGAATCCTAGCTTTAATATCTATGCTGAAGCATTAACAGCGAATGAAGCTGGACTTTTATCGACTAACTCCTGCGGTCGAGTAAATATTATGGGTACAATTGTCAAGGATGCTGCACCATATCTTTTTCCATTTATCATCGAGTACAGTTTAATAGGAGCTGCAGTAATTTATGTTATGTGGAAACATATTGGCCGCCATCCACGTTGGCCCCATCAAGCCGAAGCTGATCTAGAACGTAGACTCGAAGCAATGCTCTCTCGGCGCGCCGTCGCTCTTGCTCATGCAGGTATATCTATTATTATGATTAATTTATAAATACTTTTTAGTTTTTATGAAAAAATGTTGAAATGTTTATCTTGTTAAGAAAAGGTACATATTTATCAGTAAGAAAATCTGTCACAGTGTTTGACTTGCTCTTATAGATGCTAACTCAACCTTTTCTATGACATTTTTAATATACTATAAAAAATAAGTACGTTATAAAAAAAAGTTGTATTTCGTATTCTAAAATAACATATAATAATATAGTAACTTCACATATTAAATTTTAAAACTTTAAAAATTTTTATACATTTTTTATTAAAATAAAAAATTCATGATTTGATTAATAAATGTTAATAAATGATCAAAAATGTATATTTAATAACATATGACAAACTCAGTGAACAAGAAGCGTGTATTAATTCTTAAGAACGGTAAGCAATGCAAATGGTAAATGGTATTCTGGAATTTTTTAAGCTTGCTTAATATATTATAAACATTAAATTTTAAATCTCATGCCAGCAATGATATAAAATTATTGATCGTTTAGTGATTATATTGTATCCTCGGTTTAATGACCTTTACTAAACATATATCATTCATAAGTACTACTGTCCTTTAAGGGATATCTCATGAACATTAACATCGCCATTATCATTGAAACCATTCTTTCATTATTCTTGAACCTTTTTCCCTGTCTTACTCATTGCTTTTAGATAAGTCAGCTGAAAATGATGAATCAGGAAAAGTCGATAAGCAAGAAGAAGTCAAAATAGAAGCCAATATAGTCAAAGGTATGACTAAATATATTAAATTCAGCAGCTTGAAAATTCTTGAATACCAATTATCTCAATAACTGGAAACTTCTCAAAACTTCGATTTGGCAATGCAAGCTGATACTCTACAGGTAGCATCTCATAGAAATTGATATCAGAACTGATATTGTATAGGTAAACAATCATTTAAGCACTGGAAAATATATAAAATATAAAGTGATTCAATTTTGTAAAAATATCTTTTAATTTATTATTACTAAACTAATTATTTAAAATAAATCCAATAAATAAATCACAGAAAATAAAAACGCATAATAATTTGTATGAAATTTGATACTATATCATAGAACTAGGATATATATATATATATACATATATATATATCGAACAAGATAAATTTTTTTTATGTAAGATGATGGATTTATTATAAAATTTAACCATATAATATTATTAATTACAACTTTGTATCGAAAATATTTATATAACTTTATATATAATTATTCTTATATTTAAACTACTAGTTATGAAAAAAATTTTATTATTTTGAACCATTTACAAATTTAAATTAAGAAAAACGGATTATATAAATTCAAAGTTAGAAGTTGTCACAACTATTTAAATTTTTATTTTATTTAATTAAAAAATTATGTTTAAAAAACCTTACTCACGCTTGTTTATTATGTATTATTGTAACAGTTCTGAAATTAATAACTAAGTGATAATACGTGTAGAGTGCAAGCACGTGAATATACTAATAAAATATCTTATTTAAATAAATTATATTATTTAAAAATGAACAGGTCATGGACGTGTGGACTGTGTGGGAGCTAGTAAAGGACTGTTCTTCGGACTTCTTCTTCTTGTTGGATCTCTCATCTGCTTAATCCTCTTCTTCGTATTGATCCACCATCCAGATCTCGGGTTACTTGCCATTTATTTAGCTGATGTGTCTCACTGCGCTCTCATGGCTCTTTCTATCGTCGCAATAATCATCGGCTTTATACGCGTTCAAAGTCTCAAGTTTAAGGCTGAGGAACAAAGTGACCTGAATGATATACTCCTACGTGTTTCTGCCTTTGGTCTATTTATCTACGCTGTTTTCAGTGTAATAGCTGGTTCTTTGGCAGCCTTTACCCATGAGCCTAATCTGCTCGTCATGATTACAGGGCTACTTGCCGTATTCCAAGTTGTACTGCAAATGCTTTTTATTGCTGATGTATCACGCAGACGCGTTCATCTTCCTGAACACGATCGCAGTAAGCCAGGACGTCAAATCGTGACTTTCTTATTGATTTGTAACGTCACTATGTGGGTAATCTATACTTTTGAGGCACAGAAAGTTGCTGCAAATCCTGTGCAGATCGACTTTTATGGATATTTATCGTGGGCTATAGTACAGAGGGTCACAGTTCCACTGTGCATCTTCCATAGGTTCCACAGCGCTGTTACGCTTGCCGAAATCTGGAAGACTAGCTACAAGGCGCGCCTTGAGTAAGATGTTTTATAATCATTGTTCTTAACTTCAGTGAATTATAATAAACATAAAGATCGTAGAAGATGGAAATGAAAGATGGAGAATGGTTTTAAGTAGATTCTGAAAAGAGGTAAATATCTTAAATGACTTGATTACCTCAAAGTAAAGAATTGTGAATTGAAGATTGTGTAGGATTATTGCAAAAGATTATTCGATACACATATGACATCAATGTAAAAGATATATCAAAAGATTATAAATGAAAATGAGTTATGATAAAAATAGTAGTCAAATATAAGAATTTGTTCCAATGTTATTATTTTTTTATTTTTGTATTTTTCTATTTTTCCAGTCATTAACTAAAAGTATAATATATTTTCAAAAATAATCATGGAAATTATTATGAATATTATAGTGAAGAACCATAAATTTGATATTAAATTATTATTTTTATAAGTTAAAATATTTGAAAAAAATTATAAAAAGTATATTTCAAATATTATTTTAAAACATTTTATAGCTAATTAATGAGTCAAACGTCGAGTTTTCTACTTTTATAGTGGAAAAGTCTATTTATTAAATCTAGTCATCACCCATTTCATATAACAAGGCTAAAATTTACAAATAATAATTGTATAAACGATAAATTTAACATATTAAAAATAAAACCGATATTTGAATATTATATTAGTCTCAAAACTTTGTGAAAATAATTGGTGTAAAAAACTTAAGAAAACTGAAAATTTTAAATATGAATCCACTCTAAGAAAAAACGAAGACGCAAAGAAGACATTGAACGTCCAAAACGATGTCAAAGATTTAGAGGATATAGAAGATAAAAGAAAGTAAATAATAAAAAATTGTTTTATTCAGATTAACTTATAAATTATGAACATTAATTATACAATTTTAAATGATTTATCAAAAATAAAACAACAGAATGAAATCAGCAAGAAAATGCACATCTTTCTTAAATATAAATTTGTTCAATCAATATAAAATTAAACTAAATATTTGAAATATACAAGTCATTTAAACATTTTGAAATAATACAGGCAAAACTTCGATTGACTTTTATAATTCATTTACAAGAAAAATTTGTTTTAACTTAAATATAAATACCTAATCAAATGGTCAAGTATAAAAAAAAATAAAGAATAAATTATCAAAATGAGATTTATTTTTAATTCTTAGGCATTCATTTGAATCTTCGAAAAAAAAGGAAGTAAATAAATAATAAAGTAAATAATAAATAATAAAGGCTACTCGTAGATGTATGCAATATTAACCTATCTCGGAAGAAATGCAAAAAATAAAAAGGGTAGAAATCGTAGTGGAATGCAGAGATGTTTTAGAAAAAAAACAATTGATCCATTAATGATTAAGAAAATAACAATAAAAACGTAAATACATCTTTACGCATGAAATTAAAGAAATAATAATTATGTCGCTATTGATTAGTGTGTAAGGCTAGAAATTTGGGCCATATACAAGATTGATACAATAAATTGTGTATTTATTGTTAACTTCGCTAACATACTGGTGATATAATATAAACGTACGATATATTTCAAGATGTTTTAGGAAACTTAAGAATAACTATAATCCTGAATCCTTAACATAGATGAAACTATTTCTCCAAAATAAGAAAAACAGAGACAAAGTAAAAAAAGTTCTCTTTAATCATTGTACACTCGGTCTTATTAATAGCTTTTCGAGTTTACGTAATTTAAAAAGACAAAATAAGAAACATTATTACAAGAAAAATGGATAAACTACATTATAAATAAAATATTATGTTATACATATATATGAAAGAGATTACTAGGAATGATTTTATTGACTAGCGATGCCGAGGAAAGCGAAAAAAGCTTGGGTTTCGTTCTTATATAAAAAGAATAAGAACTGCCACAATGACAAAAACGATATACGAACATTATACATATACATCACTTATACATACATACAAATATTCGAAGCGAAAATGCGATATTAAAGAAATAACGATATATAAATATATATAATAACTGTGTGAAGGTATAATTGTATCAACTTATTATGTGCGCCTGAAAATTGTTTCCGTGCGTCTGCCTCAGTTGTAATGATGTAAATATCAGTAAATTGTATGATGAAATATAAGAATGATTGTGTGTATCAATGCATTTACTTTTTATAACACTGTTTCTTTTATTAATCGCTCTCGCGTTATAAAATTAATTTTTTCATTTACACTATTATATTCATTCATTATTTTTATAAGTAAACAAATAAATATGACATCACTTTTCCTCACTTGAATTATAAATAAAGAAGCTTCGAATTTATAAGGTCGTGGAATTCTATAACTTAATATTAATACTTATTTTATTACATCCATCAGAATGTGAGATATGATGTGAAATATTTAGTATGAAATAAAGAAAATTTATAAGTAAAAAAATAAACTCCAAATCATACAAATTGTTTATTAATTTATAACTAAACAAGGCACTGCCACACCGGACCAAAAACCATAAAGAGTTGAAAAAAAAAAAGAAAAAGAATATACAAAGGAATGGTTTGCATTGATCGATTAATCACATTATAACGATTTCAACTAACAATAAATAAATTATTTTTTCCCCTTTATCTAGTTTTTACATATGAGAAATACGTTATAATAGTTTTACTGTATTACAAGCGCTTGAAAAGATTATAAAAATGACTGGCATTAGTTAAAACAACCGGTGATAATTTTTTTTAAATCAATTTCTACATTATAAACGGTGATATTAGAAGAAATTTGAAAAAAACCGACTGTAGAAGCGCATTTTAATTACAATAAATAAATATTGATTTGACGAAAAATATTGATTAATAAAACGAATTATTTATGTACACTGATGATTAATTGTATGAATTAGAAAAGGATAAGAGCGTTAAGGTTTTGAATGATTGTGATAATTTCTCGCAAGCATATAAAGACAAGAAAATTTAATCGAAATTACGATAAAGAAAGAAAGGAATAATAATAATAATAACAATAATAATAATAATAATAATAATAATAATAATAATAATAATAAAATGAGAAATAGAATGACAAAAGAGAAGGCGATGCGAAATTTAAAAATTTCTTGTATAAGTACACCGTTAACTTAAAATAAATAGTAGTTGTAAGCCTAACAAAATCTGAGACCGTGGATTTGTAAAAAAATAAAGAGAATCGAAAAATATTCTATATTAACTCGCAAAAATCTGCGATTTTTAAAAGAATAATAATAAATACAAGGAGTAAGTAAACTAAAATCAAAACGAAGAAAAAAGAAATTTCATCCATTCATTTTTTTGCGCATACAAGAACTGAAAAATATAATGTGAACTATTTTTTAAAAATGTTTTTCATAAAAAATCTGTACAGTTAGGAAAAAGATGCGATGAGATCAGAAAAGATCCTACAAGTTGGTTTAATAATTTTAGTACGTAAAAAAGAAAACACTTGTGATTTTAGTTGTTCGATTGCCAAATAAAATTCAATACTATAAGAGCTTATGAATATTAAAATAAAATTTTAAATACAAGATATAGCGATAATAAATGAAGACTCTGAAAAAATTTAAATATAGCAAGTCGAGTAGCAAATCCACGGTCTTGTTATTTAAACATTATGTAGAATGTTTTTGATGTCTTCGACTATAATTATTCAAGTTTGTACACATACGCACAAGTGACTCTTACACTTATCTCTATACAGTGACACAATCGAACGTTAAATGTAAAGGAATAAATAAAAATAATAAATAATAAATGGAAAAATCAAGTACATGTTGTCGAGTAACCAGTTCTTCATGAGTCGAGTAGAAATTTTAAAATGTTTTAAAAAATAAACTTATCAAAAGTATATTGATAAAAAGAAGATAAAAATTATACTAAGTATTATATATGAAAACAAAAAAAATTAAATAATTCATATGAATTAACAAAAAGAAAAAGAAATGAAAAATATTCACCAAATTACCATACTCTCGATTCGTTCGCCAATTCATTGTCTGTAAGAAAATAAAGCATGATGATATAACGTTTCATTGTATGCGTTTGAAATGGCACGTGCAATTTCTCATCCGCATAATTTGTAACGATAACGATGAAATTGATTAATAAAAGTTATCTAGATGTAAAAAAAATATTAGAAATTTGTTTAATCTATCCTTGTAAACACGTAAATTATTGTATAGAACCATTTTAAATGTTTTTAGTAATTGTTTCTCATACGTGTATATATTTTCTGATTCATACAAATATATATTTTCATTTAATTTCTTTAAGTAAACAAATAGAATTATTATTATTAATAATTTAACGATAATAAAAGCTATTAAATATAAATTTTGTTATATATTTTCTTTATACGATGAATAATAATAAAGCAAACTCAATTTGTTAAAATAAAATACATTATCCGAATGTTATTAAGATTAATTAATAATATTAATATATAATAATTAATCTATATTTAAATAAATACAAAATTTTAACTTTCCAATTTTATTTAACTTTTAATCCAAGTTTATTGCAAATAATGATTTTATTTTAAAAAAATAAGGAAAGCTTACTTATATATATATAATATAGGATATATATATGTAGAATATAATTTTGTTTTTTTAACTTTATAAGAACTTTTAATACCAAAACTTTTATTTATAGAAAAGCTAATAGACTATATTTTAAATTAAAATATAATAATTATATAATAATTAAAACTTGTATTTTTTATATATTCTATCTTTATATAAGTCAGAATAAAACTTTTAAAAAAAATGAAATATCTGTTACAAAATTAAGAATCAAGAAATTTTCAAATATACAGATTTTGAAATGAATAAAATATTAATCCACGAGAAATTTTATAAGGAAAAGAACTAGATACCGCTATTATTTTTAATTTTTTAAATATACCATTCATTTTTAGCTTCAACTTTTTAAATCTGTTATCTTAATGTTTTAAAAATAGAAACATAGTTTCAGTTAACAGATTGTAAAGAAATTAAAAAAGAATAAAAATAAAGTAAAACATTAATGCATGTTTACATGTATTTTAAAATATTGTTAAGTATAAATTTAAAGATTCTTTTTATAAAATCTTGATTGAAATCAACATTTTATAAAAATTGTTCAGAAAATAGGAAGTAAAATTAAAAACAAATAATTTTTAAGAAGCTTTTCATTAGCTTAACAAGTTTTACTTTCTTAAAAATTTATAAATTAGGAATATAATATATTTTTTAATGTATTTACCTTTTTTAATTTACCTTAGTTAGCTATTTTAAAATATTTAAAAACTATTATTCGAAATAACGTAATTTATAAATGAATTTTCTTATAATAAAAGAGAATATTTATGTTTGATCCTAATATATATTTTTAAATAAAAAATTCATTACTGGAATTATGAATTTATGTTAATATTGAAACCAATAAAAAATGTAATCGATCACTTTTTCAGTAATTAATTAATAATAATTACTAAATAATTATCTTGAATAGTATATTGGAATTAATTTTTACGACTTTCTTAAACTTACAGGTACAAACTTAAAAAAATTGGTTATAAATATACTTATAATAAATGTTTTTATTTTAAATATATTATTCTTTCACAAATTTCATAATCATGTTTACAGTTTATCATAAGTAATCTTTTTAATATTTTTCACTTCTGTTTATATATCAGAATGTAAAGATTGAATACATCCTAATACCCATATACATACGCTGATAAAAGAATTTAGAAAAAAAAATATATGGAAAATAAAGAATATAGATATAAAATATAACGTTGAAATATGAAATTATAATATTATTTTATTATAATCAATAATTATAAAATTTATACTTATTTCGATAAAAATATTAAACGTATTTATTAAAAAGAGAAAAACAAGATAAATCTTGTTTAATGCAGTAATTGATGTTGATAACAGTAACAGCAATAAATTTTATTGACGTTACTGCATTCACATATAAATATATCGTTTTGTGAAAATGCGATAATATCAAGGTCAAGAAAAAATGAAAACGGAATAAATTCCCGTTGGGTTCTCATGTGTAGGCACCAGCTGTTATACGAACACGTATAAGCGCAGCTAGCTATACACTTATGCGTATCAGCTGATAAGCGTACTGTACTAGCTTGAATTTTATTTTCTTTGGCGGTGTGCGGAGGTTGATCACATTATACAACTATCTTGAAAGGTTGCGGCATCGATGCGAGTATAATAGATTTAATCGGGAAGTGAAAGTAATCTCGAGCGCTGACACGTCTGTTGCCTGAACGAGCCTCCAACTCTTGGTCGTTCGCGTTCTTTCGAAATCACTCCGCTTTCCTTTGAGATACATCGACTGATCTACGTGAGTTACTCCGCTTCTCCATTCACCTTTCTCTTATCGTAAATAATGCACTTCTGATTTACCTAAACAGGTACAAATAGTTGGGCACGTTGAGATACAGCCTAATCCTAATCATATTTCTCGAGCCGTTTTCAAATTCAGAATCTTTTCTATTTGCCATTTTACAATGAAAATTTAAGACTAGAAACTCTAAATGTAATATAATATTATTTTTTTTTAATTTCATTAAAATTTTTTTTAATTTAATTTTTTTTCTCACATTTCATGATTAGTCGTTATTTCGATCGATTCGATTTCTAATTTCATAAATATTTAAAATAATATATTTCACTGGTTTAATAAATTTTATTCTTGTTTATATATTGATTATGATAATATAAAATTTTTAATAAACACTTTCCTATAATATGAAAATTGAAACAAAGAAAAAATCACTTGTACCGGATACATTAAAATTTTTATAATGTAAATAATACTCAATATGGTTTTATAGTTAGATAAAAGTTAAATCAATCGCACGTCATTAATAACTCATATAAAATGCATAATTTTATTTCTTCAAAATACACATATCATTTCACCTCAGATAACTAAAATCTTATATGTTTAAATTCAATAATAAATATAATTTTGAATATTTTTTTAATCTCTCTTAGAAAAATTACTCTAAAAATAGTTTCTGAAAACCTAGAATATTTATTTTAATGTTTTAAAGAAATTTGAAAGCAAATTCAGAAAAACTTATTCATCAAATAAAATTGTTGATAAATTTATAAATAATTTAAAAACTAAAAAATTCTTAGTACATTATGTTTGCGATGTAACAATAAAAAATAGTTTGACAATTTCACATAAGTATTTAAGTTAATTTTGATTAGTATTGAAAAGATTCCTAATAATTAAAAAGATAATTAACTATTGATCTAAAATTAGTAAGATACATTCATTAAATATTAAAAATATTTTTAAAAATAGACTTTCTTTGCTTAACTATATATTATAATATTCTGTTTAATTGTAATATTATCTTTTATTGTATAAAAGTACAAATAAGACCTTTTATAAGAATAATAAATTTAATGAATTGTAATTTAAAAGTATTGAATGTATCAAATAATTTATTAAAATCGTAAATTATACACGTGCAATTTTCATTTTAATATGTAATGTAATAAAATTGTAATTGTTTAAAAAGGTATATTAAACATTAATTAAATCTAAATAATTAAATAAAATATACAAATTTCTATTTCTTCCATGATTAATAATAAATGTTAGTATTTGATACCTAAGGAGATTTTCTTATAATGTAATCGTATTACATAACTATGTCATTGTATGAAATATACTGGCTTTTACAACTTACCAAATTTTCAATTGCAGAATTCTTAAATTGTATACAATTTTTCATAAAAATCAAACAATTGAATAATACTTTATATTTATGAATGATTGATATTTTAATATATCTTATTTTTTTTTCTGTAAGATTATTTATGAGTTTTTAATTATTTTTATAGTTATTTATTAAAGAATACTTTTAATCTGAAATTTTTATTGAATATATCATATACAAAAATACTATTTCATTATTCATTAATAAATTTCAGTTGGTGATAATACTTTTTTAATTTCGCAATAAAGTAAAAAATTTTAAATTATAAATGTAAGTCATATACTATGAATATAAAATTTCATTAAAAATATAAATTTATTTTTATTAATATATAAATAATGAAACAATGTTGCATATAAAATAAAAATCAATATATCTAAAATTGACTCAATTTTTTTCTTTTGACAAACTTTGTTCAATTTATTAAAATATTTCTTACAATAAAATAATAAAATGGTATGTTTAAGTAGACAGATTTGAAAAATAGATAACATTTTTTACACGAAAAATAATTGGAGTATATGTGTATATGACATATGGTTATACATATATAATTGCGTATTAATAATTTCATAATATTGATATTCTATAAGATAAAATTATTGAAAATTACTTTTAATATCGTTTTCTAACACGCATGTGTTTAAAAAAGGAATATAAATTAAGTAACTGCTTTATCATCTTTTTGATACAAGTTAATTTTTTTTCGTGTTTCTTATGTAGGTACCATATATCACTCAAAAATAAAAAGAATCGTTACAAATATAACGTAATTTGAATATCATTTCAAAAATATATGTAAAATCTTGTTTGTATCGCTCAACCAAAATTCAGATAATTCCATATACTAAGCTACTTGTAATCGAAATTAGCTCATAAAAGGAAGTAAAATAAATAACGAATATGAAAATCTGGAATTACAAATTTTTTCATGTCCCTTTAAAAACGAATTTCTCGATCATTAAAATGCTCTAAATAATTTATCCATAATAATATTCGTGGCTGAGAGTAAAAAATTTTAGTTTACATTTAGACTTTCATGGGTAACGGAGCCGCTTTCGTCAATCTCTTTTCATTCAATTCTTTCCTCGACCGACGCTCGACGTTTGTCAATACGTAGAGGCAAAGTTGCGCTGCGCTCGAACTCGAATGTCCGATGTGATTGGCACCGACTCGGTCGGCCTAACCTCTCGCGCAGTCTGCCGATCTCGCGCACAAATAAGCGTCATTTCCAGGTCGTATAATGGGAAGTTTACAGGAACTTATCCAGAAACAAGGCGATCTTGTACGACAGCTCAAAAGCGCCAAAGCCGATCCAGATCAGGTACGTCTCCGTATGGCATCGCGTGGGTTCCCTTCCGAATGAGAAGGAACACGTGGGTAGACTTAACATTTTTCTAACTGCAATTCTTGCTAGGCGCGTACGTACTTTCCTTGTTAGTTTCCACTTATTTTAAATTTTTGAGTTCTTTATTCGTTAAAGACCTCCTATTTCGAACAAGGCACTTTTATAGCTATGGAAATTGCTAAATTATTCTTCATTTTCACTTTACGTTTTTACAATTTTAATTGCATCATTGTTAACGTTACATAAATTTTATCTCTTACTTTATGTCTGATATTTAATACTTTAAAATTAACGTATTCTTTTGTTGTTTAAAATTTAGATTTTTATTTTTTAAATATTTGTAATAGCTTTTCGACACGTTTTATTCATTTCAATATTATTTTTAAAGATCATTGATTTTATATCTTTTCAAAAATGTTTCAAAATTATATTTA
The DNA here is from genome assembly GCA_018907195.1 of Dolichoris vasculosae. Classification (NCBI taxonomy): domain Eukaryota; kingdom Metazoa; phylum Arthropoda; class Insecta; order Hymenoptera; family Agaonidae; genus Dolichoris; species Dolichoris vasculosae. Next base: position 6,157,778 of record JACCHY010000010.1, on the reverse strand, counting down.
AAAATTATTACTTTATTTTATAAGAAAACAAATACCGATATTTTTTCAATTATTTTTCTAATTATTCTAATGGTAGTCTTATTTAATTGAAAACTGTTACAAGTTTCATCATCTTGTAATAAATATTTGCTAAGATTTGCAAAGCATTTTTTAAATATTATATATATTTATTGTACAAGTTTGTTTTATGCGTCAAATAATTATTTTCAACCTAGTAGTTGAATGAAAATTATGAGAAAAAATAAAAATAATCGATATTATGCTCTAATCATGTGTTTTTAAAAATGATATATCTTATAATCGCATTAAATTGTTAATTATACAGAACCAAAAATAAAATGCTATTGGTATTGGAGAAGACGTATAACTGTATCACGGAGGAACATAAGTATTTTTTCTTCAATTTTTTAAAATCAATAATGTTTTAAAATTACAATCATGTAATGGTGTATTTATTTAGAAAGTAAATTCTTAGAAAATATATAATTATGCAAGTGTATAAAAAATATATACAATACAAAGTCAATGAGTTTTCTCCCTCAGGCCTTTAAAGAAGCATTAGAAGATATTGACTGAACCTTATTAAATTCTAGCTATATATGCAGCTAAAGTCCTGCAAGAAAAGATGCTGAATTCTTTAATTTATGTTGCAATCATGAAAATGGTAGCTAAAGCAAGTGACCTAACTTGAAGAAATGGTTTAACGCATGAAAACCTTAAATTTAATTAAACACGCGATGTTCTTTGAACCCAAGTATTGCAATAGCTTATAGTAACTATAGATTATCTCATTTCATTCTTTAGTAGAGATTTAGATAAAAAAGTGAGACAGTAGTTGCATGCTTGCAACACTGCCATAGATATTTGAAATTTATTCTAAAACTATAAATATAACTATGTTTTTTCTTCAAAATATAAGTTTTTAGTTTGAATCAAGCAATGTATTTTAAGTTAAATTATTATTTCAATTGAATAAACAAAATATTGCAAAACCAAAAGAGAATATCTATTATGTATAAATAAGTTTTTATAACTAACTGTACTAATAATATAATCTTTCAACTTATTCTAAATAGATACATTGCCTATATTTTTATGAAATTATTATTGTGTAAGAATAAAGTCTGAATGTAAATAAAATTAAAATATATTCTTGTAATTGATATTTATTATAAAAAACATTCAAAAGAAATAAATCTAATTTATAATTAAATATATTATTAAATAATGATATATTTGTAATTTTATAATTGTTTAATATAAAAGTTTATTACTCTTATCTAAAATCATTTTCTTTTTGATTGTGTGTCTGTGGCAGTTGTTTGTTAGCTTGTTAACTTAAATTTTATCTGATGTTTTATATAGTTTGATAATCATCATTGAGGTGGATTTTATCTTTCATTCTGGTTGCGGCTTTCTTCATTCTTGCATCATGTTACACCTGATATTTATGAATCGTGCACTTGCTACTCGTTGTTACACGACTGTGGCCGCTACTGCTCAGGTATGCGGACCTACATGTCGTCGGATTTAATTTATTATTATATTTACTAGAGCAACATTTAATCAGTACCTTTCTTACAGATACAAAAAGAAGTTTCAAAACTATTGGATTTAAAAACTCAGTTAGGTGAAGACAATGTTGGCTTGCAAAAACTTGTACTTAAAACACCAAAAGGAACTAGAGATTACAATCCAGAGCAAATGGCATTACGTTTGTCCGTTATGGATAAGATTATTTCCATTTTCAGAAAACATGGAGCTGAAACCATTGACACACCAATTTTTGAATTAAAAGTAAAAAAATTTTTTTACAGTTTTAACTAAATATATTATTATATTAGTTGTTCTATTTATTATTATTTTAGGAGGTATTAACAGGAAAATATGGAGAAGATTCAAAACTTATATATGATTTAAAAGATCAAGGTGGAGAAATTCTTGCCTTAAGATATGATTTAACTGTTCCTTTTGCCAGATATTTGGCAATGAATAAAATAACTAATATTAAAAGATACCATATTGCCAAAGTATACAGAAGGGATAATCCTGCAATGACTAAAGGAAGATATAGAGAATTTTTTCAGTGTGTAAGTATAATACAAAATTTTATATTGGTTTTGAGAATAAACAACGAGTGCTTATGAATATTAAAATTTTAATAATCTCTTAGCTGTATAAGTTTGTAATTATTTATATTAAAATATAAATAATTACCCATTACGTAAATTAGTATTCTAAAATATTTTTTAAATTAACTAATATTTGTAAGTAATATTTTAATTTAATTAAAATAAATTTTAGGATTTTGATATAGCTGGGCAGTATGATCCAATGTTGCCAGACTCTGAATGTCTTCGTATTATTTATGAGGCTTTGAAATGTCTAGATTTAGGACCTTTTTGTATAAAAGTAAATCATAGATGCTTACTAGATGGAATATTCGCAGCGTGTGGAGTTCCGCAACAAAAATTTAGAAATATATGCTCTTCTGTCGACAAACTTGATAAAAGTCCATGGGAAGAAGTACGAAAAGAAATGATAGGAGAAAAGGGATTGGATGAACATATAGCCGACAAAATCGGCACGTATGTATCGAAGAATGGAGGAAAACATCTTGTTGAAGAATTAAGAAAAAATGAAGAATTAATAAAGCAGTCTTCTGCAATGCAAGGACTTGATGCAATGGAACTTCTTTTGAAATACTGTGATCTTTACAAAATTGCAGATAACGTATCTTTTGATCTTAGTTTAGCCAGAGGTCTTGACTACTACACAGGTGTTATTTTTGAAGCAGTATTAACAGGTAAAATATTATTTTAAATATTTTTTTAATTTATTACTAGTAAATAATTAAGTGGTGATTTTTTTATGAAAAGATGCAGGTATATTAAAATTTAGTTTAAGTTGTTAAGAAAAACAAAATTAAGATAAATAAAACAGCTGACTATTGATATTTAATCTAATAATATTGTTTATAAATAATTTTTTAAATAGTACCATGAACTTCTTTAATTATTGAAATTATTGGAAATAAAATAACTTATTGATTATAATTTAAAAATGTAGCAAATATCTTTTTTACATTGAATTGCATCAAGTCTCAATTTTTGCTGTTTTATAATTTTTTTTATGGAAAAGGAATAAAATTAAACGTCTTAATAAAATTAATTTCAGATATTCTTTTTATGTGAATAAATTATAAATATAAAGTAATAATCACGGGCTTTTGTATGCATACTTCTTATTTTCCAACTGACTGGAAAAACGTTTTCCTTTCATGAAATATTATTTTTTTACAGACTTATATTAAAAATAGTGTAAATAATAAATCCTAAGAACCTATTTTCAAAAAATGTTTAATTTAGCTAATTTAAAGTTTTAATAATAGTTCAAAATAAAATTTAATTTAATAAAAGAATCTATTTGCGTGTGTTAATATATAAATATAGTTGTACATTATACATGTACATATTCAGCATATACATATAGCATTAAAATTAATGCCATATCTGAGAAATTGTAAAGTTTACAAACTATTAAATAAATAATTGTTGAATGCACAGGTGACGACGTGGGTGTTGGTAGTGTCGCAGGCGGTGGTCGTTATGACAACCTCGTCGGTATGTTCGACGTAAAGGGCAAAACTGTACCTTGTGTGGGTATGTCCCTTGGGATTGAACGAATCTTTAGTGTTTTGGAAATGTCGATCGCGAATCGAGGGAAAAAAACTCGCACCACCGAAGTTCAGGTCTATGTCGCCGCTGCCCAGAAAAATCTGCACGAAGAACGGATACGCATTTTGACAGAGCTATGGGAGTCAAATATCAAAGCTGAGCAATCTTACAAAAAGAGCCCAAAATTGCTCGCTCAACTACAACATTGCGAGGATCACGGTATACCGCTGGCGATTATCATCGGAGAGGGTGAACTCAAGAGGGGCGAGATTACACTCAGGACTGTCAAGTCAAGAGAAGAGGTCACGATACCTAGAGCAAATCTTATTGGCGAATTAAAAAAGCGATTCGATAGTTTTCAAGTATCTACCGAACATTAGACAATTATTTAATTACTGTTGGCATTTCTTAGGTACTTTAAACTACATTTTGACATTCTTATTACTTTTCAAATATAAAATTATTCTTACATATTTAGAAAAATTTTAAACTTTACCAATTTACTTATAAGTTTGAAATCATTTTTAGAATTCATCATATTCAATATTGATTATAATGAAACTGATATACTTTCATATTTTGAATAAAATTTTACTATTAACATTATTAAAACATGTGGGTATTATTATAAATTTAACAGCTTCTATCTATTAAAAAAATATTAATTCGAACATTCTGAAAGAACATAAGCTTATTGTGTAGCATTTTTATAGTCCATAAAATTATTAAATAACAGATTTAATAAAATCATGGCGATAAAAAGGTCATTGGTTATACTTTAAATATTGAATTATCTTAAATTAATTAAATTTAATATTAAATATATAAATATTTCAAATTAATTTATAAACAAATAATTTTATATAATTATAAAAGACAAATTTAAAATATTTTATATGTGTGTGTATACATTTATATTTAAAGTTTATATTTAAAGTTTATATTACATGCTCATATAATTAAATCGTAAAGAATTAAAGTACCATTAAAAAAAAATTTATTTGAATTCAAATAATGTATCTTGGTTGGTTGTTTGTGATTAAAATTATAGAAGTGATTTATTTAAGGAGGTTTCAAACATTGTATACAAAATATATGGTTTTATATTTTATAATAAGGTTTTACATTGATATTTAATGGTTAAAAATTAATTATTAAATTTATTTTTAAATTTAGTTAATGTATAAAACGTGTTAAAAGCTTTTTAAATTTCACTAGTTTTTTTTTTAATTTATAAATGTGACTATAAATTTGAAAAGAAAAGTACCATTTAATATTATATACGATTAATTTTAGAAATCAGGCTTCATTTTCAATTCAAATAATTGAATCAATTTAAAAGTATTATTTAAGTAATTATATGTTTCATTAAAACATTAAAAATTTTAATATAATTTAATATTTATTTATGTAAATAATAATTGTTTTACTTAAAAAAAAACTAATATTTTCACATTTTAACTAATTTTGTAACCTCCATAAATATTTTTTTGGATAGGTATTATTATTAAATTTGATATTCTTTTTTAAATAAAGAAATTTGATGAAATATTTACTATAAATAACATTTTTCATCCAAAAGCCAATTTTTACCAATTTAAAAAATTTACAATTTTCTATTATACAATAAATTTTTGTTTAGATTATTCGCTGTGCGAGAAAAAAAATTTTAAGTACTGTTTTTGATATCCTATCTTTTAAATTACTTTTATTTTAAGGTACTTACACTATTAAGGTATTCTGGCTTCTTTGACATTACTTATTTCATTATAATTCAAAATAATTTTTGGATCTAATGAAAAAATAATCCTAAAATATTTATTCAAGTATATTAGTAAACTATAATCAAATTTTGTATATAATATATTTTCAATGAAGAATAAAATTTTTTAAATAAAATGAAATTATAATTTTATTTACTTCTAAGTTATATTTATTACTTAGTATCATTGATCTATTCTTCAACTATTATAAATCTTATTAAATAATGCATATTTCAGTACTATCCATTTGTATAAAACTTTATTCATATTATTTTCTCTAAAACTAGAGAAGCTGTAAAGCCTTATAATTCTCTTATAGGAGTCTCTATTTTGTATTTTATTACAAAAGTAGTAAGAATGACTAAAAATTTAAATAAGACATAACAATTTTGAATAAATAATAATTTTTGTTGATAGTTAAAAAAAATGTATCAAAAATGATATAAGAAATAAATGATAATAAAAAGTTTTAAATATTTTGCGCTGAAAATTCTGTTTAATTTGATTTTCGCATTATTTAATTATTATCTAATATAAGAGTGAATTAAAAATATAAGTATTAGATTTATTTAAATAACAGATTAATCTTGAAAAGACAAAGAATCAATTTTCTCTTTTTCGAAAAATACAAACTTCATAGCTACACAACTTGCATGCATTAAATTAATGCATACAAAGAAAATTATTCTAGAAATATTTATCGTTTGTATAAATAAGGAATAATTTACTTATTTGACTAATAAAATACTAATAAATTAGTCTTGGAGCTCGATATTTTCTCGATTTAATTCGTACATATCAGTTCTCTCAAATTAATTTTAGTAAGTAAATTCATGTGTGATATAATAAGTGAAGCTTACTCACTGCGATTTAATTTTTCATAAAAAATATCTCCAGAGCAAAAGTTCTTAATAGCCTCTTTCCTTCTCTCTCCCTTTCCCTCTATACAATTTCAAAACGGATTTACTGTACCACATTAATTGTAAATAAAAGAACTGTCTTATTTTCATGCTTTTCTCTATTTAAAATATAAAACATTTATATACTTAAAGCGATGAATCTTGAAACAGAAATTTGTAATGCTACATTTTATTAGAATACAAGGTATATTTATTATTTGTTCTTATTTGTAAACTTATCTAATCGAGAAAACATGGTTTAATTATATTTTTAACAATTTTTATATTTGATAAGAAAACGTAGTTGAATTATCTTTTGAAAAGATATCTTTAAATATTTAATCGAAAAGTATTATATAAATTAACAAATGTACGTAACACTGTCGCAATCAATTTCCACATAAAATTTTTATTTGTTCTTTGCGAATATCTTATAAAATTTGAAAGTATTGTTTATGTCTTAAATTTATATCACTTTGAATTAACAATTATGTAGTCTTATAAGTTCAAAATATATAATATCTAAAGTAAAAATACAGTAAAAATAGTATAATAATCTTTAAAGTAAAAAGAATTTAGCAATATTAACAATAACAACTATAACTTTAAAATTATTTATCTTTAAATTAATGACTTTATAAACATTTCCAAAAAATGTTTTAAAATGTTCTTGTGTTAACTTACTAAAAATTTAATAACAAACGTAAGTACAATCACTATGGTTATACTGTCTCAATGCTCAATAATAAAATTTAAACGCCTTAGAACTATATAAACATATACAGCTAATAACAGATTATATCACGTATTTTCTTTAATTCATTTAATGATAAAATGAGCAGATACACCACGAAAGTAGAACTTGTTTATTTTTTCAATTTAATGTTGTTGCTTATGTTTGATGTCTTGGAAAACTCATCTTATATTTCTCGATCTTAATTCTATAAAAAATTATATCAAAGAATATTTATCACTTACCTCATTTACATTTTTTCATTATTTAATAGATATTTATCGATTTGCCTTTATTTCTCATATCGATGAATAAGTAACGACATGAGCTCAACAGTAATTCACAATATTATAATGATTTTACATCGCTATTTTAAATTATATCAAAATATCTGAATTTATTTGTTAAATTGTTGATATTAAATTTAAAAAATATTGTAAATTTTTATTAAACAATCTTACATTTTTATAAGAAATTTATTATCGTTTTGCGTAATACTTTCATTTAATTACAAATTAAGGTTGAATGCTTCGTCAAGTATTTATATAAAATTATTTACAATATCCAAGACGAATTATATTTGAATGGTGAATATGCAATTAATTTTATTGATTATTATTAAATTAATATAAAATTTTATTATTTTCTAAATCTTTCTGTCTTAAGTTTTATGAATAAATTATAATTTTCTTTCGTTAATCATTAAAAATAAAAAAATATGAATATTATTAAATAATAAATAGATTTATAAAAATCAAGTTGCGTGCAATATACAAGATTTGTTTCGTCAATGTAAGAAAATTTCAAATTCATGATGGTATAGTCACCCTAAACCTTGCATAACATTTATTGATTTAGACAAAATGAAATACTAATCTCGTACCTGCCGAGTACTACTTAAAATAACTAAGGCCCGCAGTGTTATCACAGTATCATTATTCAGTATGCACTTGGAAGTGTCATTCGCTAGCAGTGTTTATTTCTCTCGTTATAAGTATTCGCTAAATCTAAAAACGTAGTAGTCTCATCGTTCATAAGCTCTTTAAAATGTCACATGAGAATAATTACACTCTGATTGAACGGAATTATGTACCTTATAAATATACAATGTATATGCTTTAACGTATATTTCGATTCTTTATAAACATGAAAAATATTTTCCACTTATCTTCGACACTTTCTACAGTTTTCTCTATGTAATAATTATAAAATTCAATTATATTTTAAATAATTTTAAAAAATATGTAAATATTTTTAATTGGTATAAAATCTTAAAATACGTATTAGCTAACCTTTAAAATTTTATTTCACAAATTAATTGAAAAATTAATTTATTTATTTACATACATTTATCAATTTTCAAAGGTATGTTACAAGAATTGACATTTTAAACAAGATTTTATTTATGTTTTTTCTTCAAATTTATAGTAAGATAAATTTATATATTTTAATATATGATATATTATTGAAAGGTTTTATCTATTGCATCATTGTAAAAATTGATAATTGATTCATTTATTCATGAATAAAATTTTAATTAATTAATTACTAAAGGCACTTTTGAAGCATTTGATTTTATAAATATTTTAAACAGTAAAATTGTTAAAGAAACAAAGTATTTTAAGATGTACCCAAAAATTGCAAAACGATAAATAAATAAAATGATTAAAGAAAAGAAAGTTTAAAAAATTTTTTGCATCAATAAAATATTTACATTTTGTCACAAAACAATAATATTATTGCTAAAATATGAAACTTAGTTTTATTTTATACGTAAGAAATAACATACTGAAATAACACAATTTAGATGTGTTATTTATGAAACAGAACTTTTTTTCAAATTTTATATTATAAAATAATATTTTTCTAGTTAAAAATATCTTCTCAACCTAATATAATAGAGTTCACAGTATATTCTTTCTTGTATACGTAATTTAAAGCTAGAATTTTCGTTAAAAATATTCTTTTACTTGTTCAATCGAAAAAACTGTAGAAATTCGAAATAGACTTTCACACAGCATGCTGTTTAATAGATCTCAATTGCAAGATCTAAAATTCTCAACTGTAAAGAAAAAAAAAGATTAATCAATAAAATACTCGAACGCAAATAATCATCATCGATTCGTCAATTAATTTTCTACAGATAAATATTCAGTTTCGATGCCAAATATCTCGGGTACATCGATTTTTACTTCATGGGCCTGTATCACTGAATCTTTTTCAACGGATGCCTGGGCCAAAATTTTATTCGGTTTCTCTGTTTTCACGTCTGTCAGTGAACCAAAAGACTCTGATCTTATCTTTTCGTCATTCAAATTTGTCCTCCGACTTTCGGGGGCCGATACCGTCAACATTTCCGTTTTCTGTGAATCCATGCAAGGTTTGATTGAGCGAACGGATGGATTCGTGCTAGTTAATATTCGCTTATCTCTCAAGGATTCGATGCTGGTACTCGTTCGAGGCGTTTTGTCACTTGAGCTACTATCGACCAAGGAAAGCTTTTCAGTAACTACGTCTGACTCTTTAATCATAGCCACTAAAATATCATCGTTCGCGCTCGAAAGAGTGCTTTTGTCCTGTTTGCTGACGCCGAAGTTATCATTATAAGAGAAGTCCCACTCATCGTCGTCATTGTCGTGGCTTATGACTTTCCAGGTAGTAGTTGTTCTATTGCGGTCACTTAAACTATCTTTGGAGCTTTTTCTGCTGCTACTTTTGGAGGAGCCTTGGCTCGTCTTGTTAACTGACTCCTTGTCCAGCGACTTGGATGAGTGGCTTGAGCTTTTAGAGGAAATGGACTCAATGTCGCTATTGTAGCGCCTAAGACCCCGAGTAATAACGAGAGAAGAAGAGCTCCGTTCATGATCCAAATCCGACGATCGTTGCTGAGACTCGCATTTCGTTCTCGAAAGATCAGGCGAAATGATCGTCACCGTTTTCTGAATAGACGTCATCTTCTGCCCCTGAACAGAGGTGATTGTGCGCGCGTTGTCGTGTAATGCTAATGGACTAATACCTATAATAATTAATGATCGTCAAATCACAAACTATAAAAACGCATAAAGAGTATTATAAATATATTTCCTTAATATTTTTATTTTTTAACTATAGCATATTCTTTTGAAACGAAAAAAATCACTATTTTTTATATTTTACATAAAATTTACTTCGAAAATAAATAATTTTACTTATATCAAAAGTAAAAATACAAAAAAATTTTAAAATACAGTAAAAGATATTTATAAAGTTAAAGATAATAGATTTAGAGAAATATTAATTTTTTTATGCACAAGTAATTATTTTATAAAAGATCTTTAGATTTATCTACATTATTATGATATAAAATTACCTTTATGTCATTCATAAGAGTTTTTAAAATTTAAAGAAATTGGTAAATACGAGATTGCATTTAAATTAATTCTCTAATATAAAATCAAATTTACGGTTCAGCTCAAGAGCAAAAGTTTGCATTAGACTCACCGATTGTGCGCTCCGTCTCCTCTGAGTGGACATCGCTCAAACTGAAAGCTCTCACTCTGCGCTGAGCGTTCTTCTGATTTATTTGACGCTGAAGCAGCCCAGCTCTCCACCTGGGCATAGGCTTCGGTAGCTGAGACGTTATTATTGGTTGCGGAATCACGGACAGCGAAGATGGAGCGGGCGGTACGCCGATTTGTGCCGGCCTCAAAGAGAAGCGTCTATTTCCGGTGCTGGAAGAAACCACGGCCATCGGAGAAGAGACTCCTAGAGCTCCCTCCATCTGTACGAACGGCTTTTTGGGACAGTCAAGAATGAAGTGCTCGGTTGAATAAGGTGGCGGACTCGAACGCTCATCCACCTGAATTTGGTTCTGCAGATTAACCAATGGACTTTTTATTTTGTTAATAAATAGGTTGGTTGAATAACGAAATTATCCAAAAAACATATACGATATATTTTTGACACTGATTTAAAGGTTGATTTATAATACAAGTTAACTAAAATTGCCTTGGATTGAGAAATTTTATTAAATGGGAAAATCTAATTATACTTGTTTAATTACTATTAAAAACTTTTAAAAATTTTTTACGTATATATTTTTTATTTTTATTCTATAAGTTAATAAAGGAATACCTTTGAAATATGAAACAATTCGTTTAGCTTTTTCTATTTATTTCAAATTTCAAATAAAATTAAAAAATGTACACATATTGTAATGAATTAAAAATAATTGAATCTTTCCTATATATAATATGCTGAAGTACATAAGTAAATAATTAATAATATAAAAAAAATAATAATTATTGAAGAAATATTATTCAAGAGATAGTTTCTTTCTATTCCTGTTAAAATATTTTATAAATTATTACTCCAAATACTACAATTTATAATGGATTGTGTTTAAACGTGTGTTTTTTAATATAAAGTTATTAATAATAAGTTATTAATAATATTTACAAGTGATTATTAAAAGTATAACATGATACTATATCAATTTAGATCTCGGCATCAACGAAAATTTTTTATCAAAAAATTTAAATGCTGTTTTTAATTAAACAAATTTTTATTACAAGCAAAATTTTAATAATTTCTAGCAATAAACAAATTTTCGTTAAAAATAATTTCAATTTAATTTTAATAAAAAATAGATCAATCTATGCAATATTTATTTTAATATACATTTTACAAATTGTTTTATAAAATTTTAACAGTGCTATAAGAAACGCATTTTAGAATTTATGAGTTTGTAGAAAGTTAAGAAGTAGCAAGTGTATGAAAATTGAAAATATTTTTAAATTAGACGGTATTCAAGCATTAGAGTAGAGCAACAAGAAACTTTGCAACTGATTTTTATCATAAAATATATAAGAATATTGTTACAAATATCATTTAAAAAACTATGTTAAGATAAATTATAGCAATGGCAATGTAATTCTATAGATTAATATTACGAATAAAGATTAATATATCTCGATAATTCTGAACTCAAAGAGCGAAGAAATAAATCGAAAAGTATGAAAAGAAAAGGAAGGGCTGGACTCACTGCAACATAGGAATAATGGGGCGGAGTGATGACAGGCCTCAGGGAGAATCGCCTGGTAGGTCTTGACATGGCCTGGGAGCCTTGAGTTGCCCTCCTCTGATACAACGGAGTGGAGTTACCCGAGTTCTCGATGGTCCTAAGTGAGAGTCGCCTGGCCAAACCCTGAGTCCCGGTGACGCTCGTCACCGTATTTTGCTGACTCTGACTGTGACCCGCGGGGGGCGAGAAGAGAGCGAGTAGGCTGGGCAACTTGGGGGGTGTGAGCGAGGCAGTACCCAACTTTCTTTGAGGCTGGGCCGGTCGGCGTAGACCGCCGAACTCGTCGGGGACGGCACCTACACGCGTATGCAGGGCCGTCAGGGCACGCAGCAGATCTGCGAGCGACGTCTCCTCCAGAAGGCTGCCACCGGTATGCGTAAAGTACGGCCGAGAAAAGGAATGTCGACGCACGGTACCGTCTGCGTTCACATTACCACCTAGCAATTTTATATTATTTTTCGTTTTTTTTAATTATATAAACTTTTTTCGTTATTTTTTCTATGTTATTTCAGTAGACTAAAACGGACGCGAGGAAAAAAGACTCACCACCGGGTGTTTGAGGTTGGGAGGCAGACTCCCGATCCTCGCTCTCTGGTGCCTCGACGTCGTTGGGTGAGGCCTTCCTGGTGTTGAGCTGCCTGAGCCAGCGAGGCAGCAGCGTCTTCTGAACGGACTTGGGTAACCCGAGACCAAGGGAAAGGAAGCGCGTCCTACGAGCCCGCTCCTTGGCCTCCGGCGTGGCCTTTCGCGCTCTCATCATCTCCTGAATCTTGCTAGAGGCGGCGGGTCCGGACCAAGTCCATTCGCAAGCGCTCGGTTGAGTAAACAGCTCCGGACGCTCGAGCCGAACTTCGCTGGAAGCACGAGAACGCGGCTTTGGCGAATCTGCGCCCAGCTTCCACTTGAAATCATTGCCCTGGATATGCAAAAACGAGCCGTTTGATCTTCAAGTCTGCGGTGACTTTTCAGCTATTTTTTTTCCTTTTTCAACATAATACTACTTTTTACACGAAGGGAATTATTTTATGCATGTAATGGAAAATTAACGGAATATAAAATCAATCAACATAAAATTTAACATTTATATTCTTACAAATACTTCGATAATAATACTTTTTAGTACCGTGAATATTACGATAATATAAATTTTATTTCATAATGTACGATATGACCATGGAATAGCCATTGAATCATCTTTTATATTTCATTTTTAATTTACAAAAATGTTTATAGCTCCCTTCTCAATCTTCAATATTTCATTTTAATAAATAATAATACATATTCAATAATTAAAATTATTGATTAAAATATGTAAAAGAATTTATACGGAAAAATAGTTTTGAAAAAAAACAGCAAAAATATGATTATATATCAGATATATTAGAAAAAATTTTTTAATTTATATTATTTGAGAAACGAATATTGTAATATTTTTATGATTAAAAATCAATACATATACATATACACGTATATAAAATATAAAAATATATATGTTTCATATATAATTATTCTTAAATTTTATCGTATCAATATTAATTTATCGAAATTAAGTCTTCATTTATATTATTATATTACAAATGTTACTTAGAACTTTAGTATTTTAATAATCATATATATTTTCAATAAACTTTTGATATTAAAGAGTTTAATGGTTAACAATTATAAATTTACTATCCATCAAATTTATTTTCTTTATATAAATAAAATTTAACAATTTTATTACTTTGTGAAATAAAAATTTTCTTTAATAAAGACTATTGTAACAAAATTTATAATTTAAGATAAATTTATTATTTTACTTTTAGACTTTTCTACATCCATTATTTAAATTTAAAAAATATCAATTTATATCGAATTTTAAGATATCATTAATATTTTTATATATTTGTATATATTTTCATTGATTAACACTTTACAGTCTCAAATTAAAGTATTGTGGGTTCATTTTTAGTGCTTCTAATTTATTACATTATATTACCATTTCTGACGCATAAAATCAATTTGGAATCATTATGAAAGTTTTTATAAACTTTAAAAAATCATGTATAAAATCAGTGTAATAATACCTGAAAATATTAAAGTTGGTATAAATAATAAAATTTTGTATTTTACCAAGAGTTGTGAAGAGTTGTGAAAGAGCGCATTGTGAAAGAATGAAAAAAGAAGAGCATTTTTTCATGAAGAAAAGACAACTCACAGGATTCCAAGAAGTGGCTTCACTAGAGAGTATCTCCTTTTCGCTGAATCCTTGGACACCGCCGGGAACGCCGACTTTGTCCGATGTATCTACGGTGGTTTCATCATCATCCGGTGGTGGTGGAATATAGCCAAGGATGTTGACAAGCCTAGCAAGGAGCTCCGCCGGTTGAACCATCGCGTGAGTGGCGAAGGTTGCACGTTTGTCGATTCGCTGTAAGTCTGTTTCGGAGACGACGCGCGCTACTTGTGCCTCCTAATATCGTTAATTCATTTAGTATAAAAAATCTAGAATTTTGATCAATGCCTAATGTTTTACACTCACGCATCTTATATTTGTTCTTCAATGATCTTATTTTTTACTAATTCATTTTACTTAGGGGATTTTTAAATTTAAAATATAATTTATTAATATAATTTTATCAAAAGAACTCGTACAATAATTCATTCGTTCGATTCTTTCGTAGTTTCTCAAATACATAAAAAATATGAAGAAAAAATGTAGATAAATATTTTTGAATTAATTTTAAAACAAAATGACAACATTTACATTCTATAATATTTTTAATAAGCTAAAATTAAAATAATTCATTTGAATATGAAAAATCAAATTAAACATTTACAAACCATAGGAACAACTTCGCTGTTTGCCCGACGACGCGGATGTGGTGGCGTTGGTGGTTCTAAACCTCCGTAGACGAGTTCACGTAAATCTGGGAAACTACTACTAGTAGGGAAATGAGGCGGAGGAGTTTCGTAGTCATACTGATCCATGTACACCCTCTGTAATAAATTTAAATGATTGAATTAGCATCGTAAAGAAATATAAGAGGTTAAAATATATATATATATATAAGCAATATTAAAATTATCTAATAATGATCAAATTTTAATTTAAATAATTTTAAATAAATTAATTTATAAAAAGTTCCATTTTTTTCGGTTATTATTTAAATCACTATTTATTAGCTTTTATTTTAAAAATTATATTATTAAAAATTCAATACGTACGTCCAATAGATTTAATTTTAATGCTATTATTAAATACTATTAAAGACATTAGAAATAAAATAAAAAATACTTTCGCATTTTACGAATTATAAAAATTAAGATTTAAAAAAAGTGTTTTTATTTATTTATCTATCTATTTAGTGTTTATTAAATATCATCTTCATAAATATATTTCTCATATATAGCATTAAGAAAGAAAGAGGCAAAGGCTTTTTTTGAGCTCTGTATAAAGTACCTTAACTTTGGATAGTTGGAGCTCATTGAATACCCTTCTGAGATAATTGACATCTTCATTGAATTCGTTCCAAATCTTACTTTGGGTGTGCTTAAGCTTAACGGCAAGCTTGTGTTCGAGTCTGGCTATTTTTTTACTGGTCATACCTCGCCCAATAAATGTCATGATCATGACAATATATCCTAAGCCAAATGAGATCCAGCAAATCAGGAATGTCTTGTAAAGACCGAACCAAATGCCACTACCTTTTGCGTTGTCCTGACCTATATTATGCAACTTTATTTTAAACTTTGAAATTTAACTGGAAATAGTTACTTTCTAATATTGTGTGTGTGTGTATTAGATAAAATTAAAAATTCAAATTAAAAATTTTATAAATGTTTTAATTTTCTTTTAACCTTATGAATTTTTTTTTTGATGACTTGAAAAATTTGCTAATTTTAAACGAAATATACATTCATAAATACTCACTATAATCTTTAAATAAAGTTAGTGTAATTTAAAATATTCCTAATACAGCTTTTTACAAAAAAGTACTGATAAAATATAATGTATTATAAAAGAAAAATTTAAATATTTATTTAATTTTCTAAAAGAAATATAAATTTAATTTATCTACTTTTATTAAATATAATATAATAAAGTAAAATTTATTTAAATATAATAATAATTTAAACAAATTTTTTATCAAATATAAACTGTAATTATCACTATTTTGCAAATAATAATAAAATTAATAACTATTCAATTAAATCAAAACTTGTTTTGATGTAAGTAAAATATTATTCACAAAAGAAAGAAATTGAATTTTATAACATGCGTGGGAGATATATATATATGTGTGTATGTATTTTACAATGTATTATTTTGAGTTTCATGCTAATAGATTATTAACAGCGTAAATATAGACACATACGCATACTTATAAATAAAAGTGCAAATGCATCCGATTGTGCAAATTGCCCACGAAGTGAACGATTTTCGACCTTACTTACTTTAGAAAAACTGCTTCTCCTGGTGTGCATAAACGAACAGATTACATTCATCATTAATTAGAACAACGCTCATGAAGATACACGCGTATATTAGTGCAAGTAGCATAAAATAGATATCAATAAATTAATGCAATATTCGGAAAACTGCATTCAAAATTTTTGAAAGTTCACTGTATAAGAAAGATCCTAATATATTACCAATTGCTAATAATTTTATAATATTGACGTAAATTAAAATTTTCATAAAATTCGTAAATATTATTAATAAAATTTGAACTGTAATTCATAAATATTTTCTTTGCATTTCCTCTATACAGAATTTTCAGTCATACAAAAAAAGAATATTTAGAAGAACTACATTTAAAAAAAATTAATTTTATAAAATAATTGTAAAAAATTTTGTATTATGATATTCATGTACTATATAAATTATAATTTTAATTAAATTTTAATAAAGTCATTTATCTTTAGAAGAAAGTTATTCAGTGAAAGCAAAAACATTTTTAATATTTTACTTCATAAATAGTCTAAAAAAAATACTTATTTGTTTACAAAATTACAAAAAAAATTATGGAGATTAATTTCTTATTATCTTCAAATATGAAGATATACGCAACACAGATTTAGCGACTCCAATAATATTGATGATAGATGTAATTATACCTAAAGGTTAAAAATCTTTTTCATACGACAATTTTATTTGAAAAGAAGAAAAAATATGTATTACAAAATTAGAAAGTATTTATATTTAGTATATTGTATATATATAGTATATTAATAGTATATATAATAATACTATAAGTAATATTAATTTTTTTATATTTATTCAATCATTTAATTTTTATATTCAATATAAAATATACTTGAATGTAATAATTATTCAGCTTATCCTATCAGTCAATTCTACTAAAATAATGTCAAAATTCATTATAAAACAATTTTTTATAATCTGAGCACTTTTCTCCTCAAATTTATTATTTTTAAGTACCAGAACAAGCCATTTATTTTTCAAGAAAAAATTGATTCAGATATTGAAATTTGATTCCTTGAAAAATACGGTATTATTCTATAAATATATCGAAATACTCATTATATTTATAGAAGAAGAGAAAAGAAAAATTAATACATATAATATCAACAAAAATTTTAATACGTGATTATGAATAAATAGATAAACATTAAAATAGATTTGCGCTTGATACAGGAGATTGGATATAGTTTTTTAATCATATCAATGCGCGAAAATACTTACTAATGTAAGGACTTTACATAGAAATTATGCTACATAATTTTTAATATATTACATAGAAAATATGAGCAATATATCGGTGATGGTTCATCAATACGTAGCCAATCAAATAAATAGTATCTTACATCTAAAATTAATTATTTAAAAATAATTTTCATCTTAAAGGTCATAAATTAAAACAGTTATTTTATTTGAAATATCGAAAATTGTGTTTAAATTTTATTATATATACCCACGTGTCGTAATGTAAATATTTTTAGTTAAGAATATAAGTAATACTTGAAAAGTTGAAAATTTCAAATTTATATAAGTATATTAATATGATATTCTAATTCATTAATAAAATATTTAAAAATAGAACAGAAAAATATAAAAAAATACTTAATACACATTATTTTTCATGCTTTTAGACTATCCAGGTTTATTCAAAGTATGCATGAATTTAAATTGAATTTAATTATAATTGGATTTCTTCATCATAATATTTCATTCATAACCAATACGTTATGTATTTTCTTTGCATAAATTATTAATAAAATACAGAAGTAATCATTATTTACAATAAATATTCAATAAGTATAACCAACTTAACGTCAAGAAAAACATATTACACATATTTTATTTACATTTTGAAATTTTAAATATTTTTTATTCTATTGTTTAAAGATAATCAATTATAATAATTAATAATTATTGATCAATAAAAGTACATTTAATCGATATTCCCTCTAGATATTTTTTAATGTTAATAATTAGAGTAAAAATATTTTAAATCATAATAAGAAATACAAAATCAAAAAAGAAATACAAATAGTTTTAAAGAATACAAATACAGTATTTATAAATTAAATAATATATTTTATAAAATTCAATTTATTACAATTTTATTTATTGTATTCTCAAATTTGACTTAATTTAACAAATTATACAACTAATCTTGAATATTATATTCTTTCAATAGATTTAAGATAAATAGTAAAAAATGCGATTCATTTTATATTTCCATTTCTTCACTTTATATTTTTAAAATATATGTAATTTATATCGATAAATAAAATTATTTAGAAAACTATAGATCAATAAGATAAATAAATTAAACTATCATTATTGTGTATTATCTATACAGTACTAATATAATAACAATTCATTCAATTTTCTATTAGTAAATCAATATTGAAACTGATTTTATTTTGGTAGCGTTCTACTAAGCTTTTTATACAATAATAAAAAGTAATTTGCGAGACAAATGTTAAAAATTTTTACATATTTTATTCCGGTTTTTATAAAATTTATCTGGAATAAAAGTACTTTAAGTTTCATCATATATAAACTTCAATAAAAAGAATATGGTTAGAGTTAATAATTATACTAAAAATAATAAAATCAATAGTGAATTCTCTCTTAAAAATCACTATGTCGAAATTTAACGCTAATATTTTAATACTGTCTTCTATATAAGCATAATTATTGTAAATATTTTATTAAAATCTAGCCATCTTTTCTTGTTATACTAAATATTTTACTTAATATTGATACCAATATTGATAATGGTAAAATCTATAAAGATTTACCTTGGTTCACCGAATCCTTTTAAATCAATATTATAATCCAACTATAAAACATTTAATACATCTTGTATGAACTTAATTTGACTTAAAATTAGATCTATTCGAAAGCTTAGGAAAAGAAAAATGTTTGACCTACCTGCAACGTAGTCTCCGAAACCTATAGTGGTCAGAGTGACGAATGCATAATACACTGCTTCGTCGTACGTCCAACCTTCGTAATGAGAGAAGAGAAAAGCTGGGAAGAAAATGAACATAACGAAGCCTGGAAGCAGATACATGAAGATATGCATAGCCAGACCGGCCCTACGCTTTTCTAATGATGTTAACGACTTTTTCGAGTACTCATTCTGATTCTGCTTGTATGACTTGTACTTGCGTACTGTCGTCACGAACACTTGGCCAAAGAACTCGCCGAGTTGTGCGAGCAGGATTCCATTCATTGGTATACCGACTAACGCATAGAATATCATAAGTACGCGACCCAGCATATTTGTTGGTGCCAGGTTGCCGTAGCCTACAAACACAATGTTTTTCAAATAAGAATAGTGGTCAATAATATGAAATTGAATAGAAAAATACTGCTCGAACAAACATGTGACACTTTAAGTTCCTTTATAAATGGCATCTAAAAACCATCAGCAAATTTTCCTTAAAATGAAAAATTCTTAAATTAGTTTATATATGTGATAAAATATCCTTCAACTATACTTTTTATCTAATTTACAATTATTAATTCCTGCATGAAGAACAAAAATAATTTTTCATGACTCATTAAAAATATGTACATATTTATTTCTTAATTTTAATATTAAAATCAAAATGGTTGTTAATATTATTAGCCTTAAATAACTATGAATCCAATATACTTTTCGTTATTCTATTAGATACTAATATTCGAAAATTTAGACAATTTCTTATGATGGTATTGAATAATAAATATCTTTAAGAAATTATATGCAATTATATTGAATGAAATTATATTCGTATCTACTATCAAAATAAATAATTTATTAAAAACAAAAAATATTTTAAGTAAATTAAAATAACTAATTTTGGAAACTAAAAAAGGGTATAAAAAAATATAATTTTTTTTTTAATTTAGAAATAAAATAATTTGTATAGAAATAAATTTCTAATTACATATAATAAGAATATTTGAATGATTTTTTACATTTGGCTAGACTTCAAATAAACAAATTATTATTTTCAAAAAATCTAAATAATTAATTTAATTCATATTTTTCAATTTAAAAAATTTAAATTAACTGTCAATAGTATTAGTATTATTAATTGCACCTAAAATTATAGTTAAAAATACTTGCAAAAAACTTTGGTATTAATGTAAAAAATAAAATTTTTAATATATATCTTATTTCATGTATTTAAAAATTGTATACAGTAAACAATTATCTTTAAATGAGTAATATTTAATTAGATGTTTATATTATATCGGTGTTAAAAATTTGTATAATTAGATTTCTATATATACTCCTTAATTATATAAGTTTTACACGCTTAATATATTTTATCAATTATAATTAATCTTTGTATACAAAAATTATCTAATTTTGCAGAATTTTATTTTTAGATTAAATATCATATTTTAATTTAATACTCAATTTAATAACAAATAATTTATAATATCACGAATTCTCATTTTTAAATATTATTAAATAAAGATAATAGGGGTTTATATTTTAGAACACTATTTTAAAAATGAAAAATTTTAATGTAAATGATCACTAAATATAATTTAAATTTATATACATCTTATTATCACAATACCTGTTTCTCAATCAAAATTTTTGTCCACGTTTTACTAAAATTTTATAAAATAATTATTTACTAAGCAATCAAAATGAATGTTTTTGGTTATCAATCGATAAATCTTTATTAAAATATATTCAAATATGTTCATAAATAAATAAAATTTTAAGAAATTACTCAAAATTTTAATAATTTTTTAAAGAATCCTTAAACTTTTTTCTCAACTGCACATATTTTTTAGAAAAAATATACATTATAAGTTAACATGAATACAAATTAGTTATTACTTTATAGATTTTAAAAATAATGTAAAACATTGAATAAAAAATATACAATAATCTTTTTGCACGTATTACAAAATTTAGATAAAATTTGAATTAGTATATTATATAATAGATTTTACACATTACTTTACTGAATTCACTAAAAGATTTAAAAAAAATAAATGTATACACATTAATTTAGTTATAGTTGTAATTTAAAAAAGGGATATAAAAAATTGTCCGCAAATAAAATAAATCTAGTTATTAATTTAATTATTTATAAGTATTAAGTTATATATCTTGTAATATGATTATATATGGAATATTCACTTTTTATGTTGTTAATGAATTTTTAATTTTACTAATTTCTAATTTATAATAAAAGTAGCTTACCTATGGTGCTAACGACTGTATAAGCAAAGTAAAAGCTGTTGTAGAAATCCCATTTTATCGGATCGACTTCACCTTCAGTATAGTTGTGAACTGATTTACCGCAGTATCTTGTGAGTTTATCTAAAATTTCATGCTGATCATGACCTCCACCCGGCATATAATGTTCAATTAAGAGAGCTAAAACAAAAATAATGTTCACAAATATATTAATACATAAATTTTTCAAATCAAATCCAAATAAATTTTTGTTGAATAGTAAGGCTTGTATTTCGGTACTAGAAATTCATTATTTCATATTATCTTTTTTACTTATGACATAGTTTTATAAGTGCTTTGAAAATAATACTATAGATTTAATTTGTTTTATAACTTTTTTATAGAACCATAAATCTATGAAATTTTTATACATTTTTTAATGAATATATAGAGTAATTATTATAATTAAATTATATCTTAAGTGTTTATAAAAAAAAATGTTATTACCATCAATCTAATAGGTTTCTTTAATTCTAAAAAATAATAATAATAGAAATTCCAATTTAAGATAATTTTATTATTTTATATTTATATACATATATAGAAATTAAAACTACGTTTTTATATCTGCAAAATAAAATATTTTATTATAAATATTTGTCTAGAAAACTTTAATATATAAATATAATAAATATCAATTAATGTTAAATAATTTAACTCGGCATAATAATCATTAATTGAATTATCAAATATATAAGGTTGTAATAATAATAATAATGCTTTTGAAACATAAATTGAAGTAAAAAGAAAAATGCAAATTGAATATTTTATAAATATTAAGAAAAAACGTTTTCTTTCTTTTTTCTAGAATATTAATTTTTTATATTATAATTTTTATTGTCATTATGTATAAATGTATTTATTTATTTATTATACTTTCTATGTATACTTATTTTATTACTAATAAATTTAAAAAGGAACAAATAATTTATAAATCAATTTCAGCATAAAAATAATGACAATTTAAATAGTAAACATTTTTTATAAATACTTATTTACGAACATAAAGAAATTTATAAGATCTTATTTTAATGCAAATATATGTTTTCTATTTTCTATATGACTTTTATATTAATTATTATATTTAATTTATATTAAGATCTTTTCTAAATATTGAAAAGTATAAATTTAAACGGTATGTTATTTTTATATAAAATAGCTTTAAATTATACTTAGAAAATCATTTCAATTAATTTTAATTCAAATTTAAATATTATTATAAAATAAGTTGAAAATATATTTATAAAAGTACATAATGGGTAGTTGGAACTGGAAAAAGTCGAATTGTTTGAATGTATAGTTAGAATATATAGTCCTACTGACGCATGCATTTAAATCACAAAAACACGCACGCGTGTAAAAACCTTGCATGAATCAAAAATTGAATTCTCATATGCGTTTGATGCGTTGAATTGACGAGAATTGTCGCTTATTTTACGAAATCCTCGATGTGTAATGAGACAGTTAATAGACTACTATGCTTTCAGAATTGATTTGCATTTTTTGTGTTGAAATGACATTTCATAAAATAAACTAAAAGGATAGATTAGCAACCTTTTTCAAGATTATCAATAAAATTTATGAATAATTTTAATTAATTGAAAGTTGTTTTATAAATTTAGTGTAATAATTTTTTTTTACATCAGGTTTAATTTACTTGCAATTATATATAATCAAATTTAAATATCAAGATTAATATAACATTTTTAGACTTGATTATTAAGTTTCAAAATATGTTTAATCAAATTATCTACATAATGCATAAATTTTCTTACTAAATTAAATCTAGAATATTATTTTATAAGAAGAATTTTTTATTATAAAATTTTATGAATTTTTAGTTGCACTATAAATGAACTTTATTAAAAATAAATTTAGAATGGATTTATGAATACATTTTTTTATTAAAACTAAAAAAATTTTTACAAACTATTTTAGAAATACTTTTATACACATAAAAAATATATTTTTATATAAAATTTTGAATATATTTATGTTCGTTTTTTCGATAATATAATTTATATGTATATCATAATTATTAGAATAATTATTTTTTATAGTTCATTCATATTTCTATTTTATAAAAATATTTTGATATTTAAATTGAATTGTCATTAAGATATTGAATTAATAATACTTAATACTTGGACTTCTACCTTTTTTCTAAAAATATTCTAATTACAAAGAATAAAAATTATTATTAGATAAAAAATTATATTATATGTTAATATTTATTATATACTTAAGTGATATATTATATTAGTAAATATTGAATGGTATCTTTATATTCTACTAGTATTTACTTTATATACTTTATAAAAACATTGAACCTGAACTAACTCTTCATGGATGCCACTTTTTTCCTTGAACAGTACAAGGAAATTTTCGTGTGATTTGTCATTACGTGACTAATGTTTTTAGAGAATCGACAGCTTTGGAATGTCAAATTTAGCGTGCGATAAACTTTATCTACTCTATTCTTTAAGGATCATGTTACAAGTGACTGTAATCAATGATATCTTTAAATAAACTAGTTTATGTGCCTGTCAATAAATTCAAAAATTGTTTTTAAATTAAGTATTTGAAATTTTTAATTTAAACTACTTAACATATTATTAAACTAATTTATAAAAATGTTATGGCAAATTTTAAAATAACTGTAATTAATTCATTGCATTTATGAAATAATTGTTATCGATCAGTAATTTCTTATTTATGATTTCTGCTAACGATACACGAAAGATATATTTTATTCTAAATAATATTATTATAAATTAAAAAACTTTGATTATCTATCGTAGTAATTTTGAAAGCTTTATTAATATGTTATTAAAAATATAAATGTTACTTTATTTTCAAAACTAGAAAAAAATTTATTTCCTTCACCGCATTATGAAATGCTACAAATTTTTAATGAGCAAAAAAAATATTTTGATAAATATTCAAATTTCAAAATTAATAGATTAAAAAGTAATATTTTATAGAAGCCTACTTGACCTGTCTCATATTTTCATCAACTTTCTAAGAATCGGTTATTATAGATAAAACATAAAAGAAAGAATGAAATATGATTGTTTCGAAACATTATATTCTTATAAACTCTAGGAATTTATAACTTTCTTAAAATAATGAATTATAGAGGTTAAAATTAAAAAATTAAATTCTTAGTTAAAAAAATGCAAGTTAAATTAAATTATAATTATATTATCTGTATAATGACAGAAATATTGTCAATAATAATAGATTTAAATAGATGGTTAATTTATATATAAAAAATAAAATAAAAAGTTATATGATAACATAATTCTATTATTTATAAAAATATATTCTAATACTATAATATCAAATTTTAAAAGAAATGTAAAATAATTTTATTTGTAGTAGTATAATGACCAACTGTCACTATTTCTTGATTCTTATTTCTTGGTTTACCTGTTAAGATATATTCTTAACCTATTAAAATATATATTTAATGATAAAATTAAAAAAATATATTTTATAAATACATTATAAATAATTATTATAAATAAATAGTCATTGTATTTTTGAAAAAATATTTTAATATTTTAATGGTATATACAATCTCTTAAATATATAAATAATTAAAATTTGTATGGAAAAACATAAAAGCTATTTACTCAGTACTCAGTAATATTTTGCAAAAATATATATATTAAAACTTAATAGTTTAATATTGAACACACAGTTATTTATATCATCTCTATACTTGTGAAATCGTTTATAAAAGAATAATACTTTATATAGTACTTTGATAAATACTCTCAAAATATCATTAGAATTATGATCTGCATATCTTTATAGAGATAATACTACAATTTTTTAATTATTTTTCCAAGCAATATGAAATTATATTTTAATATCAAGAAATGATTATTTATAAGAAAACAATTTCAAATTATTGTATTATAACTATTTACTTTATAATATTTCATTATTTCTCCCTGCGACTTTTCCAAGCAAATTATACCCACGTGCTTACTTAATAAATAATAGGCATCATTGTCGCTAAAGTAATTTTAGATATCAAGCACAGCTTCTTTAATAGAATTGCTTTCTATTATCTTATCAGCAACAGTACTGCTAAATGTATATACATTGTATTTTCATCCAATTGCACGGTTTTAAGTCAAGAGCGCAAAAGGTGTGTCCAAAATTAAATTACTATGCATAAAAACACAGAATCCAAATAATTTTGTGACTTTTTTAGTACGATAAGTAATAAATATAGTCTAAAATTGGATAATTGTCTTTTAAATCAATCTTTACTTTTAAGTTCCTTTTGCATATAATTGAAATTAATCTTGTAATAATGTCGTAAGATACTATTGAAAAGTATACTCAGAATATTAAAATTGACATTTATAATTATTTTAAAGAAAATTTAAATTTATTAGAAGATAAATTCAAAAAAATACTAATAATATTTTAAATAATTTAGTTTTAGTTTTGTCTTTCAGAATTCTAAAATTAAAAAAAAATATGCTAAAGCTAATTTATCGGTTAATATTAGAATATTATGAGTTATTTTATACTTAGAGTTCATACATTTTTATTATTTGAAGACTAGAATAGTGCCATAAAACATAAAAAATAATTAAAAAATATATTCTATATATTATGTAAATTACAAGATATTTTTTTAAGATTGATTTGTTCAGCTACAAACGTAAAAATAATTTTCTATTCTATTTCAAGCATTTTCTGACGTTACTAGATAAAAATAAATAAAATGTAGTTAAAGAAATAACAAAAATTATTTTAGGAAAATAACTTATATATTTTACATTTTTATTAGTTATGACATATGCTACAGAAATATCAGTAAGATTTTATTTAATAATAATATTTTCCATATATCAATCATAATAATATTTACTTTATTAAGTAGGTATTTTTATTAAACATAAATATCTGTAATCTAAAATATGTAAAAAAAATTCTATTTTTCTACATGTACATTTCTTTCTTGATTTCCTATTTATTTATTGATTTTAAATATCATTTGATCGTAAAATAATAATGTCATATAAAACATTGTTTTTTTCTTTCTTTTTTTTTTGTAAAAATATTATAGAATATTATAATCAAAATTTGTATATAACTTATTGATTTGTATTATATAAGTATAAATTTATTATTTTACAAATACTAGAAAATTGTTTAAAGTTAAATACTAAGAATTTATTAGATAATAATGGAAAGTAATAAAAGATTGGACACAGCTGTCATTTAAATTTTTTTCAGTTACTGTTTATTTAACAACTGAATTTTACGATTATTTTCAAAAATATCTATAGTTAAACATAGTATAGATCAGTAATTACATCAGAATTAAAATACTATGCGATAGGCGATAGAATTTATTGTGCTTTATTTAATCATATAATTTGATCTTGCTAATTACTTTTTATGTTTAAATTGAGAAGTAAATAGTATTCTATTAATTCTAGAAATACCATATATTTATAAATATAAAATATAAAACACAAACTATTTTTATTTTTAAAAAATATGAAATGCAAAATATATTAATAGAATAGAAGAACATTTAATTAATATTATATTCTTTAGAATAATACATTAGATTAACGAATAATGTTTTAACCAATTATAAAATACAATGATTAGACAGTATTTATCTAGTATAGACATCGTATCGTTGGCTAATTCGATATCCTTTTTATTATTTAGTCGACAAAATATAAACCATGTTAAATAAATACAATCACATAATTCTAACCGTCAATTCACCTTATTTATTACTAAGATTCTAAGTCAAATAGTAAAATTATAACATATTGAATTTTTAATAGTAATTATTTTGAATTATTATTAATTTTTAAAATTATACTATACTTACCTATAGTAAACTTATAAAAGCCGACTTCAAATAATTTTTATGAATTTTCTATTTTGTCATATAAAAATAACTACTATAAATAGATTTCTATAATTTTATAAAAATATTTGAAATCTATTTCACAATAATATCTCAAAAGTCTAAATATTTACATGAATATAAATAAATATTTTTTCATAAAAATTCATACAATATAATTTTTTATTAGTATAATTATAGCATTAATAAATATGAATTATTTTAATCAATAAGTATGAATTGATAAAGTAAATAGAAGATAGTAGTTTATACAGTAAAAATATGCTTATTACAAATATTATTGTTATTTTCTTTATATTTTAATAAAATATTAAATATTTTGGGTTCAAATTTTTGCTTTCAAAATACTGACAATAATTAACTAATTTTTAATTATTCACTCGTTATTATTCAGTATTAATAAAAAATTTATTTAAATATATTCAATAAATATAAAAAATTAAAATGAATGAAGTACATTAACATATTAAAATATTCAAAATATGGTACAGGTAATATATTTAGTAGCAGTTAAAAACACAATATGTATAGGTTGTTGCTAAAAGCTGATATGCAATAAATTCGGAATATTTTACCAACATAAGCAACAGATCGAGAACATTGAAAGCAAAATATTAAATAATATGAAAAATATCGTTATTTTAAAATTTTAATAATACTTAATGATTGAAATAAATTATATTAAGGATCTATAATAGAAGAATACTATAAATAAACTTGTATTTAATAAGCATGTTTAATATTATAAGATTATAACTAGTATAATCTAGTCTAAGACAAATATCGTATCTAAAACTGATCTCATAAAAAATTAAATAGGTTGTATACATGCGAAAAATCTCACGATAATAATTAATTTTTTGCAAATCACTTAGAATATGCCTTCTTACTATTTCAATTTGTAATCTTCATTTAAAATACATAGGCAATTGTGATCCAGATAAAAATATATATAAGTTAATTTTTCATGTAGTATGATATATATTTAAATTTCAGAATAAACCACAGTGGTTGATTAATATATTCTAGTTATTTATCTGTATTTGTCGGAACATTTAATTTATTTTTCGGAAACCGACACATTATTAGGAAAAACATTTAAAACGTTTGTAATAACTTCATTACTCAATGCGAGTAAACTAATTATGGTTAAAATTTGCAAACTTTGGCGATTGTAATGATTTCTCATTAGTAAAGGAAAACAGATATTGAATTACATATGTTATCACTAAAGCATTAAATTTTATAGAAACTTTAATTTGTTTAGTTAAAATTTTTTATTATTTGAAGAAAGCGTTTTTTTTCATATATTACTTTAGACTGTATTGAAATATAAATTAAATCTTTTGGTAATTCGTTGATCTTGATTCATGAACTTTGATCATTTAAAAAGTTTTATTATTTATAAAAATGGGAAAAAAGAAAAAGAGGAACTTAACTTCTCATACTAGTCGTAAATTAGTTTTGTACTCATATATCTATAAAATGATTACATTATTGTAATATTTTTGCTGCATTGTGGCTATGGCTTAATTTGTAAAGATATTTTAACCATGTAACACGTTTTATCGGTACATTACTAACAAACTATATATCAATTATAGCATAATCGTTTCGAATATGTTCAATCCAAATTGTCATACTTTTTTATGATAAAATTTACATTCAAAGGTTTTCTTTAATAATGTAATATAGTTTAATATTTTGAAAAACTATTTATAAGAATAAGATATACAATTAATAAATAATCAAAATGTAAGTTTTTATTTTTATGTTAAAATAAACATTATTTTTTCTATTACTTAATAAATATATTATAATATAAATAATATAATACTTAATAATATTATAAATATTGCTAAAATAATTCTAATCATTAAATATTATTAATAGAAACTTATTTTATTTATTACATAATAATTAAAGAAAGAAATTTAAAGGTTTATTATGGATCTAAAAAATGTAAATTATACTTTTAATTGTAGAACTATTATTAAGTAAAGTTCTACTTTTATGGATTTAAATGAATTCAGAACTTTAAAGTTATTGATTTAGTCTTTATTAACATTTGAAATACATAAATTAAAATTAATATTCAAGTTATAATAATTAAAATGTTTGATAGAAGAAAATGTACATTATTATTATAAATAACAAGGGTAGCGAATGAAGATAGCAAAATATACAATCTTATTTTAAATAAATGAATTAATATTTCAATTTCAAAAAATCTGTGCAAAAATTTCTGGACCCAAAACTTGTGAAAGCTTAGTAAGGATCTATAACGGCGCGAAGTAATGCGATCAATGAATTTATGAGGAAAGAGAGAGAGAGAATATATAACTCGCTTTACTACCAGGGATTATTAGACAGACGCAATTCGTACATTTACATTGCTGTGGGTAACATGGCAGATTGCTCGAATTGCATGATTGCTCGATTCTCTTAATCTACAAAGAGGAAACAAAAAGAGGCCCCGTTCCCGCAAATCGTGATGGCGACAACAGGCGATTATAAGGCGTGGATGAATCATAGGATGGTAGGCTTACATTCATAGAGGAATACACCGCACATCCGATCTTTTACGTGCTTAATCGAAGACCAACTACATTCTCCTTTACCTTATCTTTTCTTTCGCGACCCAGTTTCAAGTCTGTTGAAAAAAAATAATTAAACGATGCCATAAATTATGTACTGCTGACTGCTAAATATTCAGGAAAGGACGCTGATGGATGAGTATGGAACTGTAATGTACAAGCGTGAGTAATAAGGAACAGATGCCAATTACATACAAATTTTAAGGAGTGCATTCGAGGAAAAATACTGTATTTTTGCAATGTGTTACTGATTAATTAACTACTTCTTGTTTCCAAGAAGGACATGTATCCTTGTAAATATTTATTTTTAAATACAAAAATGTCTACTCAACTGAATAAGTGATACAGCTAAGATTCTTTTAATATTATTGAAATGAATATTACAATTTACTATAATTTTATTTAAACTTTTTCCATTAGTTTTTACAATTTATAAGCAAATATATATGTTTATTAATATTGATTAACACACTATATTATTTTTTACTGATTACTAAATACATACATTAAACTTTATTATTAATTCGATGGAAAATATGAAAAGTTTTGAACATCCAAACTAATATTTTTTTCAAAACTAAATTTCCACTTTATTCGTAAAAATTATAAACTTTACGTTATAAAATCCTTATATTCAATATTCAATATTTTCTAAACTGTCATTAAAATATATATAGAATAATAATAATAAATTATATATATATATTATATATATATATATATATATATATATATATATATATAGTGCTTTACAACAAAGGAATATTACATATACAAAATTTATGTGATATAAGGCAAATATTATTTAAGATAAAATTAAATAATCTGTATAATTATAGAATTAAAATTTGATTAATGTTAAGACTATATCAACATTTGAATCAACAAATTTTGAGTTCTATTTAAAAATATCTTCATTATTTTCTTATCTCAGATTACTATAGAAAAAATTTAATACTATTATAATGTTTTATAGATCCATCGAATATTTTGCAATACTTTTAAAAAAATTTCTGTGCATAAATTTAGCGATAAATAATTTTATTGATTAAATCTGTACACAGTATTAAATTATACATTTTTTTAATTACAAAGTAAAATGAAAATTATGAAGTAATAAACACAAATTGAACGACTTTTATTTTATATTAATATTATTAAAAATGATAACAGATTTTATAGTATATATGTGTATATATAAATACATACATGTGTACATGACATAGAGTCAATGTACTTTAATGTAATGTGCAGTATGGTATGCACTGCTATTTACAACTTAATAAAATGTATAGGATAATAATACCTTTTTATAGTATCTCGTTAATCAAAATTGAAACTGAACTTCAACACTTCTTTCGTTATTATATTTAATTTTTATATTGCATTATGGATAGATTCTGATTAGTATCAAATTTTTGGTACAATTATCAAATATAAGCTTTTAATTTCAATGTGTTAACATTTATTTATAAGCTATAAAACTAATTTCTATTTATTACATCATAAATATATAATTTATACAACAAAAAAAGCTTTTAAAAAATGAATGTTGAATAATATTTACATTTTCGCATAAATTTTACATAAATCTATTTAAATTATTTTATCGGTGAACTGAATATAATAAGTTTACAATTTTTAGAATTAAAAAAAGAATAAGTAGAAAACAATGTATTATATTTTAATTAAAAATAGTTTCATATTTCCAATATATAATAAAAAGTTTTTATTTCTTACAAAGGATAAGTGATAACTAATCTTATTATATAAAAACAGATTATTCCTATTTCAATATATTTTTTTTCTACAAATTTTTCAAGCATTTAGTGTTTTACTTAAAACTATATTTGATAAGAGTTAAAAATTACTTTCAATTCTTAAATTAGATACCTTTTTCAGCTGGAAAGAACATCTCTTCAAAGAATAAACAATATAATTATTCTGTTAATAAATTTTTTCTGATGTTTAAGGAAATAAATAAAAATCTAATATAATAAATCGTGAAATTATCATAAGGAATGGGACAAGGTTTTAAGAATGCTATCGAGATCAGGGATTAAAATACCCCTTCGTGGTTAGATATGTTAGCCAAAAAGAAATAGCTTTATTTTACATAAAAGTTAACTTATTAAAGCCAAATAAGACCTTATGAAAGGAATTAATTTATCCGTGTAGTCATGCAATTTTAATTATAAATACTATTCATATATAAATTTGACGTAAGTGAATTTTCAAATAAATATTTTTTTTAAGTCTGATATTTATTAATTTCTAGAACTTTCATAAAATTATTAATTGAATTTTTGATATAAAAATAGAAATTTTATTCGCTCGGTTATTTATTTTATATATAGAAAGAAATTTATTTTCATTTTTAATATGTAGTTAGAAGTGCATTCGAATAAAATACTTACATATAAAAAACTATAAGATAATTCTCTTTATTTTTAAATGTTATAGTAATATTTTTATCTCGATAACTTATTCATATTTGTTACATAAATATAAATATACAGCTAATCACAAGGTTATCAACATAAAAATAAAAGCATTTTTAAATCTGTTTTCATTTGTTTAAACTTCTTATAATATATAAGTTATGGTTTTCTATTTGAATTTAATGTTTAAGAAGACATTAGTTTTTTTATAGGAAAATATTGATTTCCTTAAACTTCCAAATAAATATTTATTCAATTAAATGTTCAAAATAATCTTAAAAATCATAATTTTAATTTTTATAATTAAAAATTTTTTTAATATATCTATTTATATGTTACATGAAGCCTATAAAACATATACTTCTATGTATTTTAAAAAATATTTTCTCCAACAAATGCTCAAATAGTTTTACTCACTAAATTTATTAATAAAATTAGATAGAAAAATTTTTTAATGTTATTATTTTAATGAATTCTTTGAATTCATTTTCATTTAGTTTTGAGTAATAATATTATATTAACTTAATTATTAAATTATATAAAATGTTAAATTAAACAAAATGGCTACAAGTTATTTAGTCTCTATGAATTTATAAGTATTCTATTAAAAAAAGGCATTGGCCATGAATTAATTTTTTTTCACTGGAACTTTAAATTAATTTTAAGAATACCTAAAAAAATACAAAAATAATATTTCACATATTCATAAAAAATCTGAATCTGATTAAATTTTTGAAAATGACGAAAGTTCTAAACAATAGTAAAATAATCTTTTGAGAAAACGAATAAAATTTGAGGTTTTTTTTAATATTATGAACAATTAGTTTAATTATATAAAAATTTCAAATTATGAAAATATCAAGAACTAGTTTCTTAGTTACTATTATTTATAAAAATATCAATGTGAAATTCATATATGCATTTTATTAACTGTTGAATTTATTCACTATTTTTGATAATTAAAATTTAAATATCAATTAAATTAAATCATTTATCAAATCAAAAGAACAAAAAAATCATTCGGGATTAGTTATAAAACAACGAGATTAGAAAGTACTCTACTCGTCGAATTTCCTAATGAAGTTAATTAAAAAAGAGTAGATGAATACCAGTGTTATGGTTGCATCACATTTCGAGGTTTTTGTAACTTACGAATCCTGGGAGTGTTCGATTTCATTGCCGTTGCTTTGTCTTTTGACCATTTAACTTCCTGTTAATCCTGATGATCAATGAGACAATAAGTGCTGCATAATCTTTCACACTTTTGACGATATAAATTACTTGTCAAAATAAGTGTATTATTACACTTTAATTATAAGGAATTTCAATTATGTGACTGATTTAAATCGTTTATTTTGTTTCCGTATTTTCGAATATTAGAATTGTGAGAGCAATTATATAAAATTTTAAACCATAATTATCTTTTACGTAACTTAATGTATCATAATTCGTTAATTATATAATTAATTGGAATTTACACATCTGATATTTTAAGGTCTACATGCAATATAGTCTACATTTATCGTATGATTTAAGAAAATGTTTGTTATATAAATTGTAAAGCTCAAAATTCAGTTGCTTCCCAAGAAAAAAATATATGAATATATAAAGAATATAGCTTAAAAAAATTACTTCGACTAAACTTTAAAATATAACTATTACTATAAGATAATAAAATATATAATATTATAAGAATACAAATATTAAAATAGATATTTTAAATATCGCGTATATTTTAAAAACGTTTTAAGTTGTTTTATAAATCGTTCCTTGATGTAAAATTATAAATTAAAAAAAAATAAATTTATATATATATTTTGATAAATTTTGTTTATATTTAAAGTGATTATATTTTCTGAGCATTTTAAGGTTTCTATCGTATAGAAGTATATACATTTTAATCCTTAGCACTTCGATTGAAATTTCAGTTAAATGTTATTAATAAAAATATTGATTTTCAAAAAAATCTTGAAAATAGATAAATTCTTAAGAATTTTTTAAATAATACCTTTTCTTTTTAAGTATTAATAATCAAATTTCGATAAATATTCGACGAAAGAATGTTTCTTTGGTGGGATTCATTGTAGTTGAATACTAACCGTAAGATTTTATATTTATACATTCCATAAATACATATTAATAAAAATAAACACTTGACAAAAAAAAAGATACCTAACGTCTTTTAATTTATTTTATCATTAAATTTGTTATGAAGAGATATAATATTTATAGACAGTATAATGAACTTATTCTGCAAAATATTACATAATTAAAATCAACGAAAATTGACATTAAATAAATTATAAATCTTTTTCATATTTGATGTGCGTTTTTTTGACCAAACAGATGAACATACCGCAGATTTAAATTGTACATGTCTACCAAATTCAGAGTTTGCACAACAACTATGCTTATCATGATAATACAAGCGCGGCCTTTTTTCACCTATACAAGACTGGCATATTGAAAACTACCGATTGAGTGAGACTGCAAAGACGATATGCATTCATTAATAAAATATGTGAGGACAATGTGGGTCTTTGTATTCTACATGATTCTTCTAGTATTTACACATTGTGGTAACTTTTATTACAAAAACTCACTAGAAAAAAATACACCATCATGTATATACAATAATATTCACTTTCTATAAATAGTTTTTTTACACTTATTCAAAAAATATTTTAATTAAACTAAGAAATAAATGTTTATTACAAAAAAGATTAGATAATACATTCAATTTTCATTTAAAAAAATTTTATCGGAATAGAGAGTAATAAAACTTGTCGAATAAAATTAGACATTTAATAAATTTGTTTGTATATACTCTAATAAAGTAGTAATGTTATTTTATCAGAGCGAATTTATCACTGAAATAAATGATAAAAGTGTAACCACCTGTTACAAACTGATAACTGATTATTTACCTGCACATTTTAAAAGTAATATAATATATGTTGACAAATCTGTAATGTATATGTGAATATTATGAATTAAATTAATAGTTTGAGTGATTCCTCCAGACATATTGGAAAATAAAATAATCTATTGAAATGAAAATATTTTTCTTTTAAATTTAACAACTAAATGATCAAGTTGAAATTTTTCATTTAATTACTTATTTAATATTAAATATATATATTTTGTAACATAAATTTTTTGAATAATTGAGCAATTTTTTAAAAAATTTTGTTTCATATTAAATTATGTTCAACCTACTTTTCGTTACATTAACTAAAAAATAATATCTACTTTTATATTTTAATTAAAATTATATAATGAAAACGATCATTGTAACAAAAAGGTTTATATTGAAAATTTACTTAAAATTATTGAAACCAAAAATTTAAAATTAAAAAAAAAATTTTTAAATTAGTAATTGGGAGCATATATATTTAAAAAAAATGATCGTTATTAATAATGACAAATAAATAACGTAATAATATTTGAATATTTAATCATTTTGTAATTATGTATAAAATTCATGAAAAAATGTGATAAAGTTTATAACCTTTTATTTAAAATTTTTTTAAAATACCAAATACATTTTTTTAGAATAAAATGAATGACATATTTTATAAATTTTTTGAATACATGTTAAAATAATTGATAACATAATTTTATCTAATTTATGGAGAATGAATCTAAAATATACGTTAAGAGAAATGAATGTTAGCTGTTTGAATTTCACTTAAAAGCATTCTAAATACTACGTACTTTATATAATAATTATAAATAATATTGAAGATTGCATTAAAATATTAATGCGTGAATAAAAATGCTTATCGTTGAGAATAAATTAAATTAAATGTGTAAAAGTAAATGAGAACGATTGAAACTCATTTATATATCTTAGGTTTTTTCAAACCTTTTGAATCGACATACACGTTGCTGAGAAAATAATAAAAAAAGATGCAAGTACCAATTGCCTAAAATAAATGCACACATGTTAGTCGATACCGATCGGCTTCATATGCGTTCGATTGTATTATCGACGTTATGCGATCGGTGATTAAAAACGGAACAAAAGGAACTGATTCGGAGTATGCGTCGAACTTGGAATAGTTCTCGTCGGCACCCAAAGGGTTTTAACGACTTACGCATGCGCATGATTGCAGACCGATCCTCGATCGTCGCTGTATTGCCGACGAAGCTCAATTGTAAAACCGGCGCTGCTTTTCGTTCCTATAATTTTCACGGTCAAGTGTATTTATGCTATAGTGATGATCGCACTTATTCGATATTTATTCCATTTTTCAATTGTTGTTCGTCTCCCCCAATGCATCCACTTATATATTTCTAAAGTTATAAAAATAATTACGTTACGTTTTAATAAACTAACGGTAATTAATGGGCAATTTAATATCTTATATAATTTTGCTACTGGGATATTAATTTCGTTTTAATGTTGAGTATCATGTCACATACGAAATATTTTTAAACACATAAAATAAGTTGGAAATACAATAAAAAAGTACCTACCTAAAAAATTATAAGTTATAATAACTATAATGCGGAAATTATCGAGCCAATTGAGAAAGTACTTTGATCTTTAGAAAAGAAAACACAATCTTTTGCCATCCATTTTAAACTGTACACAATGGCATATTACTGTAATATGAAAAATAAATGTTTTACATCAAATAAATTGAAAACAATTTTTACATAGAATCAATTATTTAAATTCGAGACTGAAAATAATAATATGAACTAGCGAACGATTATTTTTACAAAAAAAGTAATAGAATTTCGAAATTGATTTATCGTACCTATTCGTATTTTCGAAATACGTCGAAAATAATTGATAAATTTTTAATATTTTATTTAAAAGCATTGTGAAATTTATATTAGATGTGTGACATAAATAGGTTAATAAGACGTTAAAAAGTTTGGTTATTTATTGTCATTATCGAAGGCATGAGTTTCATCTTTAAAAACATAGTATGAAAAATATAAAATTATTTTACGATAAATGAAAGCAAATGAAGTTCTAGAATTCTCATTTTATTTATAAATAACAATATTTTCAAATATTTTAGAATAGATTTGAATATCAAAAATTAATTATAATTCACTGGAGGTAAGTTTTTAGTTTTCTAGGATAAAAATCAACTTATCTATATATTTACTTTGATTAAAAAATATATATTATTGTATCAATTTTATTTGAATTATTTAATATTTATATTAAAGATCGTTTTAACTTTTTATGAAAATAAAATTATACATACATTGTAAAATATATTTTTTATGTTAATTCGAATGTATTGAATATTTGATGTATTATTTCCGCGATACATGTAATACAATATAATTCATCAATGATTCAAACTGTATTACATATTAAATAAACGATGAAAAAATTACAAAATTTTTAACGATTCGATATACACAATTTTCACAGAAGCTGCAGGCAATATTTTATTTCCATTAACTCTAAAGATAAATATTCACTTTTACCAATATTATTTTAAACAAACATTGATATTTACTTACGAGGTTAATATTTATAACAACAAATTAATTAGCATTGCTATCACTAAGAAGACGATAAGTTAATTTCGAATAAAGTTGCGATTGTCACGAAAACGACAGGAGCAAGCAACAACTTTACTACAGTCGAATTTCTCCCAATGAAATCATAATGGAGAGCCTAAATATGAATGAAAAGATAGCCCCACCAGAATCGCGCGAAAATTAAATAAAGGAAGTACAACCGATCTAGAAAAGAGAGCCCGGTTAAGTGTTTACAATCGATCTGAGTACACGCACCGAAGAGAGTCAATCGCTCGCGATCGCCAACGGTCACGGACGTAAACAAAGGTTCCCCTGAAAAGCTGAATCCAGATGTTGATCACTCACCGTTGATTTCGATCCGCTCCTCCTTGGCGACCCGCACCTTTTCGACCTCGAGCCGACTCTCGATGTGGTAGAAGATTGAGGCGCCGAGCAGCAGGTAGGTGAGAAACAACATCAGCAGGACCAGCCACTGCTTCTTCGACATTCTCCGTGGAAAGTCGAGCAGGAGCTGCGGGGGCCCTTCGTCACGAGATCATCGTCGCGAGCGACGCACGACACTTCGGTCGATTGCCGCCTCTTCCTCTCCGACGATCGTTCGGAGCGCAACTAAGCTTGAGGCGCGTCTCCTCTTGCCGGCTAATCACCGCGTGGGAGGTGTCGTACCCGAGGGTGGGAGAGTCAGGCCCCGGACCGACCGCGAGGCCTTTATCTTTCCCGAGGACGAAGAAGCTTCGTTGATTCCTTCTTTTATCTGCTTCGACGAGAACTTTTTACACCGATCTTTCAATTTCCCCGAATGCGGTCGCGTTAAAAACTGATCAACCTGTTAAGCTGAAGTCGGGAATAACGGACTCTTGGTATCGCGTATCTCGACGTTTCCCTCGACGATCGGAAAAGGCGCAGATATTTTATACGAAAAGTTTATTCGTCGCGCGTAATGAATATAACATAGGCTATATAGAGAAAAATCGAATTCGTATTTGCCTGTAACAATACACTTAAGTTTATGTACGACAAAGTTCTTGTGTACAATTGCACATGATGTCACGCGTATTTCCAGGTTAAAAGCTAGAACGAAATTCCACTCGCACAAAGAATGATCGGAATCGAATAAACTATTTCGACTAAATTTTCATCTTTAATTTTGTGATTTTTAATGACAGTAATAAATATTGGATAAAAATATTATTCGTTATTTATTGATAAAAATCAGATTGGTCGATTCGTGTACAGAATAAAAATGTAAGTATTTTTATGGGATAAAATATACAATATTCTAAATATTTATTTGTTAACGTTGAAAATTAATTTTTTATTTTTAAATATAAATGATATTCATAACGAAATTTGTTGAAGCTTTTTTATATTCTGCCTTATAGTAGATTACAGAATCAATTTAAATTAAAAATAGAAACTTCCGACAAAGCGATAGTGTTTTATAAAATTTTCAAATATTCGACATTTTTATTTCATGATAACGCTAAATGATTACAAAAATTACAAAATTTTTAAAGTAACATTCTTCAAATACAAACATATTAAATATTATAAACATTATAATTATATGGCAAAAAATAGATACCAATTCCAAAATATAAAATAATTAATACATATTGAAATATAATTATTTACTATATTATTTAATTAAAAAATTACAATAATATTTATCCACTCATTTATTTAAAATTGAAAATGCATCGTATATATTTTTATAAAATAATATAAAATACATATAGCATTCCTAAAAACAACATTAATAATTTTCTAAGTTATATACTAGAAAGAATTTATCTACTTTTAATCAATTTTAAGATCTTTTAATAATATTTATAGATTACATCTATTTTTATATAAAATATTTAAAATTTTTAAAGACGTGATTTTTACTCATTACATACCTATCATTTGTTATAAAATAAAATACTTATTTTATTTTAACTTATATTTTTATTTTTAAAAATTACTTACATTTTAAAAATATATGTATGCAATTTTCATAAGTAAAAAATTGCATGCTTATTAATAAAATAATTTTTTATTTTAAACCTTAAAATATTAAAAAAAACATTACATATAATTCATATTTATAATGTATGATAATAATACTAATTTGAATATAAACTATTTAAATTTGTTTTACTTATTTACTGTGCTGTTTGAAATAATTCTTACAATTTCTTTATAATTTTCTTTTTAAAATATTACTTTTCTGGGCTTATTTAAATAATTTAGATAATTTAAGTGTCTATTATTCAACAGTCTACTTAAGGTCAATTCAAGTTTGTTTTTATACATGTAAACATATGCACAAATATTGGTATTGTCTTAAATTCTGTAATTAAGAGTAAATCAGTGTCAATATTAAGAAAGTCATAATTCCACGTAATATTTCTTAAGTAATTATAAACTTTAAAGAAAAGCATTCAGAAATATTGAAAAAATTATGTTTAAGAATATGTTTAATTTAATTTATTCATAATAAATTAAACTTATTATTATTTTAAATATAAGGAAATTAAACATAATCTTTTCATTTTATTGTATTTTGGTTAAAACCTCTGTAGAGTATTCCATTAATACAATATAGAATTATCATTTTATCCGTGTTGACAATGAGTTATACGTGATTACAAATTTTAATGCAACGCTAATATTTATGCATACATTATACATTATGAATATTTATAATTATATCACATTAAAATTTATATATATATATAACATTTTTATATATTAAAACATCTTGAAATAATTTTGTAATTCAAAAACGATAAAAGTTCTAGTTAAATAATATATTACGATTTTCTAATTTTATTTAATTACACAATTTTCAATATTATTATACGTCAACCATTTTTAAATCATTTTAAATATTTATATTTACCTAGATAAGATAATGCTTCATAACATAAATAAGCATATCTTATTTTAGATTTATAATTTTTACAAATAATATAGAAATTAATTATTTATAAAAACCAGTTTTTAATATGTATGAAAATATTAAAAATTATATATCAATATCTAAGATTAAAAGTTTTATCGTAATTTAACCAAGCATTATACAATATTAGTTATTAGCTGTAAAACTAAATTGAATTTATAATTATATAATTATAAATAATTCAATACAATTTCCAAAATAAAATTATAGAAATTTTGATTATAATAACATTTTTTTTAATATTTATTATTTAGATATTACAATTCTTACTATTTGCATATATATAATATTTTCTTGATTTTTTAAATTAAAAAATATAAATCAGTATGCATCTTTAAATGTGAATCATTCTGATATTATTAATTTTTTATAAAAGGTTATTTAAAACACTAACTTTTTAATTATAATCAGAAAAAATATCATTATATCATTAAAATTTTATCGGCATAAATATTATGAAAATGTATGTTAGATTTCGTAATTCTAGAATATAATAACGTGTGTGGGCGTTTATGTGCGTGTATACACATGCGCGCGCGTATAATACAATCATTCTCAACTATTATACTTACAAAATAATAAAATTATTTGGTATTTGCAATATATAATTCATAAAGTATATATAATTGTCTGTTAAAAAAAATAGTTATTTAATCAAAACTAAACTAAACTAATGTTATAAAAAATATGATTTTAGTAAGTAATAGAAAAAATAATAATTTAATATTGTAAGAACATAAATTTTAAATTAATTATTCTTTTATTATTAATATATTTATTAATTTTAGTAAACTATACAAATCGTTACTAATTATTAGCTCATTTATAACCTGTCATCAATTTTTTCTCTGATTTTCAAATTCGATAATAATAACTTATAGACTTTAAATTCTTTGAAACCTTTGAGCAATAACAATATAACAAAAAAATGAAATAATTAATCTAAGTCAAATAATTATTATATTTAATATCTTAATTTTAATTTTTATATTCAATGGAAATAATAATTTTATTAAGTCAATTAACTTTACATATAATTTTATATATTCATGTACAATTTTTTAAACATATTTAGATACATATATATACATATATATCAATTTATTTCAAGATTATAACCGTACATTCATAACAAATATTATAAATCTTTTAATATACAAAAAATTCTTCGCGATAACTTGTAAAGATAAATGCTTAAAGTTTATTTATGAATCTAAATGCTTCAGTAGATACCTAGATAATAATGATAAAAATACCTATTTTGTATAATTCTTGTAATTCACATTCACACTGAATTCTTTATTTTAGTTTTATCATTTTATAGACTATTACTTAATCCCCTATAGGTTTGCATTTTTCTACTTACGATTTACATAGAATCAATTTTATACATTAAAATACCCTTTTTTTTATTATTTCATAAGTATATATTTAATATTAGCTTACATTGTATTTAATTTTTGCATTTAAAATAATAACCACTAATAGTATAAAATAAGAAAAAATCAAGTGACAACTGTTTACATATTCTAAGACAATATACTACATCAAAAGTTTCACCAGTTTACAGTCCAAATTTGTTTTGTCACGTTTGATATTAATGCAAACAAATTTGCAGTTAAGTTTTCATTATATAAATCGATACAAATTGAATTTATTCAAAATTAAATTATTTTTACATTATTAAAAATTGCACCTTTTAAAATTCTTAATAAAACATATTATCATTATAGTGAATTTATATGAGAAAATATTGTAAAATAATCAATACTTTACAAAAAAAAAGTAATACAAAAGTAATGATTCAATATTATTAAAAATATTATCTGAAAATTTAATATTTTCTCTATAAATTAAATTAAATAATATTTGCTTAAAAAATATGATTTATGAATAATTTTTCCATTACGTTTTGTATATAAAAATAACTTCAAATAATTGAAATAATTTAAATTATTCTTTATAAATGTATTTTTAAAGAATGTATGCTATCTTAAATAAACAAAAAAAATATAATTTACATTAATTTCTAACAGCGATTAATTTTCAAAGAATTAATTATTCAATCAATAAGGGAATTTATTTAAAATAATTTTGTCCTAATTTTTTTTAAGTATCAAATAAAAATAGATATTTTTAAATTGAAATAGAAATTTTTACATAGAAAAATCTATTTTTAATAATTTAAAATATATTAAATTATCTAATTACTTAAAAACTAATAATAATATATCTTTTTTAATATATTTGTATTAAAATTTTATTATTCATGTTCAATGATTTCGTTCTATTCAATAGAGACTTAAAATTATCTTATAGTTTTCATTATATGTATAAATTTATATACATCGTATTTTCATTTTATGAGAAATTATAATTAAATATGATAATATTAATGTGTTACTTAATTATTAATGTGACATGTATTTATATTTGTAATTAAATATATTAGTATTATAAATAATACTATCATTATGAATATTTAGTCATTATTTGAGAAAAATAAGAGTTAATAGATTATTAAATAGTTAATAATAGATTATTATGAATATAATATTGAAGTTTAGAAATTTTACTATTAGTTTTTTCTATAATGTTAAATGTATAATCTCAATTTTTATATTGCATAATAATGATAAGAATAATAATAATACTAATAACAATAACGATTATGATGATACTAATGATGTCGCTGACGAGAACAGTGGAGATGATACGTACATTCATGCAAACTATACAGATATCAGAAGCGTCATAGTAAGCATAAATCTTCAAAAATATTTAGACAAGATTATAATAAATTATTTTTTATACTTGCACATTATAATATTATATTATATTATAACTATAATTACCTATGGTACTCGAGCTCTTACATTTTTTATTAGAAATTTTTTTTTTAAAAATGTTGCATTTATATCTTTTAAAATTTTCATTTTCGTTTATTATATTTAAAATTTATTGTATGAAAATTTTCAATGTTTGAAAATTTAAAAGATTCATTATATAATAAATTTATTTTATTTTTTATATCATAAATTTAAAAGAATTCATTATTTAACTTCAAGTATTTAAAAAGCAGTAATTTAAAAATACAATAAGGTAGTTCAATGTATATATTGGGCAGATGCTACAAA
Organism: Dolichoris vasculosae; assembly: GCA_018907195.1. NCBI lineage: Eukaryota > Metazoa > Arthropoda > Insecta > Hymenoptera > Agaonidae > Dolichoris > Dolichoris vasculosae. The sequence continues at coordinate 6,113,372 of JACCHY010000010.1, read as the reverse complement.
TATTAATAAAGTAACATCATATTTAAATCGATAAAGTCGATCAAAAAAATCATAACAAAAAATTAATATACTTCACGAATTTTACTTAATTAAATGTTTCTATAAATTATTCAGAAAAAATTTACTAAAAATATAACATAAATCCTTTCTTTTCTTCGTTGCTGTTCATCTTTATTCAAATTATGTATTTTTATATGTTATGTTTTAACTTATTTATCGAAGTAAAAATTATTATTGATTTATAGTATATTATTTTGAATTAAAATATTTTCACTTTCTGAATTTATAAAAATTTTAAATATAAAAAGTATTTATTGAATTTTTCAAAATTTAAATTGGGAAAGAAAAATTTATTATTATTATATTTGAAAATTTCATTGAAAATTTGAATCAAATACCGATCATTTAATACGTTTCTTATACGTTCATTATCTACAAATTAGTATGGTATTTATAGTTATAAAATCAGAGAAAATATTGAATATAATTTATAATACTATCCGTAGTTCATTTACTTTTAAGGTTTATAATTGATTTAAATTTGATCATGAGTAATTTTGTACGCATATAACATAAATTAAATAAAATATTAATAATTAGTTTTAATTCTATACAGGTAGTTATGAAAAGAAAAGTATCTTTCTATTTTATTGTATTAAATCGTAATTTTATAAATTAACTAAAAATTAAATTTTTTTTTAGTATTATGTATAGTTTAATAAAGTTTAAAAAATGGCCTCTTTTAAATAATGTTTTTTCTTGAGGTAAAATATATAAACTATGATATTAGAAATAAAATTAAAAATAGTAATTAAATAATTAAATAATATTTATAAATAAAATGAACCCAGATATTAGGATCCCTTGTTTATTTCCTATAATCCTTAATTTATATCGAAGACTCAGGATAGTTCTGTTTCTTAAGTCAATATAATAAGTTAAATCTACCTGTTCTACGAATAAATTACATACAATAGTTATTTAAATTATCTCATTATTTTATTTAAATTTATAAAATATAATTTAAGTTTTACAATATTAAATTTAGTTTTAAATTATTAATAGGTTAAAAATGTATTTTAGGTTCAAAAAACAATTTTTTATTAGTATAAAAGTAAAAATAAGTATTTAAAATCATATAAAATAATCTTAAAATGTCAGCCTTGACTATTCCTTTGTATTAATAGTTTGTTTTAAAATTTTTTTAAACCAATATAATTATTTTTATTAAAATAACTTAATTTTTCGAATAACATGGTAGTAAAAATTAAAATAAATTTGAAAAAGTGTTATACGTGATTTTTAATATTCAATACATATTTTCAAACATCAAAATTCCTTATTAATAGATTTAAAAATACTTAATTAATTATTCATAATCAAACATCATATTTTTAATATCTCCTTATTACTTGTTAAATTGAAAAACTTTTAAATTAATCTTTATAAGCAATTATTTGATAGTGATAGTTTTATTTTACATAAAATCTAAACACTTTTGTATATTTCTTAAAAATTACTTTACAATAAAATAATAAAATCAATAAATAAAATAAACACAAATTATTTTAAAATATTGATGTTTAAAAATAGCATTATACCATACGAAAAAATTACTGAAATGAAATATACTGTTAAAAAATCAAATTTAGCAGATTTTTGGCTTTTAACTGAGCTTTTTGAATTAAAAGAGTTATAATTTAACACATTTAAATTGTATTATAAAATGTTTATTAGTAATAATAGGAATATAACTAAAAATAGTTATTTAACTTATATATTTCAAGGAAATAATTAAATACATGTAAACATAAAATAAAAAATTTCTTTCAATTATTGAACATTGATATATTATTCTGTAAACAATTTTATTTCACATTTATCTCTTTTAGTGCAAAAGTTTTATACATATATAATAAGTCTTTATATGTATAATTAGGTAAAAAGTTTTATTTTTTATTCTGATAAATAATTAATATTGTTACTATTATTTTCATCGTAATATCAATCTTTTAATTTTTTAAATATTGATGTAACATATTGGTATTCTAGAAATGAATAAAATTTTTATAAACATTAAAATAAAAATATTTAATATCTTTATCAAATTCCTTTCACTATATAAAATAAAGTATAAATTATAATAAAATAAAATATATTAATAGATAGAAAACATCGAAGGTATGGAAATAGAATTTACAAATTTAAAATAAAACCTTTAAATTTAATAATTTTTTTTTGTAATTTTTTTAAATACACTAATAAAAAAAATATGTCTTAAATGTTGATGATAGTATATTTTATATTCTACTTCACAGTACTAAATTTTATGCATTATATAATAATATTTTTTTCACTATAAAAATATTTATATATTGAAATTCTTTGTTGAGCTTAACGTATTAATTTATCAATATTCGAGTAAAATGAATAGTTAATATACACATGTAATTATGTTTTTTTACTTTAGCATGAAAGTTAATATATTTTCAATATTATATTGTATCTTAAATTATTTTAAAACAAAAAGCCTTTTAAAATAAATTTATTAAATATCTATAAAATATACAAGAATATAAATTTTAAAAAATTTTAATAAACATAATGTATTATATTTTTCTTATATAATCTTTTTACTTTTTGACGAAAAACTAAGTACTTTTTATCTTGAACAAATTAATAAAAAAAATTATAATATTATGTTATAAAATAGAAAAATATTTCAAATCATTTTTATATCATTATCTATAATGTTACAAAATTTCAGAAAATATTTTCGATAAGATAAGTAAGAATAATTATCTTCAAGATAAGATTTGTTAAATGTTATATTATAAAATCTTACGATCGATTAAAATCCTACTTTTCTTATTTTTATACATTTATACTTCTACCATATATTATTAAATAAATTAATTTTATTTATTTTTAGTTGTTTTAAAAATTATTAAATGTTTTTTTTTAAATTATTAAAAATATATATTTGTTATTTCAACTATTTATAGATTAACAAATTATATTCATATTGAAAAATGTTAAAAAATAAAATCAAAGTATTAGTATTATATAATGATATATAATATTATAATAGAATTCATATAAATGATATATTTAAATATTATAAATAGTTATTAAGATTTTATTGATTTTTTTGAACTTTCGACACTTGAAATACTTAAAATATTGAAAATTCCATTTAGTGTATCCTTTAGTATATACAAATTGTATCCATGTAATAAGAAATTGTACTTCTGTTTATGAAACATCGGTTTAAATTTACATGAGAATAATAATATTAGAAAAAAATATTCGGTTACTTACATCTCTTAAAATATTATATTGAATAATAATAAAACTAACAAAATTATGTATTAATTAAATATTTAACAAATTTAAGAAACTTATACTCTGTATAAAGAAAAATTAAATCACTTAAAAAAGTTACGGTTCGAAAATTGTTGTTTATTGTCGTACATTTTCGAACTTGTTCATACCTCTCCTATCCTTTAATAATAGATTCTCTTTATGTCGTCTACGTTATCGTGCGTTAAGAGTCAACCGCAAAATTTGCAATTTATTACCAATTTATATAATAAACAATAAACGTCGCTCCTCTCAATCGTCTCTCTCGGTTGTTTACGATTTATGTATGACAGTACTTTTTCTTCTGAAGGTTTTAACCTTTTTTATATGTTTACACGTACTCTCTCTTGAAACAAAAATAATGAAAATAAAGAAATATTATAATTCATCTAGTATTTGAATCTATCGTTTAATTCTATTTTTCTTTTTATTTATACTTAAATTCTACTTCAATGTTTGCACAAAAAGTTACAGAAAATAAATGAAATATATTAAATGCATATTTGAATAAATATAAAAAATTACTTTACAGGTTTGAAATTAAGTGATTAAAACATTAATATTATTCAAAATAAACGAAAATAATTTAATTAGATAATAAATATCAAGTTTATGATTACACGTTTATAACTTATCAACAAATTATAATAACCATAATCCAGAAGCTCTAAATCTATTTAGTCTTAGTGGGAACTAACTATTTAACCCATCAAAGGCATATAAAACGTGGTCAATATATAGTTAGCCGTGGTAGTTTTCTTAAATGATATTTAAACAGTTAATAATGTAAAAATATAATTTAATTTTTTAACTTATGAGAAAATTTATATTATAGATATTTAAAAAATAAAAATATTCATTCTAAAAACATTGTAACAAATTAATATACATAATAACGTAAAACGTAAATTAAAACAACATATTTCTTGAAAATATATATTCTTTTGAAATCCAATATTAAACATTAACATTATCAGAACCGTAATAGTGTTAAAATTATATACAATTTTCACATCTTATAATTTTTCAAATAAGAATATAACTAAGTACAATTAAAACATCCCAAATTATGTTCATCATATCAATTAAATAAAAATATTTTTCATTAATCAAAGTTTTATACGATAATTAAAGGTAATAACTTTCACTTACAATAGCCATAACTTTGTTTGTATTTACTTATTCTATTGATTTTAAATATTGAAATTTTCTACTCTTTTTACATAGATTTTTATATAGAAATATAATCTTTTAATATTTTTTATATTTATTTGTAAGACTATTTTAATAAGTTCAAAATACATATATGAGCTATATGAAATAAAATATTTTATTTCCTCAGTTTTTATAAACTTTACAGTATTAATAAATATGTGAAAAATAATTTAATAGAAATTTAAATACAATAAAGCGAGTCTCATTTTTATATCTAATTTATTTTGCATAAGCGTCTAATGGAAGCATCAATATCACTAAAAATATTTATCATTTTGTTCTAGTATTATTGAAAAATTGTAATTGAAAATTAAGATAATTATGTAAAATAATTTATTCTTTTAAACAAATTATGTTACAAATAATTTTTGCTATTATAAATTGAAAATACATATATTTATATATTTTATCAAATCTTTTACTTGTTGATCAGTTAAGGTAAGATAATATTTTATTAAAAATATAAAAGTAGATATCTTTAGAGTTTCTAATATCTGTAATTTTATTTAACAATTTACTTTTCATGGACAGCTTATCTCAAACTTCTCGTTTAATAAGAATGATAAATACAACTAATCTCTAGAAATAACTCAACTCAATTACGAAAAATGCGTTAACCAATTTTCAAAAATTCTTGTCTTAACCTTCATCATAAGAAAAATACGAAAAATACAGTCTTTGCCGTGATTAATAATCGTTTCAAATATAAACAATCTTCGTATGTCTTTCGCATGATAAAATTACATAGCCAAACACAAGTACAGATATATATGTACGTATATATATTTTATGGAATTAAAAAATTTCTAATTCTCTTAGTTTCAATGTATTTATTATTTATAAAATTTTCATCATTTTTACTATTATATATTTCATGTTAAAATAAAATATTTTATAATTCTAATTTTAATCTATATATTGGAAATATTATGCTATTATTATTAAAAATAAATATTTATAAATAAATAAATAATTATAAAACTTTTTCATTACAAAATTATTTGACTATAACTCAGAAAATTAAAAAAAATTAAATCTATATACTACAATAAATTAATTATTTTATGAAAGTCAATATAAAAGTAGTAAAAAAATAGATGGAAGTCATAAAATATGAAAATTCAATTTATTTTTTGTCTATAAAGATTATGTATTTAAATTCTTAAATAAACTTAAATGAATATTATAAATCTCTTAGATAATACAACGTTTTTTCTGTAACTTCTTAAAATTTAATTTTTAATTTATTAATAATTTTATATTAAATTTTCTTCTTTAACATAATTGTAATAACATATTAAAATATATTTCTTATTCTTATTACTTCTAATATTATCGAATACACAGTGAACATAAAAAGTTTGAAATGAATATTTATCTATATATTCTGTATTGAAATAGTCAAAATGGATTAGAAATATTAAATTAATTTTAATTTACAATTATTTATTAATACTATTCAAACAATAAATCGTTGGTTTTTTAATTAATAATTTTTTAAATTATGTATAATTATTTTTACATATTTACTAAATCTATAGTAAAATTAAAAATATTATTTATTAAGTAATATATACACATCGCTATTTTTATTCTTGAATAATAAAATTATCATCTACATGCTAAAAAACATATATTAAATATTAATGATATTAATGATTACTTGAATTTAGTATATATACTAGTTATAATATAAAATTTTAGTTTCAAATGCTTTCGTATATTATATATTGCCAATTATTATCTTTTGATAAATCTATAAATTTTAAATAAATCTGCAAGAAAAGTAAAAGAGCAACGAAAACAAACATAAGATATAAATCGTTTTAAAGTATCATAAAAGTATAATTATATAAAGTTAAAACGAAATCTTTTATGTAATAAGGTCTATCTTATATATTAAATTATATAGTGCTTTGAGAATATAAGAAAAAAATAGAAAGATATGAATCGATTGAAATATAAATTTTCAAAAGAAAAAAAAATAAGAGTATGAAACCGAACTTGAGTAGAATAATATGGAGTTGGTGGCCCCATTAGACTCATTTACACTAATTTACTTAATTGTTTGTCGAGCAAACCACGAGACAGTTGAAAAATATGCGTACGTAAAACCACATGATCGTATTATTATACGTATTGAAAAAATCCCCGCTTCAGTCTTACTAGGATTGAATTTTTTCAGATGAAAACGATTATTTATTATTCTTTCGAATTTAATATATTAAATTTCTATAATATTATTATGGAAGTAATTCAATTACTAATAATAACATTAATACGTTAAAAAATTAATTCATATAAAATTGAGTTATAATTTTTGTACGAACTTTTAAAATATATGATTAAAACTAATATGTTTTAATTTTTAAGATAAAAATAAAATATGGTATCATATTCAAGAATTTTGTATCTAATTTTTACTTTTAATTTTCAAACTGTTAATATAATTAATATTATAATATTTATGAATGTAAATAAATAAAAAGAAGATTATATATCTAAAAAGAATATTGAATTGGATACATATGAAATCATGATATTCAGCTTCGGATGTCATTATTCAAAATAGATGAGATAAATATAAATTTTTCTAAATTGGATTAAATAAACTAGATTATATATGTATAACATATAAAATAAATTATGGTACTAATATAAATAAGTTTATGCTAATTTTTAATACATTATATTCTTAGATTTTCTAATTATAACATTTTTAACACATTTAAATTTTCTAACACATAAATGTAAATTTTTAATAAACATAAATTTCAACGAATACATTTCAATGAATATATATATATTTTAAATATTTATAAAATAATATTTATTTCTCAATCAAATTCCAACTAATTTTTATAATATAATGGTCTTATATATTTTATAATCTATATTTCTACCCTATAAAATTACTTTTAATAGTATTGTTGTAGAAATTTTAATTTAATCTTACATAACATTATAAGAATCTTATATAAATGATTAACTAATAAAATAAATATTTTAATTTATATAATATAATATTATTATATTATGTAAATAATTCTAAATTATAATAGTATATATTTAAATGTAATTTTTTAAATATTTAAATACTGTGTTGTGAAAATAATCATAACGTTTTTCAAAATTAAAAAGCCTTTTTATCATGCTCTTAATTATTAAAGATTCGATATAAAGTAATTTTATATATCAATAAATACAGCAAAAATATTATTCGTTACTTTAAATTAAAAAGCACGTAAATCGGTAATATTTATTGTCAAAATATACAAATTTAGTATCAATAAAATAATAAAATTGTATATTAATAAAAATATGCTTACTTATTAAATACATGATATAATATTTTAATACAGTTTAATTATAAAATTAATTATTTAAGTAAATTTTATTAAAAATATATTTTTTATTAATATATAAATTGAAAAATGCTAAAATGAATCCTTAAATTATATAAACGTACACTTCTAATGAAAGTACAAGAAAATAAGTAGATTTTTAATTATAATGATTATAAATTAACCTTAAAATATATAAAATTGCAGAATACTTATTGTTTTGTAATTTTCTATTTCTTCTTTACTATATTTAAGTATCGTTGATATATTTTTTAAAATGATATAAATTTGTAAAAGAATAACATAACAGTGCAAAGTAAATATATAATACCTATATTACAGCTCAAAATATTTCATTGGAACATAATAAGATTTCTAATTTTTTTATCAACTGATTAAATGAATACATACATATAAATATATTTGAATAAAAAAATCAATTAACTCAACATTTCAAACTTCTATTTAATAATTTTGCATATACAGAAATAAAGTGAACAATAAGAAAAATATTAATGATGTATTTGCTATTAATCTGGTTTTATTTTATATTTAATTTTTAATAAAATTTGTTGTTCTTAGTTTCATAAAAATATTTTCAAAAATATTTTTTTTGAAATGATCACTATAAATCCTAGAATGACACCTAAGTTGTTCTAGCTCAATGACTGATTTAAGCACGCATACAGTAAAATACTTGATTTTATTGTTTTGAAAAATAACATTAATATGTTTGCTATGTTTTACACATTCCGATGATTTAATCATTATTTTTTTAATCAGTACTCTAAAATAGGAAATAAACTATTTCAAAAATATTTTATGAAACATTTTTCACAAATTTAAATAATTTTATATTTTTTGAATATTTTAGGATAATACTTTGTTGTTAAAATTAAAATTTAGACTCAATTTTTTGACTAAATTTGTAATTGTACATAACCTAAATATTACATTTTATTATATTATATTTTATGATATTAGTGTTCTCTTCATAAATACATATGTTGCATAATAGTTTTAATTTTAAATGATTTTTCAACTATATTTATAATATTAAATTTTAAAGAAATTTTTTATTAAAATACATGAAAACCTTTAAAAATATTCTTAAAATAAAGTATGTTAAATAATTATAGTGTACTGACTGTCTAATCTTTAAAAAGCCAAATACATAGATATTAATCGCAACGAGAATATGTACTACATTTTATATTGGGATAAAAAAAGTGTGTGAACTGTGCTATAAGTTAAACCAATCAATCTATAGTTTTTTTATATAGATGTCCTCGATGTATAGTTAATACTATTCATTGACTAAAGCGTAGCCTAATCATCTATATAATTGTTGCTGATTCTTGAAGTAGTGATTTCTAATATACATGCAAAGTCGACAATTTAGTAGATTTCAGAGATTTTTTTTAAACTGAACATTGATGCTTACTCTAAGGAACATAATTTCAAAGTAATATTCAATAGTCGTAGTTATTATATACTTTTAACAATTTCTTTTCAATAAATAAAAATATAATGATTTTTCGTGATACTATTTAAATTTATGTATCAAATAGAAACTGGATAATATTCTTAATTTATAAAAAATAATATTTATACATAATTTAATTATTCAAAAAATTAGTATAATATAATTAAGTCACTAAACCATTTAACTTTAAACATCTATAGACAATTAAATAAAAATGTTTTGCTATCGTTTATTATAAGAAAATTGTTTGAAATAAAGTATACAAATTTTTATAATAAAAACCACGTTTTTCAAAAAATATTAATGTATATAAGATATTATTTTATATTTCTAGTTTTTATAAAATATAAAATATAAAATATTTTTTTATTTTTATTGAAAAAATTTCAAACATATCAAAAAAATGCAAATGAAATTATTTCAAATTAATCACTTCTAATAATATTTCTAAAACGTTTAAAAAAATATCGTATTTGTATATTCTTTTACTAATGATATTTTAAATAATTTATTAATCTGTTCTTGAATTTTCAATTACTTTATCATCTACTTTTAATTTTTTAATATAACGAATGATATATTATTTAATTTTCTTACCACACGTACGTGTGTTTTTACTAATTAACTATTTTAAAAATCTAATTATGTGTTTGATTTATTAATTCAATATTCAATCTATATAAGACTGTGGGCCATCTTACTTTTATATAAAATCTTATAATTATCCATGAACTTTGAACTACGTAGATGGCGAAAAATTGGCGTTTATCCTTCGATAAAATCTTTATTTATGTCAATAATTTTTCTAAGACGTATAATTCCATTTTTTAATAAATGATTTTAATATTGGTAAATTCAAAATTTATTATGTGATTTAAAGCATAAGATAGTCACTTAATGATTAATAATTCAGTTATTAATTTCTAAAAACTGAATATGTAACAATTGCAGCTCACTATTAATAGACAATTCCAAAAATATTTAAGTATGAATCTATTTTCATTAAAACAAAACAAAAGACAGAGATACAAAAATCTTGAGCTAAAATTTAAGTATATTTTTGAAACCTATTTCGAAAAATAATAGCCAACAAGCATGATGAATACATTCAGAAACCGATTAAAATTACAAAGGGATAGCTTAAATTACCTTATCATGATAACATGCAACCTTAGAAAGATTTTATTTGCAAAAAAATATAAACATCAAAGAATATAATAAGAATGATGTGAATAATATTGATTGACATTAAGTAAGATGTCACAATGGTTAAAAATCATCTAAGGACAGACAATTGTTAAGTCAACCGATTGTGTGGATATAAGCGAATATAAAGAAAGAGAGAGATTGAGAGAAAACAGTGAAAAAAGTGATGTCATCAAAATAATCATTTCTTATTCTAAAAGAAAATACTATTTCAGATAAAATTTGCTTGCTTTTCTTTAATACCTATATAAAACAACTTAGTTCATATAAAAAAAAATAAAAAGTAATCTTTAACTGAAATAAACGATAAGTAATTATCTTAATTATAACTTATTAACACCATTTAAAAATAAAAACTAAATATACAATATATGGTAAATTTATTCATTATAAATTATTAAATGGTTTAACGTATACGTGGTAAAATTTATGAAAAAGTATTTGAAAAAATATACATTTATTATCAGAACTATGAAAATAATAATTAATTAAATAAAATTGTAAAATGAATCATAAAAAAAAAATTTGATTCATTAGTTTAAAAATATATATATATATATATATACTTAAAACATATATTTGTTTATTTTGTTATCACCTTTATATACGATACAACGTAAGCTCAACCCTTATCGACAATTTGTTTTTCGAATTCATAAGTTTCCAAACGCTCATTATTAACGTAATTCGGTGTCGAAAAACAAGATACGGCTTGAGTTTCAATCTCATGATTGCATAAATTACTGTCTCAAATTTATTAAGGATTAAAAAATTTCTAAATAATTTTTTCTATTTTAACATATAAAGAAAATTTCATATTTTTTAAGATAATAATATTTCAATAAAACAAATCATAAAGTTAAAAGTTATTGAAAAAATTAAATTTATATATTGTTACAATTTTTCTTATTATTAAAATTATTGAAAATATTTTTCTGTTATTTATACGGTTAGTTATTGCTATTAAATAACAATTTTTGTAATTGCTTGATACTTTTTTAAAATCTGCTATATTTTATTGTAATAAATATCAAATTAATAACACACGTAATAATAAAATGTTAATTTTAAAAGAAACGCGTACTATTATTTAATTGCATATTTGTAATTATTATATATTTTAATTTATAAATTAATTGCATGAATTTTTTTTAGAGATAATATCCATTTCGTATTAAAATAAAATGCCCAAAATTTAATTTTGAAATTACATAATCATCACAGCACTAGTTATTATATATACAGAAATAATTGAATAATCAATAATTACATTGATATTTTAGAAAATATTTCAAATTAAATTGGAAAATATCTTTACTTAATTCAAATCAATGTTTTTGATTTTTTTTATAAACATAATGTATGATCTAAACATACTTTTATACAGAAAACAAATAAAATTATGATTTTTATTAATATACATAAAAAATAATTTGTAACTTTATCAAAAAATTAATGGTTAATTAACTTAAAAATTCCACCCCTTAAAAAGTTTCTTTAAATGAAATTGCTTTTTTAATTACTTTCCCAATTTTTTCTTCACGTGAAACTAAAATACATCAACTAATTTATTGCGCTACCACCTACATATATTAATAAAATAGTAATTATTAGTTTTAATCGATCAAATTAGATTAATGATATTATGTGCATCATAAAATTGCATTTATTATAATTACACTGAGCTTCAAATAAGACTCCGAAGAGAATTAATACAGTTATTAAAGACACGTATTGGTAATTACTGTTGAGACAGCTAATTTTCCGCGATAGGAAAGAAGAATCTTCGAACCTCCTGTATCTGAACGTAATCGAACTCGGACACAAAGGCGAAAAGTTCAAGGCCCCAACTTCCATCTCACTCGTTCACTTTATCGTTACTTGAAATTCAGACTCTCCTGCGAGCAACTATATCTTAAACTTAAAACAATCAATAATGTTAATTCAATTGGTTATTCGTTTGGTAGTACCATATTTATTTTTAAATATTTATTATAGGTAATATTACATTTATAGGGTAATATGTCAATAATATCAATAATACATAAAAAGATTATAAGCATTTAATTTAGAAGTTCATCGACTTTAAAATACATTTTCTATCTTTAATTGCAAGAGTCTCAAAATTCAAAATTACATGAAATTATTTTAAATGCATTATGTTTCAAAATATTCATATATTCAATGCATATTTTTAATAATTTATAATAATTTACATAATAGTTTAAAGTATTAGATTTATTTCCTAATCATTTCTTCAATTTATATTCAGTTTCCATACGTAATAAGAAAAAAAAGTATTTTTTTAAAATACATAATTTTTTTAGAAATATTGATAGAAAGAAAGATATTACAAATATTTTCGAATAGATTGATATTTATGTTAAAATTAAGTGTTTGTATTATATTAATAGAATTCTATTAAATATCGAATAGACTACAGTATTTTTATATCTACAAAATAAAATTTTTAAACTTATGAATTTATTTTAATGTACATACATAAATATAAAAAAAATGTAAACAAAATTAAAAAATCATGATCATAAAGTAATTTTATTGCAATATTTTAATAATTACGGCTCAATTATTTTTAATGATAATTACATTTTTTATAATATATAAGTTAAACATACACATAAATATTGCATGTTAAGGAACGCATTTGGATTTTTAACACATCATAACTGTTTTTGGATATTATTTACTAGAAATATTTATCAAATACGTAAAAGATCTCATTTTTATTAGTCATTTTTACTTTAAAAATTTAAATTTGTTTCCCTTTTGTCATTTATAAATTAATAAATTGAGAACATCATTTTTATATAAAAATATTTGCGTAATTAACGTTTAATATCATACATAATTATTATTACTGATTATCTGATTATATTTTAAATTATTAAAGATAATATTTTTTCACTGAATTGAGTTAAAAATTTTTTTAGTTATGATTAATTTAATCTACCTTTGTACCTTCGATTCATTTGAGCATAGGCAATTGCGTTAATTTTTATGGAGCTTTAATAATCACAATAATAAATTATATAAAGCATTTTAAATAAAATAATTGTTATTGTTATATCATATTAAAAATTAACTATATGTATAATAGTAATAAATTTTTAAGTTAATTCACTATATTAATTAAATCGTATATCAAATATATTGAAGAATTTTTTATGAAAGAATCATACATTTAATTTTAAACTTTAAAATGAATACAACTATTTTTTGAAATATCATCTATAGTTATTTACAGTAAAAAACAAAAAAAAATATTTCAAAAGAAACAATACATCTTAATTAGACTAAAATAATATTTTTTGAAACATTTTTTAATTACAAACAATATTAATTATAAGATCAAAAAAGCGAAAATTTAAAAATTGTACAATAATTACATATTTTATTATGATTAAATAGTTTATGAAAATGTTAAGATTTAAATCTTATAAAAAACTACTAAATTTAAAATTATTATTATTATTAACATCTCAAATATCTAAAAATCAATTAAATTATAAAACCTCATAGGTGATCTTGTCGCATCAAAATAATTTTCAAATATTGAAATTTAGTTATTTGCAAAGGATAGTAATAAATATATACTTAACCAATAAGTTAATTGATGCAAAATGTGAAACAGGTATCGTAAAAAAATAAAATTTGTAAATAAAAACTAATGCATACAGTAACAATAACCTCCGAGTTAATGCTGAACTACATTGAAAAATTAACGTGCGACGTTACTTAGATAAATATACTGTCGATCCTTGTATTCATGTGCAAAAGTGCGAACGAGATATGCTAGCTTAATATTCTTAATAAATTAAGCATGGACTAAAAAAAGTATTAATCTATGATTTTTATTGTTTAAAAAATTTCAAACCTAAATAAATAAATATTATACATAAACTGTTGAAATTTCATAAATTTTATATTTCAAAGACTAATTTTTTGTATATTCTTTTAATAAATTCAATTCAGTATTTGCAAATTGATTGTTATATATTTTTTGCATTTACTAATACATTATTGACATAAATAAGTAAAAAGTGTAACATTTAAAAGTAACTACGTATTCATCATGTACATCAATAATTGAAATTTTCAAATTTTATTCTATTTTTTTGTAGATATACAAAAAAAAATTTAATAGTTATTAGCGAAATCTAATATATTTATGAACAAATACAAAGTTTACAAATCATGTAATTAAATGTATAAATACTTTACTGCTAATTTAATACTTAAAAAAAAACGATGAAATTGTTTTAAAAATTGACATACATAATTAATTTACTTTAAAAATTATAGATTAAAAATTATAGATCAAAAATAATTTTTTAATATTTTCATTCTTTGTGTACTTTAAAGTTTAAATTTGATTCTTACTGTATAAATTAATAGATTTTTCTAATAATTTTCTTTTCTAAAAATTCATAAAAATTATAGAAATTAATTTAATTTTGATAATTTTAAATAAAACAATTAAAGAAAAATTATGAAGGCATGAGTTAACGAAATATAAATGTAATATAGAAAATTAGAAGTTAAAGTTTAAAAATAAAACAATTATAAAATATAAAATACAAATACTTTTTTACAACCTTTGGTAACATAATTATTTAATATAAATTAAGTTGTTTATATCATTTACATTTTTATTATACTTATCATTAATAAGTCTTTTGTAAACAATTAAATTTAAATTTAAAAGAATAAATTAACTTTCTAGCAACAACATATAATTAAAAAAGCATTAATAATTAAATTAACGTAACAAAAGTTTAAGAATTTATTATAAAAATTGTACCAAATTAATTCAAATGTATTCTATATTTTAAACACGTACAAAATTATTTAAGGATTTAGATATTAATATTTAAAGATTTAGAAGATAAATGATATTGATGACGATAGAAATCGATTTATCGTGTGATAGTAATTGAAAATTTGTTTCGATGATTTTACGAAATACAAATCGATGTACTATATTAATTTAAAAGGTTGACTGTTGAACCTTTTAACCTGTTAACCTGTTGAAAGCAAGCAAATGTAAAACAATAAGCATACTTTTTTGTACTTGATGCGAGATATATAGTATTCCTATTCGACTTTTGAAAATTACAAATTTAGATTAAGCCATTTTTTTATATAACTACATTCATTTTGTGTATTCTAATACAAACTTGAACATACATGTTTTAATAAAATTTTAATATTCACGCTAATACAATTATTCAAAAAAATATCACATTTATCGAAAATATGAACAAACCTTAAATATAATATATTTTAGGTAGTATTACTAACAATATCAATATATTATTCATATTTTAGAATTTAATTTGTGAAAATCAAATCTTTGATTTGTAATCACATGTTCGAACGTCATAAAAAATATACATAAATTTTTGTAAAACAAATCAACAAATTTAAACAAACACATTCATTCATCTAATTATCACTACTATAAATTTCAGATATAAATACAAAAAAATTCGTAAATTGACATTAATTGAATCAAATAAAAGGTATTTAATCACTAAAGTGGATTTACTTTTATGAATTTTATAATTCAGTCGATAAAATTTTAAATCACTTATACAAACGATCTATTTAAAAAATTAAACTCATTCTTCAATTTTGTTTTAAAAATTAATACATAATGAAAACTTCTTTAATAAAATACAAACAAAAATTAGATTGAATTTGACTTTTTAATACTATTATAATTTGTATTTAATTCAATACTTATAAAAATGTATAATATGAAAAACAAATTTATTTTTTAAGTTTCCATTCATTCACATTTAATCTGCCATTTTTATAGAATCAATTTTATATATATAGGAATTACCCAAAAAAATTATTATTGTCCAATCAAAAATTTTTTCAATGAATTATAAGTAATTTGTTTAAAAATAGAGGAGTCAAAATTACAAAAATTTATCTATTAAAAATATATGTAATAATTTGATATAAAATACTTATACTAATCAATCAATTAATATACGTGAAACCTTGAATTCCTTTTAATCTTAATTTTCCATACAAATAAAAAGATATCTTGTAAAAAAAATTTATTTAATTAAAACATTTATCAGTATTATTTGTCAAGCTCGATTTTAAATTTATATACTACTTATATAACGTCCATTAATTCCATCTGAATTCAACATCTTCATATTTATTATTTAATTCATCTAATGCAATATCAATAGGATTTTCTTCTGATTCATCATTAACATTTTCCATTGTCTAAATATAAAAATAAATAACAATATATTGTAAAACATATTAAAATTATTGAAATATAAATTTTATTTTACTGACCTGAAATGTGACCAATTGACTTGCATCTTCAACAAGTAAAATTTGAGTTTCATCTTCTGCACCACAATCGGATGTTTCTATTTGTTCATTTTTAACAAAGGAAAGATGCTAGAAAATATATATCTTTAAATTATTTAATTTTCAAACATACCAACAAAAATAAAAAATTTATAGCAAAATAAAATATATATATTACAAATAGTTTACTTAATTTGTTAAAAATGAAAAAAGTAAATTCAATTTCATGTTTTATATTATAATGAAACTCTTATAAATAATATTTAAATTTTATTATTATTAAATTGTTGTTTTAACTAATTTTATTTATAAATCTGAACAATTATTCTCGAAATACAAAAATGTTTATAAATAATTTACTTTCATTATTCTAAAAAAATTAATTGAATTACTTATTCTTTTAATTATAATCAATTTATTCAATGTTTTAAATATTGAAATAAAACATATATTTCAATCAATAGCAAAATTAATTTTTTGTATTCTTTAATTCAGTGTTAACTTAAAAATAAAGCACATATTCATCTTAAAAATAGTTGATACAGTAATAATACAAAGTTTTAAAATATAAATTTCCATGACTTTAAAAATTACTATTTAATACATTTATTTAGATATATATAGATAATAAAAATATTAAATTTAAAATTATTAAACATTAAAAATGAAATAATAATATTTATTAATAAAAAATTATATTTTTTAAAATGAATTTTTAATTAATAAAGTAAAAACTATTTCCAAATAATTTTTGTAATATGTTACATTGAGATACATCATTTATTTACATTAAAATCACATTATTATAAATAATTCAATTATATTTTTTTTAATATTTTATTTTTCTAGCCTGTATTATTGAATAAAGCTGATATACATAAGAAGCTTTAAAAATACAATTATCTATTGTATTTTAAAACTCACCTTTGATTGATCAATCGCATCTACTGTATTTTCTAACAATACATCTAGCACATTGTCATGACCAGTATCGATGTCAATTATTGAATGTGTTGTTTTCTTATGCATAATAAGTGTACTGTGTTGACGGTATTGTCTGTGACAAATTTCACATTCATAAGGCTTCTCCTGGGTATGAACAATGTGATGCTTGTAAAGACTAGAATACTCTGTGAAACGCCGGCCACAATTATTTATTGAGCAAACATATGGTTTTTCACCAGAGTGAATACGTATATGGTTTTTGTAATTCGTAGAGCTAGCAAAGGCCTTGCCACACTTTGGCTGGGGACATTTAAAAGGTCGTTCCCCTGTATGTGTCCTAATATGTACCTAAGAAAATATAAAGAAATTATGAAAAATGTTTAGAATTCAATATTTTGAAATATTAAATTATTTAATTTTTTATTAAGATTTTTCTAAAATTTTTTTATATTAAATTGCTTGTTACTTCTTATATTGCTTGAGATAAAAAATAGACCTTATTTTTATAAGCATATAGTTAAGTAAAATCTTTGTTATACAAGATGTTGAAGTTTTTTATGAAATAACAGTAATAAACTAGTGCAACACTGAACAGTATCCAAGTATAGATTATATTACTGGTAATCTGAGAAGTACAAGGACAGTAAAATAAAAAGTTAAACAGTCAAATTCTTCAATTTTTAAAAATGAGTTAATATTAAACTAATTAATATTATTACATTAATTGATATTAAATATAAATAAATAGTATGAACTAAATTTATTAATTATCAACTAAATTTTTTACACAATTTTTTACATCTTTTCCATAATATTAATTATTAAATTAAGTTTCTATTTTAAGTTTACCTTTCTAATATTACTTGTAGTAAATGATCTACCACAGCCTTCAAATGGACAGATAAAAGGTCTTTCACCCGTATGTGTTCTAACATGTTTCAAAAGATCACCTGAAGTTTTGAAACTTTTATCACATTCTTCCATAGTACATTTGTATGGTTTTTCACCAGTATGTGTACGTAAATGAGCCTTAAGACTATAACCAGTAGAAAAACTTTTTTTACACTTTGAATGTGTACATTTGTATGGCCTTTGACCTGTATGAGTACGTTCATGAACCTATAAATTTGAAAGTTATATAAAAAATATTCAAATACTCTTATTTATACATAAAATAAAGTCTTGTTAAAAAGTTATTTTGAATACATAAAGTTTGTATAAAACAAGAATTGGAAAAAATAAATTTATGCAATACTTTTATGTTTTTATAAGTTAATATTTTATAGTAATATCACAAATAAATTTATTAATTAATACTTTATTAATGATAATAAATACATGTCTTTGAAAATTAATTATATATCAATAGTTATATTAAGATATATACTAAAATTTTTTACTAGTTCTTATAATTTTTAGAAAATATTTCTAAACAATATTAAATAAATATTATTAAAAAGAAGATAAAATGCCTATTCTTACTTAAATATTATTTATAAAATACGTATATTAACTAATTTTTTTTAATACATTTATTGTATGGATAAATATTGTTAATAAAAAAGTTAATAAAAAATTTTGTAGTGGAAAATATTTTTATTTTCACAATTTTAATATTTCTACCTTTAAATGATGAAGTGTACTGTATACTTTGGTGCAATCTTCCCTAGGACATTCGTGTTTATTCTTAGGCTTCTCTTCTTCAATTTGATTAATTTCAGAAAATATTGCATCTTTCTTTGGCTTTTCATTTGATATTTCCCATAAATTCTGACAATCTCCAATTTCTTTAGTTACCAAATATACCACTCCATTGATTATCTGCAAACGAGGGTATATAGTTCCCACATCGCTTAATTCATTATCATTTTTGGGAAACTTTACATCTAATGAATCCAGTGAATCCACTTGTAATTGTATAAGTTTTCCATTATTAAGCTCAGCAATATCTCGTAAAAATATTGCACCGTTTTCAAGCCTCAAACTAACTTCTTCTTTCTCAGATTCTAAAATATAAAAATATATTTAGAAGTTAAATTTTATAGATTCTCTAATTATTATTTAATAGATAGTAGCACAAAGCTAAGTAACAAATCTAGTGTAATGAAATATATAAAAATATTCATAGTTCAACCAAATAAAAAATTAAATTTTTCTATAACATAATAAGTTAAAATGGAATATTTTAAAAAAAAATTTTGTTACTTAACTAAAAGTCCTTGACTTTGGTTAAAGAAAATTTCATAATATTTTTATAGTAAAAAACTTCAGTTTTATTAATTAATATTATCTTGTTTAACATAATTCTTTCAAATTGAAAATTGAAAAGGCAATCACCATTTGAATCCAAATTCTCTGTTACAAAAGCTTGTGTTCCATCTGGCAATGTTACAGCAGTAAACGCATTAAGCAGTTGATCATTAAGTACTAGTTCTTGTACTTGTGTATTATCTAAATTATTTTCATTTACCAATACTGACAGTCCACCTAAAATATCTTCATTATACTCCTACAAATTAAAATATTTATAAGATCAATATTGCTTTGTATAATAACTTTATATATAAAACATACTTCTAAATCTTCTAGACCTGAATATTCTTCATGCATATAATTAGATTTATCTAATATCTGTGCATTTTCTGCTGACATAATTCTTATGAATCTGTAACAATAATAGATTAAAAAAATTAAACATAAATATTTAATATATTATATTTTAACTTCTTATTTAAAAATTTATGAAAACAAGATAAAAAATTTTAAGTGACAAAATATGTAAAAAGAAATTATTGAATGAATCACCTTACTGGTCTATTCGGTATCAACTTAAATGCATTAAGCATTAAAAAACTAAAATATATTCAATACAACTGAGTGAAGTAACATATAATAAATAATATCAAACCTTTTAACAATAACGGCATTCAATAAGAGTTAGAGGTTAGAATCAAAAAATTTTCTTAGACCGTAGCTTGGATTTTACGAGATAATATTAAAATTCGCATACAGCTACGAGATATATATAAACACAATTGTCACAATGATAATAAATAGATTGTGACAGTGCAAAAGTTTCGTTAAATCGATGAAAATGATCCCCATTTCTTAACCACCTCACACACATACTCGAAGCAGAGCATGGATAATGTGTGTACGATTAATTTTTTAAAACAATAAACAGCTCGTGTTCAATTGAATCTAAGGATGAAACGCGTAAACGATGAATCCATCGTCGAACAATCACAAAATATCTTTATTATCCATACAAAAATCTGATTTTTTTTTAAATTTTAGCAAAATGAAAAAAAATTAATTTCTTAAAAATTACTAAGGTCGGATGGCCGATCGCCAATAATAACCGAAAAGCAACCGAAAAACAACCGAAAAACAACCGAAAAACAACCGAAAAGCAACCGAAAAGCAACCGAAAAGTAACCGAAAAGCAACCGCAAAGCAACCGAAAAGCAACCGAAAATCAACCGAAAAGCAACCAAAAATCAACCGAAAAGTTACCGAAAGACAACCGAAAAGCAATCGAAAAGCAGTAAAAAAACTATCGAAAAGCAACCAAAAAACAACCAAAAATCAACCGAAAAACAACCAAAAGGCAATCGAAAGACAACCGAAAAGCAACCAAAAAGCAACCAAAAAGCAACCAAAAAGCAACCAAAAAAGCAAACAAAAGGCTACCAAAAGGCAACCGAAAGGCTATCGAAAGACAACCGAAAAGCAACCAAAAATCAACCGAAAAGCAACCAAAAAAGCAAAAAAAGCAACTGAAGGGCAACCAAAAAACAACCAAAAGTAACCAAAAGCAACCAAAAGCAATCAAATCAATCAAAAGAAATCGGAAAGCAACCGGAAATAAACTGGAAACCAACTGGAAACCAACTGCAACGACACCATACGGCTCATATTGAAATTTAAAGTCGCTTAATCCCTTCTGTCAAACTTTTCTGATAACGATTTTATTTTATCGTTTTTCATTCAATACTAATTATGGTTACAACAAATTTTATTTAATATATTATTTAAATTTTTTATTTTTGTATTAGCTTAATTCGAAGAGAAATAAAGCTTCAAAAAGATCTTCTTTCGTCATAGTCTCAATAAATTTAAGTAAAAAGGGGTAAGGTTTACAGGAGTAAAAAAGTACATAAATGAATAAAATAGAAGCGCTCTGATAATGTAAATCTTAATTGTTTTTATTGCTATATTTTATACCTTGTATAACTTGAAAATATAAATCCCATAGATTCGTTTAAAATTAAATTGATGTTAATATCATTAGTTTTCTAAGTATTTCTATTTCTGCGCAAAGTTAAGTATCGCATAATATAATATAGAATTACATTTAACTTAATAAAATCAATAAGTAAATTGTTTGATAAAAAAATCTATTATTTTAATTATTATAAATCACTTTTATTTTTAGTTTAACATAAATAATATTAACTAAATACTGTATGTTAAATAAAATAGTAATTTTATTTTTTGACATACTTTATGCATTGTTGACACCAAAGAAAACTTATCTAATTTTATATTAATTTATACTTAATTTCGGCTTAGAAATAATAATATACTATAAAATCTTGTATTCATTTTTCAAATCAATTAATATATTTCAGAACGTAATTTTCGGCAATTCTGAAAATCATCGACTACAAATTCTGTATAATTGCATATGTTTATTCGTTAATAACAAAAATGAGGTATTTATGATTATCTATAAAATTATTTATGCGTTATGAATGAAAATCCTTTAAAAATAAAAGTAACGGGTTATTACTCTGCTCTGGGCTAACATTTTTTTTTTTGAAATTTTGAATATTAAATTTACATGGTTAATTTAGTTCTAATTACTACGTAATCTCTTTTCTCTTATCGTTAGTTTTTGTACTAAAAATTAAATTATTAAGTGCTATAGCATTGATTCTTCTATGATGCAACAGTAACTTAATTGCCTTTACCCTCACAAGTGATGTGCATATTCACTTACGAAATAAAAAATAAAAGCAAAAGTATCAATAATAAAACAATTCTTAATAAAACAAAACAAAATAAAGTATTTCGAAGATCTCAAGTATTTATATTAATATTAAATATGAAATGAAACTCAAAAATTTATTAACATTAAAAACTTGACGTATAATAAATGTTTATAGTATACTATAACGGTATTCAAAGGAGTCAACATTAAATATTAAATTTACAACTACTTGTCACTGTTAGACATAAAATTGTGCTTTTGGAAAAATTTAAATTATGATTTAATAAACTTAACATATATACATGTAAGAATATCATAAGATAGTCTACTCTATTAGACACAAGAACATAAAAACGTATCAAAAAAAGAATTATATTTCTTAACTCAATTTCAACACTAAATAAATATTTTGGTTCGCAATTGAAAATTACCTATTGATTTAAGAATGGCGATAATAACAGTACATATTTTATTTATATATATTTAATTAATTTTAAACTTTAATATTGTTTAAATTTGAAATATTATATTAGTAAAAATTATAAAATTATGAGACCAATCGTAAATTTGAGTTTTAAAAAACCAGTAAAATAAGATCTAATAAAAATAATATAGAGTTTATAAAACTGAGCTTCATCTTCTATTTCTGTAATTAATAACAATGAATTATAAGGATGCTCTGAAAATTATAATTCTTTTATATAATTTTTATCATTTATTTTTCTACTTTGAAATAATATTTTTTAGAACATTTCAATTTAATTAAAAAATGTTTTCATACAACAGAAAAAACAAGGAAAAAAAAAAATTTATCATAAAAAAATTACAAATTATTTAAAAATATAAAAATTAAATTTTTTATAATAATATGATATTTCTAATTATTTAATTATCTAAAATTATTAATCTGTTGAAATATATTTAATTTACGAATTAATAAAATTATCATTATTAATAAATTAAATAAATTTATACAGACATTTTTAATCTATCAATTAACAATAAATTTAAAAAATAAGGTAAATAACGAGTCTGAAATTAAAAGCAGCAAGAATAATGAATCAACAGTATCTCTACATTTAAAGAAAGTTATAATAGTTTTTTTTATTTTAAAACAAAGCTAGCAACTATAAATTCGTATAGATTGATTATAAATACGAATATAAAATTATAATTTAAAACTTATTATTAATTATTTATTAATTAGAAATTAAACATATTTTATATAATGGCATATATAAATAAGTTTTTAAAATAATCAAAACTACAGTCTATATAACTATCATTACATTTTAAATACAATCAATTAAATAAACTAATATATTACTTATTTTTAAAATATTGATTTCATAAATTTTTTATTTGATTAATATTGATTAATTTAATTATATAACTCCACGTTGATTTAGTTTAAAAAAATAACTAAAAAAAAAGCATTCAGCATTAAATATAAAGAAAAAATTTAATCGATTTAAACAAATGATAGCAAATTGGTATCAAATTTTATCGATTAATTGAATAAGATCTAATTTTAGTTAATGGTCAAAAGTAGCGAATCCAGAAAAAATACAATAGATCTCGGTTACATATATTCAAAAATAACTACCAAGATACAGATCAAGTAATTATCAATTTCATTTACATTCAAGATATAATCAAGTAAGGAGTTTATGTGTTGTTAAATTAAATTGAACTTATCGCTTAAATTTGATACTCAAAATTATTTCAAACTTTATTCATGAAAATTTTTCTAAATATTTTTACAAAGCAATTCCTGAATTATTTAAAAATATATAACTTACTTATACTTAATAAGCAAATCATAAAATTTAAAATTAAACATTTTTGTTTTAAAGAAATGTTATAATCTGAATATAAAACTAACAGAATTTATATTTTTATTATTTATTTTATTTTAGTTATTTTTAATGTAAATATTTGTAATAGAATCTTCGATACTTAAAATTATTAAACCTTATTGTATGTTTAAGAGATTATAATTTAAGATACAAAAATCTGTTGTCAAATATTTATAGTAATCATGGAAAAGAAAACGAAATGAAATATCCTGTATAAAAAACCATAAAAATGTAGGTTAAACAATTTATTCGAATAATTAATACATTAAAACGTGTATAATTATAATTGTATATTACAATACAAAACTTTTTTGTTTAAAATATATTTTCACATTTGCAAATATAAAAATTTTAATTTAAATAAGAATTTAATGTAATGATACTTTAATTCTACGTAAAAGAACGTGCTTTAAGTATGAGTTAAATTTAAAATAATCAATTTTGAAGAATTTAAATTTAAAATCTAATAGAGTGTAATCTGTTACACAAATACAATATTGTAAATATAAAAATTAAAAAGATATTGTGTAAACATAAATGAAAACATATTGAGTAAATACCGTGAAGGAAATAAGATAATTTTATTATTTATCTTTAAAAAAAAAATTGACATTTAGTTTAAAAAATAATAATGAAATTTAAAATATCATTTAAGATTATTTAATGTAAATACATAAATTTTATTTCTCTGTAAAGTTATTTGCTAGTTGTAAATTTATATAAAAATGCAATCTTATTCAAATTACTCTTTAGCGTATTTAGTGAATATACGAATTCTTACTTACAAAATATACTTTTTCATATTTACAAATCAAATAATAAATCTTTAACTTTTAAAAATATTTTATTCATATATGTAAAATATTTTAGAATATAAAATTATTATAAAAAAATATGAATTCTATAAAATTTATATAACTTAAGTACAGTACATTCGAGTCATATTTTTAATAAAGATTATTGTTTAAAAATAATTCCTAAACAGTACAGAATTTAAATTATGTTTTAATATTATAATGGAAACTAGTTATTTAATATATAAATATTTATTTATAAAAGCTACCTACTTTTTAAGCAATGAATTTGTATTAAAAGATCTAATATAAAAAAATATTATTTTTCAGTTTTTGTTTTCTTGCAAATTTTTCTAAAATGAATAAGGTTCAAAATTTTAACCTTCAAAAATATATTTTTTAATCACAATCATCTCTGATAATATTGTAATGGGAGCTTGATTCCCGTTATGATTACCTCTCGGTCTAGGACATAGTTGCTATACAACTATTGGGGGAAAACTGAGATCCAATTTTCGAGGACATGATGAGAAGAGAACCATCTCGTCTAGTCCGACCGTTGATACGGATATAATAAATTCAGAAAGAAAAGACAAACACGTGCATAAGTACAAGTATTTAAAGAAAGCAGAAAATGACGGTAAATAATGTTTGTTTTTAACAAATGTTTTTTAATTTTCATTTTTTCAAATTACAAGTCGTTATTTTTGTGGTCTTCTCTCGTATACCGGAAAATGTATACTCGCAAATTTATAAAAACACCGTTACCTACACAAGTTCTAATGGACAGTAAAAAAATTCTTAAATCGTTATAGCTTTTAAATATTTATTTAGTTTCAACAATTATTTATTGGTTTCGTAAGTTAAAAATACATTTAATAATAAAGTATAAATAGTAAAATACAAAATTTTTTTCTAGTTGGAATTTCAGTATATTAAAAATCTTTAGATTTAAAATTACATTTACCTGGAATTTTTTAAACACAATACTATTTATTTTTAATTAGTATTTTTATCAAAATCTAATATAATACAGCTTCTTTTATACTGATGTTTCACTCAATAAAAGGTCGTAATCAATATTAAAATATACTTTTATGAGTAAAAAATATTTAACAGATATTTTTCGGATTACTGTTTAAAATTATATTGAAAAATTTGTTATAAACAATAAAAAAATCCTTGTCACGTAAGATTCATTGATACATGTAAATTTTTATACTGCTTCGTAAAAGTGTTTCCGCCTATCTATAAATTTTTATGAAGAAAAAGGGATACTTCGATCTCTACAGTCCTTTTTTATGTAAAATAACTATTCTTGTTCAATGAGCAAGATAAACTGATAATTCCATTATATAATAATCTGTAGGAATACAAGATAAAGAATTTCTTATATGCAATAAAGAATTTGTAAATTTTTAAATTTGGCTTCATAGATTATTGTAAAATTAAAAGCAAAATAAGATAATGTTCTGTAAAATAAATTAAATAATTAAGAAACATAAAATAAACAATTAGAAAATTATATATGATCTTTTTAGGAAGTGATTATATATTACAGATCTAATAATTATAAAAAATTTATGAATTATTAATAAAAAGTGTTTAAAATTGTCAAAAAAAATTATCAAAATAAAATATTAAAATCTTGTTTATAATATTATTTTCTACTATTATTGTCTATTTTACTATATTTATTGCATACTCTGTATAAAAATATTTTTTGCAAATATGATCGTTGCCAGCTATTTTATTACATAAGTAATAAAAAAATATTTTAATCTGTAAAGCTACACTTCAATAAAAATGCTTCAATAAACAGCCAATATAACTTGTTTAAAATCGTATCTAGTTGATTATTTTAATGATTTCGTTATAAGTAATGTTATTAGTCATAGTAATATCATCTAAATAATATTTTTTATAAATAAATTTACAAGTATTATAAAACGTTAACCTTATAATAGATATCAAGTTTTATAGATAATTATATTTGTTTATTTATTTTCAAATAAAATATTTTTTAACAAAAATAGTTTGTTTATCACAATTTTTTAAAAGAAAGATATTTTATACATTGTTATATTATTTTTTGAAATACTTGTTTTAGAATTAAATCATCAAAAATTGTACTCATAATAGTACAATTTCAGTTAATAAAATTAATTTAAAAGATACATAATATTAATAGAAATGCTATGATTTCTGTTTATAAAAAAAATATTAATTTTCGAACAGTTACGTTATAATTTATATTAAAATAGTAGAATGTAAAAGTATAATATAATTATAGTTTATACATTAATTGTGTTAAAAAATTTAAATGTTTAATAAAAATATTATTTAATTATTTTCAGTATTTTTAATTTAAATAATAGAAAATTAAAATCGATTATTTTATCTTACATTTATATCCTGTTAATCGAATATTAACAAAATACCATATTATATTTGACTTGATTTCATTAAAAATTAATCAGTTTATTTTGAAAAAATTTTAATTACAAATATAAAAAATATTATTTAAGTTGTAAATTTAATGATCTTTATAATTTTTTAGCTCAAAGTAAGATTCCACAATATGTCGAATACTTTAGACAGAAAAACACGAAGATCCTGTGCAATATCTTCAAGAATTTTTATATAATATTAAAATTATAATAGTTTAAAATTACTTATTAATATTAATGATACATATTAATATTCGAAAAAAATTTAATACTAATATGTTAGATGTGTATGCATTCACAATTTAGCAAAATAATGTTTAATTATTTTGTGTAAAAAGAAAACAATTTATATTTGGTATATAGAATATTTTGTGGTGAAATTAATAAATAATTCAAATTTAATTTTAATGAAGTCGCACAATATTAACCTTTTTTAATAAAGAAGAGTTGAAATAGTATATAGATTGAATTGTATAATAAAATTAGTATAATTCTTCAAAAAAATTCAAATCATAAATTTTTTAATTAAATAATTGAAGAACATAAACTATTTATTTCATCAAAAAATAATTTCATAACATATATATATATAAATATATATATATATAATTATATATAATATAATTTAAATCTTAAAAAATTACTATAAATCAATATTTATTTAAGTATTAGTTGCAGTCTTTTTTTTAAATTACCTATATAATCAAAATTATGTTTAAGTATATTTAAGTATTATATACGTATTTGTTTTTGCATTAATCGTGTTTGTATATTATTATATATTAAAAAATTTAGAAACATGTATCAATTTGAAAAATTCATCAATAAAAAAATGTTTATTATTGCATTATATTTAAAGTTATTTAAAGTATAATGAATTTTTTCAAGAATGTATTTCAAAATTTTTTAGTGATCAACGTTTCGCTTTATATTCATAAGATATAATCGATGATGCAATCATTTACCCATTCTAAATTGTAGATTGCCCGATTTTACATGATGGAAAAGGATTCTTAGCACTATATTTTTAAAACCCATTACATTAAATAAGTGACTGTAATATGGTTTCCATTATTCGTTTGCATACAATCTTTCATATAAGAATATTAACAAGAATATTTTAATATCAAATTCTTTCATTAAATAAAGGATCACAATCCAAATAAATAATTGTTTTATTGGAATAGTATAATTTGTCAGTGAATTTATGAATATCTTGATTACAATATCGGAGTTATATTACAGTAACATGTAATTCGCATTCAAACGATAGTACCCGAATGAATAAATAATTGAACTCTGGATGCAACTTTAATTAAGTACATTGATTTATGGAGGCGCAATTTTCAAAATATCACTAATCCATTACGAATAAAGCATCCTAAATACAAAAGATACGATCGTACAAGCTCTAATTGCCCCTCAAGCTATTAACGATCTCATTCTCGATCTCATCCAGGTCAAGGGATGTAGACACGTACTTAGGCGAGAGTGAAGAGCGAAAGTCAGTGATCTCGCGCGCGCCTACGTCGAATCCTCGCGGTTAAAAAAGGACCTTCGGATCCTCATGCGCGCATATGGTGGGCGAGAAAAGGGAGATAGACGAGGTAAACGCTCTCGTTCCTCATCGCGACATTCTCTCTACAAATACAAAGTGTTGCGGTTCCTGGCGAGTTCGAGCCTTTTTGCGCCATCCTCGCATAGCCTCGCATGAGCTTCTCAGTACGATCGCGTGACCCTTGCGGTGTGCCTCGTCGACTCCTAGGGAACTGATAAGGAATTTTTCATGACTTCGGGCTGAGCGACGTAGGTCTTTGGTTCATAAGAGCAACAGGATACGTGAAAATGTTGATTGTGAGTTGAATCGTAATGTTGATCAGAGATGTTTGATCATTGGTGACAAGTGTTCTAAGCTATTACTATACTGATATAAGTGTGTTATCTCTTTGTTCTTCTAAGACTAAGAATATACCGAGTGTAAACTATTGATTGAAATTTTCATTTAAAACTCGATTCTGTTATCAAAATAATACAATAATAGTTTTTTCAAAGTAATATATATATTTTTAATTGCTTTTATGCTTAATACGGATATATAGTGAACATTTCTTTTAAGTCTTTTATAATAAAAACTGTAAATTCGTACAAAACGAAGCTATTTTTTATTATGAAATTTGCTAAATAATTTTATAAAATTTATTTAAGTAAATACAACACAAAGAACAATTTTAAATGTTTTATACATAACGTTCTATTCCTTGAGAAAATTCATTGAAATTTACACAACTTTAGAGTAATGCATACAAAATTTCGTAAACCAACTGTAAATTTAAGATGAAACCTTACACGTGTATAATTTTGCAAGTTTGAGATTAGCATAACAAGATCAGAACCCATCTTACGAATAGTATTTTAAAGAAAACCATAAATACGCATTAAAGGTTAAATAATTAAATATTAAAATTTTGCAGTATTAATTTAATCAAGATTTTTTGTTAACTGAATTTTTTGTCACTTTTTACAAAGTGAAACAAATTTTTTAAATTAACTGTTATTTCAATAGAAGTTTTTATATGTTCATTTAATTTTAACAAGATGAAAATTAAAACAAAATTTTTTAAATAAATAAATAAATAAACTTTAAATAAATGACTTTGTTTTTTAATAATTTTATATAATATAGATTCATTGGCTAGATTGATGACATTAATTCTAAGTTCTTAAGTAATTTAATCATACATAATGTACATGGGCTTTAACAGACAATTAGAACATCAACAAAGTAACAATGTTTATCAATTAAAAATAATTATTTTCAAGAGATTATGAAGATAATCTCAAGAGAGAAAAAATAGATACGGATAATACTCAAAAATTGTTGTATAAAATATATATGATAAATGTTTGAAAGATGAATCGAAGTTCTTATCTTTCGTGTTTTATGAAATTTATATATTTCATTATCATTTAAGCGTTATTAATTTGTAAATTTATTCTCCTTTAAAAACTGAAAAAATATACTTATTATTATCTATGAAATAATCTTTAACTAAATAAAAATGAATACATTTTTATCGAATATTTTAATGAATAAAAAAAGCATTAAGAAAATAAAATAATACGATTGTTAATTTTGAACACAATCTGAGAACACAGAATAATTAAAAAATTTAAATAATAACATTTTAAATAAAAATAAAGTGTTAATATTATTTTAATGTAAAAATAATTCTGAGTAAAATGCCTTTATAATTTTTGACAAAATTTGATTAGAGATTTAAAACTATTTCATTGTGAGATTTTTTCAAATTTAAAATTTTGAATTAAATTTATTTTGTCAAGTCTTAGCAATTAAAATCTTTAGTCCATCAAACTCTTTATACCATTATTTATTTATACCTTGATAAATTTGAGAATTGAAAAAATTGTATACAGACAAAAAGTGGATTTGTGGTGCTATAATTAAATGTTACTATATTTCCGAGCTCCTTTCGTTTCTGTAATTTCAAACATAAAAGCAACTTCTAACTTAAAAAATCTCACAAAAATATTATTATTGATATTAATAAAATACAAGAAACTAACATTCCAAAGTAATCTCAAACCATAAAGCTTCTACTTCTTATACCAAAAAAATTAATTATAATCATAAATGTCAAAAAATCAAATAATTTCTACGAAATCGATTGTAGAGTACAAAATTGATTATGTGCGGATAAGTATGATAACAGAAAAGGCCTTCCAAGCCAAAGAACTCTATACAAATAGTAGATGTTGAAAGGAAAAAAGATTAGCATCCAAAATAAGGTAAATCAGCACTGATCTAAATATATATTAACATAAAATATATACAAATAAGGATACACATATGTGTACACGCAGTAGATATAGTATTCGGTAAGCGTGATTCTCTATGCACTTTCACCAAGCGAATGATTGATTGCCAATGCAGAATCGCTCGATATATCACGTGTTGCTCTGTATTATTTTACGACACGTGCGTTATATTCGCGTTGCTCCGTAAATACACGATTTTATCGAGATGGTAGCGATCAATCGTACATAATGTATCCGTATAGATTCTCTCTCTATTTCTTAAAATGAAAATTATTCGAATGTGGAGGATTTTCAATCTGTATAAATGTTGACTAAAAAATTTACTTCAAACGCAGTAATAAATTATTAAAATTATTAAATATTTTACAATACTATGACACTAGTATTTTATGCTTTTGCAAAAAAATTTATATTTTTATGAACGTTGTAAGATTAAGTAGTGTAATTAAGCAAATTAATAATATATTTTTTAGTAAAAGAATTAAATCTTTTAGAGTACAAAACTACATGAAAAATATTGTATATAAAAAGGAATTAATAATATAATCTTGTTTTAAAAACAAAATCATTCTTTTCAGTTAAAAAAAATGAAAAAATAATCTAAATAATAATATATATGTATACATTAGAAATATTATTTAATATCTACTGAATTTTGTGTATACATAAAAAAAATTTTTTATTGGTCGTTTAATTTTGAAAATTATATCTATCTGACTAAAAACAAAAAATGCACGTTTTTATAATAAATTTATATATTTTAAATTATGTAAAGGTTATCAAATAATGAGAAGAAAGTTTATTCGCTAAACTTAATTTCATTCAGTCAATTGAAAAAATTTAGTTATATTTTCTAAATTTTATAAATAAACATTTTTTACAAAAGTAATAAGAAATGTACTGATAAAAAAATTTTTTTTTTAATTCATAGAATATAGAATTTTTATTATAAATATAATAAAATATTACACGTATAATAATTTTTTCACAATGTTAAATTATTTACTTACTTTTATATGTATGATCGCGAATAATATAGGTAATAATTAATTCATTTTAAAGTATATTTATCCATAGTTTTTAAAAATATATATATAAAATAATAATTAATTATTAAACAAAAATATTTGAATGATAGAAAATTTTAATAAATTCATAATAATTTATTTATTCTACAATTATTTCAGCTAATCATACATAAACGCTGGAATTAAATTAACTATGTTTTCTCTAAAACATGAATTTATATATTATAATAACAATTTTAATATGTAAATTTCCATATATATATATTAAAAATTCTATATATTTATTATATTCTAAAATGATACTGTTTTACTGTATATTGTATTATTTAAAAAAAAATTGTATATTTTACATATATAACATTGTGAAAAACAATGAAATAAATTATAAATAAAATATGAACATAATATATATATGTACATAATCTAAAATATTTCTTTCTCTAATAATATAGGCATACAATATTTATCATATAATTTGTTAACAGAATTACTATTAATACTTTTACAAAAAAATATAGAAAATTAAATAAAATTATATAATAAATTCTTAAATAATGTGAAATCACATGATTGAGGTTTAACGATCCAGGAAAATAATAATTCGTTTGAATTTCAATGGAGAAATCCTTCTCTCATTTTATTTTGTAGTCTGTATATTTAGGTAAACGTATTGCTTGTAAATCATACTGAACATTGTAAGTCTTAATTATATCTTTTCACAATATGAGGATTTCGAAAACTTAATTCGATGTATTTGAAGATGTAATGTAGTATATTATTCATTTTCTGTACTACTTTCAAAGTTTATTTTTTAGTTAGAATTTTTATTTAAAGTAAAATCGATAATTATAAGAATTTAAACATTTAACTTTATATATTTTGTAATCGTCCTTGTATTTGCATTTAAGTCTGTAATAATTATTAAATATAAAAAAAGCATAAAAAAACTTAATATATTTAATAAATGAATAGTTATATGTGTATACATTATTTAACAATATTATTTCTTTAATTTGAAAAATAATCAATTAGACTCATAAACTACTTACTAAATTTTGATATCTTATAATAGATAAAAGTTAGCATTATATTTTTTCTAAAAATTAAATATAATACTTCATAATTTTATTCTAGTTTTCTTTAAATAGTTAAATTATGTAAATAAATATATTTAAATATACAATAAAAGTAGGCATTGAAATTTCTCAGAATAAGAAAAGGGACAAAAACATAAGATTAAATAACACATATGAATATGCAACATAAATACAAATATAAATAATTAATTTCGTAAATGTAATCGTAAAATAACCAATTTCCCAATAAAATGAAAGATTTAAAATTGAATTAATTTGTGAAATTTAAAAGTATAGAAAATGAAAGTCAACCTAAGCTTGCGTAACATAAAAAGTTCATAAAATATTTAGTGATTTTCAAAGTTCCTTTATGAGATATTGTGTACATGTATTTAACATATTTGTATGTATATTTATAAAAACTATTCAAAACATTCATGATAATCATAGAAAAGAGAACAGAAATTATAAATTATCGATTATTTAATGCTGTATAGGAATTTTTACAAAATAAATCATTGAAAGATCAAATTAAAAACACTCTTACTTTGTTTATATAAATTTTAGAAATCATCTTTTAGTTCTTAAAAAAAAATACTGTTTAAATGAAATGAATAAAATAACATGATCTATAAATAGAAAATATAGTGATTTATCTTCTTACATATTTTTAGAAAATCGTCAAGTATATTTCAACAAAATAATAAATGATAATCAAACAATATATTGAATATTACTTAAGTAAAAGATTTTTCATAAAATTTATTTTATATTTTACAATAAAAATAGCCAAATTACTCAAAATTATTTCTAATTCTTTCTGATCGAGCCTTATTCTTTAATATACCAATATTGTTGATGCACTTGCAAATTTTATTATAATTTTATAAGTTGAAATATAATTAGAAGTGTTTAAAATTTTTGAAATTAATAAAACTAAAAAATTTGAATATTCCATTATTTAACTGTAATTATAAATCTATTAAAATAGTCATGTATATATTGATATTGAAATTAAGCTTTAAATCTATTATACAGATATTTTATATTATTTCAATTTACACTTTTAAATATAATCTATTTTTAAATATATAAATTTATATTTGTGAGTATTCTCTACCGAAATAACTATACAGCTTACAAATGTCAATAGATTATTAATTTTGAAAAATTACAAGTAATTATATGTAAATATAATTTAAATTTGAAAAATGCAAAAGAAACCTATAAAAATATCATTTATATTAAATATCGCATTTATAAATGGATTTCATATTTTTATATTATTTTTTTTATCAAATTCTGATTGGACTCATTTAAAATAGACTCATATGATAAATAAATATTTTATTAAAATTGGAAAATATGTTCGTTTCTGATTCATAATGTATCATATTGCACTGATTTAATTTGTATTTCAAATTAATAAATTTAATACCAAATTATAAATTTCTTTTTATAAATATATAAATTTATTTGTTATAAATTTAGATAAGTTAATTTTAAATTTTATACAAAATTATTTTAAAAATTCTCAGAAAAACTTTATTTTTTGGCTTTTTACTTCAATAAACTTTTACATACTTTTATTTTGTTACTTGCTATGTACGTATAATTTAAGTTATATTATTAAATTTCCTTTATAATGAAGTAAACCGCAAACTTTACTTACCCTACAATTATCTTTTTTTTATATAAATTTAGGATATTATAACATTGAAGTTACGAAGTTATAATAAATATTTCATTAACTTATTTATAAATTACTCTAAGCACATATCTCCGTAAATGAACTTTTTAAAATAATTTTTACTTTCTATTTATTTCTTATTATATATGATACATCAAAAAATTTCTTTATACAATTTGTATTTTATTTGAATTTTTTAGATTTAGCTACTCATAATAGTTATATTATGAGTCATTCTTGAAATATTCTTAATCTTAATTTTTATTTTTTGAAAATTTGAGCACATTTAATTATAATTGCTTCAATATCGGTAATTATATGAAGATCATTTATTTACGTTTTAACTTAAATTAGAACATTAAAATCTTTTGTCAATTTCTGACCGTAAATTTAAATACTTATTTTATATCCAAAATAATAAAGTGATAAAATACTACAGCACTTAAATTCATTATGAATTATAAATATTCAAATAGTTAATAACATATTTATATTATTCCTTTAGATCTATTATATACATTTTTTGAAGTTACGTGAATTTTTTTTTAATTTCATGTTATGTTAATTTTTATAATTTATACATTTCCTATGATTTGATCGGTATTTTGAACTTAAATCTATGATGTTTTATTAAACTATTACTCTGCAATATATGTTGATTTTCTCCATTATCAGATTTTTTTTTTCTTTCTCAATTTTTCTCTAATAATGCATTATTATTTAACTAATAATATTCCATCTCCGTTACAAAAGTTCAATATATTAATTGCAAATAATATTTTTATATTTTCTATATAGTTTTTAAATTTAACTAATATAGTATTAAATATAATTTTAATACAAGTGAAATAGATAAATAAAAATATTAACACGTTAACATATTTTTATATATAATTAGGTAATAACTAACTGTATAAATTTATTAATAATAATTTCCTAATTTCCTACATCAGAAATAAGTTTCTAATATTTCTTTAATGTTTTTTATTTATTTTTTTTATGCTAGAAGTAAGTTTTTGAATCATCAATACATTTGTACATGAATAGTGAAAAATATAAATAATAAATAAATAGATAAAATGCAAGAAAAAATTTAAATAAACAAATAATAATAAGAAAATAATAAAATTAATGGTTATAAATATATTCTATAGAGACTTTATTCAAATTTCTAAATAATTGTAATCAAAGCATCAATTTAATCATGTATTTGATATTTTATGCAAATCTTTTTCTTATTGTTAATTTTCAATATTATAAATTTTAATTTATTTAAATTATTTATAATTATATGAATTATTTTTTTGAATTTTTAACTATTGAACATAATGATTAATCAAATCGATGTAAATAAAGAAGTTAAAAATACTTTAAATGATTATTATAATTTTTTTGATATTTTAAAATTTTTCAAACTCTAATATATCCCAATCTTCTGACTATTTCTAATTATATAATAAATTTTTTCTTGCTACGAATGAAAACATAAATAAATTAAGCATAAATAATTACATACAATTCATTTTTAATAATTTGCTTTTATAATATAATGGAAAGCATTTTAATTGTATACGATATGATGAATTCCA
The DNA here is from genome assembly GCA_018907195.1 of Dolichoris vasculosae. NCBI lineage: Eukaryota > Metazoa > Arthropoda > Insecta > Hymenoptera > Agaonidae > Dolichoris > Dolichoris vasculosae. The sequence continues at coordinate 6,076,131 of JACCHY010000010.1, read as the reverse complement.
TTTGTGAAAAACATATGTTAATAAACTAACTATTTAATATCTAAATTAATATTTTGGATCCATTTGTTCCATTAGTTTAATAACTAAATTCTATACAATATATCTATATAAACTTAAAATATACTCTCGTCATTTCCGTATTTAGCATAAATAATAATTATGTTGTATTGTAAAAGCTTGAAATTATTTATAAATAGTATAAAATGTAAATATCTAATATGGTAAAATGTAATTACATAATTGAGTTAAAAAGATAAATTAATGTATAATACTTAAGCATTAGTACACTTAAAATAACAGTATTTATATATATTTATATAATATATATATATTTATTTATATATAACTTTATATATATTTTTGGGTTCAATTTTATATTTTTTATCGTGATTGAAAAAATTAATTTAGAAATAATTAATACATTTTAACAATACTTCAATTATGAATTGTATCATTTGTAGTTTATGTAGTTAACTTTTGTATTTAACTTTGTCATTGATATTTGCTTTCATAAAATTGTTTGATTGAGTAAATTTTATGTCAGTACATTCTAATTTCTACATAGAAATATAAATTTAATCACTGTTGAATCTTCACGAGTTCATTTCTTTACAGTAGTACATTTATATAATCTTATCAACGAATTGATGTATAATATATACTTTACGCGAAGGACAAGGATATATGAAACACTTCTTTGTTTCAATTATATACGAACTGTTCAATATCTGTCGGATACGAATATATCGAATTTATATCGAATACTAACTTTCTAATAAATAAAACCAAATATAATACATCAGTATACTATTCTAAATATAAAAACATTGTATACAATTTTTATAATAAATTTAAACAAATTATTAAAAATATATTGAATATTTTTGATAATATACAACTTAAATAATATTATTTTTTGTTAGCAATGTGTGAATTAGTATATTTATTATAATTGTTCACAATTATATTGAATATAAATATTCAATTACTGAATGCAAACATTTATAAAATTATTTAATCAATCCTTTTTTTCTTATTATAAGATTATAAGTTTAAGTTCCAAACTTTTTATTTAAAAAATTATTTGATATTGATAAATTATACAATATAAATATATAAATGAGATTATCAAAAACATATCTTATTACACTTTAATATAAATGTCGGTACTACAGTCAAAGTAAAATATTCAATGATTAAAAAATTATAAGAAGAAGTAACTAAAGCATAAAATGATAATGCACATAAAATTTAGATTTTTCTTTTTAAAAATAATTATAAATACTTGACATATTTTCTCTTTTAGTAAAAAATCAATTTCTATGAATAAGTTTTAAAAAATACATATTTCTAAAAATTACATTTTAATAGTAATAATATTAAAATTTATTTTTAAATAATTTTTTTACATAATAATCCACACATATTAAAGATAATTTTAAACGATTAAAAAAAGTATTTTTTTATCTTCTATGAAAAAATCTGTCTATTAGAGTATTATTTCTAATTGTAATATTAAACTATATGGATAAATATAAATATCTTAAAATAGAATTTGCTAAACTTGTGTAGTAAAGTAATTATTACAGCGTTAAATGTAATAAAAAACATGCGATTTTTCTAATCAAAATAAAAAGCATTTAGAGGAGCGTTAAGCAAATAGGCTATAAGAATTTGCATATAAAATAGATGAAAATCGATCGTATTTGTGTTGAGTGTTTATTGTTGCGAAATTATAGTCCCGGCTGCTCCTCCGGCGCGTTAGCATCACGTGGTGAGATGCCTTTATCTAATTTTACGTAATTTGAACGATCAAAAGGTAACTTGTGTATTACTTGCAATCGTGTAATCCTCTGTATTCATAAATTTTACCATAATCGCGAGCCATAGTCGAACATACACTGATTATAACTATTATCCATGATTCAGTGACTGCAAGACTATATATAATATAGTCGGTACATGTCGACTTTTACTTCTAGAAGGAAGTTATAATGCGGTAATGTTGAATGGAATAATATCGTTATCTAAGCCTTAAAAACGCTGAATAATTGTAGTGTATAAGAATGTTAATAGAGAAAATTCTAATATACTGGAAATAAAAAATATAAACGTTATTTATTACGTAATTTCATTTCATATAGAAATAGTTTCAGATTTTTAAGTTATCACTTTTTAAGTTTAGAAAATAATTTCTATGTGATATATTTTTAAAAATTTAATTAAATTTCTCTTTCAATTTATTCTATGATTATGTATTCATATAGTTGATATAATTTAAGATTTTGAAACATCGGGTTTCTTTATTAATAAAAACTTCTATATGAGAAATTTTTTATTTATATTGTGTTCATTTTATATGGAATTTAAAATAAAAATACTTGTTCAACTTCTTTATTTATCATTTTATTAAATAGAAAAGATTTCTATAAATAAAACATAAATCTTAGCATGAAACTTTTAAAAATATTTTACTCTACTTATGAGATTTTAAATTAGCTATTTTAATTATATAAATTATGGAAATTTCAAGTTACAAATATGTAAAATCATATGAAAATATAAAAAATTATATATATTTTTTTATTAAAAAAATTTTAATGTTTATTCATTACGTTCAATTATCAATGAAATATTATTGTATTTTGTATGTGTGCATACCTGTATATGTATTAATTTATAACAAGTTTGAAAATAAGTTAAATATTTTATAAATTTATAATAATGCTTCGAAAATTTTTAATATTTTATTAAACCCATTTCAATTTACTTCATTGAATTTTTAATTATTCAAATTTTGAAAAATATTGATCAATATACAATCTTAATATGTGGATTATTAAATAAATCAATTACAATTTTTATCAACAAAAATATTCTATATAACATTAAAAAATACTTAGATAAAATGCATACGTTCCAAAGTTACGTTCTACTATACGACGGTAATTTTCACATTTTCACAAATTTTATAGTTACGTACGTGCGAAACGATAATATAATAATAATAAAAATATATTATTGTAAATGTTAGTATATATTAGTATACTTGTATTTTTATTTCATATAGAAATCTAAATATAAAAGAAATTGAAACTATAGTTAACCATAATTTTTAACACTGATTAATTATTAAAGTATTTGGAATTATGAATGAAAAAAAGTAATATTTCATAAAATTAATCTGTTACATATTGAAGGTGTATTTATAAAAAAAATTTAGTTTAAGTTAATGTTGAGTTTTGTTTTTAATAAAACATTAAATTAGTCCATGCATGAAAGTGAACTGTTATTTTTACATAGTAGATATCATATAATTAATACATTTAAATACAGTTTTCTTCGTAATAATTTTATAATTTTATAATTTTATTATATTATAATTCTATAATAATAATAAAAATGAATCAATAAAGAATTTTTAATAGGTGTATAGTAAAATTAATATATTCTGAAATTACTTTTCAAAAAGTTTTGATTTAAAATATATTTTATATATGAATTCTTAAAGAAATAATATTAATTATGAAAATTATTTTCAAATAGTATACTAATAAAGTTGAAAGTGACTTTCAAATGAAACTCTATCATTCAGAGTACTAAATACTATTTATATTTATTCCCATGTCTTTAATGGTTCTATTATGCCCAACGGACAGGATTCTCACGGTAATTTTCAATAAATATATCGATTTACACATACGATCAGACTGTACATCTGATTAAAAAGAACAAATTATATAAATATTTTAATTTTAAATTTTAATTATTTTATTAGTGTCTTTCATAGTTTAGAAAAACCAAATAAAAAAATGATATTAAAATATACTAACAGATTAAAATTATAATATAAAATTTATAAATAATTAAATAAATTAATACTAATTAAATAATTATCGAAATTAAAATTTTTATTTTTTATATGTAGTAGCTCAAATAACTTATATATTAATACAATCTGATATTAATTTATCTTTATTTTAAATAATATTTACATTATGAGTGTTCTTGTATTACTAATTCTATATTATTTATGATTTAAAATCACTTCCTATTATTTAATACATTAATTTAAATATTCATTAAAACAATACAAATTAGATTTTTTTAATCTTTTATAGAATTTAAAAATTTTAATTTGAAAAATGCACATTTGAATTAAAAACATAATATTTAAGAGATAAATTTTATTTTTAATATGTTACATAACTTTTAAAAATAGAAACCATGGAATTAATAGAATTTAATACGTAAATTTTATTACTTAATATTTATATCTTGTTCAAAATTTAAAGTAATAAGGATAAAAACAATTAAAATGTAATGATTATTTAAATATTTAAATATTTGAAATAATAAACTCAAAATATTATTTCATAAAAACAGATAATTATTACTTTTATAAAGATGCAGTAAAAAAATTTTAAACATTCGTACATACATTTTTTTCACATCAAGGTTTAATAATTTTTATGTAAAACTGATTTATTGATTTTAATTATATTATTATATAAATTTTTTATTTTAATAAATTTAAATAGAAATTTTATTAATTTTATCAAAATTTAAATTATTAAAGAATTTTCGGAAAATAAATTGCTACTAAAAATGAAATTTTTTTCAGTGCATTTTATTCAATTTTAATTTACTCCAACATAATAGAATTTTTTTAATTATTTAATTTTTTAATCGGCTAATTATAGTTAACGAACGAGTTTGTTTTATTGTATATGCTTAACTATATACTTAATTTTTTGGATCATCTAATTGTTTTTTCAGTGTTTCAAAAAATTATAAATTAACTTTTACCCTTTATTACAATTTTAATTAAATATTTAATTATTATATCTACTTAATCATCATTATTAAAAAATATTTATTTGTTTAATGTTATAAAAAAAAGGATTAATTTTTTTTAATTTTGTAGGTCAATTCTTAAAGTAGATTTAAATAAACTGAACAGAATTCTTGCAGTAATAGATATACGATTTCGATAAAAATTTAACAATTTAAATATAAATTGATTAACAATATTTTTATCAGAAGACCTTTCAAAAATAGTTCTATTATGAAATTATGTAATGAAATTTAAAAAATTTATCTAGTGAAACATATCATTAATATATTGTAATTTATCATAAAATAGATTTGTATAAAAACTAAAAACACATAAAAAGTATTTGCATTCTTTTAAATGTGCATGACTAATCTTCAAACATACCTACATCATATATACATATATCTATGTTTCTGCATAGCCTGCTAATAAAATGCCGTTTATTTCGAATAAATGAAATAGTCGGAAACCTGTCATATATCGCACAATTCAAACGCGATGCAAACCCTATATGCATATCAACGAATACTAATTCTCATATAAATGTATAAAAGATAAAAGAAGTCGATTTATATGAAAACCAACAAATAGAGAGAGAAAATAATTATTTTACACGTACGCGGGCATTTAGTAAATTGCACGATTCGCGAGGCGATTAAGCTAAGCGAGCAAGTTTATAACTGAGTGTGCGAATGCGTTCTTGCAGTTTAACACGCGTTTCCATCTCAATAGTAACACAACCCCAATTCCACTCTTTTTTAAGCTCTCTACAAAGTTCCTGGATACATTGTACTCGAGACAGATGGGTTCAATGAAACCAAATTTTACCTTAAAAAATCAGCTTAATACTATTTAAACTAAAAATTTTTTTACAAAAAAATATACAAAAGGTACCGATTAATATGAAATAAGAAAATAATTATTAAAATATAAAATTTGAAATGAATGGCAATTAGCAAATTTTAAAGTATTTCGGGATTGAGACTTCTATATAGTATACTAAAAATCTAAGTTACAAACTTTTATTAGATAACTTCTGTTCGTGTCGCATAAATAAATCTATAGGTTTATTTATTACAAACGATTTCCAAAAATCAGAGATCTTAGATTTACTTAAACAAAAAACTTTATTTTTTTCTAATGCGTCATAAGTTTCAACTAAGTTTAAAGATTCCGTTTGTAAAAAATTAAAATACGATTGAACAAAGTATCTTGAAACACGCACCGAAATATTATTATCTGCTTAATTTCCACTGCGGTTTTCAATTCATTAAACTTGCATCATTAGCCAAATCCAAATATTCATTTTTCCATCGCGACAAAGATAAATAAAGCAACGAATCCCGGTGAACGGTGTTTTGGAGTCCTCGTCGCTCACACGAACAATAAGCCGCAAGAGCCCAGAAGAGGTTTGCATGACCAAAACGACGCAACGCGTTTTTAAAGTTACATGATTCCCGCATAATAGGAGAGCTGGGAAAATCCGTGATTACTCAATGCAGCCGCGGTGAGAAGGAGCACGGCTCCGAGAGCCGTACCACTTCATGCATTAAATGCGTGAGCATGTCGACCACTGCGGCAGCGAATGAGAGCACAACGGGATTATGCAGCGATGCTAATGCATTAGATAGATATGCTCCGAGAGCTTTAAGGAAGAGAGAGAGAGAGAGAGAGAGAGAGAGAGAGAGAGAGAGAGAGGGAGAAACAGACAGACAGAGAGAAAGATTGTCGAAATCATGGCTTGTGACGCGACTCTATACGCAGTTACATATTCTCTTATTTCGCGATACCAGAGGAAAGGCGACATTTTCAATGTTTTGCACCTACTTAATCATTCTACTTTAAATTATTTTAACCTGTATCTTAAATGACATACTTACCTTAAAATTTAAGCTGATTTTTCTAGAAAAAAAAGACGCTTAAATTCGAAATCTTACAAAACGGATAAAAATCTAATTTTTCAACTTGAATTTTAAAATCGTACTTGGTGAATAAATAGAATCGCATTTTAAGTCGTGATAAAGACTTGAATACAATAGAAACATAACAAGAAAAATGAGTTAATCATAGTATATTAAGTATGACTCTGCATCTAGTAAATCGTAAAACTTTAAAATTATATTTAGAAGAATTTGCAATTTTTATATATTAATCGGTTCAATATCATCGAGTAAGACATTAAACGACTTAAGATGAAGAAGTTGTTCAATATAACATTGAAAGCAGGAAACAAGAATGCAGAAAAGCTCGATTCAACTCTCACAACTCTTAAGTAATTTGCCATGAAAACATTACAGGTGAAATTATTGGGAGTGCTATTAATTGCGGCTGTGATCGAAACGGATGCCTCGCCACTCGCCCGCATTCACGTGAAATTCGTTCAGCCTCCGCACATCCAAGAGCACGGAATTACAACCGATGGTGAAATATTAATTAGTACCACACTAACGATATTTATTTTTCTTATAAGATATTAAGATTTTTATTGAAAATTAGCTTGAATGAATTATCTCGCGACAGCGACTAACTATTTCTTAAACGATAATTTACTATAAGACGATGAAATTGAGGAAAGAATGGATTCTTACTTGATTGGAATGAAAAATCAAAGTACGTTTCGAATTAGAGTTTAAATTTTAACTTTTAAAATAGTGTTTCTTTAATAATGCACTCTCTACATTAATTTTAATAGCAACTATTTATTCTAATTGAATAAATTACAAAGAAAATTTACTGAATTATAGCTATAAAAATACACATTTATCTTATTAGTAAAAGTACTCTACGTATAAATATTAAATTATTTTGAAATTTAAAAATATTCCATTTGAAATTATTAAATATTTTTTCATTTTTCTTCTTTAGGAGATCGAATAATTACTCAACAATCTTATTTATCGATAGGTAGAAGAAGTTCACCAACAAATTGCATATCAGGTAGTAATTATTTTTATTAATGTTTTTAATATCCTATAAGATTAATTTCTGTAATTTTAAACTTAATCTTAATATCAGATATCTGTATACTCTCAGCCACCGATTATACATCATATAAAATTTGGCATAGTTTTAAAGATTAAATATTCGTATAAAATTAATATTAAACCAATCAAAATAATAAAGTAAAATAAAAAAATTGTTATATTACCGTTAAAAAATCAATATGAATTTTAAATTTCATATGCGATAAAACTTTTGTTATGTTGACTCGCTTAAATTTAAAGATTAATATTAAAATTAATCAAATTAATAAAAAAATATTATAACAAAATTAACAAAATTGAATAATTAAATTTAAATTTAAAATATATATATGCAAAAGTAAAAATGTATGAATTAAATCTAAATAGAAAACTAAAGTGTAAAAATCCAAAATAAATATGAGTGTTAGAATGTTTTTCATGTAAAGGATAGTAGAAAATATTTTCTATATTTAAAGTTTTATTGTAAATTTATTTTAATAATAGACATATCATTAAATATATCATTAATATATATATATACATTTGCATATTATAATACACAGTGAGATCAATTACACGATATCGTTTTGTCTCGGATACAAATTTTTTCAGAGTACTGAGAAGTTTCGATATGACATTCAAAAACTTTTCATTTAATAATTAAACATGAATCAATGATAAAATCTTAAAATTTAAATTAACGAATACAATATTTTAAAGTAATAAATCTTGAACTTTTAGATAACAGCATATTATTTTTATTTTAATTAAACTATTTTTAAATTTTTTACACTATTTTTTCGTAAATTCTAAAAGTTCTTTAAAAAAATTGCTTGTCATTATCTTGAATATTAAATTCAAAAACCTCTCTAATTATATAATATGATTATGAATAAATTATAATGATCTAATATATGATTATTTAAATAAATAATAAATCAATTTTCACAAAGCATTAATAACCTTTCGTTTGAAAAAAACCTCTATAAAATAAAAAATAAAAATAAAGTTTAATAATTTTATACACTAAATATTTCTGTGATAAGCTCATACGTAATATTATTTAATATAGTTATGAGAAATATTTATTCGTTATATATCATAATTATATTGGTATATCAAATATTAAATATTAAATATTAAAAATAAAAATAATTTTTTATAGAAAATATTTATAAGTTTAATATATATTTTATAGAATATAATTTATAATTTAATTGATTATCAAATAAATATTTTAAAAAATTTTAAATTATTTACTTTATTTGTTTTAGTTATTACCGTCTTCAATCCATTTTTTCGTTTTAAGTATTTCTTTTTCGTTTTAAATCTGTATTATTTTATTTTTTTAGTAAGTCCATATAGAAGCATTCAATATTATCCACAATTATTATCCAATCGTTATTATCTTCCACAACGGACAGTTTATATTCCCAATTACATTGAGAAAAACGATATCAACTACGGCACTCAAGAGTCTAATCATCATACACCTGATTATTCGAATGGACTTGGTAATTTTAAAGAATAAAATAATAATTGCTTATTAAGAAAAATTTATGATAATGTAATTAACTTTATTTGAAAAGCATATACAAAATATTCAGTAAGTACTTGAATGATATCTTTATACTATATTATTGTAATTATAAGTATTTAAGATGAAATTATACGAAAAAATACTCAATATGAACTGTAACACATAATCAAACAATAATTGTCTCTAAACTGATACCAGTATTTTATTCAAAATAATCATACGCAATTAAATATAAATACATAAAATAACGATGCTTTGAAATAAATAAGAAACGTAAAAGAATTTAAAGATAGAAAATGAAAATAAAAGTGACTTTTCTCAGATTACCCCGACCCATTGTTGTTGACTGGCGACGCAGCGATGTTGGCAGTGAAGTACATTTATGGCCGTGGCGAGCTTTTTTTTCAAGACATACCTCACGTTCGTGCTATTTTAAGGAATCAAAATGAAAGACGAAGGAATGGCCTTAACGGCAATATACTCAGCAGCATCAGAAAGGACACGCCATGGACTCGAAGGAGCCGTTAACGAAGTTCCGACTGAAATGCAGTTATTTTGAAGCGGTAGCCTCTACGCGAGAACCAAACGTCTAATGAATTTGTGCCAGATTTTAAGAATAGACTATAAGATATTTACTTCAAAAGTCTTTTCATATCAATACAGATGCTTACACGAGATTCAGGATGCAATATATAATGCCGTGAAAGGGATTGGGTAGTTTTGTTTGTAGCTAGTTTTGGAATTACTGTGTCATCATCAAAAGGTCATGTTATGTAAGGCATGATAATTTTTATTAAAATGCTTTATTTGTACTATATTTATTATATTTCAAACGTATTGTATAAAATGCTTCATTTAAAAATGTATAGTACTAAAGGTGAAGTACTGATGAGTAATACATATGCTAAACTGAATGTAATTTTTTGTTTTGAAAAAATAACTTTTGAAGCTGACATTGTAAATTCAAATGCTAAAAAATGATTGTATTAAAGATCGTAATTTTTTTAATATCTTGGGTTCTTTATATAAATATATACGTATACTAAATTCTGAATATATATATATTAAATTTTAATATAAACCTATACAGAAAACTAAAATCATTTAACGAAAATTTTAATTTACTTGAAATCTTAATGAGAAAAAATAATTACACTTTTACTAATATTAAAAATTAAAAATAAGCTTTCATTACAAACATCATTATAAAATAAATTGTTTGAAAATTAAATTTATTGTTTGTTATTTATATTTCTAACGTTATTCAAGTTCATTATTTATCATATATTTTAATTGAACGTTATTAAAAAAGTAAAATAAAAATTATGGATATTAGGAAAACGTTTTAATTATTAACAACGAATTTTTTAATATATAGTTTAATTATGTTACAAAATATTATAGTTATTTACATAAATTATCTATGATATAATTAATTTTAATGCACACTTCAACATTGTAGTGTGCATTAAAAATATAACAACATGTAGATGTAAGAGAATTATTAGTCAGCCACTAAGATCTACGAAGTTTTAATTTTATTATATAATACACTATAACAATTTTCTTAATAAAGTTTGTAACACTAAGCTTATGAAAATAAATGTTCACTTTGAATTTTTGATTAATTTTTCAACTTTTCATTAATTAATATTTTATAATTTAATTATACTTCAAATATTATCGTAAAAGTAAATATTTTAATTAAAATTCTGATATCGAAATGAAAATTTTACCGACTATAAAGACTGTAAATTATAATTTTTAAATTATTCATAGTCGATTTAAATTTGATTTTATTTTTACCACCAAAATTTTAATTACATTAAACATTTTTTATTATAATAAGAATTATATTATTCTCAATCTCAATAATATTTTAGCAAATCTGAATTTTAAGTTGCTTATTATTTTTTATTTTATTTTAAAGTTATACCTTTCGTAATTAAATATAAAATTTATAGATTTATTATCATTATTATTACTTTTCATCCAAGACATTTTCGATATAATTAAATTTAGGTAAATATACGTGAATAATTTCCTGAAAAATCTCATAATTTTAACATAACGAGACATTTATTAATCGAAAAAAAATTTGAAATGTTATTACAAAAAAAACAAGGGAGTATGTGGATTAAATATTTTTTATATCAAAAAGTGTAAATGTATTCAACGACTTGAAATATTATCAGAAAAATCAATAAAGAAACAAAAAATAATTATGAAAAACTTGTAAATTAATGGTAAAAAAACATAAAACTTTATCTCAGTGTGTCACCGACAATCCACCCATCTTTTAACAGTTACAACCACTGCACGAGAGTAGTAATAATCGCGCTTGCGTATAAAGCCGGAATCATGGCAATTCTTGTTGCAGCGTTGCACAGATCTCCGTTGCAGAAGCACATGTACACGTTTTTGTAGTTCCACTTAGTGTAAGCGCATCGCTCTTCGTTGTCGTCGGGCCCGCGCTGTAGGCACGATCTTTCGGTCGCAGTACCATACTCTAAAAAATAAATACTGAGTTAATTTGCTGCGACTCCAATTTCTGTTTTTGATGTATATCACTTTTTCAGATTTTTTTTATCGATTAAACTCTATCTACAATTGTATTTTCGGTTGTACTATTTTTGATATATCGTATATCAAGGTAATACCGGTATAATCTTTGTCATTAATTAAATAGCAATAATGGATAAATAAGTTTCAACTTGTATAATATGCGTAAGAAAAGGATTAAAATTTAAAATAAACATAAATAAATATAAATAAGCACTTCACCACTGTTATGAATTGAATTATTTTTAATAAAACTAATAAATACTGATAATTTTTTTTGTTATATTATACCTAGACTTAAAAATGTTACTTTTTATTCTTGTAGGTAAATAAAAAACTTGTAATTGACAAAAGTGGAATAGTCTATAAAAGACAAAAGATAAAATGAATTAATTAAATTTTTTCAAGTTCATTGTCAAAAACGAAGGAAAGAACGTATTTAATAAAATTGATCTTTTTTCCGTTTTTAATATTTTTATCATTGTCTTTCATCACAAATTTCAGCTACTATTTATTATAATTTTTTAATGTAATATCTGACTTACGTTACTGTTTTAAATTAAAGAATTTTTTTTTGTGTTATGATTTCATTTGTATAAGTTTCTACCCAAAATGTATAAATATATACGCGCATACTTACGCATGCGTATGTTTCTGAATTTTTACTTAATTTATAGTAAAACATACATAAAATTTGTAAATAAAATAATCACAACTCCAATTTAAAAAAAAATTTAATATTTTAGACTATTAGAAAAGATTTTACTAGTTCTCGTATTTTTTTCTTATGTTTTTATATTTATTATTTATAAAAAGGTAATTTTTGCATAAAAAATATAATTTTATAAACATTATTACAAAAACTATATTAAATGTCTATTATTGATTGAGATATTATAACATAATTCATGATATATTTATATAAACTTAGAAGCAATTGTGATAGCTTTAACTTAAAAAAATTTAATATTTTAAAGTTTTCATGATGCTTATTCAATTATCTTCTATTTGTTAACATTCTAAAAGAATGATGTCATTTATAAGAACTTTAACAAGCTATAAATTTTTAATTATGTAACAGCCATAAAAACATAAATGTTTTCATTACATTAAAAATCTCCATTTAATTCGAATATATTTATTAAATCAAATAAATTCAATAAAAATTTTACCTCTTAATTTTAACAAAAATTTTATAAAAAAATGAATATATGTGTGAATCATATAAAGTAAGCTTAGTAATTTGAATATTTAGATATATTTATATTCTAATAAATTTAAGAATAATAAAAAAATGACAACATCATTGAAAATTGAAACATACTATAATTTCATATACTCAATAAAAGCTCAGAAAATTATATAAAACTATATAAATTTTTATTAAACTGAATAACAATATGAGTATGGAGTAACAACCTAATAATAAACGAATTCAATTACAAAGCTCAAGCATTTTAATTTGCTAATATTTTTATGAAAATATCCGATATCATTTATTTTATAAATTTAAAATTTCAGACATTATTAAAAGTCTTATCTTAGAATTATGGAATAATATCATTAATTTTTATCAATTATCTTTGAAAAAAACTCGATTTATTACATAATTCATTTTTTATTTTCTAAAAATCAACTAGCCATTGTTTTAAAAGTATGAATTGGTGTTTAAATTTTTTAAAAAATTACATTTTAATAAAAAATAATGTATTTAAAAAATGTATTTACCATTATTAAGATTTTGACTTTCTATGATTTTAACACACCAGCCAGAAGCACATGGTACAGCCTCAACTGCTTTGTCATCTTCAATTTGCGTTGAATTCATTGTAAAAGGATCCTTGCACGAACCTAACTCACCTCTTGATCTACAACTAACGCATCTTTTTAAAAGTCCTGTAAAAATATATTATCTTATGTTCTTAAAGTTAAAATTATATTATGAGTAAAAAATGTCTATAAATTAAAAATAATATTAATAGATATTTTCCTTACAGTTAATTAAAATTTATTAATTTTTATTAGATTTTGTAAACAAAATCATTTATATCAACGTAATTTAAGACCTTAAATTTACATTATTTTAAAGAATAGAAATAACCGATAAAAATGCATTAATGTATTAAAATAAAAATTGTATAATATTTTAAAAATTTATCATAAATATATGATATTTTTTAATAAAGTATAAATTTTGTTAACTATTCGAAATTTAAAATATTATTACATTATATTTAATTATATGTTTTATAATTAGTATTGTCTTTCAATAATAATAATAGATTATTGATAATAAAAACCAAAATGTATTTAAATTGGATGAATTTTATTAACTAATTATTAACTACAAAAGCTTTGAAATATTCAAATATTTTTTATACATACCGAAAATCTGTACTCGTATAATTAAAACTATTTTTATAAATAGTAAAAAATAAAATCCATTTACCTCACATCTGGAAATCTAATATTTGCGTGAATTTAAGTTATTATAAGTAATCGCTTCAACAAAAATATTCATTTTAAGGTGAAAGTTACACGAAGTCTACAATTCGATGTATTACAATATAGATCATTGTTACCTTTCCGATATATTATAAAAATATCTTTCTTCTTTGATTACAATACTTAAAGTATTTATAATTATTCATATTGAATATTTTCAAATCGTTCGGCATAGTTTAAATTTCTTGTCTTTTTTTTAAATGATTTATAAGAGAAATAACTGCTCGGATTATTCAAATGGTGAAAATAATTATTTATTTCATTTATGTCATAATACAATATATGACTGTAAGTATTAAAGTATTAATGTCATAGATCAAAATTTGGTTATCGCAAGTCTATATATGAAAGATATAAGAATACCATCGATAAATTAATTTGACATTCGATTCTGTTCATAAAATATATCAAAAATTATAAATAAGAAATAAAGATTAGCTATCATTAGAAGACAATATTCGTGTAAATTCGGCAATTATCTCACGGGTCATTAAGCTCTACTAGCAGCTAAGAGAACATTTAATTCTACTAGATGTATGAGTCTTGGTTCATGAACCATCAAATGACACTATGCAACACTATAACAATTTTCCATCTACGAGAATTTTAAAAGCACATTCCAAAAGACCACAAGCCTATCGAGTAATGTCTACGATCCTGAGCTCGACCGCTCCCACCAAAAAAAATCGCCGAAAAGATGTACGAGAAGGTAGATCTCTCGATGAGACAATCACAACGCGCTTCCCCGATGAGGATCTCGATCTCGATAGCCGGTGCATAAAAGAGCGTTTACCTCGAGCGATGCGCAGTCGATCCAACAGGAGGACGACCACGAGAAGGGCGAGGCTCCCCCGTAATCTCATCGGGCACTCGGGTGTGTCGACGTTCGATCCTAATTTATCCGCGATGGTAAAGTTATTTAAACGCACACAAGTCGACGCGCACAGCCATCTTGAGAGGCGCCACTCGCGTGAGTCGGTGCCACGCCGACCGACAAATCGAGAAAGAGAATCCGGACGCGTCTCCTGCCTTTCACTTCGGCCGAACCTCTCTCGCCTTTGGAGGTCGCGCGATCGGCGACGGTCTTCCCGAACGCAGGCCACTCGGTCCTACCAAGCCTTTTGCAAGAGGTCGTCGATGGATGCAGATGTGCGCCACCGGACCCACTTTTCCTCTTGAATAATCAAGGCCCGTGGCTGGTTCTTATCTATCGTGAATCGAAGCGATCGGTATCGTCGGTCTCGCGCGAGCTGTTTCGAGCCACATCGATAAATCCTTCGAAAGTCGATAGGTCACTCCGAGGACTGCACCTAATAACCTTTTGGCGAATACTCGCATTATCTTTTCTAGTTATTTACTCGTCGGTCTTCTTCAGAATTGTCTGGTCAAAGTTCATTTGTAATTAACTATCTGTGCTATCTAAAGGTCCAAATATAAAAAAATAATCGCTCGTTCGTCGTACTTCTTTAACGATAGTTACTCGTATTCTTTTACGCACTGTCTCCTGAAGCAAGGTAAACGAGCGTTTCAGTCAGATTACAAATTGAATAGCATAAATGATTGAGTTAAATGTGCCTCGTTGCTATTAAACGATCGAATGTAACAAAAAATAATAATCACTTATCCAACGGTCTTTTTTAAGCTCTTAAGATTCGAATAAAAATGAATACTGATATAGACTTCGGTTATTTAATTTTTAACTATTTAAATATTCTAAACAATTATAAATTAATTAAAAATTGACATTTAATATTATAAGAATATAAGCCCATTAATTCATTTATTATAAGGTATTCAAATTATTTATTATTATTATTATTATTAATGAAACAATTAAAATTACAAATTCAAGATTTTTTCAAGGAAATCTCAGTCTGTTTCAATTGTTCATAAGTCTTGTATTTCTTGCGATTCTGGCAGGCTTTGATAATGCTACCACAATAAAAAATTAACACGATCAAAAGTACGAACGATAGATACATCAAGTGCCTCAGGAACGCTGAAAACGAATAGAAAATCAATTTGTCTCATTTTACGCTTCGTTAAAAAATTCGATATATTTGAATTTGGGCGTTGACTTAAATCGCATGCATTTTTCACGCAGTGGCGCGTTTGGCGTATCGCGCATGCGCCTTTTATGCATGAAGTAAAAATAGTACGTCAACACGCCGTTATGCGACTAAAGAAATTCTCAAAAGTGGTCAAATAAGTACTTGATTCCTATATAAAGAGGTTAAAAACTTCATTCGTTGTACTTGCTTCGGCAGTACATATACTAAAATTGGAACGATACAGAGAAGATTAGCATGGCCCCTGCGCAAGGATGACACGCAAAATCGTGAAGCGTTCCACATTTTTTGCACTTTTCGATATTAACTGTTTAAAACATTCACGTACATTTCTTCTAGTTTATACATTTTTTTAATACGATTATACAATTCGTAATATTACATTAGTTTGATGAAAGAAAAAAAAAAAGGAAAATGGACAAACCTTCATCCAGAAATTTAGATTTCAACACGACGATAACTTTGGCCTGCATCATGTGCACATTGTCCACGTAACAAGTGTAAGTCCCCTGCTCATCTTCAGAAACATCTGCAAATAGTTGTTTACGTTTAATTGTTTGGTGAGCTACATAGTTTATAGATCAATGTAGACTCACTTGTAGAAACGGCTTATGAAATATTTACCTTTTAGATAAATACTATAGTATACGTCGACTAGGACTCGTGGCATCGGATCATTCTTTCGAAAGGAATGACCCTTGCCCTTTTCCAACGGGAGAGAATCCCTTCTCCAAACGACGTTTGTTTCGATCGAAGCTCTGAATTGTGAAATATTTTACGAGAGATTTACATTGTCTTTGTCTATTACTAAATATAATTAAACATTTTATACAATATATTAAAAAAATACAATTTCGTGATTCATTTGTTATCTACCGTCTTGTTCATTATTTATTACACATGAAACTTATACGGTTTCCTTTTTCTTTTACAGATATAGGCATTCAAATAAACTGTATAAATATAATTTAAATCATTGAATAATTTACTTTTTTTTTATTATATTTGGATTATATACAATATTTTATTATATTTACATTGTATTCGTAAATATGAATTTAAACTATTATATTATGCGCATAAAAAATTCTTTTCATGTCTTCTACTTATAACTTTTTGTAAACATCCAGCTCTTTTGAACGTCCTTTTACATAAAAACTTCTATAATAACGTTTTAAAAAATAGGTAATCGACGATCTTTAATGCAAAAATTAAGATATAAATACAAACAGTGGTAAGTAATAACTTCGAAATATAAATAAAGAAAAGACTTAAAAAATAAATAAATAAATATAAAAAAAGTCTATTTTTATACTAGTAAAAAATTATATTATAAGATAATGAAAACAGGTGATATACAAATTAAGCATTATAGTATTAATTAATGCATTGATTGTAATTATTTTACCGTGTACTTATACATTACGTAATAAAAAGAATAATTACTCTGGGCAAAGAATATTAAGATGTGCTCCTTCAACAAGAATATAGCGTTTTTTGTATTTGAATTTGCCTTTTTTCATTTTTTTTTCCTTTTTACAACTTGTACATTTTTCAATAAGTAAAAATTCAGGTAATATCCTCGTTGCATTACTTAAAATGGGAAAGCGATTATATAGAGTTACTGACCTACAATAACAGTTAATATAAAAAAAAATTTCAATGAATAAAAAATGACTTATTATACATAATTATTATAAATAAAAATTTATATGCATACGGACCTACAAGGAATAAATGGCTTCGTTTTAAAGAAAGCCATCGCGTATGAGTTTTCTTTTACTTTCTGAAAAAAATTCCTTTTTTATTATTTTTTTCAAAATAAAATTTTTTTTTAACATTTGTATTTAATATTTTTTTTATATTTATATAAATATTACATTTAATTAGAATTTTTCTAAATATTAATTTAATATATAATTATTCATAATACAATTATTCAAAATCAGTAAGTTGAATTTGTTATTTAAAACAAAATTATGAAATAATAAAATAATTGTTATTAATAAATAGAAAAATGATTAATATTACTTAAATTATTAAATAAAACAATAATAATTAAAAAATATAACATTATAATAATTTCGTTTTATCCTGCAAAAAGCTCTTTTAGCCTTAATTCCTTGTTTGTCCATACACTTTTTGCATTTACTCCAAGGACCCCATTCTGAAATAATTTCGAGTTTAATTCCTGCTTGTCTAATTTCAACAAAATCTTTCATGCTTGAACCCTGCAAATCATTAAATTTTCCATTACCACAAAAAGAATGAAAAAAAATATATATCTTTTAAACATGGTATAATTTTTTTATGCTAATAATCGAAATAAAGTTAAAAAACAAATATTTTTAGAATAATAATAATTTATTGATAAAATAAAACTTCTCAAAATAAAAATTTAGTTTTCAAATTAAGATTTTCTTTTTTTAATACTTACTAAAATTCGTTTCGTAACAGGTATAAGATTAATTTCACGGTATTTTTCCCATTCTTTTATGTTTCCTTCATCTGGATCATCAATTATATAACTTTTAAATACAGCTAAAATCAAATAAATAAAAGTATTATATAAAACAATTTAACTTTCAAATTTTTTCATATAAAGAAATACATTTTAATAAAATGATATTTATAAAAATATATATCGTAAATATTCAAAATTATTATTATAGTAAAAAACATAATTACACTAAGTTTATAAAATTTTTGTACTTATATAAACTGCATAGTATTACAGTGAATACATCAGTAAAAAAAAACAAGAAAAAAAGAATGAATATTCATCAAATTCTAAAAATTAATGAAATAATAAATAAACAATTATGATAAAACAAACTTTATAATCACGCAATTAATGTAGTTAATTATCCTCAAAAAGATTCCTTTATAAAAATGAGTTAAACTCTATTTTAAAACTCCTGGAAATTTTATTACTCTAAAAATGAATTTTTGAATTAAATTGAAAAATATTTAATTTTTCTTTAACGATTTCCAAAAAAGAAATAAAGCTAGTTTAATATGAATTCCATTGAAAGAAAAAGAAAGAGAAAATTATCAACGCATCAAGCGTTAACTTACGTTCAAGTCGGTAGTTCCACTTTTTATCATCCTCATAGCCTTTTTGGCCGATGCAGCGATAAATGGCTGCATCTTGAACAAGGAAGTCACGGATCACAAGCGCAAAGTCGACGTTAATGTGGATACGATTCAAGGAGGCATTATTGTTCATTTCAAGATCAATCTCGCGGGATTTATTCAACTGGTCGCTGTCCTGCCAATGCCATATTTTGCCCTCGTGATTATTCCTTTTATCATCACTTTGAAAAAGATAGTTTTTCTTTTATTATTTGAATTAGGCAAAAATTAATTAAGGTTACTAATCTCTACTTTTTTCTTCAAGGATAAAATTCTTTTTTTTATAATATCTTTATAGAATCGAATTTGCTCTATGAATTATTATGTGAATCGATTGTTAATTATGACGAAAAAATTGTTTTAAAAACATAAAAATTTATATAACTGAAACTATTTATTACAAATTTTTTAGTTCAATGAATTATAAATGAATTTTCTTCCGTTGATTGAATAATTAACAATTCTTTAAAATTAAAGGAGGAATTTTATTTTTTTTAATAATTATTTAATATATTTACTGTATTCTTTATTTCATCGTTAACTATAAACAGTTTAATTGCACATTTTAATATATAATAATATTAGTAGTGTAAATAATAATAACAACAACAAGAATAAAAATTACACTAATAATAATAATAAAATTAGCATAATACGATAGAAGAAAATAATATGAATAAAATTGTTATAAAATGGTACAGAAATTACATCGGTTATCTATAATTTTGATTAATTTTGGTTCATATTTTAAAAATTTCTCAAAAAATTAAAAAAATTAGCATTTATGAGAATGTAATCTGCAATCATATACCTTATAAATAAAATATTAAACAATCTATGTACGTTACGATAAACGTTAACGAAAAATTTACACAACGTAATTACCATTATGCAAGTACAAATTCCATTCGTCAGAATTCCAACGTCTTTAAATTTAAAAGTAAAGAATATATATTTTTATTATAAAATGAAAAGAACGCATCAAGAAAAACATCTTGGATAATAGGATAGCTTTACAGCCCAAGTAATTAATCACGTTGAAAAATAATTTCAAGCACCAAACGAATAATAATAGATTTTTACGTTAAAATAATGCTTACCAAAATTTACATTCTAGAATGACAGTCGAACCAAATTCAACATCTACAAGTAGGTATTCATCATTTTCGACCGAAGTGGCTAACCTTTCCTTATCTCTACAATACGTTTTTATATTTGTATCAACTTGGGCGCCATCTATTTTCTCAACCAAAATTACTAAAAGAGCCACGAGCGCACAAGCGATAACTTGTAAAATGACCGAAAAAGGTTTGTTTTTTGAAAACTCAACTAGCATAGCCTGAGATATTTTCCGATTGAATGTCAGAGTACGGTTTAGGTACGATAGAAAGAAATTTAAATCTTCACGTTGAAGGATAAAAAACAGACTAGAATCGCGGTAAAGAAGTAAGGTAAGCAAAGGAATTAAGGAGGTCCATGTAGGCAGGCTCGAAAAGTTGAAAATGAAGAAAACAAAAAAAAGGCCCGGATGGGCGGAGGCAGAGGAGCTTACGCTGAAGTGCGAGCCCCGATGTTTTACCGCGAGGAGGAAGAAGCAGGCCAAACTCGCCTACAAGGTTCAAAAATTCGAGCGAGCCAAGTTCTAGCAATCGCAGCCAAAGCGTTTGCGCAGTCGCGGCGAGTCTGACTCCCGGGGCCAATGGAAGTCAGCGGCGCGCGCTGAAATCCAAGGGGCGGGATGTTTGGCGGAAAGTCGTACGGCACCGACCCAGCGTGCATCAGTCGAGTTACTACGTCAATATGGCGGACGCGATTGAAAGTAAGTAGAAAATTCGAGGGATTTCCCGGGGACCAAAGCGGGCCCGTGGGTTCTCCGAGCATCGGGACCTGTCACGGCATCCTCGAGAGGAACTCCGCCCCTCCTTCCCGCGTTTGCCGTGAGACCCGAACGCTCGCGCCAACACGCCCGAATCGTCGTTTGAATTTCGCTCGGCCCGTACTCGGGGTTCAAAATTTCAAAAATTCGGAGGAGCATCAAGAGCGACGGTCCGATCAACCCGAATAGCTCCGTCCGTGTTTTTATGCCCGGAGGCCTCTCGATTACTCGAAACTTTCCCGCTGACGTCGCGGCTGACTCCATTTCCGAGTTTTCTGGCCCCGAAATCGTAATTACGAGCCGAACATTTGGATGAGTTTCGCGCTCGATCATAGCTTGGTTATGTTCGGGGGGGCTTTCGCTTGGAAACATTTTTTCTTCGCGCCTCTCTTCACAAAAGCCTCGATTTTTATTATTTTTGCACGACAGCTCGCCTGAATTGTCCTTGACTCGCGCCCTGAAGTAAACAATAATTCGAAAGTTGCGCAGGGAGGATGTTCGGTCGTTTCGAAAACAGCAGCAACACCAAGCGCAAAAGTGACGTTCGAAAATCTCATTTTTATATCTTTTATTTTGCATTTTTACATCCTTTATCAATATTGCAGTTTATTTTTATTCTTTATTTATTTTTTATCGTCTTTTTACTGTTCTTTTGTTTTCGAATCTTGTGCATTTCGTGTGCACTTTTTCATGCTCGAAATTTAAAACCCAATATCGATTGTTTTCGCTTGTTCAAGCGCTTATTATTTCCTTCGTACTTTCGAAACATGTTGATACATTTACGTCAATTTTTTACCGATGCTCCCTTATGGCGCACATCCTTTTATTTTCCATATTGTTCCACTTTATCCAACACCATTCTTACCTACAATTATTTCCTGTAATTAAATTGAATAATTCAATATTGTTATTTATCTTTAAACCCTTTGTGACAGATATTGGTTATGTTTTTATTAACCCATGTCGAACATTTTTAAATGATTAATCTTATTTTTCTATTTATTCTATTGGAAAACTCAATCTTTTATATAATGTACTGTATGCCATATTATAACTTTTATATAGCATTATATACATCAAGTTTCTTAATAATAAATATTCACAGCTTACATTTTCTAGTGAGTAAAGTTTAAAAAATTACTTAATGTTTATTTTCAAAAAATTCTTTTGGAAAATTATACTAAATTGCATTATTCTTAGATAGCTTTCATTTTGATTAATGTATAAAAATTTCAATAAACTATGGATTATATTTTTATCAGTTGTTTAAATAAGATTTCTAGCTGCATTTTTCTTTATATTTCTTAAAAATAATTCTACATTCTTATAATTATGTAAATAATTTTATAAAATTTTTGTTTTTCTAGATGAGTCTGCAGAGACTCTTTTATCAATTAAAAATGGAGGTCTTACTTCTATCGAAATTAAGAGTGAAATAATCGAAGAAGAAATGAACATCATAGATGATCATCGAATTTCAAATGAAAACTCTGTGGATAATGAAGAATTGGAGCCAGTGCAGGAGCTGGGTCCTGCTGCTTTGGGTTTACAAAGAGTTGGTACTAAACCACCACCTAAACCAAACCCACCTCAACCAGTTCAAGTACTAAATCGTAGAGGAATGCCTGCTAGAATAAGGAAAAAAAATAAATTATTTTATGATGATATTTTAGTCAATCATCCCCATCATAGGTAATTTTTTCTTTATTATTTTTAGTGATCTTTATTATCTAATAATATACAATTTTATTCATGACTAATATTGATTAATTTAAAACTATTATGTAAATTTGTACTTCAGAGTAAAGAAAGATCCAGATTCTTTATCGATAAAACCATCGCCAAAGAAAATTTCACGTCTTTCACCTCTTAAAAAACAACCAAAAATTTTTCATCATGAACCCAAACGTTCGATTTCAACGCCGACTACTCCTGTAACGAAACCTATAAAAATAGAAAAACCGCAAACGGTAGAAAAACAACCACAACCACCTTCTTCACCGGATAGAAAAATTGGCCAGAAAATTGGTATGAGACTCAGAAATTTGTTAAAATTACCCAAAGCTCACAAATGGGTATGTTATGAGTGGTTTTACAGTAATATTGACAAGTAAGTTTCTTCTATTTAAAACTATTACAATTACAGTAAAAATAAAGTTTTATTAAAATGTATTTTCCAATATAATTATAATTATAATATAAATAATTTGATCTTATTAATATTGTTTTATAATATTAATAATATGTAAAAAAAATAAGAATTTCAGTTTTTTATATAATATAAAAATTAATAATTAAGTAATTAACGCTCGTATATTCTATTTTAGAACTCTTTTTGAGGGTGACAACGATTTTATGATATGTTTGAAAGAATCTTTCCCACAATTGAAAAGTCGTAAGCTTACTCGAGTCGAGTGGTGCAAAATTCGACGGATGATGGGAAAACCTAGAAGATGTTCACAAGCATTTTTTGAAGAAGAAAGACGAGAGCTTGAAAGAAAAAGACAAAAAATTCGTATGCTTCAACAGAGAAAGGCAGCCGATGTTCAAATATTTAAAGATTTACCACCGGAAATTCCATTACAATTAGTCATTGGAACAAAAGTTACAGCAAGACTGAGAAAACCACAAGATGGGCTATTTACTGGAAGTATAGATGCTGTGGATACAAGCAATAATACTTATAGGATTACTTTTGAAAGAGCTGGACTAGGAACACATAGCGTACCTGATTATGAAGTTTTAGTAAGCTTTTTTTTATTTAAAATTTATTAAATTTTCCAGCATAGTAGTTTTAACATTGAAAATGTAACCAATAAAATTTAATATCAATTTTTATGATCAATTTAATAATTTTACTTGATTAGATTAACAATTAGATACTGTGTTACAGTCAAACGAGCCTCCAGAAACAATAAGTGTAGCTTCATTTACCCATAAATTCAGGCCAAGACATGTGCAATATGTACCTTCACCAGCGTACGCGATGAAACTGGCATCTCCAAGACTGAATAATGACCCTTTGATATCAAATGCCAATATATCGAAAAAGTCACATATGGGTGGTACAATGAATGGTTATCCTTTAAAATTATTAGAAAATATGGTAAAAGTAAATAAAATCTTAGCCATTAAGAAAATTAAAATTAAAAAGTTAAAGGATATGAACAGCGAAGCTGAAAAAAGAAGATCTATTGGTGAAACTCTAACATCGGATTTCGAAAGAAAATATGCAGGGTAAATTATTTTTTGCCGATCACAAAAATTACTAATATATTGACATTTAAAGTAATTAAAGAACCTTTGGTTAGCAATAAAGTAAATGTATATCTAAAATTTCAGAATTGTAGTAGAATTAGAAAAAATGAATGCAGATCTCCAAGACATGTTAAATGATGTTCAAGATATGTGTCACGAAATTGCACCTGAGCCTAGCGTGGCGGCAATGTTAGCACCTTCACATCTTAGGGAAAAATGTCGACAAGAAGCATCGGATATGGTTGCAAAGAATAACATGATCAATGATAATGCACCAACGAATATGAATCAACTTGTCACAGATCTTACAGCTCTTATGTTGCAAGTGAAAGTAAGTACTATCATTATAATAATATATAAACTAAATAAAAATTCAACATATAAGATGAATAGGTTTATTTAAAAAATTTCAATATAAATTTATCGTTTTAATAACTAAAAATTTAAGTGATTATAGTCTAAAGGTAAAATTTTTTATAAACATATTTAATAAAAAACAATACTATAGAATACCTACATTATATACTAACAGAAATCTGAGCACTTTTTAAAAAATTAATGATAAAAGTGGAACTTGTTTATAATATATATTTTAAAAATAATTATAAAACACTGACAATAAATTTCTTTGTAAGAATTATAGAGTAAATAAAACTATTAAACTATGATATAAATATTTTTCAGTGCTTATCAGATTCAGATAGGAATGCATATGAACTGAAAGTCTTACAAGGAACAATGGAACAAATCAGATCGAAACTCACACCACAAAACCAGCAAGTTTTTCAAAATTGTGTTGAAATTCATATGCAACATATTCAGTTAGGATTAGGACAAATAGGAGCATTAACGCCATTTATGGCGCAAAAAATTTATCAATAAATTTTTTAATATTTATAATTGTATTAAAAGACAGTCAAAGGACGTTACGAAATTTCATACTACTAATAATTTATCATCAAGAACATGCTATTTCATTAAACAGATGTTGATGTGTAAAGTTTATAATTTTGTAATTGTAAAAATCGTCTATATTATATATTATATATATATAAAGCAGAAAAAAAAGGTGAAAAAACATACGATATATTTTATGTTTATTTGTAAATATACATATTTCATATTGACGATAAAAACACCCAATTATTACTCGTTAACTCGCCTCATTATTAATTAAAAAATTTATTGGGTGGTAATTATTCATAAAACAATTTTTTGTTCCAAACACTGCATTGTTTGGAAAAAAATTGATAGGGAAAAGAAAATATATATATACAATATAGAAAACAGTCATACAGTTGAGATATTTCATAGTTATTAAATGTAGAATTAAATTAATTTCTATGTAAAAAGATTTCATTTAGAGATATATTCTTCAAATGATAAAAATAGTAATGAATTATATGACTTATTTAGGTAGCCAGAAATAAATTATATTCTTAAAATGTGTATTTCGAGATGAAAAATAGTTGAAAATGATTAAATTTATTAAAATTAGCTAAATTAATTAGAATTTTGCTTATTTATAAAATTCATTGAAAAAAAACTAGTTTACATCTACTCAAATAAAATAAATAAAAAACGTGAAATTTTTCGAATTATGCATTTTAATTTAACTAATTATATTATAAATGTTATATTCAAAAATAAATGTACAATAATACGTTTGTTAAGTCTCCACTCCATTAACAAGAATTTAATTTTTTGCAGTTTGCATCACTGCAAAAGTAAACTTAGGTGTTATTTTTCACGTCATAATAGTTCTTGTATGTATTTTAAATTTATATTTTATTCATAAATAAAGTTTTATTTCGAGAGTTGTGTAAATAAACTATGATTAAAAAAAATCTGCTCTTATATTATTACATTGTCTATTTATATTAAGAGGTGTATATTTTTACAACATAACATGAAGTTGTAATTAATCTTTTTTCTTGCTTTTGATACTTTAATATTATTTTTATGTACAAGTTGCCTATATTCTTGCTTTATTAAATTAACTTTTTATTTAATTTGTAATTATTTGCTAATGGCAGTGGAAATATATTTTCCACAATTTTTTAAACTTGTATTAAAAAAATATATTCAAAATTCTGTATTAAACAAAAACGTAATAGAACCATACATAATTGATGAATAAACCCATCGATGAAAATTAAGAAACGTGCACTTCAAATACATTGACCAGTTTCTATACTATGTAGTTAAACGTTTCATGATTTAAAATGCATAACCGGCTACTTGAATATTTTAAACACACCCTAGTATTCGATTAGCGCTCTATTGAATGTATTATCTACAATTCAAAAACATTAAAAAATGCTATAAAATATACAGAACAAAAATTACCTACAAAAATTCAACCATGTCGAACTTTTTTGTTTTTAACGAATCAATTCACTTTTGTGCTTTTCTTTACTTCTTAAATACATTCTATTAGTTCATACATAATATTCAAATATATAACTTTCACATTAAGCAATGCGTTTCTAGTATGCAACAGATGCATTTTTAACATAAAACGCTTGAGTCGCTTTATTTTCTTCTTTCCCTGCAACCAACACGACTATTCAAATTACCAATATATATATAATCATTAATGGTAGATTTATTTAGAATGTTTAAAATATTGTAACGATTGATTTCACAATAAATATGACTGAATAGATGCTATAGTTGAACAATTTTTTTGTTTACTCATTCATTATATATTTTATTTAGAAATTGTAAAAATTCACTGATTACATCACTAGATATTAAGTAATTCTATTTTAGTCAGGAAGGACTTTCAATTATTTGAATGTGATATTTATTATTAATAACACAATTTATCAATGTATTAATTATTAAATAATTTAATTGTAATAAAATTTACAAATATTATTTTTACGAAACACATGTTGAAAAATCAGAACGATAAAAATTAATTCTTATGTTCACAGCAAAGAATAAAATTTAATTAAAAATCCAATACTTACATGGTCAATGACATAATTTAGTGTTAAAAGTAAAACTTCTATTGTAAGAAATAATTTTCTATTATTTTAAATTGTAATATATTTTTTCTAATAAAAAAATATACTCTAAATCAATTTTATAATATTACTCGTTAAAATTTTTAATTTTGTAAAAAAAATTGTTCAATATTGATCTAAAAAATTTATTATTATGCCATATATTACGTCGCATGTCTTTTTAATTTAATAATCTCCTGTTAAGTATATTAAAAAATACTCAATGAAAAATTTATATAGAAATTGCTATTTTTCGCTTCTTTGCATTTCTCATTAAACTTTCGGTATAAGAGATCAATCATTTTTACATTGGAATATTAATGTTACAAACTATAATGGTGAAACACTGTATATTATTTTACTATTATGCAATTAACATGATAGAGAATTCAAATACGAGAACCTTAATTATAAATTATATAATCTATACCCAACCTTCTCTTGTACAAATGTGGATACAGTACAAAAAAAATATTAGATTAGGTCACCTTTTGGGGCAGCCTATGTGAAGGATTTTAAAAAACATTGCAAACGTATCCATTTCCGTTAGTTCCGTTTCTGAAAATGTAACAACGATTATTTCTTAGTTGTTTTTCACGAACGAGAAAGATGTGCGTACATATATGTGTACATATATATATATAAGTTCGTGAAATAAAGAATCGATTTTTGCATCTATTATTTTCTGTGTTTTTCCAAAGCTTCGAAAAGTGCATCAGCTTCCTCGGATGTTTTCACCCTGAGTAACGTTGCTGTGGGTGGCGGTTCCGCAGTAGGCAAAGGTAAACACACCAGCATTATGTTGGTTTTGTTTAAACGCTTTATTGGTATACTTTCTGTTAGAAGTGTATTCAATAAAAGATTTCCTAAAGAATTTACTGCTCGCACTATCAATTGCATCTTGTCATTTGGAGCCGGTTTTAAAAACAAAGTGCCTACACCTCTATCGCTATAGTTTCCATCCTTTTTCACAAAAACTTTGCACCTGTAATTTTATACATATATGTGATTATTTTTTAATTTTCTATAAACAGTTAAATATGCATAAACTAAAGAAAGTCACAATATTAAAAAATATATTCAGGACTACAGTACTTAAAACTTTAGTTAATAAAAATATTAATAGAATTAAAGTTGAATGTAACTAATGCCCGTTATAAATGAAATAGAAATTATAAAACTTAAAAAGATGAATTTCGAATACAAATATGGGATGAATAATGCGAAGTATGTACTTCATATATCTTGTTATAATTTTTCACATATATAAAACTTAAAAATTATAAATCTGAATTTCTTATATATTTTAAAAAATAACTAATTCAATCAGTATATGCAAATATAAAAAAAATTATTCTCCTACTTTTGTTCATAAATTGATCCAGCTTCTGTAATTGGTTTAAAATCTGGCTTTGGAGGTTCATCCTCTTCATCTTCTTTTTCTTCGTCATTAGCTGGTTTTTCTTCGTTTTCCTGAGGTTTTGCAGCTGTACCTCCAAATGTAAATGGTTTACCGCTAAACAAAATTCATATAAGTATAATAATAATAATTTTGTTTTTCCTTAGTTTAATCTTTTTTTTTAACAAATAATGTGATTGTAAGAAAGTAATTATTTTAAATTAAGTTTTTGTCTATAAAAATAGATATAGAAGAATTAAGTATTATAATTTTCATTATCAAAAAGAATTCTTAAAAAATAATTTTTATATATACAGAATAATCATATTTATAGTTTAAAAAATACAGTTTAAAAAATATTTCATACTTTTATAATTTTACTTATTCAAGAACTTTTTTTTTATCTATCTACATACACATTGGTTTGAAAATCATATTTACACAACTAAAATCTTTGACAGAGCAGTACACCATACCATTTACATTAATAAATCTTTGATAATGCATATTTAATTAAAGATAGCTTTTTTTCTGTTAAATAATTAATATTTCATTTTTAAATTAATAATGCAATTGTTTTTAAGTACAATTAAAAATTATACAAAAAATTCAAACATATTCTGCAAATATTTTATGTAGATGTACAATATTTACATCAGTGCATTAAAAATACTGTATACTCCATTTATGAGTATCTTGCTGGTTTTGTAATTATAAATTTTAGTTCTATTAACTATTTTATTCTAATTTCTATTCTATTCTACTGCTGTATAAAGAATAGCCAATGGATTGAATGTATACACAATAACGTATCATCAAAATTTAAAAGATATAAAAATATACATAAAAGAGAATAAAAAGAGATAATTTTATTATTATGAATATAAATAAAGATGAATTATACCACAGATATAAATAATGTACTATAGCTAACAATTATTCGCATACTATAAATGAGTATCAATGTCACATTGCTTATACACATTAAAAAAATAAATTTATTAATAGAGTGATTGACTTAATTTAATTATTATTTAACATTTATTCATTCTAGTTATAAAAATATAATCTTTTCACGATGTTATATGCAAAGAAAGTATTTTGACAATATTTATGAATGAGTAAATTCGTAACAACAACAAATCGACACTTTTTCAAACATCTAATGCTTTATTAAAGTAGTTTTATTATTACAATAACTTTTTAAATATTTCTTCTTTTTTCGAATTAAATATTTGTTTGTAGTAAATATTAATTTAAAGTATTATAAAATTTTTAATAAGTAAAAGACAGAAGTGACATTAAAATAACAAAAAAAGACTAATCATGGATATTAAAAAATTTAATTAAACTATACTGATTTTCAATTATTATAACTTTTTTTGATTTAAACTTTTAAGGCATATTTTCACAACGTATGTTTTTTAAATTTTTAAATTGCAAAGTATTAGATTGATAAATTCAAACTTATTTAATTTAATAATATCCAACAATTTTTTATGATTATATATTTTAAATAAAAGAACTACTTCAAAAAATTTATTTAAAAATAAAAATAAAATAATTTTACAAAAAAAATTAGGATGATTTTATATTTAATAATATTCTAAAAAGTTAAATACTTATGTAAAACCAAATACATACAAATTAATAAGTTTTGGATTTACTTTCAGACAGAAAATTAATTTTCCATATTTTAAACAAAGTATGAACTTGATACATAAAATTACTTTCTAACTTGTAACAATGTTAATTTTATTACTTACATAAATGATTAAAAAAAGTTATATTTTTCATCATTTCAAAATTTTATATTTTTGTATATCTAATAATAAAAATCTTTGAGATGACTAAGTCAAATTAAAAAGAAAGATCAAAAATAATTAAAAATAAATTTTTATAGTGTATAATATTATTGCAATATTGAATTTTTGTGGAAACTTACCCTCCAAAACTAAATCCAGCAGAGGCAGTACTAGTAGATGAACTTTGTCCAAAACTAAACATTGTAGAGCTTAAAGTGGTATTTGGAAAAGTTAATCCAGTAGTAATTTTTTCTTCTGTTTTTGATGATTTTTCATCTTCCTTACTATCATTTATTGATGATTTATTTAAGAAAAGATTCTTGTCACTGACACCACTAAATGATACATTAAAGGGACTTTTGTTTTCTGATTTATCAGTAGAAGAAAATATCGATTTAGTAGACATAGTTGAACTTCCAAAAACTGAATTTTCAGGTTTCCAACTATTAGAAGATCCTTCAATTAAAAGTTTAGCATTTGAACCACCAAAAATAAAATTTTCTTTTTTCTTTTCAGTTGAAGCTAATGATTGAGTTTTCTCAGCTAGCTTTGATTCCAGTTTAGTATCCAGTTTTTTTTCTGCAGTCTTGGGACTCTCAATTTCCTTAGCATACTTTAGATCAATTTCTTTCAAATACTTTTCATAATCACGAAAAATTGGTGTTAAAATACACACAGGATTTGTATCTACGTGTGTCTTTATCCACTGTGCAACACTTTGATTAAGACCTTTTAACTTTGCATAATATTCTGAGAGTTTCTTAGGTGATGTACTTTCTTTTTCAGTAGATACCAGTTTTGCCGTTTTTACATCTTTTGAATTGAACATAATTAATGATGTAGGGGACACTGAAATACCTGTACCATTTTCTAACACTTTCATAGATCCGTTTGTTGTAGGGGTTTTGTTTGGAATGAAACTTGAACTTGTAGAAGCTATTGTGTTATTGTCTGTACTTGTCTTTGCTAAAAAACTGAAGGGGGAAGGAGAATATGAAGAAGTTGTTTTAAAACCAGCGAATGAGCCAAATGCACTTTTTTTCGAATCCTGCAGTTAAAAATGTATTATGAGAATTTTCAATAAATATTTATAATTATTCTTATATAAATGATCTCGACTAATTATACAGAAATTTATATACATACTTTTTAAAATTGTTAATTTATTATTATTGAAATAAACAAAGTTCATGTTAATTTCTATATGACTTTGTTAGGGACATTTTTTTCTAATTAAATTAAATTTCTCACCAATATATTTTCAATTCATATAAACATATATTTAAGAACTTTATTTTTATATAAATTAAAGTTGTTATAAAATTAAAAACTTAACAAATTGTGTACTATAGCATTTTAATAATTTTACAGTAATAATATTTTATTAGAAAATAATAAAAAATAATAATTATTATTAATGTTTTTTACTTGAATACAAAAAATTAAAATACTTACATCTTGCATTTGCGAAAGACGCCGCCTTGCAGTTTTAACAACACGTTTGTTAAGGATATCTTCAGTTGCTTTCTTAAATGTTCCAGCTTCTTCTGGTTCATCCTCTTGATTCCAATTATCAGCATTAAGATCAGAAGTCGCTGTTCTTTTATTTGCCATAGTTTTTCATGAATTTAACCTTATGAATAGAATAAAATGAAGTCATTAATTAACTAATTAAAAAAAATTATTTTATAATTTGATACTTTAAATAATAAATTTATAAAAACTAAGACATTGATTTTAATGAATTTATGAAAAGCAAAAGCAATTTAGAATATTGAAAAAAAAAAGTTTTTCAATATTAGCTTAAGATATATTGTTATCAAACCAATATCTGATATAAAAAATCTCATGAATTTAAAACAAATATATAAATCATAAATCTTAACCTCTAAACATGATGAGATAGATTTAAGCAATGTAGGAATTACCATAAACAATGCAGATATCAAAATTAGCTTACCGTAAGTAAAAACAATTTTATTCAAGAAAGCTTCTTCGGGACTTTAAAAAAAATCACAGTTATGTTATTTGTAAAGACTTAACGAAATATAATATAAGACACACCTAAAATACACATGCACTAGACCAAATTCATGCAACAGCAGCGGCGCCTTTTTACGTTGGATACATTATAGACGTATGTGATCGCCTTGAAAAGGCTATAAGTTAAGTAGCTTTAGCCTTTGGTAGTTAGGGCGAGAAATGAAAATTTTTGGCCAGTAACGTTTTGATTTCACACCGGCTAAAGTATTTGAAACGAAGAATAACAACTTACAGATGGATTCTAAAATATATGTGTAAATATACTTTTTTACAATATTACATAAGAATATTAAATAAATATTAAGTATTTACTGAAAAACTTGTATATTATGCTTGCAATATATTATTGAAAAACGAATCTCCGGTTTCCGGTAATTTCTAAAATCTCCATCAGAAGGCGCTTTTTACAACAGCTTAAATATTTAATACTCCACATCTCAAATAATTGATTTCAATTTAATATTGATGCAATATTTGAAACTAAAATTTTTCAAAATTAAATTCTTTAATTTATGTTTTTATTACTACGAATTGTACATTTTAAATATGAAGTACAAATAATTATTGTACTTGATTTAATTTTTTTAATATTAAAAATTGGTTTTTGTAATAAGGGTAATAAATTTTAGTAATTTGGTATAATTAAATTTATCTACCACTTATTACAAATAAAATTTTACAATTTGTGTATAAAATGATTAATACAAATAAGTGTATTTATTTTGAAATTAAATTTATCTGTAACATATTATTAGTCATTTATTCAAAAATTATATCCTCTACTTTTTTGTTTATATCGCTCAAGATTTTCCATTTTGTTTTTTTATTATGAATATTTTTATATATAGATATAAGTTGAGTTTGGTTATACATTACCATTGTGCATTTCTGCTTTATTTCTGGTACTGTCAAACTTTGAATGTATAATTCTTATTCTTTTTTTTAAATTTAAAAAATCAATTTTACTTTGAAAAATTTAAATAATTATATATTTTTCATGTTATTATTTAAGAACAAATTTTTCAATCTAAATTATTTAATTTTTAATTATTTCTTATAAATTTATATATTTGAATATTATGAAAGTAAAAATCTACAATGAAGTTTTAATAGCCTGTATGTAATTACAGAATATTGTTTTTATAAGCATTTGTTTTAGATCTTGTATATAAAATTATGATTTGTTTAAAAATACTTTATTAAATTAAATTAATTTATAAAATACAATTATAAGTGAACCATTTATTGAACGACTACTTTATATTTTGTACTCATTTGAATATAAACTGGGGATCTTATAATTAGTTGATATTTAATTTATATTTCTCTTCATTTTTAAAATAAATTAATATTATAACATTTATAAAAATTATAAAAAACATTATGTATTTATTACAATTTACTAGAAAAAATAAAACATGATGATTATACTAAACAGCTATAAATATTTATAAAAATTACTCGATAATTAAATCTAATTACAAAGTTACACTAAATTTTGTTTAATTAAAATTAACAAACAGTTTTATATAAAATTAATTTTTTATCAATTTAATAGTTATTTGTGTTTACAAGCTGTTATTAGTATTAAGTAAAGCTTATTGTTACCAAGCTTAATCTATTAACATAATATTTGAAACTACTATCATATTAATATTTTCAAAAATACAGAAATTTATTTTGTAATATTTTTTTTTCTTTTCTTTTATAAATAAAAATATTTTATTTATATATAAATTAAAATCTTGGAGTACATAACTTTGATGAAACATTCATATAAACAATATTGATTATTAATAATCAAAAAATCCTTTGATATGTATTACTTATTCAATTTTATTGTGTAAAATATCAATTTTTTTTTCATCCATTCACAGTGCTTTTAAAAATAAGCTCTTGGTAAAATTGTAATTTATGTTATAATTTCCTGATATTTGCTTGTTAATTATTTGTACGCTAAATTAATTTTTAGAGATAAAAAAATTAGCAACTACTAGATAAATGTTAACAACTTCTTTATTTTTAAATAATATTGTACTAGAATAATTACTTATTTACAAAACATAAGTTTTTACATAGAAAGAAATTAATACACAAATATATAATTAAATTATCACATTCATTCTTGATTTTCTTACCATTTTTTAATTTTTTTGCCATTACTGTTTAACACCAAATAAAATCATTATTTGTAAATTTAAACCAATATACTTTAATTTTTGTAAAATAAACATAAATGAACTTATTAAATTTTATTTTATTTTTTTTTAAAAATCAGGTAATTATATATACATGTGTTTATACACATACCCAAAACAGTCTTTGATATAAGAATTTTGATTTAAATTTGATTTGATGCTTCATTCTCTTTTTGGAAATTATTTTTAGAATGTTTTAAAACAATTGATTAATTTTTTAGAAATATATTTCCTTAAATCTTGATAAATACTGTATAGTCTTTATAGTTTAATATAATTCTTAAAATATAATCATTGGTTTTTGATAAAATCAAAGAAATGTATGCTAATGTAATTCGTATCACTTTTACAAAAATATTAAAATAAGTATATGATTGATAAAAGTTTCATAATTATTACTTAATTTTATTCTAATAATAAAACTAGTATTTTTTAAATAAAATAAACGAATATCACATTTTAATTTAAAATTATATATTTTTTTAATATATTAATCTTTTATATAAATATAAAATATATATATAACATGGTATACCAGATTATAGTTAATGATTATCTTTGTTAAGTTTTAATTTATTTATTTAACTCTTAAATATTTTTATATACAATAGTTTTTATAATATAATAATATTGATACACGTTTAAATTAATAATAATTTCAAAGCTAAAACCATTTTGAAATAACTCTATGTAATATATACAATTTATCTCATTATAAATAATTCTGAAAAGTGTTTAAAGAAGATAAATTTTTTTTTCCAATAGATTTATTATTGTTACACAAGTTATTTGAATTTTATTAAAATTGGTTTGTTTTAATACTAATTTTAATAGATATGAATCATGATTTTTTGTCACAAATTGACATCTTCATCATAAAAATTAGCTCAATGACAATTAAAAAATCTCATTCTTAGATCATTTCTAATAAATTATTAAATTAAATTAATTTATTTTTACTAAATAGATTTTTATTATTAATCAATATCTTAAATTATTTATAAAATTTATAATATTTTAATAATAAAGTGATGTAAAGGTGAAAAGTATTTACACATTAGATTAAGTTAATTAACAATTCCACTGATATTATAAAACAAAAAAATATTATATAAGTTATCAACTTTCATCTCCAATAGAGTGGATCTATTCTTTTTTTCATATTTTACAAGAGTTCCAATCTATTTTAAAGGTCACATGTATATAACTTGTACTTATTAATACCAATTTTTTATTAATAGAATGTATTAATCTTTGCAAAACTTTGTAAAGTTTGAAAAATACCTACAAGATTTGCTTTATTAAATACAACTTTTAAATCAAATTAATTGAAGTTATACTTTTATTGTTAATCATTTATAGTATACAATTCTAATAAAATTATATTACAAGTTTCATTAAAGAATTAATCATCTTTCTTGATCAAAAAAAGTATATGACAAATAAAATCTTAATTATATTGATTTTTTATAAACAAATTTAAAACATTTAATGATTAAAATAGAATTGAAAATTTCAAAATTTCTGATCATTTATAATACATTTGTTTTTTGTTAGAAAATAACAATTTATATTTTTTTACAAAAGATTAAAAATAACTTATTTTTCTAAAATTTATTAAAAATAATTAATTATTCATTAATTTTTGCTATAATTTAATCATTTTTATTTAAAAAATTAACTCTTTGTTATTTAGGCTTTGTACACATGCTAAAAATACAGAATTAGTCGCAATATAAAATTTAATATAAAAAATTCAAATATGACGAAAATAAAAAAACATAAAACCAATTTTGGTATCAAGAAAAAAAAGAGTATTTAAAACATATGACTGTAGACAGTTGATAATTTTAGCCTCATCGACTTAACCGATGCGCGTGTCAATCGCGGTTACCCCGTATTATTCTGCTTAAGTAAATAAGCTGTATTATCAGAGATAATTAAAGAACGGACTACGTCTTTTCAATTACGTATAGTGAAAATTTGGTGTAAAAACGAAAGAGTTACAGGAACACTTCCTCTCGCTCATACTCTCTCTCTCTCTCTCTCTCTCTCTCTCTCTCTCTCTCTCTCTCTCCCTCCCCTGTCTCTTTCTTTTCCTTTTTTCTTACCTCTTACTCTACCATATTATTATTTTACTCAAATTATTATTTTTTCTGTCTTTTTCTTTTTTTCTACACGAGGGGGTAACGTCTTTCTATTGCACACACACATCTCACACTACATGCGGGCATCTGTACGAAAACGCGACAGAGTGAGAAACTGTGCCAGCAAGAATTCAAGAAGAGGATAAAAGTGCGAGAAAGGTATACGATAATAGAGAGAGAAAGAGAGAGAGATTGAGAGAGAGCTCCATCACCTGGTGTGCGACAATTGCGTCTACAATCCCTTTCCTCTATAATTTTTCGTCTTACGCCCCGTCTACGCTGATATTATGATCTACTACATCTTTATTGATAAATCTTATTATACGAAATTAATCAGATAAAAAGAATAGCGTTACAATCATTTTAGAGTATCTTGTGCAGCATTGATACATATATCAAACGACTATCTTTTGTTATTAGTTAATATTGTTTTAGGATATATTAAACGAAACGCTCAAGTGAGCATCGTATCTAAAGAAATAGTGTAGACAGGGCTAGCTGTATGTTTTCATATTAATACGAATGCATATCAACGATGTGTTTTCGCTTATTAATAACTTACTCAATCTAAAATAATTAATAAAAATAGAACGTATTAAGAATCAATATAAGCGTCTGAATTTTCAAACAAGTATAGAATTATTACAAATTACTATTACTATTATTATTATTATTATTATTATTATTATTATTATTATTATTATTATTATTATTATTATTATTATTATTATTATGTTGTGTTATTATTAGCATTATCTTTACTATTATTATTATAGTATCAATGTTATATACTTAAATTACATTCTATATATGTACGATATAATGAAAAAATTACTAAGGAAATATTTTATTATCTATTTATTGATCATATAACACGAATCATTATAGGGTCATTAAATTTAAATAAAGGAGTGAAAAAAAATTAATTTGTTATATAATGACATTATTGTAAAATATTAATCTTAGGGTTTACTTGACCGTTACTATCTTCACTGTATAATAAATACCGTCATATTACATAGTGATGTGACGGTACGGATACTTTCACAATATAATAATATATATGCAATGAATAAAAATAAAACTTAAATTAGTTGTCAAGAAAGAATTATTTTTATAAATAATGTATCAATTAAATGTTAAATAAATTAAAATTGTCCGCGAAAAAATACTTTTATATTATATCAACGTACGAGTTATATATTTGAGTGTCTAAAATATTGCTACAATAATAAATTTTTGTAAAAATATTTATATTAATTTTTTAAATATATTTATAAATAAATAAAATAAGGTTTCTAATGCATTATTGTATTTATAGAAAATTTTTTTATAATTTTGAAAATAGAATAATAAATATATATAACTTATTTAGTGGTAATTATTTGTAAAATACGTAAATTAAATATTTAAAGTCAATTAAATCTCTAAAAACATTATAGAGAATAAATTCAAAACTCTTTAATGCACTAAGTTAAGTAATTAATTATGAAAAGTATTCATTTGTGGTAACAACGAATAAAATATTTATTATCCATAATATATATATATTATCCATATTCAAAAAGTTTTTATAAAACAATATGTAAAGATTGAGATTAATTTTTCATTATTTCAATATTTTATTAGTTCTTTAAAAATATTTAAAACAGGATATATTTTATATGAATTTATATTTTATATAAACATAAATGATGTTTTAAAGTCTATTTACTTTTCTAAACTAAAAAATATTTTTGGGTCCGAGAATATATATTTAAAATATATATTTTTTATTAGAACAACAAAATTCACATCAAGCTTAGATAGGTATATACGCGTGCGTGTGTACGTGCGTTTGAGTGCTATTGCATCTTAAATAAAGGATAGGATATAACTTATTTAAATTCAATATTGGCTGAGATATAATAGGATATTTATTTATAATTTTATAATTTAAATTAATAATAATTGTAGAGTATAATATTGAGTTTTTAATTTATATGCATTGCTCGATATAAAATTGTAAATTAGTTTTAATAATATTTAAGAGTATAACAAATTTTAATGTTTTTGATTATTTTCTTTATTTATATATGCTCGCTAATTTAAATATTTAATTTAAATCTGTATTAAAATAATTAGACATGAATTTTAGTGACTTAAAAAAAACTTTTCTAATTAAACTGGAATATTTAATTACAATTGTTTCAAATTTCATAATTAGATACATCCTTAAAAATATTAAGAAAAATACGTTGATATTTATATAATATATAAGTATACACATTTAATATAAATTAATGTAATTAAATTATAATACACATTTATTTTAAATAATAAATATTTTGTAATTTAATAATTTAAAAATGTGAAGCTTTGTTTAATCAATTGAATAACATACAAAAAATAAAATTTGTTTAATATATGAAAGTTTAAATTAAAAAATCACTATGCTTGCTGTTATAAATTTGTATAACAAAGTTTAATTCTTGGATAGTGAAAATTTATAGCGTAGAATTCTTATGTTAAATGTAAGCATAAACTGAGATTACTGATAATATGTTCAACAGAATCAATTTTTTTAAAAACTTATCAAGTATTTACTATTATGAAAGCCTAGACTTAATAGAAAACAGTTATATAAATATTTAGTTTGAAATCATTTTATTGTAATACTTAATTTCACTATAAAAATACGTTCTTTCGAAATATTTTAATGCCTACGCTTTAATGTGAAAGGTATATTTAAAATATAAATCCTCGACTTAAGGTTCAAGATCTTTTTTACAAATTTAGTACTATTACTGTTACATAACATTCGGATCACTCAAATATAAACTTATTATTTATGAAATTTAGATAAAAATAACTTATAATAAAAAAGACAGTATTATTAATAAAACTTGTACATTATAGATCCGAAACTAATAAATGATTTTTAAAAAAATTAAAAAAAATTTTTATAATTTTTAAACTTATATGTTTTAATTTGATACATTTATTTAAAAAATGATTGGATTATTTTTTTAAATTGAAAATTTGTAAAATATATAACAATTTTGCAATATTTGTATAATTTATTCTAGTTTACTAATACTTACTTTTGTTTCTTTAAACTCGTTTTCATTTAGATAATGCTTCTATATAAAAAAATATTAATAAAACTTAGATATAAATGTTCTTTTAACCATTTTTAATACTTAAGCGTTTGTATAAATTCTAAATAAAGTATCAGATATCAAAAATTAAAAAATATTATTTTTACGTGTACGATAAAGTTTTTTTTACGTGAAGAAATAAAATAAAAGTAGAACGGTTACTTACCAAACTAATTACAAAGGTATCAGTTAATATTCGAAACATAAATAACGGGTAACGTTTATCAACGTAAATTCAACATTAGTAAAAAAATAAACACTGTGGAATCAAAAATTTATTTTTACAAATTAATACAGATTTATAATTTGTAAAGATTATAATTCAATGTTTGATCTTGTATTAGTTTCGCAAAATTAAATATTTTTAAAACTATGATAAATTATATGAAGTTGTTTATATTTCTTCATAAGAAAAAACAGGTATAACGATTAAAAAAGTGTAAAATTCACATAAGTTAGATAATAGAAAAAGAAATATAAAATAAAGTAAGTGTACTAGGTGAAGTCAATTGGTTAATTTTTCTCGATCTCAATAAATATCTGATAAATCGATGAAACTAAAAAAATGATATCGTTAAATAATAAAAATTTATGATAAATTATAATTTTATAATTATCAAAGCTTAAAAGTTTGAAAAAATGTTCGAGAAAAGATATTTTCCCATCGCGACGGAATCATTGGATGCAAGTTGGTCATATATAGCGAAGTAAAGTAATGCGGTAAGAGCAAAGAGTAGTGAGTATTGGAAGAGCAAAGATGGAAGATAAGTTTGTTTGAAAGGGAAAAAGGGAAAACAAATTGCCCGAAATGTGGCATGGAGCACTTGGACGGTTCGCTTCGCGGAGTATCGAGCGTCGGCCGGCAAAAAACGCGATATTGTGGAAAAAAGTGGAAAACCGAACGGGAGGGACTTATGTAAGAAAACGTACGCGAAGCGACGTTGATCGGAAAGACTGGACGGGAGCCACTAACGATATCGCTAATGCAACGCCTCGAAGTTCGGTAAAATATAAAAAGAAGCTAAGAACGGATTGCGTGCTCGTACTCGGTTGCAGTCGAAGTTGGAGGTCGCGTCGACGTTCGGCTATTTCGAGTAGAGGTAAAGAAGTAATAACGAAGCCGGCGAGGTGACATCGCGAAACACTGCATTCTTAGGCGAAGTAGGCGGTTGCTCTCGTATCCCAATGCGCCCGTCTGGTTCGGACGGAGTTTCTAGGTTAGGCGATCCGTTCGTTTTCTCTCTCTCTCTCTCTCTCTCTCTCTCTCTCTCTCTCTCTCTCTATATATATATATATATATATATATATATCTGTCTCTCTCCCTCTCCCGAAAGACTCAGTGCCGCGCGCACCGAGTCTCGGCGGCTCGACGGTGCTCGTTTCTCGCCCGGCGGCCGACGGCCAAAGTACCGCCACCGTCGCCGTTCAGTGCGGAAACGCTCTCGCAGTGGAGCGCGCGCGGCGTACCCGGTTAATTCCAAACCTTGTCGCCGTCGCCGTCGTCGTCGCTCGTTGCCCCTAGCACATCCACGGTACGCTCTAGATTGCGTGAATGCCCGCTTGCACCGACGCATAGACACGCGCGCCTAAGCTCCAAGAGGCTGTGCGTGCGCGCGTGTATGTGCACGTACCCCGTGGCGGTGACGAAGGGGAGGAGGACGAAGGCCGCAAGACGAGAAGAATTAGTTTGAGAAATTATGGAGATATCGAAGGCCCTGCAGGAGGAGATCTTGTCGGTACAGAACAAGCTGAAAAACGCCATCCGCGATCATCAGGTGAGTCGCTTCGTCCGTATGATCGTTTCCCTATTCGTTTCTTTTATCTTTTTTTTCCTTTCTGCTTTTCTTTCTTTCGTTCGTTGGTTCGTTTGTTGTTTCTTTCGTTCGTTTCCGCTCATTTTATTGCGATTTGTTCCCGAGGCACGCACGAGTTTGTACAGAGGTTTGCGTATTTTTTTATTTATTCTCGAGCCGTGTAAAATGCGTTGAGTTTCATTTCGGCGGCGCATTTATGCTTTTTTTCTTTCGCGTGCTTTTATTGGAGTCGGTAGGTTGGCTTCTGTACCGCGTACTTGTGCACTCGCGCACGCTTGATTTTTATTGCCTACGCATTATTACACGCGTGTGAAATCTTGGATGATTAGGTTTCGGGTTTCCGGCGCTCGTTGCTAATCGCTCATAGCTCGTCGCCCGTCATCCGTCGTCTGTCTGTCGCTCGTCGCTCGATAATCCTAAGCTTTGGTTAGGAATTTAAAATCAAATAGAGGCGAAAGAAAGCGAAAGAAAACTAAAGAGATCTAAAGAAAACTAAAGAGATCTAAAGAAAGCGAAAGAAAGCGAAAGAAAGCGAAAGAAAGCGAAAGGAAGCGAAAGGAAGCGAAAGGAAGCGAAAGGAAGCGAAAGGAAGCGAAAGGAAGCGAAAGGAACCATGGAACTGCCGACGTGCGCGAACTCACCCACACGATCGAGACAACTTAAACTTCCTTCGATTTTCATTTTATAACAGCTCGCGTTCGGGCAGCCAACATTGAATCCGCGTCTTCTGTTGTGCATTTTGTGCACTCGCGATGC
Organism: Dolichoris vasculosae; assembly: GCA_018907195.1. Classification (NCBI taxonomy): domain Eukaryota; kingdom Metazoa; phylum Arthropoda; class Insecta; order Hymenoptera; family Agaonidae; genus Dolichoris; species Dolichoris vasculosae. The sequence continues at coordinate 6,033,070 of JACCHY010000010.1, read as the reverse complement.
GCGTTCGTCCGTTTATTGCGATGCGCAACGCGAGACGTGACAACGGGACGACGATCGGGTTCATCACGCGGGGAAAGGGAGGAAGATCGCGGCGCGACTCGTGCCCACCAACACGTGCACGATCACACACTCTTCGATTTTCCGAAGTCACCCGTGGCCAACGGGCCCCCGTACCTCGATTTTATAAATCGTTCCCGCACTTTTTCGCTTTTCCTTAACGCAGAGGACTTGGATGCGCGCCCGAACGCCGAGGAAGATATCGGGTGCATTACGCGACCCACCCGTGTATATTACCCATGTAACTTACTCTCGTAACTCAACAAATTTACGTGCGATTCTGCGTTATAACGCGTGTAAGCATCCTGCAATGATGTCATTAGGGTAAAGCAAGTGCCGTGAAAGTAAGTGGAAAAGTAAATGGGAGTGGATTCTTAAATTATGCCATAGACCTTCCCTCTTTTTCGCTTTTTCGCTTTTGCATAATTTTGCGTTGTAATACTGTGAAAAAATAAAGGATGCTACCCGCGAGTCGACGCTTGTTTCTATAAGTAAAATATTCGATCGAAACGTGTTTGGGAGCCCGTTATCTCTTACATTTTATTTATAAATTTTTTTAACCTTATCGTTTTTAAATTCTCACCTAAATATATTACAATTGCTTTTTTCGAGTCTAAATTTTTTATAATCATCTCTTATAAGTCTTCAAAATTATTATAAATTAAAAGTCAAAAACTTTTAATTACAAAATGGCGGTCTAATGTTTGAAGTGGAGTTAAAACTACACCATATATTTTTATCTTTTCATGTCGACATAATGTTTACTTTGAAATAATTATTTGATATAATTCATCGTGCTTCGATTTATAAATAAATAAACTTCTTTTATCAAGTTTAACATCCTAGAAGTTTGCGAGTGATATACTTTTTGATCTATTCTTTCTTCCTACACTTTATATAATATGTGTGTAAAATATGTTATAATTTGATTTATAACTGCTAAATCACGTATGTAAATCAGAAAAATAATTTAAAAATTACCAGAGTAAAATTATAAGTATCGTTAAATTATTAGTCACATAAGCACAATCATCTATTCACTGTTTTGATTATTTATTATTTTATTAATAAGTCTAACACGACTGTAATTTATTGAAAATGGCTCCTTTTTTACTAACCGTATTACCAATAAAATCGTACGTGAAATTTCTAGTTACGTACGTTATTTTGAATAGTCTATACGTATATTCTATATATTTTACTTAATGCGGATGTATAAACTGTTAAAACTGCATGCGTGTGTTTATAGTAAGACCACTCGAATCTCGTTGTATTGCTTCAATTTTTGATGAATTTACGCGAGAAACGGGCAGGTGCAATATATAAATTCCAGTATTAACTGAAAATATACTAACATTTTATATTCGTATATATATATACTAATATTTTATATATATATATTGGTATATATTTTAATTTTTAATTTTTGTGACAAGTCTACATGAATTTGTGTACTTATAATTACAATCATTAATTAGTATATGAAAATAATATTTATTGATTAAATTGACTTAAAAATTGTATCTCAAAATTTATTTGTAAATTTTTATTTTTTATATCAGATAAATACAAAAATTGTATTTAGATATCTATACGTTTTTTTTAATGCATGATATACGTATTATAAATTATCTTGAACATTAATATACAAACAGATTTCATGGAGAACAATAATAAAATAATAATTAAATACTATTGTTAATGATAATATTTTAGTTTAAAAAGTCAATTTAGTTTAATATTCTTCGAGTTAGAAATATTTATGTATTATAAAATAATAACATCGAATTACTAGTAATTAAAATATAGAATGAAGATTTTGAAATGATTGAACTGTTTTTTATTTAAGTTTCCAACTCAGGTGATATTGATTGCATTGATAATGAAGCCAATATTATATATTATATATAAACATAAAATTAAAAGTATTATTGAGTCTTCGTTAGAAAAAATTTAAGTTTTAAATTACTATAAATTAAGAGATATATACATTTAATTACTATTAAGAGCTACTTTATATAAAATAGAATAGAATTCTTTCGATTATCTTCTTTCTATGAATAAGAATTTGCATTTTTTTAAAATGATTAAAATAACATTGATTTTTGACAGTGAATATCTGGAGTTAAAATAAATTTGCACGATTATCTCGAAAATGGTTCGTATCGAATAAAATTGATGTTTTATATAAACTTCCAAAATAGTCTTAAATCTAAAAAATATTGTTAGTAAATAAAGTTCAGAGACATTAAAAATACATATCTAAAAGTGTGAAGAATTATTGATATAAAAAAATTAACTTTTTCAATATGCAATATATAAAATATTTGCTATTATATATGGAATAAATTTTTTTATTTGTGAAAAATTTAATGTATAAAAATATGAAAGAAGTTTAAAAAGTAAACTAATATACAAAGGAATAAATAATTTTTAATGTATAAGCGAATAAATCTTTCTTAATAATGTTTAAACATATAAGTATATATATTTGATTGCAAACGCATGAAAATGTCTTCAATATCAAAGTGGACATAAGGATTTTGAATATAAGAAAGGTTGACATTATGTATTTTCTGAATTACATAACTAGTCTGAATTTTTTCTTCCAATTGATATTTCGAAAAAAAAAAGAAAATAAAAGAATGAGTCAAATTTTAAAAAACGGGAAGTTATTTCGTGCATATGCTTCACATTCTATATTTAAGGAAGCGAACAATTTTTGGCTCAAAAAGAACTGTTATAATCTTCTTTATAAAAAATAATGTAAACTCTACCATGTTTTTTATGGGTTTGCTTATGAACTAACGTTAATCTACAGTTTAAACTTGTATTTTCAACTAGGGTAAGCATCCTTGAGCGTAGATTTCTGTGCTTCGTTCTTTACGTCTGAATCTATATATTTTAAATACAGGAATGTAGATGGCAGGAAAGAAAGACAGAATGAGAATGAAAGGTGTTCAGTTACTATTATTATTATTTTTATTCTCGACTCTGGTTTCTCACTTCTTCTCTTCTTCCACCCTATCATCCCTTTCCCTATCTCTTATTTTTGTCTTTCTTTTCGCTTGCTCTTCTATTGCTTCTTGTAAATATTAGAAATTTTGAAAGGGCACTTACTTCTATTAGTACATTCTTACATTTATTAGTACGGTATTAAGTTAATTATACATCATTTTATACTATTTGTTTTTTATGCAATAGTATGATTATATATCGAATAAAATGATGATTTATTATTGAAATTGAAAGTTTTTTTAAAATAATTATTTATTTAATATAATATATAAAGATTAAACAATTTTCATTTAATAACAATATCATTTAAATACTCTTATGTAGTTACTAAGTTAATAATTTTCTTGAAATATGTTAAATCTATGTATATTTTTTTCCAATATTATACCAAGCAGTAAATTAATCACAGAATTTAATGTTATTGAATTTTATGAAATTTCATATTATAAAAAAAATTACGCCTAATTTTTTAAATCTCTGAAAAAATTATATACAGATTTTTTTGCATAAATAACAAACGTTATAATATATTCTAAAAAAATTATTAAATTAATTACATAATTTATAAAAACTCTACACTATAAAAATGATTATTTATTAGGATAATTATTAATTAAATTGAAAAAATATATGGTAAAAGAATAAAAAATGAAGTTAAATATTTCCATAGCTAAAATATCTTTAATAATAATCAATCTTCATTTTTTTAGTATTCATATTCAAAAAATTTTGATAATTGATAAAATATAAATATTATTACTGGTTAAATATTTCTTTTGTATTTAGTTAATAATTTATTTTATATGAATAGTTATATTATATTTTAATTTAATTTTATAATATAATTATATATTAATTCATTACATATGATTACTTATAATTAATTTATTATATGGGTATAAAATATATTTATAATTTATTGGGACATTTAAATATTGTACAACGATTTAATTAAGTTAGTTGAACGAATTTTATTTTGAATTTATGTTATACTAAATAATTTTGTGCAATCTTGTTTTAAAGATGTATTATTTTCTTAGATAAGGGGTGCAAAAGAAATCCGATTCGCATAATGAAGGTAGCATTTTACTTTCCTTTATTTTAGATGCTTAAAATTAAATTCTCAGCCAATGAGTGTCTAATAATAAAATATTAACTTATTTTTGATGATATTAAAAATTTTCTATATTTACATTAAATTGTACTCATGCTTTCTATATGTTTATCAAGAATATTAATTAAAAAACAAATTCTAGGAAATATTAAATAAACTTAATACAATTTACTAATGTATTATAAAATAAAAAATCAAAATGTGATGTTAAAGAAAAATATGATGAAATTCACATTGCTTAATACTAGTAACATAGATATAATTACAGAAGGGTTTTTAATACTTATTCATTACAAAATTCTATCTCATATTTTTTATTAATAAGACTCGTTTTCAATACGTAAAATATTGGTGAATATCAGTATTTAAGCGGTTTATTTAAATCGTATAACGAGTACTGACATATTACTTAATTTGGATAAGGATATTAAAATAATCATAAGCCATGATTCAATACTTTTAGAAAGTTGATGCATACTGAAGATATTAATTTATAATCATTGGTAGGTTCGAATTTTAGCTCTATATATGCAAATAGTTTCTATAAAGCAAATATTTTCATAAAATAAGAAATAATAGACATAGAATAGAAAAAGAAATTACTATATGATTACATTTTTAAGGTGTATATTTTTATTCCAACAATAAGTTGATAAAATATCGTTTATTGAAACATTAGTTGAAAGTTAAAATCTATAATAATATTATTAATGGCGCTATGTAAATTAAAATAACGTTCTCAGGGAGATAATTAGAGTGAAGTAACATTTAAAAGTCAAGGATATAGAAAATGTTATAATCATGAGTTACAAGAAATTTTTACCTCACTACATAGAATCTTAAGAATAATTAAATTATATACATTAAGTTATGTATTGATTATTATTACTATATATATTTTAACTTGTATCTGAAATTAAAATTGCAAAAATAACATTGGGCTTTAAGTAAATAAATTAAGAAAAAATCTTTGAATAAATTCAAACAAAGATTGATAAAAAATTTTCTATTATCAAATAAATAAAGTTTTATATATAATATTTTCAATAATATATTTTAAAGAAATTTAAATATAATTAAGATTATATTGTTTTTAATCATATATATAACATAAAAAATGGACGTAAAAATAATTAGTTTGATACAAATATTAAACTTTGACAATTTATCTTAAAGAAAGAACATTAATAAAAAAAAGAATTTATATTTTCAATTAAGTATTCATTTATTGAAAGTTAAATTATTATTCATATTATGAACTTTATTACATTAGTTTAATTAATTTATCTATTATTATTATTATTCATATAATTATTTGGTGTAATATAATAATGAAAATGTATAGATCTAGAAATTTTTTTAAGCATTTCTGTTATTGATTTCATAACCAAAATAATTATATTTAGTTACAATATTTAAAGTTTATAAATTATTGAATTTATTAAAAGTTAATAATGTTTTATTAGTACATTGATTTTGTGCTTATATTTTATTTTTAATCATATTTTATAAAAGCCAATTCTTATATGTTATAATTATTTAAAGAAATAAATAATAACTTTTGTATGTATGTTTCTCCCATTATTATCGATAACAATATAATCGATTATAATGTAATATATACAATATATTTATTTGTGTTGTCATAAAATCAATAGATTTAAAATTTATATTGATATTTTTAAGATTTACATTATTATTAATGAAATATATATTTAATTCGAGAACTAATTTATAAAAATATTAACCCTAACTAATTGTAATATTGCTATTATTTTATGAGTGATTTATCAAAATTTACAAACAAAATTTTTATTTTTTGAATATCACGTACTGAATAAAAATAATTTTTATTATAAAAGAATAATTGTTTAATTAGTGAAGCGAGATAATACTAAGCGTGTTGATATTGAAAAAGATACTTATTTAAGTATTACATATATGAAAACGGAAATTGTTAAAGAATCATAGACAGATGTATAACTGAGGAATCCAGCTACACCTGACATTTCATAATATCGGATGGTGCGATACTAGGTGAGATGGACATTTGACTATTGGTATTTATCTATCGTTCATTAACCTTCTTTAAGTAACGTATTGATCCGAAAGTTGAATTTAATACTTTTCTTTATTACGGCTGCACTGTTTGAAATTTAGATTTATATATGCTTATTTAAGTACGCGCCTTTAATATAGATTATCTTAAAAATATTATTAATTAAAGAAGTGAATCGTTGCAGTTGGATGGTTCTGATAAAATAATACGATTATGTTGAAAAAGGATTAAACCATTGTAATTATAGTTTCGCTTTTGAAATAAATTGTGAAATGATTAATTTAGAAAAAGTTTGTCGTGAATCATTGTAGAAAGCATCAAAATTCAAGTAGTTATCTTTACATGTACAAAAAATAATACAAGCTTTTTTTATTGAGAAGTTGAAAATAATCAATTACGTAATGAATTGATTCATCGTAGAAAATCTGATTTTGCAATTTGATAACGAAAATAAGTGCTTTAAAAAAAACAAAAAAACATACATCGTTACTTTTATTTTAAAGGAAATATTTAACGTTAGTATCAAAAAGTGTATACCACTTGGCAACGTTGGAATTTAACGAGGTACAGGAGCTACCTTTTGAATATGTGAAAGTTTAAAAAGATTCCAAAAGTGACGTATATCGATATTTATTACAAGGTAATGCAAGAATTGCATACCAATATGTTGCATTGTCGAATTATTACCGTCTTTTCTTTAATTATGTATTCAAGCAAGGCGAAAGGAATTCACCATTGAATATATTTTCATTATAAGTCCATCAAATCTCATTAATTAATTGTTGGTTTAAAAATAAATTTATCTAGTTTAATTAGATTCGATATATCATCTAAGTATTTGCATCGTGAAACTGTTCTATGTAGAAACAGGAGCAATGCATTTTTTACTCATTTTACAAACTAATGATTTTTTGTTGCACAAAAATGAAACATACAAGCTTATAATGTGGAATAACATTCCTCGAACACGTTCTCTCAATGGCACTTTACTTCTCGCTACAAGCACTGTTTTCATTCAAAGCAGAATACAATTGCTGGACATAACCTCGCAAAGCCATTGCCAGCAGAGCGTAAATTTGCTTCAAATATAATTTACGATTTTTGGAGCAAAGTTTCATCCCACAATTACGTGAGGGGATGAGGATTTCACTCCAAAGGCTTTCGTTGGAACGATTCATGAATGCTTGGACTCCTCGAACCTTCCGAAACTTATTATTAGGCGTTTTAAGCCAATTAGTCATCAGGGTGAGCTTTGGTCAAAATTCCAGCGTAGAAGGGTCAAGTCGACCCTCTCTCGCGCCCTTCTACGCTCTCCTTCGCTCTCGTCCGCTCATGTACACGGCGCAGTCGTGCTCTTCTCGGTAGGTCTGTCGTTCTGCCTCTTCGTAGCTTTGGTCTTTCGAGGTTTGGTCATCTCGAGCCAATGCGATGCGCCATGCAACTTACTCCACATCAATCTTCGCTTATCCATAATGCGTTCAGGGGCTTCGCCCGGCGCCTTCCTCCTTCGCTCTGGTTAAAGGAGTGGAGAAAACCGTGGAAACGAGGAAGGGAGGAAGTTTTCCTTGTATCGGTTTTATTTACCGTACTTTTGTACTAAGGATTAATTCGAAAATTCGAACAGTTGATTGTTGACGAGAATAAGCATCTGCATATAGAATACTTTGTTCGCCTTATTTCGCCGCCGTAAATTCGTATAACTTTAAATTAATTGTTCGAGGTACGAAAATAAACACGGTTTACGTGTTATTTCAGCCTTGATGTTGATTTATCTAATCGAAATTATCTTCTAACAATTTATAACAATCTTTTAAAAACAACAACAAAACGCGAAATGCATTTACGACGCGCATAATTTCCTTTAAAGATTTCTTAATTTGTAATGACTATACGATTTATTAAACTTTCACGATATTTTTCTTTAAAACCTTTTTGGAGCTTCAATTGTATTTGCTTATATCGATTACAAATATTTCCTCGGTGCTACTGTTTAATTTCATAGAACAAACCTAAAAATTTCGACCCTTCTTTATAATATTCTTAATTATCGATAAAATGTACGCATAAAAAAATCGTTGACTAGAAAACCTCATGAGTTTATAAAAAGTCGCTTTTTAAAATTCGAATTTTTCTTTTTATAATAAAATACCCAATTGCAAGCAGAAAAAATTATAATTTATTGGTGTTCAACTAATTCCATTTTGAGAAGTTTTTAACTAGAAAAAATTAGTTTTTTCTTTAAGTATTGAATAAATTCTTATGATCCCATTACAATACATTTTAATAGCTTAATTAAAAATATTGATTATTATTTTAAGTATCACAGTTTATATAAATCATGTATTGAAAAAGTATCTTATTCAATTAAATAATATAATTGAATTAAATATTGATATATTATAACGTATTTAAAAACGATGTACTTAAAAATCTTGATTTTGAATTGGACTAATTTTGTTAAACTGCTAGTTTATGGGAATATTTAAATAAAAAATATACAAATAATTTTTACATCTTTAAATAAAATTAAATTGTAAAGACTTTAATTAAAAATATTTAGTATTATATCAATTTTTATTGAATAAAATAGGAAAGGATAGGCTTTGCAGTAAAACGTATGAGTAACATTTGAGAATTACTATGAAATACTACAGATTATATCTGATGCTTTTTCTAATTTTATATTGAAATTTTATATTGAAAGTTTAAAACTTGTGACTATAAATAAAGTTGCAACGAATTCAACATTTTAATCAGTTACTTATGTTTTTTTTGTAATGTATTATGTTTAAACGTAAATCCAGGAAGATTAATATTTCTTATGTCTTCTCAGTCTTGAATTTAAGCCAATTGTTTTTATTATTATTTCCTTATCAAATAAGTGAGACAATATGAAAATATAATTCATTTTTAAATAATAAAAAATAACTTTACAAGCCAGATAAAAATCTTATCACCTGGAAATCGAACCATTACTTGAAGGTTGCATTTGTGAAAAAAGTAAATGATAAAGAAAACTTTCTCAAAAGTTTTTAGTCTAGTTAAACATTATTCTAATAGTGAAATTGTAAATTATCTACAAAACTAGTCATTCTTAAAACTAGAATTTTTTTTCAAAAAAGTTTTTTAAATCCATAATAATTGTATGTGTTGTTTTTAAAATATTTAATACGAAAAAGTAAATAAAATTTTTTAACTCTGTAAAAATTTGTATGTTTATGTTTAAATAATAATATAAAAATTGTATAATCTTTATCTGGATTTATGAATATTAGGCAAATGCAATTTTATTTCAAAAGATATACTGCAATCAATGTATGCGTCTTGTGTACATATTATATTTTTATCATACAGATTTCATGCTATTTTTTATTATAGAGTTCTACAAGTTTTTGTTCTTTAATTCTTCAAAACTATTTTTAAAAATATTATAAAAATATAATAATGTTAATAAGTGAAAAAATCACATTTTTGTTAAAAAAAACCATAAAGAATAATTTGTGGTTTTATTAAAATTTATTGATAATTATTTGATCTAAATATGCTTTAATATGACTAAGGTTGTGAAACAAATACAGTACTATTTAACAAATCAGAAAAATTAATATAAAATATGTATCCGTGAACTAATGTATATAAGTCCTTAATACTTTAGAAAATAAGTTAATTGGTTACATAAATTTTCATCTTTGATCAACGTGTACGATAATTTCTTTTTTATTAAAAAATTCTAATACGTATAAGAAAAAAAAATTAATTAAAGTCATTGCTTCTGCTAAAAACGAAAAAATATGATATCATATTTTATTTGAAAATAAACACCTAGTTTTATAAATTTGTTATTGACCATAAATTTTGTATTCTGGTCTTTAATAGAGACACTTTAATGGATTTAACCAGTGAAAATTTAATTGTATTTATAAAGACCATATTGAGTCTAGTCGTCCACAATGAAAATAAGAAATCAATGCGTCACAAGGTTGTCCACGTGTAGGCGCTGTTGTATATACGGTTTTAAGTATTTAATAATTGCTAGACCAAAGGAAGTTTTTTTGGATAGTTTCCTACATTTTCCGCTGACTTTGCATTCAAAAGTAAATTTTATCTGGCCAATTGTAAAAATTGCTTTGTTTTGTAATTTTATTTGAATTATCTATTTAACCTACTACATTTTATATACACACACGCGCGCGCGCATGCGCGTACATTACTTAAATTTCATAATATATATATTTAAAAGAATACATTATTTAAAAATTGTATAAATTGAATATAACTTCTATTAATTAATTTTATTTATTTTGGTAGTTTAATTTTGCTAATTTTCATTCATGCTTTATTGTATATAGAAATATAAATATATTAAATACTAAAAAATTAAATTTGACTAGAATAAAGTTATGTAAATATGTTGAAGAACTATGATATAATAATAAAAAAATTTCAAATAAAATTAGGTTTTATAACTTCGAGGATGTAGAATACCGACCTTATTTACATAGCCTGAAGTATTGATCGTATATTAATTAATGGTCATGATTTAGAATACATTTGAAATTGTACATTAATCACATTCTCTAATGAAGCCTAGTATAAATTTACCGTTATACAAGCAAGCAAAAAATACGTCAATGTACATTTTTAAGTATACCAGAAAATTTATTACTTGAATAGTTTGATTTTTACAAAGTTTACATTCGGTAATTATACGAATGTCATAAAACTATACGTACGTGTAAAGTTTATCCAGCAAAAGTTAAAAAAATTAATGATTTCTGGTTTAATAACAATTTTTTCTCCGATGCTCATAAAGCGTCATTAATATAAATGCATGGAACTTTTTGAAATGATATGTAAATATATGTGATCAGAGCGGTCGTACTACTAATCTCAAATATAAATATTTCGAAGCAGAACTACTTGTGATATACAATCGGCACGGCAGATCGCAGGATAGTGAAGGTCGGTTTTATATATACATCAAATCAAATTATGAGATTTCATGTAGTCACATTGATGTATAAAAGTAATCGATATGATAGTTTCGTATGTTAATGTTTTTTCAGTATCAAAAGCTTTTTTGAATAAATTTAGTTATGTCAGATTTTTTATAATATTTTAAATTATTTTTGACTATATTTTTTATAGTTTTTTAAATTTCTAAAATTAAAAACACATTTAATAGTAATATTATATATAATAACCAACGTGATAATTATAATACCATTGCAGAACTATTTTAATTATTAAATTACTGTAAGTAATTATTACAACTTGAATCGATTTATTCGGTGTTACGATTATGAAAAGTATATAATTTACATAAATATAAATAAATATATTAATATATATTACATATGTATTATATTTGAAGTTACATCTAAAATTTTATTTTTTAATTTATTTTTTAATATTTATTATAGTATCTAGTTTTACTATCAATATATTATACTTATAAATTTTCTTTTAAATATAGTTATTATTTACTTTTATTTGGATATTAAGATAATTATTTTAAGATTCGTGTTGATTACAATAATTACAATTGTAAGTTCAATTTTTAATTTCGAAAGTTAGGAATCTATTTAATCATACCTTTCATTTTTCTTTCAAAAGAAATCAAGGCTAGATTGAGAAACTAAGTAATGCTTGTCAAATATCGTTGAATGTTTTTTTTTCTGGTGCGATATAGGTCTCATATTTTGTAATCTATTGGGACCAAACTATCAAACTCTTTAATCGAATCGATACAACTAATTTCTTAAAGATAACAAGTGTGAACATTGTAGTTAATGAAATAATTCCTTTGTTGAGATTTAGTTCAATATAAAAAAATTTTTTAATTACGTTGTATAAAGGATTAAAATTTTTGCTTAAATGTTTTTATATAATAAATATTTTTCTTATTGAAATCTATTGTTAAATGAAAGATAAAATTAATGATTTTCATATTAGATAGCACAAGTGGTAAATTTCTGTTTGAAATGCGATTATTCTTGTCGAGGACTTGAATTTTACCATTTTGTTTTTTTTCTATGTACACGAAGGGGTTTTCTGTTTTCTAACTTTATAACTACGAACTGTTAGGAAAAATCCATTCAGCGTTGCTATGCACATATGATGTAACAGTCTAGGTTTTATTTTATTAGTTTATTTCCCTAAGCTCAAAACTTCACCTCCTAAGAATAGGCTTATAAACCATTCTCATTTGTCATTATTCAGAATTCTTTTAAAGAAAATAGAATAAAATGTATCGAACATAACACAATAAAGTAGTATAACTGAATTCTTTTAAATAATCAAAACACAGACATTTTAAATAAATTAAACTACAAAATCTATGCGAATATATTTTTAATACAAAACCGAATGGAAACTAAAAATAAGGATTTATTTAAAATTTATTTAGGTACCTAAATTTATCTCGTATGCTTAAAATTGAATACAAATATAAATTATATTTATAATTCATGCAGTCAGATATATGATAAGTTGATTTATTTATTCTTTATCTGATATACAACTAAAATATTACATTACGGTGAAAAGAAAGAATATTAAGAATTTGTATAAAGAAATTCAATATCTTTTAGATACAAAAAATTTACAATTCTATAATTATTTTTCATAAAATCAATTTTAACAAACATAAATTCATACAATAAAATTTTTTAAAAATAAATTCAAAACAATATTTAATTCAAGTAAATGTTTGAAAAGCGGTATTTCGATGAATATTGATAGTTCTCATAAACTTAAAAATTATTAAATCTTACATATTGTCAACGTGCCTTGAGTCATCGAATTAGAAAGGTTAAACGAATTTTATAACATATTCAGACGATAAAATTATCAATTTGATAGGTAATATAAATTTATAATGAAAAATAACTGATTGATTTTCAATAATTACTTATTTATTGTCTATGCTATTACATTATTAACATTCTTATCGTAATTTTTTTTTACAAGAGAAAAAATGTACTAAGGGTTTTCAGACTAAATTCAAGTATAATTAGAAAGTCAGTGGAATAGGTGTATTAGGAAAAAAGTTGCTTTAACGTATTAATAAAATTATTAGGTTATCACTAGAATTTTATTTAAAAAGAACATATTAATTCTAATTAAAAAATTTTGTATATTCTCAAGATTTATTTTAGAAAAATGATTTGAAGTTAAAATACATCAAATATAAATTAGTTTATGTTGTAATTTGCGTTAATAGAAGTAGTAAAAATATTCTTTAGCAATGCCATGCATTTCATTTGAACATATAGAAATTAACGGAAAATATTTATTTATAGTCGGAATACAACTATAAATTTTTTCTTCATAGTGAAGATGAGAATTTATAAAGTTATTATATCCAAAAGTTATTTAAATTTAATCTTAATCTGAAGACAGTTATATGATGTAAAATTTACACGATATTGAGAATTATAATGATTAAATAATAAATTTCGCGATTTGGCATAACTTTATTTGATAACATTTTTCGTATTTCTGACAAGATGAATGTTTCATCATAAAAATAATATTCTACATGATACAGTACATCGAACAAAGGTCCAGGCATGCGGATGTCCGTCGATAGTATTGAGGTAGTTTATTAAAACAAAACATAAAATAGATTATATAAACATGATTTATTATTAAAAATGAACATTAATATTTTATTTTTCATTTATTTTTATATTATAATTTAATAAATAAAGTATTATTGTAATACTTTAATAAAATTTTCATATTTTTTAGCTTAATTTTTAATAATATCTGAATAATATACTAATAGTGTTAAATTTCTAAAATGTCATTCAAAAGCTTAAGTCTAGAGCTGTAATCTCATTTATATATACTTTTGTCTTTCAGTTTGTTTGAGTGAAGCACCTATAGAATTACATTATATTGAGTAAAAAAATTAGATCTATTATAGTACAATTTAATTAATTTCACAAATTAATATTATCTTAAATAATTTGTTTTAAATTGTTAATTTAAAAATTGCAGGAATTGAATTTCTCTATTATGTACAATTTGTACTTTGAAAAAGAATTTGTACATCTGACCAAAGTTACATCGCAAGCAAATTTCTATTTAGTTTGTATGTTACCATATTTGAATAACATTCAAAATTTGGAATGCATAGAAAATAAACTTATTTCTTGTTTAGACCTAGATTTAGTCTTACAAGTTTAAATTTGTAAAATTTGAAACAGTTTAGTATGAAAATAATGATGTGAGAAGATACGTGTATATATATACATAGAGAGAGAGAGAGAGAAATATAAGATATAAATATTAATTCTATGAATACATGTATTTGCAATAGTTTTTATTTGAAATATAAAAGATTTTTAAAAATATGAAATACTATGGTTATGTAGTTGGAATTTTAATTTGTAAAAATTAAGAAATATGTCTATCGACTTCGCTTTAAGTTATAAGCTCATATATCCAGTTAAATTTACATGATAATGATCAGTCATTTACATTTAATTTAACATTAATTCATAGGGCGTCACAAATATTCATTACACAACAGATAAAAAGGGCACTTTATCGTACAATTATAAAAGAAAGTTAACATAATTGCTGGATTAAATAATAATTTTTTTAATTATCTGGCTGATATTTCATGTCCAGCATATAAATATTTCATATGGATCTGTACCGATAACTATGTACATCGATGAAACTTTTATGAAGCGTTCAGGAACAAGTGCTATCCGGACTGTAATTGAAAAGTATCATTAATTTTAAATAAGAAGCTCTATTTTTAAATCCTCCGACTTTCATTCTTCATATCTGCCATGTGTTGAGCGGCAACGGAACATAAAAATATCGACCGATTCGATGCCCGGAAAATAAATCGTAACGTGTGAGAGGAGGAAAAATGCACACGTAATAGACGAGGCCGCTTGTGTTGTATGGCTTGGGTGCGGAGAGAGAGAGAGAGAGAAACTATACTTGGTGTGAACGAGTCGATAAAACCAACCTTGTGATCTACGAACCATCTACTTCCATCGCTGAAATCGACTCGTCGAAAATTCCATTTTTGATGAAATGTTCTTTTCTGTAGAGATGTAATTTTGCTCCAAGGGAAGATCGGTTAGTTAACTATTAAGCTTCACGGGAGTTTTCTTTTTCCTTGCTTTTCCATTTTACCTTTTTCACAATGCTAACAATATCTGTCTACGATCTTGTAAACGCCGTCGTTAATGTGACGCTTGGACTCTTGATAGGGCTATTTAAATTTTATTTCGATTGAATATCACCTACAATACGTAACGGATTCATAAAATTGGCGGTTTTAAGCTGAAAATGTGCTGTGTAATATTTACATTAAATGTAACTGCTATTAACGAAATAACTATTTTCATAATTTATGTTAAAAAAGTATATTTATAAATATTAGCTTGAACATTTTTTTCTTTTATTGACTTTAGAATAAATATAATTTGAATAAAGTTCATGACGATATTTAAATTAAAATAAGTTTGTTAGTTTAGAATTTATATTTAAAATTAAATATATAATTTGTGATTAAAAATATATTTATACCCTCAATTTCTAGTAAATCAAATATAAAATAGCATAATCCTAAAAAATACATATAATCTCAATAAAATATCGTTGTTATTCAAATTAATTTTAAGCGATAGTCTTAACAAAGCAGTAATGTGTAACAAAAATAAAGCAAATGCAATGATTCTAGAATTTCGAACTATATATTATAGTAATATTCAATTAAAATTTTAATACTATTTTTCAAAACTGTATTTTACAAAAATAGTTTACATTTATTTAATTTTTTGTTTACTAATACGAAAAAATATTGTTTCAATTATTCTATTTTCTATATTATATTTACGATTACTCTACGATATTATTACTTATGATATTACTGTATTATATTACGATATTCTGTTTTTTTTCAAATTTATTTATATAATTTAATCTTATTTAATTTTTTGTGTGTAAATAATTTAAATCTTTTAAATATTAGTGATGATTATTTTCACTTAATATTTTCATATAACAATATCAACAAACTTGTATTTCTAACTATTGAAAATTTTATGTTTTATATTTTTATATTTATATTTTTCTATTACCATTTCGTCAATTTTACCTCCCTTTTCTAATGTCATTGTAATAAAAATATTTAAACAAATAATCTTATAAACTATTTATATAAGAATACCCTTGAGATTTAAAACATGAAAACGTTTTTGTTCGTCTCTTACTAACAAATTTTGTTTTTAAATCGGACTGATTGACATAATAGGCTAATTTTTTGAAACAATAGTTTTATTTATATACCGCTGTTTATTTAAAAATTTTTTCGTTTATCACATTCGTATAATTCCTCGAAACTCATGAATCGCTGTTAAAATATTATTTAAAATATTAAAATAAATATGAAGAATTGATTTAAAAAAATATCTTATGTTTTATTAAAGCAATATATGGAAAAAAAGAGTAGAAAATGCATATTTAACTTTTTTTTTGTTACCTGATACATTCTGTTTTAAAACAATAATTTTATGATAATCTATGTGCATCGATTAAAGATACAAATTCCATCAGTGCATCTCACCGAAAACCTATAACTCGAATTCTTATTTACATATATATTTATTTTATGTATCGTAATGTTATTTTTTTACAACTAATAAAATGATATACAGTAGTAGAACAGTGATGTATAAATTGTTGATATAGCAAACTAAGACTTATTTGTAGGCTTAAACAATATACAGTTTCATACATTATTTAATCAAAATGATATAATATATTTTTTTGCAATTAATATTGTATGTAGCTTTGAAATATTTCTTATTCATAATTTTAATAAAACGCTATACTATGAAATTAATTATTAATAGGAATTATATATTATATATATATTATATATATATTATATATATTATAATATAATGTAAGAAACACCTATTTTTAAGATACTTTTAAAAAAAATTACGGTTGAATAATAATAAAATAAAGGAACAAAATAATCGATTTAATTTGTTTTATTATCTGCTTGTTTATAGTTAAAATATATGTTTATTCACTAAATATTCAGTTTTTAATGTTTTAAATAAATATTATTTATTATGGATATTTTAATTCAGACAATTTAACAAATAATAATAACTTCTAATAAAAATTAAGAATTAAACCTACAACAAAATTAAAGGTTTAATATATCGTTGTTAATTAAGTTTAAAAGCAATATATAATCAAATTTACATTTTAAATTCAAACATCGATTCGAAAAATTGAATAAATTGGAAATTTTTTTTTTATACATTAGAATATTTAAAATAGTATTCTCTTTGAATTATATATATAATCTATTATATTATAATTTTTATTTATATTAATTATATAGAGAACTAAAACATCCTTGTGAAATTATTCTTTAATAATCTTTTAAACACAAAGAGATACATCGAATTTTATCTAATTTTTAAACATATTTTACATATTTTCATTAATTAAAATACTAAAAAAATTTTAATGAATCATTAAATAAATTTTAATAGAATTCGTCTTTTTCGATTTTTCGATTAAAGTTTTAATTATACAATATAAATTGTATAAATTGTATATCAAAGACATTTTTTGTAATATAAAGAGTTAAAATAAAGTTTCACCCTTTCTCTTATTTAAAGAAAGAAAATATAAATTGAATAATAATTTAACGACACTTACGACTTAATGAATTTAATATATCTATCATTACAATTTACTTTATATGATTGTTTTATTATCTTATTTTATTTCATTCGCATATTTAATATCTGGATGAATTTCTATCCTATTACGATTTAAATGGACGCTTAATTTTCAACTTCTATTCTGCGTCAAATGGTCGATATTGATTATATAAAGGTTGAGCATTTTTATATGTGACTTTCTTCTGTTATTTATTTTTATATTTTCTTTTTTATGTCATGAATTTGAGATTGATAATTATGTTATAGGTAATTGTACGTTTAGTGTATTTTTTTTTCAGCCGTTTTGTTTGCTATCATGAGAACTTAGTGTAGAATAACTGTTTTTCTTAGGTTCATTGAACATTTTTGGTAATGAGAATCCATTGTTCTGTATATCGAAAAAACTATTTTGTATATAACTCTTCTTATCAAAATGAGATTTATTTATAATGTGATAATCTTATTAATTAAAAAAAATATTGATATTGTCATGAATACAATCTTGAGCTAAGATTAAAAAATTTATTATTTTATATACTAATAGATTTGGCCTATAAAAAAAATAATTGTTAGAAGATTTCTTATAAAGAAATTCTTTCATTTGTTAAATATATGTTTAAAAAGTTGTAGGACTTGAATATTTTCTAAAATTACTGCTTCAAACTTGGAAAATTAATTCCTAAACTTTTTATAAAGAAATTAACGAATTCCCAGAAGCTTATAAAGTACCGTGTCTATTTTCTACTTCAGTATATAATTAAACCAACTTATTCAAAATTATGAAAGGCTTTGACCTTTTTATTATCTTATACTTTTTAGTACAATACAAAATTTAATATAGGTTAATTATAAAAATTGCAATAAATTACATTTAATATGTACAAATGACTAAAGTTTGAATAGCTTGTATTGATAAATTCTGATGTAGCATTCTGTAACTACTACTAAAGTATGCGATTAACAGTATTATCACATGTTGTTACTTGAAATACTTAATTGGGTTTATTTATCTAGAAAACTCCTACTTTGTATAATAGGACTCATATAATTGTATAGTATTAAAAATTTCATATTTCCTTTGAAAGAATATTGAAAGAAACTTTCGCCTAAATATTTCTTATTCGAACAAAGCTAATAAATGATAGTAAATGCACAACAAATTTCTGTTTTCTTCAAATTGATATAATATCATACTAAGATCTACTGATATGAATTTGTATATTACATTTTTTCTTCTTTTTATCCTCTGTAACCGTACAAATTAGACTTGCAACCATAGTATGGAAAGATGGTAAGTGCGATAGCATGTTTATATCGGTCAATACAAATTCTACAATCCAATTGATGGATAAGTAGACTACGATCGTTCAAACAAAAGAAAAATTAATGTTGATTAAAAATTGTTTCCTTAATTACAGACAAACTTTTGTATTGGTATTATTATACCAGTTGAAAGTCGATTGGAAACGAAATATAAGCTGTTCTTTTAACTACATTTAAGGGACTGATTGATTCATATTATCTTATTGTAAAATGATTTATTTTATTAAACCTTGACACACATTATTTACATGATCTATATATTTTTGACAGTGATGAATTAAATCTAGTAAAAGTTAGTATATATTACCGAATAATATTCATCTTAATATTCTAAATTTACAAATATACTAGAATATACTGAAAAAAAACAAGAATTTTAAATTACTTATTTTCATAACCTGATAAATTTAAATAAACTACTTTTTAAGTATTATTTAAATTACTAAGATAAACTGAAATAATAAAAATTTATTAAAATATTATAATAAAAAAAACATAATTATTGTAAAAAATGATTTTAAAAATATAAAAAATTTTCACAATAATTAATTTTATTGTTTATAGTTTACTGATAAAATACTTATAGAAATAATCTCAAATCTTAATTACACAACTATTAATTGTTACTGAACAAGAAAAATAATTGCGTTGAAGTGCTACTATATAAAATTTAAAAGTTAACTTTGATTCTTAATATGTGAACCAATAGTATCTTAATATATTTGAAGATTCGTTTGTATTTTATAGGTAAAGAACACATAACCGAGCATATAAATATTATTGATTGTATTCATTACAGGTAAGCTGCATATATAAGAAAAATTGTATATTTAATCACAACATAATCGCCAGTTACAGTTATATAATTGTCAACGTTATGAAAATTATAAAAACGAAAATTTCTACTAAGAGTTATATTACTAATTAAAATTGTAGAGTATTATAAATGCATAAATACGGTAATATGGCGTTTCCTTCTTGCGTGATTATTACTTTAGTCGACTTTTGTTCATACTAATTTTTTTGTTTTAACTAATAAACAATAGAATTTGAAGAATTGCGGGTCTGTTTAGTTTTTATTATATATTTTGTTTTTGAAAGCATTCCTCTGTAAATTCGAAAATTTAGTTAAACTAATTTAAATTTCCATTTTATATATTAATAAAAATACTATTTTAAGAATCTGTCAAAGGAAAACTGTGTTTTGGTGCAGAGTATTATAAAAAATAAATTCTTTTCTCAATGTTTTACTTCTTTAAATAACATATGCATTAAATGTTTATAAATGTATATAAAAAGGATCCATATTTAAACAGATTTACTATGTATTTTTCTTTTGTATACACAGCAAAAAATAAATCTTGAATCGATTACATTTAAAATTTCTTACGTTGTTAAATAAAAGAAATTAAATACTAAAATAAATATAATATACTGCATTATATTAAATTTTATACCATCAATGCATTATTTAATAAATAAATATGTATCTCATTTTCTAGATTTTAAATTATATTCATATAGTTTCTTTTAATTTTTATCTATTACATTTTTTTAAGCAAATCAGTGTTATTTATTATCTATTAAAATATTAATAGATTGTAAATACATTCTTACTAAAAAAGAGAATATTATTTATGAATATAATCTATGTTTTGATATTCTTAATCACTTAATTGTATTTATTTTTAAGTTTGAAAATTTTGTTGTAAATACTATCTTAATTAATGTAAAAAAATTGTATCCGATAGAAATCGGGCAGTTATCGTTATTGAAAACGATCACGCTCATGTTTATTTTATTTGAAATAAATAATTATTTTCAAATTTCTTATTAAATATACGAATTAAAAATATATTATTGTCAAATATAAAAATTAATTTACTGAACTATAAAATTTATTTTATATATTATTATTTAAATATTTATTTTGTATTTTAAGTATATTTTTATGAAACTTACAACATTATATACTTCATTTGTAAAGTGTTAATGTATAAAATAAAAAATTAATTCTATGAATAACTTTCGTTTAAATTAAATCTTACATCTGATTATTTGTCGATATTTTTAACGTTAGAAAATATGTATTTTAATTTGTTATTTCTTATTTTCGATAAAGTTAATACACAACTATGATTTTTATTCTTATTATAAATTAACCCTTCCTTAGAAATTTGTTAAATAATTTTACTGAAAAAACCAAAAATTTTCATTTTATAAGCATACTTTTCGAATGTAAACTATAAGTCTTCATTTTTTATTGCAATTTTTTAAAAATCTAAGGAAATAGTTTCACTGTTAATGATAAGTTATACTTTTTATCGATTATACAGCAAACATTCTTTTAAATATTTTTAAATTTATTACAGTTACTAGTTAATTTAATTTTTCTTGTAATCTCAATTTTGCATAAATTTATCACTATCAAAACAAAAATATTTTTCAAATTTTTGTAGTTATTGGTCATTTAAGTTCAATAAAATTAATCAATAAAAGAAAATATTACTATTTTCGGATATTCAAATCGACGTACTTGTAATTTAATTATAACGGTAATCGAATTAACTATGAAAAAATTTACAACACAACGTCTCTTCGATTTTTCTCTTTATTTGTGTTCCTCACGGACACGTTTACACTTGCGTGCGTGTTCACAGTATTTTGTGCCTAAAATTTATCGTTTTATACAATATTGTTAGGAAATGCGTTAACACTAACACACGCGTATACCCAATAACTTTACTGATAGGCAATTTGAGAGTAATTGAGGTAGTACTGTGGTTGCGGTCAAATAAGATAACATATGTGTTTCCTTCATTTTCTTAAAAATTTTTGTTTCTTATTGATTACGTCGTATTATGAATGAGGAGATTTTATTTAGTATTATATTACTCATTTTGGTTTTAAATATATTCTTGACAAGAGATATTGTATATGGCTTTTTCGGGAACTTGATTTGATTTTGTTTTCAAGGTATAGTAATGCTTATGCAAATGACTTTAAACTTCATTAATTAACTTACGAAAATAATACATGAATACAAAAATACCAAGGTTAAAAGTAAAAGATCGATTAATTATATTTTTAAATTTATTGGTTTGTTAGAAAATAGTATTAATTAATATCTATTTAATATTTCAATTATCATTTTTGAAATTTTACAAATTTTTTTTATTTAATATTCTGGGTACTGTGTACTAATTTACAATATGTTTATTACTTTTCTGGATAATTAGAAGATACTTAAATATTAACTGTAGATTTTATAAATCCATTAATTACCTTATGTTTTATATTATTTTATATCAAAAAATTCAACAAAATTTTAATATTTCTATTAAACTTATCTTTTTTCTTCATTTTATTAGTTAGTATTATGTGTTTGTACATTAATTTTACTAATTTATAATTTATTTTTAATGTTTCAGATCTGCGTGCTTAAGCTGAAAGATGACCCAAATGTAAGTAAATACGTGCATATTATATTTTTTATTTTATTATAAAAATAAAATAAATAATAGGAATAATCTTTTTATACAATTACTTGTAGAATACAGATATTTTGGATCGGATAAGAGAAATTCAACTTCACATCGTTTCGCTTGGAAGGTGGCAGGTAATCTATTTTTCTTATTTATTGTTATAACTTTATGATTAGCTTTTGCTTCCATTTATTCATTGAGTTATCAGTTGTATAGTATAATAGAGTGACATGAATTTGAAGTAAATAATTATAAGAATATTATTAGCTGTTTAATAATGTAATTATTTATATTGCTATAAAATTTCCTTAAATTTTATTTAAAACAAATCAAATTTATTTAGTTATTAAAAGGATTTATTTATATTAGCTGAAGAAAAATTGTTAAGAAAATTATTTTAATAATTTTAATCCAAGGTTGTATTTTCTTTGTATTTTTTCAGTAATAATGATTATTATTTTATATTTAAAAACTTCGAAATATTTTTAACTTTCAAACTAATCAAACTTTTCTCCATGTAAATTAACAATATTTTTTTAGAATCATTTGTGTTTTCTATTGGCAATTATTTTTTTCTTGGAAATAAGGAGTTTGTAAACGATTATTAAATTATATATATATATATATATATATATATATATATGTAATGTAAAATTTAGGCTAATCCAATATACAGAGAAATCTTTCTGTATTTATGTCCAAAATTAAGGGAAAACATAAAAACTGTAACGTTAGTGAATCAGAAATAAAGTAGAAGGTCTTACCCGCTGTCTGAATAAAATAATGACATAAAAAGTTCCCAATTATAGCCAATACAAATATTTGTATGAAATGCAGGAAGTTTCTTCATCCATATAAATTACATAAGAGCAAACCGCTATTAGCTACTTCCTATAGAATCGTAAGTAACATGGACTTGAGATATAGGGCTTGGCGGCCTGTAGAAGGGTAGGGATGGTTAAGCAAAAGAATTCTCGGTAGATATAACGAGGAATACAAAGAAAAGAACGAAAGCCGAGCACGTCGGAGGCTCTTGAGAGTTTACCGATGTTGCGCCTTGGACGTCGCTCTCTTATTTATTTATAAATTTAGAGCGCGCATCCCGCATATGGGCTCGTCAATAAGGTAGTGATCGTCCATGTGGCCTGACCTTATTATCGCGTTATAAACTGCTCGGTGCGATCGCGACTCTGCCCCGTAGGCTTCCCTGACCCGAGACTTCCAAATCGAATTATGTACGGAAGCCATGACCGTGTGCTTCGCCCTCTAGCGTCGCTGCTTGTCCAATTTTTAGGGGGCAGGCTGCTTCAAAACCGCTCAGTCAAAGAACGATATTTTTCGAGAGTTCTACCTTACATTCACTGATCCTATACTTCGCCAATGGAAAGATTTAAAATGCTTTCATTTTTTAAGATAGAATTTAGATCGACACTGGTTAGATGTACCGATACTTGATATAAGACTTCGGGCGTTTACGAACACAAACTCGTTCTATTAGATTTGGCATGAAAGTTTTCGCTTTGTAAGTAATATGTTTGATTAAAAATTTGGATAAAAAATGCGATAAGATGGTTATTTCATATAAAACATTAAATTTGATTGTTATTATCGAAGTTTTTGTTTTTGATACTGAATAACAATATATATAAATTGCGGAATATTGTTTATCAGAACTTTATTAAGTAATCTTTTCAAATTGATTTTCTAATAATGTTAAAGTTCAAACTTTCTATATTAACTATAAGTATTTAAAAAATTTTCATTTATTTTTTTCTGATATGGATTTTTATAAAACATTATTTGTACTTATATGAATTAAATAAAGATTAAAATTATATAAACCTAAATCATAACCTTAAAATGAAAAAGGCATTATATTCAAAATCATAAGCTAAATTAAATATTAGTATATTTTAAACAACATATTCTTTAAACAATACAAAAGAAATAAATAATTTTTAAATAAATGTAAATATAATATAATATAATAGCTAAATAGATTAGAGTATTTTAACAATTATCTAGAATGAAGTAAACTCTTCTTGGTTAATACGGAATATATTCTTTACATTAATGATGTTGCTTAACAATAACAATAGAATATAAATTGATAATTCTTTATTTATAATATGTACTCCATTTTTTTTACAATTATCATGAATTGTCATTATTAATTATAGTTAATTGAATATTGATAAAATATAGTTTTCTTTTTTGTAAGAAAATATACCATGTATGATACTTGTTCAAAATTAATGTCAATGTAAATAGCGTAGAATTATTATGATTTTACAAAATTGGTAAATTATTCTAAAAATTACAATTGTTACATTATAACAATTTATAAAATAAAACATTATACTCTTTATTTTAAGTAAATTTAATATTATATTTTGTAAAATTTTCATTAAGCTTACAAAGCTTTACGATTATAGTGTTATAAACACTGAACAGACAATTGACCGAAATCACATTTTTATACCCGTAATTAGTTTATATTTATTAATTACGCCCTAAACTACTCACTGTATGTACTATTAGTTGAAATTTGAGTAAAAAAAGTATTTAAATTATTCATATCTATTATTCTATAATCTATATGGTAATTTAATAGCATTTTAAGGAATAAATGAAAAATTTATTGATAAAAAATCGGTGATTTCGTGAAAAAATTGGAACATTAAATAATTATTATTATTTTAGAATTTTTATAATATAGAAGGCTTGAAATTTATATT
Source organism: Dolichoris vasculosae (assembly GCA_018907195.1). NCBI lineage: Eukaryota > Metazoa > Arthropoda > Insecta > Hymenoptera > Agaonidae > Dolichoris > Dolichoris vasculosae. The sequence goes on along the minus strand of JACCHY010000010.1, from coordinate 6,007,553 downwards.
AGTACAAATCAAAGCGCTTTAAAAATATACATACATGAAAATTTGAAATATTCATGGTAATTAAGACACACGCGTATATGTGTATATATATATATATATATACATGTGTATATATATACTCTTGTATATTATCAAAAAGAGATTAAATCTTGATTTAACTTTTTCTAAAAAAAGTATTTTATACTTGAAATAATAAAAGGTAAAAGCATTTTACATAAACTAATGTTTATATTTCTAAGAAATACAATCAATAATTGTGTACACGTAGATTCCTTTCAATTTAGTAGAAAATTATTAATTTTAAAGCAAAATGATTACTTTAAACATTATGAAATTCAATATCAGAAAGAAAATAACTTTTATAATGCTATTGTAATATTTATAAATTGAATTTAGGAAAAGTTTTTGCGTAGTATCAGAGAATTAAGTATTAATAATATGACTGGTCATCGTAATGCCTTTATTATTTAATACATTCAATTTATTTTGTTCTAGGCAATATTGTTCAATTAGCGGAATAAAAAATAAGCTAAAAACTTTTGAAATAAGAAATATTTTTTTTCTTTTATTACTGCATTCTTTTTATATTTTATACTTAGGGATAATTATTGACAGACTATATATTATGTAAAGCAAAGTAAGCAACAAAACACGGTAATAAGCAAAGCAAGAAATTTATATTGTGAAATGCATCTTTCATGTGGATTCTATTTATGCAGTAAATTTTATAATTTTTATATTAAATATTTTGTGTTAGATAAATATTCAGTTCCAACTTTTGTTCATACTATTAATGATATTATTATGCATACAGAGTTTAATGAATTTTTAAAAGTTATTGATAAATATATATTAAAAGTAAAGTTATATTATTTGCTTAGTTTTTTGATTTTTTAGTTCTATGGCCTTAATATAGTAGAAAATTACTTATAAATTATTGTTCGATTATAGTATCTAGTTTAAACGAAACTTTAATAACATCTCAATAATTTAATAGCATTTTAAGGATTAGCTAGAAATAATGATTAATTATTAAACGTAAAACACTGAAATAGGATTAATTAAACTTGTAACTGAAATTAATTAAAAATTAATTGAAATTTGATCGTATTATTCATATAAAGTATAAGTTAATAATAAGTATCAAAGTTTGTTACATCATTATATTATCTTTTTGCGTAAAACTACGATAATGTTATGCCAGTTTATTAAGAGACCGAACACGTTTTAAGTAATCAACCTATTTTATACAATGTTGGAAGTTGTTAATATAGGGATATTTATCAATTGTAAATTATTTTAAAAACTTCACTAAAACTATAACGAAAATCATAAAGAAAATATATTTTCAATTTTTTTTTATAAAAGATTTATGTTAGATTCATTTATGTAATATAATGAATCAAATAGATAAAATATGCATTTTTATATGAACTTAGTCTTATTTATACAGTAACTCATATAAATATAAATTGTTTACCTAATTTAATACTAAAATTTTGATAAAATTAGAAAGAATCAGTAATGCAATATGAATGTATTTTAAAAAAAATATATTTTGTAGATATTTTATTATCTTTGGCCTTTAATTTTTAAGTCATCAAAATGATTTATTTAAAATAAGATTCTCAATTGGGTCGATTAAAATTAGGTCGGTGTGATACATTAATGCCTCATATAATATTCCTTAGAGTATTATATGTTATTAAATTGTTGACTTTTTTCAATTTTTATATTTTACAATCGTTGGTAATGAAATATATTTCTTTATTATAAAATTTATATAAATATAATAAGTGTGTTAGAAGAATCACGTTGAGTTACAATATCGTTGAATAAATAACTTGTTTTTATTCTATACGAAAATATTTACTTTGAGTTGAAAAACAATTTTATTTCAAGGTAAATTTTGTAAAAAAATTACAAATATGAAAATATAAAATCTATGAATAATTAAATATCTATGAATTTGTTGATTGTATATCGTTATTTCAAATATTTACATATTAACACAACTAATCTCAATAAGAGTTAATCAAATGATTTATTAGACATATATAGATAATATAATGTTTTATTACTAAATTTTTAAAAATTATAAAATAAGGCAAAAAAATTTAACTATAATATAAATAAATTTTGTTTTCCTTTCTTTATCTTATCACATATATTCAATTCAAATAATTGAAATTTTAATTAAAATAAAATTAATAACTGTTCTATACCGAAGTAATTTTATATTTTTAAATTGATACAATGTTTACATACTCTAAAGGATTTTATTCTTCTGAGCTCGATTATAATATTCGATAATAATAGAAAAAGTTTGAATTTTAAGAATCAATTCAAAGTTTTTATATTTAACAGTCTCCTTGAGTTCTTGAAGATTGTAAGACCAATTACATTATTTTTTACATAAAAATGGTTCTCTTAAATAAGTTTTCTTCCAATAGATATTCTTAAAAGATCTTGGATTATGATAATTTGACAAAACTCTAATACCATAGAATTATTTTATCAGTTTTTATGATTTTTTACTAAAAAATGTAAAAACGAAAAAAATATTTAGAATAACATTAGTATATAATAGATTATACTAAAAAGTTACTCAAAATATACTTTAAGTTTTTTCACTCTTTTTATTTTTTTATCCTATTTTAAATGAATTGCTTTTAATGTAAAGTTGTGAAATGAGAAATTGTAGAAATTCTTTTCGATTCCTACAAAAATGCATTGTTACAACTTTTCTTAGTTTCGAAAAATTTTATAATTATATATTATTCAATGAATTACTTATCCATAACTATAGAAAAAATTTTCTTATAGCGAATACCAATAACATAGATATGTATTGTACGCCAACTAATGTTGCAAAACTAACTGTAATAAAATTCTATTATGTCCAATTATATATGTGTATAAGTGTAACAAAACGATAAAATTATCCTAAAAGTCTTTGTTATTTTTACATTGAAGTTCTTATCATTAGTTTGACTAGTAAAAACAAGTAATGGATGTAACATTACTCAGTAAGCGTATAGCGGTTAAATCGTGCAATCGGTAAAACTAATCTGCGGGTTGCTTTTGTGGCCGTTCCTATCAATTAGGTTATTCATTTTTTGAATTCTCGTAGTGCCGCCTTTCGAAAAGTGTATTAGAAAATTTCATGAATCTAATCAAGCATATTAACTTTGTAAATTTCGACTAATCTTATATAATGGAACGTAAGTATATTTGGTAATTAATAAAAGCAGACATATTAAGAAATTATCCTATTAATTATGATCATTTGTTATTGTATTGTTTTAAATTGTCGATTTTACATATTTTATAAAACACTTTCAGTATTACTTTATTTATATCCTAATTCTTTACTTATGAAATTAAATTTTTTTTTCCTTCTCTTTTTTTAGTTTTATTCTTGATATTTTCATTTGAAATTCCATTTGAGTTTTATAATCAAATAAGTATATCTTATTGTTTCTTAAATAATTATGGTTACCATTTATTAAAAATTAAAAATCTTCATTATGTTGTAAAATATCTATTTATAATTTATTATGAAAAATACAGAATAATAATATGTATTTAAAAAAATTAATAAGGATGATGATAACATTATTATCTTTAGTCTTTATTTACCAGTTGATATGATTTTAATTACTTCATTTGAATTATTAAATAATGAATTATTAATTTAACTTTGAACTTTCGTTACAAGATTTTTCAAATTTTAAATATTGATGAAACTTCTAAAAAGCAGAACACATAAATGCTATTAAAATTCTAATTTTAAAATTTATATTTTGTATTTATTTTTTAATAATAGTATAAGATAATTCTATTGTATTAATTATATTAGGCCATTCTTGAACTAAACTCTTTATTTTGGATCATGAACATCTCGGCAAAAAGTTCGAAATCAAAGTATAATTGTGAATAGAGCACAAACGTAACAAATCAATCGAGGTGCATAAATCTCTTCTAAATCGATCGATATATAAAAAAGCTTTGGTGCTTTTCCTTTACGTGGTCTCGACTGGATTTTCAGGCTCCCGCGGGTTTCGTTCACTCTGAGAATTTCCGAGCGGGCTTACGCAGTGTCTCTCAACTTAACTACTTCCCTTGTTTAACGCGTGCATTAAAAAGATGAAATTTTCTCAGTTTTAGTAACGTGGGCAAGAGATCCCAAGAAACTCCAGATACGAGTCATACTCGACCGCACGAAGATTTTGATGACGCACAACTGCGTGGGATAATTTGAGAAATAGTATTAAAAATGCGCCGACCTACGCGAACTTTTAACTAGAATATTTAATTACCAGTAGTAATATATTTGAATCGTAATTATTTTTTACGAAATGTTGGATTTTTGGAAAATTTGAACTCTGAAGAGTCGAAGTTTTAGTTACACGAAATTTATAAAAATTAGGCTTACATTATTTTAGTATCAATAAATTCAATGTAATATAAATATTTAAATGCTATTTATAAAGAAATTTTTAATCCTACACTTTCATTTATGTCGAAAAAAATTTTTAAATTTCTTTTATTTACAAAATTTTGAAATTATATAATTGTATAATATAATGTAGAATTCGAACGAAGATCTTGTACTTTTAGTGTCAAATATTATTATTTAAATAATAAATATATCATTAAAAAAGTAATATAAATCTTCTAATTCAATATATTGATATATTTCAAATAAAAATTAGTAATAAAACATTTAACTACTAGTAAATAAAAACATTTTTGAGATTAATTTCTTCTTTGGTTTAATAGTTGCTTCTTTCTTACGGCATTTTTTAAATATATTTGTTAAGTGCATTATTTAATCTAAATTAATATTTTTATTGTATATATAAAATTATGATTATATATAAAACTGTATTCTTATTCTTATTAAAAAAATTTTTATCAAATATTTATTGATTTTTATATACAATATTTGTGATAAATCTGACTAACTTAATCAAGCAATGGATATTATATTTATTCTACTTTAAAAACTTTGAGTTAAGTATACCAAATAAAATTTATTTTTAAAACTTGTAATGAAAATTAAAAATTTTAGTTTTATTTCAAAAGATACTATATTTATTATTTTCGGTGTTGTAAAATATATTTTCAGATTTGAACACTTAATAAATTAAGGATATACAATAATATTCTAAATCGATCTAAATCGTATTACAAATAAAACTTTCTGGATTATTCGAGTATAAAATTATACTTAAATTTCCGTATAATTATTTATTATTTGAATAGTTAATGACAATCTGTCGTAATGCAGAAAACTTAATCTATATCGTAACGACCATATAAGTAAAGTTTATATTTATTCATTACAAGTAGGTACTTTATTTTTAGCAGAATCTGTGATAGCACAGTCTAATGTAATTCACTTAATTAGTATTCATAGTTCCTATTATTCAAGGGATCACGGTTATTGGATTTGATACATTACATATCGAAAATTTTCATTAATAACGTTTTCAAATTTGATAAGCTTTCTAAAATTTAATGTAAGTATTATTTCTTAACACTCGATTGTGCATCATAATTTTTTTGTTATAAAGAATATAAATATTTTGTTGTTTCTAAATCACATAAAGAGTATTTTAAATTTAAATAGTATTAAATGTAAATTTATTAATGAATATTTTATTATTTTATAATAATTTTGACTAACAAAAAAGTTCTTTTGGGCAATTAAATAAATATATTATAAATAATATATAGTAATGATAAAACTAAAACAAAGATTTTAATCTCTCAGGGTAAGAGAAGTAATAGCTAGAAAGAATATTTATTATTGTTTTAAATACCGCTATTCATTTTTAATATGAAAAGGGTGGAATTTCATAATTAAACCTACATATTGAACAGAATTTATAGTGAAATTATATAGACGGGTATTTTTCGGTAACATTAGTCATGCATATATTCTACAATTTAATTTAAATTATTAAAACAAATTTTTGGTTACGAGAAAAGAAAAACAAAGTCTTTTTAAGTTGAACAAGTAATAGTTTTTTCGATGATTCGTAAGGATAAATAAGTTCAAATATCAGAGGAATCACCATTACTTATTGGAATATTTGCCAATTAAAGTCAAATTTGACTTGAGAAGTATGCTCTGATGAAGAAATGTATGAACAATTACATGGAAGCTATTGAAAACAATGGAATGAGCTCGCAGATTAAAAAAGAAGTTAGCACCGCTGGCAAGGTCGGCATTATTTAGGCATTTCTAATCCCTAGGGCACATATAAATTTGGAAGATATCATTCGTATACATGGTTGCACCAATATCATTTATAATAAGGTCGTTATTAATGTTGCTGCGAGCAAATACACAAAAAACAAAAAACTGAAAAACAAGGATAGAAACGACTTGGACGGACGCTGAGTTGGCAACCAACGGAAAGGGGTAGCTTTGACAATTTCGAAACTCATTCTTAAAAGTTTTAATCGACGTGACGATACGGTTGTTTAACGAATTTCGATGTGCGTAATTAGTTTTTTTACTTACGGCTGTGTCCTTTAACCCCATTGCTCTGTATTCGAATTTAAGCAGTAGTTAAATTTGGTTGTGTTACCGATTATACTCTGAAACATATGTTCAAGCTTTTTTCTCTTTTGCTTTCATTTGTTTGTTTTTAAGATCAGGAATAACTATTTGTTTCTTATCTTGAATTCTTTTATTTTTTTCACAAAAGGTGTTCTTATTTATTCATGATTGTCTAGGCTTATTTATGAAATTTTTATCTCTACAATAGATCAGCATATAGTAATTATATTTTGTTTTAAAAAAAATGTTTTACGAATTCATGGCAACAATTTTCATTAAGAATTAGTTTTATTATTCGTTATTTAATCTTTTTCGTCGATCTGAATAGAAAAGTGTTGTGCAACATTGATTTAAAAAATAGTGATGAATTTGAACTTTCAACATTAAAATTATCTTAAAATAAGGTAACCCCGTCTCATATTGTATTATTTTACAAATCGACTAATTTCGAAGATTACGTCTACAAAGATTTAATTAAATCAAAGACACTCTATGATATAATTTAGAGTGAAGTAAAAATTATACATATATTTAATTTATGTGGCTAAACACTGTAATAAAAGAATATATTCTACTTTCATATGGCTGACTGTTGCGATTAATAATCGTGTAATGTCTCTCACGTGATAATAAATCTTATTTATAAAATATATAGTTATAAAACTGATATTTTTAATATATTTAATTTGTTGTAGTATAAAATTCGTATAATACGATTAATAAATTTATGCCAAATCTATATATAGAACAGATACTTGAATATCTAATCATAATCATTATCGATTTATTAGATATTGCAGTGCAATATGTAACGTCGTATCTAACATAAGTTGATTTGGTTGGCAGATACAAATTTTTAATACTATAAATAAAGGGTTATTTCAAGAGTATTAAAAGTTTAAACTTAGCAGATAGAATTATAAATACAGGAAAAATTATTAATTTCCACTTTACTTATGCTGTTTAATATATATATGAAATTTATATTCACTGTCGATTCCATGTAATTATAAATTATAAAGCACTAATTTCAATAATATTGAATAATAGTAAAACTATTTTTATCAAATAAAAAGTTGTTTTTTTATAAAATTTAGTAACATATTTTAGAATTATTGATGGAAACTTTACTAAAATAATTTATAAAAACTAATAAAATTAAAACAAAAATTAAAAAACTTGTATAATTTGTGACTTTTCATTGGTATCGCAAAGGTAATAAAAATAATGAGATTAAATTTTTTTTGCAACAATAAGGTATTGGTATTAATAAAGATTATTTCCAAAATGTTAAATTTAAACAAAATAATTTATAATCTCATTTATAAAAAAAAATATTTTCAAAATTATTTGCTACAGCTCACATAAATCGTTTATACTCATTGGAAAATTTAAACTTCAAAATAACCCGTATAAATAATGATAAAACTGTTAAATGGTGGCTTTAGGAAAATTATATATTTTTTTTTAATTAAATTATAATGGCAAGGTATTTTACGCGTTTAATAGATTTTAGTTTCATTATTATTAAATGTAATTTTATTAATTTGACGGATAAACATTATATACTTTTATAATGTACTTGTATATAGATGTTTATATATTTAAAATATTATTTAAAAAATTATACAATAAATTAACATGATAATGTTCTCTGAATAACTTATTATCGCTACTTTTAGTCGAAATAAAAATTTCATTTAAGTAATTGAAAATATATATAATAAAATTATAAGTTTCTAAAATTCTGAATTTGATTGATTCTTTGAAATTTATTTCACACTACTTAATATTGTATTTATAATTGATTAAAATTATTTTGATTCTAATTAAAAATAAAGTAAGAGAGTAAAAACATTTCTAAATTTACTTTTGTAAGGATAATGTCTAAAGCAATTCATTATTTGTATTCATTAGTAAATGAATAATTAAATTTATTTATTATAAATTTTAATTTCATATAATTATTTATAAAAAAAATATATTATGATCTTATTTTTATCTATGAAATGATAATTCCAGTTTTTCTTGCAGAAGCACTAAATAGATTACTCCTCCTACAAAAACAAAAATTTCACTACATATATTTTTATACACGAGTTCACTAGCATTTCTTCAGATGGTCGATAATAAAAGTAAATATTTACTGTTTTTAATACAAAATATGAACAATATTCCGATGTGCATATTAATGTTCTAAATCTCATTATAAAAAAATAGTAATACTGCTTTAATTTTCAATAATTTACCTTTTTTTTAAGTATTATTCTAAAGCTACTTTGTGAAACTCTCATTTATTACGTCTTCCTAGTTTATTACTTGATTAAATAAGTTACTTCTTAATTTTTTAATATGGTTTAGTAATACGAAGCTTTTTTGCTATAAGTTTCGATAATCGTGTAAGAAACTTCTTTGTTGCCTTGAATGTAGATGTTTTTCGTTTTCTCATTAAAGTTTGATTAGAAATCATGAAGTTTCGAAGCTTAAAATTGTATGTATCTAATTCGGTTATTAGTTGCATTCCTATATAAGTTTTATTTAACTGTAGATATATCTATAATATATTAACATGTAAAAATCATTTTTTAATACAGTATTATAAAATTTAATTGGGTATTTATAGTAAGTAATACATTACTTTTATACTTAATCAAATTAAGTAGATTAAAAATTAAAAAAATATACGACTATATTTTGATTCATAAAACAAAATTTTAACAATGAATTAAAAAATCTTTTACAATTTAATAATTTAAAAGATAAAAAGAAATGTATAATAATATTTATCAAAAAGTAATAAATTTATTACTGAGTTCAATTTTTTATGAAGTAATTTACGTTTTATGTTATTAATATTTACTATTCGAAAAATAAAAGCATTCTTATGTAATTAATTTTTATTCGTAATTAACTTTTGACTGTAATTTTGAATAAAATAAGATTAGTGGTTATAATCTAATTAAACTACAAAATGGAAAGGTTACTTTAACTTGAATTAACGTTTTTAATAAATAATTTTCAATATTCAAAATTGTAAAGGACATTTATAAATTGTATGTAAACTTAATTATTTTAACGAGAAAATATGAAAAATTTTTATTTATATTTATTTATATACATTTTACTCTTTAATATACAATTAAAAGAAAATCTTTTTTTATAGAAATAAAATATTTTTGATGAAAATACTATTTAATATTTCTTTATAGTTTGAAAGAGAATTGATTCAGACGAGTAATTATAATATTTGCAAAGAAATTTTCTTTAAAATAAAAACATTTATGTGAATATACAATATATGGAACAAGTTTAGTTTTTAAATAATTTTATATTAAAACATTTTAGAAGTTTAAAAAATATATTTTTATTGTTTTTTTTAAATGATAAATTTTTTATTAATCATATTTTTCAAATTAAAAAAATGTTTTAAATATATTTATATATTTTGCATGCGTATTTCTTTTCTTTTTTTCGACTCTCCGGTTTTTACTTTTCTCACTTTATTTAATGTAGAATTTTATATTCATTTTAAATTAGAATTTCATGTCTAATGAAAAATGTATATTTATTATTTATTTTCAATTCATAAGGTTTAAAATTTAAGTAAATTTGTATTCTTTTATTGTTTCATAAATTGAGGTTATTTACTACATCATTTTTCATAAATAAGCATTTTAATGAAAAAATTTTTACTAATCTTCAGTTGATTTCATATTGGTTTTTTATGAAATAACAAATTTATATCATGTAAATCGTGCCCAAACTTTTATAAAAAGTATATAATTTCAGGGTAAACTAACTAAAATATAACTATCGTAAGTATCATGCAAAAAAATATAATTGAACGGTAACGGTACAAAAAATTAACTTGAAAATTTATAAAAAAACTAAATTTTGTATTTAATTATTGAAAAAAAATTTTAACGGAATAAAATGAATAAGAATCGATTTAATAAAGTTTTATGAAATATCTTTAAAAGATTATTTATTACTTTATTATATAATTATGTCAACTTTTGTAAGAAACAATTTTATCAAATTAAACAAATTTGTAAGTCTGAGATCTAATTATTTTAATTATTGTGTATTATTGTTATTCAACCTCAGATTAATTAAGATTTTTAATATATACTTAAACTATATGTTTATAATTGATTTTCGAAATTTCATTTGACATTAACTTGAAAGTAAAACCAATAAACTATTAATCTAGCTGTTAGTTGTTGAAATGAAGTTTCAGTTTCGCATCGTTAATCGTTTAAAGCTATAAAGACATCGTTTATATAAAAGAGTACTTAATATATACAATGTACATAAAAGACTACTTAAACAGTTATAAAAAATTGCAAGGCGACTACGTATAAGAGAGAAGTATTATAATATATGAAGTTAATAAAGTTATATCGCTACCTTTTTAATACATTTCTTTATAGGTTTAAAAATTATAATCATTGATAAATTATTTTTTAAAAAGCTGAATAGTGAAACATTTATGTTTTAAAATATAATTTTTAAGTAAGCTTAATGCATAGATGCATTCAAATTTACGATAGAATATAATTTTCGAAACTAGAAAATGTGTGTATATATATATACTTGGAAGAAAATATGACTAGCTACGTTTAATTTTTTTTTTTAAAGAAATCAATTCGAAATAAGAAAATGAATGAGATATTTTGTAAAAGTAGCAATCAATGTTTTTAATGAACAATAAAATATCTTCATTTAATTAAATTGAAAATAATTATTATATCGTTTAGAACAGAATTTAATTATTCAGGAAATGAGCGATAGTTTGCTTGAAAATAAAATCTAGCAAGAAAAATTAAAGAAACATATTTTTTATCAATAAAAAATTTTAATTAAATTTTAACTAGAACATAACTGTAATATATTACCATCTAACAGGCACAGCAATGAAGATCAACTAAGTGCACTTTTGAATGAAATAATGGGTACTGCGATCGCATACACGCTCGCTAACCAACTTTTTTGAAGAGTATTGTTTTATTTGTAAGTTTGCATTATACGAGTATATTCATGATGTAACAAAACAAGAAAGTGTTTTATAAATTTTTCATTACGTATGTTATTTAAATAATTTAATTTGATACTTTATTAAAGTTAAATTGTTAACGTGAACATAAATAAGCAGCTAAACGGAGATGGTGACATATTTCCTATAATTTTTGGATTACTCGGATTTTTTACAGAATTTTTGGTTTGGATTATTTTATTTTTTATTTCAAATGGTAGAAAAGCGATAGTTCTAATGTAACAAAATTTCATGTTTACAGAGTACAAAATTTTTCTATGGGTATTAAAAATTTGAAATATAAAAAATATGGTTCGCAATCAATGAGATATCGCTAATCAATAAATAATTTCCTCCAGCCCTACGGACCAGCAATCCGATGAAAATTCTCACAGCAAGAACGCAAATATAGAAATATTCGGAGGGTTGCAGATTGGCGCGTCGACTATGAGAAACCCGTAATTCTGTTCACTCGCCCCAAAAAAGCCCCTACAAATGGCCACAGTGCAGTGTACAAATGCGTATAGGTATAGATCGCGCGTAGTAATGCATAGCTTCATCGGAGCACACGGACGCCTCTCATGTATATATGTACATTTGATCAAAATAGCGGACGAATCGCCACAACTTTTTGGCCGGCATTACCAATGGCGTGGTGGCACGCGGCTACGGGAGGCGGTACTTATTGATCTCTCCCTCGCAACTGCGAGATGGAGAGAGGAGCGTCGGGACGTCGACGGCGGCCGACGCCGGACGTGCGCCCAGACTATGGCTGCGCGCGTCTGCCAGGGTGCCGCCAATGCATTCGAACTTGCCGCGCCATCGACGTAGCGCCTGCGCCCACGAACCTCTTCATCTTGGAATCGCGTGGAATCGCGTGGAATCGCGTTTTCATTGCGTCGCTTTATTCTTATATTAAAGCCCATGTTCACACGAGGCTGGAAACGCCTTGCAGGAAAAAATAATGGACATCCAGGAAGTAATGAATTTTGTTCGGTTATCAGAAATTCGTTTGAGATTGCTATGGCTAACCATTATTATTCCACTCTTTCGTTGTCCTCTCAGGAAAAACAGAAATGTTCGATAATAGCATTAACGAAATTCGCTTTTATACATCTTGTTAAAGTTTAAACCCAATAAAATATTACTGATCACTTAGTACATTTACTTACCAATAAAGAAAATTCCACTTACTCTGCTGCTTTCTCAATCTGTTAAGTCGAGTTAATTATTTAAGTTTACTTAAATGATTCGATAAATTTCAGTAAAATCGATTAAAATAAAATTTGAGTTTAAAATTGAAAAAATATAATATTTCTTAATTCTATGTTTGATATAATATAGTTTATTACAGGGCACAATTTTTTACAATAATTACTAAATGATATATATGATCGATTAATTATTTACAAGCTCTAGTCTTAATATACCAGTTTTATGGTATTTACGATACTAACATCATAAAATAAAAATTCAGACAAAATTAAAATCTGGGAAATTGAACTGTGTATTCGATGTACAAACTTAATTACACTTTACTTAATTACTAATTAAATAAAATTAAAACAAAGTACTTGTAATATACACAGTTTTTAATTAAATATTAAAACATTCAAATATTACTTTGAATCACATGAAAAATGTACATCATGACATTTTTATATAAATAAATTTTTTTAAACCATATTTTAAATAAATTTATTTAGTTATAAATAAAATTCCATAAAATTTTTCGTTTAAAAATATTAAAGTTTACATTATTCTATATGATTTCGTTTTTAACGAATCATATATATTTTAATAAAGTGCTAATGAAAAATGTAGAAAAGAAAAAATTGAAAAAAGTATATTTTATTTTAGGAACCAATCGTGAAATTAATATAAATATTTATTTACGTAATTCATTCAATAAATATGTTTGTGTGTAATTATATACTATATATTTACTTATGCGATATTTTATAGAAAATATTCTTTTTAAAAATAAATATTTTTTTAACTACAAAGTTTATTAAATTCTTTACTCTAAAATATTTACTAGATTTTAATGTATTTTTTATTGGATAGGTGTAATTTAAAAAATGACATGAAACTCGTATAGCAATTTTATATACATAATAAATTTAAATTTTTTAGAACTGAATATTATTTTCATATTTCTTTAAAGGCTTTTAGTTTCATTAGAAAAAGATAATATGGGATAAAATAGATATTTTAAAGTTAATATCTGAATGATTTTCAATATAATTAATATACAATAATATTGAAAATAATTGATAAAAAATATATTTTGATTAGGTTATTTTTCAATATAGTTTAAGTTTCGTTTGAAAGAATCTCTTCAAAGAGTATGTAAATCATCAATAATTTTAATAATATTACGTATTTTTTTAACTTTAAAAAAATCACAATATCTTTATGTTATTAAGTAATTTTTTAGCAAGAAACTACAAATATAAACTATAAATTGAAAAAGCGTATTAAGTGATTCATTGTATAATATATATTTCATTTTAAAAATACCTTATTTAATAGTAATTAAAAATCAATTAGTTAAATACAATGTTTTTAAAAAGAAAGATTATCTGCATGATTGATGATATAAAACTGATGTACCCTGTCAAATCCATTTTTCCCCCTTCTGAAATTGTATGTTCATGCCTAAATTAACATTTTTCATTTATATTAAAAAATACTCTTTGCAATATGGATAATAAATCACATCATGATTTATTTTGACGATTTCTTCATTTAAGTTTTTATATAAAAATGGTTGCTTAAATTAGTTAGTTATAAATCTGATTTTTTAAATACAAAACAAAATATTTAGCTTAGTATTTAAATAAACGTTTGTTTTAATAAACCATGTGTATGTGAATTCATGTTTGTAGCATCATATTTTTTTTAATGTGTAGAAATGGTTATAATTGAAAAAATATATTTAACTTCATAAAATAATATTTAAGAATATTACTGAATGAATTACTTAGATTTTACATACATTATAATATTTATTATTTTAACGTATTTTATAGTACAAATTTTTTTTACAGAAAAATATTTATGTTCAGTAATGTATTGTATTTCAAAATTTAATCTAATTTAAAACAACGAAATTAATTTTGATACTGATTTTATTTTTAAACATGTTTTTATTCAATTTCAAAAATCATATTTTCACGTACAATAAAATATTTAATAAAATTTAGGTCATACATTGACTAATTATAATGTTTTAAAATGTAATAGAAGATTGATTAAATTATATATATTATATTTTCATTCATTAGAATAACAATTATAACAAATTCATGATTTCACTACCGCATTAATTTAAGAATACGTTAAATTTATCCAGTATTTAGCCTGCTTCTCTTAAGTAAATTATATATATCCACTTTTGTTTAACTTATTAAATATTACTTAATTTCTAATTTTCATACTAAATCGTTAAAAGTATTTTTTAATATTCTATTTCTTGTGTCGTTAAGTATTGTTTTTGAAGGGTTTCATTATTGAATATTTAATTTTATTTTTATCCTGCACTCTGAAACTTAATAGATTATGTGTATATTATAATTTTCTATTTTTTAAATCGGGTAATTGTAACCAAATTTTATTGCCTAGTAAAAACATACGTGTTTATATAGTATATTTATTAGTTTTAATCTTACATATAAAATGTTATAAATATATTAAGATGTAGTTCAATCACATTACATATAACATTTGACATATCTATAAAAAAAAGGGTATATAGAAATAATAAGTAAGAAGTATAAAAAAATTAAAATTGATAAAATTATTTTAAGATATATGTATATACGTAAATAACACATATTAACCATTTGCAATAATGTTGAATTCCAATAAAAATCAAAGAAAAAAAATACATTTTGAAAATATAATTAAATTTCAAATCTTGTAAATTATGATTGAGCCCGTGTAAGTTGACAATATAATCCCAGAATCTCTTTATTCTGTTGATATAAATTACTAAAAAAAAATATTTCAAAATGCAGAATATTTGAACGCTTTCAAGAACTCTCAGTCTTTCTTTAATTAAAAGAGAATTCTTAAAAATTGGTACTTCAAATGAAGACTGTTAAGAAATATATCAAAACCTAAATTAAATGCACATGAATGCTTGCGAGATACGAATGTAAAAGTGGTTCAAAAACTTGCGCGATTTATTGGTCGCTCTTTTGAAAGTTAGTGGAATTTTCAAGGGTTAGAGATACCGTGGCCAACAGCAGGTGCGGAGAAACTCTCCGATACGAAATTCAAACGATAATGGCACTAGCTTCGTACGGGTTTTCCGCATAACTTTGTGTTACGCAGGATCAAATTACTGCTGTATAATCCTAGATTCCATTTTTTTCTCCTAACAAGCTATTAAAATTAGTTTTAAATCTTTTTTTTAAATTTTTTATCATTTATCTTTTGATATTAATAACTTCATTATATAAAATTAAATAATTGAATAAAACCCTTGGTTAATTTCAGCTTATTAAATTTGAATAATGTTTCATTTTATTACATTATTATTATTATTATTATTATTATTATTATTATTATTATTGTTTTTGTTGTTGTTGTTGTTGTTGTTGTTGTTTAAGAAAATTCTATTCAATTAATTTTCAATAGTATAATTATTTGATGTAATATGATGTGGAAGACACTAAGAATATAATTAACATTTAAATATATGAAACTGAATAAAATGTTTAGATAATAAGTTTTTAAAATATATGAAATAATTAAAAATTAAAAAAAAATTTTTGAAAAACTTTTTTTTACTTTTTTTGTAAAGTTTATATAGAAAATTGTGTTAGAAAATTACTATAAATTATTAAATATTAAAAAAAAGTTTAGGTATACTTTTTATTCCACTCAAAAAGTTATATTTTTAAAATAATTGTAAGTGGTCGATAAATGAAATTAATTACCATAAATGCTAAACAATATAAATAAAAAAGCTTAATAAATTATTATAACAACAAATTTAATTAGTAAATTTTTTTTTGTTAATTATAATTATAATTATATAATTTTATATAATTATATTATTATATATTATATAATTAATTTATATAATTATATAATTAATATTATATAATTGTATAATTATAATAAAAATCAATGCTATATTTTTTTATAATAAATGGTTTGTTTAGGATTTAAATATATTATTATATAATTTAAGCTTTTTTTTCGTATATATTAATTGGAATTCAGAGTAAATAAAAATGAAAGTATTTCATTTAAAAAAATATTAAATAAAAACTTCTATTCTTATAAAAGAAATTAAATTCTATAATAATATAAATGCGATTATAATACAACTTGTAAGTAATATAACATAACTGGGAACTTTCTATTACAGCTTTTCTTGATACATTAATATTCGATTTTAGAAAAGTTATTAAACTTTTGATCGGAAATAATTTATCTATTTTATATTGGTATTACCATACTTATTGAAATTATTAATTTATTCTCTAGGGAGTTTGTTAAAAACTGAATTAAGACAGCAACATGATATAATTGAGGATACGAGAGGAAAAGTTGTATTTGCATTTAGACGAAAGTTAAGCTTTTCTTTCACTTTCTAATAATTCTTTTTTGTTGTATTTCATTTTTAAAACTGCAATTTTCTAGATTCACGCATTATCAATTTATGTTCAAGATTTTGTTTTACTTAATTTTTTTAATCATTTCAATTTGGAATCTACAATATACTATATTAAAATTTATTTTTTATTGATTTTAATTTAAAAAATTCATTATTAGTTGCCTGATTAAAAAATGAGTAAAAGTATTAAAGTAAATTATAAAAATAAAGTTATAAATTTTAAATATACGAGCAGTTATAATAGATCAGGTTAATACTAATAACACGTAGTATTCAGCTACTTTATTCTGTTAAAAGTAAAGAATCGTTGCTTATAAGTAAAAATTAAGAGATTTAAAATTTGAATAAACGGCAGTGGTAGAAATTTAGCTTTGGAAATACTAAAGTCTGCTATAATGTTCAACAGTTATAATATTTACTCGATCGAATACCAGATGTTGAAAGTTATATACAAATCTTGGAGTTTCTCATTCAAATACTTTTCACTTTTAATAGTTCATCCATCAATAAAATTCATGTTGTCTCTGCAATTGTGCTTCTAAGCACAACTAAAATTTAAAAATAGATATTTAGTGTAATATTTTAACTAAAGATTAATTAAAACTGAGACTAGCAAATTAAGAAAAAATATCGGGCTTAATAAACGCATCTCAATTCATTATTGGGCTTAGAAATAATACTCTTTCCAGAAGAAAACGAAAAGAAACATTGAAAAAGAAATCTTATTTGCAATGAGAGAAAAGTCGATTGATATAATCATTCATTCCAATACTTTTTATAGCATGTAAAAAATGTCTCAAAATGAGCATTAACCAGCTTTTTTTGAAATTTTTTTTGCGTTATGAATTGGACATGCACTACGCTATATAAACAATTAAAGGCTTTAGAAGATAAGGAGAAAAATAATCGGAATACGAGAAAAATAAACGAGAAAGAAGGGATAAAAATATTCGTTATTACCTGCATTTACTATAGATTTAATTCAAAAATAACTTATGAAGCAAATTTAAATAGCAATAATAATAACCTTTTATGGAGATACAATATAGATATATCACAAAGAGAGAACAAAAAAGAAAACCGAAAAAATACGAAAAAATATTGGTGACTGACATAATTGTATAATAATAATGATATAAAAAAAACCTTTTGATTAAATAGACATATAACACACAAAACTTAATAGATAATTATATAAATAAATTAAAAGACTTTATAATTAATCCTTAAAACGTTTAAAATTTTCATAATTGAATATATTCATATGTAAATTAATTAAAAAATCCAATTTCCCTTATTTATTATAATATACTCAATTCTTCACCCACACACCCACACCCACACGCATGTACACAAAAAATCATAAAGAAATTGAATGTACAGTTTTTAATTCTACACATTTTTTGTATATAAATAAAACTGCAAAATTAATATCAAAAAATTTGTTCTCCCATAACATATTCTCACACACAAAAAAAAATTTTAAAATAAACAAAATAAATAATCTCTAAACTGTGATCGTGTACATAACAGCACATTAGTCATAAATAATTATATGTATAAATATTGTATTTATTTAATACAAATAAATATACCCGCATTTACTGTCACATTGGATGCGAATTGATTTTAGAACTGAATTTATATTTTTATAATATTGAATAAATATAGCGAAGTAGAAAGTCTTTTTACAAAAACTATATTAATTGTAGCATAATATTAAAAATGTACTTTACACTTTCAAAATAATAACATTTATTTGTTGTTTTAATATAAAATCTTGTAAATTAGCTACAAAATTATAAAAAATTGATTTTATTTTAAAAATTTAATTTTCAATGAAAAATTCTTTTTTTTATAATTGCTTGAACCTATTTTTATGTAATTAAGCATAGTAATCATTCGATTAATTAGTCACTTTCAGTATGAAAACAATTAAATTTTGCACTGTAATATTAAATCTTAGGATACGAAACATACTCGCTCAAGCTTCAAGTCATAAATTTCGATTTATTAATTGCAATCCTGTTTAATCTCTATACTTGTTATTTAAACATTATTTCCACACTCTTACTAAAATGTGTTTTATTACATAAATGAATTACATGATATTTAGTATCATTAAAAATCATCTTAAAATAATCAATTAATTTAAATTTAAATTACATTTTGTACAATTTTTTCGAAAAATTTTTCAACTTTTCAAAATATTAGTTAGTTACAATGAAATATATATACCTTTTATATCAGCGAATTATTTCCTTTTAGATTTGGCTATTACTTCACCTTTGACAACCCGCTTGTGTTTTAATTTAACCTGCCGATAGTTTCGTGTCAACCAATAGTTTAGATTATATAAAGGCGGGCAGTGCCCTTTCAATTGTACAAGTCTACGTTGATAAATATTATCATTGTTATTAGCTACGACGATAAAAGTTATATAGAAATAACAGTCAGAAAGCGATCTTTTTACCAATCTATCGAAATTATAACACAATCGAACTCTTTCTAATAATCCCGATATAGTGTGTATCGTTAGTTAAAATATAAGCTCTTACAGTATTATTTCATAATCCCATTAGAATACTTATGATAAATAAGCTTGCAAAAGCTTTCGAAATCAACTTTAAGTCGTCTTTAACTTTAAACAGTTGCATATAAAATGTACTACGTTGAAATTAATATTCCCAAATGTTTACTATCGCGAAATAAGTTGTAAAATAAACGCAAGAAATGATTAAAACTTGGTTCTAACGTTAATTTTGAACGAGATTTTCCATCGATGCTCAAGAATGAATACGTAACAATCGAAGCGACTACAATTAAAAGTTACGGAAAGCCATATCCGCAAATTAATTTGCAAAAATGTTTGCGAATCGGTGATGGCGATGCGCCTTTCTTTTCTCACGCGAGGACTTCTCGTACCGCGTATTCATAATAGCTCTGTAGACTCAACATTTAAACGTTGAAACTAAAATTACGCGCATGAAGAGAAGGCGAAAAAGGGCGCAAGACGATGAGCAAAAGAAATGGGGAGGAGAGACAGCCGTTCCAATCAATAAAATATCCTGCGAAATATTTCCCTGCTCCCGTTCAACTTCGAGTATACGGTCGCGGGAGATTAAGGACAATTTAAAAGAGAACAGCGAGAGTCGGTTGCCCTTGACTTCAGAGATGACTGCAGTTGCGTCGGTTAAGTCTGAGATCAGCACGTCATTTAACGGCCGTTTAATGAAGGATGAAGAGTCGCGATCAGAGCCACTTCGTGGAAAATCCGAATGGAATCTGATTGATTTCTTGCAGAAAGATATCGTTTTCATTCGAAGTCGTATAAATTACCAAACGCAAGCTATATGCGATATTACTCATCTTCATCGATGCGTTTGATACCTAGACCAATTGTATTTTATTTGTTTTTTTTTCAGCGATGTCTGAAGGGAGGGAATGGTTTTTTTAGAAAGAGTAAAGTTAACAATAATTCAATGATAGATAAATTTTTTACGGTGAATTATAATTTGTACTTTACTAATAGCTCGTGTATTTAAACTCGATTTCAGAATCTCTTCAAAAATTTTCTTGCGTGAAGAGATACGACATTCACATTAAAACAGTATAATATTCATGGTTTATGCGATAAAGACATCGAAATAATTTGAAAATTGAATTTGGTTCCAGTATTAGGAAGCATTTTTTATATAAAAATATATAATTTGTAATATTTGAAAATTTTCATAATGAATACAATTTTTAAAATATAAATAGTTTATATTTGAAGTTATCTATACAAATGAAAAAAGCAAATGTAAATAAAGCAATACCTTTTCTTTACTTGTGTTTGTTCATTTTGACTTTATAAGATAAGAGTATCTGAATTTTATATAAATATAAAACAAACTTCTTTGCTAAGTAGTATCATTTTTTATCCGAAATACGTAATAGAAATATGTAGATATAGTAATGATACTTAATTACTTTAAAAATATTTAAAAAATATATAATATTTAATCTATAGAAGATTTTTGTAAAATTTAAATATATATTAAAAACTTTAAATATATTTTTTCATATAACGTATGGCATATTTTTAAATAATTTATGAATGTCGAGAATAAAGTTTACTGTAATAAATAAGTTGCTTCAGGAATGTATAATAATAAAAAAAATAAAAGGAAGGTATGATGCTGAACAATCAATTTTAAATAAAATTGATATTTTTCCTATTATTGTACTCTAGAATCATTTTTTATTTAAAAAAAATTTGGATTTTATTATCAAAAAAAAATTAAATATATGTCCTCAAGTCTATTAAAACCGAATTTTTTAAAATTAGATTTAAAAAGTTTATTGAAACGTTCGTACAAGTTTTTCTTACTATTTTTTTCGTTATTAATAAAGTTACGTTTTATCAAATTTTACTATAAATTTATATATCTAATCAAAAATACTATTTGAAAATTTGCATTTGTAGAAAAATGGAAAAATTTATAAAATAGTAACTTATGAAAAGTTTATTATAATAATATTGATTTGTATATTAATTGATGTATAGATTGCTTACAAAAAATTAATACCGTAATTAACAACGTATGCTTAAAATACTTAAGAAACTTATTTATAATTATTAAATTTAATACATAACATTTTTGTAAATAATTTTGATGTGTATAAATTAAGAATGAAGACATTATTTAATGTATATGAATAGTATTAATACTTATATCAAATATTTTAATTCCTTTTACTATAATTCGTATGTATTAGAATGTGAATAATTTACTGATATATTTTTTATATGTATGAACATAATATACATCAAATGAATTACTTAAAAAAGTATGGTTTAATTATGTTTTTTGAGTTAAATCTTGACGTTCTTTTTCAAATATTTTATTTTTTCTGACTTCAGTTTAATATTAACACATGTTTATTTTAGCTATTTATTTACTTTTCTAAATTATTTTGATAAAAATTATTATATCTGGAAAACAAAATATTTGTAAATACATTTTAAAGAATGCCTTGTACGTTCAAATGCATTTTAAAATGTATCATTAAATTTAATACTTCGATATAGCTTCATTTTAAATTAGAAATTTATAGACAACAAAAGTTTTTAAAGTAACTTAATTCCAGAATTATTTTTTAAAATGTTAGTGTTTTATTTAATTTCTTTATTTAAATTAATTTATATATTTGTTTATAATTAATAAATACCTTTATATATAGTGATTAACTTTGAATAAATATAAATAAGAGACGCGTGAAATTAGATGAAAATTATTTTTATTAAAATTACGTGATAAATATGGCAGAACAAAAAAAATAAATTTGATATATTCGGAAAAAATGTTAAGGAAGTTTTTTTATAATGATTCGATATAAAACATCGATAATATAGAATTTTTTAACGTTCATAATATTACAAGTTAAAATTTGTTCGAAAATATTGAATTTTTTTTCTACTCCTTTTTTTACACTTAATCCATGAGAATAAATTACTTAAGAATTTAAAGCGACAAGAATCGATTACAAGTAAAAGATCAATGGTAAAACGGAAAACGGAAAGTATTTTCAGGATTTTAGCAAGGAAGTGTCCAGACGCTGTAAATCATGAATAACGGATAATAATGCACTTCCTTTTGGTATTTGTAGAAGCAAGTGGTCCAGCGGCTGCGGAAGGAGGTTGAATCTTTCAAGGCGGAGAATGCACTGAATGGCGCCAAAGTCTCAGTGGCCTCGCTCCTGGGGCTCAACAACAATAATCACATAACGAACAACAACGAGACAACAAGGCGAGTCGTCGATGTTGTTGTCGTCGAACACGGCCAGGGCCTCAATGGCCACTCCGAGAGTAGAGCCTCCTCCAAAGATGACTACGAGGAAATCGTCAGGAACGGCGACGTCGTTTCGCCTTTGCGCGATAACAGCGTCAAGTAAGCTTATCACTCGACTCCTTTACGAATATTCTGAGTCGGGATCTTAGCTTTGGTTCTTTAAATTTCTCTTTAGTTCGGTTATCGAATAACGAGCAATTTTTTAGAATCCCGTGGTGAAGACTTCTCTTTATGGTTCAACTATGATGTTCGGTTACTTCTTAATCAAGACAAGCGATTATTCTCAATCGCACTGTTTCTCCAAACTTTAAGACAGTGCCTCTGATATGTTTTTTATTTTATTAAATACTAAATGTTAATTTCATAATTTTTATCTCGATAGTACATATTCCATATATATACTGAAATTATTCCATTACAAAAACAAGTTTTTCAGTTTTAATATATACAAATTCTTTATTACATAAATCGCGTTTAGTATGTTCTGGATTTCAAAGTGTATAAAAATATAAAAACGAAGGTATATCTTGCTTTGATATTGTTAAATAATTAAATAATATAAATATATAATATAATTAAAATGAAATCTTAATATATCTTACTATAATTACTATGACATAATTAGAAGAGTACAGGTAAGAGTATTTTCTATAAAATAAATTATATTAAAATCAAACTGCATTTTTATGCACAAAACAAAAAAACTATGTGAAGATCAATTAATAATAAACAATATGCGTTTATATATATTTAGATATTTTCTAATAAATGATAACTATAATTTAAATAAAGACCAATATTATTAATATATAATATTATTAATAACAAAAAAGTTAATATTAATAAATACAATTGATACGTTGATATATTGCGATGTAAGTACTAATAAACATGGCTTAAGCATATCTATTTTAAGAATTACATTCATATTTCATTTTAAAACTGTAAAGTTTAGTCAACAAAATTTGCGATTTAAATTAAAATAAAATATTTAATTATTTACTTATTTATTTTATTCGAACCCTGGAATAAAAATCCTTTTACTCCAATAGGTTTGTTTTATGTTTATTTTTATCAAACGTAGTCCGTATACTCGAATAATGTCATATATATTCTTAAATAAAAATAAACTATATTTTGCTTCGAATTTCTAACCATGTTTTAATTTTACGTTTTATAAGATAATAGTAATTTTACTTGTATTTAACCAAATAAGCGATGTATAAGTCTTTAATGTTGTGAATTGCAGTGAAAACAGAAATTTTTGTAAAAATTATTTATACGTACTTTTAAAACTATGTGTTGAAATTTGTAGTCAATAATTTTACAATTTTATGTTTTTTTTTATTTATATAATTTTTGACTTGTTTTTTTAAAAGATAAAGTTCTTATGTATAAAAAATCAATTTTTACTATCCTTATAAAATTGGATATAAATTTAATCATAATACTTTTGAATTTTTACAAATTTTAATTATTTTAATAATAATAATAGTATTAGTATGTTGGCTAGTTTAAAATTAGCCATGAATATCTTATAACTCTTTAATTTTCAATAAAATAATCTACTTTTTATAAAATAAAATTTTGTTTTTTACATTTTAATTCAAGATTTAACTATAATAAAAGATGAAATGATAGCAGATTAATTTTTAAAAAGTATTATTCAACTATTTTTAAACAATTGTTATAAATGAAAATTATCATTATATCGGTTACAAAATTTTTAAAACATTATTATACCTTAACCTTGAAACTATTTTTTTTAAAGTTGAAACTATTGTTTTTGTTACATAATCAACTTAATCATAATTTTCTCAAATTTTTACACGAGATAGGAAGATTCATTTCATAAATAAGTCTCTTGCTTCATTCATGTTTGATACATATTTATGTAAAATTAAATAATTGAAATGTACTAATTATATAAAATTTATAAAAGAACAGAATTACCCAGGCTTTTAATTTAAGAAAATGTGTATTATTAAAAAATAATTAGTAGATAAATAGAAAACATTCCCTACTCATTTAAAGTTGGAAAAAATAAATTTTTTTGCACGATACTTATTATTTGAAACTTTATCATACAAATATGAAAAAGAAAATAAAAATTGAAAGGTATTCTTTTAATATTTACATTCTGAACGATGTTATAACCTTATTCGTTACCATTTTACTCTACAAAACAATAATTTTTTTATATAACCATTCAGTATTAAAGAACTTAGTTTTTAACCCACGCACGTTTTATATTCGTATTTTTATTACGAGATAATTATAATAATCAAATAAAAAATATAGTGAAAGAACAAGAACGCGCGCAAGTCGTTTTCAAGGTAATAATTTGTTTTTAATCGAATGAATCTATCGTAGGGAGCGCCACTCAAGTTCTGTTGAACCAGCGTCCGGCGACGACGAGGTCGTGGAGGTGCCCTTGGAAGTCAACGAAAAACCGAAGGTTCCACTGCTGTCAGTGCGAGAACAGCAGTACTTCCTTGGCTGTCTCGGTCTCATTACCAGCGCACGACTCCTCGAACTCCAGAATAAACGGGCCGAGCGTAAAAGGCGCAGCACCGCCAACTCGCACTTCGTCTACTCCAATTGGGAGGTGCCTATGGTAAGTGCGCGCTTGGCTTGGATGGATAATGAACTCAAGGAGGGGAAGGCGTTTGCTCTTGGCGCGCGGAAGTTGCAGTCGATGAGCTTCGTTTCTCGCTTCGGAGATGCGCGCGTGACTAGCGATCCGCGAGCTCTATTAATTAGAATTTCTCCGAATGAAACTGTCGAGGACAAAATTCTTACTCTCGAGCTGATTTTCGTTGAAAGATCTAATCGAGATGCAGTAGATTATTGTGTGTATTGGCGCTGCGTGAGGAGAAATACAAAGTTATTGTATGCTTTTTTTTTGAAAGATTATACGGGTTTTCACATGATCAACACAACCAATAAGTCGAAAGGAGAGGGTCTAATTTTTGCAACCTGTCCATGAACATCGACGTATAATATCACATAAACGGTAATTCTTATAGTATTAACTTAGCAAAGAAAAATTTGCTTCTCTGTTAAACGTAATTAATGCTTAAGGTATTAATTAATACAAAAGTCCTTCGTTGAAAATAACACTTTTAAATTAAATTCAATTATAAATCGTCATCTTGACAATTATCATCGTCTAGAATATGTGCTCAAATTATTTCTTTAAATATTAATATTATATAATACTATAGTTTAATTTCAATCGACATATATTTGAATTAATGTATAATTTAGTATAAATATAAAAACTATGTCAATGTATGGCTTAATAAATGAAATCATGAATTATATATTCTTTGAGTAAAAAGGGTCAGTAGAAAGGATTATCCATACATTATAAATACAATATGATTTGTACTACTGCTAAATTTAAGAAAGGAAAAACTAAATTATAAAAATAATTTATCCTTTTTTCAAAAACAAAACTTAAAAATGTATTTTATAATATCTGCAACTAAAAAAAAACAAAAGTAAAATAAGAATAGAAAATAAAAATGTATCTGTTAAAATTTTATTATTTATTCTTGAAAATTGTTCATTTCAATAGAATCTATATAGAAATTATATAGTATAAAAATAGAATTTATATAATATAATTTATACAGATTATATGAATAGAAAAAAATAACATAATTCATATATTATTACAAAATGTTTTGTATTCTGTTAAAAGAGGATCGCTTTATTATATATAAGCTACATTTATACAATACTGCGGGAAAATAGTGAAAATAATATTATCAAAGAATATTTCATTTAGTAATTATTTTACTTTATTAATAATATAATGCATTAATCTAACATTATAAATAACTCATTTTTTAATAAAGATGTAGAATATCCCATAATTACATAGCTCAGTATATTAATATTTAAAGTTTTATCTTATCTTATTATAATATTAATTTTTGAGTATGAATACTTAGCATATTTTCATTTTATTAAACACTAATATGTAAAAAATATTTTTAAAAAAATCATGTGCTAAGTATAAAACAGTTTATTTACATGAAATTAATTTGAAATATATAATACAACTAAATAAAATAATAATAATGCTTGAATTCAATATAAAAAATATAAAATTAAATACATAAAATTTAAAGTTTATGGAATTAGAAACTTTTTATAGTCTTTCGACCTAAATAAATAAAACTAAATAATTAATAATAATACTTGCTTAAAAAATTTAAAAAGTTTTTATTTATTTTTTTGCTTTAGAATTCATGGAATATATAAATGATAGACAATGTATCTAATGATACATTAAAACACCTTTGTATTCTTATAAAATTATTATAAAATATGGATAATTTTTGAAATATAAATACAACTGTAAAATAAAATTGTTAGTTTTTAAAAAAATTTCTTTATGAATTAAGAACGATACTTAATTTTAAATTTTTATATTAAAGTAGAATTTAAGTTGCTTTAACCATATTATCAGAATATATTGTCACTGAAAAAACTATTATTTAATTTTGATATTATTTATAAATTGAAACATATTTTACGAATGAAAAAGTAGAAATATTCATTTAATTCTGCCTCTCGTTTTCATTATGACAACAGAGTTATTCATATTATTCAATTTTTCGTTTGGTGTGTACGTCACAAAAATAATTTTTAACTAAAATTTTAAGATTTAAATTTGAATTAGTTATAATGAAAAGGATATATTTTAAACTATAAAACTAAAAATCTATTATTGACTATTTCTTTCTATTCATATTTTTATTTAAACTTATTTTAATTAATCTCTACTTTTTTTGATGAAATAATATAATACTTTATATTACTTTTTGTCCAGAAACATTTATATTTATTCCATAACTTTTTTAATCTGTTAAAAATTATACAGTAAATATTTTGTTTACTTTAAGATGAAATATTTTACATAAAAATGCAATGGAGATAAGCAATGACAACTCATTAAACTGCTTAGAGTAATTATTTTGTTTTTATTAAATCCCTATACGTATATATTTTTAAACGAGAAATTATAATCAGTCGTAATTAAATATATTGAAAATTGAAATATAAATTAATTGTGAATGTTTATATAATTAAATAAGAATGTACGTATAAATAACTTGGTGTATATATGCGAACATTGAGCAAATATATTGAGTAAAAATCTTATTTTATAAAAATGAATCATCTCTTTCTGGAAATTACTTTGAATTTTTATCTTGAATTCAAGTCAAATAAAAAAAATTTGTGTATAAAGTAAGTAATAGATATTTTTTTAATATATGTAAAAATACTGTCGCGATTTAGTTAAAAAAGATAAAAAGCCGTAAAAAAATATCTAAATGTGTTTTTAATAAATATATAATATTTCAAATAATTTTAAATACTTATCTTATTCCTGTTATTAGTATTCAATCATAATATATTAATAATTTTATTAATTACTATTTGTTAATTTTATTTGAGAATGTTAACTTTTATTTATTTACATATATTTTAGCATAAATAGGCTATTATATATTTAAATTGACGATTGAAACTCTAAATACAAATTTTTACCTATTATATATATATAACGATTTTTATTCAAAAATAAAAAATTATATTTTAACATAATTTGAGCTTTTTAAGCAATATCCATAAATAAAAAAGTTTATCATTAAGTAAATTAACAATATAAGCTTTAACAAATCGATATACTTTAGTAACACTCGTAATTTTATTTATTTTACAATCAATACATAATATTATAATCGATGTAATACATTATTAATTTAAGAATATTGATAATTGCTTGAATATAGCTTAATTAGTCAGTTAAATAATTATTGTAATTAAAAATTATAAATACAAAAAGACTTTATGCAATAATGTTCAATATTTAATTGTTTTTCATTAATTAATTAAATATTGATTTGATTTAAGTTGAATAAATTTTTTTAGTTAATGTTTTAGTTGTTTGTTATTCTTTAGAGGAAAATGAAATATATTAATGAAATAAACGAAATATATCAAAGTTTTCATTTATCGCAAAAGAATAACGAATAAATTTAATAAATTTGGTACTATGTTATTACTCGCTAAGAAATTTATTATTTCTTAATTCTTTACAATTTTTATATACGCAATTAATTTTATTTAGAAAAAAAAATAATTAACAGTATAAAAATAAATCAAACCAAGCGTTTCGTTTTATTAAAAAATAGAAATGTTAATTGCATGGATTTTGGAGACACAACGCCTAATAACTTCAAATTCATTTTTTGGAATTTCTAGCGTCGTATCTACCTTTTGCAAAGAAAGAGGGAAGCAAACATGAAAGTATGTCGATATCGACTGGATTCTTAGGCAAGATGGAAAAGAGACTTGGTCAATTTACGCCCCTGCCCCTCTCAGGTTGTTTAATTAGCGTACAATCTAATTATCCACTCGCTCATCCGCCAGGGTGCGCCTCAATTTCCGCAATCGATGTATTTAATTATTCTCTTTTTGTGCAACTGTCTACTCTGGAGCGACGAATTTCTTTTAGGCCCAGAAAATTATATCTTCGATACTAACATCCTATGCTTACTTAAGTTCATTTAAACTCGATTCAAATCCATTGAGTATTTTATATCAAATACGTTATATGTATATGTTATATCTCTTAATGAATATTCCTTGATGTTCATGCCTTCTAAGTGGCTATGGATTTTATGTCTTCACTGGCAACTTTTTTTATATATTTGAACAAAAATTATATTTACTTATGTTTACGTATTCGATTAATCTATCGTTCTACAATGCTTAAAGAGGCACTTATTCGTTTGAGTTGATGAAATTAACTGAGATACCAATATATCTTTGTTTTTAAGTTTTAAATATTTTTAATATAAAAACATTTTAGAGCTACGTTGAAAAGCTCGTAAAATTAAATTAAATTTGAAAAAAATAATATGAAAGAAATATTTCGTAAATCGATAATATGTTTTAGTTTTCTCTTATTTATCATATAGATGTACTTTACGTATTTATGTACAGTGAAACTAAATTAATCGATTATTAAAATTACATACATTATCCGAATGTAACATATATTTTATAGCTAGGCTTTAAAGTTTACATTTAAAATTATTTATGATTTGATTAGAATAACATCGTAATATGTAGAAAAGAACAAAATGAAAATTATGAAAAATTAATCGAATTTTTTACTGAATTCAGTTTATGAGTTTTTATTTATGTAAATAAAAAGGTATTCTTTTAAAGCATGAACTTTATACACGCATTGATATGACTTTGAAATTGGTCATTCGTTAAAGATTTTTATTTTATTTTTTTAATATTTTTAAAACTATATTATTAGAACTGAAATTGTAATATAACATAATATTTAAAAATATTGTTTAAAATAGAAAATGAATATTCAATATATGAAATAAAAACAGCTATAGTTATAATATTTAAAAAATTAATGCATATTATTAAATTTGTATTTCTAAAATGTTTAACTATATTAGAAAATATAGTTTTCTCAAAATTTTTATAATTTTTATTATTCATGTATTCATAGTATAATATCGGCAAATTTTTGTGTTTACATTAATTTATAAGATATAAATTACATTTTCAAACAATTTTTAGTCCTTATACGTGCATGAATAAATAAATTTATTATAAACGGTAAATGAAAGGAATATTGGGAGAATTTTAATAGATAATAAATAATAAATATTAAGGATATTTGTTTTATCTACAATTACATATTTATTTTAAAAAAAAGAAAATATTTTTTTTTTAAATTATACAAAAGAACATGAAAAAACTTAAAAGGTTCTAAAAAGGATAAAGTAATTTTTTAATATTTATAATTAATAGTTTGAAAATTAGTGTAAAAATGAATAGGAAAAAAGTTTACTGAACTACATTCATATTTGATTAAAATTACTCTTGTTATTCTTACGATGCCTAGTTACGATATGTTGAAAATAAAAAAGCAAAAACATTGTACGGAGCTGATCGCTAGGCGAAGTTGTAACGGACACAGGATTATATCAACTTTCATTATTTTTTTACTTCGTTTGGAAAAGCGTAGCTTTTCAGTTTCAAGTTTCACCTTGAGAACCAAATAAACATTCCCCGTCGGTCTCTATATTTCTCCATCAACTAAAGTCAACGGGAGCTAATTACAATTACAATCTTTTATAGAAGCGCAAGCGTCACGCCTACCTTCAGTCGTTGGGCAACGCGCCACAAACGCGTCAGACGACTGCGCGTCTCAATGGACCGTCGCCACCGCCTCTGAGCAAGAATAACTCCGGCCCAAGAAGTGGAGCCGCATCTAAGAACGCCGGCCCAGGAGTGACGACCAAGTCGCTGATACAGGCAACGAAGACGCCGAATATATTACGGAATGGCGATGGCAAGCAACTACAGCAACAACAGCAGTCGCCCAAAGAACTTTACAATAAGGCAATAAAGCAGGAGACGGACAAGTCGACCAGCCGGCTCGTTGAGTCTGTGCATCAAGAGAAACTCTCGCAAACGACGTCGACGGGTAGAGCGGTTCACATACCAGGTCTACCCTCAGGCTTGACCATCGAGAGGATTGAAAACGATTCTACGGTTTGCATCGCATGCAGAAATCCAGGTGAAGCCCGCATTGCATTTTACGATTAAGTGGTACAATTGATTAACGAATGCACAAGTTGTTATATTTAGTTCGTTAATGTATTTTTTTTAAATAAACTCGTATTTTCTAGAATGTTTTGTTTTTTATGAATATTTGATATTTTTAAGCAATTACATTATTGTAATTGGAAACTGTTGTTTCTTCTTAATAGAAAAAAGAAAAAAGCTAATGATGAAATAGTATCTATATCTCTTGATTTAAAATAGTAACTAAAAGTTATTTATTTAAGGCATTGATAATTAATTTGGAATAAAAATATATTTGTTTATAATTTCTCAAACTTCGGTATTCAATTGTAAAAAATTCAGCATTATCAAAATATAAATTATGTGAATAAATTCAGTTTAATCATTTATTGATCATTGGAATAATTATTGAATTAACTAATTAAACTAAAATGTCAAAAAACTGAAAATTAATTTAAAGTTTCACATAATCTACATTGCATTCTTAGGTACCCTGACGGTGTGTGAATATTGTTCAGCAAAATTCCATGTCTCTTGTCATACGACGTCTCCAGCGTCTTCGTGCTATTGCCCAAAGTGTGCAGCTCGCTTTCGAAGTAAAGGCCTTACTTCGGCCGATCTTGAGATCCTAAGGTTCGAAATGAAGAGCATGAAGAAAGATAAAGAAACAGGTAAATATATACGTTTTTTACATATTCATCGCATATTTAATTTTTCTGCCTCAAAGGATATAATATTATAAATGAAAAAAATAGACGATCAGATCGATGGAAAGTTCTGTCCATTTGTAATCAAATTTATATGTATGAAGAGACAAAATACAAGATCATTTGCTACATCTACATCAATATAAACGTTATTATTATATTTAACCTTTGATCGTTTACGCAATGCTAAATTTTTAACATTCAAAATTACTTTGAGAGTACTATACATTTTCTTCACAAAACTGTAAAATTTATTATTTTAATATACATAAATTATTTTCTATTCTTTATTCATGATATAATAAACATCGAGAAAAAAGAAAAAGAATATCGATATGATTACATAGAAAATTTGATTTTATAAAATTTTATTTAATATGGTAAAAGACTATTTACAATAAAATCTGTGATTAAATTTAATTAAATTGCCAGCAGCGATTATAAAAGTTTCATAAGCAATAAATTTTCCTTTGGAATGTTACATAAGCTGTTACTACTAAAGAACTTATTGTAATTGATTAAGGGTTAAGTATTCTCATATGTTCGTATATTTATGTATGTATATATAATTTTGACATAACAAAAACGACAATCGAACCCTGTGTACAAAGAAGTTTGAAGGTTTTTGTTGCTTTCGTAAACAGAACTTTTCGCTCGACGTTGATAAGACAGGAGTAAGAGCCGAGAGAGCAACGTAATAAGCGCAAAATATCTTGCAGAGGAGAGAGAGAGAGTGAGATATGAGCTGCGTGAGCGCAATACAGACCTGAGATTGCAGGTTTACGAATTGGAAAAGCGCTCGCAACTAATCAGCCAATCCTTGCAGGTTCGTGTAACGATGGTCGCGGAGTTATGAATATTTAGTAGAACAAACGCATTATGTGGAATAATTAACTATTTATTTTTCTTTGTATTCTATTTTGAATGATGTTCGTAAAAGCTACAGTATGTACAATTTTATAAGAGTTGGACTGCATTTCCATCTACTAGAATTATACGTATTCCTTGTGTATTCCTTGCAACTTTATTTCTCGAATACCTTTCTCCAATTCAATTTTTCCTAGTTTTAGACAAGTTATTATTGAATGGCTATGCTTCATGGTTATTTCAAATATTAGAAATATAAATATCTTCAATTAATCATTTGTGAATTACATGAAATTTTTTAATTTATTCCGATATATTGTTATAATAAATATAAATTATTTTATATTTAAGAAATTATTCTTCTTTATAAATTATCTATTCAAAATATACTTTATTAGAAACCATTCTATCGGATATGTAAAAATACATTTTTAATTTCATTGTTAGTGCAAGCAAAAAATATTATTTAGAATTTGTAACATTACTTTAGTTTTATTATAATTTTAATATTAAAATGACTGCCTTATGATATGGCATGAATATATTGTATTTACTTTTTTTTTAGTTTCATTATCTTATGCATCACATTATGAGAAGCTTGAAATGTAGGTTATATTAAAAATAGGTTTTTTCGTTTAATAGTACAATTTTTCCCACAGTCAAGATTCGCAAAATGTTACCTCAGTAGATAACACCAATTTATGTTATATTAATGAAATTTTGAATTTTGCACAATGTGCATGTTCAATATATCACTTTTATAAATACATATGATTTATTCATTTATCATACCTTAAAATTATTTCATTATTTAAATTTTTAATTCAAATATCGCTTATTGCATGATCATTAAAATCGCAAAAGGTGGTTATTATAATTATTTCTGCAAAATATTACTTTCAAGATTATCTGTTCTCGTTGAACTAAAAATTGCTTTAGTAAAATAATCGGTGCTTTCATATTATATTTAGCAAAAGTTTGATTAAGGCAATTTTAACTATATATATATGTCGTTATCGTTTTGATATAAAAATGAATACGTTTATATTGTATTGCTTTAAATAAATTTTTCTGTTTGAATATAGCTTTTTAAACATTTTGTATTATTTAATTTAATTTAAAAGGTTTTAAACAAAGACAAATATTTTGAAACAGAAGAAAAAATGTTGAAAAATCAATTTTTCATGTCATAAGGAAATATTATCAAATTGGAACAGGAGGATGCTTTTGAGAGTATATTGATATATTTTCTTCGTAATAAGGTTAAGTACAAATGTGAAAAATTTATTGTTTACACATTTAATTAAATATTTTTAAAGAATATTTATGAAATGTATATTAAAAAAAATTCTTAAATTATTAAAAATTAAAATATTTTCGAAAGAGTCTTAACTGTAAGTATTCTTAAAATATATTACCTAAACAATTAAAACTTTCCCTTTATTATTCATTAATATTTATTATTTATTTATTAAGAAATTGTTGTATTTTTTGCATACATTTTTTTAAACAGATTAAAGGTACAAATTTTTTAAATAGTTATTTATAATTTTAAAAATTTTTACAGCACAATAACATATAAATAAAAAAATGTATGTTAAAAATAATATTAAACAAAAATCATAAAAATACTTTAATAAAAATCTTTTTAAGCTTAGTAATTATAGGACTTACATTTAAATGGGAGTATAAAATTTGAAATTAAACTACCGATAATTGTAAAAAGTTTAAGATACTTATTTATAGTATGACGGATATATAAAACTGACATTATTGTTTAAGAAGCTATAATAGCTATTTATTAACTAAGAGAATAATCATTGAACTTTCGATAAGTAAAATCTCGCGATTCATTACGTAAATCTGATTCAAGAATTGGTAAATATTGGTTTAAGACGAACTACTACTAATAAACAATTTTTTTTGAACCGCAATGATAAAAAGAACACTTGGTGTACAATACATTTTGCTCGTAAATAAAATAATGTATTCGCACGTCCGCAGTTGCAGCAGCGTACGCGTCGCGAGTTTTTGGGAGCGCAGGAGAAGACCCAGATATCCATAAAGCGTCTGGTGGACTTTGCGAAGTTGATGCAGTTCAGACCCGGCAGCACCTCACCGCCGCCGCACTCGGCATTAACCAGCTTCCATCCTCGACCTTCCTCATACCGATCGCCGCCTCTCCGGATGATGACGTCTCCGTCGCTACCGTCAACGAGCAGTTTAGTATTCCCTTCTCCTCCGCATTGGTAAGGACTGTTCCTTCTTATTTAACTTCCTTTATTCTTGATTTTTTCTGTTCAAAACTCATAAATGTAGGATTTATTGTTTTAAATTTATAATTTGAAGTAAGTATAAAACATTTTTCTTGAAATTATTTTCCGATTGTGCGAAAAAACATTGAGAAAATCGTACTCAAAATGAACTTGGTTATTTTTTTTGTATTTATACCTTAAACGTGTTTTTGAAGATAATAAAAATAACTTTATTAAAAATTGGCTTTGCCGAAATTTCTTTTATCAGGGATCATCGACGGGAACTGCTTCAGCAAGCACAGCGTCGCGACTCGGCCCCGATGTTGCCGAGCAGCAACGGTCTTCGATCCTCCTTAACCAGCTCTCACAACCAAGCATCACCACCTCCGCTTCAACCCTTGCAACCATTACCACCACCACCACCACCACCACCACCACCACCACCTCCTCCACCGCCATCGCCACCGCCGCTGCCGCCACTACCGTTGACGTTGACATTAACGTCGACCTCGACGTCGAGCCAAGGTTACTATTACGTCAAGACCAAGAGATCGTCCCCCATGGACAGTCGTTCCTTGTTGTCGAAAAGGTCTCCGATCAATCTCTTGGACAAAGGTTCGTTGAGAATAGGAATATTCAATTCCATAATCGATACTTTGATATCTATCTTCGTATTAATTCTAAAGCATCATATGTACGATTGTATTCTGAGATTAAAAACCATTCTGTGATCGATGTAGAGGCTTCATTACAGTTTTAAACTTGGTTTATTTTAATCAATAATAAACGTTAAATTAATGTGCAATGTTAACTTTTCAATTATTTAATTTTTAATATTAATAACTATTCTAGTTAATTAATCCTATTTTATAAATTGTAAAATAAATTATATAATGTTAATCAAATTAGTTAAAATTTTATGATTCATATTAATTATATGAAAATAGTAAATGATTTTCTTCGCCGAAAAATTGAGAATGAAAATAAAATCGATTGTTTGGAATTTAAAGTAATTTAAATGCTAGGCAAGATCTTTTATTCTGTGTTACTTAATGATAACATAAATTTGTTTAATTCTAGATCACTAAATTAATGTTAAAGTAAATTGAATGCAAAGGTGGTATAGACATTTTATTTTTTATCAATCTTATTGACTATAACATTAAAATTTTATGATCCTAAGAAAAGCAAATCTTAAAATGACCATTATTTCAACTAGTTTTAAAAAAACTATTTTTTATAAAACTATTTGGTATAAAAGGAGCATTTGCAATAATAATCATTTATAATTAATACATTAATTAATATAATGAATGTGTAAAGTACATTAAAGATAATATAATAAAGATTGTTTTTATTACATTAATTAAGTACATTGATTTATCTATCTCGGAGATATGAATTTTTTCTTTAATTAAAAATATTAAGAAAATCATATGAGCGGTTTTTTAGTGTTTAAATATTTTTGTACAAGTTTGATTTATATAAAAATTGACTTTCTATAACTATATTTTATTACGAGTAATAAAACAAAGATCATTATAATATGAATAATATGGGTGTCACCAGAGTAAAGTAAATTATTTGATAAGTAAAATCAATTCATACCAATGATCTAACCAATTTTTTTTTATATTAAAAGTTCTTATTTTAGGCCATACAAATCATATAAAACAAATGTATAAAAATAGATTATAAAAATCATGATTTTTTCCTAGGCGATGGAGCACTGACAAAAATCCAATTAAATCAAAGCAAGGATTATCAGTTCTTGATTACAAGTGGTCGGACCGATCCAGTACTGGATCTGAAATTCGGCAATCTGGGCTTACGATCACCAAGTCCAGCAATTATGTCACCGTTCAAGTCTTTTGTAACGACGGAGATAGAGCTGAACACACTAGCGAAAATTCAGCCGACTGCGTTTACGTCTCGGAAAGCTCCTCTGGAATACCAGATGTCATCGAATTGGAATCGCCATCAGTCGATGAAGCAAAGACTAGAAATCCTGAGGTAAATTGTATGTCTTGAAAATTTGATATTTTTATGGTAAAATAAAATCCTGTTATTTCTGCTAAGCGACTTTACCGACTGAGTAATGAATAATTAATTATAGTTAAATACATTGCTTAGCTGTGATATGAATTACAAATATTTTAATTAGTATTTGAAGAGCTTTGATTAAAATTTAATTGAAATAATTAACGATTTTAAAAATTCTTTAATAATCTTGAAATCTTGATTTAAAACACTGTATAATATTCGATCTTTTATAATCAAGAGCAAGTAAATTAAAAATTAATTTGGGTATAGTTTAGGTATTATTTTGGTTATAAGTCAATAATTACTTATTACTAAAATTTTACACAGTTATGATTAAAATATACACATTTCTATAATTACCAAAGAGTCAATAAATTATTATGAATTTATATTAGCAAAAAATTGTAATTACTATGTTAATAAACAGATTTTTTAATCATTAGACAAGCATATATTAATAAAATATTTCCTACAAATCTTACAGAATAAATTATTGTTTGAAAAAATGGTTGGTTTTTATTATAAAGGTGTTGTCTGTTTTATATTATATATAACATTTGCATTAACAGAACTTTTCAACTTTATATTTTTTAATATAATTATTATTATTTTTAATTTAATTATTTTTCACTTTAGTATAAAACATTATTAAATATTATTCATTTTATTGCTAGGTGCTCAACATCTCCTCCGGAAGTTCAGAGCCTCGCATTAATTCGCCAGAATCAAAAACAAATTCGATCTGCAACGGAGAGCAAGTTCACGAAAGAGACAACAACGACAGTGGCAGCGACGGTAGCAACGACGATTTTCTCGAATCAATTTTCCCCGGTAGATACGGTTTTAAGATCGATGTCGTCGATGTCGAGTCATCTTCCTCCTCTTGTGAACTGCCACCAGACAGTCCAGATGGACACCACCTCGAACCAGAAGCCGATGAGCATGTGAAATTGGAAGAAACACATATGCCAGCGTCACCTGGAACAAAGATAATCGACAAGGAATCCGAGGTCAGTATAGGAGTCAATGCCGAGCACGTAAAACTTGACGACGAGGACGCGAAACTCGAAGAAGAGAATGTGAAAATTGAGCTTGAAGATGTAAAACTTGAGCTTGAAGAGGTGAAAGTCGAAACTGAGGAAATGGAGATGGTTGAAGAGAGTGATTCCGAGCAGCTCGTGACAGTTGCTGACAATAAGTCTGATGATGCTACAAAGCAAAACTATGGTGTCGAAGAAAAGCGCGACGAGGGTCAGAAATGCCCTTGAGACAATAGCGATCATAGACTGAAACTTCGTCTCTGTGAAATGTGAAAAAATTCTATCGACTAAGAATTTTCAATTGACGTTCTGATTGGCTAATTTCGATCGAAGGCACTACTTTTGTTATAATTAAAATTTTCAATCAAGTGAATCGTAACAAATTTTTATTTTGCGAGGTTGCATGTGACTACAATTACATAAACATTATTTCATCTAAATTGGAAAATTTAATTCATTGTTAAATTAAATATTAGTATCTTTATCTACTCTAAACTAGCTTTGTAAATTCGTTTGAAAATTGAATTAAAAGTAAATATTTGACCTGTTTAAAATTTATTTTTTATTTATTGCAAACAAATATATATTTGTTTCTAACTGATTAATAAATCAATGTTAAAACAATATTACATTTTATCGAAGGATCATACGATGTTTTTAAGCAAGTAAATTATAGTTCGAAATTTGTAATATTAGCTTATAGTAATACTATTTTGTTTATAAAATCAAACTTTACTATTCTCTAAAGTATATATAGTAAGTTCTTTTTTCGCGTGTATTGAAGAATATTTTAGTTTTCGTATTTTTTTACTTTTAATCAAAATATATTGACGTCTATTCATGTAAAGTTTATTTTTTAACAAAATATTAATATTATTTTTATCTTGAATTACGTTTTTTAATTTTAATGTCTTATTAAATGTTTAATGAACTCATTGAAATCTAAAAGAATTGATTTTTGTAAAGGATTATTTACCTCTTTTCAGTGGGGTAACAGTATCTTTCGAAAAAATTTTCCAATTTAGTAAGATGTTTTTACAAAGCTATTTCAGTGAATTTTTAGTGAACTTTTTGTAAATTGTATGCGTCCTGATCAAAGCGATAAAAATTAATTCAGCACGTTAATGTACAGGGTTAATATATCTCATGCATAATTCGTTGTTATGCATAATATGTACGAAACTTTAGTCATAATGGTTATTTAGGTCTTGTAAAATTGAAATTTCAGAATTTGGGATTAAGTAAGTTTTAAGATACATTAAATGGATTGATTACAGATGAATAAACAACATTCCAAAAGTTTTCATAATAAATTATAATACGAAAATTCTCACATTTTTGAAAATTAATCTTAAAATTTTGCTAAAAATAATATTTAATTAGACCTAATGTTATTTATTACAATATATTGTCAACGTATAGGTTTTTATTTTTTTTTAAATATTAAATATATTTAGAAACTATTATCTTAATCGTAGAAGTTTTATTTATCAAGATTTTTGTTATTTAATTCAAAAAACTTTCATATACTAAAACCAAAAATTTACAAGGCCTTACATAATTAAACATCAAAAGACTCCTATAAGATTGGAAGTAAAAATGATGCACATATCCATGTAAAATAATAGCCATTAATGCGAGAATAATTTCGAAGTGTGTGTAATTTATTCAAAATTTTAAAAAAATAAAAAAATTAAGATATCAAGGCCAATAGCTATCTTGTAAAGATATTGGTTTTTTATATCATCGATTTATACTACTTTAATAATTTATTTTCAACTCTAGGATGCGTTTAAGTTCAAATCTTAATATTCTTTTTTGGAATTTCATTGTTATGTGTCTGCTGAAGTGATTTAAAATAAAATATAATTCTAATTAGATGATATTATTAAAAAAATTCATTACTTTTAAATGAAATAAGAATTATCTTTACAAGATCAGAATGAATACAAGAATCTGAATTAAGAAGAATATAAGTATATATGAAAAACTTGCACTAAATCTGAATGTATATCTAAAAAGAGAATGCTTAATTCGAATAAAAGAAATCTGAACACGAAGCTTTTCAGTTCATCATATTAAACAATTACTGACATAGATAGTTCGATAATATTTTTCAATAATTCAATATCTTGTTTTCGAAAATCTAATGAAGCCATATTACCATACTGCCTTAATAGTTAGTTTAAAAAGTGACTCCTACCATTTAAAGCTACAAAGAAAGTCGTATTTATCGTATATGGCATGCATTATTATAGGATATAATTATTTATTCCAAGCCGAGAATGGAGAAATAAAGTTAAATAAATCTATAAAAATATAGTTATAAAATGTCAAAAAATCCATTTTGTTTATTCGATGATGAAAGATCTTGTATAATGTACATATAATAATTAACTGACGAAAGATTCAAAACTTAAATGTAAAAACATCCTTTAACTCATTAACTATCTTTTTATAATCAAATATTCAAGTATGCCAATGCCTGTGAATCGTTAGTTTTAACAAATGATCAGGCTCGTGAGATTTTTTTCAAATGCTAATCGAATATTGATATTTAAATCGACGTTTTTTAAAATGTATTTAAAAGTTTGAGGTTAACGTTTTTTTCAATAAAGTCCTGATTAAGCTTGAACAAAGAAAACGATTAAGGTTTTCTATCATACTATTTTATATATATATATATATATATATATATATTTGCGTTTAATATTATACTGATTAAGGAGATACGTTGTTTTCTTGTTAATTACTTTTAATTATTCGCTACAAAAAATTTTGAAAAATTATTTTTTTTATGTTAGCGAAAAAATATTGTTAATGT
Source organism: Dolichoris vasculosae (assembly GCA_018907195.1). NCBI lineage: Eukaryota > Metazoa > Arthropoda > Insecta > Hymenoptera > Agaonidae > Dolichoris > Dolichoris vasculosae. Next base: position 5,966,090 of record JACCHY010000010.1, on the reverse strand, counting down.
TCACCTAATTGGTGAAATATTACGATTAATTTCGTATTTTTATTAATAAATTAATAACAATTTAATAAATAATTTGAAAATTCTATTATTTTCACTACTCTGTTTAAAAATCTTTACATTTCTATTATTTAACTAATTAAAACTATTTACGATAATTTATTAAAGAAGAAACTTTTAATTTATATATTAAAACTTTCATTTGTTAATTTAGACAGAATCTAATAAATAAAATCTAGTAAATTAAGAACATTTGCATAATAGATATGATACATGCATCTGTAATGAAAGCAGTAAGATATTCATCATTTTAAATAATATATAATATATATCAAAATATTAAAATAACTTTTTTATAAAATTGCTTTTACAAATGAACTTTATATCAAATATTTTAAACAGTGTCTCTAAATGTATTTTTTCATTTTTAATATTAATATTATTACTTGAATAAATAAAAATTTAGTAACCAAAAAGGTTCACAAAATTAATTAAAAAAAAAATCATAATTGATTTTTCTGTAAATAATGCATGGTATTCAAAATTATCAATATCACTTATTATTAAGTAATTTTATTAGTAGTTGAATAATTAAAATGTTTTCTTACCAAATTAAAAAATAGAATTTTGTTTAGAATTATATATATTTTTTTAGATAAAAAACACCATTAGATTTTATTAAAAATTCAAAAATAAATTTTCTTCTTATTAATAACCAAAAAATATTATATTTCATTTTTTTAAAAATTATGAAAAATCTCATATTAACAATTCAATTCTTTTTTAAGAGAGAAAATTTGATCGGTTCAAAATAAAACAATTTTAGGTGCAATTTTTAATCATTAAGGTTTTTATATTTTATACTAAATTTAAATTATTAGTATATTTTGCAAATATATAAAAATATCTGAAAAAATATATACCGAATGAAAACAATATTTAAAAAATGTGATTTATAAGATATTAGTAATAACATGCGTCATTTTACAATTGGAGTTAAAGGAAATAATTTATATTTACACAATCGGATAAATCATAATTATATAGTCATTCTAAAATTTTTCTTCGTCAAATTTCTTAAATTAATTAATAAATTTAAAACTAATATAGTTTTGATAATAGTAAAATAATTCATTATCAGTTGGGAATTTTATCCGTAAAAAATGAAATTACATTTCTATTAGAAAATGCTTAAATAAAAAAAAATATTACAATTTAATTAAAAAATTAAGATGTTAACTGTTTTATAAGATTATTTATACGTATTTATAATTACTTTTATTATTTATTTGATAATTATAAAAAAATCACATAATTCATCGTTAATTTATTTATTAAGACATTTTCGTTAACTTTCATTAAAATACCATCGAGATTTCAGTGTATACCTTATTTTCTGGATTAGAGCAGATCTTAAATAATTCGTTAGTTGTCACAAACCAGTCAACCTCAACCACATAAAACAACTAGACGCAATTGTACGAAGAGAAAACTCACGTTGCATTCACTGTGGTTTCGTTCACGAGCAATTACTAACGGAAATCCTCGCGAACAAATGACCAGGTATCGATTAAATATAGTGAGGTTGATTAAAGATTTATACTCACTCAAAGTGCGATCGGATGTGCACAACTTTTGAATGAGTCTCGTTGTTCCATTCTGTTATTAGTCGACGTTTCTCCTCTTCATAATTTCATCGCTATTATTGATATATTTTCGAACCTTATATTACCCTTTCTCACGTTTATGCTCTTGTTGATGTTATATTGTTACACTGCCATGCAATAAAATTGATGTCAACGCGAAAGATCGTTTCCATCGGCAATTCATAGCCATTGATTACGTAATACGAAGCATAGTCTGACTTCGGTGAAGTATTATATTTCGTTGCATGAGGTTGATGCCGTACAATAAGAATTTTACAAAGTTTAGAATATATAAACAAATTAGTTACAATATAATTTAAAAGTTAGCATAAGTCAACTAAGTTGTACATTCAAATAATCTTAAATGTTGCAAAATAGAAGAAAAAAGAAAAATAAATTTTTTATATAATAAAATGTTAAATTACAATGAAAATTATATTTTTAACGTTTGAAATAGCATAGTCGAATTATAGTTTTCTATTATAATATAGTAAAAGCAATGGAGTATTTACTTTTGTATAATATAATTAATCAATGCTTTTATAACTAGGCTACATACGCGTTGTAGAACCATGAAATTTATTTAGTGTCAACGATGCGTGACTAATATTAACAAAATATCAAAAATCAGAAATTTCAAATTCTTTCACTTTATTTTGTTTTTCATCGTATTCACTTTATTTTTTTATTTTTATAATATTGTGCTATATTAAATGGTAAAATTCCATGACTATTCGTTTGCTCTTATCATTCATACACAACTTTTGATAAAGAACCAATGTGTTTTACTAACCATTCCATTAATATTTAGTCAAATCTCTTTGCGAGGAATTTCATATTATTACATTTAAAGAATAGTATATTTATTAATATAACTCTTTAAGCAAACAAAAATTTACTCAAATTACTTATTTATAATATTAAATCGATTTGAAAAAAGACTTCAAAAAGTCGAAAAAAACACTTGGTACACTGGTAACCACTGTCTTTATTGTCGCATATTCTTAATATATATGTACTTTCTGACGGGATTAAAATAGATCGACTAATAAAATTTTATATTTTATTGTTATTCCAATTGTTAAATAATGAAAGAACGTATATAGCAAAAATAAACAATACTTTAATTTTCTTTTTCGAGTTGGCATTTAAAAGACACGAATCAAAACGAGCGAGATCGCGTAAATCTGAAAACTTCCAAAAACTGAAACGTTTAGCTCTGAGAAAAAGCATCAAAGCAATGGTTCGGATCGAGTAAGCAGAGCAAGTGTGCGAAAAAAAAAAGAAAAATGATGAAAAGCGCGAGGTGAATGAAGGAAAACCAACGGATAAAAGGAAAGAAGGATATACAAAAGGAAAGATTGGTTTAGGTTAATGGACTCAACAAACAAAAGCGAATCGATGTGAAATAATGGCACGCGACGGACGTGTATCTTGCATGCGCGAACGATAGAAGGGGGAAGCTCGACTAGCGACAAATAAAAGCACTCAGTATGAGCGACTTTATCCTTACAACTGTCAGCTGTCTTGATACCTGATTCACTTTCTTTCTCGTTCGCTCCTATCCCCAAGGCGCGAAAAAGACGGAAAGGTTCTGTCGCGTTTCTCCATCTTACCTATGCTCGCAACCAGTACGTTTTTTACGACCTCGTCGTTTCTTACACCCGTCGCTTCGATTAAAAGCTTTATGGAAGTCATTTTTGTTGGCGATCCCACAGATAAGCAGTTCCCACCTTTTTATTATATAACGTTTCGCGATATAACCTCGGTACATTACATCGACAGCGCGATCCAATTATAGACGTGATTTTAAAACAATATCGATAATTTTTCATGGTTCATTTTTTCCTTTTAAATTTCTTATATTATTGCCTCGAGCATCGCGTTATTTTCATTTTAATACTCTTTTATAGACATCAACATATTCCGCCTTGGTTAGCAACAAATTTATAATAATATCTTTTCTAGGCAAATAAATCACGTTTCTTAAACATAAATGTATGTACATGAGATTGAACAATTTTCTACTAAATGCCTTGAATTATGAATAACGGAATTAAATAGTAGTACATAAAAGCATCGTTAAATGAAGCTAAGGATACAAAATATTCTTTTGTTTTAACTGTATTAAAAAATCAAGCATTTTTATGTAAAAACGACAGGTTACGTTGCTTCGTCGAAGTTAAATCCCGTTAAACTTTATTCATAACTTTTCTTTTCCAAGATTAAAAGAGAAAAGTACAAATGTAAGAAACGATGAAATGGAGTCTACCGTTCCTAAGGCAATCCAATGAATCCGTGTGTTTTATGACCATCTGCATGAATCATTGGCAATGGAAAAAATCGATCGATGATTTTAGTTTAAAAATATATTTTATTACGTTGTATTAAAAAATCAGGATACAGTAAGATTAAAAGAGAAATAGAAGGTAAAATATAAGTTAGTACTAGTACAAAGTTCTAGTAGAACCAATTTCATAAATTTTATAGCACACGTAGTTAAGATAATAATGTCGTTTGCATAATATAAATGTCTGTGGTAATTTACAGATTATTGATATCGACAGTATACAACGCAATATGATATTAAATACAAATGACATTGAACACTATGAAATTCTAATAACAGTTGCAATAGCTGTTTATTTACTCACTAATGGTATGTACTTACTAGTCATAATAAACTTCACTTATAAATCCTAAAATACGTGACAAACTCTTCAATTTACAAAAAAAATTTTAAAAGTCCATCTATTTAAATCATTCTATGAATTTATGTAAATATATAATTATAAAAAATGATAATTTATTAGAAGATATTAATTTTTTGTATAATTTAACACATTGTTTGCTCTTAAAAAACTTTCAAAATTTCAAAATATTGGAAAGAAATCATGAAATAATTATTTTTTAAATTTATGCTCATTTAAAAACATTTCATAATTATCGTTCAAACTAGAATTATTATTAAATAGTCAATATAATTAACAATTTTGATAGTTTTAAATCTGTGTATATAAAAAACAGTTTTTACTTCTATACTTTCAAGTTTTACAGTGGTTATATTTTTCTTAATCACGAGTAGAGTTTCTTTCACAACAATGTTAGTGTATATAAAAACAAAAACCTAGAATACATTTATAAAAGCTTAATCAATTAAGTCATTATCGTAGAAAGTAATTAAAACAATCAATCAATTAAATATTTTCAAAAGGTTGTATTACCTATGTTAATTTTATTCTGTTTTATATATTATTTTCTCGATGAAGCTCATTAAAGAACAGGTTGATTACAAAAATAACAAATTCTTTACGTTTTTAAAAATTTTATATTGAGAAATGTCTAGTGGTTATCGTCAAAGAATATATAAATCAGGAAAAAGAATCAGGTTTACTTGTAGCGAGTAAAATTATATTTTTACATTATAAAGTACCATTATATAAGTCAAAATTTTAATCAAGTAAGATTTATATTGAAATAGTTATTGATTAAACTTTAGTAACTTTTATAAATTAACTTTAGTTCCATGTTCAAAATTGATTAGTTTCTAATTAATTTTTTTCGCTGATTAACTAAAGAATAATGAATGTTTTTATTGTATTAAAAATTTTTTATGAGATTATAAATATATTTTTCATGTAATTTGAACATATTATTTTTAATTTTTTCACAAAATTATAAGAGTTTCATTTTGCCTAGTTTTTAGTTAAACCTTACTTGATGACAATTCGAAGAACAATTTTGTTGAAACTAGTTTAATTTTTAAATTAAAAAAGCTAATTTATAGTTTATAATAAGCTTTAATCAATCATTATTTTAAAAGAAAATCTGAAAGAAATATTTTCAATTGTACAAAAATATATTATAAAAAGAAAATAATATTGGTCAACTAAAAGATACCATTTTATCATGTTTTCAATTTTCATTTTATGTACTTTGAACAATGATAAAAATATGTAATATATTTTAAAATATGTAATAAAACATAATTTAAATATAATATCAAATCATATAAAATGCATACAAGCAACTAAAAAATCTAAAAACTAATTAATGCTAGGCCAGAAATATTATTAAATAATTTGTTTAAAATTACTAATATTTAGAAGTCTATCAATTTATCATTATAAATCAAATATAATATAATTAACTTAAAATTAAAATCTTCATTTTAATATTAATTTGCTTTAATTAAATTTAATATTAATTAATTCTATTTAATAATAGCAGAGAAAAGTAAAATCTAGCAAAGAAGTTTTTTTTTCGTCAAGCTTTCATGTCTAAAATTAAAACATCGGTATTATTTTGATATTTCTAAAATAATGGCATAAGTTTTGTTTAAAAAAATTAATTTAAATCGATCGTTTAAATATTTTAAAGTTATTATTTTAATAATATTATTATTTAGTATATTAAACTTCATTATAAATAAATTTCAAATTCAACTTGTACTAAGGCAATTATTTTATTAAATACAAATTATAAATTATATTTTTTTCTTTTTTTTGTATCTAATATTAATTTTTTATTTTTACAAAAGTTTATTCATCTGTAGAAAAAAGTGACTTCGTATGTAAACAGAAATAGAACGTTAAAGAACTTTGACGCCTGCAAAATAATTTCTTATTTTACTACAAGTCTGTCCAAAAATTATCTAAGAAAAGACTCTAATTAAATAATTTGAGATTTATAGAATAATGAATTGAAATAGATCTTTGATCTTCAAGTTTTGTACTCAATTTTAAAGTTTAATAAAAATAAGAATAATTATGAAAAAATTAAGAAATGTTATTTTTAAAGCATTTACTTATATTTCAATAATCATAAAATTCATATGATAAAGTTAATGACCAATTTTATTTATGAAATTTATTTTTAAAATTATAAAATTTTTTGAAATATATTTTAAAGTATATTTAGAAGTTTTAACTTTAATAAATTTAATGAAAAGAAGATTTAAAAATATATTTTATATAAAAACTTTTATATGTGATAATTAAAAAAATGATATTTTTATCCAAGAAGTAATTGTTTTCTAACTTTGGTTTATTATTTAATTATTTAAGAAATCAAATATATTTTAGAAATATATGTTAAAGTACTTGTAAATTAAAGATAATTCTAAAATATTCTACTTTAACTCACTGTATATGCATATATAAATTCATATTTTTTACAATTCACTCTTTAACAAGTATATTTTTATAATATTAGGAAAAAGACAACCATTAACGGTACGCGAAAGAGAGAACTCGGATTTAAGTGGTCAACGGACAACGAGTTACTCTCGTCCATACCTTGAACTCGAGATGCGGGGACGCTCGTAGCCTTGTGCGGGATCTTATAAACAAACCTTGCTTCTCGCAGCTCAGAGAGGTGAGGAGTAATGAAAGATCCTTGCAGGATCCAACTCGGGGGCGAGGCACAATGCTAGCCTCGTGCGCGTCGCCGCGGGGGTCTTTTAAGGAATGCGCAAGCCCTCTACAAGGGAAGCAAAAGCGAGATGAAACACGAGAAAATCATATTTGGGAAGATTGCGAGTGACTCAAGTGTCGTAGACGGACAGTTCGTCCAAATGATAGCACCTAAAACAACAGATAGACATCTGGTGAAGACGACCAGTGATGTTGACAAAGACGGTGGTGGGGAAGGCTGTACGATTGAGGAACCAGGAAGCGGGATGGTATACACATGAGAAGAAAATGGGCTCGAGCCATCAAAGAATGTAAACAACAATAAAGGAACAAAAGGAAAATGCAATAGGACAGAGCGAGAGCAACGATATACGTACTCATATTACTGCGCCATTAATATGACGCTACATATTTGATTATTTTTTCTATTTGATTTTTTACATTCATTTATATATAATTGTGCAAATAAATCATTCAAAAGATGTTTAATTTTTTCTAATAATAACTGACGATTATTTTTATAAATTTTAAATTTATCTGAGAAGATTTTCAATTTTATATTTCATATATTATTATATTGTACAAGAAATTATGTACTCATATTTAAAAATTTTGGATTAACAAGGATAAATTCTTTATAAATAAATCATTCTTTTAGTATACTAAATCATAAATCCGATTATATGACAAGTTTCTGAAAAATATAAATATACTATTAACATCCAAAAGTAAGTAACAATAATTAACATTTCCACTATCCGCTAAAGGTAATAATAATTATATTTAGTTAAATAAACTTAAATAATATATGCCAAAACTCTTACTTAATAATTATCTTACTCACACTTACAAATAATTATTAATTCATATAATTGTTATTTTTGATGAATAAAAATAATTTGATAAAAAAATACTAAATTATATTAAACTGTGTCAAATAAAATTAGTCGATAATAAATTTATTTTAATAGCTTATTTATCGTTGAAATTTCAATAAAACTTAAAATTCAAAAAATTAGTTTTGGTTATATATATGAAAATTAAAAAATGTATTACTAAATCTTTATTTAAGTATATGTATAATCTTTTAAATATCATTTTAAAATTTCTTTCCTTTTTTATTTATTTTTTCTATTCTCCTTATTTCCTTTTTAATATTACATTAATTTGAATAAAATATCTCAAATGATAATTTTTAAAAAAAAGAGTTATCATTAAATAAATGAATCAATATTTTCATAATTAATATTTGACAATAATACCTTTTAATAATTTATAATTATACATTTTTATTTTAGAAAGAATATAAAGATTTTCTATTATTTGAATTTAAGATATAAATATTCTTAAAATTTACCATCGCATATTTTAAATAATTACAAAATTGATAAATTAGTTTTAATATTTTATAAATATTTCAGTTGTGTATTTATGTAATCTTTTTTTTATGATCATAAATTAAATTAAAAGATTATTTCAAATTTTTATTGACGTTTTCTATCCATACTATTTTTATAAAAGTGAAATTATTTATATTTTATTATTTATAATATTTTAAAACTAATATACTTATAGTATAACAATAATATACTTGTAATTAAATATACTTATACTTAGAATTTAATTATGTTTATTTGAACTAAAATATAATTACATTCATATTAATAAGGATGAAAATAAGAGTCAATGATGTAATATATGACCGTATTAAAAAGGCTAATCAAATTTTGGAGAAGCCAATTTCTATTTATAAATATACTTATAATGTATCTAGGAAACAAATTTTAATTAATATGCATAGTCTCACGAAAGACAAAAAATTACAAATATTATAGAATCACAAACATTATTAAAATTATTTTTATCATTTAATTAACTAAAATTCGTTGAGAAATATTTTATAGGGCTCAAACTAATTAAAATAAACGTTAGTAGCTTAAGTAAAAAGTTTAAAAAAGATGATACATTTTTAATCGAAACAATGCAATTATTAAATTTTGCTACCCTAAATATCAATTAAACATTAGTGTTCATTTGATTATTTTTATTGTATTTCATCAATTCTTCAATATTTTAAGTATATTCAGATAAAGTTTTTTAACAATCCAAAACATATATTTACAGAAACGAAATTTCATAATTTAAAAAAAAATTCCATTTTTTGTTGATTATTATAAGTATTTAATTATTAGAATTAAAAGTTTATTTTTGGGTACAGATATTACATTAGATTTTAATACTTTCATTATATGTTATTATCGAAGCAGAAATCAGTATGTTTTTAAAATTGTCTATTCTATTTAAGTGAGTACTAACTTGTAAAATGTAATTTATTCTTGTTGTATGATTGGAAGAACATAGAGAAATAATCAAAGTAATAAATACCCTATCAATATACACAAATATGAATGGGTATCGATATGCTATTACATTTATTTTTTAAATAATTCTCTCAATAATTGTGAAGAACCTTGATTCATACTTAAAATTATTAATAAAAATCTTTTAAATCTAACTTTTAAATTCCAATAATGGAGCTCTATTGAGAAAAAATATATAAAATATAAAAAAATAATTTATTTAAAAACTTATTAAATACTTATGTAAATTATTACTTATGCAATTTATTATATAATACTTTATTTGTTGTAGATGAAACAATTGTAAATATAATCTTTTATACTAAAATATTCTAGTAAAGAAATCAAAATTCATGATTATTACACTTACATATTTTTAATACAGTTTTTACAAAATAAATTACAAAGAAAAAATTTGCTATAATAAAACTTATAGTATGAATATTTATATCTTAAACTAATGCTGAATGTTTCACGAGAGGTATGAGTGTCGATTCGAGTCCGATGGAACAATATAATATCAAAATTGGTATATACCAAAGATTTTTTTAAACTTCACAGGTATTGAATCTACAAGTGTTAATAGCAATAAGTTGAACTACAAAAAATTCCCTCGGTATCAACAAAATACATACTTGTAATAGAAATTTATAAGTACAAAGAAAAGAATTTTCTAATCTTGTAATAAAAAAATGGTATTTATAAAGTTTATTCTAAAATTCTTAAGAGTGTATTTTTTATTCAGTGAAAATTATGTCTAAAGTATGGATATTATTACTCTATACTACATTATTATTAATATATGAAATATAAATAACATAATTATTATATTATTAACTTCTAAGAATAAACTATACTCAAAATATAATTTTCGACAATAAATCATAATTTTTGTTAGATACTATCTTTAAAATGTCGTGAAATATTTGTAATATTTGTGTAACATATTTAGTTTTATACGTACGGAAAATTTTAATTGATTACGAAAGAAATCAGAATCTATAAAATACATATGAAGCTTAATTCGGACTATTTTTAATATTCTACACATTATTTATGCAACACTTAAATAGCTACTTTCTGAATTACTATAGAAAGTAGAAAACTATGTTTTTATTAGATTATACACATAAATTATTGGATTAATAGTTATATGAAAATGGTGTCGAATATAACGAATCAATATATTTTAAAACACATTATTTAACTTAAGTTTTAAAGAACCACGTATAATATTTACGGAAATTTTATCAACAAGCATTCACAAATAATATATTTCATTAATTACTACATAATTTAAGAAATATATATAACCAACTTTAGAAATTTATAATTAAATCAATGTAATATGAATATTTTTTTATATCATATATTTTTTTATATCATATATTTTTTTATATCATATATTTTTTTATATCATATATTTTTTATATCATATATTTTTTATATCATATATTTTTTTATATCATATATTTTTTTATATCATATATTTTTTATATCATATATTTTTTTATATCATATATTTTTTTATATCATATTTTTTTTATATCATATATTTTATTTATATCTTAATGTATATTGAGTAAAATCTTAAGCTAATAAAAATTAATAACAAAATGTTCTAATCATATAGTATATTAAATAAATAACAATATATGGAATGAACCTTTAAGTACGTAAAATTGCAGAAATTTGTTTAAAATTATTTTTAAAACGAAGGCGTTAAATAATAGCTTTATGAATTTTTCAGGGCAAAAAATGAAAGATCTTGGTTATATATTAGATATCGTACAAAAGAACACAGAAACTGAGGGAAAACTATCTAAATTTTATTTATTTTAACTTTCTTATGAGTAAAAAGTAAAATATTTTTAAAAACTTTTAATTTACTTTACATAAAACTTTTAATTTTTAATTTACATAAAATAATGATATAAAAATATTACTGACAAAAGAATCAGAGATATTATATTTGTAATAATATTGTTTTCACATTGTACCGATTACAAAAAGAAAAAAATATACCATTATATTAATAAAATATTCAAAATATAACCTAAATGAAAAAAGAACGTTAATCTAATAATAATTATTTACCATTTGTTTAATAGACGATAATATTTGTCTTCTTAGTATAGAGACAATAGAGACATATAGAATTACACGGTAGATAAATACACAAAATAAACATTTAATACACGGTTATTTAGCATCATGTATTACAAAGTAAAAATAGCTGAAAATGTATATTCAGTTTAGAATATTAGATAGTAATTGTGAGGCATAATTGTAATACAGTTAGCTATAAACATAGCTATATTTATATAAGAACAATTTGAAGAAGTATACCACAATATAACAATAGCTGAACGACAAGGAATATTCGAAAATTTAAAATAAAAATGACATTGTTACGTACACCATTTACTGCAAACTTTTTCGGGGATCGCATATTATTTAAGTCCGTATAATGTAAAAACTTCAGATACATTCGTAGCAAGTAAGACTTGCATAAATTAATCGGCAAAAGATCGAGGCTCGGCGTCGCGACGTTGTCCCACGAGAACGACATAAAACGATCTATCTCGGAACTTGAAGCGAAGGCTTCGTAATACCCACCGGATGCTTCTTAACCCGGAGCATGCGATCCATCCCTTAACTTTAAATCTAGTAGAAAAGCTCGCGTATCTCGAAGGAAGTGAAAAGAAGTGGATGACGATTGCGACTCCAAAGATACTCATGAAATCGCAATTATAACTGATTTTTAGACCATGGTATGTGCTTATCGTTGACCGCATACTTTGAGTCTGTTCTCAATCGTGTAATGCACAACGCGTAATACAGAGAGGTTATCGACTTTGTATGGAATATCGCTTTTTAATTTTTTATTTAATCGAACGGACGTAAGTCCGTGAATTTTCCGCAATTGAAAAGCGCAGTATATGAATTGATAAAGAGCGATTCAAAAGTTCAAAAGCTCGTTTTTTCTCTTAGTGTTTATTGAACGAAAATAAATCCTTCGCGTTCGTTTTGTTCGATGTGGGTTTTTCAAATTTATAATGAGTATCAAAGCTATTCCTTTTTTAAAAATACAATTCAAGAATCCATCCTTGGCGATAAACTAGATAATTGTCCCTAAGACTCCTCGAAAATCGTACGAAGAAAGAAAATAATATTTCAAGTTATCCAAAGGTAAAATAAGCCATTTTCCGTTAAGTCGAGCGCAATAACGTTTAAAACGTCCGGGAGAGCAATATTTGCGTAGTTTGTAGTGAAAGGTTTCCGTGCCGTAGCCTCATCCAATTAAAAGCCTTTGCTCGTAGTGCGCTGGTCCCTGGAATTGATATTGGAAACAAAAACTTCAATTTCAGGCGCGTCACGTCGTAGTAGTCCGCACCGGTGGTAATTGACCACTGTCCATTATACGATTGATCGCTATGACTTTTTTCTCTTTGTTTCATTATTTCTCTTTTTCTTCTTCTATTTCTCTTTTTCAAAGGTGGAATATTAGGTAGGGGCATTCGTTATTGTTCAGACCAAGATTTTTTCCTCGTTAGTCGACTTTCTTGATGTCTTCTTTTAGCTTTACTAAATTATTATTGTTTAACCATGGTAATTGCAATTATTCTTATATATGTTAAATTTTACTTTGTTTTTCATACGAAATTGCAGTTCATTCGTAGTAAGAAAAAAATTAAATGTATTATCACTGGATTGGTATATTATATGTAAATAGAAAAAAAGCAAATTTAGAAAATTACAAACAAATTTCAAATATTAAATTAAAGTTTATTTAATAATGATATAAATAGCGTATCTTTAAAGAATATTCAAGGACTATCGTGTAAGTCGGAAAATTTCTTTCTATATAATAAAAATTTTCTGAATAACGTGTAATGATTAATTTCATGAACGTGTGAATGATAAATGAAATATTTCACAATTAATGTGCGTTAATTATGAGTTTAATAGAGAGAAATTCAATAAGCGAAAGGTATCGTCTTCGATCTCTGACTTATTGAAGCCGTGTTTTCTTTAAAGATCTTTTTCCTTTATTGACATTTCATTGATTTGTCGATAAATAACAAATATAGAAGAGTTGGATTTTTCGCTAAAATGTGCTTAAGAGGATATATACATAAACAAACAAGTAGTTAAATTAATATAATTAAGTTTGTTCACTAATTATATTCCTTAGGTCCACGAATAAAATAATAAGAAATTGAAATAAATTAAAAAAAAATAAAAAGTACGGTGATATTATGGAAATTTTTATAATTTTAAGTTTAGTTTTTGCTCGTTGAAAAAAATGTGTTTACAGAATCGTATGAATATTATCGTGGGGATATAATAAATAATTAGGGCAGAGTAACTTGGTAAAATACAGATTTGATTATAAGCAAATCGGTGTAGTGTGTTATAAACAAGATATGGGTATAACACTACGATTATATACAATTGTGTATAAAAAAAAAGGTTGGCCAACAAAATGTTGTACGAGTGAAACGGCGTAAAAATATGTAAATTAACAATGTTAATGGAAATCGAGAAGCGAGTAATGAATAAAAATATCAATTTATCGTGGACTTCGATATAATCCGCTTCGCGCTTGGTGCTGTCCGAAGGGCGACCCATTCCGCGTGATCGACGAAGCGTCAAATTGAAAATCGCAATTAGTTAATCGCAGCTCGCGTGCAATGCTTACATATAAAGAAACGTATATACAGCTTAACGCCTCGTTTCGTCATTTTGTTTCTCGATATTTTATCGGAGAGCTACTTCTGACTCGTTTTTATAATGTGATCATAAGTTTATCGCAAAGCATTACAGCCTCTAGTCTGGTACAAAAATTTAACGAACCAATACGTCATTTATTTTAAACGACATGTTTAATTTGTTTGAGGTAGCCCCAACTGTCCATAATAAAATTTACGATAAATATTAAGACTATATAGGTGCTAAATTTTGATTTATTGAAATATCCGTATCATTAGACACATTATTAGAGTTTTTATTAACATTTCTTTTTTTACTCTGCATTGAAATATGCAAATCCACTTGATTTATAAGTGTAGCAGATCAGGTTGAAATGAAATCGACGCATTAACGATTTCAAATTTACTAAACTTGATAATCCATTGAAATACATAACAATCAAATTTTATCAATAGAAAAAATTAATGAATCAATCGACGTGACTTTTACATTGTAATTAAATCGATAGTTTAAACTCAATTTAATATCGTGTTTTTTTTATAATTTAAAACATATTTTGAGAAAATTTTCATTTATTTAATATTTGTTAAAATTCATTATTCTCAATTTTGTACAATTATTTTTTTAATAAATATTCACATCATTTAATTAATTTACATCAACATTAATTTAAAAAAATAAAATAATGAAATTCACTGTAAGTAAATTTTTTAATGTTTTTCAAAAAGTAATAAACATTGTAAATGCTTCAATTATTAATTTAAAACAACGGCGTATTTTTTAAATTATTACAATAATATTTATAATAATTTTAATCTATATTAAAAAATCTATGTATTAAATTTTTAATAATATGCGAATGTGAAGTCGATAAATTTTATCAAAATTATTTCTAAATAGATGATTAAGTGTAGTATTTCCATCGCAAAAAAGAATGATATCAAAAACCAAATGAAATGAAAGAACAAAAATTCACAATCCACTTATGCGCAAAATGATCTCAGTGCAATTTTCTCCCGACCTAAGTATTTTTTGAATTACCAGGTAAATAACATACCTAATTTGTGTGCTCAAATGCTTACATGTAATATATGTAAATAATTTGTCCGAACCTTTTTTTTCTCACTCGCACATGCATTCACACTCTCGTTTATTTTATTTCGCCTACCAAAGCACGACACTGCATTCTTGAATTCACATAACTAATTTACTGAAAATAATTTGTATAATGTAAAACTGTAATGTATTTAAATTTTCATTTATTTAATAAAAAATTTTCGATTTGACACAAGTTTTCAGGCGTAAAATATATTGTAATTATTTCTGCAATTTTATTTTATCACATAAATAAGTTATCCGTATATAAAATGGAAAGAAAAATAAATTTTGAGTATTGAAAAATAGAAATTTGATTTAAAAATTAGATATATTGAATTTGAAAAGCTTTTTACTTGACCGAGAGAAAAATTTTCTTATAGTCATTGAAAAATTGTAGGTCTTTGTTTTTTAAAATATAGCTTATAAATACGAAAAACAAACATTAAAAACAAACATAAAATTACTTCGTTTAATAAATTTTCTTTGAATAAACAACTTTTATTAGAATCTTTTCTTTTTATAAAGTTAATTATGTAATTATAATAAAAAATTCGGCTTTATAAATGGCTTTTTAAACATTTTGAACTTTGATACTTGACTTTTGCTTCAGTTTATTGACATATAATAAATTTATATGTGTGTGCGTGCACGCGTGTGTGTATAAACGTGTGTGTTTATACGTTTTTTAATACAAAAATTAACTAAAATATTTTATCATATAGTAAAACATAAAGTATTTATTATAATAAAATTGAATAATGCTTAATATTATGGATTAAAAATTTTTATACATAATTTGTTTTTACTATGTTTTTTATACTGATTTAAAAACTTTAAATATTAACATTTAGTGAAATAATGTTACATTGAATTATGAAAAATAATCGCCTTGTACTGTATAATACATTTTTTATTATTAAATTTTCTCGTACAAAATCCTCAATAGTCTAAAAACCATTTCAATGTATTTAAGAATTTTCATAATAAAAATATTATCAACAATAAGTAATTATTGAATGTTTGCATTCGTTCTATAATTGTAGTCCAACTTTTGTTTAAAACTTTAAATTAAAAAGGATTCAAAATAAAAGTGAAATATTTTAATTTTATTAAAAAATATTAGCAGGCATGTATCAGTAGACACCTAATGGTGAATACTATATCGTACTCTAACAACTTTTCAAATGCTCTCGTGAGATTTTGTTATTACGTGCGAGTTGATCTAAAGTAATTTGCGTTGATAAAAAAAAATTTTTTTATCCTAAAGAGGTTAAGTTCTGCGAAGACAAGTAATTTTTACTAATAAATCTATCTGCATAAAGTGAAAAATGCATTAAATGTCTAGATACATCGTCATTGTAATATAAACGTATATGTATATGTACGCAAAATCAGATATCTGATAGTTTTTCTAGGTTAATATTCGATCGATTAGTTTTAGTTTACCGTGCAAGCATTTAGTGAAATCAAGTTAACAGAGAGCTCGAAGTAACCCTTGAGCCAATAATCTGGACTGTTTCCCATTTCGCTTTTGCAGAAAGTGTAAGTTCAGTCGAACGCGAACGAGCGGTGATTCCAAAAGACTCGGTGTGCTTTAGTCTACAAAAATAATTCGTCGAGGAAAATCCGATCCTTTTGCGTACCGCAAATAATTGGTACTTATGCAAACGCACACATTAGTGGGCGTCGTTGCCTCCAGCGTCGCATCGACGACAGATGTAGTCGGCATTGCGTTACGCTGCCGAGATTAGCCCCATGGAGAAACGAGGGGAGACTGCGGACTTTCACGGGCTCCTGGCGTATGTTTAATTTCAATTAATACGTGCAATGATTAAGGTGCGTACACCGCTGCTTTCTCTCTCTTTCTCTTTCTTTTCTCGCTTCTTTTATTCGTTTATTTGCTCTCGAATGAAATTGGGTTTGGACGCGTTGCTGCACTGTACAATTACGAGGGGTTTTTTCGCTCTGTGTACTGTAAGCGATTGTTCGTGAAAGTTACTGCAAGTGATTAATTCGTCGTATACGAGAAAACGAAGTTTGCACATTTTGCAGCTACTTATGTTTGAGTAAAGAGCTATGAGTTATCTTTTTGAGGGTTATATTTCACTTCTTTGGTTTCTTATTTTTTATAAGTAATTTCTAAAATTATTGTACGTATTTTATAATCACTAGAGATTCGATTGTTCCAGCTTCCGATTGGAATATTTTTATATTATATCGATAATGTATTCCGATGTTTATTCGGTAGTCTAAATAAATCGTATATAAGAATAAGGGTATATATAAGGGTAAATAAATATTAATATTGTGCTTCGCATACATAAATTAATGGTATGTAAACATGCTGATACAATCGGTGAGATGGTTAACTCAAATCATTAATCAATTGTAATACCGTTAACCAAGTGTGATTAATAAATTTTATTCCATCTATTACGTCAATATTGTTTAAAAAAGAAAACTAAAACATAATTTTAATTAAAAACAATAATATTATTTGAATTAATTTTTACGCTCTGTACTATGAATTTCTAAAATATTTTTGTTTTTAACTTTACTGCTGGTATCAGTAAACTCCAGCCAATGATATTGATGAACTATAAATTAATAAGAACTCGACATCGCCTAAATTTAAATATTTTTTTCCTCAAGCAAGCTATAAGAAGGTAAGTAAAACGCGATAACTGTACTTTTTGAATGCAATTGCTTCTGAATGAACGAATCCAGGTGAGGATGATTTACGTGATTTACATCGTGATATACAATATCTTTTACGAATGTAACAAGACACGAAATCAAACTCGACGATCCGAACTTTCACACAAAGCTTACGCGTTTATAACACATAGATTAATATGTCACAAGGAAGCAGCTCAATTACTTCATTGGCATACCTTGCTTATGGCCGACGCGTGCAAACATACTTATCAATTTTTTGCGTAATCCTCAAACTTGGCAACTTCGCAAGGATGCTTCTGTCTTCGGATGCCGCCGATGAGCACGATTCAAAAATGAAATCTTTTCACTAACTTTCATTCGTTTTTCTATTATATAGTATCGTAGTTACATTGCAGATTGGTTGGATACTAGATGCTGTTGCGATTAACGCTTGGATAATGTCTTCCGCCCGCGCATTTTTACATAGATTACGGAAATTTCAGGATGACATGAGTTTCAGTTAAACAGAAAAACATATCGCCGTTTCTGCCTAATGTATTATTCAATGTGCATTTAAAAACGATGGTTTATAGAAAATACTTGATAAATTTTCGCTGAAGAAGTAAAAATATGTATCTTCTAAGAGAAAGATACCAAAGATTTAAATTAATTAGCAGTGTTTCTTTTATCAGTGTTCTTATTTTTAAAAATTAAATTAAAGAAAACTAAAGCTTTGGTCATTGATATATAAGTTTACTATTGAACTTGATAAGCCAAGTGATTGATGAGTTAAAGAATATTTTTTATTTATCAATATATAAAATTTTAAAAATGTGTATAGTATTTAAAATAAGAAAATAGTTGAAAGACAGTTAGCAATTATTTTTCAAACAAAATTAACAACTATCAAATTCTTATTTCATTTTTATATTTTGCACGATGTATCTTAATAATTTAATTCGTTTCAAATATTCGTTTATGCAAATGTTCTTAAGCAAAATTTATGATTTAAAAGCTTAGCGTGTCCAACAAGTGAACATGTATTAAATTCAGATAAATTAAAATATTTCTTTTAACTATTACGAGTATAATAGTGAAAATATTATTATATTTATACAGTTTTGGAGAAGATACAGTATATTTATATATTATTAAAAAATATTACACTCATAAAAAAATATTTAAAAAAATGTATCGTAGAGAAACATTGTATACATCAAGAAATTTCTTACTGATAGTTAAAGAACAAAGAACGGCATTTAAAAAATTTATAAAATTTATTATAAACATGCTAATGAATTTTGTGAATAAAATAATTGGACTTAAACTGAATAAATATATATATATATATTTTTAATAATAGTGTAAGCTAATGAATCGAAGTTACATACTTTAATAGATTTTATGATAAAAACGAGGTTAAATTCTATATGTACTTTTAAAATTTATCGATGTTTTTAAAAAATATATTTTTCTAGCACTCCTGGCGTTTAAAAAAAAAAATTTTGTACGTTGAAGGTACATTCCATAAATTTATATGAGCTTTAAACAATAGTGAATTAGTTGAAAAGATATAAACCGTGTAGGATAATTTCACTCAAATGATCAATGGTATAGGTGATGTAGTAGACAAAGCATAGGTTCAACAGTATCGCTGTTTTTATCGTACTTGATATTTAACCGTAGCCATGGATGGATGCATGGGCTAACGCTGGCAATTCCAAGGAATAAGTATTCGGTGATATGTAGGTAAAATTCGTTCGCGAACAGCGCAAGAAAGCGAGCGCACATTGTATAATCGAAGACAAAATTAATGATAACGGCTAAAAAAATTTGAAACAATCTAATAGATATTTGGAAATCAGGTAATTTATCCATCAACTTGGTTAATACCGGATTGTAATACGTCGAAGACTCTTTTGAAAATCCTTATTTATATCGTTGTTATTTACATTTACTCTGCGGAATCGGCATTAGCTTAGAAAAAAAATGAATCGACAATAGCAGCGATTTTGGATGAGATGTTTTTTGTATCACCCACAAGACATTCTCTCGGATTTATCGAGAAAAACTAAATTCAACGCAAAAAGGCCATTATACTCTGAACACAATCAATTAAAGTGCTTGGCATCACAGCATCGCGCATTTTAACCGTAAAACCAGCAAACTCGTCTCTTTCCATTTCTCCTTTTATCGTCATATCTTTTCCCATAAAATTGTCTCGCTCTCTCCGTCTCTGCAATATCATCTGTCTACGACACGTATACATCCACACGCGCGCGCGCCTCCGTATAGATTTAAGAGACGAGAAGCGAGAGCCTTTGCCAGCATAAAATTTGCCTTATTTGAGCGAACGTGAGTGCGGTGAGCTAATTAATCGAGGCGAATCGAAACCGACATATTAATGAGCTCGTCATCGGATCGGGTTTTTTCTTTATCTTACTTTTTGTGGGCAGAGATTATCGCTCCTCGCATAGCATACGCGCTTCTATAACGGGTGGTTTTGTTAGGCTTGGAAAGAGTAAAATATTACTATAATTACTACTGTTGTATTCATATTGCGTGGAGCAATGCTCCCTCAAGACTCCACGATGAACGAATTAATAAATAAACAACTTTCTACTTTCTGACTTTTGCCTTACTTAATGCATCGACGACTTTTCCGTTTTTAAACGCTTAAATATTCGAAGCTCAATCTATAAGTTTCTAAACCATTTATTTTATTTCTTACATTCGGAGTTAAAGTGTAAGAACTATAGCTAATCAACGTGTACTATCGCGTTAAAAATCTAACCGTAAAAAAAGATGGCCGATGGTGGAGTCCTAACTGATTTTCTGCGCAGCTGCAAACCAAGGGCAAAAGGCACGGGACAAATAAATAATAAATCGACAATGTTCCAGGTCATCAGGTGACTCTGGATTCGCGGTCAAGGTTCGTCTATCGTTTTGTGTGGAAGTTGTAGAAATGCGGTTCTATCATTGGTTTTCCCTGGAATATTGAGAGGGTCTTCTCGAAACAGTGCTAATATAATTGACCGTTGAGTTGTTGGGAGTCAGAGTCGAATATTGTATACGATTAGGCAGTTTCTGCGAGCCAAAGTTGTCGTTTTAGCGACAACGCTTCGGGAGTGAAATTGTCGTGGAATTAATGTTTGGGCTTCATTGCTCGAGATATTCCTCAAACTTACGATGATCGATACATCGAGATAAAAAAAATGATGTACATAATAAAATTGTACATCGGTGAATTTTATTCAGAATGGCAGTATTTTTTACTTCTTTTTTATATCTATAAACCACAAAGACGTAAAACTTTTTGAGCGTTTTATAAGAATTGCTCTTGTTGCATTAAATATTTTAGTTACTGCGACATTTATTTGATGCTACTGTAAGTATCAAAAATATAAAAATACGATAGTTAATGTAGTATTGAGGTTATGTTACTTTACGTGTTTTTGTAGCTATTATTCCGAGAATAAAAGTTCGTTCAAAATTTATATCATTCTGTTTATAACTTTTATAATTCCTTTTATATTTTCCATGTCGCAAGTACCAATTTAAAAAAAAATGTATTTTCTCTATTGTTTCCAGTATGGTTTATAAATAAAAAATCTTTTCGATACTTTCGATTAAAAAGTCTTTGATAGTTCAAATTAAAAATGTTTTATTACAAATTAATAAGCCTTAAAATAATAATGTAAAAATAATAAAAACAATTATAATGCTGAATAGAACTATAAATTTATTTTCAAATTAAATTATTAAAAAAAATTATTTTTATTTTAAGCAGTTTTATATTTAAAATTTATGGTTTAATATAGTAATACTAACAATTTTGAAAGTCAATTTAATTAATACTATATTCGAGTCAATGATAATTTGTTTTAAACTACGTAGAAAATAGTTACAATTACTTTCTATTTTATAGTTATGATGTAATTGCACATAATATATAAAAGGATAACACTTTTATTCATTATTGTTTAACGTAAAAGAATCATGAAACATTTCTTCCACCTTTACATTTATTTGATACCTATAAAAAATAAATAAATATTACGAAATCATATTACTTTTAAATTCTTTCTATCAAATTGTAGTATAAGTTGTTAATAAAGCGAAAATATATTCCGTATCGATAAACCGATTGAAATACAATATTATAAATAAATAAATATCTTGAACATTTAAAAAATCTGTTTGAATAGAAAGTATAGACAGTCTCCCATCTGTTTCCTTATCGGAACAAAGAAGACATAATTAAATAAAACAAACAGACCAAAATATACGAAGGGAATTAAAGGAGAAAGCGAAACGCGCATACGGGCGCGTACTTGTGTCGGATTAAATTTAATTTCTCTCTTTCTCTTTCTACATATGTATTTGAGCTCGTTCAATGTCAGTAGTGTAACCCTCGCTTTTTATTTTGCCGATGTTTAATTTACCGGCGAAACGTTTCGTGGCACAATTACCCAATGAGATTCATTCGTGTTTTACGAGACAAAGTTTTAAATCTATTACCGTATTTTTCTTTGTTAATTTTGTATTCTTATTTTCATTATTACATGTATTATTATGTAAATAGTACTATTTATACCACCTCAATTATTGTATGTTCTAATTTTTTACATTTATTATTTAATTATAACGTTTTAATCAAGAAATAGTTACTTATCTGTCATTCAATAAATAATAAGAATATTTTTAATTCTTAATTTTTTTACGAAAAAAACTATTATCGTTATGAATGTTTCATAAATAAATATTAATAAGTAGGTAGTAAGTATTTTTATTTTTTGTATTTTAATTATTTATACGTGATATCGATTGTCAATATTTCATAAACAATATAGATTACTTCTTCCGGAATAAAACTGAGATTGAGTTCGATTTTGGTGGGTTATCGTGATATTTGTAGATTAGCATTATTAATTGTATGTTTGGTGTTCTAAAATATGCCTGCGATGTTTTGTAGAAAGTTATTATTTTTTAAAATAATAATCAAATAACTAGAATTAAAAATAATAAAACAAACAATATGAAAAAACATATATATTAAATTTTCAATAAAAACGATTTTTATTTTTTTTATTTAAAGAATATTTTACAAATGTATAAAGTTTTATAAATTTTATAAAGATAGTTTTATAATCTAAAAGGTTGAAAATTTTTTATTTTGCATTGATGCGCGGTTTTTGCTCAAACAGAAACTTATTATTTATCAATAAAATCAATACATTTTACAATTGATATAGCTTGTCAATATTATTTATAAAGTGTTTTGCTCTTTAACTTAATTAAAATTGTTATCATTATGCAATCTATATACTGCCTTATGTCGTTTTGTAGAATTCACCCTAAGACGATTAATAAAGAGTTCTAATAATACTTTCTTATTTTAGAGCTTAACTAGGGAGTCAATGCAGGTTGGGTTTTGAAGAAAATTGTAATTAAGAGTTTGTGATCGAACATACGGGCATATATTCGCCTAATTACTCGATCGATCGGTTTGTTTGTCAACGCACGATACGAACCAACTCTATTTGATCAAATGTAAATATATTGATTTTGTATCTGTGAAACGAATGTCCTCACACGTTGGTGCCTCTACTTTTACGTATGTTTTTACGTAAACATTAATCGAATTTTGTAGACTTTTAAAATTTGGTTTTATAACGAGCTATTTTAAAAAGTTATATTTTCGAGTGCTAAAGTGTTAAGTTTAACGGTGCAAATGTGTTAGATATTCTTTTTATTCGAGAGAAATGAATATTTAAGTCTAATAAACAAAAATCAACTCGTCGAATAAATTATTTGTTTAATTATGAAAACACTTTTTATTCGAAAGCATAACTGATTAATCTTTGTGTTTGATAAATTAAATTAATAAGTCATCTAATTTGAGAAAAGTAAAGTAAAAGAGTAACAAAAAACATATAAAGAAGTTTAAACTAGTAAAACTAATGTAATTGATTTAATTGATACAATTATAGTAATATATACTAAAGCAGGTAATGCAAATATGAAAATATATAATAAAGTATTATTTTTTATAATTTGGATATTAATTGTCTTAACATTATTAAATATTAAATTAAAATAAGTTCTGTAGTTATACTATAAATTTGAATGGTCGGATCTTTGCTAAAAAAACAAGAAAATTATAAAACTTTTATATTATTTTAGTATGAAAATATATTATTTTATTTCAATAATACTAAAAATAATATCTTTTTAAGTCAGTAAAAAATCACTCGTTTCGATATAGTTTTAAAAATTAATATTATTAATAAATATGTTCATACACGTAGCGCGTGTAAATTAAATGATTGAAATTATCAGAACAATTTATACTGACTTCTATAAATAAATTAAACAACTCTAATGAAAAATACCTAATAGTCAAAATTGGTCAATAAACGCTAGAAAAAAATTTTTTTAGCATTTCGATAAAAAGGAAAAACATTAATAGTTCCTTTATTATTCCGATAAAATCTGACATCATTTTTGATCGATCGATGCACTTTGTATCTTACAGTGCGGTTGAAAACTCAGTCTAAAACAATAGAATATAAGTTGCCGAACTATATTCTTAAGAATTCGGCGGAATCATCAGCTAAACGACGAAAAGAAGGATCGAGAGGAAAAGAAATGATCCTCGAGTCGGTGATGATGTATTTTCTGACTGGGTTCGTTTCTTTACACAAGTAGAGAGCCCGGAGTACGTGTACGAATAAGCAAAATGTGAACCACTTACGGGCTGGTCGTCCCTCGGCCTCATTTGATTGCGCTCTCACACTTGTTGCGCTCGAGAGCTCGTTTTCAAATCGACACTCATCTTTCGTTCGCTTTTCTTCTTCCTTTCTTTTGTTCGATCGAGTACCGGCGCTCCAGACGCGTCAATGGCGCAATGTTCTTGAGAACGATTTTCCTCGTGGAGGGTCGTTATTCCTTAATTTCTTTGTCTTTCAGCTTTTAAGCCGCGAGAAAAGTAGGTTTTATTAGTTAATTAAACTAGCTCATTTGATAAATTAAATATTCTTGATACGAAGTATCAGTAAATTGTACTCGATAAAAGCATTGTAATGCGCATGGATATGCGGATTTCCTTTTAATTGTTACCTTTTCTTTTTTATTTATTTATTCTTCGCGTAATTACAAGCGTTCAAATTGAAAACGGCATTATGCTCAAGTATTGAAAAACTCTTCATATTAAAATTGTGCATTTTTATTTTCTTATATTTACATTGTTTATTTGTTCTACTTTATTTTACAAAAGATGTCTATTTTAATTACTCGTTAAGAAGAATATTTCGCTATTTAAAAACAACGATAACATAGATATTTATACACGTATACATTAAATTGTTGATAAAAAATTTGATATTAATCTAAGGATTAAATATTTTTTGGAATATTAGATATTATGCGAGGTTTAGAATATCATAATTATATATATAACGTTTGTATAGATTAGTATATTTTTAAATTATAAACATTGATATACATTTTTCACGAACTTATATTTCAATTATTTTCAGTTAAGTAACATTTAACGCTGATTTATTCAAGCAGTTTATAGGAATTTTATCTTCGAATGTGAAAAGTAATAATTTCGACTTGACTGAGAAGACTTTACTTTGTAAATGATAAATGGACCTAGAAGAATAGAAAATCGAGAAACCGTGCGCTATTGAATAATTAAACACCATAAGAAATATTATAATATTAATAACGGTAACATTCTTATGATAATGTAAAAAACATTTAATTTGCAAACTGATAGTTTTTACGGGACTAGCAATTTTTCACAGTCAAGCGAAGTGCTTGAAATAATGTAAAAATACTGACCGCAATGTCACTCACCCCGACCAAATTCTTCAGAAGAGAATGACTCGAATCGAATCACCGCGACGAAACGAATGCACGGACTCGCCTCTCGGAATAAGTAATTTAATCAAGAACTGTAAAATGGAAGGATTCGTGCCCGTGTGTTTGCTCCGTTTGTTCTTGCAGCGAGTTCTGATCCATAACGAAGATGCATCACCTGCGTTCTCTAATGGTCGCGGCGATCTCTCGTTGATACGTTAACGTCACTTACGGAGGTGTCCTCTGAGGAATCGAATTATGTCCGAGAATTCAAGGTATGCTCGAAGTTTCTCTCTTTTTGCTGATTTTTCTTCGGTTACTTTCATTTTCCGACTTTTCTACTCGTGGAAACGTTCGACCACTTGTCTGTCGTAATCTTAAATAAAGTTTAGAAGAATGCGTTAATAATAATTTCGAACTTATAATTTTAAACAAGTAATGAACGTCCACTAATTTTTATTAGTTTAGGATATTGTGAACAAAGTGCAGAAGTCTTTAAAATTGACAATTACGAGTGGCAAAATGCACATACACAAGAAAAATGAGAGATAGATGAATCGGTATGTGTTGCCTAATAATAATGTACGATATCAACTACACTATAAAGTCTATTCTATTTTCCCTATTTTATGTAAAACAAGATAGCTAAAGAAAATAGAAAGAGATGGGGCTGACAGATAAAAGGTTAGAGTAAGAGAGAGGGAGAGAGAGACAGACAGACAGAAACCGAGCGAACAGTGTATGCGTTAAGGAACACGAGAAAGCACTTTTGAACTTCTGACGCTTGCATTTCCCTCCACATTACTGTAACCGTGTCGCCGTCGTCCCCGGCGTTGCTACCCATTTTACTCTACACTTTTAGATTGTCTCTATACCTCTCTTTTTTCCTCTTTTATTCCTTAATGCTGAATTTCAAATTTTTATATAAAAGGAAATGTTTTATTCGATTACAAAATTTTATCAACAAAATTATCATATTTTGAGTTAGCTCGCAAAGTTTTAATTATTAATTTATTAACTTAAATTTATTTTGTAATCGTTTATATATTATTCTATTATAGGAAATATAAGTAATATAAAAAATATTTATATTTAAATGATTCGAATCAATATTTTATTATTATACTTAATATTATACGATGACTAAAATATTATTAAAATATTTTTATATTATTCTTAATTTAAAGATGGAAAAATATGGATTTTTTTCCTAATAATAGTTAAAAATTATATATGCTTAAAAAAAATTATAAAATTAATATATATAATATAATAGTTATTTTACAAATAATATCTTTAGATAGCTTAGAGGCGAAATAAATTTTAATTTTAAAGTATTGTATATATATTTAAAGAGATTTATGCCTTTATGTCGCATATTTGGTTATTGAAGAGCCAATTATTTTTCGAAATTGTATACTTTTCGTTAATGAAAACATTCCAATGAAAATTTGAATGTCAAAATTTTTTTTACAAGAATTTTATTACCAATATTTTATTGTATATACATTTTTATTGTGCAAAAAAATACATTTTTGGATAATCAAAATATTTTATTGAATTTAATTTTCAGCTCAATTTAATTATTTATTGTATGATAGTTATTAGTATTTTTTCATTTAATCTTTTTAAATTTTAAAATCGTATAAAATGGTAAATTATAGTTATATGAAAAGGAAGTTATATTAAAGTTATATGTTAAAAAAAGTTATTCAACTAAAATTATTTATTGTAGGTACTCTATATTCTCTTAAGACTAACTTAAAATTATTTTTAAAAAATCGAAATATATTATAATGCTTTTAAATTAACTCAACGATTTCGTTATAATTTCTATTTAATATCATAATTTTTAACATTTTAAGATTTATTATTTTTTTTTTAAACATAATAAAAGTTTAGTTGATGTACAATATAATATTGTGTTCTATAATTTTATGCATTATGTTTTGAACTTTATGTTTCTTTTTTAAATTAAGTTCATGTTTTTGATTATAGTTTTTTCATTATAAAACATAATCGTTGTTTTTGTAAAAAAGTATTTTTAATTATCTATAATATATAAATTATATAGATATATAAAATTTATCATTGTATCAGGTATTTAAAACATTAATTTAATATTTATTATAAGATAATGTAATACATTATGTGTTTAAGTGTACAAAACTATAGCTAACATTACATGATTTAGAAGATAAAATATGGTGATAATCATATACTCTTCTTAACACAATATCCTATCTTGTTTTATGTGAAATCGAGTATTTTTTTTGTATTAAATGATTTGTATGTTCATGTTTATAATTATGCATTAGCCTATAGTATTTTGTAAAATTACTTTTAAAAATTGTAACCGCACATGAAACATATTAAATTATATTTTTTCATTATTTAAGTAATTTTTTATTCTTCAATATTTCACATTTAAAAAGATTATTTAACAATACCTAATATTAAATAAAATAAAACTTTGAAAATAATGTATAATTTATAATGTTTTAATAAATAACTTATTTTAATTAACATCGAGTACATATTTATTTTGTAAAAAATATAAAATTGTATTCCCAAGTATCTTATAATAAATTACAGTGTAAAAAACAAAAGTAAAGTATACAAGACTGCGAATTTTTTTAAAACATTATTGAATAAATCGTAAGAAGATGGTCACGTATGTTATTATAAAATCTTCGTACAGTCTGAAACGTTGAAATTACTCTGTAAAAAATAGAAAGAAAACGAATAATAAGTTACATTTAGTATGCAGTCAAAGATAATAAAGAGAAAGAGAACTCTAAAAAATGAGCGACGAGTTTTTCGCTAAATTAATTATGCACCAATTACGTCGGCAGATGCAGGGAGCTAGAGGATCGGAGTGAGTGAGGAAAAGAAGAAGAAGAAAGACGGCGCTATCTTTTTCTCAGAACGAAAAACATATTAGACTCTCTCTTTCTCTTCCGAGAACAGTGCTGTGGCTGGATTTGCTATTGTCCGCTAAGAGGGTTTGCTTGTATCCCTAGAGATGCGCATGCGTCATCCGATTAAAATTACTAATTAGCTAATTAAATGTGGTCCACGAACGCGCATTCGGAGCCTCTCGGCGCTTCTTCCTTTAGTATTGGATTAATAAGTTGACCACCTGATTATGATGCATTGTTTCTAATTTGCTGAGCGAGCTTTCGAGCATGTGGAATTATCACAAAAGTGGTATGGGCAGAATTCGATAAAGCGATTAAGAATAGGGATGGAGGGAAAGACTTAGTATTATGGAAGGTTGAAGTCGAGGATTGGTTGAATGGTTTTTGGCCAAATTACCTTGAATCACACTTGCTAACATTTTATAAGCATTAATGCCAAAATCATTTTTACTACTTCTGCTAGTTGATTACTCATTTAATTTATTACTTTATTATAAGGACTTTATTTAGCTTATTTATTATTTTATTTATAAGGACACATAGATTGATAATTTTAATATTTTATAATGTACTATTTTCAAATTATATTTACAAACAAAATAAAGGTATTATTACACTTATGACATAAAATTCTTGTCTTGATCGTTATCGTAAATTTAATATTTAATACCTCATAAAATATATTATGATTAAAATTAATCACTGTTCATTCATAACTTTCTATGTAAATCGTTAGAAGCTTTTCTCCAATATAAATTTGAAGCAGAAATATTACTTAAAGAAAAATATGTTAAAAAAGTAAATTATAAAGTAGCTAGATGAGTTATTGAAATAATTAAAGAATTATAATATTATTAAAAAATTTAAATATTTATAAATTAACATGTTTCAATAATTACAGATAACATTTGCGATGCTTAGTACGTTTGAAAGATAAAAAAATATCTTAATTAGATAGATTTATATCGAGCGTCTGTTCGATTTTAACTTATAATTTAAATATTAGAAAATAATCTGACGTGTAATCAATGAATAATGTGATTGATTTAATCATATGAAACCATTTGAATGATCCTTGTGAATAACCAACAAAGAATTATTACCGTTGAAAGTCGTTCTTGTACGAACAAAGGGATACAGAGGAAACATGGTGATTATCAAAATTCAATTTGCTGGTTATGGTGGTAGATGTGTTTGAAATAGGAAATCTAACCAATTCGTAGCAGTTGAGTGCGACGTTCTCGAGTATGCTGTATAAGATCAATCGGACAGAAGGGACGCGGTCTATTATGCGTCATTCCCTTGTGAAAAAAGTCTACTAACTTGTGACTTAAAAGCGGGGTGCGGATAAAAGGATAAATGACGCGAAATATGCGATGGTTTAGAAGACATCCAGTGAGTTTCATTAATAAATTCGTCTACTCGCTTAGTTAAATAAAAATGTGCATTAAAGGATTATTTTAGTCCTTTTTGCCTCTAGCTTTTTTAAGTTACATTGGTTTGGTTTAAATTGATCCATAAATTTTTTTATTGTTAATTTAAATACTGTCGATAATAATAACAAAATACTTATATTTGTTCACATTAATATTTACAATAATTTTTATCTAAAATTAGTTTGTTTTATAGCATGTTTAGTGGAATAATAATTAATTGAATTTCTAATGATAAATGACGAAATATCGATTATATAAAATACTCGATGATTATTACAGATTAAAAATGGTTCAAGCCAGTGAATTAAAGTGTGAATCTAATTAAATATATGTATTTAAATTAATCATTTGTAAGCGAAAATAACTTTAAATTATATAAAATTAATATAAATGACGATTTATTATTTGAAAATCGTGTCTTAATCCTTTTGAATATAATGATCTTGTTTATATTTAAGATTATAATTTAAGCTGTATGCTTTGTTCGATGAGATTCGTTTACGTATCTAATTACATATTTGCATTCTCAATCTAAAAATTAAAAAAATCTTAAATAAAGTTATAGAATCGTATGTATATAAAAAGGGACTATTTTTATGATGATAATTTAGAATTAAAAAGAACTAAGTGGGATAGAAAGTATGAATTCATCAATCAGATTTCTACTGTTTTACGACGTCGAAAAAGTGCCAATCACAAAAGTAATAAAAAAAAAGAAAAAAGAAAAGGACAGGATGGAACAGAGCAAGAGAAGGAGAATGCACATTGGAAACCCGGATACAAGAAGTTCGCAATCGAATAACAAATTCAAAGGAGCGTATCGTTGACTCCCGAGGCCTTTTGTGCGTGACGGGTGTCATCGTGACGGGGGTCCGTCCGGCGTTCTCATATTGTGCGATCGCCCCCTCTGATCCCTCGCACCACCAAGTACCACCGACAATAATTCGTTTAGCGAGATAATGGTCGCGTGCATTGGCCGATTTTGCGACTGGCTTACCCGTACAATTATAAATGGATTCGGAGAAAGTGCCAATAGCAGGAATCGAGTAACGATGAAGCGATCGAGATTTCATACGATTTGCTTATGCGGAAGTCACCGAAAGCGAATCTTCTTTTTTTGATTTCATAGCGGTGTAGCTTTATTATTTCAGATTTTAGTAGGACAAGATCATTGTTGAATTTTTAGGAGCTTTAGAAAGATCTAATGAAACTTAAACTTGAATATACTTCAAGAGAGAGTTAGATCCAAAGCCTTTTAAATGGATCGCTAATTACAGAAACCATATATATTTTTGTTTTTTCAAAAACAAGAGTAGTAAATCATTGAATGAAAATCGACTTCGAATCGGTTTATCTCTTACAAAATTAAATAAATTTATTTACTGCTATTTTGGTACAATGTATTGCGAATTTTTTAAATACAAGTAAATAATTATTATTAATTAAATCAATAAAATTAAGCAAAAAATTTAATAGGAAATATATTTTGAAATTAAATTAAAACATAAATTATATAAATGATAACATATGGTTATATTATTTAAATTTAAATCTTTATTTACAAATTTTTACAATTAGAAAATTTTAATTATTTACCTTCTGAAAACAAGTACAAAACTGGTATAAAACTGCTAAAACTTCGAAAAACAGGTATCAAACACGAATAAGCTTTGAAAATTGATTTTTTTATAGATTATGAATGGAAATATTTTCATTTTTCATGAAGCAGAGAGTTGAAAAATATATACAGGTATAACTTGAAATAATTTTAATTTAATCGCATTGCTTTGAAAATTAATATCAAAAGTTTTATTCCATTGAAAATAGTCTAGTCGAAATATATACTACACAAAGTTTCATATTCAAGTACATATTTTTTATAATAATAATAAAAAATATAATAAAAGAGACAGATTTTATATATCATGTTTCTTAAATTTAAATTTAGAATTGTATAATTAAATCAATTACTAATGACAATTTATTTGATCATAAATTAAACTCCTGGAGTATTGGATATATAAGTATATTTAATTATGTAACGTTTAAAATAAGTAAAAAAAGTTTTAAAAGAGTAATCGAAAACTAAATATTGTATTAAAATAAAGTTTAAATAAAGATTCAACAATTGTTAAATTATTTTATTCATTAGATATTTGTTCTAACAGATATTATATTCAAATTAAAAAAGATTTTTATGTAAGGGTTTAAAAATGTTTAAAACACAAAAATAATAACAAACAATAAAAATTTGGCGAAACATATATTTTGCCAATATTCTTCATACTTATTTGTTTTATTATAGCTGTTACTATATATTACAGGAATGGAATGCATTATACGAATCTATTATTACTAAACTTAACATCTGTTACTAGGAAAAGATGAAGCTTGATACCCTAAATAATAATTTTATGGAATATGAGGTCAGAGTAGTTAGGAATCGATACCAAGAAATAGATGGGCTAATAGATGCATGTAAAAGCAGTGAAGGGTAGAGTCAAAAACAACCTTTATTCATAGAGCCAATAGCCACTTATTTATATCATTCTGAATTCAGTCGATCTTTAATTTCGCCGAGGTTAACATATCCATCAATCAAAGATTAAATATTGAAATATTTATTCATGTACTAGCAAAATTTAATAGTTGAATTTTATTTAACTACAATATTGAAGTATAAAATATTTTATAAAAAAGTACTTTGATTATACATATCTCAAATAATTAAAGAAAATATACTTTTATTTCCAAAGTACAAAAAAAGATGAAAACTTGTATATTTGAAAGAATAGATTCAATCATCAAAATTGTTAAAAATGACTTCATTCATTAAAATACTTAAACATGAAATGCAATCTGCTGCTTTTATTGCTATTTTGAATCATAGTCTACCGCTCAAAACTAAAGGCGAGCATAAAGAAATAATCAGAGATCCTATAGCTGGTAAATCAGAGTCCAGAGATTCTTAAATATTCCACTATCATGAACCAACGACAGACGAATTTGAAGATGTCGTATGCAAAATTGCAGGAAACTACAAATTTGGCTTTGGAATATCTAAAAGAATTTGTCTGTTTTATTGTAGATAGTCAAAATGTTGTTAAAAATGTTAAACAAAATATCGTTCTATCCGTAAATTTTGAAAATGATACGGATTTATCAACCGATAACAAGCTTAATTTATCGTTGTCTACTATGACGCCATATGTAGCGAAAATACCAAGTTATCGAGCGCAGCTTAAGGTAATGAACTCTCGACAATTGTTATTGTTATCGTAATTCAAAGACAACAATCATAAGATCTTTGAATAATTGCTGATATCTACAACTTGATAAAGACCGGCATCCGAATCTTATTCAAGGGATGTTGAAATCTTATCGGAATGAATCTTAAGTAGACTGAGATAATCAAGTTATATTAATATGTTATAAAAAAATTTTCTCTGGATTTTGTTAAATAGCGTTGTTGGTTTTACTCAAGATTTAACAAGTTTTCTATACCTTCAAAGAAACAATACAATCAGTGCATAAACAAAAATTATTGAGATAAGACTACTATATTATACGTAAATGAAAATTTTAGTACATTACTTTTAAGAAAAATGTTTTATTTAAAATAAATGTAATGCATGGAAATTAATTTTTTATATATTTAATTTTGTAAATAAAGAATAATTAAATTTTTTTTAATTTTTCAAAACGATAATTTTTTATCCAGCTGTATTTGGGCTAATTTGTGAGCTGTGCCATTTTTAGTAATATCAAAGATCAGATAATTAATCTTCAAATATCAATTAGTTACATTTATCGAATCATCTTGTTTAAAATTTTTATTTTTATTCATAGGTATATTAGTATTGTATAATATAACTTATAATTATATTTAAAAATAGAAATTATTCTACAATTTTAATACGAAGTTAAATCATTAGCAATTAAAATTAATGTTTGTGTCCTTAGTTATAAATTTCGTATTATAAATCAATTGAGAAATAATTAGTGAAAAGACACATTAATAGCATTTGATAAGTAAATAAAATACTAAAAAGATCATGTATTGTATTGGATCATTTTTAGTAAAACAATGTTTTTTAATCATTTCTTTTGCTTTTAATAGAATAGTGCGATTTTTAATTTCAACTACAATTTATTTATATATAAATGTAGTACTTTTAATAAAAAAACTCGTTTAACGAAAATTTAATGTAATTTTATATTTTATTTTAATTATAATTGATTCAAAGTTTTTGTTCTAAGAATAGATAAAATATTTTCTTTTGTTTTATACATGTATGCATTATTTATATAATTATATGCATGTTTTCTCGAAATTTAATTTAAGAAAAAATTATTTTTAATATAATCAATATATTTAATCTTTAGCATAATAATGATTTAATTGGTAATGAAATCTTGTATATTTCTATAATTTTAATACAAAAATTCAAGTTTTTTAATTACTGAATAATAAATACAAATATAATTTAAATAAAATCATGTAATGTAACTAATTTATATATATTAAATTTTATTTTAAAAATCAATATAAAAAACTATTGTATGTATAACAAATAATTTTAAATTTACTTTGTAAAATATGTTTTGGTTATTTGATCATA
The DNA here is from genome assembly GCA_018907195.1 of Dolichoris vasculosae. NCBI lineage: Eukaryota > Metazoa > Arthropoda > Insecta > Hymenoptera > Agaonidae > Dolichoris > Dolichoris vasculosae. The sequence goes on along the minus strand of JACCHY010000010.1, from coordinate 5,931,353 downwards.
AATCTAATAACAAAAAAGATGAATACAAAATTTTACATACATTTCACTATTAGACTATTTGAAGTAATTACTATTTATAGTTTATATTATCAAGAAGATTTATATAGAAAAAATCATGTAGTAAATATTATGATATTAAAATTTTTATTTATCATTATGATACTTTTAATTTATAAGTATAAAAATGATGCAAAATTTTTCTTTATAAGATATATAAAAAATGAATAATTTAGAAATTACAAAAAAAATATAGTATTTGTTATACGAAATAATATTATAAATTAAAACTTAATAAAAAACTAAATATTTTTAAATATTTAGATTCTTTCTATATAAAATATTTTATATTTGTAACATGTATTATAGAATTTAATTAGAAACTAAAAAAAATGTTTAATTGAAATATCTCATGCATATCTGTTAATTAATGCATTTATACTTTAACTTTCTTTTATACATCAAGGTACTGTAAACTCTTCATATTTATGGAGAATCGCACGGCTTTGGATGTAAATTAAAGAAATCACAGAATATAATTTTAATTACGTATAAAAGCTTTTTTATTAAAATTTAAAATACTAATATATAATTATTAAAAAATAGTATAATCTATAATTAATAATTATACAAAATATTTGGTATTAATATAAATTGCGAATGAATGTATAGAAAATCTGTAGTTAGATTTTTTATATCTGAATATTCGAAAGCTATCTTTTTGGATATTTAAAAAAATAAAGGCCATGAAATGTATGAAGACATCACTGATTTGATAGTTTTCATCAATAGCTAATTTTAACAGATGTTTAGCCTAAAATTCGACAGTTTCGCCTCTTGTGATTGTAATTATTGGTCCACAATACAAGGAAATAGCGGAGAGTATAATTGAGTAAACGGGTAGACGGCGTATCGACTCAGATGTCGCGACGTCTTCTTGAATTAATTAATAATTAATTAAGTTTCTTAGATTAAGGATAGATACTCATAACACAATGGACGTAAAAAATCGAAAACTAAAATCCCTTTATATCATTATATATATCTTAAGTGTTTAGAATATTTTATGTTTAATACTTATTTATTTATATTATTTTAATTAAAAGAAATTTTTAGTTATCATCCTGCAAAATAGAATGCATTACGTTTGTAAAAACTTGTAGTTAAATTTTATAACATAGTAACGTTGTTGGGATTAATTTTTCAATTTCTATTAGAAAAGCGCACCGGTGAATTAATCAAATTGGTTGTTTAATCCGGACTTGTATCGTATAGAAGTGCGACGACAGCTGTCTGGAAGTGATTCGTGACATAGGAGCATGATTAGAAGGGCCATAATTGCTGCATCGCGTGATGCAGGAGACGTGAGCATGAGTGTAACACCTATTACGTGATCATTGAAAACATCAACGATGTCCAACGCACTCGGATTTTCGGAATTATAACAATTATACATTATCTATATGTTGATTTTAAGCTCTGCTGTAGCTACCATTATGAAATCTTTATTTATTTGCTAAATTTGATTCGAGATAAAATTTCTACTTAATGAAAGACAAATTTAGAAATTAGTAGTAAATTTTTAATAATTTTAAATTATATCATATATTTAAAAAAATAAAAATAGTCATTTTATTGTAATGTTGGAAAACAATTCATTATTTGATTATATGTTAAATATTAAAATTTCTACAGTTACATAAGATAATATTTTATTTTTTTAATTTTCAAAGATATATTTTATAAAAATATTGAGATTCTTTATTTTTTTGACTCTCTTATTTAAATAAATTAAAATGACTAAAATTAAAAAATTACTATTTTTACGAAATTATTCAAGTATTTATTAATACGAAAATCTTAATAAACGGTGTATTTGAATATTCACAAGCAAAATTTTTATTTATTTTAATTTATTAAACCAAATTTTTTTTTAAGATTACAAATTATTATAAAAAAGAATCATACTTAAAAAAAATTGAATATAATATATGCGTGTTTATTTTGTAAAAAGTATTTATATATATTATTTTTTAAAAGTAAGAAGAATGTTCGTAAATACTATAAGTGAAAATATTTTATTCAATATAGATAATGAAAATACCTTTAGAAAATTATTGTGATAATAAAACTGAATTTTTGTGTGTATTTAAGATTATATTTATATTTAAAAATTTGTATACATAATTTAAAAAATTGATATAATAAAATTACAATATTAATGCAATTATTATTATCAATGTATTATTAATAAAATTTATTGAAATTATACCTTGCATATAATAAACCGTAATAAATGTTAAAAAATTTATCTTTTTAAAGTGATAATATTTAATAACAGTAATATTATTAAATCAGAATTTGAAATAAATATTTTGATTATTTACAATTACAATTTTCAATGATGGAATGTACAGCTTGAAAATAATTTTTGAAAAATTCTTGTATATATTTTTGAAATGCATATATATAAATATTATCTTCTTAGCCATTTAGTTTATATATTATAAACTTATCACCCAAATAAGAGTTTAGAATTAAATTAACAATGATGAATTTTTTATTTTAAATATAATTGATCATTATAATAAGTTTTTGTCAATGGAGAATTTGATAATTGTTACTGAATTATAAAAATGATTCCCAAAATAAAGTGCCAGCAACATTTACGAACAACGATTGCATTTAAAATTTTTTTTCAGAGTACCTCAACTCACTCGAATTCAAAACTCCATCAATACTAGATTCACTTGCAAGTGTTAAATTAGTGTTTCGTTCCTCTCATCTGCTATTATTCTCACTCTTTATTAATGGATGCAGGGAACAGATCAAGTGGCGGGTTTCGTTGCTGGCCGTTTCGCTAAAGCTAATATCAGGTTCGAATTAATGAATCCAGCATCGAATTAGGTTTTTGACCAATTTCAAAATATACCTCCCAGTTCCTCTTCTTCTCTTAATATTATACTGATTTTCATTAACGTATGTATATTCATTTAGTTATGATTTTACATGTGAGATGCATCTTCTTTAAAATATAAGCTGTATGTACATGGGGAGTTCGTTTTGAGATCGTAAACCATGTCCCAAGTGTTGTAAAATTACTAATGATGGTCTGATATTGTTAAATACTCTTTGCTGGTGTTAAAAATGTTTTGGATGAAGAATGTTATTAGAATTGCGATAATTGATGGTCTTTACGTAGGGGTGAATTTCGAAAAATGTAAATAGATTCGTAAATTACAGTCAATTCATCGTGATATCGTCATTTTTTTTCTTCGTTGATGTATGATTTTTGCTTTAAATAACTTTCTCTTATTTTTTTGATTTATAATGTAATTTTATAACCATTTTGCGATTAAGTGAAGTATTCTTAAATATTATTGTATGTTATTCAAGTGGTATTATAATGAAAAAAAATGAACGTTTTATGTTTTCATTAAATTATTTTCTAATTAAAACTATTAATTAAAATACAAAAATTATAAAAAATATTATAAGAAACTATTTAATAATATGTATATAATGTAAGAGGATTGTTGTCTTAATTTATTTTATAATTGTGTATTTGTTACAGATTTTTGGAATCATTTTCAAGAAATAAATTCTCTTTGAGTTAGTTACAGAATTTTATATAAAAAGAAAATAAGACTAATCAATAATCTTAAGCTTAGTTTAAAATATTATAAATAAAATAATTTATGATGGATGTTGATATTTTTATGATTGGAAGCTTCTGCTTTTAATGCTTATTCTTTGTGAATATGATTAGACATCTTCAATATCGATAATGAATTTTATTTTTTCACAATTTATATCAAACTTCTGTATATATTCATGGATCCAGTTTTTCCTCATGAGTAACAGAACTATATTTTACTTATTTTATATATACATATTCTATAAATATATAGAGGTTGATACAGATTTATTAAGGTACTATTATGAGCAATTAGTCTCAAAAAGTTAAACTTCAAAATATATATTTAGTAATTCATCTAATCTTAAATAACAGAAACTTTTGCTAATCAATAATATTTTGGGAAATGTTGATGTTATAAATTGTCATTTTTATTAAAAGGATCCAATGTTATAAATTTTTCACTTTAAATTTGAATTTGGTATATTTGGATATATATTATTTGAAAAATTAAATTCTAAATAAATCAAATGCTAAACTAAAAATATGAAATTAATTTCTCAATTTATCAAAATTTGTAAAAAATAGTTAAATTTTATAAAAATTATACGAATAGTATTTTTTATAATTTCATGTGATGCATACAATTATTGCTTTTACATTTTATTACTAAATTCAAGGTATTTAATGTGTAACAATACGAAGAAATAATTTTTGGCTATGCTGCTCATACAATGAAATATATTTTTTAAATTACTATGTCAAAAAATGAAGTTTTTTATAAGTAAGAAGTGTTACTTAGACCATTAAAATGCTTATGATATTGTTCTATTATCTTTATTTTTTTACAACTTCAATATAAATATTTTATTTATGGAATTATGATTTATTTTATAATTAAATAAACAAAGAATGTAAGAATACTGTACTATAAAATATTTATTGGACTAAAAAACAGTAAAATGGCTATTAATAAACTTTGTTTTATATACACACTATTATTATTTTTAACTAAATAAAATGCCTTATTAATTGCAACCATTTTTAATATTATATTCGTATAATTGTAAATGTTGTTATGTGGAGATTTTTCAAATGAAACGAAGTGATGAATATTATCAATTAATACAGATGTTTAAGAGATAAGGAAATTTGAAAAAGTTATAACACTACTTGATCGTTGAAGAAATTTCTAGACAATACTTTCACATCTCATTGCTTATTGTATATATTGAATACACTTGATAACTCGCTACACAATGCATGTGTAGCCATACACCATGTACGGGTTGGATTCAAAATGACTCAAGCGGAATCGAAGATTCAGAATTCATTGAGTCATATTTCGATTTTGACCACATAGTTTTATCTTTGATTTTTTATTCATTCGACCAATACTTAATATGTAGGTAACTACAAGAATTGATGCATTGAAGCACTCAAAATTGCTTTGCGAATTTATCATATCGTTCACAATAATCAACAATTAAAAGAAATAAAATGAAAATAAATGATACCAAATATTTTTTGAATGACTGCATATACAAATAATTATATTGTAAAAACACTAAAATTGGAATTTTGTGTTAGTTACATCAAACGGTATATTATTTGTTTTTAAACGAGTTTTTATTCTGCAGTGAAGATTCATTTACTTAATACAGGCAATGCATATCTTATAAAATAAGATAATTTAAAAAATCTCATTTTAATTATAAAATAATAATTAATTGGATTATATACTAGTAAATGAAGAGACAATAGTTTTTTCAATATTTTGAAATGATTTCATACTTTAAGATTTTATTTTTTAATTTAATATATGAATTAAGTAAAATACAGAAAAATAAATATAAATATAGTTGGAGTCTTAACGTACGAGTAGTTTTCAAATAGACTGAAGATAATTATGATCCGATTATAACTCAATCCAATCAACTATGTTATATATATATATATATGTTGAAAATTTATTAAACTATAAAAATAATAATATAGTTCTATAATAACTGTATTGTAAGTAACCATGCATTTAGGTTTTTTTAAAAGTATAAAAAATGCGCTTGAATTAATAGTTATACACATATAAAATACTTATATTAAATACATTTTTATACAAATTGGTATAATTTTAATATATTCAATATTTGCATATGTATTCAACTCTTTTTAAAAACTACAAATGAATAAATATTTGGAAATGAATAAACATTTTTTATTAAAAATGTCTGAGATTTTTTAAACAATCTTGATTAAATAATTTTGATTAATAATAAATTTAATTATAAATATCAAATTCCATTATATAAATGATAAAAATTTAAATTATAAAATTAATTTATATATTTAAAAAATGATTATTTTAAAAACACATAAACTTTCATTGCTATTCTCTCTTTACTAGACAAAATGATATAACGTCGAGTGATAAATGCGTGTGTATACAACAATCTTCCTTGACCACAATTGATATGTTACATAGGGTAACGAAATTGGTTGTAAATAAATGAAAAACATACATGCACGCAAAATTTGAATGTGTTTTGCCATTATCACCACGAGCATATTAAAAAAAGTAAGAGTCGAGAGAAAAAACTGCCACTAAAAGAATGAGTCGTCAATTACGATCGAATTGCCGTGTGTATTCTTGTACAGATGACACGTGATACGCGCGATCACAGATGCGTAAAGAATTTATTCCCCACAAAACGTCAGTCCCCAAAACAATTCGATTTTCGCTATTTTTGCTGCCCGCTGCCCTGAAAATTGGATTCGTGAATCGAATTCTTACTGTCTTTTGAACACTCCTTTCTATGCTAGCTCGAAAACATCGCATTTAAGAGAGAGTTATTTGATTTTTTTTTAACTTTTTCTTCTTCGATGTAAAATCGGAAATAGATTTAGATAGAGATATTGAGATAGAATGATACTGCACAAAATAGAACAGGAAGGATAAATTTTAAAAAAGACACAACATCCTTATTGCTACGGAGAAAAACTCAGAAAATATAAAATATTTTCTTTTTTTTTAATCAACATTTATTGTTACATTCGATATAATATTATCATTATTCTCATAAAGTATTGATTCAATTAATATAATTAAAAGTTATAAATTAAAAAAATTAAATCGCAATTATTAATAAGAATTTATAATTAATTAAAATTAAATATAAGTTTATGTATTACTTAAACCAAATTCTTATGCATAGAATGTAATTAATTAAATCATAATCATAATACTTGAATATTTATATAGGAAACGGATTTTTGTACAATTTCATTATTTATTTATTTATGTAATATAAATTTATCGTCTTAATTATTCATTTTCTAAATAACTTTAAACACTAAGTTGAAATATATTCACTAAATTTGTTAATTTTTTATTCTTTATATTGAATATTTGAGGTACTTTGCAATAATTTTTTACTGTTAATATTATTTTTACTTAAATTTATTTAAATCAAAAACTATAATACGTTACATATTTATATACAAGTATTACTTTTCTATTTCTAATATTATTCTTTCATAAAAATAAGAAAATCAGTATTTTAGACTTTCAAAAAATTTATTAATTTTTGTATTCAACAACTATACAAACATAATATTAGATTGAATATGAAATTTAATGCTAAAATATAATAAAGTAGATACAGGATTTTAATAGAATAAAATTAATCTAATTTTCAAAAATTATAACTGTTTATATATTTATACAAAAATTATATATATATATATAATTTATATAAATTTATATAAATAAAAATAATACAAGTCCAGTTTTATTATAATAGCGAGTTAACAACAAAAATCGTTCCATTATGATATCAACAATGATTTAATAATTGTTACCTTTATGATAAAATAAAAATTTTATCTAATATTATTTAAAATATTATCAATAATTTTCTAATTTTTTATCAAAATATTATGTGTTATGAGTAATATAATAAAAATTATATTATTATAAAATTATTATAAAATTATATTTGAGTAAAGTATAAGCCAAAAGTTTACAATTTTAATTTGATTCTTTGTGCGAATATAATAATATTATATGATATATTATTTATTAAAAAAAAAAAGAGAAATCGATTAAAATGTAAACACAAAGAAAAAATTCCATGGAGTTAACCTCTGATTTTTCGATTCCCTAAGTCTGTAAGACCACTTACGTCAATCTATACAATACTTCGAACTCTCCCTTTTATTCACACATTGGCCGCAGATTTTGTCCGTCGACACCAAAAGCCCGGGTCTAACCCGTGGGAAGTCTGTGCATCAGAGACGTCTCTGATTTGATATTTTTATTGTATGTCTTGAAAGTACACTGTAACTTAAAAACTATACAGGTTCTTTATTTGTGAATAAAATTACTTAAATTCATTTTTGCGTTTTGGAAATTGGTAATTTTTTAAATGAATAATAAATTCTTTGTTTCTGTGTTGCTTTGCGTAAAATATATGTTTAATTTTATGTCGGTTTATAAGCGCGTATTTATTGAAATTATAATTATTTTAATAAAAGGCTGTATAAGATTTTTTACATTTTTTATTTAATATTTAATAATATTTCTTTATTCCTATTTTTTAATATTTAAAATAATCACATTTTATTTATAAAATGAGAGTTGGAAAAAATTGAAAACTATAAGATATATTATATTGAAATGTATTGTAAATAATATAACCAATTAATGAAGCATTATATATTATATATAATTATTATATATACATGTTTTTATAAAATCTATATTTTTTTATGGACAATGGATTAAAGGTTATTGAATATATTAAACAACTAAATAATTTAAATATTAAAAATCGGTAATAAAAGAATAAGTTTGATTGATATTTTAAGTTGTTTAAAAAGTAGAATAGTTGACCAATAGTCATCGATGTTTTTGATATTTTTATTCCTTTATTTTATTGCTTTAAATCACCAGTTTACAGCATATAATTATAAAATATTTTTAAAGAGTGGTAATTAAAAATTTGCATATATCATGAATTATTTATAGTTTAAATTAATGAAGTTATGAAACAATAAATTAATTTTATATGTCATTAAATAAAATTACATATACGTATCGAGTATATTTCTTAGATTTTAAATATTGTTTGTTTTTTATTGAAGGAATTTGCGTATCTTATTCAATCCATATTCTGAATAAAAATAATTAACAATAATATGTATTTTAATAAGTACTTAAATAATAAATAATTAAAATACAGGTGTAAACAAATTGAAGATTTATCTTTCATAATAAATAAGAGCTATAGATTAGTCTTTTATAATTTAGATATATTACAATAGGTTAGAATACATTGACATTGATTATGTTGATTTAATTAACGTAAAGTTGACAATAAATGTTAACGAAGTTTTAAAGTTTCATTTTAAACTTTTCACACTCTGTCAAGATCCTAAAATTTAATTCACGCGCTCCTGCCAATCGTGAACATTGCAAATATTCAAAGACTGCGTTTTTCGCTAGGCGCATGTGTGTCTGTAAGTGAGCTGGGGAGCGTGATAAAGAGAACGAGAGGGAAAGAAAGTAGGAGAGTGCGATGGATCGGACAGATAAGGTAGATCGGTCGTTCATTGTACGAAGCGTGGCGAAAAGAGAGAGAGAGAGAGAGAGAGAGAGAGAGAGAGAGAGAGAGAAACAGAGACAGAGGTTGACGACTCGCTCGACTGCTCATTTATTAGGATTTCACGCCCGTGATCCCGTTACTATACGGCGCGGCTCCCATTTTATAGGGTATTACGTTATTGTTGCATTCACGTTAGAGTTTTCTCTCCTTTTCTAATCCATTTCTCTTTTAATCGTTCTTATTTTTTGTATACAATAATATTATTAGATTATTAATTTTTAATTTTGATCCTTTGAAGAAATAAACTAAACCTATTTTATTAAATTTTCATTTTATCAAATGAAAAGTATTTCTTGCCTTATTTTTTTTATTTTATTGCTAAGTATTTATTTATATTTCCGAGAAGATGTATTATTTTTATTTTTTTTATATATATAGTAGTATTTTTATATATCGTAAAATTTTAATTAACAAGAACAAGCAATATTGTTTGTACAAGAGATATGATTTCAGTACAAAATCGTATCGGTATAATTTTTTCTTTCAATTTTTGTAATCGTTATTTTCATGAATTTTTAATTCTATTTTATTTTATTGTTTTCACATTCTCAATTAATTGACTCAATATATTTGTATTTGTATTTATAAAAGTATTTATATTATTTTGTTTTATTTAATGCAAATTATAATGGATTCTTTAGAACGTGAAAAATCAAACAGATATTTCTATATAAAATGTGTGATCGAACTATATATCAGAATATGAGATGTAACTATTTGTCTTTTAAATTTTAAGAGAAAAATTCAATTTCTAAATTTTTTATTTATACATGTAATATCACGCATATAATTTTTAATATAGTATGTATTTGGAAATAAAATAATTATTACAAATTTAAAAATATTTCAATAAAATAATTTATCCAATTGTTTATATAAAAAAACTATTAAAGCTTATACAGGCCTTGAAAAATTTACCTTTGGGCCTTTTTCAATTATCTTAATAATACTGCATATCATACGTAAGGCTAAACGTGAATGCAAACATGGAAAAAGGCGATGCTAAATACATAGGGTATCAATGTGATAAAAAAAATAGATCTTAGTCTTCGTTTACAGTTAATCCTAGCGCAATTTATTCGATTTATTATTCGTTCGATGCAGTTTACAGTTATCGAACGCTATGTCGATTTTGTACTCTTTCTTTTTATTTGTTATAGCGAACTTGTTCGATGAGCCTGATATTCGCGCTTTTTAAATAGTTGACGAGGAATAAAACCTAACAATGAACAAAACAAATTAAGCTAGTAAAATATTGATACTTGTAACTAAGTTTTTCTTTTACTTTCATTGTTAAAATACAATATAATGAGAAATATCGATGGGCGGTTGTACAGTAAAATTACTATTTGCAATAAATTTTATATCATTAGTCTCGCGGTTACATCAATTTTTTTTACAATTTAAACAATCGTTCTATGTAGTAATAGTATGCAAATAAAGATTGTATAATGTGTAGATACTTAAAGTATTAAAACTTCTGTTACATTAAATAATTGAATTATATTTTCATGAAATATTCATGAAGCCATTACATAAAATGCTTCTATTTTACACAATCTAATAAAAGTGCGAAATCAGCTATAATATTTACTTATATTATATTCAAAAGAGAATATTTCAAAAGATCATATTTGTATTGTAGGTTAAATATATATATATAATTTTTATAATTTCTCATCTACGATTACATTGATAGTATCATCAGGTTCAAGGAATATATTATTTCATGCTCTTGCAATGAGCGCACATAAATCTAAACGTTGTTTTTATAAATCAAAAGTATTAATTGTTTTATAATTATCAATGTATAGAATTTTTAATATATATTTTTACTTGATTTAATTGATAATTCAATCATAGTTGTATTTATTATGTGAACAATTTTCATGTGTATACAATTCATGCAATATTTTACTGATCTTATAAATATGAAAATTTCTATCAAATTAAAATAAAATAAATATTATCAAACAGATTTCCAAAATTTTTTTTATTATTTATAGCATATATTCGCGAAATTTGTCTAAATTCTTCATCGTAAATCTCTTATTTTTATTTCTCGGATGATTTTTTTTAGAAAGAGAAGGTTTACTTTTTAAAAAGTCTTGATTTTATGAGTATTTATCTTACAATATCCAAAAACTTTGTCTCAAATCGTAAAAATATTTTCTCAAAACAATTTGAAAAATAAATATTTGAAGTATTTTTATCTTATTTCTTTTACTTTATATATTTTTTATAGTATCAATAATTAATATTAAATTTTTTTTTATTCAACCTTATCGATTCCATAAATGAATTAAATTTTTAATTAATTGAGTAATAATTTAAAAGAAGAAAAAAGAACTACGTTCATAAGGATTATTAGATTACTTAAAATAAAAAATAATATATAATGTAGTATTATTAAATATTAAAACTTCATTTTTAATTTAAAATAAATATGTGTAGTACTTTTCCATAAATTTTAAATAAAATGATTAATTCAACGAAGTAAAATTTGTAAGAAGCGATTAATAAAATGAATAAAAAAGCAAGAGAGAAACATAATTAATATTACGGTTCATTGTAAGTCAGTATTTTTACACATTATAAGTGGAATTTCCAGTTGATAGAACAAGAATAATTAATTTAGAATAAAGTAAACGAAATTATGGTGAAACAAACATTTTATATATTATTTAAAAAATTAAACTACTAAAATCAGATATAATTTATTTATTTACTTTTAGAAATATACATATTATTTTAATAAATTAATAATATGTAAGTATATTTATTCAATATTTTTGGAAGAATATTTGATGAAAAATGTAAACAAAATAGATATAAACGAATTTTGCTTTAAAAAATGGACATATTTAACTTTAAAAATAACCTTATTTTAATACGATTAAATATTTTAATAGTAAAGAATTTTTAGTATTTTTTAAGTAATAATATTAGGAGCAGTAATATTTATTTTTTTCATCGAATAATTTATGCACAAGAAATTTTGTTTAATTCATGATTAAAAAGAGAATGATGACTTAATACATGATTGTATTGTAGATTAATAAAATAAAGTCATTTTGTAAAAAGTTATTTCAGAATTTCATTTGATATTAAAAAATTTAATATTAGCGCAAAGTATTGTTTACTGCATAGTAAGACTATATAAATTTACATTTAAAAGTATATAAAATATATAAATAATTTTGTTTGTACAAAACTCATTTCCAACATATGTATATATACATATATGTATATATATTTTTTACTTGATATGTATTAATGACAAAAAATCTGTTTAAAATATATGTACCGATATTTTAGGAATATTTGATAAAGTAAAAGGTATATTTTAGATTCATTAATAAAATAAAAGAAATTATACGTTTGAAACGGTGGTGTCGAAAATTAGAATCACCCTGGATTCGACAGGGATGTATCCCTTTGGTTTTAATACGATAATTTTCATTATCGTAATGATTGGAGTAATATTGTAAAATAACAGTTCACAAATAATATAAATCGATTATATTTTTATTTCGATGACGCTAGTGTATCGCGTAAATTTAAACGAGCATTGCTCTCAAATCTGATTCTTGCGACGAAGTCTCGGCCGGTCTCCTCTTAATCTGCTGACGTCGGAGGTGAAGGCCCCCATGTGGCCTTGAACGGGATGCAGTGTCAGCGGTTACCGCCTCGGATTCCATCAGCTATCGTCATTATCGACATCATGGATTTCCGGCTTGCGAAAGTTATTGGGTTCAAGCTTTTAGCGAGCGGTTTGTGTATGTCTATAATAAAGCAAAGCGATATCGATTTGTATAACGGGTCTATCTCCATCCCCGCAGTAGACACTTATTCGTATACTTTGTTCTGATCACGAACACGTACACCAATACACTTAACTGCCACCGGTGCAGAACTGAGTCGTCTAGTTATCGTTTTCGCTTACTTTCTTGTGGTTACTGCAAGTCCGGATTCTACGAGACTATTTTTATTTGTGCGTTAACTCACTGAAAAATCTTCGCTGCCTTGACTAGATCTTCTTCTTGTTTGATTTTTCTAGATCCAAAGAGGATTTGAGCAAAATAGTTCAGCGATTCGTAAATGCTTTGTACATAACAGGAAGTGCAGCCTATTGCGATTAACTTTGATCGGGCGATCAACCTTTCACGCTGATTGGATTTGAATTCCAAAACCTTGAGTGGTGATTGGAACGTTAGTTTTATTGTGTTAATCATATTTGAGTAGTGAAATGTACTTGGTAAAAAACAAGCTTGTCTCAAGGTCGCAGTATTATGAGTGATTAAGGTTCTTGCATACTCGAACAGAAGATAAATTTTCGTTATTTATATATATAGTACGTAATCAATTTACTTTACAGCTCTTGTACATCTTTGAAATGAATAAAAGGATGATATATATATACGGATAGTAGTTGGTATTTTAAATATAAATTGTATTATTATCCAAAAATATATTGAACGAATGTACTAATAATTATAAGTTTTATTCAAATTTCTCAATGAAAAATTATAAAAATTTAGAATTATAATAATTTTGAGTATTTTATTTCAAAAAATATTTTTTCTATTGTTGTTCAAATAATAAAACGAATTTTAATTTAAGTAATACCAGCTAACGAAATATTTTTCATCTTATAAGTTGATTTAAAATTTGTGAGATATTTTTTATTATATGTAAATAAATATAAGTAAATATTATATAAGTAAATAAATTTTATTCAAACTTAAAATAATTGGTAAATATAGAATATGTATTATTGTACATAAATTGTACATATAATTAAAAAAGAAATATTAGAATGGCAGTATAAATAAAGCTCATTAAATATAGTTGAAATTTTTGGAGTATTATATTTTTTATCTAATATATTGTTAGTAGATAAAAATATATATAAAAAAGTATCTAAATGCATAAATAAATAGTAATAATTATTGTTTTTTGTTTCAATATACATTACGTTCATATTATTAATTCAACTGTATTCGACCAATACTATCGTAACCTTTAATGAACTATTTAGCTTTATATACATGGCGTTAGCTTTATATTCTATTTATATACTTGGAATAATTATTCACTTGAAAAATAGTACATTTCTCTTATTTTTATAACATTATTTGTGTAATTTATTTATATGAATTTATATTCGTATGTAATAGATAATAATCATATTTAATTTTCATTACAGTACAACAATCCTGATATATAAAAATGAGAAAATTATAAAATAAAACATTAAGAAACTTGTATATAATATATAATGAATACGATAAGGAATAATAATTTATAAATGTTTTTCAAATATATTCATTATAAATATAATATTATTATGAACGAAATATTAATAAAATAATAAATCAATTTCTTTTTTTTATGTTTTATATTTCTGTTAAAATTTTTTACTTAACTAACTCGTAAATATTCTTTTATTTATAATATATATTTTTATTTATGAAATTAACGGTGTTTAAATAAAAAATATCTAATAAAATAGTAGAATAATGAAGTAATTAATTTTTTATACAATTTTTACGTATGTATTTGTAGGAAGAGTTGAATATAAAAGTTTTTAAACTTAATTACCGAATATAAAATATCATTTGTATTCAATTATTAAATGCGTATATTTTAAATATTTAATAAAATATCTCATATTAAATAATTTGCATATAATTTATTTTAAGATTTTTATTATATTTATTTTAATAAATATTGATATAAAGAGTATTAAAATATGGAGTTTATTAGTTTATAAATAAAAATAATACAATATATAGTATAAGTTTAAAGAAAATAAAAGTAAAAACTTTAAAAAAGCTTAAAAAATTCTTCATAATTTTTAGATGTCGTGTCATTGATAACATCATCGATAATAATCGAAAGAGGTCAGTTTCAGAGTAACGAGTATAGATGAAAAGCCTTTTCAGCAAGGACTTATAGAAGCACGAATTTAAAGTATGACATTCTACTAGCGATAAAATCCATAAGAATCCATTATAGCAAAAACAAGGTAAAATCAAGAAAGAAACGATAAATCAAAGCCGCTCTTATCCAAGACCGAAAGCTGGGAAAAAGTAGCCTTTAAGTACACACGACAAATGAATGGAGCGGATGAAAAAAGTCCACGTATGTCGAGTGATCCGTCACTCCATCGCGTGCATTATATACGGACAATTCTTAGCCTTACGTACGTAGCTGTACAGGCGAAAGAGTAGCTTGACTTACCCTCTTGAGGGTCTTTAGTGGTTGCGCCATCCTTTGTTCCTTTGGTACATGCGATCCTTCGCATTTAGCGTGGCCATAATGGTATTCATTACAGTGCCTGACACTCATTTTTCCTATCTTTCCTATCCGAGTTAGCGGATGCAACCTTGCTCCCGGACTTTTCTTCTTTCCGTTTGATTAAAAATGCAGGCTCGTCTCTTCTTTCGGCTGTAGCAAAAAAGAACAGATGAACACGAAAATAAAGCCGAGTAGAAGAAAAACTCTGAGTGAGACGAATTCATGTCTCGCGTACGTTAAGCTCGTTAGAATTTCTATCACTGCTGGAATCAATTAGAAATACAAAAACTGTACTTTTATCGCGGGTTTGTTCATTTGAATTTTTTGTCTTTTATCAATCTTCGTCCATCTTCGACCAAGATTATCCGTCGCTGATATCTCATCGCCACTACATAAAATTGATATAATTATTTTCAAATCGCATCTTATAAGCATGTACGTAGATAATCAATTTACATATTTATTTTTTTTATAGCCGAGCTGTAAAGAACAATAGTAATAGTTCCAGCGATTATTAAAGTCTTACAAATATGATGATATAACTTCATTTTATTCCTGAAGATAATATTTTTATTTATTAATGTTCATTTATTTCAACCGAATACATACAATATTTATACAATATGTTTTTTTTTTAATCATAATAAACAATGATTTTACATATAATAAATTACTTATAACTAATATGCTCTTAAAAGGTTGTTGCTGGTAACCTTATATACAGCCATCGCAGTCTTACAGTTTATTTATTTTATGTTTTTTTTAAGACTTTTTTTGGTAACAATTTTGCTTTTTTATTTATATAAAGAAAATAAGTAGAATTAAAATCTGTACAATGCGAAAATAATATTACGATGTATAGATGTATTTAATCGTATGTTGCACTCATCATTTTTGTTTATTTGAATGTAGCTGTCAACATCGAATTTAATTAATGAATTAACAAAGGAATGTTATTCTTTTATATATTATATATATTTTATCCAGTATTTGTTTTTGTACTATGTCCTTTTGTATATATTTATCATCATCTTTTAACCATAGTCTTGATCCAGTTAACATTTTTTACTTCATGTAGCTTCATCAGTCAAAAATTAAAGTTTTTTTGATTAATGTTAATAAATTTGACTATGTTGAGTATTAATATATGAGGTTAAATTAGTCATGGATATTTTGTGATGTTAATTTTATCAAAATTTATATATTATTGATTTAATTTTTTTGTACTATAATATATAAATTATCGAGTTAATACATTCAAATTCTCTCTTATTTTTCAAAATAAATCAAAATGTCAATATACAGTATAATAATATTTAATTAATACGAAGAAAATATTTATCAGAGTATATAAAATTTCGAACATAAAATAAACGTTAAATACAGTACTTTAAAAAATATTGCATTGTTTACTGCGAGTGTTGTGGCACATTTCCAAATATCGACCACGCATATTTTTAAACACTAATTGATAATATTGTTATGAGAATAGAATGAACGAGCATAATTTTTACATATTTTATTTAAAATAGTTAGTAAAATATTCAGTATATACAAAAATCAAAGTATGTATCGATTTATTTTTTATTTTAGTTTAATATTAGGTAAATTTTAATGCTGGAAAATTGAAATCATATAGATGTTAGCATCAAATGATCATATTATTTTCTTCATATTTTATTTTTTTGTTATTTTCATAATTGTTTTATAAAAATTTTCTTTTAATACTTTATTATCAGATATGTATTAAATATTTGTAAAGCCTTTATTCACAATATGTTTATTATTTCTTTAATTGTATAAAAATTCTGTATATGAAAATAATTCATAATAGGTTTTGAGTTTCATTATTGTTCGAGTTGTCTTAAAATATTATGGTAAAATATATGTTGCGATAGTTGAAAAATTCCAGTTCGATAATACGAACAGTATGAATGCTGATTAAAATAGTTATGCCATATACCTGAAAATGTATACAATTTGCTATTTTATTAAGTAAATTTTAGAACTTAAAAGAAGCATAATTATTTTTATATCGATGTATATTTTGCATTAATTTATTTTTTATATTTTTAATTTGTAATAAATAAAAATTGTCAATTAATATTTTGATTAACAGGAATAGAATATTCATGTACTAATTATAATAATATCTAAAAATATATCAATACCCATTTTGAAAATTTTTTTACATCAACAACTAAAAATAAAAGATATAAATGGTATCAAAGACCTTATTACAAGATGCCTTTGTCAAGTGCTGATAGTCAGGTCAATGAATTTGATTAAAATTAACAAAAAGCAAAACTAAAATTTCATAAGGTTACAGCTTTAACAGACTCGTAAAGAAACTAGGAGTATTTTCAAATAATCGCGACTTACCACGATACCTTTATCGGACTTTTCCCGCTATTCGCTCGCTTACGCGGTCCATCAATAAAACTGAGTAGGACCGAGCAAGAGAGAGAGAGAGAGAGAGAATCAGAGTGCAAAAGAGAGGAACGGATGGAAGGATAAGTCGGTTTACTAAGCATCCGAGAGAAAAGAGTACCGACCTGCAGCGTACGTATTTTCAAGATAAAGGCGGCTACAATAGGGCAGTCAGTTTACCAATGGTTTTTGGTATTCGGCCAGTGTCGAAAGTGCGCTTGCCGGCCTCAATCACTACGCGAGGCGATAACAATGACCTGCGGGGTTTATAAATCTGAGCATTGTTGCCAACTTAAAATCTGGGAGGTTCTATTCCCTCTCCCAATTTTTCTCACTCATATCCAGACCCTCTTTCTCCGTCCTCAACCTTTCCTTTTCCTTGGCCTAGGGGCTGTTCCGTTTTTGTTCGCTTCTTGCTTCTAGCGTTTGGTCAAGTGCAAGATCGCTTTGTAACGTTCCATTCTCTTTATTCCATTTTATCTCTGTCACAGCTCAACTCTGTTTTCTTATTTTGCTTGGTTATTCACTTTCATTTACTCTTTGATTCTCATTCCTCTCAGTTTCACTATTACGTTCACGTGTTCAACATTTTTATTTCATTTTTATTAGTCTCATTTTGGCTCCTCATTACTGCTTCTTACTCTGATTTTCAAATCTTTTCATAAATTTATCGAGTTTAATCTTTTTCAATTAATGATTTTTACTATAAAAGAAATATGAGAATTCGTAACCATTATAATTAAAAATCCTTTAATTTTTATTTATAGCTTTTAAATATTATTTTTAAGCATTTTCACTTACTGTTCAAAATTTTATAAAAACAGATATACCATCCATCAATTGATTTTTCAAAAAAATTTTTTTTGAAAAATTAATGTTTTCTTTTAATTTATTATTTTTAGATAAATATTTTTATTTGTATGTATAAAGAAAGTAATTCAAGTTTAATTCTATAATTTTGATTAGAATAAATTTAATGTTACAAACAAAATCACGGATATATGTAATTTTTTTTCATCTAATAAAATTTATTTTACAAGAAATTTATGGTTACATTCATTTTTTCAATATCCCGTACAGTTTTATTCAGTAAAAAATTATTTAATTGTAAGTTTAATAAGTAATACTAAATAAGTCAATCAAAATAAATAAAAATTTTTCTAAAAGCTTTATTTCAGTAAATATTTAATGTAAGTTAGGATCAAATTCCATGTGTACCATAGAATTTTAAATATGATTAAAAAAATACAATCAAGAATAAGAAAATCCTAAAGTTTTATTTACATCATTTAGTTATTTGCTAAAAATTTACGTTAAGACATAAATTTCTATCAATATTTTTAAACAAATAATATTTTATTTCATAATTATTAAAATATTTTAATAGTATAAATTCTTGATAGTAGAATTTACTACATTTAAGAATATAAGTATTTATAATTCATGAAGATCATACTTTGTTACAGGGTTATGTATTAAATATTCGTCTTTTAAAAGAGATGTTTTAAATCATGTATTTTCAGAATAGTAACAATTCTGTTTTAAATGAATTATTATATCATTCTATAAAAATAAAATACAAAAAACCTAAATCGATATTCTATTACATTCTTTTAAACAATTATATTTTTTATAAAATTATTAAATTACTTAATTTACAAGCCTTTTAAAGAAATTAAGAGATAGTAATGTGCATTCTATGCATAAGTTATATTTGATTAGAATCTGTATCAAGGGCAGCTTATACTGGAGTAAGCCATCAGAGACAGTAAGTATATGTACATCATGATTAATCTAACATTTCTAATTAATTAGTTTGTAAAATAATTGTCTTAAAATTTTATCGTGCTTGTGTCGGTTTTATTTTTATTGAATGCTTTGTAATAATAAACTATTATATATTAGATTTTGTGTAAATTCTTCCGACTACTGCACGATCACATCACTGAATATCCCTGAGAAATATTATTCATCGTCATGTTATAACTGCGGCCAATCGTACTCTTATAATACAAAAATGATAAAAATTTTAAATTCTTGGAAGCAGGTTGCAACCTAAATGGACATTCGATGCTTGTAAATCTTCCGACGTTCTCACTATCATCGTGTTCAAACTTGTGCAAACGACCGCTGCCGAGGAGAAAATCGAGGAAAAAATATGCGCGTGTCCCTGGCACATAATTATAGATCGAATAAATGAAAGTATGATCATAAGGGGGACGTTGCAACTGAGTGACACATTCGCTTAACTATTTTGCAGGGGTAAGACGAAGAGTCCTTTCGAAGGGTGGATCCTGACAAACATCCCTATATTTCATCGCCAATGCAGTACCATTCATCTTTCTCCAAATGATCGCGCATAGCTTTGTTTTATATAGGCTTGCTCGGTTTATCATCTGCTTAGATTTACACCTCCAACAATTTTAACGGCTTTGTTCTTTTTCACTTTCAAGTAATTTTGCTAGCTTGATTTTAGCGCTTTAATAAGAATATTAATATTTTATTTGATGCACAATAAATTCAATAGGGAAAGAAAAAATTTTTTAACATAAATTCATAATTTTTACGTAAACGTAATTTTTATCTTTTTTCAATATTTTTGAACTATAAACTATAATCTTTTAGATTTTATGAAAATCTCTTTGAAAAGTGTGTGAAGAGATAGATAAAAATTATTTACAAATATGTTGATATTGAACAGATCTCGGAACTAATACGGTCAAACATTTAAATCGAAATAAAGAAATTATTTTTATGAATAAATTAGTCAATAAGTATAATATTTATAAATATTTTCAAATCATAAAAATTTTCATTTAAATTTAGTTTAAGTGTTTTTCAGTTAGTGTATATTGTGTCAATAAATATTTCAAAAATATATGTAATTGAAGTTTTTATAATTTATCCAAAATAAAATTATATAATATCGTATGTAATAATCTGAAACATTTATAATTATTTACAATTAAATATTATCAATAAATATAAAAAATATTTTTGTAATCAAATAAATTTTTTAAAAATTTGCTTTTTAATTATTGCTTTTCCGTTATTCTGAATGATTAAAAAATATATAAAAAATTAATTATCGAATAAGAATTATATAGATCAAATTTATATTTGAATTTTTACTTTATGAAAATGTATAAAAGTTTTTAACAACGGAAGAGAAAAGGAAATTAATTCGGATTTGAACGAGGGTTAGTGCAATAAATATCATAAAAGAATTTCACAAGCCTTTATTCTATCGTTCTGGTATAAAATGTAATAAATTGCTTTCAGATTTGATACATTCATTCATTTAAAAATATAACAAATAAATAATATAATTTATTAAATAGAGTAACAACTTTATAAATGAAAAATATATAAATGTATTTCTAAGCTAGATACCATGGATCTAAGTAATTATTTTAAGCTTAAACTTATATTTCACAAGCTCTTAGATGTCAGTAGATATGCAATGAGATCAATTAAAAACAAAGAAGTAAAAAATATTTATTTTAATGAATTTACGAAAATAAAATTTTTGCGTTATAGCTTATTAAAATGTTTTGAACTAAAAAATTAAAGAAAAGAAAAGTCACCGTGTTAACGATTAAAGTAAAAATTAAAAAATATGAAAAAAAAGCTTCTTTAATATATTGCATTGGATGTAGGAATAAACATTTTAATCCAACTCGACTTCGGCTCTATTGAATGGTCGAATGACTTTTGTCGCGAGACAATGAAATTTAATTTTTTTAATTTCCAAACAAGGCGGAAAATTTGTCCTTACCCTAAAAACGGGGTCTTCTGTTTTCCCTGCGTTCATCGAAGGACTAAGCACGATACAATTTTTTTTATTTGGAAAGGAATGCGTATTTATGAAAATATGAAAGAGCGCTCAGGCGCGTTCGGAAAGGGGATCCTGAGAGACAATGGAATTGCTAAAAAAAAGAGCGAGTGGCCGGTAACGGAGCATCGTCATCGAGAGGAAGGGATGATCTGATTACGAGCGTGCGCACCATGGGAAAGTCAGAAGCTTGAAATGGGACATTCATGTGTTCACGTATGTGTCTCCGAAGCGCGAATTAGTCGACCGAGGGGCTTCTCACGCATTATGCGCGTATACCTTCGGATTTAATTTTATTTCTACGTACATTCATGGCACGCGCGTATTATTATGGTGCAGCGAGATACTGTCCGTGAGATCTTTTAAATTTTTATTTATGTTGAAGGGAGATCGCTGGAAGCGCGTTTTAATACAATGATGAAGTTAAATTATTCTTTCGTTT
Organism: Dolichoris vasculosae; assembly: GCA_018907195.1. Lineage (NCBI taxonomy): Eukaryota > Metazoa > Arthropoda > Insecta > Hymenoptera > Agaonidae > Dolichoris > Dolichoris vasculosae. Next base: position 5,909,046 of record JACCHY010000010.1, on the reverse strand, counting down.
CGCATTTATTTTTGACGATTCTCGACTCTTTCTTTTTTGCGCCCTGATTCCAATGCTTTGAACAAAAGTTTCGAATTTTAAAGGAGTCTTTATTTTGTAATATAGGCTATAATTACCGCTTTATTCCCGTTTCTCATTTCTCTTTTTACAATTTGTTAATTATTACATTTTATACGTTATGCAGATATCAAAGGTTTCTGTACTCTGCACTTTAAACGGAGAACTTTTTAACAATATTAAGCGTATTATACCTTAATTCGTTATTACAATAACTAAATCCTTATACTGACTTTTAAAAGACCAATACTTTAATGTCATTAGTGTATGTATTTCATTCTACGACGCATAAAGAGTTTCTTACATAGCAAGTAAAGTTAACAGGCGAATAATTTAATGTTCTCGTTAAACATTATAATTTTGAAATATAACAGTTCAAGATTATTTAATAATGGAACATTATCAGGTATTAACTTTAAGCTTTTATCTGCTTTGTATTAAGAATTTTTTAAAAATATTTACATTAAAAAAATTAAATATTAATGTATATTACAAATAAGAAAAGCTTTTTGTTCGAAGTAGAATAATTAGCTCTAATTCCGATCCATTATCCGTTTCGATAAAATATATATAAATGATATTTATAAATTCTTTTGGATTAAATACAATTAATAAAATATTATTTTTTTCTTAATTTTATGCTGCGTTTTTTAAAGTAGTTAAAGAAAGTCGGAGCAAAAAATGAAGAAAACAGGCGTAAAAATTTAAGTTTTCATAAAATGACTTATAATATTCAAAAACTTTTTCGTATGTTTAATAAGAACCAAATAATTAAAAAATTTTAAAGAGATGAACTTTACTATAACTTTATTAGATTACAAGGTTCATTAAGATATTTTGAATTTTTATATATCAATAAAAATATCGAAATACAATTTTATGATAGTTTTAAACATAATTTAACAATCGATGACTATTCTATCATATTTCTTATTTATTTTTAACGAACGTGATATCATAATAGTATATTTTATTGAACATATTCAAAAATAGCATAAAATTTTGATTGAATTAGATATAGGAATTTAATGTATTAATTTTTATCTTATTGTTTTTATCTTTTGCAGTTATGTTATTTATCGCGTTGTGTAAACGAACAAACGGAGTTTCTTTAATATTAGTATTGATAATGTTTTTGTTCTAATTTTGATAAAATGATGATCTTATGTATGTTGTGAATAATTATAATCGTATATATAAAGTTGAAAGTATGCGCTTGTGATGCAAATATCTAATTTTATATTTCATGTAATATATTTAAGTAATATTAGAAGTTTGCTTGAGTTGTTCATAGCATATCGATATAATAAATATAAGACAGCGCAGCACATTTTTCAAAATAATGTAAAGTCGGAGATGTATGTAAGTAAAGAGAATATGCGATAGAGTAAGAATTTACGCTGATATTGGAAATTTATCGTGAGTTGTAATTTCGAAATGTTTTGGAGCTGTTTCTAGAAAATTCGTAACTTTGCAGATGGAAGTGGAATTTCATTAAAACGGATTCAATACTTTACTCCAATCTTCAAAGCATCTTTAGTTTCCATAAAATACACTCGACCTAAATTTCATCTATCAATTATCCCGTAATTTCCAAGCCTGCGCAGTATTTTTGAGAGTAACATTAGGTAAATTGCCTCGAGCGAGTTTCAAGAATATGTACACATTTCGGGCAGTGAAGATACTTGTGCACTCTCAAGTTCAACGGCAAAATAACTAGCTTTAAAGTTGTCGATATATATATGCGAATAAGAAATAAATTGCATAATGAAATTGAGAAGAGCACATCCATGCGATTTCGCTTCTTTTTTGTCGTGCATTACACACAGAAGAGTTCGCGAAGGAAAAGGAGTAAAAGCGAAGGCACGAAGGCGGAATTCGTCGATAGGTGGGGGTGGCTCTTACCTAAATAACCACTCAGTCACTCGTAGCTGCTTCGATGCCGTTACGTGATGTATAAGCTCACCCGGGCCTTCGAACCGTCGTTTTCCATTCCTCTTTTCCAGATTAACGAGGCCATTCTCAGATTCATTTCTCGAGAAAGCTCTGACCTCTCTCCATTTCTCTTGCATGTCTGAATTCGACACTGGACTTGCTTTTTTCTTCCTGCCACTCCTTTGCTCTTTCGAAGAGCGAACTTCAACTTTTCACTGCATATTTTTCCATGTCGTACATGAAAAAATTAAAATTTAATAGTCAATTCGTGACCATAGTGTAATATTAATTTTAAAAATTACACTTCTTTATACGTGTTTTAAAAATTTTTAGCAGCAGAAAATTTTACAAAAATATAAAATTTAAATGTAGTTTTAAAGATGTAAGTACTATATATTAAAAAATCTATTTGGATTATTGTTAATAATATACTAGATCTACGTAATATAGAAACTATGCTCGAATCATCTGATAAAATATGATTAAATACCATACATTTAAGGTTTTATAATTATAATTACATCATGTTGTGAAATAATTTTTTGGTTTTTACAAAATTTTCATAGTATTTCAATATTTCAATAATATTTAACGCTTTGATTTTGTACTATTACCAAAAATATTGCATGTATACTGGATTCAAACTTTATTGCCTAGCGAAATTCTTCTTTCCTTAAGTATTGGAAATTTTGATGGAAATATCATAAATCGTTATTATTCGGTTAGTTTATAATAAATTATCAGTAATAAAGTCATTATTTTTTAAGTTTAAAAAATTGATTTATCTGTTTTAGTACTTAATCAACAATGGATAATATTAATTACTTTTGGCTACTTTAATACATACGAGAATAATCTAAATTATTGTAATTTATTATTATAGATACGTATGAACATAAAGAAAAATTATAGAAAATAAAAAGTAAAATTTGTTATTAAGAGTATTTTATTTATATTTTTAATACATTAATAGTATAAGAAATTATTTAAACAGAAATATTAGTTTATAAATTATAAAAAGTCAAATTTAATGTTTTAGTGTTTTACGTTATATATGGTTTTAAAAAATAAATAGGAGTAAATTTAATATTTAAAAATCTTTGATGAAATATAAATTATTATTATGCAGTGGAGCAATTTTAATTTTTTGATTTATTTGGAAAACATCGATGAAAAGTTTAGTTCAATGACTTAATTTGGCGCTTCAGAAAAGATTGGTAATATAAGAAATTTTCAAAACATTGTTGCATATTTTTCCATAAGTATTTATAGTATTTATTGTTATAGTAACCTACAAGCTTTTAATATCACAGAAAAATTAAACTGTAAAATTTAATCCATGCTCAGGAATGTCGTACGGTATATCAGATTTTTAAACGATCGATTACAAATATCGCTAAATAAATTTGATTATTGAACAAAGAAGTTTAATATCAAAAAAAGAAAAGAATTGTAAATATATTTTATTAAAAGTAAATAGAAAACTTTTTTTCGCAATATAAAAAATTTTAAATGTAATTTTCTCAAATCAGTTTCTTGAATAAAATGCAATGCCTTATTTTACAAGTGTAAGCGAATTTTTTTATTTATGAAATATTTACTTAAAAAAATGTTTGCAGAATTTTTATTCTAAAAATCATATTTTTTCCTCGACGCATATTATTTTTACAATAATTTTTGTAAATATTTCACAACTATTTATGTATGAAACTAATACGCAACTGGTATTTTTTTATTTTATTGTAAATAAAAATCGAGTGAAAAACTTCCAAATTTTTGAGCGTTATTAATTTACAAAGTTATTCTTATCTTCTTAAATATATTTATAATCAAAATATGTATAAAATTAAAAAAATTTTTTGTAAATATTGAATAAATTATAAAATAATTTCACATATCTTAATAAAAGAAATTTTATTTTTCATATTTTTTAATTATTATTTATTAATCATGTTAATTAAATTTATACTATTTATTTATAAAATAAGTACTTGAACCATAGATATGGTAACTATAAAATAAAAGAAAATATATTAATATTTTGTATAGTGCAATAGAATTGTATTTTCCAACACCTCTGTCCTGCATAAATTGTAACCTGATTAATATTCTCAATTCTAAGAACAAATTTTATTTGAAAAATTTTCAAAAGAAATGTATATATGTGTAAGTATGATTCGCAGTCAGAAAAATATTAAAAATAATCATAGCGCTATACATTCCAGGATCAAACGAAGATTCTGCAAGTAAAATTAGTCCTTTCGCATGTTAAAGAGGCACTCAAACGAATCAGTCGGAGTATCTTTCGCTACGATACGACAATTTCTTCGTAGCTACCGCAACGTGTTAATTTAAATCGGTTCATCTCCGTCATCCCTGCGACTAGGATCTGTGCGTGGCACGAAAGAAAAAATACAAAGATTCGTCTTTCCTGGTTATATGCGCATAGTCGCGAGCTTAGAAAGGGAGAATGAAGAGGTAAAGGAAGAATCTTGGTGCTCCTACAAAATATCGAGTGTTTTCCTTGTCGACTGGTTATTCCGTCCGCGTAGCAGCATCGATATTGCGCACCTTACAAGAGGTAATTCACAACTGCCGACAACGACAGTATCAGCTTCTTGAGTTTCATCGACCGAGGTCCGGTACGAGAAGGTGCGACGTGAAAGGAGAAACCATTTTTGCTGTCGTTACTTTGGGCCGGACACTTTTTCGATTTTTGACGATGTACTGACAAATAGTGTAATTCACAGTGATATTCGGAATTATCGAATGTCATTATTTTAGATGTTTCAGCTTACCTACTTCTTGTATTTACTATTTCTGACACTGCTTATATAAGTATACGTAACAAAGATTATTCCATAAGCATTTGAACGTATGTGTGATTTTTTTCCATTAAGTTTATGTGTTATTTTTTAAGAAATATTTTTATATATAATACTGATTAAACATTTAAATGTTTTAGGTAATATTAATAAGAAATATTTTGTCACCTACGAAATTTATATATACTATGATTATAAGAAAAAAATATTTTATTTATAGTTTATATTAAAAGGTATTTTAAATATTTATTTACATATTGTATTTTGTTAGTTGGCTATTAATAATGTATTTTTATTGATTCATGAAAAAATTTTTTGTTTTTATTTTAGAGAAAGTTCAAATTATCAAAATACTTATTGGGCAAAAATTATTCATTTAATATTTAATTTAATTTAATTTAATATTATTATTATAATTGTTATATAAAATTATCACAAAACTTTTATCTCTCCTTTTCTTTTTTACTAACTTATACAGAAGGAATTTATCATTGAATTCTACCTCATATTAACCATGCGCGGTTAAAAGTATGCAATGAGTTTCATAAAAGGTAGATTTAATTAAAAAGTATATATATAATATATACTGTTATTATTAAACATTATAATTTTATAGTTATAATTAAAATTATAACTTTTCACAATTGAATTATCTAATACAATATTCTGTGAGTAATAAGTTGATTTTATTTCTATTGCTTTAGATATTAAAAACATACTATCGGATTATACAAATAAATATAAATAATTTATTGTAAAACATAATTATGGAATAAATAAGCAAGTAATTATGATCAATTTAGTTTTTTTAAGTCTATTTAATAAATAATGTTTACTAGATTTTCTTTAATATTTGGATTTTATCTATTTGTAAAGTATTTTAATTAGATCAAAAGATTAGATATTTTAATTAAAACAAAAATAAAAATATGAATGATTAATTTGTAGCTCTTAGAATTTGAATATCTCAAAATAAATTCCAGATAATATTATATTAAATTTTATATAGCAATTATAATTCAATACTTTTTAATACATATATTTACTATTAATTAAAAAATAAAATATAAAATGCATAAAAGTATCCATGTATTATTTGTATATAATATATTAAAATCAGTATAACAATGTGTAAGATGTATGATTATATCTTCAGGAGATATTTGACTTCGTTGATTGCAATCATTTTTCCGTTGATGATTCTTGTTGTAAAAGTAGTAATAGATCCATTTATTTTTGAGCATTTATAAATTTCACGCATGTGTGTAGGTCTCTCTCTCTTTGTGTGTGTATACTTTTTGTTATTTTCTTATTTCAACTTTAAATATTAAATTCAAACAAGAAATATATTATAAAAACTTTTAAGGCAAATATCGATACGGCAAAATATAATTGAAAATAATCTTAACTTTGCTTTAGAGTCATGATCAAGGCGAGTTGTTTTGTAATTTAATATAGAAATTTTAAATATTAAATAAATATTTGTATATCTATAAGGGATTTCTGTAAATTTACGATAGAAATTAAAAAATATAAATATTATACTTTAGTAACTTGGCTAATATACTTAATAGTAGAATATTTGAGAGTTATAGAATTGTAATTCAAAGCGAACTTGAATTGCGAATAAGTACGCTCCGAAAGATCAGAGCCACACTACCGTATAAAAAATAATTAACCGAGTTCTTCGTTGTCGTGCATTAAAAAATATACGAAAGTAAAGCCCGGCGCGCTTAAAGTAAAAGAGAAAAAAGGAAAATAGGAAAATAAAATGGTGCAGCCCCTAGGATTTGTCTTGGCATCGTTCGAGGGCCGCCCCAAAGGTCCCTGTGCGCAATACTTAAACCCGGACGAGGCTTATCTGCCCGGGTGCACAGAAGTACAGCCGACCGGTTGGCGAATACATTACACGCGTCGTTTAGATGATTGGCGAAGATTGGCCGGGACTGGGCGCAAGAAAAGAGAGCGGGATCGTCGAGATAAGGGTCTGCGTCCGCGTGTTTGCTTTATATGCCGCGCGTGCGTGCGCCTGTCGGTGCGACTCACGAGAAAGGGAGCGGGTGACCCTGATGAGGCTTTGTGTTTCTCGCGATACAAGAATGTCGCCTTGGGGATTCGCAGTCATTTTTGCCTGATGATCGTTCGATGATTCGGGATTACCGGTATCTAGTGTTTCGCTCGCCTCTCCTTGCAATTGTATTCTGGCGCGTAAACATTATTTTCAGCCTGTTTGTGACGGGCAATTGTACAAGCGTTTTGGCCGAGCCGCAAACACGTTTAATAATGTAATGAATCATGCCGACCGATACGTGATAATAAACGTGTATTTTTATCTGCTATTAGCTCAACCGTATTTACCAATTCTTTTATCGAGGTATTCGTGTAGATGACTTTTATGGACAGTTTAAACAGTCTTAACTCTGGGATTGTTTTTTTTAAATATTCTTGGTATTAAAATCTGGATTTTTAGCAATTTGATGATTAGTTTACTAAATTATTTAATGCCTATCATTTAAATTTAATGTAAAGACAATCTTTTCAAAATTTGAACTTGTTGCAAATCTTCAATTCTTTTAACTTTTATTTTCTTTAACAATAATATTTTTCAATAATCAATGACATTATTTTAATTTTTATTATGACATTTTTTACTAATAAATTCATAATTTATAATAAATGAAGTTTTATGCATAATTGTGTATATCGATTAAGATTTTAACAATTAAATAAATATTCAAACAATTTAAATTTTTATGATTTATTATATATGTTTAATATTAAATATCATGATAATATCATTTTTTTGTTCTTTGATGCATACTTCTGTAAATAAATTTTATTGATAATGTAAAATAAGCTTCCACACATTTTAATACATAATAAGCGATAATCGTTTCTTAGTGATAAAATAAAATTTGCGAATTACTAAAAAAATATTTCGATTATTACAATTTTTTTCATTACAAATTGTATGCATTATTATAATTCAGAGCATTTACTTTAAAATTTAATCCTTCAATATTACAATTTAAATAAAATAAATAGTTTAAAAATGCACGTTCTTTAATTACTATTATTCTTAACTGTTTGGAATCGCTTATTATATATAAAAGTCAAAAAATAAATACAATTTAAAAAATAAAATACTGTACGTTTATTTTGTAGATCAATTTTTAAAACAATTATTAAAAAATAAAATATTTTATTATACTGAAATCATTATCAATTTGTTTTACATTTGTACATAATGCAAATGGTTTCTAAATAAAAAATTGCACTAATTCACGATGTATCAAATAGCAAATATACAAGAAAGTAAACACTATTTTTTCTACATTCGATAGATTTTATAATACTTTATTTATCTATCTGTCTCTTTGTCATCAACACATACAGTTCTACACCCATACCCGCAAACAATCTTATTTCTGCAAGGTTCGAATGGATCTTTGTATTCCGCGGTCTTTTACATGTACAACAGTGGCGGCATCTAGTTTCCGTAGAAATATTGTTGTTTTCAGTTATCTTCACCCTCTCTTATCACACTTGCATGTACAACTACACAAAGCAAATGAGTGAGATGGAATGAAAGAAAGAAAAAGTTTATATGAAGGAAACGGGAAGTGAGAAGAATAGTATATGTATGAGAGAGAGAGAGAGAGAGAGAGAGAGAGAGAGAGAGAGAGAGAGAGAGAGAGAACAGAGTGCCAGCTGAGGCACGTAATGGCGTGTCGGAGTTAACTGGTTGATAACCATCAGCTATAATTAACTCAGGCCAACCAGCGAACAAGCCAACCCTAGCAACTGTACACCCTTTGCTCGTCACCTCTCTTTTGCTTTCTCTTACTATTCCTTCCTCCTTGTCTTTCTCATTATCTTTCTCATTTATTTTACCAACCCTCTAGGGCTCACTCTCTTCTTTCCTCTTATTTCAATCTGTAGTGCGTTTTTCGTCTTGTCTTGTCTCTCTGACTCGAAGCGTAACTGTATTACCGACGAAATCCTACTAACTACAGCTGCGTTAGTACATACACTCAAATATAAGAACATATACAAAATTTTACCCGCATCATGGATAAACATGTGTTGGTATACAAGCGTAAACACATTCTCGCCTATGTATTCGAGAGTATAGTTACATCGAATACTCTCTCAAACGTAAATTTATACGCGTAATATGGATACGTTATGCGTTGCTCATCATCGACGTTCTTATAATTTCTAATTTATATTACCACTAATTAATTTGACTATGAAATCTGATTAGGTGAATTCTTATTATTTGAATAAATTTCCATGTGTCAACGTGTGATTAGATTCTGTGATTAAAAGTTCTTTATCATCGGAACCGGATGAATTTACGAAACTATATATGAATTTATTATTTATATTTATTTATTGACGGGGTATACAAAATATTATGAAATAATTTCATGGACATTTTCGATAAATTATTATAACGAATCATTGTTACGATTCACCGAAAATGAAGCCAAAGTTCTCGTTATCCTTTAGTTGATCGGTAAATCGGTTGATTCTCACAGTAGTACGAACGAATTAATGGTCGGACACGATCATGGCATTCATTTAATTTGTTTAATTTATTTTTTGATAGTTGTGAAATACAAAAAATTATTTTATTATTTAATGAAACTGAGAGATAATAAAAATGAAACATGTGTTCATATATGAATATATTTACAAATAAAGAATTTTCTATTTTAACAAAAATAGAAGAGGTCTCAACCAAATCGTTTATAGCTAAAAAACTAAAATTAAAAAACAACAATTTTCTTTGTTTGAAGAGTAATTAAATAAATGTCTGATTAATATTATCAGTGTTTTTATTATTATTACTTTTAGTTTTGTTTCTAAAATTTTTTTGCAATAAAATTTTGTATTTATTAATTAATATTTAAAAAACTGAAAACTAGTATTTAGATTTTTTATGTGCCATAAATATATTTAATATTATTAATAAATTAGAGTATTTAGTAATAGAATCATAAAAATATAGTTTAAAATAACTAATTAATGGATTTTAGTTTTTCAAATAATTGACATTCTCAAAAATTTATAGAAAATTAGTTAATGTTTCATATACATATTGTAATAATGAATAATAAAATAAATGAAATATAAAAAGAAGTATCAAAATAATTTAAATATAAGTATAAAATAGATGACATATTTTGTAACGAAATAAAAATATTACGTTACATAACATTTTTTTATTTAAACATCAATATAAATAAAATATAAAATTAAAAATATCAAGTATTACAATAAACTTAAATGTTTCACTACAAAAAAAGTCAGAAGAGAAAATTAAAAAATTTAAATGCATATACATAGGCTGAAAATTTTATTTATTCAAAGAAAATTCTACATTTATTATGTTTGAATTTAATACGTGGTTTTCTACGAAATAATTTTTAAAAAATTGCAAAACAATAACGATGTATAAAGTATTTTAGCAAACTGTTATAGTATGCACGATGAATAGTAGCACACTTATAAATTTTTACCGTCTGTTTCAATTTCAGTTATTATTTATATGGGAGTGACAAAAACAACATCGTATTATAGAAATTCATAATAAATGCCATTATATTTATGGCGATTCACTGGAACATTTGAACACGAAATATTGCAATAGCGCTTGTTATATACGATCGCGGATTTCAAAATATAATATAGCAAGTGACAAAGCTATTACGCCATCACCATATAAAGCTTCTATCTTTGTATATCTCTGCAAGCGTACCTGTAGCCAATATCGACAACAGGAGTTGCATTCAAGGGGAAGTAGAGTAAAGTCTTGCCTATGCTTTTCTTAACCAATGCGCAAAAGCTGCAGGACGTCAATCCCTATTGTTGTCTCACGTAAGCTGATAATTGATCGACTGGATTCGTTGGGCGTTTGCGTATTCAAGGGAATCAATAGATCTTTTATAATATCCTGCAACCAAACTTTGGTCTTTCAGACACTTGAGTTGTCCTCTTTCCTTTCTTAGGTCGGATCTCGTCTACAATACGAATTTAGATTGTCATTTAAGCGAGGAAGCAGCTTTAGTCTTTGGACCTAATGCATTTAATAAATCACTGAAATTAACTGGCAAGAAGTTGATTTAGTATTTAAATCTATTTTATTTCAATCCATTGTAAAGTTTGGAAAACTGTTCAACAATGTTAAGGATAAGATAATATATAAAAAATTATGAGATCTCTATTGCCATATAATTACTTTACAATATAAAAATAACAAATGTTAACTTACGAATTATTCATCGATACTGAAAAAAGCATTTTACAAATTTCATGCATTAATAATTTTAAGTGACTTATTATAAATATAAACAGTATTTTAAACTAGCATTTAAAATATTTACTTTTTCTTATTAATTAGAAAATATTTTGAGTTTAAAGTTAAAAATATTATCTATAATTGAATAGTTTAAAAAACAAAAGTTAAAAATTAATTAATAATGTATTAGTAAATATAAAGAGCTATGATGTTTATAAATATGTGATATAAAATATTTCTCGAAAAAATTAAATAAACATCAATAAATATGAAATCTAGCTAATTAAATTTTTATTATTAAATTAAAAATATATATTTTTTATTCAATGTATCTCAAATTTTATACATGAAAAAATTAAATTGTAGATACCTTATAATATTAATTAATAATAATAGTTATTAGAAATTTTATCATATAAATTGATCGTACATCAGATAACAATAATTTAGATTAGATTATTCAGATTTAGTACTCATTAATACTTTTATGTGATTTGAATTTAAAAATCTCCAACCTTCTGTAAAAGAGGAAACACTGAATCAGTTGAATCATTCACAGCGATACTCCTCGATCCTTTGTAGGCAGTATCATCTATATTATGTACATTGATTTTGTCGCTGCTTCGTTGCCGTCGCATTTGCTTTCTCTGTTGATCATATTTGGTGACAACAATAGCAATGAACGCTAAAGTAGATGAGCAACGTGATATAATCACGATTATTATCAATGGATTTTGACTGTCATTAGCCTTTGCGTAACTTGACTGGACTTTATGGAAAGCGCATTGGTGTTGGTTCAGAATCTGTGGATGCTTGTACTTAAATAAGAGAGATAGGGAAGAAAAATAGCAGTTGTGAGGGGATGATCAACTTTGTTTCTTGTATCGAAAATTCTCTTTCGACAATGCGACGATTTACATAATCGATATTCATGCGTAGTGAATGGATGCTCGTATTATAGATTTAAATAAGGTGTATCGTTGAGATAGGAATAGTTATTGCATCGAAATCAAATTTTTAATACAATATTTTTTACTCAGTTGGAGCATTAAAGAGTTTATATGTCTATTATATTTGACTAGGGAATATATTGTTATTAAAACATTTAAAATTTTTTCGGATATATGAATTTCAGCATTAACTTTTCAGTTTATGTTACTATTATAAAATATTGTTAAATTTTAGAAGTTTTTCCATAAACGAAATTTTAATTGGCTCATCTCATTTATTAATATTAAAAATTGATGTCACAACCACCCGTGGACAATAATAAGTTATCTAGAGTAAGTACATTATTTTATATTTAAATTATCATTCGTTAAAATATCATTATTAACTTAGTTTCTATAATTACATTTTATCTTAAATAGTTTTACTAACTAATGCCTATAAAAATTTCATATAAATAACTGGAATAAATATTAACTAAAAATTTTTAATTAATTATTTTAACTAATTTAAATTGAATCAGCTTATTATATGTAAATAAAATTAGTATATGTATATTAAATTAAGTTAAAAAAGTTTCTATTTCACAATTTGATAACGATCTTTATCATTTTTAATGTAAAATGAAATTATACTATAATATAAATTAGAGAATCAAACCAAATAAATATATAAAAATTTTATACATATGATTTATTAAACAAAAATAATGTTAGGATAATATAAATTTAATTTCAAGATGTTCAATTGAAAAAAAGATCTGTTATTTCTGAGGATTTGAGCAAGTCGTAATTAATTATTTCAGAGATTATAAAAATAACATTATTTAGTGATTTTTCTTCCCGTAACTTGAAAATTCTGATTGATATATTTACTTAAAATTTTACGTTAGAATATTTTTAATGTAGGAATTTAGTGAATTTTAATTTGTTAAACAGCAAAGTAAGATTAAAAAGATTTTTAATAAGATTAAAAATTTATTACAAACTGCAGTTATAGGAAAAGCATACTTCTTAAACTACTTTTTTTGTATACTTATTGTATAATTTTTGGATGAATTAGTTTCATTGCTTTTATTATGTTAATTGAAAAAAGGATTGAATAAATGAATATTTGAATCGGTTGATTTATTAAAGAGTGTACATTACGAACAAAAATTATAAGATTACATTGGTTATTTTGAAAATATTGTAATACTATTTTATTTTATTGTATTCGAAAATAAAATTAAAATTATTCAATGTCAAGATTTATTATACTATACTTGATATAAATTAAATGGTTAAAACGAAACTTATTTATGCATAAATAAAACGAAATAAAATTATATAAAATAAAATTATTTTAAGTTATTCTATTAGTAGTATTGCACAAGATTATGAATTTATACTTGAGCCGAACCAATTAAAGACGAATAATAAAATTGTATTTATATGCGATCAAAGGGCTTATTATGTAATTTTATACATACACAGATATATATATATATATATATATATATATATGTATATATATGTATATATATTATATATTATTATATTATTACAATATTATAAAATTTTATATTATAATATAAGAATAGAGGCAAATATTTATGAATATTAAAAGTATAATAATTAAAAATAAAATAAAATATTATATTCTTATATATAAGATTATTTAAAAGAATAATTGGATTTCTGAATTTTTTAAGTATCAGTTTTTTAAAATCAAAACTTATTTTATTAATACCTCATTAATTCATCAGTGTTATAATTGCAATAAATCGAATACTACTTACATTTATCGATTTTTAATAGTTATAAAATTTTAAATCAATAGGTATAGTAATAAAATGGATTAATCAAAAAAATGAACAAAAGAAAAAGCAGGTAAAAGGGGAGGGAAAAAAGGAGATAGTAGATAAAAAATCGTTAAAAATTGTTGGAGAAAACAATGAAATTATTTTTCGGGATTGCCGGAATTACGTTTCATATAATGGGTACATTTTCGGAGTAAATTACTCAAGCTCGAGTCATTTACCCTTTCCTTGCGCGTATTTCTCCACTAAGGCATGCTTACTCTTTTCTAAGGGGCAATCTCTCCCAGTTCTTCTCCGCAAGTCCACGCTTTCTCTTCTCTTTCACTCTTCAACCAACAAATATTGTTTCTCTTCCTCCTTCTCTTCCTGTTGGGGCTATATTCCGCGTGCCACACCGATGGAAACGGTGGCTTCACGTGGCACGGAGAAGTTAATTATAAGCGATACCAATCTCTCTGGGGGTTGTTGGTCGGTTGGTCGGTCACCCTGTATATGTGCGCAAGTACGCCCAGGACTGGGGAAGCTCTGACAGCCAATTACCACCCCGTGTTACCCTCGTGTGCATGAACAGGGCTCGTGTTCTCTTCATCCACCTCTCTTTCTCCAATATAGGAAATTAAAAGACTTAGCGATGATTGCACTCGCGTGAATGTACGTATGTACAGTTAGCTTCCAACCCTACGTGTACATGCGTGTATGTTTAGGAGGGAAGAGAGTGAAAAGGGAAAGGGGAGCTCGGTTCAAGTAGAGATAAAAGTGTTCGCGGTGTATGACTTTAATTGCCTTGGTTGAGCTTTTCAAAGTAGAAGGAGGAATAAGTTTGAACATCGTTAAAGTTTTCGACCGAGGGTAGTGATGATTTTTTGAAGTTGGATTTGATGTCAATTTGTGGTTAGGAATCGAACTAGCTGATGATGTAAATTAAGTTTGTTATAGAATTAAGTAACCGTGCTTCTTTTTTTTAAATTTCTAAGTTTCATTATTTTTTCTTTTTTAATTTATTATTGAATTCTAAATTAAATTCAGTTATTATAAATATGATATAATTTCTTTTATTACAAATTTTCTTCCAGATTATTATGCACTATATTTCATAGTATTTTACCTTTAATTAATTTCAGAAGTATAAAAAGTTTGTATTTAATATGAAAATATTATATTTAAAAAATTCTGAATACTTATATGTTAGAATTATGTGATATCTTATTTTTTGTAATGTCCTTTGAATTTCAAATTTTATCTTATATTTACAACAAGATAACAATCAGAAAAATCGTAGAAATACATTATATTAAATATTAATTATGATTTTATTTAATATAAATTTGATTAAATTTTAATTTAATTCAACAAAGTTTTCAGATTAGTTTCTAAAATAAACAATATATAAGTTTAGAGTAAACTATATTGAAGACTTGATTTACCGTCTATAAAATATTTTTTATTTCGTTTGTATTTATTTTGTTAACTATAATGAAATTCAATTTGAACGTCGGTAACTTAATATTTAAAACAATTTAGAAATTTAAAATTGGTTGTTATATTCTAAGAATTTTTGACAATGTTTTGGAATCTTAAAAAAAAGGATATATGAAATATTGTATCTTTGAATATTTCTAAAATTTTATAACTTGACTTCAATTGAGAATTATACATTAAATATTTAATAATAATATTTTTAAGTACAATTATAAAATTAATTTTTTTATAACATAATTAATGAAAAACAATTTTTTCATGCATAACTTTTTATTGAATTTAAAAATTTTTTTATATTTCAAAATTGAAAATAAGTTTTAATTACAATACATCAAATATATATAATTTTAGTCATTACTTTTTTGTATATTAATTAATATTTCATAAAGAATTATGAAATATTTTTAATATCGATATTCTATAGATATTTTAGTATATCAAATAATTTCTTAATATAATATGCGATAGCTATGCAAAAATTATACATAAGTGCTAGTTTCTTCTTTATTTAATTTTTCTAAAATAATTGACAAAGAATAATGATTTTTCTTGTTATAAATAATAATATTTTTTAAAATATAGTAAGTTATTGGATAGATAAGAATATGCAAATATATATTAACATAACGTATACTTCTAATTGTAGATGAAAATTTAGTTAAAATGAATGCTATGAGCGTGGTTTCTAATATTAAATTAATATTCAGATTACTTTAAATTTTTTTTTAGTTTTTGAAAAGGAAAGAATTATGCGATAATAGTAATGTTTAATTCGAGCAATAGTTATCATTCATTTCTTTAAATAATATTTATGAATATATACATTTAGTCGAATATATTAAGATTATATAAATTTAAAAAATAGTATTTTCTTTTTTAAATAAGCTATTTTATTTGCAAAACTTTACAATAATATTGAAAAATAATAAGGCTAATTCTTCTTAATAGTCGATAAGTACTATAAATGTCAAGGCAACATTTTCTCCGGATTTAATTACATAGCGCAAGAAAGTAATGTGCACAAATATCATAAAGTTGAGATATACAGTAAATAAAAGCTTCTCCAAAAATTGAATAAGCTTATTTAACCGGCTGCACTTGCATGCTTATCATGTACACCGAACAATACAGTCATGCATAAATAACGAGAATAAAAGTGGCGATGCATCTTGAAACTAAAGATTGTTTTGGTGGAATAAAATCCATGCGCGTCGAGATTAAAAAAGCGCATCTTTTATCTCGTCGGTAATCGCGCGAGAACGTATAATTTTGAAATGCTCCAATCACCGTAAAAGCAATGAAAGAAGACGATGGAAGAAGGGAGAGCGACAGAGAAAAGAAAATGTAGTATGAGAGAAACTGTATATAGTGAAACTGAGGTTTCTCTAGAGCACAGTGTTGGAAGGATGAGTCGTGAAAAGAAGCGGCTTTAGACGGAAAAGAGTGACTGAGTAACAGAGAAAGAAAGTAAGAGAGCAGGGAGAAACAGAGAAAGAGAATGGGCATCTATCTTTGTATGTGGTTAAAAAGAGAAAGACAGAGAAGAGCGGAAGAGTGAAACAAATAAAAAAGCGAACTAGCGGTAGTAAGTAAAGTATAGCGAGGTAAAGCAAAGTAAAAGGGGTTGGATTCGCCTTACTTCGTGGAGGTGGAAATGGATGTTACTTAGACTTCAGAGGACCTTACTCTATCTTCGTTCCCGCTATCTCACGCTCTCTCTTTTTCTCTTGGACTGTCTCTTTATATTTCTTTTTTTTTCTTGTACGTATCCGTTCGTTTTTATTTTATTATTGCACATATATGTACATTATTTATACATTTATTTTCATTTTCATTTCTATTTTATTGTGCTTTATATAATTTATTCCACTTTTCTGTATATATAAGAATTTTGTATTAATATTGTACCCCATTGAAATCTTTCCTTTTACTTTTTACATCCTTTCATATCATTATATATTTTTTTATTCTATTTTTTCATTTTCACACACTTTTTATTTTTTCCCATCCCTTTCCATTTTTTACTTAAAATATTTAATTACTTATTATTTCAATTTTTAAACCTTGTATTTTACTTTCTCTCTCTTTTTCTTTTTCTCACTTAACTTTTTTTGACCGTTTGTTTTTCTTCACCCCTTTTTTTCACTTTCGAGATCCTCTTACTCTTGTATCCTTTTCCTCTTCTCCTTGAATCTCGTGATTCTTCTTCACCTTTTCTAGGAACTGTCTCCACGGATACTTCGCGCATACACGAATAGCTTTTTTCAGCTACCGCACGCGTCACCCACAATTCTACACCTAGGTATGCATGTATATGAAATTAAATTTAAAGGATTTTATCTGCATCTTTTTACATACGTATATATATGGTGACTTTAAATTCTATTTGTGATTCATTTTCGTACAAACACGTTTCTCTTGAACTTCAAAAATTCCGTCTTCATGTCCTTGAAACTAGTTTTCTGAAATTATATTAAATAGTGTGCTTGATACTTTATTCAACGAATTTCACAAATTTCATAATGTTTATTTTCTAACTAATCAATGTTGGCTGATAAATTTTATGATCCTTTTTGAATAAATTGAAATTATACGTGTATCGTCGACGTAAATCATTTAAATATTTTGTTCTTGTTTTTCACTGTTAATAATAAAAGTATGTATTCGCTAATGGAAAAAATTTATAAACTAATTTATAAATAAGTCAAATTATAATAACAAATCATTTTTTCACATTTTATCATGAAAGTAACTATAACTAAAAGAATTAAAATTTATAAATAAAATTGATTCAAACATAAAATTTTTTTACAATAAACTAAGTATTTACTTGATATAAAATTTATAAAATTTTTAATATTGTCAGTCGACTAATAAGAATAATTCATTATGATTTTTTTTGTTTTTTCTTCTTTTTTCATTCAATTACTAATAAAAATCGAGTACTAATACAAATTTCAAATTCAAGGTATTATACCAAATGCGATAAAGTTGAATATATTATTGTAAACAAATTTTTCTGTATCATTTTTTATGTTCTAGAAATGAGAACTTATAATAAATGAATAAATGAAATTATATTTTAAAGAATTTTTGTATTGAATTATAGAATTTGATAACGGGTATAATACTATAACTTCGATGAATAATAATGAATCAGAATACAAAACAGAGAACATTAGTTCGTTACGAAAAATTCACACGGCGCAAATAAAAAGTTAAACAGAAGGAAGAAATGAGCAGCTTGAAGCAATGAAAGTCTACTGCAAAAATCGTCAGGTTGAAAGTTAGCTTGCATGAGAGAGAGAGAGAGAGAGAGAGAGAGAGAGAGAGAGAGAGAGAGAGAGAGAGAGAGAGATAGCACGAGCAAGAGCGTTAGGGGACGAAGAAGCGCCGGTAGCACGTGGAGAATATCAGTAGCTCTGGTTGGGCGGTAACTAGTTTCCGAGCAGGTCACCCCAATTAACGTTTTCACATAAACACAGAGAAGCTCTCATGTTGTTGGTGTTTCGCGAGCAGAACTTATAATTGCGAAAGGAGCGGCAATTATAATTGCTCCTAGTAAGTTCGACGACGACGCTGCGACGGGCAGAGGGAAAGACGAGTCAGTAACAAACTGAGTAATAGAGAGAGTGAGAGACAAGTTGTTTCCCTTCCCTCGAACAAAACAAACATCGACTCGTCGCTATTTTCTCCTACAGTCATTCTCGATCTTTCCACTTAATGGTAGATGTCTAGCACATGGTATATACTTAAATTCGTACTCGAATCTCCAAGAATGATAGTGTTCTTATACCTACTTTAAACTGAAATATTTATTTCATTGAGTTCTAATATAGATATATTTGTTTTAGTACATTTTTAATTACAGTTGTTATTTTTATTCATTTAAATTTGAATTAACGAACGTAATATAAATCTCGAGAGCATATTTTAAAGCAAGCACTATTCACGCGACGATAGTGGCAAAATTTAATATTTTAATTATAGAGAATTACAGTTCAATTTTATGTAAAATAAATGAAATTATATTTTAAAGAATTTTTGTATTGAATTATAGAATTTGATAACGGGTATAATATTTAAATTTAGTGACGATTTATTGAAATTTTTTCAATTTATTTTTCGTATAAAAGGTAAAAGTTCATTTAAAACACGTGTGTTTTATTTCCGTTTTTATTTTTGTAAAATTATTAAATAGTTTTCTTTATTTTTGCCAAATTTTATGCATATGCATGATTTTCATTCAAGTATTATTTCCGTATGCAAATTTTTATTTTAATTTGAAGTTTTTTGTAAAATAATTTTATTCGTTATAATCATAACGTTCAATAATTATTAATTAATATTAAAATATTAACGACTATTAAATATTAATAAAGTAAATTGAATCTTATAAATGTTGGAATATTGAATAATCAATTAAATAACAGTATATTTAATTTAATGCAACATTAAAAGGATTGAAAACAAGTCAATTTCTACATAATAAAAACTATGCAAATAAAGAGTTTTATATTTTTATTTTTAAATGCCATGAATAATAATATGTAGCAAATTATACTACAGTGATAAAACTAGTTAGTTATGGCCCACAAAATTTGTTTTTTTTTAAGAATCTTAAATTAATCAGAAATTGTATATGAATTAAAAACCGATCGCATATTTCAATTATAAATGGATAAATAGATACGCTAAATATAAAAATCCACAGGAAAGTTTATTTTTAAAAATTATTAAGCATTAAGTAAAATATCTCGCGCAAATGGTACGATGAAATAAAGAGCGAAATAACAAGGCCGAAAAGGGGGTAAATAAAAAAAAGAAGATATACCATCGGAAATGAAATAAAACAGAAATTCTCCGATAAAATTACGAAAATTACGTAAGTAAGAGCTCGAAGGCAGTAAAACAAAGTAGAATGAAGGAGGGGACAATAAAAGCTCTCTCAAGAAAGCCACAAAACGGGGTGGAGGGAAAAACCCGCAGCAACTTATTCGGTAAACGAAAGAGAAAGGAGGGAAAAGCCGACTTCCTGGGCGTCGCGTCAGGATCCGCGAGGACGGACAGTTCGCCGCTCGCCCGACGCCAGTGAATCGATTATTCAAATGTACCACGGGTATGCTTCTCGCATAAAGTATAATAAGCCCAAATGGAAATAATCGGTGCTTACGATTGCTATTTGGGCCATCTTTACTTCTTCTTTGCTTCCAAGTGCATTTGGCAGAATTGCAGAATCGATTACTTATTTTGTACTGACGATATTCACGCGTAAAGTCTTGATAAAAAGACTTATTCATGCATACATCCTCCCAAGATTGTTTTAGTTTTTGAAAGATTATTTTTATTCCAAAGTATTTGATAAATCTTATTCGATTATGATTAACATCGATAAAATATTTTCTTTTTCCCTGTTTATTCTTAAATTAGTACAATATACAATTAAACTGTTATCGGAGAATAAACTATAATATTTCGGTAAAATAAGATGTCGTATTAATGGTATCGTTTAAACTAATTATCCTTTAGGTTAATCTTTAAGAGAGGCCTGATCACCTGGTTTACCCGCTCAAAATCATTTTATATTCAATGAAATAAATTTTAATTTTCGATTTTCTATCATTTGTAACGAGGAAAAAGGCGCAGAGATTTGAATTATATTTAAAATTAGTAATAGGACAAAAAATTCAATCAAATTTAAATATATAAATTCTGATGTACATTTTTAAAATATTTCTTATCCAAGGGAAAAAAGATATTTAATATTTCTAAGAAAGTAATTACCGTTTCGTTATTTCTAAGATAGAGAATACTTATTCATTAATACGCGAATCTGAACTCGAAAATGAATGAATATTTTGGCGATAAACTTTCTTATCCTAGAAATTTTCTTAAAATGAAACACTTGAAAAAAATCATTGCGACTATGCATAACAAGAACAAAGAACATTCTTCTTCGAAGGAAGACATACATAATCGAAATGAAGAAATTTATATTTTTGATGTTTGATACTCGCTTTGTTATTGGATACGAGAAGAAAAAAACAGAGTTCGGATACGCGGAAGGGAAGTTGAAGAACGTGCATGTTTGAAAAAAGTGACAGAATGGAGGAGGAAAGAGGTTAAATGGAAATCGCGCAAGACTAGAGGAAGAGACGAGGAAAGTGAGGGATCCAAGACTCCGGTCAATTAAGCACAGGAAATTAGAGTTTTAATTACGCAGTCATTCAGAAAATTACATCGGTGTGTCTCGAAAACGAAGCAGCTTCGGGCGGCGTCCCGTCGCCGCCTTGTAAGTGCAAAGCCATCCTACGACGCGTACGCGTTCTAATGCGTGGATATACACCTTCTTTCTTATTCTCTTTATTTTGCCCGCTTCTTTTTCGAGCGAACGCCTTCGTAAAAGACGAATCGAAAGAATCTTTTACTCTTACTTTGTATTGTACTTTTACAAAGTTTAGCTTCGCTCTTCTTTAGTTTTTCTTGTTTTACTATGAAAATACTCTCTTCCTTCTCTTTTTTCATGCGTAATGGCTACGTGTTTTTATGCACTAGTTGGTTTTCTTATTCTTTTCAATTTTGCTTGAGTTATGAACTGCTTAACGTTATATGACTAACATTCAAGAATTATGTGTTTTTCTATTAAAAGAGTTTTATCATAATTTTCCATTTATTTTGAATAAAGAGCCAAATGAATAAATTTATACATATTCTGATTATTTTGAGGATAACAAAATTCTTTGTCTGTAATAAATGTAAAAACGTCTGTTGTAGGCGAATTTTTATTGAATGGACCAATTTGTGAATTTTGTATAAAATGTAATTTTTGCTTTAAAATTTCATCATATTTTCTAAAATTTATATTTTATTACGTTTTAATAAATCAAGCTAATATTTATTATATTAAATATAATTATAATTTTCATGAACTAATAAAAACAGTTTCTGATTTTATTAAACGTTTTCGAGATTATCTTTTTTATATATTTCATGAACAATAGACAATATAATTAAAACTTTATAGGAATTATTAATTCAATTTTTATCTTCTTGTATCACTTTTACAAAATTAACTAATGACACAGTTTTAAATAAATGAACGTTTAAAAATTAAACTATATGATACTCAAAATATTTAACTATACACTTTTACATATCTTAATTCTTGACTGCAAAAATAAATATTTATATAATGAAAACATTATTTTCTTGTAATTAATAAACTGTTTATTAATATCTAAGCAGAGACTTTATTACAATAATAGTAATATAATAATGTCCAAATGTAAAAAGAAGGAATATTAAAGAAGAAAAAAAAATATATATATATTATGAATAATTATTAAATATTAAATTAAAAATATCATTCATTATATTAAATCAATAAAACATAGTACATGCGTGCACTTCAAAATTAGAATTCATTTGTTATAATATTTTTCTAAAATTAATTTATTATAGTTTCACTATAACGCTTTTTTGATTAGCCTAAGTTGACGCAATATTCCACCTTTTTACATTTGCACATTATTATATTACTATTACTGTAATAAGCCCTCTGCTTAGTAAATTAAATATTTTCTTAAATATTATTGAATATATATATCTATATAGAAAAGGAATTAAATTCAAATAGGTAAGGTAAAAAAAGTATTATACGTAATAAAAAAAATACATACTGAATGTATTTAATGTATTTATATATTCTTCAACTTAATAAAAAGTTAAGAGAAAGATAAAAGTTGATAGTGTAAGTAAGGATATTAACTTTCGAGTTAGTAGCAAACAAAGAAAAAAATCGGTCACGTGAGATCGAGTTACAACGCGGATGAAAAGTTAAATGGAATTTCAATTAGGTTTTTAAATATTTCTTATTTGTAAATTTGATGTATTTATTAAGTTATAATAGTTTTTAAACATAAAATCATCAAAAAAAAAATGAATACGAATGGTTTTACTCTACTAATAAAATATAATTAGACTTCAATTACTATTTATTTATTATAATTTTTTATAATAACATATTATTAAAAATATAATACTAAATAAAAGAAAATAATAATTAAATAGTAAAAAAAATGTATATTAAACAAAATTATTTCAAGTTAAGTATTATTTAATAAAATGAAATTTGAAATTCGATAAACTATTTAGATTGAAAAAATAATAACGATAGTTCGTATATGGTTTTTTACTAAATTATAACATATGTTAAGATGTTTACCTATACAAGTCACTTAAAAAAACAAAAAATACTAAATTAAGCATTGGTATTTTTCGTCGTTTTTATCAATAAGAGATTACAAAATATTTTTATATAATTTTTTTAAAATATTATATTTTCTTAATAATATACAGTAGAACTTTTTGAAGATTAAAATATATAATTTTTTCTCATTCATGTGTCAGTTGTTAATATCTTTCAAATAAGTACTTTTTGTATATAAAATTTACTGTATCAAATATAATTTTATATTAAATTTATTTAATAGATATAAATCATAGTATTCTATGAATTTATTGAATTTTTATTTATCTGAAATTTATGGGTTTAATTGTTATTTGTTCGTATAATCCATTTTCATTAAAGATTAAAAGTAAATATGTAACGTATAAATGAAATCTAAATAAATGAAAATGATATTCTACTTATACAACATAATTTTAAAAAATTATTTAAAATTTTACCTATTTTTCTAGGACAATTTTATAATATGAAATATAAAATTTTATAAATATTCAAATCTTTACTAAATTTATGATTGTACTACAACTGTAATATTTACATACATAAAGTTTAAGTTTATATTTTATATACGTAAATATTACTTTGAATTTGACAAAAATTTTGTAAAACATTTGATCATTTTTATTTGTTACTATTTATTTAGAGTTATATCTTTAGAAACTAATTAAAAAATATATTAATGAAAAGATTTATTCAACTTTCTATACCGAATCTTTCTATACTGAATTAAGTTATCAAATATATTCTTATGAAATACATCAATAATATTAAACATAAATACATTGTCCACTGAAAAAGTAAATTGAAAGGATTAAAAATGTTAAAATATAAAACAGTATTTTATAATTAATAAGATTCGAAATAATGTAAATAATTTTTGATATTATTGTTGGTATATTATTATAATAAAATTTTAACATTTTTTATTATCTATTTTAATTATCTATAATAAAATTATAAATAATTTCCTTCTTAATGTAATAAACAATTTGGAAAAAAAATAGAAAATAAATAATTTAAACTATCCGAGAACAATGATTAACGGTATACATAATATAGTTGTGGACTATATTATTGGATTTATATAAGAGAATAAAGAAAAAGTTGTTATAAATTACATAATGGATAATTTTTTGATTAAATGAAACTAGTACACGAATTCTCTTTAAATGTATTGTATAAAATAATATTTCTTGAAGTGCTGAGAAAAAGTGACAAAATATAATAATTATTCAATCAAGTTTTTATCAGACCGCTATAAAATCTTGAAATAAAAATATAATAATAGTCAAAAAATAAGTATTTTATAATCTTAATAGAATAGCGAAGTTAAAGAAAATAAAGAATTGATAAAATTAAAAGAATATTATATTGAAAAATGTATTTTTTTTATTTATAAGAAAATATTACAATCTTGTTTATTGTTGCATAATATACAATTTATAAGCTATAAAAGAATTATGTATGTTTCAATAAAATATCAAAATCAAATGAATTTGAATAATTAGTTGTAGCCCAAGATATAAATATGATATTTATTATGAATCGATATGATTATGATGATTATGATAATAAATATAAATGTTTTTAAAATTTTTAATTTTCGAGTGTATATTTGTATTTTTAAATTTAATAATAACAACTAAACTTTCAAGGAAAATTATTTCTTGTGAATTATTTCTGGTGTTATAAAAATATAACTGAAATATTGTAAAATATCACTTATACCTTTTTAAGTAAAGAATATAAGTGATAATACTTAATTTGAAAACTCATGAATGTAAAATCTACAAATTCATAAACCAATTTGTCAAATATATCAGATTTGCAATTTTTATGATTCGCGAATGTAATTGTCAAGTTTCAGCATCCATAAAAGCACGAGAAGAAAATGAAATTTTATTGCAAGTGCAAGTTTCGAAATGAGCTCTCAGTCGTTAGAAGTCCTAAGAAGTATTGTCATTGCTCTTGGAGTATTACTCGCATATTCGTTAGTTTCTCGGATGGTACGTTGGGTGTTGCGGGTGTAAGTGTGGATTATTGTGGAGAGTTAGTCCATGATAGTGAGTAGCATATCGTGCCTGCAACCAATGCTCGATTTCTTTCCTTGTCCCACATCGAATTTTATATTGAAAGAATTATGGATTTCTCGATGGTGTCAAGAGAGTCACGCTAATAGTCAAATTTTAGTAGTCTACTTGATGGTCGACCGTCAGTTTACTGTTTTGCACCCTCCGACCCTCTTAGGCTCTCACGATTACCGAATATCTTCGTCTACATTTTCTAATCTCTCTCTCTCTCTCTCTCTTACCTAAACGAGAACTTTTCCTATTGTTAATAAATTTGTTATGATTAATTTACCATTGATGCATAAAACCTTAATACAAAACTAATTATAATTATGACGATTGAAATTCAATTATGTGATACAGTGAACTCCACTGATAGCATATTGATATTACCGATGAAGCAAGTACTAACTTCTAATTAGTATTTTTTAATGTATATCACTGAGTTAACATTATAATAGTGTCAAATTGCAACAATAAGATTATTATGAAACTTGTAGTCAGCAATAATTAAACATTGATTATATAAGTTATTTAGCATCTAAACAATTACTGTTAATTAACAATATTCGACATATCTACCTACAATACAAAATTAAGGTGATTTAATATAGTATTATATTAGAAATATGTAGGAAAAACAGGATTCATAGATCTTTGATATTGTTTGATATGCAATGATAAAAAACTGCACTCTATCATAATAATTTATATCTATGTAGTATAATTTATATCTATGTATGTAATTTTAAAATCGCTATTTTATAAAATAAAATAATATTATTTTAAGTAATTTATTTTTTGATATAATAATACCACAAGTATAAAAATACTGTAATGAAAGTTCTCAAGAAGAAATAAATTAATATTTATAAATTACTATTTTATAATGTATTAATAAATTATAAAATAGGATAATATTAATAAATTATTATAAATGTAATACTAGTTAAAATATTATAATTGATAATATCGACTTAACTCGATAAGAATTAGAAATTAATTGTATCGAAAATTATCATCTTTTTGATTTAAGTTAATTTACATATTATAAAAATAATATTTTGTCACGTCCACTACTAAGCAATCGTAAAAATAATTTTATATATGAAAGAGCATAATTTTTGTCATTTTATTTAAGGTACCTTATGATAAAATAAGTTTTATGAAGAAATATGGAATAAGTAATAATCATAAATATAATAAATACAATAAATAGTAGATTCTATCTCTTTGTGTATTAAATTTCTATCAATGCTAGTTTTTATAAAGATAAAAAAATGCTTCAAAGAAAATTATATATCTCAAGTTGTAAGTTACTTTTATTCTTACAGTACTTTTATGTTTATTTTTACTATAAAAAAACTTCGAATATAATTTATATATATGCAGTATGATTGGTAGTAGGTACTCATGTGAGTGATCTATAAACAAGTCTTCACTAGATCTTTTTTCAGATATTTTATCAACAATGCTACGAGTAATACACATTCCGTTCTAAATTGTATCAAACAGTATAAGTGCAGGCTTCTATGAATAATATACCCGTAATCTAAATAAACTGCGAGCATAGAAATGCGGACATTCTCATTTAAACGAGTAAAAATTTAACGTTCTATCAAAACATTCTTACTTAATATTTATTTTAAAAATTTTTGGTTATTGTGTGTTAGTTAAATAAGCAATATTATATAATTTATTATCATTTAAAATTGTTTCCCAATTATAAAAAGATATAAAAACAAAAATGAAATTTGATTATAGCTGTTCGATGTAGCAGCGAATATTAGCACTGATTTAAATATATAAAAACTAAATTATTATAAAGTACTTTAAATACATAAAAGTAATTCTCAGAATTAGTAGAATATTTTTCAAACATACTTTGAGAATAATTTCTTGTATTTAATTTTATTTATTCTATATAGTATATTACATTTTTATGGTTAAATTGTTATTTGAAAAAATCAATTTTTATTTCAAATTTAGAATAAAAATAATTTAAATTTATAATAAACTGTTATTTATATTATAATTGATGTTTCAAAAAAGACAAGCTGAATTATTAATTACGAATTTGTTTTATTTTATTATTTATTTCATTATAACTTCAGTTAAAGTAACAATATATTTTTTTAAAAAGTCCTGAAATAAAGAAGAAAGTATCGGTAAAATTATTTTTTACTAATATTTTTACAAACTGTAATTGATTTAATTCACAAGCAAAAATTATTAAATTGGTAAAATCGAATATGTAATCAAAGCATTGAAAAATAAAAAAATTATTGCCATAAATTATCTTTGCAAAAGATGTTTCATTAACGGGATTAACGTGAAATCATTGATCGGAGTTAAAGTAATCAAAGCGTATTAGGCGTTCTCTTTTCCGTCCTCTCGAAACGAATCTGATTTCGAGCATCTTCGTGAACGTTGTAGAAATTGAAAACTATATTACACGAACCATTTGATACTGGTTTAAGTTGCTCTTAGCTAAGGCGGATATAAAACTAGAGTTCGGACAATGATTGCAATCTCAACTGTTCGAAGAATACGAGCTGTTTCCACGTGTCAATGCAACTCACCAGCGTATTCGTTAGCAAAATTGTAAATGGAGCGAATGGCATTGCGCATATTACTCTCGTATTATTGTTGAAAAAATGGTTTGGAAAACAAATACGTTATGGTTATACTAAACTTATATGCATAAGTTATAATGCTTAATTAAGTGCTTGAAATTGATTGTGTGTTTTCAAATATGGGTATCTCAATTACCCACTGATTCGGATTACTACATTATATAACATATGAGTACGTTTTGCTGTCGAGATTAATAGTAATTCAATTGTGAAATGTAAATTGAATTCCATTGTTTATATAATGCCTTTAATTTTTTAACAAATTCAAAACTACTTATACTTGATTAAATTTATTTCATTTTTAAATATAAAAAAATTATCATGAAGATACATTATTAATGAATATAATTGTTTAAAACTACAAATATATGTTATATTCAATCTATGGTTATTTTCAAATATATTTTTCGCTTTTTTAAATTTCTTATTTTAAAGTCTATTTTTTATAATTACCTATTGTATATAAATTGTAAGGCTGATGAAGAAACTAATTACATAACATTTTTCACTTTACTCATAAATTTCAACTCACGCAGGACAATAACATCACAACTATGATAATTTAAATTTGTTAATATATATTAAACAATTTATAATTTATTTTATTTTTTAAAGTAAGCAATAAGTACAAGAGTAAAGTTAAAGTAGTATAATATAAAATTTTATTTAGCAAATTTCTTCGAAAATGTTACAAATATTTGATGATTTAAAGTCTATATAATACGCCGAAATATTGTAATATTATACATAAAAATTAAACTCAAGAAATTCTTAAATTTAAATTAGGATATTTTTAAGTCATTCAAATTTGACTTTATTTTTCGTAATTATCAAATTGACTTGATTTCTTGAAGATAAAATACTTTATTACTGTGAAAATTCTAATTTTAATTGTATAATTTTATATAAATAATTATAAATTATGAAACTTATTGTTTAGACATACATTATGGATGATTATATCTATTATATTCGAAAATAATAATATTTCTTAATGTGCTAATGGAATGTATGCATTATTAACGTGCATCAATAGTTGAAAAGTTATGAAAACATAATTTAATTGAAATGGTATTCATGTTTGATCTATGATTTTGAGAAAATTATGTTACAATCTATAATCGTGATAAAGCATGTTTTCTGATTAATTTTGAATAAATTAATTTTTTTTAAATATTTATAAATTTTGTAGTTATAATATTCACTTAGCAAAATTGTTATTATTGACATAAATTATACTACTGATTTATACATATTTCTTTATTATTTAATTTCTTATTTTTATTCCATTGATATATTTATTATGATTAGACTTAAAAAATTAGATAAAAAAAAGTCAGACAATAGAATAAGTTTCAATAATAAAATTTTATACTTTTTATTAATCAATGTATTTACTTTTAATAATTCAATTTTATTTATCCATTGAGTTCATTCGATTTCTTTACAAGAGTAAATGATTTTATTTTATAAAGTTTTAAATTAAATTAAAATAATATGAATAAATCATTTGTTCACGTAATGTAGGTTTATGATAGTACAATTTCAGTAAATGCAGCTGTTATGTTATGAATTATTATATTGCTTTGTATTGGGGTGATTTTAATATAGGATCAGATTGATCAATCAAAATTTTGAATTGAAGGCCTTTTAGTACTCTGATACATGCACGAATAACCAATAAAATAAGCGATTGATCATTTTCAATTATTAGAAATTACACAATACATTTGTATAAGAATTAAAATATTTTTTGATTGCATTATAGCTTTATTCACTTTTAAACAAAAATTCTATGAGTCCTGGAATAAGAACAATGTATTTTTATGGTATTCTATTATTATCAGTTTTTGACATAGGACAGTTTTTAATAAAGTACATTTAATAATGTATTAGTTCTAAAATAGATTATTTAGATACTAAATTAGAACTCAAATTGTTTCAGTATTTTATAATATAAAGAAGTCATAAAATATTATTCTGATATTAATATGTAAAAATTTGTTAAAATAATTCTTCATAAATCTATTATAAAAATGCAATTAGACTACATATAATAATTTACATTTATTTCCAACTGAAATATTTAAATTTTACATACTTAATTTTTACAAAATATTGTTTCAACTTAATATATATATTTTAAGATTACTTGGGATTAAAAGTAAAGATTAAGTTAATAAAAAAAGTAAAATAAATGAAAATTTTTTTTAAATTTATAAAAATATTTGTCAATGATTTTGTGCATTAATTAAATGTTTAAAAATTTATTTTGGTAAATGTTATGATTATTATGATTATTATATTCATAAAAGTATACATTTTTCTTAATAAATAATAAAAACTATAATAACAGTGACATTTATAAATTATAAATTGCAGTATTTTTAGAAATATATGCATATTAATTCTCATTATTATTTTATTGTACTTATAAAATTATATATATATATTATTATAGTAGGATCAGCTATATATTTTAAAAGAACATTCAGAGTAAAGTATAACTCTTTGAATTCTTGACAAGTGTTGTTGATTATATGGGATTTTTATTAAAACTAAGTGAATTTATAATACATCTCAATATTTTTAAAATACCGAACATTGTTTATTGAATAAATCAATTAATTATACTTGAAGAAATAAAATAAATCACAAGATCGAAAAAATAAAAGTAAACAAATAGTTTTCCATTAAGCTGTTAAAATAATTATTATATCGCAAAGACTCATTAGCAAAGTGTCGATATGCATATGGCTCTCGGTCCATTATTGATTTATCTATTTATATTGAAACTATTAGAAATTTCAGTTCACTCGACTCACATGTGATTAGCTTCCATACAAAGCATCGATTGCAAGGCGCAAAGCCGTACAACAATTGTAGCCGTGTATCGTTGCTATCGATGTTGTATGCCGTGAAACCGAAAAGGGAAAGAGAAAGAAAACGCGATGGTATATTTGCGAGTTGTAACACGCGACAAACAGGAAACCATTCATTCACTCGGTGGTGTGCATTTAACGAGTTATAAGTAAAACGTACCTAAATAAGTACACAATTGCTCACAACTAAAAGTGATGCGTGAAAATTTTGGGGTCGGACCCAATATATCCGTCTGCATATTTCAGTCACTGCTTACACATTTCGCTAAAAATCCTTTAATTTGATTATATAGAATTGAGCTCGATCATCTGATTTCCCTTAGTAAACATATATCAAATTGTTTACTTATCGACAAGGATTTTTTATCATTTACTGTAAATAAAATTATTATAATGTAATTATAATAATTACAGTAAAATTCTATTGAGTATTATTAACGCGACGATTGTGAACCGATTTTTGTATAGATTACTATATAATAATTATTGTTATTTTTGTCCTTTAAAAATATTATTAATAAACTAAAAAATCCTGCAAAGATAATTTATTATTTTTATAGAAAGGATCACAAATAATATGTTTGGTTGAATACATAATTTTTATTTGATTTTCTTAGAATTTCCTAGATTAATTTAATATATATGTAAGGAACTAGTTAAAGAAACGTGACAAACCTTCCAGTTGACATCTCAAATAACTTGATACTTCGTGGCAAATCTTGGTGTTGGAGTTGACAAATTATTGGTTACGAGCGTTTGTTATGATTCGGTTGTATTTATATGATACGTAAAAACTTTGTTAATTTTCAGATTATATTCAACAGTGATTATTTATATGATTACAAAAGTTCTATGGGTTATCTGAGAATAAGTCAGATTACGACTGAATAAAATATTCATGAACAATTATGTAAGATAAAGAAGGCTTTAATAAAGTTTAACGCAGAACCTATAATGTTTGTATCAACGCCTATTTTCTTTACAATGCCAACTACTAAACTACGAATCACCATATTGAATAAGTTTTATAATACCTATGGACATAAAATTGTCGAATATTAATCCCATCGAACTAGTAATCGGAGTACAACCATAATCCATTACGCTCATTATCTTCCGATAAATTATCGACAATAAGTTCCATAGCTTTCCAAACTTATTAAGAAAGATAATTTAAATAAGTTTAGTAACGAAAAAAAATTTTGAATATCTGTAATCGTTACATTTACGAGTTGCGTAAATTATTATTTGCGATAGTAACGTACTATTTAACTTTATATTTTGAGTAGAGATTTCTCATATTATGATGATTAAAAAATTTCATTATTAGTATCAAATTTCATTGCAAAATAAAATAAATTAATTTTATTATATATTTAAGAAAATGTACTAACATACAGGTTTACTCTATAGTTGATGGTAGAAATTTTTAGTAATTAGTTTAAATGTTAAATTTAATCTTTATTGATGAATTTAAATTATTGAAACGTTAACCTTTAAAAAATTTAATATTAATAATTAAACGGTAATATTTATTTTGATAATATAACTTTCAGATTTTATATCTAATACAATACTAATTTAAATAATTATTTAAATGTACTTAGCTTATGATTGCATCAACTAGCGATTTAATTTTTCAATTTTGAATAATGAAAGTGTGCACGAGTATCAGTTAAAAATAGTTTAATTATCTATATAACAGCGATAAAAACAGCCGAAGAAAATACCCAGAATACATACAATTAGTATTTAATATGTTATACGCATGTGTTCATTGTTAGGTTTATTATATCTAAACGCGGTATGAATGAACAGTATATGCACGCGATGGATTAAGAAAGGGAAGTAGTGTGCGAGGAAGAGTAGGACGGAACGAGAGAGGTGAGATAGAGCTCGGCGACAGGAAGAAGCGGTTGAGCTAAAGTGCTGCTACTAATCGAGAAATGCTATAGGGTCGTCGAGAATAAAAGTAAAAAAGAGGATGAAAAGAAAAAAAGAAAAAAAACGAGGAAGTAGAAGAGTGGGAAATCGTCGATGTAAAACGGATATATATCTATAATGGAGAGTGTTAATTTTCGTAACGAAAACGAGACATCCATCTTTGGAAGAAACGTTTAGCATTCTTCTATTCGTCGATTCCAAACACATTCTTTCAATGCATTAGAGTAATGAATTAATTTCCATCGATGCATCGCCTTTTATACACGCATCTTTATTGTTTCCTCTTTTGCTCTTATTTTGTTTGCGTCTTCGGCTCCTTCTTCCACGCATACCGTCTGCTTTCCTTAATCTTTGATCGTTTACTCATTCATCTATGTAAATATCAAGAGCAGTACTCGTCCATTCATTCCAACTTCGCGTGATCATTCGCACTGTTTTCGCCTTTATCTGCGGCTATTATAGTTGTAGTTTTTTGACTGGCTGTCATTTTTGTTTGTGAATTGAAATTATATGGCGATCGATAGTCGGTAATTTCTTGCTTTACATATAAGATATAAAGTCTCTTTTCTTAATTATAATTAAGTGATGTCATTCTGAAAGGTAGCTGAGGTAATGCCCGTCTAAAAGGATCCCTGAGGTACGTGGGGACGAGATTGGGTATGACAGGATCCGATGGTCTATTTAGTAATTGCGCCATTTATGCTCCTAAGGTATAAAGCGAGAAATTAAGAAAAAGGAAGAGCAGAGGAATGAATAATGAGAAGCGAGTCATTTGGAATTGGAGTAGAAGAATAGAAAAGTATTTAGATTTTGTATTTAGATTTTACCTTCGTTGTTTTTTTTCAAAAATAATTCTATTTCTATTTCATATTATATGATTAATGTAAAACGCAATACGTCAATGTAATTTTTGCAATAAGTCTTTATTCAAACTTACGGTCGAATATCTATCTTTAATTTTTAGGAATTTATTACTATTTATCGATGTTTGTTCGTTTTCTAATGTTTAATTAAATAAATTATTCTACTAAAATTTATTGACAGATTTGGACTATTTTTTATACAATTATAAATAATTATAAATTTAATGAAAAAAATCAATAATTTTATTTTACTGCTCAAGATAAGCCAATAGAAATTTATTCAAAATTTTCAAATATAATAATAAAAAATGTAAACAAATAAAACAATAAAAGGTCGAACAATCGGTGAGAGACCAAGAAGAAATGTAGGTTGAGTCAAATGAATGGAGTTGAGATTGTTAACGGAAATCGGTACTGCTTAAAAATGCATATACTCATTCATAGAGACCATGAGTTCGTAGTTCAGTTAGACAGCTAAAAATAGTTTGATCATTATTTATTTAATCATTCTCATTCAAATTGATTTATAAAATATAATTTTGAAAATGGTATTAATAAATATATAGGTAAACATAATTGTTGATATAAATTTTAGAAATTTTTAGAAAAATAAAATAAATTTTTATTTGTATGGAATGTGTGACTAAATTTTTCAAAAGTCAAGTTACAAGTTATTCTTCAAAAAATGTATGGAATAATTGTAATGTTCAGTAATAAACGAATAAATTTAGTTTACAAATGCTCTAAAACTTATTTATTCGTCCAATGCTCATACATTCAAATGTATAAAGGTTGGGTGACGACTGCTCTTAATTTAAACGATCTTTAATGTATCTGTCTAAATTCGAAGCTTGAACGCGTTAGGTCTAGGTTTTAATAATTAAGAAAATTCTTGTACAGCGTTTGATGCGCATTAGCGAAACTTACATACAGATTTATTACAGTGAGATATTTTTTTACTACAGTTTTCATAAAACAAATTTTTTCAATAGCAGTGACATAACATTTATATATATATGGTAATGCACGAATACTTTTTACTTTTCATTTGTGTCCTTAGGGAAAAAGCTAATTTTACGATTCATTAAGTTTAAGTGAAAGTAATAATTTTTCATTTCTGAAATAAAGAATTATTATAGAAATTAATTTATGAAATTGGTTATATAGAAGCGATAAATTTTAAAATAGAGTGGAAGAGATAGAAAAATTTCATTAAATTTTATTAATAAGTACATATAACCATTTTTTATGTCACCGCTTAAGTTCTAGTAGATCTATTGTTTTTTCTTAAATTCGCCGTAAATATATATATGTATATTTAAATGAAAGAAATAATGATATTATAAATGAAAAGAAATCAACAGAAATACAATAATTAATACGTGTAAACAAATTTTAAACATTGCAACTTTTGTTATGTATTCAAATTTATTTAGAAATAAGGTAGTTTTATTTGACTTCAGAAAAGAATAGTGGTATTCTATTACTTTGTAAAATAAGTATAAATAGCAATGTTTATGATTCTTTAATTAAAATTTAATTATTTTTATTATTATAATAATATAAAATAATTTATTATCTTATTCGTCAAGCTACATAAATAAAAACTTTTTATAATAGGAATTGTATCAAGAATGTATAACAAAAAAAATATTTACAATAAGTATTATAAAATAATGAAAAAAAAATTAAAGTACTTCGAGATAATAAGACTTTCTTTGGAACCTCGATTTTCACTATAATTATGTATAATTTCTCTGAAACTGAAATATAATTAAAATGTAGAGGATACGAGTATATTTCCATAATATTAAGGAAGCTCGTAAGAAATTCAGCAATCTTTACGCTTTTTTACATAACAAGAGACAGATACAGAAAAGTAAACTAGTAGTGGCTAACGAAAAAGCTGAAAGCTAAAGTAAGATCGAGAGATAGATTGAGATAGAAAGAAAGAGAAAGAGAGAGAGAGAACTTTGGGAATCCAACACACTCAAGAATAGCCAAGCTCGTTAGCGTATTCATGGTTTTATGGAAAAATTAACCCTTTGAGGGACAGTTTAATTATAGAAGCGATTAAACATCTTACGTATAAACACATTCGGAAGGCAGGCGTTGTACAAAACTCAGGATGGCAGTTTCACCCTCACCCTTCGTCGTAAGCAATATCACGGCCTACCTTTTACTTTTTTGCCTAGGGAGAAATAATAAAACTAACATCCGCAGAATAGGTTAATTTTTTTGAAACTTAAAAATCATTCCAATTACAAGGCTATTGAATCATGTAACTTTTGACCATCTGTTCTGAAGATAGTTACATTTTTTCTGTAATATAATGAAAATTATGCATAAAACTAAAAATGAAGTATTAGATATTATATTCAGAGAATAATGAACGTATATAAAAGGAGTTCTAAAATATTATATGTGAAAATAATGAACATTTACTCTTGAAAATCAGAAGCGCACCAAATATAAACTAGTCTGAAATGAAAATTCTCTACCACAGAATCATGTAATTTAATCTATTATAAAAATTATTATACAAATTATTGCTACTTTTTTACATATTTCATAGTTTCTAGAAATAAACTATACTATTACAAAATAAAATAAAGGAATGAAGTGTAGGCTTATTTTAAATTAAATTATATGAAATCGTATTTATAATCATTCGATTTTATGTGGAATGTATTAAAATAAATATCATGCAATAAAAGATTATTTAGTCAATAATTTTATATTTAAAATTTTAAATTATTTTAATATTTTAAAAACTTTTCATTTTTTTACTATAATATTTATTATCAATGAATAGTCTTTGTTATTTATTTCAATATTATATTCTACTAAAAAAAAGCTGTTTATAAATTAAAAAAAATTGGTTTTAATTTCATAAATTTTATACTAAATATATGTATAATGTTTAAATATATAAAAAAAAATAATAAAAATATATAATAATTAAACTTCAAATATTGATTTATATTATTATTATTATTATGTGTTTACTTTATACGTATATGTAATATTATTTCAAATATTTTTTATATTTTTAATATGCGTAATTGTTTGTTTATATCAGTAAATAATACATGGAATTAAAATGTGTTTGCTTTTAATACGCTATGATTTATTGTTTAATTAATATAAATTTATAAAAAAATTTTACTTTGTTATTTATCAGTAATGCTCGTTTAAATGTATTACGTTTATTATAATTAATTGTTATTTGTTATTAGTAAAAACAATTAATAGCATAGATAGGAATTAGTTTTACTGCTGACAGTAAATAACTTATTTAATTAATACTTACACTTTTAGATGCGGTTATGAAAAAAAAGTTATGAAAAAATTTATCTTAGATTGCAAATTGATTTTTTACTAATTTCTTTTTTGAAATTATTTATCTTATATTATCTGTTAATTTATTTAAATATCTTAGGATACTTTAATTTTCTTTTAATAATATATACATAATATTAACATTTAAGTATTATTTATAAGAATACAATCTACATGAAATCAAATTTTTTAAACACTAATGTAGATGTTAAAAATAAAATAGATTGTTAAAAATAAACAAGAATAATATTCAGTGTAGTAAAAAACATCATAATACGATAATATAAAATTTTTTAATTGTCTAAAGTTAAAGTACGAAGAATAAAAGGAATTTATGATCTAATTTGTTAAATTAATATAGATTTCGGTTTCTCTTCAATCTACATTTTCACCTAAACGCTTCTAAGTGTAATTTTCTTCATAATGCACATAAGCGTTATGTTTTCATAAAAGTTGAAGATAGAACTATATACTTATATACAGAAAAGGAGAAGAGAGAGAGAGAGCGAGAGAGAAACAGAAGCCCTTTAAGATTTTCACAGCACGCACGCACATATGCTAAACTTAACCCGTATTTCTCAAAAGTTTGCGAAGCCTTCGCGCGTACTGATTCGCTCTAGAAAGTCATGTTATTAGCATGTTAATTGCTGTCACGAAAGAGCTCGACTCTGTGATTTGTGTGTATGTATTAAAAAGCATACAGATGTGAATTTTTAATTTTGTAATTTTTTTAACTAACACGTTATTGCAACAACGAAAAAATGTCGTACATATATTTATATTTTATATTTTAATTTCATGATATTTATGTATATTATTAATTTTAAAAATCTGGATAAATTGAAAGCATATGTTTTTTCAAGATTATAATAAATTTAAAAATTTTAATTAAAATTCATAAAAATATTAAATTTTTTATTTTTCAAAAATTCTTTGACAGTTTTTCTGTTATTAATTATTAGTTTATTATATAAATATGATTTCTCGATACTTTTCGAACGAAATAAAAAATAAAAAACGGAGAAAAAATAAAAGTACACTATTAAAATCAATAAAGATCTAGATTCAAATCTTACTTTAAAAATATGCGAAAATTTTTAAAGCAATTATTATGTTTTTGCCGAATAAATTTTAAAATGAAAATTTTTAATGAATTAAAATTAAATTCCTTGAAGTTACAAAAAATTAAGAAAATGCAAACGATTATTTTATTTTTTCTTTTTATTTATAAAATTAAGTCTTACTAGAATTTTTTTGTTTATAGTTTAGTATTAATTTAAAAGTCTAATTTTCTTTATATATACGTATGATTCGTAGATTTGTAAAGTCGAAGATTATTTAATTTTTCAAATCTTATTATAAAGAGGTATTAATTAAAAAATTTATTTCTAATAATCTGTTAAATTCTTTGAAAACGCTCTCACAAAAAATTGAATAGAAGGCTGGTCAAGGAAAGAAAAATAATAAAACTCGATATACTTCCATTTTCAGCGATTTGCAATAAAAATAGTCTTTGTAATCATGTAACGATCTCAATAAATAGACGAATTAAAAAAAATCTATCAGTTATGTATTTCTCTTCACGGTTAATTAAAAAAAGCTATTTTCTAAGAGTCTTTGATAATCCTCAAATCACAATTAGTAGTCCTGGTGAAAAGTCAGCAATGCTCACCATCGCTCGCTCGCGTTCTATTGCCTCTCGAGTCTTCTTGGAAGTACGTATCGACGGTTGTAGCGAAAACTAGAGGCTGGCACCTGCTCTTTATAAGATCTTCCATTTGATCGGAACTCTCGACTGACGGTCCATGCTTTGATCGTCGGAGCTGATTTTAGAGCATAATACATTCAAAAATGCCGATTGCGCATGCGTGGGATCGATTAGTGTGGAGGGGAACGAGGATCAAAAATCGATGCGCATGCTGAAACTTTAAGAGGGAAATTAAACTTTATTAGTGCATAGATCTTTCTTTTTTCACATTTAATAAAAAAATTCCGAAACAGTTACGCGGAATATACTGTGAACGTACCGAGCTGGTTTAACGTTTGCACTTTACTTTTTTACTTTATCGTTATTATGATTTTTTTAATTGTACCGCAATTTTTAATTGTACGATGAACTTGTCAATACTTAAAAGTTATTTAGATTCTGAACCGTAAATAATAAATGAGTAAAAATACAATTAAATATAATAGAAATATAAATTCAAGTATTTAAATGAGTAAACGTATAATTATAATCAATAATAAAATTTTATAATTATATATTTACTTTATCGTTTTACTCATTCAAATCATCTAAAAGTTAAAAAAAATAGTTCTTTAAATTAAAAAAAAAAGTTTTTTTGACCTTTATATCTATATATAATAAGTTCGGATTAATGAAATTTATCATTTATATTTAATAGATTAAAACTGTTGTTAAAAATAAAAAAACGAATTGAAAATTTTTACGAATTTTTTCTATATCATCTGATTTTTAGAGACATGAAATATTTATTTATGTGTCGTATAAGATATGTTTATAAATGAGTGCCTATATTCTTTTTTTAATTTAAAATAAATAAATAGAAAATTTCTACTTGAGTATAAAAGAAATTAATAAGTAATTTCCACATAAAAGATAATATTTTCTAATTAAGATTGCTGAATAAATTATGAAAATAAGAAATTGAAATATTTAATGGAAATTTTAATTTGAATCTTAATATTATAAATTTTTTATTTATGTTCAGAAAGTAGCGATAGTATCAGTATATTTTAAAAAATTAATTAAAGATATTTATCGATAATTAAGAATTAATTTCATATTATTTCATAAGCCGAATAGTGTACTTATATTTTAATAAGTTCATCAAATTGTGTAAATTTTTATTTTACCTTGTACACCGTGAATGAAAATTTTCTTTTTTGTAAAAAATAAAAATGGTTCACGCGTCTAACGAAAACAACGATTCGAACGTTTATTGCAAAATTTAATCGATAAAGCATTCCACAAATACACCGACGTCTAGGTTTGTTTACCCCGTGTAGCGTAGTCGAGGCGCTTGGGCAAAAAACCACCGAGAAGAAAAGAGATCCCGAGAAGTGGCAAGATAGCTGCTCCTTTGATGGCAGAACGGAGATTCGCGCATTCTACGCGTTTTTAACGCGAAAGTCAACGCTTCATGAAATAGTAGGAAAGGGGGAAACAGGGAGGGATAAACCGCGGGATGGGATAAAAGCGTTTTTCCAAGGCGCGAACAGGCATCGGAACTCTCATGGAGTGTGCAGCTGCGCGGACGCGATCATTACGTGTAATGTAAGCGCTCGTTAACGGCTAGTCGTTAAGAGTCGACTGTCGACCGAAGAACCACCCGTGGAAGGACAGCAAGTCGAGATCAAGTCAACGCAGATTTTGAAATTTAGTTCGTGCGAGCACTTCGCTCTTGGACGACGATCTGAGAAACGTTCGACCCCAGTTTTTACCGCGCTTCGACTGAAAGTCGAGTTCACAAGACGTTGCTGTAGACTGCCGCAATTCTTTTACCATCGGTTCCTAATAATGATTATGATGCGGATACATTTTTACGTTAACAGCAGAAATTTTAACGAAAACGTTCGAAAAAAAAGCCTATGAAGTATCCGGTAATTATTTCGACCTTGATATTTATCTACTTATAGGTGAGGACTATTTTTTAAGAAAAAAGGACTAAAAACCCACTCCTAGGTACTCTTCGTCGTTCCAGAAAATATAAAGTTACTTAGCAAGCAAAGTTTTCTATCGATAAGATGTGGGCAGTGACAAAATATGCATCTAGGAGTTTTAGAGTTTTCTTTATTGAAACGGCACAAAAGGCTATTTTCTTATGAGCCTTAAAAATCCAGTAGCTGTTTTTTACTTATGAAAAGTTCTACATTCTACGTTTCCAAGCTCTGATTGCTTACGTTCTTTAAACTTTATTTACATCTTCAATTTGGCTATTATTAATATTATTTTATTTATTTGCACCTTCATGAACTTTGATGTTTTTCCTGTTTCAATTATATTTGCTTTTCCAATTTTATTAAATTTAAAGATATTTTATAAAAAAATTAATTATTTATTTATACTAATAATTTATTTACGTATCAATTTAAAGATAATAATAAATATTGATATCTTTGTTATATAAATACTCTTAATTGGTTATATATATTATGATACTTAATCTTTAAAACAGTATAATTTCAGTATAACTTTGGGTACTATTCCAATATTTATTCCTGTAATAACTCTGATAATTGTACGTTTAATTTTTAATAACTCTTTTCCGTTTCTAACTCACTATTTTTGACAATATTAAATTGATACAATAAATGTTGGTTTCAATAGTATTCTGTTTATTATTTTCAATTCTTTTGTAGTTATTTGCCAATAAGATAGGAATGTTACGATAAATTCTTAGTGACATCGAATTTTTAATTCTTGAACAAAAATCAGTAATATTGGAATAAGAAAATTTTATATAATATAAATATTATATAATTCTATGATATAATATTTTTTATATTACACGTTACTTAAAATATATTTAAAATAATAAAAAAATAAAATCATAAAAAAATTGATCATAAATAAAAATGATAAATATAAAATAAAAATTATATTCTTATTCTATATTAAAATTTTAATATATTAATATAACCTAATAATTAAAAATATTTTTTATTTTTATTGTTGCCTATTTCAAATTTTTAAATAAAATCTAAATAATAAAAAAAAATTAAATAATCATATTAGAAAATAAAAGGGAGTTAGTACAATATATCATATGTTATTTAAAATTCTTTTTTATAATTACAGTAACTTT
This sequence comes from Dolichoris vasculosae, assembly GCA_018907195.1. Lineage (NCBI taxonomy): Eukaryota > Metazoa > Arthropoda > Insecta > Hymenoptera > Agaonidae > Dolichoris > Dolichoris vasculosae. The sequence goes on along the minus strand of JACCHY010000010.1, from coordinate 5,866,881 downwards.
GATTGGTCGATCACTGAATATAGTACAAATATTAAAAATAAAAATATTAAATAAATACTTTGTTAATGAAACTATTATGAATTGATAAAAAATCAATAGAATTCTTATATATCTCGTTTTCAGATTACAAGTAAAAACGTACCAAACATTAACGAACTGTAAAGAAATTTCCAAATAATTAAATTTCGCAATGGAAAAGGCTTATCTATCCACTGGGAGAGGAACTAGCTCTCTAATGGACATATAAAACTTGGCATAAGATTTAAATTTCCAATGTGCGACAGTGAGATTTTTCGCATACATATAAGATAACCACTCTCATTCTTGCAAACTTAGTACAAAAGGAAAGTAGCAAGTACATAAATGGAAATATTTTTTACTCTATAAATTATTTGTATTACAAGAGGGAGTAATACAAGGGTGAACATATGTATGTGTTGAAATTGCAGATTGTTGATTTGTTCATAAGATAGTGAATAAAGTGTTTCATAAATTAAATTTCCCTTTTCATATATATTAAGAATATAATATATTCTTTTACGTAAGCTTATTGTTCAATTCTTTTTTGTTAAACAGTCTTTTTATCGATAAAAAAGATGCATATAATTTATCAAATTATGATTAACTTAATATTGTATACTGAAGGTATTTAAGAACATATATAAAATTTATAAAAACAAAATTCAATCTATTGAATCTGAATATTGCTTTTAACTTCAGAACTTCCTACATTTTAACTCAACAGCCATTTAAAATGTCTTTAGGTAAACGTATAAATGTGTAGGATACAATATATTTCTTTTTTATATTAATTAACATAATATATCAACAGTTTAAAGTTTTTTAGTTATTTTTAATAGAAATTTATAAAAAGCTAATTTACAAATTAATTTATAATATATAAAAATTTTATATTTATTGATAATGAAAAGTTAAAGAAATATATAAAACTGTTTTGCAATGTTTACTTTTCTTCTTATATTAATGACAAATGAGTATGCAATGTTAAATATTAAATATACTATAATATAAATTTTTATTTATATTCTTCTATTCATATATTGTAAAAGGAATTTAACTTCATGATTTAACTTTCTATTACAACATAATAAAAAAAATATATAAATTATTATTAGATTATACTAAAATTTCATTATATTTCTCATAAATTCTATTATAATTTTATCCAGTAATGATATATTTTTAATTTCTTGCTTAAATTATATTATTTCTATTTTTTTAGTCTTAAATAAAATTATTTTCCATTGAATTATTAAAATGACTTAATTTTAATGTACAAATTTCAACTACAAGCAACAAAATAAACTATAATTTACAATTTCGTTTAGATTTTGGCTAATATTTTGATAATATAAATGTGAAAATAATTTGAAAATAAATTAAATAAAGTTTTTATTCGATAATTTTTTATATTTACTTTTTTAATAAAGATCAAAGCTCTGAAGTACTACGATGCCTTTTAGCGATATTATTGCAACTCAACGAATTAAATTAATTTTCAGTTGTAAGTCATATCAATGTTTTACTAGTAATATATTTAGATTAAATGTTTTTTAATTTACAATCTGAATTAATTGTTTTAAGTATATTTTAACATTCATTAATGGAAATGAATGCAATTATATTTATGATATTTATGTATAATTCTTTATCTACCTAGTATTTTCGAATAAAACATAGAAAACACATGATAACTTTAAAAAATTTGTTCAATTTATAAAAATTTAATGCCATTAATGATTACAGTTATAACTATTAAAAAAATTGCTTATATAAATTATATTTAAACTAATTTAAGTTAAATGGTGTTCATTATATAAATTTATGACAATTGTATCATATATAACATATACACATATGCTTCTTAGTATACTTAATTAATATTAAAGTAAGTATTTAAAATTTTAATTATAAATAATTTAATGATTTTCAGATATAATATCTAATTAAGTCTTTACAATGATTATTTTTACACAAATTGAGTTTTTGAAAATAGCAGAGGAGAAAGTTTTCAGTAATTAATTAGTACATAGTGGATTAAGATTGATTACGAAGAATAAATTAAGTCTTAATTAGTAAAAAATTCTATAATAGTGACCGATTTACGGTTTTTATATATGAGAGGAAATTCGTAGTTTTTTCATAAGCAAATAATTATTATTAAATATGAATTTGAATTAAAACCGAACTTTTAATGACAGGATAACCAATAGATTTTATATTTTTTACGACAGAATAAATCAAAAATGGTAGAGTTCTTAATTAAAAGAGATGACACTTCATTTATTTTAAAATAAATATTTGATTTGATATATAATGTCATGTAAAAGTATTATTAAAATATATATTATTTGGTAGGTGAAATAATATAAAGTATTATTAAAATATATATTATTTGGTAGGTGAAATAATATTTCTAAATAGATATGATTTAAAAAAAAATTAATGATTAAAATAGAAGCAAATGTTCAAAGTATAAGGTTATAAATTAATTAAAATTAAATAAATTAAAATGTTTTTTAATCGAAATGAATAAAATTAATAATTATTTTATATTATGCAACAGTTCTAAAAAATTATAAATCATTTTATCATTAATTTATGTCCTTTGTATAATTAAATGCAATAATGATTAAGTAATTTTATTCTATGAATATCTTATCTTTTATATAACCTTACAAGTTCTTAACTGTTATTTCTTTTACTTAGATGTTTTGTAAAAGGAAAAAATAATCAATAATTAAGTAACTAAATCCGATGAAATTAAATATGACTCATCTAAGTGCTCATATGAAACTATAAAATATTTTTTATAATCGAATCAAAATTAGTTCTTTAAAGAATATATTCTATTTTTGAACGTAGAGTTCACTTTGAAATTAACTCCATATACAAAATATTATAGACAAAAATGAAAAAAATAAAATATTATTTGGAATCAGATTTTCGTTTTTAATAAAAATCAAATTAATACAACGTGAATAAATATTTATAATTTCGGAAATAGTTATGAGTTTACAATGTACCAATATATCAAAATTAAAATGCAACAACCTACTTTTTCATGTAATTTGTAATTTCAAGTATTTTTAAAGTTTAAAATAGGAAGGCTGATTAAAATCTAATTAATTAATCAGATAGTTCGATTATTAATAAATTAAAATAGATATCAATTCAATCAATAAAATTTTTGTTTATTTATATATACAAACATTATAAAGATAATTGTAAGTATTACATAATAGTTGTTACAATGTTTATCATATCGATGAAAATTTTGAATATTTTTTTATATTTGTTTAAAATTGCTATTTATTACTTATACTTCTCTGTAATAAGAATATTTTTATTATTATTTTGCTCTCATACACCACATTTAATTGTATAATCAATTTAAATATCGCTATTTATAAAAATTTTACGTAATAAAATTTATTCTTCACAAACTTCAATTTATTTATCAATTAAATAATAAATGAAAATTGAATATTTCATAAAAATATACATTAAGAAGTTTAAAGTCTTGTTTCTGTGAAATATATTTTATATTTATTTAAAATAAAAAGTATTTTATGTAATTATTAAACTATAATATTTTTAAATTTTTCATAATATTATATTTAACAATAAATTGAACATGTGTTTTTTTATTTAATAATATTTTTATTATAATATCCATATTTAAATAATTTAACATTTATAGGTAAAATCAAATTATGTAAATAAATAGTATCAATTTTAGAACTATAATTAATTGTTGTTATAATTTCTTATTGTTTCTTTCAAATGTATTCAATTTTTTATTTAAAAAAATATAAACAAAAAACGAGAATTTTAATTATTTCAATGTATTAATAAGATATTATTAGATATTTCACCGAGTATTTTTTTCCATAAAATTCTTTTTTACAAATTTTGAAATTTTTATCAGTTTTAAATATGAATGCAATGAAGTAAAAAGCTAATTTAGATTATATAAAAGTTACATTAGATTATATAAAAGAAAGATTATTTCCATACTTAATATTTTTCTTTTTTTAATCATTTAAATACTATGTAATTACTTTAAAAAATTGTATAAAAAATATAATATTTTCTGAAAATTTAATAACATATTGCTTTATTAATATTCAGACTTTTTCAACGATTTGTATTCTTATATAGATTTTAAATCTTTAATTATATAATATATTTAGATAGTATCATGGTTTAATATAAAATGCTAATTTAAAATTTGCAAACTATAAATAATTTTTAATAAACGGTTATATATATATATATATATATATATATAATAACAGCAACAATAATACATTTACTTGGTAGTTACATTTATTATAGTAGAATTCTCTAATTGTATATATATAGAAATATACACTTTCTTTGTGAATTCATTTTTGTGAATTAATTAACCATTAAATTTAGTTATTAGTATTATATACACTGATACTCTAGTATGTACGTACGATATCGAATTATGAAATTGTATGATGCTCGATTAATATCTGAACATATTTACTTTATATAATCATTCATGTAATAAATAACTTAAGATATATTGGTAATTTAATTTATATATATGTGTGTAATAAGCTACATACGTATATATATATATATATATATATATATATAATACACGAAAATTAAATGATTATAATTATTATAATTTTAAATAAATAATAATTTCAACACAGTGTAGAACTATACAGTTTATTTAAATTATTTTTTTTGAACAGAAATGAAGTATAATAATTATTACTTATTACAGAAAAATGAATAAAAAGTTTAAATAATAATAATGATATAATTGATGTATGAAACAAATGAAATTTATATATATTTCAACTTTATAGAAGGTTGCATAAATACAAAGCATCTAACAAAGAAATAATATATAAAATAATAAAGTAATTAATCGTTTGTTAAAAATTATATTATTTGCTCCGTTTGTTTTATAATACTATTTAATGTCGAATACTTGTTATCCAAATCACCCAAGTAAATAGAATGATCTAAAACTGCAAATTATTTTTCTATTTATATAATATTTATATTAAACTTTATCGAAGATCATAAAATATAACGTTATTTAATAAATTTAATTTTAATTGTGCGTCTCAGATTTAAATATTATATTGTAAGCATTGTATTGTTAAACAATTAGAGTAACATTCCAAAAAAAACTCAAATTATTTTTATTTATAAAAATAAATCTTTAATTAAATAAAACTCGAACGGACGGTTAAGCATATTACATATATTTTGTAGAATACTAAATTTGAATACTAACCACGGATTTCAAATTTCAGTTCATCTTACGCGTATAATCGTAGGCAGTTCGAAGAACCGGTAGGAAATTATAAAGTAAAGCGAAAAAGGCGACGCTCGCCAGAGCACTGGTAAAAGTTCCAATCGCCGGGAGAAAAATCCTTCGCGCAAATAGATAAGCATATACGAGTGCTAACACCTTGGCAAGGTCCCAGCAGATGCTCGGGATTTCACTTGTTCAATTGGGATAGACGCGGAATTCTGCGATCCTCTCGCTCGAGAGCGGCTCTCCAAGGAAGATGAATAAGAGGAAAGGTAGAAAGGTGGGAAGGAGGAGAGGAGGAGAGGAAGAGAGGAGGAATGGAGGTGAGGAGAAATGGAGGTGAGGAGGAGTAGAGCGGCGGTTAGGTAGTGAGACGGTGGAGGAGGACGGGTGGATATATTGGCGCGCGCAGGCGCTGGGAAACGGTGGCGGTGGCAGCGGCGGCGGTGGCGGTGGTGGTACCGGCGGTTACGTTGGCTCACATCGAGTTGGACCTTCATCGTGTTAGGAATCGCTGTCGCTCTCTTCCTCAGTTTCCTTGACCGCGCACGCGATTCTGATCTCGATTTCTCAGCTGCGGGTCACGAGTCCTTACCACGGGTGCATCCGCGAGTGCGAGAGTTGATTGGTCGTGGTTGCATCGGGATTTTTCGGCTCTAGCTGTGCCTGAACGTTGTCGCATCGACGGGAGGTGGACATTCTGAGTTAGCAAACGAACCAGCCTGGTGGGGAAAAGCGGACCGGTTGGCTTGACATGTGGATGTGAATCGGAGTCGAACGAAAAAGTGATTATTGTGGTGAAACTGGTGGAGCGCGTCATATATGTTTGTCCGCTGTGAGAATACGAAGGCAGAGGGATAGTCGAGAAACTCATCTTCCACGTCGGTGAGTGATTTCATTCCAGTCGTTGGCCGTAATCGAATTATCGCCGCCAATCCACCGCACCTCCTCGCTTCTCATCATCACTTTTCCTTGTCTTTTGTGTTTTACCTGCAGTCATGACGACTATTGGCTTTTCTATACCTTTCGGCTTTTTCTTCCGATGTTTAATTAACTCCTAATTGGCAATTTTACTATTGAGTGCTTACTGCCTTCCCGCCATAGAAATAAACTTGAAATAATTAATTCAGCGGTTCATTCAATATCGATGGGATGAGAATTTAATATTTAATGGTTCGTGTCGACATCGACTTTACTTTAGGTCTCTACTTCTCTATCCCCTTCCCCTTAACCCTAGTTCCTTCACCACAAACCCCCGCCGCGCTCTTTCTCAATTTATCATTCGTTCTTTCTCCCTCTCTAACTCGTGTAATTGCAAATAGGTTAGGTTAATTATGTACGATATTGGATCGATTGGAATTTCGCCCCATTGACTCTGCAGAAAGCCTTGATGCAGTCAAAATCCAGAATTCAATCAAGCATTGATTTCATTATATATTTATTGGCTTAAAATGAAGCTTTTATAATGGAGATAAAGAGGTGTATTAAAACAAATTTTTATATGTGTAGGTTTATTAAGCGTTGCTTATAAATATTTTTATAACATGTTTTTGTATTCGCTCATCGAGTCTTTTAAAATTTTTTTTATCTTATGCTTTTTTACTTAATTTTTTCTTCGCTTTTCCAGATATTTTATGGATTTATTTGTCTTTATAGTTATTTTGTGTTATTTTTTATAGTATCCATATTTGTAGTCGTAAAATATAGAATAAATAATTGGGTAAAATCACGACTACTCTTATCTTATATTATTTAAAGTCATAAATTTCAATTTTATTGCAAGTGTTTTTCTACTTTAATTAAGTTGGAAATTGAGATGGACATATCAGTCCACAAATTACGCAATATTCGCACCAGAATAACAAATATAATATAACTCATATATAAACAGTTGAACAAATATTCAAGCAATTAATATTTTTAATTAATACATTAACGTAATTATCTTATTTATAATTATGATTATATAAATATAAATAACAATAGTATTATTATTATAAACTTTTTTATAATTTAACTTCGGTATAAGTAAATTGTACGTTACAATTTTGAAAAAAATACAGAATTGAAATACATGTAAATATTAAGAAAAACATCATGCTACATAAGTTAGTCATAAATTATTATATATTAATAAAAAAATATTTTAAAAAATATAAGATATATGTATTTATTACCTTGTAAAATAGTCATTTTCTTCATAGTTATATTTCGAATTAATGACCTTCTCACTAAGCCTTATCATTTGTTATTGATTATGTATAATTTGAAGGTTAATTTTTACATTTTATATATTTTACATGTACTTTATTATTAATTATAGATTTCTCTAAATATAAATTTTTATTTGCAATGTTGACGTATTCATACCTACACTGATAATGTCACATTTAGATACAAATATCCTATTTTGATAAAGTACTTTAGTTGAGATAGTTTATACAAATTATATTTATAATTTTATTTCATTTCATTAGAAATAATTTCCAAAATTTTCTATTATGAATTAATAGATAATGATATATAAGATTAGTAGACAAAATGAAAAAATAGATTTCTATTATGAATTACTCTTTGAATTAATTAATAATTTAATCAAAGTGTATGAAAATAAAATTTTTATTATAATAAAACTGAAAAATGAAAGTGATTTTTTTTTACACTTTATTTAATTTCTTCTAAATTAGATCTATTTATGTATATAACATCTAAGTAGAAACTATTAAATGTTTTTCTGTAATTTATTATAGTTATTAATAAAAAAAACATTACATTTTAAAAAAATTAGATTTTAAATGTAATTGTTAAATGATTTAAATGTAATTATTAATTATTTAAATCAAATTCAAACTATGATTACAAATTATTTAGCTAAAAACTTGTAAAATAAAATTTTGAAATATTAAGTTATCGGATCACATTATTAAGCGAAACGCAATAAAACACTGTGAAATTGTTTGCAATACGATTCACAAAAACGACAATTGTTAGTAAATACCTCTTGAATAATTCCTGGCTATGCATTTTTGAGAATTATTTGAGATAGACTTTAACCCCAATTGCAGCCCTTGCTGAAAGCAAGACATCGAACTGCGAATGCCAGCGTGTGATTCTTAGCTGCAGCTCCACTCTGCTCAAATCTCTCTCGAATCTGATTGAAGTCAAGATTCTTTTTAGTGTTTAACGCTAGATCACCATTGCTGAAGGTATTATGTAGAGATTGCGCAACTTATCGGTGAATGAGCATCGGTGGATAGGTAACGAAAAGTTTTGTGGACGCGCGTTAATTAAGTCATCCCGGCGGCAACTTTATTTATTTTCCGCCCCTCCCGATAACTTCAACAGGATGTCACTTGTTTCTCTTTCGCTTGTCACTCCACTCGGCTGAATCAAGATTCAATTTCGTTTTCGATTTTGATGAGATATCGCTGTTCGGTTGAAACGGAATTGTCACGATTCATTTTTCTCGGTCAAGTGGATTTTCCGCGGATGAATTCAAGCGGGCGAATTGGTTTACTTTATTCATAAAAAATATTGCGGAATGAAATGGATGTACTTAAGTTAGATTAATTATACATATGTTAAAGTTTTCCAAATTTCTTGCTCTTATCACTTAGTGTTTCTAATTATAGCATTCTTGTCAGGCTATTAATTTGCGAGCGTTTTATTTCTTTCACTTACACATTCGTAATTTTTAATAAAATTCAATACTAATTAATAATGTATATTATAAAGTGTTTCACATTCGCATTAGTGGTATAAAAAGTATCGAAAAAATTATGTTATAATTAATAATATTCATTACGAGTTAATATTATAAGGATTAATAATATCTGCGGATTTAAATTGAAATAAATTAAAATTTTATACAATCAAATATTTTTATATGAAAATTTGAAATTTTGTATATAGATTTATAGAATTCTCAACAAATTAAATAGAAAGTTTATTAGATCTTTCTATAATTTGTACGTAGATGAATTTTCTTTTGATAATGTTCTTCATTTTTAAATTGGAATTAAATCGAAACGTTTATAATAACGATGGTTGTGGATAAAAAAATCGTTTGAGAAAACAATAATTGCACCGAATATATTTTTAGACTCTTATAATGAGTGTGCAATTTTAATAGGCTTTGGTTACATTAAAACATTTCAATCAACGTATAAGTACATCGATAGAAGCAACAATTCATGAGTCAATTTAAAAACATTTTTTCAAGTGGTTACTACAAACACGCTTCTCATACAAGAATAATCTCTTTTCTATACATTTTATTTTCCAATCAACTCATTATCATATATACATTCTCATAAACAATCGCTATGTGGTGAAAATTCTGTATAAACAAAAATGATTCAATTAAAAAGATAACAAGAAAGCAATCTGAAAAAGACAAATAATACGTTCGATCAATGTATCAACGTTCTGTTTATGTGAATATGCCTCCTGAAAAGAAAAAAAAGAGAGATAAGTAAACCGATAAATTGCAATGGTAACTTCCGAAAGGGCCCTTACCACGAAGCTCACACGAGTTCTTTCGGTGTACAGGATGACAAGCGTGAAAGACGAGCAGTACAAAATGGGCATCAGCAGCGACATCAACATCTTTTCCATCGCGTGGTTTTACTCACGCGTGCATTCATTGGATCACCTCGCATGCGTTTGCGCTTCTCGCTTCATCCCTATCGCGCTCTCCTCTTAATTACGATGCGAAGATGCGCTAATTCGAGCTTGCGCATGTGCACCGCAGTCACTCGCGAATGTGTGCGTGCAAAGAAGAAAAGGCAAACATGGGCACGCAAGGCGTGAGTGTTTGTATGTGTGCGGGGCGGACTGGCTTGTGCGCTTCCCTCTAATGCCGGTCGTCCGCGTGCGAGAGGTCAGAGGAAGAGGATGAGGAGGGAGCTCAACAATAATTGGGAGCGCCTTAATTGCCAAGGCGCGCGCGAGCGATGACCGTTGTAATTGCCTTGCCTAAGGTGTCGGCGGCTCGCGAGTGCAGTGTGAGGCGTGACGAAGACGGAATATACGAGTGGATTTAACAGGGAAGGAGGCAGCTCGTAAGATACAGAGAAAGAGAGAGAGAGATACGCGACGATGAGGGTTAGAAATACGATGGCGATGGAAAAAGTGAAAATTGCAAACGGAAAGAGAAAAACAGAGTAAAGGAGAAAAGAACGGATATATTAGCGAAATAACAAATGAGATGGAGGAAAAATTGTAAATGTGGTAAAGAATATAAGAGAAATAAACGAAAAGAGAGATACGGAAGGCAGAGAAGAAACAATAATGATAACAAAGTAAAGCAAAGAAGCAGGTAAAGTACTGGCGGATAAGAGAAGAAAAGATAATTATTAAAATAAAAGAAATAGGCAGAGAGATAAAAAGTGAGATCTTTGGTATGGAAGGAGTACATATGTGATATAAAAGAAAAATACATGTAAACAGAGATGGAACAAATAAATTACGAATAAAAGAGAGCAGACGATTAAATCAAAAAGAAAAAGATAGAACGAATGAAAAATAAGAAGAGATTTATTATTCACTATAAAAATAATGTTTTAGAAAAAGTACTAATTAGTACTAATAAACAAATTTCAAATGAAAAGAAAAGAGAAATAATGACACAAAAGAAATCTAAATTATTTTTTATCGTTCTAATGCTCCAAAATTAGTTTGTAGTCGATGAATTTTAATTCATCCTTAAAAATGTTAATTGTAATCGGTTTTTCTTTCTTTATCTTTGTATCTCTATTTTATCTACTTTTTAATTCGTTCGATGAAGCTTTTTTTAAAGCAGATGTTCATCGTGTGCATTTTGATGTTTAATTATTTATTTCATCACTTTCCTTTGTCTCTCGACACATTAATTCCTTACAATTATTTCCTTAATATATACAACATACCTATGAACTCTATTAATTGACAAGAGTGTTTACGTTTATTTAATCAGCTTTATATTCTCAAACTTCTTTTCTTGTTTTGTTTCTATTCCCATTACTTTCCATTTCTGTTTATACATATACCAATTCTTATTTTTCATAATTGCTCCACCTTTCATTGCAGGATTTCATCGTTGTCGGTCTCTCTTTCTCTCTCTCCACCCTCGTTATTTCCCTTAGACTGTCTCGTTATTCCTGTCAGTTACTACTTTCATACTTTCTGTAGATGTAGGTACATTTTAAGAAAAACTTTTAATGATACTATTGTAACGAGTACGCCTGTTCATAGAGGAAACTTTTGCACTGAATTCTATGTACTTTAAATTGCCCATTATTCATTTAATTAATTTTCTTAGTAATTTATTATATGATCTTACGTTAATTTTTATGATATACTTTATTTATTTATTTTTATTGTTTTATTCAGCATAATATAAAATTGAAATTGATTTTTTTTTTATTATTGATAACTAATACTATTTTTTATATAATATTATTTAGAATGCTACTTAAAATTTTTATATTTATACATATATCTACAAAAATAATTTATTATAAATAAAAATCACGAGTTACATAAAATAAAATTAATAAATCGTATTTCTCACCACTTCAGAATTGAAATAATAGATATTATAAAAATATATGTAAATTAAGTATAAAAGAGTTTATTAAAAATAACATTAAACATTAATTAACATTATTTAGATTAAGTAAGAAGAGAAGACACCGAATTTGTGGTTAAAATAAGAAAATTTTAGTAATAATAATGTTAAAAGTTAATATTATATCAACTTCTAAGAATGAATTATAAATATATTTTCTAATATTAAAAAATAATTGTATTTTATTACTAAATTTGGTATGAATCATTCATTGAAATGAATCTAATTATGTTACATTAATTATATACGTGTTAAAGTTTTTTGAATTTTATGTTTATTTATATATATATATATATATATATTTGTATAAAAAATTGATTGATGTATATTTTGTAAAAATTAAATTTTCATGATATATTCACATATTCAATTTAATAACTCAAGAAAAATATTAATCAATTATAGATTTGTTAAAAATTACTATTTTACTGTCTTGGATATACATATCTCAGTTTATAAATTCATTACTTAAGAGCAAAATAATTCGCTTTGTTAGATTTTAATAATCAGTATTTATATGTTGTATCAATTTTGCGTATAATGAGAAATACACGAGCACAGATATACATCGCTAGTACAATTCATTTTTCTGATTATACATACGAATAAAATAGTTGATCTAATTCTATCTATAACTTGTAAGTCTTATCGATTAAACTGCCATAACACCATATTTTACTTTCTGATTATGAAATTAATGTATCGGAACAAAAAAATATCGAAATGATAAAATTTGTTACGTTTACATCTGACTTTCAGTTTATTAAGTATTTTCAAATTGAATCTCAATTTTTAAATATTGACTTGATTATAAAACATATTTGTCAAGTTTTCATTTTTGTAATTCTAAAATCTTTATAAATGTTTTTTACAACGATTTGAAATCATTACTATGAATATTTCGAGAAAATTTGTACAAATTTTGTCAAATAATAAGAATATATTTATAAATTAATTACATGATTATAAAATTTATAGTTCATTTTATGTATAACAATTGTAAAATTTTTTCCGTTGTAAAAGTAAAAATTTGACAAAATATAAATTGGATAATAAAATATTCATACTTTAGTTTCGTCTCTTAAGTGATTTTGCCGAAATATTAACTTTAAACATCATACATATTTATATTTTACAATTATAAATTTTAAATATAAACAAAATTGCTAGTTATTATTATCAAGTATTCAGATACTATTAATATTTATTATATATTTATTATACGTTTAATAATTTAAAACATTCGTTTGCATCGGTAAAGCGAGAAAATGAAAGTAAAGCATTTCCGGTGCAATAAGCACTTTGATGAGTTAATATAAAATAAATATCTTTTCAGAATTTCGTGCATTCCATTCCCATCTTATATACTTTCCAAATGGTTTAGGAATAATCGAAGTAGAATAGTATTCCTAGTATTTTATTAGAGGCTCTACGTGAAAACGATACCCCGATTCTTGACCTTCAAGTTTCAACGCGAATCAATCCTTGCAACAAATGCAAGCAGTTCGATCGATACATGTACATACGAATAGGCAATTATTTTAATTAACGATTTCCTTTAACGCGAGGAGTGGAGCCAATTAATGGCTCGCCCCTCTTTCGATAATCGACGCATATGTAATTACGCGGCGCGCGCACCAAAATTCTCGATCTTGCAAAGGTGGCCGCGCGTCTTATCGTCGCTCCTAAATTTTTATTTGATTTTTCGCTAAGCAGAGGCTTGGAGGAGAGGGCAGGACTAATGCTTCGATAAACGGCCACTTAAAGTCCGGTTTTTATTAAAAAACTTGTAATTAACAGAGTATTACTCACTTGCGAGCGAGTGAGCGGACAAGCGAGCAAACTTGCGCCCTGGGCGGTATAACAAGACGAAACCTTAAACCCGATTTCTTTTCTTGGCTTTTCCCTTTTTTATTTTTTTATCACGTAAAAATTTTAATTAACGTCGGAGCGTACTCGCACGTGTATTAAGGGAGAGTTTGCGAGAGAAATTGGAGGGAAAATGCTTGATAAAGATAATTTATGAAATTAATCAGCGGAGACTTACTAAAATCGAATGTTATACAGGTAGTATTTGATAGTCGTTGCAAGGAAGGAGAAAAATATTTTGTCAAATTCGTATAATAAACGTATACTTCATGTGGATGCATTCGAGACATCAATATTTTAATGTATTTTTTTCTCTTTAACCCAGACTACATTTGTGGACTAATTTGCTTCGATCAAAGTAATTCCTTATGAAAGCCTACTTTATACGATTCTATCATTATTTTTTTATTTATGTTTTTAAATAATAGAGTGTTAAAGTTCGCTCATACAATAAGTTTAGAAGTGTATTATAATGTGTATTGCGAACGAGATGAGGCTAATTTTATTGATTATTTATACATCTGTTTTTTCTTTGCATTAAAATATAGTAATGAAGGATTACATTACAAGGATTACATATTTTAAAAATGTTTGTATCACTAATGTGACATTTTAATTCACATTGGAATATTAAAGGTAGAAAGATTTTCACTTAATTTTATAATGTTAATAAAACAAAAACTGGAAAAAAGATTTTAATTAATTTATTCAATCCCTCAAACTTTATCAAGTACGATAATTATCGAAAATTAATTTAGATATTCAATAAAAGTCTTTTCATTTATACAGCTAGAAAATAAATACATTCCTAAAATTGGAAAAAATGCAAAAATAAGTATTTTATCCATTCTGTAAAGCGTGCACGATTAATTTTGCTATTCAAAAAAACTATTTTTCAAATAATTAATACGAATAAAGAATTTTGAAATTGCATGAATTCACGTAATTTATATATTTTTTGAAGAAGCTTCATATAATATAATATAATTCGATACAATACGATATCGTACAAAGCTGCCGTTTTTATCACGAAGAAAGATAAAATAAAAAAATTAGCAAACTTTGTGGTTCGCGAAAGGATGATATCGAGATATAGAAAGAAAAAAGGAAATAAGAAAAAATGAAGCGCAAAATTAAATGAGAGGAGTACTGGAAGATAGAAAAAGAGGAAAGGGAGTAGGACAGTAGCCGGGTAATGTTTATTTCAGTACGAATCGCATCAGAAATCACAAGACGCGGAAAGAGCGGCGAAGAACCATGGAAATTGTAGAGCGAGAGAGAAGGTGAAGGTGAGGGGGGAAGGGTATTGGAAGCTGCCAAAAAGCTTGGAGAAGTCGAGAGTTGGTTGCCGCAGCGTTCGATTGGTTTCTACCCGCATTCCCGATGCCTCGAAAGGGTCTCCTAAGTTAGAGATCGCTGGCTGCCGTCAAGGCGGGTCGGAAGTCAATCTTCGCGGCCGGAAGCGGTTCGCCTTTAGCCCTTCGTTTCTTTTACTCTCTCCGAATTCTATCATTCTCCACTCCAGCTCTTTTTCTCTTTTCCGTCTGCGCTACTTTTTCTTTTTTGTCTATTAGTTAGATTCGAACGATTGCTTAATTCCTTTTTTCTCTCTCTTTTCCTATCTCTCTTTGTGTACTTTAACCAACACCGCGTACCTTTACCTGAATTATTTTTGCAGTATACTTAGATTCATTCTGATCAATGTGCCCCTTCTAACACTTTTCTATTTATACGAAAATTTATTAAAATGAATTTTGTGTTTGGTTATAACATGTGTATAAAAAAACTTCCTAACGGAAATAGTTTTTCATTTGTTGATAAATATTATAAAATTATTAAAACTTTTCTAAACATAAATGTATTTCAAATAGTTATCTATACTTTGAATATTATTATAGTGAATTTAATGAACTTGAAATAAATATTTGTAGCGGACAATAATCGTTTAGTATTTAAATTCGATCCTCACTAGATAATCGAAGAGCAGAGCTTTAAGTGATGAAACAC
The DNA here is from genome assembly GCA_018907195.1 of Dolichoris vasculosae. Lineage (NCBI taxonomy): Eukaryota > Metazoa > Arthropoda > Insecta > Hymenoptera > Agaonidae > Dolichoris > Dolichoris vasculosae. The sequence continues at coordinate 5,851,063 of JACCHY010000010.1, read as the reverse complement.
TTGTAAGTTTTTATTGGTTAATTTAACCGCAAATTTATTTAATATTTTTAACTCAAAACTTGAATCAATCTTGAATTCTAATTAAATTTTGAAACTTTTAGCACTTTTCTGCAGTATTATATTAGTTTATTACATAATACCTTAAAACAAATATCTTATGGAAAGTATAAATAAAAAAAATATCGATTTAATACTATGAGTAAAATACATATATACATATTTATATATATTTACACATATTGATATGTCATCTGTATCATTCACGAATTTATTCATATTGATGTCAGTTGTAAAAATTATAAATTCTCATCTGAATTCTGAAAATTTCTCAAGATAAAAATATTGTATTCTTATTATTGTTTAATAAAGATAATTTTAAATTAAATATATACATAATAATTTATCTTGTATTGACTCATACAAAAGATATAAAGTTTTTAAATATATTTAAATGTTTAAAGCATCATATTTTGAACCATGATGTCTAATAAATATAATTCCAATTTAATCGCTGATAAATTTTTAATCATTTCTAGGTCATTCCTTTTACCAATTACTGTGTCTTCGGCTCTTCTTGTTTCTCATTTTGGCTATTTCTTTATTGACTCTAGATTCTTCCCTTTCTTAGGTGCATTAAGCCGCACTTGTTCTCGGAACCTCTCTTTCTCTAAGCACGCATTCCTCTTGTAATTGAAATCCCAAAATTAAAACCGTATATTAACTCAACGGCGTAGCTTCTAAATTAAAAAACAACACTTTACGACCAGGTTTGTGAAGAGTTCTCTATCTCCTCCTATATTCGAGCGTCTTCTTTTTGTTGGAAGAATAGGCGAAGAGACATGTAAAGAATAAGTGAGCGAATCAACGAGGAAAATAAATGGAAGGAGGTAGAGTGAAGCGTGATCATAATACTATTCAGGCATGAGTATATAAAATCACAAGCGGATAAAAACTACATATAACGTAGCATGTTGTAAGCAAACATAATATGCAAGAAATTGTTATAGTTTTCTCCATAAAACGTTATAAAGATTGATTTTAAAGATATTTTTATTAGTTGAGTTAAAGAAAAAATTATATATTTTGATTAAAAAACAAACTTTATCTGTTTTTTGGATTGAATTTTTTAACTATACAAAATTTCATGTTTAACTGTTGTAATCAAATTTTCTTTGTTCTAAAACTATAAGAGTATTAAAAAATTGACTTCATGATTTATTTTATATTGTTTGGATTTTATTCTTAATTCAAAGCTATATACTACTAATAATAATAACAACGCTAAGAAGTAAATTATTTTTTGAAAATTAATTGGGAAATTTCTTACAAGTGGCAAACGTTTTAAGGAAAAAGGCGTTAAGGTACAAGAAAAATAGAGTGAAAAATGAGAGGAATCAAAAAGAAAGGAGTGAGAAAAGAGAAAAATGGAACGGGGTTACCGGACCCAACCGCCATTCTATTGTCTGTAAATTGCGTTTTCAAATACGTTGGAGGTTGGAGGATTGCACGTGGTTTTCACACTCTTTCTCTATGTCTGATCACGCACATCCAGAACCTCGACACCCGTCAATTTATTGAACGAAATTTTCTCTCTGTTTGACTATTTTCTATCCACCCTTACAATAAAAGTACATATATATGTGTATGTATGTATATTCCAGTTAGTACTTTACTTTCATCATCCTGTTCTCTTCCGATGAATTCTCATGTGTACTATCTCTCGGAAAAAGTGATTTTTTACCTTTCGCTCTATCGGAGGAAATCAACGGTACTTTTAGAATATCTATAATAATTTGATAGACGATTAAAAAAGTTAAATTTCAATAATTAAACTTTTTTATGGTTGTAATTATGAAAATATTAAATCTTCGCGAATGAAATATTTATTGCGTGATTCGACAAATCCTTCAATCTAATTTTTTTTTACTTACAAAGAAGAAGAAAATGAAATAAATTATATTTTCATAAATTTATAAGATTTATTACAATATTCAGGAATTTCGTGTTTATTTTTATCTGAATTTTATATATTATTAATCTACAAAAATATGCGTAAATTTAATACAATTACATGTACATGTTTATTTGATATAACTATATGTATTTTATATTAAAGTTAATTGTTCGTATTTGTATGTAGATTCTTTCAAAAGCTATCCATGAAGCAAGGAATTCGTATTTGATGCACATTTCACATAAAAGATGAATGAAAGTTTTTAAAGTAACAATTGCGTGTATAATGTAGAAAATAATTTTTATTTATATAAAACGTTAAAATAATTATCGATATAATATTTTGGTAAATTACAGTAGTGAGAAATATTATTAATTAAAAAGGGTGTAAACGCAGTTCTTAGTGGAGAAACGAATACCAAGTTGTAAATTCAAAAAGAAACAATGTTTTGCATCATTTTCAATATTTGCATGGTTGTGGTATTTATTATACTTCTAAATTCAAGATGCACAATGTGGAAATGAATTATTCGAGAATCGACTTTATAAATCTGATTGGAATTCAAACTTTTTGAAAAGAAAAACCGGGCAAAAACCATCGAAGCCTAGGTAGAGAAATCGAAATTCGTATCTCGATTGCGAAGCGTAAAAACGCACGCGTAATTCGCTCACTAAACATCAGCAATCGAACTCAACACTTGGAATAATCGACAGCAGGTCGTTGACGCAAGGCAAAGAAGATCGTGGCAGTTCGCGTCGAAAGTGCCACGGGGTGGTTTGATAGGGAGAAGGAGACATAAAGCCGGTTCACCCCCGCTCGAAAGAGCGATGGTGGCGGTATAAAATCCGGCACTCCACGCGCGCGCACACACATACCCGCGTGTGTCGTTTTTGGTGGCGGCGGCGTCGCGGTGCGGGTAAGGGGTACATAATGGAACTTGAAATTGGTTGGGCCTGTCCCGCCTGGGCAGGCGACGGTGGCAGTGGTGGCGGCGTGGAAAGAGTATACGTTTATATACGCACGGAAGAGGTATCGAGGGAAACGCATTCCGGGCCGAAATTGCTTCGCACTGTCGAGCTTCCCCTCTTCGGTTCCCCTCCGTGGGCGTCCTAGTGCTCCTGGGGATCCAAGGGAGGGACGCGCGTGGCACAGGTTTGAGGTTAACTTCGCGAGCGCGTCGAAACATCGTCTCCCCTTATTGAAACGTACGTACTGAGACTCGGGTTGCCCGACCAGATATTTGACTTTGTTAAACGAGCATTCGCTCGGGTTCAGTCTGTACGATTTATTTTCTCTTTCTTTTCTGCAGGGAGCGCGCCGTATCTTTAGCACTTATGCATTTAATTTATGTTAAACCTAGAATTTTAGAGTTTTTTGATATTGAACTCGAAGTAGTTTTTTAACGATTCTTGATTACCGATTTAAGATTTATTGAAATAGTAACTATAAGTATGTAGTTAAGGTCGTTAGTTATATTTTTATAAATTTTTTTACTCATTTTAATTATTGTAAATTTTAACTTGTTTAGAATCGTCATAATTTTCAAAATAAAAGATATATCAAATTAACTAAGATTCTAGATTTATTTTTTAAATAAATCGTGAAATAGTTTATTTATTTTCATATTTATTTATAGATTAAAATAATTAAAGTTGTATGTAATGTAGTATTCGATAATGTAATGTGTAGAAATGAAATGTTAAATACTTATTGTGTGGCTATATTAGACTTTTATAAACAAGTTTAAATCCTATTTAACTTTTAATTCGTATTACTTAAATAATGCGATGAGTTAGTAGAAATCTTTTGAAGAGTTTTGAACTGAAATAACTAATTTATCTTATGGCATATTTATGCGATCGTAAAAATCGTGCAATTTTTATCTGTAACCATAACTGATTACTTAAATCTAAAAGTGATATCTTCGTTTTAGTTCAAAAAGAGTATCGAGTAGTGTTTAGTTACTTTATAAACATTACAGAATTTAGTAAATAAAAACGTATATTACATCTTAATTATTATGAAGTCATGTATTACAAATAAAAATGTACCGAATAATGTTTAGTTTTAAGTTCGATCTACATATAATCGTTTAAAATTTTTCTATAAACTTGGAATTATGTTTTAGTGTATTTACATTTTTATTCATAGAAACAAAATTCTTCTTTTGATATACACGTTAATATGTCGAAAAAAAATATGAAGGTAAGAATGTTCGAAGAAAAATCATTGAACTTTGATTTAATACACAGGTAGCCTCTGAATATCATAATTGATAAAATGTACTGATTATTTTCGTAGTGGACCACCTCTCTAAGAATATTTATACTTCATAAATAAAATTTCTCCTCGGGCGAATCGAACTATAGGAGATAACAAACACTACTCGGTTATGTGATAAATCAGGTTTGCATTTCAAAATCGCAAGGCCTACTAGTTTTTGAAGAGTCTTTGCGATAAAAATTATTGCCTCGACACTTACCGTTTCCACTAGCAAGCTCTTACATCAGAGATTGATCCCCCTGTACCATCGTATTATCGTTAGTTATTAAAGCATTAATTATTTGGAAAGCGCGGACTGGAAAATCGCACCCATCTACGAGCAGAAACAGCCGATGCTCACACTCAGTACAATCCTCCCGTACGTGATTCAATGAACACTCCACGAATCCTATTTTCAGGTTAGGTGTACGCATAAAAAAATACACAACTTCCGAGTCATCTCTTAGGACGAGCGAACGAGCGACCTGTCGAGTTCTGTTCTTTGTCCAGTTTATGTGACTTCCGATTGCATTAGTATCGATGGAGTAAAATTAAGGTGGATCTTCGACGTGTTTTTGGCAATGTTCGCTTCTATTTTTTCCATACTCCTTTCGCTTATTGCTTCGCAAACTTTATCAGTTTACGAATTAATGTGAAATAAAATTTGTATATAATTCATCTGTTAAAGTAGTTTTGAACGAGTATATGAAATAAGCGAGGCACTATAATCTATATTTCATTTGAGAAACTTCCTCTAGTTTTGAACTAAAAAATCATAACATATATTTAAATAACTTAAAATTAAAATTTTATGTTGTAATAAGCGTACCAATTGCATTTTATTATTTTTATATATCAGATTAAATTTTTTATAATTTTGTTATCAGAAATTTTTTAACTTCTTCACCTTCCTGTATTAAATTTTTAGAGCGTGATTTATATTTTATACGAGAATTAAATTAAATTCAACTGAGATTACATTCCCGAAACTATTTACAAACTATTCTAGCAGCAAAAATCATATTAATATTCGAGTTATCAATTTAATTCTATTTACAACAAATTATGTTTATGTACGTATGCAAGTTTATATAAAATATTTCTCAATTAGTAATTATCAAAATGAATTTTTTATTGCAATATTGGTTAAGAACGCGTGATATTTATTTGATATTAACTTATTAAAAATTTATCTCTATTTTAACATTTTAATTTTTTTTTAAATATATAGCAGAATATATTGCAGTCAAAGTATTTTATAAACTAGGATAATTGTTATCTAAAATCAAGGGATGATATTTTATTTAAAAATTACAATGATTGTTTTAATAATTTGACTTCGATTCTATGTTATTATGTATATTTTTATTTTATATACATTTTATTAATTTCATTTGATTTTGGACTCAGGATTTTAAAATCCTGTATGATCAGATCTTTAAATAATGTACTCAAACCGACTATTTTTTTTAGAAATAAATAATAAATATATGTTTAATTGTTCAAATAATTATAATGTTTTTTTATTTAGTTACTCGATTTTTTTATAATAAGGTGACATAAAAATATAAAAGTACTAAATTTTTATTGCCACGATAAAAAGAAATTAAGATACCGATAGAATAAGTACAAGTAAGTATTCGATTAAAAAATTCGATTCGATCGAAAACGATAAATTTTTACGTATTGTTTAGTTTAATTTTAATTTAAATAGATACGTAAATAATTTGACTAAGTAATTGTTCTAAAATTTTTAAATATGATACAAAAATATTGAATAGCAAGTGTGGCTTAATTAGTTATGGATAAAAAGCAAAATTAGAAAAACAAAAAGCAAAAATATCAAAGTTGCGGTAAATGATTAGTTTGAATGTTGATTTTGAATAATAATGCTGGATAAGTATATGTCCTATTAAAGGAAGAACATAGAAGTTTTATATCGTGGAAACGAAAAATGAAAGAAGTAAATAACTGTAAATGAAAAATAGGCCTTTTATTAAAGCTAAGCACGCAAAACGATAACGCGGAATGTCTCGTGTGCTTTAAAAAAGGTTAGAGAGAGAGAGAATTTCAGTGTGCGGCGACGGGGGTGACGAGGTATATTGGCTAGGGTCAGGAGAGCGAGCGAGAGTTCGAAGAAGGGAAAGAGGAGAGCGCGAAAGCGGTGGAGCAAGGCGCTACTTGCTTAATTACTAAAAGCTAATCAATTCCAGAGGAAGTAAAGTTTAAATTGCAAACTAAAGTATAGCTTCGCCTGTGCGTTCCCGCTCCCGGCGTAAACTGCAAAGCGATATTACCCCTCGCTGCATTCTGCAATTAGCCCCGGTAAATCATTGAATACAAATTATGGACGGTTCCGGGCGTACTTTTCTCCCTCCTCCTCCAACACAGCCATCGCCGGCAATATAAGCAGTACTTATACGTGAAAACCGATCGCGACTGCTGTTACCGCGACGCCGACCAGCGGCCCACTTTCGACCTGCAATAACCTCCGTGCCGTGAAGCACGTCGTCCGTTTTGACGTATCGCACGCTCGTAAGCCCCGCGCATATGGACTTACGCACGCGCGCACGCAGCCGGGACTCGCTTATTAAATTCTTACGCGTTACCGAAATTAATTATTGCACCGAGTGTATATACGCCGCGCGAGATTTAGAACGCAGGACGGAGGGAGGAGGACTCTTAATTTCGAACGTGCCCCGATCCCATGGCGGCGTGCCTCCACTCGTATCGGTCGAATCCATCTGCATTTCCTTTTGTGAGCTTTTTATTTTTAGGTCTTTTGATCACTCTCGAGCGCGCCTACGTGATCATTTTTTTTCTTTGCCTCGAGCTCCTCAAATGGCTGTCCTTTATCTAACTATGACTAACGTTCTGTGACATTATTATTTTCCTTTTGTATTTTCTATATTATTAATTTATTTATTTTACATGAGCCCAGCCTCGACGTTGAAACTTAGTGGTAATTCATTATATATGTAATTATAATCGTTGGATGAAAACTATTATTTGTTACGAAATGCCAACGCTGTGTTTATTAACTTGTCTTGTACGCATATAATTTCTATTATTCAAATTATGCTCGTTATTTTTTAGAATTTAATAAGCTTATTTCGATACAGCTAAACCTGGTCTATTATATTTTTTATTAAATTTTAATCAAACATTACTTTCTGACGTAAATATTAATAACTAACTTTTACTTTGTAAGCTTTACCTATACGTTATTTACAATCCTATCGTTTTACAATGAAAAATCTGTGGAGATTAAAAAATCAATATGTTTAAAAATTTTACAGATTTACTAAAATTTTGCATTTCGTTTAAAATTTATAAATTTATAAAAAAACTTTTTGACTTATAAATGATTTATTTAAAGTTGTTATTTATACTTTAAAAAATTTTTAAATTATGTATATTATTACATTCAAACATCTGTATTAAACCAAAAAATTCTATAATATGATTTAACTCATAAGGTAATTTAATTCATAAAGTAAGATTTGAGATATAATTAAAACTAATATACACTCAATTAATACATACCATACTAATACATAATTCAATCAACTTATTCACTGCTGAAGTTCTCATTCTCAATTGTGATATTATAGTACTCTCATAGCTTATTAATACATTATCATATAATAAAAAACTCAATAAACTATTTTGAATAATATTACCTCAAAATCCGCATAAAAGTCTGTTAGGTTTTATCAATTTCAATATCATTACCATTCCTCATTTTATCATAAGATCCTGCAAAAGAAACGCTGATCAATTAAAATTCAAGATTACGATTTCTTCGGCGCATTGTTTCATCGCACGTAAATGATTACTTTGACAGCAACGAAAGTCATACTAGTATATAACTACACTTCGAGATAACCGCACGAATTGCATAGCTGTTGCAAATAAAATAATTCAGGAAGAAAAAGATAGGACGAAAGAGGGAGAGAGACTAATTATGTTATCAATTGTATAAGTCGCTCGATATCATTTTAAATGGCTAGCTTATCGATCCACTGCCACTAAATTCTATTAATCGACGACTTCCAATCTCTATCTTTCCTCTTCTCATTCCCTCTTTCTCTTTATAACGTGACTCATGCCCCCATAATCGATTAATCGATATTCATAATCGTTCTCACGTATGCAATGCTCCTGAATAATTTAATAGATTAATTAGTTTGATCGTTTAATTGAACTTTGATATAGGTATGCAATATGCACAGGTAAATCTATGACTTGCTAGTATTTTTGATTTGCAATGAAGAATATAAATATGTTATGATTAGTTTTAAAAAAAAAAATCTTTTTTAATTAATCAAGTACCTTTTATGAACGATAATTTTAGCCATTTTAATTCATGTTCGAATGTTATTTTCACTTTTTTTTTTACAATATTACGAAAAAAATATTTTTCTATTTTTTTTTAAGAAACTTTGATAATCTAGAATAAAATATTAAAATTAAATATAGTTAGGTGAAAATAATCAAATAGTAAAGAATATTATAAGCTAAGTTACTTACTTATGTAAGTTAAGCTTGAGTCAGTTTAATGATTTGACAAGCGATTAATTGTAAATAATTCAATTAAAAGTACATTTATACTTAATAGTTAAGAATTTTTTTTATATAATTAATATGTATATTGTTATTGTCATAAAATAAGTAAATATTATTTAGTTTATGAACTCTTTACAAAATCTGATATTTTTAAAATTCGAAAATTTTTATAAATTTAATTTTAATAAATCAAAGAAAAAATTAAAAAAATAGTTTTTAACCCTTTTTATATTTAAGTTTCGAGTAATTAGTTATTTGAGTAGAATAACGTTGATTTCATAACAAAACTCCATTTTTGTTTGGCATCTTTTTCGGAAATATTATATATAAAACTTAAATGAAACAATAAGACTGTCCGTATTTATGACAAATAAAGTTATAAATCTCAATTTAATATTTGTTTTAGTGAAGGCAAAATTTTTAAGTAAAAATAAGGTTTTAAAAACGGGATTAATAACTATGAAGGTATGATTTATATATGCATCGATAGAAATCAGCGGTCATATACAAATAGACTTCCAACAATTATTTACGCAACCGATTTTATTATCCTGATTCTCGGTTCTCCAGCGTCGATTAAATTTTCACTGATTATATTTCTCGTTTTCGCCGTCTATCCCACACAACCTATTAATGAACCTTGTTAATTTTCATGAGCATGGATTGCTTGAATGTTCGAAGATCGGTGCGACAATTACGTTGATTCCTACGGCTTGCAATTGTTTTGTTTGGAAATGCAATTTATCTGATTGAGTAATTACACTGATTTTGCACGGAAACCCTTGCAATTAGAACGTAATCAAGTTCTCTAGTGTGGGTAAAACGGAGGTTCAAGAGAGTTTTATTTTTTTAATTTGTGCTTTTTTGTAATTCCGTAAAGTACCAATAAATTGCCATCAATTGAGTTCGGAATTTTCTTTAGTTCTATATTTCATGTATATAAATTTTATTAGTATAATAATTTAATACAAAGTTCAGAAAGAAAAAAAAAGTAATGAAAAATTGATGAATTTTATTATAAAATCTGATACCAATGTAAAAAGTAATGACATTAGTATTTTTCATTATTTTTATGCGCTACGATCTAGAAATATTTGAGTTCAAAATTTATTTTAGGTAAATTTGAAAAACAAGCACCATTATTAAAATAAACATTTTTATGTATATAATTTAAATGACAGCGACACTATGAATACAATTAAATGATGAATACACTTATATATTTACCCATGTGTTATTTTCACAAAGTTAAACAAATCAAGAGCTTGCAAGTTTGAAAGTGTGCGAAAAAGGGGTGTGGGGACATTAAATTAAACGAAATCGTCCATTCGTAAAATACGCAAAATCGGTAGTAGTTGTGCGCTTGGTCGATCTTGCCTCCATAAAGGTGCAAAATTGCCGGAGAAGTAAAGAAAGACAGAGCAAGAGAGTGTGGAAAATAACGAGGGCGGAGGGGAACTCGACTTTAAAACATATATGTATATTTGCGCAGGCGCGGCCGCACATAGTCGAGTCTGAACCGACGACGACGGCGACGAAGAAACAAGCAATAAAATCAGTGTCGTTACCGGCAATTCAATTCGCCCAAGACGCATAGCACAATTTCACATACAATTTTACGGCAGAATAGCCAGGAGTTCTATTTACCTCGTAGTATCTCTCTTTTTCACACATGCATACATGGATGAAAGCACGCATCTACGTAACATGCGCACGAAGTCATTCGTTTATTCGCTTCTAAATTCTTAAGAAATATATGAGAATGTGCATGCTAGCATGCATGTGTAGGTGGTCTATGTCCCTACTTGTATAATAACGCAGCCGAAGATCAATGTACCTATTCTTGTAGTCCTGAGAAAAAACATTTTTTGTAATCGGATTCTTTATATTCGATTTAACTAGCTGTAGAGCTATTTTATAATATTTTGAAAATTACTAAAATACACTACATTTTATTTGTAATTTGAACAAACATGACGCATAAATGTATTTTAGTATCTATAATTTCAGAATATGTACTAATTTTTAAGAACTAATAAAATTTGAAAGATATTATATGTTCCTTACTTTTATTTGACTTAGATAGCACAATTAAAAAAAATAGAACTAATTAAAGTAGTACTTGTATTAAAAAATTTTTTAAATATAAATAGGAATAATTGTCGACTTATTGTTGATGTATTGTTTTATATGTTGGTAAACAACTTTATATTTATTAAATATGTTAATTAAATTTATTTTAGAAATATTAGTAACATTATCAATATGTTTTATTGCAATTTCATAATTTCTGGCATTTTATCTATTTATATTTATCAACTATTAAAAAGAAATAAAACAAGTTTTTTATTATAACAATAATAAAAATACATTATTTTATTACTTGCTTGGAAATCTATTCATAAACATTTATTTTTTGTTTTTAATATCTATTCGAAACTTCAGATATTACTTGATTTATTTTCTGTTCTACAATTTTTTATTTATGAATATATTATATTAAAATTATTTTTGTATATAAACAAGTTTTTTAATATATAAAAAAAGGGCAAAATAATATGTAATAGTACAAATATTTTAAGAAACAATTTGATTATATTTTAATTTCTTAAAAAAAATAGTATTTATTATAGTTTAGTATAATTTTGAATATTTTCAATGTAATCAAATTAGATATCAATATTTTTATGTTTTCAAAATAGTTTATCGTTTATTTAATTAATACAAATCTTTCAAGAAAAGATTTAACATTGTTATTTATTTATATTATTATTAATCTTTGAATTTATAAGTTTTTTTTAAATATATTCGATTTGAAAGTAATGTAAGTGGCAAGATTTGTTTGTAAAATAATTAAATACGCTACTCACATACTTGAATTCTATTATTTGATATGTCAAAATATTAGTAAATCTAATAGAACATTAACAACAGGTAAAATTACTTTTAATTAAAAATTTTCTGTATTTTACTAAAATCTTTAGTAATTAAAGTTGTAGGTTGTAATAATAACTAGATAAAAGTTTTTATTATATTTTCATTTCTAAACATAAATACTGAATTGTTAAAGCAATTTTGTGTAAACAATTTTCCTTTGTAGTATTGGAAAATTTCATCCTATGAAAATCATATACACGAATTTATTGCAAGTATAATAGTTGAAGAGAGAAAATAACAAACAAAAAGGAAAAAACAACAAGGAGTAATTTGTCCAAGATGAAGTAAAGGCACATTGTTGCGGAAACTTGAGTGTCGATTAATTGTACGATTGGTTCTCGATTTATGTTACCATTTTTTTCCTACTTTTTCTTTCATTCATATATTTCTTGTAGGAACTATTTTTAAAAATGATAATACTTCTTCGCTTTCACTCATCCTGAATGTATGAAAACTCTACTGATAATGTTTACCATATAGTTATACTAGAGAGTGAGAGAAAGAGAGAAATAGATTGAGAGCAGGAAACAGATACTTTTATGAAAATCGATATTAAAAAAGGTCTTATCTACGAAATATGAGAACATATGCAATAAATATATTATATTTTGATTTTACTAGTGTCACGTAGGCGCATAACGTAAGCATTAGATTTCATGGGACGTTTATAAATACGAGATTAATTTTAAGAATGTAATGCATCGTCATCAGTAAATCAATTATATGACTGTCTATCTCGTCACTTTAAAATAATTTATATCGTCAGTTATAATTAATTTATAGATTTTATTTGCACGGTGGTTGGAAAAAGTATCTTTTTTTATTTTATTGTTTTATATTATTTGATCTGTTATAAATTAATTTGTTACATCTTTAAGTTTCTTATTAAAAATATTAGTATGGAGTAATATTTTTAACTTACCTTTAAATATTTTAATTCATACAATTAATTAAAAAATGTATCAAAGTTATAATAGAAAATTGAACACGTATTTTAAATTATTAAAAATATCAATGAAGTAAAAAACTTGATGTAAATAAGTTTTGTAAAATAAAAACAGAAGAAATATTCTTTTAGTCTTAAATAAATTTAGTACACTTATATCAGTGGCAAAGAAAGAAAGTGAACGACAGAGAAATTGATAGAAAGTAAAAAAACAGTATTGACAGAGACAAAGAGAGTAATAGTAATGGAATACGAAAGAGTGAGAAGGGTAAAGAGACGGAGAGCAATAGAGAAGGATAGTAGAGCAGATTGTTTTTCCGTAATTTGTTGAATCCCTTTTATCGGGAAGTCTGGTAGCGGCTGAAGGTAAATCAATCGAACGTTCAAAATGAAATGCTTCCCATTGGAAGGCCTTTCATTTTATTCTGTCTTTCTCATCCACTTTCTTGTTTCCACATGTTTTTACTCTCCTTGTATATTTCAACTACTTTAACATTTTATATTATTTCGTTTGAAATTTTTTATTTTGTTTCTTTACAGAATATATGTTTTAGTACAACGATTTAAATTGCTATTAATATATTCGAGAATTTATTCGATATATTGAATCTTATAAATATTTTGAGTTTAAATATAAATTGTTTCAAGGAAATTTTTAATACAAAATACGTTTAAATAATAAATCTAAATTCAATATTTTTTCTGCAATGGATGATTGTAGATACGTAACTTGAGAAATAATATAGTCATCATTGTAGTTGTTAAAGACGCCAATTCTGTAATTTTTTGATATATAATGGTAAGTTGTCTACAAAGACAGCAGGATATTAGTGAGCTCAAATCAACCATCTATGACTATCTTTATTTTCTCTCAATTTTTATAATTTTAAATTTGTGAAACCATTTGGATTTGATATATGAATAAAATATACAAAGAAATAATAAAATTATAGTAAATATATCTTTAAACTGTAACACTGTAATCAAATCATTTGTAACGAATACTCGGCTATTCTTCGAATCAAATTTATACATGAAATTGATATTATTATTATTATTATTATTATTATTTAAGATACGAAAGAATATGATAGGGAATAAATAGTTATTATAGTTCAATGAATATTTTAAATAAATTCATAATTGGTTTATATTACCAATTTAAATGAAGGAAGGTCTATAAAAAATTTGAAATTAGTAATTGTATTCAAATAGTTATACAATCTTTAATTATGAAATTTGTGATTCATTCATTATTTTATTGTTTCTTTAAAAATTAATTTGATGTATTAAATGGTATCAAACATTGAGAAACGAATAAATATTTTAAATCATTAAAATTATTACGTAGGGTTAAAATAGTTAAATACTCCTAAAATAGTTAGTACTAATATAATAATAGTATATAAATAAAAAATAGCCACAATAACGCTCGATTAAATTTTTGCTCATTTAACACTGATTTCTTGCTCAATAATTTGATTTTAACTGGTTGAACAATAAATAGATTTTGTGTGAAACTCTTTCACCTTGGTTCGGTAGACATATTTACGTATATCCAGAACAATATTCCGCGTAATACTCCTTTGTAAAAACCTCTGTACAAAAATGTATCAATTCATTTATTACTCGTAACATACAAATACGTGAGTGTAATTATATTCCATAATAAAAATGTTGTATCTTATATTATTTATATTCTTATACTTTGCGTTTGGAACCCGAGCAGTGTATCATTCGGTTAGTAGCATGCATAATTAATTGTCAAAAAACTATATACCGTCACTGTGCGGTTTAATCTGATCAAGGGTACGCATTTTCTAAGATCACAGTCATATCGAGAGCCAGGAGGGAGTGTAGTCATGATGAGAAAGAGAGCGAAGTGCAGAAGTATGTATAATGAACAATTTTTCTTGCACTGCAGCCGTTCATAAGAGATAATGAAAAAGAAGAGAGAGACATTATTTATTTCGAAACTCTTATTTCGAGGTTATACTTATATGTATACCATAATTTAAAAAATAAAAAAATAAAAAAATGAAATAAATTTTAATCACACTTTATCTTAAAATATATATACTTTTTTCTATTTAGGTTATAAAATAGTTACATTTTAATCCGTGTATATATATATACATCGATATATTTCTCATAAATAATTGTACTAAACTATATTTTCTTTTATAAATTTTATTTATCATTATCGTTGAAAATTTTTACATGAAGACATATTTTTGTAAATGTGGTTTAAAATTCTTAAATTATAGACAAATTTATAATATCTATATTATAATATAAAGATATCTTTTAAAAATAGTTCAGATGGTTGAATATTTAAAATGTGTATAAGATGTAGTATTATATAAATAACAAGTTTAAGTGAATAACATTAAGCAATGCAATAAAATTAATAGAATAATTTATTGATTAATCGATTAGAAAGAAGCCTGAAACTCAATTCACTTCAAAAAAAACATCAAAATTAGGATAAGAAACAGAGATAAGTTGAGATTGTATGGTAAAAAATGCGAAAAAATTGGATGAATAACACCAGAGTGGAATAATGAAAAAAAAAAAGAAGAAAGTCGAGGAAGAGATAAAGAAAACAACAATTCTTCAGCTTTTTGCCCACTTAGTGGTATGGACTGCACGAAATTGCGAAAAGCTAATTCCACTCTGGTGCGTCTGCGAGTCTTGCTTTTCTCTCCCGATTTACCATGAACTGCAAGGAATACTAAACCAATCGCATTAGAGGCTTCAGTTCAGCGTGGCTGTTTCACCTTTACTCTCTTTCACTCACGTGTGTGCGTGCTTACATCTGTCTGTCCATTTTTATCCGCAGGTCATCGCGGTGCGTAATCCGTCATTTTTCGATGCAAGTTTCGTCCTGATTAATGCACGTAGTAATTAAATTGTAATCCGAGTCATCGATGGTAGTGAGTAACGAAAATTGCGAGCTTTTACCTTTTCGTGAGATATTGGATGGTTACATGCAGGAGAATTGACGCCCTTTTCAATATGCTTCCTATCGTTGATATATACGAAGCTGATTTTCGAAAATTTACGATTCCAATTGCTAGGTGGGAAAACCTTGTAACGAGAAAAGAATATGGATACAATGTTTACGATGAGTTGAAAATCGTAATTATTTCAAAACTGCTCCAGAAATTTTTTTTGATTTTAGTATATATTCAAAATGCATATAATAAAGGACTTAATTAATTTTATTACATATACATATTTTTTAAATTTAAAATTACAATTTTTTTAATCTATTTTTTTAATCAAATTTAAATGTATTGGTGTATGTTTAATGAAAATTGAAATTACTGTATATTTTACTAGTATTTTTTAATAATTTATTACTAATGTATTAATTATATTTTATTAATGTAAATGATTGAATACGTCATGTTTTGATTAATAAACTATTAATGTAAGTATATAATGTTTGTTGACATTAAAATTTAATTAATTATTTAGTAATCAATTATATTATACTTTAATTATGATAAATATTTTGTAAATATTTTCTAATTTTAGTTCAATTTACATTATATAGTATGGATAACTGTAAAATGAATGTACCGATATTATCAAATTAGCTAATAATTACAAAAGTTTTCATTTAGTTAATTAGAATTTTTTATTTTTAATTTAATCAATTTTGTTAAAAAATACTTGTACTTGTTGAAATTTATAATTCTATTAAGTTTATATGTTTATATTTTTTGAATGTTTCATTGTAATATATTGGTTATACAAACTAATGAAATTATACACTTGAAATGAAATTAATTTTAAATTGATAACATTTTCTAATTTGTAAAGTATGACAAAAAATATAATACGTAAGTAAATTTATGATTTAATTTTACTTTCAAAATATTTTTTACAATATTAAATTTATGTTATTTTAATCATAATTATATTATTTTTAAGATAAAAATTAATAATATGATAAAAAAGTGTCATATTTATCAAAGAAAATAAGATTAAAAAAAGATAAGATGTTCAAATCGTTATTTTAATCCAATACGAAGTCTTAAATTATATATACTTCCGTATTTATTTACTTAAATAAAATTTTCATTAATCTACTCGTAGACTAGATAATTAATTCAAAGCAATTACTCATCTTCCATATTTAGCCTATCACTTAATGGATTCATAATTACTTTAAGAATAAACTTGTATTCATACGTACTACCTATATATATTTGTTTTTCCTTTCCTTTTCCTTCTCTCAGAGCTTACTTTCATATTTTTCAAGATTACACAAGTGTACTTTCTAAGCATCTTCACAATTATGACTTTTAAGATTTTATTTTTATTCCTTGTTTTAATATATATTTTCAACTTATTAATCGTTATCGTTTTAGAGTTTTAATATTATCTATTTTACATAAATTATTACAAAAATTAAAAATTGAAATAATATTATAAAATCTTAATTTCATTAAACTTAATTTGAACACTAATTATTTGATTAAATATATGTAAAATAACGGGAAAAAGTTTTTACATAAAAATATTCTACTTTTGAACTTGCAACTAAAATAACAAACTAGATATTATGGTAAATAAAAATATTTTATTAAAGCAGAAAGAAAATGTATTATAATCATTATTTAGAAATTGTGTATATTTAGCATAATAAAAGAAACTGAAATTTAATTATAACTACTTAGTTTATAAATATTATTATTAATTATATTATCTTTAAAAAAATTAATTATAACAGAATTTCTTATAATTATGAAGATATTCTAAAATAGTAAACTACATTATAAACTGCATTAAATTTGTTTCTATTTTTTGTGATAAAATTAATGGTTATAAATATTTTTATTCTAAGTAAAAAAAACCAACGTTTTATTAAAATATTTTTTATACTTTAATCGTATTTTTTAAAAAAGTTAAAAAATATAAACTTTGTTATTATAATATTTAGTTTTGAATTTAATTTGAATTTTCATTAAATATAATTCTATTTAGAATTAAGTTATGAAAAACTATTTCAAAATTTGAAATCACGATAAGTTATGAATATTTCTCTTTATTTAAATAGAAACATAGCTTACTATTAACATGGATTATTAATCCAACAATATTGATGTAATAAATAATTTTATTAAAAAGTGAAAATTTAATTCTTTATTGTTTGAAAACAATTCATCTTCCTATTTTTGGAATTGTTAATTATAAATTTATTGAAATTTATTACAATTAATGTATTAAAATTTTTTTTCAATATACCGACATTAATTAAATAATAAATTAAATAATTAATAATAAATAAATAAATAATAAAATAATTTTTTTTAAGAAGATTAAATAAAAGTCTTATAACATTCTATTCAAGTAGTTATTTCTTTATTTTTTAATAATTCGAATACTAGTTCAACGTAATTATATTTTTTAATATAATTTTTTTGAATATTGATGTATTATCATAGCTCCCTTAAAGTAAACGTACACTGTACTGAAAATTAAAGAATTTCTATAAAAATAACAGAATTTTAATTTGATTTATAAAATAAAATATTTAAAATTTTTATATAAAACAATGTACAAGTAATCATATTCATAATAAGTTATTCGAATATGTATTTTTAATGGTTCATAGAAAATAACTGCTTTCATGAAATAGAATACAGTGTTTTATCAATTTTTCTTTATGTCCGGTTTCTAGTTTACTTGAGTTCGTTGTATTCCGTTCAATAAGGTTGTAAAATTATTGACAATATAATAGCATAATGAAATAAAAAACCATAATATTAGATTGTATGCACTGAAAATAAGACAGAGAGAGAGAGAGAGAGAGAGAGAGAGAGTGAGAGAATCATATACAACGACAGTGCTATTGTGTGACTATTATTGATATGACATCGATGTTTTAATTTAGTGGCATACTAGTATACTGTATAAGCATATATGAACGTTTGTAATTAAAAGATGTATCTGCTGTTCAGATCAACTTTATATATGTAAGGACTTTGTCTATTTATACGTAATTAACTCGCTTTTTTATTACATGCGTAACTTGTCGCGATCGTGTTAATTTTTATTCTATAATTGCTTTATTTTAATTTTGATCTACAAGTATTTCTGTAATTAGTACGGACACTGCTACATTTTCCAGAAATTTTTAGTTTTTGTGCATTGTACGCATATACGTTATTTGTGAACTGAAGTTTCGAGTTATTTATACTAGTCTATTGTAAATGATTTAGTATTTTTAAAGAATTATCATAATTATTACTCGGAAAATAATAAATATTCTAAGAAATGATAAATTGTCTTTTAGAATAATTTGAGATACATAAAATATTATCAATCGTTATATTTTCAGATAATGTAAGAAATGTAACTTTTGGAAATTCCTCCACACTATACTAAATACCGTATATATATATAGTTGAAATATAAAAATATCTTCAGTTAAAATAATATTATCTTCAAAATATGTAGTATATAAAAATAAATAGTATATACATATTTACATATCGAGCTAGCTAATCATATATGTATACAAATGAAATATTAACGAAATATAAATAATATCTTGAAGTACTATAATATAATAAAAAAAATAATTTAGAGATTTTCATTTATTAAAAAGTTATATCAACAAATTGCTTAGAAACATGAGATATTAAATTATTTATAGAGATATTACTATATTAAATAATAATAGTCACATAAAAATAAGTATACTTTATTTTCATACTTATTAGGAATTTAAAAATGTATAGCATCATTAATATGGTCCGCAATATATATACTTTTATATGAATTATTTTTAAGATTTATAACCATTTTTTATTGATTTTTAATACTTATTCATATATTTTAGAATGTATATAATTTTAATTAATCGACTAATATTGCTCATTTTGTGCTCAATATTATTTTTGCATTTTTTTTCGAAGAATTGGAAACTTATCTTCATCATTTTTTACAAATTTTCATATTTTCCGGCAACGTATTTTTATAAGCGATTTATATAATTTTTTCTTGTTCATAAAATGATGTCTTAATAAAAAGATGTTTAATTTATTATATATATATTCTATTTATTACAAGATTTATCGAATTTTTAAATTTATTATAATTTTTTATTTAGAGATTATTCCACGTACTTATTTAGAGTCACATAAATTGCAATCCACTCGATGAATAAATCAGATAAACACTCTAATGTGATACTTCTTTGAAAATGACAGACATTAAATTTATTAGATATTTAAAATGAAAAAGAAGTTATATTTCTAAGAATAATCAATACAAAAATGTGTTTGGATAAAATAATCGATTTACGCAGTTGATTAATTGTGTCGAAAATTTTTATAGAACTGTAAGAATATTATATTTTATAGAATAATAGAAACAAGAATTTGAGAAATTAATATCAATTTTGATAATTAGAAAAAATATTAAGTTGCTGATTGATATGCATTCGTTTTCGAGCCTTGAATCGTTTAGGCTATTTAGTTCCCGATTTTTTGACTGATGCATTATGGCAGAACTCCGCAGAGATCACGAAATATATTGCACCTGACTTAAATATTTAAAAAAACACTGATAGATTCTTTGGTTACTTTTTTTAATATCGACTTTTATATTAAGGAATGATAATTGAACTTGAGATTTATAAAAGGGAATATTATTTCAGGAGTTACAATACTTTCGTAATATGAGAAGTTCAGTATTTAACTGCTTGTCTTTAAAAATCATGCGTAAAATAAAATATATTTAATCGCAATGATTTTTTAAAAGAATTGTAACTATATAAGAAAAATAACTTTATAGATCATTAAACGTTTAAATAATAGAAATAAATAATTTAAAAAAATTTAACAATTTGATAATAAAATAAATATTTAAGGTTTTAAGTAAAATATTGAAGATTTTAAGATTATTATATTATATTATATTTAATGGTATTTTTTAAAATTTAAGATAAAATAAAATATTTTCCATTTATTTAGAAAATTCATATATAAATAACGTGGAAAAATATTTATTTATAAATAAAATAATATAATAAAATTAGACTTTTTACATTAATATTAATGGTTTTTTTATTTAAAATTAAAGCTGAATTTTATTTGTATAATTACATTTATGCAGTTACTTACTATACATACTATATATACTATATATACTTTCCTAAAATTTCAATTATATTTTATACTTCAAAGATTGGAAATATTGAACCATAATTGATTAAAATATAAAGGTATTTTTATGAAATAACTTTTTATCTCATAATATCAATGTTATAGAGGATATTAAATATAAAAGATAAATATAATAATTTTTTTAAATTTTTTTAATTTTGTAAAGTATTTTACGGTTTATATAAATATTTTGGTAACGTAAAATCATTGTATAATAATTAAATATATTTTTTAATATAAAGAGATGAATAATTACTTTATCTAGGGAGATAAAGATTCCTAAAACTAGTGTCCATATTATTATAATTTACATTTAATAACATTGAAACGGCGATTTTAACTTTAACATTACAGGTAAAATTGATAGATCAGTACTCAATTAAGATTAAAAAAATAATTACAAATTAAAAAGTTTGTGGCACTTCCAGAATATCTAAACTCTTTATTTATATACATTAGAAAGAAAGGGGGCAACTGTTCACGATCAAATACTAACAATAATTAATCGTCCTCTTGGTAGATTAAAAAACTTTCTCCAACCTTTTAACTTATTCTCCTTCCTCGTTCCCTTATGTTTCCATCATCGACAGGACACGTAGAAATTACACCTTTGATCGGTGACCTCATGCTCTTTGGAATTTCCATTAAATTAGCAATCACTAATGAAATAACGACCGGTCGAATACGAAAATAGGAGTCGAAGAGGGTGGGAGCAGCCACTAGATCAGATTCATGTTCGAAGTCAATGTTTTTTCGTCAGATAGGAACTCTGGTAACCGGATGACGGTAAAGGGAGGTATAGAGGGGGAAGGATACCAATGGTATAGGAAGGAAAACAAGTGGTCGAGCATTTATAGACGCGATGTGGCAGTTCGAAGTGGCTATTTTCCAGCGAGTGCTCGCTGATTAAAAAACCAATTTGATCGGCTGAGCAAGGACTCGGTTCGATCTTAACATAGCTCCCCTTCTCTTAACAATTGTCTCACACTCATTTCTTTCGTTTTATTCCTTTATTGCAATGTTTCAACGAAAGAAAAGTAGTTTAATGGATATTTGCATTGCATGAGCGATGGTAAATAAATACAAATGAGCAATCTTTAAATCTATAGAAGTGAAAAACTATTCTCCTCCTACACTTTTACCAATTGAACGTGATAATATTGAATTATTACTCGATGCAAGAAAACCAATAAAAAATTACTGCTTCGATGGTATGTTAAAAGAGTTTATTCGAATCGAATAAAGTTTTTAATTACACAACAGACTGGCATGTACTTAATCGATAAAGGAGTGATTTTTATATCTTAATAGATTATTTTAAAAATATTCGATAATAGCGTAAAAAGTGTTATTAATTTCATTATATTTAATAAACATATACGAGATAATGGTTCAAATTATTAATTTACTTTAGAATAATAAGTAATATATTATAGCGATAAAATTTTAGGGCTCATTTCAATAAAAGATAAAATAGAGTCGTTAAAAAAGTTAGCTAAATATTAAAAAATCGCAAAATTAAATAATAAAAATGTTAATGGATTTTATTACTAGATTCACCACAAACAAATGTTTTTCAAATATTTTCTTTTTTTTTAAAAAGAATCTGTATTTAGCGTAATTTAAATAATTTTTTTCAAAATTTAAATAAACCATTTTTTCATAACATTAATTATTTTAATAAAAAATAAAATATTTTTAGACAATTATGCTTGCTTATTGTAAACTATCTAAATTTATAAACTTTCAAAAATAAAACTTATTTAAGATATTAAAATTTTTCTCCATTCAATTCCATTTTATATCATCAATTCATCTCATAAATATATAAAAGCTTCCAGTATTTTATTTTCCAGTCTTAAAATATATTCCTAGCAGTTTTCGAAGTCAGACAATATAAATCAAAATCTAGAATAGTTGATCTAAAATAGAGCAATTCAAAAATAGCAAGCTCTTAAAAATTTCTAAAATGCGTTATATGAAATCTGGTGAAATTTATAAAAACAATTAAATAAATAAATACAAAAATGAATTAATTGCAAAAATGATAATTACATAAATATAAAGAAAATAAAAAAATATCTTCAAGCGATATTATTATGAACGATCAATCCTTCGAATATTAAATCAAGTTTGTAAGTATATTGTTACTTAAATATTCTATTTCTATTTAAATTTCTTAGTTAATTATGTAAGTTTTATTTATCCAAAAAGAGTGGCTGAGTTAAGAGCAAGGAAGCAATTGGCCAAAGCAGGACCAGCGTTGCGCGGCAAGGTGAGGTAATGGCAATGAGTCCACCTAGACTACTGGCCAATACGGCCATTTGCTAATACGTATTTTATTAATAAATCGTATTATCATAGATCCGATATGCTTGTCACTCCCCTCGCTGCACCACTACTCCGACTCGCACTCTATTATCCTCGACTATCCTAAATATAAAGTGCCGGGCTGTGGTGGCGTATCTAGTCGCAAGGGAGCCGAGGCACGCGCGCATTTGCGAAAATGCTCCTGACTCTGTAAGGGAACGGGTCAACGCAAGAGTGATATTAAACTTTTATCCTGAAAACATTAAATTCTTCCATTGCTTCGTCTTTTTCTTCCTCTCTCTTCTTTTCATTCTGTCCTTCTCTTGACCTTTTTTGCGATTGAACATTTGTTTCTCCTACACTCTCTGGGGCTTTGAAAAAGTAACTTTTAAGAGCGTGACATTTTTCGAACGTGAAACTTTCATTGATTATATTTAATAAATTACGCGAATGGACTGTAATTGATTACAATTTACGGCTTTCAAATTTGTACACGATAATCCATTTTGCTTTTAGTTTTAATATGTAATTTCAGATATATAAACTGAAAAGTTTATCAAACGCTTCTTTAAATCTATATTTTATGTTGAATTAATGAACTGATCTTTCGCGTATTATAATTATTTTTTTTCATAAATTTATCTTATTCTATAAAATTATTTATAAGATATTTTAAACTTGTATAATTTTTTTCAAAGACGTTCCACTTGTTATACATGATCGATACAACTGGTGTTGTTTATTTAAGAAAATTATTATTTCTCACTTTAATTTAATAATTTATTAGATAATATGTCTTATATCGGATATTATACTATTACAAATAGTAGAGAGATAATTCTCTTCGAATGAAGAAAATTCGTTTTTAATGAATTTATTTAATGAACTTTTTTTACAGATACACAAGACTCAAATTTAATTTTAATCCACTTGTCAAGTTGAAAATTCTGTATTCCATCCCGAGGATATTATTTTTTTTATTTAATCAAGGCTATACGGTTATATACTTCAGATTATAATCTATTGATATCTAGAAATTATTTTTTTCTCTCTTGTCCATATACTTCGTTAAATTTACCCGTGAAGAAATACGAAAAGGCCAAAGTAGTCACGATAATCGAACTCTCGATTCCCTGGTTCAATCTCACTAATAAAAATTGATTTTACCAAGAGAGTTATATAAAAAACAAACAAACAAAGGAAGAGGGTAAAAAGCTTATATATAAAAGTAAAGGAGAATCGAAGTGTAAATAAATAGGCGGTAGTACCGTCCAATTTGCCAGATTAGAATCAAATATAATTTTGTCGATTCTGGTCTCTTAGAGGAACTCGGATACCTTTTTGCTCTTAACACTTTGATTCCTCTTTAACGGGTGACCGTGAAATCGAATTTTACAAATTATCAAAAAGTTGTCAACATGACTTAGCGCAGTCTTATTTTCCATGAAACTTGATTTTTATTATTTTTCAATTTCGAATGTAATTTCAAGATAGTTCAACGTTTTTTATTTCTTCTAACTTCATATTAGTCTGGATTATTTTAGAAAGACTTACGGGTTTTAACGACTTATTGCTGTAAAATCAGTAGTTTTTTATTTCATAAAAGAAAATTATTTCATTTTTTTAAATTTATGTATAAATTAATAATTTGTAATATTATAAAAAAGATAGTTAATCACTTAGAAATATCAGAAATTAAAAAAATTTGAACTAAACATTATTTATTCTTCAGATAATTCATTATCTTTGAATATGGATTTTATTATTTATAATACGTCAACAACTTTTTTTTTACAAATGCAACAGATTTCCTAAGCATTTTATGTATTTTTATAAATGCAAATACTTTCAAATATTTTAAATGAGTTAATTAATTGAATTTTTAATTCAAGGTACAATATATATTATTTTAAAAATAAATTTTACATAAATTTAAACATAGCTCATATATTAAAATTTGTATTAATGATTTATTATTGACGAAATACTACATTTAATTTATATCTAAAGAAATTTTAGTATTTACATAAAAATAATTTTCTAATATATTAGTAAATAAATATATTTCGGTTTATTACTGGCCAATACTTCGAATTAATGAAAACCTTGATATTGTTTTTATCGTGTCAACTAATTTTATTATCATGTCAATAAAATATTTGATAATATAGATTTTTTAATTTTTTCTTATAATACATATTTTAACATCCGATTAATTTAAAAGATTAATCTTTTTATTCCACTTTATTATAGATTGAAAATATTGGAAAATTTATTCTATATATATTTAATTTATATAATATTTAATACATAAAATTAAGTTATTACTTCTTATTCAGATTTTTACTTATCTTTTAACGAATATTCTAGTTTGTTTTAGTTAATAAAAAGTAACAATCAAGAATTTCATTCATTTTTTATTAATATATAAGATTAATGAATAAATTAGATAATTTCAATTTTCTACAACCATAGAGAACATTTTTAAGTTGATTAAAATTAAGTAATCCATTTTTAATAATATGTACTGAATACTTAATGAATAATTGATACAAGTATGAATTATTCGATTTATTATACGATAAATATAATATAAACAAGAATATATACGCTTAACAACACGATTAATCATTTGTGCATTGAAAAATGGTAACTTGCTCGTTATCATACAAAATTACCATTAGCTATTGAAGCGATGCATGCGCATGCACACACATGTGCATTTGCAGACAAAAGCCTTTGATATCCAATAATCAAATCTCGTAAAAGAGACTTTTCAAAACATAAACACACAGAGTCATGCGATCTGTTACAATAGCTATGAGAGCAAGAGGAAGGAGGGGGAATTAACTTGCTCGTATTGCGCGCAATAACTTGAGGCGAATGCATCAAAAGATGCGCTGTACGTATAAACGAAGTTTCACTCTTTTTTAAAGGTTCCATTTCTAATTGGATTTCATATTCGTTACGGGAATATGCGCGTCTAGCATATGTATCGCGCGATAATTGTCCCAGATATTAATCGGCTTTTTAATCATCCACGAACTATAAGACGCACGCGTAGATTTCTTCGCCACAACTACAGAGTGCATTAAATAACCGTGGCATGTGCATCTTATTATACCTAATTAGTTCGCAAATGAACTTCTTATTGTTGTTCACGTGCACTCGGCTTCTCTTCAACCTTCCATTCGCCGCCTGTCTGAGACATTTCCGAGCTCTTATTTTTTATCCTCGCTTTTCAATGAGAGTCTTGCTGTGATGTTGTACACTGTGTGCACATACCGAGAATCGAGAATTTTATTATTCGTGTTAATTTGTACCAGAGCTTATAACCTGCGTAACGTTGCAAAGCAGTGCTTTGGAATGAACATTTTTTCGTGTAAATAGATTTGCATGGCGAGGGGCGGATGCATATCTAATGTTTATATCGTTACGTTGTGACTAAATCTGCGGTTATGAATTTTTGTTTGTACGTAAAAATTTAGCTAAACGATGCGTAAGTACTTTTTTTTTATGATAAACTTGATCGAATCGTTTAATATTAGTAGATATTTTTCACGTTTGACCGTTTGTTTTTTTTCCACTGTTCGCGAACAAAGTATATGTTATTTTTAAGTTTTGATCAATGATTTTCTAATTATAATTCATTATAGTTATACATTTTTTATTAATATTGAAATTAATATTGTGCTTTTTCAATAACTAACATTAATTTATTCTACAGTATAAATTACAATGCAAAAACCTCGAGTATTTCAATACAACTTTTTATAATAATCTTAAACCTTCAATTTTTGCTCTATTTAGATAAGTTTGAGCTATTAATGGTAATGACTGAAATATTACAAATCACTTTTATATTCAAGCTATTATTGATATGAAGTTAACTTACATGAGAAATTGGCATTATTCATTTTTAGTTAGTAAATTGTACATTATAAGAATGCCTGTGATTATTAAAACG
The DNA here is from genome assembly GCA_018907195.1 of Dolichoris vasculosae. Classification (NCBI taxonomy): domain Eukaryota; kingdom Metazoa; phylum Arthropoda; class Insecta; order Hymenoptera; family Agaonidae; genus Dolichoris; species Dolichoris vasculosae. Next base: position 5,823,932 of record JACCHY010000010.1, on the reverse strand, counting down.
ATGTTTATGTAATTGAATCAATGACCATTAAACTTAAAATAAGATTTATTTTAATTCAAATTAAGATTACAGTAATGAATTTTTAATATTGACAATATCTATAATTAAATTTAGATTCAATTTTCTTTATTTTTTAACACTCGATATGAATCTATGATTTATGTATTAACTATGTATTATATTTCAGTTTTATCGTAACAGAATATGTAGACATTTAATAAAAATAATAGTTTTATTAAATGAAAAATTGTGTCTCCAATTAATCTTAAAATAAAATTATAAATTTATAAAATTTAAAAACTGGAAAATAAATAAATTAGATATTATTAAATTTACTTAGCTTAGAGTGTAAGCTATGAAATAAGAAAATGATATTATTATTAAATTCTTAGATCACGTGAAAAGTATTTATTATAAACCAATATACTAAATTAATATTAGCGATGTTTTAAAATATTTTTAGGTAATTTTAAATTATTTCAATTAGTAATTTGTTTTAAAAGAGCAAATATTTTTAATTTGAAAAAGTAGCTTTTGCTAAATTCTAATTTATTTTTATATAGATTTATTATCGTGATCATAAAAAAGATTTGTTTTTAATTACTTTTCGCTTTATTTACCAGTGGTATTTTATTTTAAACATTTTAAAAATAACAAATAATGATACTCTGTTCAGATAAAAGATAAATATATTAAAAATATGAATTAATAAAGTAAAATATAAACAATTTATTCAATGATATTCGATTCATAACTAAATATTAAATTAGTTTACTGTCTATATATATATATATTGGTAAACTATTATAAAGAGAAGTTTCTTTACTCATAAAAGATTTGATAACTTTTACATTAGATTTCTAATTCCAGTCATAGTTTTTCTTTAAATCAAAGTCTAATTAGAAGATATACGGAGAATATAAATTATGATTTCTGACGCGATTAAAAAATTATATAGATCTTTTTTCGTATATATTAAACTGAAACTGAAACTCTTAGTTCATCAAATAAAAGAATTAAAATGTAAAAAGCAAAGCGAAAAAAGGACTGATAATATTAATAAGCGTTAGTAAATTATAAGGAAAGATCATTGAATAATTTAGAAGGAATAGTAATGAAGTGGATATGTACAAATTTTAAGTAAACCGATTCATCTAGTTATTTACAATTAATACACTAGAAATAACCATTGCTTATTTTATGTATATAATCAGGTAGTACGAGTCATTGTAGGGTATTTCTTCTTCGAGTCATCTAGTTACGGAGCAAACTAAATCCACAATTTTTCGAATGCTCGGAAGAGTTGTCGAGGGCAATCAACGTTGATTGCATATGCGTCAATCGCTCGTCCAAATTGATAAATCGCCTGCGTATATTAAGGGCATATTGCCATGACGATAGGTACGTCTGTATGGAGTAACCTTCTACACTAACGCATCGCCGTAAATTATGCTTTAGACTTCGAGCTGTTCAGGTAGGCACACGCGTATCGCTCTTCGCGAAATTCAAGCGTGCCACGGTAAAATTGACTCAGTTTCTCATTGTAGTTGTTGATACAAACATTCTTTGCATTCTCGACAGTGCACATCGTGTCAAACTTATCAATTTCAAGCTTTTTTTATTTCTCACTCAATGAGTTTCTTTTTTCTATTCAGTTAACTTAAAAGCACATTTCTAGATTACAGATTTATTCATAAAATGTTATATTAGAACTTTTATTCATGTTTCATTCCTTCTTGTATAGTAAAATAAATTTTAGACGTACATTTATTACTAGAATGAAGTACTAGTATTTTATTTACGTATTATCATAGTTTTGAAAAAACGACATTTTAATAAATATGGTTTGTGTTAAAAAGGTATTCAGAGCTCAAATTAATTAATTATACATATTTATATCAATTTTTAACTTTTTTCACTCGTATTTCAGATAACTGTACGTTTTTATTATATCTATATACGTTAATTTATAGTTATAGTTTAAATGTCTTCTATTTGTTTAATTTTATTCTGACGTATTAATAACAGGATGAATTTAATTATTAAACGATCAAATATCTTGTGCTAGTATAAAATTTTTTTATATTATATTATTTAGTATTCTAACGAATGCTTTATTAACTATAAAATATTTTCGCCATTATACAGGTATTTTACGGATGTCTGATGATTCAAATAAGAATAACCAGTTCGATTAAGCATTGCATGCATGGTTATATAAATACACAAAGGCATAATGTCTGTTTTTTTGTATGTAATGTCGAAGGCTCAGCGTTAATTCGACCACTGCCGGGTCATTTCTCGTTAAAGGAAAATTCTTCGGTTTAATTAAAATTTTCCCCGAACGGAAGTAAAATGTAATTATAGGATTTTTATTACCTGAGTATTTTACTCGTTCCAGTGTTAAAGCCGTGGACGGTAAGTAGCGTCGCGTCTCGAAGATGAAAGAGCGATGGTAAAGAAGAGAGAAGGAGAGAAAAACGTGCGAAAGAAAAGGTGCTGGCGCGCGCCCGTGCTGAGAAGCGAGATTAAACGATAAATTGTTTTTGCTAATTTTGCAATTACCGACGGGCAGTCTCCCTCTTCACTTGCTTGCTTCGCATTATTTTTCTTGTATTCGTAGTTCCGTTGTCGAGTGTACCGTTATGCGCATTACTGGGGGAGTAGTACCGTCGAAAATACAGTGGATATCGCCTCGTCATTTTATTCCGAAGCCTTTGTAATCGCGCTTTTACTTTTCTTTCTTTCCGATGGCTTTTTGCCGTTAACTTTCTTTCGGGCGAAGATTCATGACCGTTATCTCTCGCTAATGCCGACGTTTTCTGTAGCTATTTATTTTATCTCGGGAAATACATATCATGCTAGATCGTGCCTGATCGGATGTGACAAAATCGATGATATTATTCTTGAGTAGGTGGAATATTGGTTAATTACAATGACATTAATGTAAAAGACTTTAGATCGGTTCTTCAAGCTTAGTCACGCGTAACGAGCTTGAAATTATTATTGATGCTGATCTTGCATACTTGTATCGATCTGGATTAGAAAAACTATAACTCATCAAGTTTCATATTATTTAATTAAAAAGCTTTTCATATATATATATATACGTTTATACTTGATCCCTTCCAATTAATTCATAGTAAAATATTTTTTGGGTCGTGTAGTATGAGACTGACTAGTAGTCAGGTTAATGAGTTCGTATATATTTGATGAGATTCTATTTTATTTTACCTTGGAAATAAAGAAGATTTTTTATTAGTGATTAAGTGTGCAATTTACAATACTTAATTTATACAGCAAAGAAATAAAATTTATATTCCTTTTATATTAACGTGACAAATCGATTTCATTGTATGCGATCAAAAGTATTTTTACATATAACACTTTTAATATTTTAGTCTTTAAAAAATGATACTTTAATCACTATGAAATATTGTTTTCTTTATTCAATAAGTAGTTATCACGTAAATAAAATTAAATCTGATTATGCGTTCTTCCATTGCAATTCATATTATCTAAGATATTATAATACGATAAATTTAATTAAAAATATAGTACTGTACGTGCAATATGTTATTATATAAAAGCTTCAGTATAAATTGTACATTAATTATATTTTAAAAGCGATAGAGTAGAATTAGTTAATAAGTTTTTATTTTTATTTTTATATAGATGTTCAATATTTTTATAATAAAATTTAGATACATGTACGAGAATTTCAATCTATATTTGATTGAAAATGATGTTCGGATTAAAATACTCTCGAACATTGAGCTTATAGATATATATTATCAAATTGTATTTAAAAAATTAATAATGAATACATTGATTAACATTTTAATTTTTATTTATTACAATCATGGTTTTTATTTGAGTAAGAAGTAAAAATATATATCTTGATAAATGTTTTAATAAATTTACTCGCTAAATAAATGTATGAATAAGTAAATTACTACATACTTTCTTTCTTAATTATACTTATATTTTTATTGTTAAAAATATTATTTATTTCTGATTAGTATATTTCAGATAAGTTCTGTTGTTACAATAATTAATGGGGAAGCTCGGTAGGAAGAATATAATACGATAATAATACATACCGGCTAAATCTTAATTTTTCAAATATACACCAGGCGCAACGATCCATGTAACCATCATTCGGAACGATTGTAGAAAGCTCGAGAAATACGTAGTATTGATTGTATAGAGAATTGTACGAGCGTACGATTAAAGTTGTTGAAAAAAATGTTGAAAAATGCATCGAAAAAATGTAAAGGTGCTGCGCGCATTATTGCTTTCGCAATCAAAATGCATCTGGCCTTTTATTTTCAATTAAATGAAAATTTTGCGAGACAAAGGGAGAAAATTTTTATTTATTTGTAAAGTAATCAAGCTATCGTTCGCACCCGTATTCGCGCGGATGCTTAAGAAAATAAAAGTCATCGTTCGGTTAAGCAATGTATCACGGGCTTACGTTACAGTGATGCTCGTACTCCCGGTTAATTAAAAAAAATATTTGTCGACAGACTTTCTGCAGCATTAATTATTCGATGAGCATAGCCTGGACATCCACGGAGAACGAGCAACTGTAGCCTCCGAGCCTGCGCAATATATCGTGAATATCCATTACTAGACCCGTATGTATCTCTTGCTTTCAATCTATCAAACTACATGCTATTTTTAGATAATTTCGTTGGTATAATTATATCCCCTTCTTAATATTCTTCTTGCTTATTTGATGCATAAAACATCAATATTCACCTATAAATTTTTATATAATTCATTTCTTTAACTTGAGTATGGATATAATTTCGAATCAAAAGACTTTGCATCTCTGCGCATCCGTTTAGATCTACGCATAATATGTTGTATATTACAAAAAGAAAAGACGTTTGAGTGCGATAAACTATTTTGCGAACGTGTGTTATTTCACGGAAGCAGCAAATACGCTTGGTTTGTCTTGCGATGCTCGAGTAACTCTTCTCTGTTTATACGTATAGATCGTGACTGTTTGCCGCGACGCTTCGTAACGTCAAAGCTCCCTGTGCGAAAGTAACTGCAACATCCCTCTCGGATTTGTCGCGAGAAGTAGCGTATGCGTGCTACGCGCGTCCTCCAACACAAAGCACCGGCGCCGTCGGACAATTTCATGTGGATCCGAAGACAACGACAGCGAGGACAACAACACCGACGACAACGAGGCGACTCAATTAAAATAGGGCGTCTAGTCACGCGCGGTCCTCCCATCTAGCTATTCTAATTAACGGACTTGTAGTCCACTTTGCGGTGAGCTCAATTGTCAACAATCTTTTACCAGTCGCACTATTTCACGCTAAAAAGAATATACTGCGCGCGATACAATTTCATGTTGCTCAATACTTCTCGGGGCCTTATTTTTGGCGTGCGTAAAAGAAATGCGAATCGAAGACACATTTATTATAATTAACGTTTGAAAAAACAAAGAATAATCTGACAAGGTATTTTATTGAATTGTAACTTCCTATCTAATCAAATTTTTGAATAGTTAAGTCGTGTACTTAATAAAGTTAAAATTTATATCTGCTATGTTTTACTCACTCTCATAGATAAAATATTTGTTTTTATAACTTAAAACGATTATATATTTATAATAACAAAATTTTTTGTTCATCTGATTTTTAGTTGATATAATTTCTGATATATATTTTTCTTTACAAAAATGTTTATATAAATTATTAAATTGAACTATTAAGCAAAGCTTCTATCGACCTCCCTTTTTTGTTTACATCCTTATGTAAGGCATCATATTGTGAAATTATAATCACTTTTTATTCGATATTGTAATTATCGATCATGATTGTATATTATTGAGCTAAAAATTCAATTTTTACATTAAAAAATATCTTTTAATGTTTTGCATCCAATTTTAGCTCAAGATTGCTTCATTTAAAAGTATCTACTATAATGCAAAATGAAATAAGATTGGCAGTAATTTTCTACTTTTAATTAAAATTTCCGTTTTTAAAAACTTCTCAATAGCAAGTTATTTATAATAAATTCATAGAAATGGAAAATTATGAATAAATAATATTACTTATAATATTAGTAATAATGCATTTTATAATATGGCATTTTATTTAATAAATGTAAAATATATACTAGATCAAATAAGAATATGTTTGTTATAAATTATGATATTTTGGCATATATTTTTATATATTAATGACTGACTATCAATATATAATATATTACTTAATATATTTTATAAAAATTAATATTAATTTATATTCAATGTACTGTAGAAAATTAAGTAACAGAAAGTTTAATGAATTATTTATTTCAGAATCTATTTATTTAAGATTTATCCATAGACTGTTTAATTAACATCAATGTTATTTTTAATTTTATAAAATAAATTTTCAAATAATAGCATATTTTACTTAACTATAACTTATTTTTTGATCAAATATATATATATAAATTAAATTAGTATTTACGGAAAAAATCTGTTATAAGGTTATACTAACAATTTTAAATAGAAATTTTATATAATTCTATAAAATAAATTATAAAACAATATAGAATAGATTTAAATAAATTTTGAATTTTTTAAAGACTGTATTTCAAAATGATTAATTTTAAACGATTTAAAAATTATATGTAATCAGTTACATTAATTTGACTGATTATTGTATAATATTGAGTATTAATAAAAAAGCTTCTTGCTTAAGAAAAACAATTAAATGTTCTTTTTAATTTATTATTAGATAAGGTTTATAAATACCACGTTTTCAAAAAACTGTTTTCTTAAAGTATTTAAAATATCAAGGATGAAACGTTTTATAATCAAAAAATAAAAACATGTTTTTGTGACCGAAAAATTAAATTAGAAAATTAATTAAGGACTTGAGCTTACGTTACACAGAAGGTATAGATAATGGTTTTTATAAATTTTAAAAGTATAACTTAAGAAAAAGAACTTTTTTATTTATAAGCAGTACCCAACATAATTACTTTTATAAACAAAAAATTATATGAGATACAAAAGAATAAAAAATATTATTTAAAAATATTTTGATAAATTTAATATATTATGTAAGTAGATTAAACAATATATATTTAAAACAATACAGCTTCTTTATAAATATATATGAAGTTTATAAGAAAAAAAATTGCTTAGTGGTTTTACATCATTAAGTAATAAAAATTAAATCATATTTTATATTATTTTAATTTTAAATATATATATACCTTATGCATAACTTAAAATATTAAGAAATTTGAAAAAATTTTTTTGACGCGTGCATAATAAATGTAAATTGAATATTTTTTTATATTTTAAATATAAGTAAAACAAATTTCTAAATTTTCTTTTTAAAAAATCATTTTATATCAGTAAGCATTTTATTGTTAAAAAACACATCAATACATGTATTGGAATAATTGATATAAAATTTTATTATTATAATTTAGTTATAACACTGAATAAAGTTATAATCAAATTTAAATTAATTAGAGGTAGACGATTACATAGATATTTTTAATAAGAACTAAATGAATTATACGTTAATAATTACTTAATGTTTATAAAATATAGTTTTAAATATTAGTAGTTAATAGCAGTTAAAATTTTTAATAAAACACGTGATAGGTTAAAGGATATTCAAATTTTTAAATTAGGATTTTAATTAATTTAACTAGAGTTAATATGATTGGTGTAGAGACTAATAAAATAATAACGTATAAAATAATAGGGTATTTTTTATTTGTCTTCTAATTTTTATTTATCTGTCTTTAACACAAAGTATAGATTTTGTTAGTAAGAATATTTTCTGATATTTACTCGATAGTGATTTTTGACGTTTTATAAAAAATACTGAGTAAATTAATTTATTCAAAAATTTAGTAAATAAATGTTTATATCTGTACATCAAATTTATACGTGAAGATTCAAATTCATTCAAACATATTTATACATTGGATTAATTTTTAATTTTATTTATTAAGTTTTATTCTTTAGTACCATTGAATATTGAATAATTAGAAATTAGTATTACAACTTTAATATATATTTAATTGATATAGATGAATTTAGTTTTATTATTGTGAATCATATTTTTTAAATTACTTATTCCGTTAAGTAGTATAGCTTATAGTATAAAGATGATTACATTTAATATCTTGATGAAAAAAGTACATTCATTCTGTTTTGAAACAGATTCCATTAGCTACTTTATCACAGATTTAGTTTGAATGTTTGGTTAAATTTTTTTATTAAAAACTAGCTTTAATTAATTTTATTAGTGAATTATTTTTAAATATTTGAATAAAAATTAAAAATTATATTACAAGTTATTTTCGTAAAATAAATATATGTATGATGAAAATTAAAAAATTTTTTTTAATATTTATTTATGATATTTTTATGTAAATAAAAAGAAATCAATTTTTAATAGATAAACTAATTTAATATATAAATAAATTATATTTTTGTTATATAGACGAATATTTATTACATATGGTTACATGAAAGTGTTATAATACTCTTAGTAAAAAATATAAAAAATTCAACGCGCTTATGTAAAAATTAAAAAAATTACAGTATATAAAGTGAATCTTTATTAGAATATTAACAAAAATTTATTTATTATTTGAGTAATTTTTAGTTAAATTTACATACTTAAATTATCATGGATTAAGAACATTATTTTTAAAATTTATACAAAGTTATGTTACGATTAATACAATATTAAAAAATTTTGTAAATAAAATACTGTAAATCATTTTTTGATATCATTTTTATGCCATCACTTAATTTTATAGTATCACCTGTGATATTTACACAAAATAAGCTTTGTAAAATAAAGCCTGAAAAATGCTAATGAAATCGAGATTTTATTATATTTGATTACTCCGTATTTTCATTTATATAGATTTATCAAAAATATTATGCATTTCAACTACTCTATAGTTTTGCAGCTTTTCCTAAAATATTTGTTCATGATCAATATGTTTGAGAATAGATTTTTTTGTAACTAGGTTTAATCAAAATGATGTACAGCTTTACATTTTAATCGGAATTTGGGTATAGAAAGTTGCTAATCAAGAAATTTTGATTGAGATCTATATACTTTTATGATGTAAACATCGATGAAAACTAAATACTGAAGTATAAAATAACAGAGCATATTATGGGAAACTCATTATCGATGATTTTGCACACATATACGCACCCACGCACATATTATACACACGAACAAGCAGGCATATACTCTGATCAAAGTTCGTAGAGATGGTGTAAAAGCAGGTACCATATCTTAGCTCGTTAAATTACACAGCACTTTACCTATACCTCGTTATTGGTGATCCTGTATGCATTGACACTACACTACGTTTGCAGAATTACGTACTTGATTCATAAAGCACTGAAACATTAAAGTTTAAACACACCATCTGGGATTTTAGAAGCAAGCCGCTTAAAGTGAATTTTGGTACATATTATTTATAATTTCCAATTATGGAACTGTTTATATTTGTAGAAAAATACTAATTTCAGAAATAATATACGTTAAATAATATACACTGCTTTGTATGTATTAGATATTTTTTGATTCTATGCTGTTATTTTATAATTAAAATAAAGATTATTTATTGATCTATTGAGATTATAATATTTATAATTCATGCATTATTAAATTAACGTTAATTTAAATTCAAAATATACTTTACAAAAAATCGAATTTAGAAATAATGGAATATCACTTTTCGTGAACTGGATCAATTTTGAATAATGGCTTAAAATTCTATCTAATATATTTACATTCTTCTAAGAATATTTAAATGCAATATCATGTTCTTAAAAATTGGTTTTCATTAATAATATTTTCTAGTGTTGCATATAAAACTACAGGTGATAAATAAAAATAAGAAAAATAATAAAAATAAATTTTTAAATTACGTATAATTAATTAGTCACGAATATTAAGTTATACTTTGTTTTTGAAAATCTTATTCATGCTTGACATTTATTAATTTGGCTGTTTTTAGATTTAAATATACTTAAGTTATTATGTTTTTGCTTTATTTATAACTTCATGTAGTAGTATACTACGTAACGTATATGCTGTAATGATTAAAAAAAATTTAATTGAACGTCTTTTTTATCGAAGGTAATATAATTAACATCTACACAAGATATATTTGATATGCTTAATTTTTAATTGTTTAATTTAAGCATTGTAGCAATATAAGGTAGAGACTTATATAATCAACGCGTCCATATAAATTGTTGACTCCAATTGTTGCTAATCTACGTATATAAGCACATTCTGTACGCGTAATATGGATATAATTACAGGTATCTAGGGAAACAAATATTCATTTAATTCAGAGTGTAAATAAGTATACATTGTAGGTTATTCCGGAATTTTGTTAAAATTGGATAATGACCTCGGGACTAAATTTTTCTCATTTTTTCATCTTATCTTTTAACAGAACTGAAATAATATTAAGCGTTTAGAAAAAAAATGAGTCTGCAATAAGAAAAAAATGTAATTTTATTCTTTTTCAACATAATAATATAGTATTATTTATTTATAAAAATAATAATATTATTGTTATTTTAGTTTTTATTCAAAAATTTATTACGTCACTGAATGAATTTTTTTATATTTCAAAATTTATCAATTTTTCTTTTAAATAAAAAAATTTTTTCGATTTGATCGAATAGTTATTTATATTTTCAATTTTTTTGCATAAATTTATAATTTGTCTTTTAAAAATTTTTATGAATATAATCTTATATAATTTACATAATATTATATAATTAAAGAATAGGAATTTATAACATGTATACAATATTATTTATAGATAATTATTAAAATTACTTTGATTATACTTCCGTTGACAGTTTCATTAATATTATTTGTAATGCTGAATTTAGATATACTTATGAAAAATTCAATTAAAGTACTAATAAAAGAATGCTTTAATTAAAAATCATGGATATGTTATAATGTTTATTATAATTCATACAAAATTTTAATTGGGCTTATTTTTAATACATCGGAATGACATTTTTAAATATAGTGATTAAAAAAATAAATAAACAAGAGAGAAATTAGATAAATTTGCGATGCTATAGAAAAATAATAATATTTACTAAACTACTTTTTGTGCAAGCGTATAATGAACTGCGAATTAAAGATAGCGGTACGCGCAAACGCGCGTCTTCAATTTCCTTCTTCATTACCTTCTTTTTAGTTTTTTGCATATCTTTCATACTATGTATATATACGAACTCGGTTGATTTTATTTTCAACACTTCTTTTATTCATGCCTTAACAACTTTTTTCTTATCTGTGGATAGGTTAAGAGGATCCTACTACAGGTACTCTAAGGATACGATTTAGATACTTTATTTATTTATTTTCATCTAATTTATTGTTAAAAATTAAAAGTAAATTCTAAAAGGATAATTTATACTTTATTATTTTTTGATATTATAACCAATAAATTTTCAAATAAATCTTTTAAATTTTATAATATGTAAAATATCACATATATTGATGATTGTTTACATAAAAAATTTCTTTTAATTAGTTATATTGGTAGAACAATATTTTATTTTATCGTGAATTATTTTTTTTATTAATATAATTATTACACAATATTTAGTACAATTTTCTAAAAAATCTTGTCATCACATAATAGATAAACCAATTTAATAAAGAAAATATTATAGCTCAAAAAATGAATTATATGTGTGAAAATTTATGTTTTTTTTTTAATTACATTTATACTAATAAATTTCATAAATTTAAAAATATTTTATAATTCTTTACAAATAAATTATATATTTGAACTTTCGTTAATTTAAGTCATGTAAATAAATGTTAATAAGCTCTGGTTTGACGAATTTAACTTAAATAACTTAAAAATATTTCAATTTTTTTATGTATTACGTATATAAATTTAAAAATAATTTTTTATTAAAATATTTTAAAATTTTTATCAAAGTAAATATTAATCGCTATCTAATAATGCAATGAATTTCTTTTTTATTTAAGAAATTTTGATTTAAAAATGGAATAGAAATATTTTTGTTTTCTTGAAAATAATATAAATTTTTGTTCAATGTTTACACATTTTTAAAGTTCAAGTTTTTTTCTTAAATATCTATTTATTTTTATTTTTTTATGAAAAATATATTTATATAAAAAATTATTTTAATTTAAAAATAACTTTCGTGGTTTTATTTTAGATAAAATAATACAGATATTGTGAATTTATTTTGGATTGAATCAATAGTTACTATGGAAAGAAATAATATAAAGTATTTTTATATTTGCTAAAACAAAAATTAATTTTCTTACTTTTATCCTATTATGGAAATTTTTCTTTGTATATATAAATGAGAACTCTATTTTTTCTGTTAATCGGCGAGGCCCGATAAGATTTATAGTAATTAAAGGCTCGCTTCTAAGGACAATGAGCTGCCGACGCCAGTCTATTATACTTGAAATTGTCGCAATGCGCGTCTCATTCTTTCTGTCTCTGCATCCATTATATATTTTTCATTATTATTGAAACTGTATCTTAAATTTTGTTCTCAAATTAATTTTTTAAAACTAAATCGTATTAGAATATTTTGGTATATTTTAAATTCAAGATAATTGTTGTGCAAGTCAAGATTGAAAATTTTCTTCGAAGATAATTTCTCTTTGAAAAGACAATAATAAAATATGCAGTAGAATTAATAACTCATAAACTTATTAAAATTAATTTCCATTGCAATATTATATTTATTTAATTTTATTATATTTTCAAAAAATGTTTAAAATTGATATTTATCATTCATTGTACTATTTTGTATATCTTCGTATATCATGTATAAATCAATTATAATGAATTAGGAACCATATTAAAGACATTTTCATTATGTACATAAATTATAATTTTTCTTCGATCAATAAAGTAGATTATCCTTTTTATAGTGTACGTTTTACATCGAATTATTTTAGGTAGTACTTTGTATGGTAAAATAAAATTATGAACTTCATTTATGATTTTGTATTATTTTAATTTTTAGAATATAATTAAGGAATTAAACTTTTAAAATAATATCAATATTATAGTTTTTTTACAATACAATTACAAAATTATTAGTAAAATAGAAAACTGTTTTTAGTGCAATAATTAAAAAATCTTTATTATAATACACAATTTTTTGAATGATGAATAATAGTCGATAATGCCCGAACAAAAATTTTTCATTGCACAGCAAATAATGATACATGCAAAAATTAAACTTTCTTTATTACTAAAATGTATAAAAACATTGATCTCATCGATGAACTTTTGCAGATTATATGTACAAAAGCTTTTGAAAATTCAATTATTTCGTTTATTTTTGACACTTAGCGATTTAACTTATTTATATCGTGATTTGATTCATATATAATACATATATGTAGGATTGATAAAGAAGAGGGCAGGGAAAACAATTAATTCGTGAAATTACTAAATAGTACTTCGGTGAACGAACTGCCAATGAGAACGAAAAAGATTGGAATTATGTCGAGATCATTCATCGCGCCGATTGAAAATATCGAATGGTACAATCGCTTTATTTCGGCACGAACGGATATCCGATGGCGATTTAAAATTCGATTATCGTGTGATTTTTACTCCCTTTCTTTTTGATCTTCTTTATCTCTATCGTGTTTAATGGTGATCATTAGATTGAATAATATATTTTTTAATAAAATACAATAGAGTGTATTGATTTCTTTTATTTTTTGAATAATTTACAAACTGCTTCTAGTCAGATCTTCATAGGTTAAAATTTAATCTTTTTAATAGAATTAAGTTTTTAATAAATTATTTTTCTATATTATTCAATTATTGATATAATTGTGGGTAAGTTTGCAGAATGGGAATTTACTTATCAAAAGAGAAATTAAATATTCATTATACATATTTTTTATGGAAATTATATTTAAATAAACACAAATAATCAATATAATTTTTTTACGTATTTCCATTTTTCGGTATAAAAGATACTTTTCATTTACAAAGAGTATTATTTATATATTTAAATTTCACCTATTCATGTAAAATATGAATTTTTAAAACAGTGTTGTTAATTTAATATACTTTTATCATTGTAATATAAATTTATATACACTTTTGTATTTTAAATTGCCAAAAAAATGTAAAGTTAGTCTGTCAATAATGATATTTTAGATGATATAAGTATATAGGAAAATAATAAATTATTAAAGCTGTTTTTATGGGTAATAAATTTTTCAAGTTTAGTAAAGGTAATAAAATGTTCATTAGGATGTCTATTTTCGAGCGATAAAAACTAAAACTTTTAGTAGCAATTTTCATTCTACTTCTTGAAGAGTGAAAAATATATTTTTCTATATTTTACAATTATTTTCCACAATAACTCTTTTGAGTATCTTTCGGTCATAAAATTATATGATTGAACCCCGGTGTAAATATTCGGTGCATCCGATGAAAAAACAATAAAAGCCTTTTGAATCTAATTTCCCTCTCAGTCTACATTATTTCGCTCTTAATTTTCTTCGTTTTTTACGCTTAGGTATGCGTCTCTCAGGCACGCTAATCGAATTCATTGTACGTAGTATTAATTGCGATAATTGGAATTTAGCATCTGGTGAAAAGATTAAAAGCATTACTATCGTCATTAAACAGCCGGGGTGAATTATCTTCGCGGTGCCGCTCGTTCTATATACCCGTATAAATGCGGGCTACTATCGCCGCCGACGCCACCGACGTCGAAGTCAACGCCGCCGTCGCTGCTGCTGCAATTGCGATACGATTCGACGTTTATAATCGGATAAGTAGCTCGACCCTCAACGCTTCGCCGTGTGTAGAACTCCTCGACGACATAATTGTTTGCCTGCATTTTCGAATGAGAGGGTAAATACTCGACTTTATTCCCGCTGCTTTTCAAATAAGAGAGACGTCGTATAATATATTCGAACAAAGAAAGTTGTATTTTAGTATTTTGTACTTGACCTTTTTAGACATTTGTCCATTATCTGTAAATATGAATTTAATATTAATATATGTTGCGGTATGATGGGTAATCTATATATTTTCTCGCAATTCATTGCACTCAAAAGGATTACAATTTTACTTTTTATAAGTTGTAATAACTCTTAAAACTTATTGCAAAGATAAGTTTTATTTCTATTTAAACTTCCTTGTTTAAATCAATAATTTTTATTTATTTTTCATTATATTTTATTTATATCAATATGCACTTATATAAATATTGATTTATTTGTCCAAATACTATTTTATATTTTTTGATTATTAAATATTTAATCAATGTTTTTTGTTGTTGCAGGTAAGATATTGAATGAAAATTTTTATTAGAATAGCCGGTGAAAAAGAGAACACAACAAATAAGTGAGTGCATATTTTAATTTTATGCAATACCATTCAAAAAGATAATCACTTTAGGAATAATTTTATGAACCTTTATGATTTTTTTTCTTTATTTTATCGTAAAAAAATCAAAATCATAAATTTGTAATAAATTCATATGCAAATTCAATAGTATTATTAATGTATTGCTTTTTAAATAAAGAATTAATTAATGTATTTGAATAATCATACAAGAATAGATCTTCAATTAGTTATAACATATTCAGGTTTCTTATCGATAATCCTAATTGAGATCTTACGTAATTAAAAATTTTAAATACAAGAATTAAATCAGAAATAAAAATAGAAAATAAAGTTGATAATATATTGTAAACACAGCTAATTAAAAATGCCATTACATTGCGTCAACAAATTACGATATAAGAATTTAATTTTAAAAAGCGGTTATTATTAACGTCTATCATTCCTATTATTTTATAATTAATTTGTGAGCATTAATTACATATAAAAAACTTTAAACGTTTAATTAAAATTTTCTTCTATAGGGATTATAAAATCGCGAAATTACATCTTTTTAATTTACTTTATATATTATAATTTAGTAGAAAAAAGTATTAGCAATAATTTACAGAAAAAAGGGGACAATAAAAATGATAAATTAAATTATTTATTTTAATATAACTACATATCTTATAATTGATTGACTTGTATAATAACCTTGCTTGTTTTCTTGGTATTTTATAATATGTATCAGCTATGGTTTCTTTTGACACTGCTGAAATAGCTAATACATTTTTATAATGGTTTGAAGATATCTTTTTGAGTTCGAAACTATTTACAATGTTTCAAATATAGTAAATTATAATATAACTATCTTGACGAAAATTTATATATAAATTTTGGTTATAATCCTTGAAAGTAATTAAAAAACTAAAAACAGTATTTATTTACTTACATTGAAACTGGTAATCAACCTTTTAATTAAGTTTTAAATACTAGATTTTCTAATAAATATTTTTATATTATAAATTGCAATACTCCTACTGGAATTTATGTTAAGACAATTATTATCTTATTGATAATTATATGAAAACTTTGTATTTTCCAATTAATAACTGTGCTTTTTAATCATTTAACCATTGAAAATAAAGTTTTATACCAAAAATCGTTAATTGCTAAATAGATAATAAATGATAATAAATAACTAAAAAATCATATATATTTGTACGTAATAAACTGATGATTATATTGTTATTTGAATACATATAAATAATTCTTTAATTAATGATTATAAAATATTTATCATAGCAGTAATTTATTTTGTAAATTATTAAAGTTAAAAAAGATTTATGTATAATAATCATTTTATTAAATTAAAATGAAGATAATATTGATTTAGAAATGATTATTTCAAAATTGTTAAAAAATAATTGATTATATTTAATTAATTAAAATATAAAATTATTATATTAATATTTCTATTTATAGCTTTAGAAAGATTCAACTTAATTCTTTTAACAATATAAAATATTGTCTAAATCATAAAAATCTTATATAATTTTTTATAAATATATATTTACTTTTATTCTAACCTTTTATATTCTATTTTTAATAAATACTTATATAATTTTCTAATTATTATTAAAATTTTTGAAATTTGATTTCAAGTATTCTAATAAAAAGTATCACAAAATTCAAATAACTTTAAGACTAATTTATTATATTTAAAAATATTTATTTTGATAGTTATTTTAATAAATTTTATATTTAATAATTAAAAATATTGAGTTTTACTATCTTTTTTTTACTACAAAGTAATAAAAAATAATAATACTTTTAATTTCATATGGAAATAGTTACCTTGATGTTAGTTTTTTAATATTTTGACAAGCGTAAACCGTAACTTTAAATATACTAACCAAATAATTCCGAGGCAAAAATTTCTACATAATAATTCATTTTCTTATTCAAATATAAAATATATGAGGACTATTTTTTGTTAAAAGTTGAATAGTTAACATTATGCATTATTAGATTTTATTTTTTCTTAAAAATTTTGATTTCCAAATTACAATTGAAACTACAAAATAAATCAATTTATTTGCATTAATAAATCATTTTAAGTTTTCAGAGAAAAATATTTTTTCTAGTCTTAAAAAATTCTGATAAACAATTCTTATGTACTATTCAACATTTATTATTTTAGAATTAAAAGTTAAACATCCACATTTTAGATCCATTATTTAATTAATTTAATAAAAGTTGAAATTTTTATTTATTTATTAGAAATAAAATAGTTTTTTATTTTTTTTTATTCTGCTCAAAATTGAATAGTTTATTAATTTAGGTTACAAAGAATAAAAATTCACTCAAATCAGTAATATTAACAAATGCAAAATTTTTATAAACTCAGGCAAATTTAAAATTTCAATAATTCCTATTTGAAGTAAATACTTAATAATTACATATAAATTAATCAGATTCCATAGTAAAATTTCGAAGAAATGAAAAAAAATATATTTACCAATATTTTTTGAGATGTTATTTAATTAATTAATTAATGTATAATTATTAAGGGATTGAATTATGTACGACTTTAAGCTACACGTTTAATATTTAAATTGAATTTAAATATTATTAACATATTTATTATGTGCATTTAAATTCATGTGAGTGAAGGTAATAAGAAAGCGTTAGTATTTTGATTTTGATTATAATTCCAAAAAGATGTTGCGAAATGGAAGTACTTGTTACATTTAATTCGGATCTATTCCTAAATCTAGAACTGTTTTATACGTTGTAATATTTTTGAAATTGCTTGAAACTATTATTTTTTATATAATAAATAAATTAACGATAAAAATAACGTGAATAATAATATAATTAATAACAAATGACAGTAACGAATAAAAAATTAGATTAATGAAGTTTGAAATTTTATGTGAATAATTTATTCATTTCTATAATAAGAATCCGATATAATATTTAATGACTTAATAAATTGTTAGTAAAGAGGGTTAATTTTAAAACTTTTTATTCAAGCATATATTAAATTACAATCGTGAAATTGATTTAAGAGACCTATCCTTTAATATAAAATATGAATATGCACATCGGTAATTAAACCATGTAGGAGCCATATGCGAGGATATCTGTCAAGACATCATTAAGAAGTTAGAGTTGATGGACATGAATCTATAATAAACTGAACTGTGAAATATGACCCGGCGATCGTCACGCATCATGCAGATGTAAAAACAGTAAAACAATCGTGATTAAGTATGGATACGCACTAAAAAGCACCCACGTGGAAAGTTACGCAGTTGTTTCTCGGTTGTGAACGTTTATCCTTTGAACGGTGCGAACCTGAACGGTCCATTTATCCAGGAGCAAATGGTGCAAAGCGGGGCTAATCGAATATCGGATGCGCTTGGCACACGCTGAAAACATCGACTCACGCAATTACGAGCCTATAAATCTGGCTGGAAATGTCAGGAAATTATCTCGGTATTAGCGACTCGCCGCGATTGTGCGTGAGAAAAGGACCACGATGCATGGAATTATATCACGGGAACGTACACCTTTTCAATCACAGAGATTATCGCTTTTATAGCGCTGATGAAATTTCCTGGTTGGTTGGAAATCGTCAGTTCTGAATATCAAAGTATTTCCGAAGTTTTTCTTCGTTTAATTATTTCGTAAAAACTAAGAATTGGTCAAACATGATTGTTACAGAGACTAGGAGCGACTTTAGATGTAGTTTATCGATAACTTGATCGATTAGTACTTAATACGGGCGAACGGAAATTGAAGAAAATATACTTTTAAGTATATAAATTCGATACAAATACTATATTTTAATAACAACGATTTGTGTATTTTATAGTCTAATGGAATATAGTTATTCCAAAAAGGTTTTATTCAAAGGTTTTATTATCTCAAAAAACTATGAAATAGCAAAATCAATCAAAGAAGAACTTTTGAATCTATAATTTTTTACAGGCATTAAAGCTTAATGGAATTATATTTATAATATTAAAGCATAGGATAAATTAGTTTAAATACTGTATTACTGGACAATATTGTTTCAAATTAAAATTAATTAAATTGAGTGAGTGTCAATTGAAACTTTTGCTCAATGGACGTTTAAGCGTTAGTAATCAGTAAAGTTCAAACATTTGTAACGGTGTGATTGTCAATGATAAAATTTACTGCACGCGTTTCTAGCAATATTTCCTGACCGTTATGAGCATTTTTTCTGTTAAGAACTCCTATGACAAAATATGAGACGCTTGAAACAACCACGAAAATGGAGTCTTAATTAGTGAGGAATGTAAGTAAGACCGATGTAAATAAGAAGTAAAACACGTGCACCCCATTCGAAGGCGAGAGTAAGGCGCCTTCGGGGAGAACTTGGAAATGCACTTGGCGGCTGTTAATTAAAGCCCAGGATTCTTTCATTAATGCGTATTTTATTTCTTGATAAACGTCAATACGTTCTTTTATTTATTCTTATCAAGCTACCTTCCATTTGAGCTGTAGTAGCTTCATTTTTACGTTTTACCCCTGTACTTTGGTGTTGGGCATCCAGTTTTTCTCTTTTACCGATATCAATGGTAATTTAGAGAATTCTGGTACGGGTAATCAATAATGTTTTTCGAGTGCTCTTCGTTAAGCTTGTTTTATCGCATTGAATCTGTGTTTTGATGGTTTTTCCATGTACGTATTTTTTAGTGATTTTATTTCGAAGATTATGGTTAATTCGTAGATAACAAATTTATGGTAAATTTTTACTTGAAAGAAGGTCCATAGCGATTAAAATATTACGTTTATAAAATTTAATTGATAATATATATTATGATTATAATAAAAATACAAGTTAATACATAAAAAATTTACTATTATTACTTTTAGCTTGAATTTATGTAAATATTCTTTAAGTTGTCTTTAAAAATTCATTTTCTTGTATAATTAAAAAGGATTTTAACATTAATGTTTTAAATTTTTGTGACTACAGTTTTGTGTTCAAAATAATTTTTGTTATTGATTTAATACATTGACTTACTTAATTTACTTATAATTTGCGTGAGTTCATTTACTGATTATTCCAATAATATTAATTATTATTTTTAAATTCACACATAATTTTTTTCTTAAAAATTTTAAAATATAGATAATTAATTGTGTCATTCAGAACAATGTAAATAAAGTAAGAAATAGAATTCCAATAATGTTATTCGTGAATACGTTAATTTTTGACCCTTCTAATTAGCTGATACAATTTTTGCATATATCATTTCTGAACTCTCTATCTTTGTTATCCTACATTAAAATGCACGTACTATTATCGTGAAACAAGCGAAATTCCAACTCCGATTTTCAAAGAAAAAGCGAACCAAGAAAAGAAAAAAGAAGAAAGATAGGAAACCCGTTGCAAAATAAAATCACCGATATAAATAAATTCTCATTTAATATAATTTTAATTACTCAATTACGCGAGATCCTTCCGCTGATGAATCGTTGCGATCAATTCAGAGAGCGACCAAAGCGGCGCCCAGAAAACTCGAGGAAAGCGCAAATAAACGATTACTTATCAAATTCCTTTTTCTTACACGAGCGAGGTAATTGGAAGCATCGTTATCACTGTTATATTCGCTAGTCGATACCTCGTGAGATACGGTCCATTTTTCTACCTTTACTCATCTCGTGGCGCGTATCCTTTGAGGTTCTGTGCGGCGAGATATCTCGGGACAATCTCTTGACTCTCCAGCTCAATTTTCGGGTTCTCATTTGGAAAACATAACCTACTTCGGATATCGCAATTTACGCGTTCCATTAGGAACCTGTCAGCCTGTTGATCCCACTGTCTGTGGGAGCGGCACTAGCTTCGAGTGTGTACAAAAACTCGTGCGCCTGAACGTGCACCGATCCTGTACAGCTGGTGAGATGAGGTGAAGCCTTATCAAGGATAAGACGAGGTGCGTAATATTGAAAGTTGAAAAATTGAAATTACATAGACGAAAAGGAGATAGCATTGTTACAAAATATCGATTTGCGTATTTTATAAACGCGTCATTTTCGTTTTCTTTTTATCATTTCATTCTAATTCCATCAATAGTTGTTCGGATTTCATTTATGAATTTTATAAATGCTATAGGCAAATGTAAATCTTTATATCATATAAAATTGGCATATTTTCAATTATTAGATTTTTACACCAAGAGAAGAATAAGACTTTTTAATACATATGTTTACGGTAAATAATGTTGCGATGGTTTGTACGAATGATGATCGATTTTTTAATGATTATTACATATTTAAATTTATATCTCATTGAAATCTATCAATTATTATTAACTATCGATCAGATTGTTATCCATTGCAAATGCAACCTAACTCGTTTACAAATTCCAATCTTTTTAAAACGTTATCCTACTTACAACTAACTTATATGTAACCTAGCTCATAACAAAGTAGAATGTACATTTCATTTAAGAGCAATCGGATAAGAGTACGGTTGAAAACTTGCATTTATTTTAATATTTCGTAGCATTTCTTATTTGATTGAGACCGAATCAACTTCGTGCAATGGAAATCGAAAGAGTTCGTGCGTTGCTGTATTTATACATACGTGCGAAATAATCTGGCTTTGCCAATAGCTGTAAATTGGAAAGGCTTATTCGTGCAAAGATCGGTAGGATCGTAACACGACTGTCGCTTCTATTCTGAAAACTTCTTTCTTCGCCTTCCCTCATCCGAACTGACTGTCAATGCATATTTTTTCTTTTTTCTTAAGAATCCTTTCTAGGGTAGAGGTAATTTGTATTGGTACATTTTAAACCAATCTTGTATGGAATGAAATACAAATATTTTTCGAAAGAATTCATTTACTTTTTTAATCGATGGAAAATAATTACTTTGCTCATTATTTATTATTGAAACTTAATTTTATAAAAATTACATACATTAATTTTGTATTAAAAAATCGCTAGATTTAAACTAAAAATTAAAATTTTTTTTAAATTAGAATGGTTTGATAGAATAATGATATTAAATTAATTTCCTAGATAATTTACTCAATAAATAAGTTAATTCTATTTTATAAATCAAAGTAGTCTAATTATACTTTCTCAAATTAATATAATAAAATTTATAATTATGTTTCAAGGTAAATGCATTTGATTTTTCAGAAAAATTTCTTTTTTACTGATCTTCTTCAATATACTGCATATCGAAGACTTTTAACTAAAAGATCCATTTTTTAAATAATTTTTTTTAATATATTAGATTAAATGAGTATTTCAATTATATATTTACAAAGTGTTAAAATATGTTTAAATAAATGAAAAGAAATTAACCTTTTTATTTATATATAAATATAAGACACGATTGTTTCATTCAATTCTGTAACATATATTCAGTTTCTTTTTAACCAGACCATAGGTAATGCTTTGTTCAGATTAATTCTCTTGGCTAAATTGTTCTTACATTGTGACATTCATTGAACTGCTCCACTTCCCTTCTCTTTATTCAATTTACCACGTGCGATCAACTTGTCGCACTGATCTCCTCTCGGACATAAGACAATCGAATATGTCAAAAAAATACAGGCAAGATGAAAAAAAAGAAAAAATATAATAAGTAAAAAAGGTATAAGAAGCATAGAGTTGAAAGAAAAAGAAAGAGAGAAAGAGAAGCATAGGTAACATATAACATTGTTACGATAAATTTTCTTTTCTTTTACTTTCTTATTTTTCAAGTATTAAAAATACTCTTTAACCTTCTCGGAGTATACTTTTAACGGTACTATATTTTATAAATTTTTTTTCTAATACTATTAATTTATTATTTTCTAAATTCAGTATATAATTTATAGACAGTTTAAAATCTATAATACATATAAAAATTAATGTAATAGTTTTGATTTTAAAAAATAAAATAAAGAATAAAAGAAATATTTTCATAAATTTTATAATATTTTTTAATCTTTAACTGAATTATTTTATTTAATGTCTTTAAATGTTTCAAAAGATATGTTTAAACTATTTTTTTTATAATAAATATTTTTATATTTATATTATTATATTATTATTTATGTTATTGTTGATTATTATTCTGTTCTATATTTTTGTAATAATTATTATTAATATTATTAATTATGATGAGGGTTATTGATACCGTAAATACATTTTTTCTACTCATACAAACAGATCAAATCAACACTGCATTTTAAGTTCTGTTTCTACTATCCTTTAATAAGACTTGCATTTATTATAAAACGTATGAAATTAATGGATGTTCAATATAAAATAAAATCTTGTGTATATTTAATAAAACGATAAGTTTATGGAAAAACTAGTAACGTCTTGCCTAATTACGGTAGCTTAAGTCATTAGGGATTTAGCTTGGATCATTTGACAAACAAGAGAAATGATAGGTACAGTACGAGAAATAGTTATAGTTGTTACATTTAGAGAATAGGAAATTCTCTTTGTTTGTAAGTTCTAATCATTTTTATAAGAAAATTTATCTAGTATAACCTGATAGTATTGAACTGAAGCCGAAATAGAGCAAAAATTTTGTTTTTGAATAATCAGGTTATTTGAAAAAATGTTTATTAATATCGGAGTAGATTTAAGAATTAAAAATTATAATTTATTTATTGTACCATAATCATTTTAAAATATTAATATACTTTTTTCTTATGAAACTAATATTTTCATAATTATTAGTCATAGAAGTAATGATACTAATTCAACGTTAATGAGTGTAAATAAAAAGATATGTGAAATCATCTTTTGAATGATGAAATTCAGGTTTCACGTCATTAAAATCAAATTGAAGATCGTACTATTTACATACAGAGTATATCGATTATACTCTATATTAATCAATTAGTATTTATTGATATGCACTGCTAAGTTTCATATGAGGTATAATCTTTAACTCTAGCTCAGTATGCTACTGTTTGAAAAGTATTGTATACATGAAGATACTTTTCATGTGGTTCTATTTTATTAATTGTCAAATATATATTTTTTCCATTTTATGCTTATGATTATATATTTCAATTTTAAGACTTACTGTAATTTTCTTTCAGATAACGTACCATACATATATTATTTTAGAAGGTTAAAAGTTATAAAACTAATAGATTCAATTCACTGGAAAATTTTTTACTCGGCTGATATTTCAAGATTCAAATGCATGGATGATGTCATTCATTATTATGAAAGTTATTCTTTAATATAAAGAATGCTCTGACGAAGTGTAGTTGTTTATAGGTAAAAGAAAAGTATCCCTTAGCAGGGTAAACGTTGGTATTTCATATACAAAAAAGATTCACCCTAAATTTAATCGTAAAGGGTACTAGCAGAGATATAGATGGGAGAGCCGTGATAGTAGCTAAACCTTTTTAGTGAATCTAACATTAGGCAAGTCAAGCAAGCCTGCAGAGTATAAAACATTTTTCTCTTCCAAAAAATAGTTTTTAAGATAACAAGAATAACGAGAATAACAAAAACAACAACAACAATAACAACAACAACAACAATAATAATAATAATAATAATACGCTTTGTAATCATTATCATTATCGATTAGTTTTTGAAATTTGGAAATTTTTAACATATACCTATATTTGTTAATTTTACATCTAATAAATATATAAACTATCGATATATAATAAATATGTTTTGATACTATTACTTTTAAATTTAATTTGAATATTTTTTATTGTGAAGTTTATTTAAAATTTTATTCTTTTTTTTAATAACTTTTCGTTTCATTTGTGCTTTCAATTTACTTTCTTATTTCGTTCGTATAATTTGTGATTACACAGAGTTTTATATGTTAATCTATGCTTTTAAATCTTTTATAAAACTTCGCTTATTTAATAATCTAATCTTAGACAATAATTATATATTTTTTCTTGGCTTACTTCTAATCCTGTTCCTTCTTAGTTTTTAATAAAAGTTCTGCATTTTTAATCAAAGTGTCTTTACTATCTCTTACTAAATTTAGATCATCTTCATATTCTATATCGGATATTTACTCACTATTGCATACGTTAATATTTACTGAGACAATATTAAAATCATTCATTACAAAATTATGTTGTTTATTAAATTTTTAACAGATTATGTTATACCAATATTGTAATATAACTTTTCAAATAATCAAATTGCGTAATGATAATTTACATATGATAAAACGAAACTGTAATAATAAATTAATTCAAATTAGAAATTGTAATTCTATCGTTGTTATACTATTTTAATTCATATGAGTAATAAACATTAGTTTACAAAATAATAATTATTTATCTACATTTGAAATACAAATAATAATTTACTATTTTACTATTTTACTATTTTTATATTTTGACTTTTATGCAAGTAAAATAAGTTATTGTACATAATTAGTATATATGACTATTACTATTTTTTATTTTATTTATTAATATTTCTTACATTAATTTAAAAAAAACGAAGTATGAAAGATTAAAATATCGCTATAATTGAATTTGGTGGTTAAAATACAAAATATTATACTGAAAGAAAGTATAAAAATCAGATTGATTTATTAGATACTAATTTAAAATATTGAAATATCAGCTGATAAGTATAGAAATACCTTTTACCTAGTCTTTCAGTCTCATTTTATAGCCAACATTTTTTAAGCGAGTAATAAATCATTATCTGGCTAACCGCATTACCATATATTCTAAGCGAATTTCAATTTCGAGCAGCTTATTCACTTTTTTTATTTTTTCCTTATCTCTCATTTTTTTAGTATATAATTATATATTTGCTTTATTTGTTAAAATTCAATTTTATATTTTATATAATTTTTATTTCTATTAATTATCTTGACTCAAAGTATTACAGTGTATAGAATATGAAAAGAAATCTTTTTAGCACTTAATTTTTAATCTAGTTTTATAAAATAAAAAATTGCTATAATAAATTTCATATTTTAGATTATAATATTTTATCTATAGATTACGAAATAAAATAAATGCTATATACACACTGAAAATATTTAAATTCTGTGTATTAAAAATATTAAAACTAATATTTTTAAAAGCAATTAAAAGTACTTAAATACTTTACGAGTTGGATAAAAAAAATGACGTAGGTAATATTCTAAAAATTTATTATTATATATTATATGTTTTTAAAATGACATAATAAGAAAATTAAAAAGTTGAAAAAATATTTATATTTAATCATTTCAATTTAATAAATAACACATAAAAATTTATTTAGCTGAAAAATTTTATTGAAGAAGAAACTAAAAATTTGTAATAACTTCTACTTCGTTAAATTTATTAGTAATGTTTCATAACTAAATCGACATATCAGTAAAAATATCACCTGCAAGATCTTCATATTAACGATTGATAGATCCGTACATAAATTTTGTTTTCCGAATTTACAACAATATGATATACAGATTGAAAGAATTTTACTAATGTTCATTGAAAATTCTATAAATTTAGTTAATTAGTATTAGTTATGTAATAGATAACTTTTTTCTCATTGTTAGTTTTGCGGATATTTTCACGTGCTTTGGAAACGACGTTTTCGATGTAACGAGAAAAGAGAAAGTAAAAGGAAATGAGAGAAATTGGGAGTAATAGATGAAGAAAAGGATGGTGAGAAAGAGATGAAGATACGAAACATCTTATTAAACTTCCACCCCTATGGATACTCGTGGAACTTTGCCACATAATGTGTTTTTCAATTAACTTTGGTTGAAATTGATGAGCGTTTTGTACAGACATATGCATGCATTTTGCAGAAATCGGACATTTTTCAATTTATCATACGCCAAACTAATGGCGGATCCAGAAATATTTTTCCATATGTCTATAGGTATCGATGCTTTGCATTCAAATATGTGGTTTTAAGTATTGTTCTTTTTTTTTTTTAATTTGAATGCATTAAAAACTGAATTTTACCAAAATCAGTTTTTATGTGTCGGAAGAATACAAATAAAAAAGTGTTAGTGTGGAAAAAAACTGTATGGGGTGCTTTAATTTGAATGTTTTTATTTTTATTGTAACTCATAATTCAAGTAATAACACTAATATGTATATTTGAAAAAACTAATAGTGACAATTGTTGGTGTTATATGTAAACTAAAAACGTCCTTTTATTTTTTACAAAGAATTTCGTTATTTCTCATTTTATTTTTTTCTTTTTTTTATATTTCTCCCTTTCTCAAACATATATGCCTTTTCGTATCTAGGGAGCTTCGGATCGTATTATGGATCGCATCGCCTTCGGAACGAGTGAGAAGAACTCTTGCCTATATCGCGATGTCATTTGAAGTGACAGGGTGCGAGAAACAGTGTACATGGGGGGGAAGGTGTACGTGAAAGAAACTGCAAACTACATATCTGAAAGGGATGAGAAACAAAGAACGAGAATGAAGGAGAAAGAGCAGAGGTTTATGGTGAAATATATATGTGAATTCGGAGGTAAAGAGAGAAAAAGAACGAGAAAGAGAGAGAGCAAGAAGGAGATTCATTTCACGGAGGGATGAGCCACCGAACCGCGAAAACAAATAAGCATTGATTTCCTTTTAAATCTTTCCGGCGTTCGAATCGTTTCTCTTTTCGTTCGAATGTGAAAGAGCAGCGACACATGCGCATCTTGCTACGATTTCAATACTTTGAGTAGATGAGATGTTGACAGTTCAGAGGTCCTTCTTTAATTCACTAAAGAATCGAATGGAAAAAGTATTTTTTACATAGGTGGCTTAACTTATTTTTATTCGATATACAAAAAGCTAAAGAAGAAAATAAGAAATGAAAAAGTTCAAAACGATTTTAAAATTAATTTTACATTTAAATTGAATAATTATCCATATATCGCCTTATAAAACATTTATAATACAAAGAATTTTAAATTTTATTTTTAATTTAAAACAATATTTATATATTTCTGAATGTATAATATAAAATATTTTCTACTATTTATAAATATTAGTAATTCCTGTCTTTTAACAATATCTACAATTAAATCAAATTTATTCGTTAATTAAGTGTAAATATATATCCACAGCTATTGATCTTTATTAATTATAGTATATATACATTTGGATGATATATAGTAAGAATTTTATTTTAAGATATTCAATTTTTCTTTTCATTACATTATTGCGTAAAATGAAAGTAAATAAAACGAATTGTTAATCATATCAATTTTGAATATATAAAACTTTACATACTATAAAAATAGTTCGGAAAAATTATAATTTTTAGAAGTTTATACATAGAAATAAATCAATAACAGAGTTCTAAACGTTTTTATTATCATTTATTAAAAAAATTGAATGTTATAAACATTATTTTACAATAAATTTTTATTTTTTAGAACAACATCTTTATATAAAATATTTTATTAGCAGTATTTTTAAATAAAAAATGTGAATATTATACGATAAAAAAAGTCAAAAGAAAAGTACCTATCAATGTATAGAAACTGATGTGAGAATTTGAAATTCTTCGTAATGTTGTTCAATATTGTGAAGCAAAAGCGAATGTTTGTTTCATTATAATGCATCTCATTGAAGCATGGACTCATTGAAGACAAAATTCCATAATAAATCAAATCGAGACTATTGATTGCTTAATGTTTACCTAGGCACTAACTTAGTGAATGTTTTATTTTGATGTTTTATACAAAAATATTCATGATAATAATTTCTAGATGTATAATAAGTGATCATTTATCTTTGAAAGTGCATTTTTTAAATATTTAATTTTAAAAGAGTTAAATAAAATTATATAAATACTATTGAATTATTAAATTTATCAATTGAAATTAAGAATATAATATAAATTAAAAGCATAATTGTAATATGTTTTTGAATTTATATAGACTATAGATATAAAATTTTCTCATTTCAAGCATACAAATATTAGTTGAATTAGTAAAACAAAATTATAATACTTTAAAATATTTAATTTAATTTAATTTTTTATATAGATAAGATTAATGTTTTTAATTATAAATATGAACTTTCAAATGTGTTAATAATATTAACATTTCAAGTAGAAAATTTTATGTATTAAAAAATGAATGTGTTATTGTATTTAATTCGATTAGAGTATAATCTTTGAAGTTAATCTAATATATATTACAATACTTATTATTAGTATTCAGTTATTTGAAATTCTGTTGAACTTTGAACATAAGTAACATTGATTTTATCAAAGTATGTGAAAACTTTAGATGTGTTTTCTATATTAAAATAGAATTTAAATTTAAATAATTAATAATTATTTTTTGTTTTTAAAAAGTTTCATTTAAAAAGAAATTTAAAAAGATTTTTTTATGTTCTTATTAAATATTTAGTAAATTATGATAAAGCATTAATCTAAGAATAAAAAATTCAGGATCTTCTAAATCCGTTTACAAGTAAAAATACATTATTTTTAAAATATATAAGATTCATGCATTTTTAATATTGTAAAAGTATAGAATTAATTAATTTTCCTTTTAATTATTGAGAATTCTTAATTATTAACAACAGATATTTCAAAAATAGGTTAAGAGAAAATACCTTAAAACTTTTGTACACTAATATACAATTTGAAATGCAAAAAGCAATACTTCATAATATTTCGTATTTTATTTTTAATTTCCCAAGTGAAAATCTAGTTTATTCGCTTTTGTACAATCTCAGTAATATTTATATTTTTCTTCAAATATAACAAACGAAAAAATATTTATTATATGTATAGATAATAAAATTTTAAATACATTTAGAGTGAAATATTTATTAAATGATTTTCTCCGAATTTTCTACTTTATATTAGTGTATAACATTTATGGTTAAAAAACAAATTTATATATTAAGAAAAAAAAATTCGCATATTTGAATTCTTTTCTAAAAGTCGCACATCGGTGTATAATAACTCTTTAAAAGTTTCGATGCTGTTCAAATAAAGCATAATATGTGGAAAAGTTTAGTTAAATTTGAACAGATAAAAGGCAGCAGGTAGAATTCAATATTACAAACAAAAGATTTTATAAAGAAGTAATACTCGGCTCGTTTTATAACAAAGATCATCTACCCGCGTATATAGAAAAAGAGACGACTATATATAATGCCTGCTTTCGGTGCATGAAAGCGAAATGAGATGAGAGTCTTAGGTGTCCCTGTAGGAGACTCGTAAATGTAGCCATTAGGTTTTTTAAATCGACACTCGCGAGTCGCGCCTGGTTTCAAAACGTTACGACAAACTTTCACGATGGCGATGACGCGATATCGCTTCACTAACTATATACCCGTACGAGTATGTTTCACATTTCCATTTTCTGGAAAGCAGACGAAAAAGCTTTTTCGAAGATTAATGTATACACTTGTGTGTACGTATGTGTTCTAGCGCTTGTACATTTCCAAGGGATATACATCCGATAAAGAGTCCCATGCGCAGAGCTCATCGAGATTTATTCAATCTTGTCGATTGCAAGTTTTATAGTCTTTTCTTCTTCAGAACTTACATTTTGATGTATATCCTAGAGAATTGATATTTTCTTTAGGACATATTTCCTAAATTTAACGATGCTATTTATAAAAATTATATCTCAAACCAGCTGATTTAATAAGCTTTTAATTTTTGACCAAATCAAAAATTTAATGTAATCTTGATTTCTTTACTTTTTATTTTCTATTTTACTCAGAAATTTCATTTATTTAAGAGTAATACCGTATTATTTTATTTTAAAAGAATACTTACTTTTGAAATATTAATTTTCAAAAAGATACTAAATATATTAGATATTTAAAAAAAGTTATAAAAAATTTTCTTAAAAATAAAAACAAAAATTTTTGTGAAATATTTATTTTAATTATTTTTTATTTTTAAATACAAAATTATTACAAAATATATACTTACCTAAAATTCATAATATAGCATAAAATTTGGTATTTCTATTATATACTTATAATATTAAATTTACAATTATATTATATGAAACGAACAATTTAATATGTAAAGCTATTTATATTTACAGCTAATAGAATGAAACGTTATAGAGATATACTTAGATAATCGATTATTGTTATTCAGAGATCGAATGTTTTAAATATAATATAATACAAAAACAAATTAAAAGTATCGTAAAATGAAAAATTGTAAAATTTGTTTTAAGACATTAATCTATTATAAGCTAAGTAATTTTTTATAATTATATTTCTTCTATTAAATAATTCAATGTATTGATAAACCTAAGAAAATGAAGATTTCTAAATAATATTATATATGTTAGCTTTCTAAAACAAAAGGTAATATGTAATTAAATCAATAAAGTATAAAATAATATAAGCATGGATATAGCAAATCTATTACATCTATATACTTTTCGAAATATACGACAAGGAACGCAAAAAAAACTTTAAATGAATCCTTTTGTGTATCTAAATAATGAGTAAAATATTCTTGAATTATAAAAACTTATTCGAATATAGTAACGTATCATATAATAATGGATAATTTAGGATAAGTAAAGATGAGAGATTCATTATAAATTAATTTTTTTATTTTTATACCGATACATTATAATATAATAAAATATGTATTAATTTTAAGATTCACTACATAGTTTTTGAATATTATAGTAATACAAGAATTTTTTATATTATATATTTTGTTTAATCTAAATAATTTTATTGATTTCCGATTTGTAAGTACCTTAAATTTCTGAATTCCTCTGTATATTTATTAAGAAATATATTAAGGTTTATAAATGTCTAATAAAATATGGTTACATTAAATAAGTGATCGCAATTAATAAAAATTATTTTCATTCATTAATTGAATCAAAAATACATATTTACACCAATATTATTTTTTATTTTTATTATTCCGATTTTGATAACGAATATTTCAAATAAGTGTAATTTAATAATTAAGTATGTAGTATTCCAACTTAAAATATGCAAAAAGCAATGAAAAACTAGTATTGTATATTTTAATCGTTTAAGAAAGAAATTAAATAATATTGTAGTAACAATCATAAGCAAACCATTAAAATTAAAATTAAATATGCATTAGAAATAAAGATTCGATGATGTGTTATTATTTCAGTAGTTATAACTTTGGCTATTGTTTGGTTTATAGCAATGTTGAGAAGTTTAAGGTTAATAACACCTAAGGCTTTCTTCCTTCATATTAGAATGTTAATAATTTATAAAACTGATAGAATGGATCATGTTATGGCAATAAGATTGATATATTCTATGAAAAACAATAATTAGAGGGGGCTAATTAGAAAATTAAGAATGGAGACATAAATAACATAGGAATGCTTTAACTGTGTTTTTAAAGGCTGATTGAAATCTCATTTTATACATTAAATTAGTTCTATAAGATAGATTTTGATCTCTATCTTATAATTTCTTAAAAAATAAACGTTACATAAAAATACGATAATAATAAAAACAATGAAAAATATTTAAAGTAAAATATTAATAGTTAAATTTTTTACATCTAAATAACACATAATTAGTAATAAAAAAGTTGATATAAAAAATAACGAAAAATAAAATATCATATTTTTGTCAACTAGTTCATGAATAATTATGTTTATATAGAATTATCATTTTATATAAATATTTTAAATTTATTTTGAGAAGTTAATATTCAATTATTCAAGAAATTAATCGAAAATATAATTATAATACTTCAACATTATCAAAGAATAGTATTAATTTATATAAATTAAGAAATAAATCAGAACTTTTTCAATATTTTTATTTCATTTAAATATTATATATATATTGTTATATATGGTATTTTATTATTGATATTTTATCTTTAATTTCAATTTTACACAAAAAATTTTTAATTATAAATTATTTGACTGATTATACTATTTATTTTTAATGATTAAATATGAATAATAGATTTTTTTTACTTACAAAAATTATACTAAAAAATAACGAAGTAATAATTTTTTTTTTAATATTATTTTTCACTATTTGAGAATAGTATTTATTAATATAGCAAAATTGATAAATATACTTTGTGGAAAGGATTAAATTTTATTAATAAAATATAATATACTTTACTACTTTTTATTATTTTTAATAAATTTACATAAAATCTTTTTAAAACATGAAAGTAATTTTGAGTTTTTATTTTATTAATAATTATAAAAATAAAAACACGTATGTCAGTTATTTAAGTATTAATATTATTTATTTTTCTTTTAATAGTAACTAAATCTCTATATATTTAAGAAAAATATAATTCATCAAATTCAATATTTTTTAAATCACAAAATATTTAGATATAATCGCTTACTGACTGTAATTATAATTTAGATTATAGCGAAAATTATAGATTCTTCGGATAGATTATTTTTCAATTTTCTTTCTAGTATAGTACGCTTTGCAAAATTAATGTTTAATCGAAAAAGATCATTGAAGCAATTCTAGTAAAGTATGTGACGCAAAAATTAATTTTCTATTTGAATAGACTTTAAATAATAAATTTTCCTTTTAATCA
Organism: Dolichoris vasculosae; assembly: GCA_018907195.1. NCBI lineage: Eukaryota > Metazoa > Arthropoda > Insecta > Hymenoptera > Agaonidae > Dolichoris > Dolichoris vasculosae. The sequence goes on along the minus strand of JACCHY010000010.1, from coordinate 5,789,995 downwards.
TGTTGCTTAATATTTCTTAGCTAAAATATTTGAGTAGTATACGCACATATTGGAAAACAAACATAATTAATTCCTTATACGAATATGTTAAAAAAAAACTACCAGAATATTCGTAAAACTTTTAGAACGGATGTTATTTATAAGAATGTAATGATTGTAAAAACTCTTGCAAAACACACTGTATTAAGTATAAAAAAGAAAAATATATTTATATAAATAAAAACTTTAATTTAAAATTTCTATTAAAAAATTAACAAAATTTTTGAAAATTCAAAGTTTACAATTCACATCATTTTTATATTTCTAATAAAATAGTATTTTTCTATAAATAACTAATGTTTATAAATTAATAACATAAATTTTTCAAGTTTTTTTTATAAATAATAGAACAAGGGTAATTAAATTGAAGTAATGTTTAAACAAAAATTGAGTTACCTTTTTTAAACATTTGAGTATTTGATATGATAGGAGAAAGTGTACTTTAATGGTATTTAGTATTTAAAAGTTATTTTAAGAACACTGGCAATACTAAACTAGCAGCAATAGATAAAAGCCATTTCAATATATTTAACTTTCAATTATCTTTAATAATATTAACAGTTAATTAAGATTTTTATGATTTTAAGCTATTCGTTCTCATTATTTTTACGAATGAGTATTAAATAGTGATTATAAATCTAAAATGAATAATAAAAATCAAGGACAATGAAATGATTCGAATTAATGGTGTATTGATCTTCTGATGTTTCCATTATTTTCTCGACAGCTGAACGAGTGTCATTTCATAGCGATAAAATGGTTCCATTGCCTTCTCGGGTTAGTCTCCCTTTTTTATTTTCTCCGTATATGTGTTTTCTTTGTCTTTGATATCAAAGGGAGAAAAACATGTTTCTGATTTTAATGCATTATTGGGATTGTATTGTGTACTTACCGGATTGGTATTCGGAATAGTGCAGGGGTTTCATCTATGCATGGTCAATCTAAAATAGACCATAATGATTTTTTGTGAAATTTTTTAATCAACTTATATTATATTAATGTAATATTGAGAAAAAGATACTCTTTATCTTGCATGTTTAATTACGGCTTTTTCCTTTAAAAAATTTATGTAAACCTCATTGAAAATTTTGATTACTTATTTATTACTTTATTAGGCTATATAGTCTTATTTATAATTTTTATAAGTATTTGATAAAGCTTAGTACAAATTTAATATATTAAGAATATAAAAGAATATTAAAAACTCATTGTAAAAATAATATAATTTAAAAAATGATTAATAAAACTGAATTTTTTTTTTAAATAGACGTTTAATGTAAAATTTATTTTAGACCTACTGATAAATAATTACATTTTAGTAAACTTGAAATAGAAGAATTATACGAAAAGTCAAAAGTCAAAAGTAGAATAGCGTGAGAATGTAAAAAGATAGAAAGGCAAGGGAACCAATCATGGCGAAGGGAAAAACGTCGATATTTATTACCAAACAACGAGCGAATACAAAATTTAGTATTCAATCTAAATGCATTTGTGTTGGCCATACAAAAGGATAAGAAAACTATCTATACATTTTCATTAAACGCATTTTCTGCTGAGTAAAATGTTTATCGTTTATATTTTAAAAAATAGGCAGAAATGAATTTGTTTGCATTTTTTGTTCAATTATGTAAAATAAAATATAATGATTTTGAGTTGATAAGGTAATTCAGTAGTTAATTTGATTACAAAATTATAATATAATTGTAGATTAAAGTTATATTTCCTGGAATATAAATAGATTTTTTTTAAATGACTTCCAAAATTATTTAAACACTATATTAGTTTTGGAAATAATTTAATAATGAATAATTATTTACATAACGTGAATCTTTTATAATTTTACTTGTATAATAAAATTTTAATTATAAAAATTTAAAAAATAAAATTTTATTTGCATTCAATATTTATAAGTAAATATTTATAAATATTTAAAACTGGAATCGATTGAATTAAAATAAATTTATAATATATATTTTTCATTCGACTTAACAAAACGTTAAAGAAATATGATATAAAATCAAAAAAGAAAATTGATTAGTCATTTGAAAAGTAGGCAATTCTAACATTAAAGAAAAACTAGCGAAATACGATCGAGAAAGAGATAGAGGAAACGTCATTCTTCAACCATAAATCATGCGATGGCTCCCTTTATCTAAAGAGGATCATTCTTAATACATAATGACATTTTCTTATTAAGTTCAAGTCGCCGAATTATCCAATCTTCCTTCATACGATATTTTTCGATCAGTGAAGGGCTCGCATTCGCATATAACAAGGGTCTGCACCTACTTTTTTCCAAGATACATTCAGCCATCTAATAAAAAAACGCCTACCTATTCGATCGTGATTATTTTTGTGTACTGGTATTAAAAATGGTAAGTATTTTTTCTGTTTGCATGTAAAGTATTATCAGTGATAACTACGACTTTGTAAACGATGATCGAATCATAATTTTACTTTTCGTCAGTATTATAAAAATTATACATATTGTGAAACGATGTTAAAAATGACATAATGTAAATAATATATTTAAAAAATAAATTTTAAAAGTATATGTTTATTAATCGTTCATAACATAATTATAATTAATTATAAAAAAAATTTTAATAGTATACGAATGCAGTATATTAAAAAGTATTAGTGAGATACATCGAAAAAGGGTGAATCGATAACTGTCATAAATGATTAAATCCATATTTCTGTTATAAGGTTTTACGTAAGATTGCACTGATTTTTTATTTTATATCGTAATATCTTTTAACATAATTAATTATTATTATAGGAAATATAAGAAAAGTGAATATCAAGTTCGAATAATATAATTTATTTGGTATCTATTAATTAAAAAATGGATTCAATTATCGGAACAGATACATATTTTAAGAAGCGAATACTCCTTATACATAAAATGGTATATATATATATATATCTTTTTCTATATATATATATACATTTATAGAAAATTGTAGAATAGCGAATAATATTTTAATTTTTAAAATATTAATATCAATATGAATTTATTTAAACTTTTTTGAAATATTTGTCGCTATCGGAAGCAAACACTCAAGCTTTAGAAACTTTAAATGGCAGCAAGAAAAATAATTATTGGAAAAGCAAGTTTAAAAATTAATGGAACCAAGCTTTCCAAAAAATCTGACAAATTCTCTTTCATAATAAAATATAATTTCTCAAATACACGCGCTCACGTTAGATATGCACATCCGCGACGGTAATGCATTTATACAGGGAAGCCGTCTTTTATTTCCCAAGCACTTTCCAAGTTGACTCTATATAATGCTGCGATCAAGTGAATATTTCGACTCGAAATTTCAATTGGCTCGGATAATTTTTTACGGTGCACGATCCGACTCGCGATGTTCGGATGCGAGACGACATACGCGCAACGTGGCGCCGACGTCGAGGATTTAATACATGAAAAGTGGTTTACGCGTGTAACATTCGATGAAGTGGCACTCTTGAAAATTAATGTCTGGAAGCATATGCAGTATACACCGGTCGTTCTCCGACTCCCCAAGGCAGTCGACCGGAAAGTACGCGTATGCGTACTCGAACGCATATGTGAACGTTGTGTCATTGGAGACCGTGGATTTTTTATCCAATGCGCTTTATTGAGATTTCCGATTAAAAGCTAACGCGCGAGGATCTCCATGGCAATTGTTTAATTGGATGCGATGAAGAGTTGCCGTGTGATTAGTTAAAACGGCATTACCGTTCATCGTACTTTCGTAACTTTAATGAAATTTTTCGTTTAATTAATCTCTTTGTTACGAGTAAAATTAACAGCGAATTAAAACTATTTGAGTTTTAGCGGTGTCTTCTTCAACGCTCAAATAATATTTACTCAGAATTTTATTATAAATTTAAGTTAGTTTGAGACGTACATAAATTTCACAAAGTCTTGATTTCATTTTGGTTGATTTCTAAGTTAATTTAATAAATTGAAACTTTTGAAAGCTTCCAGAAGATCTCGTATTCGTTGTTTTCTTGCTCGTTTACGGTAACTAATATTTTAACATTATTATTATGTATGAAATGGAAGTTTATTAAATACAAATTTAACTCTAAAGTCATGTTTCAAACTTCAATGTTTAATTATTAAAGATATAAATAATTAATTTTTAATTTATTCGATAAAGCAAAGACGATCAAAGATAAATGAATAACAATAACAATAACAATAATAATAATAACAACAAATTGATTAAAAAACTATTTTTCAATACCAAAAATTAAAGATATAAGTTGAAAGTTTTAATTATTGTACATCGATTATCTGAGTAAGTACTTGAATTTGTAAATTCTATGCAATGCCAAAAATGTGATTCGGAATGCTGCCTCCATATCCGAGAGAGGGCAGATTAAAAGAAACGATGGAAATACGTTTCACATATATGCATCGACAAATGCGCTACACCTATGTGAGAAGTGTAGAAGTTTGATTCATTACACAAATTAAAAAAGTAAATTGCCTCTTGTGCACTAGCGGTTGGAGGGTGGGACGCAGTGGTGGACTTAGAGGGGCAGGAGAAGTGGTAGAAGTACGAGGGGGAAGAAATAGAGAGAGGGACGTACAACCCAGTGAACAGACGTTCGCGTTCAGCCAGCGAAAATATTTAATTAAATTCACAGCCGCAAGACGCCGCCGCCGACGCGTCGGAGTCCGTATAGTGCAGGTTATGCCAGGGGCCAAAAGTAATTATGTTATCTGCGTATTTCCCACCCCCGCTTTCGTTTTCTCTTCTTGATTTTTTCTTCTTTCTCTCGCTCTTTCTTATTTATTTATTTTTTCCTGAACGAGCAAACACACGCACACGCGCGCGCGCGCGCTTACTATAGTATATATAGATGATATATAAATAAAAATAATAGATAAAAAAACTAAGTTTAAAACTGAAAAAAGTGTCGCTAACTACAAGTATTCATAGAGATAACAAATTTTCATTATTATATTTTTTCCTAAAATTCTTAAAAAGACAAATTAAAACAAACATTCTTTGAAATAACAAATATATCCAACAGACACCTTTCCTTACAAATTTTGTTTTTATTGTGATCGATATTAGATTTTTCAGAATTAATGTTTCTAAAAACAACTCATCTATTTCAGTAATGTGTTCGATGCGATATTTACGAATATTCTTTTTAACGATTATTAAATAAATCAAATAAACTATTGTCATAAATAAATATTATTTTTATGAATTATTATTATAGAAAAGTTGATAATTACTGGTACTTACTTCCTTTATGAAAATATAATCCATCAAATAAAAAAATTTTCAAAAATATTTTTATTTTCTCACTATCTTATTATTATAAAGATATTATTGATTCAATTAAAAGAAAATGTACGAAAATTAAAACAAAATTATAAATTAAAATTTGTATACTTGAATTTTTATGCAAATGTATCAAAGACAATTTATTTTTATTTAAAATATATTTTAGTGTGTAATGATACTGACCAAATTGAAAAATCAACAATTTCATAATGCTTTTTCTAATGTTTTGTATAAAATATTTACGCTTACAAGAAGAACTTATGCAGTATTAAAATGAAATATAAAAAATAATTCTGTTAGTTAAAAAAAATAACAAATAAAATAATATGGCTTGAGTTTATGAAATAAAGGTAAAAGGTACAATGTGAAATTTAAAATAGTGACCGAAACCCCATGATGTGTCTGCGGTTAGAAACTAAACTGAAAAGTTTATTGTTTGTAACAATAATCATACTTGTTGGTTCAATCATTGTTCAAATATACTTATCCTTTTGCAATTCAAATTTTCCATGACGTCAACCTATAGAATATGCACTTAACAACAAATTTTATTTTAAGTTTTATATTTACACAAAAAATTTTTTCATAGTTTCATGAAACTTTATAATTTACATTGTTATTTTTGTTAACTTTATATTTTATATTTGAATACAGATTATTGCTTAAATAGATTTTACTCAGTTTTTTATTATAGTAATATTTTTCATCGTAATATATTGTTAAATAATATTTGTATGTATAGTTGAAATTTTTTTATTACATTTGTAATATAACTATTACTATTATTAGTTATTTTATTATACTTATTTTTTCAATAAAAATTTAAGAATAAACAAATACATATTTTTAAGATAAAATATAAATAATAAATTAAATTTAAAAAATTTGATTTACATCATTATGATTATAATTAAAAATGTATATTTATAATTAAAAAAGTATTGATTATGTAAAGTTAATCATGCTCATACTTACATTTTTTAATTATTTTAATAATATTTGAAAATATTTAGAGCTTATTCTAAAGTAAAAAATAGAAATTTGTGTTAATTTGAAACTGGATAATTTTGAAAATGAATTCAAAATTTTTTTTCTGTTCATTAGATTTATTATTATATTTTTTTAAAACTTTATATAAAAATAATAAAATGTCATTAAAAAATATTTAACTATATTAATATTTAAATTTATTTTATCAATTTGAGAGTAGTGATAATAAAAAGGAACTTACTTTACAAATATCAAGCATTATTAAATTTAAATAAAAATATTTTAATATTAAAACATTGATCATTGTAATGTACGTCTGGTAAATGAAAAATAGCTGTATATACTTTTATAAATTTCTCAAAAGTTATAATAATTTATAAATATGTATAAATCTATAAATATGAATATAAATTTTATTATAAATCATAATTAGTTCAATTAATAATTTTCGATAATGTATAAATTTTAATATTTCGTTTCGCAAATGATATTCAATTGATGTAGAAAACGTGGGCTATTTCAAATGTTACAATCGTTTTTTTCATTTAATAAGTTACCCGAAGTCTGTTGTAAGTTTAATCATGCCTGTTAAAAAAAAATCACCGTGAGTTCAAGTGTCACTTTACCACAATATAGCAGACTCGAAAAAACATATTCGTATTCGTTTCGAAGTTACGCGGTTATAGTAAACGAAAAAAAAAATATGTAGGGACATACACGATAAAATATTAAAAAAAAGAATGACTCGTACCGCGAAGTGAAGAAACACGATGGTGAAAGAAACGACTCGTAAGAAGAAGACAAAAAAGTACAATGAGAAATAAAAAGAGAGTCGAGAAATATAGAAACTTAGAACAAGATTAAAGAAGCGGTTGATGTGGTCTTGTAAAAAAAAATATTGGTAAGGTTACCAATAAAATCCTATTATTAAACAGTTTATAAAACAAAATATGTCATGCAAAATTAAGCATTGATCAAGACATTTCCTGATTTGGAGCTATATGTAGAAATATTAATTTTTTAATACATGAATGTAATCTTATCTACAAATTATGAAAATTAAGTCTTCTATTTATTATTATTTGATATTATCTCATATATAAGACAATTAAAATACTAATAAAATTATAATTATAAATACAAATAATAGATTATTGAAATTAAATCATTTCATACAATAAAATTTATTTATATTTATAAAAATGAAAATAAAACTACTTGACTTTTTAATATTAGTCTTATTCTTTTATCCATATTTATATAAAAATTATATTCAATATGTTATATACATAGATGAATAATAATATTTGTTGTATTATTTTGTGTAAGGATCATCGAGATTTTATCTTGAAAATTAAATTTAAAATAGAATAAATTGTATAATACTTTATAATTATTAAAATAATAATTACATCTTTAATATTACTTTAAAAATATGATTATGTAAAAATATTATTTAATAAAAGTTTTAATTAAATATTAAATTAAATTGCAATATTATAAACGATTTTAAAAATCTCTATAAAGAAAATTAAATTTAGTCAGAAATTCAGAATCTATTGAAAGAAAACAAGCATGAAATAAATATTATAAATATTATATATTTATAAATTGTAAGAAATATTAATATTCATTAAGATATTTATTTAAAAACTAGTAAGAATTTACTACATGTAATATTATTTCAAATAATACATAAACATTTTTAATATATACTATTTTTATTAATCTAACCTATAAAATAATAATTTAAGTAAAATAGATTTTATAATTAGTTTATCTAGAATAATCGGTATGATAATTAATATAAGGCTCTTTTATAACATATTTTTGAATGAAACATATTGTATTTTATTAAAGTATATTTTTATTATTATAAGCTTGTGGACGCGTTTATTAAGTTATTTATTAATAATAATAAGCTCGATAAAAAAATTTATAATAGAATTATTACATTTTTTTTAAATTTATATTATTTAAAAATGTATATAAAACTGAAAAGTATTAAAAAAAATATTTGTTTTAAATTTTTAAGAAAATATTAATTAAAAATTATTACAATATTATGAAAGGGAAAAAATATTTTCTTTAAATATCTATAATCAAAAACGAATTGAGAAATTGTTAAATATTGCAAAGAGCTAACAGAACGAAAGTAGCAAGAAGAGAAAAACATCTTTTACAATTATTTTGCAATTACTTACGGCGCTATGAAACTCGACGATCCTACAAATACCGGGCTTTGGGTTTTACATCGTCGCGTCGCGCTCAATTACATCACTTACATTGCATTAGCGTTATTAGTTTCGCGAGAGATCCATATAGGTATATAGGAGTTAGCTTGCGGATACCGTTTTTATCACATTGGTCATCCGACACTCGAGTAGGCTGACTCTCATCGGACGTCCTGCATTGCCGACTTTTGTCGAAAGTGCTTTAGCCATTGAAAGTGCTAAAATAATTGCTTTCGTTAGAAATGGAATGATTTGTGAAACTCCCAAGTTTTCTTTTCCTTTTTATTGGTATTTTCAATGTTTCAAGGATTTTGAACTTTAACCGATAGAATTTTATTTGTTGGAATGAAAGTATTTCCAAACCGTAAAAAAGTTACAGTTGCTACAAGTGTGCAAAGTTTGGAAAGAATAATTTATTATTTTCAATATTATCGTGTTACAAATTATAAGTAAAAATATCATATTAATATTTTAGTAAATTCTATTTAGTAAAATTGAAATTCAAAAAGTGAACAGAAATTCTTAATGAATTAACTCAATAATTTTGTCATGGATTTTATAGATTGCTATTAAAATAACTTACAATTCGATAAATCATATATTATTCACTTAAAAATAATTTAATAATAAGTATTTAAATTATTTTTCAAATTATTACATCGTTTAAAAAAAGTAAATTATATTTTTTTCTTAATTAGTTTAATGTAATTGTTTTAAAATAAAATTTAAATTCATCGTTCTTTCATATGCTTAAGTATTTTAAAGAAAAAATATAAACACTATTTTAATTACTGAAGTACAAATAAAATAATTAGTTATCTTTCGGTCAAAAAAGAATAACTATTTTCTTCTTAGGTTTATTCAAATTTTACTTATTTATCATCAATAAAACTGTTTTATTTCGCCAAGCATGCGAAGAAAACAAAAGAAAAGTTCTAACGAATACAAATAATTCATTAAAATATACACTCGCGGACAATAACAAATCGAAAGAATCCGAGGATTTTCATCGTAACTATTTTCGTCAAAAGTACCGCTTAAAATCCTGTCTCGCCATCTTGTAAAAAAACAACAAACAGAAAAGCATAGTGGTGTAGAAAAGGAAAAATAATTACTGCGCTTGCGTTAGTTTGGTAAGCATAGGGTCCAGCGATGCATTAGTAGATTTAACGAGCCACGCTCTTTTTTTATCACTGCACCATTATTTTGATTCTGGCGGGTCGGCGCTAGTGAAACTTCCAGTGCCTCGAGTGCATTAGTGTTTATATCAATTTGTCACCGCACAATAGAATTACTCTCGTTATTTACTCGTCCCGCGTCAACGTCGGCGTCCTTTTTCTGTTTTCTATTTTCTCCGTGTTCTATATATTTTTTAATCTCTTTTTTTCGATCTTCTACGTTGATGGCTTTATTGACTTTCTTAATGGCTAAGAATAATCGAAGACGTTTGAAATATATAGAATTAGATACAGTTTGTCAAAGTTTTTCATAATTTATATTAACGCGTGACATTAATTTTAAAATCTCGCAAAAATATATTTATAGTTTATTACCAAAACGTAAATACGTTAGTGTTGCGATGTAATAACTTACATAATAATTAGAAAAGAAATATTCCAAAAATTTATGTAAAAAATACAATTCAATACTTAGAAATCTATTTAATTAAACAAGATATTTATATTTTAATCAATATTTCAATATGATTAATTGTTGAAGGTATATATTTTAATTATTATTTTAATTTTATTGTTATTTAAATTAATATCTAGTTCATTAAGTAATTCATATTTATATAATTTATTGTATATATTTAAAAATTTATAAATTAAATATCAAATTTAGAAAATATTAAAAGTACTTTGATTTTAATTTTTTATATTCAAATATTTTATTCTTTGATTTGAGTTTTAATATATAATGTATTTAAAAATTTAGCTACAATAATTTGTAAGGAGCTTTAACTGATATTAATTACAAAAAGCATTATTAATCAGTATTAAAAACAGATTTTAGGTTTTGAACTTCTAACAAAATGTCGCTTCACGCGTCTAGTACAATAATTGACTATTATTGTTTCCCCGTACTGTGAAAATGAATTCATTCGCTAATTTTGAAAAGTAATGTTATTCCTATCGGAATAAGCCTTTGCCACTTTCTTAATTAACGAGCACATCATTTTACCAAAATGGCTACTGTTAAATCGCTCCATTTCAATTTCAAAAATTGTGTTCAGTACGTTTAATTAAGAAAATGTAAATATCTTATTACGTAGTCGTCGAGTTCTCCCCGCGGATATTTATATACACATGCGTATGTGTATGTGGACGTCCACATTATTTAGCTTGTAAGGAAAAGTAGAAAATAAAGAAGTATAAATGAACAAAATAAAAACAGAAATACACACATATGTATATAGGTATAAAAAGAAGGCGAAGTGATATTGTGCACAATTTCTATAATATATCTCTACTATCCGTAGATTTTTTTTCGAACGTGTTTTCCGATGCATATGAACATGTAAGTAGCCTTTTTGAAAATTAATAATAATAATGAAGTACGGAAAAGATAGGAATTTTTTTTACTTTGACATTATGTCATTAAGAAGTTTTATATATCTTCGCGAAAATATTTTAGGATCATGGCTGGATAAACGCAGTTAAAATTCTCATTGGGTGCGTCTTTCTATGCTTGATATCTTCTCTTCTGTTATTTTTGTAATTCTACCATGAGTTCAGCATTTTCCACACATTTTACATACCAGTTCTGGTTTGTCTTTTTATATATGTAGCTTTTTTAGGAGGCTTTTTTATGTATAACGCGGAATGAATTATATTTTTGTCTGTACTTTCTATAATTTGTTTCTTTTAATAATAAAATATTATGGCTTGTAACTTTACGTAAATTTTTAGGAAAATTTAATTTTTAGATTTGTTGCAGGCGTTAGTCGTAATGCACATGTTTTAAAGTTAGTGCATATCAAGAGAGATTGAATTGGATAATAATAACGAATGCATTAGCAAAATTCATACTGAGGTAAATTTATATTTTTAATATATTCTAAATTACTAATTTTTAATAAATTGATAAATGTAAAATACATTTATTCTTTTTAAAATTTCTTTGGAATAATAGAAAATAGTAATTTTAATTTTTAAAAATAGTAATATATTTTAGTTAAAAGAAAAGTTTTAAATCTAAGAAACCTATAATTAATAAATATATAAAAAATCTTAAAGAATAATAATTAAAATTTTTTATTTTTTTAATTCGTAAACGTATAAAATTATATTAAATTTAGTGATTAAGAAATACAACCTGAAACAGACTACGAATAAAAAAGATGTAGATCTGAAAGAGCTTACCGATAAGTTGTAAATTATAAATATTATACTAATATTCTGCTAAAAAGATGTTCTAGATATTTAAAAAAATTAACTCAAAAATTCACGTTTGATTGCTTTATTTTGCCAAATGAGTACAAGCGTTACACAATTATAAGCTAGGTAAATTTTAAAAGCATTCGCAATAAAATTAAAAATGCAAACGAATGCTTGCCTTTCGTATTTAATTTTGTATTGAAGCAACCATTATGAATGCTTTCTTTAACTTCTTCTCTTTCTCGTAATCCTTTCTCACCCACTAGGCAGCGATGACCTATCTCCAGAGTTAAAGAAGTTGTAAGAAAGGGTAAACCATAGAGAGTCGTCGGAGCACATGTCGTCGCGGATTACATGCAACTTTTTTGCACAAGCAAGCAGATGCCCTTCGTTATACGCCTTGTATGCCTTTGATCTGTCTTTACGGCCAATTCTAACTCGTACGAAATTCTTTCACGATCGGCAAACATTAGCATATGCGCGTTGCCGCTAATTAGTACGTCCGTTTCTTTGGTGTTTCTTGGAAGTAACTTTGATGTTGCCGTTACTTCGAAAATTTGTTCTTACTCTGATATTCATCAATTCGATGGTGCTGAATGTTTTGAGACGATAAATGTTATTAATAGTCGAATATCAGAAAACATCGGAAATGTGACGTATGATGTTGTTTCAAAGAGATTTAATGTCATATTTATTTGAATTATAGATCTCTAATTTATTGCTTTTTTTTAAATTTCATATTTAGTATATCTGATTGTTTTTGTTATTAGAAAATTTAAGATATTAAAAGTTTGCTGTAATATTTTTATTCAGAAAAATTTATGATATTTCAATTAGCAATACTAATAAAGGTTACATGAATAATAGGAATTATATATTGTATAGGTAATTTTATAAAATTGATTAGATATCTATTTCAATAGTTTTAGCCAGTGTTTTATCTTAAGTTTGTAATCACAGATGCTCACATAATTTAGAATACAGTTTAAAGCAATATATATTTTTAAAGCAATATTGTATTTAAGAAAAACACAAAGAAAGTTCTTAAAAAAAAGAAAAAAATAATGATTGAAAAAATAAGATAGAACAACATATCTGAATAGAGAATCTATCTGCTAACTGTGGATAAAATTATCGTTCAGTTATCCTCTTTTCTCTTTCTTACGCAGTAGGCCAAGTAGAGGCTTTAATGCTGTCGTTCGATTTACATCTTAGTCGGTTTGGTGAAGTACTACTAAGATTGCTGGACCCGATCTTTGCATTCAGGGCTTTTTTTGACAGAGGTAGTGAAATTACCTCATCCTCGTTATTGAGACTTTTAATAAATATGTTTTCGAGACCAGAAATATTATCTTTTTTCTTTAATATTGTCACTGCGTTTAATATTGTAGCGCCTATTATAGTATTATAATAAGTTTTAAAGTTGTAAAGACTTTTATTTTAATATTGTTGTGTATAGATAGCATTATAAGTATTTATTTCATAATCAGATTATTAATTTATGAATTATTTTATTCGGAATAATTTTTAATTTAATTGTTTACAATTGGTAAAAAGATTATGCACCTTACTTTAAATGATGAATTTTTCTTTTAGATATTAATATATTGCATAATTTTTTCTTATGCAAAAAGAATTTAATTTGAATTAATGTAATTATAAAAGTTTATGAAATTACATAGTATTAAATTTATAAAGTAGTATATTTACTTGAAAAATTTATTCATAAATTCTCTTTTTGCAATCGGTGAGAGAAACAAAATAACGGGATCCTGAAAAAGAATCTCAAGTTATAAAGTCAATCATAGAGAATCCGAAAAACTGCAAAGAAAATAGAATAAATAAGAAAAAAATTCACTGCACTGACTCCCTATGTTAACATTTGCACATCTTATGTATGAGATCATATGTATACATATACATATAAAACACGAAGAGAACTTTTGGTAAATTTTTTTCTCAATCAAAAATACAAAACATTAACATAAAACAGTTAGAGTTTGCTATGAAAATTTTTCATTTTATTGTTTTATAAATTTTATAATTAATAGCTATATTATTTTGATCAATTATTTAATTAAAAACTGATAGATTTAATAGGTTTATTTATTATTCATTAAACAAGATCGAATTTAAATATTAAATAAAAAAGATTATTAGATCTTATTAAAATCTAATATAAAAATAATTTGTTTTTTCATTTAGCCTGTTTCTGTAATAGTAAAGAAAGTACTATAAAATAATTTAAATAAACGTTGAAAACAAAATTATATAAAGATTAAAATTTTTATATTAATGCATTTTTTCTTATAATATTTACAATAAAATATGAAGATTTTGATCTGAAAAATAATTTATAAATAATATTTGAAGATATTTAAATATGTTACAAACTTCTTATTTTATTTTATTTTATTTATATAATTTATCAAATATGAAAATTAATTAATACAAGTAGAAATTTGCAAATAGAATGTACATAATAAAATTAATAACAATAAGATATATTATTGTACAAGTGTTAATAAATAATTTTTCTAGAATCATAATCTATTATTTTTAATAATTTTCAAATGATTCATTACATTATATTAATAATAGAATTGAATTTAAAATCAATTCTTTTTATTTATTTTATCATTAATACTATATTTATTTTTTCAATATTTAATATATTTTTTCGGATTACTTATTTGCTCAAAAATATTTGAAGTACATCAATAAATTATGTTAAAAATGACTACAATAATATTAATAAAATAAGAAAATCTTTTAAAGTAATCCAAAGGTATAGTAATTATTAAGTGTTTAGTAATTTTTAAAATATATTTTCAATTTTAAATAATTTTATTATATTGTAAAAAAATGTTCAAGATTTAAAAATCTTCTATTATTCTTTCTCATTATAGAAATAGAGGCATTACGGATTTAACGAATATAAAATAATGATAATAGATCAGGCTTATTTTTACTTAATTTATATCAATGCATCAGGATTAATTTGTAATTACATAATGTTATTTTGACATGTTTGAGACTTAATTTAAGATTTTGTACTTAAGTTTTTCATTTTTCATTCAAAGAATAATTAGTTTCTGTGAAGTTATTATTATACGGGTCTTAACTGGCTAAAAATCATTTCTTTTATATAGTTTTCCATAATTACTTTTTATTAAAATGTAAAAATTGCGAGGTTTAGTTTACATCAAATATATTAATATAAATAATTTCGAAGTTAATAAAGACTTTAGCAAAAAATTCGATAAATATGTAATAAAACTGAGAAATAGTAAAATTTTGCTTAAAATATAAACGTTTTTGCGTGTGAGAGAGTGATATTAAAAATTATATCACGAAAAGAAAATAGAACTTTTTTATAGTTATTAATGGGCTTTTTGATACAGAAAATTTATTCACAACTTAAATTTGAAATAGCTTTTAATTTTATAATTTATTATTATAAATTTAGTACCTAAGGCGGTAAATTATAATTTAATAACAATAAGCCAGTGGGAGGCATTTTTTATCGATGGTTTAGAACAATAAAGTATATTGCAAAATGTAATTTCGATACATTTCTTTCATAAGCAAAGTTTTTATTGAGAATAAAATAACTTTCTTAATTCACATCTATAATCAAATAAAAGATAAGCTAAACAGGTTAACAGAGTCTTAGAGCATCGGGAGCAGTTGTTTTGGATAGAATCTTTTAATTTCGTATGGTACTTAATTCTCATTGCCAACTACTTCTGTCAGTGCAATATCCACGAAAGGGTGCCAACGCATTCTTAAGTCACTAATTAATCTATCCTCTTTGCTATATTTATTTTACCTCACTCTTTTTCTTTCATGAAAACACATACCGTGCCATCTCTACAATACTATGCTCGATTTTTCTGCTTCGTTCGCGTTCTTCCTTCTGCCACTCCAGGCTTTCTCCATCGGAAAGCTGCCGGTACTACCGTTACCGTCGCCTAGGTATTGAGTTCTGTATCATGGCGGCTATAATACATTTTTTATCTGATCGAGGGAATCTTTATGGGGGATGGTTTGGGCTTCTTCTCCCTCCCTCCATCTTTCTTGTGTGTGTGCGCGCGCGCTTGTCCTACAGCATCTCTATCCTCGCATCCATACGTTCACGCACGTGACGTACGCATGTGAACACGATTCGACTGTGTAAGTATAATCTAGTACGTGGAGACGTAAGAGAGCGCGATGCTCTTTTTATATTCATACTGCTGCTGCTGCTGCTCTCTCCGATCTCATTTTCCTCCTCTCGGGATCTTTCGTCCGCTATATCGACTAATTTTTATTGCCTCGGTCAGATAGAACGAGGATACAAGAGAAAATGAACAAGGGAGAGAAAGAGAGAGAGAGAGAGATACAGAAATGATGGCGATTGGAACCTTGAACCTTTTGTGAAATTACTTTTTTCTTCCTTCTCATTTTCGGCGAGGATTGCTCTTCCTTTTATTTTTTCCCAGTCTTCTTACGAGAATACATCTTTATAGCTTTATTATTGCTCTTTTTAGTTATATATGTTTAGTTTATTAGTTATATGTACAAGGGTAGGGTGGTAATGTTTTTTTTGAAAAAAAAATACTTTAGGAACATGAGGAAATAGTAAAATTAATTTTCTCGAAATTGAAGTTTAGGAATTCGAAGCATCAATCTTAGTTTTGCCATCTGGAAGTTATGAAATATTTCGAAATATATTTGGTAACGAATTACGCATACAAGAGCTTATAACGAGTTTAGCTATAAGAAATATATATATATGCTGCTTTAATTTTTATTATATAATCTATTAATTATAATTATGCATGTTAGAAAAAAGACATACTAATTGTTCTAAAATCATCGAATGATACTTGAAGAAAAATTAAAAAAGGGAAGGATGAAGAAACAACGTAAGGGATGTTATATGAGTCGGATTAATTTCTTAAAGAATAGTATAAGGAGAATGAAAAAAAAGTAAAAGCTCCCCATTTTCCTGACACCAGTAACAAATTCGTTTTCTGTTTCATCCGAAAACACTCCTTCTTCGCCAGCACACAGATGCAGAGTCGATATGCGCGCATAAAGATACATACGTGTAGTCACAAGTTCCGGAAGGGTCTGGAAGAAGGAAGGGGTGTCATATCGGCCACAACGGCGCGCCGTCGAGGCTGAGGCGTACGCTGGTGGTATGGTGCGGGGCTAAGTTACCGGGGATTGAAAAGCAATTTTCCCTAGCGCGAGATACGAGGTAGTGGGAATCGTTGCAAAGGGGCGAAAGAGAAAGAGAGAGGGGTAAGAAGGGGCAGAAGCTTTATATTAATGATCCAGATATATTATCGGACGTGACCGAAATTGCTGTCAAAAAACTCGGATATTGGATCGAAAGAGATTGCGAAATGCTAGTTTTCTTCTCTTTCTCCCTCTTTCACTATCTCTCTTACATGTCTTTTGAGAGATTGTCGTTTTTCCTCAACGCGGCAGATTCAAATAGGCTAGAATCAAAATCTCAAATGCTTTTAAAATATTTTTCATGTTTGATGAATCACAGCATGAAAAAAAATTTTTAAGAAAATGTTGATTTTACGTAGTGCTTATTGGATTATATATTTACATTTACTAACCGAAACATTAATTTATTCAGAATTATTTTAGAATAAAATAAAACACAAAATTTATTTATTTTTAAAATGATTTATGCAGGCGATTTTTCATAAAATAGATACATGAAAGCGTACTCAATGATTCAAAAATTGATATTATTCTTCCTGATATTATATAATATAAAAAGAACATTTCAAAATTAAGAAGATAAATACTTTTTATAAATAAGTTATTACTTAAAACAAATGTAGTATTTATAGATATTTACCTATATATTTACACGTATAATTTTCTGAATTAAAAAAATTTTAGATTCTAAGAAATACTTAAATAAATTCTTAGATATTGATGTATAAGAATTTCTAAATATTTTTTATTTACATCGTTTTAAAAAAATTACGTTGAATATCCTGAGCCATTATATACACTCGTTTAAAAAAAATTTAAATAGTAAAATTTAAAGTTCAATATTTAAATGAAGTAAATAAATACTTTGAAATTTAACTTTCATTAAAAATATATCATTTCTTATTGTTTTTAACCTTGTTAATTTATGTTTAATTAAATATTTATGTTAATTTATCTTCGAAAACTTTGAAGACGATAAATATTGAAAAATTTTTTTTACAATTAAAGTTAAGAACTGTTATTGAAAAAAAAATTTTATTAAGTTAAATATTTCAATTAAAATTTTTTAAAAACAAAGAAGTAAATATGCAAAAATGTTCATCTGCTGAAATTCAAATATTTTAGAAATTTATTCTTCAATATTCAATAAGATTTAAAATATTTTTTTAAGTTATTTATGAAATAAATAAGGTAATATAAATGTGATTTATTAAATAGAAATTAAACGTTCTTTTTCTAGTAATAACGATTAATAATCGATTCTATAAGTGATACAAATGGATAAAAGATCGTATTTTCGATAATTTCAAAGTAAGCTTTGTAATTGCTTGTTTATAATTTTTATATAAATTATATACTATAATTTAAATTTATTTAACTAAATAGATTATATATAATGAACAACTTTTCTAATAAATCTAAATAACATATATTCATGTTTTTTTAAATGACTATCGAAAAACTATACAATATGCATTGTGTTTAATTATTAATAATTAATTAAATAAAGTGATATCATGTTTATAAGTAAAAAGGTAAATTTAGTATATTAAATAAGAAAACTAAATTATACTGATATGTTTGATTAAAAATTATACGTTAAATAATTTTCTATTTTATTGAATTGATTGAAGCAAGTAAAATAAGTCCAAATTAAGATGAAAAAATTCGTTTTAATATATATAAAAACATCTGATTGATTAAATAAATTTTATTTGAGTTTCTTCATTTGTTCAAGAGAATTTAATCCATTCACTACGAAAAATCCCTATGTTGCTTGCATAAATGAAGAACATACGTACAAAAAAATGAACATATTAGCGTTAAAAACATTTGTGTGAAAAAAAATTCAATCGTTATGTTATCAATAGTGCAGACATTTTTATTTCTCTCTTAATATATATATGTATCGCTGATGACACTTTCGACACCACCAAAGCCATTCCACTACAAGAGGAGGAAGAAAAAAAGAAGTACACGATAGAACGAATTCTGAATTTACAACTCATTCAAATGTAATTACTTCAAGGTTGTTGTACTGTTTTATGATTGGATATATAATTATGTATATTGTCATGAGAAATAAAATTTAATTCCGAATTTCAAGTTAAGATAATCAAGTCTATTCTTTTAATTTTACTTATACAATCGGTTACTAAAAATATTTTTTATTAAAATAATTTAATGCAATTAAATTTACATCTTTACTAAAATAAATAAATGCCAATGAAATATTTACTTTTATATGATTTCTTATATAAACTATTTAATTCCAAGATGTTATATTATAGGTTGAGTACTAAAGTATATATTTAATTATTCTAAACCTTTTTTTAAATCTATTGTTTTAAAAACAAAAATAATTTTTTCATACTTTAAAGTATGTTGGAATGATGAAATTTAAACGATCTATAGTAGTTTGGCGTTTCAATATTTATAAATTCATTATAATATTCAACGATTTGATCAATACTATTTAACAATATATATTTATTATATTTTTCTAATCATTGTGTATCTAATTATTACAATAATATTTCTGATATTATTTCAAATTTATTAAGATTTATACGGTTTAGTTAAAAATTAAAGTTTTTTAAAATTGGTATCTAATGAATAATATATTTATAAATCCTTGTAAATATTATTTATATAAATTTTTTATTAAATAGTACTTTTACTTAAAGTGAATGCTATATTATAATTTAAAATAAAAATTAATTTTCGTTAATGTAATAAAAAATTTATTTTATTTTAATAATTATTAAAATATGAATTAAAAATTATTGGTTCAAAAATTATATATTATACATTGAATTCTAAAACTATTGGTCTAAAAATTATATATTATACATTGAATTCTAAAATTATTGAAATGAAAACAATTAAATTTCGATCGATCGATTAGATTGAAAATATAAGGATAATTTATTATAACGTTTCTTTATTATATTTGGAATTGCATATTACAAATTATTCAACTTGTAATTTAATCAACTCTGTAACACTAGTCTTGATCTTATATATTCTAATATTGACTTCTAAAGAGTATCGCGAAAAACAAATATAAAAGAGAAAGGTGCTAACTAATAATCACACTTTAGTCAGTCAGAACAGACATTCGCTTATCTGCGATACGGGTATAGTCCAACGATTAATAGTGTTGTATTTTACAAAAATACACATGCGTCTTGTATTGTTTTTTTTCTTTTCCATCGAACAAATGAGCTCGATTGTCCACGTGTACATATGATAAGTGATTGCATGGGAGCGGGAGTACCTCGTTAAGTATAGTCCTTAACCGGAAAGGTGATAATAAGCGGGTTTCGTGTTGTAACTAATAGAGTCGAGCTCTCCTTATTTTTCTTAATTTTTTCTTCTGTCCATCGTCTTTCCTTCTTTCGTTTTGGGAGAGAGAAATTTATTCGCACTAATTTTTTTCCATTTTTTCCTGCTTGCAGACGATGTAGTTATGGCATGTTCATCGCTGAAGATTGGTGAGGAATAGTGGTGGTGAGTTTATAACCATTTATTACTAATTCCTCTTTTAAGAAACTTAAATATATAACAGTGTCTTTGATACATACTACACTCTTTTTTTTTAATAAATTAATTCGAAAAAATCTGAAAGAATTGTTTCTTATTAAGAAATTGAACATAATAAGAATACACTGTTGACTATGTATAAACTGTTAATGTTAAATTAAAAGAGAATTCTAACAGTTGATTCTAATGAAATTTATACTAATAATTTCGCTATAAGGTTTTTTTTATAAAATACTTTCAAAAAAATATTGCACGCATCTTTAGTATAATTAAAATTTTTATTCAATTTAGATTTGCGAATGCTCATCTACTCAAGAGTTTCAGTTTACCCTATTTTTTACCCAATTCATTTAGAATACTTAAATATACCCTATCGTGTTAAATTCATATAATATTATTTTCTCATCTTCACTGGCTTTTACTTACGAGTCTTCTACTCTTCGATATTCTTACCAAGACCTGTACGATACTTTTTTATTTGCTATTAATTATACTAATCTTAATTTACACAATTTCATTACTTTTACAATATTGAGTAAATTATTTAATGCACTTAATTTAAATCTTATTAAAATATCAGTATCTTTTTTTGTTTTAAATCAGTGTAAGATTAATAATTATGCTTGGAAATATGAAATATATAAATTTAACTAAATTACAACTTATCAATTAACTTATAATAAAATATCTTATAATAAAATAATTGAAAATTGGAATATCTTTTATTGATTTATAGATTAAGAAAATTCAGACGACTAATTAAATAAAGAAAAAAAATTAAAAATTAACTATTACTTCTAGTTTAAAATTTATTTATTTTATAGCAGCTTGTATATTATATTGCAAGACATACATTATTAAAATGATGATGCTGGAAATGAGTTTTAGACAACAGTACAACTATAATGATCTTAGTTTGCATGTATTTGTAAATACAAGATAATAGCGTTTCTTATTATTTTAAGGCACCGATGTGCATATATAAATGGCAATTTTTTTTCCAGCCTATACTTATTTACATAGTCGTTATTGCTACTGACTAACGGCCAAACCGAGGGAAAGGTGTATACGCTGGACAAGTAAAGTGTTGGTTAAGCAAATGGGAATCTCACTTTGTACCTAAGCCATTCGCTTGAGAATATTTTTTTTTAATACTTTAGTATTGTTGTTAAAAGGTAAGAATAGTTTTCAAGTTACCTTTTGATCATCGTAATTATTGGTAAAACTGTTGGAAAACTTCACGGTCGCTGATGTTAGTATGTAAAAAACCGATGGGATATTTTTGTCGAAATTTTGAATTATATGAATTCTAAAATAAAAAGTTGATCAAATTTTTTTCAAGTTAGTAACTGAAAATATAAATACTCGTAATTTCTTTGTATCGATACAGAAAATTATATAAAAGATGTATCTAGAATTTTATAATTTGTTATTAGAAATTATTAAAATTATAGTCATAATATATTATTTAATTTAAAAAACACAATGATTATCATCATAATATAAATAAATCTCTGAAGAAAACTTTAAAAAGTATGTTCGTTCCATGAATTTAAAACTTGTTCCGAGAATTAGTAAAGTTCATTCAACATTAATCAGGCTCAATTCGTAATAAAAGAAAAAAATTAAAAGAAACGCTTGTTCGTGCATTGTTCATTGTTATAGAAACCCAAATAATAGAACAAAGAAATCATCGTTAAAATGTAAAGTAGAATAAACTAGTAGAACAGGGAAAAAAGTGAAATGAAACTGAATTTCCATATCTCGACGATTGTGATGCACATTCATTACCTCGCGCGCGCTCTAAATTAACAATTCAACCAGTGGCACTGGTCTGTATTTATATATTTATACTTTCTCATTTATGAACCGGCTTCTTTCCCCTAACCATTAAAGCATGAAGTTGAGAGGTCGAAGATGTAATTTAGGGTACCGCTTTCGGACTCTTTAAATTGCCCGCAATGTGCGACCGTCGCGTTTCGTTGACTACGGTTTCGGATTCGAAAGCCTAACCACTTTTATTTGCATGGAATTGAACCAATGTTCATGGTAAATTTTTGTTATGGTGATATTTTATTATTTTGATTAAGATGTTTGTAATATTCTTTATGTTTATATATTTTATATTATTAAGGAAAGTATAAAAATCGCGTACAATTACAATCCTTTTAAATAATTTAATTTCGTTATAACTATTTAGGCTCTTTATATAAAAAAACGCTGTTACTAAAATTTAATCAAATTCTAAAGTTAATAATAATATATTTAATTGATTAATTGTTGTTGATTCATTCATAGCAAAATGAAATGTAATTACTAAACTGTAATTAGTACTGAAAGCACAGTTGAAACGATGGGCAATAAGCTAATATAAAGAATATTATTATCACAAAAAAATTAGATTATAAATTTATTTATACAAAATTAATTTTCTTTTAATTAAAAAATTTTAAAAATTTTAATTTATACTTTATTTTGAGTTTTTAGCGAAAATTGTCTAAATTTCAAATTCAAAATAGTATTTAGAAATATCATTATTAAAAGTTTTTACTTAAGATACTTGTGTGTTCGTCGGCTTATTAAATGCAGTAGTCATGATTTCCTCAATAATAAAATACTGATGAAAATAATGAATTTTATTAAAAAAATTTAATTTGAACAAAAATAATAATGTATCCATAAGATAATAGATTAGTAAGATGGATCTTCATATGTAAATTTTATATGGAATATTTTAATAATAACATCGAATGATAGAACACATTTTTCAAAATCAGTCAGTTGAGTTAAAAATAATAAGAAACTAAAACTCGGCTAAAGCTTCGCTACGAACAGCTCGATCAGTACATTCAACTTTCGGATTCCTGATTGTGTTGAATACTGTGCGCGCAGGAAGCATGATAGTAATCGAAAGAGATAGAGGAAGAAGGTTTGGGACGCTAACGATAAACTGGAGAGCGGATTGATACTTGTTCTTGTATGCAAGTGTAGGCCCAGTGCTGTATCACCAAGTTTTTATTCGCCCTGTTCTTGAAACAGTGGTTTACTCGAATTATTCTTAATTATATTCGTTCTTATTCCGTTTGTACAAAAATAAGGCGTAAAATCAGGGATTATAAATAATTTAATATTTATATACTAATAATAATATAATATCGTTAAACTTATAACAGATTATAAAGTAAATTTTTCTGGTTAATATAGTGAACAAATGAACAATACGAAAAATCTTTTTCAAACTATTTTAGAAAAGACCTATTTTAAAATAGTATCAGAATTACAATTTTGCATAATAACAATACAGAAATAAAGTGCATATTTTACGGTAATCGTTATTAAGAAAACCACTTATAATATTTTTATGGTATTTTTTTATATTCGTAACAATAAACAATATCTTAGTATAAGATAATTATGAATTATATGTCTAATTAAAATATGGATTTTTAAAAAATAGTCTATTTTATAAAATTAAATAGAACTGTATCAATTGAAAAAGACATATTTCTGATAATAATGTTTAAAATTTTGACATGAAATAAGCTTGCGCTTGAAATTGAAAATTCAATTTCCTTCATTGTATTGTAGCAATAATATTTGATTAGCGTATAATATCAAATTCCAGCGAATCATTAAAGTAAAATGTTTTAGCAAATGAACAGTATATTTTGCACCTAGCAAAGATCATTATTTCAGTTGTAAATAAATTAATAAGTAACGAATCAGGCTGCAGTAACGAGGATTAGGAAAAACTGTTTGGTCAGTTATTTAACGAGCGAAGTGACTATATACAGAATCTGCATGATGTAACGTATAGTGGATCGGTCGATTTTCCAGCTTAGAGTTTAATTCGCTGGAAGTTAATTTATCGATGTGGAGGATAAAACAGAAGGTGTATGCTCTTTGAGGAAAAAAGATAAAGAATGGCGAGCGCACGATGGGATTAATTAAGCCGGGGCTTATCTCGCAGTTTGCATTGAAGCCTAGGATTATATTTCTCGATCTTTCACGTAATTTATTCTCAACCTAATAAAAGAGAAAAGAAAAAAAAGAAATATTAAACCGAGAATGGAAAATGGAAAAACATGCTCCTGTATTCGATTTTAATAGGTTGACGTGTGTTTGTAAAGGCTTGCGACTGCAAAATCAAAGCAGGAAAGTAAATTAAATTTTACATTCAATATAACCTCAAATCTTTTTTCATGCTTAAAAAAATTATATATAACAAAATTAAATGGTATCGTTTAAAGAAAAATTTGTTAGCCAAGTGACATAGAACATTGTGACTCAATTGGATATAAATTTGTAACATAAAAGTAAATAAAAAATTTGCAGATTTTATATTTTCAGAATATTCATTGAATCCGTTATACAAGCATCTCGGATATTTATTTTTAATCGTTTATTATATTCGACCATTTTAAATGTTATTTTTTATTTTTATATTAAAAATTCATTTATTTAACTGTACATTTTCTTATAAATTTTAAATGAAATATTATAAAGATAAATAATTATTAGATTAAAAATCACTAATTTTAATTAAATTAAAAAAAAAAAGTTTATAATTTAATAATTAATATATTTAACATACTTTTTTTTCTAAAATATTAGTTTTCATTAAGCATATTTAAACAAGATAACCATTATAACGTACAAATATATGGTTAATTTATACATTGTTTGTATAGATATATAAAAATTTCTATATATGGATAAAAAATATAATTTTCAATTATATTAATTTACATAAATTTTTATCGTATTAAATTAACTATAAAAATTACGATTTATTATAATTTCTTTCGAAGATAATAATTAAAATATTTCAATGATAAAATATCGTAAAATAAACTGGAAAAATTATAGTTATTATATCAATATAATCTTATTACAACTTTTGCTAACCCATTACGAGTGTTATTAATGAACAGAAAAGACGAAGAAAATATTATATTTATTTGAAGTATACGTTACTTAAATAGATAAAGTTATTAGAATACTAAACTTTCATTAAAACAGTGTATTTTTCATTCACTATAAATCGTCCGAAACTAATTATCTGAAGCTTAATCTAAATTGTTAGCTGATTTTCATCAAGATTTTAAATCGATAATTTTAAATTATTCTTATGTAATTCTTATATAGTCTCGTTTTTCATTTTAGACATTAGTTAAATTATTTTAACAAAAATTTATTAAAATCAATATTGTTTTTTTTAGTATTTGTTGATTTTTTCACATTTTGAAACCTTTAAAATAATTCTAAATACCTGCATAAATATATACTTTGTAATTTATTTAATTTTGTTTTAATTTAAATTTACTTCAACGAACAACATCAGAAAAAATAAATTGAACCAAAACTGAAGTATCAAAAATAAATAAGCTATATATGAAGTATAAAATTATTTAAAATAATCGTTATTTTCGATAAAATTTTTGTTTCAAATTATTATTTAAAATAGTTATTAATTTCGCTTTTGGTTAAATATCAATTTGACTTTCAATTAGTATAATGTAACGTTACATTTTTTATTTTACATAATAAGTTGAAAATTTAGAATCATATCAAATAATGGTATTTGAGACGTAATGAATTTTCAAGTTTTTTACGTTTTCATTGAAATTTTTCGTTGTAAATTAAATTGAAATTGTAATCAAATTTGTACATGAAACACGAAGAAATCGGAACAATGAGTGTTATTTTCTCATAATATAAATATCAATAAACGATTGTTATTAATAAAGCATCAAGGATAATGAAAGAAGATTGTAACGAAGTGATCCGAAAAGGAATCATAGAGAATATAGGTTGTAGAATTCCTCGAGACAGGTAGTCGGTAGAGAGAATCGGGCAGATCCTAGAAAGTCACGCTTAGGAGTCGGTGCGAGGCGTCAACGGCAGCGCAATCAACGGCGATGCAGAGGCAACTGCATGCAAAGTACCGTAGCTAAAGTTGGGGGAGGGACAGAGTACTTAGTTAACGGACAATGCAGCCTCTAACGAACAGTCGGGGGTACGCGAGTGGCTTTACGCTGACGACGTCGGCTACCTGCACACGCGACGCCGATTGCACATAGCTCGACAGACGGGTATCCGGATTAAGTCGCGTCATAAGCGTCGTTTGTTGATGCAAAGAGCACCCGCTCGTGCAGGAGGCTCTGATTAATTTATTGGGATTGCGGTGGTTGTAGCGGTGAACGCAATCGAGTCATCTTCGTGTTAATCCTTACCAAGTTGCCTATGATTTTCTTTTGATGCTCTTTAGTTCTTGTCATTCATTGCCATACAAATACAGTTTTGCTTCTTCATCTTTTATTCTTTTATCTAGGTATGAAACTTTGTAATACAGTTTTGTAATCAATTACTCGAAAGCCAATTCTTAGACGTTATCAAGTTTTCAAAATTATTCTCATTGATGTAAATCAAATTTGTACTTTAAACATAAAATAATTCACTCAATATATGTACTCGCAAATTGAAGCAATACGTTTACTTTGACGCTGATCGAATACATAGTTATTGAGTTATAGTAGGTTCCTTAAAGAACATATTCACTTCATATTTAGGAAAATAAATATTTTAATTGATTTTCATATTAATTTTATTTTAACATTAAAAAACACAATATTTTAGAAAAAACAAATGTCAATAAACTTATTTGGAAAAGTTTTAAAGTTGACATAAATTAGGATTTTATTATTGAGAAAATATAAATATTTCTTTCGATTAGTAAAATCTTTTTAAGACAAATCCTTAGTTATTTAATTTATTAAAAGAAAATTTATTAAACAATCTTAAGATTTTTTATATTATATAAGTTATAAATAAGTAATATAACTAAACTACTTACAATTTTTTAGTATTTACTCAAAAGTTTTTTACAGTTAACACGAGGATATTATATTTTTTATAACTTTACATTTCATTACAACGTATCATAATCTATTATGTTAATATTAAGTTTAATTACTCGTTTTCATTAAATTAATGATTTATTTTAATTCAAATTTAATACTATTTTATTTTTATCTTATCTAACACATTCTTTGCTTCTGGATTTTTTATTAAAAATTGTTCTATTGATCTTTTATTTCTTGTAGTTATTTACTTCCTTCTTTTCGTTTTCATTTAATAAGAATTTCTTAGAAAACTACAATTACTATTTCTACATTGTACTTTCTAAATATATATTTGTTTAATTTTTTCTTTATTTGCATTTTTTAAAGCTTTATCTTAAAATTTGTATATAAGCATTGATATAATTTATTATACATCTAAAAATTACTAAATATTTATTTAATTTAGAAATACACCTGTATTCCTATTTTTAATAAATATTGCACTACTTTAATTACGATTTCCTTTGTATCTACCATTAAACCACCTCTTCTTGTCATTTTATTTACACGTACAAATAAAAAAATAACTCAAAATTTAATGAAAAATGTGATATCACATTTTTTTATTACAAGCTATATTAAATATATATATAATAAAAATTAGTTACATTTTTATGATTTCAATTTTTATCATTCCTACGTCAATAATAATTTGGTATGTTTTAGTTAAGTAATATTTATATGTAGAAATAAATTTTTAACAACTGCTTAAGTCTCAATAATATTATTACTAAAGTAACCTTAAGAATAATAATTTAAAAGAACCTAATCTGCAGATAAAATAAATTTTTCTTATAAGATATTATTCATAATTTATTACATTTTTTTACAAATTAAATTAGTTTTACATCATTACTATTTTATAAAATATTTGAAAAAGTAAAGTAATAGAAAATATTCAAGAAATAAAGATGGATAAGGCATCAATTGATTTTCTGTAATTTAGAGAATACAATTTGGTAAACTTTAGACAAATGTGCTAGTGTGTTAATTGATAAAATGGATAGTATTTACTGTAAATAATACGAGAAAGTGAGTAGAAAACGAGAGATAAATATAGAGATAGAGATACATCGCGAGAGAGAGAGAGAGAGACATAAAGAGAGTTAGTGACTGAAAGAAGACAAGAGAAATAGAAATGCAATTGAGAAACGCAATCGGCAAGTTTCGAGACGTATATAACTGGAGTTTCAAATGAATTTCGACACTGCGGTAGGGGTTAGAGTTTCTGTACGCGATTGTGCACAATTTCCGTAAATCTCCTTTTCGAAAATGGGATTGTGGTTACTTAAAAGTCCTATGTTGTGTAAGCTTATTGTGTTGATTAGAACGATACAAACATTTTTAGGGATTACATAACCTTTTGTAAAGCAATACTATGACCAAAACTTTGTTTACATTTATGTAGAATTTTATTTTTGGAAACTAGTGTCTGCATAAAATAGATTCTTTATGAATTAATATAAATAAATATACTTTTATAAATATTTTTCAAAAATATTGTTAATTATTACTTTAAATCTAATAAATTTTGATGTACCAAGTATTTTATATTAGAAAATAAGAATCCTTTATAAAGTAGTATTATTTAATCTACTATAGGATAATGCTTTAACAATCTAATTTTAATTTGAATGTATTTTTTCATAGTTCTCTTAGTTCTAATAGCTTAAATTGAAATCTTATAAATTAAAGTAGTTGCATTATTTGTGTTTATAGAAATACATTTTTACTCAACGTAATAAAATGCAGTAACGATAATCATAAGCAGCTGTACCGAATTATCGCAAGATATAATTTTAATGCTTACTAATTTTTTAAAGAATAAAGAAAAATCAATTTTTATTTTATGTTAATAAATTTCTTAGATTTATTTTCTAAAAAAAATTTCGTTGAAGAACTATAACATAAAAATTGTTTAACTAATAAACTTTATGAAAAAATTATAGCTTATAAAAATAATAGAATTCATATAATATAATTTTAAATTGTCTTTCAAAATAAATAAACGTTATAGAAGTACATACAGCAGCGTTAATAGTTATGGATGTTTAGAAATAACAAAACAATCAAATCGATACACCTATTTAAATCTCATAAAATATATCAAAAGTAGGAAAAACAAGAAATTATTAAAAAGCTTGTTGAAGCCGATTACTGATATATAAAATAAGAGTAACAATCAATTAGAATGGGAGAGATGATAATTACAAACAAATTAAAAGGGAAGTCGGTTATTAATCGATAGGAGCGTTGAAAAAAAACAAGGTGTGTTCGTGAAGTTGCTCTCTCTTATCTTATAAAATTTTAAATTCTTTACGCAACTGGCAACAAAAATAAGAAGAAGAATAAAAAGTAAGAAAGCAGCTTAGCAAGGGCTTGTAGCAGGTTGACAGTGAGAAAAGAAGGCAAGTCAGTTGTGCCGTAAGTAATCCAGAAAAACTCCATCAAACTCGAGACTAAAGCGACGGAGAAGATCGCTTTAGTGTAGACGAGCGTGATCGAACCTCGGCTTCCTCGCCAACTGAGAGCTGCTGAATGCCGATGCGGTGCTTGTAATTGGATTCAATTGTCCCACGTTGAATCGGTAACTGCAGTCTCGGCTCCTTTGCTCGCTCTCAGGCTCCCGTCCGTCCGCGTCGGCAAGTCCATTCGCATAACTCGCGTCGGAGGCACCTCGCGTCCTCGTCACTCGGAGAAATTGATGATCACCGCTCTCTCTCTCTCTCTCTCTCTCTCTCTCTCTCATCGGCGGACCCATCGATCACTCGCGCGGGCGGAAGAATGGATCCATCGACGGAGATCCGCGCAGCTCCATTGTGCGGTACCCGGTTGTTACGCGAAGGTAGCTCAAGCGATGTTAACCGAGAACTTGGGGACGAGCTGTGCCGTGATTGAGCTACTAATTTCTCTCGGGTTCCTGCGCCGATCCGACGTGATTTAATCACGGCTGAAATCCTTTTCCGGGCTTCTATCTCACTCCCAGTTCACTTTTTAAACTTATTAACTCACACCGTACATTGTTTCACTTTAACGAAATATAATCGGTTGTTTGGCTACTTCTGTGACTTTCCGAATAACGTTTCGGATCAAATGCACTGACGTTTCTCTTAAATCTATACTCCCTACTTTACATCTGTCCATTCAACGAAATAGTCTTTTAAATAACTTCGTCATCGTTATTTGTATTATAAATTATACGTTATTTGTGCGAACAATCGTTATATCGAATAAATTAATAATAACCAATAGTTTTTATTTAAGCTTGTTCCTTAAATTTAAATTTTTTAATTTCCTTCAGTTTAATTATTCCTTGTTCATTTAAGGGATACTTATTTTGTTCATTATTAAAATTAGTTTATAATTAAAGCACAAAACCTGAAATAGTTGTATTATCTCGCATTAGATAAAAGGATAAAATGAGTATTGTGATAAAGGTTTCTCTAGAATCAAATGTAGTTTTATTATTCTCTTAGAATCATTTTTAGAACAATTCTATAATTTTATTAATTAATTATTTTCATATGGATTTAAAGAATGAAATCATAGAGTGAAGGAATCTTAATTTAAAATTTGTTCTACGTATTTTCTACAAATATACTTTGAGCATTATTCATATGTAATCTTCTGTGATTCTTCTTCGTTTAAATTGCAAAGTAACCGATGCGCAACATTCGTTGAAAGTGACGCGGATTCCTTCATTGTCTTCTGGAATTAGAGATATCATTTTCAACGATAATTAATAATGCCAATTTTTGTAACTATTTCATATATCTACTACTCTATGTAAAGTCCTTGCTTTGTGATAATTAATAACACTACTAATACTGCGAAATTGTAATAAACCTTTTAGGATAATAATGGCCAACATGTAATAGTTTTCCAAGGGCTCCTAATTTGTTCATAAAATTATTGAGTTAATGGACCCGTGACTAATAAAGTTGTTAAGTTATTTACATATCGTTATAATTATAATGCATCTGATGTAATAAAAACTTGCCTTATATTTTGCTATGATAGTTCTTGTGTTCTTGCAATTGTTATAAATATATTAGTAACACAATGAATTTTAAATTTGACATTTAGTCGTTAATTTTTTTAATTCTTTATTAAAAAAAGATTGTTTAAATTCTTTGTTTAAAAATTAATATTAAATGAATAATAAAAACAAATGAAATTTTGCGGAAAAAAATATTTTTTTATTAATTAATATAATAAATAATTGATTGATTACTTGTTATGTAAATGAATATAATTATTAAAATGAAACATAAATAAAATAAATAAAAATATAAATATTATAAGTAATATATAAATGAAGTATGCGTTGATTATATGATTAAAAAATGATAATATAATAATATATAAAAAAATTCTTTAAAGAAATTTAATTAATTAAAATAGTAAGTATAGTAGTGTCTTTTGATCGTTAAATTGATTGAATAAACTCAGGCTCGGTTAAAAGGTTAAAATTAATGAAGTCACGTATTGCGTAAGGAAACTGGGAGCCCTAAATTTCATTACGGGTTATTGGTAAGAGCAGTGCCCATGTGGTAAGTTTTATATAATACTTTAAATATTTAATATGATGGCATGTTAACTTATATTGTAATTTTTTTTCATAAGATTCTACTATATTTTATAAAATTCTTCTATTTTATTGATATATCAATATGAATAAATTAATAATGAATATAAATTTCATTTTTCATTTTACTACATTTGATTATAAAAATGCATATTATTAATAAATTAATTAATTTTTATCAAATAAAATAAAAGAATAATATTTTATATTATTAGTGTATTACTCGTAAAAAGTTAATGATCGTTTATTTAATTATTAGTATTTAGAAATTTACATACAATTT
This sequence comes from Dolichoris vasculosae, assembly GCA_018907195.1. Taxonomy (NCBI): domain Eukaryota; kingdom Metazoa; phylum Arthropoda; class Insecta; order Hymenoptera; family Agaonidae; genus Dolichoris; species Dolichoris vasculosae. The sequence goes on along the minus strand of JACCHY010000010.1, from coordinate 5,757,498 downwards.
TATTGAATAATTAAGTATAATTTTGGCTAATAACTTTAAAATGTAGTATGTAAATCTTTGTGAAAACATTATATAATAACTGAATTTTTAGAAATGAAAAAATATAATTCATATATTTTATTAAAGAAAAAATATTTTCTGTATTATAAACTAATTAGTCGTAATTCCATCAAAAATCAATCGAGTGATATTATTCGAATTTACATTTTAGAATGTAATATTTTATCAATTATGAAAATTATTTCAAATAAAGTAGCTAAAATTTAATTAGGTCTTATTTATACATGAATACACTAAAATAAAATGAAATAATAATAAATTATTTAAGTTTTATGAACAGTAATTTTATATATTGGAGAAATTTTTACTTAATTATTAAAAAAGATTGTAAATTAGATATAAGAAAGCTTACAAAATTTTTTTGATGTTATTTTAGTAATTCTTATCATCATAAGTAGAATAAACTTTTAAGTAAAACTGTTATTTTCTTATGAGTAATTAATCCAATTTTTGGTATTAAACTTAATAATATTTATTTAACGAAAACGAAATTCCTTTTGATGTATAACAAATTATTACGGGAAAAGTATTAAAAGGCGAATAAAGAAAATAATTAGTATGCATATTTTCATTTACTTGCAATTATATATAAACAAAGATTATATTTTATGGAATATTTGTATTAATAAGAAAAAAAACAAGAGCAATGAGTTTCAATAGGGCAGTTCTCAATTGGCAATTAACTTTGAAAGTCATCTAGAGAATCTAACCATAACGACTATGTCCTCTGCAGTAGCTGTGGATTTCATTTACACTTGCGTTGAGCTCGAAACAGAAAACAGAGACGCTTCTTTGAGCTGGCAATGCCATTAGTAAAATTATCGCTTACAATATTACCAATGCAACACCGTGTTAAATATTTACAAGTATCTCTCTCTTTCTCTCTCTCTTTTGATATGCTACCTCTTTTTACCTTTCTGAACTTTACACTATTGTATAGTTTAATTACACTATCTTTTTCCTCTATTGTATCTGTATCCACCGATTTCATTTTTTACATTCTCATTTCGCTTTGAATTATTATACAACTTACAAAAATAAAAGTAAAATGTGCGAATGGAAATGGATTTTTAATAGTTTATTTTTAGAAGAAACTTAAGCGAATGAAAATAAAGTGTTCTTAAAGATAAAGTATTAGCAATTATACTAAGTTTAATAACGTATAATAATAATATTTAAAGAAAAAAGAAGAAAATTTATATTTATTTGAGAGATTTTAATACATAAAATTGCTTAAACCATTTATGATTCTATTAATGTATTAGAATTTTACATTTAGTTTATGAATTTTAAGTTTAGGTTAAAGAAAGTTAATAAATTTAGTTACAGTTTACTAATATATTAGATTGAGTTATTAAAATTATTACATATTATATTTTATTTTTTATATCGCTACTATGGTAAATATTTTTAAAGAGAATACCTTACATATTTTAATTGTATATTGAGGTTAGTTTGCAAGCCAATATTATTTTTATAGACTATTTTTGATATTACACAGAATTTCTACCAGTAAGATATTGAATTATTTTGATTTCAAATCAATTTACTTAATATTTTAATACTAGAATATAGTTAATAGAAATTATAAAACACAATACCTCAAAATTAAGCTTTCATTACTATGTAATGACATAGTTTTGGAGTTTCAATTTGGTACTGGTCTTACATAATAATATCTTACATAAATGGTCTTATATTTATATATACTTATAAACAGAAATTTATAATAAGTTATAAACTTCAAAAACTGTTAGAAATGAATAAAAAATAAATTATTATGCTTAAAAAGAATTATAAATGATTTAATACTAATTTAAACGATTTTGTATACTCTACATTCTTTAGAAAATCAAATTTATATTTTACTCCCATAATCTTAATTTGTAATTCCTAAAAGTATAATTAAACGTTACTCTGTTTTTAAATTCAAATATTGATCTAAGAAATTAGAATACCATTCTCAGATAGAAAATGTTTTGTTCAATTTTATTTATTGTTAAAATAAATTTACATTATTCGTGAAAGTAAAACTATTGATTTAAAATTTTTTCTTTAGTAAATATTTATTGAGTCACAATTAAAAAATATTCTGTATTAAAGAATACCAATTATATATTTAATTTCGTAAACATAGTTTGTTTAGCATAATCATTATTAAAATCATTAAATTTAAAAAATATGAGCAGCACTTACGAGAATTAAATATATTTTAGTACGATAGCCAATTAATTGACAAAAAAGAGTTTACGAGATAAACGTTTAATTAACCAAAGCTTTAATCTCTACAATAATCAGATTTTTGCATTTCCTGTTGATATGTATCGCTATATATTCTCGCTTACGCGTATGTATTCGTATAACCACAAAGTTGCAAAAATTGTGATTGAGTTTAAAGGCACGTCGTTTGACGTAGTGTTTTTTTAATATATATATATATATATAAAATTATAAAATAATTTTATTCTGGTCGCCTATATCATATCTATATATTACTATCATATAGTGCGACTTATACAAGGTAGTGCAAACCAGTTCAAAAACTAATTTTTATTCAAATTACGTGTTTTGTTTCTCATTTTAATTCTCAAATACATTACTCGATACCTAGATAATATCATATTAATATTAATTCCGGAAAATACATTTATAAAGGTTTTTAATACTGATAATAAACTTTTTTTAATAAAAATGGTATTTATTATTTTCTAATTATTAGAGTAAACTGTTAATATATGCTACTTTTATCGTTATATATGCATAAATAAAATTAATACTCAAAAAACATATAAGTAATTTTTAATATACATAAATTTTTTTTAATTCCAAGACTTCAGAATATTATTTTGTTTAATAAATAAACCATATTTAAAATATTTAAAATAATAAAATATATTTTAAATAATTATTGATTTATGTAATACAATCAATGTAATAGAATATAGTATAAAAAATGTATTATTTTTTTATATTATTTTATATTATTTTATATCATTTTTAATTTATTTCTTAACTAAAAAGATATATAAATAATTGTATAAAAATCTAGATAAAAAACGAAAAATGTGATTTATTACAATTAAAAATTAAAATTAAAGCAATTAATTTGTAATACAAGATTATTATATTTTTCAGTATTATTTAACATTGATTAAGTAATCAAAGTAACATACATAACCAATATATTTACATATGTATGAATAGTTTGTAGTATAACTTTCAATAATTGTATTGAATAATATAGTTTATTTGAAAAACGCTTAAAATCGATAAATTAATTCTTAGCACTTTCATATAGTCTTTGAATGATAAAATTTTTTTTTATTACATTAAAAATGTTTTAAATAACAAAATAATCATTAAATAATATCAATTATGTTACGGTGACGTAACTGGAATAAATGAAAAAAGACTAATCTATTCTTAATTCTTATACTTTGTCAACTACTAACCAACATATTACTTTGCAAATAAAATTTTTTTTATATACAATAAATTAAAAATTAAGTTAAAAAACAATGTAATAAAAAATATTTATTAAAAACATATTTAAAAATGTATATCAATTTTAAAAAGATAATCACTGAACTATCGTCTTTCTTTTTTAAGAATCTGACTTGTTCTTTCATTTATTTAATTATAGAAATATTCTTCAAATTAAAATATAAATTTTCAAAGATTGTATATAATATATTTATGAAATACTAAATTGCATATTTATTAAAATACAAAATATTCGATAAAAATATGAATTGTATTATACATGGAATTGAATATCTACAAATTGCAAATAAAATGAAAATTTTGGTTTACTTTCAAATATCTAGTGCTTTAAGTCTTTTATAGCACACATCTATATGATGAATAAAGGGGGGAAACTAGTAGTTATCTAAATATTACATAAATATATTTAAAGGCGCTTCAAGGATTTATTTGCTTAATTATCAAAACTACAATTGAAATTACTAAATTTACAGTGAATAAAGTGTTCTCTTTATATTTACATTTTCATTCTTAATAAGGGTATACTGATTTAGCTTTAAAAATCAAATATTTATATAAAATATTGTGTGATGCCTACAAATCGAATAACGAATAATTAAAGCAATATAATTTTCATACGTTATTGCACAAATGATCGATAAATTTTTACTTCATAAAAATAAACATATTGATTTATATGTTTTTATAATTGTAAATTTCTTCTAAAAATATATATTTTAAATTTATGCATATTTTATTAATTTTATCTAATTATATAAAAATTTATTTAATTTCAATAACTCATTTTTAGAAGTTTAAATAAATCGAATAAAAAAATTCTCAAAGTGTTTAGTTTAGTACTTCGAATGAAATACTAAATGTAACGAATAATCGTGGAGAAATTTATTAATGATAAAATAGTTTAATAAGCGTATAACCGAATCGATTGTTGTAATTATCAGATGCAAGTTACGTTAACTAAATCAATATAATTTTATATTTAGTATACTTGCTATTTAACTTCAGTTTAAGATGAATAAATTAATCGGAATGATAAGTCTAACATGTATTAATAAATAATTTGCATCGTACGTTGTGTACTTCGAATAATGCTAGGTTGCGATGGAAGCTATTCACAAGCTCATTTCTAAGCGATGAATACTTATTACTAATGATATTCATAAACTTCTACCTCAACAATATATACTTATTACTAGCCATACACTTGAACTTATTTTATGAAGATCGGTTCAAGAGAGATTATCGCTCTAATAAGTAAGTTGAATGCTCATACTACTTCACTAAGTCGATCTCCGGACTCGATCCCACTATTACACGAACGCCCGGCAATATCGGGAGAAATGCTTGTGTGAGAAATATTAGGAACGAGCAGGATTCGAGCAGAATGGACCTTGTCTAGATAGCGCAGCTTATAGACTGACGACATCGTGTCTCTGGGGTGTTTTCAGGCTTAGTTCCCTACCTCGTAGACTCGTAGACTCGCACGGAAGTTTGTGCTTCGGACCAGTTCCCTGTTGAGCGACTCATGATGAAACCCCATTACCTTCATATTCGACCTTAATCTCAATTTACCGCAGGCGTAGCCACGAACGTATCGAGAGAACAGTTGATTCGAACGTGAAAGCCAAGAAGGAAGGGGTTCATTGGCTAGGTTTGTCAGGTAGTACCGAACTTCTAAACCGTAGCCTTGCAACTCACGAAGGGATACCCGAACCCTTCGCAGTACGACTTCGAATCTCACTGAGCAAACTCCAACCGAATCCTCGTCAAGCCATTAAATAAATGCCGGTTGAAGAGTCGCGTGTCCATCATTGAATGTATTCACTACGTACCGAGTGCGCTCATACGCGCGTATTAGGCATTGCATATGTTCGCTTGAGTGCACATTTCGCACCCTCTTTAATGCGCTAACTATGTGAACATTGTTCCCAAATTGCTATAGCAGTTATGGATGCATTCTCGCAACTCGGATGATGTTCCTAAGCGAGTATAATAACATAATAATTTGCAGTTGTCTCGCTGAAAAATAAATAACGATAAGAACGTATTGACTGCTTATCACCATACTTACTTGAAAGTTCCTAAAGCGATCTGCCATAAAGTATAAAGACTAGACATTTTACCTTACAAAAGAAAATTATTACGTAATCAAGTAAAAGAGAAAATTAGAATTAATTATACATTTTTTTTATTATAGTACAAGTTATCGAAAATTCATTTATATCATACACACGAACACAAACATATATATTTTAATTATTATTGTATAATTTGAAATATAGAATTTATAATTATACATCAAATTAATAATCTCCTATAGAGGCTGATTATTAACTTCTATATTACGAATATCTTAACGTAAAATATTATGATAAACAACTAAAGTAAAAAAAGGTAAATGAATAGTAGAAAATATAAAAGAATATAATAAAATATGAAATAAATAAACTTTATTCTTGAATGAACTTTGTCATAATAAATATACAATAATTATATAAATTTAATAAGTAAAAAATGTTTTAAATAAAATTTAAAAAATTTTTTAAATCAATATTTCTGTTTTTGAATACTGTGAACATCAAAATATATGAGGTTAAAAAAAATAAGCAAAGTACTTTTAATAAAAATTTACATAATTTATATTCGTAAAAAAAACAGCACAATGACTTTGGTAAATCTGAACTTGAATATTTTATTTACATAATATTATTTTTAATTTTAAATTAATTTTGTTTAAATAAATACTTTTTCCTTTTGCGTAAATCAGCAGTTTTATACAGAAATAATTTACAGTGATATTTGATTTTATTTTATTTTACTAGACTAGTACAATTATTATTAATTTATTAACTTTTAAATAATTTATTTTAAAATAACTTTGAGTATATTACTTGAGTTAATTATATGTATATTATATATATACTAATTTTATATATTTGAGAATATAACTTGAGTTAATTTTATATTAATCTATAGCATAACATTATATAATAACTAAATTAAGTTGAAACAGGTTTTTCATTAAATGACCAAAATCAAGTTTAACATTTTATCGATATAAATATAATTAAATAATGCCTTATCTATAAATGTTTGCATTTAATTTTTTTTAAAATTTTTAATGACATGGAAAATGAGAAAAATTTTAATTTACAAATATTTATTACTTTTGATATATGCATGATTATTTATATTCATAAAAAATAAATAATGCTTTTAATATCAATGTTTTTAATCGTTTTTAATAATCATTATCTCCTTTGAGAAAATATTTAGTCATTGATGTTTGTATATTCGAATACTTAAGGAAAAATCTAATGTAGAGCTAAGGATTAATTGAGTATTGATTTAATGAATAGGAAAACTGGTAACAAGATGAAATACCTAAGAAATCAGTATTCGTTATGATAAAGTGCTGAAATTGTTGATGAGTGTTTAATTTATATCAACATTTAATATTTATGTAGAAAAACAAAATTTACTTTCTCGATAATATGAAATATTTTATATAAGACATAACTTTAAAAATTATGTACCTTTGTATTATGTATTTATACCTTTGTAATATTTTAAAATGAAATTTAATTACACTATTACAAGCTCTGACAATTTAAGCAGAAAAAATCTCTTAGAAACATTATACTTGTAATTTTTACAATAAAATAAATTAATAAGGTAAAAATATTTTTTATCAAAATAGATAAAATAGATAGCTTTTATGTTCAAACTAGATTATAAATTTGTTTTAAAAAATACTCCGATAATATAAATTAAAAATATATTATCAATAAAATATAATTTATCTAGGATAATGGAATTACAAACTATTCGATTTTTTATTTAATGATCTTTTATATATTAAATATTTTTTGAAAAATCGAGTATTTGATTCAATTATTTTTTAACCATATTTTTTTAAATATATTATAAATAAAGAATAAATAGATATGTGAATAAAAATTAATGTTTAAAAACGAATGTAAATTATGAAACACTTTAAAAACTTGTAGGTTTAATTTCATTTTTAAAGCACCAAATAAATTATTATATTTATGTTAAAGCATGATAACGGATTTATAAAATATTTTTTTCATTTACTTACTTAATGAAATACCTTAAGTGCAATAAAAGAAAATTTACTTTTTATAGCACCTAAAGTATTTAGAATGATGCGTCACTTTAATTGTTTCGGTAATTAAAACGCTGTTTAAAAACCTTTTAATATTTTATTAACTACTGTTAAAAATCATAATTTATTTTAAAAAATTTTAATTATATAATAATATATTATAAAATTATTTTCTTACGACTATTTATTTTTATATTTTTAGCCTTGTAAATTTTTCTACCTATATATTAGAAAAAAATATTAAAAATTCATAACATATATATAAATTAATATGAATTTATGTATGGATATATTTATATATTTAATTTTTTGGAAATATTATTAGAAATATAAATAATTTTTGAATTAAAAGTCATGATAAATAAATAAAAAGTTTCAAATATCTATTTTATAAGAACAATATTAAAATATTTTTCGCGTCGCAATAGATTTTAATTTCTGATCTGTTAAAAGATCTATAATATATTATGCTAAGTTCTCGTTAAAAATTGTTTTGATATAAATATAAATGGATTTCTGAAATAAATTGCTCTTATTAAGCCATACTTAAAGCATTTTAAATTACGATTACAAATATATTCTATTTCAACAGTCAATAGAAATAATGATTTAGCGTCTTTTTTTTGTTTCTTTTATCAAATGAACTTAAAAGAATAACAGTTAACGTTGTTTGTAAAAAGGGAACAAATAAATAAAAATCAGTAAAGCCTATGGTAGTATTCGCAATGCGAAGTACTATGTTGTTGGCCATATACTCTATATATATAGTTTGTGAATAATAATGCCATTTTCTTTAACGACCAAGGGGAAAAAGAGCATTTATTTCACAAATTACATAATTATGCGCAAGCACGGTCGAACGAGAGATATTGTTCTGGAGCACTTTCAATTTTTCTCATGCTCACTCTTTTCCTCTGGTTATTTTTAAATGAACGTATATGACATTATCTCATCAGACTCTCGCTAATGTTGAACGCACTCGGTTCGTATTTTTATGTCTTAAATTTATGAATAACAAAAGAATTGTCGTATTAAAATATGTACAAGTATGAAATTGAAAATTATTATAAAATACTACGCTGCACTGAAAATTAGTATTTTGCTTTGAAAGTATTTATAAGCATTCCACTGTACAGTATCCGAAAATATCAACTACTAACTTAATTTCCTGTAGACTTTCCAATCATACAAAAGTGACGGTAAACTTTTAACAAAAAAACGACATTAAATATTTTAGCTTAATAAATATTAAAAGGATCATTGGTTTGTTTTGATACTTTTTTCAGAATTAAAATGTGTAAACAAATAATAGTGAAAGTATAAATAATATAAAATAATTAAAAAATTTCTTTAATACATTAGATGAAAAAATTTAGTATTACGAGACTTTTACAAAAATTAAATTAGTCTTTCTGTTCTCGATTCTTTTGAGTAAAATTTTATTCTGATTATCCTTGGAATATAATTGTAATATAATCCTTCTAATAGATTATACTTACAGTGGATTTTAAATGTATATTTAATTAATATCAGTTCGATAGAAGGAGTTGCGAGAAAATTATACAATTATTTAATTAATCTTGATATAGATACATAATTATTAATACAGAGAAAATCTTAATTGCAATTATCAATTAAAAATTAATTAAAAATTATTAAATAGTAATAGTAATTAAATTATGAGTGATATTTATTAAAAAGAAAAAATTTTTTTATACATTTTATTCTACGTATAAAATTATATTACTAATTTATTAGTTAATTTATTATTGAAAATTTTATATTATTTACCGATAGATAGTTTTTTTAAAAAATACATCTTCTTATATTACTAAAAATTTTTATAATAGAAATAAATTATATAAATCAATATCAGTTATAAAATTTCGATATTGTAAAAAAATGACTTTAATTTTGACGTCTCGCAATTGTTTTCAATATAATTGTAAATTATATCTTTATTGCGTATGAAAAACTTAATATAATAAGTATATACTATATCCATAATTTAAAGTAACAATGAATATATTATTTTAAATTTAATGTGTATTTATATGCATAGTACCAAGCGACGTGTCACCCATGATAGTCGTTAGCGCGCGTAAGAGGTACTAAGGCTTCATTTAAAAAAAAGCTGTTATAAGCTGCCCCGCGTCAAAGCCCCTAATCGCTCGACCGCAAACAAGAATTCGTGACGTGCGTATTTTTACTTTAAACCCCTTCTTCTTTAAATGACACGACTGGTATTAAAAATACAACTGAAAGGGGGTAAGAAAGCAAGTCGAAATCCAATATCCTAATGTCTATCGATGGGTGTTTGTTCGTCATAGGCACGAATTCTCTTGAGAAACGTACAGTTTCGATAATTATTTAGAATTGGCTATATATATTGGCAATATGCGAAGTAATTCATGCATATGAATTTTAAAGTCATAATAATTTAATTAAATTTTTTATTTAATATTTTATGTATAAATATTAATTTAACAACTCTAGTTATTAATAAGATAATTTTTTTTATTTTATTGAAAATGTAAAATAAATTTTTTATGCGTGTGTAATCTTCGAAAGTATGAATTGTTATAATTTTACTAAATATAGGTTAATTGAGAGTAATAAGATGAATGATAAACAATTTTCTTTTTAAAATATCATTTGAATGAAAAATTATTTATTTGGTTTTTATTTATATTATATTTCAATATGTTAATTAAACAGTGTAAAGGATATTTATATTGAGCAAAAATATTAAATTATTTAATTACTAATTAATTGCAATAAAATTTCACATTACAAAAAACAAAAATATAATAAATCTAGTATTTTAAATAATAAATATAGTAATAACATTTTATAGTAAAAATAAATAATAATAATTGATGAAAAAAATGTACAATTTATTAATGAAGTGAAAGTAAGTATTTTAAAATAGACATAATCAAAGGAAAATGAATTAGTGATTTCTTATTATATAAATTAAGTATTATAAATTAGAACATGTAAAACTGGTTGAAAGTATGTTATAATCAAATTTAATAAATGTTAGTAACTTATGTTTCTATTTTAAAATAGATCTTATATTTTTATTTTAATTGTATAATGTATAATAATTTTATAAATAGAGCTATGAAATTTACGAAGTACAATGTCGTGTAATTCTATAATTTAAATCGATTACCGTATCGAACAACTAAATAAGAAATGTGGTTGGCTACTGATGTAAAATTAAATAATATTATATAAAAGAATAATTTAAAAGCTAGGTTATAGTCACCTATTTTTATGCACATTATTTCTTATTATATATTGTTTTTTTTAAGTCTTATGAAACATTTAAAATTTGAATAATGTTAGTGCTTAAAAAATACTTGTGTTAATCTTATAAAAATTCTTTTTATAAAAGAAGAAATTTTCAGAACCAAATAAAAATGTTAATTGAATGAAATTCCATTCAATATCTGATATTTTAAAACATTTTTATAACGATAAACTTTTTTTTTATAAAATATTCAAGTATTTTTCATAGTTATATTTTAATAAAAAATTTGATACATAAACTTTAATAATAATTCTAATGCGTTATACTTTTCTAATATAGACGTTCGAATATTCCAGTTTAAAGTTGTTGGAAAGCTAACTTTAACTGTTCGATTAAACTTATAGTGTATGATATTCTTGGTACAACTACTGCGGAAGCAAATACTTGTAACAAAAAGTCAAGTTTTAATAGATGCATCATTATAAACGTTAATTTTTAACATTGATGTGTAATCTTGATATAGCATTAGTTTATTTTTAGTTTCCTTCTTTCTGTCTCTTTCTTTTTCTTCAGATTTTCTATTCCTCTTCTCATTCTTTTCTCTCAAAGTTGGATTAAATTAATATTCTGAGATCAGATACTCGTAGCGCAGAAGCGCATATAATGTCTTTTATATGGGATATGCACGTTCACGTAGATTCGTAAATACTTAAGTTTATATTTATTTGTATGTACGTTCACATATATTTGACTCCAGAAATTCAATTTTGTTAATTGGCAAAGACTGTTTCTCTGACACTCGATTATTTATTAATTAAAGTGTGATTCTAATTCTCTCGTCATGTTACATTGAACATAACTTTAATTAAGCATAGACACCCCGCGTCGTATATAGTTTGTTCAAAAATAATAGAAATTAAAAATAAAATAATTTACAATCAATATCTTTCGCCGATATGACAAAAAAATGAAATAATAAACATATCTAACAAACTACAACAAAATATTAATAGATCGATATTCACAAATACATACACAAATATTGATAATAACCAAATATTCAATAATATAATGCAAGCAATATAAGAACTAAAAGGAAATGTAAACAATACCAAAATTCAACAACTACTACAAACCAACGAAATTAAAGAAGTTCAAAAAAATTACGAAGAAAACTTTTAACAATATTCACATTATTAGAGTTTAATTTATAAAAAATGTACAATATAACATTACACAATCATAAAGAAACATATTAATAACTCAGATAAAAAAAACATTTAAAAAACTTAAAATTATGTAATAAACGTCAACTGACTAATACCAAATAAATAAAATATAACTTATTAAATCTAATAGAAAAACAAAAACCAGATATAATATTAGTATCTGAAACAAAACTAAATAAAATACCTAAATAGAATTTAAAAACTATAATATTATTATAAATGATAAACCAAACTCAACTCAAAGATGAAGAACAGCCATATTAATAAAAAATAATTCAAATTATTTCTCAAAATAGTTAAAAACAAGTTTCATCTCTCCATAAATATTTACATTTCTTGATAATAAACAATATCTACAAGATAAAAACAACATTCCAATTATATACCATATTAATAGAAAGAGATTTAATACAAAAATAACTTACGAAGCAAATGTAAATGACAAAACTAAACTAAATAACCTTTTATGGAGATACAATATGGATATATCATAAAGAGACAAAAAAGAGAACACCGAAAAAATACGAAAACATTGGTGGCTAATATAATTATACAATTATAATGATAAAAAAATTCCTGAGTAAATAAACATATAGAAAAACAAAAATTAATATATAATTATACAAATAAAAAAACACAAAATTAAACTACTATATAATTAATCCTTAAAATGTTTGAAATTTTAATAATTGAATATGTTCATATGTAAATAATCCCAGGCCACACACATACATACAAAAAATTACAAAGAAGTCGAATGTACAGAATACAAAATTGATATAAAAAAATTTCTTCTCCCGTATCAAATTCTCACACATAAAAAAATCTTAATAAAAAAAAACAAAATAAATAATCTGTAAAACTGAGATCATTGTATATAACAACATATTAGCCATAAGTAATTCATTATATGTAAAATCATTATTTATTATCATTGAAAAAAACAACATATTGTATAATATTGTATTTATTGTGTACAAATAAATAAACATAAATAAATAAAAAAAAATAAATACAATTTTATGCTTTTACGTTATGGTTTGAATTCATGAAATTTTTTAAAAATAGTTTTTTATTTATTTATGTAAATAATTACGCTTATAATAATAGTAATGATGATTGATTCAAATTTTTTAGGTTCATATGTCAATAAAAAATTAATAAATTGGAATTTATCGTACAGATACTTAGTAAATAACGATCATAATACATTTACTATGATATTGAAAATCTTTATTAATACAGGAAGCATTCACATATTTGAATAGCATAAATTTTTGAATGCTTTTAATTCTTCAAACAATTATCCATTCTGAATTTCTTTGAGAAATACATATGAAAAAATATCCATTTATTCTACTAATGATAATGTGTCAGTATTTGATTTTGTTTTTTTTGTTTTTTTTTACATAATGTTCTTTTGTCCCATTGCTCGTCTCGAGACGTACTTATTCCCAATGCGTAACTGGAACGAGGGAGTTACGTGGTTTATTGAGCGATTCATTGACTAGTGTCTTCATCCATCGGCTCATCATGGTGCTTTATAGTTATTTTATAGCAATCTTATTTATTGTCGATTATACAAATGGCCTATTCAAATTATTTTTATTTTTTCTCAACTTAATATAAAGCTAGAGCGTTGAAAAGATACATTTGTCGTAGATATTATAGTCTATAAAGGTATTATTCATATCGACAATAAGATTGCTTCCTTTGTACCGTAATTGTATAGATTCATCGATAAAAAAACTAAATTGACGTAGGTACAATTGTTTTTTAAAAACTTGAATCGAAACTCTTTATATTTAAACTTGTTGTGAATATAATAAAACACAATTATTTAATTCAACAAAAGCAAAATAAATGCATAAATGAATTATACTTCATAAGAAATCACGGACTCATAAAATTATTTACTTATTTTTTATATTAATTTTAATAAAATGCAATATTTAAAAGAATATGTTAGTGATTTAAAAAATTTTTTTATAAATATTTGTACATTTGTACAAATGTAATATGTATAAATACATAATATTGAAAAACTTAAATTATCGAACGATTTTTTGCGCTTAATGAAAACATTAAATAGAAGATAACTAATGCACTTTCATTTACGATCGTTGAAAGCAAAATGTTAGTCACATCGCGTCGCCCTTCGGTCAAAAATAAAAAGAGGTTAATGTTGCTTTTTCTCCGATTCTCTTTCTCTCTCTCAGCCCCTTTCTCTCCCACTCGCTTGCTTCATTATTTTTCCTCATTCTCTTTCTACCGGCGTATTTCTTTTCCATTCTTCTTTTTATTCAAACCTTTTTGCTATTCGCGCAATCACCGGCGAGAGAAGTAGAACGCAACTCATCGCATCGCTGCTCAGTGCTGGGAATTTCCATAATTCCGGATTACAGTAAATGACAGCTTTTAGTGCTGATGCACAGCTTATACCGCGTCTCGCTGTATTATTTCAAGCGCTGGCTACCTGCTCCCTTCAACTAGGTTGGTTCGCGTGTGGTTTCCCTTATTCCTTTTTAGGAAAGGGAAGAAAAAGAAAAATTGCCTTGAGTTAATTAAAGTAGAACCATTTAATACTGAACTTCAGGGATCGTGTTATTCAAAGTGGATAATGGCGTTGTTAAAATTTTTTAAAATTTATTTATTTATTATCATCATCATCATCATCGTCATTATTATTATTATATTGTTATATTCACAAATACATACACAAATATTGATAATAACCAAATATTCAATAATATAATGCAAGCAATATAAGAACTAAAAGGAAATGTAAACAATACCAAAATTCAACAACTACTACAAATAAACGAAATTAAAGAAGTTCAAAAAAATTACAAATTATATTCATATTATAAATTATTATTGTAATTAGATTGTTTAAGTATTTCTGTGGTTATAAAATATGAAATATTTATAATTTGTTTTTTTTGTAGGGAATCAAAATTATTATATGCATATAGCAATGCAAATATATATATATAGTTTTATTTTATATCGTATTATAAATTTTATTTGCCTCATTGTATTAATGCATTTAACTTTTCTATTTACTTGCATCGTTGTGCACGTTTAAAAATAAATTCCATCATTTGAAAGCAAATAACCAATTATAAAAAAAATTCACTGATAAATAAATAGTCGTAGATTAAAATACTGCGTTTATAAGTTCAAAGACATTGGTCTGGATTATTATATTAGCAAAGGATACAATAGTCTCGTCTTAATTTATTTAGATATAAACATACATAGAATATAATTGAATTCCTATCAGATTTATTAATAATATATTTATGTGTGGGTATGTGTGTGCAATTAGATATCATAAAAGCTTGTGATAATTTAATTCATATGCTTAGTACCTAAATTAAACATAATTAAGAAATTATTGAAAATAATCATAGCCTTAAAAGGATATTGGTAACGTGTGATAATCGTTTTGGCAAACTTTATATTTAAATGAATGAAAAAATTCCACTGTAATTTATAAATGATGTTTCGTTAAGAATATGCAAGAATTAATTTTAAATATAGCTTGAAGGAGAGCAAAAATGTATTAACTTCCATGATGAAAGTTTTTTAAATGAGTATTAAGTTCAGATATATGCTAATTTATTTACTTTATTTTATATTTAAAAGAATTATATATTTTTTCATTCAATCTCAAACAATTATAATAAACACTTTTAAATTTTGTACCATTTTATCAAGAAAATATTCGCATATTAACATTCAAAGTAATTAATACATACAATTATTTTTATATTTAAAAATAATAAAGGTATTGTTCTAAATTACTTTTAAAGCATTGTTGTTTAATTACATTTTTCACAGATGTCATGAATTGGTCAACAGGAAAGAAGAATAATAATATAAATCAAATAATATATTCTAGAAAAAAATAAATATAAATACGTGCAATAATTATTGAATAAGCATACAGTAATATAATAAAATAAATTAATTTTTATTTAAATAAATACATTATTCAATTAAATATTTGATAATGTAATTTCTAAAAAGTGTAATAGATATTTATACGAATCAATGTTTTCATTTGAATTATTCAATAATTTTTACATTTTATTAAAATGTTAATAGTTGTTTTATAACCAACGAAATCATTATTAATTATGGTTCTACTAACTTAAAAATATTATTACGTTACTATAATACTATTATGGTATTTTAAATTTTTATTAATAATGTAATAAAAAAACAATAGAATGATATTTTTCAATAATAATATTAATGATTAAGACATTCTGTAAACATTATTTATAGGATTATACAAGAGTTTTTCAATTTAATATAATCAAATTTTTAACAAGTACATATAATCTAGATAAATGAATCAAATGAGATAGGGAAAAAAGAAATAAATAAAAAGAGACAGAGTAGGAAGAAAAATAAAGGCGGTAAGATCAAAAGTGAGATAGTGATATATAAAAGAGGAACAGTAAGAGCGAGTACAAGAGAAAAAGAAAGAGATGGAGATCGATAGACAGAAACAAAGACAATAATTGTTAATGTTCAAAAGCTCCTATTTCAATTTTATGATGCTCTCCAATATATTGCACATCAATGCAAAGCTTATTCTCAATCTCGAGGCAATTATTCAACCAACAATACTAACAGATTCTGAAAGAAAAGATGTATAATACGTAGTTATCGTTTAGAATTTTGTGGGTGTGTCTATTTTTTTTTTGACTAGCAGGTCTTTAAATTTTACTCTAATAGAGGATATACTCTATGACGATCGAAGACAATTACAATAAATAAATTAAATTATTTCCTTTGTTCTTTTTATAAATTTGTTCTTCTCTTTATAAACACGCGAAGTAATTATATTAATAAATTTAAGTGTTACAATAGTTTCTTTTTACGGATTTTCTAACAGAATAAATCTAATCGTTAGTTATACTTTTATATACCCGAATACATTTTTTTATAATTTAAACTATTATATCAATTATTTATCGTGTTATACTATATCTGCAAATGAGGAGTTGATTTATTATTTACTTATAATGTGTATTTGTACAATCGGTAAAAAAATAGTATTAACACAGGTTCTATACAAATGAATATGGACCATTGTTATATTTTTATAACTGCCTTAGTGATTCTGATTAAATGAGTACAAAGCATTTACCTTATTGTTTGTATAAATAGGTTCCTTAAAATGATTGTATTAAATATTCACTAAATCAATATAAATTAGAAACATGAAATCAAAGTGATATCTAAAAGAAAGTAAAAAAAAAATAATGAATACATGATCACATTGCGTTGAGAAATTAAGAATGAGAACTCATGAAAATCATGTTTCTTGATTGCATCATCAAGCCTGAGAGTGAAAATAAGTCGTATATAGAATAAGAAGTGAGAGAAACAAAAAGAACGAAACTAAGCAAAAAAAGTGGAGTCGTTTAACGAACCGGAAGTCTGTTGAGCAGACAATTACGAAACAAGCAAAGAAAAGGAAAATAAAGAAAGTAAGCGAGCGCGAGAGAGAAAGGGAGAGCGAAAGGATGTCATGAAGAACCGTGAAGCGAAACCAAACAGTATCAGCAGTCAAGTCAAAACATCCTGCGGTCGAGGGAATTCTCCCTCGCTACTCATTCGCTGTTTCTCTCTGCACTCTCTTGTTTATCTTTTACAGAAGCGCTCGTAATAATCCAAGAAGACCACTCCTCTGCATGATCGCGCGTCATATATATATACAAGCATATAAAGGCACAGGGAGTGTAGAGGTATCGTATTAGTATATTTATATGGAGGTGCAGAAGGCGCAACTATAAGATGTTATTCGCAGCGGGTGATGATGATGTGCACCGCCTTGCCGCCTCGTTTGTCCGTCGCTGCTGTTGCTGCTACCGCCTACTTTCTCCTAATTTTGCTGTGTTCGGTGATTGCGTGGGAGGCGTATTTAGGAGGTTCTATGCGTGGCCATTCAACTCTCGCTCTCTCTTTCAGTCGTTCTCTTTCTCACTCTCGTTTTCATACACGCGCATGTGCGAAAACTTCTTTGGATTCGAATACTGGAGCGCACGTGTCCTTCACAACTAGAGCTTAGACAGACCCTACATGATGAGTTACGTGTTTTTAACTTTCCGCAGCTCGATGACGTACCGATAGTAATGCGTCCTTTTTTCCCCGCTAACATTTTTCTTTATAATGGCTCGTTATTTCTTTGCTCAACTCTGTCGGACGTGATCACGCAATTAAAATATAAGCAAATTATTTTACATAATCCCATTTTATAATTATGATTTCAGTTTGATAACACTTTTCATTGAACATTAAATTAAATAAAAATTTTAAATATTCATTTTATAAAAGAAATATCAAAAAGATGGGTATATTTTTACAAATACTACTAGTTTCCAAAAGTATAATAAAGCAGTATTAATTACTATAAATCAGTCGAGTGAATAAATAGGTCAAGATAAATAAGGCTTCTACAAAAAACTCAATTTATTTGTAAAGAAATAAAAATTATAATATAGTTATTATCTAAGTGGGTATAATTCAATTATTCTTTGGCTTCTACTTAAGCACGCAGCAAAAATTTTATTTAACTACTGTTTTCTTACTTGAAAATGTATAATTATTGCTATTTATAATATTAAATTGAAATATGAAAGATAATACTTACAATATAATTTATAAATCTGATTGTAATCAACAAATAAAATAATATCACAAGTAATTAAACGAAAGTCCTCCAAATAACAAACATTTTTATTATTTTTGGTATTCTATTAGTTTTCATTAAAAATTATGAGTCATAAATATTTTACTAATTATATATTGACTTTTAAATATTTTTCTCGTTACATGTAAGTCGGCTACTAGTATTTTATATTAATCTCGAATTTTGAGAATATGGAATATTTTTTGATGAATAGGTTTGAATGTTGATTTTTGTTAAAAAAATTAATATTACAATGATAAAATCGACTGATCTTAAATAAAACTCTAAGAATACATAAAATTATTTTTTATTATTTCTAGTAATTTGTACAATAAAGGATATAGTAATAATAAAGCAAATATAATTTCAGCATTCGCTATCCTTTTATGCAAGAAAGATTATGAATTTTTTTGTTTCTTGCATTCAATTATGATTTTACTATTTTTACTATATACTTTACCACCTTTAATCTATTTAAAAAAAACTTGGGAAACTTTTCAAATTAAAGCTAATAATTTATAACTTATTTCTCAAAGCAGCTCAATTATAAATATAGAACTTGCACACCTCTTTAAAGTTGTCACATAATTTTATGAATGGTTTATAAAAACATCACCAACCTTTTATAATAATTACGTTTTTAATGATAATTAAATTTCTTTAAGTCGAATTGAAATCAATTACTCTGGTCCTAATTGAATATTTGGAAATGAGTTGTTGAATGTTTGATGAAACGTGTTGGATAATTACAAATGGTCAAAGATATCCTGACGAATTAATCACAAATAATAAATATGTACAAAAAAAAAATCAGAACCAAAATCATAGATAAATATTTATTTATGCGAAAATAGAAATTAGTTTAAAATTCTGAAAATTCTTATAAATAACTTTAAAAAAGGAGTATCAATAATATTTATATTAAGCATTTAAAAATATGTATGTTTACGGCTTCTAAGCTTTAATAGTTATTTATTTCAAGAATATTGTATGGGTCTTTTTAATAAATACATATACGATTGGAACTTACTAAAGCTATAACTACTCATACAAGCTTTAGGAAAGCCGAAATTTTATAAGAAAAAATTCAAATGAATTATTCGCGATCTATTAAAGTTGACGAATAATGTATTATTAAGAATTATTAAGAAAATACTTTATTAGCATTAAAAATAATTGTTAGCTTTAAATAGTTTAATTTTGTTATTATAATAAGAATATTAAAGTTCTTATACTTAAAATTTTTAAATACTCTTATAATTATCATCTTAATTTATCATAAACAAATATTATTATTTAAAATTTTTTGAAAAATAATTGCTATAATGATAAAATAATTAAATTAAATATCTTATAAATAAACATTCAATATATTAATATATATTTAGGTAAAATATTAATGTTATTTAAAAAAATAAATAGTAACGATTTATAATAAGGAATTGATACATAGTATTAAAAACAATACATATATGTATATGTGTAACAAAAAATAGAATACTTTAATTCAATATTAAAAAAAACAGAGAAATGTTTTTGAAGTACAAAAGACTATTAATCAATATAAGCATTCATTTGTAATATAATTAAATTTTTGCTATAGATGGAAACGATTAAATAAAGAAAGCATAAAAACACAAATTTCGTATTGTGTATAATCTTTACAAATGTCGTTAATAATGTTAAATCAAGAAGATTTCATATATAATAAAAATACAAATAAGCATAAAAATATTTATCAAATGATAACACAACGTATTTAAAAATATTTTACCCAGAGAGATATATATATAATAGTTTAAAATACTTATTTCAATGGGCATAAAAAATAGTAGAAATATAATTTAAATTTGTGAAAAGCTCTTTAACGTATATCGTAAAATTAAATTACTGGAATGAAAAAACTGGTCGCTGGTGCAAAGTGATGTAAGAAAAGAAAGGCCCAGTTCGCCTTACCCTGGCTCGAAAACTCCAAAAAACTATAGGAAAGAAAATATTTGACCGACCGATAAAGACAGATTCCTATAAAGAGAGTCAGTAAAAAGGGGATGTACATGTGG
The DNA here is from genome assembly GCA_018907195.1 of Dolichoris vasculosae. Classification (NCBI taxonomy): domain Eukaryota; kingdom Metazoa; phylum Arthropoda; class Insecta; order Hymenoptera; family Agaonidae; genus Dolichoris; species Dolichoris vasculosae. The sequence goes on along the minus strand of JACCHY010000010.1, from coordinate 5,736,545 downwards.
ACGTGGGAACGTGCGGATGTGTGCGAGGCGCTGAAGCAAGCTGCGGCGCTGATTGCACCACAAAGGGTGCAATTATGCGGCCCTCCGGCAATCACCACGCATTCTGGTTGTTATTTGACCCCGCACTCTTTTTCTCTCTCTTTTCTTCATTCTTCGCAGGCTCGCTTAATTCATTTCTCTATCTCTTTTCCTTTATCTTTCTCTCTTCGACCCTGCTGAAAATTCACCCTCGTAAACGAACAAACCGACGCGGACGAGCAGATGAACGAACCCGTTAGCGCCTCTCTTTTTTGAGCTTACTATCCACTCGTTTCCTTTCTTAGTCGCTCGCACGTTCTATTTTACAGTTAATACGATGACTGTATGCATTCGATCATCATGATTACGTACATAGCTTGAAAGATAGAAAAAGAGAATAAAACAACTACAGAGAGGAGTATAGTAAAATAATAAGGGTGAGAAGCTGTGTGAAAAATGTGTTAATGAGCGATTGTTTCTTCAAAAAATAGAGCTGTAATGTAAATCCAACTTCTGATTTATTTATTCTTCGATTGCAACCTTTATATTATAAGCGTTACATGAACGCATGCATCGGTGTGCGTATTAGTAATTTTTTTTATACATATTATTACGGAGAATGATTCTTCTGTTTTACATTTACTATTTATTTTTCAATTTGTGTCTATTTTTCTTTTTTGTAACTACACTATTTGTTTTTACGTTTTCTCGTATATTAAAACTCTGTATAATCAAATTATTAGCAATTGCAACCAATTCAAATATAGCTGAAATTATCGGGCAATTTATAATTATATAATTTAACTTAAACATTTTTATTTATAAAATTACAAAAAAGTCAAACGAATTGTACTTATTATTTTTTATGTAAAGTTTTTATATTTTTATGTCAATTGTTTTGATTTATTTTCATGAATAATTTTTATAAAAATACTTGAAATGGTATATTTTCTACCTTCTCATATATTGAAGATTTAGTTATAAGCATATTTATAGTAGTTTTTTTAAAGTGGTATGGAGCTTTTACCGACCGTTTTAGTATCAACCTCAAAAATAAGAGCTTGAACAAATTTATAAACAAGAGAAAAACATGCGTAAATTAAGTAATTATAGCTATTAATATAAATAAATTTATTTACTTAATGCAACCATTAAGTTAAAATAGTTTTAATAAGAAAAAATTAAATATATATATATAAGATAATAGTAATTGACAGCAATTTTTCTCATGACTCAATAACAGATTCGAGTGCATTCTGTTACTAGGGTGCACAACTCCAGGAGGTAACGTCTACACGATGATTTATCTCTCCTACTCCTGCTGAGTGAAGTGACCCGGACTGCGAAGTCCTCTCCCGGGTAGAGAAGTACGCGCATCAGTAACAGAGATTTTTGGAGTTTCGTATGCAGAGGTCGTGGTTGATGCAACAGGCGGGGGAGGGGGGACTACAGCTGGTCCCGCTTACGAGGCTCGTCGGATGGCTTTTGTGGTCGTTTGAGTTAACGTCGCGTTGATTGCCGCTCCTTTTTTATTTTTAATACCGAGAGATTACCCTTTTAAAAGAGTAGTTTTCCAAGGGTGAGTGACAGCTAACTACCGGGAAGAAATAATGCTCTTTATTTGATTTTGTACACTTGGCATACACGAAGAACGTGAAAAATATAGACGATAAATACTATATTATAGTAAAAAATCTAATATTTCAGGCTAAATCAATATAAATTTAATATGAGAACAATTTTCATATGAATTTCTCGGAAATTCGTACTAAGTTGGGCAGTTATGCAATTTTTGAAAACTTGACTTACAAAATTGATTTCAACAATTTTTTAAAAACAAAACTTACTATTTAAATAATATTTAACTGTAAAAGTTGACGAATGTATAAATTAAGGGACGTGTCAATGATGCGAGAATAAATTTTATTTTAAGTTTATCTTATGAGGCCTGCTCCGTTCAGATGTAATAATAATAAAATAATAATAATAATAAATACATAATTTTAGTTTGATGTATTAAATTAATATAAACATTGCTTTTATTATATCTTCTATCGATAAAATAAAATATGTATTTTTTTGTATCTATAAATTATTCTATTCATGATTTGTGTTTATATAATTTTATTTTTGCTTCATATAAGAATATTTGAAGATTAATCTCGTTTTTATGGTTTAAGATTCATATATTTTAATAAGAATATTTCATATTTAAAATCAAATGTATTTATATAGTGTCAAGTTTTTAAAGTAAATATATACCAAATAATTAATTTTATGATTATCAAAAATAAATGGTTGCAATAAAAAAGCAATAAAATTTAAAAATAATATAATATCTTTTATAATATGATGTAACTTTTAGTTTTTTTGATAAACTATAATAGAAATTTGACGTTAGAGTATTTTGTTTATCTTATATTTGTTTTTGTTGGGGGTACATTATATATATCATTAAAAAAAATTTCAATTCTCAAAACTGTAATAAACTTAAATTCACTATTAAAATTAATAACTACTTTGAAAAAGAGACAGTGAAAGTATAGCTACATAAAAATATCTCAGTATATTTTGTAGATTTTAAAACGAGTTTTGGGATTATGAGCTTGTGTTTTTAACGAAGAAATCTCCTTATCTTCCAATATAATCCGTCAAACTATCTATGTAAATATGATTTTAAGCCCGTTCCAAAACTAAATGCTAAGAGGATAAATTCTTATAAAATCGAAAATCAGCAATGAAGCATTGCGTGAATAGTGGGAATTTCCTCTTTTCTAGTACTTCGCACGTAATTTAAATTATTTCGTAATACCGCAAAAAGTTTCGAGAAACATAGCAAGTTAAAATAGTAAAATAGTCTGCGACCACGAATGACCAGTTTTCGATTTCTCGGCTGCTCGCCAACTTACACCCCCCAAAGCATCAGCCCTTGTACGAAAGCCCACCTCGGCGCATTATTCCACTTGCGGCCGGCGGGAGAATCGACGATCAGGCTTTTCCCACGCTTGAAATATCTCTCGGCCAGTATCTCGTCTCGCGGTGGTGCTCGGGAAAATCGAGCGAGGCCATCGTAAAATTAAATCTCCTCGGCGAAGAGTCGCTCCACGGCGATGTAACGCGATTCCCGACTCTCGTTTATAATGTATTACGCTAAACGCCCGCAGGATTCCCGGAGCGGTGGCAGCAATGGATGTGGGGTTGTTGTCGTAACAAATGAGAGTTGCAGTATTGAGCTCGAACGCGCTTCTACTTACAGCTCGTTACGGAGTTGGAAAGTTTGTTTGAGTCGTTTCATTGGGGTGCGCTTGGATGGCTTTTATTTTGAAAGACCGTCGGCTGAGGAGAAACGCTCTTAAGACGCCCCATGTGTCACGCCGCAGTAATTATGCAGTGTATAAAGAAAGTAAAGAATATACGTTTCAGAAAAATACTAAATTCATACGTTTTAGCCGATGGTACTTAGTAAATATTAACTCGTTGCAAGATTGCATTCTTTAATGGATGGAAATATTGAATCGTTTCTGTAATATTTTCCTAAATTAAAGAAATGTAATTTCGACTTAGATAAATGTTTACTCGGAACTATCAAACCAAGTATTTATGTAGGTTCTCTTCTTGCCCCGTAGATGCATTATCCGTTAGTCATACATACGTGAAAAGTACGGTAAATTAATAATTTTCACAAAAATGAAAACCGTGTTTTGGAAAATTTATGTAACGCGTTTTAAGTAAAATTTTCATGGGTAAATAAAAAATATGAAAATAATCTTGAAACACTTTTCAATGATTTATTTTTCTGCGTATTAAATGAATTTGTAAGAAACAATGTAAAAATCATATTTATTGAATAAAATCGTTGTAGTTATGATTATTCTTATTCTAAATTAATTGCTTTATTTTAGATATATTTATTACAAATTTTTATTCAATTGGGTGATATAAAAATAATTATACATTGTAACAAAAATTAAGAATTTAAAAAATATTTATATTTTCTTAAATTATTTCGCTGAAAACAACCATTATTATATAAAATTTAATTCATACAAATTTTAATTTTTATGAGATAACAAAAATAAAACTTCGCAAAACTTCATTAAAATAAACCAACATCAATTTGTTAACAACAATGTTATAAGATAAAAGTGTCGGAAGCTAATCTGCTTAGCAATAACCCAAGAGCATCAAAAGATCGAAATGCGTGTTTCAAATAAAAAGAAAGTGTACACATAGGAAGACCGACTGAAAGATAAAGTGTATAGGCGTAATGTGTGAAAAAGAGATAGAGGAATAAGAAGAAGCAAAAAGGGACAAGATACGTTCCAGATGTGCGTGCGTGGATTCAGAAGAAGTTAGGATCGAGTCGTACAGGCCAACTAATCCCTCCTTCCCCCTCGTGCAAAGCATCGTTGACGAAGAATTGTAAGCAGGAAGAGCTACATTAAAACCGCTAATCTACACCGCTTAGAATCTGTTTTCATCTTTTCTAACCAAAGGCCTGACGGATGTATATAGAATACCATGTGAAAAATTTGTTGGAAATCGTAGAGTGTCTTATTCGATTTGGAATAACTATTTTTAGACGATCGAGGCGAACAGAACACTGTGTTCTATCATTAGAATTTATTTTTCAAACCAATCGATGGAAAGAGGTGCAAAAATATATTTTATATAGACAGTAATTATGAACGAATGTTTAATCGTTTTGATGTATTTTAAATGTATAAAGTATCATTAAAAACATTTGATAAAATTTGCTCTTTGTAAATATATCTACTAATTTAATATTATAAAATATTTTTATTCTTACTAATTTTTTTTATTAGAAAAATAATTTATTTATACGTAATTTTTTATATTAAATTTTATTAGTATAAAATTGCGATAAAATACTAAGTTAACGAAAACTATTAACAAATGCATACATATTAATTATATGTCGTCATTTTTAATTAAAAAATTTATCTCCTGCTTTTTTAAGGACTAAGATTTCCTTCACAAAAACTACTTATTGATAACAGCTTAAACCCACGTGTTAAAATAAAATCCTGTATATTTCCTTTTTTAAAGATATTTGTACTGATTTTGTGGTCTCATTTCGAATAATGAAAATAGTGTTCGAGAAAAATATCATGGAACAAAAATTAAGGCATAAAGTGGACGCGGACTCTTTTGTATTTTTTAAATTCTTACGGGATTGAGCATAGAGACTATTCCATGATTTTAGGGCACACTTTTGAAAATTTCACGGTGCGTCGCCGTTGTAGTAACGTGCAAATATTGGCTTTATAGATTTTATGCGTTTGGGTCTGGCATTGTATCTCGATTCTATTTTTTTTGAGTTTGAAATTTAGCTCGATGTATAAATTGCTATGTAGTAGCCGTGATGGCAAATAAGAAGTTCGTTATTTGTTCGAGCATACGAATGGTGAGTTTACATGACGAACGGCGATACATATGGACGACGCGTGCAGTACAATAGATTATTTTCTGAATGCTCGAAACAACCGGTGTTGGATTTTTCTATGCGATAATATATATACAGAGGATAATAAAAGGAAGACCGTGCTTAATCAGTGTTTTGGAAAGGTATGTACAAAGAGTTAGATGCTCGCTACGTATAACTGTCGAAATTCAATACCGTTGTAACTTAAGCTAGGTATTTCGGTAAACAATATTCATCAATATTTGTGATTATATTTACTTTTACTTGTTTAAATATCATAGAAGAACTTGTGAAATATACTTTTTTTAAATATTACAGAAAAAAACCTAATTATAAATAAAGTATAATGTTTATAATACATATGTACGTATTGTGTTGAAATAAATTATTATATTTAAAGACTTGGGAATCAAAATTTTTTATGTGACGTATATTTGTACAATTATACAGGTTTATATTTTTTAATTTTAGTTACTCAAATAATTATGTATATATATAAAGTTTAAAAATAAAGCTAATTAATTTATTACAAATTTTTATTTTACAGTTTTTTATATCCATAGACAAACATATACAAACAGTGTTTATATTTTTATATCAGTTAGATCTGATCTCATAAAGAGAAAAATGATACGATTTAGTTTAAAAGTTTTAATTTAGTTGGATAAAATTTACGTTGGATAAGTTTATAATCTACTTTTCCAGTTTAACTACACATAAAATATCCTAATATTGTAATAAACAGTATTCATATTCCAGTCTAAGAAGAAGTTGATCTATTACGTCAAGTAAACACATAATACGAAAAATAATATCAGCAATCTGTATGACGAATCAATCTTTAATAACTACACATTTCTCATTATGTGAACAAATAACGCAACAGATCAACTTCTTATAGAGGATATCAATATTATTGATTGAACGTAGGAATATTACTTTTACCGATATAGAAGAAAGAAAATTTAAATAAGAAAATATAACTAATATTAGAAAAAACTGTTATCATCGCGTGTAAAATATGATTCAATAATTTTGAATTGTATTTTAAACGATTAATTTTTCTCATCCTTTAGTATAATAATTTAGAGTAATAACTTGAATTCTGTTAATTGAAATTATTTATAAATATGCACGCATAGCTCATAAATACATACCAGCCTTCTTTCGTATTTTAATTTTTAATGATAATTGTAATGAAAGGCTGGAACCTAGAGCTGTTTAAAAAGATCAATGATTTTGACCGATCGTTTATCGAAGCATTGTTTTAAATTATTCAAAGCCCACTCTTGACATACTCAATGACATTGCTGAATTTTCGCAGGATAAAAAAGCAAAAAGAAAGGAAACCGGTAGGATTCGAGTTCGAACGCTTTTCACAAAAGCAAGGATGCCGGGTCACTTTCTCGACGTAGTGGCACACAGTGGAGAGAATGCGCCCCGTGACGTTATTAACAAGTTAAGCGAATCAACCGTCACGTTTATTAAAACCCGTAGCCCCTTGCAGCATCCGCGACCCCCACAACAGTTCAGCGATTGCCGTATTTGAAGTAGAAAGGTCGTCCGGGGAAGAGAACGCATTTTCGCGTACCCGCGGGCGAGCAAAAGAGAGAGAGAGTGCGAGAGAGTGGAAGGTACGAGGTTATTGCCTGTTGGGTGATTTATCTAGTAATACTAGCCGACAGGCCAGCGGCGAAGCGACTCGCGCTCGCCCACGAGTCGCCCGAGGTTGGGACCTAGGGGTGGCGCACAACCGCAGAGCCTCCTCGCGCACTGCTGGAAATTAAAAACTCACTTTATTACACGTCTCATTCTCGCGCTTCTCCCTCTCAGTTCACCCGCTCTGCTTTCTACCGCTACCTACTTTTGCCTCATGAGCCCTCGAGTCGGTCTACGCGAAGCGATTTAATATGAGAGCCGGGCCATACCTGATGGAAGGAATATTATTAAAGTTTGCCAGCCAAGAGGCACGCAAAATACACCCGTGAAATATCGCCGGAACTGCTTCTCCTCCCCCTCTTTCTGTCCCTTCCATTATTACGGACGATAGCGTCATCGTTATATACGCGCGTCCCGATTATTGATATGCTCAATTTTTTCTCTTCTCTTCTACTGCGTGTTCACCGTGTTCTACTCTTGGGAATACTCTTTGTTTGTCTAATTACGATTTACGCATGTTTTTCCACATATAAGCAATTATAAAATAAATTTTTTGTTTTAATGTTTTAATTTTTGTATCAATTATTTATGCAATGACAAATTATTCATGTGTGATTTCTTTAAAGTTCAATCGAGATAATTGAGAGAATATTATCTCTATAATAAATAATTTCTACCCTTCAGAGTCAAAACCTTGGCTATATACTCGTTCATACTAAGCCTGATCCACTGTTTGAGGTTTCTGTTTGGATTGTGCTTATTCCAAGTCAGATAAGTTTTCCTACGAGTTTCTAAGCGGACTCTTGTATTATTTCTCTCCTCTCTTCTTTCCGGTCGCTTACCCCCTCTTTTTATTTTTTTTGTTATGAGTGAATCATTAGGAACGTTGGAGTATAGATTATCACGAATATTTCTTATACATGGCTATATCCTGCTTTTGAATTAATAAAGTAAATTATTAATATTATTTATCAAATGCATAATGAGAAGAAAATTGTATAAAATAAATTTTTTCCGGTATTTGAATATTAGTAGGGATAATTTTATGTTTTTGCATTCATGAATGTATCTATGAATTTTATAATTTGAACATATTGTAATATATTAATTTGTAAAAAAAATTTTTTATTATAATAAATATGTCAACAATTAAATTACATAATTGTTCTTTTATTTTTCAGGTAAGTAGCAGCTTACTTTTGTGAAGAAATTGGCGTATGGTATTTAAAAATTATAAAAATTCTTTTAATATCCATACCAATTTAATATGCTTTTAGGTATAGCGATGAGATTATATTATATTTATTAATATTTTATATCATTAATATTATATATAATAATAATTTAACACAATAATATAGTATCACTAACTTTTAAAAACAATATTTAGAATCATTTAATATGTAAATACCTAGAATTTTTCATAAAAAATTTATCTCTAATAATTTTTCATTTTATTTTAATATAATTATGTTTCATAAATTTTAAGATGATTGACAATATTACGATTAAAAGTATTCTTTAAATATTAAATAGTTGTTGTATATTAATTTTTATAATAACATTATTTATTAGAAAGCTTTTAAGTAATAGAATCATTGTAAAATTTAACAGTACATTCATATATTACATAAATATTACGTTATAATAAATTTTCACTGTATAGTAAACTTAAAATGTATCTAATTTTAAATACTTAATGTATGTTTATATTTAACCGTACAAAAATATTTTGTAACTTTACATAAACTATGAAAATTCATTTAATACTAAATATCATGATAAAGATTATTATTTTTATAAACAGAGTAGTAATAATACATATGTATTTTAAAGATTAGATCTCTCTATCAATCGTTATTTTTAAATTGATAAACTATATAAAAATTATATTTTTATAGAAGCTATATTTTAATATCCTTCAAATATCAGTTTAAAATCCTCTTAATATTCTTTTGATATCATTAGCAATATTATAAAGTTTCTTTATCCAATATTTAATTTATATTCAAATTAAAGTACATAAGAAATTTTAATTTTATAAAATATATTATATTATAATAAAAATATCTTGATAAATCGTTTAAATTTTCAATTGAAACAAAATTTGATCACACTAATATTTTCTCTAGATGCTTCCAAACTTCCATAATTTAAGAATTTGTTCGGTAGAAAAAATGTATAATGAATCTGATGGAATGTTAAGTAAATTGTTTCCATTTTTAAAATATATTTTTAATAAAAATTTAAAGAAAATAAAAACCTTTAATAGGCAACATATCATTCTTTTAGGTTTTGAAAAATTTAGATACTAAACAATTCATATATTAAATTTTATTTCAGAATATATTACCATTTTTTAAGTAGATATCATTTAGTCATTTCTAATGTTATATATTTAAATTGACTACAGTATACATACATATAATTTGCACAATATTAAATAGAAATTAATATTAAAAGAAAATGTAATATCAATAAAATCTACTATAATAAATAAATTTTTTTCTCATAGTTAAATTTAAATTTTAATGTTTTTTATTTCAACAAATTTTTTAAAAAAATGTAAAAATTCAATTAAAATAAATCATTAAAAAATTGTGAATGTAGGAAGAAACATAAGTATTATATATTATCATCATGACTGCAGTATTTCGTTTCATAAAATCAGGTGGAATTATGTGTACAATTATAATACTATCTTTTATTATTTATTAATTTCTATTATCTATTAACTAGTAAATGTATATCACTCTTATTTTAAGTTTTGAATAACGTTGATAAATTGAAAAATTATGACAGTTTTGAATTAAAATAAATGTAACCATAAACACAAGAAATGCTATAATGGGTAAATGGATGTGAAATCTCGTATCAGACCAATTCAATTGCCTTGTTGGAGAATATCATACAACAGTAACATCACATAGATATAGTGGATTTTGCATTATCGCAATGATACATATACACACACACACACGCGCATATACAACTGTATTTCCGAGGCAATCGTTAAAGTCCATCAAGAGATTGTCTTGTTTCTTATACAGAGATCTCGTTCATCCGTCCTTCGCTTTTCTTATGTTTTATATAACTAAGTGACTTATACGTTATATTACGAAGATGGCAGAAAGAGAGAGAGTATTCTATCTTTCTGTTTTATTAACGTCAATAAAGCAATTCTGGTCGGTATCTCGTTCGCTTTCTCACCGTGTGATTTTCTCTCTTTCTTGCCCGATGAATGATGCTGGTAAGCATGTCTTATTCGTACATCCACTAGATCTAATCATTTATCCATATAGTTAGAGTTATGGAAGTACTATAATCAAAAAACGGTGTAAGTCTTTATTACGGTTATACGTATTGGTATTTAATATTTCTACCATATTTACTTTTTGTATGATTTCACATTTTTTTTAAATTGTTATTATTGCAGTTAATTTATATTTAATTTGAAGAATTTTTTCTTCGTTTTTAATTTCTATTTTTACTAGTACTTTGTATATTATTTAGAATATTAAAATGACACTTTAAAATAAAGTAAAAATATTATAACTAAGATTTTATATGAATACATATTTCGTTTAAATAAATAATAGTTATCTTTATTTATAAGAAAAAACGTTTTAAAATAAAAATTTTGTTTTTAATTTAAATCTTTCTTTTGTTCAAAAGAAGTTTTATCAATTTCATAATTTAGTCTCATTTATATTAAATAATAAATAACAAATCTTATATCGAAAGTTTTTAATTAGATAAAATTAATATATAATTTTAAAAAATCATAGAAAATAATGTTAGTCTTATTTATAGTATTATATATTTTTTATCCATTGATTAATTGTCATTATATTTAATAATTAGTGTATATTAAATTAACTTACATAAGATTTTAGGATTAAAAGTTCAGATGACAATATGTATATTATAGATTTTGCAACCACTTTTATTATTTCATTAATTACATAACAGAACTTAACGAAGTCGAAGTTTTATTAGTTAAAATATTTCTGCACTTATTATTATGATCACCTTTGTTTAATTATATCTTTTTTAATTTAGAAGGGACGTCAAGAATGTTAATGTCTTTATAATAAAATTTTTTTTACAATTTAATACATCGGCATTTAAGAATAAAATAAATATAAAGAGTATTCCTCTCATTTCTCTCACCTTACATATTTGCAACAAGTAAAATTATACTTTCTCAAGAATGAAAATTCATTCCGAAAGTTCTACAGATAATATGGATAGGGAGGGACGCTTCGTCTTGTTCGGCATCGTTCGGAGTTCATATCCTTCCTTCTCACCACCGTCCGCGAATGAAAGGGGTTTGGGGACATAATATAGGAACGAGGGGTTTCTCGATTCTACGCTAAGCAATATCCATTCACCCTACATGCCTGCCAAGTTCTTCATATTATCATTCCCTCCTCTAAATTGCTGCCTCTGCGTGTGTGCATGTGCACTGACGCGCTTTCTCGCTGTTCGCGAGCGAACGAGTCTCAGCAATTTATTTATTACCTTTTTGAAAGACCTATTATTGCATTTTTCAAAACGTCCTCTTCTTCTTCTATATTCTCTCACTCTCTTTTTCTGTATCACTCGATTCAATGGCTATCACATCACACATATAATATAAAAGGCTTACGTGCGCGCTTTTCGCGAATTCATCTTTACATGAGAAAGGAAATTCATCAATTTAAAAGCGAGACGATGGGAATAGTTCCGCAAAGGGTAACATCGATTCGTTCGTGTAAGCAGTTCATTGAACACGACATGAGTGTATACCTAACTCATGCAATAATTTCTTTTGTGACACGCATTGTTCCTTTTTCTTCCTTCTCTGCTCGAAACATCGTCCACATTTCTTCTACACGAGTGTTTTAATAAGGTAAAGAGGCATTATTTCATAAGCCGATGTATTGTATTCCATGACATTTTACTAAAACAACAACGGCTCATATGGAAGTAGTGACTAACGTTGAATGCTTCTATATTTCAATAGTTGCTGCAATCTCATTTAATCTATGTGGACTTTCTTAACGCATTTAGAGACCTTTTGTTATTCCATTAGGCTGAATGCAGCACGTTGAGTTATGATGGGGATATCTTAATTTCATAACTTTATTTAAAGAATATATTTTTAATATATATTTTAAATTTAGTATAATATATTTTTACTTATTTTAAACTGACGATAATTGTGAAATTAATAATTTTGTATGAAAATCTGTTGAAAAGGCTAAGTTGATTATCAACTAATCTTTGCAAACTTATGAATGATTCATAAACAACTCCTATTATGTAGTAGTGGTTATTAAAATAGCATAGATATTAATAAAAATGTTTGCCGATAGCATTAATAATAAATATCAAGATGAAACTACGAAATTAAAGTAACGAGAAATTTCTCAAATTTTGCTTATATGTGTATTAATTATCAAATTAGCTGAAATAAAAATTTCGATGTTATAATATATATATTAGAGATTTTTCTAGTTATTAATTATTAATAAGTATAAACATCTTTTTTTCGATTTAATTTCATATTAAAAATAAGTCAATTTAATGAATGTTTAATATTTCACATTAATTATTGCAATAAAAATTTGATCAAAATTAATTGAAAATTCCTTAATAATATAAGTTATTTTATATTATATTTATATATTTTAAAATATTTAAATTTTTCTTTGAAAAATTTTTTTAATGTAGTCAATTTATAATTTCGTTAAAATTTTTTAAAAATAAATACCAAACAAACTTATGTATTAAAAGAGCTCTAATCAGAATGTTATTTTATATTAAATTCATGAAATTTTTATTATCAACGTAAAATTTTCTTATATTTAAATTACATACGATTAGATTTTTTTGAAAATTATAGAACCAAATATTTTTTATATATAAGTCTTTCTCATTAATGATGAAAATAATCGACCACTTATGTTTAATTTCATAAGCTGATGATCTAATATTAAAATTATAATCAAATTATAGGCAAATAAAGGAAAAATTTTAAAACTTTTAATTAAAAACTTAACAATTATATCGAAAGGTACTCAAAAAACAAGAGAGAAATATAGTATTGATGGGTTACGAATCATACGTAAATAATCATATGTAAAAACGTAAATCATAAGTAAATAAAAGAGGCAAGATATTTTTTGAAGAAGAAATTAGAAATAGAGAAAGAGGAAGAAAAAGACTAATAAGCAGTATAAAAGAAAGTGTAAATAGAAGAAAAGATAGAAAATTAGAGTAATACAATAAAAATAAATTGTGAAGATTAATAACTTATAGTCGTGATTAAAACTAATCTACAAAAATTTCTAGCAAATAAATCTTAACTCAATTCATATAAATACGAAATTACTTTAATTACCAGAACATTTAAGTTAGTGTCACCTGAAGCTGGATCTCTACTGCGGTCTTATTGGAAACTAAAGTTCAGTTGATGTGAAGGCAAAATGCCTTCTAAACTTGGAATAACGTATTTCCTCTAAAATAAATGATGAAAACGGATGATATGTAAGAAAACTAGTGGAATTATAATAGTTGAGTTATATTTTAAATATAATTATATCATATGCTTTATTTATAATTTACTTTCATGACGAAATATTTGATTTACTAGTATTTTTAAGTATTTTTTTAATTTTCAAAAATATTTTCACGTAATTTGTTATATATTTTATATAAGATTTTCAGCAATTATTAAGTAATTAAATTTTTAATACAAAAAATTGTTTCTGTATGATTAGAGTACATACAATATATATGAAAGGCAATTGATTATATCGCATCGTTTTTATGTGAATTTGAAATATATAAAAAGGCTTACGTGTAAATATAAATTTATTTTTACATACATAGTTTATTTTTTTATATATTTTTAAAAAATTAAATATAAAAATATTCTAAAAACTAAAATTTTAATAAATCATAAAAATAATGTTCGATATTTAATTTTATACATACAAAAATGAGCTTTAAAATTCATATAATTGAAAATTTTATTCATAATGAAGTAATAATATTGTTAAATAAATTCAGATATTTATTTTTAAGCACTTTAGAATTCATTCTCCATTTATTTCTATTGTACAATTAGTTTACGTTTTTATAAAGAAATAATTATACATAACATTTTGTTATTAAAATTCAGGTTTTCTTTTTAATATATGAAATTGAATTATATTATTGAATTAAAAGTACTGGATCTACTAGATGGCTTAGTGCTAAATGGCTTTTAATTCCAGTTCAATTAAAAGTACCAGAAAGTTAAATTAAATTAATACTAATATTTCTTAGTGATAGTCATGGATAAGTACAAATGAAAATAATTAATCAGAAGCGTTCGAGATGGATTAAAACAAGACAATGTGCCATCATTTCTTTTATTCAATTTAATATTAGAATATATTATCTGATTCAAGGTAGAGAATAGAAAAGGGCTTATTTAAATGGAATAACCCAAGTGCTAGCGTGCACAAATGTTCTAAATATAGCGAGAGATAATATAAAGAAATCCTAATTAAAATACAGAAATTTAATTATGAGGGAGAAAAAAATCAGGTTTAGAACTAAATAAAAACTATCTTAACATAATACCATTAATAAATTAAGATACAACTCTTATTAATAATTAATAGTGACATAATTAATTAAATCAATAAATTTAAATATTTCGATATAAATTCAAAGGATTTGAAAACACTGGTGTCTAATATTTGGATTGAAATAGGCTAAAGAAGTTTAAAATAGAGTAATTTTATAAATATAATGGAATAATATAAATAAAATGAAATCTTCAAATGAATACAATAGTCTATATCAAGAAATAAAATGTATATGAAATTAAAATGAAGAAGGTTCATGCAGGACTCTATAAAAAGTATAAAATAAAATACTTTCTGAATAGGCAAAGCAATATAATCAGGTATTCATAAAAAACAGTGTACTCATGAGAAGTAAGGTATAATCAAATATCAACGATGAATTGTTATTGATACAATCTTTATTCATAAGTAATGAAATTTAAATTATGAACATTGAGTTTACAGTTAAATAATATAATATAAATTATAGTTAAATATAGTTTTAATTATTTATTTCTTTTGTTGTTGTTTCTTATTAACAGTTATTTTTTACATTGAAGGATTTTTATTCGATAATTTAATAATTCATAAAAAATTCGTGGAATAAAATTTTTTAAGAATTCTACATACACATTTTTTCATTATTTTGATGTTTTAATTTTCATAAATTTATTCATTAAACGTAATATGATTTTACTTTAATTAGATAATAAGAAAGAGGATTAAAGCTTTAAATAAAATATATTTGTTTAGATAAATTTTTTTTATAATTAATAAAATGTAATTAAATATAGATTTGTATTAAATTTCTTGAAAAAGAGTTATGGACTTATTTTACACTAAATATATATTCAAATTTAATTCAATCTTATTGCAATTTTTTGGAAATGAATTCTAATTATTATAAATTTGATAAAAATAAATATTAATTAATAATTAATAAAGCTAAAATAGTTTCCTAATAGATTATTTCATTAAAGTTACTAAAAATTTAATAAATTATAAATTTTATACTAATATTCGGTAACTTTATACAATATTTGATTAATAATATAAAGTAACTATATGTAGCTTCTACTCATAATTAAATATATGTGTAACAAATGAAATGCTTAGAAAATTTAATTCATTGCAGAAAATGAAGTTCAATCATATAATAAATCATAAATGAATTAAGGATTGATTTTATAATTAAAATGTCATTAAAATATTCTCGTAATACATTTTAGATCGTTTTTTGATTCCACACGAAAAGTATTTTGCGATGACTATCTATACTCATTATTTTATTACGAACAATCATCGCTCCGACAAAACTATGTTACACGCCAAAATCTATAAAATAAATAAAGAGAGTCCTTCTCCATTTCCTTTATCCATTCCCCTTTTTTTCTTCTTTCTTCCTTTTACTCCAATATGTATAAGGCAAGACCGAACGAAAGGAGTACCAGCAATAGTAGCTGATTATTAATGGCGTTGCAACATACAAAGTAAGTTTTTGTCCAGACCGGACGTCGCGGTGGCTAAAAGCATTAGTGCGACAGTGCTTTTGAAAACTCTATTTCTCCTTCCATATTTCTCTTCTATTCGCTGTCCCGTTCTCTATCTCTTTTCTGTTCTTATTTTACGTTACGCTTTTTCACCTCCTTAATCTTACGCGTTGTTTCTCACTTATTCCCATTTCTATTTTACCCAGTTTATTGCTTCTCTCTCTTTTTCTTCTTATCTTTAGCTTTACCGTACGCTTTTTACCAAAAAATTGATATAGAATAGAAGAGAATAGAAAAATATAAGGAATGTGAGAAAGATGAATATTGTGTAGTTGAGCTAACGTAGAATATCAGAGGTTTGTGAGCGGCAGAGACAAAAGTGGGGAAAAGCTCATCTTGTAATGGACTCAGGAGACAGTCGAGTCGGCTAATGGACCCTCGCGCTCTTCTCCTTAAAAGCTCTTAGCATCTATGCCACGCGTGTATCGATACTATATCGCTTATTCGTGGGTGAAGTAGCTATGAGTCCTCTTCGATTCTATGATATTTTCTGTATATTCATCTTTTTTTATACGAGAACACAAATAGATTTTGTTTATTTAATTATTTTTTTTTATTTTTTCCAATTGATATTTTTATTTATACTTACTCTTTTCACATTTTTCAAATGCATAATTAATTTAATTAATTAATTAACTCTTGACAAAATATAACTTTTATCATTAGAACAAAAGATATTCCATGTAGTTACGTCGATAAATATTTTCTTTTTACCTCATAACTCTTGTTACAATAGTCGAAAGAGTCTTTTATATTGGTAGACAAATGAAATATCAACTTAAAGATTTATATAAGGCATTGATTGATTAGCCAGTTTAATAAAATAGACACTCTAAATATGTATTTATTTATATACGTATTTTAAATCAATATCCAGAAAGGATACTTTAAATTTATTTCAATTAATCACGGATGAGATTATTGTTAAAAAAACTTATTTTAAAATACTTCTTTTATAGTATGTAAATGGTTTTTTAGACTTTTTAATATTCTGAATAATATTATTAAAATATTAACTGTTTTACTGGATTTTTTAAAAAGTGTATACATTGAAATAACTGTAGAGAGTGAAATATTGATACTTGTGTAACATAATTTTCAAATCAAATATTTTCAATTTTTTAAAAATAAGTTATTAAAACAAATACGAAACTATAGATACTTCGAAATTTATTATTATATATTACTTACTTTAACCAAGATAAAAAAATTTAATATTTAACTTCACAGTTAATTGAAATTTACATCAGTACGGAAAAAAATATTTATCATTATTAATTGAGCTATTATTTACGAATCTTATATTTAACTAAACTTTTTTTACATCAAATTCAATATTATTTTTTTATCTTGAATTTACTGTAACTAAGCGTGTTCTAATTTCTAATTATTTCATTGAAATTCTATATACCGCTCTTTCATTTTCCATTTTAGTGAAGTATCTCTCCCATCTTAGTTTACGTAATTTTATTATGCAGAGAATATTTGGGAGAGTAGAGTTTCTTTATCTCATGGTTACATAATTTTCTGTATAGCAACTATTTTTCATCTAGTTTTCTTTCAATGATTATTTAAAATACTTTATTTTCGATATAATATACTTAATTTATTTAATTATATAAAAATATCTTTCTCATCTACCCAAGATTGCAAATAATACTATTATTTAAAAAATTGTTACCTTTAAAAAATAGATTAACTCAACTAAATATTCTATAAAAATATAACAAAGAAAAATCAAATATCAATCATTAATATTTGTTATACTCTTTGTTAACTTCTTACTTTACAGTTTTGATACTTCGAAAATGTTTAAAGTCATAAATGTAATAGTTCTATATTAATGAATTATTTGAAATTTTTATTAAAATAATGTGAGAGAGACAGGAGTAGAAATGTATGCTGGTAAATTAATATTTTATAGAAAACTCAAAATATTTTATTCTTTAACAATTAACAATGAATTTAAAACAATACTTTTTACAAATTTATCGAATGTAGTTAAATTTTTTTCATATATATTGTTCTTGCTTTATTCAGTGAATATTTTTCATTATATATAAAGGCTTTATCGATTTATTAGTCAAATACTAAAAAAGCGCCTCACTTTTTGATTTTATGTTTAATAATAGTATCATGCTTTAATATTCTCATACTTTTTAAAACCTGCTTTGATATTAATTTTTTATATATATGTAAAGATTATTTAATATTAAGTTATTTTTAATTTAAATAGTATCTTATCGTGAGAAGTTACTTCATAGTAAATAATAACTTTAGAAAAATTATGAATTTCTCGAAAGTAATAAAGATATAAGTTGGAATGTTTAAAGTGCATTTAATGTATAATATCATAGGAAAGAAAAAGAATTAGAATGTAACACATTGAAAAAGGCTAATGATGGTTATAAAAATTAAAATCATCGATCGAAGTTATTTAAGCAATATTATTTGATATTTAATGCCATTTATATTTAATACGTAGATAAAGAGTTAAATTCTTTAGTTGAAACTAATTTGGACAAGATAAATAGAAAGTAATAAAACTAATAGAGAGAGAGTGAGAGAAATTTTGTATTATACAGATGGTAGATCAGAGTATGGGATAAACAGAAAGTAGAAGTACAGAATGCGGATAGTATGACAACAGAGAAGTGACCCGAAATAAGAAAATTCACTCGTACTTATGGTCAAAAGAGAAGCTGAAAAGTCAGATGAAGAATATTTGTTTGAATTTGAGTTCCCTGTAAAAATAACTGCGTTCTCGATGCTCGTGTGCGATTACCGATGCATCCGTCGTTTCGCTCCAACGTTTCGATTCGCGTTCGGCTTCGGTACCGGAATACACTTCAAGTACGAGTTGCGAAGAGTCGAGAACGAATCGTATAGGAAATAGAGGGCTTGCATCTCTCTCTCGCGTAGCGTATATATGGTCGTCTTCTCGTGGGGTCCGCTACCACCCTCGGGACACTAACTTCTCTTCCTTCTCCACACGTCTGTTGTCCAATACATCAGACTCATGCATAATAAATCTCGAAATACCGTGACTTTTTTTCTCTTTCGCTTGGGCGCAAATGCAAAGCGCTTTGCCTGTCATACGAAAAGGAAAGTGAAATGAAATTGAGTAAAGGAAAAGGATAGAGAGATAACTTTACTGATAAATTCGTGCATGGAGGGAGAAGACGGCCGTCCCTTCCTGCACCATCTGAAAGGCGTGTACTTCTATTTCTTCATCCTTCCTCGTCTCTTATAAAAGAGAGAAAGAGCGAGATGCTCGTAATAAGCTCTCGTGCGTTAGTCGATGTGATGGAGAGCTCTCTGGATATCAATATCGAGAATTGTCCGAGGAAGCAAACTTTACCATTAAATTTTCGCCAATACATTTTGCCACTAATGGCTAAGGCACCGCCAGCCGAGCATGTGCCGCCTCGGGAATACGTTTTTCGAAATTAGTGCGCTTCGTATCTTACGGTGCGATGCGCCTTTTAAACTTTGACGCGGTTCTTGCTATTTTTTCATTTTAGTTCGAGACTTTTTCATCGCATTATACGGGTAGCGAGGAGTCTGACGGAGATTCTGACTCTTAAGGAAATTTGGTCGGACTCGGACAGTAAAAACTTTTGAATGCGTTATTGTATGATTGCACATATGATTTATATTTATTTAACCGTTCAAAAAGAAATTACTTTCAAATCTGTGTAACAAGGATGTAGTTTCTGAATTATTTATATTTTAATAAGTATAAACTAATCATAGTACATATATAAATTAAAATTTATTATACACATAATTATAAAATAAATGAATCAAAGAATCATTATATATAATATACGATATTATCTTTTATTACACTTCAAAACTATATTTTTGATACATGTTTTTAACTCATTTTAATTATTTATTTTTATTTTGAGAATTATCTTTTATTAACAAAATAGAAACATTTTTAAACTTAAATTACTAAGCGTAAATTATTTATACGCCGATTTTTACTACATTCCCAATTACTTATTAATAATCAAGAAAGTTAATCATTTTAGCGTTTAAGTAATAAGCTTTATAAATGAACTTAAACTATAATCCATCAATATAAAGATAATAATTTATAAATGTAATGCAATTTATTATGTAAGCTGTTTGAAGTATTAATTTTCGAATAACAGCTTATCGATCAGGAAGAATGATTGCACCTAACATCCTTGAAAAAAGGACGAGATAAAGAAAAAAGAGTGGGAGATAGATATGACTACCACTTTTTTCGCTTAATGCGAGTAATGATACTTTTCGTCTGCCTTTTCTTCGAGCCATTCCACTTTCTGGTAGTCGCCTTCTAGAATGAGAAAGAAAGAGTGTGCCTCGTTCTCTCTGCGCAGGAGTAGAATAAGTAGAGGACAAAGTAGACGGGGTACAGAAAACCTCCATTAAAGTCCCTAAAAGTGATTAGTACTCCACCATCGTCTTTCCCGTTTTTTCTTTTCTCTCGTTTCCTTTTCCCTCCCTTCCGCTTTTTTATCAGTTCCTTT
The DNA here is from genome assembly GCA_018907195.1 of Dolichoris vasculosae. Classification (NCBI taxonomy): domain Eukaryota; kingdom Metazoa; phylum Arthropoda; class Insecta; order Hymenoptera; family Agaonidae; genus Dolichoris; species Dolichoris vasculosae. The sequence goes on along the minus strand of JACCHY010000010.1, from coordinate 5,715,745 downwards.
ACTCCTTTTTCTTCTGATCCTCAATACTCTCTTGCAATGGCATGTTTTAAATTTCATTTTTTTCATATTTGTTCGTTATATAATTAAAGCTTTTAGAACATAATATTTTTAAAAAAATATTGAAACACATAAACCAAAATTGAAGAAAACCTTCTTTTTATTATTGCAAATCATATCATTGAATAATCTATAAATATGTATTTACGATTTTATATAAAAGAGTAAGAAAACTTACAATGATTAAAATTTTATGATTTACGCTATAAAATAATAGATATAAAAATCAAATAGCATATGTTAAATTTATGTATTATAAATCTATGAAATATTTTTAATGATTTTTCAAATTCTTTTCTAATCGCTAAAGTTTTTAAAATGATAATGATATTGGTATTACTATTTCAATGATGTATTTCACATTATTAGATAGCATATCTTACGATTAAAAATTTTAACTGAAACATATATGAAAATAAAAATCCAAAAAATTGTTAATTAAAACACTCTTAAATATTTAAAAAATTTTCAACAAATTCTTTTAAAATCGAGAACAAAATCGTTTTTAAAGTTTTATCATCTTTGCTACAAGAATTTTAGAAAAACTCTAAGGAAACTTTCAAAATGTCGAAAAGTGTTTTAATTTAAATTCTTTTTTTCTGTTTACTTTAAAAGTAATTTGCGATTAATTTTTACAATTTTATATTACTAGATAACTTCTTTTTAAACAACTCATTTCACATTAAGTGTAGCTAATTAATAAAAAGATTTTCCTATGTGTATTTTTTATTTTTATTTTAGAAGGCGATATGATATATTTTATCTCATTAAATTGAAGAAAACGATAAATATTAAGTTATCAGATATTCAATTTTTTGTAGTGTAAGATTTATATTATATTACAATTACTGATACAAAATTGTGAAAAAATTTTTTTTAATTAGAACAGCTTGACAATTAAATTTTATATTTAATTTAAAAAAAATTTATTTTAATACCATTTTTAATAATAATTGGATAAATATAGTACAAATTACAGAACGAAAAGAATACTAATACAGAAAACCAATTTTACGTTGAAAAATTTTGATACAAATATGGTTTAATTCCTTAAAAGTATGCAAAAGTTTGTAGCCATTTATTTTTTTATATTCAATATCTTCTCCTTTATTGAAAAAAATCTACATCGACATTTGCTTTTGTATAAATTTTTTAAGAAAAATAAATTTTATATTATTACGTAAGGCAATATATTATTCTATAATAATAACATTATATCATAAATTTAAAGTTTGTCGGATTAACCAATCTCTTTATTATAAAAATATTGTTATATTCAAATACGCATTATAAAAAATAAGAATTATGTTTTACATAATAATAATGAGAACATGCTCTTAATCCTTAATTACAATAAGTGAATTCATGTTCTTCAATCAATTTATAGAAACTTTATATATTTATCGAAATGTGCATTTATATTATACGTAACTTGTAGATTTTTTATAATGAATATATAATACATTTTATACAACCATTTTTTTAGACGAATATACTTAATGTAAAATCTCCCTTTTTGGAGTTAACATTAATTTTATCATGTAAGTTTGAAATGAAATACTTATTAAATGCGAGATTAAGCATGATTAAAAATAACCTATTTATAAACAATTGAAATTAATAAGCAAAAATGTTACCAATTATAAAACATAAGAATTACTATTAATTTCTTAAATTATCAATATGAATTTAAAAGTTATAATTTAGAAATTTAAAGCTCAGTATATATTGCTTTACAATAATAAAAGGGTATTCGTAATAAAGTTCATTCGTATTGAAAAATAATATAAGAACCATTTGAAATTTAAGTCATTACGCTACACGTACTGTTACTATCAAAGAAAATATAAGGACTTTATATGAATCATAGGACATATTTGCAATTAAATCCTTGACAATTTGTCAGTAGTTCGGTTGTTTTCCATTTTTCTTTGCGTTGCATTATGCCAATAAAATAACTACCCTATTAAAATACTTTCAATCGGTGTTCTTTCATTCTTCCTTTCGGTTACTCTCTTTTGTGGTGCTATAACATTCAGTTGTTTTTTTTATAAATAACGCATCATTTTAATGCCCTTATTGTTTAATTACGGATATTTATAAATCAAGCATTAAATAAAATGAAAGTTGAAAGCAAATACGAAGTATTCGGCCTAATATACTTAGCCGTTACTTCGTTTATTACTGTAATCAGAGAATAAACGTAAATACAAATAATCGCACGAACCGAAAATTAGCGTTAGAGGTATATGGATGAAAACATATAATGCTTAACTCGCAGCTTTTTAAAATAATTATATTATTGATTTAGCAGATTAAACAATAACCACCTTATTTTATTCTTATTTCTACTAATCGAATGAGATATGCATTTAAATTATACAAAGGTATTTAATTTCCATTAAAAAAGATAAACGTATAATTAAATCTTAAAACTTTTACAGCTTCTTTATTGAATGTATTATTAGAGCAATGTTTTCTAAATGGATTAAAAAATAATCTTATATTTTTAAATTAGCTTAAGAAAAAAAAAGCAAATGAGGTCTTAAAAACTAAATAAAATTTTTTTATATAATTATTTAAATTTTGGTATTATTACATAGTTATCATAACAAATATAATTTTATTCTATTTTAATGATCTCTACCTAAAAATAACTTCAACACTTATAAAAATTAGCTTGAGCATGTCAACAAATTTTGGTATAAAACTAATTTGTCGAATCGATACAATTTCAAAAACAGAGTATGCGAAACTCTAATATTTGGAAAGTATATAATCCATTTAATTACTATGGTACTAATACTAAAAAAGTTATAAATTGATCGAATTGATTAATATGAAATAAAGAAAGCTTAGAAAAAGTAAATAAAAGGAAGGAAGAGAGCGTAAGGAATGAAAAAAGGGATAGGCGGAAAAAAAGAGTAGATCGGATAGCTTATCTAATTTAATCTCGCGAATGATTTCGTGATTCTTATGGAAGCGAAGCGAGAAAGACTTAGCTAGAGCGAGCGCTTAGGAGCCACGCGATGATAACCCTTTCATTACTTAGATTTTACCCGAATCGTGGGCTTCTGAGCCATGCGCCCGATACCCGGATCGAGCCACTCGGTATAATTTTTGTAATGGGAGGTGTGGCCTTGTATGGACGAGAACGCAAGAGACGGCGTAAGGGGTAGCCTCGGAGTAGGGATCGAGTTCACGTGGTGGGATCGCATCCAGAGGGGTTCAAGGGAAGGAAGCCAACCGGAGGGGGTCGAGCGCGTCGCAAGAGCAATTTCGCGCGTCGGTCCGTCACGGGAGTTGAATCAGTCGGCGGGCTATTCGGTTATGTCGACTCTTGAGGGGTGTCCCTATAACCCCTGCCCCTGGCCCCTGTCTCGTGCCCACTTTACCCCCTGCCGCAATCGCTAGCCCTCGTTCTATCTTCCTCTCATTCGATCTTTCTCTATCTTTTTTCTCTTTAATTGTAGTGAGTCCAAGAAAGAGAGAGAGAGAGAGAGAGAGAGAGAGAGAGAGAGAGAGAGAATTCACCTTTATCATGGAGGTATATCTCGGCACATCGAGCTCCTTTCACACTTAAGAAGAGAGAGAGAGAGAGAGAGAGATATTTAAAAGAAGGGAGGCTAACGCATTTAATTGGGATTCTTGCACGCATTTTCTTTCTCATTTTATCGCACGATTTAAATCCTATACAGACATTCATTTGTGATAGTTCGCAAATCTTTATAAGATCCAATTTATTCTTATTCATAGTGAAAATTGTAGAATTCTTGTACGAACTAACCTATTCTCTAATTTGTAGCTTTTTAAACCAATAATATAACTTGCTTTATAGAAATTCGTAAGAAATTAATAATTGCTGTTGAAAGAAAAAATTTTATTACACACAAATTTATTATACTATTTACAAATACTAGAATTAATATATAATTTTAATGTTGGACGAATCAATAATTAACTATAAGCATTACAATATTGATACAGTTTGACTATTATAAGATTTGTTTATTATAGATTCCAATTAAACTAAGTTATATTTAATCGATCGTAATCGTTTTACACTACTAATTTTATTTTGACTAATAATTATTATTGTATATAATTAGGTAGCTAATTTAATAGTACTACGCATGCAATTACTTTTCAACATTTTATATCATAATTATCTACGTTATGCCAATTTATTGGATATAAGAGAAACCACGAAATATTTTTGTCACGTATGTACATAAAGCGTTTGAATATTACTACAATGCTTAATTATAAATAAAATTTTTCATATAAAAAGTTGATGAAATAATTAATTCGGAACATTAAAATTTCGCAAATTGATTTTAATTTCATGCTTTTCATTCATCGTGAATAAATTTACGGTAAAATCAACTATAACGTAACGTTGTACGGAATTATATAAATTTTTTAATTATCGCGTAACGGATTCGTAGAAGGTAATCAAGATCGTAAGACTTTACCTCACCAGACGATAAATCTCACGTTATGAAAACTCTTGAAATATTCTTTTGCCAACAATAAGTTTTCTTTCTCGTTACCGCAACATACTATTCTTGATTAAAATTTAAATAAAGAATAAAGAACGTTAGGATATCGATTCGATTTTCTTTCAAGAGAGATCACCCGCAATGTTTGATCTCGAAGCTTTTAACGATTTCGAAGCGATAGAAAACGAATGAAGGAATAGAAGGCCGCATGCTCGAAAGGGTTAATCCGATAGCCGGTCAACGACGACGTCGGAATAGAGTTGCGCGTCGAGTTAAGTCCGGAGCACGCGCGAGCGAATCCACCGGGAGAAAGACAAACGAGCGAGTCGTTGCAAAGTGAAAAAGTGCGAGCGAGAGCGACGCTGTACGTCCTGGTGGAAGGGAGGGCGTAGATAGAGTCGCGCAGGGGAATATAAATCGCGGGCGCCGCACGCGCGTGCGGCGGGGAAGTAGACGGTGGCGCCCCTTTCCCTTCGCGCCGTCGTCGTACCTTCCCCGCCGTCACCGCCGTCACCGCCGTCACCGCCGTCACCGCCGTCACCGCCGCCCCCACCGTCGCCACCACCGTCGCCACCACCGTCGCCTCCACCGTCGCCTCCACCGTCGCCTCCACCGTCGCCTCCACCGTCGCCGCAACCTTCTCCGCACGGTCGACCATTTGCGGAGTATAGGTGGGGCGCCCGAGGTCGAGGTGGGGCCTTGCATCCTACCCGGGTGGGGGCACTCGAGGGGTTGCCCTCCGGGTAGGGGAGTGATTTATCGCCGTCAGTGGCGGGCGACTCGCTCGGATCTCGCACGCGACAGTTTACAAGCGGCGTTCGGTCTGTTAGGTTCGTTCCTCGTTACCGTTTCCAACGACGCCCGACGTTACGACCCGGTCGCGACTCGCCACGGGGCGGACCGCCGGTCTTTTCAAACGTCTCTAACTTCATTTATTCATCTTCCTTGTTCATCCTGTGAGTTTGATAAATCGTGAGAGACACCACGACCGATATCCTGACTTGTGAAGTGATTTTGTTGGACGCTATTCTTACTTTCTTTTTATATTTTTAGTTTTTTGTTTTATCTTTTTACGATTGGGTCTCTTGCAAGGCGGCAAAATTGCTCCCAACGTGAAGTCTTCGCGAAGCTCCACATCATTGTCGTCAGGTACAATTTTATTTTTATTTTATAATTAAGTTCTCTTTTTTAAAAAATTTGTTTTTAAAGTAATTGCAAATATATATTACTACTTGTATTATATATTAATTAATTATACATTATATTATTATCATATATATTTTTCTTCTAATCACTAAGCGTGATGCGCAAAGTAATGATTAACCTCTTATGTTTATACAATTTGTAGTGAGAATATTATATTTTATATTTAGAAAGCATTTGAAAACAATAAATGATAAACATTATTTTTAATTAGAAGATAATTTTTTTTCAATTTTTAACGAATAATTCTTTGGTAAATTAAAAACTATACTTATGTATTAATATTTATTTAAAATTTATCATATCAAATTATAACGCAGGCGTTAACAAGAAGGTAAATTATTTTTCAGGTTAAAAGTATAAATTCTTTTGTAAAATAAAACATGGTAAAAGTCGTGTAAAACGTGTAAGATACGGTAAATATTTGTATTCATTCGGTTTTTCGTTATTTACAATAATAGAACGAGGAGTACAATGTAATAATAAAGTAACGATACGGATCGTAACGCGTTACGTTTCAAAATTACAAGCATCTTGGTCTTGTTATCTGCGTCGCTAATATGATATAAGAGGGAGTAAAAGGATACGAATTCACATAGCGCTTGCATCGTATGAATTACATGACACATCAGTTGTACTCGATGTCGTTGTACGGCTTTCGATGTCGATGCAGAGCTCACGAATCCCGTGCCGAGATTCCGTAAAAGTTTTCGCGTTCCTTGCAATCGTGATGTAATCCGTCTGCGCGTACATTATGACATACGAACGCTTTTCATTATTTTCGCGCAACCGTGATTAATATTATTGTTTCGACAGGAACAATATAAGTCGTTCGTATTGACGAAAACTGAAAAGAATATGATTCGCTTTCAATGGTAATTGGTACTTAACGCATATTTGATTATTATTATTTTTAAGTCTAATCCGCAAATTTTTAGTCGAGTGTATTAACTTTGTTTTGGTATGAAATATTAAAATTTTAATGTGTATGTAATCTACTTCTCACGTTTGAGTATTTCAAGTTTGTGCAATAACAAGTACAATTCTCGAATGATAAATATAATATTATTTGATAGAAAAATTACTAAAAACACTACAAGTTTTAAATATATAACTTATGATAAGTGTAGTAAGAGTAATACAATTTTTTATATAATACAAAATTATTTTTCTTGCTTCAATCATTTTTAAGTGTACATTAATTATAAAATAAATACCAATAATTTTTAAAATCTCATATTTAATTTTTATTTTAAATTGAAAATATTATTTATATATAATAATTATTATTATTGCTAACGTACTGGTAATGCTGAATCAGTTAATAATAATAATTCAATGTTATATGGATAACAATTATAAAATACTCATAAAATATTTGGTTTTTTTCATAGCTAAATAAGTAATTATTAATAAATTACATTCAAAATGAATTTTGATTACAGGACATGCATGTCTTAAAAAGATAAGCTTTTAAATTATAAAAATGTTTATTATGTAATTTTTTTAACGGTTTTATTATTATCTATTATATTATTTCAAGTTTTGAATATTTTCTTATTTAAATTTTTGGTAACTTGAATACGGTATTGAAAAAATATGTTTAAAATATATGAAAGCTTGAAAAGTAGTTGCAAAATTTTATGAAACATCTGTAATAAAAATTACAATAATTCAACGATAATGATGAAACTTAAATTCTATATATTCTATTTATTTCTAAAATAATTTGAGTAACGTAATTGAAAATTTAAATAGCTGACTCTTTTGTAATCAAGAGAGCCCAAGAAACGAGTTGATAAATAAATATCCTGAGTTCGCAGTGGCATGTAGAGCTCGCGAATAGTGCGGTTTCCGAAAAGATAGAGAAAATCACGTGACACTAGAAACTTCTCTTTTCCCGATGGTTTTCTTCAATCTTGCATCCTTCCTCGTGCTCGTGCATTGTATAATGTTTATCTCTCTCTCTCTCTCGCTCTCTCTCTCTCACCGACACTTTCCGGTTTATCTTTTTATTCTTGAAATGTAAATGATGTGCGCATAAAAGGTCATTTAACTGGCAGGCTTCCCATGACGTCACTTAGATTCCATATATTATCGAAAATCAGATCTATCACGATTTTCTCTTTACTTGTTTCAACCTTTCTGTCACCTCTTTTTCCCTGCAGTATTTTTAAAATCCTTAATCACTTAAAATAAAACAACACTTTAAATTTTGAATTAGTAAAGATGTTTTGAATTTATTCAATTAATATTATCGTAACTTTAATATTTTGGTAAATTCAAACTAATACTATAATTAACATATGAATATTAAGAGTATTGGATGTATTATAAAGATATTTCAAATTTCTAAAATTCTTCAGGATAAGTTAGAAAAATAATTTCAAAGATATATATTTTGATTTTCAATTAATAAAAGTAATTTTGATTAAAAACAATATTATCACGTAAAATAACATTATCATACAAAATAGCATTATAAAAATAACTTATCTACACTGTTACTGTTTTATCTGTTTATTCATAAAAAATAGTGTACATTAAAAGTTTATTTGCAGTTGGAAAAAGTTTTTAATTAGTTGTAAATAAATTTATTTATAACATATACTATATTAGTTTATTTAATAAAAAAAACTTGTTTCCTATTTCTAAAATAATTACTTTTATAAGCAATAAAAAAGTTTTTAGAAAACCTGTAATCAAAGTTTTGCTACTTGTCATTCTTCTTTCGGTCTTTCTTTTTACGCATGATTACGTATATAAGTGGATATAAGCGAAACATATGAATAATATCTGATCTGACTCAATATAGATTTATTTATCGGCTATTACTTATATTTAAAAAATTATATAACATTAAATTAATAACGTATTTGATTCAGGAAATGTATTTACATATGAAATATTTTAAAGACGTTTATCAGAGTTTAAACTCACCGGATACTCCAATTATGCTCTTTTATGATAAACGTTCGATAAAAGAACTTTGATTAAAAGTGTATTCTTCATTAATCTGCTCACTGTGTAAAATGTTTACATTATCAAAGGTGAGAGCCCCTCAATGAAAAAAAGAAATCCCCTATTTCTACCTTTCGTCCCCTCCCGCTCATTAAGCATAATACCATTCGTACCTTTTTGGAATACATAAGAAGTCTCGATTCTTCATTGCAAAACATCCCTCGAGATATTCGAAGCGGTATTTTTGTCGGACAAAAAGTGATGCAGAGGGTAAGAGAGAAAAAACTCGAAGAGACAGGGGCTCAACCATGTATGTGTCCGCGTTTGCGTTTGAATTTCGATAATTGGTACTAGTTTCCACGCGGCGCTCACTGGTTACCGTGGGCTCGTTAGTCGTTGCCTCTCCGACCAAAGAGAATAGCTTAATTATTTCGTTTGAAGTTCGAAAAGGGTTAAGGTAGATACTTATATAACTTCTGTATACATATATTTTTTTGTGCGAGCTTTGCGCGAGTCTGTACGCCTATATAAGCCTCGTAGATTCTGTACGAATATACGTGCATAAACGCCGTGAATTACAAGGAAGAAGAGAAGAACGAATTTGTACGCGAGAGCCAGGATTTACGCGCGAATGTATGTAGGCTAGAGGGGGAGCACGAAAGAAATCAGGGATAGAGTTAACGTTTATTTCGTCCAGCAAATTGAAGCAGCTAATTAGTTACGGTTAAAAGCAGAAATACAATGTCGCTATGTTTCAATTGCACTTTAGTTATTCTTCTCTTTTTCATCTTATTTATTTTTCTCGTTGCAAACTTTTTGTGTACTTGAACACCTCGCTCACTGTTCTCTGTTCTAAGCTTTAGCTGTTAAACTTCTAATTTGAGTCGAAAAAGCTTTATTGTTTGAAAATAATATATTATATATTTGTAGTCTTATTATATAAATTTTCGATGCAAAGTTCTATTAAAAACTTTCTATTTTAATTTTAAGAATTTCTTAAAATAAAAATTTAATGTATGTACTGATGTTCGTACGGGATTGATAAAAATATGAAATTTGTGCTATAATTTAAATGTGCCTTCTAAATAAATTAAAATTAATGAAAAATTATAATAACATTGGAAATGTTTTTATTATATTTTGCAAATATTCGTAATTCAACAATATTATTTAACAATATTAATATAATATAATTTGAAGATATTAAAAGATTCATAAATATTTTTATAAAAATAAACATCGATACGAGTTGCGATGAGAGAACGTTTAAAAATATCGTTAAAACATACATCTTAAAAAATTTTTCCAAAATTATACCTTTTATAATGTATCGAACCTTGTTAGATTTTCTTGGTTTTAATTTTTAAAAATTAATGAATAATAATTTATTTTAGAGAGTAAAAATTTTTCGAAGTTTGAAATGAAATATATAAGATGAAATTCTACAAATGTTAATTTTTTGTGATACAGAGATTTAAAATAGTGCATAGAAATAAGTCGTGCAGATATTCGCTCAAAAATAGAGAGGGGTAGGGATGGTAGGGATGGAAGATGAGAATGGCGGTAGTCATTAGCAATAATGAAAGCTTGCGAAGAGCTTAATTTCGGTTGATTGTTACGGTGATTTTGATTTGCATTTAATTATATTCCAACGAGTCCTCCTACTTACGGTGTGTATGACATCGTTTTTTGTACTATTGCACGATTTAAGTTTCGCTCACAGATTACTCTTATGTGCACGAGGGAATATATGTAAATAAACAAATTAAAACAAGGGAGCGCACTAATGAACGCTAGTTCATTACATCCTACAAAATTGCGTTAATTCAGTGCAAAGGCGCAAGCGACTTTCGTTAAATTTATACTAATTGCCGTGCACGAGATCGCGTACCATTCAAATGAAGATAAATGCACGAGATAGTACCACGGATACTTAGATGACTAAGTGAGCTTCTCGAAGGGGTCCACAAATTTTTCCATCGCTCCTCGTATAAATACAGATGGTCTTTTCATTTTTAAAGTAATGCAGGTATAATGAGGCTCACTTCTCCCCAGCCATTTTCATTTACGATAGACTATTATTTATGAAATAGCAAAGCAAAATGATCAAAGCAAATCTTTACATGCATACAAGAGAATCGATGTTTATAACATAACAATCCGTTTCACTTATAAATTTGTACTTTGTGATTCTCCGAGGAAAACGCTAATTCATTTTCTTTTAATTCAAAGAAATCAAAGAATCGATTTCCTAAAAATTCTACATAAAAATACCGTTTGTAGCGTAGGCTACACTTCTAAAATGATGCGAGTGCTGTTCTAACGTCCAAGATACTATGCGGAGTTCTTCGGCGTTCCGCCAGGTGGCAGCTTCGTCTTCTTTTCAAGGCTCTTACAACAAGCTGCCAATGATTCTGGATCATTTTGAGTTATAAGAACCTTCGTAATATTTTAATTTATTCTTTACATAATTAATTAGAATAACACAGGCTAATTTCATAAAAATATATCCAAACAAGAAAAGGTTTTATTTAATTGTGAAGAGAAAGTAATAAATCTACAAAAATTACAATTGGATATTTACAAAATAATGTATATATATATGTATATATATATATGCGTAAATAATTTAAAAAAGAATTTTTAATCAGCACAATTAAACTTATGTAGCATAATTATATATTCTGTTAACAAAATCTTATGAAGCACTTGAATTATGGACGCTACTTGATAGTATATTCATACTTTATGTTATTTTGGGTCCGATATAAATCGATTTCTATACAAATTGTTAGCGAAAATATTTATTATTTAGTAAGTTATTTACTTCAATTATTATTATCTGTATTAAATAATATGAGAATATTTCATACACGATAATTTCATATCAATAATTATATTAAAGTCAAATGGTTATAACTTATTTCCAATTTTAATATATTTATCTTCATGCTGTAATTTTTTTATCTATTTGTTATCTTTCACGAGTATTTAAGTTTTCTTTGCTCTGAACATGTTTTAAAAATTAATCATACATATTAATAGATTTAATTCAATATTTTTTTAACTGTAAAATTAACATCTCAAATATTTTAAAGTATATTTCTTCAATATCAAATGAAGTAAATATTTTAAGTAAACAATAGTTTAAGCAGTTATGATTTTTTGATTCTTATTTACAATTATTTATTAAATATTTTTGTTATCTGATATATTCTTAATTTTCAAAATATATTTCAAATATTAAATCTTATTTGTAAATTTACATTAATTTGAATTAAAATTTAAAAATAAAGTTCTATTAGTATAGTTATATAAATGTATTAAAAATTAAATAATATTTTGAATTCTTTATATTTATTAGTTTATAACAATTTTTATTATCTTTAGAAATTTTAATTGAATTATCATTTCCATTTTTATCAAAAAAAAGTCGAAGTAATCACGAAATAAGAAAAAGTAGTTGACTTTTATATTTAATTATGCAATGCATAAAAACAAAATGAATACACTCTGACTTTAAATATATTTAAAACTTGTAGAACTATAATTATATTAATTTTAACTTGATCTAGAAATATTATTATAAAGGATTTTAAATTATTAATTTACATAAGTATACAAAATTTGCTGTATACAAAAACATAAAACTAAATGAAAACTTATTTTTGCAAGGTTGAATACATATCTATTTAACACTATCTAAATAGTAAGTGGATTTTAAAATATTTTTAAAAATAAATTTAACTTTTCACAAATTTAATTTTTCTTTTTTAATAGTATTTAGTAAAGAAAAACTATAAATTTAATATAGTACTTATTTCATCAAGTTTTAATAATAAATTTGAAAAATATTAAGTGATAATATTTTTTTTTTCTAATTTGATCCTAATGTCATATAGTTATTTGTTGAAATTACTCATATCAATACATGGATAAAATACTATATATTTTACAATTAATTGTAAAAAACTTGAATTAAAAAAAGGTTGTATCAAAATATTATTATTTGCATCATAAAATGTTTCAAAAATTAATTGAATGTAAGAAGATCTAATTATAATTATAATTATAATTATAGTAGAAAATAATGGATATATCATTTTCAAACTTTATTTTAACCTTTAATGCACCCAACAACCAACAAATACTCTTAACTTCATGAACTGGAAGCCACATCAAAAGAGAGAAGCTTCGACATTATCAGACAGTTATCAAAGTCTGTTCTTCCGACAATCTCTTTCACTTATCTTCGCTTTTCCGGAGTGCATTCCGGTAATTGCCTGTTTTATTTTTTGTCTTTTATTTTCATTTTATCCCATTCTATTCTCCATTTACTTTTAACAAATTCAATGTACATATAAATGTAAATTAATTGTAATTTTTTCAGAATAAACTGTCGTGTTTGTGTATATACAAATATATTTATGCTTATGTATTTATTTATAGAAACATTCAATTCTAAATAGAATTTTTGTTACTAAAATATTCACATATACTATTTTTTGTATTCTAATTATAATTTATTAATAATTTGTTATTAGTTTTATAATTAGATACTTTTTTCTTTTTTTACCATTATTTATTTCATAAAATTAAAATGGAAAATAAAGGATTTTAAAATTAAAAAAGTTGTTAATAATTATTTGTTTTGTAAATATCGAACTGATCAATTGACTTTTAAATACAATAAAACTTTTTAAATATTGATATATCTATACAATAATGATATTTATGTGATAATTTATAATAAGAAATCAAATAACGAAATAACTACAACATAGGAGTAATGAATGTGGTTAGTTTTTAGTACTAATTTATATTCGCACTAATTCTAACAGTACTTATTATACAAATATAAAGTTAATTATTGTTAAACTAATTATTTTTTAGTTAGTAAATTTGTTTTATTTCGAAAAAATTTCTATATGTAAATATAAATATCATTTTGTATATTAGTTTATTCCATTTCTATGCTTATATAGCTTTTTTTTAATATAAGAAATGACTATATAACATAGAGACATTTTTGATTGAACTAAGCAAGTTTTTTCATTCGCCTTGTGCTAACTAAACATATCTAGCAAATTCTTCGAAATATTTATCTATAGTTACAAAGAGACAAGTCTTCGCATCCATTGGTCAAAAAAAACGGATATCCTCTTGATTATCGACAGAAAAAGAGGAGAGTTTCTCTCCTTTCCTTATCTTATTGTCTTCATAGCTCTTTCAATTAATGTTTTGATTGATTTTGCTTCAGTGTTTATAGTCTTTCATCAGTTTTCTCTTTATCTCTTTTTCCCCACTTGTTTTTGAAAAGTTTTTTCGGTCTTTCCGCACCTTTTTTTATATAAACATTTTACTGGGTGTTTTTCTATTTTCAAGGTTCCGATTTCACTGTTTACGGATAAGAGGTGGAGTTGGTGTAATTGCGAAGCCGCTGCTCGAGATTGTATAAAGCATATACGGGTTTGACTGAGCGGATACTTCGATTATTCCTGTGTATCGGTAAAATTTGATTGAGACTCGATGATACTTGATTGAATAGACATTTCAGATTTTGTTGTTTGCTATTTTTGTAAAAGACTTAGAAAAAAATAATAAGTATATATTATTTATTTAATATTATAAATTTTTATTTTCAGTTTATTTACTTTTAAGGATTTCATGATCAATGAAGATTAGAGTTCGAATTGAAAATGAAAATTATGTTTTCTTATTGAAAATGAATATTCTTATTTTTAATTATTTAATAGTTTTTTATAGTTTTATTATATAAATGATTTTTTGTTGATATTAAATTCAATAATGAGAATTATTAAATAATAATATGTTCTTTTTTTACGAATACTCTAAGAAAAGATTCTAAGAAAGTTTTAAGAAACGAAATTAATTTTCATACATAACAACTATTAATTATATAAATATTTATTTATTTCTTAAAAGGTACGTTATTTTTATTAGTGTTGGTACAGGAATTACATAAAATTCTAACGAATTTTCAGTCATTCTGTTATCTCATTTTACTTATCTAATTCTGTTGGCTTAATCTTCTTTCCGTTATTTAAATGTATATAAACTGCAGCATATTTTAAACATAAAGTTTAAATAAATTCATTTTCTCATGAAATGTATATAGTTCTTACTATTCCATTGTATTTATTTCATTATATTATTCCATTTATTGTTTTTATTAAATACCTATTAGATAATTATCATCATGTATATAATATATATAATTTTTCCTACAAAAAATTATATAAAATAATTTTATTTATTTCAGAAAGAATAAGTATATATAATAAAGTTAGTAGCTAAATTATAACTTTTCATTTTACAATTAAATAATAAAATTATTAGAAATAGCAATTACATTATTTAAGAACCCAAAACAAATTTTATTTCGAAATATTATTTAATTGAGTTTTAAAACCTTTAAAAAGTCTAAATAAAATTTTCTGTAATCGTGAATAGTTTCCATCCGTGTAAAATATATTTGTAAGGAAAAAAATCGATATAAATACTTTATTCTCGATGTTTTTATCTAAAAAAATTCTAAAAAAATTCTAAAAAAATAAAATTTAATAGTAACACGAGAAGTAGGAAACCTTTCATAAAGTAGTCTTTGTTCTTGTGGTTCCTTGTCTCTTATCCCTGTTTCTGTCCCACCCTACAAGTCGTATTTTCCCTTTTCCGTCGATTACTACTCGCCGTATCCCGCGAACTATGTTGGTCGAAAGAAATCGGCTGCGGGGTGGTCCGGACTGTTTTATTGCTAGATTTGCGGGTACCGTCGTATTCTCCTTTCGTTCGCAGTAGCAAAACTTACGGAGATCTTAATAGAATCTTCGATCCCGGGACTCGTGAACTTCCTCGGCTGACCAAAGCCGTGCCTCCTTCCCTGTATCATTCTCTTACATTTACACGCATGAGCTCAAGATCTATCGTCTACCTCAAAATAGCGAGGTGTCTTTCGTCTTCTCCTTCGATGAATTACACACTTTTTACGTATGAAACGCGACCCGCAATTTCCTTCGATTTTTCGTACTTTATTCCATCGCTTGTACCTTAAATTGTGAGTTATATGAGCTCGTTTTGCTAAGCGATATTCGACGGTATCTTGAAGATCTTTTACGATACACCTAGTTTTGTTTTTTTTATCAAATACTTAAAAACTGAAGTTTAGCGTTTGATTTATTATTTTATTTATTATTTTTGAAAAAAAATTCCAAATTGTAAAATTATTGATTATACGTACGTTAACATTACTATTTTATAAATATAAATTTTTATTTTATAAAAAAAACAAATATATAAGTGAGAAAAATTTTAATCGTAATATCACTTTTCGTTATTACGTAAAATAAAATTTTTAGAAAATTTATACTTTTTATATAGGTTTAAAAATATATGTCTACTTTATCAATAGATTTTTTAATTAGATATTTTATAAAACGAATTCGATTAAATTAAATTTGACAAATGTAGCGTTGATAATTATAAAAATAGTTTTATAAAATAATTATAAAATAATAATACGTGTAAAAATTATAAAATAATTATAAAAATCATTAAATAATTCAAATTCATAATATAGAATCATTTCAAATAATAAACTTGTATTAAAATAGAAAAATTTTTTCAATGATATGGATCTATAATTCAGAATATATCCAGACCGATTATTCGAATAAAGCAAAATGTTGAATTTCCTTTTTCGTCATTTATTGGTGCTCTTTTTTTTGTTTATAAGTAGTCACTTTTCTTTAGACTTGTACAAGCTATAGAAAAGCTGGCAAAAAGAATTCCATAAGTGCTTATTCTAAGCGTATAACGGTGATTTATGAATATTGCCTTTTCGCAAAAGTATCGCGCGTCGATTTTCCCGCGACGACGTATACAGTCTCTTATACAGACTACTTCGCAACTCCTCTTGCAAAACTGTTTCGCGTTATCGTTCAAGAAGTAACAGAATCTCTAAATCCCTGCATCAAATCAAAATATTTATTCTTGCAAAAAATACAAAAACATTTTTTCAGGCATATTTTTTTAAAAAATTATTGAAGATATTGTTAGTGATTGCATCACGAGATATCCTACCAAATCAAGAAACAAGTGCACAACTTATCAAGTTAAGCTCATATTTAAAAATTTTATTATTATTTTCGAGGAAGATTTCATGCAGTATATAATTTACCATTAGCGATTAAAAGTAATAAAATAAAAATTTATCGAAAAGATTATAAAAAAAAGCGAATATATCGAAGAATATTTTAATAATTTTTCCATTTCTTTGTAATTTTTTTTACATTACTTTGAACAAGTTTTTATATAATTAGCATATATTTATCACATTAAAATTTGTTTAAAAATATTTATCGCTCTTTCGTAATTAATAAAATCTTGAACTATTTTTATATCAAAGATAACAGTTAAAGTTTTGTTATTATTTTTATTTTTTTCTTTTTTCCTATTAAGAAAGATTACACGAGTAATATATCGACGCGTGCATGGACGAAACTCCTATCGCGACAATTAGTTATTGGAAAAAACAGCCATCGCTCAAAGAATAAATTTTATTGCCTACCATTTGAGGAAGGAGTTGTTTTGCTCTCGCACCTTTGGCGAAGATGCTCCGTCGGTAAAATGCAACGAGCAACTTGACATAGACGTCAATTGTACGGGCAAGCGAAAACCACTGACTTACCGTGCTTATATAAGAACGACAGCGGAAAATCAAGGTATGGAAGGAGAGTGGAAGTGGATTTGGGAGTAGGGCTGAAACGGTATCACGCAGCCGTCCGATTTAATTTATGACTCGAAGTATTTTTCAATTTTCAATGACCAGCAGCCATCCCTTGCGTCCTCCCCCGCCTAAATCCCTCATAGCTTGCGCAAGCGCGTCTTCATTCTCGCGCTCTCGTCGCTTTATTTCCTTCTCTCTTTCGCCCTTGAGCTCTTCATCTCTTTAGCCGGGACGTTGCCTTTACTCATTCTCTCTCTCTATCTCCCTCCCTCTCTCTCCCTGCCTCTCGACCCCTTGGTAGAGGCAATTTTATATTTTATTCCCGTATTTAGATTTACCATTTCAGATATTGTAAGAACAAAAATAAGTTTAAATTGAATTTCGTCGGCCCTCTACCTCACCCTCTTTCCTCGTTTCTTCGCATGCACGCGCTTATACACACGTATATATTTGCATTATCACTCGACTTTACCCTATTCCTTGGTTTCTCTTTTGCGCTTTCTCTCTCTCGCTTTCTCTCACTCTGTCTTTCTTGATATTCGATCTTCTATTTTGAGACGTGCTCGCTATATGGTTGTCGGTATAAACGATGGGAAATGACTTGAGTCCCTATTTTTTACGCGTCACTGCTTCGCAAGATCCCTTCATTTTTTGTTTATCTCCGTAATGTTGTACGAGAATTATGAGGTATATACATTTGCTATTGAATTCTGATACTTCTATTTTTGTATTATCAAGGAATTGATCTTCTCGTAATGGTTTAATAATCTGGAAAATTTTATTTCCATAAATTATTATAATCTCGATATAAAAAATTTACCGAATATGCATTGGTTGCCTTTGGCATTCAAAATATAATTTATTCGTATTACATAATCAACTTCGATTCTATTTAACTTTAATTTTTGTAAAATATATAAGCCTGATTCTTTTTTTATCACATTTATTATTAACGATTAAACTATGTTGATTTATAAGAAAATAAAATGTATTACGTTTGAGTAAATGAAACGGACTATATATATGAGTAACTTATATTATAGTATTATAAGCAATTTGATGATTTAAAATTTGAAACACTCTTTGGAATAACTTTGGAATAACTCTTTCAATTTGCAAAATTTTGAAATCAACTTAATAATTTTATTTTTATTAAAAAAACAATAAATTCTTTCAATGTAAATTCTGTAAAGCTTTTAATTTTAATTAAAGTTGAGTCATTTGAGATCTATATAAAAATAGAAAATCAATAATGAAAAAGGTTTACATCGTAATATTAAACAGTAAATGAAAAAAGTGTAATTATGTAAATTTTTTAATTTATTATAATATGAATAATGAAATCGGTTTTTTAATTGATGATAGATTCAAAGTTTAGAATATATCGAAGACATAATTAAGGATCGAATGTTGAACACTTACATACACCCACGCGATGGAATTGAAGAATGTGGGTGACTGAAGAGAAGACAGTGTCTACACAGATAACCAAGTGTGGCTGGCTAATTTTTAAATGGCTACTGCCTGCCGGCCTAACTCGCCTATCGTTAATTGGATCCCGAACCAAGAATTTGCTCATTTGTATAAGAGCCACCCTGCCAATCAACCCTTGCGATTGGAATCGCGCGAATATCGCTTGGTATGAAAAAGAAGATTGATGTGGCTTCTGCTTTCATGACATCACTTCCGTAGTTTTTAAATTTAATTTTTCGAGGCTCGCTTTTGATTAAAATTTTTCAAGCTCCGTAAGGTTTTAGTTTTTGATAAATGCGTGAAAAAATTATTTCTAATTTAAAAAATAAATATAATTTCTGAATATATAATATTAAAGAATTGTTTAAAATAAAATGTTACTATATACGTAGTTCGTAGTATAAAATTGATAGCATTGAATAATTTTAATTAAAGAAAAAATATATATTTAACATTTGTAAAAATAATTGCAAAATAAAATATAATTAATTTATATTTGTATTGCTTTCATTAATTTTTATTGCTATTGTTTTATTATTCGATTGTATTGAGTTATTATTAGTAAAAGAAATTAAATTAACTTCAATGTGTAAAACATTTCAATTTTTTCAATTTCATATCATTTAAAGTTGTTATTTCTTCTTATTCTGTTTCTTCTTCCTTCTTCATTCTTTTTCTTCTTCTTTTTCTTCTTCTTTTTCTTCTTTTTCGTTTGTTCTCTTGTATTCTTAGGCCATATATTTTTTCTTGTTCTCGTTTTATTTTTAGTTTTATATTCAAAAATTTATAATTCGAATAAATAATTACACCAAATACAATCATTTAACGAAAGCCTTGGATGGTAATCTATATTTTATTGGACACTTTTATGATTTAAAGTACAGTTCTCTTACATTATCATATTTACATAAACATGTAAAAATTTCAGCTTATTTTTCTTTTTCTTTTTTGATTCATGATTTACTTTTTGTCATGAGTAATTGGATACGAACATCTTGTTTATATAAAATATGTTAGAATGAACTGATTCTATTGTATACTACAATTATTCTGATTATCGCATTAATAAAGGTACTCATTTCGTTTGAAAATCAACAAACAGAATTGAAGTAGAAAAGTAATTTAACCACTTGTAATACTCGATATAATCGATCCATAATTTGGAATTAGTAGAAAATTAACGAGTAGGTCTACTTACAAGTTTCTAAACGTCAATTAAATTTTATCTCTCAATAAGTTTCAGAATGTCATAAAAAAGCAAATATAATTCATTTGAGTCCTTTCCTTCAATGTATTCGGAATTATTATTCGGCGTTGCGGCATACGCGATACCACGCTAAATTTTCATTTCGCGGCTAACGAGAGCGAGGTAGTCTCTTGGTATATCTTTCCTTCATAGAAGCCTCAGCGGCAGTAGTTTTTCATTCTTTAGGATCATTATATCGCCAATTAGAAGATAGTGAGAGCACGTCATGATGTCTAACAAGCTTCCCGAGAAGAGAACGGTGGAGCTTTCGTCGTTACTGTATCGCTATATTGAGAAAAAGAAAAAAAAAACCACGTGTAGATCTTACACTCGCACCTTCTTTTATCTGTCTTTTTCCATCTATCCCTCACTTTTTTTATTTACTTCCTTTTATTTACATATACGAGTCACGAGTGCAAGCCGAAGACGGAACGGCCGCACCCACGAAAACAGAAAAATTGTAGCACCAGTAAGATGTCACGCAAGTATTGGAGCGATTAGGCGAGTCCATCGATGAAATTCCGACTATGTCCTAGCCGAAATCAGAAGCAGTGGCAGAAGCTAAAAGACTAATTATATCGAGAAAAAGTTATGGTGAAGCGTTTTGATGTGTTTTATTACATTACCTTTTCTAACAAGAAAATTATATTTTTTGAAAAAAAAATCGATTTATTACATTACGAATTAAGATTTTATATCTTTTCCTAATCCTAAATATGTATTTGATTAGCTTCTCGTTTTCATGTGTATTATGAATTTAAATTTTACGGCATTGAAACCAAATATTATAAGAAAAATTTTCAATAAAGATTTTTAAGGTAAAGTTCATTTTTATAAGTTCTATATAATATAAATCGTCTATCGAATAATTTAATTTTTTCCGACAATTAAATGTACGCGTAAGTGTACAGGTTGAATGTAAAATATTTAAAAAATGTAGAACGAACAAAAATCTGACTTTATTACGTTTAGCGAACATTATGAATTTTATTTACAAGATTCTATTCAATTAAAACTAAAAAATTATTTATACTCAATAAAATGTTTCTCACTATCGTTATTATTTATACCGATGTTGATATTAATTATCCTTTATTTCTTGCAGCCTACCTTTACTTTTCACTTATTCGCGTAAATAATTCAATCGAAATATTTCAAAATTCAATATTTTCCAAATTTAATAAAGAACTTTATCGATGTTTTCTATGTGTAAATTCTAAGCGAGTCTTAATAAAAATGATGCGTCAAAATTGTTGCCTTTTTTATCACTAAGGAATTCGAGAACTGTGCTTTACTATTAAAACGATCATCAGAGCTCGCTAAATACTTTATTTAGACATATAGGCGTACGTGAGAGGTTTTCATGCGTGTGTTCGTGCGCACGCGTGTAATAACGTACATGCACTCCCTTTCTCCCTTCCTATCCATCTTTCTTTCTCGGGTAGTTACAAGATCCGGTCTCAATTAGTAAGTTGAACTCACGTCGCCGGAGTCCAATTAGACGCAGGCCAGTAGCCGCTTCGCCGTGAACCCTGTTTGCTCGAGTCTGCGGTGTGCAGCTATGCTTCTGCCGTGACTACCTCCACCTCCACCTCCACCTCCACCTCCACCTCCGCCGCAACAGCCACTGCTTCAGACAAATAAGAAAACGAAGGCGGTAAGAATGAGAGAGAAAGGAAGAGGGAAGACTTCATCAAAAGTGTCTTTTTCCTCCGTTAATGACTAATTAGCAGACTCTTCAGTTTGTACTATAATGACGCGGGCGCGCACGGAGGAACGGACAGTCAAAAAGAATCTTGACTCGCGTCAAGACTTCCGCGTAAGGCTCGCTACCTTTTTAGCTAGCGCTGACGCACGCGCGCGCTCTTACCACTGTGTGGCTTCTAACCTCTAGGGTGGATGACCCCGCCTCTATCGCCTTGAACCGTGCGCGTCCAAATTAAAAATATTCCGTCTGTTATTGGCTTTCTTGGGACGATTTACTCCAAAATTATGCGAGGAATTTTCTTTGTAGATTTCGCGAGACATATTTCTGATATTTTGACAAGTTTCTTTCATTCTAAGTGTTATTTGCATTCGATTATTTAACAAATTATACAATAATATACGTGAAAAATGGTATAGACAACAGCAAGCTTTAAGTCAAAAACAGCATAGGATTAAGATGAATTTATTCAACTAGGCTGTAATGTCTTGTCTAATCCTATTTGACACGTGTACTTTCTTTATAGGTATAAATCGCTGCACGAAACGGTACATTTCTTAGCATTTTTCCGAAAGAAATAGATACTACAAGCCTATGGGAAATGTGACAAATAATAATATACTACCCTTTCTCTTCCACAAAGTTCCGGGGGAAGAGCGGAAAAAGAAAAGAAAAAATAAGCAGCTATAAAATTCGAAAACTGCAAAGGACTTGGGTCAGCGCGCGATATAAAAATCTCACTGTTCGAACCATACAACGACGCTTTCGAGCGCTTCGGTATCCCATACACCATTCAAAATACCAATTCCTCTCACTTCTTCGTTCCTCCCAACAATGTAGAGAGACGCGTCCATCGCCCCTTAGTCAGTCGTATAATGTTATAGTATATATACGATCGATGGCTCGCTCCTTCGCTTATTTATTTTCTTCTCTGAAATGTCCATCCCCGCTGGCCACTTTATATCTGACATTTTTATTAAAGTATGTCCGGTTCATGCTCTGTCTTCTCTTATGTCGTATATACGTATGAGTATACATGTATACAT
The DNA here is from genome assembly GCA_018907195.1 of Dolichoris vasculosae. Taxonomy (NCBI): domain Eukaryota; kingdom Metazoa; phylum Arthropoda; class Insecta; order Hymenoptera; family Agaonidae; genus Dolichoris; species Dolichoris vasculosae. The sequence goes on along the minus strand of JACCHY010000010.1, from coordinate 5,692,806 downwards.
GTGTGTAAGTGAGCAGATGGAGCAATGGATGGAGAGCAATCGGACCCATATTGCTCTTAGGACACTTTCTTCATTTTCTGCAAAGGGACGCGGGATTTCAGTTTTTTTTTCATCCATGTGTCTTTTTCGCATTTGGATAACTGCATGAAGTAAAGATATTAAATATTGAATAAATGAGATAGCAGGAGTCGTAGATCAGATGTATTGGCCAGTAGTTACCGATATTTTTTTGATATGTTCTTTGAAATGAAATGTTTTTTTGTTTTCAACGTATGAATGTGTCAAAGACAAGAATTCAAAATTGTTTTGAAATTTTTAATTTATAGGTTTTTAAGATTTTATGTTCAATCTAATTTTATATTTGTTATAATACATATCAAGTTTTAATTATGTACGTAAATTTTTACGATTATTTATTAAAAACAAATTCTATCGCATTTATATAAATATAAATATATTTGATTTAAATAACTAGAAAATGTAAATCGTAATCGTTAGAAGAAAGTATCATGCTTAAGAAGACATATTATGTATTATAATTAAATCTTATCAGACTTTTTAATGATTTTCATGAGTTAATAATTTTTCGATAAAATTTCTGTATTCCACGTATACGTAATATACTTCGACAGTATTCTTGTTTCTTCGAAATAATTGGAAATAAAATCATATTGCAAAATAAAAGATATACAATAAACAAATATAAAAAAATTACCTTATTAATTAATATTCCTTAAACAATAAAATTTTGTCATCGTTAAAACGATTATTATTTTCACAAATTTATTTTGAATTGATATAAAATATAAATTTATATCATAATAATTACTATAAAAAGTATAGAAGTATGGAAAACCATTAAATTTGACCGAAATTCAACCATGTACAATGGAGTCTATCAATCATTTTTAAACATAATAAAGAGTAATTGAATATGTTCATGTATTACATATAAATATAAATAAATAAAATATTATGTATGGAATACATTTAAGTATTATTCAGTAATATAAAACGGAGTGAAAAAGTTTATAATACGTAAATTAAGATTATTACTTAGTTTTTCAATACAATAGATATTCAATATATTTTTATTTTCTATAATTACATAAATTTTCCATGGAATGCCAGAATCGATAATTTTAAAGTAATTTAAAATAATATTTTGTTCTCTTTCTCAACTTGATTAGAGTTCAGTTGAGTGTAATCCTATAAGATAATTTTGAAAATTATATTTTTAATTTAAAGGCTTTTCATACTTCAACCATTAATGTAAATAAATATTGAGATTTTATATAACATTAATTAAGAAAGAAAAAGAAAAATTGCATTGTAAACAGCAATATAAAAATTCCAAAAGTATAGTAGGATTTTTAGTAAGATAAAAGGTGAAAGCGTTGAAGGCGAGTCGCGCCAGAGACAGATTTCCGGCAGTGGCGATAATACGTCACACAGTCGGATGGCAGTACAGCGTTAATGTGCAATTAGCGGCCGAATCAAAAGCAATTCCGATTTAATCTGTCTCCGCCTCCCTGAACACGTGCGCACTTACACAGATTCTGAGCGATGCCGTGCTTTTAATTTCGATAAGCCGACTCGAACGTTTGTCAGTCCACTTGTTTATGCGGATGTGTGTGTTCACGCGGCTCACATTTGTCACGATATTGTAGGAGAACGTCTGTATACTTGGGTTCGCCCATAAGTACTTCCGCCTATTCTTGAATGCAATGAAGCTGTGGCGATTAGACGAGTCAATTGAGCTCTTTGAAGGCGGTGGACTTCTATATACGCTTGTTAACAGAATAAAAGTGATTTATGTGTAATCACATTTAACTACTTTGCGGTACAGCGAAGTATCATAATACATAATTCTTTTTTCTATAGTTGTAAATAAATTTTATATACAGAAGTATGTACTATTTAGAATTTATTTACAATATCGCGTAACTTCTTATGTTTGTTATTAAATTTATCTTGTGGTAAAATATCGAAAACAAAGAGAACGCAAAGAAAAAGTAAGATGTCATTATGATATGTTTAATCTAATAACGGTCACTCTTGCGATCTTTATATATATTTTACTAGTGACAAAGTATGTAATCAAATACAATCATATTACATATGTAACTTGTGTAATAAATTAATGGTAAATTTCATATTATCAGCGTAAAATTTTCAATTTATTTTTTATTTATTTTAGTACGTAATATAAAAAATAGTACTGTTATTTTTACAATTATTTTATGTTTTATGACAGTTTATTAGTCTTGTAAATAAATATAATAATTCCAAAATTTTATAAAATAATTTATAAATACATGTGGATAAATATTAATTCGACCTTTTTATTATATTGTATAATACATAAATTTATATTTCATGCTTAATATGTATATACAAGTATATGAAATAAATAGGATTTTTCTCGTTATTTAAGTTAAGTGAAATGAATACGACTATATGAGGATAAAACAGCAAAGCTTTTTTTAAGAAACAGTATTTCATAATGTTATGTCGTAACGTAAAAAGAAAATAAAGTTTATTTGCATTCTATTTAAAAATCGATACTTTTACTACTCATTATTTTTGTATACTTAGTAAATAACATTAAATGAATATTGCAGATTAAAAAATTTTAAAATAAGTATAAAAAATTATATTTTGTATAAAATATAAATCTATTTTTAGTAAAGCGAAAATCATTAAAAATTATTTTATAAGTTAATATGTAATGTATAAATATTTATTGACAAATTATATTGTATTGATATTATCATAAAATGGTATCATTACTACATCCGTTATAAACCTATAAGGGCTCATCTGCAATATTTTGTTTATTTTCTTAAGTCGGTGCTCTATTTTACTTAATTAAACGGAAATTATAATAAAGGTATAAATTTATAACATCCGTCTATCATTAATTAAAATCTATTCACATTTTTATTTTTTAGATATTTTATTGAAGTCTTTTTTATCGCATGATTAACTTAATATAGGTGACTTTATTATAAGCCTTTTTTCTATAATTAAATATAAATATAAATTACTGAATATAAAATTCGATTATATAAGCTTACAAAGTAAGTTTTCATTTATAAAATTTACATAAGAAAAGTTTTAAACTTTTTAATTCACAGTACTTCAATTAAAAAAAAGTATTTACTAATAATAATTTTATCTAATAAATAATGCTAATAATATTATTCTTCATAAAAAAGTTATAAGCTTCTATTAGTTATAAAGTTTAAGAACTAATCAAGCGATATTAAAAAGCAACCTATCGAATTTTTCAAAAAGTATTTTTAATTTAGTATTTAATACTTTTACGATTATAATTGATTATCAAGTGATTCTGTAAATATTTTTATTTTTATAATTAGCAAGAAAAATTAATAATAACATCTAAACTATATTATTAATGTGTATAATTAAATAATTAGAAATAAACTATAAATATAAACTATAGATTTTTATTTCATTGTAATTTTATTAGACAAAATTTAATTATTTATTCTGCACAATTTAATGATAATAATTTTCTTCAATCAACAATAATATTAAGAAAATCTGCAAATTCCTAAATTAAAATATAATTTTGTAAGTACTTATAACATCAGAATTTATCGAAATTGTTTTTGAATATAAAGTAAAGTTTTAAGTTTAAATATATGATAATTAAGTGAAATTGAAATGAAAATTACAATATACGTTATACAATATTTAATTTAGAGTATGTTTTCAAAAGGTATCATAATATGTAAACTGCAAAAATAATCACATCCAAAAGAGTTAAATAAATACTTTCAGAAAGAGAGAGAGAGAGAGAGAGAGAAATTAGGCGATGTAGGTAAAAAAGTGTTTGGTAAAGCAAAATAGATAAATATAAGTAGCGTATGAGTCAGTGTGCAAGTCGTACAGACAATAAACAGTGAAAGAAATAGAATAAAAAAGTTTGACACGATAGCAAAGAAAAAAATAAAAATAAGAGAGATGGAGTGTTTACAATTTTCTTGAATCTACTGACTTTCTACGATGCCAATTAGTAGTATAAAACTGAACAGAGCTTCTTTGCATCGTATTTTAAGACGTGCGAGAAGATAATTGTATGTGTAATGAATTGTTATCAGAAGTATTCGACTAATTAATTAAGCTTTTGTGCTTTCTAATTCTCTTTCTCTCTCTCTCCCCCTCTAGAACTATTTTCTTTTTTCATTTGAGCTTAATATTTTATTTTTGTTGTTCTTCAAATTTTTTGTATACATGTTCGTATCTACATCTTTAAATACAAATCATCAACACTTAATGAAAATTGTACACAGTTTCTTGTTTTTTTCTCCTAAATATATTTTTATTTCTAATATATGAAATTAGAGTAATTTTTCGATTTATTTATATTTAATTTAAAAACAATAAAATTATTTAAAAAATTTTTTATAGAATTTTTATTGTTATTAATTGAATTCTATCTGGATAATATATGTTATTCAACGGAATAAGTTATTTTTTTGTAGTAAAATAGTGTTTTCAACTTAATCTTATATACATAAATTTTATATACTTATCAATTGTAAGGAAAAACTGGAAATTCTTGATTAATCTTAGTTTATGTGTATAATAAATGTATTATTACTATGAGTACTATTTTATTTATATAAAATTCTTAGAATAACCATGTGTTAATAATATTAATGTAGAAATTATTTAATTTTCATTTTACTAAATACAAATCAAATTCTAATTCTAATTTAGTTTGAAATTTATTTATTATATATTATATAAAACTTCGAGAATTATATTATTTTTATTACTCTTTTCGATAACTAAGTAGTAAAGAAATTTTTTCTTGAACTGTTTTCTTTCTTCCTCGTTCTTTCTTGTAAAAATATATGGCATCACCTGTTGGATCAAAATATACACATATCAATTTATCAGTTTACTTCATTTTCATTTATTATTTTATTGTTAAATTAAAAAATGATTCATTTATTATAATGTAATATCATTGTTATTAATAATTATATTTATTATCAATTAATATTATATACATTGTCATAATGATGATATGTGTATATATGTGTATGTATGTAAATTGCGTATATTTTTGAACTTGCACAAGTCAAACAAGAAAATATATACATTTTGTTTTTTTATGTATCGATTATAATTTATTTTTAATTCTTCAAATATTAATGAAACTATTATATACTTATGACTTTATGTTCTTTTTCATTAATTTTTGATAATTCTCGACTGAACTTGTAAGTCGTTGCTTGTAAGTCCGTTTCTAATAACATTGGCGTAATTATTTGTATAACATCCATCTCAATAGAAAATGAATCGGACAAATTGATTAACGTAAATTATGAAATTTCAAGTTCCTAAATTTAAATTTGAAAAAGCTGTTTCTTTTAATTATCTAGATATATACTTTACACATATATCGATAGAATTTTTAAATATTTTATTAGCCTTAAATATAATAAACAATTTAATTATATTGAGTATAGCGACCATATTTTTATCATTTTTTTGAATTCTTAATATATATTTATATTTTTTAGAGATATAATTATTATTAAAAAAATTATTATTTACCGAAGTTATGTTCAGTATACATTATATAATATTAAGGTGACACTATAAAACAAGTTTATTTAGAAATTATAATAAGTTATTAATTTGTGGGCATCAATAAGATTTTTAAAATATTTAAATATTACGTATTTAATTAAATACCAAATAGTTCAAAATATAATTTTTTAACTTTAAAATAATGCTTTAATACTTAATTAAATTTTACGTTTTTGATTGCTTTTTAGATATTTCATTTTCCGTTACATTTAAAATCTTCAGTGCTATTGTTTTAATTGTAAGAACTCAAACATATTTCAATAACTATTTATTTGATTAGAAAATAATCACTACTTTGTTGATTCATTTAGAAAATGCAATAACTACAAAAAACTTGCAAACGTATTAAAATCCAAGAGATCAAAGTAATACAATAGAATAGCTAAAAATAAAATATGCGTACAGATATGTTGGAAGGTTTAATTAAAGTGTCGACATATCCACTCCTTTATTTTACAGACGGTGGCTTAGCCCAGATCACGATGACGATGGATGTGAGCAAGTCGGAGACTAGTAAAAATGGCTCTACTCAGCAAGAGTGCCATGGCTGCCGCAAGACAATCAAAGAAAGGTGAGTAAGGCAATACACAGTAGGAGAGGCGCTAGGGTGCTAGAATCAATTTAATCAACGACGGAGATTTATGTGTTTACGCTCTTTCTCTCTTCCTCCTCCTTTGCTATTTGTCTTTTTCTTTCGATACGTCAGTTCAAAACCGAACGTCGCTCTTGTTACCGTCGTCTTGGCCTTAAGTGTCAACGCACTCTTGGAGGGCGTTTGTAGATACAAGTATGAATGCGTCATTCACATTGAAGCGAGGGAGACGCGCAACTTGTTTCGGATGTGATATCGATACGCGGTCCGGTGTTCCTAAAATTTACTTTCAAGGATTTAAAAATAATCGGATGATTTGGATTTACTTTATTCGTGATACTAATATCGAAGAGATATCCAATATTCCTTGTGAGTTGAGAAAAGTATTAATTAATTTCAATAAATAATTTTATAACGATATGGAATTTATGCGTAATTACATTTTGAAATTGATCTTGAAAATTGAATATTTCTCCTTGTTTACAAATTTACATTTAGTGCTAATAATCTGATATTAAAATTTTTTTATAATATTTATATAATATTTATATAAATATATATTTAATTTGATTTTTTTGTTATCTATTTTAATTCTATGTAAATGAAATATGAATAATCATATTAATAATTATTTTAAGAAAATTGCAAAATAAAAAATAAATTAATAAATCTAGTTATCATTAATTTCAATAAAAATACACGGTTTTAAAATAATTCATGTTTGATCTAATTAATGAAATCCATATTTGATGAAACAGACATCTAATATTTTAATATTATTTTGAAATGCATCGTAAGTTAATATAGCTCTATATACTGCTTTCAAATGACTAAATAGAAAGAAATTACTGCGCAATCATTATTTTCATTATTTACTCAGTAATCTAAAACTATGCATGACTTTAAATTTTGAGGAGACAGTAACTTCCAGAATTTTAATCTCGAATTCATTTGACTTTAGGTACCTTTTGAAAGCATTGGATGCCTATTGGCACGAAGACTGCCTCAAGTGCAACTGTTGCGATTGTCGATTAGGCGAAGTGGGCTCCACTCTTTACACAAAGGCAAATCTCATACTTTGTAGAAGGGACTACCTGAGGCTCTTTGGAAATACGGGCCACTGCTCGGCCTGCAACAAACCTATACCGGCATTCGAAATGGTCATGCGCGCTAAAACTAACGTGTACCACCTGGAGTGTTTTGCATGCCAACAGTGTTATCATCGGTTAGTTTATCTATCTTCTTTCTTACCGTTCTCTTACTCGGTTTGCTTTTTTATTTTGGAAAGATGTTTAATAAAAGTGTATTTATGAAATAATTAGAGTGGAAAATGATTCGAAGTTTTAATGAAACGAAATTGTAAAATGAATGACAGTTCAAATTCGATTCTATTCGATTGATGAATTTTTTTTTAAATCATAAGAATAACCATCAAGATAGATTTATTTATTTTCTAATTCAAAATGCAACATTAATTTTTAATTAAAAAAGCTTAAATCAATATTTATTTCGATATAGGTTGCTTGTTCACATATTATACCTTGATGTTAATAGTTTTTATTGTGCAATATTATTTATTTATACAATATATTTTACTTTCAAATACAGAGTAACTAACAAGAAATAATATACAAATAAATTTTTTTTTTAAGCGCAAATTTTCAACATTTTTTTTACATTTTTTATATTTTATAATTGTCAAATATATTATTTAATTTTGAAAGATATGATTTCTTTAGTTTATTTATGAATTAGTAAAGTAAATCTATCAGACATTCACAATCTCATTTTTTTTATAGTTAAAGTGATTCAATTTAGATGTTTTTACGTAGTTAAAATAAAAAAAATACAAAATAAATCTATCATCCGAAAATTGTTTTTATTTATTCCAGGTTTAAAATTATTTTGAATATTAGGCAATATTCAAAAAGTTTCCATTTTAAAACCGAATTTATATTTGATTTGGTAAGGATTCATTAAGTAGATAATCGAAATAGTATTCGATATTTTACAACCTTTGAGGGAAATAAAATAACAGCCAGTTAATTATTAATGTATAAGTACAAAGTGAAATGTAAGAAAATCTTTTTTGATAGCCATGCTTGTATATATGTATGTATATACAATATATAGATAATATAACTTTAAAGGAAAATCAAATAATCAAGGATCGACGGTAAAACGTTAGAAGAAATAACTGTACAATACAGGGCAGAGCTGTCGAATTTTATAACCTTATCTTCAGCGTATGAATCACTATACGCGTGCACGCGAAAGTCTCGACCCTAATACCGCTGGTGGCGCGCAATTCGCCGTGAAAATGTCAGCAGTATCGCGATAATTATATAACAAGCCGAGCGAGCGGAAAAGAGACGGAGCTCGCGCCAGCGAATTGTTCGCGCGACGGGGGAGAACGAGACGAAGGGTGATTTCCCAACTGGCTTGTAAAGAGAACGCGTCCCTCACTTCGCCCTCCGACACTCCCTTGGCAGTCCCGTGCTTACTGCGACCGGACGATCCCGAGGTATACGTGTGCTGCACGTGTGTCGAGGCATCCTTCGTGCCGCGATGAAAAAATAAATTTACCGGGCATGCGTTGAACGAACGGGCAATCAAAACGAATCCTAGAAGTATTCAATTTTCTCGCTGCCCTTCTTCCAACACTCTTGCCACGTCCTTTTATTTCGTTTTCGCTGAGGTATAGATATATATATATATAGGTGATGCACGGGAATACAAATGTGGAAATTAGAATATATTCATTTTCATTTCGACTTTTCTTCCATTCTTTTGCCGGACTCTATTCCGACGAGGTAAGAAGGATCTAGAATCGAATTTTGATGGTTAGTTCTGGATGACCGTTTAACGTCTAGAAATTCCATGTATTAAAACACACATTCAAGTTTGAAATGCTAAAATACCCTCAAATAATAGGCATATTGTAGAATTTGTAATAAACTTTATTTGAATTCTTCGTTTTCAATTTGTAAACAAATACTTATTATTTTTAAATTACCAATTTAACTAAATTAATGTACACTGATATATATTATACCTGATTTTAGTATTACGTACATAAAAGAAATTTTGGTATAATAAAACTTTAATAATTTAAGTATTTTCTTATTTGACTAAATTTAATTAATTACATAAGCGTACGTTTATTCTTTTCTGTAAATTCTATGGAAAGTAAATGATACGAAAGTTGGAATATATCGAATTACTTAAGAACACGTATATATTTACATAAGGACGAGTGTTTCCAGTAACAATGAAGACCTTAAAAGATCTCGAAAAAAATGTTATAAAAATAAAAAAAAAAATTCAATCCGAAGTCGGATTGAACGAGCGCCATTAAATAACGAAAACTTAGCAAAAAAAAATTGTTGGTGTGCATCGGTTGGTCCGACGAGGCGCAAGAGAAGAAAGAAACTCGAGCGTATCGCGACGCGTAACTCGTCCAGGCAATGGCAATAGTTGGTCCGGATGCGCGGCCGTATGTATCTGCCGAGCAAACAAAAGCAGGACAAAGAAGCATCAATTTTATCGTTGGCCATTGTCGGACGCCCCCTATTTTCGACAATGCCTCTCTTTACGGCCTTCCGATGCTCGCCTTGCTTTTGGGTGCCGTCGTTGTCCGACTCGCTCTTCTTCGTTGACAGTCTGTATCTTTATCTTGACGCGGGTGACGCGAATCACGCTCGGATTTTGGCCGCGAATTATCTGCGTTTTCTTGCTCGTATACAGCACTCGCCTCATTTTGATTTCATTTTTACAAGTAATTCATTCCGTTGTGATACGCTTATACTGTTGTACATTCACATATCTTTCTCTCGAAGACAATGTTCATCGTATTTTCTACTTCTACACCATTCTTTTTCTATTGAACTATTTATAAGAATGGATTATTTATATTATTCATTTGCACAATAATCAAGAAATTTTCTCGAACCTCAAGAAAAATAATATAAACTTTTCTCCATAATAATTAAAAATATTGCGATATAATTCGATATTATTAAATATTTTGTTTAGTTGTATTTTAATTCAACTTTTATTCGATATTTTGATATTACTACAAGTAGTCAAATTTAAGTCAGATTTAAAATTTTGATTTTTTTTCAATAGAATATAGAATTCATAAACGAGTCTTAAAGCACGTAAAATCCGTAAATGAAATCAAAATACAGTGAAAATAACTTTACTCCCATCTCTATTATAAGTCACTTAAAATCCTCGCTTCCATTACCAAAAAATAAAACACAATAAGCAAGATTTGCGTGATTCAAACACCTGAGCTAAATCGTAAAAAATCTCCTGTTTGAAAAAATGCGGTTCTCAATATTTAATACTGTATTGGACGGTGACATCGGCCGATCCATTTTCGGTTCTCTTTCTCCACCTTTGTAGTCACATACGAAAAAGTATAAAATGGTCCCTAATGGGATCGCGCTTCCGTACTTTCCCACACATCGACATCGTCAACTTCATTTACTTATTCAAAGTGCGCACCGGATATGCAGTAGTTGTTGGTCTTATTCGTGCGCGACCCTTTTTAAAGATTCATTGAAAATATCCCAGCGTACATCCAGATTGAAATTTTCTATGCAAGGACGCGATTTCGCCTCCTTTGCTCTTATGCGGATTTTTAATATTTCATCTGACTGTGTGTCTATGTCACCTTCCGTATATGTGTTTTTAAATGTTTTTTAAAAGAAAAATAAATAAAATTTCAGGAATACAAAATTAAATTCATTATATTCTGAATTAATTTATACGATAATGAATTTTCTCACATATTTCTGATAAAGTTGTTATTATATTGTAATTAAATTTTATACGCTAATTATGCAGTTTTGAGTGAAACATATTTTATACTTAAAATATTTAAGATTATTATTTATAAAATTTAGATTTCAGAAAATTATTTTCATCTTATTTTAAATTTAAAAGATTTACATGTTCTGAATTATACTTAATTTGTCATTAACTCATCCTACGATAAACAATAAGAAATATCAAAATTATTTGAAAGTATTCATAAAAATTTATATATTAAATCAATTATATAAAGTATAAATATCAAAGTCATTTATAAATCTAATAAAAATATCGTTTATTACATTCTTTTATACTTATCGTTTTGTAAAATAGTATTGCAATGCTGACTCGATAAAAATAGTATTGTTTTTTAAGAAGCAATACATAAGTCGGCGATCAGAAATCAATATGGATTCTCTCTGTCTTGAACGAAGTTCGTTTAAAATGATAAAAACAGCGTCCGAAAAGGAAGAAAATAGGATGTCGCGTAATCGAGATAATACAATAAGTGGTAAGAGGTAAAATAAAAAGATGCTTCTGTAGTTTCTTCTTTCGAATCTGTGCGTTCGAGCATTGCGGAACGTTTTTCTTACTTTCATGTTCACTGTTTTTATCCGTCTCTCTCTCTCTCTCTCTCCCTCTGTTTTGGATGGTCGTTTAGTCTTTAATTGGATGCCCGTTAAATTAGACCGGACATCTTTTTAGGAGAACAGCGGCCGCTTCGTTCCGCGGAGAGCGGGAGAAGGGAGAGCTAATTGGATCGGTAAATCATCCCTGTAACCGAGGGAGTGGCAACCGGAGCTCGGTTCTCCTGCGCGACAGACGTCCGCGTATACACGACATCGCGGGTGTGCGCAACCCTTTATTCCGCGTTATTACAGTCTAAAGTTACTCCCCGCGTAATTGTTGCTGTTTAATTGCAAGTCCTGGCTCTCGCCTTTCACATTGCAAGGCGGGAGTAAAGAGGCTACAACCGAGAGCGTCGCCCAGCGTAATTTCGCCTTCGAAACTTGCGGACTACCCTCGCATTTGGCTCTGAGAACGAGGATAGAATAAGCGTAGCTACCGATGCTACTTCCCTCGTTATTTTCTACTCAAGAATGGGATGAACGGCATTGGAAGAAATAGTGGTTAATCCATCGATTGATGGGTCTTTAATTCTAGTTGTTGCTTCGTCTTTGGGAAAAGTTTACCTCGAGAAATTGCTTAGTTAGTAAGAGCTTGGTCTTTATAGATTTGTACTTGATTAAAATAAAAAAAAATAAAAATAATGCTTTTAGGTGCGTAAAGATTTTTAAATAATTGCGTGTAATAGAATTTAACTATTCAATTATTTCATTCTGGATCGTCAAGTTTTATTAGAGTAAATAGCCTTTTATTCGGTAAGCGACGCTTGAGTAAGCAATTCAAGTCTTTCTTCTCGAGAGTTATTTTTAAAGTTAAACAAAAGTTGCTTTCTACTCTCAAAACTCTAGAATTTTAATTATGGAATAAAATTATAGAATTCGCGGATCATAATTTATATTTATAAATAAATATCCAAACTTTTTCTTTCGATAATTACCTTTTAATTAAGAAAATTGATATATAAAAGAAATATAAAGTAATTATTTGAAAATTCAGAGATGAGATAAAGTATAAAAATTCAGGTTTTTTAATCCCGTATAGCGAAAAATACAAAGACTATGATATCGGGAGAAAAATTGATCGGAAAGAAGAAGAAGAAGAAGGATAGGAGTGGTTTAAAAGAAAAAGTCTATATAAAGAAATGGAAAAAATGGACGCACGGCCTTGGACCGATACTGTATCGCAGTCGGCCAGCTCATATGCGAGCGGATGCGAATCCGCGATGTCTCGCGCAATATTTCCATAATGGATAGATGAGCGTGCGAGAGCAACGGGATTCTATTCTCCCCACGATTACGAATATCAGTGGAGCGCATACCCGACCGCATCGACCCTCTCTTTCTTAATGCAGCTTTTGCTATTTGGGCCTGGGCTCGTATCGTATCATACTCAGGCATGGGTAGCTTCTATGCTGTATGTACGCGCCTTCGAACGAACGCACATGATTAATTATGTGCCCGGGCGCTAATGGCACTGCGACAATTAGTGGCCAGAGGTTCCAAAAGATTTTCCCTTCGATACCGACGCCGTGTTTTTGTTCCCTGACCGAGAGTCCTAATGCGCCAGCCCCGCGTTTTCTATTATCCGACTTTTCCTCCGAATGATGGATCGAGCTGCTTGATTGCGCATTTTAATTATAATTGTTTCGGCATTCATTATACGAATTATTTCATTCATTGTTAACTAATGATTTCGTCTATGGTTTTTACCTTTAAACAGTTTAGCTTTCAGTCAAAATTTTATCGGTCTTCCATTTAATTTGATTAAATAATAACTATTTTGTCGGTTGTTAAAATTAGCTACATATAATTTTTATTTTTTATAATTATTTATTAATAATATTCAAGTCAAATTAATTTTTACCAATATAAATCTTATAATCATCGTTTAAGCAATAATGAGTATTATTAAATTTAATGATAATAAAAGTACTAAGTTTAAATAAAAGTAATAAGTTTTATTCCATTATTCTTATCTACTTTCTATTTATAATCTTAAGCTATGCTTTCATTAAATCCACATTCATTAAAAACTTTTAAATTAAAAATGCCAAATATACTTTTAAAATTTGGTAACCGTAAATTGAATTAAAATATTTTCACTTTTTTAAATTATATAATAAATGAAATAAATTTGCTTGTAATTACATAATTATCTAATTTAAATTAAATAATATTTTTCATTTAGAGTTTTCTTTTTCATAATTAATGAAAACTCGATTTTTTATGTTACTTTTATAAGAGTTGTAGATGTTAACTTTGTAGCAGATTTTTATCGTTTCATAAGATGATTATATTTATGAAGCAACAATTCGATGCTTATTATGTATTCATGCATAAAATGAATAATTTAAGTAGATCAATATATTAAGTAATTTGAAAAAATTGATATAAATTTTTAGAAGAATGTTGTATAAGAATATATCGGGAAAACACAAACTCTTTAATTCCTCTAATTATCTAAAAATAGTATGTCAAAAGATCTTTCCATTTTTAAGCTAAAACAAAACATTAAAATTATAAAAATATCTTGAACAATGTCTTTGAAGTCTATAATATCTATTTTCCTAAATAATATTAAATTAAAAAAAATTAAAATTATTAAAAAAGTTTAATATTTATCTATTAAGTAACAAGTAAGTTTTTTTTATTTTGTGTTCGTCCTTCGAATATTATTTTATAAAGTTATTCGTATAAAAAGCAAATCACACGTATACTTTTGAAATAATTAATTGATCAAACAATTTTACTCGTAATTTTATTCTAAGCTTTAAATGTAAATAAAAACATTTATCCTTATTAAATTCTTATAGTGCATCCAAATAATGAATATATGTAACAAATTTAGTTAAATAATACCATTTATATCTACATTTGTAGAAATATTTTTATTTAAAAAAATATCGAATTTTTTAATTTCATTTTTTATGAACAGGATCGGTTTTTATAGAAATACCTAGTCTTCAATATTTTGTTGAAAAAATAATTATTTTATTGCATATAAATTAATATATTAACTCAGGTAATGAACAAGTCTTCCTATGTTAAACGGAAAAATTAAAGTTATAGATATATAAAAAAATATTTATTCAAAAAATATTTCTTGCAGCATTTCAGAAGAAACCTTAAATACTAAACACTAAATACTAAAAAGTATTTATTATTTTGAAATTCGCGTGTTCAGGTTTTGCGTAGGTGATCGCTTTTATTTATGCGAGAATAAAATTCTCTGTGAGTACGATTATGAGGAGAGGCTCGTCTTCGCCAACATAGCGCTACACCCGCCGACGACCCTCGCCCACTTGAAGAGGCAGCTGCCGCCAACGCCGACACCTCCCGGACAAAACGTCCATCCTGTTCACAACCCGATGCAGCAGCAGCAACAGCAACAGCAGCAACAACAGCAGCAACAACATCAGCAACAGCATCAGCAACAACATCAGCAACAACATCAGCAACAACATCAGCAACAACATCAGAATCAGCAGGCGCAGATGCTCGGTCAACAAATGGGACAGCATAATCACGTGTCGAACGTAAGTTTCGAGTTAGTACTTGTATGAAAATTAATTCTTCGCGAACTTGTTATGTAATTAATGTTTTGTTCGCTTTAAAATTACGAAAGGGTAGCTTTGGCGTGACGTCGATACATTTTACAATGCATGAAACTTTAGTGAATACTAGTCCATTAATTCAATTATAATTTTTACATTCCAATTTCGATTTTTATTTGATATAATAAAAATAATCATCTTTATAATCAATTCTTATCGAACGAACGTATTGGATAAAAGTAAGTAAAAGAGCTTCAATACAAGTGTACCCGAATGAATTCGGAAGGGAGAAAGAATCACGAGCCACAACCTCGTTCGTTTGTTTCAGGGTCAGATGCCGGGAACGACTCCAACGGTAAACGGAACTGCAGGGATGGGGATGGGCCCGACACGGGGTGGACCCGGGGACATGAACAACAATGGACTTTCAGGCCCCGGGCTCGGGCCCGTCAAGGCGCCTCCCATGTCCATGCAGGCGCCGACCAGCTGAGAAGAAGCCGCGCCGCCGCTTAAAAAGTTACGCTGCCTCGACGGCTATTGAGACACTGCCACCTGATCGTATTTGCAAAGGTGGTCGGTCTCCTGGCGTGACTGTCGTGATTGGCGTTGAGGAGGAACACTGGGGAAACGATCCGGAAACGACAACGAGGATGACGAGGATTGCGACGATAGCGACGATGAGAATCTGTGTGTATATATAGATGTCGCTCGTCGAGAGCGAACGTAAAAGAGTTGGCCCAAAATAACGGCTAGTCGGACACGGTGTTTTGCATTTTTGTTGTTATCCACGACGATTGCGTGGTTTCTATAATATTATTACTATTATTGCTACTATTATTACAATAAATAACTCATTATCATCATCATCATCATCATAATCATTATTATTATTATTATTATTATTATTATTATTATTATTATTATTATTATTATTATTATTATTATCACCATCATCATTATTATTGTATATTTAATTTATATAAGTATGCATATAGATATATATATGTATACGTATACACGCAATGTCTATACACGTATTCGTCGTTATTGATTTTTTTATATGACCGTAAAGTGTCAAAGTACGCCGATCGATGAATGGATAAGCCTGTGCGCCTGTGCCATGCTTCCTCGAATATTTTACCTATAGAATTCAGACGAACCAAGTGATATCGAAAATTTATGGATCGTCGAGGAACAGCGCGTCGAGTGAGCGAGGATAAAATGATTTTTCAGCGGTAATAAATTGTCGCGGTGACGAATGTAACGCAACCGTCAACGATCCATATATTCGATAAAGATCGATCGTAATCAATCTATCCATGCAATTTTTAATGTGTTTATTATTATTCATGATTTGATCGATAATAATTATACGAAAATTGATTTTCGTTTTTGAATTATCGCTGATTGATAATCAAAGGTTGAAAGTTCGCGATTGACCCATGGATCGAAATGAGTCTGAAAGTAGATCAAAGCAATTGGTTTCCATACAGCTGATACCAAAGATTATAAAATAAGATAATTTGCCCTCGTTACGCGATAAAATTTATTTCGGTATAAAATTTTCAAAATTTCTTCTTTATATGCTTGAAATGTTCGAGTCATACGTAAATTGAAAAAGTATGTATTATTTTTCAACGTAAAACTTCTTGCACGTACTTCTTCTCCTCTTTGTCGAAGAAAAAATTAAAACGATAAGAGTTTTTATTATTATTTCTTTGCTTACCGTGTATCGGGGATTAGTCATAGCTTTACACTAAAACCAAAAGAGAACTACTTGTACCAAAAGATCATAAAGGTTCATCCAGCGACAGAGCAAAAAGTAAATACTTAATAATGCAACGTGTGTAAGGATAAGAATGCGAGATGTATCGACGACAAAAGTTACTAATTAGGTAATAAAAAAAGTGCGAATGGTACGTAAGAAGAAAATTGTTATTGAATAAATTTTATCTCATTTTCGGAGAGTAAAATATATGTGTGAGTGTATAAAAATGTGAGCATAATGTGTTGCTAGAATAAGAGAGATAAATTCGAATGAATCTGAAAAATTGTATATTTCGTAAAAGCTGTATAATTTAGTACAAAGCATTATGGCACATGTATAAAAAAAGTTAATATTGCCGATACAAAAAATGCGTTCTATTCTTCAGCTCTATATAAGAATAATATCCTTTATTCTCCCTTTTTTGTTAATCATCTGTATATATTATCATAATTAGTGCACTATTGTTAGCGTATTATGATCGATAGGGTTCCATTAATATACGAAGAAAAAATACATTCTTATTAATACCTTAAATTTTTAGTCTATTCTATTACACCTTATCATATTTGTATTAGTTTTCATATTTTATTAATAACATTTAAATAAAACAAATTCATATTCATACTGATTTTCAATATAATATTTTATCTTCTTGGTATATACGTAAATTTATGCAAAATATTTTTTTGCGATATGATATAGGCTTTCTATTACACTTTAAATACAAAAATTAATGCCACTATTTTTTGTTAACATTTTTTGCGACATAATTTAATTATGTCTATTTAAAATAAAAAATTTATTTGATTTACATTTAAAGATACTGTATGAGTCTGGTAAGTATACAATATACTAAAAGTATTTATATTAGATCTTTAATATCAAATTTTTTTAATAATTATATATTAAAATATTAAGTTTAATTATAAGAATAATTCATTAATTCTTTAGTTCGAAAAAAATATTTTTGGATCAAATATTAAAGTAGTTACAAATAGGATATCCAATGTTATGAAATCGTAAAAATAGAGAACTTATTAACGTATATCGAAAATATAAAATCAATTAGTATTAATTAATATTTTTGTGATTTAAAACACGATGAAGATATTTTATAATATTAATTATTACATTTAATAAAATTGAGGTGGATAATTATTTTCTAAGTTAGATTTTAAATTAGTAAATAAAAGAAGGAATACTGTTTTTAATAATTAATCACGTACATATGTTTACGAACAAATCTATTATAAATTTCCGTATTCTTTATCATTCAAATAATGTTTTATTATTTTTTAATATCGAAGAAGGGAAAAGTATTTGAAGTAAAAAATATTTGAAGAAAATATAATAAATATATTTTATATTTTTTTTTAGAGTATTAGGATGATATTTTATAAATAAAATTTGGATTTATTAAAAAAAATTAGTTACGTATTTCACACGAAAGCTTTTTTGACATTATATCAATTAATAGGATTATATCGATGATATACTCAATAGCACATTAAATTGTGCACTCGTCATTAAATTGAGCTTAAAATATTTGAAGAAATCGACTGAAAGAGAAAGAAAACGAAAAGTTCTTCCTATCGAAGGCAAATTTGACTTTGGCGGCGGTAATGTAAAAGCAAAACCCTTGAAGTCGTTCGCTGAGTTTTAAGGAGTTTGAACGTTCCTATTATAAAGTCTTCACCAAATATAATAACATCTGACTCCGTAGTCTGGAAGACATTAGGGAAATGACGTCCCCTCCATGCTCGTGATTCTACAGCTCTAAATCGGCCAAGTTTCAGTGTATAAGTGAGACAAAGGCCTCGACACCCGCATAAGCGCCATACTCGACGTATCCTGTTATTGAACGTGTATCGACTCCGTTTCACTATACATATTTATATTCCCACACAATTCTTTAGATTACTTTTACTCTTTCTTCTTTCTTTCATTGCTCCTCTCACCCATTCGACTCCTTTTTCTTATTCAAGCTGTATGATAATCCGTCTTTATTCTTCATGTGATCAAAATCGTTTTTCCTTTAATAAAACGGATTTTTATAACTCAGATTCTGTTTTCTTTCTCTTTACAATAGTTTATTATTTTCTTAATTTAAATTAAAACTTACTACTCATTATTACAGTTAATTCGTAAAATTATGAAGAAGGGCAATTTTCATTAGCTAATATTTCTCTATCTCTATTCTAGATGATAATCAATTAAATGTTAATTTTTTAATTTTAACACTTCAATTTTTTTTTTTAAATTAAAAATTATTATATTGAATTTCTGATGTAGAATTAATTTTATATATATATTATAACAACATTTTACAAATAACGATTAATTTATTGTTATTAAATTATAAGTTTATTAGATTATTTTTACAAGAATAATCACTTTTAAAATTTAATTTATTTTAAAATTAATTTAATTTTTTAAACTTTTGATTAATATACGAGAATACTTTATGATCTAAGAATTTGGTAAATAATGCTTCCTCGGCTAAGCAATAATCGGTAAATAAAAAAATATATATAAATACCGTAGCATTCTTGTAACATTTCTGATGCAAAGATAAAAACTTTAACTTAAGTACATTTTTAATTTAAAAAATTCTGTGGACCTGTTCGTGCGCTAAAGAGAAAAAGTACATATACATATAAGTCTCTAACTTAAATGCTTTTCTTTTTAAAGTTTGCCTTCTTCGCGAGAATCGGACGGCGCGGCAATGGGTCGAGAAGAAGAGAGCCAAAAAAGAATTTATTGAGTCTGTTATTGGGTTTCCTTCGATTACATGTTTGGCGTCGCCTAGCCCTCGATATATACGCATGAAATTTTGCTTACGTATTTTTTTAACTTAAGCTCTATGATGCTATGCTTCGTTTTCGTGCGTTTTCCCACGCAAAAGGGCTTTTTTATGAAAAAAAGGAAAGAAGAAGAGGACAATAAAGGAAAATACTGGGAGAATTTTAACTGTTTCCACATTGATGTATTCCTTTTGACGTTGTAAATCAACAAATAGTAAAATTTTATTACAAGGAGCATATGTGTCTTGATAATATTTCAATAATAATTTTTGGATTTTCCATTTAAGTGACTTCGTCGTTTCGCTAACTTCAATACTGTATTTCGATAAATTATTAACTACGTTTCCGTATTGAAACAAAATCTATTTTATTTTTTGTACTATAAAATTTAATACCCAGTAAAATTATGTGATGTGTAAATATAAATTTTTAATCTTTAATCAGTATTATAATCAATTTTAATACTTTAATTTATGTAATAGATTTGAATTGTTTTATAATTTTGTATTGCTTGCTAGAATTTTATACAAACTCATTGTCTCATTTGACAGAAAAACTTTGTATTTGAAATCTCGTTGCTTAAAAAATAATAATTAATATTAACAGTTTATTTTATTTTACTTATCTAATTATTTATAAAATATTATAATATATATTTTAATTTATACATTTTTTAGATTGAAAATATAAAAATATATGATATCACTCTTGGTTTATGGGCTATGCAAGAAAATAAAGAATATAAATATATTTTCAAACATAACCAAACTTAATACGGAATAATATAGTTCACAAAACTGCTTTTAAAAGTTCAGAAAGTCGAATATACTGTAGTAAAGTTTTTTCTTGAATATGTTTTTTTAATTTAAAAAAATTAAGTTATAAAAAGATCTTACTTTATTTATATTCATTATATATATATTAGATACGCATAATAAGCTTTTTAATAGTCCCATAAATTTTAGTAATTCAGATAATTAAAAAAAAAATTAAATTTAAATAGTACAATAAGTATATATAGATATTTATACATAAAATGAATATATGTTACTATTTCTGCATAAAATATTAGTTTAAGGTAAATATTATGAAATAAGAAAGCTTTCACTACTTATTATCGTAAAATTTTCTAATTAAAAATATTATATTTTATTTATTATTAATATGGTATTTTTCGGTAGTTAATTTAGCATGCATCAAATGAAACACAATGTTTTTTTTATTAAATCCATCAATTTATTTTTTTTTATCATGTAACTCATAATTTGAAACAAATTTTTTAGATTAAATTTAATTTTAGTTATCATAAAAATAAATTAGCATAAGTAAAATTATTCAAATTCTGTAAAATTTGTTCAAGAATTATCGAGTATCTGTAATTTTTAATTTGATTATGATTAATTATGTAATCACTAAAATAATCGATTGAAATTATTAAATTGATAAACTTTTACAAATCTGAAATAAAAATTAATTGAAACAAGTTTTAAATATCACTATTGAAGTAAAAAAAAATAAGTAATTTTGAAGAAAAAATTGCCCTTTAAAGAGGTTGTTTAGTTTCTACTTTACAGAAGTTATAACACGATACATAAATAAAAAGTTCAGTCTCCGAAACAAGACAAAAAAAAAATAACAAAGGAACCTGCATAAATTTTCATAATAACGACATCGATCTATAAAGAAAGGAACGCAAAAGACGTTCGCCGATAAGAAAAGTTAAGTCATTCAGTCGTGGCGCAACGGAACCGAAATTGGATTCCGCGTTGCGCTTATATACGTACGTGCGCACGTACGACGAAGGATCGCCTCTCTGAAAAATCACATTAATCATGCCATACGGCTTCTAGGGAACCAGAGTGAGCGCGTACGCGCGAGAAAGAGAGAGAGAATTAGATAAGCATGGATAATATGAGAGAGAGAGAGAGAGAGAGAGAGAGAGAGAGAGAGAGAGAGAGAGAGAGAGAGAGAGAGAGAGAGAGAGAGAGAGAGAGAGAGAGAGAGAGAGAGTATACATAAAAGCTACTGGGCGCTTAAAATAATCTACCGCGAAATGAAATCAACAAAGGCAATTTCCCCATAGGCGCATGGGACAAATGACGAAATCGCGACGATCCGCCAACCCCTGCGGAATTAAAGATTTCGAGATAAGGGTGTCATCCTTCGGGCAAAGGGAGAACGCGAGACGATGTGGATTAATTGCACGGGCGCGTGTTCGTACTTTTCTTTGTGCCAGCATCTCTTTGTATGCGTAAGTACGTGAAAACCTTGCTTGAATAATTAAAGAATTTTGTTCTTTCTAGGCAGACCTTTGCTCTAATTTTCATTGAAACCTGTGGCATTTATTTCTTTCGTGCAATATTGTTCGATCCAGCGAGCGTGTCATGATTATCATTATTTTCATCGCGATTACAATGCTAAATCTCGCTATGAGTTTATTGAGTCGATAAATTGCATTTTTAACGTTTTTATACAACTTTATTTAATTTTAGATTAATCGTCGATGGTAAAAGATTTTCTACATAACAAATTAAAATATTAAAATAATTTCAAAAGTGAATTTTGAATATTTATATCAAGATGAATCTCATAAAGTTCAAATTTAGCAATTTATTATATGTACAAATATTATTTCTTATAAGGGTACAAATGCAAAGAATTCATTGGTGAATTATCCAGTTTTTTATTAAATATTGCACATTTTGTACTACTCCTTATCTATTTATTTAACATATTTTTCAATAACTTAGAAATCTAGTTAGATTTTCCTTCATTAAATTTTCGAAAATTTATTACAATTTTTTATTATACTGTATTCAATGTTTATTATTTATTTATTACAAAATTTTATTTATACCTTTTAGAGAAATTTCTCTTTTATATTCTTGCTTAAATTTTATTATATAGTCTAAAACTATATAAAATGAGAAAGGTGATATCGCATTTATTGATTTAATCTGTTGTCAATTTTAAATGGTTTTTCTATTATTACTTTGATGCAATTACCATCATAGTTTTTTTGGTATTTAGAACTTAATATATTAAAAAATTTTAACAAATTTTCTGTTCTTGTAAAATTTAGAAGTTATTTATATTTTATTCTAAAACATTTTCACTTATCCCTATTAACATTTTATGTCGTTAAATTCATCTTTTGTTAGTCTATTGTAACTGAATATATATCCACCGTTTTAAATAATATGATTTAAATGGTAAGATTTGATAATAGAATTTATAATAAATATATTGTTCTTAACTGCATGAAATAATCAACCGTTTCTATAAGTGTTACAACCTATGTGTCATTTTGAACATTAAGATTATGCTTCAATCTTTACAATTATTTATAATTATACCTTAAATTGATTTTATCAATTTGTTATTTTATCATACTTTGTAAAACAGTATTGCTTTTAGATATACTGAATTTAATACTATATGAACACCATCCTTTGTCTCAACTAATATTTATGAATACTTAATAATTTATCAATATTAGTCTTCTATTTTATTAACATATTATATATCTTCGTTATAAATACTCGATTTTTTTTATACAAATATTCTTTTATTTGGAGATCAAGTTTATTAAAATTTGTGTATATTCGAATATTTACTTTGTTCTCGTTTTTAATATTAAGGTATTTTTCTAATAATTTTCAATCTTTGATAATTTTATTTATTTTTTAGATTTTTAGAAAAAAATATTTTTTCTTCATTTTTTAAAATTATTTTTTATATATTATAGCTTTTGCAGTCTCTTTTAGTTTATTTTTATGGATGATATGCCTTATTTCAGATTCATGGATATTTTTATTAATTTGTAAGATACAGAAATTTTCAATGGTTTAAGAATTCTTATGAAATAATTGATTTTTGTTGATTTTTTCATAAAATTTTCAATTAAATTTATCTATTAGACTTAAAACAATATTTATTTCAATAATTGTCATAAATGATTAATATATGTATATTTAATTAATTTAATATATGATCATATATTTGATTTTCAACAATGACTTTTATAATTTTATTTAAGTAAAAATGCTTGTAGTATATTTAAAAAAATCCACTTATCAACCATTTATGATTTTTATACAGTTATTAGTTATTAGTCTAAAAATTTAATTTTCAATTAAATATGTGAAGCTAGTTTTGAATTATATTCAAAAAAGTTATGTAAAAATAATGTAAATACTATACAGAGACATGCTTTAATTATTTTTCATTTATTTTTTTTAATTGTACATATATTTTTGAGAAATGATTTTATTTGAAAGCATTTATTTTTACTACTTAGTTTCTATAATAATAAAATTGAACTTCTTATTTATAAAATGAATCCTGGGCAGATTTTTATATTTTATATTATAATTTACTATTCTTTTATAATTCAAGACTAGTTATCTTATAAGGGTATTATAGTCAGATTAAACAGATTAATTAATTATTCTTTATTTTACTAAAAATTAAAATTATGAACTTATTTAAATTTTTTTTATCATATTTTTTAGCCAATATTGGATTCTTTAAATTTTTTTGTATAAGTAACTAATATTTTGTATAATAACAGATTAATTAATTATTCTTTATTTTACTAAAAATTAAAATTATGAACTTATTTAAATTTTTTTTATCATATTTTTTAGCCAATATTGGATTCTTTAAATTTTTTTGTATAAGTAACTAAAATTAAATCAATTAAATAAATATAAATATAATTTTTTTATTTAATAATATAAGTCGTATAAATTAATGTATGAAAATATTCTTTCTGTTTTATAAATTATTTATGTTTTTAATATTAATCATTCAATTAAAAATATAAAAATTTGTCTACGACGTATAGATCTTTAAATAATTTCAATTCATTACAGATGGAGCTCATGTACATAAATTTGCTCGAGTAAAGACGCTTTAGTGAAAAAGTGAGTGAAAATATCAGACAGAAGTTTAAGCAGCCATATGACTAAAAAGCTTAACTATATGTAACGCATTATGGTAGCATCATTGTAGTATCAATACAAAAAGAACAGAAGCTCCGAAAAAACTTGATTCGTAGTGTAGCAGAGAGTTTGTGAGTGAAAGAGATGCCACCGTTTGCGCCATGGTTCTTTGTACGCCAGACAACATATTGATATATGCGGGCGTCCTGGAATACTCGCATCGCTGTTCCATAAAGCCAAAGCGACCAGCGGAGCAGTAGAAAGAGCGACCGAGTGGTCGGACAAATAGTCCTTGAAATTTTTCCCAGAGGTCCATTGCATGGACGCGCGTTTTCGTCTGCCCGACGACGGAAGTCGGATGCCGACATTGAAAGGCCTTTTTTGTCGAGAGGAACGCACCAGTTTGTGGCAGCGTTACGAACCGCACATCCTTTAGGCGCGCGATGCGTATTTCATATTTTATTGGGCGAAAGAGGCGACGCCACGGAGCGTCTTGTCTTCCCATTTTTCCCGTTCCTCTCTTGGGGAAAAGGGATAGAAAGTGAGAAAGAGAGAAGAGACGCAAGACAGAACGAGAAATAAAAGTAAGTTTTATGGCGTATCGAGAATATTCGGGAAGTCCTTTGAATAGTATGAGTATATTTTATGAATGTTGCTAAGCAAAAATTGAAATAGAAATAAGTCTTATGTAGGAAAGTGAGAAGAATCAAATTGATTCATACTAATATTCTTTACTGGTAACTCAAGTATTTAGAAAAATGGCTAACAACCTACAAGAATAAAACAATTATTTTTAGTAATTCATACTTTAAGAGTTGAAAAAACGTGTTCATCCTCTATATTTCTTTATTACATCGATGTCTTGAGGCCAAGTATAAAAATATTTTATAAATTAAAGGTAAATAAACATTCTTCTATAGCTTAATAATATTAGAAAACAAATATTAAATGTAAACATTGAAAAACAGATATTTCTCTTTTTTCATTTGACTAACGTACATATTTTTAATTTTTTTTTGAAATTTCAGTTTAACTTTGATAATGAATTTTACTACACGCATCATCGTATCTAATAATACTAAACTATTATTTAAAAATAAGCTTAGATATTTTTAATTATTAATTTATAAGGCTTATTTTAAAAATAATATTATTATAAAAGAGAGAGAAAATCTATTTAATTGTTCGGAATACAGTTGAAATAAATTTAAGATCAAATAAAGTCGTCTTCATTTGTTTGCTTTCGAAAGAATAATTTACTTTATCGTTTAATTCAATGCGTTTTAAGCAATTTTGAAATAAAAAAATCTTTGAATACAATTATCTGAAATTTAAATATTATCAAGAAAAATTTATATATGCATGTATAAATAACACTTAGGAAAAGGTGGTTATATATTTCGAATGGAGAAACTTCAAATTGATATTATATAGGTAGTATATAGTTCTTGGCAACAAGCCTATATACAATGACGAGCCTTTTATTGCGCGTCACTTACGCTTCTATCACTCTGAGTGAGAACTGCAGAAGCGACGGATATTAAATGTGTATAAGTGGAGCGAAGAGCTCGATTCTTTGGAAAAGTCACGTGAGCGCAATTTTGGCCACGTCAACAGCTGCCTAATGGATTTCGCGGACGGGACATCAATTTTAAAAGTCTTGTTCAACATATCTAATTTAATACAGATGTAGAGATAAAATGGTGTGTTTGGATATACTTAACACATATATTTCATTGAAAAATTGCTTCTCAATTTCAAATATATTATTGATATTGATTAATTTCTACTCTTTGTATGTCTTTACGGTGACCATATAATTTTATTTTACATTTTTTAAAAAAATACATAATGTTTAGAGTAAATAATATTTTCAAAATGAAATAATTTTCGTAAGAAATATTTGTATGACTGTATATGTGAAATTTCAAAGTATTCTTGATTTTATTTATCTCTATGTTGGCAAAAATCTATTTAGAATAGATAATTTTTATTTCAAATTATAAAAGTGTAAGTTACGCGCAATGACAGTCATGTATCTGATGGAATTCAAGATCATTGATACAAAATCGTGTTACGTTATACTGTACGTTATACTGATGTGAAACTTTTTATTTAAATAATAAACATCATTTTCATAAAATATGTACTCCTAATTTCTTTTTATGGAAATTTTAAAATTATGAAGGAATATTTAGATTTTTTATTTAAGCTAAAATTTTATACTTTAAAGTTTCTTAAAAGTTCATGTAATAAATAAGTTCTAAAAATGAATAGAAGACAAATTTAAAATAAAATTTATTAAATAGCTTTATCGAAATTTTATGTTTTGCACTAAAGTTAAAAACTTATTTGATTGAAGTTTCTACAGCAATCATTTAATAATAAGATAAATGATGATCTTTTAGAAAAGAGATACAATAAGTTGTAAATATCATGAATTAAGAAAAAAATTACTTTAAAATAACTCAAAAATTAACTAGAAAATTCAATAAATAATTTGACCAGTTAAACTTAAAATATTATATTTAATTTAAATTGAATTTACAAGAATTTAAATGTATTATATATGAATTTTTTTAATTGTGAATTTTAATTGAAAGTATTTTTTGTAATAATTAGTGTAGTTTCAGTTAATGAAATTAAAGCTTAAAATGTAATTTGTATTGAAAAAATACAATACAGATAGTAAATAAAAAATTATACTTATTTCTTAAAATTTTAAATAATTATTCATAATTTTATATATTTATTTTATAACATAATAAAATTATTTTAATTTTAGTTATTAAAGTAACCCATTATAATAAATATAATGTATGAAAATCACAATTTTTTAAGTGCAAAAAATATGTAGATTTTTTCCTGAAATTATTTTATGTATTTAATTTTTTTTCTGTAATAATGTATATATATATATATATATATACGTGTATAATTTCATTCAATTTTATTGATAATTAACTATTTCAAGATATAATTTGATTGCTTTGAGTGAAATTATATATCTTATAAAATACTTTTTGAGATATATAGTCAATATAGGTGGTATGATAAAAGAAAAAATAGTTTTGAATTTTGGAATAAACCTTAAAGCTATGATAATAGCTGTTTTCTATTTTAGAAACTGAGTTTATCCTATTATAATACCTAGTAATTTTTTTCCACCCTAGCATATTTATTACTGTATATATATATATATATATATAATGTATAAAATAAGATTTCATAAGAAAGGGCGATTTTGGTCAATCCCTCTTACTCATAAATTTATGTCTACATATACATATATATGTTTATATATACAAATATATATGAATATATGTATTTAGAAAAAACAAATATATACCCAAATGTGATGAGCGTACGTGAGAAGTATCCCTTTGTTTCAACATAAAAAAAACCTAACTAACTAACTCTCTTTCGCTGTGAAAAATACAAGTTTGTGTACTTATCTATATACAAGCTTAATAAGAATCGATGGAAGTAGATTTTTCGTATCTCTTCCATGATTAATATCCACAACCTGTACACGAAGAGAAAGGAACAAGGAGATGATGGAAATGGTGGGTGAAAGTATAAAAGGAAAATGGGATGTAAGAAATAATCCAGAGAATAACGATAAATTCAGAAAACCAAACATTAGAAAAAATGTATATTTTATTGTAAATATTTATGATATCATTTTTTATCAGTAATACCTTAACATTAACTTTATCGAATAAAACAAAATTAATCTTAAGTATATTTGCTAGTTTTGTACTTATTTTTTATATTGGAAAAGTATATGCAATACTAATCTTAATAAATAACCTACCATATCGAATATACCTCTATTAATATTATTAGTTTTATTCTAATTTTTTGTACAAGATTTTATTACGTCAGTAAAGTCGAATTATTACTTTATATTTTGGGATAATTTTATGCGGAATATTTAATTATATAATATGTATTTTAAATTAAATTTGATACTACCTATCCATATCCATCTTCTTACTAAATCTTTACAGATCAATATTTATATTACCTCTTATGTAAACACGTATTATTTGAATATTTCATTTTACTATTTGAAAAATTATTTTTAAATTTCTATTTTTGAAATCTTAATATTTTTTATATCAGAAATAATTATTTCTCATCTTTTAGCAAGAATTTATGGTTTTTATATTTTTAATTTTAATCAGTATATTTTAGCTTTTGTTAAGGTTGCAATCATTTATAATTACAAGCTTATTATAATTTTTAAATTATAACTCATTTATTATTTCTTAAATAATAATTTATAATTTTATCGTGTAATTGTTTTTTTATTTTTTTATTTTAATCGATAAATTTTAAATCCTGATAATGATTAGAGAACTTAATTACTATAATTTTTGTATAACTTTGTATTTTATTTAATATTAAACCTATTACTAACATTAAAAAATAATACAATAATTGTTGATTTGATATTGAATTTAGTACTTTAAAATTTACACATATTTGTAAGATGATAATCATTAAGCTGATTTTCCTAACAATTTTGATTGCAAAATAATGTTTATAATAAACGTCTAAATATAAAAATGATGATACGAATCGGATAATTTATTCTAGATCTTATAAAAAGTGCAAAATCAGCAAAGAGCTATCTTTAACTTGTATATATTCTATAAATACCGGAAGCCGAGTGGCTCGAGAATTCGAGACGACCAATGTAATCAGCATTTTACAAACTACTTGAATACGCTTGGTTGAAAGCCGAGATTCATCCGAGAAAAACGAGGAGAAACGATCTCCGAGATCAAAGTACGGGGTGAGCGAGAAGAGTGCGGGGAATTATACGCGTAAAGAGGCGCGCGATCTTCGCACGAGGGTGACCCGGGGAAAGTCAAGGCGAGGGATGACACGTCTCGCGGATTCAGGCACACGCACAACCCCGTCAACCGCATTCAATTACGATGTTATCGCGTATACAGATGACGGCTATTTCCTTTGGTACACCCTATACGCAAACGCCTCACTCTTAACGCTTGTGGGCATGAGAACGCAAAGTAACATCTATTATGGTGAGTAGGCCTGAGTCGATTGGTCGCTTGATTGTTTCGAAATGTACGAGACGATAGGTTGGATAAAGGAAGGCTAAATTTTTTTCCTTAACTAGATGCTCCTACTCGTCCTTTTGCTTTCGGAGATCGACGTTCCGAATCCCTTTTATTGGGTACGTTGACCTTCTGTAGATGGATACTTTTTTATTTTTCGAATAATTTCATGTAATCTAATATAAATTTAATGTATTACTCTACAGCTAAGTTTTTGATTATTTTACCAATATTAACTGAATATAAAAGTTTAAGAAATGTAGATCTCGATATCCAATAATAGTACTTGATACTTAACAAATTATTTTTTTGTGTAACAAATTTTTTTATAATTAAATTGAAATTTTTTATTAATTTATTTAAATGAATAAAATTATAATTTTAATTTTTAATTCATTGAATTTATTTTCCAGGTTCAATAAAATATTATATTTTTAAATTATCATTTTTATTATAATAACATTGAATTTATATTTATATTTTAAATTAATTTTTTAAGTAATTTTAAGTTTTTTATAATTAATCAAGTTTAAATTTTTAAACTTGATTAATTATTTAAAAAGCAATTAACTTGAGGAATTATACGAAGAGAATTTTTTTACATTATTTGAAAAAGTAAGAAATTTTTATTATGATAAAAATTAGAAGAAAGTATCAAGATATATTAAAAGTTTATTCTGATACTTCATAAATTTTTAAAAAATAGGTGAAATTAATGACATTACTTAACTATTCAAATAATTGTTTTCTAATTATAACAGTTGATAGATAAACTAATTTTATCTAATAATTATTATTTTTACACCATTTTTACTAAATTTATACAATACATTACTACCAAAATTATAAATTTAATACGAAAATAATCAGCTTTAATAAAAAAATTAATGGCATCGATATATTTTAGATTTATCTTTATCATATATTAACTTTTAACGATAAACTGATGAATCATTCGCTAATATATTCTATAAAATATTGTTACTTTTAAATCGCTATTTACAGACAACTGTGATTAAAATTTATTGAAAAAACTAATATATAAAATTTAACACAAAAGAGGATGAACTGGTAAATATTAAATTAAAGTAATAATTTAAAAATCAAAGTTTGAATTAAAGTCTGATAAAATATAGAAATAATTTTATATTTGAAACGATAAGTAAATTAATGCATTATTGCTCGAAGATTGGATAAAGTTTCTGACAGTTTGTCACTGAACAAGTATTTCCCATCAGAGTAGGCTTCAGATATCTTTATTATTTCAGGCGTATGGTCACCTTCGCACTCGTCTTCAGAGACGTTTGATCCTCTGGCACCTTTTGTTTTATCCGCAGCCGTCGATATCGTCCACCGGGGAAACGAGCCGACTTCCGGCGTTTTTCAATGCGTCCAAACGGAAGAAACTTCACATGCAGTATTTTACGCTTAGCGACTATTGTATATTCTCATATTCTCTTGTCCTCTACATGGGATGCAATATTCGATGTTCGATCTATGATTATTTAATAAGTTTTGCTTTCATCGGATCATCGCTTCATAAACATTCGTTCTATGTTCGATGTTTTCATTTCACTTTAAAATACGTAATTTAAAATGTGTTTTTGACATTTTTATCTAAAAATTTTTAAATTCTTTTATCGAATAATAAATTGTAATATTCAATAAAAAATTTGCGAAGTTCTACAAATACTTAAAAAACAGATTAATCGAAAGCAGAAAATAGTAGAATTTTCCAGTGAATAAGAATCGCACATTTGAATTACAAAATTAAATAAACTGCACTTAAGTTATATTAAAATTAAGATTATAAAATATTATATTACTATAATATAATATGAATTTTAAAATACTACAAATATTTTTTAATGCAAAGAAAAAAATTATCCTACGTAATCTATGTTAGTAATCTATAAAAGTCATTAAATATAGTATCTTTATTACGAATATAAATTACATATTTAAACTGATTGTTTTTATCTTTTATAACATAATTAATATCAATTATTTAGAAAAATACTATGTTTTTTTAAATATATTTAAACAATATTTTCTAGAAAGAGAAAGATAGAGATAAAAATGTGATAAGTGGAACGATAAATTTATATTTTTTTAATTTACAAAATAGAAAATCAAATGCTCATAATCAATTAGTTACTGAAAAGCAGAGCTGATCTACATATTTAAAAAAAAATTATGATATCGTATATTTTTGTACGTAATATATATATACTGATAATAATTTTTATAAATTACAATAGTTATTTATTATTGCGAGTCTTTTCTTAATAATTATTCAAATCTAAAACAACATCATGTATTTATATGAACCTATTAAAATTATGTTATGAAAAATTCATTAACATACATCGTAAATATTTCTAATTTTTAATTTGAAATTATAAATTAATTTAAAAAATAATATATATTTTGAAAACATTTTCAATACACTATTAAATTTAAAGATAAATAGTAATTTATATTAAATCAATTCTCTTAAAACTTTAACCTAAAAACATGATCTAATAAAATTCATTAAATACTCCAAATCAACAAATTCAATTTTTCATTTAATTGATACAATCAATTCATATGAAAAATGTAGTTAAACTGGTTATCGATAAATTTATTAAAGTATTTGTTGAGTATAAAATAAAGAATATAGAGTTATAAAAAAACTCTTAGTATTATATACTTTTTTATTCGTTTACTGAATGAATATAGTTTTTGAAGAATTTCCTTTCAGATGATAAATTATTTTTTAAAACCGTGCATTAAATTCTAAATTTATTATAAATATATTATCAATTCCTATATCAAAAAATATTTTTTTAGAAATTTTTACTTTTGATTATTAGCATTTGATGTAAATAAGTATAAAATAATAATAAATTATTTATTATAGATTTTCAAACGATTAATAAATAATTAATTTTAATATTTGTTTTTTCTTAAATTTTTATAAAATTAAATATGCAAAAATTCTAATACTGAAAATTTACATATTAATTCAATAACTGCAGTAAAAATAGCATCATAAATAAAATTTCAAAAAAATATTATGTAATGAATGGCAAAAATATTTACTAGATTTACAATAAATCTTTTATCCGAAGTATTACTATAAATATTGTATCTATTACAATCTTTGCTGAAAAATCTTTTACAAATGAATGATATTTTAATATATAACTATTTAATATTCACTTGAATAAAAAATTAATCTTTATAGTACTGCAAATCATAATTAATAATTTATATTATTAATATTATAGAAATAGTCTTTGTGATAAAAGTTAAGAAAAGAACTATACTAAAATTAATAATTTCTTTTCTTATATAATATAAAAATTTTTTCGTTCGTTGAATTAAAATTTATTATATATTTTTATATTTATATGATATGTACTTTAATATATTATTTCATATATTATTCACTAATACTTATAGTGAATAATAAGAATTTCTCAAACAATTATAAGCAAGCTTTTGTTATATAAATTTGATTAAAAATTCTAATTATATTAGTGTTGAAAATTTGATTACTAAAATTTGGTTGTTAAACAGTATTCAAAACAAATTGATATTGAAAAATAAATAAATATTTTCTGCTGTATTTAATATGTTTAATAACATTATTATTTTTATTACTTAAATATTTATATATTTAAAAAATAAATCTTAAAGATTTAAACTTCATATAATCTTTATAATATCAATTGGTAATAAAATACAAATTATAAAAAAAAGAAAAAATGCTAAGTTAATTATAGAATTTTATTAAAAATATGATTTATATTTATTTATATAAAATTGCATTCTACGATTTTATTTATCATAAATTTTAATCTTTTTTATACATTATAAATAATTAAGAAAAAAGAAATATTTATTGATCAAAATCGTACAGATAGTAATCATACATGTAAGTAACATTGGTTGTAACTCAGCTGATGTCACAAAAACATTTACCTTTATTGTTTACCTACCATGATTATCGTAAATAATATAGTAAAGTAGAATTTTGAAATTTATTTGATGAACTGCTTAAGTATCTATTCTTTCATTACAACCTAATTAATTACATATAACAGAAATTTATAAAACTTGATATATAACTTCGAATATAAATTTGTGTAATATATTTATTTACAACTAGTAACATTTTTAATATTATTTTATGTCTAAAATAAAATATCTCAGGAATCAAATTGTAATTATTTAATCACATTCTATATAGAACATTTTTTAACTCTCAATTATATCGTTCAAAATTTTTCAGATTAGTTTTATTGAAAATGTCGAGAATTTCATAAATTTAAATTGAAACTTGATTTTTACTCGTTATAGATTCACTCGTTAATTATATTATAGTAAGAAATTTTATATTTTTAAATTTAATAAGCTAATTATTGTTGAAAAAAAGCATGCTAGTAGTAGAATTAGTGTATAATTCAAACGAAATGATAACATAGAGATTTTTTATATTTATAAAAATATTTAGATTTATATGAATAATAATTTATATATTAATTTTAACATAGTTATTTTATTTTTATTCTCACCTTAATTATAATACTAAAATTACGTAAAATGCATGCATAATTAAAGTGATTCAGATTACTATTTCATAATTTGTGATATTATAATATATTGAAATGTCATATTAGATCCATTGATATGACATAATAAATTAAAATATCATGTATAATTTAAAATTACATGAGAAAAATATGGTTAAAGATGTTGCTCTAATTTAAAAAAAAACATCATTAATATTTCGAGTGCTTCATATACTCCTGTCTAATTCCATTGGATGCTGACCTTCAAAATATTTTATTTTGAAATGTATTCTTTACGACATATCCCAGTGCATAAATTGGTGGATCATCCACTATGTACCGATGGGGAGAAAAGCTGAACGAAGGATGCATGCTCAAGTTGCTCTAGGCGAGTAGCGATTATTCAAGTGTGAACGTGGTGTGGAATCATGTGTGCAGAGGCTACGTTCAAGCATCTGCTCCTGAGCCATGTTTTTCTTTCGTATGGATTGGTTGTATCAAATAAAGCATTTTTATTTTACCTAGTACAGCCTCATCGGTTTTTCATTCAACTGTAGAATCCTCTACAGTTTCTTAAAAATACATATGATAATTACATATTTTTTAAAAATAATATTCACATTGAAACTTATGCAGCTATAAATTGGCAACTTCAACATTATTACGGATAGAGCTAATTGTATTACAATACTCTTAAAATTTGAATATATGCTAAACAATAAATTAAAATTGACATTTCCGTTAATTTAATTTAGTCGGTAATTTCATTAATAATTAAATAAATCGAAAAGTACTTATAAATACATGTAGTATACGAAATATATGATAACCTTTTAAATAAAGTGTTATATGTATAATATAATTTATTTATAAAGATTTATTCTAATAATTAAATATTGAAAAAATTAAAAAATAATAAGGATAATACTTTATAACTTACGTAAATTGCAAACTAGTGTAAAATCGATAATTCGTACGTGTATACTTATAATTTACGTTTTATTCATATCGGATAAACGTATGTTTGATGTATGGATATTTTAGTCTTACATCTTATATTTTATCAGTATAAAATAAAAAAAATATTAAGACTTCAATTTTTATTTAATCTAATTTTTACTCTAATAAATTATAGTTAAAGAAATGTTTGTTGAATAGATGATATTTTTAATTATCCTAATAATGTAACAAATGACATAAAAAAAATTTCCAAAATACGTTGGAATTTGAAAACAGAGATTATACATAAATTTATGTTATCAAATATATAATATTATAAGAAAATAACATATTCCATTGTCTTCAAATATTTTGTATTTATAAGAGAATTTCATTAAAAAAGTTCTTCAGTTTAGACCGTAATATATTAATTTCAACAATTTTCCTCATTTGTAAAAATTACAGGTTATCGTAAATAAATATATATACAAAACATACAGAGAATTATTACTATATTTATTGGTATGGCAAATCAATCAACAATAACGATAGTCTTGTTTGTTTATTAATTAGTTTAATGCAGGAGTTTGCTTAAGCCAGGAGTGTATTACTATTTAATTAAACGCGAACATCGTTTTCGTATTGCATTACACGCGTGTGTGAGAGTCCGCATCTCACTGCCTGAGCTATAGATGCTATAGGTGCTATAGGTAAGCAGTAGAGCTCTTTTTTCGACCAGTGGTTGGGCTTGTTGCAAGGGTCGAGCGATACTTTCTTACTGCGCCGTTAATTTTAACGCGCGCTACGTGTTCCTGATTTCTTTAACTTTTTAGCTATATAACGACTGGGGTTAAGGGACGGGGCGACGGCTGCACACGCCTATCTCGCTTTCTTGATGCCGAGCGCGACTTCTCCGTTAGAATGAACTTGCTACTCTTACTTTTTTCCTATTATTTTGCCCCCGCGTGGCTACTCTTTAGTTTACTACAGCACACTTATCTTTCTTTCTCTTCTCACTCCTCTTACCCGTCCACCCATTCTTTATTTCTTTTTTTGCGCGATCGTTTTCTCACTACTCCATCAGGCTTAGCTTTTTCCAATGCTCCAATGTTCTTTTTCTCGTTCTCTTTCTTTCTTTGTGATTTCAAGGGTTTGGGTGCAAGCGAGTGTCTTTCACTCGCTAACGACTTACTTTGATTTCTTTAGGGGTATATTCTCGAAGTAAGGCAGTTAAACTGCAAATGTGCAGGAAATTTTTACGTTCCTAGGACTTTGTGCTTTTGCCTCGCAGGATCGTGTAATGTAAGAAAACCAAAAGATATTCTATAGTACCTAGTTATATCCTTTGTTGTAATTAAAAGCCTTACAATGTTACAAATGAAATTATATTTGAGCCGTATAAGATGTTCGTTAAAGTTATGAATAAAAAAATAAGATATTGTAGCAATAATGGATACGGAAAATTTTTCCACTGTTTCGATAGAAATAATTTGATATAAGTTCATATAAATGTAGATAAAATTTATAAGTCAAATGAAAATCATATAATACGATTTATAAACTCAGTTTAAATATAACTTTATGAAACTATTTTTTTATATTATAATTCTATATTTATTTAGAATTTATGTTTGAAAACTTTTTAGTTTTCTTTACATGTACAAAAGCTTTGAATCGTTACTTCTCTTTAGTAAAAATGTAACCTATTAAATTTGATAAATAGAATCATTATCTACAATGATAACGATAATGAATGCTATTAAGTATTCAAATCAAGTCAAATTGTTACACAAAACTAATTTAAATTCATAATAATAATTATAACCAAACAATTAAATAAAATATTGAATAAAAATAATGCATATAATTTAAATACTTATATATATAATTAAAATAATTGTGTTGATTTATAGAGTTCTGACTTTAATTCTAAAATTTTATTTTTTTTAGATATTTATTTAGGTTAATTATAAAAGTTTTAATTGTACATATTATTAATTAAATTAAATATTATTTAATTGATCAAATAAATATTCAATACAAATGAAACTTTTTTTTTTAAATTTTTTTTACACTTAGTCTAAATTAATCTTATATTCGTATAAATATTTTAAATAAAATTAGTTTTATTTCTTTTTAATTATTTATATTATTTTTATATTCTATGATTAAATTTAATCATATTGAAAAAATTATTTATTTAATTATTGTATTAAAAAAGACGATTTCAAAAACTTAATAAGAAATTCAATAGCGTTCGTCAAAATGCAGTGGGGTTATAGTTAATTTTTAATGACTACGATGCTAACTAAAACGATAACAATATATAGAATTATAGATTTAAATATCAAAAATTGCTTAAGGAGTTTATCTTTAACATGAAAGTATATGCAGTATTTATAAAAAAGTCTTTTATAAAAATCAAATAGAAAATAGTCTTTTTCATCTTGGAAATTAATTTAATTTAATCTTAAATATTAATTGATCAAAGAAAGTGATGTGCATTCGAAATAGCTACAATTTTCATCAATCAGGATTAAGGTAAGAAGAAAAGAGAAACTCTAATGATAAGTATATAGCCTTGTAAAAGGAGAAAAAAATTACAAGCTAATGTATGAATAATTCACAAATATCAATACATATTAATGAGTTTGAATTCTTTCTTTATTGCTGCAATGGTTCGATATTTCCTGCTTTAGAGGGTCAAACTGGGACAGAATCAGTCTCTGTATCGAATGTACACGTATAGACTCTATTTCGAAATTATTCACGAATGAACGAAAGAGAAGACTGGCTTGGAGGGAGAACAATCTATCCTTTGCACAAGATCTTCGTATAAATTAATTAGTGTTACAGTTTATCGAGAAAGATCGACAAATGTACGACCGATGTTTAAAGACAACGATTTTTTCATTCTCCGACGTGTCATGTGATATCGATTAAATTTAATTAATTAAATTGCTACCATGAAAATCCTCGTCTTTTTATAGTAAAAATTATATTTTTATTTTATTAATCTTCTCTTAAACAATACATACCAAATCATCTATTTATTTTAAGTATAAAGATAAAATAAACTTTTTCATTACTTTATTTTTTCTTCGGTACATACGTTCAACGATCAATATTTTTTATTTTAAATAATTATCTGAAATTGATTATATTTTTTCTTATAATCTTTTTAAAATTGGTATTGATAATTAATATTAATATTAATCTTTTTTGTGTATACATGTGTATTTTAAAAATATCTTACAAAATAAAATACCTATAAAGTTAAATATCGCTTACGCAAATATACCCCGGCATACATATACATATCTATATATCTACTACTAGCTAAAAACGGAAGACTAAAGATACACACAAAAGATTTGTATATGTTAATATTTAAATATTACATTAAATTATGTGAACAAAAATAAATAATTTTACTGATTATTATTGTTTTTAGATATTTAAAATTTTGCTATTATTTTTAGTGTAAATCATTAGCATATGAGTTAGTAAATAAAAATTTTAAATATTTTAATTTCTTTAAATTAAAATAATAGTATTTAAAAATTTAATATTTATCATTATGTGCATATAAATTTAATACAGTAATAATAACTAATTAATAAGTTTAGTATAGTATTAAATTGAAAAAATCATGATTTATAAGTTATATACAAATGGTATTAAATTCGTATATATTAAATTTATGACTTTGATTTTAAAACATATCAGACAGTTAAGATTGATTACATAATCTCATAGACACGTTTAAAAATATTGCATTTGACATTAATGATACATGAAAAAGAAGAAGGCCTCATAAATCTAATTCGCGAAGAAAATGGATGTGCTTTTGGTAAATGCCATGCTGCGAATGGAAAACTGACTGTAAAGAAAGTTACCTCCGTGAGTCCGGGATAGAAAGTAAAAGTATACAAGAGGTTTAAGAAGAGAGAAAAATAAAGAGAATGAACAAGAGAGAGCAAGAGAGATTCAGGTAGATGGAGACTGAAAAAAATTTAACCGACTATTAGGGGTCGTAATACAACGTAATGCCGGCACTTAGCAAAGTATAAATAAGCGTTAAATCCGTGCTTAGAAGCTTTAATCTGTACTTTTTCTCACTCATTCTACCACCGTTTCCTCGCCAAGAATACATTATCACCCAGGGGACTTTATCGTTCGGCCGATAACGACCTCGCAGTTGCATGAAAAAAATAAGGGGACAAAAAGAAGAACGGGATATACTCTGCATTCACTGGCGGTATATCAAAGGGCTCGCCTCCTATGATCCTCAGCTTCATTGTCAAAGCTTAGACATTCTAATCTTTTTCACCGTCTTCGAGAAGGCAATATTTATTTGCTTCACTGAAAATGTGAATTTTAAAATGTTTCAATAGACTTTTTATAAACTAAGTGCGATTATCTGCTATTTGTATAGTCTTTTATACTTC
This sequence comes from Dolichoris vasculosae, assembly GCA_018907195.1. Lineage (NCBI taxonomy): Eukaryota > Metazoa > Arthropoda > Insecta > Hymenoptera > Agaonidae > Dolichoris > Dolichoris vasculosae. The sequence continues at coordinate 5,653,019 of JACCHY010000010.1, read as the reverse complement.
TTTGCTTTTATGTATTGAAAAATAATTATATGCTCTTCGTCTTGATTTCTTTATTATGAAAACATTCGTAACCATTAATATTTACAATATTCAGAATATTCGTTTATAATTTATAACAAACGATAGTCAGTAATAAATAAAAAATTACAATAATTATAAACTTTTTAAATATTTATAATAATAAAACTTTTAAAAATAAATATTCAACGGATTTATTTTCAATTAATTAGAGCTATTTCATTTTTTACAAAATTTTTTTAAATAACATATACATAAATATGTAAATATAGATTAATCATAAATTAGGACTAATATTCTATAATATATTGATGAATTACATTTTTATATAAGAATTAAAAAGTAAAAAAATATAAATATTAAATTATGCTGTTTTATAATATATAGTTTGGATTACATATATGTGAAAAAAAATATACAAAAATAGTGCTAAAGTATTAGAATATAATTCATAATTAAATGTTGAATACATTTTACAAATAAGTTTATAAAATGTATAATTTATGAGAAATCTAAAGAAGTTTTGAATCTTGACGGTTTTATTTTATATATAACTTAAACATATAATAAGAAAGTGAAAATAAAAATGCTTGAATATATGAATCCAATATGTAAATTATATACTATGTTTCAGCTGATAATAAATGAAATTTTTTTAAAATTCAATGTTTAAATAGGAATCTTGAAAATATTTATATCAATAAATGATACAATTAATACGCTAAAAATAATTTGATACATTTAAATGAAATAGTTATTAAAAAAATTCCAAACGACGAACAAAATTATTTCTTATTGTTATAAATGATTATTTTATTCATTATTTCAAAAGAAATAATCATATAAAAATATGAACTATATATAAATTAGTAAATGGCGTGAGATATTAAAAAATAATATCCCAAGTAAATTAAAGTAATTTTAATGAACATAACAAAATTTTGTTTAGCTAAATAACTTTATAAGATTTAGTAGGTTAATTAATCTTTTAATAAATGAATAACTTATAAAAAATTTTAGTAATAAATTTTCTAAAAAATATTCTAAAAAATTTAAAAAGTACATCAACAGACAAAAATAAATTATTATTATATAAACAAATTTATTTATATTGAAATTTTAGATACACTTGAAAATAAGATAATTTATTACTACACTTTTTGTCAGCGAAATTAATCCAGAAATAATTATGAGTAAAATCATTGCTCTCACACATTCATTTAATTGCTTACTTTTAATATATGCATTACCAAACAAAATCGAAGATACTTAAATTTTGATAGTTGCGATGTCCATATGCAAAGTTTATCAATGATATACATTAATTGCCACAGGTCAAAGAATTAAACTGATGCTACCGTGTTATACTACAACGTTGAAGAATATTTTCGTAGAATTACGATAAATAAATGGGTCAAGAGACAAACATGAGTGTATATGAAAAATAAGAAGGATAAGAAAATCTGTATTCACGTCAATAGGTAGGTCTCAGTGAGGAGGGGGATACCGAGCATAAATAAACCACTTTTGATCGACTGAATAATTAGTTTCCATCAGTGAGTGAAATCTGTTCTATTGTCCACTTTTACCATCAGAATTGTTACTATTACCTTCAGGATAATTTGTAGAAATTATTACAATTTTAAAATTTCAGAAAGGTATTTGAAAAATTATTGATAAAATGGTATTTTTATAGATTAATTAATTTATGCCACGTAATTATAAAAATGGTGATTATAAAATTAAGGATTTTACATAATGTTAATTCATTATTATTATTTACTTTTATATCAATAAAATATAATAATATTTATTTATCGTTTTATACAAATTTTTACAATGTATAAGAAAAATGTATTTTGATCACATATTATTTTTAATAAAATATGCAATAGTAATATTTTAATTCATGAAAAAAATTTAATTTTAAAAGCATTTTTATATTAATTTAGTTCTTTCTGTATTATTTAATTTTTTTTTTATAATTCAGTCTTAAAAGAAATATAAGTTTCAACTTATAAGTTTTATAATATTAGATTAAATTTATTTTCATAAAATTTTATTTGAATATTTATCATAGAATATTTTAAAAATCTCGTTTTGAATAATCAGATATTTCAATTGATGTATCGCACGGGCATTGTAATATTAAATAAATAAATATAAATTCTGTTTCATTTTTTAATCAATATAATATATTTTATATTACTAAGAATATTAATATAAAATAACATAAAAAATATTAACATAAAATATAATTTTCAATAAACTAAATTATAATATACTGTATATAATTAAAATTTGCTATTTTTTAATTTATATCTAAATCATATTATTAACTCGAAGTTTTATTAACTGAATTCACATAATTGACTAATTATATTTTATATATTACATGAAGATAAAAAAATTTATAATTATATTCTTTAATCGGTAAATATTAAGTAAGAAAAGTTTATCAAAATTAAGTAAAAAATTTTAAATATTAAAAAGGCGTTTATATGAAAATTTGATAAAATTAAAAAAGTTGTCTTCGTATATAAAATATAAAAAAATTTAAGATAGAATGACAATTATTTCGAAAGCTTACATTGCGAACATATCTTATCGTGAAGTATATACGGTACTTTGATAAAAATTTCAAATAATATCAATACTTTATTTATATTATTCATTTCTTGATATATTTATAATTTATTAATTATAAATTTTTTAATAAAATATATAAATTTTTAGATTTATCTAAATAAAATTAAAATTAAAAATTTATTATATTTTACTTGCATTTTATATTGAATGTATTCTAATACAGAAAAACTATGTTTGTAATGAACGTAAGTATTGTGAAATATTATCAATTAAACTAATCTATTACAAAAAATTTATTATATTGAATTATGATATTCTTAAACAATATTCTTTTATTTTTTATTTTTTAGTCTATTATAAGATAATATCAGAAAAATAGTAGAAAAAATTCCCTAATAGTTAATAGTTATTTCCATTAGTCATAACAATTATTCTATATTTTGTGTAAAGGTAGATTAAATTGAAAAAATATTGAATTAAAATTCTTGTAATATTGCGAAAATCATTAATTGATCATCTGACAAATCAACTAATAGTAAATATATTATTGTAAAGTAAGAAATAATTGAAAATATAATTGAATCAAATCATTCTCAAGATGCTAATAAATATTGTAATACCAAACCCTTTTATACAATCTTATTATTTATCGATCTTTTAGGACTAATGCAAATGTCAATGCATTATAGACTGTATAATAAATTTATATTTTATTAAGTTAGAAGTTCATTATTAAATATATATTTAGATATACATTAAAGGTAAAAAATAATATGTTTCAAATATTAGAAAAGATCTGATAATATGATTTTTAAAAGTATAAAATAAGTTTCATGGAGTAAAATTTAAAAACGAGCTCAAACAATAAGTAAATTTTATAGAAACTGCTTGATTATATATAAAAATATATATTAAAACTGATAACTAAATTATAAGGATTTACTATACATAGAAATCAGTACTGTTTAATGTAGAATCGATTTTGATTATATTCGAATAACAGATAATATTTGAAATCGCTGATGCTATCAACGCTAATATTAAAATTATTATTAAATTTAATCCTATTTCAATGATAAATATATTAATATATAATTATGAATTAAAATAATTAGGTTCCTATTAATATTCTTGCTATAAATTAGAAAGACTAATTATTTAAATTAGAGTGAAATGGTAAAAGTGTAAAAATTAATTTTGTAGTAATACACAATATGTACGTGCTAATTTAAAATAATTAATAATTAATTATAATTCAAATTTCATTCTAATTAACTGAACATAACTCACATAGTTAATTTAATATTTATATATTTAAACTTATAATGAATATGAAATTACATTTTCTGGACAAACTCTCGGTATATATAATTAGTATACATCAATTTTATACAAAATATTACATAAAAAATAATTTTTACAAATTATAGATTTTAATAATAATAATATTAAAAAATTTAAAACTATTAATCTTTATATTAAAAATTATATTTAATCATTTGATTTTTCATTATTGTACTAACAGATAAAATTGTTAATAATAATTTTTTTTAATTAATATTAAATAACCTTTTTTTTTAATTTTTAATTTTAATTTTTTATTTTTAGATACTAAAACGTAATTTCAATTATAAAAATAATGTGAATGTAAAAGTTTTAAAAAAATATATATGAATTTATACAAATGCAATTATGTTTCCTTTCGATTATGTCCTAAACTTGGTATTATTTTAATTTTCAAAATATTTAAAATTTTATATAAAGCTATTAAAAAATTTGGAGAAATTTTTTGTTTAAAAATTTTATAATTCCATTTTTAAAGTAATCCATTTTCAATATTTTTATTCATTTATTGTAGTCATATAAAGGAAAATTGATATATATTAGTATATTAATACGTATATTATATCATTGATATAGTATTCAATTTATAAAAAAATTTTTGTACAATTTTTGTAAACTTCAAAATTGAGTTTTTTATACTGCATTATTAAATAAATTTCATGCATAGTATTATTTTCAAATTTCATACTGTTTTCAAATATAATAATAAAAAAAATTAAAACCAATTAATATTAATTATTTAATATCCTATAAATTGTGAAAGTGTTATATTACAGTTCTAGGTATACCGTTTTACTATTTTTTTAAATTAAAATTTAAAAATGTTCATGATTAATTAAAAATTTATATAGAAAGATTAAACGTAAAAATGTTTTACATAATTTTTAAAATTAAAAAAGAAGAGAATAAAAAAATAATAAAAGTAAATTTTTCCTTAGTTATTTCGAAATAAGATTTCTATCTTCGTATAGTCAAAAATGTGGGTGCACTTAATTACCCTTTGGCCGCAATAAAAGAAAACATGCAAATCAACTCGTTTCACTAAAAGTTAAATCAGCGCGTGAAAGTCGTAAATCAAACGACAGCATAAACGCAGCAACAAAATATTTTATGCTCCGCAGATCGGATAAAAGATGCGTGTGATAGCATTGATAGTCGGCCTATTGGTCACACATCCATGTGTCGGCACTCCGAAGCCCAGCGGATGCTTCTTCTTTTGCGGCCAGGAGGCGCACGCGGCTCAATACGGAAGACCGGGTTACGAGAGGCTCTTGCCCATACGCAATGCCAGGTTCGAGCACCTGAACAACGACTATGGCTACCTCCCGATGGATACCTACCCACAACGATCGATGCCGCAGGTGCAGACCGACGTCGAGCAACGTCCCCGCAACTTGGACGGCATGCTCTTCTTTTCCTCTAGCACCAACACTAATATCCAAACCAACACTAGCAGCGTCATTCATGGGTTTATGCGCTACCCGACAACCGGAAGAGCGTCGCGTTAGTACGCGCCTTGCTACAATGATGACGTCGAATCGTGCGCGGTGTAAGGTGCATTGGAAAAATGAATCACGTTTGGCTGGATCGGCAGAGTTGGGTAAATCGACAAATTTTCAAATTAATTATCGAATGCTTTGAAGCGGATTAGATTCCTTATCGTAGATGATTCGTGTTGTTATATATTCGATTCTCCAACAGTGATATTTTTTTACCTTTTTCAAGTTAAATTTTTATTTATAATAAAAATATAATAGCTGTTTATGTCTTGCAGTTCCTTTTTTTAAATATATAGATAAATTTCTCCTCCGCACATAAGTCTAAAGCAAAATATAACTAAGAATAATTCAAAAAAGGATTTTATTATAACATATTATAATACAACATATTATATACAAATATAATACGTATTTCTAGATTAGTATTTTGCACATTGTGTAATAAGAATAATTCAATAATTGATTACTAACTATATAATTTTTCAAACATTGATAAAAATTTTTATTTTATATCACTAACTCTATTGTAAGAAAAATTACAGTTTATTTTGTATACATTTAAATACATGTAATTGTTACAAAATAATGGTTATCAAAAATTATAAATTTTATATAAAAAATGATAAAATTATTCCATAAAGTTACAATTTGTACTACCAATGATTATTTTTTTATAATTTCTAACTGTATTAATTTCATAATTGAATAATGTATTAACATTTTTTATAAAACGATAACAAAGTTCAAATGTCATACTCAATTTTTTTTTTAAATTATATAAAATTTCTTTTATGTGAATAAGAATAGAATATAAATTCATAAATATAAAATAAAATGTAATTTTTTATTAATACATTAATAAATAGAAAGCTATATTGAATTTATTAAAAAATTATAATACATAAATCACAGTATGGTGTAAATATAATTTTGATGTTTCAAAACTATTCTTAATAAAATGATAACATATTTCTATAAATTATGAATATTGAAATTTAATATCTATAAAATTTGTTAATAGAATTGGAATAATTTATCAAATAGGCAAATAAGTAACACGTTAATTAAAATTTATTCTTTTAATTATTTTATTATTGGATTTAAATTAACTATTATTTATATTTTTGACAAAAAAAATACAAAAAATATATTTAAAGATTAATTAAATATAATATTTAAATAATAGTAATTGTTTTAAAAATTTAATTAAATAATAATTAAAAATTTTAAAAATAAATAATAATATATATTTCAATTTTATAAAAGAGAACAAAGATTGTATGTATACTATTTTGTTTTTCTTTTAATAAATTAAGTTTTTAAATTACTATTTAATACTAATATAATTAAAAGAATTTAATTATAAAGTATATTTATAACAAATTTCATTTAAGGAAACATGATTATTTTTTGCTTAACATATATTACAAAAAATAAATATTTTATAATTGCTCTTGGAAAATTATCATTTGAAAATAATGAATATATTCTTTGCCGCATAAAAATAATATATATTATATTGAGTTATAAAATAAAGAAACCCTTGTTTCAATTTAAAGTTTATTAAAAATAAAATAAATTTATTTAAATTTTAAATTATTTATTTACTTTTAAACTTTTTATTTTACTTGAAAATTTTTTAGCATAAAATATAATATTATTATTTTGTTACAATAGTAAATTGTAATCCAATTACATGAATTCGTATTTTAAGAAAAATAATAAATATTTTTAAATATAGAAAGTAATTATTTTATTGTACATATACACTTATATATATATAAATATTTACTATATTTTATTAAAAACTAATATGATTATATAATATTTATTATAAATAATATATCTTAAAACGTGGTTTTCGATAATATCTGAAAATATAGAATTAAATTAAATTCAACATAATTTAGAAGTTTAAAATTAGCAACATTCTAGCTTTTAAAAACATTTTTGTACATTTTTTAAATAAATTTTTATTATTGTTTTCTATAACAATACTTTCTTAGCTTTTTGAATATTTTTAATATATATTCTAGATTTATTAAATTTTTATAATTTAATATCTTTTTATCAACATTGTCTTTGTACTTCTTTAATGGTTTTATGTTATTTTGATTAATATTTTATAATACGAAAATTTAATTCTAATTAAAATTAATTAAAATTATAAAATAATACGTAATGAAAAAGAAACAAGAAAATATTTGATCGGTTTTCTTTAGTTTATATTGAAATGTAAATATATATATATATATATATATATATAAACTTCTGGAGTCACGAACTTTTAATACATATGTACACGGATATATTTGAAAGCACACGTACGTGTTCACAGCGATATCAGTCACGACTACGACGAAAGCGGTGACATCGTCTAGAATTGCGACAGCATCGAGGAAACAATGTAAGGGCAAGTGCCCTAATCTCGTCTAATCTGCGGTTCATAGAAATTAATGTTACGACTGTTCACGGTCGGTCAATGGTTTCCGCTATGAGTATGAGCTCCCTTCGGAGTTGGTCGTTTTGGTATCGTCGTCGCGTCGTTTTCAATGATATTTACTCGCTTGCTTTACAAACTTTTTTTTCATAAACTTGCTTCATCTTCTAATTTTCAGAAAAGAACAAGTAAGTACAAAATAATGAAAGTTTTTTTGTTTTCTTTGTTTTATTACTTCCTCATAAATTTTCGTTTAAATACTATTATATATTTTCTAATTCTGTCATTAATTATAAAATATTAGAGAAATAAATAATAATTTATCCAATCAACTCAAAAATTTTATGAAATTAAAGATTCGTTTCATCATTGTAGTTATTAAATAAAAAAAATGGGGATACAGTGTGAAGTACGTACCTGAAAAACAAAGGGAAGTAATGGTGAATCAAAATATGCCCGACTTCTCAAGGTCCGATCGACCGAATCACCCCTCTCCCGCCGGTAATTCAGCACTCCCAGATTCACTCGGTTGCTTTCGCATTCCACAGAGGAGATCTTGCGCTTGCATTCTGTACGCTTCGATTCTATGCGGATAATCCAATGGCGAATCGGTCCCTCGGCTCGCGCAACATCTCTTACACGTCCGGAATCCTCTCTTGGAGATTGAGCGCACACTCTATCGATATATAAGAGGAGGCAAGAGAAGAACAGTTACACAGTCTTCGGCAGCTGAAGCAACGATCCTAATCGGACGGTAAGTTCGGATCGCGCGTCCACGGTATTAGCGCTCTTACCACGCGGAAAGTGGGTATTCCTCAACATCCCTTCATTCAGGCACTGTTTAATAGATTTTCTGATGGAAGATCGATTGGTGCGTGGATAATCTTTTTTAGATTAATAAGAACTACACTCGCATCGATTAGATTATATTTCAAAGGTTGCTATGCGAAAATAGACCTTCGAAAGTTAAGAAGGAGTAATGACGTAGTTTAATTTTATATAAATTAAGCCAATCTTTGATGCTTTACAAAGTACTTTGTAATTTTAAAATTGATACATTGTCCGTAGCATTTGATGAATTTTTGTATTTAAAGCTATATAATAATATGCGTTAAATTTTATTCTAAAATAAAATTAATTAGTAAGTTCAAAGTTGAATTGATGCTCGTACCTTTTTCATTTTAATACAAAAAAGTTTCTCTAATCTCAATTTTTTCTTATAATTTATAATTTTATTCAAATTTTTGAATATAAATAATTGTTTAGTTAATTTTATTATTTACACACTAATGAAAAAATATTGGTACATAATTTGACATAAAAATTACAAATACGTACTTCGTTCACACATATTTTTCTGTCTTTTTCATAATCGTTCGCACAATGTTGTTCAACATCCAGACCTTATTTATTTTTATTTCATTTTTCAATCGTGATCAAAGAACTAAGTTATAAATTTTAAATAAATCTAAAACTATGCAGGGCTTTTTTAATTTTAATTCTATTGTTTTCACGTTAATTTTACATTGTAACTGTTATTTAACGTAATGTATATAATAACATTATTAATTATTGATTCTATAGTGTAATATGATTCGAAGTAGATGAAAAGTTTATAGTACAAATAAATGAAATTTTAAATACCGCTCATATTTTTATTCATATATTATTATTCATTTTTACAATATACTCATAAATAATACGTTTAATTAAAAATAATAACTATTGCATCAACTAAATTATATAACGAATAAAAAATTTTTTTTATAAAAAGATTATAGCTATATTAAATTAATTGATAAATATAAAATTTAATTTGAATATAAATATTATGTTTAAAATGTGTTATCAAATGATAAATAAGCAATAAAGTTTAAACATAAAATACTTTTATTTTTATCTTATTTTGCATATAGTTGTGGGTCATTTTTTTAAATTATGAATACGGCAATATTATCAGCTAATTTATTGGGTAAAGATAAATGTATAACAATAAAAACCATACAAAAAGTCTTAATTCATACTGACATATATTTAAAAATTACATACGGATATGGGTATAGGTTGGTTGTAAACGACAATAATTATTAAAATGTTGATGGTGACAGAAATTGACGTTGACTTATATATATTATTTTAATTGATTACTGATTAAATGATCTTTTGAAAAATAAAAATATACATAAATATATTTGAAATAATTTTCAAACCGTTTAAATAATATTCGTGGAGTAAAAGTTCTTTAAATTTTTTAAAATACTTGTTTTCAATAATTATATAAATAATGATTCCAGTAAACCTTGTATATAATAATATAAAATATCTTTTAAAATTTAAACTTGTCTTGTAAAATGTGAGAAATATAATTAAATGTATAGTTAATATACTTACAAGAATGTTTTTTTTCGAATTTAAAAAAATATACTTAAAGTTGTTGAGCTTGTAAATATTTAAAATCTAAAACAACTGTAAAATTTTTCTACAAAAAGTATATTTATAATTTTTAATAATATGTTGAGTTTTAATATCTATAATTCTAAAAAATATTTATGTATATTAGAAAGATTAATTAATCAAATATTATCAATCTATTTATTACATATCCGGAGGAATTATTTTATATAAGAATATTGATCACTTACCACTATATTATAATTTTTATAATATATTTAATAGTGAGAGTACATTTTTCTAAGAATTACATATTCAAAAGCTTAAAAATTCATAACTTACAGATTACAAAAGATTCAATATTGAATTTAATATTGAAAATCTAATTTTGAAAAATTCGTTGTAAAGTTATTTTCATTGAAAATCATATTTTGTAAAATTCTTCCAAATATTTACATTCATAAATTGATAAAAATAATTTCTGAATGATGAAACTTTTGTAAAGACTCTTCATGGAATTTTAACATCTCATCTGTGAATCCAAAGATTATCCCGTGTGTTGTACGTCCAGATGAAAGGAAAAGTTATAAAAATGAGCGAACGAGAGTGAAAATGGGCTAAGCTATCGACAACTCACGGCCGAAGTCGTTAGATTTTCTCCCCTTTGTTGCATCACCTTCTCTTTACTCCATTCCACTCCTCCACAATACAATGAATTAAATCTACTAGTTGAAGTTTCTTCCATATTATTTTTCGATGGTAGCAACTACTACTTTCAAAATAATTCGATTTGACAAAATTTATTAAAATATGTAACCTGCTGTTATTTATGTCATTTATAGATATTCGATTTTTTATTCAAATAACAAATAAAAAACCTAGAAAAAAATTTAGAACAAATTATTTTGAGCAAAATTTAAAAATTAAATAAATTAAATAGTTAAAATTATTCAAATACAAAAATTTATGGTTAATTGATATCAATTATATATGATACATTAAGTATATTTCTAATGTATAAAATATTCAAGGACTTCTTATAAAAATATTAGTAAATTTATCAAAAATACGATGACATGAATTATGAACCATTAAATTAAAAAAAATAAAAATTTTTTACAATATATTAAGCTTAATAAAAACTTTATTCCACAATAAATATCTAAAATAAAGAATTTGATATTAACACATACATATAGTAAAAGCCTAATAAATAAAAATGTTATTCAAAATTTTTGTAGAATAATTTTAGTCTTAAATGTATACGTACTTAAATTTTAATCAAAGTCTAAGTTGATCAATAATATTTAGCAAATTACATTAAATTAGAAAATAAGTAACTCTTTTTTTTAATACAAACGTAAGTTTTGATTGAACATAATAAATTGAAATAAATCACAATCTTATATTTTGTCTTAATAGATTTTGATTGGAAAATATGATTAGATAGAACTTTGTACTAGTTTTATGAAAAAACAACATAATTTTCAAAAAATGGCTATGATTTTGAAAAATTATAAAAATCATTAGGTAAATTTAATTACTAGAATCACTTTCTTATTACTATTTCATCAATTTTACTTAACGTATTGTGGTAAACTAAACCGGTTACTAACATAGTTGGTAGCAATATTTTGATAATCGAACAATAAACTAGTAAAGAACCACATAATGAAGGAAGGAATATGATTTTAATAAATTTTTTAACATGAACGGGGAAGCAAACCAGGCGATCTGCCATAATTCAATCTCGCAAGCGAGATTCGAAAGAGAGAGAAACGGTGCCCCACGTCTCAGTACAGCGTCAGCGGCCTCTCGGTAATTGCTCTCAGCCCTCGCATGTAATCAGCGAGATGATCGCGTATCTTACGACTTGATTGGTCGTCATTAAACGGAATGCGTTTACGCCACCCCTGAGACTGGCGCACGTGGTTTCGTACATAGAAGTAATGCATATATATTCGAAGAACGAGAGAGAGATGAAAGAGAAGGAACCAAAAGGAGGAAGAAAGAGATAGAACGAGAGAGAATGAGAAAAGAAAAAGTGGAATGAAACGAAAATGCTAAATTTAAAGAAGTTTCATATGTTATTGAATTGGAAAATTAATTTTAAAAAACATACTACGTGATAGGAAAGTATGCATTAAAAAACGACAAGCTATCAATTTTTTACAAAAACTTTTCTATAGAAAAAAATGATATGGATAATAATCGATAATATAAATTAATAAGTAATTTATCGTAATAAAATAAAGATGGTTTTAAAATTATCTTAATATCTCAAAAGAGTTATCGTATGCTCGAAAATATTTAAAAGAACTTGAATATCATTAATATCCTTAATAAAATAATTTTGCTATTAAATTTTTATTTACTGTTTATTACAAATTTTATTAAAAATAGTATATAATTTTAGCGATGATATATAACTTTAGTGACACTATTTTAATAACGAATGTGTTAGTGATAATGAAGTATTTAAAATATTAATGAACTATATTTATTAAACGAATATTATTATTAAAATTAATAAAGAAAGATAATATTTATTAGTGATAAAATAAAGTAAATGATAGTATTTACGTAAATATTTTTTTCATCTGCAAATATTTTAATTTCTAAAATAATATTATAAGTAAAAAATTTTATATAATAAATTAATTAAATTAAAACCGAAAAATTTAGAAATATTATAATTAATAATTATATAACACAGTGACTATTCGAAACAAAAATCGATATTTATACAATCGTTAAAGACTATAATTCTGAAATATAAAAATCTATAATTCAAAATAATAGCAATTCAAAATAATAATTGCAAGCAGAAATTATAAAATATTTTACAATAAACGAATTTTCAATTTACTTACATAAAAGAAATTACTAATACTTTAGCGTTAAATGTGATTTATACTTGTAAACTTGTATAATGTCTTTTTTCAGACAACAAAAGATAAGGAAACTGAGTGAAAGATAGAGAGAAGGCAGGGGAAGGGGTAGAACCGGGATAACGAGACGTAAGGGAAATGAGGGAAAACGCGGTTCAGTAGAGGTACTTGCTGAGGGAACTATTCAAAGTTTCGAATCTTACGTCGTCAAGATAATGGATGACAAATTGCAACTACGGATCCCGAATGTGTAATGCGTTTCGACGCCACCGTTACTGCTTTACGTTGTGTCGCATCGTCGAGTTTTCATGTGGCCAAGCTCTCGAAGGCTCCAATTGCACATCTACGTTTAATGCATTGTTAGCGATAGCGAAAAGACAATCGCGGCTCTATAATTAATTAGCATACTGCGCACTTGTCTCAATTTCAATACAATCTTTTTTTATTGCATCATGCAAATTGTATTAATTATGTACCAGCCACAAATAATTTTGACCAATAATTAAGATATCTCGCTTTTAAGTTTTTTAGTTTGATAATAAGAATAATTTAAATTGGGTGTTCGATTTTATCAAACTCTTACAATCAATCTATGAAATTCAATTTATCCTCGAGTACTAAGTAATCTCATCCGATAATACGTTTGCTTATTTCCATATATTATATGGAATACAATATACCATTTATAAATATTATTATATTTGTACTTTGATTTGTATTCTATTACCTCAATTCATTTTTCAATTTTATTATGTTAATATTATCATTGTCTATAGAGTCTTCTATTTTATTAGATGCAAGATTTTCCATATTAATTTTACGTAGTTATAGTTAAATAATTATTAATAAAAATATGTACAAAACATAGAGGGTTCATTATTATTTATTATTATATTATATATTATATATTATAAAAATATTTTTTATTAATTATTTTCTAAAGTATTAAATAATAGAAAAAAATTTTTAATTTCAATGAATGTTGTATTATTTAATTGCGATATATTTTGAACTTAAAATGAATCACTTTAAAAATACTATTTTTAATAAATGTAAAGAATATTAGAAAATAAAAATTAATTAAATTGATTTGAAAAATATTTTACCTAATATATAATTTTAATTAAATTGAAATTAATGCAGCACATTAAATTCCAAATAAAAATTCGTTGAATTTTTATTAGAACTATGAAATGTTAAATTAATCTGTATATAAAGTATTAAAAATATGGATTTTCATTCAGAATAGAATTTAAAATTAAATCATTTTATATTAATTCTTACCTTCCAAACTCAATAAATCGAAGGATATTATTAGTTTAAAGTTAATAAATAAATTAATATGACATAACTATTGGTTAATGTATTTATTTTTTTAAATAAATAGTTTTAAAAATTTTAAGTTTTATAAAAATAAATAAACATATTGAGTTTTTAGGACATACTGATCTATTATATGAATGAGTTATATACAAGAATAATTTATTCATTAGTTTTTAGAAAATTATACATGTAGAATACTTTAGTTATTAAATTCTTTTATATATTATTTCTTTTCAATTACAAAATAAATATAATTATTTATTTGTTATTAATGTATATTTTATAATATACATTAATTAATTATAATCAATTAATACATTTTACTTAATTACACATATTACAGATAAAAATTGAGCATAATTTTTCAGTTTTTAATAGATTTGAAAAGTAAAAATACAAATCTTCTCACCTTCTCAAATATAAAATTTATTTAAATGATATTTGTAAATAAAAATTACCGACTAAATTATTTTCCAAAAAATTACCTAGTATCCTAGGAGTTGTATTAAAAAAATTAATTCAAGTGATTTATTTAAATATCATAAAACTGAGTTTTTGATCAATAATCCTTTATTAAAATCTTAAATGTATATGTTATTGTATTTAAAAAATTAGGGATCGATATGTGAATGGATTAAAGAATCAAAAAAGGTATGAAAGAAGTGCAATCACTATTGCATGTCGGTATCTGGGGACAAGAAGATTTCAAACAAGTGTTCTCATTCGAAAACTTGTTGGGGATTCAAAACTGAACGGGAGAAGCTCTCGAAATGTGAGAAGTAACGCTGATGCCGAATCGTTTTCCATTATAATCACTTTTGGATTGATTAAAGTTTAAAAACAGTTCTTATTAGCCTCGGGCAACACCGCATAGACGTTAAATTTTACGGACGTCCCGGCCGTTACCCTTATGATGACCGAGCATCGATGCTTTGGGCTTCCCACCAATACACCTAAATACGAGTATCTTATCCTTCTTCGTATCTGTGGCTCTTGATTTTTTACCCACAGATTTTTATACTATATAGTTTTTCTTCTGAACATAAGTCAATGATGAATCACTTTTATTTTTATTTTAAAATATTTTAATCAATCTAACAAATCAATTTAAATAAACTTTTTTGAATTATAAAATTTGAATATAAAGGGAATTAAAAAGAATTAAATAAATGAATTAAAGTTTATCAATTTGATATAATGTTGAATTTTAATTAATCTATTAAAAAATAGCATGTTTAAATATATAAAATATTAAATTAAAATACTAAGTTATACATTAAAAAAATTTTGTATTCGAACAAATTGATAAGATTAATCTTTGAACAATTTTCAATATTTAAAAAATTTTTTGATTTTTGAAATTTTGCGTAGAATATAAAGTATAAAATTTTGAAACTAAATGTAATCGTACATATAATTAAATAACATTTATTTTATGTAAGCATATCTTATGTTTGAATGAAAAACTTGAATTATTGTTATAAAGTATTTTAAAAATGTTCTAATTAATAGCAAAAATTGATATTCAAATTTTTTTGAATAGTTTAAAAGCTTTAAATGTTATTATATGTTTATTACTTTATATCTAGGAAAATATCATTTGAATCCAGAAAAAGATATTTTAAATAATAAACAATTTATTTTATAGATGAAAGTGACACTTATTAAAAAAATAATTTGAAATGTATACGTTGTATGCCAGTGTATATACGAATTGTAGAAAAAAGAAACTAACGTTAATCTAATTGGATCTTTAAATAAATGCACATACTAACAAAAAAATGCGATATTATATTTTATATGTAAGTTAACTTACAAAAATTAATTAATTTTTTTATAAATCATAAATTATTATGCAGTAAACTGTTATTTTCAGAAAATTACAATTACTACTTTTTATGATTGATTATAATTAATATTTCTTGAATTGATATACATTTATAATTTTCTCTACAGTGAAGTAAATATTTATAATTTTATTTATATTTTTTATATGTATAAAATTCAAAAAATTAAATTAGTACATTAAATTTGAATAAAAACAATTAAGATAGTTTCCAAAAAATACCGTATTATAAGATATACATTTACAGAAGTAATCAGAATAATAAAGGAATAACAATAATAGAATAATCTTATTACATTTAATTAGATTCAATTTCAAGAGGTTTTTAAGCTATATTACAAATTTAAAACTTTATTATAACTTCGTAAACAATAACAATTTACCAGTTAGTAAGTAGAAACATTTTCAAGCTTTTATAATAAATTCACTTCATGTAAAATTATTGAATTTAATTTAGATATTTATATAAATTTTTTTTTATATTTTAAAATTTGAATAACATTATTATGTTAATAATTGCGATACATTTTCTGTAATGGAAAGTATGAAATAATAAAAAAAAATATGATGAAGTATCTTAATATAATAAAATATAATGAAGTTTTAATTTAAATAATGATATATATAATATATATTTATATATATAATACATAATAGTATATAATATAATAGGTATGAAAATTATAATCATAAATATATATTTATAAAAGAAGATTTTTAAAAAGTTGAATAAAATAATTAAATTAAGTAATCAATTTCAAAGATTTATTGGTGTCATAGTTTATTATCCTTTAAGAAATAAATTACAGGTAGGAACTTCCCAATTATCTAGATCATTTTATAAAAATAAAAAATTGAATAATTTTATAAAAGTACACATTAATAATATCTGAATAAATTATGTAAGATATATTTTATTATATAAAAATATTAAAATGTTCAAAACAGGAACACAAACTGAGTAAACCAGTCATTTAAGTTAAGAAAATTAAAACATAGAAAAAGAAATTTTCAAAGCTAGTAAAGAAATCAAGTTAATGAATAACAAATTACTTTGTTAAATTGAAAGTCTTTTATTATTTGTACAAAAATTATAATTTATATACAAATAATAAATTTTCTATGCAGGCTAAATACAAAAGTGAAGTCATTTAAACATTAGGAACGAAAAAAAGTATAATAATTAAATAAATAAATAAAATACTAATTATAAGTTTCAAAAAGATTAGTCATAGTAATTATATCATGCCTTATTATCTATGAAACTTTATTGTTTCATTAAAAAATTCTACACAAAAATTCTTGAAAATTTTAACAGTTTCTCAATATTTAATGTCAAAATAATTAAATGTCGGTATTTTAGTAATAACGTTGAAAAAAATGAAAACTTTGTTAAATAATATATATATATTTTAATTACTAAAGAAAAAATTTTATATAATTAACTAAAATTAAAATAAGATTAAGAATAAAAAG
Organism: Dolichoris vasculosae; assembly: GCA_018907195.1. Taxonomy (NCBI): domain Eukaryota; kingdom Metazoa; phylum Arthropoda; class Insecta; order Hymenoptera; family Agaonidae; genus Dolichoris; species Dolichoris vasculosae. The sequence goes on along the minus strand of JACCHY010000010.1, from coordinate 5,635,202 downwards.
TATAAAATTTATACAAAGTTAATACAGAAATATTTAACATTTTCTTATATTAAACATCTCATAATAGTCCTGTTTATAGTTCTATATAAATATAAAATATAAGATCTTAAAAATAAAGAAAATAAAATTTTTAAATATAGATGATAAAAAAGTATATGTAATGATTTCAGAAAAAGTTAAAAAACTAAAATTCATAAATAGGTTAAGAGATTTTGAATTTCATTACTTAAAATAAGCGGATCATATAATTACAAAGAAAAATAATTAAGCAATAAAAAATATACAATATATTTTTAGAAACATTATATAATATAAATCTTTTATTATACAAGAAAATTAAGTTATGGGCAGGTATGATGCACATTTAATTCATAATAAAAACATATGATATTCTCATATTCAATAACACGACGACGGCGAGAATTATGATAAAGATAATAATGATAATAATAATAATACTAATAATAATAACGGCGAAGACGACGATCACTCTCATCATCATCATCCTCATTATCATCATCATTGATATTGATATAAGTTTAGCAATTTAATATTTGTTTAATACTGTAATCTTTAATAATAAAAAGAATGATAATCACAATAAAATAAAACTGCTTGGCTGCGATTAAAATTTATTTATAATTGTTATAATTACTTTAATAGAAATACCTGATTTTATACTAATTATAGTGACTAGTATATTTATATTAAGAGTTTAAATAAGATTTGTATACACTTTAAATTTTGATATATAAGTTATTATATGTATATATAATTTTATTTAAGTTCATGTCCACCATATTTAAGAATACATATACATATATATATATTATATTTATTATGCTAATTATTATTATTATTATAAGTATGCATTTACGCATGTGCACTGGTTTATATAAAAAATGAATTCAAATAATTTTTCAAAATAAATGTTATATTTTCAAAGCACAATTCTTTTAAAAAAGATAGTTATTCCTTGCGATTGAATATATTTTTTAATACCATAATATTTATGTAGAATTATAAAGAAATTAATAATACAAATAACTTATTACATAAATAAAATTATGGAAAAATTATGTAGAATTTAATATCATTTTTATAGGCTTTAAATTTGAAAGTAAAAAAATTATAAAATTACTTTAAATTATATTTTGTTAATAATAAATTTCATCATATCTATTATTTATTCTATTTTTTAGTTAATTTACTTCATCACATTACAAATTTCAAGAATTTTTGTATACAATATTCTTATTTTTAATTATTAATTAATTATTTGAGAATAAATAAATTATCAAAATTTATTACTAAGGAATCTTACTAAAGAATAATTTGTATTCTTAATCAGCTTTATCATTTCTTAAATTATTGTATAATATTAGAGCATTGTTTTAGAATACTCATAATATTAAAATAAAAATTGTTATCATATTTTTGAAAATTTGTATAATATTTTTTATTTATTGTAAATTTAATAGAAATAATAGTATTCTTAGAAATAGTATATTTGAATTAATATAACTTTCAGATTTTTAATTACATGTGTCGTGAAATTTTATAATTATAAGTTGACAATACTTTATGGTATCAATTATAAAATATATGTGTATTCTACAATCAGTAGAATTTGATAATAAAAATATGTAGCTTAATAATCTATTTTCATTGTCCTTAAAATTAATATTAAATTTATGTCAATATTATATAATTATTCTTAATGTAGGAAATGATTTGTTATTATATTGTATCTTTTTGCATAACATACTTGTTTGGCTAAAATTTAACTTATTAACATTCATTATGTATTACTTAATGTCTGTCACTCAATATATAAATATTGAATAGAAATGATAAACTATTTTAAAATGATGATAATTACAGCAAGAATGAATTATTTAAAGGAAATTTTAATAATTTCATTCAAAATAGTAATATAAACTTAAATCAACTAATCATTAGTCAATTTGAAACATTATATTCTGTAAAAATAATAATAAATCTATTCTGTTTACATATTCACTGATGGTAATGACATCAATAAATATATTTTAGCGCCTTTTAAGATTTTTCCAATTATTGTACTATATAAAATTTTTGAAACTACTTGTGAAGTAATTGTATTTTATTGATAGGATTAAATAGAAGTTTTTCAAGTCAACGTGAATATAAAGAATCTCAAAATGTATCTAAATGCCTCGGTGTAACTTAAAAAAATTATATGTTTTTAAACTTTTTCATTTTTAGACAAAAAGGAAACATGTAATTTTCAAAAATTGTAGTTTTTTATAAATAAATTTCTTAAGAAAATGTTCGATATATTACCACCTAATATGAATCTAATTAAATATATTATAAATTTATCAAAATTTCTATTTGAAATTGTATCTAACTTATGTTAACGTGATTATTATAAAATATGTACAAATAATTAATAATATACCGCTGCTTTTTTTAAATTTATTTGTTTACTATTTTGATTCAGTGAAATATTTCAAATAGATAGGTATATTGCTTTAATGAAAACTGCATTAAAAACAGCATTAATGGCTTGAACATTTAACTTCATAAAGTACAAAGTTGAAACACAAGAACAAAATATTTGAAAAAAGTTTTTTTCCAACTTATGAACATGCAATTAGTTTACTTATAACTTTTCACATTATTTAAAATCTAGTAATGTATTCTAATTTAAAAATGAGTGTTATTAGGTTTAATTAGAAATAAGAATACTTATAATAGTCTAATATTAGAAGAATATTAAGTTTATAAAACTAATTAAGCTAAATTTTTGTTATTATTTTTAAAATTTTTTGTTTATTTTCAAATATAAACCCACGAAACTTTTGTATGATAAGAATACCATTCATTTTTTTATTCAATCTTTAATACAATAATTTAAACTTCTTTATAAAATATTTTTTATATTGATTAATAATATTACTCTTATGCAGATTATAATTTTTATTAAAAATTTTTCATTTTCTATTGATAAATCAAAATATACTTCTGATATATTGGTATAACTTTAGTATTATTTATGAAGACGTACATGCAACTATACTTTTCCATTACAATAATTGGAGGGTTCTTCTAATTGTGTATAAGTCATATATTTAATAATTTTAAATTTTGTTAGATTTATCATTCTTGAAATAAAAATTTAATGATATAATTATAAATTAATTAGTTCTTTTGCAGTATTTATATTAGGAAAAAATTTTACACGCTACAAACCAAAAGCTTTTTTCGATTAAATAGATTAAAAATATGTAGATAAATCTGTGATATGTACATGTGACAAAAAGCATTGAAGTTTTATAGAAAAAATTTGAACGCCGTTATTGAAAAGAATAAATTTTTTGTAAAAACATTAGTTTAAATAAAATAATTTTAGAAATAGTTTTCTATCTTTAAATTGAAAGTTATAATTAAAAATATTTGTACAAAGAGTGAAATCGCTAAACGGATGTCATGGATATGATTTTACCAAATATATACGACGGTATAGTAGAAGAAAGAACAAAGCATACGTATTGAAAACGAAAAAGAGAGAGAGAGAGTAATACTGGGGATAAGAGAGCTATAATTGAGAAGGCCGTTTGGAACGTATGGCAGTAGTCGTGTCGCGTCCTGTGAAATTCGAAACAGTCGTCCCGTGAGTGTATGCTCAAAAAACCCGAGATACAGCATTAAATACTTTTTTCTTTTTTCTACTCTCTCTGTCTACTCTAGTGCTCGTTCGAACAATGCACCAACCTCTCTTCTTCCCCTGGCAACTTCATTTAACAGTCCTTCTTTATAAACTGAAACAGGAGGCGAAATATAACTCTGCCTCTAATTACGTGGAGAGCGTTGTCTTGCTTTCTTTAATGGAAAATGCAGCCTTTGGTATCTATCTTTTGCTCACACCCTCTCTTTTGCGTTTAAAAGTTCTCCATCTATCTTTTCTCTTCTGCCGCCTTAATTTTTGCTTCCACTCTATCTCTTTCTTTTTCTTTTCCCCCCTCCTTTATACCTCTCATTAACCCTCTCTTTTTCATTTCTCCACTTATAGTCTTTCTCTAATTTCGTTTTTACCTACTTTCCCTCTTGCTCTACAGTAACTACTAAAGCTTCGCCTTCCAAGTTTGTACTCCTTCTCGAATTAATCACTCGACACCGTTCCTGCCAATTGTATTCAAGACCTATACCAGTGATGACATACAATACTATAAGCTTAAAACTTAATAAATAGCTGAAAAATAGTTTCTCCTCATAATTACGTCTGTTTAAGAAAAAAGAGCAAAGAAATAGCGAGAAAGAGAAAGACAGGATAGAAAGCCGCTTCTTGCGATCTCGAGAGATGGTTAACTAATTTGACTACCACCTCTATTTTGATAGATTTTGTTCTTCTAACGGCATTTACTCGTTACCTCGTTTACTAGTTTACTTCTGAAGTGACATTTTGAGGATCAAAAAAGTGGAAATAAGTTGATTGAAGCATGATTGGAAAAAAGAAAAGAGATCCAATGGCTCGAAGCCATTTACCACAGAAAATAATATTAACAAATAATATACCACAGAAAAATTAATATTTACAAGAATACAATCAAAGTAGATTTTAAATAAATAGCAAAATACATAAATATATAATTAATTATCCGCTTGATTAAAATCTTATTTAATTTATATAATTTATATATTAATTTATGCATTTATATATAATTTAAATTTTATTTAATATAATTAGATTGGAATCTAATTACTCTAACTTACTTCTTATATACGACACTGCATTTTATTACATATACTGTTGTATATATATATATGTATATATATAAAGTTATTGTTTAAATATCATATTAGTTTAATAAAAGTATAATTTTAAGTACATCCGATACTGAAAACTAAATACATATAATCAATTCAACGGTTAAAACATAAATCGAGTTAAACACGTTATTTCATCAGTAATTTAAATAAATTTAAAAATGCTGTTCGAAATAAAATACACATTCTTACTATTCTTTAATAAATTTATTTATCTACAACTTATTTTATAGTCCGCACGCTTACGTAAGTTCTCTCGATTTCTTTACACTTATTCGCATCGTTTCCGGTTGTACGTCAAAGAATCGTCTGCTTCGGTAGTGTAACGGTTCGAAAATCCTTTCGCTTCCTTATTTCTCGAATATTTCAGCTCTTCGCGCTTCTCGTGTCGCCGCTTGACTAATAGATTCTTAGTATTTGCATTCCTTTGTTCGTGTTGTCACGACTATCCCCATATTATTTTTCAATCGTAAAATTTGACCATTTTCCGATTATCTGATAATCCCGGTCCGTTTTATTACCATAAGACAATTCTTGTAAAAAAATCTGGTGACAAGTGTACGTCATATTCACCACGCAAACCATGATATTTAAATCTTGTCAGACTATTGAGTAAATTTTTATTTCAATAATATCGGACTAATATAATTTATTGATCCGTAATTAAATATTTATCCTGTAAAACTGGGTGATTTTTATAACATCAAAGCAAATATATTCGAATGATATCAAAATATATTTTGGTGATATTAATTAATGATATTAATGTACGAAATGAATTAGCTAACAAGCTATAAATAAAAATGTCAGAAAATTCTAATTTAATTGAAAATTAATGTTATAAAAGGTTATATATTTTAGAATTAAATAAATTTAAAAAATTTAAATAAAATTTAAAAAAATCATAATAGAAAAATTATTTTTTAATAAAATTTTGTATAAAATTATTTTTTAATAAAATATTGTATAAAATTTTTAATGAAATTCTTTTTAAATTTTGTGATATTTTTTAATTAATTCTTTGTACGGAAAATTCATGATAATGTTTTCAAAATTATACAATATTAATTCAATTTAATTGTTAGAAATTGTATAAAATTTATAAATATAATTTTTGCTTGATTTAAAGGATTAAATTTTTTATAAATTTTACATATCATTTTATCTCATAATTAATTTTATCAGTAATACACTAAACTAAGCAAACAGCAGAAAAATTCAATAAGAATTAATTTCAAAGAGAATTATTATTTATTATTGTGTGCAATATTTAGAAACGAATATAGATCATTATAAAAAGATTCATATGAACTAATATATAAATATATATTTTTAAATTTATTTTACGAATAATAATAATGATAGATAGTTTTATTTTTCTGACTTTTGGTTGATCAAATTTAAATTATTAATATAATATAAATAAATTTCAAATAGAGGATGTTAGATATTAAAATTATGAAATATGCCCTATAATTTTATAATAAAAATTATTTGTTTAAATAAGTGTGCAATTGAAAAGGTTATCTAAAAGACACTCAATTTGATGTAAAAATGTAAAACGCAATACCAATCCTTACATTATCTTATGGAAGAAGTTAATTTTATATTTTTTTGTCTTTATTTAAACGATCGAGATATGGTATATTACAGGTTTTAGATTTTTATTGTTTTATAAAGTTAGAAATATCTAATATTCGTCTTAGATTCAATTATCTAAACAAAATTTTATATTTTTGCAGAAAATTCAACTGGTGCTTTTGTATTTAGACTTATACTTACTATTAAGATAAAAACTAAGAAATTTATTTTGATCTTATAGTTTTTAACAACTATATTCGCGAATGATCGTTATTTTACTCTATCCTATAAATATATAAAATAATATTTTTCATTATAAATAATTATATATTATAATCAGATTTATTATTGTCATTAATTTTTTAGAATATTTTATGAAATTTCAATTCCATAATAATAGTTAAAAATGTAATAAAGTTTATTGGATTAACTTACTTAATAAATAAAAAAGATAAAGCATACTTACTCCATTACACAATTATTTCTTTTAATATATTATTGATTATAAAAATATTCTTTGATTATAATAAAAAATTTACTTTTAACTTAAATATTTTTTAGTGATCAAATAATAAATATTTGATATCATACCATCTATTAACATTACAAAAGTGTTATAAGCAATTACAATATACTATGTAATACTGACGTTACTGCGCGTTGTAAATTTTATTTATAAGAATTTTAAATATTTAAATCTCTAATAGATTTCAAATATACTTAAAAAAAAGTTTTGTATTTCTTTCATTAATTTTTGTATTAAATCTACACGTCAATTTATATAATTAAAAAATATTAATATATTTTAATATGCACCAAGTTTATTAAATTTTATTACTAAATTATTACAAAATATTTACATTATAAATATAATTTAAATTATTTAATTCTGAACTTTTTTAATTAGCCATAATTCATCTATTATATAATTTACATAATTTATATAATATTAAGATATTTTTGTTTGATTAGCTAGTACATTTAGCTCTTCGTTAAATTAAAAAATTTTTTTTCTTTAATAATGAAATTTAAACTACAATTACTCGTAAGATAAAAAGTTTTACACAGCTAAAAGAATGTATACTAATATTTCAATACTTCGACCAATTTTCTCCCAATATCCTAATTATCCTTCGTAACAGAACCCTCATTATTCACAAATGAATATATATATATATATATATATCCTCGTTTTCAGAAATCTAAAAATGATTTAAACTATTCAAATTAGAAGACTTGTATGCGATATTTTTTATTACAAAGATTTTTTGAAATATCTTTCTAATCTAGTGAAATTAGGGTAAATTAAAGTTTGTATAAAATCAATTTAAATGCTTTTAAAATGTTATAGATCTTGCCGATGCCCATATTAAATTCAATAAGTCTTTTTCAAGAGTCTGTATGAATATAAAAATAAGACAGCCAAGTTCCATTCTAATCTATTTTTCTCATTGCGGCGCACCTTATAAAGAAATCTCTGCTATCCTCGTGCTCATGCTAATAATTTTGCGAGTTCTAGGCATTTCGTGCACCGAGGAAGTATCGTTCTTGCACACATAGTCGCAGCTGTAGAATAGCGACAATACGGTGGTTTCTCCTCCCTCCCTACCTTGGCGCAGTACTAGGACTCTCGAGGGGCTCCTTCTATAGAGATACTATCTGTATTTCATTAACATTATTCTCCGCGCGCCAGACTCACGGATGGCTGCTGCGGTATGACGTTCTTCGCTCCACATCCCTCCTTTCGAGTGATTGTACGCAAAGGTGGCATGCACTTCCTACCCTATACATAGTCTTTTTCGAGTTAAGACGTTGTTTAAGAGACCTACGAGAGTATGTGAATTTATGCAGAGCTTGTACGTTTTTATGTTTCGCTTTAGTAGGCTTAATTAGCTTCAATGACTTTCCAAGGGAATTGATTTTCCTGATGGATTACCGACGATTCTGAGCTTCATCGTTTAATTAAATTTCAAAGATGAGCTTTATTATTTATTTAGGTTATCGAAGAGAATACAGTTAAAGAACAGTTTGCTTAAGTTTCTTTTCAGCAAACGCTAATTTCAGAAGTAAGAATATGTTCATAGAATTTTTACCCCGTACGTCTTGATTTGTAGCTAATTTTATTCTATTAATTTACATTGAAGTATTTATCAAAAACCTAAATCAATTTTAAAAAGTTTTCATCAAATTTGTCAAAAATTTTTAAAATAGTCTATCGAAAATGATCAGTATAATACTCCTCCTTCCAGTTCACATAATCCTTGAAGTCGGAAAAATTTTCGATAGTAGCAAAGACAATTTACTTTTTACAAATTTACAGCCACTCGTAAAATATAATACATGGAAGTAAATTTCAGCCAAGAAGAAAAAAGAAAAACAACGAGAAGGAAAGATAAATATTATGTAGGCTGTGACTTTTCTGCGCTCATTTATTGGCAAATTTTTCGAAAGCTGTTAATTACGAAAATGTTGTCCAGGAAGACGTTGATTAAACCACTAGAAAGTAAATACCGTTAAAGAGTAACGCACAGGAATTACAAGCAACCTCTTTCCACTTTCTTCATTCGCTTTCGTTTCGTAACTTTTTTATTCGACGTCCTCGCGCATGTAATAGAGAAAAATATAATAATAAAAGACATTTGTTGGGGAGAGGCGAGAGTCAAGTTTTAGCGGCTCGAAAGTTGGAGTGCATATGTAGGCGACGTCATCTCGGGCAGTCTGGCCACAGTCAGCCAAGCGATTCCTAAACGGCGAAACGATATGAAAACGAATATATTCGTTAGTTAGAGCAATAGTTATCTGCCTCGTTACTTACCTGTCGCGTCGTAATAATCATTAAAAAGTGAAATATACGAGGTTACATGCGTGTGTATGCGAGGCGCAAGTATGACTTTCGAGCGGTTGTCTCTGCCAGCTCCTGTAGTCTGATGTACGCGTAGAAAGCTTTAAAGAAGAAACTTTTAAGGAAAATTTTTAAGTGCCTCCTGCAATGAAGATGCTTCAAATAACTTCATCTTTTGAAACCGCACCTACGTGGGCTTCTGATCTACGCATTAGATTCATTTCAATGATTTATTTGAGAACTTTTCAATTTATCCATTCCAAAAATTTTTTAATTATTAAATAAAACAAATTATTTTTCAAACTTGATTGAATTATATTTAAGAGAAATAGCATTTATGCTTATTGCGCTTCGAACTTGGTTCCAAATATAATTTGCAAATTGTATTTCGCTTAAAAAGCATAATTGACTTGCAATAAAAAAGATTATTTCATTCATGATAACAATGTTCAAAAACGGATCTCGTATTAAATTATTTACTAAATTAATAAAAATTTTATATTTAATTTAATTCATTTTAAATTAATATAAAAAGTTATGGTAATCTTGTACATGGTTTCTAGATGTTTGAAAATAAGCAATTTATGGTAACTTTTCATAAAACGGACAAATATTATCTTGATATTGTAGCACATCGAAAAAGAAATCATCAGCAATAGAAAGCTTTTAAATTAAATTAATATAAACAAAGTATATATAAGATAAATAAAATATATAAAAAAATAGAAAATATATGAAAAAATATAATATAGAAATTAAAAAATCATAAATGAAAAACTACGTATTTGAGTTAACATTATCAAAATAATAAATAAAAAAAGAAAAAAGAAATTAGATACTTGTGAATGTATAAAATAGTTGTAATAAGAAAAAGTGTGATACATAGACTCATTATAAGTAAATTAAAAATAACTTCCAAATTGCAGAATAATATGAATATTTTTTAATTTTTATATTGCGAGATAAAATACTTAATTAATAATTTATTTAAAATACTTTACAAAATATAAACCAAATTTACAATGTAATTAAATAATGGTATTGCAGATATTCTTATTAATTATATAGATTTCATCAATTTATATAAATTAATCATATATATTCTGATTTAAAATAAATATTTTCATAATTTTTGTTTGAAAATAGTTATATAATTTACAAATAAGTAAATATAATAATTATAAAACTTTTCGTTTACAAAAATATTTATAATAACTGTTTTATAAGTAAATTATCTTATACAAGAAATTAGCATGTTCTAGCAATAAGATTATTGTTAAAAGAAATTAGTAAATTGCAAGAAAAATCCAAGAATAGCATAAAAAGTACGCATAGATTTTTAATACCATCAATATTCAATACTCCTACTATTATCGATCAAACGAACTGTAGAACAATTCTCTCAGATCGGTCCATACTTTATGTTCGTAAACGAGTCTAAAAAATAAATGGTAGAAATAATGCGTGAGGACTGTAGAATCGACGAAAAAACTGTAGCTCGACTGCGATAGTTCTGTAGTAGTATAGTAGAAAAGTGAATGATAAATCAAAGAAGCTTTAAAACCCCTACCGTTAGTCTTGGTTTAGTGTTATAATCTGGCCTAGTGGTCAGTTAAAATAAAGAGTGGAAGAGAGAGAAGAGGGAGAAAGAGAGGTATGGAATAGAGACTGGACTAAAACTGCGGTACGTGGTATCTTTGATATATATATAAATGAAAGGAGAATGAGGAAAGGATTAGGAAGAGCCGCGAAATGGTTCTGAATTCAATAGCAACAAACTTCGTGGTATTATTCTACAGTAAAATTTTATTTCTCAAACATTTATTGACACGGATACTATCCAGTATAGGAAGGACGCCGGAAGAAAAGAAGAACCAAACAATATAAAAGGTAAGAGGAGGAGAATTAACGCGAGGAAATACATGAATTGTCCTTTGGACCAATATAGTATGAGTTTTTAAAATATATTTATTGAATTTAAGCTCTTAATGAGCATCTGGTAATAGAAAAAAATATCTTTAGTGTGTAAAAGTGCTCTTAACAACTGCAAATAATAAGTGATGAAAACTTACGTATATTTACACAATAGATTCCTGTAACTAATTATTGATTTTTTCAACGTATTTTGTATTTTGTTTATTAATAATTGTTGCAACGGATATATTAAATTTTTAAGTAATAATATATTAACGGTTTGGTGAAGCTTTTAGATCAAATCATTTATCATGGAACAAAAGTGAAATAAGTATATAGTCATATATACTCGTCATATAAGTATATGAGGTAAGTTATAGTAGTCGATGCAAATCAATTTTTACAGTTTTATTGCGAACTAGAATTTAAAAAAAAAATTCACAATTTAATCCAATAATACTTTTTGTATTATTTGCTATCATATTTTTTATATTTATTTTGTTTAAAGTTCATTTTTCAAATATTTTAGCTTTATCATTCTATTGATTTCTATATACAATTTATATCAAATATATTTAAAAAATTTTATTTAATTTATAATTGAAAATAAGTGATCGAAAATATTTAAAAATGTATGCAGAATGCATATTTAATTAATATATCACTTTGGATTGCAAACGACTTATTTAATCTGGAATCAAAGTCTTTTTTTACTGAAAATATTTTTAATAAAATAAATAGAAGATTAATTCGAAACAAAGAATAAAAATTTAAAAGTATTAGAATATTTTAATTTAAAAGATAATTAACATGACTACATTCAAATTAAGATTTGTTTATATAACTATATTCTAATGTGACATTATCTTAAATTACGATGATATCGTATAGTTTACAGTACATAATACAATACATAATCATTATCGTGACGTACTTCAAACCGTTTGCAGAAAAATGCCTAAGAAAATAATAGTCCATACACGATATGGTTAGAAAAAAAGGATTAAAGACAAAAGGTATAGTCGACCAGCTGAAAGAGAACGAACTCGTTGGCTCGAGCTCTTTTTTAGAAAAAGCAAAATAAATATACGAAGGCAAGGGAGAAAATAGAAGAGGAAACAAGCGATGGCTGTACGCGTGGCAGTTGGCCGTTATATTTGATAACGACAAATTATTGGTACAAGAAGGAATGGTCGAACTAACCTATCGACCGATGTGTCCGACGCGCTAATCTCTCGATATTTTATCGGATTTATATTTTCAACGACACCGTCGCCGGCGCCGAGGATATATCTGGCGGATACAGGAAAAGCCCCGCGGTGCTTGCGTTCGACACGTTTACGGAGCAAGAGCCTTGCCTTCGTTTGCTTTTTACTTTGCAGCGTAGACTAGCGCCGCCGGATCAACGAGACGCCTGCCTTTTAATGCCGCGCGAATTACGCTTGTCCTTACGCCTTGTCCTCGATTAACGGGATTTCTGTGAAAATATTTTACGAAAGTACACTTTGTTTTTATTTGCTTAGGCTTTTTTACTCGCATCTAATATTCACGCCGATATACCTCGTCTTTGTACTCGTTATATGGAGCTTTTCTTCCCGCCTCCGTATGTTTTTGCCGATTTAACCAATATATATATATATATATATATATATATATATATATATATTGTTGTTGCAGTGTATCCTCATTCATAGTAAGTTATATGATTTTTGAAAATTTCTTTAAGGGTAATAATTACATAGATATTTTAGGTAAATAAATATCATGTCAAAAAAATGGAACATAATACGGTGTTGTTCGAATTCTCGATATGGTGTACTTGTCACTTTCCGTACTTGATTTCAATTAATTTTAATTTTCCCCTTATATTCCCTGATTATTTTGTAATTTCTTCATTGATATACAATAAAAATATTCATTGCAATAATCGTTTCTTATACGAATTTACAAATTTACAATTCTTTTTTTCAATACTTTGTTCTTGTTCAAATATTTCATTAGAGCTTTGTATTAATAACTTTAAATAATTAGAAATTATATATAAGTTATTTAACTATTTATATAACTATTCGTATTTTAGATAGTATAAATTTATATAATTTATTTCATTGAAGAAAAAGTATTTGTAAAAACGTCAGTTATTTAAGATATTATTAATTAATTAATTATGTTAATTAAATACTAATAATTTTACAGTAATAAGTAAAATTATTCTTTGGATGTTTTACACGTATTTTTTAACTAAATTACAAAAAATAATTTTGAATTATAAGAATTAATTTATAACAACGCATAATTAATTTCAGTATGTTTCTTTTTTATTCATTTTGAATATTCATTTTCATAAGGGAATTGTTATATTTATTACAAAAAGATTGATTATACAAAAACATTAGTAAAATACAAAATATTATATAAGATAATATCCATTCATTAAAAGACAATGAATTAAATATTATATTATATAGTCACTGTTTATCTTTCTCTAATATAAGGCACATATGTGCAGTTTGTATACGGAACGGCGCACCTGATCCCCAACGGCTAAATTGATGTTCTAATCTGCTATAACTTAGGATTAAACCTGAGTTCGATGTATATGAGCATGCGAGGAAATACCGAAATCGTGAGAAAACCTTTAACAGAAGGTAAATTAGTGGAACCTGACACCATGTAATATAGGCTTCATTAAATAGATAAATTGGATCAATTACCGTTTGGGCAATCATTTCCATGTACGTCATCGCGTGTATAAATAATAATTTGTAAGATTAATGAATTTGGTTATGTTTTTAATTGTCTAATAAATATTCTACTCGTTTAATTCAAATTTATAAAAATAAAAAATCAAAAGCTTTAATAAATAAAATAAATTTAAAAATTCGAACATCTATAGCATTCATAATTTTACAATTATTTTTGTTGATATTTACGTAAAATATAAACAGCAAATATAATCATTATATTAATTATTTACATACAATAATTAATTTAAAAAATATATATTTAATATATATATATATATAAATGTATATCAATATTTAAGTTAGATGAATATGAAAATCATTAAGATTTTATTAGCATAATAAATAAATAGTGAATAAAATATTATATATTATTCGGAAAGAAAATTCAAAGTTTCATCTAAAATAAAATTTTTACTTATTTCTTAATATTTGTTAATATATAAATATAATAAAATCAGTTTAATAAATAAAATTTGCTTTTGTCATTTCAAGAAATAACACAATGTTATTTTTAATCTGTATAATATATTAAATGAGTTTAATATATTATATTATACTTTTGTAACAAAATTTCACAATCAAAATGTATTATTACTAAAATTATTAAATTTTATTACAATTAAGAAATTTTTCTATAAGATGTCTGTACTAATATGAATTATCCAAAATTTCCTAACAATAGCAGTAATCCATATATATTTAAAATATTTAATTTAATGATTAATAAGTAAATCGAAGAAAATAGTTTAAAAATTGATTATCTAATTATTTGTGTCTAAAATACAAATTATTTATTAAATATCAATTATTACCCCGTTGAGAAAGTTATTAGAAAGTTAATAATATTTTATTTATTATCAAAAATAATTTTTGTTAAAAAATCTTTCAATTCATATTATACTATTTTGTAAACAATTTTCAAACTTCATTATTCAAATTGAATATATGTTTTTATACACTTTAAAATTGTTATATATTATTTATATATATATTTTTATAAAAATTTATAAATAAAAAAATAGTCAGTTCTTATAAAGATAACCATATAATGCAGATACGAATTTCTTAACGGAAAACTTTCACTCCAAAAGAAGCTCGCGTGTGAGAGTAGTCAAGAAGGAAAACCCACTCTGAAATTCTTATAGAGTAACAAAACTAAAAAGCTATTTCAGATAAGCACTTCAAAAAGAAGACTGTCGCACTTGACTGTACCGTCTCATGTTTCAGCAATCGTATGCGGTAATCTCGGCTGCTACTAGCGCCACGCGAGGATCATCGTCAGTGCCGAGCCTCTTAGGTGCAGTAAAGTGGCCTCCTCTCTTCCGTTCGCCTCATTGTTACTGCGAGTACGACCCCTGGGATCTGTAGAGAGAGAGAAAGAGAGAGTGAGCGGGAGAAAGTTAGCGAGAAGGGTAGAGAGGGTCAAAGAGATACAGGTTGTGTGCGCCTTCTGCGCCTGGCGTTTATGACGCCGCGACGAGTTAAGATCTCGTTACGAGAGCCGAATAAAAGAGGGAATACTGCAGCGGCAGACACCACCGCGAAAATGCTCCTCTAATTCTCTTCACTCCTTCATTTTGCTCTTGGCATTTTTCCTTTCACATTGTCTATTGGCCGATGCTTTGCTGCAGGTCAACCTTTCCATTTCTTCTTTTTCATTCGAAAATTTAACTTTTTCTATTGTATTATACCTTGACTTTTTGGATTACATCAAACGATAATAAGGAAACGACTGAACCTGATATCGATGCTGGTAGTATTTGAATTTTGATTAAAGTAAGCAGAGAGTTCGAATCTTTTAGTCTTTTATCAGCATAAAACTTAAAGAAAGTTAAACTTAACAAGGCACATGGGGAAAATACGTCTACATAATGCATTAGAAGTGCGTCTGATTGGATAGTCTTTCAAAGAATAGAAATTTGTTCTTTTCAAATATATTTTACTGACTTTAAGAATAGTTTTCTAGAATTTCCCATGGGTTACATTTTAGGTAGAAAATTAAAAAAACTTTCTATTTTTCAATATTTAAAAAAAAATTTTTTCAAGCTTATCATATTAATTTATAATTTTCACGAAATTGTATATAATTGTTGGTACTGTTATACAGGAGTATAAATAAATATAATTAATACATGAAATTCAAGCAAACCACCGTTCATTATTCAAAGTACACGAAATCTTCAATAAGAAATTCTAGAGAATTTTAGAAAAGTATACCAATATTTATGAAAATATAGAAATTTAATTAATATATAAAATTAAAATTTATTTAAAAATATATTTATTGGATGATCGAATTTATTTTTTTTAACATATACCAAGACAAATCACACTTGAGTAATTGTTTCTAAAGTTACGTATATTATGTTTGAGTGACAAGAGACGAAGAAGGTAGTAGGTGGAACTCGTAAATATAGAGCTTGTACATGACTCTCGTGGATCCTGAAGTACGAGCGAAAAAATCCCTTTGCCAAACACCTAGCTAACGACGACGTTACATAAATTTACAACCCTACCTTTCGGATAAAAATTTATTCACGTTCCAAAATTTTTTAATCGGATTTACCCATGTACAACGAGCATACATATAAATTTTTTTCATACTTTTCGTATTCACTTCTAATTTTTATTGTTTATTCTTGTATACTTTAATAGTTTGTTAATGATTTAAAAGATTCTTCTTTAAAATTTCAAATTATAAAAAATAAATAAATTTTAACTTTTTCCTTATTTTCTATTTCAAAAGAACTAATTAGAATATCTTCTATTTAAATACATTTTATATGTTTTTACATTTATTACAAATTTTAATATATATTTTATATCTATTTATTATAATATTTGTTAATTTTAAACGTTTCATTCAATCTATATTGTAACTATGTATAATACCAAATCTTTAAAAAAATGAAAAAGAAAATAAATTTTCACGGAAGTTATTATGTAAAGAAATATTTTTTAAATGCTTAACACATAAAAATTACAGAATTTTCCACTTATTTTTAAATCATTTTTAACTCTTGTTAACAATAATTTTTAAATATATTTTGAAACAACTATTTTAATGGACTAATTTTATTACTTAATATTTATTGAATTTTATTACTGTAATTAAAGATTAAAAAATTTGTAGCTAAATAAATCAGTATAAATTTTATAATAAAGAATTCTTTTATTTATTAAATTTATTTAAGTACAATAGTTTAAACTTTGAATATGATTTGAATTTTGAGTCAAGAACTTGAATGTAAATTTTCTTTAAAGAAAGTAATTCAAGATTTAAATTATTAATTTGATATAATTTGATCTTAAATAATAATTTACTATATTTTTATTAAGAAGCCTATATTTATATAATTTTATTTCAAAGACCTTATCATTGAAATAAAAATAGTGTTTCTTTAGAGAATCAAATAAATATCTTGATAAACAATTTCTTTGAAAGGTCGATTTGATTTTGTTAATTTCTTAGAACAGTTTTAATTTTGAGATCTTAATGGCATCTTCTCCCCTTGAGAAAAGGAAAGCCGAGCACTCGAAATGATGTGATCCCCTGCTCATGCCACGAACAAATCTTCAGTCCCGTGGCTCGTTTTATCGTTCTCGCGCGCGAATTCAATGGATAACGAGCAGTTTCGCGATGTACAAAGGTCGTCAACCAAAGAGACAGAGAGAGAAAACAAGATAGTAAGAGAGAGAGAGAGAGAGAGAGAGAGAGAGAGAGAGAGAGAGAGAGAGTGGGCGAGGAGTTAACAGAGCAACGCTAGCAATGTCAGTCTCGAACTTCCGAAACCCTTCAGTAATATATAGAAAAATTTACGTCAAGTTTGTCAAGTTTATTGATTTTTACTTTGTCAATTTATTTGAAAATATAAATTGTACATATATCAAATTATCGTATAATCATAATAAAATACAATAATATTAATATTTATTACCGCAGCATTAATTAAACTAAAATTATAAATATCAGTTAATAATATTTTAAATGAACTAAAATATAATTTAAATAACTATTTATATTTGTATAATTTTTTTCCCGAGAATAAAATAATTCATATTAATTTCAATTTGTATTTTTATTACTTAAAATTCGAATACTAAAGTTTATTTAGATATACATTTATTATCATCATATATTAAATAATATTTTTAATTAAATTGTTTAAGCAGAGAATAAGTGTGATTTAATACAGCCCTTTTAGTTATATTAAATTTTTAAAATAATACAACGACATTAAACTTAAGGTAGAATATTTCTCGTAGATAGGAGCAAAGTATCTCGGAAACACTCGTATGGCATTTGATTCTTCTCTTACTACCTTTTCCCTTGTCTTCAATTTACCCCTCTGACGACGGTCGAAACACCTTCCTTGTCTCTTGTGTTATTGTCCTTTAAGTAAATGATTCGCCACAGAATCACAATGATTTTTTTTACTTCCTCTTCCTCGTAGTCGTATAATCGTATTTTATCGCTGTTTGTTGCCTTACCGCATACAATAGACTATGTTGTCATCTTCTTACGTAGTCCGTAAGCAAAACTATGGAAGATGGCATTTTGAAAATAATGCTTTAATTTCTAGTGTATAATATTACATTATTATTTATATATACTTTAGATAGCAACTTTATATTATTAATATTCATTAATATTCAATTTATTTAAATATGTACAACCATCATTGGATATACGTCTTTAAATAACTACGTAAAATATTTGAAAATTTTTTTTAATAAATAAATAATTATTATAAAATAATGATCAATGAAAATTATATAACTAAATTAATAAATATATATATAATGCTAAAAAATATAAATTAAAAAAAGCTAATTACTTGATAATTACAAATATATATGTATTTTAAAAGTAAATATTTATAATAAATTCATCTTTACCTACAATAAAAAGCATAAAAAATCTTATTTAAATGAAACCATTAATTATACACTAAGTTATTTTATGTAAATATAAATATTTGAATATCTTAGTGTTATATTTATAATTTAATTAAATAGAATATACAATTTATGAATACAAAAATAAAAATCTAAGACACAAAATCTTTGAACTAAATACATTAAAGAAGTTTTTGATGTTTAATATTAATGATACTTACTATAGACATGATATTTATTATATGTCATATATTATGATTATATATGATAATATATTTTATATATTCATTTGAGTATATTATGAAAAATAAAATTTATTTTCTATACTAATATCAGACAAAGTTCGATTAAAAATGCCGTGTAAACTATTTTAATTTTCTTGCTAATTTTTCGATAAAATATTATTTATAAATATGACTGAATAATCTTTTTTCATTTTACCTTATTGTATTAGTTTTAGTAAATTTAAATAGTTCAAATAAAATAAAAATTGATAAGAAAAGACAAAGTAATAAATTTATTTATTTCATATCGTTTATTTTCTTTATTTTATAATTATCTAATCGATGTTAATTAATTTATAATTAAAGTTAATTTACAATAGACTTAATTAGAAATATAAAATGGCCATAGATTTTTTTGTTCTATATAAAAATTTACTAAGTGTGAAAAACAATTTGCAATAAAAACACTTTTAATTAGAAAATTATTTTTTATTCATAGTAAATTTTGTTTTTAGTTTTTTTAAAGATAATAATGAAAATCGCATAATAGCACACTCATAGTACCAAAGACAGATCCGATAAATTTCCACGACATTATTGAGCAGTAGGATAGCGCTCTGGAATCATCAATTATATCTGAATGATGTTATTTCTAATCAGTTTATAACTCTAACATAATTCCCCATATATAGTGTTTGAATATATTACTCGAAATTTTATTGATTTTGAGAGAGAGTTGGAAAGAGAAACATAGATGCACAATTTAATATTAATTATAAACTAATACTTATTTTTTGACTGCTTTCCATTAGGTTTGATTTATCTTCCTCTTTTTCAGATCTTTACGTATACTCCTATATTTATTTTCATTACCATGCAGAGGTAAGTACTTATATTATAATACTATTTCCAAAATCTCTTATAAATTTTATTGTATATAATAAAATGTAAAAGTTTAAATTTTTCAATTTATATAAATATTATTGCTGAATTATAAATAATTTTACAGGTATATAGAAGAATTTATAGGCATAGAAAATGCTTGAGATAAAAGAAATATGAATTCATTCGACAAGTTTCATTTCTCTCTCTTATATGAACGATGAATATTATTTGTCTTATAACATTATGAACATAATTAGTCTGATACTTTTTTACTCATTGTTTTTCCTTTCTCTCTTTTAATCATTAATATTTATTGATGCAGTACTACTTACCTTACCGTGCTGTCGTACTTTTGAAAAGGTTCATACATTGTTCTTAGTCGCCATGGAGAAGCTTATTTAATTGAGAAACGAACTGAGTACTTAGATGAGCTAAAAACTTTAGGCTTCTATCCAATAGATCATGAGAGGATTCTGAATCATGAAATCTTTAAACGTGGAATTTGTGTAGTTCGTTAATTGTAATAATTTATCACAGCAATTTATTACATTCAAAATAAACATATTTGAAACAAAAATAAAAGGAAGTATCTTACAATCCCCTCGTTTAATATAAAACTTCGGATGGGAAGCTGATAACTTCTGTACCTTAAGTTAAAGTGTAAATTCTGATAAAATTAATATCCATAACAATTTTCCAGGAATCAAAAATAATATATTCTTTTAAAAAAAAGCTGTATAACTATTGCTAACAGAATCAATCAAATCATTTTTTTACATTCAGTACTGAAAAAAATAGCTAGTTTATCCTTAATTACAAAGTGTATTCTCGGTGATTGTAGAAGTTTTTAAATTATCAAAAAAATGAAATATAATTAAGTTCCAGTGGTACATTTTGAATTGCTTTTATAAATTTTATATTCAAACTAATATAAACTTAAATTTATAATTAACTAAATTATCGTGCATAAAAAAATTATAATAGAAACCTTTATTCAAAAGAATAATGGAAACATTTATTTAGCATGTAACTTCTAGATATCTTTGATTACAAAAAAATTACAAAATAAATATGGTCTTAATAGTAGTTATAAATTTTTTATTTTAAGCCTATTATTCCTTTAAAAAAGATGCCTTCAGAGTTTTTTTGCATAATTATAATTATTATGATAATAATAATATATAATTTAAGAAATAAATATCGAGAAATCTCTTTTGTATAAAGTAAGTTTATAGGTAAAAAAAAAGTATAAAAAAATATATGTATAAGTAAAAAAAATTTTAAAAATAATTATTTGATTTAAAAATGTGAATTACTCTTTTAAAAATATAGATAATATAATATAGACAAAACATCACTACGTTATGGTTTTTTAATATACTATAAGCTCTTTTTTTCATTATTAGAGGAAAGGAAAGAGAGAAAAGACATCACACATAAATTTAAAGATATGTGAATTATTATTATAAAATTTCAAAAATTGCTACAGAGATACATAGATAGATGAAGAGAGAATGAGAGAGAACTTCAATTAGTCACAAAAGATACTTGGGGATAGTCGCAATATACTCGTTCTCCTTCCATAGTATTTCTCGTTTTTACTATCCAATTAGAAGTTTACCTTCACTTGTATTTATTTCGCGAATCTTGCAAATTGATATTATTATAATATTGAGTAGTGAAACAGATGTTTTCTACTGTTTTATATTAAATTTATCAGTAACATCTTAATATTAAATTATACTAATACTCAATTCATAAACTTAAGAAAATACTGTATCTAATTTTTTTTCAATACTAATCACATTAACTGTTCAGAATATTTTAATAGACTAGTTATTCTCTAATAAAACTTTCAATATAAATACTAAACATGAATATAAAAAAGAAGTATTTATTGATTCTAGTAATTTTTATTCCGGTTAAGAGTTTAAACATGTTCGAATCTATTGAGAAATTAAAATACAGTATTAAAATAAAAATTTTGTGACCTTTTGCAAACAAGCATCGATTAAAATGCAAATAGTGAAAAAATCAGATCATATGAAATTTATTAAAGCTTTTTACAATAACAAAAAAGAAGAAAAAGCAAACTTCGTACTCAATTACAAAAATTTATTGTTACGAATATTTTCGTATGTAGACCGTATTTTTAGCATTCGGCTATTTAAAACGCTTATATTTTCGAGAAAAATTCGAGAGAATCGTTACGTGGGATGGTAGCGTTAAAAGTGATTCGTAAAAAGTGTAGTAATTCCATTGACGAGCTCATCTCGCGTTCTTCGCGATTAATGGTCATAAAGTTCTTTTCTAACCGTCTTTTTTTCATTTTATATTGTGTTCGATAAGACTTATTGAGTTCTATCCATCTTTAAATAAAATATTTTTACGTAGAATGCTATCGAAGTATCCTACTACAACCGCTCTTAATTTAATCAAAGAGACTGCTTATCCGTTGCACTCTGTACTTTTCTGAATTTATCAAAGTTTCATAGAAAACTAATATTTCTTTTTTTATATACTGTAGAATAGCTTTACTTATTCTCGACATGGATTATAAGTTGCATATTTGTATTTTATATAGGCTTAAAGTAGATTTACTTCGTAGATTCTTTTATAATGTCTAAGACTGGTCTTTTTACATTGATATCAATATTTATAACGCAAATTAAATCCGTAATATACAATTATTTTAGTGGGAAATATTTTTAAATTAATAATAATAATAAAAATTTGTTAATAATATACTAAATAAAATAATGAGTATTTAAATATGTACAACTTAGATTAAATGGTTTAAAAATAATATTAAATAATATTATTTTATTGTCAATCAGTTATTAGAAATTTTAAATAATGGTTCTGCATTTAAAAGCGAGTATATATATTTGAAGAAAAAAATTAAGAATTGATTAAATCTTAATATTAAATCTATGTAAAATAACTATAAATTCGTTTCTAAATTTTCATTACTGAAAAGTAATTGAGAAAATTGTAAAATGACAAAAGATATAGTTTGCTATGAGATTATGAATCCAAAAAAGCTAAGTAATCGCGAAACAGAAGCTTCAAACTGGCGTTTCGACGCTGAACAAAAAGATAAAGAAGAAAGGATGGGAAGCATGAAAAGGAGCGGGCGAAAGCCGCAGTAGTGCAAAAAAAGTCTTTTCAACATCAATATCGGAGAATAATACAATTAGCTAAGGTAAGGGTGCGGTAATGGGGCTGTAGCATAAGGATGAAAATTAATTAAGGCAATAAAAGGTAATCTTTCCGAGACTAGGAAACCCACCATCGACTCTTCCGTTTGATTCAGGCGTTGAAAGTACGTACGCCGGTAATAGCCATAAATGAAAGAAAAATTGCGTCCTCATTTTCGTTTAAAAAACCATTGTATGTTTATATATGGATAGCTATCTATATTTTTTAAATAAAAACGAAAGAAAAATTTTTTCAATGAAATATTCTTGATTAATAGTACTTCATGAGCAAATTCAAAAAATAAATTATATCTAAATGTAATTACGAAAATTTAAATTATAAAAAAAATTCAATATTTATTTTCGCCAAATATGTGAACTTAAAAAAAACTATTACTATTTTCTGGAATTACTATTCAATTAATTAGGTTCAGCAAACATTATTTATAAGATATAAGACATAAATACGTGAATGTTCAAATTAATTAATATTGCAAATAATATTTTATTTATATTTTAAAAACTATTTATACAACATAGTATTCACATTTATATCCAAATTGAATTACGTAGCATGTATATAAGTTTTAGTTTACAGTTCTTGTAATATCTACATATATTTGATGATTTAAAATTATGACTTTTATTGTGGTAACTTAAAAATAAAGATAAAATATTATATATATTTTTAAGAAAAAATAAAAATTTATTACATTTTTATATTTCTTTTACTATTTTTATAATATAAATATATAATAATTGAAATACTTAAACAAATATTTAGCAATACAGGATAAATTACGTAAACACATATTAAAAATTCATTTGTTTTATTGAAATTTGTTCATTATATTAGATATTTTAATACACAGAAAATATAACTGAAATAGGAAATAAAAAAATGTTATAATACTTTAGTAATACACTAGGAACTTAAAAAAAGATATATTAAATGTATAAAAGTGCACTCAATATATGATTATCATTTAAAAACGCCATATAAAAAATAAACAGATATTTTATATTTATGGTAATCATATGGTACATAGAATATAGCACGAAAAATTCATAAGATTAGTGAAATCACAATTATCAAAGCAGAAAAATATTAAAAATAATGAAAAAAGAATGTAAAAATACATATTTTTAATATAATCGTGATTACACATTAACATAATTTTTATAATTTCGATTTTTTTTAAATATAAATAAATAAAATTTATTTAAAGAAATTTTTTGATTATGTTGTAATACCATTTTTAGAAAATAATTTTTTCAAGTAAAGTATTTTATGTTTCTTTTAGTTAAGTTTTATTAACTCTTATATCTCTTAATGTAGGATTGAGATTAGATAATTTAAAATAAAAATGTAATACGCTATACAATAATCAAATTTACGCTGAATCTAACTTATTAAATTATAAATTTAAATTCATGGATAATAATTAGTTCTTGATTTTTATAGATTTATTTATCAAATCGATACAAATGGATTTTTATCACACTTGAAGAAAAAAAATTATATTATAGCATCGTAAAAATAATAAGTGTATTTATTTATCTTATATTGTTCTTATGTTATAATAATATCTATTATGTTTATAGTACATTTTTTTATTTTAAAAATTTTGTTGAAATTAAATTAATTTTAAATTTTAATAATAATAACCATAAATGAGCTTATATAATTATTGATATCAAACTCAATATTTCAAGAAAAATATTTTTTAGTAAATTACCATTTCATATATATTTTAATTCAATATAATAAGCTTTTATGTAAAGAAATATATTAGAATTATTCAAAAATTATAATAAATTTTATAAAATCTGCTATTTCACCACATTAAATTAAGTTATTTATAATAAATGAAAAATTCAATATTCTAGTGGTATACTGTATCTAAAATAAAACGACCTAAAAAAATATCGTGCTGAAAATAAAGACATAAAAATAACTCAAAATATTTAATAGCTTAAAAATATATGATCTTATTATACAAGATTTTTAAAAAACCTTACACAAGTATACTAGTATACTATAAAAACATTAATCATTTTTTATCTAAATTAAATTAATTTCATAATTCACGAAATAAAATCTAAGATATGAATGAAAATGAATCCACCAAAAATTAAAAATTAATTAAATACAATAAATACTCGATGGAATTATACAAAATAAATATATGAGCACAATATAAATACACTTTTGAATTCAAACTATAATTTTATTAAATTTAGTATACTCTAAAATTAAAAAAGACTACAGTATATTTTATACCTAGACTCAAATAAATCATATATAAACAAATATTAATTTTTAATCCAAATAATAAAATATGGAAAATAATTAACGAATTTCAGATTCTAAATAATTCCTTTATAATTCGTAAATAAATAAATAAATATGAAAAAACAAACTATTTTTTAATAAACTTGCATCATGTATATTTAAAGATTGATGATATTACTTTAGTAGAACTCTTTGATTGATAAATTTATTGAAAATGTAAATAAACTAATTAAATTTAAGATTAATAATTTTCCTATTCATCTGACATACGGTTCTTAATACATATATATTTATTATACGTTATGAATCTATTAGAAAAGATATAATTACCAAAAATTTTTATATAAACATTTAATTATTTTTTTAAAATGTTTTAAGAATGTTTCAAGCCTTATATAATTATGTTTAATTTAATTATAGATTATGTTTATAAAATGAAACCATTCTTAGAAACCAATCATAGATTATAACACGTTTATTGAATAAAAAATAATTTTTTAATCCTAAAAAGTAGAACAGGATTCTTCAAACATTATTAATACAGCTAATTCAAATTTATTAATATAAACTGATCAGATTTATGCAAGATCATTATTGATAAGGCTTAACTCTTAGATTTTTATTTTCTACTTCCCTTATTCTTTAAAAAATTAAAGATAATTTTAAAAATAAATTGTGAGAATATGTTGTCAATATTCATATAAGAATAAATAAAAACAAAAAGTATATAACACTAGTTTAATAATGAATGTTTTTCATATTTTTCATAACAATTAATAAATATATTACATATTTTGCAGAATAATTTTATAATCACTCAAACTAATATACTATATTATCAATCTACAAATATTTATCACTTTAAAATTTATTGAATTGAAATCTTGCATAAGTCAGGATGTTTTAAATCGGATACGTTTATAATTTCTAATTGTTTATTTATAGTTTTTAAATAATATGAAAATAAACATTAACATAATAATTTATAAATATAAAGTATTTTACTTTATATTGATTGTACTACAATTACATATATATACTTACGTAAATTTTCCGTAAATTATTAAAATAAGACAAAAATAGAAATGGAAAAAAATTTTAATAATTTTTTTGATAAAATTATAATGCTTTTATTTTTAATTTAAACAATAATAAATAAATGATTGAATATTGTAATTGAATAATGATTCTGCTAATTTAAATAAGAATTAAGATATAATATGCATGAATTATACATTTTTGTTACCATTTTTATGTTTTATTTATTATATTGAAAGGGTTAAAGTTGTATTCGCTGTATATTAATTAGATAAACTTATCTATATACTGGTATTAAAATTTACATATTTTATATTAAATATATGTATCATTTTATTATTCATATTTCTTTGTTTAAGAAAAACGGTGTTTCAAATGCTGCACATAAATTTCATTCAGATTAATAAAGAATTCATATGTTATCAGTTAGAAATGTGAAACTTGTTTTAAAAATACATTAGAGAATTTCAAGTTCTTAATATATTTGCGATGTATGAAAATATTATTCTAGGCTTATTAGATATTTATCAAAAATTAAATTATAAACCAGCGTTAATTATTTTGCACACGCGCCATTCGACTCTGTAACTTGTGTCCCATGCAATTATGTATAATTCTACTATAAAATAACGATAATATCATGCAAGACAAGGGTGAACAATTCATTAAATTTTTTTTACTCTATTTCATAAGATTCTTACTTTCTTGTTTCTTACTTCATTAAGTTAAGAACAAAGGATACGTTTTTCGTTTTTCGAATATGTAATAAAAAAATTCCACTTTGTTTCATTCTCTTCTTTTTCTTTTTTCGTGTATTACCTGACTGTCTCCCATGCTCTTTTCATCTATCTTTCTTTTTCCAAAACACTTGTCGCTCTCCTTTTCTCTTTCTTTATTCAAAGACAGACTGCAACGAGGCTAATGTAACCGAGCATATATTATTAACATGTAATTGAATGGCGTAAGCCTCGCGCACGAAAGCTATAGTCGCTCTATTGTGCAAAGTCGCGTGCCCACCGCAAGTTAATTAAGAGCCTCTAATGAAGCAGCCACACCGCAAACGACGTCGACAGAGTACCGAACTACTTCCACCCCTTCTCTCTCGTCTTGGCATTCTACCCCTCTCGCTTATCAGCTATGTATCCTCATTTATGGATTTCATTTCTTTTTTGAAATTTTTTTATTTATCCTCGTCAGCTATTTACTTGAAAGCTTATTCTTTTCGAATTTACTTCCTCGTTTTTTATTTTAAAATAATTCATGATTATTTTTATTTTCTGATGTAATAATATTGAATATTTTAATAATAAGAATTGTTATCTAAGGTAATCATTATTTATAGAAATTATCTTATCTATATCTTTTATAAAACTGCGAATAAGTAGTTCTCAGAAGCTTTGGATTATAACATCTGTTTGTACAAGAAATATTATAGCTATTTATAATCTTATCTTTTATCTTATTCTATTATTTATAGAAATATTTATTTCATTTCTTATATAAATTAATTTGTAGTTATGAATATAATTATTTTTGATACAATTTTTTCCTATCACGATCGATTAAAAACTTTTGAAACCTAATATTAAAATTTATTGAAGAAATATTATACAATTAATAATAATTCAATAATGCATTAAAATTTGTCATTAAAATTTTATTTTATCTCTTACTAAATTTTTTATTTTTTTTGTCTGATTTCTAAATTTTTTTCTAAATAATAATTATAGTAATAATCAAAATTATTATTAGTGTACATCACTCTGTGTTTAATACTATGTAATGAGTATTAACTACTTAAATATTTATAAGAAATGTAAATGTTTAAAATTTTTTATAATTATATGAAAAATTTATATCTGAAACTATAAATATAAACATAAAAAGAAAAATGATCAATATACTTTTTTATTTGTTAACTATACATATATTTTTATATTATTATTTTACTGATCACTTCATTTACTTACTATACCGCACTCACTAAGTATATTTGACTTCTAGTACATTTAAACCTAACGATCGTATTACTACATGATTTCTCTCTCTCTCTCTCTCTCTCTCTTTGTCTCTTGAGCTTCTTTTGAAGGCTAAAGGAAATTTACACTCGAGCTCATGTCACGTTAATCGAATTTTGTTATTGACTGCGCAAAGCTCCACACGATGTTAATAAAAGTGCATGGAAAGGGTTCTTGGTATGAAGAAGATAAGTGTCAATAATCGTTTACCTCACTTCCTACTTTTTGAGCTCTGTGTAATACAAATACATGAATGCACGAGTATGAATTTACTTTAAGGAAATTAAAATTCAAAGTATTCAAATATGCCATTGAAAAAAACAATAGAATTATCAATATTGTTTTAACCTATTTAATTTAGAGTATAAAAAAATATGGTAAAAATTACAATTTTTTAATAATATATTCGAGTTAATATACATATTGATATAATTGTAACTAATCTATTATTTTGAATTAAACATAATTTGTAAAATACATTCATCTATCTAACTGTATTTTTTTTATTTCATAATTCATGGAATGATTCAGGATAGAAAATGTTATTATAAATTATATATTAAAAGAAGTATTAAATATAAACCAAATATAATTAAATTGAAATTTATGACTTAAAAGATATTTATATAAAATGAAATTGTATTTATAATAAAAGAACTCTTCAATAGCAAAATACAGAAATAATGATTGCAAGTAAATTACTGATTAAATTAACTTGAAACTAATAAGTACTATTTGAATTATCTTTTTATATAATTAATGTAGTTTATAAAAATTTTATGTCTCAATAGATAATATTTCTGTGATTAAACAATTAAAAAAATTTAAATTAGTTTTTGTAGTAACTGAATAAAATTTACTTTTCTTGCTTTAATAAATATTCGAATTAAAATATTTAATTTCGCATCTTCGTTTACTTGATAACTGTAATTCTAGTTAAATGAAAATACTTATATTATAGCACATTAGAATTTCAAATTTTTTTGGATTAAACTATGATTTTTAAGTTTAAGTTTTTTAAAAAAAATTTAAGGTTATGCAAGATTATTATATGTTAGAAAAAATGTATAAAATAGTACGTTTTCTTAATATTTTCTTATTTGAATTAAATATTATAAAATATTCATGGATACGATATGTTGAAATCTTCAGCACTATTACAGTAATTTTATTTGCTATTCTTAATATCTATCATATATATTTGCGATCAATACATAGAATTTATCGAAATATATTGACTTTTTATTATTTTAATATTTGTTCAAATATGAAATTATTTAAAATATTGTTAGGAATTAATTTATTGTTAAAATTTACTATCAAAAAAAGTAATACATAGTATAGAATTTAAAATTCGTATAAAACAGTTTTACCTATAAAATAATTCATACAGTATTATAAATACATGTATAAAAAATATATAATATCAAGAAATATAATAAATATTTTCAAAAGTGTATTTATAATACAAATAATGAGAATTAGGATGTTTATACATCTCTCTAAAATAGTCGTTTATAATTTAATGAAATAAATTATTATTTCATTATGTAAAATAAAAATCAATAAGTAGTTTTCGAATCAATAAGCTTACTATTAAAAAATTAATATATAGTAATAATATGTACTTCATATATATATATATATATTTATACCACGTTTTTTATAAAATACCAACTTGTAGAAATTTTATATCTAAACAATAATTTGCAAAGAAAAAAATAACGTAAAAAGCGAACAAATTTTCTAGGAATGGGTGAAAAAAAGTAAAAATCTTGATTCAAATTGTACGAAGAAACAAAATCAATTAAATGCCCAAATAAAATTTAATATATATAAAAGAGAGTTAAAAATGTGCCTCGAACATTAAAATAAAGATAAAAGATATTATTTCATACTAAGAGCATTATATGAATGGTATAACATAAATATGTAAAATTAACGAGGCTAAAATCAAGTAGAGATCAATAAATAATCAGCATTAATTGAGCATACATGCACCATTGCCAAAAAAGATTGGAAGTGTATATGGAGGGCAAAGGGACATTACAAAGCGACGATGAAACAGTGCTCGAATACGGAAAAGAGCGAGCATGGCATGGGCGCGAGTAGTAACTGGCGACATATGCTCAGACACACACGCGCCGCACAAGCGTTATATATTAGAACGTTCGGGGGTGGCACGGAGGTGGCAGGCAGGGAGCGCGACACCATAGTTTTCCGGCGGGGCGGTTAACCGCACTCTTTAACCGCCCCATAGCACGTTACCCTGAATCCGCCAGCGTGCAAATTGCGTGCACCTACACGTCCCTCCGTCCCGTTTATATCATAATGTGTTCTCTCGCGTTCGGGACTCGAGACTTCGGGCTATATGGACCCCCGCTTTGGTGGCAATTGAATATTCCGGGCGAGAGTTTGACTATGGACGTTTATCGTAAGCTCGAGTCTCGCGTTTTGGACTTGTTATGAGCTTTATCTATATTCTCTTGCTGCTTTTTTTCGTTGTCTATTTCGGAATACTATCACAATACTTTCTTGGAATCCAAAACTAATAAATGTTTCTTTTCCTCAGCGCTTTCTTAGTGTCATTTATTTAACGTTAATTATCATTTGGGATCATAGTTTTCAATCTATTTATCACTGTTATTATTAATCAATTTGATACTACTGTTACGAGAAAAAATGATTCTTATTTAATTTTCGTTAGAAAGTCTAAAATTGAACATTCTAATTACATAATAACATCATCCTCTTAATCTAATTATGAGATATTTGTTTTTGGGTTTCCCTTCTAAGATCATATGAATTGTTCTTAATACAGTTCTTTTAGTTCTTGTATTTCTTACATTATCCATACACCTTGACCTACATTATTCGATAATTTTTGTAGTATTAATTCATATGGACAAAAGCTTTATCTCCTTATTATCTAATGTACTCGTATTTGATATTATATTATTTCAAGTTTCAATCATGAAAAAATTCGAAAAATAACATTTACGAGAGAGAAAAGTAATAAAAAATATTTATTAGATAATTAACAAAGTTTGAATTTATTGAAAATATAATTTTTTTGTACCATTATTCGAATTTATTGTTTTAAATGGGTAATTTATACTGCATTACAAATAATTAGTAGTATATTTCGAGTAAACATTACATTTAAAAACTTAAAAAAGTAAAAAAAAGTTACTTATTAAAAAATTAAAAAAAGGATAAAAAGGAAATAAAGTAAAAAATAAACTAGTCAACCTAAACTAGTAAACCTAGTAAAGTAAAAAATTAACTAATAAACCTTGAAACATAACTGAATTCAACAGCTCGGTAAGTCATAAAAATACGTACATACATGAAAGATAAAGCAAGGCAAAGAATATTTCACTAGAGACATTGAAAAGTTTGTCAAACATACACCGGCGGTAACACGTTTCCAAGATGGCCCTATAACTTAAAGTTTGCTTCTCAATATAATAAAAGTGAAAAGAAGGCAGACAGAGAGAGAGAGAGAGAGAGAGGTAATGAAAGACTGCGAAAAAAGAAGGCAAGAAAGAGAAACATAAAAAAAGAGCTAGACAATAGTAGTGAAATTGGAAGAAAAGCTTACACGTTCTACACATGTTTACATATAAAAAACGAAAGCTCTTCTTTCCGTTTTGTTCTTATATTACATTTATAGAATTTTAGTTAATTTTAATCAATTATTTATTCATTATATGAATTAAAATACTATTGCAATTGGAAAGCATATAAATTTTATTTGTTAATATTAAAAGCATTCAAATATTTTCACTATTCAATAGATTGCTGAATCACTTAATATTCAATGAAATTATTTGTTATGTATTGAAGGTAAATTTAAGCAAATTTCAATTTTGTTAGATTAAAATTTATTAAATTACATTTTCTCAGATTTGTATAACATAATTAATAATTTTATTAATATATTTTATTAATTACTAGATATATATTACACATTAGAGTATTTACAAGAATTAGTATATTCTATTGCACTTTTTATATGATGTTACTTAATAAATAGTTGTTTTATCTTCTTGTGGGATACTATATAGTGTAATAGTTTATTATATTATTTTCTCTATATTGTTTAAATAAGGTACTATTATTTTTAATTAACATAATAAATAAATTAAATGTAAATTTTTTAAATACTAATATTATTTATTTAATGATTATAATTTCATAAATATTACAGATATATGAAATTTGTGCTTAAATATTATATATATATATATAATCCTTTCATAAAATAATTATAATGCTTCTATTATAACAACCGAAAAATTTGACTATGAAGAAAATTTCTGTTAAATATTATTAGTGACATACAATGAATATATTATAATTAGTATAAATTCATTATAAAATGACAAAATTATAATGCATTTGCATTCAAGTTAAATACTATCAGACATAAATAATAGTTACCATTACCGTCATTACAAATTTGAAGTCATTAAAATATAATATATACATGCATACATACGTACATATATATTTATTTAAAATAATATTGTGAAACAATATCAATGATTTCAAATTATATTATTAATTAATTAAGATGAAGAATAATATGAAATTATTGATTGCGTTAAGAGTGAAGTCTTAATGCATTATCTCATGCATCATAGCTGATAATGATTCTTTTGAACATTTCGATTTCATTTTTAACTAATATATGTTCCATATTTTTTGTTCTTGATATTGAAAATAAGAATTATTATCCACTAAAACACAGTCATTTTTTATTTATCTAAAAAAACTTAATTACTTAGAATGTTCAGAATACATTATAACAGCACATATTTGCATACTTGTTAATGAAATATAAAATTAAAAATAAATATTCAATGGTATCGCTTATCAAAATATACATATATTTATAAAAATTATGTATTTAAATTATTTGTAATTGAAAGAATAATTATTTTTAATAATTTTTTATCTTTCAGGATAAAAAAAATATTGTATGATGATTTTAACGAATTTAACGTCGACATTGAGTAAATTTAAAAAAATTAAGAAAACACTCATGTCGAAGATAAGTAGAAGTTGCAGATAACGTTAAAAAATTTAGAAGAAGTAAAATGCCAATCGAACTGTAAATTAAATTTCTTAAATATACGTTTGTATATGAATTCGTTTATACGTATTCAGATACGATAGATATAACAAAAAGAAATGAAAGCTGGAGTTTACGAAAATGACTGTAGGTGCGAGGATTATCGCAGTGCCCGTTGTCGGGATGAGAATGCATCAGAAAAAGTGAGCGTGCTCGGAGAGGGAAGTATATGCACGCACCTAATGATAACACAGGTGTATAATATCAATCGCCGGTGGAGGGATCCAGATATCTCCGAGGATCCGACAACGGGGCGAGAGCTTCCCCGCTGTGGTACACGAGCCCGTTTCTCTTGTCTCGCTTGTCTACGGAGTCGTAACAATTAGAGATATTAATTAACGAGTACTTTCCAGTATTATCCTCTAGTACCTTCTTCTTCATCAGTGTTACATCGACTCAGCTCTTTTCCCTGCGAGGTCTTCCCCTATGGCACACAAATTTACCGCTCGAGATACGCGATTCCTCTAAGCTACCTTTTTTCCCTCTTTTATATCCATCGAATACCACAAATTTCTTTCTTTCAATTCCGAAATGTAAATTTTTCTGTAACTCTTCAATTATACTTTATTGATTTTAATTTTAATTTTTCCAATCTTTTACAATTATGTTTATTACAAAATTTCTTCTATATTATCTTTATATATAATCTTTCGATATTAATTTGATATACATTCTGCATAGAGTTTATAAAAACTCGTATTCTTTTTTTTCTTTTATTAGATATTTGATTCTCAATATTAATTGCAAAAAAAGTTTTATTGTGTAAAATAGTTTATTATTTAAATGTATGAATTCTTCTATTCAATTATATTTAATATAATGTTGAACAGAATCTGATTAATTTACAGGATTTCAGACTATTGAAGGCAAAAAGTAAAATGTGTTAAAAAATTTATTCTAAACAATTATTTATAAATATTACTTAAGTATTAATTATTACTGAAGTAAAATAATTAAGTAAAAATATTTTAAATTTTATTTTTTTTAAAAAAATGGCTTCATTGTAAAATCAATTTTAAAATATATGACACTTGAAATAAAAATCATATACACCATAAAAATACGGAATTTAACTTTTATGTCTACATTGGTAACGTAAGGTATAATTATGATAAGTTTAATTTAACCGATTAAATGAGTTTATTAGTTAAAAGGGAGAAAGATTATGGATGGACGAAATGAATGAATTACAGAGTATTTATCATAAAATTAAAATTAAAATGTCGATTCAGAAAACGAAAAATAAATAACAAATTAGATATTATAAAAACGAATACAAAAATGAATTTTATCATAAATAAGATAACGAAGTATTATTGATATTATTAATTCTATGAATTATAGATAGAAATCATTATTAGATAAGCACGAAATTGAATAATAATATTATAACTAGAATCTATTAATAATTACTTAAATATAAATAATAAATATATAATTTAATAGAAATAACTATTATTATTAATATTATTATTGTTATTGTTTGTGTTATTACTGTAGTTGTTATTATTATATACTTATGAAAACATTATGAAAGCTACTTGAATTTATTAGTCACTAAAGATAAATTAAAAAAAAGGTAAAAGCATTTAATTAATAATTATATAATTAAACATGAAAATGTAAAATTAACACTGAAATAAAAATATAATTTTTTTAACATGGATTAATTTATTAAATTTATCTCCGAAATGTTAAAACTATACATACTAATTAGAAAAACAAAGAGAAAATAGAGGGTGTGATTATGGAAATAGTTGATGACTAAATAAATTTTTTAGTGCATAAAATTATTTATTTGGGTATTAACCTTTTAACATGTTTCATTTTTTCTAATTTTTTATCTATTTATAATTCTAAATAAATTATTATAAATAATTATAAAAATTTATATATTGATTTAATTAAATATTTAATTAAATATTTAATTAAATAAAAATATGACAGATTCAATAAAGCTATGATAAGAAAATTTATGAATTTGTAGATATGGCTATTTTAGTTACTGAATAAGCTTAGTAAAACAGCAATTATTTTTTATATAATAAAATTTTTTATATAATAATAAATATTAAAGCTAGGTTTTGGAAAATTAAATATCGTTTATATAATTATTTTTAAAGCGTAGTACTTTGTTATATTATTATTTGATATAATATATATATATATTAAATAAAAAATCTGTCAATTTTATGAATTTAATATTAAAATATTTAAATTTTTTTTAATGTAATGATAAAAAATGCAATATTGATCAAACCATTATACATAACTGCTTATAACAAAATGGTTAATTTGGTATTACAATTGTATGAAGAATTATTTAATGAAATCATCTTTGATATAAAAATTTTTATATAATTTGATATAAAACAAGTTATAAAGAAGTAAAATGGTATTCTTTAAACATTAGTCACATAACTTATGACATACGCACTAGGTATAAAAATAAAAATATTAAGAGACTGAATGAGTAGAAATAACAATTTTTTCGTTACGATATGATCAGATATATATACTGTGTTGAATAATCGGCTGAAAGAAAATTATTTTGTTTCTTTAGGATAGATGTATACTCTCGCTATTATAATCGACTCAACCAACATAATGAACTTCGGCTAGCGAATATACCGTTTGAGGCTAATTAGGTTATTCGATCATACATCGGTCATATATATGATAATTTAACTCTCCGTTTGTTATTTGTATAACGTCTGATATCGGGAAACAGATATGGAAGTGTCTATACTTCGTTTTTTATATGCAATATTTGATGATAATTTCTTTTTTCTTTTAAGATAATTCATTTATGATTTTTAATTATATGATTTTTATTGTCATGTATGTTGTACAATTCTATTACATTTAATTTTTACTTGAAAATCTTTATGTATCAGTTTATAATTTATTTATATTTATTATTTAATTTTTAAGTGATATCTTTCTAATATTCAATTTATATATGTACTCGAAAAAAGAATAGTAGACATGATTTATAAATTCAAAAGATACACATAATTTAAACACTTTAAGTTTATTCAGCTTAATAACTTATTCTTTACTTTATTTACAATATTATCTATAAAATAGAAATGAAACAATATATATATAAATAAAAATTTCTGGATGTACACATCTATACGTAGTCATGAGAATAAATATTTAAATGCATCGTAAGTTTTAAAATAGAAAAATTCTAAAATTTATTGTTCGTGGATCAATTGTCATTATACTAAATTCATAATTATTTAATTAAAACTTTGTTTTCTTTGATTAATTATTTTTATGTAGAAATATAATATTTATAATCAAATAGTAGAATTTCTAAGGAACATCGATTGATAATAATATTCTATATGAATCTATATCGATATATGTTCTAGTGTAAAAAAGAAAGTTTTTTATTTTTAATGTAAGACGCTAGTTATAAAAAGTTTTTTAATAATCTAAATTCTAAATTATTGAATCAATTCAATTAACTTTTTGATTTGAATTATATTTTTAATTTTTAAAATAAAATTTTTACGTATTAATTTATCTAATTCTAAGTGTTATCGAATTTAGTTTCTTTTATTATTTAATTAAATTTCATAAAAAGGTTTATAATAAAATAATTAAAATAATTTCAAAATTAATAAATAATAAACTTTTATAAGCTGAAATATATAATAAATAAATTCTAAAATTTTTAGGTGAAAATGAAAAGTATTTATAATTTGATTAACGTTAAAATATTAAGGAAACGCAAAAACCGTATCAAACGCTCTCTTAACAAATAATACAACAAATTAAAGCTGAATTCCTAGAATGATTTGCGCTTGACAGACTTCGGTAGATACATGATTTCTTTATCTCTCCCTTTCTCTCTCTTTCTTTGTAAAATCGTCCAACCTCATGTGATGTGGTCAATTCTTTTTTTACTAATTTCGTCTTTTACTTGGGCAAGTCCTCTTCTTGATAATTTTATTGGTTAAAGAGATCTCGACCAATTACTAGGAGCATTTATGAGCGTTGAATTTTAATTAGAAAAGATGAAGAAAAAAAAATATGAAAGAAAAGCCACGGGTAAATGAAAATGTGTGCCATTCAGAATAGAGTGTGTAAGAAAGAAACCCAAAATTAAATCACACTTTTCATTCTGTTTTTTTGTGTAGTAGTTTCGAGATTTACAATATGGTACCTGTCAAAACAATCTTAACTTACGATTTAAATGGTGCAGTTTATGATTTAACTAAGAAAAAATCTTGGATTTTTCTTGTATTGGCAAACTTAAAGGCCGGATTGATATTTATTGATCAATTTATACAAATACATTGTATTTATATTAATAAATAATATACTTCTGGAATTGAATAAAAGTCATCAGAAAATTTTTTTTAAAGTATTATTTTTCAATGCAAACGTAGATAATAAGTATAAGCTTACACTCGCGTATAGAATAATAATTATCGCAATTAGGCAAATACCCCAGGCAAATTTGCTGTACAAAGCTTTAGTATTTATTGTATACGTCTCGAATAGAGGGTGCATCTTCCTATTTCTTTCTATCTCTGTTTTCTCAGCTACTAGGTTTCGGCAGACATACGACTACGTCCAGCAAACTACACTATGCGCGCAGGTTTCGCAATAATTAACGAACCATCCTTATGCTTAATTGGGTTAATCTATAGAGATTAATTAGTACCGCCGTGCTGAGCTCTTCTACCCGTGAATGGTAAATTAGTCCAGAAGATCTACTTCCTTTTGAGTGTCGATAATTTTGAACGAACTGCATCCGATTTCAACTCGGATCGCTGCCTATATCTCTTCCTTTTAATTCTTTGGATTGCTTAATTATGCGATTGGAAATGATGAATTTTAAGAAAGACATAGATTCACAGATTTTCTTGATTTCTGCAAGATGGAAAATTCACTGCATATTTATCTATTCTACGAAATTCATCCAATTTAGTTAATATGTAATTATAATAATCTCGGATAAAGTATAATTAGAATCCTGATTACTAATTTAGAAAAATATTTTTCTATTACGATAGCTTAGATTAATTATAAAAATTTAATTGACTATTGTAATAGTCATTATTAAAAATTATATCTAAAATTTCTATTAATTGTCAGTTGGTGACTAAATATTCATTAGTAATTGCTGATAATAAAATTAATTTATTTTTCATTGAGATTATTACAGCTACATTTAATAATTGAAAATTTGATTAAATTTTATTTTAGAATAATTAATCTTTACAACATTATTAGAAATTTTCATTATCATATTATTAAATTCAAATATCTTCTACGTATTTTATTTAATATTTATATTCTTTTTATAATAAACGATTCTTAGAAAAATAAATTATTACTCAGATATTCATTTAAAAAAAGAAATGATTAAAAACATATTATTTTATAAAATAATATCTATTTATATTTTATATTTATATTTAATATGATTTAAGATGTATTTTCTTAATTACTAAATATAATTAATTAATAAATAAATAATATTAGCACAATAAAAGTTAAACATGTTAACTAGATAAAATTATTTATTACTAAGATATTATTGCAAAAGTAAATACGTAATTATAAATATATACAAAAAAACAAAATTTTCTACACCGAATCTCATTAATTAAATACTAAATTTTTTTATTTGCAATATATAAGATATGGTTTAATCATGCTTTATATGTAATTGAATTTAACGAAACTAAACTATTTTAAAAAAATCATTCGTCTTTTTTAATATATAATTTCTCTAATCCAAACAAATTTAAATTATTCAACGTAAAAAAGCAAGAGAATTATAAACTTAAATACATTGAAATGCTTGAGACCGCTTAGTTGATAGCCTCATTTTCATTATCTTTTGTAATTATATTTGTATTAGATGATTAATAATAGTAAGTTTTTTTTAACTTATATGTAAATATATTAATCAAATTAAGTAAAACTTTTAAATAATTAGGAAAGTGATATGCTTACTGATATAAGCTTATTACTTAATACTCCTTAACAGTATTATACCTCTTTGCAATAACTATAAAAATCAGTATTATAATTATTTTATCTACAAGTAAATAAAATTTTCAATGTATTGAAAAACAAATATAGCATTGTATAATAATTTTTATAAATACTATCTTTATATTCGACTAAGAAAACTTTTTATAAATTATTAAGTTAAAAAAAATTTTTTCGCTTTTGTAAAATTTTTAATTGACAATTTTTAGTGTAAATTTTACGTCTAATAAAAAATACTATTAAATGAAGGTTTTAATTTTATTTCACTTACAATTAAAATCATTTGATTGTTTATGTAAAAAAAGAATTTTTAAACTGTATTAATAGTTTATATTAAAAATGTAATTTTATATGATCAGTTATTAAATAATTATGCTTTAAAAAATAAATTTACTAAAATTTTAAATTATTCATTGGGCAAGTGTAATTAATTCAAGTAATTATAGTAAAACAAATATACAATTAAATTCTTAGTAACTCGTAAAATTTACATTATTTCTTGAATTTAAGATAAATAATGTTTTTAAAAATTTGAAAACAGATAGTTAAATTTTATAATATTTTCAAACAGATATATTTCATAAAAAATTACGTATATATGATGGTAAATACTACAGAGATATAATTGTTTATTTGATACAGAATTTTGATAACTAGTATATGAAGATTGCTATTCAAATTACGCATTATAAATATTTGCAAATAAAATACAGTAATGCTTTTTTCAGATAAAAATCAAATTAAAACATTCTATAAATTTTATTTAGATATACGTAAAAGATACATGGAAAGAATACTCGTAAAATTGGCGTGTAATTATCTTTACGTACTAATTATATACTTTATAATTTAAAGTTCCTAGAAATATGAATTTTTATAATTAAGTATATAAAATAATTTCTAGACATAATACTGTTATTAAATAATCTACCATTAATAAATAATCTACTATTATTTAATAATCTAGACATACTTTATAAAATATTTTTAAAAAAGTATTTATAGTATTTTCAAAAGTACTAAATACTACTTATATAATAAATTGGGAGATTATCATTAAACTATAGAAGAATAATGCTTACCTGTAATAAACGGTTATAAAAAAGTAGAATATTACATTTTAGTAAGAATATAGGAAATAAATTATATGTAGGCAAGTATAGAAAATTTTGCATAGTTTAATATCCAGTGTCTTTTCTTTTCAAACGCGGATGCTCGAATGTAATTATTATATTTTGAAAACAGCATAAATCTTATGAAGTTAGATACCCACGAGAATATAGGTTTGTGAAAAAAAAGGGAAGTAGAAAAGGAAATTCCACTAAAAGGTTGGGCTTCCCCGTTGAACATATTCGTACGCGGATGGAATGATCTATGAAAGAAAGCAGAGTAGCGCGCGCCTCCGAGACCGCGTGCATCTTTTGGCGCCTTATTTAGCCGATTGTCACCAAGTCGGAACTTGTGCTGCCACGCCACGGATATGGTGCAAACCGAGTGCTGCACTTTCTCCATCGCCCGCCTCTGATCAATTTTCCGCCGGACTACGACGTCTTCCTCTCCGGCGGCGCTTCTCGTCGCGCACTTTCAACCCGAAGGCGCGAACGGACTTCGCGGGAATCCAAAATGTTCGCATTCCAAATAGAGTTTTCTCGCTCGTTCTTCGTGGTTCATCAATACTGATTTTCTTCTTCTTCTTTTTCTTCAAAATTTCGATCTTTTGATTAACGCTCCAACATTTCTGAGTGCTTTAAACCCACATGGATTTGAACAAACTTAATCATGGGGTTTATTGGAAAGAAATTTCTGGGTATAACATCACCGATTCTAACTCAATGTAACGAAGTTGTATTAATTTTATAGAAGGAATAAAGTTTTCAAACGTCATTAGAACTGCTTCACGATATTAAAACACGAAATAATTATTTTATAATTAAATAGAACGATAGAAATTATTTGAAATTTGTTATTATGTGAATTGATAAAACGCTTTAATGCGAATCTTTTATGACGAACTTTAAAATAATGTATGAAATTGAAATTTCTTATAGCTGATTGTTTTACTTAATTAGTTTTTAACAAAAGTATAAATTTTATACTATTAAAACCTTTAGCTTTTACTCGGTTTTACTTTCTATATATTAAAAAATTAAATATTTATTATTATATAATTAGTAAGTTGATAAACTGATTCATTGATAAATGAAAAGAATTTATATTTAAATATATATCTGAGAAAAAATAATATATTCATTGATGCGTATCGTATATCATATATTAGTTAGGATATTTTTTAAATATAAAAACATACGCTAGACGTATTTAATGAAATATTTATAAATTAAAAATATTCGTTAATTTTTTAATTATTAAATTTTCTGAAAATAATTCGAAATTTTCTAAATAGTTTAAAACATTGATATATATATTTATTGATAATTCATAAAATAGGTAATCTAAATAATAGCAAAAATTATGAACATTTATTTCGTTAATTGATATACATCTACTTATATAAAACAAATTACGTAAAAATAATCTTTTCCAAATTTTTGTAAACTTCATTTATTTTTTTAATATGGATACGTAAATTAAAAAATCATTTTAAAAAATAACGAGGATTTATCAAAAAAAAATTAAATAAAAAAAAGTTTTTAATGTCGCTTTAAAAAGAAACTAATAAATGACAGAGAAAGGCAAGTTAATCGCAAGAGAATAATAGAAAGTGAAAAACAAAAATAATGAAAATCAATTATAAAAAAATGAGTAAAGAATTGAAAAAATAATATAACTCAAATGCAAGAAATAAGTAAGGCAATAAAAAAGAGATAGAATTTTCAATTCTATTTCTTTGTACCTCTATCCGTCTCTCACAAATTTCCTCTCGTCTCTCACTTTCTCACCCTCTTTTACACTCCATCGACAGGGCACGTGTGTAAACGTTCGTAAAACCGTCCACTGCTGCCGCACCTCGCTTACATGTTAGGGATATTACCAAAGTTTTACTCCTCTGCGCTCGCTCATACGAAGAAAAGCTAATAAGTATCGGGGAAATATGAGGGCGAGAGTAACTTTTTAAGAGCTACGCCGCAATACGAGAGAAGGACAGAAAGATAAAACGCGTCAACTCTGAATGAGGGAGATTTAATCGTTTCAAAACTTATTTGTGAAATGTACACTGTACAAATCTGTGATATCTCGATGGAATAAAATTTAAAAACAAGGGTTATTATATTAAAATTAATAATGATTTTTTCTGATTTATCAGAAGAGGAAACAAAAAAACTCCCAAAGAAAGATACAAAATTTTAATTAGTTTCAACAAACGATTCCTCGTTCATTACAAAAATTATGTAGCTGCAAAAGATTAATATTTTACTTTTAAAGCATATATTTTTAAAAAATTTATTTTTAGAAAGAAATAGTCCTTTTCTGTAAAAATATTCTTTTAATTTTAAAAATAAAAAATTTTCAATGTCATAAAATTATTAAAGTATAACTTAAAAATAATAATAATTTAATTCAAAGCTTTTTATTTTACAAGAAGCCTGTATTTTAATTTCTAAAACTTCTAAAAACAACAAATATGTAATTTTATGAATG
This sequence comes from Dolichoris vasculosae, assembly GCA_018907195.1. Classification (NCBI taxonomy): domain Eukaryota; kingdom Metazoa; phylum Arthropoda; class Insecta; order Hymenoptera; family Agaonidae; genus Dolichoris; species Dolichoris vasculosae. The sequence goes on along the minus strand of JACCHY010000010.1, from coordinate 5,591,982 downwards.
TCAATGAAAAAATCAATGGCTGTAATTATAAATGATTTCGAAACTATATTTATCAAAATTTCTTCTTTATCATGATAATATGTATTATTATATGAAAAATGAAATTCTTTGCATTATGGATATCACATTGTAGAAAAATCAGCGCGTATTTTCCTTATTTCTGATATTGTAATATTATACTTAAAAATGCTAAGATATTTCTATATTTATAATTTTAATAATTAATTGAAATTTTTTAGATCTTAAACAGTTTTAAAAGTAACTAAATTGTAATATATAAATGCTGAATGTTCCGAACGGCGAGTCAAATCTTTATAAGAGCATAAAATTGCTTTAAAAACTTGCAACAAGAAATTTGGACATTTGTACTCGTGTTGTGAAAGTAGAAAACACGAAGTTGAGTAGAAAAAGAAAACCAACGAGCTCTAAAGAACCGAGACAAGAGGTGGAGGAGTGAAAGGTTGTTCGGGTGTGACGGCGGAAGTTTATGAACACGCCTCACATAAATTGTCGCGGCTCTTTAAGAAATTGGAAAGGCGCGGGTGTAGAAACAGCTTGACTCGAGTGGTTTGAGAACTTTTTGAAGACTCTGTGCCGCTCCTTTTCTCCCTCCTTAACTACTGTAGTTCACTTTAAAGAAAGAAGAAAAAGAGAAGCCATGCAGTGTGCGAAATAACTATATATCACAATTCATTCTTTCCATTTCTTTCTCACACACGCTCATTTTCTTCTACTTTCTTTCGTACAGGTTCTTACTGTATGTTACAAACTGGAAGTATATCTGATATATGAAGCAGTTTCCTTGCTTATTTAAGACTTCTACCGTAAAAATCATTTTATTTTCATCATTATTAGTAACGTAGTGATTATTGAAGTAATAATGGCTATCGAATCTATATTAATCATATCTTTTTTTATCGTCAAATAAAATTCGAATATTCTATTTTGCTATTTACTGAATAATTGATAATTCTTGAAGCAGGTCAAGAAAAATTCTTATTTATTTTTTATTTGAAGTTAAAAATGAATTAATACTAGCGAATATTTTATTTATTATAAAATAATAAAATTAAAAGAAGAAAAAAATAGATATATATGCATAAAATATTAATAAATAAACAATGAATGTATCAAACGATGAAGATCAATAGTCATAATTATTTATGTAAGTAGTATAAAATTAAGTCAATTACGCAACGCCACATAATAATAATTTTATTATAAGTATACATATGTATTATTCGCTCTAAAAATCACTTATCTTATCACTTTTATCGAGTGATATCTATAGAGAGGAAAAATAGACGGATAATCTCTTTCGTTTTCTCTAAATGCAGGTCGTTATGAATTGCACGTTGGCAACTAACTCAGTACTAAAAATCACATGAAAGAAATTCCCAAAAGTTGTGAAAAGGAGAGCACCGATGGTCGAGGTAATAGTATTGGCGAATGCAAAAGGCAACGCGGCATTAATGACGATACGATCAATATTAGCAAATATTTCCCGCGGGATACGAAACCCGCGTTTGCCGAAGGAGAAGGATACGGAGCTTTATCGGCGATGACATTTATTCAAATGTAATATCTTGTTTGGTGAAGATTACTACAGTCGAGAATGTGTCCCTTCGGCCCTCGACTTCCATGTATTACTATTCTGCTCCTGCGTTGAACGCTCGCAAGTACCTTTTTCCTTCCTTGTCTTTCCTCTCTCCTGCTACTGGGATTCAGGTCGATCTTCTGACGCTTTTCTTGGCACCTTTAACCAACCACTTTTAACGTTAACAGGGATAACACGGACCGTTTATCCGCGTTCGATCTTCGCAATTGCATTCCGCGTTTTACTCGATGAAAGGAATTGTTCCACTCGAGAAAGCATCTTCTCTCGAATGCTTACATTTATTATATTCGACCTTGATAAAATTTAGCGATTTATGTTTATTACGATAATATTTACTCTTTTTAATTCATTTCTCGTCATATTCTAATTGACAATAGTAAGATACTAAGGTAAAATAGAAAATAAATAACTGTAATTATTTTATGTATTTATTTTTATTTAAATAAATAATAATATTTACGGTTTAAAGTATACCTTTAATGTTGTAAAAAGATAATATAGTTTATATATGTCAATAATATTAACGTATATCTAAATTAAAAAAAAAGATGTTGACTTAATACCATACAACATACAATTTAATACTTAACAAAATTATTTCAATTAGTATTTTATTACAATAACAAATGAAGGATCGATATAGGAAAGATTATTAAATTTTCAACTTATGATGTTGATATTAGCAATGATTTTTATAAATATTATATATCCATATATTATGCTTATATGTATATATATTTGTGCGTATATCCGGTCCCACGAGCACGTGTATTATAGATTTAAAAAATTCAATTCAAAACCTCTAAAATGTGAATGATAACGTATCGTAATTGTAAAATTACAAAACAATGCATTAAAATTTAATATTTCATAAATTCATAAAATTTTATATAAAATATTTTTTATTCTACAATAAATTGTCACAATATCCTATAAGATATTATAAGTTTCAAAAATATGAAACGCATTAATAAAATATAATGGAAAGACAAATACATGAAATTCATCATCTATTTTGTATTTCGGAATGAAACTTCGTTTTTTATCAATTATAAAATATAATTAAATATTTTATTAGGGATAAATACACATTCTTACTATTCTTTAATAAATTTATTTATCTACAGCTTATTTTATAGTCCGCACGCTTACGTAAGTTCTCTCGATTTCTTTACACTTATTCGCATCGTTTCCGGTTGTACGTCGAAGAATCGTCTGCTTCGGTAGTGTAACGGTTCGAAAATCCTTTCGCTTCCTTATTTCTCGAATATTTCAGCTCTTCGCGCTTCTCGTGTCGCCGCTTGACTAATAGATTCTTAGTATTTGCATTCCTTTGTTCGTGTTGTCACGACTATCCCCATATTATTTTTCAATCGTAAAATTTGACCATTTTCCGATTATCTGATAATCCCGGTCCGTTTTATTACCATAAGACAATTCTTGTAAAAAAATCTGGTGACAAGTGTACGTCATATTCACCACGCAAACCATGATATTTAAATCTTGTCAGACTATTGAGTAAATTTTTATTTCAATAATATCGGACTAATATAATTTATTGATCCGTAATTAAATATTTATCCTGTAAAACTGGGTGATTTTTATAACATCAAAGCAAATATATTCGAATGATATCAAAATATATTTTGGTGATATTAATTAATGATATTAATGTACGAAATGAATTAGCTAACAAGCTATAAATAAAAATGTCAGAAAATTCTAATTTAATTGAAAATTAATGTTATAAAAGGTTATATATTTTAGAATTAAATAAATTTAAAAAATTTAAATAAAATTTAAAAAAATCATAATAGAAAAATTATTTTTTAATAAAATTTTGTATAAAATTATTTTTTAATAAAATATTGTATAAAATTTTTAATGAAATTCTTTTTAAATTTTGTGATATTTTTTAATTAATTCTTTGTACGGAAAATTCATGATAATGTTTTCAAAATTATACAATATTAATTCAATTTAATTGTTAGAAATTGTATAAAATTTATAAATATAATTTTTGCTTGATTTAAAGGATTAAATTTTTTATAAATTTTACATATCATTTTATCTCATAATTAATTTTATCAGTAATACACTAAACTAAGCAAACAGCAGAAAAATTCAATAAGAATTAATTTCAAAGAGAATTATTATTTATTATTGTGTGCAATATTTAGAAACGAATATAGATCATTATAAAAAGATTCATATGAACTAATATATAAATATATATTTTTAAATTTATTTTACGAATACTATTACAGAAATAATAGAAACATCAATGTACTCCCTGCTTGCACAATAAACGATAATAGAATTATTTGATTTTATATGCAACAGATGCGAATAAACATGGATTCATTTTTCGCAAGAAAATTGTATTTATTAATCTCGTATATATTTACTTTATAATAGAAAAATGCTTGTATGAATATTGTATACGTGAAGTTATCTTTTATCGTTAATTAATTTTCAGTTCTTAGCGATTAATTCGTTTCTGCTCAATATTTCTTATAATAAATTTCTCAACGATTAATAAATAACGTCTTTTTAATTCAACTCATTTCTAATTCATGTTACCAATTTTTTTTTGCTAAAAATTAAATTTTATTCATTGAATAGACTCATCAGAGTTGAAAATTTTTTTTTGAATTTACGTAAATTTACCTGTGATGGTTTTCCAGTTCTTTGATAATAGACCTTTAGTATATGATTTACACAACTTGAAGATTATCTACGTTGATTTTTAGTAGACTATATAGCTCTTTTATCGAAATTGTGTCAGATATACAGGAGACTAAACTAATAATATCAATATATGCGATAATTAACTTAATTAAATGAATTATTTAATTTTATATGTAGTTAATATTATCTCTTACAAGTATGTTTACTTTTATAAAATTATAAATATTGTATCGCATAAATTGAATGAAATAATAATTATTAAAATAAGTAATAGAAATACTTTTCATTTAAACAGTTAATTTTTTATTTTTAGTAATATGTACTTATATCACATAATTATCATTTCTAAATGAATAAATATAATTCATTTAATTATTATATGTTAATTTTAATCCTGTTTTTTTTAATAATATTGAACGATCTATTCATAAAAATATTTTGTGAATTTATGCGCATCTTAAATTAATAAATATTAATAATATATACTTTAGAATAAATTGAAAAAATAATTTAGCATAATATAATATTTATTATATTAATAACGGAAGAAATAAAATATTTAAGCAATAGATGAAAATGACCTGATATATAATTAGCAAGGATTAATAATTCAAAGTTCTTGAAAAATATATTTTTATATGATCAGCAGCCAGTGAAAATTAAAGAAAAAATAGCAAATTCCATATAGGAAAGAATTTTTAAATTAATCAATTATGATAATAAATATTTTTTGATAGAATAGTCAACTTTCTGATATAAAAAAGAGTAAGTTAAGAAAGCAAAAAACGAAGGTAGGATGTAAATAAGGGGAGTGATACGTGTCAAATGAGGGATTAATTTGCAGCATTCGCAATATTTCCAGCGAGAGAGAGAGAGAAAGTGAGTAAGAGCAAAAGACAAAGGGAGAGGATAGGAGAGACATGGTCATTTTGATTGCTAGCCCCGTCAATGGTGTCCGGCTCCTGGCACCGAGTGCCTAGCCAGATGTCGCCACGAGCGTAACGTCACCGGTTAACTACAGAACGCGCCAATCCGGAGGATGCATACGTGCGATACGTACTGGGATGATTCTGATTAATTACCGATAGTTACACAAGCTGACGCCAACACCGGCGACCAAGAACGGGGTGGTCACCGAACAATCCGATCTGCATTTCAACCCAACTACGTTAATCCTTCTCCGTCCTGTCCAGTACAAACAGAACGTCAGCCTTGATTTGCGTATCTGGATAACATAACCCTGCACGCTTATTGCACTTATATTACCGAAATATTATATATTTTCATCTTAGGGGTATTTCAACGATCCATCCATCCTTTCCGAATCCGTCAAATTTATTATAAATTTAGTCGTTGTTAACGGCTCAAGGTAATAGGCAAACGTAACGTTCACCAATTTAAACGACTTTCTCGTTTTTATGAATTTTTATGAAATTTTTATGAATATCAAAATAATGTCTATAAATACTAATACACTATATTATATCATACAATATTCTTAAAATTTACCTTTCAAATTTACTTATTTAATTTAAGCTTTATGTATCGCCTCGCAATATATATTGAAAGAAAAAATTAGATCTTATTCTTAAACGCCTTGTATAGTAGCACTGTTTGCTTGTTAAATTACAGAAATAAATGGTTAATAAGAGGAATAATGTCGTATTCTCTATGGGAAATCAAACAATAAAAATAACTAATGGTAACAAATAATTTATCGTATGTAAATGATATATAGAGTTTGAAGAAAATGTATCTGTATCGATATAATATTGAAATAATTATTTCATAAATATTTTAAAATATTTTAATACATCTGACGATTCAAATAAAGAAAATGAGTGAAAATGGTATTTAATTTAACAAAATAAACTCTGCAATGGAAATATAACGCATAGAACAATTAATACAACAATTACCATCCCCAAAACAACGAAATAATCTCCTGCTCTAAAAGAGATTTTTTTCACTCTTGTAACTGCAAAATGTTCTTTTTAGTTGGAACATTTCATAAATTTTGAATAACTTAAAATAGCAGGAAACACTCATGCGATATCAAAGTCCAGCCCTGGTATAGTGTCCGGCTTAATACAAAACGATCCGATTTAATTGAGCGATTAACGGCTAAACACCGGCTTTTCCGAGCACTTCTGCCTCTCTCCCCTGCACTGGGTCTGCACTCAAGCGTCGATGAGGAAGGGAGGAAAGGGGATGAAAGTAAACGCCCCGCATGCTTTTGAAAAATATAACTCAAGAATATTTATGACCGAGATTAGTCGCGATAATTGGCCGTGTAATATACAGGAATCGTACGGTAGCGATGGCGTCGATGCAGTAACCACACGCAGACTCGACCGAGCCGATCATCCTACATAGATTGGTGTTCCGTTAGGCCATAGATTTTTTAATTCATCGTTTTTGGGATCTGGATTTTTATCAATCCAAACTTTATTCTTTATCGGATCAGAGGTAGAATTATAAATATGACAGTCACACTATTACGGTTCAATGAATTACAATATTTCCTTAATCTATTTTTAAGATAAAGTTCGGAAACTGAAGTTGAAAGGTAAAGTATTCTGTTATATCTAGGTATTTCTTATAAGAAGTGAACTTAATATACGTGAATCTGCAACAAAAGTAATTTGACCTAAGTTATGGGCAATAAAAGTCAAAAGAAGGTTCGTAAAAGATCTGATTTCTCATGCATAGATTTATATGTTTTATGATTCAACTTTCTGAACTGTTATTTGAATAATTTGAATCAGTGGACTCAAGAGAATAAAGTTGGAACATATATAATTTTTTGCTATCAGCTTACCAAAGTCCAAACCATGAATTAATATGAAAGTTATAATGTTCTAATATTAATATTTTATTTTGATATTTCGCAAAACAAATTTGAGTAAGATTACGTAGAAAAAAAAATTTTTACATTATACGTAAGAAAAAATTTTAATAACAAATTTCATAAAGCTGTAATTATATTATAATTAGTAATCACTTAAAAATATTATGAAAATAGAAAGAACTTTTATTAATCCCGTCAATTTCATATTGTACGTACAAATTAATTTTAGTAATCATATTTATATGTACATCAAATTTTTTAATTTAAACGATTGGAAATATTAAGTATATTTATCAATGATTCGTAGTATTTTTTAAATTATCAAATATATATTCTCTATTAAGTTTAAAAAATATGCTCATATTCTATTATATTGCAATTTTAATATTAATTCAAATTTAAAAAATATAAAATATGAAATTAGTTCAAATAACACTTTTCTTCTTTATTTCTGTAAGTTTTTTAAAAATTTATACAAATATAGTAGGATATATTTATTATTAAATATTAGTATTCATATAATATTATATTGGTATACATTCACTTCGATTTTCTCACATTTCTATATATAATTATATACTAATTTTTATTATAAATATGAATTAATTTTATCCATTTATGATTCATAAGCACTATTTCTTTTATTTATGCTTATTTTTTCAACTATATATAGTATTGTAAAATTTTTTCAATATTATAATTTAGTTACTATAAATTGTATAATACAATAATAAATATTTTTTTATAAAATTATGTTAATACATACTGTAATATGAACATTTATTAGATGTTGTATATGTTTTTTAATTGTCGCGCTTTCAATCCAGTATCAAGACACCAATTTATTTTATAGCTTAATTTAAAATTTTTTATCTTACAAATATTTTAAATTTATAAATTTATATATCTAGTATAATTTAAAATTTTTTATTACTAAAAAATTTTTAATTTTCTTTTATGATTTAAGATATATTAATTAAAATATTCTCGAATAACCAACATAGAATAGAAACAGATTTCTGTTAAATAGTTTAAAACATAGTTCAAATGATCATAGGGACTTATCATAAACAATAGGAAAAGCAAAAAGTTTCATCCAAATATCAGATCATTCGCATTCTACTCTTGTATTATCCAGTTACTACCCGAACGCTTTCCTTTATCACAAGAATAAGTGCCATAAAAAGAAAGTTACTTGGAACGCTACAAATTCCTATTAAAGCATTTGACGTTACAGGTAATAGATTTACAGTCAATTGGCTCAACGGATGCTTAGAGGGATCAGTACGTTTGCGTTAGAGCTGGTGGTTAATGGTAACTAGAAAATCAGTTTCATCAGTCCAATATTATTATTCCTTTTAATTGCCTCACAATAGAGGGCACATATTAAGATTGATTCTTGTACTTCCGCATTGAATGTTAAACTTGGATTCACATATATGTACAATAATTAATTTATATATTATTATAAGTTATAGAATAAAGTATTCTGTTTACATTAGTCATACAAGTAGTCCAGAATCACTGTCCATTATCATGAAAATTATTTTTATAAAAAATTAAAAAAAAAAATTTTTTTACAAATTTCAAAAATAAATTTAAAATAATAATATTTAATAAATATCTATTATGATTTATTGAACGTTTTATATAAACTATACTAATTTTCAAAATAAATGAAATAAGTAATTATAAGAGCATTTTTTATTCTTTTAAATGATTTTATTTATATTATAAATATTTCAGAGCAAATAAATTAAAAGTGATAAATACAGAATTAGAATAATATATATCAATATATAACAACATATAAGAACTAATTTCAGATTTATTAAGTTTTTCCAAATATATTAAATTCACCTAATTAATTTCTTTTGCTGAAATATTTAAAAAATATAGCGAAATGATATTTGTTATAAAATATCAACCATTCATTTAAATTTTTTATATTTAAATTGATCGACGAATCAGTAATATAAATTGGTGGTTATTTGCAATAACATCCAGTACTTGATAAATAAAATATCTCAACTAAATAGAAGATTGATACACATATGAGGATAAATTCAAAGGAATCAGATCGAATTTAGGTATTCTGTTATTATGTATCTTATAAATAATCAGAAGTAAATTGTTGAAAATGATTGATAATTAGTCTCATTAAAATAATCGGGTTATCGAAATTCTCACCAAAGTCGATAATCTTCGTTACTATTTAACCAGATTAACGAGAATATCTGCTCGCAGATCATGTATTTCTTGTTCATTTGAACATCATCCTCGCATGGCATCTCAGCTGCTTCCATTGTAATTGCTATCCATAATTACATTCCAGTTAGTACCGGCTAAAACTATGGTGCGCTAGGGGAAATTAAAAAAAAGGTTATAACCAAAGTAATCAAACTCATTATTCTATCTATTAATAAAAGTAATGTTTATATTATTAGATTTCATTAAAATTACATAAACAAATATCCTGGTTCCTGGAGCTACTCTGCATTATTTCATCGTGTATGGCCTGCAAAATTGGTGTAACGGTAATTGATTAACCGTATCTCCGATGCGTCCACAAATACGTCTAGTGGGTGCAAAAAGCGCCGAAAATTCATATCAACCTCTAATTAATGCGCTTGCTCTCTATTTTCTACCACAACTTCCATCTCAATTCTGAAAATTACACAATGACTAATGAGAAAATTACAAGTCTTTAAATAATACGCAATGATGAAAATTATACACACTTATATTTCATGAAATAATTTTCAACTATTTATAAATAATTTCATATTTCATAATCTGTACTAGGATAACGTTTATTAGACATTCAAAAAATCATTAACAGGAGTTGCAATAAGACGGATTTATACAAAAATTAAGAAAATACAACAAAAATTGTTTGGAATTTCTTCCAAAAGAATTGTCTAAATAATTTATTTTATATAATAATTATAAATGTAAATTCTCATATAAATATAGGATAAGACTAATTCTTACGTTATTCAAAAATTATGTATGTACATATATATTATAATATGATTACTCGCAACCATCTGCTTTTTGACATTTAAATTTTTATTTTATTTGAATTAATTCTTCTAAAATAAAAAAAATTATATGAAAATATAATTTCATAAAGAACTTAAACGGAAAAATTCGTGAAATAAAAGTTTTTAAAAATTTATCAAGTACATTTTGAGATTAACATGCTCATATACGATGTGAAAAAATCAACATATATAAAATTCAGTTTTTATATATCAATCTTTATTTAATTTTTATTATTTTTATTAAAAATACTTTTAAATATACTAAATTAAAATATTTAAATTTTTGAGAAAGTTAGATTTATTATTTTTTTAACATTAATTTTTAATTTTATTTTAGTTTGTATTTGTAACCATACAAATAATTCATATTGAAAGGATAAATATTTTAAAGATTATTTATAATTTTAGATGATTTATTAGTTTTATTTATTATTATTTTAATTATTAATTAGACTTATATATAAACTTGAATATATTAAATATATCTTAAATACTATTTAATATTATAATTTTCTTTCAAAATAAAGTTTGATAATAAACAAAATAAGAAAAAAGATATTTTAATATTTATATGCTTTAAAATCATTCGCTTACAAAGAAAGTATGTTTACATTTACCAATTAATTACTTAAAAAACCAATTGTTATTTTCAAATCATAAACTTTAAAAAAAATTATTATTGAAAATATTTGAATATTAATATTTTTAAGATTTTCTGATACAATTATGAATTTTTTCTATTAAATAAATTAAATAATAAAAATATAATATCAACCTATATATATGTGTGTGTGTGTATTAAAAATATATGACCCTTCATTTTTGAAAAGGGAATCTTTGAGCAAATTATCAACTATTAATGTTTATAATAATACTCCAATTTTATTTACATAAAAAAAATTATAATAAATTTGGTAGAACATAATTAATATATTATTAGAATTGGATTTTAATGAATTTTTTTCAGAGATTATAACAACCGTTAAAATTAGTCCTACAAAAACAGTTACTATGGATATCTTAACTAAGGAAATATCATTATATAATTATTGAGTAAAATAAATTAAAAATATATTCTAGACAAAAATATTTTCCAAAATTAAAATATATTCATGTGATAAATTTTACGTTTTAATTATACATTTTAATAATAAACAAAAATGTTTTTAAATTTTTGAGAATTTCCGATATCTGAATATCAAACTATTAGGATTGTACATAAAATAATAATGACCTACATTAAATATTATCTAATAATGTTTTTGTTGATACTATTCGAAGATAATATTTAGAATAAGATAAATTAATAGCTAAAATATATATACATATATATCTGTAATGAAAATATATGAATATATTTTAATACATTTATAAAAAAATTTGGTAAATAAAATATAAAAATATTTTTTATTTTACAAATAATAAAAGAAATCAATTGACGAATTCTTAAATCGTCTCATTTACAATCCTATCCAGACAAGTAATTTTTGGGTATCGCTAAACAACTTCACCCCCGTCCGTCGGTTAAATTTAGGAATGGAATACCGTTGCGTATTTATATTTTTATCCATAACGTCCTGGTGAATACCAAATAATTTTCTTAAAGATATAATAATAATAACCCTTTTGACATCTCGGAGTTTAAAAAGTAAAATCCTGGGTTATAAAATGGTAAAGAACAGCTTGTGCTTTAAAATGAGAAAAATGTATGCAGTCTCCGGAGTCGAAGACACCCCCAGCAAATATTCAGTGCCTCGTCTCCCCAAGTCTAGGAAAATCCAGTGCACCCCTTTAATTGTTAGAATTCCTTCCTCCCGAGCTCCCCGCAAGTAGCGACCAAAACAAAAACAACTCGTTCCACACTGCTCTTAACAAGTCGTTCTTAACAAATTCCTTTTCCCGACGTTATCGCTCGAGTCGGGGGAAGCAACCCCTCCTTGCGAAAGAGTTAAGGATGAAAAATTCGGGGGCGCGACCGACCCCGGAGTAACGGCCGAGGAAGGATGGAAGGTGCGCGCCCCAGGTGGTGCGAAAACCGGAGAGAGAGGTGCGCGCCGGTGACCACCCCCAGCCCCCGAGACGCCCCCGTGGGGGTCCGAGCCCCTATCACCTACCCGAGCGAAGCGGAAGCCGCGGCCACGCCTATGCGCGCGGACGCGCGCAGGTTACCGCCCCGTGGCCAATAGCCTCGACGAGCTCGCGGGTGGCAGAGAGCTTGCGAGCTTCTCCGCGAGCGGGACAGGCGCGGTGTCGAGAGTCGCACGCTGCGAGAGTCGGCCCGAACACCACGTGCGGAACGAACGGGTTGCACGTGCGCTCGGTTCAGAGCTTGCAGAGCTCGCGTGTTGCGATGATACGTCCCTCGACCGGTCCTCGCAGTCACTCTGGATGCGCGCATCTCTTCTCTCGTCTTCGTTGATCCACTGACCTTCGTTGCTCCCTCGCACTTACTCGCGTTATCAACTCGCGTTCGGTCGGTCCCAGGGAGCTTAGAGTCGGGCCCAGAGAATTAGAGTTGCTACGTAAGTAGATTTCATTATAATTATTATCTTCGTTATTTGACAGCTCGAAAGAGAATTATTATTTATAAGAAAGTATATTCGTGCATTACAATTTCGCTCGAATGACGATAGACGCGCGTTATTTGTATATCCAGCATCGAATTCTACCCCGATTCTTCTTCTGTAACGAATCACTTATAAAATTTTTAAATAATTCAATGCTCTTATGTTCTTAATTTATTCTTTTTTTTAAAAAAAGTTTAATTATAAATCACCAACAAGGCATTATATTTTAAATATTTATTTTTTTGCATATAAATGACACTATTTAACGTTTAATCAGGTTCCTTAAATAAGATTCTTTAAATAAATTTAAAGAATAAATATTACAGCGAGTGTTAGTTCTTCCTATAAAATGTTTACTCTCCGTGAAAACAACTTGAAATTAAAATAAAACTGGATAATATGTAATACAAAACAAAAAATAAAGCCGTTGCGGATAAATTAGTAAATTAATAAATGTGGGAGTATATCTATATTTAGTAGAAGATTATATAATCAAGAATACATTACTACCGTTATTTCGTTTATTGGTACACTATGGCTTACTAGAATATTTTTACATAAATATATTATAATAAATCAGCTAATTATCATATTTTAACTTCTTCATTTATAAATATGTACATATATGATTATTTTAATTAAATTATATAATTTAACGTAATAAAAATAATGGTTGACATCTTTTTAAATAATATTTAATTCAAAATCTTTCAAAAAATTTTATTCAAAAATGGATATTTTATAGATTTAATTTTATTGTAAAAGTATAAAAATATATTTGAATACTTTAATTAGAAATTTAGAGAAATAGAAATATTATCAATTTGATATATTATATTTTTACGTATCTTACAATTTTGAAAAATTAAAATTTACAATAGTAAATTCAATAGAGTAAGAATAAAATAAAAATTTCGATTAAATGAATACTGTTAATAAAATTTCAATTTGAAATAAATAACATGTTTAAATGTTTTGCAAAAAGAAAGAATTCTTTATAATGAAATCGAATATTTACAAAAATTTTAACTATTATTATTTGATTCATACAATTTAAGAATATAATTTTATTCGTTAAAAAACATATATATATAATTATATTATATATAATAAAAAGTAAATTTTTTCAAGAATTGGACTATGACAACATTTTTTCTTAATATGTAAATGAATTCATTTTTATTTTTTTATAAAAGATTTGTTAATATTTACGTATAAATTATATATTATATGAAATAGTTTTAATACTTTTTAGTAAAAAAAATACATAATTATGTTTTCTCATAAAACAATAATAAAGAAGCTGAAATATATTATTTTTGCATTAGTCATTCGAATACATATATAATTACCATAACTTTGCATGCTGCAAAAGTAATTAAAGTAGATGAAGATATCGTACTTGTTTTCATAAATGGCTTCATCTAATATATTCAAAAGTTGCTCACATAGTTACACGAACGTTTGAATTTATTTATTTCTACGTATATGTCATTTAACAGACGATCGTATGACGTTTAACAATTGGTCCTTCTTCTATCTTTTAATAAAAACGAAAAAATAGGCATAGATAGAAAGCAGTTCTTTTTCGAGTACCCAATACGTGTAACTTTATTAGATACGACGAGTCTTTGGGAAAATTGAATACTTAGTCTAGAAAGAAAAGCGTGGTGGAGCTTTTCAGGAGAATTAAGAGAAAGCTTTATATGCACTTTGCTAAGAGGATGCTTTTAAGGTTACGAATAAGACAACTAAGGAAATCATACAAGATTTAAATGAATTCATGGATAGTATTACTTTATAAAATTTTCTATTCAATCTATTTATAATAATCTTTATTTCATACATTTAGAAAGTTTCTTAAAAAAAGTTTTAAAAAATAGATAAATTTAATAATAAATTACAATATAAACTTATATTTACTATTAATATGTATAATTTATAATTTTTATTGAGTGTGAAAATTTTGTTAACAAAAAATATTTTATATATATTCAAAAATTAATAAACTGTGTATGAATATTATAAATTCATTTCATAGTAATTTTTAAAATTTTTTCTAAAAATAAAATTGATGTTCCTTAAAAAATATTATATTATTCATTTAATCTATATGAGTTCATTATTCATTTATCTATAGAAGTTACTAGTACAATAGATATATATTCGAAAAAATATATTTTTATAATATAGAAGCTTATTTCATTCGGCAGTAATTGTTAAATCTAATTATAAATCCATCTTACAAAGCGTCATAATGCAATTAATTATAACTAGGTCATTTATAATCTAATAATAATATAGATTAAAAATATACCCTATTGAGACATATTTTGATATTTACTTTTAAAATAAATTATTAAAAATTATTCTATATTTTAATGAAAATTTTATTCAATAAAAATTTATTTTCTATTTTATAATATTTAAATAAATGTCTTTTTCGAATTATTAAAACGATACAATCTTCACGTAACAATAATTTTTAAATATATAATTATATAATTATATTATACACTATATAATTATATTTAATATTTTATAATGAAAAATGAACTTTAAACATTAACTTGAGCTAAATCTAAAAAAAATGAAGTATTCGGATTTTTAAATTATTTTCGCATAATAATAAGTAAGATAATAATATTTACCAAAGGATTCAGAAGTCTATAAGTAGGCTTTTAAAAAGCATGTTTCCCATATAAATTTCATAAATCTCTGTTAAAAGTATTAAAAATGAATGTAAGAAAGGATGTCTTAAATATTCTCTAAAATAAAATTTAAAATTAACTCGTACAAAAAATACATTTTGTACATAAGGTAACCAAAATCATATAACATTTCGTGTTATAAAATATTTATCTTAGAAAATTAAGAATTTAAATAGCAATTATATTTTTTAGTAATAGTATTTTATTATCTATTTATATTTTTAATTGTTCTTCATTGAAATCTTTCAAGGTATAAAATTATTAAAAGTGAGTTATGTTTAATTATTTATAGAAATGTATATGAAGTTGTATAGAAAATAAAAATATAGTTATATAAATTATTTAAAATTAAAGAAAGTCAGTTTCAGTTATCAAAAGTCCATTTTTTCTATAAAAAAAAGAATAAAAAGCAAATCTATTTTATAGTCCGATTATAAGAATTTTGAAATTTTTCACGCATGTAGAGAGAAAAAATAAGGTCGTCGAAAGACAAGATAACTGAACGACAAATCAACGAAACGCTCATAGCTCAAAGTAAAAGCGACGTGCATAACGTAGGAAGGCACGCGTTATACGAACAAACCGAAGGATGGAACAAGAGAAAATAAAAGAAAGAAAACAGGCGGAATTCGCCATAGGCGTATAAAGCACATATTTACGTTGTGAACCGTAGGACTGCGGGCGATAAATAGCGCAGGGAAAGTTTAGGAGGGTCGAGCAGTGCAGAGAGAAAAAGAGATCGAGCGAGTAGCACTCGACGAACCCTGGACGATTACGCTTTTTCCGACACATGTGCGACTCGCTCGAGTATTCTCTTCGTTTTGAGAGTCGAACAAAAGTCGAGCGAATGGATAATGTTCTTGACCTCTTCACAAGACCTAACTGTGGTGTTTTCAAATAATTTAACGTACAACAAAATATTCCGTTCAGACTTCTTGGCATTTTAAATAATAAAATAACTTTATTTATATTTATTAAAATTAATAGTTCAATTTCATTTTTAATTTATTTCTTAATGCAATTTATATATATTATTTCATTTTAATCAATTATATAATTAAAATATCAATCCAAGAAGTAGTTTTTAAAGTTTCTTTATATTGTTACAATAATAAATATCAAAATAAACAAAATTAAATCACTTTCCATAAATATTATCTTACTAGTACATTAACACTTAAATATAGTCATCTATTTTATAAATAATTTTATATACTATATTTCGAAATTAATTATATGTGTTCTTCAAAATTTTACTATTTTACAATAAATAATTTTACCTTATCAGAAATATATTTTAATTTAAATACATGTTATTTTATCAAGATTATTTTCAATATATAAATAAATACATAGACTATATAATTTATTCTACCTCATCAATATTTCAATATAAAAAAGGATGAATGCATTTTTCGTAATTTAATTATCTTTAATATCAATTTCACTATTTCAATAAAAATCAGATTACGTACTTTTTCTTCTATCATAACATTTTTAAATTAAGACAGTCCATATCTTTGATCTTTAAAGTATAAAAAAACTAATAAAGTAAATACCTTTCATATTAAAAATATAAAAAAATGAAAGCATAATTAAATATTTGATTAAGCTTTCCAATGGTATAGGTAATCGGTTATCGTAAAAAATTTGTTTTCATTACACATATTCTCTTAATTAGAAACGCATTCAGCATTCAGAAATACAGGAAATCATCCACCGTATAAAAGCAATAACTATCACCCGCAGTTTAGTCCATTTAAAAACCAATCTTCTCTCTGGAGGATGCATCAACCTTCACAAGTGTCATACGTCACGAAAATTGGATTTAATCTCACCCGTTCTCTCAGCCCTGGCAGGTCCACTTCATACAATCCTAATCTCCTTCATTCGCGTTTATGCTACTCTTATGCTTGCCGCCGATCGACCCAATATCAGCCTCACGTACAGTCGAGTGCAAATTATTCCTTCCCGGTCCATTACCTTTCAAGTTCTATGTCCCTTCCAGCCAATGTGATTGGTTTGCCCTTATTTTCTTCCTGTTCTAACTTATTTCACAATCACAATATACAGTTCTATACAGATTATATTCTCATGCTTAATACACTTTCTAAATTTTACATGTAACATTTATAACATTTTTCAATATTTGAAGTAGAAATTATGATTTCGATATTTTATCGCATATTTCAGTTCTTATAAAAGACTCTTAACTAGTTAAATACATATTTAAATATTTTTACAATTTTAAATTGTATTTAAAATAAAAATAAATACGATTCATATTAAACTTTCTTCAGCAAAAATATTTCATAGGACACTTTTTCTCTATATCTTCTGGAAAACCGACGTTCTTATAGCGAAATACCGGGATCTTGTTCGCTCCAGCAACCGAACAACGCGGAAGCTCGCGGTCCAAATTCCTCGTTTTCACCTTCCAAGCTCATCGGCTCCCGCACACTCCAAGTTCCTCAAAGTTCCTCCTCGAGCTCGCATCCCCTCGAGGGCGCATCCCTCGCGGGACTCGTCTCTTCGAGTCGTAGTTCTCGTCCAGGTAGGCGCGCGGTAGTCGAACGCTCGTCGCTCACTCTCGGAGTTACACTCTTGAATCGCATCGCTCGAATTCTGGAAGCCCGTGTCGCTTTCCCATGGTATTCCGCCGCAAGCTACTGCCTTCATACCTGTAGCCATAACTGCATCCAAGTCTCGCGACAATGAGAGAGAGGATGCGAGGGATGCGTTTCGCTACGATGCGTGTCGAGCGTGCCTCGAGATATGAAACATCAGGTTGCCCACTCATCGACGAGTCGGAAGCTTTGCATCTCCAGGTTTAAGACGGCGGTTCCCACCGGACGAAAGACTGCAACGGTGGATCCTCTCAACGCAAATTTTCCGGGTACCTAGTTCGTACTTCGCCAATGGAACGTATATATCTTTGCTCCTCAGATTATTAATCCATGATGCGTGAAAATTGAGAAATCCTTACGTAAAGTTAATTAGTTGAAATTTATAACTATTGACCATTTCAATCAAACGAAAATTTTTTCTCAACTATATCATCTTACTTCGAATGAAAAAACAGCAACATTTGTAATCTAAAATAATTATAACTGTTGATTATAATAAAAGTATATATCCTTGTAACTCCACGAATAATTTATTAACGATACATTCTTCAATAATTTTTTTTTATTTTAGTAAATTTCATTATTAGAAAATAATTATGATTTTAATAATATCACGAGATACATCTTTATATTATAAAATGCGCATATTATTATATAATTATAATAAACTCAGTTTCCTCGTTTACATAAAATTTCAAAGCATTGAAATATAAATTAAAAATACCATATTTTTTTTAATATAAAAAATTATGTATAATAATAATGTAATTAATACTACCAAAATTATTTTTGACGTCATTCTATAAAATTTCTTTGAATAAATCTAAAATTTTATTGAAAATTTACTCGAAATCTGAACCAATTAGATAAAAATTATACCACTTAAAGTTTAACATTAAACATAGAATTATATTTTAATATAATTTATTATGATAAGATAATACTATGAAAAAAAAATAGTAGAACGAAGAATGTTTTAAATTGTTTTGAAGTTATATTTTCAGAAAAATGTATAGAAAATGTAAATTTAAAATACGTTTTATTAGCTTAATAAGAAAAGATTTTGGAAACAATAACCTTTCTATATTTTACATTAATAGATTTTAGCTGACATTTATTGGTTACAGCAAAGTAATTTCAAAGATAAAAAACCAAAATTATAAAGCAAATTTAAGAAACGAATTATCTTCATTAAGAAGTGATTTCACTATTGATCGATCTGACAAATGCTTTCATTCGTCTACAAAACAAATCACAGAATAGATACTGAAATTTTTTTTTTTTTTCAAACACCAAATTTTTTTTTGGAGAGGCACGTAACAATTGTAACGAGACAAATAAATTTCCTCGAAGTGTTACAGAAAAAAGAGAAGGAAAGAGACTAAGAACATTAGATAGAAAAGAGAAACTCACGTTCCTCTAGGAAAAATAACGTTTAGTAGGAAAAAGGGAGCTTCCACGAGAATTTCCAACATGCGGCATTCCTATAGTGCGATTATGCATGCATGTAAAAATCGGAACAAAACAATTGCAACTAATTTAACTGCTTTGAACAATTACTTCTGGAGATTTAATTTAATAGGCTCTCTATCTTTCTTTCGTCTGCGTACATAACTACATTCGTTAGTTCTGATGCGTGAAAAAAAGATGTCTTCTAAAAATAACAGAAGAATTTTTTAAATTTGATGTCACAAAATTTCATTCACAATGAAGGAAAGTTTTGGGTAATATTCTAGTAATACCTGTATACAATTGAAAGTTATATGTTGTATAAATAGAAACAAATATGCTCGTTCATACGAATTAAAAAAATAAAAACCCAAGGTAAAAAGAATATGTACTATTGGTATATTTACTATAATAATGTATAATATAATAAATATACATTCCGTTTCCAGGTAATATTTTCTAGTATTATATTTTTATGTATAATATACTGTTTTCTATTATTCGTGTATTTAAGTTGGAATATATATATATTTAATAAAAATACAAAATAAATTTATTGCTTAAATGACATATCAAATAGGCCATAATGAAATTATAAAATACGTTTATTTTTTAAGACAAACAAAATATAAGAAATAATAAACTTGGGAATTGGATATCTCTTTCCTTATATAAAACAACAAAATAAGTTTATAATAATAATCGGGATAAAAAATAATAAGGATTTTTGGATCATCTAAAATAAATTATAATTTCTTATTCACATACGTAAATCCCTCAAAAGAACATATTAAAAAATAAATCAATAATTTTGACTTACAATAATATTTAAAAGGGTATGATAAATAAACTCTTAAAATATAAAAAAAAGATATACAATTTAATGTACAATTTAGTAGCTAGAATAAATAATTTTCACGAAAAATTAGAAAAATATTCTTAAATAAATAAATAAATAAAATTTCATTAAGTTAATTATTCGTATTGTAAGTAATTTGTGTAAATTATGGATGTTCAATTAAAAAATACGTTCTATTGCCTTTTAACACTAAAAATAAAAGCAATCACAACAGCGATAGTGATATTGAAGCAAAATAAAAATTAAAAAAAAAAATAACAAGTTTTCTTGGTTAACAATCTGGACTATTATTCGCGAGCTATGTAGTTAGTCATTTTTATTTATTCATAGATACCGCTATCCACATAACCGCATTTTCGCTAGTGCAAGGGCGGCTATGGATATTGCCGTTAACGCGACACCGTGTTTGTACGCGACTGGAGATCACGCATCCCCAGCTGTGTCTAATTTATATGGGTTTTCAATTAATTACTGAAATAGAGAAGAAAGAGAAAGAGAGAGAGAGTGAGTTAGGGAGAGGGAGACAGTAAAATATTTGTATAATGTTCGTTAAGCTGTTCCCGTGTATTTCTGTATGCATGTATTTGTCAAAGGTTTGCGTGTGCCTTTGTACATAATTAGCGAATTCAGGACGACATGCGCTTGTGTAAATGAGATGAAAGTAAAAGGAGAGGATTTATGCAATCTCCGCATACTTACATGTTTACATCGTGAAATAATTTAAGCTATTGGAACGTTCCTTGCATTTACTCTTGTTGCTGATTGTGTATTCAGACGGACTGTTTGTAAAATATCGATAACAAAAAAGAACGAATTAGTTGACCAAATGTAATAAAATACTATAATTATGACATTTAGATTTTACGGGTTACTTTCTTTGATTACGTTTATCATATAATCATGATAATCGTAGATATAATACATATATTTATTTATTATAATTCTGTATTCGATCTAATTTATTATAAAATTTTCATAATTTTGCCCCAAAATTTATTAAACGATTAAATAAATATAATTATCTTATATTTATATAATAATATTTATGAATACAATATTACATCTCTATTTAATTTAGTTTTATATTGCACGTATTTATATTATCTTTACTATTTTAATCGCACATTTAAATAAGATATCTAAAAACGTTCTTAATTTATTTTCAATAAAAAAGGTTTTATATAAAAATAGATATAGATATTAGATCAATTTTCTATAAAATAAAATTAAAATTAATTGAGAAATATACTTGATTTAAGTATTCGATTACAAAATTTATTAAGTATTACTATAAATTTAATATTGATATTTAATCTTTGTTCCCATTGTGACTTAATTGTATTGAAGTATCAAAACATGATCGAATTTGTATTTTATATAAAGTAGCTAAATATAAGGATGTAATTAAAATATTTACTGAATATTATCGTTACACGATACTAAAATCTGACACTCGTATAAATTCGGAATTATACATACGAATACCTTATTCTCTAATCCATATAATAATTGTGCAAAAAAATTGTTTAAAGAAAACAAAGCGTATAAATTAGAAAAAACGTTTGAAGTAAAATAGCTTGGAGAAATTAAACAAGAAGTCACGCGGTATGTCTCGTAATACGTGTCATGAACAAAGATAAGCAGCGACAGATCCGCTCCTTCAGCCGCCCATGCTTTCCACCCCTTGGGGTATGTTTGGCAAACTATGTTCTCGCGCGAACGCGAAAAGTTCAACACAACTTCATAACATCGGCTTCCTAGCAGAGGCTTCGCGAAGTCGAATTAGCGGTTCGCGACGAGTATATACGTACATACAGCAGAGCGTGAGAGAGAGGGAGAGAATCGCTTGGCACCAAACTGGAAGAGGGTGGAGAAAAGCTGGAAAGCCTCTGGGCGTCGGTAGGATATTGGGAAGGAGAAAATTTGTTCTAGCGTGAGCTTACATAGGTTGCGTTAAGTACATAGATGTCTGGAGGTAGTTAGCTGTATATATCTATCGAGTTGCAACAGCCAACCTTACATACAGTCTGATGCACGTACATGTATCTTTGTATAAGCGATCGCACATTTTAGTTGAGTCGAGGATGCGTATCCATATATCGACAGAGTGTACCGGTCGCATATTATCTAGTATATTTCCAGTGGGTTCATTCCTTGTAAAACTTTTTTACATTATCTACTTTTTGATTCATTAAATGTTTCATGTGATTTATTTTGTCTCAAATAAACTGATTCTAATTCTATCAAATCAACTAATTCTAGTTAATTATAAAGATAAATATACATTAATTTAAAATCCTTATCAAATTTGTTTAGAAAAAAAATATTTAAGAAAGAATTTTATATGAATGGAATTAACTACATTAGCTGACTCATCAATGCAAAAGATATATACATTCGATTTCTAATTGATTGTTAACGATAGAAATGTATATTTAAAGAAAATCATTTAGTTGTCATTGTTATTTTAAATTTTTAATTGAATTTAATAATAATATATATAATACCACTTATATATTTATAATATTTAAAGCACAAATTTTTGCTCTATTGATACTCGAATTAATAATTATAAACATAAAATTAAATTAATAATATTTGAATAATATACAATTAAATAAATATTATTATTATTCCTGGTAATTATTTTTAATAAAAATCTTCATACTAAAATTCTTGAAAAATATATAAAAAATATAGAACACTTGATAAAGAAAAAAACAAGACAAAGAAAACATTATATATAAGTTTATATTTGTAAAAAAATAAATTATTAATGTCTTGTTACGAGAATAATAATATTTGATTAATCGAATAAATTATTATAGTATAACGAATACGCTATTTTCACGCTAATTATTTATGAAATATATTTTTTATTACATTACATAAACTTTTAAAAGCTTTTTAATTAAATATCCTTAATTCTATATTTTCTTGCTTATTAAACGTTAAACGATAAATATAGAAATAATGAAAATAATTTTTTTTCTGTTTCGTAGGTCCTAGAAACTTGTATAAAAAAGTAGAATTAAATATATTTAGTATTTATTAACTAAATATTTATAATATTTACTTCAATTAATTTCTATTTCAATTCTAAGAGTAAAAAAATATAATATCCCCTTATGCAACCAAATAAAACTGGAACAACCACTTTATAGATCAACAATACAGAGTCAATGGAACGTATAAAAACAGATATGAAAAAACTATGTGGTGCGTTCTGCATAACGAAGAACTAAAAAGCTGCATCCCTCGTTTTGAAAGCTATAATAATATATTGCACGTATAAAAGCATAAAAAAGAAAAGGACATAGGCGAGACAGATAGCGCGACGAATTCGCGGCGAGTAAAAATTAATCGAGTCCCCGGGCTGGCGATTTTCAGGCCGGTTATTTTGCGATTAATCTTTGAGTGTGACTCGACCACAATTGCAAAATTGACACCGAATCCGAGTCGTGCTTGAATACGACAGAATTATTCGACTGAAGAAGTGCGGATCGACCGGTCCGTAATGGAAATTGAAGTACGATGCGCGATTGCAGATGTTTGCGAAAAGCTTTTTTTTCATTTCTATTTTATAATTTTCGGTTTATATAATTTCTTCTTGAAGTTACTATTTATTAGGCTAAATTAAAATAAAAAATTGCTCTTATTTTTTAAAATTAAAATTCTAATATTGAATATGTATACTAGTTTAATTTGTAACCGTCAGTTTAATGTATACTTTATTCGAATTAAAGGAAATAAAATAATTATGAATGAAATATTGCTCAACAATATTCTTCTCCAGATTATTTTAAATACATAAATTGCGCTTTATACATACTTATTTAATGATTTATCATCTACACTTGCTTTGTCTCCAATTTAAAAATTAATCGATAATAGTAAATGCAATTTTTTATTTCGTATACAATATAATTCGCATACCTCTATATTATAAAAAAATAATGATTCAAAGTAAAGAATTTTTTTAGAGACATTTTTATTTAAAATGAATAAAACGTTTATTTATATATACATTTATATATACATTTATATATATATCTTATGGTATACATGTATTAAATTACCAACAAAATTTTGTTAAATTTTTTTTTTTTTTAATTTACCGAAATGCATAATTTATATATTTTAACATAGTTTAATATTTTTCTACATATAATTTATGAATAAATAAAGTATTTTTAATTTGTATAAATTTATATAAAACCGTATATATATTCCAATAATTGTCTATAAGTAAATAATAGTAAGCAAGTGGAAAAATGTTTCTCGCGCTGCCTTTTCAATGCTTAATATAATAAATTTATGCCTTTCTTATTGTACAGAAAATCAAGTACTTTAGCTAAACAATTAATAATATATCTTTTATACGGCAAAGCGGAAATTATACGACAAAACGATTCTCGATCTCCTTTAATCATCATAAAAGGATGCAGTCCTTGGAGTGGCCGGTGAGCTTTTCCTCAGAGACATGAATTTCAAAAATAACGTAGCGAATAGAGGAGCTTCGTATTCTACCGCGTAAAAAGTAGTCGCTGCAGGGGTTTGGAAAGCAAAGAGTCGCAACGCTCGAACAATGAGGGAAGTGCGAGTACCGAGGGAAAAATTTTACGGATGGTGGTTGGCCACAAGGAGAGACAACTTGGCCAAAGTAAGAATCAAACAAAGGACCGTTCGTGGACAAGGGAGCGACAGGAACCGCGGGCACATGAGACAGTTAATGGCGTTAGCGCTTTATTAGATTTCATTAGATTTACCACAAGTCTGCGGACAAAGACGTGCGTTACGTATGTGCTTATATAGAACCTCGATTCGGTTAAATCCAAAGCTCTTCGAGGTAATCTGTTTTCCGCTTTTAATAACCTCGACATGTAGTTGTTTAATAAGGGAATTTAAAATTTCACTAATGAATAGCCCTGTTTTTTTTAAATATTATGTAATTAAAGAAGATGTCGGTGATGTCTTTTTGAGGTCGATGCAGTTCCTTATTTCTAGTCTATCTTCTCGGAATAAAATTCATAGCATTCAATATGTAAACAGAACTAAGCTAGCGCTTTATAAATATTTTATATAAATATTTACTTCAATATTTTATTTAAAAATTAAGGCAAAAATAAATACATCTAATAAAGTTCTTAAACGATGACATATTTTGTTAATAAATGTTGAAAATATCTAAAATTTAAGAACTGTATTCTAATTATTAACTGTATTCGAATTTTCTTAATAATTAATCAGAAAGATATAAATGGAAATTGCAAAAAATAAAATTAAAACTGATTACAAATTCGTTACTACTAAGTGCAAAATTATCAAAAAAATTTTTTGTTTAATCATGTCGAAAGAAAAAATAAATATTCATTTAGTAGAAATAAATTTATAGATATGAGTATATATGAATAACCGTTTAAAAAATCTATACTATTCCGAATTTTATATTTTTTATATTTTTCAAAATATTAATTATAATCATATTTTTGAACAATTTATTGTTTTTTCGTTATTATGCTTAAACATTTGAAATTCAAATTGCAATTTATATTTTACATAATTAAAAATCTATATTGGATATTTCAAAATTTAATCCTTATTAGTTATTTCAAAAAAACTTTAATTATCTTATCTACGATTACGAACAATAATTATTAACTATTCTTTAAGAATTGATACCAATATTTAGAAAATATAGAAAATACTAATATAAATTTATTAAAAAATCTTGGAAAATAAATGTAAAGTTTAAAATGTGAAGAATTTGATATTTAAATATTTATATGCATAATTAAGTAAATTATAATAAAGAAGAAATCATTATATTGGATTTATAAATTAAATACAAACAATAATTCAGATGCCTTGTAAAATTTCTCGAAAAATTTATAAAATAGTTCGACTAGTTCTAATAAATTAGAAGTATCACATGAAGAGAAAAGTAATCGAGAGTCCTGTATGCGGAGATAAAATAGAAAGAGTAAGAGAGCAAAGAAAAGAGTCAGAGAAATACTGGCAGTAGAAACAAGAAGAGTAAAAGTAAATAGTGGAACCATTTAGCGTCAGATAGCAGGAAACGTACGAGGTACGATGGGCAAAACATTAGAGTCAACTAGTGCGAGAGGCAGAGAGAGAAAGAGAGAGGGAGATAGGTAGCAGTGCACGTTATCTTTAAGGGCCGGCTACTCAATAGCTCGAGTGAGAGAGAGCTCGTCGGAATTTTTCTCCATCCACTCCTCCATTCCGTAACCGCAGTTGCGGATTCAGGTCCGATCTCCCCTACTACTTTCACGGACGTTTACAAACGACCTTGTCGTATTTCTCTTTCACGCACGAATCCTCTTTGTTTTTTTTCTTTCATCCTTCCTTTGCTCTTTTAGCATTTGAGAGAATCTTGCTGATTAACTGTCCTTATTTTGTTGCGAATAACAAGAGACTCATAACGCGTACCTTCGTATAACTTCACATACGCTGCTGAATTCTTTATGGAAAAAATGCGCATTCGTATGAATAAACATTAATGTAAAGTACAACGTTAGATACATAACTTATAACAGAAAAAAAGAGATAAAGGAGATAAAGTTATTTATATGTTCAGTTATATATCTCTAGTTTTTACAATAAAATTATCGTGTGTTGTATTATGTAATATTATGCTGTTTGTTAAAATTAATAAATAGACGTACTTTAATAAAAAATTTACTTAATCTTGTAGCATGATTTTGTTAAACAACATTATGAATAATAAAAAATATTCGTGTAAAAAAAATACGATAAATATTTAAAAAATCTTTCGTATTCAGATTCTGAATATTGTAAAGGAAAGTGCACATCTTTTAGGAAGCAACAGCTTTAGCCAACAAGATCGTGCTTGTGTAAAAATATATTCGACCGATAAGCCTTCAATAAATTTCTATCCTGAAAACCTGGAATAGCTGTTACGTTTGTACGTAGAATTTAATTTCTGTCCAAGAAGCCCATAACAGGAAGCTCTTGTCCCCGATCGGAACGCGTCAAAACAAACGAACCCATCGATCAATCGTACACCCTTCTCCTCCGATGACTTTTCGACCGCTTACGCATCTCGCGCTTCGTATACGCAAAGCACGAGTTCGACGCGGTTCCATTACTGTCGTATCCACTTGCGATAAGCGGAATTTAGAACGTCGAGACGTCGAGTATTTTCGTCGAGTCCACGCGCTATCCCGTTTTCCCTCTCCCCAGAAGATACGCGAAAAATCCGGGTTCCCCTTTTTAACCGCTCGCTCGGCGCGTTTTGTCGCGAAGATTTATATATTCGTCCGAGAACGGAAAATTAATGCTTTGCTACGCAGGACCCAGCATTTCTCCGACTTCTTCCTTCCTTTTTTCTTTCTCTAGGAATGCTTTCAAAAGGAAGGAGTGCGAAATTAACGGTTGGACGAGGCTGAAGGGAGTTGAATGAAATACTTTAATGTTCTTTTATATCATAGATTAGTCTTATTTTAATCCACTTTTATATTAGTTTGATGCATCTCAAATTATTTTTATTTAACTCGTTATATTATATATAATAATCTTATAAATTTTCAAATACGTTACAAAGAAGTTATATTTTTAAAATGAAAACATATTTTTGTATAATTTCATATTTATTTTATTTCTCATACCGATTTTTTCTTGAATATTTCTAGAAATATTTAATATACAAATTCAAACAAATTCTAAGCTTATATTAATATAAAGCATACTTTGATAAAAAAATATATTTAAAATTTAAAATTTATTAATTTCGAAAAATGTTTTTGTATTATAATATTTAATATTATATATTTAATATTATGATATTTATAATTTATAGTTGTTACGAATAGAAATGATTTTCTCTATTATAATATAATATATTGAAAAATATTAATTAATCTAAGCGTTCTTCATCTTAGATTATTAATATATACTATATCAACATACAAAAACTCAATTTTTTAATATTATATACTAAAATAAATTATTCAAGAAATTTTTAAATTGTATTTTTTTCATGGTATTGTCCGATAAAAAACAGAAAATAAGTTAAAATAAGTTGATTAAAAATGTTAGTAAATCAATTATTTAATTGAATTTTTTCATCATTTTTTCTGTATAATCCAAAAATTGTAAACAATTTTCATAAGAAATTGCATTATATTTTAATAATAAATTTTTATTCAATATAATATTTTAAAATTATACATATTAAATTCTAAACAATATATATAAATTTATTTTTCTTAAATCAATTCGTTTGAATTTTCAAAAACTTTTTATAAATAACAGATCATTTAAAATTAAGATTTATTTTCTAAAATCGGCGTAATATATATCAATATAAAAAATATTTCCTATATACACTATTAATTTTGTTTCAATTTTATTAAACATAACATTTATATCTTTATATATACTATTAAGTTTATAACGTTTTTACAAACTTTTGATAATTTGTTACTTTTTTGACTCTTTTTTTATTACTTATAATTTATATACATAAGGAATATAAAAATTTTTAAACGAATTATCAAAGTTAAAAGATTAGTACTAAATTTCAAATATATCAAAATTATATTATCCATTATATCTTTTATTTATTGAAAATATTTTTAGGAATTTTAATCAATTTACACGTAAGGAAATATTTTTTAGCATAATTTCTGGGATTATATTAAACGTCAAGATCTTCTTACTAATTATTTAAATAGTTGAAAAATATGAAGAAAAAGTAATACCGTCGAGTGTTAGTCTTATTATGTCTTGAAGCTTTAGAAGATAATGTTTTTTAATAAATAGTCGGGAGTTCAAGAATCTTCATTCAACATAGTCCGATAAACGGGAAAATCACTTTTGGTACGGTATTCAGCTCCTTTATGCGTGTGCTTGCTAAACTATGAGAAGATAAAGTAAGATATTCTGCAAGAGAGAGAAATAGTGAGAGAAAGAGAGAGGGAGAGAGAGAGGGAGAGAGGGAGAGAGAGAGAAGCTAGACGCACACCAATATACAATAGCCACTTGCGTCTCATTTAAGGCTAACTGTCCACAACAAGGGTGCAAACTGCCGTTATCGGACGGACGTTTATGCCCACGCCTTATCTACAAGTACAACCCCTACCTTTGCACTAAGCTAACTCTTGGTTTTTGTATTCAAGTATATGTGCTTATATATAAAAGAAAGAAACAGAGAGAGGAAAATAGACTAAGAAAATTAGCGTTATAAATGCTTTTTTTTTACAAAAACTATCTTTTAAGTATACAGGAATGATATTCATCAAATAATCGGCTGTAATAATTCTTTGAAAAATTATATAGTATGTGACACTTCATTTATAGATAATTGTTTAAGAATTTTCAATAGGTGTATTAAAATTAATTTTTTTTAAGGTTATACAATAGTTGATTAGTAAAATAAATATCATATATTTTTATCACAATTATTCTTAAATGTAAAAATATTTCCTAATCATAGATAATATAAATAATTTAAAATTTTGTTTAGAATTTCTTCTTTTAATCTGAGATGTAAGAAAACAATCTGCGAAAAAACTGTACAAAAAATATGTAAAAATTCATAAAATTTAATTAGATTTATATATTTTCTAAACAAAAATTATTACACATAAATTCTAATTTATTAATATTGCAGAAAATTAATGATAACTTAATTTTACACATTACATTGTTTCATTATTAACAGCCTATGAAAATTATTTTTGATTCAGGGGTCCACCAGTTTGTACTTCCGTTCCCTTGTGCATATTCTCTCTCTCTCTCTCTCTCTCTCTCTCGCCTTGATCAATTCGTTCGATCTTATTTTCTTTGCACGAGACAAATAATATATCTATACATGTATATGTATATGTATATATATACACGCCCGAAACTCTCTAAAGATAAGAGTTGCTCACTTTCGATTACCGGAGTCTGGTTATAAACACAACCAACAGCCAAGGAGCGTAGGTTTCGTAACGTAAATCGTTATCGGAAGTAAATGCGACGTCCCGTTATGTAAGAGATATCCTCGACCTGGTGATCTTTACTAAAGACGAGGAAACGAGGAATACGCATTTGTTATCGAATGCCGAGGACTTTGACTAGCGATCACCGATTATCTAGATAAACGAAATTGCGCTCGAGACAGAAAATTTCGTACTTTTAGATGAGTGTTATTGGATTCCGTCGAGACCAGTTTTATCAGTTATTGTTGGCGCCTCTAGAACACAGATCGATTATTTTTTTCTTTTATTAAAATTTATGGCCATACTATACATAATTTTTCTTGATTTTTGTTTTAATTGTCATGTGTATAAAACTACTGATATTCAGAAAGATTTTATGATTCAATTTTTAATAATATTAAAATAAATTTTGAAAAATCAGTTAATATGATTATGAAGATATATATTACAAATGTGTATAATACAAATATATTACAAAATTAGATTTAATAATGTACTAAAAAATGTATATATTTATTAGAAATATAATGAAAAAAAATTAAATAATTTTTAATCTATAAATTACTACTTATAAAAAAAAGTAATTTAATTGTATTAATTTTTTTCTTTCATATATAATTATTAAATTTAAACTATTGTAAAGTACATAATTTTTAATTTTATTAAGATTTAATGAAATTTGAAAACAATAAGGTAATTTTATTTCGAAGCTTGTATCGAAGATGATAAAAATTTGTAAATTTAAAAAAAGGATAATGGGGAAAACAAATAAAATTTAGTAATATTCGTGAATTATATTATTGGTAAAAGAACACATAAACAATGATAAGTTTAACTAAAATCAGATTTATAAGAAGGTAAAGAAATTACAGAAAAGAAAAAAGGAGAATTATATTAGAGCAATAGATTTGCGATGAAAACAAAGACGTTAGTCAACCCTATCTTCGAAGTTGTAAAATAACCGATGAACTGCGGCATCGAAACAAGAATTTGATTTAAGTAACAGGAGTGAGACGTTTCTCTTTCAACGATTGACAGCCTTCTATAAATGGGATAATAATAAATGAGATAAGTTTCGGATAGATTATCAGGCTTGTGGTACCGGTGTTGAGTTCTTTCTTTCCTATCTTCTCAAAGCCATAATTTTTTTCCTGTATTTCTTTTGTGTAGAGTTAAGATAAGATCAGCTTGGAAAGTAGATAATTCGAGACTATATGTTTCATATTTTATATTCTATATTTAATTTTTTGATTAGTGAAAAAAATTATAAAATTTCATTTCAAGTTATAAAAAGTATAATTATATTTTATACTTATTAGTCCACCAGTTTATAAATATCCAGTAAAAATCAAACATATAAAAATAATTTAAAATAATCAAATTATCTTAAAAATATTTTATAAGTTTTAAAATTAATATTTACAAAACTTCGTCTTTAAGATTTATGAATATAATCGGGTCATAATTTACAAAACATAATTAGTATAAATATAGCTCGAGTTTTTGTGAAAATACATGGAAA
Organism: Dolichoris vasculosae; assembly: GCA_018907195.1. Classification (NCBI taxonomy): domain Eukaryota; kingdom Metazoa; phylum Arthropoda; class Insecta; order Hymenoptera; family Agaonidae; genus Dolichoris; species Dolichoris vasculosae. The sequence goes on along the minus strand of JACCHY010000010.1, from coordinate 5,560,069 downwards.
TTTTTAATTTTACAAAATTAATAGTTAAAAATCAATTAAAAAGTAATAAAAATAAATATTTTATATTCAACCATGTACCAATATTTTATTCAATATATACCGAATATTTTGCTTTAGTTATTCGAAGTTTATTTAAATCATATCGATATTAAACATCTTTAAATAAATCTTCGTAAATATACTGAAACGCACATTTTGCAAAAAAAATGTTTTCGTACATTAATTAATATAGAAGATATAGAAAAAGCTCTTATAGCAATATTTAGCTGTATACGGAATTTTTTAAAATATTCTTAATAAAACGTTACAATATATTTGAACTCTTCTTACATTATATATGAAAGATATATGTAAGTTTTTCTCTATCTTACAATATATTATGTCATAAATTATTATGTAATGTATACAATACTATAATTATTTGTATTTACAATGATACAAAATGATTTCCTTTTTATCATATTATATTTAAGAAAATTAATGATCATGCTTTGGCAAGATTTATTTTTAGAAGCAATATTAAGAATACGACGTATTGAAAGAAAGTAAACAAATTCCAGAAGAAAAAATTAACAATTATTATTATCCGTGTTATTACTAGCTTACAATTTGTGAATTAAAAACTGTACGCAAATTGATGAACATGATCAATGATTACGCAGTCTCTATAGAGAGGGAGAGAGAGAAAGAGAGAGATGAAAGGGAGCATTATGGAAGAGTGAGAATGAGAGATTTAGAGTGTCCTCGTAGAATCTTAAAAAACGGTGAGTATATAATATAGAAAATACTGATAGAGATACAATCGGCATGTTGGTATATACACAAACTAATTGGAAGTCTTAATAGCACTCAATGTAGTAAAGCGAGCGCACCGAGCGCTTGTACTTGTCTCCATGCGCGCACAAATACTCGTATTCCTATATATATCATATCGAGTGAAATTCGCTATTGAGCCTCTCCAATCAACCTCATATACAACCCTCATGCGCTTCTCGCTCTCTATATCTCTATCTCTCTCTGTTTCTACTCATCGATAGATAAATGAATAAATGGAACTGATTTGATTTCGTTCATTAATTCCGAGCGACTTGCGCTACGCTTATACCGAGTTGATTTCCATCATATTTTCAATGTGTTCACCAATCGGTTTACTTTTTATCCACTCTCTCTTTCTCTCTTTACTTCTATTACAGTCTAATCATCTAGATAAATATAAGATAATATTCCTTATATCAGTTTCTATATTTTAGATCGTTTTCATAAACGGAGTTATCATTATTGCCTTTACCCATCATATTATTTAGTAATATCGATTATCATTGTTTTATTACTCGTACTTTTATTAAATACTTTTTAATAAAATAAAAAATTTTAAAATATTTCAAATTTTTAGTTAAACTAATAAATCAAGAATACTAACTAAAAATGATATTATTTTTAATATTAATCATAACAAAAAAATTTTATTAAATATATTATTAATACAATCATAATTTTTAGAAAATATATAACTACATAATAAAGATAATGATGAAATTTTTTTGTACGTCATAAATTAAAAAAAAACTATTCATTAAAATTACAAATATCACTATAGATAGTAACGTGCTTTTGATGAAAACTAATTACATTAATATTATACTATCATACTACTTGTAAAACTTGTGAAACAAATCAATTATATATTAACATATATAAAAATTTGTATATTTAGAACAGCAAACTTTTTAAAGAACGCAATAAATTTATTATCGTAAATTTAAAACATGACTTATTACTTTGCATTCAGAATTCTGATTAAAAAATGGAATGGAAAACATATTTTCTTTAAATTTCCTAATATATATAAATATTTATAATCTTGATTGGTTATGGAAATACGGTATTCAAAAATACATGGAAAATTTAATTGTCTATTCTCTTTACAGGCGTTCTATCTTTATATGAAATTTTGAAAAAAAAATTGAGAGAGAATCGATTAGCATCTAATCTTTACTCTTTTAACAATTTATAAAGAACGTTTTATATTTCTCTATATGAATCACAATCAAAGATCTTTCTGATAGCAAAATATTAAATCACTAATGTGAATATATTCAATATTTTCTTATTACTATACTTTTCTAGGAAAGTAGGACTAAAATATTTTCATAATACTACGTTTTTTGCTCCATAAATTTTCAAGATAAAAATGGTTTGAAGAGTAAAAATTTTATTATAATTGTTTAATTAGAAGTATTTTGATTTCTGAAGTTTATGAAAGGTTAATATTTCTGAGATAAAACTATACAGTTTTCTCATTGCATTAGAAAATCTATCGATTATTTTCTTACTTATTGTACAACAAATTATTATTATTAGTTCATACAAATATAATTTTTTACAAAATGTTAATTCTTAATATATTTTATTGGTAAAGAATAAAATTTAAGATTGAAGGTAACTACAAATTATATGTAATTATTTTCTAAATATTTATGCAAAATAAAATACATATAATTTTATTTAGTTTTTAAATAATTTAGAACTACATTTTAAATAAAGATGATCATTCAAATATAAATTATTTTTATACTTATATTTTATTAAACTATACTAATTATAGAGAATAAAAGTAAAAAATCAAGTGATATAGTACTTTATACTATAAAATTATTCATTTCTAATTTTTCATGTGGAAATATTTATATAAATAAATCTGTTTCAGTATAGTTATTTGGTTTTTTAATCAGTTTTGTAATTATCTTAAAATTACTAAAATTTTAAAAAAATATAAAGGTTACGAATATATTAATATTAAAGTATCAATTGATACCTGAAAAATTTGAAGATGATTCAACTGCTTTCAAGCATCCTTTAAAAGTTTATGTCCAAAACACAAAATTTTTCCTGTGTGTATCATATCAATATCCGTTTCATTTCATACTAAACCTCAGTCAATCTCTTTAATGCCGTTATATTATATTTTTACAAGTGATTAGTCGCAAAACCGACCCTCGATGACGGAAGAAAAAGATAAATTTCTTTATCTTAACGAAGATATATATCACGAGGTATATAACAAACTTCTCCGTATCAAGAAAAGAGATATTGTTCTTGTTTGTAGCCGAGTTAACTCTACTCTCCACCCCTAATTATGCTTTAAAGGATTATAGAACTGTTTCCCAAAGTCGATTATGAGATTGTCGAAGCGCAGAGTGGAATGAAGCTCTTCATCTCGGCTCGCGATTTTACGGGACGACGCCTCGAGCGACGACGAAGAAAAGTGCTACGATTTTACCTTCACTTTTTAAGTGTGAGTATATCACTTGGATGAATCAAAAGACGTTAAAAAGCTATTTCTTCTTCGTTCAGAAATAATGTTATAATCAGACTTTGGAGTTCGTGGGGACTTTTTGTTTCTTCGTCTTGTGCGAATTAAGAATTAACTTTATTCTATATACAATTTACGGTAAAACTTTTTCATTTTTGTGGAAAGCGGCCTTTCCAATTAGATAAGCTTTATTATCTTAAAGTTCAAAGATATACATTATTGAATATCATATATTCACATTCATAATAAATACCTACCTATTTTTTAAATTTAATTTATTATTTATTGATTATGTATATTTAGAATACGATATTGATAATATTTACTAAACTGATTTAATGCTTATTTATTTTATTGATTAGCAAAATATTCATTACATGTTTATTAATATTAAATTTACTTAAACAATACAATCTAATTCATAATGCTCATTAAGTTAATATAATTTTCATTTGCAATGAAAAATATTATTAAATTACTTAAATTGATTGTCATCACAGATATAATATGAAAATTAATTTGACTGTATTTTATAAATTTATAAGACGCAATATTGAACAAGAGTAACACTACTGTATCTAATTGCGTATGTAATCAAATATCAAAATATTCATTTCAAACTATCATAGGTTCGAATATCCGATCCTTAAGTAAATATAGCGGCTACCTAACTTTTTGCTATTAAATTGTATCATACATAGTCGCTTAAGAGTTTTAAAGAGCAACCGATTAAAAAGTGCGTACCCGCATACAGCTATTTTTTTTATTCCGTTCTGGATTGCGTGCAGTTCAGGGTGCTTAATAACCCAAGCGAAACACATAACGAAGGGAGGATGAAGAGTGATAGACAGAGACAGAAAGAGGGAGAGAGAGAGAGAAAGTTAGACTTTAGAAGAGCTGGTGTAAATCCTCTCCCGCGCATATGAGCGATCGCCCCAGCCGTGGCATTTACGTTAATTAAATTTCCCTAGACTGGCGCCGGTGCACACACTGACCTCTTCCCCTTTTCCGTGCTCCTTCCACTTTCTCTCCCCCCTCTCACTTACGAATCAGAATATAGCATTAAGCCAGCTATCGATATCCATAGTGAGTAACGGATTGAAGAGGCATTTCTCTAGGATTACGAGTTATTGATCATTTATAATTAGCACTGATCGACCCATCCTGCGTTCATAAAGCGAAGAATTCTCGAATAAACGAAATGTTTACATTTGAACGTTACATTCTTCTAATATTCGTAATGAATTGAATAATAAATTTACTATATTTTCTAATAGTTATATATTAGACAAATAATCCGAATCATAAAAATTTATTATATAATATATCTGTAACTATTATAAAATATTTTTAAAATACATTTGTTTTTCAATGATATAATTACAATTATATTTTAAATATAAATAAATGAAAAAATACCATTTTAAACCTTAAATTTTCATGAAAAATATTCAGTAAATTATCAAAATATTTTAGATTTTTTAAATCTTATATTCAAATATATTTTCAAAATTACTTTATTCGTAAGATTTAAAATCAATATCATATTATTCCTTTTCAAATCTTTCGTAAATATATATTTACAAATACATATTTTCAGCAGTTAAAATTTACTTGTATTAAAATTTAAAGTAAAACTTTATTTGTTTCATTATTAGCTTTTTCAAATTTTTATTTTAATTATATTGACGAAAAATGTATAGTTATCGATCAAAGTACCAATCACAACCGACGATACTTTAGCTTTGGAGATCGGACAAAAAGCGATCATAGTTCTATGATCTGGGATATACTGAAAATGCCTATTCTTATTGTTTTTATTTTTTATTTAAATATGAACGAAGCGCTTGATAACTAATTAATTCTTAATTATTTCGAATTATATTGATATTTCAAATCTGAATTTAGAAAAAGTTGAAATATTACAATGTATATTAAATAAAAATATTTTTATACAAATAAAACATATAACGAAATTAAAGCAAAAATTTAAAAAAATTCACTTTAATTTAAAATAATTACCACTAACAATTATTATAATATATTTCTAAAATATATTCTTAAAATTATTATTTCATATGAAAAGATTGTAAAAAGATGATTTCCATAACTATAATTTATTTAAATTTAGAATTTAAAAATGCATAGATATTAAATTTTAAGTTTATTTTAGATGATTGTTAATTTTATATTTCAAAAACTTTATGTGTTTTAAATAAAAAGATTAGTGAAATAGTGAAAAAATAAACAATATTGCAACAATAAATAGATGCATTGATAAGAATAGTAACTTTAAGAAAAAGCCTTCTCTAGAAACATTCGAATTATAATTGTATGATCAATTAATTTTTGCTACGAACAGATTATATAAATTGGTCAGCTAAGTTATCTATTTTTCTAAAAATTCAAACTCTTTCTTTCTCTAAGAATAAAAGTAAACAAGGCAATAAATTAATATTACTTTTCTGTTTTCTATTTATGTAATATAACTTTGTAAATATTATTTTTAATTATAAAATATTGGTCAATTATATATTCACAATATACTTCTTTGTAATTATAAAAAAAGATGCAATTACTCATAAATCAAATTCTAACTAGATCACTTATTCCACTGAATTAAAATAATTATAGAAGTATTTTTATTTATTAATTATTTTTATTAAAATCTGATTTATAAAAACAAAATAAAAATTTATTTTCTTTACTAATTTATATGATAGAATACATACCATAGAGAATCTTTCTTGAGAATTTTACAGGTTTTTTGAACAGTTTAATTTTATATATATATGATATTTAAATCTTAGTTTATACAACGTTTAATTAATAAAAATTCCCGAACGAATTTATATACTTTATTAGATATTAATAATATTAAAATAAAATAATATATTTTACTATTTTACTTGAAATTATTATATTACTAATCGAATGAAAAATTTAATTCTAAAAAAGATTTGGTACAAGGCTATAGTATTTACTTGAAAATCAAAATTATAAATAACAATTTCGGGTTTAACTCATATTCTAGTTGGATCTTTCATGTTTAATATTTTCTTCGAGTACGAAATCATTCTATTTATATCTCGAAATTTTTTTCACACTATATGTCGACTTCTGTTTTGAGTTGCATAATTTGACTTGAGTATTATAAAGAGGAAAAAGGAAAAAGAATAGATTTTTGTAAAAATTCAAATAATATAAAACTTTACTGTTCAACTCATATTTTAAAATTATTGCATGTAATTTATCAGTGTAAATTCTTTTCAAAAAATATTTCTCGATATATGTTTTTCTAATTCATTTAATATATTGAGTACAGCTTACAAAACTAATAATTAATATATATTGTATCATTACTTAATCGTAATTAATTATTCAAAATAAAAATATATATTCTATTCAAAATCAAAATATGATTTATGTAACAAAAAATTTTAATTTATATTTTTTAATTTATTAATTGTAATATATTAATTGTAATTTATTAATAATCTTAAGTTAGCTATTATTATTAAATAAGTTAGTTGATCAAGAATAAAAAACTATTAAGAGAATTATAAAAAACCATAGATACACAGAAAAGAAACTAAGAGTTAAAAGCAAATTTTATTACTTTCTTCATTTTTACGTATAAACATCTTTCAACGTAGATTTTTCACAGTACATTTTTGTTAGTTTTCCGATTGATAAAGATTTTGGAGTTTACTAGAAGATCCAACTTCGTGTACACCAGTCAGAAACGAATTTGTGAGTAATATCCGCTCAGCAGTAATATTAAGGCTAGAAACTCCGGAGGATGATGAGTTTTCTTGCGGACTTTCGATTTAGCCTTTATCGACTTTAGGGTGTACTTTATTTTTCTTCCTCTTCGTCATAGATTAAATCTGAGAATTACAAGATAGATTTCTTTTTTGAAAAAAAAAGAACTAAACTAAAGCCGCGGTAATTCATCAGTCATCGGTTTTAAACCGAATAAATTTCATATTTTTATAACCTAATCAAAATAAAAATATTCATGAAATCTAATATACAATATAAAGACATTTTATCTATAATATGGTTATTTTTATTGATTTTTTTTATTTCATTGTAACTCACTGGCTTTTAGTTTATTCCATCCTTATAAACATTATTCTAATTATGATTTTTTATTCTGATTTTATGAACTATGTGCTTTTTTCGTAAAGTAATACTTTATTACAAGCTTATAAATGTATTGTATAATTATATCTGAATAATAAAATGGATAATATTCAGTAACCGTTAACTCTTTGTTAATAATCCAGCTTAAAATTTATAGCAATTTGAAGAAATATTTTATATTCTCAATTATATAAATATATATAACTATACAAATAACTCTGACGCGAAGAAGAAAGTATGAGAAAAATTAGTTTAATTAAATTATACTGGTAAAGTTTAAATGCATCTGCTTTTAATGCAAAAATTATACGATGTCTAATATTGAATATTTCAACAATGCAATCGTACAATTTAATCTAACTTAACTTGACGCACATCCATAAGTGCATAATATTTGTGAGCGTACAAAATTCTACGGAACTTGCTGAATCAATAGGCCTTCAATCCTTTTAAAGCTCTCTAATTTTGGTAAATTTGATCCTGTGAAATTAAATTGCGACGTGGATAAGCGCGAATAATAATCAAATCATGAACGTGACAAGCACTTAACCCATAAATGAGTCGTAGCAGTCAAATATTCTGACAAGTAATAAAACGAAAAACAAAAAAATAATTTATTAAAAGGCCATGAAGAACCAATATTAATTGTGTTCCTATTGGAGATGGCTTAGCATTTTTTAGTCAATTAAAATTTTCTATTCAAATTATTCAAATTTTAAATGAAACACAACAGATAATATAATATTATGCATATTTAAGGAATTGGTGAATCGAGTAAACTTGAAAACATTAAAAATAATTTTCCATGGTTTTAATTTTCGAAATATTATTGAATCCATTCAAAAATATTTAAATAAACTTGGTTAGAATAATTTTATAATTTAAATTATGTAAATCTATTGCAATCTATTAATCGTTTCTTTCAAAATTTACAAAAATTATTTTTTAAACTATTTTATGTAAAAAAATTCATTCTCAATAATGAATTTGGATGTAATTATTAGTTTAGTATTAGAATTTCATAATTTATTATAATAGTGTAATAAATTATATCTTGATATAATTGCAATAAACATTTTGCTAAATAATATTCATGTAAATATAAAACTATATAAAATTGAATTATAATTATTGAAAATATGTGCATATATTGATATCAGTATCGAATAAAAATAGTCATTTTACATTTTTTACACTGTAACAATTAATTTTATAAAAGATTTATCAAAATGAAAAGCAATTAGCTATAGAAAATGTACAAGAGCTTGTCTTGAATTGTACGGAACTGAGGAAAACTCTTATAAAAAGTATGTAAAAAACAAAATATTATATAATTAAGCAAATTTACAAAGAATTGATTGTCACCTATTAAAATTAAATAGAAACCAGTATCCAAAATTATACCGCATCACAGAAAATCATGTAATTTCAAACACAATATATCTAAAGCCAAATTACTTCTCTAAATGTTTAAAAACAGGATTTATCTCTTCAGAAACATTTACGTTTCTAGATAGTAATCAATATCTACAAGATAAAAACAACATACCAATTATTAACCAAATAAATAGAAAAAGACTTAATAAAAAAATAAATTATGAAGCAAACTTAAATAGCAATGATGAAATTTTTTATGGAGATACAATATATCACAAAGAGATAAAAAACAGAAACACCGAAAACATACGAAAAAATGTTGGTGGCTTACATAACTATATAACACTAAGGAAATAAAAAAAAATTATATATATATATAAACAAATACAATAAATCCTGAATAAATAGACATATAACATACAAAAATTAATCGATAATTATATAGTTAAAAAATGAAACTCATAAATTAAACGACTTCATAATTAATCCTTAAATATTTTAAAAATTAATTAATTGAATATATTCATATGTTAATAAATGTAAAGAAATATAAATTCCTAATTTTCCATATTTATTACAATATTCCCTTTTTCTCTCCCACACCTACATACATATATAAAAAATTCATAAGAAAATCGAATATACAGTTTTTTAGATTACCAATTTTCTTTATGTAAATAATATTGTAAAAAAATGTTACCAAACAATTTGTTCTCCTGTAACAAATTTTCACAAACAAAAAAAAATAATTAAAGAATATATAACTTGTAATTGCCACGTTTGCTGTTTATGTCAGCGTATTAGTGATAAGCAATATGTTAAATAAATCATTAGTTTATTATGATTGTAAAAAAAACAATATATTGTATTTATTGGATTTAAATAAATAAATATTAATATATAAAATACAAAAGATTTTATATAAATTTATAAATAATTTTATAAATTTTTTTTTAATTATTTTAAAAAAAAAATAATTTTCTGATTATTGCAAATGTCTGCATGTTATTTTTCGATTATTAGTAACTTCACGTATAGTTTTTATTAATAGATTAATAATTGTATTACGGTTTAGTTGTAGGAGTTAAATTTTCTTCTGTTTAAATAAGATACTAATATATCATAATAAATTTGTAGTACCTAATTTCATTAATTATAAAAAATGCATGCGTTTATTATGCATAATTAATAAATAATATGATTTAATATAAAACAAAATAAATTGTATTTCTCATCTATTAACTATTCTATTCTATACTATATTCTATATTATATTTGTATCTTTAATTTCTAAAAAATTCAATCGAATCATTTTATTTATTGCTATATATTTTTGATAACTGCATTTCAAAAACTGAAATTATTCTTTCATTCATTTTAAATTACTTTAAATTTATGTGAATTCTAAATTTTAATGTAAAATTATTGTCTTAACAATATATTTTTATATTTCATTCAATAAAACATTTCGATTTTTACCAAGTAAATATTATTCTATACATAAAGTTATTTATTTATATATTTATGTCCAGTATTCAAAATCATTTATACATATTAAAAATACTTAAAAGTATAAAATTTATTACAAAAGATTCATTATTATTGGAAATAAATGAAACTGGTATCTTCCTAAGGAAAGACTAATATGTATAAAAAACAGTATTGCAAAAATTAATAACTTAAGTAACGGTAGAGTCTTGTTGAATATGAAGAATTTAACAAGTTAAATGCCTGCGTTACTATTGTTCAAATACAGATGATAATTGCTTTCGGAATTCCACATGAAATTAATAAACCCCCTCTTATACTTCGCCTCGTCGCTATTTGTGAAATACAGATCGAGGAGGCATGAAACGGCACATGCGTAAAGCAAAGCAAGTGAGAAAGAAAGGAAATCCCGCGAGTGCAACAAAGAAAAGACTGAGGGATATAGGGAGAGACAAAAGGGATTGGGATCTCATCGGATAAAAGCTGTACCACAACCCCTTGCTTCAATATCTCTCTGCCCATTGGAACGGTAGTGGAATCGAAACAGCCGAGAGAGCGTCAACCCGTAATTACTAATTAGTTCGCATGTTATAGAGTGAGAGTGAGGGAGAGAGAGTGAGAGAGAACGAGAAGGGGGATTTGATCGGTGAGGTTGAGCGTGTATATATACCTACCCGCGCAACGAGGGGAGTTGGATATCAACGTAGCGATGCAAACTCCTACACACGTATATACTCCTTTATTAAATACCTTTGAAATTAAAATTATAATTGCAATTATTAGCTCTGCCCTTCCTAACACGTAAGTGGACTATTGGAATAAGCCGATGATATAACTTTCGCTATTGCCATTGAGAACGATCTTACATAATATGACTCTCGGCTTCTCCTACCTCTTTCTTTGATTCTTCATATATAATAGAAAAGCTACGATTTGAATAGAAACTGATTTGTAATAAAATCATTGGTTCTTAATTTTTTTTCTATTGTACTCTTACTAGCTCAAAATTTCATTGTACCTGACAATTTTTAAGTAAATTTTTACTTTTAATTCGTTCTTTTAAGCAAACAGGATATAGTGTTAATAAACAAACATCAACGATATTGGTAATGATTTATAGTTGATATAAATTTATATTCATATAAATAATTACAAAAATGTCCACATAATACACTCTTAAAATATTAATAATATGAGTTTATATTTTAATAGATGAATACAAATTCTAAATTATCTGCTAATTTAATTAATTTTATTCGCAAATTCCATATTAACAATTGTATTGAATAACAAAAGAAATATATATATATATATATATATATAAAGATTCTATATAATATAATGCTTATTTATAACCCAAAAATTTAATATTTTATTACATGGACCATATTAATTAATATAATTTATTTAATTTATTTCTGCATTTATATCTTGAAATAATATTGTTGAAAGTATTAAATATATTTATATTATGTTGATTCAAACAATGATTTTTGCAAATCAAATTTAATAGTTTATTGTATATGTATATAGTATTGCAATTTTATTTACAATTTTTTTTAATAGAATATTTTTTTATTTATTTTATTTAAGTATAAAAAATTATTGTACTAATGGTTATTACTTACTTAAAAATTTCTTTTGTATTAAAAATAAAATCATAAACTTTTAAATATCCATCTTTATTCAATAATATATAAAAATTTAGATAAACAAAAATTTAATTTCACAAAAATTTCGATGGAATATATTTGCATGGAACAAATGATCACTATGAAAAATGAAAAATCTAGAAGAATAAAAGATAGAGCCTAAGAATAGATAAAACTCAAAATCTATATTTGTAAAGCGATTCGCGATTGGAGAAAGATCGCTGGAGTGGGAAAGTTTGCTTTGATTGTCGGCGACAATCAAAGGACTAGCAGGGGGAAATCGGAAAGGCAACTCGAAGATACGCTCGAGTACGTCCGTGACCGTGTAATCCTTTACGCGGACACAATACAAATCGTGACGTGTACGCGTAGATAATTATACGTGAACCGCGTGTGCGCACGAGCTGCCATCGTACGCTATTCTAATTAGGGAGGGCATGCTTATGGGTTGGCATACGTGGGCGCGTGGCAGCCCTGAGAGAGCCGAACGTCAGCTGAGTAAGGCATACGATCCCTGTCAGCCACTGTGCCAGTGACGGCTCGCTAATTGCTCGCCTACCCACTTCTCGCTTTCTCCTCCTCCTCCCCCACGCTCTTATCGCCATCGCGGACGTGCGCGATCCTTCTTCGCTCGCTTGGACTGCCCCTCATATCCAAAATCCGTCATTTCACGAGCGACAAACGCAGCACTCCTCTGATTCACTCTCTCTCTTTTTGCTGTTTTTACTCTCTTACTTCTTTTAATCATTTATATTACCATAATTTATACTCGCAAAACTACTAATTTACACCAATTGTTTATTATAAAACTGATGTGTAATATTACATTTAATAATATTACGTTTACACATCCATTAATACATGAAAGACAAATATGAAAAAAAATACTTAATTAGAAATATTAAAACTAGAAGATTAACCATATCTATGACGATTTTATTCGAATATAGTCATTGGCATTTAATACCTCGAGAAAAATTGAATAGATAGTCTTTTTAATCTATCATTTTCGTAATAAATTTGAATTTCATACAATAATTTTGCAGTTACTATAAAAAAGTTCATTAAATTTTAAATAATTAAATAAATAAGCTGTCATAATTATTCTATTGAATCTTACCAATAGTATTTTTAAATATTGATAATTTATTAAATATAATTTAATTTTCTATTTTATACATAACTGAAAAATGAAAAATAAAAAGAACATAACTTTAAAAGATCATAATCTTTAAATAATAAACTATCTATAAAGACTAGGAAAATATTTTACGTGTGTAAATAAAAGACAAAAGGCATTTGCTGTTCCCTATTCTAAACAATATTATCAATTAACGATCGAATTCTACGAAACAATAAAAAAAATTTAAATTCGATTTATCAAAAATGGCGTGTTGAAGGATAAAAATAGAAGGAATTACAATGCAGAAACTGGATGTACAAAGTTGAAAATGAAGTAAAATCCAATGTTGAACGTCCGAGTGAATCTATGGAGAGAATTGATGGCCACGTAGATCAAAAAGCGCACCAGATTCTAAAGTGTCTGTATTCATGCAAAAATCGTTAAAGCAGATGAGAAAAAGAAACGGAAGAGAACAACTGTCCACTTGCTTACACGCGGTAAATATAAAGAGAATCGTTGATCCGGGGAAAGACCAAAAGCTGCGGAGACGAGAAGAGATGGAGAGTGAGAAAAAGAAAGAGGGGATTCAAGGCTGGACAATGGCGATAGCTATACGCGTTCTGCCACGAAGAGGAAAAAGCGCACAGTCGCAAATTAATTGAGCGTATAATCGATGCCTAGCCATCGATATACACCCTCGCACACACATTTCTGATTATTCTCATAGAGACGTTTGGTAACGATCACTCGACGGTGGCTCGATCCCGTCTCTCCACTCTGTCCACCATCGATCGACGATACTTCGATCTGTATCGTTTACCAACCAACAGACGCGAAACTGAGCGCCGACCGCCAATTTCCATATGTGTTTCTGTTACCGCTTCTGTGACGTATCGTCGATTGCAGGGATTGGAAGGGTCGGGACGAGACGAACGATTAACGAATCACAAAGGCCGGAAATGTTAAGAAGAGATTGATTACAGGAGAAAAAGCAACGAATGTGTTCATTCACGTCAAATTTTTCTTTTTCCCCGCATTTCAATTTTTTTGAGCGTACGTCGACTATTTTCTTCCTGATTTTTAATACGTACTTCAAAATTTATTTTTTACTCTTTGTATTCTCGTAGAAAATTATATAGCAAGAAAAATTAAATATTAACAATTTTAATTTTAATTTAATAAATTATACCCTAAGAATTTCTTACTCTTGTACTATCATTTATAAAAATACCTTCACGTTTTAATATATTTAAAAAAATATAAACTACTGTAGGGGTCGTTTTTTTCATATATACATATACTTTTTTTATATAATATATCCGCATACATAAATTCAACTTAAACTCAAAGTTTTAATTAATTGTTGAAAGTTTTATTTTTATATAAATACTTTTCAATATTGATTAAAATATTGCAAAAAATTAATTTTAATATCAAATTTTAAAATCAAATAACAATATATTTTTATTTAAATATTTTTCTATTTAATAAATTTGTTCATAGTGATTTCAAAAAATTATACCAGGTGATATATAAATGCATGTTTCTTTATGAACATGTTATTTTTGTCTCTATAAAATATAATTTCATTTATATCCCTTTTTAGAATTATATAAGAATAATCTTCAACTAATCGGTGAAATATAATCTGAACTATAGATTGTATTTTTTTTAAATTATTTATTTGATATTAGTAAAAATACTGATTCAAAAAAGTTTCTATTCCATTCTAATAATATAGTTTTCTTTGAATACCTATAATTAGAAAGATTTAGTTTATTTTCTTAAGTACGATGTCTAAGCTATGTTTAGTTTATTATTCGTATTATTCAGCCAAGTTTTGACAACAATCTAGCTTTTAATTATAATAAAATTGTTATAATATTAATATTATCTTAATCACGATTTTCATGCTTTCTAATAATCTAATTTAATAGTATGTTGAAGTAAAATTTATCTAATACAAATATATCAGTCAAATGCATTTTACTAAAAGTACTAGAATATTTTAATGATTCTTGCAAAATATGAATCAGAATACATAATATATAATACATAATAACAAAGTAAATAAGAATATTTTTAATAATTCATTTTATAAAAAAAGTAACAAGTTTTTAAAAGGATTATTTTATCAAATGCTTTTATCTTAATTTTAACAGTTTATTTACAAAGTTAAAAATTTTTAAATGTAAAATTTTATTATTATTAGTTAAAATTATGTAAACTTTTAAGAATTAAAAAGTACTTTATTTGCATTAAAAAATAGTATAAATATATATTTTTGTTTGAAATCAAATTTTTTCTTTTTATAATCTACGTAATGCAACATCATACCTAGATGTACACTTACTTTGTTATACACGTCCACCAAATATATGATCATGTATATATAATTCAAGTTACATCGAGATCATCCGAAGAAATTTTTCTTTATTAAATTGTAACTTAATTTTTATTAAATTAAAATCATTTGCAAATAAAAGTTAAATATTCTTATATGTTTTATAAATGTTTATCAATTATTACGATGTTCTCATAATTAATTATTTTTATTTAGATTACATAACCTAATTTATAATTATTGAAATAGCTCATAATATATAATATTTTGTTAATAATATATATATATATATATATTATTTTATATAGTAAATTTTCATTAAGTACATTCAAACTGAAATTTTAAAATTTTAAATCCATTATTATAAATTTTGATTCATTCTGCAAGTAAAATAAAAATGCTTAAAGAATTCAAAGTTATAAAAAATGATTGGAATAAGCAGAAATACTAAATTTATATTACAGTTTTGTTTCAGAATAAATTCTGCACAATTGAATGTGTATATAACTAAAAATGTTATTAATATTAATAAATTTGTGTAAAATATATGTAGAGTAATTATTATGTTGAAAAGCTGTATCCAAAGCAGATCGTTCTTTATATATAAAATTAATAGCAATATAAATTAAAGAAATCAATTTTTACCTTATTATATAAATTTCCAATAAATAATTATAGGAATACTTAAAGTATTTACGTATAATTTAAGTACAGCAATCTATAATTGAATTAATAGCTTAATATTTCGAAAACCTCGAAATGCTTAAAATAATTTGGAAGAAAATAATCAGTTACTCAATCGTATACGGTTTTTGTAAACGAAAAATATTTTCGTCGCATTGGAAAATTTTCGCTGTGCCGCACTTTTGAAATGACTAGCGACGGGAGATCGAACTGATAAACGTGGGCAAACGTATTGGTTCCATCGGTTCGTTGAGGGCAATAAACGAAAGGGGTGAGACACCGATACCAGATAACAAACGCGGTCAATGCGCGCGAACTATGATCGGCCACAAATTTATATCTGATTCCCTCTTCTGCCACCCATCAACTTCTACATTTCCTCTATGTCTCTTTGTCTGTGTTGTTCTTGATTACATAATCGGATATGCTTCTTTTTCACTGAACGATTATGTTTCACTGATATCTAGTCTGTCGCTATGATTACGATAATAAAAGATAATTTGACTTACATCAAAATAGTAAGAATTTTATTAGATTTTATGCAATACTCGAATACAAATTTTATTATTAATAGAAAAAATAAATTGAATGTATTATATTAATTTAAATGATTTTTTGTTTCTATTAATAATATTATAAATTCATTTTATACAATATTTATAAATAAAAATTTTCTTATCTTGATTTAATTTTTTTCAATGTAGAACAATAAAACCACAAAATCTTACATAAATATTATACAACGAAAATTATTAATAATTATGAAAATTATATAAGAGTATGTATTATATACATTTTATTATTTTCTATCAAAAATAAAAAATTTGATTTCACTAAAAAACATTAAAACAGAAGAAAAATCTACTGAATAAATTAATATAAATGTAAGAAAATAATTTCTTTATTATTATTCATTGGTTTAATATATTAAAATTGCTATTATCATATGCATAAAAATATAATTTTTTAATACGTAAATCATTTTTATGGTTTATGTACTCAATAAAGAGAATCAAAGTATGACATTTTATTTTTATAAATTTACGAATAAAAATTTTTACAAGTAATCAGCATATTATTAATGTTAAGTATATTTTTAAGTATTATTTTATCAGGATAATTTCAAAATAATAAATATCTTTATTAAAACATTAAATTCATTAAAGAGATATGTTTCAATTAAAATGGTTCAATCAAAATATGTAACAAAATATCAATAATATTTTATGAAAATATTATGGATTTAAATTAAATTCTGAAAATTCTTATGTGTAAAGTTAAAAATTTATTTTCATTATAAAAAGTTATATAACTTTATTAATATCAGCTTAAACTGATTGATTTTTATTGATTTTTAGTCACGAAAATTCTTAAATTCGTTTTCATTTTTCTATTCTTTAAGTTGCACATTGATAAAGGTCCATCAATATGAATAGAAAATTGATCTGCAGCCCTTCTGATTTATTACCGAAGGGGATTAATAAAGTCATTGGTATATCATGCATTAGCCGTCACATATAACAACGAGACCATGATCGCCGGGACGGACCTAGCTATACTTTACAATATCTCACGGGAACCGGGACTATTTTGACTATATATTATATTTGTTTGTACGTGGGAACAGATGTATGAGTATGTAGTAGAATTGAATCTGCATCCGAAACATTTTGATTTACATGGAGCTCGCGCTTTCGCCGGTTTTGGGTTAGTGGTATGTTGGATGATAAGAATATGCAGCACCAATTATTAATTTAATAGATGAGATTATTTAAAAATGTTTCATTTATTTGAATTATTTAAATAAAAAGATAATCTATGTACTATTTAATAACTCATCTATTGCATTAAATTAAAAAACTAAATGAGTTTAGAAATAATGTGTTCTTTCTATGTGGAAATACTTTACTGTTGTGCTTTTATATGGGTAGTGAAAGTAAAGAAAAACAAAGAAACTAATTTCAATCTTAAATTTTTGTAACTTTTATTTCCGTTTCATTCGAGAAATTTAACAAAAATTCATTTTTAAAACCAAATTTAGCTTATATATCTAGATTATAATATATATTAGCTTTCTGATTTTTAATATACCGTTTAAGTCATTATATTAATTTTGTTATATAAATATTTAATTTCTTAGTAAGACATTCTTCAATGAGCCTTTTGAAAATTTTTTATAATTTTTTTTATTGAAAACAAATAAAAGAGAAAAACTATTTTTAACTATTGAGTTTATTTTGTACGAGCTTGCATATAAATCTACTGTTTTTATTCTTGAATTATACACTAGGTATTTTATATAAACATATACACACATTATATTAAAATTTCAAAAACATAGATTATAAATAGTAAGCATGCGTTATATTTTTATATTAACTCATGAATATGTAAAGCCAATATTAACATTAGCTTTGTTGCTATTTTTCATTTATATATTGGAAAGTTGATTTGTAATATATGATTATATTAATTTTAAAATTCTTCAATCCAGTATTTTGTATAAATACATATATGATATGTATAAAACATATATATTAAAAATTATATTTAATTAAATATAATATTTAAAATTTTAGTGTTAAATAAATTTTAATTTTATATAATATGTATGTTAAATAAATTTAACTCTCAATATCATTTTCATATCCAGTATTTAAAAAACAATGAAGTGGTAAAAAGCGAATGCTCTCCGATAAACTAAGCTGCGATAATTTCAATGAAAACGTCAGAGCAGGTATAGAAAAATGTAAAAATCAGGAAACTCGAAACAACTGAAGGAAATGACAGAGCAGTGGGACTTTAGGCAACCGTAACAATAAGAGTAAAAAATTAATAAAAAAAGAAAATATGTTTGATGCCGCAAAAAACAGAAGAGAAGAAACTGTGGAAAAAACATTTGGATTTGAACTGAGTCATTATATTCTTCGTTATTTTTTTTCATCTTTTTAATTTTTTTTGTGCCGATTAATTAAAATTGTCTGACAGGAAAAAGAGTTTGGGGTTTGAATTAAAGATAACGTAAACCATACAGATAACGTAAAGGCAATTGAGGAAAAATGACAACACGATTAAAACTGGCTTGCTTTGTTAATAAAAAATTAATTTTTTTAGAGGTGATACCATCAATATATTTATTTACTATTTTTAATAGATTATCAGTAAAATAAACGTGTAAAAGAATAACTTATGGTTCAGTTTATTGTTTTTATTCAATAATTTTGCTCCACAAAAATGACACTTTTCACAAAATTTCGTACATAAATATATTTAAAGATATTTCAAATAGATCGATTAAAATCTATCATTTTAGTATATTCATAACCCATAAATAATTACACTTAGATTGTATAAATATTTTTTCATACCCATTTCTATGTAAATAAATATATTGTAATCTCATTAAAAATTGCTTTTTTTATAATTTTGAATAAATATATATGACTAAATATTTATCCTATTATATATAATTAAAATTATTCTATAAGATATTTTTAGATTGTATGTTACAGTATATACAATGATGTATATTTTCAATAAAAATTGCATAAACCGTGGCAGTCATTTTATTTAAAATTTTGATAACTGTGAAAGTTGAATAAACATTTCATCATATGAAAACTTAACAAAATAAATTTGAAAACTGTATGTAAATTCTGATTTATTTTTTCAAGGTGACCATTCAACCTTGAACTTCATGACTCCGTGTCACTTACAGTAGTTAAAGTATGCGGATAGTCGGACGAGTGGTCACGGCACATTACCAGATGCGAATTATATCATTTACATAAATCCCGGAAAACCGAGACAATGCGAACTCGTAAACATAATTAATAGGGTCGCATTAATTCTCAAAATTTTTCAACGGTTACAAACACATGTTGCCACGACATCACAAACTACGTAGCGCAATAGAAAGCTGAATAATTGCGAAAGTTTCTGCGCTCAAAACTCATCCTTATGTTCTCTCTCGAATTCCATATCTTTTCAAGAATTATTGTTTTAAAAATATAATAAAATTTTCTTATTTGGAAAGTAAATAATGCCTTTATGAGAGTCTTTGATATATATATATATATATATATATATATATATATTAAATATAGTTAGTCGAAAAGTAAAAACATTCTTTACACTAAAGCTTTTAAAAGTTTGCATAAAAGCATAATTATTTTTATTTTAAGTACATTATCTATATAAAATATTAAGTATAAAAGAATATATAATTAACCATAATATAAGAATATTAAATATATCGTTTTAGTTGTTAATAAATAAAAGTCAAATTTTTATTTTTAATATTATATTTTTCATTCAATTCACATTAATAAATGAAAAAGAATGTAAAATAAAGTAAAGAAGGTTTAAAGAAAATAATGTAATATATGAAATAATTTCATTTTCATTTCAATACGTATAATAATATATTTATAATTAAAGAATTTCAGTATACATTTTGATTATTTAAAAAATTCAAAAATATGTATTATAAATATTATTTTAAAGTATTCTGATATTAAATTCTAATTCTTTCTAAGTATAAAAAATATAAAATCTAAAACTCTAATACAAATTCAATAAAAAAAAATATGTGTATTACAAAATAAAGTTGATATAAAATTTGGTAATAACTTTTTTACGTGAATTTATTCCTATTCTTTTAAATTATACAAAATTTTGACTGCAAAGATAATAAGTGTGTAATAAATATTAAATTTTATTGGCACAAAAATATGATCACAAAAATATGATAAAAATGATAAGAACATTAATTAAAAAAATATTTAATATTTTGAACAATAAATAAAAATCTTTGTTTGAATAAATTGTTTTCATAAACATCAGATATATATATACCGGGTATATATACACTTATATATATTTGTATATTTAATACGAATATGATATTATAAAACTAATTTATATCATTATCATTTATTAATTAGCGTATTAAATCATCGTACAATATTCTGTTTTAAAACCTTAAAAGCAAAATTGATAAGAAAATATACGACTATATAAATAATAGTTATATTTATCTAATTTTATAAAATAATAGTTATTAATAATCGCTTAAAAGTTGATTAAAACTTAAAGACGTTGCTTAGATTTTTAGAAAATTATATACAAGAGTTAAAATCAGTGTTGAGTCCTATGCGTATTCATTAGAATGAACAATGAACCGATCGATATTTACATTTTTGAAACATTTTCGACATGCAGAATACAAATTGAAAATAAAAGCTTTTATAATTCTTAATACAATATGAATTTAAAAGTTAGAAAAAATAGTGCTAGATTTTGAAAAATCATGTTTTTAAAAAAAACATTGGCCCATAATTTATAATGAGAGACTGAAATAAAAAAATAATTGATTAGATTTTTTGTCAAATTATTTATAGAAATAACGAATAAAGAGCTTTGTCTAATAATAGAACATCCCAATGTCTAAATCACGGAGTTAAAAGTACGCTACAGTGTATCGGCCTATTAAATGAAGCATCTTTTCTGTCTCGTCTGTTCCATCTTACTCTCAGCGATTCTATGTAACCATCTATCTATCTTTCGCGCGCTCGTGTCCCGAGGCTACACGATTGCCATCCTAAGCCTGCTTGACTAATTGGCAGCGTTACAATCATGGGGACACGGTTAGGTTGGTATTACCGCGAGTTATGGCTTTCGGTGTGTCCCGGCTCTTACCCTCGCGCCCAACCCCTTTAACCCTCCTCTATACGGCGTCACACATTCGTGCACAAGCGGGAGGGCGTTTAATGACCGCGCCGTTTACGCAAATTTTCCCATTACGCGACGCCGACAGCGACGCCGACAGCGACGCCGACAGCGACGCCGACGGCGCATGGTTTCACTCGACAAACGAACCGCTTTGAGTGATCGCGAATGCGCTGTCAACTACTTTTTCAACAAACGCTATTTTCCTTCGCACCATTGCTCCGGTGACCGCGACGCCGGCGATGACGACGAGATGGGCCGGAGATTGCGCAAAAACGCGATTTCCGAAAGGCGGTGAACTGTAACTCAATTGCGAAAACCGGAGAAAAAGATTCCAGACGTTCTCGCAACGATTTTCATTTGCTTTCTTCGTCTCTCCTTGCACGACGCTTGAGAGACGTACCAGTGAAATAAAAAATAAAGAAATAATGAGTCGCGGTTGATAGATATAAATCTTTTCTTTCCTGTCGCTGCTTCGAAGCTAAGTGTTGTTAGTGCCTCATGGATCATTGGAAAGCTCTTTTGCCATATATAATAATATTTTTTTTTTAATATATATAATCTATATAGATATATATTAGTGCTTAGTTTAAATTTTTATACGATTATTGAATTTTGAAGATTCTAATCGAAAACTTTATTTATCACCAATATTAAATAAGAAAAACAAAAATATATCAAAAAGTTAAATCTCATAAGTTTACTTCATAGTACTAGCACCCTTTTTGAAATTTTAATCTTTATCATCAAGCAATGTAAGACCAATATTTTAAATGTAAATTATGATATTTAAAAAGATTTATGTTTAGACGCTCAAATTGAGAAAGCATATTCTGATTGTATTATTTTTATTTTCGGTTTTCAAAAAATTTTTTTATTTTCATGTTAATAAAAAGCTCAGATTATTATTTATTTTTATAAATATAGATTCCTCGTCTACAAATCTTTTCTTGATAGCTCCAATGAAATAAAAAATAATATTTATATCACATGATAAAATTTTACTTTACTAATCAATATATTTATGATTTATCAACTAGTTAAAGGTTTTATATCGTAGATGACATATTTTATTTCTTTATAAATATCATAATTTGAAAATATTTCTTTATTTCATTTTCTATATAAATTATATTTTCAGTAATAAATTTAACCTATTATGTAATTATTGAAACTATATTTCCTATCTATTTATGCAATTGGGTTATTAAAATTGTATGATATAAAGATTATGGTGGCATAGACACTTTTTACTTGTGAATACTATTACTTTTATTTTCATTATTAGTTATTACTATTAAATAATTTTCTCTAAATGTGAACATTTTTATCTTCATTATATAATATCAAAGAAAAATCTTTATTAGATGATGATTTTATATATATTAAATTGTAATATCAAATTTATAATTTTAGGTTCCAATTTATTGATATTCAGAAGATATAAATAAATATCTTCAAATACTTGAAACTAATGATATCAATTCAAATTTTGTAGTATAAATTATGCACTATATAATTTTTGTTATTCAGATTATCATTATCAATTATGAAGCGAAGTAATCATTTTAGCAACTTGGAATTTCATAATCCATACTGCATATTATTTAAATATTGTCAAATAAATTATGTTTTCATTTTTTAGCATTACTATTAATTTTACAATGATTGTTGCAACTATTGATAAGTTTTAAATATTTTAATAAGATCTTAATAAATCATAATCTACATATAATTAAAGTAATAAAAGAAATAAATTTAAAAATACAAGATCAAATGAGTGGGATAATCGGATATCACAAAACTTAACTATCCAACATTACATCTTTGCATCTAGGACTAGATTTGCAGTATATCTCTTGCGTGTAAGACAGATGAATGTGTTCTGGTCAGTTGGGAAAGCTTATAGCCTCGACGTTATATAGAGAGAGGAAGAGATAAAGAGAGAGAGAGAGATTTACAAGTTTAGTTAGTGCTGATCACACTCTTGGGAACATCCTGATGGGTTTATATATATATATATATATATCTTCTTCTTCTCTTACTTATTTTTCTGTCTCATTTTGACTCACATATGAATAATTTTGATATGAAACATTAAACTCCTTGGATAAATCGAAAAGTAATATAAGATATTTGATTACTATAATCATTTTTTCTATCAGAATGTAAAAATCGGTATGGGTTGTGTTTGAGAAATTGTTTAAAGTTTCATTTATTTGATTTTGAAATACAATAAATTCGTAAAAACCAGATATAGAATTTATCAAAGATTTCAATAGCTAAAAGTTAAAAACATTTATATTTTGATATATAGTGGCTGTAAAAATATTTCTAGAATTATAAAGAACTGTAATAAACAATATACTGCCATTTGTAGACGAATATAAAATATTAAATTAAATCATAGTTAGAATATACAATTTAGACAAAATATATTTTATTTATAAAATTTATTTTCTTCTTAATAAAATAAATAATATTTAACTCTAACTGATTGAAATTTAATAAATAAATCGCTGCTTAAAAAATATTTGAATTATATATCAAATAGAATAAATCTACGGGTAATTTTAAAAATTTTAACTTTATTTATATAAACAGAAAAAAGTCAGTTTTATTGTAGCTAATTATCTTTTTATCTCATTTAATTAAAAACCTAAATTTGTTAAACTTAAAAATTAAGTTTAATGTAATAATCAATTTACTATATACAGAAGAAATCTAATAAATTAAATTATTAATTAGTAAATTAGATTTTCAAAAAAGTATATGATTTTTTATACATTATTATTAATTATAACTACTATTTCTAAACATAAATCAATATTATCAGCATGTCAACCATTTTTATTGATTTATTAGGTTCATTGAAATTGGAACAAATAATATTTAAAAAGTATTATATTCGCTAAAAATTGAATAAATAAATAAATAGTTTTGAAAATCCATAAAAAAATTCGTAAATAAAATATATATAACTTTTAAAAAAATTTTTCATAGATATCTTACATGCGTATGAAAATAAAATTTTACTTATAAATTATTGATGATACATTTCTAGACTGTGAAATTCATCGTATTTCATGACATTTTACCTATTAATACTTATTTTCTATAAAAAACTAAATTTTTTGAGATTATACTTTTAACGTTAGAGTATTTATTTTATGGATATTATAAAAAAAATATAATCTCTAGTAATTTCATTAAAATTTGAAAATTCACATTTTCTATAAGTAGGGTAAAAGCCATGGTTAAGAAAGGAAGTATGTTTTTATTTTAGTAAAAAATAAATAAAGTTTTATAATAAAAATAGCATTTGAGTCTTTATTAACTTGAGTTTTTCATGCAAGAATTTAATCGAAATATTATAAGAAGAATTTTTCTTCGTTTTGCTTAACAAAACTGAAAGAAAAAATCCTTATTTCTGACGAATGATCATCTTCTTAAAACCTTAAGGTAATAAAATGCCTCCACCGCTTTATTCTGTAATAAAAAGGAGTAGTGAGGAGTGAAAAAGGAAGCAGTATCTAGCGCAAAATAGGCTGAGCATCACTAAACCTATTTTCAGATCAAGTATCCTTTCGCAACGAAAGTTCTCATCGTCCGAACTTAAATGGAAGTAACAAATCTTGGACTGCCTCCTAACTATTACGAATGGCTCAAGCCGTTAGAGTATCATTTTTTGTCTTGGTCATCCCACCGTTACACCATATATGAATGACCGTTCGCGGATAAACCCTCTGTAGATATATCGCTATCTTGACTACGGGCATTTGTTTGAATTATTTCGCGTCCTGTGATTTTTTATTATTAGATCTCTTTTATTCTCTTTTTCATTTTCTCGATATTTTTATTTATTCTTATATATATATATATATATATATATATATATTTCTCGATATTTTTATTTGTCCTTATATACATATATGTGTGTATACTCTTTTCTTATTAAGAAATTATTTTTTAATTTATCAATATAGAGAATAAAGACAAACTATTAACTGTTATTTAAATTGTACAACGGAAAATTAATTTCAGATTGAAAAAACCGTAGTTAGTGTAGATGTATTGGATTTTTTAACTTTATTTCCTATTTCCTTCAGATTCTGGAATAATTATATATTTTTACAATTTATATCGTTAAAAGTAAATTATATTTGTGTGTAAAATTATTCTTATTGTAGAATAATTTATAAATATTCTGTTATAAAATACTGTAAACACAAATCCTTGAAAATATATAATTTTTAATTATATAGGGAAACTAACGAAAATTTGAATTTCTTGATGTATATAAACCAATATTATTAAATTTATTCAAATATAATTAGATTATTTTGCATTATATATAAAAATAAAAGTTTTGTTAAAAATTCTTAAATAAAAAAAGAAGGATATGCATTGCTGTCTATAATAGGATTAAAATATTTGGTATTTAGTATTACTATGTAGATATTATTAATAGTAAGAAAAAATTCAATTTCTATAGCATAGAAAAAATTTTGAAAATTTGATTTCTGATTTTCAAACAATGACACCCTTTGGTAAGCGCATATAGAATTGAATTTCTTGTTGAAAGGAAAAATCTCACTTTATATATTTTTCGTTCGTTCAAGATTATTGATTGGAGTTTTATAGTCATACGATATGAAAGAACTTCTAGAAAATATTATATTAATGCTTTTTTGATACTTGTATATATCTATTTTACTCTGTCAGTTATAATATTGATCATCATGAAAAAGTAAACAAAGTTTTATACAATTTGAAATATGAAAATCAATACAACTTTAATAAATAACAGTTCCTGACTTCAATTTATAAATATCCACGATAAAAAATTTAATAATTGTTTATTTTCAAGATATATATATATTTAAAGTTAATAAATTAATAAAATAATTAATAAAATATTAGACTAAGATGTTTATCTCAAACGTGTATAATAATAAAATATATATTTTTTCTTTGTAGAAAATTTTAATTATAATTTGTCTTGATATCTTTTATATTTTAATTGTTTCATTTTCAATTTTCATTTCGTTTACTGAAAAGTATTTAAAATTAAAAGAAGTAGAGATAAAGCTCCTAATTAGAAAAAATTTGTTAGATGAATAAATGCTGAATTATAGTAGTTTTTAATTTTCTTATGTTACATTAAAAGATATATGAATATTATGAACACACAAATATAATTTTCAATAGAAATTTTATGAATATTAATATATATATATAATATATATTTAAATACATATAAATAAATTAAAAAGTTTTTTATTATAATAAAGTATATGATGAATACATAACTCAAATTACTGAAAGATATATAATTACAATACAATAAAAGAAACTTAATGTATTTATATAAATCATAAAGATCCTTTAATGTACTATATATAGTACAGTTTTTAATTGCACCCATTTTCTGTATATAAATAAAAATGCAACATTGTTACCAAAAAATTTGTTCTCCCATAAAAAATTTTCACACACACAAAAAAAATCTTAACTAAAAAAAAAATAAAACAAATAATCTGTAAGACTGTGATCGCTGTATATAATAGCATATATTAAAAATTACTGTTTATTACGATTAAAAAAAACAACATATTGTATAAGTGTTGTATTTATAGAGTACAAATAATAAACATTAATAATAATAAAATACGTACTATATATTCTACTTATAATTTAATAGAATAATAAAAGAAGCTTAAGATTTAAAATTTCGTAATTTAAATTATGAATTCCTTGAGAGCTTTAATTATATAATTTTTTTTGATTAAACATTATTACATATATTTAAAAATAAAACTACGCAAAATTATCGGTAAAACATTTCTTTTAGACCTCATATTCAATATCATTTTAATAATTATTTTACCTCCAATAAGTTGAATTACGTACATGTTATTTATAAAATTAAAATAAATATATATCTTTTTTAACTTGATTTTAATTTTTTCTTGATCAATAAAAATATTATCTACTTATAATATAATATTTAATATAAATAATTGCATTGAAAAATAAAAATAAAAACATAAAAATATAGATAATGTTAAATTAAAAATTTTATAAATTATAATAATTTATACCTAAGAAAAATTATTTATTTATTGAAATTACAAAATAATTATTAAATAAGTATCTTTTAACAAACTCGACAATTCAATATATAACCTAAAGTAATTTTAAATAATCTATAATTTTTTTTGAGAAATATTTACAATATAAAATTAATTTTACTAAGAGTAATCTTAAATGAAGTTTTCTTATATATAATCAATTCAACTAATATTTAATATTTGATACATCTTTTTATACGATTAAAACTAAATTATTCGGTTAAAGCGGAGATACTTCTTTATCAAAATAATTAACTCAAAAGTTAGTATCGTGGGAAATCAAACAAACGCCGTTGGTAAGTAATAAGGTGAATTTCAATTTTGCAGAAAGAGAGTCATACGATCGAATCATCCTTACGTCTCGGTTGGACGAGCCAAGACAAAAGATTTTAACATCCTTCTCTGGTAATTTCGAGAATCAGGCGAAACGATAACGAGGGTTCGAAGGAGTTTTACAAGTCCGTAGCGAACGCCGAACTCGCCGAGGACGATAAAAGGGCCTCAAGTCGCGTCTTAACTGCCAGGCATCCGTCATAATACGCGCGGGAAGTGCAGCGCCCTCTACGAATAATGTTTGAACAACAAAGAGGGTGGCATCGGGCCTCCGTAACTTCTCGTTTGCGCGCGCTTTTGTTTCTAATGCCCGCGAGGGTACGGATCCTCTTACTTGGCCCCCTGCGAGGCCGTATTATTTCTGTCCGTACATCAAAGTTTATGGAGTAAACGCGAGACTAAGACGTCTTACATCCTCGCGAGAATGAATCTTAATCGCGTTGAGGAAGCGCTCAGACGTGTCCGGGTGTCTCCGTGGCTCATATTTTTCGCTATAACCACTTATTTTCTTCTTTAGTTCGCTATACAATTTCAATGCTTGCAAAAACGCACTTTTCCTTCTTCCGAAAGTAAATCGAGTAATGCGTACATACATACTTATACATAAGTCATCGAATTACGTTGCAACTTTCAGTACTTTTGAAAACTGTTATAATATAACTCTTGCAGAACTGTAATACGTATTAATACTTCGTGAAATTATTCGAATTTTCTAATAGTGATGCTCTATTATTATCAAAGTGGAAACTTAAATAAACCAAAAGAGAAAACAGTGAAAATTCTTTTACACTCGTTATTGTAACATATTCATAATAATTTTTTATCACATTATCGCTTAAAAATAGTTTTCTTATTTTCCATGTAAGTTTTTACAGTATTTAAATTAAAATATGTATTAATAAAAACTAATTTGAATCGATAAATATTAATTTAAGCTATAGAAATAATACTTTATAGTTAAAAAAGAAACTACTTTATTATGAAATTCAAACTATCGATTAATATTTATAATTTTCTTCGTGCATTTTCTAATTCGAAATAATACGCACATATACAAAAATTTACATATTCGAATTTTTTATTTAAGATTCGATTATTCTGCAATTTGGATTCGTATCTCGGTGGACCAATCAATGTTTCATTAATGTTTTATTTAGTGAGCATAGAATATTCCAGTAGAATCCTGATTTCTAATGCAAGTGGAACGTTCGTGAAACACACGCTATCCTTAAAGTAACGTTTAACTTAATGTGTTACGGTCAGAAAGCTCCACGGAAAATTAAGTTTCGCGAGGGGATGATATTCGAGGAGGTTGCGAGTGACTCGAGTGACATACGTTATCAGGTTTGTCCAGATGGAAGTACCCCAGAAGCCAGTCGGCCACTCATGACTGATCTCGAAAAGAGGAAGAAAACACCTCAAGGAATTCGGGAAGGCTACTTCATAGAGTGTGAGACGGAACCCCTGTTAAGACGCAAGGCACAAGTACGAAGATCCCCTCGGAGAGGGAAAAGAGAAGTCATGCGCCTATGGACCGCGCGGAGTTTGGTCGAGCCTCATCCATACAGTAAGTAAGATCGATACCCAGAGGAAAAAGGAGGATTCATCAATATATTGTCGTTTTAAATCGAGAAACCATTGCATGACGCACAATTGAGAAGTCATAGAGGTCCGGGGAATTCTGTAAATGAAAACAATGATCACCTTATCGAGGCTCGACTCTTCGAAGAAAATAAAAAGCGAACTTGAGATTAACGAGCGGGAACAAATAGAGGTTTATAAACGAAAGGAAAAAGTTTGAAAGGAACGAGATGGAGTAAAGGTGTATATACATATATACATGTACGTATCGGACCACACCAGATTTTCCGACTCGAGCGACGATACCGATGTGACGAACGCAAAGTTATACACGATGAACAGAACCATTGTATGCGACATTGCAAAATATTGTAGGCGTTCGATTAACTACTTATTGAAATATAAATATATTGTGATAGAAATAAATTATGTTAAAAATCAGAAATGCTTGTTTTTATCCCCAACATAACTTGAAAATGAAAATTCACACATTCCGAGGATGAATGTTATCGCTGTGCTGGCTCAACATAACACGTGTAGTACGTGGGTTACAAGGGAGGGACGTCGTAGGAAATGACGCCCAAGTCCGAAAAGGAGAGCCGGGAGCAAACAAACCTTTTCGTAATTTCGTCTCACGTAATCGGACCCTCGTAATTGTCGGCACGAGGACTCGGCCCCGCAGGGCTGCTGAAGTTATAAGCTCGGTCAGCCACCCAGACATATCCCGCGGGGCAGCTAGACTCGCTTCTTTAATGCGTCCTTTTTAATCGAGCGGGGCTAATGGCCGATTTCGAACCTCTCGATGAACGTTCCGAGGACGGACCACCGAACTTACGTGCCTGCTAATCGAGCTACGATGGCTCGTAATGGCCATTCGCTTCGTACTCTCGATATCAACGAGCCTTTCGCTCAAATTCGAACCCGTGGCAAGTGTTTCGATACTCCGTCTTAGCTGATACTAATGCATATTTTAGACAAACGATCACAATTCAAAAGATCTACTTTTTTATAATATATGGTAAAATTATAGTTCAGATAGAAAAAGTGATATATCAAGACTTTTCCAATTAATGTTTACAAGTTTTCTCGTTAAATTACCAATGCATAACAGTTGTTAATTTTTTTTTAATAAGAAGAACCAAATGGAAAATTAAAATGTAGAATATATTTACTGAATATTTTTAAGAAAACATTTTTATTTTCTTTCTATTCGCATACCTTACGGTTCACGGTAGTTCGCTTAATACAATCTTTCCACTCGATTGAGGCAAATCTCTTCTAAACGAGCAAACCATTCGTTATAAAAAATTACAAAAATATTTTCTACTTCCCGTTATCGTTCGATATTATATAAAACAATTTAATTAAAAGAAATTTTTCAAATCCATGTAAGTTGCAAATATTTCAAATTAATAAAAAAAGCAATTTATCAATTAAGAATTCAAACAATATAATCCTAGAAAAATATTTTATATTATTAGAATTTCAATCAATTAAATAATAATTTTCTTTTTTTGCAATGATTTCAACTTAACATTATGTATGAAATTTTTTGTAACTGAAGTCGATTCAAATGTAATCGAATATAAAAGATCGACTTACATTTTTGGTAAATTTTGAATATTCAAGTGACATTATTAGTTTAAAAAATATATAAATAAACTAATTACTATTTAGTCAAGAACTTAATGGAAGAAAAGAGAAATTAACTTGTAATTGATTAGTCTTTATGTTAACGGTGAAGTGGAAAGGTAGAGTCAGTATTACATGGAAAGAGATACGCATATCAAAATGAAGCTGATTTTCTAATCTCAACCGGCGACGTTCCGGTATCAAAGGTTAATATGTACAGGAAGACGAAAATTGATCTGAAGACTCGATAGACCTTTTGACAACTTCGTGGGAGTTACTTGAGCGCTTGAAGCCGAGGAAGATTCCATGAACAACAAGAGGAGAAGGCGACCAAAATACGGAGAAATTGACAAGGATTTCAAGATTGCGGATGTCCTGAATTACATAATCCTATACTATTTCGCCTTGTATACTTTTTTTGTTCTGTCAAATTTAATTTCAATAAATATTTTAGGATTGCTTTATTTATCATTATATTATAAATTAATCATTACATTTTTAATTACAGTTATTAATCGAATCTACTTCGTTATTACTAATTTAAAATTTGTATTTCATCAAAATTATATTTTTATAAAATTTATATATTTTTCAATTATTTATACTTGCTAAAGTAATTTATACTTAATGATACTGATCAATTCGTTACATCTTTTAATTGTTTATAAAATCGATAACTTATTTTGGATTAGTTTATTGATTTTATACCAATAATATTTCATAAAGTATTTTAAAATATTAATTCTAAAATAATGAGTTAATAAAAAATATTTAAATATGTGATTAGTATAATTATAATTTTATTTAAAATTGACTTACTTGAAATGGCAACAAGCCACAGTATCCATTTTGCTTTAATATTTGTTTGATTATTGTGATACAAAATATTTTAAATTTAATTAATATTATTTATTATAATTTAAAAATGAACACTCAGTATTTTCAATCATAATGATATCACCTATATCTATTTTTAATAAGAGACAGTATATGTTAGTACTTAGATCTTAAACAATGGAATATACATATTTTTTGAATATTTTTTTATTTTTAAACTTCATACTGATTAGTCTATGAAATTATATTTCATTATAAATATTTTAATAAATGCGTATAAAATTTTAAATATTTCATTAGGAATTTAAATAATAAATAATAAATAGTAATAATTAAAGACACTTAAGTTTATAAATTTCAATTTATAAATGTAATCGTTCTTAATTTTCTTTATTTTCTTAAAAATTAAAAATTTGTAAATTCATACCTATAACCTAGGTCAAATAAATTTTTTTTAATATCTTCAACTTATATGACTAGACTTTTCTTGTCATAAACTCAGTTGAACGAAATATACTTTAAACACTTTCAGCTTATTTTGTAGTTTTTTTTTTTCCTTACTATTTCTAATTACATATAAGAATCATAAAAATAATCTTATTTTCGCAATTAATCTTTCGATATAGATATTAAGGTAATTAGATTTTTCTTACAATATTTTAATCAAAATTTATTTAAACACAGTCTGCAATAAATTAAATATTATTTATAATATATTATTTTATTAATTTATATATATAATTATAATAATATTAATTAAAGTTCAATTCTATCTTATATCAACAATTTAATATTTACAATTAATTTATATCAAACTTTTGAAGATGAATTTTAATTACTGTTTAATTAAATATTATATAATGAACTTGACTTAAAAATTATTGGAAACAAACGCGTCTATAAAATTTTAAGCAAAAATTAAAAAATTTAAGGATAAAAATTATATCATAAAATTTAAATATAATATCTTTTCGGTACCTATTAAAATATGTATTTTCAAAATTTATATAAAATATTAAAATCAATAGGAGTTCATACAATTTTTGCTTAATTTGACAAATATAAGTATTGAGTATAGTTGTTTGTTAAATTTATCGACTAAATTTTAATAGCAGATTGAATTGAATGATATTGAAATAAAGTATCCAATAACAAATCACAAATTATATAAACTGTAATTGCATGTTTTAAAATATCGAAATTAACTTAATACTTTATTTACAATCATAAAATTTTAAGATATTCTGTTATATTTTTATAAATTTTTAATAAATTGTACATATATATTTTACATCCTTAGGAACATCATTAATATCAATTAATTTATAATTTATATATTTACTATTTTTAGATTTTTTTAACATATTATATGGTTCTAATTAATAATTTTCTAAAAAATATATAAAATACTTATAAATTTATTAGTATTAGTAACTATAAATCTTAAATAAATATTCAAAATTATAAATATGATTATTAAAAAATGTGATTTAATTTTTGAAAAGATTACTCTTAAATTATATTAAGAAATTTTTTTTATAATATTAAACTGAAATTCGTATATGTATATCTTATAACGTATGAATAATAAAAATAATATCTAAGTAATGCACTTTCAGCTACAATTTCCAACTGATGTCAAATCCAAATTTACCAATTTCTTAATTATAATTACTTAAAAGCAGAAGAAACTTATTTGTCATGTCTATCTAATGGAATATAATGCACATATACTCATTCTTAAATTTTCACAACGATAGAGCGGAAGTGAATGTTGAATAAACAATGAGTCAAGTCTCGACAATGAGAATCTTTGCCTCTTTTAACTCACTATTCGTTATTATCTCTATTTTTGTTACTCTCGCTCCCTATTTTATGATTCATAATCTGTAAGAGTAAAATATAATGAAAAGAGAAAGCAGAACGACTACGAGTTTCCTGTTCTTATATTTAAGGCGATTTCTTTTATTTATGAAAACTAAAAAATACAAAGACAATTACTTTAGTACTTATATTTGAAAAAGATAACATCAGCTGCAGGAAAATTAAAAAGTCTAAATTAATCATGGCATTTGTTTACATAGTTTTTTTTTTATTTTATGTCTCTATTTATGTTTATCATTTGAAGTTTTCAACTTTTGAATAAAATTTTTTTATTATTATAATAAAAATATATCTTTATATTATTACTCATAAGAAATATTAAATTAAAACTCTTTTACATATATAAGCAAATCTTTCTTTTCAACTACTAATGCTTACTTAAAAATATAAATATAATGAAATGTGACCGTAACTATTTAATAATATCTATATACTATATATCAATTTTAATAATATGTATTCTTTATTATTAGTATTACAAGATTGAATGAGTAATTAGAATACATTTTATTTATAATTATGCAAAAATATAGTGTCTTAGAATCTACAATACATTTAAGTAAATATTTTATTTACATCTATTCCTATATTTAAATTTATTACTGAATACATTATTATATCAGTCTAATAATTGGCTTAAATAATAATATTATTTTAAAATGCATATATTAGTTATTCGTATTTATATACGTTTTCGTATATTGTAATATCTCTCTACTTTCTGGACATATTACTTTTATGTTTCATGATCGTTTTGATTACTATTAGAGTATAAAAAATTAAATATACATGACAAAATTTCATAAATAATTTTTATTTTTATGAATTTATAAAAAGGCATTAGTATCTGATTTGTTTGCAAAAAATTTTATATTCTTAATTTCGTTAGTCATAATTGCGTGAGAAAAGAAATTAACTGCAATCTAGTATAAATTAAAACATAACATTTTTTAATATATTGTTAATAAAGTTTTGTTAAATGTACATAAAAAATAATAAATAAATAATATTTGAGAGGAAAAGTTGTTGTTGCAATCAGCTTTTCCAACTTAATACCACCATGCTTCTTTCGAGGTCATCGGCGAGATTTCATTTTTTAACTCAAACCAACAGTCTATTCGTATCTGAATAATTTCACAAACCCCTGTACCTCATGAACAACTTTCGTCGAGCGGAATATTAGAATCTATCCCATCATGGAAAGTTCAGGCGAACGCTTTGCTTGAAAAGAAAACCGCACGATTAATCAACAACAGGTTAGGAATGTCTACTTAAAATAAATGAAATTAATAGTGCGATACACTTATGATATAGTATTTTAATATAAAAATATAATGAAATTTTGAATTGAAAAATAAATTCTACATTTTACGTAGGAATATTTAGACAAGAATACTTTTAAGAGATATATTCAAATTTAAATTTTATATGTATGTAAAAACTTATATATGTACTTAAATTAAGTTTAAATATATTTTACTTTCTATTATATTTATAAATGTTTTTTGATGCATCTAAATTATTTTAAACCTAGATTAAATAAAAAAATAATTATCTTTATTAATACTTCCTTACACATAATACACATAATAAAGTCTTCTAAATGAGCAGTTTACAAAAATAGTAGACAAACATTTGTCATCTTCCATGAAAAAAAAAAACAAAAAAACTTTATAATATAAAATATTTTATTTGAAAATTACGTAAATTTTATTTGTATTTTTATAAATATAAATAACCATTGTAAAAGAAAAGTAAAATATACCAAGAAAAATACGTTGAAAATACATGACTGTCTTATACCAGATTAGTGTAAGATCTTTAACGTTTCTCTTGGTAGCAATTATCAAGTCTATAATTTGTTTGAATGAGCATAACGCAGGCACACATTAATCTTAGCCCTAACCAAGATAAATAAATAGCATACATATCTCAAGTTTAGGTTGTATAATAAATATCAAAAGTAACGTTAGCTAATAGTAGTCGACACATTATTTACTGCTAATGTCCCACTCAATTATTGAAAGTAGCTGGTTTCGTTTTTCTACCACTTATATTTAGATTGCCTACATTTCTATATTGATATAAACACACAAAAATACTTATGAGGCAAATATATTCAAAAACATTTCAGATTTATTTTAACTATAAATTCTTAAATATTGCATTAATGTACCGCTTCTATATATTAAAAAATTGTTTTAAAATAGAACTTTATCGGTATGTTTTTTATTTTATTAATAAAACCATTGCGTCATTATTTACTGAAATTTAATTGCGCGATAAGAAAATATAATTTCGTATTCATTTTTTGTCTTATTCATTTGTTTGAAAAAATTACTGAAATATTTTATAGCAAGACTGATTTCTTTTGAGTAAAGAGAATTTTTTTGTTGGAATAAAAATTGTATGTTAAGAAGCATAATATCTATATAAAACATATTTTTATAAACCAAATAAATTTTGAGTAATATGTTGATATGAAAAAATGTGAGTTTGATATTAGGCCAACTCTGACCGTTCTTAAACAAACTTCTCTAGTGCATGCATTCACACATGCACTTACAAAAACCAGTGCACATACATGAAAATACAAACCGGAGTAAGCAAACTAGCATACAAAGCTACACCTGATATCCGTGCACGCGTAGGTACAGGTATACATACTTAGATGCAGAATGATATATAAACATGTATGGAGAGAGAGAGAGAGAGAGAGAGAGAGAGAGAGAGAGAAGCGCTCGTGCATAAACCCACGTGTAAATACACACGTGGATGCACAGTGCCACGTAATTTATGTTCGCGCTTGCTCCGTCGACTTATTTACTTAGGCCAACTCGCATAACTTCCGGTTAACGAGTCACGAAGGGCTATTCAAACTCGCGCTACGCCCGCAAACCGCACCACCGATCTAGCGATGCGCAACCGATAGCGCGAACGAGTGCAAACGACGATTACTTCTATGCAGTCACAGAAAAACAGCCCCACTTGCAACCCAAACTTAACTCCCTCATGCTTCCCTTCGCTACTTACTCTTTTTTTCCTACCTTTTTTATAATTCCAAATCATTCTATGCAGCGAATATTTTTTCTATTTTTGTATTGTTGGAATTAATTGATTTAAACTTAACTGTATTATATTAAAATACATTTATTATCATTTATTTAACAATTCAATATTATTTTGAAAGAATTTATTGAAAGAAGAAAACATTAATTCTAAATTTAAATGCGTTATGTATTTAAAATGCATAACAATATAAAAACGTTATGCAGTTTAAAACAGCATATAAAAAATTATATTTTTATATATTTATATTATTTTTAAATAAATTGTTAAATATTTATATATAGTGATATATTATAAACTTTTCTTCTTAAAAATATAAATTATAATTTATAATAAACTTTAATATATTATTTCAAAATTAACTAGTATTCAGATTAAGAAAGGAATGTCGATAATTGTCAATAAAAACTATTTTAAACGCTATGTACAGTGAATAAGTATCAAAGAAATGACGTTGCAGTACTAAGCATTACAATTTTTGTAAAAAATAAAACAATTTAAACTATAACTAGTTTTTGTTTCTATTTACCATTTCCTTAATAGAAAAAGTTATATGCCTTTATGTTTAACATTTGTACAGTAGAATAATACATATATTGAATAATCTTAATGATCTAGTCAATACAGTACTGAGATGCAAACGTATATCTTTACAATTATTAATTCTATAATAAATTCACACATTATACTTGAATAAAATATGATTGAAAAAATTTATATATGTTACATAGAATTAATAACTGATGAAAGATAAAACATACTGCATTTGCTTATACTCCCGAAATATAAAATAATAAATCAATATTATTGTACATATATTGTGAAAACTTGATATAGATTTTTAATACGTTAGTCGATGCAGTTAAAATATTTTTTCTTCGTGCAAACATCAAACATGAAATAAATGCTAAACATGAAATTATTTACCACTTAAAAATTAAAAGTATATGTAAAAGTTGAATTTGCATATTCAAAATTCCTCCTTCGATATTATTTATTTAATATTAAAGAAATTTTTATTTCGAAACATAAAAGTATAAATAATATAACTAAAAAGATAATTTTGAACTTAATAATAAATATATTAAATTATCACCGAAAAAATCAAAAATTATATTGGCAATTATATTTTTTGTATTTCATAAACATACAAACTATTCTAATAACTAAAATATATTAAATTTATAATCAAATTATTATTTCTAAAATTACAAATTACAATATATTTACTAAAAACTTCAATTACTATATATATATATTAAAGTATTATATTATTGTATTCTATAATCATATAATCATACATAATCAAGATTAACAGTTATTATTTCATTTCAATTATAATGATACTTTTTAAGAATATATTAATAATGTTTATAAATAACGCATTAAATCGATTTTTGGTATCCAAAGAACAATTAGGAAACTATTATATTACTAAGATATTATTTCGATATCATATAAAAAGTTGAATGCAAATATTTACTTGTATCTATTTGAAAATAATTATATAATGAAGGGGTATAGACTTCTATTTTATATTTAAATTTAAATTTATTTTTTATGGAATCGGAAAAAACTCAATAATGTGAACATTAAATTTTATGAGCACGGTTTTATGCGTAACCGTGAATATTTGCATTCAACCAGTAACACGATTTATTGATCAACGATCCTACAAATCGTGAAAAAAATGGCACGGAACAGACACTTTTTTATGATCCTCTTAGCTAATTGAATCAATGAGTGCGTATAACGATATTGAGGGGTCTTATTATTAAAGAAGACGATAATCAACCGATGGTTCGTTAAATTTCACGATGATTGAAAGCAGCCATAGTACTCAAGAATAGATAAGGTCGCGATTGTTGATTACTTGACAATCATCTTTACGCTTTATACTACATAAGATAGTGTGTTCCCTAATTTATTAGTTATTATCAAAATGAGAAGAACATTTAATATTTTTTCCTTACAAAAATTACAATTTTTAACACTAAATAATTATTATGCATAATATTTGTAAACCCTAATCAAAAGCAAAAAATCAAAAGCTATTTTATATTTTTATTCAGCATAGAAAAAGTATTAAAATTATGTATATTTATAATATTTGGTGAATAATAATAAGCTATAAATTTATCAATCATTTTTTACAAAGCATTTATTTTCACTTATTTTTCTTTAAATAAATACATTAATCTATTTATCTCTAATCATAAGGTTAAAAACTAAAGTTTATATTTTTCAACAGACAATTTGAATATTATAAACTAATCTGCAATAAATATAAAAATAATCGTTGATATAATATAATCTGAAGAATTAAACTTTAACATAATATAAATGTATTTGAAAATAAATCCAATGATCAATTGTAAATATTTTAAATTCCTCAAATAAGAATATCAATATTAAATTCATGTTTTATCAAAATGTACTCATCGTTCGTTTCGAATATAATATCTATAATATCCTTAAAAATCATAATAAACATTGATAATATTTATTAGTTTATTAAAGTCTACTATTTAATTCTTACTTTTTTAATTTGTCACAATTGTAGGAATTTAACGATTTTAGTATAGTCTAGTTAGATGGATTTAATCGACAAATCTCTATTATATAATGATTAAAATCACAAATATTAATTTTATCACTATTAAATATTAGAAAATTTAATGAAATATAGATGTTTTTATTTAAATATATAATTTGCATTTATATTATTAATTATTAATTTATTTTCCCTTTATAACGTACTGAATTTTTTATTTCTATATCCAACAAATATATCGTCAACCGCATTTACGTTTAATTATTTATTTTTTACAATATAAAATAATTTTTTAAATTTATATTTTTAAATTCAAACAATTAAACAAACAAGATTACATCCCTGAGTAAGCAATAGCTCCATCATGTTTACAAACTACCGTAACTAATTCAAGCGAAAATTATTTGCATGAAAAAATCCATCTTCCATGTAATTATCGAGCGTAGACCTCCACGTAGCAAATTCCTCATATTTTAGTAGCCTTTTTTTGTTAGAATCTGACGCCAAAAGTACAACATTAATTCTCCGAACAAAATCCCAAATCGACTCTCGAATCGATTTCAAAATCACATGCTCCAATATCATGCAAAGGCATACGTCGGTAAAAGTCGACGCCGGCGCCGTGACCTATCGCATATCCGGGCCGCGAGAATAACCACTTGGTTCGCGAGACAGGGACTGAGCGGCGAATAATCAGGCGAGCGGCTCGAACGTTTAGCGGGGCAAACAGATAGAAAATGGAGCGCGAGCGCGACCGCATATAAAGAGTCGATGATAACGGAATGATATACGAGGCTGTGTGAATAACGCTGCAGAAGCAAGAGTGAGGGGAGCCGTGCGTGCGATCGTGCGTGCGTGCGTGCGTGCGTGCGTGCATGCGTGCGTGCATGCGTGCGTGGGGGGCTCGTGATTGATCGCCTTGCAGATAGCTCTTTCACGATATATTCACCTCGGGATTAAGCGAATGTACAGATACTTAATAATTTCGACGGTGCGTCCTGCGAACGGCCCGACGGACTTACACCGATACCCTTCCTTCCATCCTGACCTTTTTTCCTTTTTATTTCATCCAGAGAGATATTTAACTCTGAAAATTGTATAATTCGAATGCGTCCTATGTGTCGTTTAATCGCTGCAATCCTTATCATTTTTTTGTTACAAAATTTAAATAATTATCGCAGATCATTTGTTTGAACTCGGATATTGTATTTGTTACCGATTATAATTATTTTATTACAGTTTTTCTTGGCTTACCTTGTATTATGTAAATTTCATGGCATGCAATTTCCAAAAGATACTCAACTGTGCTTAAACTTAATTTATATATAAAATTTATATATATCTGAGTTTATATATTTGTTATATTAAATATTTGATATATTTGGATGGTAAAATAATTTTAAAAGAAATTTAATCACAAATTCATTCTTACGATGCAAAATATATTTTATGATAAATTATAATTAAAAAATATTCATAATTCTTTTTTAATACTAATATAACTAATATCCTTGAATTTGGAAGTTTAAAAGATAACTTATTGATGTTTTAAAAAAGACATGTATCTGAAATCAAATTGTTTATATTTTATTATAATTAATACAAATAGAAACTCATCGTATTTTATTACAAACAATAAATTAAACTGTGTAAAATTGCGTATTTCAGTTATAAATATTAAGTATATTATTCAGAACTGCTTATTGTCTAATCGTGCATTAAAAAGTTGTTTTTTTTGTACATATTTCATTGCTATATCTAATGTTTAATATGAAGAGTTGACAATGCTATATTTTGTTTAAGAAATTGTTTCACAGGATTTACGCTAGGTGCAATCGTGAATTTTTTATGTAGTTGAAATGGAATGTTTTTTATGCAAGCTTATACACATATATATAGCCAACACGGTAAGTATAAAAGAAAAGGCAAACTGAGATAAATTCTGTAACTGACTGTGATACTGAAGAATTTTTTTGATAAGAATTTTAGATGTAAGAGTTCATTATTTTTATGATTTAAAAATAACTTTTCTGAATAATTTGCTGAATGTAATACTTATCTTAAGATAAATAATTACAATGATATTTTTTATTTGAATAGCTAATTCTGTTCGATTGAATTTTTCTACTGGAATTAATTTTTTAATGAATATATTATATAATGTACCCAAATTAATTAACGCCTATTATGTTTAAACTTTCAATTTTTTAAAAGCTTTTTTAGAGATATACATTTGTAAATATAATAAATATTTAAATATAATAATGTATCAACATATTAAATTTATACTAATTAATTTAAATAATATTTATTTATACAAATTATAATTACATATTTTTCTTAAATAATATATTCTAAAAATGAAATAAGTTCTTCGTCAAATTTTTTGTAAAAAAATCATAATAAATCATATCATAATAAAATTATAAATTAAAATTAATAATAAGTTAAGTTAATGATAAATTAAAATTACATACACATAAATGATTAAATAGAAAAATAGTTAGTAAATCATGGTTTCCATAAATAATATTTCTTTAGGTGATATAGTGAATATAAATCGGAAAACGTATTTCTAAATTAAAAATAATTGTCTAGTGATCAAAGAATGTGTCGACTAGTTTTATATTTTAAAATTTTCCGATTTTTAACAAGTATCTTCAAAATAATATTTAAAAATTGAAATATTAAATATTTAATATATTACAAATGATTTAGCTACCTAAATATTTTATTTAAACTGTAAAATGAATGGATCAAGATGGAAAAGATTAAAATTAAATGAAATGGAATGGGAAGTGAAAAAGCGAGACTACGACAAAAGAAACAAAATCGCTCACCGCTTCTC
This sequence comes from Dolichoris vasculosae, assembly GCA_018907195.1. Taxonomy (NCBI): domain Eukaryota; kingdom Metazoa; phylum Arthropoda; class Insecta; order Hymenoptera; family Agaonidae; genus Dolichoris; species Dolichoris vasculosae. The sequence continues at coordinate 5,517,337 of JACCHY010000010.1, read as the reverse complement.
GCATATAAGAATAATCGGTCTTCGATTTTATATAACCCTCCCTCGAAATTCCCATCCGCTTCTATCATCGTCAGAAGACCAATACAAATGACAAAGCTGTGGTGCAGCTTCAAAAAAATCGCCACGATCGTCTCGTCCGTTCAATTCTTTTTTTCCTCTGACGCAAAACTCGACATTTTAACAACCCGCTTAAATCACGCAAAACGAGCGTCTGCTTGCACATATGCATATTCGACTGCAGTTGCAAATCGGCGCCATCTTGTCCGTGCAAAATCGGTGGACCGGAAACGACCGATAGTGTGACAAGGACCGATATCACGAACTCGTCTCGTCTACCCTTCTTCCATCGGTCCGTGTATACCCCTAGTTACTAATTCGCCACTCTTCACTTGGTGCCCTTATCCTTGTTTTCTCTCGTACTATGCAGCCCTTCGAAATTGATAGCTGTTGTATTGTTTGAGCGACGTTTAGATGCACCGAATATCGTTCACCCTTTTCCTTTTCCACTTCCCCAACTATCGCGATCTGGAATTACTAACGGTACTTTTTTATTTAGCTTTAAATTAAAATAGAGCTTTTAATATTGTTTTTATTTTCTTTTTTTTATATTATAAATAAATAATACTTTCCATAATTTAGGCTTTTTAATTTGTATCATCTAAATTTTGTTTTATGAAATAAAATTTCAGTTAATAGATAATAATTAAATATTCTCTATTATAAATATTTTAATTTATATGTATTTAATATTTATCTTAATAAATAATTATGAAGTTTTATCCATTAGCTAAAATTAAATATCATGAAACTATAAAAATTAAATCTAAAAAATAAATTTTAAATATTTTATGCATAAACTTTAATAAATTATTTTCAGAAGTTTCTCCTATGATCTGTGAACAAATTTTCGTTTGACTCCAATTACTAATACTAAAATAATATAATAATTAAGATAAGAATTTTTCGCCGATTTTATAATACTATTTTATAATACGATTTTATAATATTAATTTAATAACTAAATATTTGAAACTTCCTTGCACCTTTTAGTTCTTTAAAACATTCCATCTAAAAGAAATAAACATGTATTATATTAATAATTCACTATTGATAAATAGAAATTCATGAATTTGCAAGTAAAATATCGCATTTATTATTAAAATAATAATTTTTAATGAAGCATTATAACAGATTTAGTAACCAAATTCCTTCATATTATTAAGTTTAAAATATACATAAATGCTTCTGTTTTTAAAAGAAAATATTTTAACTCTATCAAATGACTCATACATATACTTTTTTTGAATAAAAAGGCAAATTTTAAGAATTAATATTGAATGTGCAATTTTCATTTATTTTCAATTTATTATTAAGTGTTTAAAATGAAAATTAAATTAGCTATAAGACGCGAAATTTAATAATTAAAAGGATAGTTATCGTAAAAAGTAGTAAAATGAAATTAATTTAACCAAGCAGGGAGATAAGTAAGAAAGAAAGAACACATAAAGAGCAAAAATAGGAACAAGAGCAGCAAATACATAAGGAAAGAAGAGGGAGCGGTGTTAGTTTCCGTAGCATTGACACTCCACAATATAAGCTTGATATCGTTGACACCCCCATTTGTAAGACAGAACCCCAGGCGTCCGCGTAATATCTGGCTCTTCTAAAGTGGCGCCCTTCGAAAGCAAACCCCGCGACACGAATCTTATTCGCGGGCTTTGAGTTACACAGTATCACTTCTGTTCCCTAATGTTTTCCTGTATAGCAACGTAAAAAATACATTTTCCAATTTTCTTCGATGATAAAGAGAAAAAATCATCAAACATGAATATTCGCTTGAATACTCATAATATATTCATATTTGTATACAAGATTCTAGAATTATTTGATTTATTTACTCTACGTCAATTCGATTTATTTTTATAAAAAATAATTTTTTCTTTATTCAAACGCTATCTTAATTTAAAAAATAATAACTCCAAAGCTATATTAAACTATATTTTTATATTCAAAATTTCAAAAAATCAAATTTTAGTTTAATTATATTTTTATGTTTAGAAAATAATTTAAAAATTTTTTGTTCTTACAAAATATCAGTTAATTAAAATTTTCATTATTATTCGGCTTAATAAATTCGCCATTATTAATCTTGTGCTACAAACGTCATAATCTATCGTTTATTCTTTATTTGGCATATACTACGAAATGTAAAACCACTATTCGAGAATCTACACAAATTCTTTGTCAAATAATTTTTTAATCATCTACGATGACGAATTCAAATTACCCTCGAGAGAGTAATAGAAAGACTAACCTCGTTTCCTTTTACTGAAGCTGAGGAAACTAATCTACGCTTCCAAAAATAGAAGTTGATACGTAGTCTTTTTGCATTTTATGAAAAATAAATTTATTACATATAACCGACAAATAAATAACTGTATAATATTTTATTATAATTTATGTATAAAACCGAATGAATATATATCTCAGTTATATAATTAAAATAATCATGCATATGTAACGCAACATATTCAACAATAGAATAATTAAATTAAAATATAATTGATTTTACTTTTGTTATTGCTTAAAATTTTATATATATACTTTATTTATTATGATATTATAAAACTATTTTTTTACATTTATAAAACTATGAGCACGAAAATTTTAAATCAATTTGGATAGAATATAAAGTAATTATAAAAACGACTATAAATCTTCTTAGAAATTTGAAAACCTATAATAATCTATTTATTTAAAGTATGAAATAGCAGAACTTGATTTAAATATAATCTAAATACAGAAATATTATTAAGAAAAATAATAAATATAATCATAGTATATTAATTTGGAAAGATTTTAATAAATGAAAAAATTTCACATCTAAAAAATGTAATTTTTTGGTTATTTTTAAAAATGACGTAGTCCACACAAAAATCGAATAGAAAATGATAGAAATCAGACCTTTTGTATAGCCTATAAATAGGATCATGCCAACGGTTCTAATCTGATGATATGTAATGTGATCGATAATAGAAAGATAAAAATTGAAGGAATAATATTAATAATCTTGAATATAAATAATATTCAAGATTTTCTTCAAAAAGGAAGATTTTAGATAATAATATAAAAAAAATGTTATTAAATGTAAAATATTCTTCATATTATCGTATCGTAAAATATTCGATGTAAAAGTTAATTATATAATACAAATGAGTTAGATAAAATGAAAATGTATATTAAATGTTTAATAGCTAATAAAAACTAAAATTGTAATAATAATTAAAATATTTTGAAATCTAAAATCATTATAATTATTAAAGGGTTATTCTTTTCCTCTTTGGTAAACTACAACTATTTTATCTATTCTTGGCAAACAATAAGAAAATGCAATTTAAATGCATGTATAGGGAGAAAACATGAAAATTCTAAGAATTTCATCGCTTGCACCCTATAAAATCTGCTCTCATAGATGCACATTCAATGGGAACTGTTCGATAGCTACCGATGATGCGATAAACCGAGCAAAGTCGCATTGACGTTAGTTCTGATTCTGAAAGATCGTCAGGAATCGCAGTTACGGTACTACACAAGCCCTTTAAAGCGCATATATCTAAAAATATCAAAGAGTAGAGTAAAACAAAAATTTCTCATATTACTGATAACTAATAAAAGCGCCTGTCGAACAATTCTTTTATATAGACACCTTCGATGCGCTGCAGCGTTTTTTCGTGACAGACAACTCCCGGAAAAAATTAAAAAGAGAAGAGAAAAACAATCGTATATAAGCACTTTCACAGATATTTTTTATGTATGATTCGCATCAATTCTCTCTCCTACATAGAAATAATCGAAAAATCGCGAGTTTGGAAACTGCTTTTGTGATTTTTTTCTCTTTTCGAATTTTATTCTTTCCTTTCCAGTATTTTTGTTTCCATTATAGTGTCCGATGGCACGTGTGGTATTTGTTATAGCATTATTTTGACAGAAATTTAACCGTGCAACGAAACTTTATATTTCAGTGTTCTAGAATTTATTTTAATTTTGACACGTAACTATGTTCATATCGGTTGCATTGATTTTATTATAGCAATAAAATATAAAACATTTTTATAAAATTACATCGTTGAAAATATATTTGAATTTACTTAAATCGTGTTCTTTCAAATTATATACAATCATATACATTCATAGTCAGTACTACATTTTAATATATTTTTCATGTATTTATGATACATATCAATACCTTTTGTTCAAATATTCTTGAAAAATACCGATATTTTCAACTAAAATTTAATCAAACACTAATTTTTTACTAAATAAATCACTATATAATATATTTAAATATAATTTATTTTATTTAATAGACAATAAATAAAAATAATGCGGATATGCTATAAATAATAAATAATAATGCTAAATAATATTGTAAAATATAACAGAATCTAAAGATAACTTAATCTAACTTAGTCTATATATAATTTTAATAATAAACGTTTATCGAGTTTTCAGCTATTTTTGTATATATTTTAATAATAAATAAGAGTATTCATAATTAAAATTCAAAATTTTATTGAAAATATTTTTTATAAATTTGTAACGATTTTTAATTAAAATTAAATTTAATAATTCTTAAAAAATTTTTGATAAGGTTTTTGAAAAATAATATAATATAAGCTTTATTTTAAAGTTTCTACTAAGAATAAAACTATTTTATTAAATAAATTGATACTGTGAATATCAAAGATAAAAAATTCAATTTAAAATTAAAAGCCTTGTATTAAAATGTGAGTGTAATTTTATATCTATTGATGATTATAATATACAAATAATTATTTATAATTATATAAATCGATAATGCATTGTATTTTCAAAATATAAGTATAAAATTTGTACGTAAATACAAATTACAAGATTATCTTAAACAATGTTACAATAATTATATAAAAAAATAAATGTTGAATTTTGGAAAATAGTAAGACTCTCTAAAATATACTTATAATATATGCAAGTTCATGGTAAAATACTTAATATTCGAGGCGTGGATTATTAAGTAGAGAAGAGCCGATATTTTACATAGAGCGCTAGTGCGTGAGACAGTAGCAAAGTGCCGGAGGATGGGCGGAAAGGTTTAAAACGATTATATGAGAAATCTCGCTTACTTTGCAGGAGAAGACTTCGGGGAATCCTTGGGCTCCGGTACGACATCGGACGCATGAGAAAGAAGGGAGGATTTCCTCGAGAGGAAAGAGAGCCGAAGGGTTGAGGATCGAAGGTCTTAACGAAGGGTTAGCCAACGTTTTCGTAACAGCGATCTGCACTCCGGCAAAGTCCTTATTAATAAGGTAGGATTAGCATAACTACTTGACTCTCTCTCTTGCTCTTTATGTGACTCACTCTTTCGTTGTTTCTCGCTCTCCGTTAGAACTTGGCAGTTTCTGAAATCGTGGCTCTACATTAAAATCGGTGTACAACCAGGCGCACATTCTATTTCTTAACATTGTTTTGTTGAGCTTTCCATTAATGACGATTTGTCTCAATGCTGTTTTCAAATACAAAGAAAATCATCAACCTAAACATTGTCGAAGGAAATTTTGAAACGAATAAATTCAAATTTTCTATACTAGAATTTTTTTCAACAAATTTTAAATTAATATAAGCTACATTTAGCTTAACCATTAGAACAATTATTTAATAAAAATACTATATCGATTGTCACAAATCTACGATATTCATTTTTATTAGGTAATAAAATAGATATTTTAATTTTCAGATCATAAATAAAAAATAAGTCTGCCAAAACTTGAATTATAAAAATTTTAAATAATATGTACTTACATTAAATTTAAAAATAAATAAAAATATTATGGAAAAAAAGACAATTTATAGAAAATCGATAAAGTAGAGTTTATTGGAATTTTTTATTGATAAGAATTATATTTACGTTAAAATGAATAAAAAATATTGAACTTTTTGAGAATATTATGAAATATTTGATAGATACTAAAAAACATAAACGTCAAATGAAAGAGAAAGCAAGTCTTTTATATTCATTCAATGGAATCGGAAAGAAAACGAGTAAAGTCATCCAAAAAGGTTCGAAATAGCCATTCAAGATCTTTTTCTCGACGATTCCCTGCACACGCTTGGAGAAAGTGAACGTTACGAGGGAGTAAAAGCTGTCGGACTCACACAAACTGCACCGGCAATAGCCAAGTATACACCATTCTTTTCTATCGGATCGCGTCGATTTATCATCCCTGACAAACGTTTTCATCGGAATATTGAATACGACAAGATAATCTCTCGCCTCGACGTCTATGCCTCTGCGAAGCGCCTGAATGCTCGTGTTTAATGTAGCGCGAGGCTCCGATAAGCTCCCACGCGACGTAATGCCTCTAGGCATCTAGTTTTTGCGCCCCGGTGGAACCGAGCATAGGAGTTCTGCGGGCTCCGGTGGTCAGGCCATTGTCGGTGAACGAACACCGTAGTATCGTAAAGGAAAACGATTTTATTAATGTACCTACGTGTCCGTCAAATGCTTGCGTCTGTGTCTGATCGTTTTACATTTTTGGGAAATCTCGTACCGATTCGATGCTTATGACACTCGTGCATATCTTCGTTCTTTCCTGTTCTGCTAAGTTTTTCATTTTCGAGAAGGGTGCGGGATGACCTCGCCAAATATAACTCTCCTTTGGATTAATGAATTTTAATTTATGTAATTTTATTTTAGATAAAATAACTGATATTGATAATTACACGATCATAGTCAACAATTTTACTCTTATATCAATTATACTTCTTTATGTCGTATTATTATATCGTTTACTTTATTCTTTAATATTCTTTATCAAAAATTTATGATTATCAATTTACTACAAAACTAATTGTAGACAGTCTATTAATTTTTTGAAAATATTATTTTTATCCTGGTTAAAATGTTACCCTAACGATCTTTTATTCGCAGTAAAAGATTCCCGCGACTTTTTCGCTTTTATTCAGCTTTTAGAGCTTTTTTATATTTTCTCCAACCCTTCTCGATTCACACTCGGTACGGGCTTTCTTTCAACCGCAGTTGCGCTTGTTTCTACATTTATCGTCGTCTAAGTCCGTGGACACGCGCTCACCCGGCTGCTTTTATTTGAGTTGGGATGAGCCTAGGAAAGATCGTCCAAGTCCCGGTGCTACCGCTGTCGCCTTTATGAAGGTCTCTAGAGATGAATTATTGATAGCGAGCCATTTAACGGGTTATTAAGTCACTTTTGGACTCAGCTCTCCTTCTCTCTGCGTTCTCTCGCTCTCTATTTGTGTATATATATGTACATTATTTATCCACTTATCCATCCATCTTACATTCCTTTAAGTGCATAACCACGTTTGACCAAAAGTAATAAAATATTTTTATATAAAAGAATATCGAATCAAAATTAAAAATAGTAAATGTATTTCTATTTATCCATGACGATACTTGATGATACCGAGGAGATCGAACGAATTCCTCTTAGATAGATTTACTTCTATTCTGCCTAACTTTTAAATATACCAGTAAATGAAAAATTATACTTATGTATTGCATAAGTTAATTATAGAAAAGTGAATATTATAATTTATAACTGAGTTAGTATATTATCGTTATACTCATACATACATCCTAAATCTCAGATTGAAAAATGAATGATCAATATTATGATATATTTAAATTCTAAATATAATGTACGATAGATTTCATGTTTTCTATTTCAAATATATGCTTATTAATTTAAACAGATAAAAATAAATACCAACGAAAAATGAAAATAAAATATGCTTCGAATAAAATTATTTAAAATTAAATAAAATAGACCCGAAAATACTGATATATTAAAGATATAAGTTGTTTGGAAATACTATCTAAGGAGAAGCTTATTACAATACTGCAGAATTAACGAGAATATTATTTATATAATATTTATTTTCTTACTTACTTATATTGAGACTATTGTACAAAATATTGCAGAAGATGATCAAAGAAACTAACTTATAATTCTGGCAAAGAAATAACACTGCGTATTTCCCATCCATTATTGTTTTAGTGTCATTATATCCTCTGTATGAATGATTCTCCGGAAAAATATTATGGCAGAGGAGCTTTTCATCCCCCTCCTCGTCGTACAAAAAAATACACACCGCAGGGATCCTTACGTGCGTAGCTTCGGATTTATACATCGGTAAGATTCGCTCTGAGGATATGCTATCCTCGCGGATATTTATGCTCTTCGAATGCTCGCACGAAAAGGATCACTCTAATGGTTTTATTATACCGATAGTTGCGCAAAAGCGCGAGGAAAAAAAGAAATAGAAAGAAGAGAAAAGTTGCAATCTGGTGGATATAAGGTGTAGATGTATGAGAGATCCCCGGCCATTGCTAACGTTTTTACTATATGTAATATCGTACATGTATATATAAAGAGAGAATGAACTCGGAGATGGATTTACGGCGCTTTGAATAAACACCGAAGAGCACACACGAGGATTTGCGCTTTTTTCCGGTACTTTTCGTGCTTCTCTTTCTTTATCGTAAATATTCTCTTTTTTTTTGTCTTCGAGATCGAGCGTGAAGAGTAGATATTTTTCTGTAGGGGAGTTAGAAAGTCGTTTATCGATGAAAAGAGGGGATGAACGTAACAGCTCAGAGGCATCTATTAAGGTAATATTCTGGTGATTTTTATAATATTTTTAATACTACGTCGTTATTTATTCTAAATAAAACTTAGAATATATCACTTTTTCGTTTATTATTTATATATAACTTTTTACTTCTTTTTAAGTTACATAGTTGATGTAAATATGTATACATAAAATTGATATATATGTATATATCATTCTTTCCAAAGTTAATTAATAAATACTTAAAATATAAAAATAATAATTTTAATAATTTGTAATCAGATTTTTTTATTACTTATAAAAAAAATTATAGAAAGATTAAAAAAAGATTAGAAAAGATTAAAATTTTAAATGTTATAAAATATTAAATTAATTTTTAAAAAGAGATACGTTGTTCAATAAAATATACGTGTATAACTTTAAATATTTTTTAATAACTCTATAAATGCAAATATTCATCATAATCATCATGTTAAACATTGTATTATATATTAAATATTTAAATATATGTTTACAATGATCATTTCTTATATAATTTATATATGATCAATTATTTATTATAAATATTATAATCTTATAGCTTAGTTAAATTTATATTTTTCCATTAAAATGAATCTTTGTGATTAAAATGAACTTCAAATACAATAAACTTCAAATACAATAAATAAAAAAACTTCAAATGTAATATACTACGATTCTTCGTATAAAAGAGTTAGCGACAAAATTATCTCTTGTGTTTCGACTTAAATTCTGATTTTTGTTAGCAATTAATAAAAAAAATTATCATTCTATATAATCACATGGTGTTAATGTCATTAAATACGATAAAAATTTTTTTATATATTGTATAGTATATTGAATAATAGTATATATTTTATTATTATATAATATAACATAATAAGAAAATAATAAATTTTGTATTTCTTGATATTTATAAAATCATATACATCCGAAGTTTAGGTAAGAGTTTTTAATCGTCTTATCCAAAACTTATTTATATTAATAATGAAAAATTAAAAGTAGAGAGAAGTTACGAAGCTCAGAATTCAAAGCTCTCTAAAATTCAACGATTATGAGAGTAGCATACAACCTCGATACGTCGGAAAAGGCGTCTCGGACCTTCCTCCGTCGCCTCTTGGTTTTCCATTAAATTTTCCTACGAGATACGAACAACAGTCATGATTAACTGAAGCGGCCGTTGATTTAAAGGGCTATTCTGACCGACTCATTCTCAACTGGTGGCCAGTGGTGCATCCTTCGCTTGAGTTACGGAGAGCTCAACGAACCTTACATTATGAATAGCCTTGGTTGCGAATGTTTTCCCATAATGTTATCAGAGCTTCTACCGAGGAGCTTGCACGCCTACATTTGAATTTCCAACTAACATTGCAATGAGTTGGGTTTCTAAATATTTCACATGAGTATCGCATGATTGTTTTAAAATTATCACGATACCATTTCTTACAATATATCATAAGATTTATTTATAATTAAAAAATAAACAAATGAAAAACGAAGAATGTAAATAAAATATATAAAATTGAATATGCCTCAATAGCACAATATTAAAATATTTAACTTTTATTCAATTATTTGTTTTGAGTATTAACTTACACCAAAGACTCAACAAGTATATTTAAACTTGGCATCATCGGTCTTCTGCCATAAAATATGTTATTTTATTTTTCTGTCTCACTCCCTCTCTCCCTCTGTTTTATTGCTTTTTCTTTTCCAAACTTATATCAATTTTTGAGCTAAAAAGAAACAAAAGTGAAACGCCCATAAATGTCTCGGGCTTTTAGTTATTATTTAGCGCATCTCCATTAGACACAAAGTACGATACATCAACAAACGTCGGTGCTTTGTGACGTCTCCTGTCACCGCTTTAACCGAGAAGCATTTCGATCAAGTGTTCCGTTAGCGAGTGCGAAGGTTAGCCTCTTCATATGGTCGACGCGCTACCGAGACTGGCACACGTCGCTTAACTCTTTTCGGCTGAAAATTCGAAGGGTCGAAAACAAAAGGGCAAAGAAAAAAGAACGATGCAAGAAAAGGATGGACTCAAATAAGAAAATAACCGCTATCGATTTCGTTGATATTGTACTTTGTATAATGGTTCGAATCTCGATTTTTTATTATAGCTTAATATTGGAATTCCATTAACTCTAAAATTTTACACTCTATTTAAAAGAATTTTTCAATTTTTAATCTTTTATTATTTTAATAAACTTTTCAAGTATAATTTGGTTTAAACTGATTTAAACTCAAAAGGCTTAATATTAATAAGTAAATAATATACTTTAAAAAATATTACTAAAACTATTATTAATAATTATAAAATTTTATAAAAAAAATTCTATACTAATATGATTCTCTAATAGTATAATTTAAAAGTATAAAAATATAGAATTCACCCTAAAAAAAATCATTTAATTTAAAGTTACATTAAGAATATTATAGAAGTTTTTAAAGAAAGCTTTTTCTTCATTTATATGATTTTTAATCATTTAAATAATGATATTATGTAAATAAATTAGTATAATTTCACAATTTTTAAAATAAATATGAGATTAATTAATTACGAAGAATCGTTTCATATTAAATAAAATATTTAAAAATAAATCGATAAAAAGAACAATAAAGCAATTAACAGAAAATTAATAGGTCAAGCTGTTTTAAAATGAATTAATTCCATATTAATCGTATGTTAATTTAAATATATTATAAAATAACATTTTTCTATTTATTTGAATTAATAGTATAATTAATAATAAAAATTTATAAATTTTTATGAGTTTAACATTGAAAGCTTCATAGTTTACTGATTTAAATCAAGTATGTTAATAAGAGATTAAAATTAAATTTACTTATGGCACTTGTTGAATCAGTATTTAATATAATAAATATCAAAAACTGATGCAAACTATTAAAATATCTATCAGTTTACGGTGTTACTTTTTATTTAAAATTATTTTAACTATTTTAAAAGAAAGCTCAACAAACCCTTAAAAGCTTTGAAAAATTTCTTGTTTTCTACTAGCCAAAACATTATCTTCCACTGATGAGAAGAAAATAACTAATTTTTATAATATTTAAATTAAAACTGAAATTTTTATTTTCGTCCTATATAGTAAAATAAAAAAAGTCTTTTATAAAAGTAATGTTTACTTAATCAGATTTTTATAAATATGAATACCATAAAATGAAATGCATAATGTTTTTCAAAATTTCTTAAATACATTTACTATATTATATTTACTAGAAAATACTTTAGCCAAAAAACTTAAATTAATCGATAAAATTACATGCATAAACTTCATCATATAAACGATAGAAATACAAAGTAAAAGAGAAGTTGACCGCAACAGTTGCAAGGGTTGATGGAATGGGGAAAAGGAAAGGTACATCAAATTATTAATATCATGCGTCGAGAGCAGTGTAATGGGCCGAAGAGATCACTGGTTGCTGACTACGGACCGATAGCATTCGAATGACCAGTGCTGACGTGGATCGTCGCACATTGTATGCATTCCACCCGATAATTATGTACGCGAAATCCTACCCAGTAATGCCTACACATCTTCTGCTTGCGTCAGCCTTTGCTTAGGATTGTTTGTACTTCAAAATATAGTGTTTGTATCCATCGACTCTCCTAGATTTCAATATCATCATTTTCAAATTTCGATTACGGTCACATTACTGATAAAGGTAATAGCTTTAATGGTATGCGACACTTGCGCGCATTAAAATAATTTTCAACGTATTAACGATTGCATGAATAGATACCGTAAGATTTGCCTTCCATAAATCGAAATCGATATTGTTGACAATATTACTCAAACTAAATCTAAATGTATTTTTAAACATTACAAATAAGTTACAGAATAAAATAACATTTTATTAAATTCAATAAAATTCTTAAAATTTGATCATCGATTTTTTAAATATACGTAAAAAAGTTTGGTAGCATTAACATCATAACGAAAATTTATATCAATATATTATTATGGTTTAATAAGATATTTAATAAAACTATATTAATATTCATGTAAAAATATAAATGGCAATAAAAATAAAATTTTTTCTACATGAAAAAATATTTAAGATGTAAAATTTATTCTACTTATTATTATTCTAATTACAATACTTTCTCACGATAATTAGATTTTAGTAATAATATTAAATATTATAAACCTTTTTTTTTTAATATTTAATAATTAAATTATCTTAGTATTATTAGTTAATAATCCATTATATTTTGATGATAATAAACAATGATTTGACAGAAAAAATATTCTTTAAAATGTACTCAAACTAATGTTTTTCATTCCTTACAACGATATACAGTTATAATACTTCATCGATAATAAATTTGAAACTTAAAAAATCATGTATAAAAGAGTTACTCGATATTTATTTATAGTGTTTTAAGCAATTTACGAGAATGTTATAAAATAAAGGTGTAAAATAGATAACTTAAGCTTGATCTTCCGGCTTGTTAAAACAATCAGCACCTTTGATTCAAAATAAATGAAGCCGCATTCCTCGGATTCACAAAGCAACACCCGCCAACAATTTTCTGTATGAAGTATCTTCCGCTCTCTCTTTCAAGAATGCTAATTAAATCATTATTAAAATCTCCTTCCTTGAAATTCCTTAAAATTCAAATTATTCAAATGCATAACTATTTTAATCAGCAGGAAAATGCTATACAATTTTCTCTTCGAATAGCCCGTGTATTTTTTTTAAGAATTCATTACTGTTTTCATAATATTTAAGTATTGTGTTTACAGAATTAATAATTAAATAGATTTAATAAGGTTAATACGTACAAAGATATTATTTTACAATGATAAAAATTTGTTAAAACTAATTTTTTATTGAATAAAATCATGAACTTTTAATTAACAAAATTTTTAACTTATATACACAATTTCACGTTTATAGAAAAAATGAACTAATAAAAAATATAGATTTATATTCTTATATTATATTTTTCTTTATTTTGTAGTATTTTGATGGTACTATAGTAAATTAATAAGAATAAAAAGAAGTTTAAAACTAAGTTTTACCATTTGAAATCAAAGAAAAATTCACTATATATATCCATAAAAATATTTTTGATAAATATAGACTCTATAATAAATATGTTAATTCAATCTTGATATGTAAATATGAAAATACTCAAAAAATCTCTTTGCACTAATTTATTAAAGCAGTTTTAAGCCAACCCCTTTGGAAAAAGATAAGCCAGCAAAAAGTAGAACAAAACAGAAGCGGGACGAGTTACCGCAAATTTCCCTCAAAACTCACAGAAATAACAAAAATTGTAACTCGCGCGATAAAACTTTCACGAGTATAGGACACAGATAAATTCACACGAGTATCATTGTGAGTCCATTGCCTTACACTTTGACATCCGCGTTTTGTCTTTACCGCGATGAATAGCCGTGTCGTGTGTCCCTTATCTTTTTCCGAGTCCATCATCACTGCGACTTGTCGTTGTCTATTGTGAGCACAAGCAGAATAGAGAAAGAGAGAGACGTCGAGAAGAGAAACCTGGCCAGTTTTGGTAAGCGGAGACACAGGAAGCCGGAAACACGGAACGTCTGGACCGATATCGGATACGGTGCGGCGAGTTTCAAAATTTATATCAGTAAATAAAAGACACCCCTTTTGCCTCTGCCCCCTCTTTCGATGCTGCTATCAAAACAGAAAGCTCTCTCTCTCTTTCTCTCTCTGTCTCACTCATTCTTTTTTTAATTTACGGTTACACATTAACTATTCAAATATATTTGTAGTCATAATAAAAAATTCTTCTCACCTAATTAAAAATATCTGATAAATAAATTTCATCGTTTTATTTCACATTGTAATAAATGAAATAGTAGATTTTTAAATTTTAATAAATACTTAAAATAATAAAAAAATCAGTGAATCAAAATTAATTTCATTTAATCAAAATTAAATTTAATTTAAGATAATTGAAATTCTTACTATATATAAGAACGATTAAATTTTTTCTAAAAAATGAGCATTCGATATTGATCGATCTTAAGAAACTATGTTTTGCAATAAACAATTATCATAGAAATACGTCTCTTTTCTAGAACGATCTTGATTTTCCAATTACACTGGGATCAGTTAGTCTTGCGGAAAAAATTGGAAGTAGTAGAGACGGAGGAAATAGGAAGTGTACATAGAGGAAGGCCAGTTAATGTGCGGGCCGACTGACCACTCGACTGATTTACATGGGTAGCTCAGGTTCGAAACCCTGAAGGCGCTCCAAGAGCTGCGGTCGGCTGAGGGATGTGGCGTGTGATCGAGACACCGGTGCTCGTTAAACACACGAGTAAGGCAAAGCTACCGAGCGGGAAGATACCTCACCCTCTCGCTCTCTTTTTCTCACTCGACCCAAGCAATACTATCTACATATACGCTTTGCTAGGAAGAAAAGCATGTTTAAGCATGGATAAAAAGAAAGCTGCAAACGGATAGGGGATAGTTGTAGTCTAACTTTGATTGTATCATTAACGTCGGTACGTACTATTAACTTTTCATTTCTCCAGCTATTTTTCTTAAACACAAAAATATTATTTATTAACAAAACATGAAAAGAGACGTGATACGTGGTCGTTCAATTATTATATTTATAATTATTTTTATTATAAATAAATAAATAATTATATAATTAAATACTTAACTTATATTGCAATATTAATTTTCTGAATCATATTGTTATAAAAATTATATCGTTAAATCCCTGCATCTTAAAAAATATAATTTATTAAACCCCAAAAATAGTTTAAAATTATTATAGAGTAATAATTACAAATTTATAAATATCATATTTAAAAAAGTATTAACTAATTAATATTCTTCTGTCTTTCTTATATAATAAAATATACATTTATACTATAATTATGTTTGATTATAAAATTAATAAAAATGAAAAAAAACAATAATTTTATAGTTTTCATATCTTGATATACGTTTTAGGGATTTCAAAAATAGGAAAGCTTATAATTCTTACACAATTCACTTGGACTGAATATCGTTTTATTCATACGTATAAAAAAATTTCAAATATTTCAAGATTATTTTCTTTATTTTCGAGAATGATTTTGTAAAACGATATATCGAATTAACAATGCTATTTAATATATCTGCCATAAGTAAAATAGTCATTCTATATTACACAGATACAAAGGCATATTTAGCATTAATTTAAATTAATTCAGTTATCGTATAACGATAAAGATAATTTTATAAATTTAACTTAGAAAAATTATATTTTAAATATTATAATATACGTGTACAACTTCATCAAAAATTATATATTTATTAAATTTATTTTTAATATTGAAAGTTTTAAGAATATTGGTTTACAAATAAAAAACGACTCATATTAATCTATTTTTTTATTTATTAAATCCTTACTAAATATACTATGCGATATGTAGCTATAAGATAAAACGATGTACAATTTGAATTTTTTCTGAAAAATAAATATTATACGTATATATAAATATTATAAAATAATAATAAAAAATTGTTTATGCTCTGAAAGTGATCTCCTAATATTTGTCGGTCTCTAAGCTTCCTTTTCTTGTGAAATTATTGACTTTACAATAATTGTGGCTCAATGTTAACTTCGTTCTCATTAAAATCCTACAAATACGTTGGTTGAATATCAAAATTCATCAAGCTGGATAAACTCATCTTTATTAAGAGCATCGCACATTTCGGAAGTGGAAAGGACTTAAGAGCGCCAAGTCTGAATCCTCGCAAGTCGTTAAATGAGAAAAGCGAAAGAGAAACGATTGGAAAGTTTTGTTGCGAACAATTAAGCGCTAACCACAAACCGTCATCCAACTGTACAGCACGCGCCTTGAATTCAGTCTACTAATATACGTGTACTAAGAGGATCGATTGTTAAGTTTAGCAAAAGAGAAGCAACAAAGCTGCCAGAGACACTTATAAATTAGCCAATCAAGTTACTAATCCCCCTATACCTTTAATCAGCCCGCATCCCACCGATTCTTTCTCTCTTTCTCTCGCATACACATAAACACCGTAATCCATCTATTAATCCCACAAGATAAAACTTCGCGTAGAAGTGGGATCCCTTTTGTCCTCGTTCGCGTCATCATCGCCGTCGGCTTGAAATACAGTCTCGCTTCTCCCTTTCCTTTCGGTAAAAACAGCGAGTACGAGAGAAAAAGAGGGTGAGATCGTACAGAAAGGACGACACGTTATTCCGACGTATTCCCATCAGCGTTAATCGTTGGCGAAGCAACGATGGCGCTGCTAAGAGAAACAAAACATCATCCCTTCTTTTACGATTGGTATCTATGTATGTTCGCTCGATTTCTATAAATCAGTTTTTCTGAGCGGAATGCATATCAAAAGTTTTTTTTGGCTTTTTTCATTTTATTAGAAATTTACTTTTACTCTACAATGTATAAATATAAAAAGAAAACAAAAAAAAAGAAAACATAATTTGTTATTAAAACTACAATTCTATGTAGAATATAGAAATCAAGATCATCATTCTATATAATTCTGTATAAGCATATTCTATATAAGCCTCTTTAAAAATATAAAAATTTATGAAAGTAGTATAACATCATTCGGTAGCATGTGTGAATTAATAAAAATTCAATTATTTGCTTAACTTTCATATCTTACTTTTGAAATCAACTCAAAATCAAAATCAAAAAGTTCAATCTCGAATGATTAAAATTCTGTATGTCAAGAAGCTTCTGTACCTTAATACATAAATTAAGAGATGAAAATATTAAAAAATTTCTTATTTATATTATTTATGCGCAACATATTCTGATATTTATTAATTTATTATTATTTTTATATTTACAAAATATTTCTTTATTTGTACTTTTAAAAAAGAAAGATAAATGTAGTGTTCTATTATATATCAAATTACGATTACAATAGTAATTATATAAAATTCTTTATAAAATAATTCGGTAATATTTTATATTCGATTTTACCATATTTTAATGCAAATAAAAGTTAGATGACTAATGATTCAAATAATTTAAAATAAAGGTTCTATTGTGTTTCATAAATTAATTAATCATTTAAAAGAATTTTAATATAAAAGTAATAAAATTTTAAATATTTAGTTTTCGATTGTTTCAAATATATTTCAATTATTTTTTTAAATTTTATAAAATTTTAAATTAAGAATAGTAAATAAAATAGTATGACTTTGAAAGTATACGTCGTTTTATTACTTTATTTTAAAAAATAATACGTGAAGTAATTGTATTATTTCTTAATGACATTTGTAGAGTAACTTTTGTATAAATGATTTTTATAACCGCTCAACTATTAGAATCAATTTAAAAGAAAATACGTACTCTTTTTACTCGACGAATTCGAGATTAATTTATTTCAGTTTTCAAAGATTTACTTTATAAAAAAGTAAAGCTAAGAATCTCAACGAATCTCGAATGTATGGAAAAAAAGAAACGTAAACGCTCCTAATGCTCGCAAAATATTTTGCGTAAAATATTTCTGTAAAATATATGTGCACCTGTATAACAATAAGAATAAAAAGTATAAAAGGTGGCCGTCGGCTTCTAATTTATTTGGCGTCGCTTCGAGGGTCAGGCTCGAAGTGTGTACACAGTTGCGTTGCTACCGATTCTTTTTGTACGCCCAGTGACTCGGTGCTACGGACACTCGCGCCCATACACGAAATGTTGAGCAAACAACAATAAATATATTTGGCGCTCTCAGGCCGGGCAGCGACCGAGGAAAGAAAGCAGGAGCAAGGGCAGAAGAGGAAGAGGGAGAGAAACGCGATGGCATGCGGGCGCGGAAACGACTAGCTAACTTCCGAGCGAGCACGTACGAGCATAGCTTAACCGTAATCTGACTGTGTGCCGCCCCTTTTCAAGCGAACCCCCAGGATACCGACACTGTGCGCGAGCCGAACCTACGCTAACCCTCCCTTCCATCCTACCCCCCCCCAACTCCCACCCTTCCGCCCTTCCGCACATCCGCCCTTCCTCCCTTTGGTTAAAAAATATAAAGCACAACTTTCAAATTGGTTGATAGCTTTTTCTAAGTAATTTGACGAGCTTCACAGTCATTCGAGATATTTTCAAATTGCTTTCTCAATTTTCAGAGAAATAATATTACCGATAACGCTAATACCAATATTTTACGCATATTTACTAGCTTCGACAAATAATTCATAGTAGTTCAAATTTCTACTTTTGTGTCAATATATAAACAAGTTTTTGATTTAACTGCAATACTGAATATACTTTCTATATTTTATCGATTTTAATTGTTTATAATTCAGGAAGAATCTTATTTGTTGATCGATACTACCTTGTTCGATAAACATAATTGCGTTCGATCAATTGGTTTAATTATTTCTTCGGTTGCTTTCTTCGATCATTCTATTTTCATTTTAAGCGTAAGGATCAATACAAATATCATTTGGACACTTTATTTTACATATGGAAAATAGAATTTTTTTAAATATTTTAAAATATTTAGATAATGACAATACAAGTAAATACATGATTTTTTAAGCTTACAAAAGTTATCAAAGATTTGTAAATTTTTATAACTTTAAAACACTTATAATATATTTTTGAAGTATGTAGACGATAAATTTATTTATTTATTCCATTAAACACGTGTATATTATACTATGAATACCAAAATTACTTTAATTACTGCATGAGCGATAGAGATCGTAATTAATTCATTTAAATTATTTTACTTAACTGCAAAAGACTGAATTTTAATTATGAATTTGCACAGACTGTGTATTCGAGAAGTACAAAAATAATCATTAAAAAGAATTACACGTTTTTGAAACTAACGTTCCTTCGTAACGAGGACTGAAATCCTTTCCTCAACTTTCCCCAAAATGCAAATTAGCAACATTTATTTGTCTCTATAGGTACCGGAAAATTCTTCCTCATAAATTCTAGTAAACTTTTATCGCTGAACAAAATTATGCAATTCTAGTAATAAAAAATTCAGGAACGATGAGAAACAAAATTCTTTGCATATGGCTTTCGAATGTGCTGTCATTGAGTACAACAAAGTTGTTGCTTTTCCCGTTACTGCCTCGCGTCATTATTTCGATCCTCTTCTTCACCACACTTTTTCTTTCAAGCGCTATCTCGAGGTGGTGAAATGTAAACTAAAAGGGGTTGTCACCGGTTTCGCAGTCGCTACCTGACAAAAGAATTCAGCACCTGACCGGAATTTCATTAACCTGCCATGTAACAAAAACCCTTCGCTGGCTTGTAGAAAAAAGAATGAACACGTTCCTCTTGACTTTATCTTATTATTTTACTAAGCTACGTGCGAAAACTTTTTAGAACTAGAACTAATAAATATAACTAAGTAATCGAATCCTCTGAGTGAGAAGATGCAAAGTTATAATTATGTAGTCAATTAGCTTGAAAAAGAAGTTTAAATGATTTTTGATTTTCTCAATTAAGTTGCAGGTTTTATATACACATATATTCTCAACTTGAAATAGATAACTTTCTATAAACTAAATAAAAGTCCTTATTAAGTAGCGTATCTTTATTAATGGAAAAAATAACTTTAATTTCTGTGTATTAATAGGCTAGTTATAAAAATTCACAACTAAATTTAAAATATGTATATAATTTAAAAATTATATAATACTAGTACTTATTCTTTAATGTATAGTATATTTTAAAAAATAAAAATATTAGTTTTTATTAATAAAAGAAATTATTCGCTTAGCAAAGATTTTATATAGTTATCCTTGATATATTTTATAAATATAAATTTTAAATAGGAGCTCAATTTGAAAAAGTAGTTCTATTATATGTCTTTAATATAAAAACTTGAAAATTGATATTTTAAAAAAATTATTAATATAAAAGTAATGTATAATCGAACAAAATACATGTTCTTACAGTTTTTTATTTCACTTAAGTATGATCGCTCATCTTGTATAAACATTAATGTTTAGATAAATATTACATTTATCACATAAAATAAACTATAATAAATTGATCGAGTTAGATTTTAATATTCGTCATTGACTAATAATATGTATATACAAATATAATAAAAAAAATAATTAATTATGCTTGAAAATGCAAGATAATGTTATTTCGGCTTTATCACTTTTATGAAAAATCTTTTCGATTAAGCGAAGTTCTTTTTGTATAAAATTTATCGATGAACCAATATAAATAGGATCATTAAACTGTAAATTTAATCTCTAATTTATAATATATTTATAAGTAGTATGTTTTTATAAATAGTATGTGTTTACTTTAATCAGGAATATCGTACCTAAGTTTAATAAATTCGTTGCCATTCAATCATAATAAATAATTATAATTCATTTTTAAACTAATTTATGGTTAAATTATATCCTGAAAATTTCACTAATAGCGAGAAAATGTGGTGTATAATTACTCAGATTCAAGACAAATGAAATTAACCCTACTCGTTCGTAATATTAATCCACTTTTAACATTGATCCGGAAATTGGTGAAATCAACGGGTGCAAAAGACCAGCGCAAAAGATCGACAGGAGCGCAATCAAAACTCGGTAGCCGAGTCGAACCCGAAGCTAAAACAATGTGTGGCAAAGGTTGTACGGGAAACTAATGAGGCGAAACCCACGGAGCTTTAAAAAGGGAAGAAGCGAGTCAAAGGGGCGGCACGAGAAAACAACAAGCGGTGGGGTGGATGCGTGCACGGCAGGAGGATGTAATTTAATGTGCAAAGGGAATATTTCGCATGAAATAAATCTCGGGTAACTGCCCGCTCGCAGACCCTCGCACTTGCTAATGCGGCGGCAACGTTGGCGGTGGCAGCGGCGGCGGCGGCGACGTTGGCGGCGGTGGCGGCGGCGGTGGCGGCGGCGGTGGCGGCGGCGGAAGCAGCGGCGTAGGCGGCGGCGACGTTGAGCGGGGGTGAGAGGTAATTTAAAGGATGTTTTAAGCCCGCGCACGTGAGGCAAAAACTTGACGCGTTTTACGCCGGCCGCAATCGCATGCGCGAACATTTGTATATATGAGCCGCCGCGTAATTAGACATTAGCATTCCGAATGAGAGTTGAAACTGGCCCGAGCGTTTGCGAGGGGGCGCGGGTCTTTCGCGCTTAATCTTGCCAGCGGCCCGTCTGATAATGCTAACGAGAGCTGCGCATTTTAAAGTCTTATTCCGCGGCTAATTGCCCGAGAAGCTTGCTTCCCGTACGTCCGACGAATGGCGCGCACGATCCGAGCCGTTTTTTCCGGACAATGGATAATGGAAGAGGTTTATCTGCGAAATACAGGAGGGACTATTTATGCGCTTCTCTTCGATTTCCTAGCTTACTCGCCCGGACGTCTAAATTATTGCTCTCGTTTTATCAAGTGTTGGAAAACTGATTTGCTTATTGTAATCTTTCATGGCAGAAATTTATTTCCTTCGTATTAATTGATAAAATCGTCTTTACTTATTTATTACTTCATTTTATATTCAATATTTTTTTCATTTTATATTCATATTAATATGCTTATATCAACATACTGTACTTTTAAACTCGACGTTCTGACTTATAATAATAATAACAATAATTTTATCAATGATAAAAATATTGTTTATTTTTTTAAATTTATTTATTTTAACTTAATATACTAAGTTTGCACAATGTTTTTGTATGTATTTTATTTAATCTAACTGGTAAAATATAATCTTCTGGTACAAGCAATATTTTTTAAAAAGCTGCTATCGACTGATATAACACGATATGTTTATGTAGCTGCTATATAGAATTTAAACTTGTATTCGTATATAGTGGAAAATTTTGTAATAAAAACTACCCAATTGGCTTTATCTTAAAATATTATTTTTTTTCTTGAAAAACCAAAATTATAAAATTTCTTTTATGCACGAATTATAATTTATCAGTACATCAGAATTTTGTGTCAAAAGTATTATGCTTTAATCGCATAACTTTTATTTATATAAAAATATTTATCAATAAATTATTTACGTTGCATTTCTTTACTTTTATTTTTTGTTAATACTTGAATAAAATAGAAAATAATTAAAATTATCAAAGAATATATAACATATAAAAAGATAAATAAGTTTATATAAAACTTTATTTTTAGTTGAAAATAACTTTTTATAAATACATTAAATTTAAGAAAACAAAATACATGATTGGCTTAATACTAGTAATAAAGGAGGAATCACATACAGATAATTAAATTTCTATTTGTGAATATAGCTAAATATGTGAAAACAGATAATCACCATTTCATATTTAAAAATAATATTAATAATATTCGCAAAATATTTACATACTTTTACGATCATTATAATGTTTATATCTATGAAAAATAAAAATGCAATTTAAAATTTATATATTAAGATAACATAATGTACTAAAATATATTATAAATTTTATATTGTACTTCGAATCGTACTCGCACTAAAATATTATTAGTGTGTAAACTATTTATAATTTATAAACAATTTGAAACAAAGTATATATGTTATGTTTAAATATATTTATGTATTCTTAAATTCATTAACTTTAATGTTTCAATAGTACTCAACCTTGTTGGAAATTACATTAGACAGCTCTTGTTCTAAATCCTATAAGCTAATACAGTAATTTATTATTTATTGTGTAATATATAACTAAATAATTTATAACTAAGAATATACTGAATTTTAAAGAATTATGTAATTTAAATATTTGAATGTAAGAATTTGTTTTATATAAAGAAAAGTAAATCTCAAAATTTTAGTTTTATAAAATTTTAATACAAGATATAAAATTTGGATAGAAGTATTTTCCATATTGTAAATATAATAATTTTTCTATTAATAAGAAGTTAACGTCGATAAATCGGATTCATTAAATAAACTTCATTTTTTTGCATAGAAGACTTAAAATTCTAGAAAATGTTAAACGACTACTCCACGTCATCGACTCCGATCGATTAATTTCTGCTCCATATTCAATGAGTGGCGTAATCCTGTTTTCGAAGATGGCTACGAATCTAAAATCTCCAATAGACTCAACACGAAGTGCTCGTTATCAGAAATCTCTCGAAATTTGCAATACAAAGAGACGACGCGCCAGAAACTCGGCAGAAACGTACAAACTGTGTAGGACTAACGCGGAAAGATGAGGAGGAAGAGGAGGAGAACAGCTAGAAGAAGAAGAAATAACGAGAAAAGGAGGAACGTCGCTGATACGGAGAGGAGGATGGGCGATTTGCAGAATTTAAACAGTCCCTGGGGATAAGGCGGAGAGAAGAGCGCGGATTACGTCGGGTGCGTACGCGCGCGAGCTTTTCGGTTGCCTCCTTCCTGTGGGTAAAACAAAACACTGGCCCGAGTATATTAATGCCTGGCTTAATGTGCTTCGGCTAATTAATGGACCGACTAGTCTCTACCTCCTTCCTATCATCCCTCGTTCTCTTTTCTTTTATCGTTGACGTCACGAGCGCCGGTTTTTCGCTCCTCCTTTATCCATTTCACACTGTAACAAATCTTTCGAAGTAATGTAGTCTTACTCATATATTTTCTGCATCCTTCTAACAATTTTCGTTTGTTTTGTACATTCATTTCTTACTTATTGCATGTAAACGATCATTAAATATATAAACAAGATAATTTCTATTGATTAAATCAATATAATAATAATTTTTTATTTCGACATAATAATAATTTTCAAATTTCAAATTTCATTTTTTCAATCATTTAATATTTTTCAAATTCTAATTTTTTTATTTGCTTTTTATTTTATAAAAAATAATTTCAATTTCAATTTATTAAGTAGAAGAAGATTTTTTATTATGAATAAGTTCATATATATAAAAATAATAATCCTCAAATCTAGGTCAAATTTATTAATTATACATGAATATTAATACTTTCTTATCGATATCTTACATTTTTATTAAATATAAACGCTAAATAAAATATAATAATTGTAAGTAATAAAAGTAGAATAAATTTTGCAATGAGGAAAATCATTGATAATATAATTGGTACAGTCAGTTATTTAAGAGCTTCTTTATAAATATTTAAGAATAAATAAATAATTTCTGAAAGCTCATAAAACTATAGCAATAATAAATGAATTCTCTAAAATAAATCATTTACACCGATGGTTCTAAAAATATATATACGTTTTCGCTAACTCTCGACTCTTTCGTTTATCACTGTAGCAGTAATCATAGCCATCTCGCACTAGAATTTCTCTTCTCCTTTCCTCTTTTCGTTCCTACGTGCAATCCTTTGCGACTTTACGCAATCGTGTACCGCATTTTGCATATACATTTTCCCTCTTATGGGTTCTGCCCTTCGTCAGAAGCCACGAAAGTACGAGATAAGCGAACTGTCGGAGAATCAAGGACAAAAGCTGTTGAAATGGAAACCACATTCGAATCTCTCTCGATCCATTTGAGCAAGAGAGACAGAGGTACAAAGAATAGAAGATATACTAAGAGAGAAAGAGAGAGTTGAATCTTTGAATTGGCACACAGACGAGAGAAGAGAATAGCTGAATAGCGTTGCTCGGATACTCGTTTAAACGAAATTAGCCGGTCAATTAACGGAAAGAAGAAAAAGGGTAGCTCGAGCGCTTCGCTATGATAAGAACAGTCTAATGGGAATTTACGGTTTACGTTCCGAAAAATATGATAGCAAAGCGTTGCAAAGCCTTTCTCAAATTTCATATCGCAGTGATGTAAATAAATAGGAAAAACAGATAGGGTTAATAAATTTACAAAACGATAAAACAGGATGAAATAAAAAATTTTTCCCTGATTCACTGACGGTTCTAAAGGCTTATTTTATAGATTATTTAACGAAAGTATTTTTAATATTCCAATTGAACTTTTTGGAATTGTTTAATGTATAACCATGGAATTACTTATTTTTATTTTGAAAATATCGTTTGAAATATTTTATCTAAGAAAATTCTCTTATGATCTAAATATTAGACTATAGATAGATTAACATGGTATTATAATGAACATTGAGATTTGAACACATATTTTTTTAACAAAATGAACCTCTTGAGATTTATTCTTAAATTCAATGCAATTGTTCGAAATGACCTACAATTTCACATCCACAATAATACGTACTTATAATCATTAAATATTAAATACAATTGCTGAATTAAATAATTGTTTACTCATAAATTTTATTTTTCAATCAAATCTTTTATGTTTACATTTATAAAAGTAGTCTCTTGTTTCTATTTATATATTATATTTTATATAAGCAGCATAGAAAAATAATCTTCTTTATATATTCATTAATATTCTTGGTCACAGAAAACAGTACATTCAAAAAAATTACACGATATACCAATTATAAAAATCTTGAAGACGTTGTATACTATGTATTACATATACTTCTAATGAATACATATCTTAAAATTATTTTCATTTATCACTTTAACTAAATACAATTTTTATTTCACATAACATTTTTTTATGACCAACATATACTTCTAAAAAAAAAATTGTCGGTATATCCATTTTTTGAATATAAGTTTTTGAATTTTAATCTTATAAAATGCAAACTAAAATTATATGTATAAAAAAATTTTAAATAAAAAAAATTACTAATTACGTAAATATATAAGAGTAGTAAATATATAAAAGATATTATTTTTTAATAATCGAACTTCAATCAAAATATTTTATCATATATTAATAAACATGTTTTCTGTAAATATATTAAATTTATTACTATTCTATTTTGAATGTTATCTGAAGATAACAAATATTTAAATATTTTTAGCTTATTTTTTATAATTATTCAAAATTTTAAAGATAATATTTTATCAAAATATATAAATCGTGTATAAGTACACTAACCAAATGAAGAGTGTAAATATATTTCATATTGTCTTTAGGAAATCTTAAAAAATTGACAAGCATCTGAACTTCGAAAATATTAATAGTAAAATATTTTCTTTTCATAAGAAGACAAATATAATATAATAATTATTATCCTATTGCATAAGGAAAAATAACATTTTAATACAAAATAATGGATTTTTATTGAAAAAAAGTAAACATATTCGAATTACCTGAAAGATTCAAATGAACTCAAACGAAGTAAATATACGAATAAAAATATAATAAGCCCTCATAAATTTCGTTTACATTCATCGAATATTTGTATCGAGTTTAAAATTCTTAAAGAACTTACTTTTCGACGCTTGCACCTGAAATTTTTCGGAACTTTGGAATTTGACGCGCGAAGGAAGCACATCGCGTTCGTCCCGGAGTGGCCTGGTGCCGATAGGAAAAGCCGAGCCCCCGAGCGCAAGTGGAAAAAAAAACGAATGGTGCGTCGGGAAGAAGAGCGGACTTGGACGCGGTCCCTGGAGCCGCAGCCTCGGCTCCCGATCGGATCGGCGCCGACATCAGGAGGGGGTGGGTGTGACCTCCGAGGATGCGTGGGAGCCGACAAGGGCGGAGCCTTGGTTCGCGCAAGGCGGCACCGACATCGCGCGAAAACTCCCAACGACGCGTTCGACTTGGCGCGCGCCACTTTTTCGCGGCGGGGAAATGCGCGCGCGGCTCCCTAACCTATATTGCGACCCCGTCCTTGCTCAGCTCTCCGAGACTCTCCGCCACCTCCACCACCTCCGCCACCTCCGCCACCTCCGCCACCTTTGCCACCTTCGCCAACTTCACCACCTTCGCCACCTTTGCCACCTTTGCCACCTTCGCCACGACCCGCGTGTTTTCCGCAAGTACGTCCCGACGACGTCGCTCGAAATGTCCGATCCTCCGCGAGTAAGTGGAGAGCCCAAGAGCTTCCTCCCTGCTGGAAGACCGCGTCTCTGCTCGGGGCTGTTTCTACGCTGAGAGCGACTCGACACGCTGCTCTTGTTTGTTGCACTTTTTCACAATCGTACGATTCTTCCGCTGCTCTTTGTAAGTTACAACTAAATCTATTTTAACTTATACTGTGTTTTATTTATATAATTCTTATCTCTTTATTCGTCTAAGACCTTTGTTAATCAGTATTGTTACTGGTTTTTCAATCATCGTGAATTTACTGATCTATAAAATTTATTTCATATTTTTATTGCGATAATATCAATTTTTATTATGTCAATGGAATATTTATTATTATATGGATAAAATTTTTTTACGTTAATAGGATTTTTTATAATTGAATATATCATAATTGATTTAGCCTTGCTTTATATACACTTGAAAATATTATAGTTATTCGCTGAAGCAAAATTCTTTAATAATATTCGCTGTTCGAATTTTGTTCTACAGCAAGTCTCGTGTTTGATTATTCATTATCTATATTCTACCATTTATCATAATTTTATTATTAAATCTGTGTTAGAGATTTATTATTTTTTCCTTAGTACTTATTATCTAATTTTGAGGAAAACTAAATTTTTTTTTAAAGTGTCACATATAAGAAAAATATACATATTTTTTAATCAATTATTTTATTTTCTATATTTTTCTAACAAGTAGATATATATTACATCGTTTTATATTCAAATATTTTTAAATAAGTTACGATTAATTATGTCTTGGTTTTCAAAAGTTTCCTTTTTAGTATATTTTATAAACAAACTGAAACTAAATAAATATATTTATATATAAAATTCTTATTTAGTGTTATAACACGTATAAATATTAAAGAATTTTTATCTGATAGAAGATACAAAATAAAATATTTTTATAAACGATCTTATATTAATTTAATGTATTATTGAAAATTTAGAATCAAGATCGATATTTGAATTTCGATATTTATTAATTGAAACAATGTAACATTTTTGTTAATCACTAATAATAAACAGATAAACTTGTGAAGTTATATTATTTCTATTCTTCTAAATAATGTAAAATTTAATTTGCTGTATTTTACTTTAAACTTTAAAAACTTATATAAACGATAATTTATTTTTAATTTAGTTTTTATCGTCGGCTCAGGCAGAATAATTATTCAAAATATTAAATCATTTGAATTTTGATATTGGTTTTACATTACAATGAACACGAATGAAAATTTGATTTATGTAGATATGATTATATTTGCAATAAATTGATTATAAATGATTTATTAATTCCATGTATATTACTGAATAATTAATTATTGGAAAATGAAATCATGAATATGGTGTAATATTATATGTTTAATATGCATATATTATTAATTATAATCTTAAACGTAAATTGAAAAATATCTTACTGGTTATTCGGATACAATGTTTGGTATAAAATATTGTACGACTACTAGAGTCAATTTTTAATAAGAGATTATCGTTTATGATTGAAACGTAATATATTGTTTTGTACTCCAAAACTGTAAATCATTTCATAATTGAATAATGTCATGCCAAAATTATAATTCTGTAGGTTTCTTAATAATACTTTACATTTCTTTTACTATACTTAAATCTGAAGTTATATTGTATGTTGAATATAAAAAAAGCCTGTAAATAAGTTCTATTAGCATATTCCAGTATTTTTAATAGAACAAAATATATTCTTAAAAAATATTAACGATAGTTAAAACTAATCAAGATTTGATTTTTGTAATAATAAACGCGTACTTTGAACGTAAGGTTTGATAATTGAAATTTATTAAAATAAAAGATCTGTTTTAGTGTTTTAAGAAAGAAGGTAGAACCTTTGGAAGCAAGTGAAGCCATCGCTGACAAATCCTCGACATCCCAAGCGAATGTAGCAGCGAGCAAGAAGAAACGCTCGGAGATACCCGGTGCCAGTTACAAACGCTCCGAGATATGGTAGATTAGGTGGGTGACAGTGACGTGTCTTTGGGTTTTGTTGGGCGGTGCATTATGAGCGGCGCGTGGTTCACGCTCGATCGACTTGATTCTACGGGGGTAGTGTTCCGCGAAGCGATAGGGATAATCTTACCCTCGCTAGTCGGGTTAAGAGCTGTGAACGACCCGCGCGTAACGCCTTATCGTCGGTAAAAGAGAAAAAGCGTTGAAAAACTACTCCGTGTGTAAAATGTACGCTTGAGTTACATGTAACCGGTGTAAAAGTGCATGCTCTACAAATTCGACCACAGGTGACAGTTGTAAGTAAATTGTCAATGAATGCATAGGATTTTTTCGTTTACTGAGATGAGATGTTCTCATTTTTACAAAAATGTTTTGTGATATAATATGTGTTTTAATTTATTTAAGTATTAATTAGTTTTGTTTTAATTAATTATTATTAGTTGCAAATTTTTATACTTTTATACATAATAAAAGTAAAATCAAAGTATAAGTAAGTAAAAGCAAGTAAAACTTCAAAATTTTAGCAAATATTATTTAAAAAAAAAATTAATATATATTTACTTTGATTAAGAAAATTTAACAAAATATAATCAATCTTATCGATTAAACAGAGTATGAAAACATTCTTAACGTAAACATATTTCTTTATTCTTGATGAACAAATAACCTTAACTTTATTATTATCTTTAATATTTTAATGTAATACATATATCTGAAAAAATACGCCTTTTTTAAATATTTGATAATTTAAAAATAAAAAGGAAGATATTATTAAACGTGCTTAATTTTTTATATTTATAAATTTAATTAAATAATTACTATTATTTTATGTATAATTATTGCAATTTTTTAATTAATATGGTACGTATAGAAAAATTTTATACATTTTTTATAATCGTAAATAAATTTTATTCGCGTGTTCTAGTAAATCCATAAATTTAAGAAATTCTGACAAATAAACGCATATACAACGTGCGATGAAGTATTAAAAAACTAGGTCATCCTTAAGATAAAAATTATTAAGACTAGAGGGTTAAAAAAAGAAGAATAAATAATATTTTACTCTCTAAAATTTATTTTGAAAGAATAAGATGCAACGTAAATATTTAACTAAAAAATAAATTGCACGAAAATATCAATATTTATTTAAGTCAAGTCGACCAATTACTACTAATAATTTACAATTAAATATCTAATAAAATTATTGATCCACGAAACTTTCAACGGATAAAATGAAAAAAGAAATAGGGTTCGAATGCCGCCTGAAAATTACTCGACCGCGAATGCCTTGTTGCTAGAAAGTGAAATAACGAACATGCGCTGATCAACGAGTGCATCGGATCGTTGAGACCCTCGTCGCTAACGAAGCTCCAACGAAAAAATATAAAATGTGCTCGCTTCCTCGAGACTGATTGACTTAACAACGTTTGATAAAGCCGATGCACCTCTACGAAGGTACCCATGACCAGGCGCGACAGATACATCCCCGCCCCCGAGGACAAGAGGATTACGCGACGAGGGGCTGTTAGTGGTTGATGAACACGCACAGACAGCGAGTAATTGAATTATCGTCGCTTTGAGGATCACGAGAGTTCGATGGCTGATCCGATCATCGTACCGATAGACAGATTGCGTTGGTCAGCGGTCAGCGATGCGAGCCGGTCCCTCGTAGAAGAGTCTCACTTACGGTAACTCGTCTCTCTTCCATTTATCTCTCTCGATCTAAGTCTTATTCCCTCCTCGTTGCGCTCCAACGAACCGACTTAAATTCTCTCGTAAATGAAGAACGTAGGATAGACATTTCTGGATACTTTGTGTAAACACTACCAAGACCAAAAAAATAAAATAAATACTAAAAATAATGCAGTTGGTTCGAGTTACCATGAGTGAATTGAACGTGGCCTATGTCTATGTAAACCTACGGTGGTTAAGAAAACGATTTAAAATACGTGTAAATTTTTATGTGTGAATTTACAAATATATAATTAACATTAAATTAACAGTAAAATCATACTATATCTAATATTATTTATGTTTTAAAAGAATTAAATTTTGAAATAGATTATTATAATATTATTTTTATAACCTTTTGAAATATGTGTTCTTTTAATTTGATTAGAAAAATACTATTAATTATTAAAAAATTTTATTTACAGTTTCTTCGTCTATTAAATCAAAATATTAAATTTCAAAAATTAAATAACTTAAGTATAATCTTATATTATGTTAATATTACTAATCCTTTCAGATTTTTTAATCTATTTTTTCATTTATCTAATAATATATATCGATCAATTATTTTAATTTACAGAAAAAATATGAGCTCGTTATAGTTATAAATTATAATAAAAATTAAAACGCTTAAAAAGTATAGTGACATATCCTACTCATTAATGTAAATAAATTTTTTTTCATTCATTACATTTAATCTATAATTACACTTATATTAAATTTAACTATATCATTTGAGAATTATTCTAATCTAAGTTAACTATAACAAAGACCCTTATAAGAAATTTTATTTTATATTTAAAAAAAATTAAAAATAAGAAACTTTATTTAAATAATAATGATACTTTAAAAACTTATACTTGTCAATCGATAAATTTAAAATTTAGTTGGCGTTCGTTAAATATTTTCTACGAACTAATAATGTATCTTTGAAAAAAAAATTTTAAATATATTTGAGGAAAAATTTTTAACACAATTAATAAATTAAATTAATATGCCATTACTTTTTTTTACCAAGTTTAAACAAATCTCTGTTTGACCAATGAATATAGAGTGTAGTTAAGACAGTTGAAGTTCAGTAGCGGAAAATTTTAAAGACAAAGGCAGTCAAAATACTGCGAATTGAAAAGAATTTCGTCGATTTACTCGAGCTAGTTTTGTGGGTAACCACCATAAAGGTTGAAGAGAAAGGAAGTTGATAAGGCCAAAACATTCGCGAGGTATGAGTAACCGAAAAGGGCTTTGATACCACCGCTAAAATTTCAACGTCGGTCGTTCTTTCAACTATTTCTAACGAAATTATTTTTGTATTCTAATGATAACATCCAGAAAATAAAACAAAATAGAAAGTAAAGAAGGGATAAAAATATTTAAATAAAACAAAAAGATAGGTAATGTAAAAGTAAAAAGAGGAGAGATATGAATCTATTTAAAGTGCAAAATGCAAGGAAAGATGAGCCAAAGATATTGTTTGATATATAACAAACTCCGCAAGAATTTTTGCTATTATGTAGAAATTTTATGTAGAAATTATGCATGTGTAGTGAAACAAGGTGAGAAAAGCACTTAAAATATCTTATTTTTACTATTTGGAATGACTAATAAGGAAATATTAATAGTTAATTTTATACTTCTACAGTTCTACTACTACAGTTTTAAATTTTCTATAAGATCAGAATCTTAAAATATGTATTTTGATAAACAAAACTAATTTATTTTTAATATTAATGTATTTTATATTAATATAAAAAACTACATATTTCAACTACACGTATTCGATATTATAATTCATTTAATTTAATTATAATTCACATAATTAATATTAAAGAATATTAAAATAAAGGGATATATTTTAAATTTTAATTACAAAAAATTAATTTGACCAAATATTTCATTTTTATCGATCAAATGTTATCAAAATACATATATACTTTACATTTTCAATTTTTAATGCTTAAGTTCTACAAAATTATGTAGATCATTCATCACATTTAAATTTATGGATGGATTACAAATTAAAAAGAAACAAAATATTACAATCAATTATTAAAATATAATACATATCTTTATATATAAATTAAATTGTTTTGACTCAACTTGTAGTCAAAAGTATTGCTGGCTGGACAAAATATTTCAAACTAATAAATATTATATTACGTTGCAAAACCCTGTCCAACGATAATATTTAAATTTTAATTTATTTTGTACTTAATTACCTTTATTTATAAATGAATGAGCTCATACAAATACTTGACTTTTTTAAATTAGAAATAATATTAATATTCCACAAGGATTTCTAATCACATGTAAAAAATATACAAGCCTTAATATTATCGTTTTTTTTTAAGATAATTTGAAGATGAAAGAATGAACATCGAATTAATTTTAAAACTAAAATTTTATTATAAGAAACTCTTTGCATTCATGAACATTGGAATGAGGCCCAAACAAAGCGAGCAAGGCCGGACTATAAATTCAATGCCGTACGCTGATGATGACACGTAGGTTTAATTTCCAGAATGGATTTTGCAAGCTATCGCATACTTGTGAGGCTTCCTTTGCACTAGCTAAACGTCTACAATACGGGGCAAAGGCACAGCCACACTATGAACAAAGTTTATGTGGTTTCAATATGTCCTCCTAACTCTGGACAATATTACCGGGACGTTAATATCTTCTTGCGGTAGAAACTTTGCGGGCAACGAGAACCAAACCAACTAGAATGGTGAAGTTCCTTTGATCCACGAATTAAGGATGCCCCGTGCGATCTGTGTGTAGTCCTTATTGTCTAACGTATGTGTATATGCTGAGTGCCTGATTACGATTCACTAAAAATATCTACGCATATAGCATTTAATCAACATTAGTTGATTTCAGATGATTCTTCCTATTCTTAAGTTCTGGGTTTTATCCTTTCCAACACTTGGACGAAATAAATGAGGCGGATGCAACCGTGTAAAATCCTTTTTATTACATAAAGAAATAATTTGCTTAAATTGGCATTCATAGTATTAATTTTAGAGGCACATAAATGATTCTTTATTTTAATACAAAATTAATTAAGAGAGTCAATCGTAGGTGACAAAAAATACTAAATAATAATCTCATGCAATGAATAATATATTATATTTACTTCTCAGAATCCTTTTACCACTAGTTATGGCTTTTCTTTTTAATTATTCTTATATATTAAAACTCTTTTGCTTTTTAGTATCTTGAAATTATATACAATTTATAAATATTATATTAACTATTAAAAAAGAAGGTCTCTAATAAAAAATGTAGTACTAAATTAGATTTTGAATAAAGATACTTAATATATTTCTTTTTCACGAATTATTATTATTTAATATGACAAAATCAAAAAAAAATTTAACCCATTATTTACTTTAAAAATCTTAAAGATCTAAGGAATTTCTTTTCATTTGTTCTTTAGAAATTAATGAGACCTTCATTTAAATTATATTATATACATATAAGATTTTTCACAATTTTGAAATTTCACAAAGAGAGCATTTTCTGTTACATCATCGACTTTCCTTTTATAATAATAATAATTTAAATAAAATATCTCTAAATGATATATGAATATTTATATATGCTATAATTATATATATAAGTTTAATTTCTAAAATATAAAAATTTTTAAATAATTTATTATTAATTAAATTTATTAACTATTTTTTATAAAATTGATGAAAGAATGATTTTATAAGAAAAAGAAAACAAGTTATGAAATTATCAAAACAAATGCATGTCAATGAAATCTACATTATTTTTATTTATTTTACATACATAACAAAATTCTGTCATTACATTATTATGAAATTGATTGCGAATTTAATAAATTTTTAAACAGTAAAAGACGTTTCTATATTGTCTCTTACTCTATGAAGTTAATACAACATTTACCATATGTACACAGTCACATATATATTAATATAGATCATTTTAAAAGCTTATAATAAGATTAAAATTTTCAATTAATAATTATTATATATAATATTTAAAAAATTAAATTAAATATAATGTATTTTTTATTAAATTAAATTGATTTAATGTCTAAAAAAGAATTAAACTATTTAAACATTTAAACTATTGTACTAACCTTTTTCTATTAACTAAAACACATATTAATAATATTGCTTACAAATATTAGTATCAACATTTGTTAATACTATATGTGTATAAATTATTGATTATTATCATTACGAAAAATATCATTGATAAAAAAATAATATAAAAATAATTTAAGAAATTTAAAAAATTTTTATATATATTTATGTTTACTAAAAATATTATAATGAAGTTCTTTACAAAACTTTTATGAGATAATAGGAATTAATAATAAATAAAACTGTACATCTATGTATATTAGAAATTGAGCTCTGTGAATTGTTATGAATTTAAAAATTTTAAAATAATATTATCATAAGTTATATAATTTAATAACGTTCGATAAATATTCTATGACTTCATGCATCCTTTTTAAATTTGACGAAATTGTCCTACATTAAGTTTAAATATTTTTATCATTTAATCATTAAATATATTATTACAACTCGTATATCTCTTATATCAGTGTGTTCGTTATAAAATAATTAAAAGCCAATATTTTTTATAATTAAGATAATTACATTTATTATTCACTAAACATCATTCGATTTGAAAGTAGTATTTATTCTTTGAAAAAAGATTATTTTAAATAGATAATTTCAATAAATAGTTTATTGCACATTTTATTATTTATTAATATCATTTATACAAAAATATTTATTAAAAAAATCATAATATGTAGAAAATTCTAAAAAATCATTTACTTCAACAAGTTATTATTTTAGGTAAAATTTTACTCTGCAAGGGAAAGAATAACTAGACAAAAAAGTAACTTTATTTTCAAAAGTGGTCTACATTTTTATTGGTTAATTCTGTAAAGAAAAAAATAGTTCACTTTCGATTCCTAAATTTTTTCTAATATTTTAAAATCAATTGCTTTATAAATTGATTACACAAATCCTAATATTATTAGGAAAATTTCCTTTGTTAATTGCTATTCAGCCTTGATAGAACTAAAGAAATTAAAAGTATTTTCAAATTATATAATAATACTAAAGAGAATAGACGAATTTTCATCGATCTTATAGAAAGTTGAGACTAAATATATGCTCGCCCGTAATGCGTTAACTTTCTAGAGAGTTACTAAAACTGTATTTCATTGATTTCGATTCGGTGGTCAAAGAAATACCAAACAGTTATCTTGGTACACATAATTATTCTGCAATGGATCGTAGAATCATTAACCAAGCTTATAAATTAAAAAGCATTTCGCGCTTATTTTTAATAAAGAACTCGCACATTATAAGCGCTAATCACTTTCTCCACCGCGAAAGACAGCCATCGCGAGTCGGAATCATTCCCCTTCGAATGGTAAAAAAATAAGCGATAAAAAGCATGCGAAAGAGAAGGTTATCGAAGAGGTCCATTGCTGGGTGGCAAAATCTAGAGTTCCAGAAGCTGAGAAAGCGACGAGCGCACATGTCCGCGCGGGGAAACGGGAGGAATGAAACTAATTCGATTCTAAACTCTGACCACGCGCCGGTGGCGGATTGAGAGGACAAACGCCCCCGCAGGTCGCTCGGACACAGATGGCAGTAACCGCGGTTAAATTCTCAAACCGTAACTCTAATTACTCATAGACAAACCCGGATCCGAGGTTGGCGCAACAGCTGCTGCTGAAACTTGCTAAGCGAACGCGGCGAACACCGATGGCCTCGGACCCGTTCGTCTACGATTTTTTCTTCGGTTTTGTTCTCGCGCTGCGGTATCTCCTCTTCTCCTGCACATTGTTTTTACTTTTGCTTCGTTTGGCAAGACGTGAGGGATTGTGCTGGTTATCGTATGCTCTGCGGATTTACCGCTCGGATTCGACTATTTGGACAGGCGATAAAGCTAAGCTTTAACGCTCCAATCGCTTGACTTTCGTTTACGAATTCCAAACTGACAGTAAATAGCTATTACGAACGCCAAGAGTAATATAAGGTATAATATCAAAACTAGTTTTAGTTTAATGAATGTTGTAATTATCATGACGCAATAAGATAATAGTCGAAATCTTTACCTAGAATCATTAATTTTAATTTAGGACTTTTCATTTTATTACTTTAATAATAGCGTGGATCTGACATGCCAACGATTAAAACAAAATTCAACGAAATTATTTCTCCATTTCTTTTATACTTATAAAAATTTCATAAAGAAAAATTGTACATTTCTTTTTCGTAAATTAGATTCTAATATTTTAATCAAGTTTAAAATTTACTGTTTTTACTTAAGTCTTCTATAATAGACCGGTAATTTGAAAATTTTACAAGTTGATTTTGGATGCTCGACTTAACTTCGAAACTCCTTATATACATATTTTAAAGTACTATTATTATTTCAGTGGCGTCGGAAACTCGAAAATTTATCACTTTAACGCAAGAACTCCACTCTTCCCTATTCTAAACCAACTGTACCCAAGATACTTGGATATACCTAACTTCCTTTAAGTTCAACTTAATGCTATCTTCCTATATAGAAGTTTCTACGTATAAAGCTCTTTTACTTTTCGATTTTTCTACATGAATAAATTTAATAATAAAAAATTAATGAACGTCTTTAAAAGTAATTATGAACTCATAAGAACTTTTAAAATTGTGTTTCGTACTTACTTTTTAAGTAAAAAATAACCATTTCTCTCCCACAAGCAAACCACGGTTGATGGAGTTTATCATTAGTGACTGTCAATTTATTATTAATTTAATGATTCAATTAATATTCTAAAAAATATCTTGACTTTTTAGATGAAAAAGTGATCAAAATAAAATGACTATGGACGTAAGCAAGACGGAACCTAGCAGAAATGGAGCTGCTCAGCAGGAATGCGCTGGTTGCAGAAAACCAATAACCGAAAGGTAGACATAAATTTATGCCTAAATTAAGACATACTTACATAAAATTATTTTTAAAATATACCAGAAATTAGTATAAAAAGATTTTTAAATTTACAGTTTATTTGGACGATTATTTTTCAATACTTATTTATAATAACGATCAATG
This sequence comes from Dolichoris vasculosae, assembly GCA_018907195.1. Taxonomy (NCBI): domain Eukaryota; kingdom Metazoa; phylum Arthropoda; class Insecta; order Hymenoptera; family Agaonidae; genus Dolichoris; species Dolichoris vasculosae. The sequence continues at coordinate 5,479,047 of JACCHY010000010.1, read as the reverse complement.
GTATGAAATTTAAATATTTTTAAATTAAAAAATCTCAATTTTCTATTTTTATAAAACTAAGAAATCCATTTAATTATTACTTATTTAGCTCTTCAAGAGAAAAAAATTGATGAAACTTATTGGATTTTTTATTTATTCAAATACACATTTAGTTTGAATAATTTAAAATTTTTAAGAGCTTACTAGCTATGTTATAACATTAATTTTAAAACAGTTATACATTTTTTTAATAAGTATAAATTTATAATTTATTTTTATATTTTTTTCAATATTCTTACTATTAATAAATTGTATAATTTGCAAGCATTTTTAAAAGTCTTAATGATTATAAAAATAAATTTTTCATAAATATCTAAGTAGTACATTATATTTATTTATATAAAAATATACAAAAATTATAAAAAAGTAAAAAAATTGAACTAAGCGTAACATTATTCGTTTATTTTTAATACTAAACAAAGATTTTTTTCAAATATTATCTTGATAATTAACCTAAAAAAATTTTAATTGATTTATATTATTTAGCAAAGAATTGAAATAATTTTTCACTTATAACATAATTTAATATTATAGTACAACGTACAAAAATAGACTTTACAAAAATTCGTGTTTTTTAGTAATTTATTTTAAAAATAATAAGATTGCAATTTTTTTCTTAGTATTCACAAATATTTACAACATCTATAAAATGAGATTTTAAAATTGATTCTTTTGTATTTCCATGTTATTTATATATTATAATATATACATCGATAAAAGTTAAATTTTCGGATTGCACCAATTTTAATTAAAAATATTTAGCTCTAAATACTATTTTTTCTATTAAATATCTCTAGACAGTTTATCATTTATATATTTTAAAATACGCAAGCACAAATTTTCATATTCAATTAGTCGTTATTAAAAGTACAAAATTTTCTTTTCAAAGATATTTATTGAGGGCATTAGACATGTTTTGGCACGAAGATTGCCTGAAATGTGGTTGTTGCGACTGCAGGCTTGGCGAAGTTGGATCAACGTGCTACACGAAAGCCAATCTCATTCTCTGTAAACGCGATTATTTACGGTAAGATTATTATTCATATTATTATTCATATGGCTACTTTTACATTGTAGCTTACATATGCTAAAAATAATAAGATGTAATATACATATTATAATCATAAATATAAATTGTACATAATTAAAATTAAAATTTTAGTAACCAGTAACAATACAAATATAATTTTTCCGTTCATAAACAATCTAATTTATAATTCATTATATTGATTCATAATTACGTAAAAATTGATTATATATATGGTTTTTTATGATACAATAGTTTTTCAGTTTGTCGATAATTAAATAAAATAAATTATATTATCGATTAATTTAATTTAATTAAGTTAATAATGATTAGTTAATAAGACAGAGGTTTTCAATTCAGATCTAAAACTTCCTTACGATACTTTAGGTTATAATTTATTACAATTAACATAATTTTACATATATAATATTACATCTAATTTAGCCATATATAAAATTTATAAAACTATTGTTTAAAAGGTAGAAGTATTCGGTTAATCGAATTAATTCCCACTATTAAACTGCAGGCTTTAGAGTTTATTCAACAGCCTAAGAGCGGGTAACATTCATTTTGCTAGCCGACGAAATCAACACGATAATGTTAACGTCCTCCCACGGATGTACTTAAATTAAATATTTATAAAATTGACAGAGACATTAATAACGCTTATTGATTCAATATTGACGGCCCATAATTGGGCTGACGGGCCAATGCTTAACGAATTATCGTTAAACATGCGCATTCGAGCACAAACGAAGTACGACTACTGTCAACGAGAATCCGTATTCAAATTCAAGCCACAAACTGTATATTTGTGTACACCGGCATGCTCGATGGATTTTACTGCATCCCAGCACATATCGGAAGTATTCAAAGTCGTAGCCAGCACGCCAATAAACTTTCGGACAACGTCGGAGCGCTCGTATGTGTGCCCGTGGATGAAGTACGATGGATGAGCCGGGGGTGAGGGAGGGAGAGAGAAAGAAAGAACGCGGTAATATCGTCCTCAAATATTGGGCCATTAATAAAGCCCTTAGTTTCAATGGGCCGTGGTGCTACGCGGCCGGCACCTGCGCGTGTTCCCGAGGGAAGCCTCCCTCCTCGCTCCCTGGTGGCGTCAACGGAACGTAATCTCGACGCGGCTTATTTGCCCGGGAGTTTGTTTGCTCTCGCGCCCGAAAGTTGCCGAGTGGGGGAAAGGCCGACTCTCTACGGTATTCAATAAGAGAAACTCATCTGTAAAATTCGATTTATCACTCGTCTCGTACGACTGAATGCAGCACGTACGCGTATAATCACAGACACCCAAGTGGAAATACTTGTGTTTTCAATTTATAGCTATTTCGTTTAACTTACAGATTCATATTACCAATTTCAGGTAGACTAACTAGCGAAAAACGTGCCATGCATGGATATTTCTTTAACCCATCTCTAAATTTAATTTTGAGACTTTATCTTGAAGTAATTCTTCGGAAATAGTGATCGGTGAAAATTCGAGCGATTTGACGCTTTGAACAATTTAAAAAACCTCGCTTTAAAAGAATCTGATTTATAACAAAAGCTTCAAATTCGGAATAAAAAGAAAAACTATTTAAATTTTAACGTTGTTCTCTTTTCTTTTTACAAATAAATACAAATAAATATGTTTTTAAATGTTTTGACTTTCGAATCATAATCATTTATATATATTCATGATATATTGACAAAAAACTACCTTACTTTGTTTTAATAACTAATAATATCGATTTGTTAATAATAACATTATTTTAAAAGAAAAATAAGAAAAACTCGATATGTGCGTATATTTATCAGTCAATATTAATGCATTCCTATTAATTAACTATTACTTAAGTATTCGTATTTTAGAAAAATTCGCTGTATGTTACTTATATTTTACGTTATTATTATATTTTCTCAAAAATATTATATTATTAAAATGCAATATTAATATTTATTGGGGATAAAAGTAAATGTTTTTACTTCTTTTAATTCATTTTTTTGGTTAACAATTTGTTTAGTAACCCGAACGTGTACATAAGCTATTTCGTATCGCGTCTCGATTTCTTTACGCGCGTTCACACAGTTTCCGATTGTGCATCAAGTATCGTCCACTTTGATAAAGTATCTTACTGAAAATCCTGTCACTTCCTCTTTTTTCGCCTATTTAAGCCTTCTTCTCCACCTACCGTCTGGAATTTTCCAATATTATGTTTTAGCCGATATTAGACCTTTCTCGATCCGTTATTTTTATTAAACTAAGCAGATTCCCTCTAGATAATTTCTCCTAATTCACTCAGACGTCCCGTATTCATGCAAGTTCCTGCCGCCTTGACCCATGCCATATTTCCTTCTTGGAAGTTATTGAGCTGCAACAAGGTGTCTATTATTTCCCACGACTAGAGCCCTCGGAACTCTACGATCTCTCTCTCTCATTGCTTGCCACACGATAGTTTCTCTAGTTAATGATGTGCTCGCGGCCTCCCCTTTCTTCCAACGTATGGGTCGGTCACCAGATACCCAAACGTCTTCCTACGGCCGTAACTTCTCCATTTTCTCCCGAGGAGGAACCGGTCGTCTGGTTGCCCAACGTCTTGCCTTGGCTGGCAACTTTTCCTTTTCTTCGTTAGCCAAAGAGGCCGTCCGGCAATCTATTCACTACATAGTTCGTACGTCGCCTACTAGACCCAGCGGAACTTCATCTCGTCACCGATGGAAGTCCGCTTCGTTCGTGCCCCATATCGAGTAACTCGGTGCTTTGGAGATAGACATAATTCGGATATTTTCAATCGCGCCCATTAATTTATCGTATTCCCTCGCCTTGTCGCCATCCAATACTACGAGATAATCCGAGACACATTTTCCGCGGCGTTTTCTGAACGTTAACACTATTAAATATATAAAAACCATAATAAAAAAAGTAAAAATTTTAAGGAAAACTTTATTAACGAATTAATTTCATATTAATATTGTTTATACAATATTTTTTATGAAAATATATTCTTATCTTATAAAAATATTATTATTTAATTGTTTATTTATTTATAATAAAGAATAGTATGAAAAACTTTTGTTTCTATGATTTTACTCTAATTCTTGTATCATCTCATCTCAGACTTAAAAGCATTTAAATTGACAATTGAAAATAAAATTTCTATATAAAAATAGAATTACTTTTTTTATTGTACAACAATCCATATTAATATTTTTTAATATTAAATGATTATACTATCAAAATAATAAAATTATGATAAATTGTTAAAAGTATCATAAAAATAGTTCAATTCAATTAATTTTTCAAATTAATATATTACACACCATTTAAGGTATGTTATAAAACCATAAAATAAGAAATATGAAAAATATTTTTTTGTAAATTTATAAATTCTATCTCTCTAAATCATCTTACCAATTTATAAATAAAATTTAACTTACTTATATAATGAAAAGTTTATAGCTTTGAAATTATTTAGCGTATAAAATCTATATATTTGAAATTTAATAAAATTTATATTTTTATTATTATTGATAGCTTATGAATAATATTACATAATAATATAAAATATGTTTAAAGTTTTATAATTTAGAGCTTCTGAGTTTATCTATTGAATATAATTTTTTATGCAATTAATTTATCGTATAAAATTTCACGAATATATGGATAAATCACAATTTCATTTATCGAAAAAAACCAATCGAGTTAATGGAGAAGTGATCCATATACAGATCAATTAAATATATTTTATGTAATCCAATTTTCTTGAGTTGAAAATATGAAACTGATAATATGTATTAAGTTGAATATATTTGTTAAAGGATTTTAAACTAATTGTTTACTCACAATAATAAATTAAAAAACTAATACTGTATTAATTTAACCTTTCTAGATTATTTGGAAATACCGGTCACTGTGCTGCATGTAGCAAAATCATCCCAGCATTCGAAATGGTCATGCGAGCAAGAGCTAATGTTTATCATTTGGAATGTTTTGCATGTCAGCAGTGCAATCATAGGTAATTCATCACATATTTAATTATATAGGTTTTCTTCCCAGTTTTTAAATAGATTCCATTAAATTAAAAAATATTAATGATTTCCATTTATCATAATATGCAATAAATTATTTTTAAATTGAACAACAAGGTACTAAAATTAATTTTTAAATGAAAAATAAAATAAATATATTGATAAATTAACATTTATATTTGTAAAAAATAATTCAATGAAGATACAATAATTCAATATAAATAATATTTTATCTCGTTTGTTTTATATTTATTTATTTTAAATATAGAAAATTGAACAATTTTATAGAAAAAACAAATTTTAATCAATGAAAATGATTTAATATAAAACATTAATTCAATCATAATTAACTTACTGATTAAATTATTCAATTTCTATAATATATAAAATAGATTCGGAAAAATTTAAAAAAAAAATTATTTAATATAGTTATTATTAATTTTTAAAAAATTCATATAAAAAATTTAATTTTTTCTATAAATATTTGAGTCCTGAATAAGTAAAGCTTCATTTGGAACTTTTATTTATTAATAATACGTTATATGAAAGAAATAAAATAAATCTCTCTAACTATTGAAAATTTATTTTCAATAAAAAATAATTTTCTCATTATATTTAAAAGATGGTAAATTCGCTTATTTCTCATATATAAATCGGTGCAGGAAATCTATTATTAAACTAAAATGAAAAAAACAAAATTTGGCCAATTATAATAAGATTAAAAAGAATAATTAAAAATAGTAATATAAAGAAAACTTTTTAATATACCGATTCTGTTAAATCGTGTAATATTAGCTATCATCAAAATTTTTGAATGGAAAGTATAAACTTTTCTATTTCTGCGTTATGAAAATGCACTCATCTGCATCATCGTTTCGATTTTTTCTCACGTTTCCACAGTAATGTAAATTAAATTTATAATAGTATGAAATTTTATGACAAAAATTTTTCTCAGATTACGATTAAGAACATTGTTATAAAAATCCAAACTTTTAACTTTATGTTTTTTCACATATCTGATTTGTATAATTAAGAGAAGAAATAGTTATTTTCTGAAATATATTTTATTAGAATGATATAAAAAAGGTATTTTAAATAAATTAATTATATCATTATAATAACTGATTAATTATTTTAAAATTATAAATAAATAATATGTCTATAAATTAATTAATTTGAAATTTTTAATATTAACTTTTAAATTGTTTAAACTTTATTTACTAAAAAATTTATGTAAATATTTTTTTTTTTATTTTTATTACATATATAATAAAATTCATATTTCTTTATAACAATAAAATAATTTAAATAAACTTATGGAAAAAATTTAGAGGTTTCAAAAGAATTAAATAGCCAAGAAACACATTTTATTATTATATTTTTTTAAAATAATAAAATAAGCAAATGCAATATATTAACATTTTTAATATAATTAAAAAAATTTTCTTATATTAAAATTAAAGAATTGATAATTTTAAATTATGTATATATATATTTTAAATATAAAGGAAAATTTTTATTCATTTAAATAAAAAGTTACTTAAATAAAAATAATATTTTATATCCTTTTACCTATTTTTAATTAGCAATGATGATATTATTACCAATTTTATAAAGTAAAATCATATTTATTTCGGCATCTGAAAATAAGGATTATAGTAAACACTGCACAAGGTATATATTTTATTTAATTATGATTAAATTCGAGAATACAATTAAAATTATTTTGGAATTTAAATTGAAATAAGAATAAATGTTATTAAACTAAGAGTTTACTTAAGAAATTTTACCAAAAAAAATTTAAAAGAAATTACTGATTGTATATTACATAAAATGCAATATAACTTTATCGATAATGAATAAAAACTTTATACATTAGTTTGAATATAGGGATTTAATTATTTATGGATAACCAATTTTATAGATAAACAACTTAAAACAAAAATAAATTATGTATCCTATATTCTCATAATTATTGCAGATATTAAACTTTTATGTACTAGTTTTATTCGTTAAAAGTCACTAACGTGTCTAATTAGCAGGGCTGTAGTCGAGTGTAAGCAGCGGTGTGGATCAATTTAACAGTCGTCTCCGTTTTACTGGTCTTATCTTTAAAATTGATCGTCGTTTCAATAAGGTACTTAGTTTACACGAAACGAGCAAGGGTCGAGGCACCGAGAGTTACAAAAGCTTAACGAAAGGGAAAATACAACGAGCCATCAGCGTCGAAAGAATTCGCAACATTAGCGAAGTGCTTTTGCCTGCATTCTCTATTTCTAACACCCGGTAATAAGTAAGCAAGAAAAGCTCTCGAGTGAACAAGTGCGTGTTTGCTTACCAGGCCTTTGGGAGCTTGTAACTAAATTGACGGTAGTATATAACTGGTCGGACTTCGCATTTAATTTGAATATAATCGCGAAAACGAATCTCAGAGGCTCGGAGCTTCACTACGCCCCGATGAACGCTGCATGACTTTAGGGCCGGAAGTCGGTCCTGGGACATGTCCGAAGCAAAATGGCTGCTAGATGCTGCCCCGGAATTATCGAATAGGACACCGAATGCAAGAAAAAATGAAGGACCCACGTCCCTAAGGAGATCGAAGTACCGCGTATTGCCAAAAAGTCCAAGGTGCGTAGACTTTGTACTTGCGTAATGCCTCACCCTCGGAACGCTCTAGGGATTTGCCAAATCTAAATTTAGAACATCGAATAACAAATTTAAATTAGCTTCTACTTTATCGAAAAATTCAACTCAATTAAACTTAAAATATTTGCATTATTATTTATATAAACATTTTAGAATCCCTCAAAAACTTCACTTATATTTATACTTACATAAAAATAGCTTTATCTTTATTTTCTACTAATATCCTACTTTTTTGTATAAAAGAAAATTCAATTTTAATAAAATGGATAATTTTATGTATAAATTTTAATAGTCTTTTATAATGATTTCAAATTTTTTAACAGTTTGAACTCGAGTATGGTCATTCATAGTTTAAAGAGACATAAAATATAAACCAAATATATATTTATGATAAGTAAGCTACAAGTATACAAATATTTCTATAGCTTATCAAAATAATTTTATTTCAAATATTAATAATAAATAAAGAAATAAATTATCATATATAATAATACATGTGAAAAGATATTTAATATTCTCGGCATAGTGTTACCTATTATAAAAATCTAAAAATGTTACCAAAAAAATTTATGGTAAAAGTATAATATAAATATTAATAATTGTGAAATATTTAAAAAAAAAAATGATTCAGATTTTTAAAAAATATTTTTTTTTTATTTTTAATATTTATCTTTACTAACTACTTAAATCATATCTATTTATTATAAATAAAAATTTTAATTATTTGATGAAATAAATTAAAAAATATCGAAAAAAATTTCAATAATAATATATTTTTACGATAATTCTACCTACTGTTTAAATATTTTAAAGTATCAAAAAAATGATTTTTATTGTATTATATTCTAATATAATTATATACTGATTTGAAGTTCTAAAATTGAATTAAAATTTATTTATATTATATTAAACGTATTATATTATGTATTTAAAATTATTGATACGAAAAAATTATTTATATAAAATTCAAAGTTGATATAATAAACAAAGAAATAATTACACTTATTTGTACTAAAAATGTTTTTGTATATTTGATAAAAATCAAAAAATTATATTTGTTCACTGAATATTTTACATTTGAAATTATGAATAATGATTATAAAATAAAATAACTATATATTAAATATAAATTATGTTAGAAAATATGTAATATAAATAAACATTTTACTTTATGTGATCAATATAAACAAAAAAATATGAATTATTTTATATCGCATAGTAAAGCATTAAAACATGAGCGATTAAGAAAATTCAGACTATAATGACAGATAACTTATGGTAATTCAAAAAATGGATATTTGAAAATTTCTAACGAACTCTTATATTATAAATTCATAGTTTTTTAGTGCTAAAAATATTAATATGCTAGTTAATGGATTAATTTTATGAATATTACGATTATATTCTAAATAATTATCAATCATTACATTATTATATTTAATATTTTCTGTTTTAACGAATTAAATACAACCAAAGGCAAGGTATCGTTATATCTAAAATCAAATCATCGCAGCAGTCAAACCGTTTTATAGTTTAAAAAAATTAAATTAATTTGAATGATTAATGAGTATTATTTCAAACATTTCACTGAGAACCTAAAATTAATTCCGAAACGAAATATAAGTCTTTTCAGTGTTGTTTGTTTAATGAATCAGTTAAGTTTGTTTAATGAAGGGATTTAACAGTTACTTCAAAATGATTGAGTAGATGCAGTCCGAGATCACTAAGTCGCCTTGACTTATGATATAGTTGCCTTTACGAAACCTTTTGTTTAGTAAAATCCCTTGGGTATTCTCTTCATTTTGTATTTAACAATAGCCCTAATCTTTGCCGCTTTATTTTCGATTATGATACATACAGTACACATACCTCTTTGTAAAAAAAAAAATATTCCTAATGTTCAACTATTTAATGATAAAGTTTAGTAGATCTCTTATTCTAACTAGATAAGCATATTGATTTGATATTTAGTTTGATTTTCCGATGAAGATTACGTATTAATAACTATAATCACGTATATTATGTATGGTATTATTTAGGCCTAATTAATATTTCGAAAAATTTAATATTTCAAACATTTAAGCAAATACAGATTAAATGATAATTTGAATAATATAGTTAATCATTTAATTGGCAATATGTTAATACTAAAACTTAAGTTATAAAAATGAAAAATAAACAAAAATAGTAAAATTTAAGCTTCTATGAATGAAACTGTAAAAAATTATAAAATGTAAGAATGATAATAAATTTAACTAGTATCCATCAAATGAGTAAACCAATGAGCCAAACATCGTCAAGTTAGACAGTCATCCAGTTCATGGATTGGCAGGGTTGGAAATCCCTTAATATCAATATTTTGATCATCCGAGCTTTTAGACTTTAAGAAGCAAAATATTCGGAATAAGCCGAGAAATACGCAGCCACGATTAAACAAATTAGGTGCTTATGCGCGTGGCGCGTCGAGTTCGCGTGACCCAACGGCTACATCCGTTTCCGGTCAGCATCGGTCGGTCTACCGCTTCCGCGGCTACTTTCGCACTGAGTAACGGAACAAAAAAAAGAAGGAAAAACTAGTCAACAAAGCTCGGCAGACGCCGCGGAATATGGCTTATCCCTTTTTACAAGTTCGAGCATATCGTATAAATACTCCTGTTGGCCTTTACGAGGCCTAGCGTACATGGTCTAAGGGAAAAATACGCCAACGTGTTTACGTACTTTTTTAGTTTCGATTTTACGAGTAGTAGTATACGAGCTCGTTCTCGCTGCGTCCAATCGCGATGTCGGCTACTTGATTTTTTAAATTGATACTTTGTATTCTCGAGGAGAGGTCAGAAAAAGATTTTCTCATTTGTGACCAAACGTTGAAAATATTTCTTATTTGGTTTCTTGTATCTGAACTTTACACTGCCCACCATTTAATGAATTCATTTTTCTTAACGACTTCACGTATAAAAATAGTGTTTGATCAGTGACGCTAAATTTTTAAAAACATTTAACATAATAAAATTAAATTGTTCAAATTACTTTATAGATTGAAAATTATTTATATCATTTTTAATTTATATTTTAATAAAATTTAATTGTTAGGAATAAACTAATATGTAACTAAATATGTAACTAAGGTGTAGATAAAAAAATTCTTGGTACGTATTGGAAAATAAATAAAATAATAAATTAATTAATAAATAACATAAAAAAAAATGTATTTATTTGTGATTAAATATTTTCTTCTTTAATTTTTTCATGTTCGCAAAATTTTATATTCGATTTGGGAAAAATAAGTATTTGATATAAAAAGGAATTTTCTTCTTGATCACTATAGTATAATTACAGTTTTCTAATAGTATAGTAAATTTGATTGCGATGATATGAGCTCGATTATAGCAAAATCAGGTAAATACTTACAGATGAACACATACTTTGATAAATAAGAAATTTACGCAATTAAAAAATATTTATAAGAATATAATACTTTAATCCGATATGATGCATTCTTCACGAGATATCAAACACTTTGAAATATGTAACTAAAATTTAAATAAAGCTAAATAGCTTTATTGATATCTTTTGAAGTTTTAAAAAAATATATCGAAAAACAAGTGTTACAAAATTACAATAAATTAAAAAAATATAAAAGAAACTTTTTTCAAATTCAAGCTCTATTAATTTTAGAATTTTCCAGAGAAAAGCGTATTTGGGTTTTAACGGATGAAAGAAAAACATCGTTAACACTCGCGAGTCCGGGGCACCTCCAGTTGAATGGATGTCTTCGGAGTAACGTGAGATAGTCACGCCGGGTAAGGTCAAGTAAATATAATACCTTTTGGACGAGTGTAGCTCGACGTTAGGTGGTTGTGCAAGCACACGAAATGCCATCGACCCAGGCTTACCCTTACACTTTGTCGCGGTTCGTGACAGGCGTCGTTTAATAAAAATGCAATTTTTCTTGATTGAGTATGGACATTACGCGTAATCGCAGCGGAGAAATACAAGGCACTCAACTAGATTCCCGGGTTTATACATCTTGCGCACTTTTCTAAGAGAGTATCATAATTGATGATTTTTATGGACTTCCTTTTTGAGTCGTAAAATAACACGAATTTCTTTGATCTTTAATACAAAAAAATTAATGCTTATTCTTCAAAAGAAATTCAAGGGTACACGATTCCAATAAATTAAAATTACTATTTACGATACACCTCCACATACACTTTTGCGTATTTATTTTCAATTTTAGATAAATATTAATCGCATAAGATATTTCAATCTAACATATTATGATTAAAAATTCATATAAAAAATATTTCTCATGATATTGATCAAATAATTCATTCTTTTATTAAAATAAAAAAATATTAAAATTAAAAAACTAAATTTTTCGAAAATGGTATGTTATTGGATAACATTCGATGCGTTAATTTTTATCGACAAATTAAATTTACATAACCTCCAAAAATATTTTTGATACGAATTATATTAATGAATTTACAGATAAAATACTATGTTTTTCATTCTACTGTACAAATATACAAAATAATATATAAAGATATCATTAATTTTAAGATTTAGTATAAATTCACAAATTTTCCAAAGTTCTTTTCATAGGAGGATCAGTAGATATCATTTATAAAAAAAATTTTTGAATTTTTAAATTTTAATTATTTACTTTTTATACTTTTTTTAATACCTTTGAAATTAATTAGCATCATATAATTTTATAACACTTCAGTAACAACATTTAATATTTTCGGTGTAATTTTCTTAAAAGCGATATTTTGCACTCTACCTTTTCTTTTTAGTAGCATCATAAATATATACGTAATTAATTACGAATAAACCTAATTATACAACTAAATACATACCGTTAAAACGTGTAAATTTTATTATGTCTTTATAGATATTTTCTAATCGAATATCGTATCAAATAATTTATTATAAAAACCTGGAAATTCACAAAATCAAAAATGCTGCCGCAATGATCGTTCCAGTTGATACTGAAAAAAGGTCGCATTAGAGTAAAGAAAGTACGTAAGAAAGATAATATAAAAATATAAAAGAGAAAACAGTGTGTCGAAGTTTGCTAATCGAGTTTCGAAACAGCTAAGTCAAGCTGCATGGCAAACATCGCCAGAATAGGATTATAACAGGACAAAAGAGGTAGAGAGAAATTTACCAGCCGGCCCTTTATTTTCTCTCTCTCTCTCTCTCTCTCTCTCTCTCTCATACACATACATGCATGCACATTTATACATACACATTCTCTCTGTCTGCCTCTTTTGCTAGCTTTACTTCGATATAACTAATGTATACGTACACAGGCGTGTATAAGTTTTGACGGTAAAGTAGAAGCAGCAGCTACACCGCGGATTCGCGAGTTTTCCGAGAAATTAGCCTGGATGATTTGCATCTGACGTACTTCCCCTCCAGGCAACGCACGTCGCTCGCATAGTTTCAAATTCCCACTGTCTCTATCTCTCACTCACGCTCAACTCGGCTCCTCACTTTTCGCCAGATGTCTCGCGCCTTCGTCTACTGTTTGCGTCAATTATGCTTTCTTCGGGATGTATCAAGTCGGCGAAGGGCTTTGCCGAACGAGAGATCGAGTGCACTTATTTTAGAGAGGCTAAATTTTCGGGAAGCCTTCGAGAAATTTAACTTTAATATTATCTTCTGGCTTTTAAGGGAATGTCTTGCAATCATTCAAATTGTACCTATTCATTTATCAATTTCACATTTTACATTAATATATGTTTTTTGATATTTTATTCGATCGTTTTCTTTGTTAATTTCTTCGTTAAACATTACGAAAATTATCCTTAACTTACCTTTTTACACATTTAATATTTAAGATAAATCAGAAATTATAATATAAAATTACTTTACCTAATATATGTTAAGAATTGTATCTTATGTACAAATTAATTATTGAATCAGATATTTTTATTTAAATATATCAAGTATGTAAATCATAATTTAAATAACTTTACAGTTTCTTACTCGGCTTCGACATTCATTTGATCGAATTACCGTGATAAATCAATAACGATCGAATAATTCTAAATACAATTAACTTACTAAATTAATCGAATAACAGCTGATGAGTAATATACTGATAGTAACGATAAGTTACAATAGCAGAATTATTAAAAATCTTATTACGATATGTTAAAATCAATCGTGTAAGTGAAAAATCGGCCAAGATAAAAAATAATAACAGTATGATAAACCAATAAATTCGCATCGTTGCCAAATGTGATACAATTTTTTAAAAAATGCAAAAGATCGTAATTTATCCTAAACCAAACTCTATTAAAAAAAAATGGAAAATCTTATCGCGATTAACGAGACGAGTAAATATTCACGGTAGCCGTCGCCGGGAAGCCGAGGATTCTCCTCTCTTCCTACCCGAGTATTCAGTCCGCGCGCGCCACTTCATCCGTATAACAATTTAATTCAAGCCAAACCTCGCTCTCTTCTCCGATCCAGGCAAGCTACGGGCGCGTCCAACTTTGCAACACTTCGCTTACTTATTCACAACAACCGAATTAAGCTGAAACTCATTCGAGTCCCTGACTTAAGAGAGAGAGAGAGAGAGGAATACCTCGCCTCGCTGGATCTGCCGGATGGAGATAATCGAGGCACGGGAATCAAAAGGGCTTATGTGTCTTATATAAATGTACACCCTCACAGTAAATTGAATTTTCTTATTTTTTTTACTTTCGCAATTTTATTGCTAATATTTAAGTAAAACTGATTGACTTCATTTTTTCCATATCGATTCTTTAACCTCATAATAAAGTTGTCTGGTAGAAGGCTTGTTTCAATAATATGATTTTTTAATATAACTCGTTATTGAAAATGTAATATTTTTTATCTTAAATTGATATATGCAATATACTTTATTCAAAATAAAAATTACTGTAAGTATTCTTATCAATTATTAAACAATTTATAATGTTTAAATATCATTGATTTTAATTATTCTTTAACTTAAATATCGGTATTTTTCTAACTGAACATACTTTAATTCGTTATAATATTTTTTATAATTTTCATTATTTATTTCTTAAAGTTTAATTTATTAAAAATAATTTAAAAAATTCATCGTACATTAATGTACAATAAATTTTTTAATTGCGATGATATATTATTTTTTTATCATTGCAGTTATGTTATAAAAATAACGTAAAATAATGAATAAATATATTTACAACTAAAATTTTATTACCAGCGAAAAATTTTGATAAATTTCAACGATGTTTTCTATAAAATTAGTATTTAATGAAAATATATCATCATTAAACTTAAGGCTGTGCTTTAAACTACCATTAAATGTTCTCAAAAGCTATTATTTATTTTGTTTCAAATATTATCATTACTTCTGTAAAATAATCATTCAAATAAAATATATTATATTTTGTAGAATAATATGCAACTATAGATTTTTCTACTATTTAAACGTTGCATTAAAAATGAAATGAAAAAACTATTCCAGTCTTCTTTTATAAAACTGAAAAAATTTGTATTTTAAAGAGAAAAAAAACTCCTTAAATAATTTGACGAAAACGGAAAATAGCGACGTAGTATAATCCTCGACTAACTCGCCTCGTTTCTCTCGTAGTCAAGAGCAACTGTAACGTATCCCATGAAGTGTGCGTCAAGGAATTCGCTTTCGATTTCGCGTCCAACGATAGCCGAGAGAACGATATCGCATTCAAGCGCCGTTGCATACAAACAATGGGATCCAGTTGCATTTTCGACGGTGATAATCCAAAACGAGTCGTTGCTTCCTCTTTACTCTTTCGGAATCGTCCTTACAATTCTTATAAAAGAAAATAAAAACAGTATTTGAGTAAACTTGATTTTTTATCGAATAATGGAATTGAATCTACTATTAGTTTGGGATTGTAAAATTTTTAAAACATATAAATAATAATCAAATTGCACAGAGAGATTAATATTTAAATGAGTACAAATAAAATTCCTAAATTCTAAAAATCAAGTAGATCGTCTTGTTATAAAATTTATAATTTTAAATTTTAATCTTTTTTCTACTTCTCTCTATCGCATCTGTAAACAATTCTGGATTAACTATAAATGTAATTTGAATATTTTTATTCGTCAGAACACAGAAAAAAATTTGTTTGTCTTTAAATTTTTCTTTAATATCAGAAATATTAAATTTATAATTTTTATAGCATAAGAGAGATACTTATTAGTTGACAATAACAAATATAGAAAACTAATATAATTAAAACTAAAATTATAAATATAAGTCGGCAATAATATAAAATACATTAGACAGTAGAATATAAGATTTTAAATAAAAGTCTAAAAGTATAATTATTTTGATAAGAAATCAGACACAAAAACTTTTGTAGCAACGATGGATCACAACTGAAAATCAATAGCAGAGCTTGCAACTAGTGATATTCCGAATATCGTTGTTACAAGAGGCGATGGAAAGCAAGTAAAGGGATCAAAATAATACGCTTTGGAACGTCATGGAGGGTTAGTCGCTTTGTCACCAGATAACCTAAATGCCCTGGCCGAAAACTCATCGACGTAGAGAAATAGAAGGAAAACGACAGCGGGCTTGGAGGCATTAACGTCGACGCGATCCCTACTAGTTGTTTCACGATGCGCCACTTCCGTGAGGTTATCGATCGTCATCCAGCGATCAACGTGCCTTGGCCACTTTTGAGCGATACTCGGACCGCGTATCTGCTTTTATGACCGTGCCTTTGTTTTCATTACCTATATGCGTATGTCAAACGGATTTGAGCTTTTCGGCCTCATTAATCGACAATTGCATACGCAGTCACATAGATAATTCTCATGTATCGATCGCGCATTCGAACATCAAAATCAGTCAGACTCTCAGTGAAATAGTAAACCTATAAGATAACCAATAACCTTGTTAAACATGATTTTGAAACGTTTTAAAATATTTTCATAATCATTTGTATAAAGGTAAAACATTTACAATTATTTATTTCTAAAATATCTAAGTCAAATATAATTATCTATAAAAGGAAATTGTTTTTTATTTAGTACGATATTGTATGGTTTAAAAATTATTACTTGGTGTACTTTATAGATATAATTGATTATTTTGAATTAAATCGTAATTAAACATTATAAAAAATTGTGAAACATTTAAATTTCTACAAATATAATTACAGCTCTATAATAAATATTTTATATATTTAATTTTTTGATATATTTAATATTTTATATATTTAATTACATTTGAATTTATTAAAATGCATAGTAATATATTTAATCAGATATTTTTCCAATTTAAATTTATGAAAATTTTTTATTTGGGGTTACGATAGAAACAAAAATTAAATCAATTTGCTTTAAACATGATCGTTTATAGTTACACGTCAACTGGAGTCTTATTAATTATTATTGCTTTAACATTTAAGTCGCTAAGTCTTAACAATAGAATATGACTTATACTTAAGTATAAGTTTTATTACATAATTTTATATGAGTTAACAGAACTTAATCTAGTAAAATTAACTCATCACATTTTGCATGACATAACTCCAAAAATACAAGCGTTGTATCTTAATTACGATCTGATAATTAATTTTGTTACATCTGACCTTATTGCATTTTAATTAGTTATGTCTGAAATAGTACAATTTCGTAAAAATTTAAATTTAAAATACTAAAAGTAATTTAAAATATTTATATCATTTAATTTGATATGAGTCATTTTTATTTATTTTGTTTATTTCCTAAAGATAGAAAAGGAAATATACGACATAAATTAGACAGTAAAATTACTTATCAATAATATTTGTTAAAATAAAAGATATTATCAATTTTATATTAGATTTTTTTGTAAGAAATCAATGATTTTATTTTTACTTTTTATTTTTTATATTAATGGTTCAATCTTATTTATACAAATAAAATTTCATCAAAAAGCTTTATACTGTATATACCGGATTTATATGTGATGATTCAAAAATATCAAATTCAGATAAATTTATATCTATCTAATAGGAACGAAGTATACGTAATTATAAGTATAAGTTGTTAAAGTTGTATCAAATAATAAATATGAAATATAAAACATGATTGCTCACATATCGGTGAATAGTACATAAAGTTTGGTATTGTTTAATATATCGATTAAAACAAAAGCTTCTCCGAATGTTTTTGAGATTAGAAAAAATTGATAATCGCTACAATAACAATTCATAAAGAGAGATACCTTTTAATTATAATATAGGATTCAAAGATGTTTCAAAAGTATCCGTTAATCAATTATTCAATATTGAATAATAATTTTTTTTCGGCGAACGTATTGACGTAGATCACGCAGAGCCATTATTGAAGCGAGAAATCGTAAACCGCAATCATCCCTGTAAGAACACGTTAAATCAGCTTTATCGGTAAGCTGCGCTATTATATGCGTGCTTTATACATTTGGAACTTTAAAGAGAGAGAGGGTGAAATGCAGAGAGCAGAGTTACAATACTATACAGCATATCCTGAATATGGGCAAGAGTGAGAGGGGCAGGGCAGATGGACGGTTGAGTGCACTCTGGCGTGTGTGCATGCATTTTACGTGCGGCGTTGCCAATGATTTATGCATACCGCTAATTACCAACATGCACTCGCACTGTCTTATCCGGCGGTGATCGCAGTTTTATTAGGACCGCGACGCGTGCATTGCGGCATTGTCGGTAGCCCGAATGCCCCAGGCAACGATGAAGAGCGACAGATCCAGAAAAAGATAGAAGGTGAGAGAGAAACTGATTAAACGATGGCTAAAATTCGATTCTCTCATTTGCCGTGTCATGTTCGTATTGCTACTGTTTGCGAGCCTTGATGATGCCGCACTATTCCTCCATGAGTTCGATTTCATGAAATTTACGAGCAATAATTCATGGAATACAATTTCAACAAACGCTTGAAATTTCTGACATCTTTATATTTATTATATTTATAGACTCTTTTTTATTTATAAATACTTATCTTTTCTTGTGACAATACACCGGCAAATTTTATTTACAATAAAATACAAACGTCCTTCTTCTACAAGAATTTTTCTTTACATAAAATAAAATATTATAATTTCACCAAATTTTTAATTATGTAGTAATTTTTTGATCAATAATTTTTGTTATTCTTTTAAGACATTATATCTAGATAGAAGCCTGAAAAATAGTAATTTTTCGAGTTTTATTTAAATTTTTTCTATCATATATTACAAAGTTTAAAATTAATTTTCTCATTATTTTTATAAAGAATTATAAAATCAAGCTACATCGATCGATTTTTTATATACTTATTTCAATACTTTACAGTGATCACGAATTCTTTGAAATGATTTATTAAAAAAAAAATACAACAACGTTTTTTAAGAGTTATTGTCGATAGTCAATAAGATATTTAGATAAAAATAAAATTTTCCATTCACAATTTTTCATTTTTTTAAAATTTAAATAGAGATTTAACAATATCTTTTAAATATATATATATATATAAGCTTGTAAAAATAAAAAACTGACTCTATTATCACTTTTTACTACATGTGCCTCTCTACAGCTGTTTTGATTTGAAATATTAAATGATCCATTACAGATTTATATAAACATTTACTTTATATAAAACATTAAATATTATTGAAATTGAAAATAATGTTATTTTATCAGTAAAAGTAATTAAATAATAAATCTTCAAAAAAAATAAAAAAAAAAATAAAAAAATTTCAAAAAATAAATATTGATTATATATGTTACTTCATAGTTTATTTATTAAAAAGATTAGTTTTTATTCAACTTGTAATTTTTAATACGATGTAATATGTAATGTAAAAATAGAATAAATCTCAAAAAATGTAACCTAAAATGTTTCTGTTACAGTTTCTTGAATATTTATGATGAATTTCATTTTGAGCGAAAATTCTTGTAAATGATAAGATGTATAAAATATATGCATATATAAATATATATGTATATAATTTTTTTAAATATAAATAGAGAAAAGTGTAAAAACAATATAGTTAATATTGTATATAACATAATATTTCTGTTTAATTTAAAGGTGATTTATAAAATATCGATAATGTATTCGTTAATCATATAAAGTAAATTTTAATACTTTTAGAGGGTATTTATTAATAATTAAAATACTTTTATTTACCATAACTTAAAGACTTTTGAAAAAATAACAAAGAAAGGCCCAAATGCAATGAAATAATTGATCACATAATAATTCTCAACGAAATCTAACGGATTAAATTGGGTAAATACGCAAAATTAGTCAAGCCGCTTGTTACTACATAGCTCGTCATTCGATAAAGCAACTCACCAACACACGTACAAAATATGAGGGTACTCCATGTAAATATCGCGCGCTGTTAGGAAACTAATGCGATTTCACGCTGCATTATCTTATGCTTCAAAATAACGTGGACAGGCTTCAAGGTTTTGTTCGACTGCCGCAGCTGCAGCTGCCAAGGATTTTATTGCTGTACTTTTAAGAAATTCGCATATGAGCAGGAATGATAATTTAATATAATACAAATTACTATTTTAAGACAAGAAATTCTATACAAAATTTTCATTTACGATCTTCATAAAACTTTGAAAGATACATATAAAAAATAGCGCACATCATGTATATATTATATATATATATAATTTATTTATACATATTTTTGATAACTATATTTATGATTTATGGTAACTCGATTATACGAATTTAGGTTTATGAAACACATTTTTATCAAAAGAAAAAATTCAAAGGAAAAATTAGAGAATAAATTAATTTTTAAATATTAAGCTAAAATATTAAACATTGTTTTGTATTATTTTCAAGTTTTTACAACTTAAGAAAATTAAAATAAAAAAGATATATACAAAATATATATAAGATGCTTTTAAAACTACAAAATTAATTAAAAATAATAATTTCTTGAAAAAATTATAAATATATGCCGAACTGAAGTAAGATATTTTAAATATATTCTTAAATTATACATAGATATACAATAATAAATTATATATGAAAATATAAAATTGATTCTTGATATTGAATCATTTACGATAAAAGCATTAATATAGTGATATAAAAATCTTTATTAAATATTTAGTAAGTTATTTAATAAATTCAATTTATAAAAGAAGTAGTAATATATTAAAAATAAAAACATCAACTATATATCTATTTGGTAGGCAAATAAACTATATAACCTCAATTATTTCTTAAAAATATAAATTTTATAAAATATTTTTAATAAATTTGGTATATAAAAGTAGAATATCGTAATATGATACATCATGAAATATCAATATTTAAACACTATTAATTTATATTTGTGATAATTTCACGTTATTTTTTTAATAAATATCATAGTCATTGATTTTATTTGAACAAATTATTTTGAAACACATTTCACTAATTTTGGTTTATTTCATATAAATTTCAATATTTTAATGCAATAATGTAAATGACTTACATGGAGATCAGTGACCTTATATTATTCTCAATAAAGAATATGATTATATATATATATTTATTTATTTATTTATTCATTATATATTAATTTACTTAAAAGAAATATATATATATATATATGATAGTGATAATCAATTTCTTTCAAAATTTTGTAATAAAAACTCATTTATTCTACTTTTAATTCTTTATAAAATATACACTATACATGAAAAATAAAATTATAATCCTTTATAAAATTCATAAAATTATTTATATTATTCCATATCAAAGAAAATATTCGTATAAATGTTAATATTAAAATTAAATCAGTAATGGAATAATTTTATTTTAAATAAATACAATTAATTCATTCATATAATATAATTTATAATCATATTATTACTAAATTACATTTTGATTTAGGCTTTAAATTTTTAGTTTCATATACTTATATATAAAATATAAGTCAATAGCAATTATTTTTGCTTTTACATGATATAGAAATAAAATTAAAATAAAAAGTGTCGAAATAAAATAATAATTTTATATTTCTTTTTCCTAATAATTAAAATTATAATGATTATAATATTGATTCTGATTTTTCAATTTTATTTCAATGATTATTTACTTTAAGTAATTGAGTTAATTACAAGTTTTATATTTGTATTTATTAATATATCTTTTAGAATTATTTACAATGGATTATATACATTAAAATATAACAATTAATCATAAAAATAAAATATAATTTAATCATAAAGAATTGTATTTAAAACAGTGTTAAATACATTAAATTTTCGTTATTATTTATTTGTCAATTTCATTTTTAAAAAACTTAAAATTTATCTTTTATCCATGTATATTATCGTTGAATTATTCTTTATCACCTGTAAATTAATATAAATAATTTATTATTTACATGAAAAATTCTTTTCTATTATCATAAAGTGAACTTATTACCTTTAATTATTAATTATACAAATAGATCTTTATATTATGATTAAAATAAGACTACAAAATATGAATTTAAAATTTCTTTAAAATATATTAGAAAAATATTAATATTTTATGTATTCCTTGTTTCTATAATATCCTAACAAATTTTTAAAAATATAGAATAAAAGATAAATTACAATATATTGGTAATTTCAAAATATTAATTTTATTATTAGCAACAAGAAAAGAATTAATAATTATGAAAAAAGGTTAATCTATATAATATGTGTATATATATATATATATATATATATATAAACTATTAAGTATCGGTATATCTTATATAAAAAATATTATCCTTTTCAATATAAAGTATAAGAATGAAAGTTAAATTAGAAGAACTTGTATAGTTAAATAAATACCCTTATATTAATTTTTATTTCTCGAGTACATATTTTTATGGTATAATTTTATAGAAACAATCTTAATATTTCCAGAGATTCCTATTATAAAATGAAATTTTGTTCTCTACATTAAAAATGCATCGATCATAGAGTTTGGTTTTTTCTAACTCAAATAAAGTATCATCCGTCAAGCTACTCAAAAGGGCAGAAAATGGAAAAAGCTCGATAAAATCGGATGTGCATTGCCGCACAAAACTCTCTCATAATTTTTCCACGAAAACCGTTACATGCGCTAAATAATTTACTCGTCATCGTCGGCGAACCACATAAGCCATTTTACGATAGATGACTGCGAAACGTCGAAGAACCATTAGCAAATCCCATTATGATCGGCACGAAACGTCGGCCGACGCGAGCCGCTACATATGCTAACAATGCAGTATCGTAACTCAATGACGTATACCGTCATTTCCGCTGTGTAATCATCATACACTTGTCCGATCCCTGTTGATGGCCTCCCGCAGACTGGACCACGGGAATAGAGAACGTGTTCCGTCCCCGACGGTCCTCCTTCCTTTTTATACCTACGACTACCTTCGATTCATTCAAATCAACTTATGCGGAATCACTTTAGTTATTTTCATTCAAGCAATTTTTTCAATGGCTGATCTCAATAATAATGTGTAGTCATGCGATATCGATTATCAACGAGATAAAAGTAGTCAGGATTCAAAATGTTTATCAGACATTGAGTCATATATTCTTAATTCTCTATACCTAAAATTTTAAGGTTTTCAAATTATTATTTGGTAAATTGTGTGTTTACTTTTTATATATCCTAAAAATTATAAAACTTAAATTATGCATTTAGAACGTGCCAAGTCAATTTTATACTTTATGTATAATTCATCATGCAATTAACAATTAGTGGATAAAAATAATTTTCCACACTAATTTGATAAGTTTTTTACTTGCTTCGGCTAAGAAACTCAACGTAATTTCGTGTTTATTGATTTACATAAACTCGTAGTGTACGTAAAAATTGTTGACCTATCAAATTAACGATACATACTTGAAGTACCTATATTCATATATTTTTCGAGAATGCAATCTTTAGAAATTAAATTAAATTGAAATGTACTAAACAAAAGCAACTTTAATTCTAAATAATATTATTTGGATAATTCAAAGTTAAGAACCAGCCGAAAATTAATCGAGTCGTACCCCATTACGCGAAATATGACATTAATTTTTACGTTGGAATTTAATGTGGGTAATAGAACGGAAAATAGCCATTTCGTCCACCTGGTCCACATCCCCCGTACTTTATTTTTTGTTCCCAATAAACCACATAACGACGGTCCACTCATACCTGAGCGCGCATTTCCATAGCATCGCTTTAAAGCTCGGACTCGCTCTGCTTGGTCATAAATAAAGCGTTTTACTGGCGCGTTCAAGCCTGACGTCGATAAAATAATAATTACTTCCTCTCCCTCTGGTTTGCCTCATGGCTACCGACAATGACTGTACAAATCGACCGTTAATTTTTTCCAATAAACAATCATAATCCCGACCCCTTCATTCCTGACGGCTGTCCGAATGAGAACCGCTCGGATTTTCGGGCTAGCATACGTTTTATTTCGTAGTGATATGAAAATTTCTACAAATGTATTTTATCTGCGACACTATTATATAAAAAACTATTATACAACAATGTATATATTTTCTTTATTGAAATATCTTAAGATATATGTTTTTTGCAAATTATAAAATTTATGATAATGCAAAGTATATGTATTGCCTTAATTGTTGATCAAACGAAAATATTCAATTTTTTGTTTCAATAATTTTCCTTATCGATAAAAATAAAATTTTGTCTTAAAAAAATAAAATAATTGTGGAATAAAAATTTCCATCAATTCTCAATATCTAAGTATATTAGGAAAAAATCTTCTATATACAATACTTTATAATTATCTTTTATTAAATTTCATTTTTATAATTTTATTTTATGTATTCTTTAATTTAGACTACATATTTTCATACTTGAGTCGTAAATACTTTAATACCGCAAATACCAATTTTTGATCAACTTAGATTTTAAAATAATAATTATTATTTTTTTTATTTCATAAACAATTTTTTGCGACAAATAAATGAAACGTAATGTTGAAAAATTATAAATATTGCAGTACTGAGTTTAATTTCTAAGTTAAAGCCATTATCACAGATATGCCTAGTTGAGAGAAATCAAATAGTACAACATAGACATAGTATAGAACTTTACTTTTCAATATAGTAATGGAGAGCTACAGTTTAGATTTAATTGGCGAGAAATCAAATCTGACTATACATAGATACGTTCTTCATTTTTTTTAATATTTAACATGTTTAATACTAACATATTAAATTCATCACACAACAATAAAATTTATTACCAACCACTCAATATCGAAATTTCCTACTACAATATTATTGCTAATATTGTTACAAATTTTTATAACATAAATAATAATTCTAGTTAAATAAATCAAATGATCTATTTTATAATTTTATAACTTTAATTTAATAAATGTATAAGTTCTATATCATAGTCGATTTTATTTGTGAAAAAAAAATGGAATAAATTAGTAGAAAATGATTTCTAATTACTATTTGTTTTAAATTATATTATTTATAAGTAAAAAAAAAATTATTTTCCATTTTTTAACTTTTAATATATCCATTATTCAAACTTATTTGTATATTTTTAAAATTAGATGTATAATATTTATTTATAATTTGTTCATCAACTACAAATTTTTATACTGGATAATATATTTTTTATTATATTTAATATGTAAAATCTCGAATCTAGAAAAATATTATGCATATATAATTACGTTTCCTTAAGTTTTATAATTTCAATTTTATTATTTTAATTTAAAATATTTTTAAAAAGCTAAATATTTAAAGATTTAATTTGATTATAAATATTTAAAAAGTTAAAAAGTCTGCTGTATTTATACAATTACTTTAATTCAACAAATAAATACACTTATTATCAGCAAAAATAATTATCTATATATATTTTTGTTCTCACTAAACAAAAACCAATAAAATAAATATTAAACATGCAAGTAAAAATACAATATTTTACTTCACATAATGAAATTGGTATCATTCTTTTTTGATGATAAAAAAATTATGAAGCCTTTAATAAAAATAAAAGTAGAAATTAAAATTAAAATCCATAATCCTTAGATTTAAGTATCGAATATACTGCAATTATGAGGGGCCAGCATACATAACGAAATAATAATTTCTGCAAGTTACGAGTCATAATAAAATGCCAATTTATTGGTCGCGCCTTGCGTATTGTTACCCATAATACCATTTATAATCAATGTTTGCTAGACCCTGTCATGATCGTCGGTGTACACATAGGATTTGTGAGAAAAATTATGTTCATTAAACACTAACTCGATAATATAAACAGACCTCTATTTTCGATAATATACATGATTTACCAAGATTACACTTTTAAAATTCATTGCATAAATTTTGCATAAAATTTGAATTTTGTACTGTAGTTTGTACAATACATAATATTAAACATCTTTTTATACATTAAAAAATTTTTTTTTAATTAATTAGTACATTTTTTATAACACAATAATGAAAATCTTTAACTTTGAAACACATTGTTCTTTAAACAATGTTTTAATAAATAATTTTATATTTACTGAATGTCATAAGAATGTATATATTTACCCAAACTAATGTAAGTAATAGAATAATTTCCATCAGTTTTAATGATATGTACATTTTTTAAGTGTTCGTTTAAAATGATAGAAAAATAATGCATGTCAACTATTTTTAGTAACTCTAAAACAAACAATATCAATAGAAACAAAATAATTATACGACAAACCGTGAATAAAATTTTATAGCAGTAAAAATATATGTTTTTTCATTTAAATGCACTAAATTTTTTTGAGTTTTATAATAGTTAAAAATATAGAAATATATTAAAATAAATCATAGTATTGTTATAAATCTGGTGAACAATTACTGCTCTCATCGATTGATTCTGTACTCTGATAGCACCAAGTTCAAGAATCTTCTCTCTCTCTCTCTCTCTCTCTCTCTCTCTCTCTCTCTCTCTCTCTCTCTCTCTCTCTCTCTATCAATCTTTCTCTATCTCATTTTCGTATTTCTATCCTGTATGATATCTAGAATGAAACTCATACTCCATATCTGTGACAGGCAGTCGTTCCTTCTCCATCCAAAACACAAGTAATACAACAACGGCACGAACTCACCCGACCAGACGTATTGTCTAGCGTTAGACACGATGACGTCACTTTGGTATCACCATAGTTCGTATTCTTGTGTCCGCGGATCATCTGTCGCAATCATGCGTCTGAAATATGAAGCAGGAGTTTGCAACGAACATCGTGCGCGACATCTTACCTCTAATCTGACTTTGTCCAAGTTTTGACGAAACTTGACGTTCCACGAGTTTGCACCTAAATTATATTAGGATTCGCACAGAAAATGGATATTGTATCTTGAGCGTAGCTAATTTCTTCCTTATGCTTGCTCGAATAAGTCTGTGAGTTGGGATTTTAATATCATTTGTCAAACTACTACTTTGTTACTCTATTATAAACGTATTTGATAATGAATGGAGCAAATTTAGTTTCCAGAAAATAAAAGCACCGCAAATTGCAGATTTTATATTTAAAAAATTAAATTCTAACTATTGTACATGAAAGATACTAAAAAAAAATAAGTAAAATTATGA
Source organism: Dolichoris vasculosae (assembly GCA_018907195.1). Taxonomy (NCBI): domain Eukaryota; kingdom Metazoa; phylum Arthropoda; class Insecta; order Hymenoptera; family Agaonidae; genus Dolichoris; species Dolichoris vasculosae. The sequence goes on along the minus strand of JACCHY010000010.1, from coordinate 5,451,713 downwards.
AATAAAAAATATAGTTTATAAATATATACAAATATTATCTAAAAATGTAATTCCATAATTACGAATAATTTAAAAATCTTAATTATCTAATTTTATCCCATCAATCAATTATTCAATTAATTGAATATTCTCTATAATTTCTAAAAGATAAAATTATTACTGTTTGAATTTTTCTTGAATTAAATCAGATATAATTCATTTAGATAATTTATTTAGATAATTTATATAGATAATTTATACATCAATTTTAATAAATAACTTCGTATTTAAGATAAAAATTCGATGAATAATCAATGCTAGTATAAGATGCAATAAACAAAATATTAAGTAATCAGTTTTATATTGTATTATTTATTAATAAAAGATTTTACAAATGGAAATTAGATATATAATTATAAAAATAAAAAAACTATCAGTAAAATAATTTCAAATATTAATCCATATAAAATTATATGGAAACAAAAAAAATGGAAATCTAAAAGACCTATGTATAATTTCATTACAATAATTTTTATTTGATAACTGTTTAAAATCTAAATATTTATTTTAAAAGAATATGAGATTTGCAAGTTTGCAATAAAACATATTATATAAATATATTTATATACATATATATGTAACAATTAGTTATCTTATATTCTTTATATGTAAAAATTCTTAAAAAATATTCGTTATAAATTTTTCTGGTATTTAATCGAGGAATTTTTCTAGAAAATTAATAATTTTAAAAACTTTTTAACGCAAAATAGTAGTTAGATATAGCATTTTAATATTAATTTAAATAATAAAAGCATAATATGATGATATAACTACGTTACGATCGTTCTTATCTGACAGATCGATAATCAGTCATAACATTATCCCTCTGCCCCAGTATTATCCTCGTATCTTCATCGAGTAATCTATAATAATAATCTAAATAAGCGATCCCAGATCAAAGCAAAAACTAGTTCATCTCCCTTTAGTTTTTGTTGTTCCTTCAACTATGCATGTACACAATAAGTAGTAAATTTCTCGTCAATCGTCGCCTTTGATTTTTTGTCTCACTTTCACTAACTTAGGTTAGAAAAGAAGCAAAGAGAGTAACATAGCCCCAATTCAAAAAGATCAACTGCTAAAGATGCTCGATGAGGGTTAATCTTAGCGGCGGTGATGCTTCACTGGTAGTAAGAAAAGAATCGCGCCATATTTCTCAATAAACGATAAATCAACGAGCAAAAGACGCCGCGAGTCATGACTATCTCTTACTTGCTCTTAGTTCCTCTGTCTATGTATTTCTTACTCACTCTTGCGGAGCCATTAATCTATGGTTATCTACGGTTCGCGCAAAGGATAAGTGCGTCGCGGAATGAGCCATTTCACCCTTGGGACTTCGGATCTCTCTCTACCCTGTCTCTCGCCTAAACGAAATGTCGAGATGAGAGTGAAAGAGAAAGAGAGAATAAAAGAGAGAAGAAGGTGGAAAGTCGGTAGCCCTTGGGCATCGTACGTAGTGCGACCCTTCTGATGAGCTGTGCAAAACTCGAAAACGACTTGGTTGTTTTTCTTAACGAGGGCTAGTGTAACGACTCGCTTGACGAAAGAAAGAAAGTACAACGTTTTAGCCTTTCTCTCTACTGCAAAAAAGTAACTACGAACTTTATGTATGTTTTTATATAAAATCTTTTATCTTTTTATTTCTAATGCATTTATTAGATTCATATCTTATTTGAAATTTAAAATTTAATAATATTGATTTGTAAAATCTTGTATCAACGCCAATACTGAAAGTTTTATTGGCTTGTCTACTTAGTAAAACATTATTTTATATAGTGAAAGATTCATTGTAACTATTTTAAAATAAATTAATTTTCTAATACTTTATAGTATTAGAAATAGAATAATATATTTTATTATACAACATATAATATGACATTCTAATTTGGATTTCTAAAAATGTTATTTAAGTTTAAGATTACATAATAAAGCTAAAATTTATAAAGTTTAATTTTAAATAAAAAGAAAATTTGGTATTTAGTTTTAATATTTATTAAATATTATGAAAAAATTGTTTTTTGAAACTAGGAAATCGTAAATCTTATATTATATTACATTTTGTCATACAGATACATACAAATTACAGTAAAAAATAACATAAAGCAACTTTTAAATGTAAAAATAAAATTTTTTGGTAGTAAGTATTCGTAATAAAGAATTAAAATGAATTTTAAAATCTAATAAAAAATAATGAAACAGTAAAATTATGAATCATTCGTTTTAATTTTCAATGTAAAATATCCTTTTTTATCGTAAATTATTCGTTTCATAATATATACGCATTTTTTACAATATAAAAATATAACAAGTTTCACAGTATTCTAAAGTATTGTCTTTTATATTTTTATTAATATTACGTACATTTGTGATTAATAAAATAGATCTACGAAGATAAAAGACGTTGAAATTGAAAAAAAAAATTATATATTTTAAGTATGGTTTAAAACTATTGGAATGCGAAAAAACGATAGAAATGTGAAAAAGTGAATTTCTTGTACTTTGTTGTAATTCGTTGAATTACTTTATAAGATCCAAAACAACTTTTTCTAAATAGATAAGAAAGTTTTTGGAAATGCTATAAAGTAACGCGAGTCGATTAACGAAGTAACATCGAAGTCCCACTGGTAGAAAACATAATTTCGTAACAAACGCTATCAACAATTACTGTTCACACCAACATAATCGAGTAATCAAAAGAAAAGTCATTGCGAGAGTCGAAAACGGATCTTGGAACTTTAGAAGAAGAGCACGTGTCAACTTCACTAAAAGCCGATTCTAGGACGTCGAAACTAAAAGAGAAAGACTCGGTCCAAGTGAACCTCTGCTCGTCCAGTGCATCAATTTCAACTTTCGCGCGAGCAAACCAAGGAACCCAAGCATCCCACCCAGTCCAGATCTCACCCCTTCTCTCACACCCGGTTGCGCGATTCTTACCGCTGCATTTTCTTCCACTTAAAGATAAGTCGACGGGGGCGCCAAGTTATTCTTTAGTTCGTTAGGCTGTCGAGGGTGGAGAGGAGCAGCGAACCTTCCTGCCCGCACTTTAATACTACCAAGACGGGAGATGATTCGCCCTGATATAAACGGAGTAAATAGTTTCTACAGCAAGAGCCGTCAAGAATTTATGGGTGCTTTTATTTATTTTTAATCTTACGATCTCGAATACGAATTTAATCATTCACAGTTGCAAGACTGGTGTCCCAAGCTTTATTAAAATTTCAAAGTTAAAAATCGATAATACGCAAAAAACGAGGCATGATTTCTCTCATCAATTATGGACGATTGGAAAATCGTCCATAAGTTTCATATTTTGCATTATCATCAATTTCTTGATCAGAGAATAATAATCTATACAAGAATAACTTTATAAATATTTGAATCAAAGTAATTCAAGTAATCATACTGAAAACAACATTATTTAATAAATTTATATATGTTATATTTTTGGTAAATTCTTATTTTATATCTATAATAATATTTCCAAAAAAATAATAACATAAAAAATTTAACAACTTCAAATATCTATTAATTATAAAATATAATGGTATTACACAAAACTTATATAGATTTCTAATAAATCAATTAAAATAGTAGAATATTTTATTTATATTTTAATTAAAAAACTACAATTTAATGTAAAGATTTTAATTGTAAAAATAATTTTCTATTTTATATTTAAAATTTTTATCAATTTTATCAATAAAACAAATAGAATTATCATAAGTATTTTATTATTATAAATAATGTATAAATTTTATTTTAAATTAACTTTATATTTTTATACTGAATAATAAAATTTATGTTATTCAATTACTTCATGCAATCAACTTTTTTTCTTTATTGCCTATTTCTTATAATAAATATTTAAAATATTATGTAAAAAAATTGATGTGCCTTATAAATATGGAAATCACAATATTTTTTAAAGATTTATAAAATCATTGCACATAAATTATTAATATGTTATGTTATTGTAAATAATAATATAAAAAATATATATGTATATATATATAATTCTTTTTATATATATTTCACATAACTAAATTATCTCTTTAAACGTAATTTTTTATATCTGTTACAGGTAAGATTGAGACTGATTATTTCACAGCATTTTTCCTCTTAACATTTTTATAAGCTTTTGGTTCACTGCCTACGGTAAATATCATATAATATTTATATTCACATATGTAATATACGAATTTTTGTTCAGAATAAGAAATTATTCATGTTAAGAAACTAAAATTAAATATTAAATTATTTATGAATTAAGTTTAATATATCTAAAGCTTCAAACTTCTAATAAGAAAAAAGTATTAATTTTGATTCAAAATATTTGAAGATGCTAATAAAAAAATATCGATAACCGATTAATTTAAAATATTTCATATGTACTCACAGCAATAAAAATCAAAATAAAATTACATTCAAATTATAAATTTCTGGATTTTGACGTTACTAAAGTTGTTTAAACAATTATCCATTTGTTATCTGGAAAAGCTAAATTCTCTTCCATCGATCTAAAGTTTCCCAGATCAGTTCTATTGGTTGTTCTCGATGCTAAAACCCCTCGGACAAAGTAAGGCAAAACAAAGCAGTTGACGTTACACTTCAAACAGCGGTTGTGTGAAACAGCCGGAAATCAAACAAACTGCCGAAGCACAGATAAGATATACCGAGCGCTCTTCCTCCAATCCGACACCCAAGAACGTATTATGTCTAACAAGGGTCCAGAGGATTTTGAAACCACCAGAATTCTTACAAAGATTGATACTATAGATAGTTTATGTATTAAGCAAATATTTATAAGAAAATAGAATCAATCTTAGAATCGTTTTTACTCCATAAACCATGCTAAGTTGTTCGGTAGGACATGAATTTACCTATTCAGTAATCTACTGAAAATAAGCATGAAATTAATTTGCTTAGTTCTTTATGACGTAAATTGTCGATGACAATACTACAGTCTAATTGTAGAACTATTAATTTAAAAAGGAAAAGAAGTAATGAAAAAAATTTAATTTTATCTCTACGTAGTACCAAACTTATAAATAAGAAATATAAATGATTTCGCATAGAATAATAGACTACAATTCAGTTGTACTCATATATAAAAGTTTTCGTGGCTTTCAAAAGCTTTACAAATTCTAGTACAAGATGCAATAATTAGACTGCGGCCTAGGCGAGCAAAACTTTGAATTATACGCACAGATGTTAACTTATAAGGAAGATCCACCTTGATTAAGATCCGGTGACTTCTAGTATTAACTAGTTTATATTATATTGAAGATTTTCAAAGAAGTGTTACAAATATTCTTATAATAATATATAAAATTATAATTTTAGAAATTCATATGAATCCTCATATCAAAATATTTTTTTTTAATAAACTTATTAAAAATAATTTTATATCATATAAGTAAATAATTTTATTTACTTATGTAATACTTTTTAATTTATTTTAATTTACCTTATTTATATTTTTTTATTACAAAATATTTAATTGATAAAATATAATTAATTTTAAAATTTTCATTGAAAAATCATTCTCTCTAAATCAACTAGAAATCACACGATTGAAAATTATTAATATTATACTTTACTAAAGTTACAATAAAATTCTAATATAAAAAAATTATGTATATATTAATTTTCTTTGCACAATCATAAAAGAAACTGTATCTAATTTGTATAAAATTTATAAAATACTTTTTTAATCTAATGGTTTAAATTTTTATAATGATTTAACAAGATTATTCAAAATTTTTAAAATATGAATTAAAACTTTTCTTACTATTACTTCTGTTTAAGAAAAAATATGAATATTTCATAACAGTTTTAATTAAAAAGTTATATTAATGCAATTCACAAAAGATTTTAAATCTACATTTTTTATGTTCGTAGAAGATCTTTCAAAGTAGTGTAACCATATCAAATTTATTGAGCTTCCTGTATTTAACTGTGTGAGAAATGAGCTCAGGATATTTAGGATATATTGATAACCCTTGTAAAAGATTTACCTAGTGATCTGAACAATATAAATAATCTTTTTAATGTAAAAGGTAGCGCCAATACCACCAACTTACTATCTTTATCTTCCCTCTCTTTCTTTCTGCTTTCCTACCTCTCAATCTATCTATTTTATACGCAGAATTTAAATGCAAATGTACGATGCAGAAAGTCCAGATTTAAAAAAAGAAATTGTTGTTAAAATCGAAAATTTAAAAAATCAACTTCATTACACATAAAAGATAACTAATTAGCTATCATAATTAAATTAATTACATATTTAAAATATGATTAACTCTAAATATAATTTTTTAATTTACTAATCACAATGATAAAATTTCAAATTTTAGATATAAAATTTTAAATTAATGTTTATATTTTATTTTTCACTTACAGAGTAATTTTATTTTAACGAAAAATTAATGTACTTTTTATTAATTGATATTTTTGAGTTAAGGTGAAATTAAAAATTACAGATACTCCAAGTCTTTTTAAGTCTATTTTTAAAAAAGAATGAATGTTCAAATGAATAAATTAATTTTATTGTAAAAGGACCTTCCATAGTATGATTTTCTAATATAGTGTACCTCTATTTTATACCGATAATAATCAGAAATCACATCTACTATAATCTAGAAACAAATTATCAAATGCACAGTATCACTAGCTAGAATCTTCCTGACCAATAGTTATATCGTCAGTATAGAGAAACCCTTAGAAAGGCAATTAGATCTGCGCCATAAATCCTTGTTAAAATAATTCTAATCTTGGCAAAGTCTAGAAGTAGAAAGTGTCTTGCATTACCAATAGTGACGATGTACACGTACTATCGGGATGCATAGTAAGGAAGTTAGATAAACTCAACCCATCCAGAGTGCGACATTTCCAAAATGCCCCTGGTAAAAGAAAGCATCTCAATCGGAGAGTAAAATCTTCTCTCGTAGCCCTGCGCATTCTCCGACTACTTGTTTCGGGAGACATCTCTCTAAAATTCAACACGTAAATAGATCTCTCGGACGTACTCGGATGTGCTCATCTCGGCTATGAAATTTCAGATTTCAATAAAAGAAACTTAGACCATTTCACTCGTATAATTTTATAAACAAAAAAGTCAGCAATTCATGATTTTTCATCAGGTTTGACCCTACAAGAGTTGTATTTGAAATTATCACTTATTAAAATGGATGTCAATAAGTATTTAAATTATCATATTGTGATTGGTTTTTTTTATATACTGTGAAAATTAATATATTATGAAAGAAGATTAAATATAACCATTGCTTGATTATTCTTGTAATAAATTAATTAAAATAAGTAATTTAATACAAAATTTTTGAAAAATTAAAACTAATAAGCTAAATTCTTTTTTAGAAAGCAGTTTCGTGTGAAAATTACTATTAATATTTGTTGAACAAGAAATTAGATTATTATATAGATGTTAATAATCAAACAAAATAATCAAACAAATTTTATATAAATTCTTCAAGCTAACTTGCATTTTATAAGTCAGAATTATTTATTTTTATTGCTTATTATTCGAAAATTTAAATATCAATGACACGTTAAAACTAAAAACAATCTTAATAATGATTAAATATTAAAGCAAAATTTCGAAAAAAAGAATATTTTTTTTTCTCATTAATAAAAATTATTCTTAGCCATATTCTTGATACGTATTTTATAAGTAACTTACTCCGAGTCTCTTGGCCTAGGGCAGCTAATGACGAAAACTTAACTCCTAAGTCATACTTAATCCCTTCGCGCGCTCACGGGTCCGTATGTCTGCCCCTTCGTTCAAGCCACTGGACTTTATAAGGGAGATCCCGAGGGTGGTTTCACCCCTTAAACTCTCATCCCAAACCTCTACCTCTCCACAAACTACACGGTTTGTTCTCGAATACGTGAGAAAGAGAAGCGGGTGGAAGAGGATGGAGTTCATAGCTCTATTGTATTATAGTTCGTTCGAGTCGTCAAGGCGAGCAAACACCTAACTAGCTGTTGGCAGTCTAGGAAGATGCTAGTTTGGGGATTATGCAGAATGCAAAGGGCGACTTAACCCCTCCAAGACGATGAGCATTAAAAGCGGCTAGTTGCGCGAATTATCGAGGCCAAGATCAGGCCGTTAACGCGCCGTTAGAATAATACGAAAGCAGAATGAGTAATTGTGAATGTAGGAAATAGAAAAAGAGAATTAAATATAAATATCGAGAGTTATAGAAAGAGAAATAAGATCTAATTATAAAACTATAGATACTTTTTGCTTCTAAAATTAGTCTCTATTTTATATATTAGTTGATAAGATTTTAGTTTTAATTTTATATTTAATAAGTTATGAGTAATAACTTATACAAATTTTTATTTAAAACTAACTGTATTAATATTTTAAGTATTAAAATAGTATATAAGGTTTAACATGTTATTTTGAATTTCCAGTTTTCATTAAATGTATACAGTAGTATTCATATGATTAAAATTTTTTTTAAATTGTAAAGGTACTAAATAAACTCACATTCGATCAAACTTTCGAATTTTCTTGTTAATAAAAAACTTTTTACATGGAGTTAAATATACATTTATATTTTAAATATAATAAGAATAATATTATAATACTATACACTTTAAAATATCAAGAATTATTTAAACAACATGGTTAAGTATAAATTCATATCACATACAATATAGGCTTGTTAAAAAAAATTCATTTATAATAATTTTGCTCCTTGTTTATTATAAAAATGGGTTTTTTGCCTTATCTATAAATTAATATTCTAAATTTTGCTTAATTTATTATTTGCAATATTATATCTACTAGATTAATTAAAATTGAAAAACAAAATAATTTGACTAATGCAAAATTAGTAATGGAAAATTATTACCACATGATTGTATAATATTATTAATCATTTATGTAAAAAATAACGCAATTTATAATTTAATGTTTATAAAAATAAATTTATAAAATTCTGATTCTAAAACAAAAATCTTTTTATTAAAAATGAAGGTTGAATTTTTTTTGAAATAATCAATATATATATTTACTTCAAAAATCTTCTATTTTTAACTTACGTTCATAAAATTTAGTAAAGCTAAATGAAAAGATCATAGTCATAAATGAAAAATTAAGAAAAAATAGCAGTAACTGACACTGGCATAAAGACTAAGAAAGAAAGATATAGAGAAAGCTTTGATATAAGTGTCTGCTCCGGGCAACTGGATTTATTACCTACTCATCTTATTTCGCTTTTCTTTCCCCTACTATTTCATTGTCTCTCTTTTTCCTTTCTTTTGCTTTTTCTTTTTCGATGTATCTATTTCTCATCAGTTCTCGAATAGTCTTCGCATTACTGAACTTTCATTTTATTGGCGGAATGATCTTTGATACGATTACACGTCATACAAAGCTTTGCCGACATTTGTTTTCTTGGAATCTCTTATATATTGATTCACTAAGAATCTTTTTTTCATTGATTTTTATATACTCTAGATATATTTTTCTATGAGTATTAAAAATTTTCGAATGTTAAAATACTCTGTCAACCTAATTTCAGTGAGATATCGATATCAAACAACCATATTGTTCTATTGAATTTTATAAACAACAGGTGAGTTATTTTTATTCAGAAAATTAGTTAACCCAATTAATTAATATGATAAATGGATTTATAAAATATCTCAAGTATAAGTTCTGTGAATTACTTATTATATTGGTAAACAAAATCTCTTAAAGAATATATTTATTTATTTATTTACGTTTGTGATAAATAAGTAAATAATTTTATGTAATATATAATTTATAATAATTAATAATGAAATTAAAATGCCTTAGAAACTTTTATTAGAAAATTACATTTGTTTGTCTCGAAGATGTAAAAATTATTTCAATATGGTACGACTCTTGAAGAATTTTTTAGTTATTTTAAGTGATATTAGGCATTGTACTAGAATATTTTTAATAAAAATATTTTGAATGTAAAAACTTAAAATAAATATTGTTACACATAATATGAAATTTCAATATTACATAATATAAAAATGTATACATATAAAAAATATAAAATTAATTTAAAAAATATACAAAAAAAAATGTATATTAATATATTTTAAAAACTATTTAAAACTTTCAATTTTAAATATTAAATATTATTAGACTATAATAAATTCAATCTCTTTTTCTCAAAAATTAAGGATTAAAGCTTCTGTAAATTCGAAAGGTAGATATTCAAAATGTAATTGCTGATCGATAAATTTCTAAAGTACCCATAAATACACGTAATATATATCTTCATACGTAAAATATCGTCTAATTTACAATTAATAAGATTGATACAAATGGTTGTTAGATTATAATTTACCTTCAGGAAATAAGTAATATTGAGAACTTATTATATTTATATTAATCAAAATGTTAAAAATTTATTTTCGGGACATTAAAATAAAATGTTAAAAGCAAAAAATATACGAACAAGTATGAAGAAGAATAACCTTAACCATGATTAAAATAATAATTGAATTGAACCTATAGTTCATCCGAATAAAATGTAATAAACATCGAGCGCTTCAAAAAAAATTTGGGAACGAAAATCACATCTATATGAGCGCAACACGCCATCGACTTTTTTTCTTTGACAATCCAGTCATCCGAGTACCGATGCACAGGGAAACGGAGCAGTGAAATTGGCGCGTCTGTTCCTTCGCTCGTCCTTCGCGTCTCCGGCGACGTCTTCTCTTCTTACACATCGCAAGACTTCACTCTTGATCGAATTAGCTCGTGCGGGAATACTTGATAGCAGTAGCTCCACAGTCCTGAGTAATTAACGGCTGCACAAGTGAAAGAGAGAGAGAGGGAGAGATAGAGAGAGACTAACCAGCCATTATCGAAACAAAGCGTCCGATACTCGAGACGACCGCGCCGTCACCGTCGCCTCTCACTGTCTTCTCGTTTGACAATGCGCTCGCATTCGCGTGACGATCTGATGGCGGTGGCCCGGCTCCATGGTACTGGGAATTCCGAGGGGCGAAATCTGAGAAAGTTATGCAGGCGGCTTAGGTCGTTGCGACGGAGAGCAGGAAATACTCGATTTACGGCGTCTGCGAGCATTTCCCGATAGCCCCTGGCAGAACTACCTAATTTTAGAACGCGGTGTCACTCGCCTGAGATGTGCGACAAACTTACTAACGCAATTTCCGACCTTTATTACTCTTCTACTCTCGCTCTCCATTTTGATCTCGGTGCACACGAATGAACACCGGTGTCACGCGATTAGGTAGACCTCTGCGATTACGAGCTTTGTATTGAGTCTGAATTGGTGGAAATTTACTTGCTTATACTGAATGATTCACAATTCTGATATGTCTAAGTAAGCTATCATTAGATTAATTTAGTTTCAAATAGAACCGCTGCAACTAGAAGAGTGTCACAAATTTTACAAATTTTTTTCATAAAATTATAATTATTTTCCTTGAAATCGTAAATTTAATTGTCAAATATTAAATAAGTAAAGATACTAAAAATCTAAACATATCTTAATTCCTAATTCTTAATTTCCTAAATTATTTTTAAAATATAACTAGCTTAAGCTAATGATTATTCGATAGTACGTAATAAATTGAATATAAAAATTAAATATCTATCCGTATTTTATAAAAATCATAAAATATTCATGTTTGAAATTAAAAAGATTGTATTTCATTTTTTAATTAATAAAACAAATGAGAAAAAATTATGAAATATAATATTATTGCTTCAGAATATTTTATTATTAAGATGTAAGGCATCAATTAGTAACACTTATTGTGAATCTATCGATAATTTGAAATATATATTATATTACCCGCTAGACAATAATTATTGCTAGGAACATAATTAATACCACAACTTCGCGTGATTAATTATTTTAATGTTGGCTTGAAAGAGTAAAAAAATATGAGAAAAATTTTTGTCTAAAATCAAACGATCTTATTTTGATTGTTATAATATTTATTCACAAATATTGAACGGTTAGAAGTAATATGAAATATATAAATAAATATACAAACATACATATTTTATTCTTTATATTTTATTACCTTAAATGTATCTTAATATTGATTTAGATTATCCAAAATATTTTATTTAAAAAGCTGTCTATCATATTTTCACTCGATTTCAGAATTGTCATAAAATTTTGCTTACACAAATCTTTCAAGCCAAATGTCTTTATACATGTCTGACTGCAGTGACACTCGCTTCACTAGAATACACCACAGTTCTCGTCATTCATGCATATGATATTCTGCGGTAAATACTTATAAGACGAATTCGGTTATTTTTACGTCAAATTTGAATTGAAAATCAAAATATGCTCGAAAAAATATAATCATATAAAACGCCAAGCTTCGTAAATATTTTATCGAATTAACATATTGATGAAGAAATTCCGGCTGATTCTTTAGGTAAGTTTTACCGAATTCTTTTTTTTACTGTATCAAATTAAAAATCATTTATGCTGTAAAATTTAAATAAACCTCGAGAAAATAGTACTTTTATTTGAAGCTGATACCAACAATTTACGATTAAATATTTTTAATTCTAGCTATATATTCATTATATTCATTGAAAAAATAGGAAATATGTTTTACTTATATTTAAAATGTGATCATACAATTTTTAGTTAAAGTTATAGTCGATTTAACAATTGTAAAATATAATTTATAATTTAGTTTTTAAAATCGTTTTTAATACAAAAATTAATCTGTGTACCTTATGTATGAAATTCCGCCGAAAATATACTTTAAAAACATAATATGTATAATAAATAAGAATTATATTTATGTATTATGAAATACTTAAAGTTTTATTTTCATTTATTTCTAAGAAAATCAGTAAATTCTTTTGGACAATTATTTATATATATATATATATATATATATATATATATATATGACTATAAAAATAACACTTTAAATTTAACTTTAAATTTTAATAGTAAATATTAATTTAATATTTCTTCAACTAAAATTACTTTTAATCCCTATTAATACAATGAAATAATAACCAGCTATATACAAAACTAACATCTATTATTTCCTAATAAATTGACTCTGAATAAATTCAAATAACCGTTAACGAAATTAGATTGGTAGTCGGACTCCTATACTCCATTTTAACTATACCCTTTGAGTGAGTACACATCAAGTGTTTACTAATTCTCTGCATCGCTGCCTAGAACTACCAAGTCGTAAATAAGTAAAGCTCTCTCTGATTCACTCAATGTTCCTCCATCATATACCTAACTGTAATCGTGACAAGTATTCACAACTATTATCGATTCAATGCCATTACATGTACTAACTTGTGCTTCGGTTAGACTTCTATTGAATTAGTTACACAAATATATTTCAATTATCTAGCCAATCGTATTATTTCATTTATAATCTTTCATAAAGTTTCTCATAACCATTATAAAATTCAATCATTTCTGACTCTTCTGATTTAAACGTTATTTATCTATATATAATTAATATTTAGTATAGAATCTTAACATTTTTCAGATTTCTGCGAGTAAAAAATTTAAATTATTCAATACCATGTTTATGGTCTTATATATAAATAATCTAGTTATAATTAATCACAAAACCACAGCGAACACTCATTTTCTTAAGCAGATAAATAAAATCTTAATATATGTGAAGAATTATTTAGCTTATTTGATAATTCAATAATTATCTGAATCTGTTTAAGTAAGTAGCTTTAAATTTCCACCACAATTTAAAAGAGATTTAAGGCTAACGCACTTTTGGATACACAAATACACAATGAAATGAAATAGTTCATATTAAAATCGAATCAAAAAGAGTAAAATATAAGGTTAAATCAAAGCGACGGAAGCTTCAGAGGTTTAGCAAGCGCATAAGTGAAGCGTCGGTAGATGGGAAATTAGTGCTCGAGCGACATGAAAAGGAAGGGATAGGCATAAATGACGAAACAAGGCTGCTTTCACCCCTTCGACACAGCCTGGGTAAAGCTCGTGAGCGGGCGCACGACACGCTTATCCAAGAGGGAGACGAAGTACCTCGCGACGTCTTGACTCCATTAACTCCACACTTAGCGTTGAAACAGCCTCCCCCGCTTCTATTCTTGCTTATCCGTCTTCTCGCTCCCTCTTTGCGTCTATCCTAGAGTGACGCTACCTTGCCACTGGATGATCTGATTAGAGGTTCGAGTCTCCGCTAAACGCGTTAGACTCGGCATCAACGGCAGTCCCTCCCACACTTCACTGGAGGGCCAAAAGTCATGGTTCTGACAAACAGAGGGTGAGTGGCATTGTCTCCATCGCGCTCCTCACCTCGATGCAAATTGAGTGCGAGCGAGAGTATCGCGGGGAGGAGTACGAGAGCTGACAGCTTCAAAGGCCCGTCGAGGCCTCTAAGAAGGACGAAATCGGGCGCGAAAATAGAAGATTCGAAGGAGAGTATGGTTAAATTGCTGAATGAAGAAATGTAAAAAAGTGCAAGCGGGGCAAGGACAACAGTTTTGTCATTATTCTGTATAATTGTTTGAACATGAGCCTTCGATAAATTTTTTGATAGATAAAAGAATACGTAACAAAATCTAATCTTTTCATACGTATATTTTATAAATAATTCATTTCCGTTTAGTTAAAATTAGATCAACAAAGCTTATACAATGGAATAATATTTATTATGTTAAAGAGTATCAAATTAATAATATTAATTTGTATTAAATTACATTCTAGACTATATATGTTACACGTTCTATTTGAATAATAAAATAAGAACTTTTACTAGTTTAAAAATAACAAAATTAAGAAAGTACTACTTTTAGATACTGTATTTTTTAAATATCTTTATCAGAATTATTAATTCAAATTAATTTAATTATTATTTGATTTGCTTTTAAATTAACAAATCTATAACATTAGTAAAAAAAATCGTCGAATATAGTATCATCGAATAAGTAATATTAAGTTCTAAACCATTTGTTAACATTGTTGTACCTTATTAATAATTACTATTGAAGATATTTAATCTAAATCCAAAGAAAATATGTACCCATAAAATGAAATTAAAAAAATAATTAAGAATTTACTTTAAATGTTAATGTATACACTTGATTGACTTATCATTTTAATACTCAAATATAAATTTGGTATTCTAAAGAAATGCACTCAGAATATTTTGTTTTAATTTGTGAATATATAAAGCTCATCTAGTTTTAATATCTAATAAATACATGTAAAGTTGTTATTACAATTTCAAAAATGATTATTTTAATTTTTTACATGAATTAAATAAAAACGATTCTAAAGAAAACAAAATACTTTTGGCTTCCTTACAAAAATATATATATGTAGAATCTTTTGTTTACTATATTTAATTGATTTCTTAATTTTAATTAGAGTTTCTATATTTTTCAGGAAAAATTTTCAATTATCCAAAAATACTTCAAAAAAAATAAATTGTTTAATTTTTCCTGTATAAATTTCAAAGATAATAATAATAATAATAATAATAATAATTTATCTGGTTACTTCATTTCATTGAAATCTACGTTTGTAATCCGTAATAAGAAAAAATGGTTCAATTTGAATTACTGATTGACTTGTGGCTCGAAAGTACACGCGAGCTACGCTAAAATGTTTTACCGTTTGAGGTTTCCCTCGTGTTTGCCTGGATAGAGAATTTCAACATTCAACGAAGAAAGGGAGAGAGGAGAGGGAGAAACCAGTGACGATGACGTTAAACCTCCACAAACATACCACAACGTACCGCGAGTAAAGCAGTAAGAATTTCTCGTATCTTCTGTCTTTATCTAAAATTAAGAGTATATCTTTTTAAGGAATTTCCAAGTTACCGAATAATGATCGCAAGAAATACTCTCGCCTAAATTATATCAATAATCTTCAAATAAAAATAAATGTCGAAAAATATACACTCTTTAATAACAAAATTCTTCGTGCCATGATTTATAGTTTCTTTTAATCATAAATAATTTATAAAAAGGACTTTTATTCATATTATATATACAAAGCAATAATTAATGTAATTAGGCTTGTCGCGTCTAATAGTTCTACGTTGACTATAACACAAAGATGTTCACTATAAAACAAATGTCATAAATCCACAGTTATTTATCCTTTTTAAAGCATCATATATGTAAGAACATAATCAAGTAAAATAATTTTTTTACCTAATAATTTTTTTATTATTTCTTTATGCCCAAAATTGTCTTTATTTTTTATTAGTTACACAAAATATATCAACAACGTTATTTTCTATTTTACCTAAAAAGAAATATAGACTATAATTTATTGAATATATTGTATCAAAAAATAAAATTTTGTAAAATTGAAGAAAATTTAAAAAAAATTTATTATTGAAAAATAGAAATTCCTTAAAATTAAAATATTCATCTTATATTTTACTAACAATTTTGTTAGTACCTTCGATTTACCAACTATATTTTAGCAAGATCAATTTATAAAATCAAGATTGATTTTAATATTCATAGTATGTAAATATTCATTTTATTTTTAATTTGCATTCATTTTATAAGAAATTATTTAGTTTTTACAAATTTGAACATGAATACGTAATAAATTCTATAGCCTCGATAAGAATTTGAAATAAAATTATAAAAGTTGACTTTCCTGATTTCATAGGGTATCGAAAACTCGGCATAAAATATTGGAATCTCATTTGGATTTCGGAAACGCAAAAGATCGGAAAAAAGAATCGACGCATTGGTCTCGTAAGAGCCGAAAGCAAGAGTCGATGGACGTTTTAATTCCCTTCGCCTGTCCTCTTCGACGAAACGCGCGACGCAGCAGCCATAAAAGCCAATGCGCCCTCGTAACTGGCTACGATAAGTACCGCAGCGACGATGAGGAGCGAGCGAGAAAAAAACATACAAGAGAGAAATATCGATCTCCACTGCGGCGCCGTGGATCGACTGCCATAAAAGAGCAGCGCGGGCTAAAGGTTGTCCCGTGTGCCCTTTTTCCGCATCCGCGCGAGTAATGGCCTTGCGATTTTAGGGGGAGAGGTAGACAGCGAGGCGTAGGTACGCGGAAAAGACATCCGAGGCTGATAACAACAACGATGCATTTGTACGAAGCCGAGCAGAGCGCTAAAGACCGTTGATATTGTATAACGAGCTTCTATGGATGCCCGTAGCTATGCTCTTTAGGGTAGATTGTGTTTATGAGGTTGGTATTTTCCGATGGATAAAATTACATAACGAAGGAAGAAAACCTCGGTACTATCATATTGTTTATAGTTATTGTAGGCATTATCATTCATCATCTTACGATAGTCAATGCTTTTCAAAATCAGAAAATCCGGGTTTTTTTATTCTTATATAATTCTTGTATAACTTTTATTATAATTCCATTATAATTATTTTCAAAATATTTTTTCCAAAATTAAAAATCATAACATTTTCAAATTATTTGTTTTAATATATCTCGGTACTATAAATATTATTAAAATAATATAAATATTCGTTCTTCTATTACGCATTAAAATTATAGAAGCATATATAAATTTTTAAAAAATAATATTTTTATAAAGATACAATAATACAAATAATCTGTATTTTAAAAAAATAATTTTTAACATCCAAAATAATAAATCGGTCGATCTAGAAATTGTATTTTTTATCACAAATTATCATATAAATCTACAATATACTATTTTTTTAAAAAGGAAACTTTTTATAAATTCTTCTGTATACATTCGTAGATTCATTTAATATTAATCAACCAAACGAGGGTTATTTATGATAAATAATTAACTACATAAATTTTCGAAAATTTATTACGTACTAATTCATAAATGAACTCATGCACTATAGATAAATGTCGAAACTCTGTAATCGAATCAATTGACATTGAAATATATTTTTGAAAATAAGAAAGCCTTATACTCTTACTATTTAAAAGACGATAATACACCACCGACTCGAACTTTTCAGTTAGAAATGACGATTTTTCTAATTAATAAAAACCATTAGTGCGCGTAGAATTGCTATACCACGTATTTCTGGAATAAACGAAGCAGAATCAGACTCCACTAAAAAAACTCGAGGATTCCGAAATACACGAGATTTTATATTCTTCGATTTGGAAGAAGGATACTCGCACGTAGATACGCGTGTATATGCCTTTGCGGGAGTCCGTAAATGTTTAGTACTACGCGCAGGTGCTGAGGTGCTGAAAAAAAATCACGTCTGCATTAGCATAAGCGTCGGAATAAACCACTCGGCAAAAATCCCCCAACGTAAAAAAGACGAGGCAAGTGGAAAGAAAAGATGTAAGCTCACGAGAGAGAGAGAGAGAGAGAGAGAAAATCTAAACAGGATTCCAACACGGGACAGACTGCCGTCCGCTGAATACGGAATAACCATGGATTTTCCGCGGAAGCTGCCGACACGCCGAATATACTTTTATTATTCACCAACCGAGTTTTATACGACTAGCGCGATACAAAACACTCTCCCCTCCAGTTCAAAGTTTATTTTTGCTTTTCCTCTATCGTTTTTTACGCGGAACTCTCTCGTAGTAGTCTTCTTTCCGCTTCTCTGCTCTCTTGTAATATCTAGTTTGGAATAAATATTACATGAAGTGTCGATAAATAGGAATGTGCATACAGCAGACAATTGGCTTGTGGATATATTATAGAGGCAAGAAACTCTTGGGGTGCAAAACCGTCTTTTGAGAAGTAAGAAAATAATGTTCGACTTGCATTTCATTACCATATAATTTCTAACTGTGAATTTAATTTAGTAAAATTCATCAAGAATTTTACACTATACGTTACTTCAACATTATATTTTTGTTAATTACAATTATTAAAAATCATATTTTATATGTCACCGATA
This sequence comes from Dolichoris vasculosae, assembly GCA_018907195.1. Taxonomy (NCBI): domain Eukaryota; kingdom Metazoa; phylum Arthropoda; class Insecta; order Hymenoptera; family Agaonidae; genus Dolichoris; species Dolichoris vasculosae. The sequence goes on along the minus strand of JACCHY010000010.1, from coordinate 5,432,791 downwards.
CATTTTATTTAGTCATCTTTCATTTTTATATACTTTTTATTGATTTTTAATTTTAATTTATAAAAAACTTTAATTTATATAATTAAGATATATTCGTTACGGTTCAAACAAGTAATACATTTTTACGAGAAGTATGACAATAATAATAATAATAATTTAAAAATTAAATATTGTAATTAAGATTAAAAACTTGATACAAAGTGGATGTAGTTATTCAAATAATACCTTGTACATTATTTTTTAGATATATTCATAAACTTGCAGAGCGTTGAAAATAATAATCAAGTTAATATATTATAGTATATTTTTATATAATCTGTATATTTATAAATATTTTTTACAAATATATAACTTATATAATTCCTTATTTTCTTTATAAATATCTTATTTTTTTATTTATGTAATTATAATGCTAATTAAAAAATCAAGTTAGAAATATCTATTCCGAATAAAATTGAAACTTATGATTTTTCTATATATTAATTACACATATACGTTTTTAATGTGTATATAATAATAATTCATTAATTTTTTCCTTTTTTGCTTGATAGATTAAATTTTAGAAATGCTCATTTCAAACATAATTATATATTATAAATTTTAAAATCATTTCATGATTTATTTAATTTAATGAATATATTATATTTTAAGATTTGTTTAGTGTATTTTAACCTGATTAGTGATTTTCTAAGACTATTATTATAAGTTATGTTACAATTGATTTATTTCGAAAATTCATTTTTTTAAAATATTGATATTTATAAATAATAAATATTTATTGTACATAAAAAATAACATCACAAAAACATTGTAAAATAATTGTATGATTCATGAAAATAAATAATATAGAAAATTAATTTTACATTTCTAATTAAAATAATAATAATAAATAAATTAACGTTATGAATTTTCTCAAAATTATATGCTTTATATTAGTAACATATTAAGTATATCAATAACATAACTAATTTATATATATAATTTATTTTTTAAAATATTGAATACATAAAAGGAAATTTTAAAATACTTTTATTAGTCGATATCTAAATCAAAGTTAGAAAATATTCATAAGCCTTGTTGATGTCTTGCACGTAAACTTGTGCTGAATAAAACCCAAGCATTTTAAAAAGTAATTCACAAGATAAATCGCTTGGACACGCCTATCATTTTCCAGATTCTTCGTTAGAAAAAAATACGAGACTGATGTTTTAAGGGCATGACTCGAATCTCAACGGCTTTACCATTATTTTAAGTAATGTCGAACTAACAAACTTGTCATTTTTAAATGTATCTCACAAATTATACGTACAAATAAAATCATTCTCGTTCTTTAATTAGATCAACAAATTAGTTTTGGTTCAAAGTACATAAATTTTATTAGGGTAATAATGAATGCACGTCTATGATTTTTAAACAATGTAAAGGATTACATTAAATTTGATTTTATCAAAAAATATATGTAGTATATTAATCAAATTTTTGGCATTATAAACATAATTCGTCGATTTAATAAAAAAGTATTAAGTAATCGTGTTTTATGTATATAAAAATCAGTCTTCGTTTATAGACAGTTTATAAAGAAAAATTGCGTATACACTACTCGATTATATATAGAAATTCACTTTCTATAAAACTTATGTGAATCCTACTAAATTATTTTCATGATGCAAAAATTAATTGAAAAAGTATGCAAAACAACTTGGAGACAATTTTAATTTGCATAATCCGAATATTAGAATCTCGAATGAAACTCTTTCTTTTTCACTATGTTATAAGCATTTTTATCTTAAACTTTTATAGATCGGCGACTGCTGGGGTGCCGGAAAGATCGGCTTTTAAATCAGCAATAAAATTCGAATATGCGAGATCTTAGATTTTAAGGGCCTCTGCGAGGGGTCGACGACAGTTGGCGGATGTTGCGCGTAAAAAGTGTGGCGCAGCCTTGTCGTATTCCTGAGGATATGGTAATCCAGGCACGTATGAGCCGCTCCGCCACGCGCCATCATTTGCTTCCTCGGTGAGGCGCTGCGCATTGGCCTCCGCCTCCCGTTCATCTTCGTAATTTTGAATACAATGTCGATTTGGCATATCGTCCTGAATAATACTCTAGGCGCGGTACAATAAAGAGAGGTATATAAGAAAACGGCGCGACTTTCTAGAGACGCGAGAATTATGCGATTGCGTTGACAACATAGAGCATCGTTTTCTTTTGTTTGCGTGTATGAGTGAATTTTTTTAAATAAAGTCGGTATTGTGAATCTTTTATAATCTGATTGAGTAAAATATTAAACATTAAATGTAAGTACGAATTTCATCTATAGCGAATTAAATATTATCTATGCACTTAAAAATTAAAATTATAAATTAAATAAATACGTAAACGTAATTTTTCTTTATTTTTATTTAAAATCTTAATTATTTTTCAAAATAAAGAGAAATATTTAAACATCGAGAAGAAATTATATTTAATGTAAATCGTAATACAGTAAAATCTAATAATAATAATTTAATATGAATCTATAATCAATATTATTAATAAAAATAACTATGTTCTGGAATATTAAATTTTATGAAAAGTCAATAATGATCATACTTGGTCTTCGAAGGTTGATAGACCAGAGGGAGAAAAATGACTTAATAGTCCTACTGCAAAGATAGAAGAATGCAAATAAAAGATTCTCTTGTGAGCTTTTCGAGAGTTTTGACACTGCTCCGCGTATAAGGGCAAACCTCACCCGAGACAACCTTATGCTTTTAATTACGAGACACGGATTTATATTTAAAACATTATGAATTAGCAAGTTGTGTTTGTTTGGCTTCTCATATCAAACTTACCGAGGCTGATGTAATCGAGTATTCTTATCACTGGGTACAAGTGGGTGCTGCAAAGACCCGAGAGCGAAAGCAAATCGCCGTCTACCTTAGCCGATGATCAATCCCACTCGCATCGAGTCAGGAAAGCGATTTTATATATAATTTTTTTAATGCGTACCAAAAGTCACTGTTATAATATCAGCTTTTTTATCTTGAAATACATTTTCTTTTTGTTTTATTATTATTGTATATGTTCGTTTTGTTGATTATTCCTTATTCCATTTCTCTCGCTTTGATTCCTTAATTACAGAAGCTAAATAGTAATGATTCATTACAGACGTTTACATATTTAAATAGATCTATAAAATTTCATTTTAAAGTTCAAATTTATCAAATAATTACTATTTATTAATATTCTAAATTTTAAAATATAGATTTTAGATCTAATTCTAAAACACTTCTTGTATATCCTCGATATTTCAACGACAGATTCATGTTAATGAAGACGATAATTATCACTATTATAAGTATATTATTGCCTGCTAAATCTTCACGTATATCATTTTAATCGTTAATATATAAGACTCATATTTATATAAGAATAAAAATAATTACCATTTTTTAGAAAAGAATATCGATTTTAGCGCAATTCTTTTCAATAAAATTAAAAAAATCATTTTTATATACATCTACTTTCATTCACGTTATTTTATTCTATTCTATACTGATTGAAACTCTTTTTTATTACTTTTTACAAAGCTAAAATAGTCTATTACTTTTAAAGCAATAATAACTCGAAGTTTCTAAATAGTCTAATTTATGGTTAAATTTTAGAATTATATTCAAAATATGATAACTTTTTAATTTTTTAAATAATAGTTTTTGTTCAAACATATGTACTATATTAAAACTACACATGTTTTAATGAATCACACACTAGATCATTGAAACAGAACTGAGCTTACATTTTATTAAATATCTGTTGCAAAAATAATTTTATCCAATAGTTCAATAATAAAATTAAAAATTTCAACAAAGATTTATATTCCAATGGGTACGACAGATTGAATGGTTGACTTATCTAATAAATATAGTCATCAATTTATTAAATGTATATACATAAGGAGACAATCAATAATTCTTTGTTATTTTATTATTATATAATTATTATTTTAAAAAAAAATGGTTTTTTTTTGTAAAATGATACTCTCTAAATTTTATTTAAAATTATACTTACATTTAGGTACACTAGAATATTTAACAATTTATTATTACTTACGAACCTCCATTACTATTCAGTATTTAATATATTACTTTTATATATAAAACTTTTTTCTTTTATGAATGAAACTATAGCTTCTTTATAGATATACGTATATAACTATAAATTTACTATAACTATAATTGAATAATTTCACTTCATTATCGTTAAATTAATAGTTCTATATACTTGTATATAAAATAAAAATTCGAGTAGTTGTATAAAAATTTATAAAATTCAGAAATAAGTATCAACAATAATTACATGAAATTTAGAGGAAATCTAGTTTATTATTTTAATAAAAGTTAATTAATAACTTAAAATAGTAATTATTATTTCCACGTGAAATTAAAAATACAATATATAATCAGATTAATTTAACAAAGTAATTATAATTACCACAATAATTACTTAAAAAAGTAAATCCAACAAAAGATGCAAGCAATCCTTAGCAATTTCAATCAAGGGAAAACAGCATCTTTGATTCAAACGAGTGGATGCCAGAGAAAACAGCAATAATCCTTAATTAAAGCGAAAAATTATTCCTAGCTCATTAAGCTTGAAGAGAAGCGGATGCCAATATTCCGTAAAAAATAGTGGGATTCACTTCATGGTGAGCATCGAGAAGTAGGGAGAAAGCGAGCGAGCGATAAATCGAGTAGGGGAATTTGCATCTAAAGAACCTCGAAGATTTTCCGAGTCGAAAGCAACAGGAAGTAGAAAGGCATGGCGCCTTGTTTTTATTTTCTCACAATTTCCCTCTTGAGTGGCGGCAGGGTGAAACGGAAAGCGACCTTAAACGATATTAGCACGCTTTACAACGTCCCGAGTTTTTTTCGTATAAACAATATATATATATAATTTTTCTGTTATCTTCTTTTTTTAATGTGTTACACCTTAATATCATTTCTTGTTTACAAATTTAAAATAAGTAAATATCAAAATGTCATGTATCTCTGAAAGGTAATGATTTTCAATGCTTTATCAAAATTTTAAAACATATATACAACATAAATTAATGAAAACTATATGTATACTTTTTCTTTAATAAAATTATTGATGCAATATATTTTTTTAATATTTCAGATTTTGCGTGGGTGATCGATTTTACTTGTGCGAAAACAAAATTCTTTGCGAGTACGACTACGAGGAGCGACTAGTTTTTGCAAATATGGCCATCCATCCACCTCCGACTGCTACTTTAGCGCACATCAAACGACAGGTGACTCATCTTCAGCCCCAGGTACGATTTAAACAAAAAAATTGAATGTTTTAATTTTTATTTCAATTTTCTAATACTTCTTACAAAAAGAAGAGTTTTCAAAAAAATGTTCAATTATTGTTTAAATATTACCTATGTTATATAACCAGAAAAAATTTATTTGAAGCTGATTAAAGAAAATTAAAAATTTTTAAATAATACTTATATGTATATTAAGTAAAACAATATTTTTAATTTTCATTTATATAACACATAAAACGTAGGAAAGAAGAAAATTTTATCAAATTTTTACTTGTGATTATTTCTAAAATATAGATATTTCTGATGAGTCTAACTAATAAGAAAATTTTCGAAGCATTTTAGACGTAAAATTATAAAAGCACAGAATTAATATTTAGTTGTAAAATGAAAATTAAATAAAAAAATTGAAATAATTTAAGCTTACGATTTTATATTAGATATACGTTATCTGAGGTCTAAATAATATCGCTATAAAATTTAAATAATTAGTCAATGTTCTTACTCAAGTACTATATCGATAATTGAGTATTCAGTTAATTTTCAGAATAATAAACACTTTTTATCAAAGTTTTCAAAAACAATTTTGCATTAAGATCAAATTTTCATTTCATATTATAACATGTAATGAATCGTCGGTAGTCTAGTAGAAGGTACTATTTTACAATTATACACAGATCCAACGTTACAAAAAATATTTCCCAGTAACCAAATAACTCAATAAAATATTTCATTCGTGTATGTGTATAGATGGTAAAACTACTAAAAAAAAGAAAGTGAATACTGATATGTGAAGAAAGCGAATACAGAAGTAGGAGACGCGTGAAAACGAAGCCGGAAACTATTCGAGAAACTTTTCAGACAAAACCAGATCTTCATCAGAAAATACATTCCTGACCCCGATCTGTCGCATGAAAAGTCTCTACTGTTCACGGTCGTGATTTACAAATATCGTCGCTATCTCGACAGCACCAAAACTCCATTCTCCACGCCTTCGCGAGATCCGCAAAATGCAGGGACAGAGATTGCGACAGCGATAAAGATAGATGAAGTTCTAGAGAATTCTGAAGCGACACGGCAACGACGCAAGCCCTTGAGGCGAGCTAAAGTGGCGGCTCGGCTGTTGCCTTCTTCCCTCTTCCGCCCTCTTCCGCCCTCTTCCGCCCTCTTCCTCCCTCTGACCCTCTCGACAACAAAGGACTCCCCCGAGGCTGGGCTGCCTTGCACCCTCGCCAGGCTCCGTTAAGCCAAACGAAAGGGTGTACACGCGTGCGTCTTAGACAAGGTGGAGGTGGGGCTGAAGATATCGCGTGTCCTTATTAATTAAGCTCGCCCGCTAAGCGCGCCGAGTCAGGCTTTCCTCCCTCCTCCCTTTCCCGCTTCTTCATCCTCGTCCTGCTCTGCCGCATGCCTTAACGATCCGAGGAGGACGTGCCGACGCCACTCGCCTCTATCGGGATGAGGAACCGGATATTGGTAAAGATACTCTCGCAGCTCCTTGTTCTCCGATGGACCATTTGCGGGCCTTTTAACTAACGGAGAGCTTCTTATCGGATGAAAAGTATTCGCAGCGTGGCACACTACTAACCTCCGGAATTCCTTTATATTTCTAACTCGCGAAACACTAAACGCCTTACGCTATCGATACAAATCGACGACTCCAACGTTGGCTTCATTCTACGATATATTAATACTTTTCCAGCAGGTCATATTTCAGTTTTTCCGTACGATTGGTTCCTTAGAAATATAAAATAGAAAAAATATTTAAAATTTTTTTCATAATATTATAATAACTCATTTCTGATAATATAGAATTTACAACGTATTATGTATTCTCTTAAAATGGTAATGTACGTACAAAAACTATATATAATACATCCACTTCTACATGTATATATGAACAGAAACAAATCAAAACAAAAATCCTTAAAAAAATTAAAACGATAAAATATGAAATGTTGTTAAATTCTATAATATTTGCAATGTACTATTGTAAATAAACCACAAAATAGTAAACAAAATTTTTAAATCGTCAAAAAAATATTACTTTTCTTTATATTAAGTTAAAAAACATCAAATCACCAATAGTCTATCAAAAGTATGTTATATTAATATAAAGACTTTAAACAGAATAAATTCAACTAAAACGGTACAACGTAAAAACATCTCAAAGTCTCTTTCATTCTTCCTCTTTCTCCGTCCTGTTTTTAAATTATATAAAAAAATAATACCAAATTACAAATTGACTATGTTTCTGCATATGTACATCCTTGTGTCTAAATAATGAATGAACAGTCCAATGAATTTGTCGACGTTCTGGATATACAATACGTCAAATTTTTGAGGAGGTATATCTTTTGCTCACAATTAAAATCGTATAGGTTATCGCATTCAAAAAGAGCGATGTTTACTTCTCGATTAGCTTACATTTGATAAAGATTAAAATTTCCTATCTAATCCATCCTGAAACTGAAGTATTTTAATAGTAAAATTTCTTACAAAAATATAAATATTTTACATTAACAAAGTTGAAATCTAAAATTTTTAAATTAAAAAACCTATATACTTATATTTATTTATGATTTTTATCTCATGAATAAATGAAGATAAATTGAAGTTAAATTTATATTATAAATTATATTTAAAGTGACAATTGCAAAATTTTCAAAATTATCTTACATTATTAAATTACATTTCTCTACGTAAGATTGAAATCTTTATTTATTTTCAAACTGATCAGTGATTTCAAATGAGATTAAAATTCATAATATATCTAAACTGTGAAAATCAATGCAAAAAATTTAAAAAATTTCATAATAACACATTTTGTATATTAATAACGACCGTCTTACAAATGCAAATATATATATATAATAATAATAATAATATAAAAAGATATAATATAAACAAAAATATATAATTTATAAAATAAATAAATAAAAAAGCTTAGTATTTTAAATAAAATACAAAATTTTATGTTTAAATCAATTTTTGTCGCATTTAACTTTGTAGTTTATTTCTATAAATGAAATTTCTTTTAGTAAAATACTATATAGATATATGAAAACATGATTTTCTATAAAATAAAAAATCGATATAATGAAGATATGAAAATGATATTAATTTCATAAGACAATGCAAAAGTTACAGATGACGAAGTATTTATATTTTGAAGTGTCTTTAAAATATCTTCGAACGAAACACGAAAATATTACAATTAATTTACTTAAATAATAATGAAAGTATACATATGGAACATTAAAATTCAGAGAATTTTAATCTTTAATATCTAATCAACTACCAAGAGCGTCGAAAAAACTGATTTACAAGCATTGCGACATCCTCTTACCATAATTTCTTCATCAAGCACAAAATTAAGCTTATCCTCACGATCGAACGAAGTCTCACCCCAACTAATTCAGAGCCTCACCTGCATCCAACTGGAGCGATTACCTTATCGCGCGGCCAAGGCCTTAATCTTAATCGCCGATTGCGCCGAACGCGAAGCCACGCGAAAAAAGCCGGGATATATAAAATAAACGAAGGATCGAGGAAGATGATATCAGAGCGAATCCCCTACGTCACTTACAATATGTAAATGCATCGCGCTCCCTCGGCTTCGTCGTCGTCGCCTATCGCGCCACAACGAAGGTCGCTTCGTCTCTCCCCGCGTGGGTCTGGTGGTACCGCGATGCACGTTCGTATGTACTTTCACCCTCGCTACTCTATTACTAACGAAGTGCATGTTTGTCTTGACTTAATTAATATCGGCGATTTCGAACTACAGTCACAAAGTTCCAGGCTATTTTAATATTGCGAAGGGCTTCGCGACCTTTCGCGTTTCAACGTTATCGATAGATTTTCATATTATTCGTCACCGACTGAGGCATGGTAAATAATTGTATCTCGCTTTATTATGAAACAAATTTTTTATAAAAAATGAAAGAAAGAGATCACGTTCAAACCGTTCAAACTGTGCGAATAAGACAAACATAATAATATTCAAAATTAAATACGATATGTTTACTCTAAAAATTATTGAAATTAATTTCATAGCAGTAAACTTACTTTACTAGATTTAAACATAATTTATGCGTTTATTAAAAAAGAATTACGAAATTTACAAAAAAATAGTTTAGTTAACGTATATAACAGAGTTAACAATTATTAAGATGGTTTAAAAAACTCTATTTAAACTCTCGCTATTAAAGCGTAAATTTCCTTCAAGTATTTTCGAAATGTCATTTGACAAATTATGGTTTAAGAAGCAACTGAAAAAATAAAACAAACTCGGTGAATTTAAAAAATTCAACTTTTTCAAAAAATCGAAACCAAACGATTCTCGAGTCTTCCTGCCCATCCTATGCAGAATCTCAGTAACGAAGCAGTTTCCAACGATTCTCGTCTCGGGCTAAGAAAAAAAGAATAAAACGATCTCGAAGAATAAAAGCGTACGTCCCAGGAACTAAACCTACCTAACTAAACCTACCGCAACGGCTCACGGATCGAGAAGCGGAAAAGGAAAAAGAGGAAAGGCAGAATGGAAAGAGAAGTTCGATGAGTCAAGCCCTTCCACCAAAGGATATCAAAAAGAGAGTCGATCGTTAGGAAAGAGCGCGAGTTCTTCCGCGTCGATTCCCGCGGAGCTCAGGCATTATAAATGACATGGAGCATTTGGAAGGGCCTCCAGCGCCGTTCTCGCTGTTAAGGCAGGCCGCAACTGCGCCGTAATGCCAATAATCGGGCTACGGCATGCTAATGTCGTTGGAGCATCTATTACCCTAAGCCTGACGGATCCCTCTTGACGCGCGCCGGAGCCCCTCGTTCGCCTCTCTCCATCCTCTGTCCTCCCTGATACTCTGCTCTTTTCTTCTTGGTTAAAGATAACGTCTTGGTCGAGCGAAGGTGCAAATTATTCTTCGGCATTACAGCACCGAGATCGCATCCATTGATCCCTTTCGTTCAAACGTATTATTCTATATCTAATCAAATTCGATATTTATAAATTTTTTAATTCTCTAATTGAACGTAAATGTCGATTCATACGTTTGTAAATAATTAGTATAGATACCGAAGTTCTTTTCTTGATAAATATTGGATAATTTTCTCTTAGCAGTACCCGTAATATTTACTATTTCGAATTTTATATTTAATAACATTATTCAACTTTATAAATTTTTTTAAAATCGTTCCGATTACAAAATTATTCTTTTTATTTCTATTCTTTTTGTTTACTTTCATTTATTTTACTATCGTTCAGCATCCTTAATTTTCCTTCAAATAAATATGAATTAAACACAGTACACGATTCTTCTTTGTAACTCTTTTAAATTTAAATAACTCGCTACGAAAACTTAGATCTTGAATAAACGAATGGAAAGAGGGAGTTGATTCGAAAAACATTCCATTATCTTAAAATAGGAGTTGACGAGAGATGCTAAGGCTCTTAAAAACCACGAAGAGGTAGATTACTTTTCCTTGACCCTTTTGTCGATTGCACTACGTCTCTATATTTAGTCTTTGTATTTCTTTTTATTCGATGGCAAAATTTTCTTCCGTTCATAATTCTAGATAAAATAAAAATGATTTTTCTCTATGCCCCTGCTTAATGTTAGTGCATTCCCTACTCTAATCAATGAATAGATATTTCTTAAATCCAAAATAAAGTAAACAACTTAAGTAATAACTATTAGTTTTTTAATTTTTAGACTATTTTCTATTGCTACGCAAACTATAAATTATTTTAAAATTAATTATGTATATTATATCAATTGCATAACTCGAATAAAAAATTTCCATTGATATTTTAATGAATTAAATTTTTTATTTATACTTAAATTATAAATATGTTATTGATCAATACTTTTAAATTTAATTTCTTTCAAAGGCTTAAAAACTAAATTATTGCGTACTTCTTTCTTGAAAAAAATTTTAGTACGAATTAAAATTATTACTTTACTAAAATTTACTACAAGTTATAATTATTTACCATATTACTATATGATATTGTAGTAAAGATAAGGTGCTTACAATTTTTATTAGATCAGAGATAAATTTACAAAAAAAATCTAATAATTTAAAATACTTTGTATCATAAAAACTATTTATAAGTATTTAAAATGTATTCTGACTCTCTTCAATAATATTATTGATAACTCGTAAAAAATTTAGAAAATGTTTTTAAAGAGTTTCATTTTAGAAAAAATATATATAAACGCTTGTTGTTATTTTATTAATAGCCATTTTTCTTCTACTTACAGTACACAAAATACCAATGGCAAATACAAAGCAGGCATTTATCGTCGAATGATGCTTTAATAGATTCAGAAAAATGCCCTACTTACTTCACAATACAAGACTCTCAGTGTTATTAATCGTCCTATATTCTCAAGCTTCTTTCTATCTCTACCTATTTTTTCTGTTTAACCGTTGAAGTAAAAAACTTACAAAATAACTTTCAATAATCTCTTTACGTTGTAAAGAAACATTTATATAGAAACAAAATAAAAATCTGATTAAAATTCATTATAACTAATGTGTATATAGAAACATATTAAACATTATTAAACAACTTAAATAATTAATATTAAAATAAGGGTAAGGAAATAAATATTGTGAAAAAAGTCATTATAAAAAATATAAAGCCAAATTTAATGTATTTGTGCAATCTATGACAGTTTTATTATGCACACGAATTGAACTGCTTAATACTCACATATAATAATATAGTATGATAAGCTAAAGGGCTCAAACTCATCAGTGTGAAAGATTGAGACAGCTGTCTGAATTCCCAGGCAATCAGAAAAACCGAGATCAACCCTCACAGGCACCCTTCGAACACCCAAATGAAAGGAATTGTAAATATGAGCGTGACTAAATTCAACATATAGAATGTGTTAAAAATTAATGTACTTCGCGTTCTATTTTTAACAGTTTCATTTTTCCTATTATTTTTTATTATTATTGAAATTACACTAGAATGCAATGAATAAAATAAGATGTAAACGTTACGAAATCATTTGACTTCACTATTACTGAAAGAATATATGAAAATTTGAAAATAAAGAAATATTTCGTCCAAATATATATAATTTTGAAGATATATATTAGATCAAATAAGTTTAAATAATACTTTTTAAAAATCATCAAAGATTTTTTCTTTAAAATGTAAATTGTATTTTAAGTTCTCTTATCCAATAAAACAAGAAAATTGAGTTAAAACTACAATAAGAAAATTTATTTTATTAAAAAATTTGTTTAATGAAATACAAATATATATTTAATATATTTATATTCTAGATATTAAAAACAGTAATATATATATAAAATATATTTTTTAAAAGGAGTTTAAAAGTATCAAAAATTCTGGGTTTAAAATATTGATATAAAATTTCTAAATTACCGATAGCATTACTGATAGCATTTAAATTTGTATTCAAATTTAAAGTAAAATGTTTTTATAATGTAATTTATTTAACAACGTATAAAATAAAATGTAATAAAAAATAACATATCAATTTTATTTATAAAAATCATTGAAAGAGAAATCTAAAAATCTTAAAATTAAAAACAAAAAATCTAAAATCGATTAATTAAAGCCGTTGACTAAAGTTTCTCTCTAACTTTCTAGTTAGACCTTCAATTAAAAATGAAATAAAAGGCTCTAATATCGCGTGACTCGACGACTTTTCCATTAGACATAAATCGTTAAAAATGTTAGCGGTCGCAGTCGTGAACAAAAAAGTTACTCACACGTGGTTTCTCCTTTATTGTTTTGTCGCGGCCCAAATGCGCCCTAGGGATGCCTAGAAGGAGAAACGCTTAAAACCGATTCTTCCAAAGGTCAAAGTGCAGAGGGCAAAAGAAAATTACAATAATGTGGTAATGCAAGATGGAATCGTGACATCGACGTTCGAGTGGATCAACGATACCAGTACTTAATACTAAACGCAAGCCGGTTCGAGTCAAATTATCGTATGACAATCAAAATCAAAATTTAAATTGTTAAATGCTCCGTTATAAAGGAAATATCTACGTAATTATATTTCAACTATTATGTATTTTTAAATAGAAAATTAACATAATCTTAATCATTATTTAATTTACTAATACTTATGAAAAAGTTGCATTTGTAAATCGATTAAATATGCATTTCCTACATAATAGGCGTACAAAATAATTTTTTATAATTTTATTTATTATTATATCTCTTTAATAATTAAAAAGTACATTTAAAACAATACATTTGATAAAATCAGATATAACAGTAATTTTAAACCAATTTTAATTAACAAATTTTATTTATCAAACTTCTTATATATTTTAAATGGATAATATTTATAAAAATCTATAAAATCGTCAAGATTCTCGTGTTACTGTACTTTCATATTTTGTTGATTCGATTAGAAGCATATTATGCAAAACCCTCTCCCTAAGTTTGGTCTTGTAACAGAGAATTTACATCTAATTAATGAAATTTATTGAGTTTATAAATCTGTATCAATGAAAAGGGATGAGAAGTACAAAATTAGGCTTTAGTGAAATTCTATAAACATTATTAAACAACAAATTAATATATGAACTGAGAACATTTTCCAAATTTTACATAAGTGTAAAAAAATTTATTGCGTTCAGGAAATTTGAAATGAGAAAATGCAACACTTTTTACAAGTATTAAATTTCGTTTTATTTAATATTAATTTTAAAAATCTAAATATAAGATATTTATATAGTACTTCTATATTTAACATAATATAATGAATTTCCAAAATAAATTTCAATATAAAGAAAAAAAACAATTGCAAGCATAGAATAAAAAGGAAGCCAAAAGAAAAAAATACAAAGTTTTAATAATTTCTACGAGAAGAGAAAGAGTAAAAACGTAGTAAAATGCAGTTTAACACGCATAGACTGAGAGTCGACTTTCATAATTGCACCCTGAGCTAAGTACAAAAATGTAACGACTAAGCTAAATTACAATGCAGTTCTGTATATGATAATATAAATTTATTTATTGACTAGTTTGGATATTTATTTAAAAGGTTGTTATTAATTGGTCTTTTACAATAATATTTTTTAGCCGATAAATTTTAATTTTATACGACTCAATAAAAATTGAATATAAATAAAAGAATATGTTCTTAAAGCAATTGTTGATTATTATTTTTAAATGAACATCGTCTATCATTTCCCCTTAACCTTAAGTACTGCCTCATAACTAAAGCTGCAATTGGAAAGGGTCCCGAAACTATTGCGTTTTCCTAACTTTCCTATATTAAGGCTTACCGTTGGGCTTCATTTGCCATGATATACTCATTAAGGGGTATATTGTATACGCGTTCCACTCACTTTCTATTGTTCAATCACGTAGACATACATAGTTTATATAGCTATGTTAAGGTGTGCGTATATAGCAATACGTATTAATAGCCTCTGCGTGAATGATATATATGCAAGATGGAATTGAACGATGCAAGATGTATTACATGTGATTGTGCGAATATAGCGAATAATGAATAACCCTTCAAAAAAATATAATATTAAAGCCTTGTGTATAGTATTTATCAGATGATGACTTCTTTTAATACTCAATATCAATTACCAATAAAATATAATTTGAACAATTATCTCGTGTATTTCAAGCTTTTATATCAAGTAAAATAAATAATTTTTCAAATAATATCCATAAAATCTACTTAAATTATACAAAAAATAAATTTTATTTTTAAAATTCACGACTAGAACTGATTTCTAGCTAATTCGTAAATGATTTTGACATTATCGATACTAAGTCTAAAGACGTTTCAATTAAACCAACAACTTTTATCGTTTTTCCTTAATTATCTATCTGAGTAATTATTTATTTCAAATTTTTAAAATTTATTCAACGTTTAAATTTGTATTTAATCAGCTATGTTATTGTTTCTTTTATATTGTAACTTCTATTCCTTCATTTTTTGATTAAAATATCTTCAGAATATAACTTTCTAAATATTTTCTTATTGTTTATTAAAATATAATTTATGCGAATTATATACTACGAACCATTACTCAATCCATTATACTTATCTAAATAATATATCTGATAAAATATCAATTTATATCTAAATAATCACATTAAGGTGGCCATTCTTTTTTTTATTAATCATAAGAATATAATAAAAATTCTATTACTTCTTACTACTACTATACTTACTACTTACTACTATAGAATATTTTTTAAAATATTCTTTTATATTCTTTTATAAATATTTTAAAACTATTCTACCTTAATTAAAAATCCATTATAATTACCAGCCAATTTTTTTCATTCTTCTGTAACGCGAAATTGACAACTCCCAAACAAAAGTTTCCAAATTTGAATATGGAGTAGCGCATCAAAGTTAACGTCGTAATTCAACACCAAATTATCAACAATATAAAAACGCTCTCTCGAGACCAAATTCCATTCTGAATTTTTTGTAACGAAATACGAGTAAAATAAAAATTATTGTATCGCGCGAACCAGAAATGAACGTACCAAGACGTATAAAGAGAAGGCTTTGCCGAGCAAGAAACCTTGGCTTGAAAGCTATTTTGCGCCGATACAATTAGTTCGAATGAAGGAATTCAGGCGAGCGGCATCAAAGCCGTAGCTAAGGAAACGATGTCCGCACGTATGCCTGGGTATTTAAAGGAGTTTCCCTCGCCCTAACTACGGCTCGATTTTACCTAAGTAACGACAGTAGTCGTTGGCAATTTTTTGGCGGGAAAGGCGCATCACCGCAGGCACCTGGCCAACTTCCCAGACTCGCGTGCGGCTCGGGAATCGACGATTGAGCAACACGCGATTCGCGAGAGTACGAAAAATCAGCGAGTGTAGAATTGTGCACGAGGTGTAGGATATCAATCCCAACCAACTCATCACGATGAAAGAGATGAAAGTCTTTGGTCACGTAAATGCACTGACATTTGCTTTACCGGATTATTTGATGCGTAGAATTTTTAGACATTTCTATAAGTTTTATCAGTGATTTTACTAGATTGAAATATATTTGCGATTTCGAGATCAATTTTTAGAAATAATTACATCTTGAATCTTGGTCGCATTATCGAAAATTATTATTGCAATATAGTTTATGACTACTGGTTTTGCTTTCATATTAATATAAAAATAATATATAGTATGGATTATCTATAATTTCATAATAAAAAAGAAATTTTACTATACTTTACCTATAGATTTATATAGGTTTATAAGGTTATATATTTATATAACTTTACCTATAGATTATATTATTTTTGCAAGTCGTTCTTTTAATTCTGAATTATTCTTATAAAATATAAATATATTCATATTCATTTTATTATTGAAACTACTTAAATATTTATATATTTAATTCCAGTCCAAATAAATAAAATTATTCAACTTCATTATGTTAAACGAGTATATAAAATATCTTACCTACAATATATTTTTATGAGAAATTGCAAATGCAATATGTAATATTGAATTAAAAATTCAGAATAATTATTTCTTAAGTATACATGTTTCGAAAAGAAAATTAATAAATATAAATTAATATTTAATCTTCAATATTTATAAAGTATAAATAATCGATATGATCAATAGAATAAGCTTTTGAATTATTAATAAATATTTGTGATCATTATAAAGTATTTCGTTTTCTGAAACAATTATTATATATCATATTTTACTATTTAATAAATCATAATTTAATTATAAATGATTGAATTACAACAGTTGGATAAAAAGCTACTCTTAAAATTATTCAATAAAATGACGAATACCATTTCAGAGATTATACGACTGAAAATAAACGCTATCGATTATATTCAGAAGTATTTCCACCAATAGCATACAACGACTTTGGGGGGTTCGCAAAAATCGCCTCGTTGCCTCATCGTAACGATACGGACAACTTGAAAAGTGGCTCTTGGGAAACAGAATTACTACGGCCTTGACGATTGATGTTTTCACCGCAGTTTCCTATTCAACGGTTTTTCTAAGAACCGACGATGGACAAAGTTTTCCGTGAGTTAACTCAATTAAGATTGGTGGTAAGTAGTCTCGAAAAGACGATGTGAGGTTACGCTTTCGTTGATGGGTGCTATTTTTTCTCAAAACGCCATAGAAAATCGTATCTTATTTGAGAAAATAGATGTGCGAATTGGAATTTACGGTAATGATTCGGCAGTGACAAATTATCGCTAGCTCCAATTAACTTCTTATTATGCAAAAATAAATTAATATAGTAGGAGAAAATCAATATATACAAACTGTACGAAAATAGAAACAGAATTAACAATCAAATGTAAATGATTGATCATTTAAAAATTCTTAATATGATTAAATACTGATCGAAGTTTATACGGTATTAATTATTATAATCATATTAAATAACAATTATGATTTTAATTTATTAAAAACGTAAATGGAATGAAATTCTTACAATATCAAATTATATCAAATGAATAAATTTAATACTAAACTTAATTCGAATGATTTTTAATATATGTTAATGAAATATCATTAAATATGAAAATTAAAATTTTTATAAAAGCAAATAATTTTGCATCAGTTGTATGGTTCACTGAAAATACAGTAAATAAAGTAACAAAAAAAAGTGAGGAAAAACTTGGTCCAGCGCGAAAGCGCAAGTGAAGAAAAAAAATACGAGAAGCGAAAGAAAAATAAAAGAAGGGCCATTTGTTAAAATAATTAATGAAGAAACGCGCTTATAATCAGTATAATTAACCGCAAGATAAAAATGACGGATGACCGGCGCTGCTCGGTAGTAGCGACACTTAACGCTTTATCATTCGTCCAAGCCTGCGAGAGCGAACCCTTTTGCCTTTTGGGCCATGATTCGCGCGCCACAATATAAGCGCTACGTAATTAAGGAGTACGAATGCTCATTCGTCCCTGCGAAAATTTAAATCTATGACTTATTCGACTTTTATCTATGATTGCCAGAAGCCACGCGCACCTCAACACTCGACGATTTATGTGCGATCAGAACGAATCGCTGCTTCGAACAACTCTGACTAACACCGAGTGAATGCTAACACGTTCAAAGAACGAATCATTTAAACTTTATTACTAGTATATTAATTATGAATTCGAGCATCCTTTAAATAGTTGACCATTGGAAACAATGTTGGCTTGGTAAAAGCTAATATGTTCCTATCGGTTGAAAATAGAGTAATACTTATAAAAATAATAAATATAAATTATAACCTTCCGAAAAATTATGTTATTCTATAAATTTTTAATTGCTATAATAAGAAAGTATTGTAATCTATCGATATTTAAAATTTATCATAGTTAAAATAGCATTGGCGAATAAAGTATTATTGAGTTTATAGCAGTTTATTTGTAAACATATAAAACATTTATAAAAGCATAATACTTTTTATGTTTATAATTTTATAAAATTATGTTTATAAATTTACATTCATATTTTTATACGTATTTTATATATATTTTTACATTTATAATTTATATTAAATTTGGAAAAAGTTTAAAAAAATTTCAAAAGATATACTTAAAAAGTAATATATATTAAAGTCTCAAAATAACTATCTACAGTTTCTATATAAATTATTCCGATGTTTAAAAAATATGCATTAAATCTGTATATTATTTTAACTTTTTTTTATTTGTAACATGATATAGTAAATTATATATTCTATGTTATAATTTGAATATGTAAAAAAAATGCAATTCTTACAAATATTTTTTAATTTATATTAAAAATTTGATTAATAAGATAAGTAATAATATCTACAGTAAGTAATATCCTTATACAAATGATTAATTGCATTATTTCGTAAATTTAAATGATATAGATTTAAAGTTATCTGTACAAAATATATTTTTATTATTTTTAACTATATTCATCATATAATTGAAGAAATTTTAAAAATATATATAAATTTTTAATGAATTCACAATATGAATTATATAATTGAATAATAACTATCTGAATTGAAAGTAAGAATTTTATATCCTTTGAATTAATCAAAATTAATCGTTCTTAAGCAAAAATGAAAAAACAACTGCTAATGAAATTTCATATCAAAGTAGAACAAAATATATATGGAAAAATGATAATTCTTTTAACTAAACCACCATCAACCAATAGTATTTGTTATAATTACATGACTGAATTATTATTGTCTGAATAAATTTATAAAAACATTAAGGTTCTTGAGAGAAAAAGAAAGAGAGAGTAAGAGAATATACCGAACGTGAGAGCGAATTTTAAGCCTGTATTATTTAATACCTTTCTCTCCAACGACTCGGAAAGAGGAAGTGTAGAACGAAAGAGAAGCCTCAAGTTCTTAAGTTTGAAGTTTTCAACAGCTCACGCCTGTCTTCGAGATTGAGCCGACCCCCATCTACGTCCCTGTTTTCTCTGCCGTGCTTTTCTTGTCTTAATTCCTTGATATTCTCTCTCATACTCTTGCTTCCTTTCTCAATTATTCTCTTAATAATACAGTAACTGTACAGTCCCAGAAATCGATTTATAGGAAAAAAAGTTATAAAGAGAACTCTCGATTTCCTTAACCAAGCTTCATTCAATACTTTAGAATAAAATTTAAGAATATTGATCAAGTTTAAAAATTCTAAAAGGCAATCAATAAACGTGAAAATATTCTAGTTGTAAATTTTCAAATAATAAAGAAATTTTTTTTCTTTTATAATCTTATTATTACGTTTATTAATTTACGTTAGTTCTCTACTTATAATAAAATAATTTCTATAATTCACTGAATTTTATTATTTCAATTGTTATAATTTAATATATAATAAATTATTTGTATAATAATATTAGAAATACGTTTAAAAATAGGAAAATAGGAAAATATTGAGTAGCTGGATAAAAATATAAAAATATTACAGTATACAAATCATACTAAATAATAATCAAAATTTTTCTAATACTAAAACAAAATTTGTATTATTTTTTTAAGTAAATATATACTTTTTTAAGTCATTAAATTTTGTAACAAGAAAAAATATAATTAATGAAACATATTTGAGGTAAGAATTATGTAATAAATGTTAGCAAAATTTACTAATAAAATGACATGATGTAATTGAAATAAGTTTCACTTTATTTTATGAGGAAATAAACTCTTTTGTGATCATTATTAAAGTTCCAATGAAAGTTCATTTCTTTTAAAGTAAAAATTTATAACTTTAAAAAGTATATTCAAAGTTATCGTATATCTAATATAATATAATATAATAAATCAAATTAATTGATTATTTATTTAATAATTATAATAAGCTGGTGAAATAAATTATAAAATTATAAAAAGATTGAGTCGACGATGCTCTAAACTGATAGATATGTATCAGGTTGTGTCAAATTTACATACGAGTTATACATAATTCTGTAGATAATTTCTAATAGCTTTACATATGAAACTAATTATCAATGTAAAACTACATGTAATCGTAAATCTAGTGATATTTTACTGTTGCCACACAAAAAACAATTTCTCAAGAATAGACCGCTAATTCTTGAATAAGACTGTACAGAAGAACTATCCCGAGACCCCCTTAAACTATTTAGTTGTTCTCTTTCTATTTTCCTTCTCGTCAGTTTTCCCCTCATTGGCGGCACGAACTCTACATAAATATGACTTCGAAAGTGGCACGAGAGCAAGATCTATCCGGGAGAGTTTAGAGTCCTTTAGAGCTTCGAGAGTAGCTCCAAGCCGATTCGCCCGAGTTACAAGTTCCTATGGTCTCTCTTTCCTCTCAGTCTCGTCTGTACTTGCGAGAAAGAAGCGGAGCGGTCCATAAGTTACCAACCAGAACTGCACGATCACAGCCCTCCTTTCCTTTCCTTATGCGAAGGCGTTAAACGGAAAGTGAATGGGATGACGAACTTACGTTACGCGAGCTCTTTCTCCCTTCTCTAGTTGCTGAATAATAAATTTCGCGAATTTTCAACGGCCGATAGAACTCGCAAATTAGATCCTTCGAATGTGTGTACACGCGCGAGTAGCAGCAGCAGCTGTGGATACTAGACTTCTTGTACTTTCGCAAGGAGTTATGGGAAGCAGTGGCTATTGGTTTCGAAGTTTACTCTTATCTAGTAAAGTTTATTTGTTCTTAAATTTCAAAGCCCTTTCTGAGATAAAATCAACTATGGTTACTTGCCGAATTCTCGATTCAAACAATACTAAATTACTATCGATTATTTAAATAGAATTATAATTCTTCAGTAGTGACAAACGTGAATTTTAAACATAAAAAATACGTAAGTTACAAAGGCACAATATATATGTAATTGTTCTTTGTAACTGTCCGGATATATTTATTTTATCATGAAATTATACTTGTTATTCGTTGGTAATGAATTAGTCTAAATGTACAGAAACTCCTTTACGAAGTGAATGTAGTGCATTAATTAATTTTGATTACAATCAAAATTTATTTCCTTGATGTGCCTAGATAATTACAATTATACCTGAATTTATATCCTTATATATTACAAGAACGATTTCTAATTTCTAAATATTACTTAAAATCTGTTATTTTTAAGATTTATTCACATTTTATGTAGATTTTACATATTTAGTATATAAAAAGTTTAGAATATTTAATAAACCAATAAAAATTATATGAAACATAATTAGTTATATTTTCTTCTGTTTTTTAAGTATAGGTTTATATATATGGGATATTTAAACATAAATAAATTAATAAACACACATAAAAATTCTAAAAAAATTCAAAAATAATTCAGCACTCATCAAAATTCATACTCATAAAAATTACATTATTTTAGAAAATATTATTGATTTATTGTATTTTATAATGTATAAATTTAAACTGCAAACAATATATAATATCTAATATATAAATTTTTTAATTAATTACAATAAAAATAGAAAATGTTCTTCTTGTATACATTTCATTTGCCTTTTGTAATAGAACTTTTTTATAACTTTAACGCATTTGGTATTTATTTAATAACTCTTAATTCAAATAAGCAAACCCCAGTATAATCCATAAATATAATATAACAACGAGTTTAAAAATTGGAACTACATTTTATAACCGCTTTTTGAAATCATTCTAACTGTTCAATAATTTAAAATTATTTCTTACGGTAGCCATGAACATTTAACTATTTCATTCCACAAGTATTTAGCATAAACGGTTCCTATCATATTAATATTCCACGCGTGTGTACTTCGAAGATTAAACTCAAAAGTCTGTTCCTATTTTAACTTTTTAATTTTTGCATGCGAATTATGCCGAGATCAAGAGCGGGACCGCTTAATGAGAATCTAATTTTGAATATTTTACGCCTGGGGCCATTTGATGCGTATAATATTCCAATTACAGTTCATACGTTTCAAAAATAAAGTAATTAGATATCCATGGTAATTAAACGAATAAAATTATCTATTATTGCATATTTTTACAATTTTTTCAAAACAATTATTTATCTTTAACTTACAATTTTCTAAATAATTAAAAATATATATATTAAAATTTATATCAAAACTGATTTTATTTTACAATCCCATCAATATTCAAAAATATTTTTATTTTTATTTCAACTAATCATAATACATAATTGTAGTAATAAATCATTTTTCCATTTGATAATTAATTCCTATATAATAAATATGTAGTAAAATGTAATGAATACGTTTTTATATTAATAAAACATTATAATTTTTTGAATTCTGATTCTTCGATAGAATTTTAACAAAACACTATTAAATATAAATATTTAATTATGACAATAACGTAATAAATTTATGGTAAAAGTCATTGTTAAAATAAAAAAAATGTCTTTTTCATAAATTAAAAATACTTCTCATAATTATTAACATACGTTGATATAGTAATTACCATGTATTTTCTCTTGCCTTCTTTATGATGATTCAGAAAAGAAATTTTATGCCTAAAAATTATATCGATACCATTGGTAAAACAGTAGTAGCATATTGAAGATCATATGACCTTATTTCATATATTATTGTTGTTTTAATTTCATTTCCGTATAATCATGGATTTCATCGATAAAAAAAAATTATATTGTGCATTAACACTACTTCTCTCATTTTAAAGATGATTATGCGATAAAGTTTTTGTTCTACATGTAATCAATCAACATCCGAAGTATCTGTTTTCGTTCAGTTCAGTAGTCCTACAATCTCATTTAAAGTCTGCGTATAATGTATTAATAATGCAAAATTTTTAAGTACCTCCATCTAAATCGAATTTAATTTCAACTTATATTTCACTTAATCATAACCTATTAATGTAAAAAAAACTTAAATTCTATATATATATATATATATATATATTATGTATATTTCATTATGTACAATTATAACAAAAAAAGGAAAATTGCATTTTTAGAATTTTAGATTAAAGTTTATGTACTAAGAACATCTAATATAATTATTTGAAATTTGATTTACTTTTTTTAATTTGTATATCCTTGATAAGAAAAAAATTATACATATATATATAACACTTATTTTAACTAACATATTAACATATGCTTAAAAAATTTATTTCATAATAAACTAAACGAATATATAGTTTCTATCGGATTTTACAATTGAATATTAGAGGCTAAAAATTAAAATTATAAATTCTACAAGATTCATTACTTTCAATAAAAAAAAATATTTAGAAATAAATTTATAAATTCATAAATATAAATATTAAAAAAAATTATTGAATTTTATCAATTAAAGAAAATCTTATCATTTATAAATTGTATACTCAGTAACCCAAAATTTATTTAAAAATTATTAATTCAAATTCATAATTGTAAAACTATAATAGCAAAATTTAAGATAATACACTAAAATATAGCAAGCGGAAAACTAAAAATGAACTACACGTGTCAATTTATCAATTTATCATAACTATTATATTTAAACATATTTTGCAATATAAATAAATGTATTATTGCAGACAGTAACGACCAGTAGCGCTCCGCGGCAGCCAAATGGTGTCATATCGGTCGACTCGACTCCAGGACACAACGGTTACCCGGTGCCCACAAGCTCAAGTGGCCATAACAGTGGTCTTGGCTCTTTGGCCGGCCTCAATGGAATAGGTGGCCCCCAAACTACCGGTTACGAGACCAAATGACAGTCCAAATAAACACCCTTCTCGAACTGGCAAGCGATGATTAGGAGAAGCCAAACGATGCACCAACTCTTAAACGAGTGGAGATTTTAATGTTGATCGCGACGTAAGTTCGAACCGATGGCTATGTCATTGGATATCAATCGAACAATTGTTCCTACTTTTCGAGGTTTACAATTATTTTTATGGAGATATTGTTTTTGAATTTTTCTTAACAACAGTATTTATTAAAATTAGTCATAAATCTTTGCTTTTTATGTAAATATTTACCATTTTAGTTTTTAATCAAATACAATTCAAGTTTTTTAATCATTACTAAAATATAATGGTTTTTTCATACCAATTTTTATCTTTACAAAATATAAATTGAATAATTTATCATAAACATTTATTTCGAATCTAAAGTAATTTACGATGTATTTATATCGGATACGTATTTGGATGATCTAATCTGATATTCAGTTTTGTTAATAAACAGTATTGTTAATCAATGCAAATTGTTGTTTATAAATGAGATTATATTACTTTTTTATTTTAATGTAAGAGTATGACATTAATAATTAATTGCTTATTAATGTTTTTATTTATTTAAAATTTTATTTAAATAATTTTTACAATATTTTTCAACACTACCAAATTTTTTTTAATACTTATCAAATAAATTATATTAAATCCAGAATATAAATTAAACTATGTTGTTTTTATTGACAAAATATTTTTATAAACCTACATACATTACGCATATGTAAAAAAACTTATGAAAAATATAAATGAATATGAAATACAATTTGAATACATAAAAATATTTAAAAATTCAATTAATTTTTTTATGATCTCAACTTTGAACAAAAATTTCATTTCATTCTTTATGAGTTATAATAAAATAATATGATGAGAACAATATCAATTAATTACATTATTATTTTATATTATATACTACAGATATTAAATTTAAATATTCAATGACTGATTTAAAATAATCAAAAAGATATTTAAAGTGTTTATATTAATAAATAAATTAATATTTATTAAAATGATTATTATATCTGAAAATATCATCAATTTTAGATAAAATACTTGCATCTTTTCAGAATGACTTAGATTAATTGATTAAAATTTGGGCAAATAGTCGATTAGTTTTTATTATTTACACATTAAACATAATTTGAATTAACTAATCATTATGGAAAAAAAATAAAAAATGTTTGAACATTGATAAGCGCTGGTAATCCATAGAAAAATAGATTGGAAAATCTCGAAAAGTACAAATGGTTCAGCTAAGAAAAGTCCACAAAAGTGACTGGAACAATAGATTGTAAAAGAATAACCCTCGTCCATAAAAGTAGTCTAACCCAACTTTATACGCGTAAATCTTACTGTAGATAGATACCAGAGTAAAAGTTTAGTCGTCGATCTAAAAAAAAGAAATTTTGGTGCTCTTTAGATAATTTTTAAATAAATATGTCATCGGATAAAGGAATATATTTTATTTCAGAAATTTTACAATAATACAATTATTATTTATGTTTCATACGAATCATAAACTGATACAAGTAAAATAAGTTTTTTGGAAAGTTTTCTCAAAAAACATACGTAACCTTACAAACTTTATGATAAAATTTTTATATTTTTAAATTGCATAGAATATTATTTAATATATACTTGATCAAAATCAAAAATCGGTTAATTCAAAAAGTTTTTATTTTACACGAATTAAATTTTAATGCAGAATTGAACGATCATTCTGAAATTTATTTTTAAATCATTGAAATTGTATTGAATTTTCTTTTATTCTGTAGAACTTTTACTTCATGCGCAAAAAGAAAATAATTATTATGGATACTATAATTGTTAATAATGCTATAAAAGGACACGTTTATAGTCAATTTCGTGTACTTGATAAATATTTGTTTCATGAAAATAATAAGAGAATAACAAGTAAAAAAGATGTATAAAACATAAAATTTTCGATATTAGAAGGTACATTCGAAACATAAAGTACTCCTTGTGCTTAGGTTAATACATTGAAATAACTCGAGCACAAAGAAGAAAATAATTCGCTTTTCCTTTAATCGGTATTAGAATCCGAATAATCTATGATAAGTGCATCGATCGTTGTAGAAAAGAATCGAGGATCAAGGGACGAGGAACTTGCTTGTAGGTTTTATTAAAGGAATATCGAAGCTGCTTGAAACAGCGGCATCCTTGGGTACCCCGATAAAACATAAATCACCGCGAATGAGAAAATAAAATCGAAGAGGCAATAGGAAGCAGACCGTGCTAGACACATTCGATCGAACGATCAAAGCTCGTGCTTCGATTCCTCTCCCAACTCTTCCAACTCTCCCATAGTTGACTCTCCTAAACAGCAAATCAAAAAATTGGAAGGAAATAAAAAAAGGACACAAGCTGTACGGAAGGAATACGTTGTGGGACCGTTAGATCAAATCGGCGCGTTGCACTTCTTCGAGTTACACTTACTTGCTCCTGGGACTCGTATGTCAGAAAAGAAGTTAGAAGATCGTCGGTCGTGGGTGGCATTGTTTCAACTTCGAATCTCCACAGCCGGGAAAAGGCCAGATTGATGTCGCGAACTTTTCTACCGCTTGCCTTATTTGCGAGTCAGATAACGAGACTGAGTTATGCCTCAAGTTTCGCAACAAGCCATCCTACTATCGCTTTTTGGCCTTTCGGGAATGTTTTATTTCTTTAGACCCCCTTTACGCCCCCTATTTAAGTAAACCGCGTAGGCAAACCGAGTGATTACAAGAAAGGTTTCTAAAGTTAAGTACGTTTCCTCGAGTATTATGGTGCTTTTCTTTTCTCTCGCTTGAAAAAATTGTTGAAGACAAAGCAAAGGGAAATATATTTTAAAGTTGAGAAGAATTTTTAATATTTAATGTTTACTATTTCTACGTATTTCTACTCCAATCGATGATCCCGATAATAAATAGCTTTAATTTTCATGAAATTATATTTCTTTGTATCCAACATACCTAATTAAATCAAGTACTTTACTTTTAAATTTTAAAAATCTGAACGTTTACTTGTCTTTAAATTCGAAAAAGGAGAAAACACTTTTCAGAAACGTAACAACTGGTTATTTTCTTAATCTGTTCTAGATAATAATATTTATTGTTATAAATTGTTACTTATTTTTGTATTTATTTATTTCAAAATAATAACTGAATATAAATTATAAAGAGATATTAAATTAAAGAAATTTTATTTTAAATTTACAAACTTGTATATATAAAAATGGTTTATTCGATTAAAAATAAAAAATGAGAATTAATTTACATTTACTTTGCGATAAAAATTATTTTTGTCCACAAATTTAAATAGAACAAAATAAATCGTATTAAATTTAAATGAAAAATTTTGTACAGAAATAAAACCTTGCATCATTTGTTAATTATATTGTAATATTTATATGTATAATATGGATAATAAATGTTTGAAATTAATAAGCGTATATACGTACTTAACGTTCTTTTCCGCTTTTCTTAGCTAAGAAAATTATAATCCATCGATGATGCTTCCCCTATGCAATATTGCTAAATGAGTATACGCATGAACGTTCCTAATGTAATCATAATTATAACAATGAAAACCTAAGTAAAATAAAATTATCCAAAATCATGTTCAAGCCCATCTACGATATAGATAATGATTGAAAAAAAAGATAAAACTGTTAGATTCTAAATCTATATATATATATATATATATATATATATAATAAAAATATGTATCATACATTTCTGTTTCGTGCTTTATGTTGTTAGATTCCAATGATCATAATGCGAAAAGTACGATACGTTATCGTTTAAATATCACACTGTTTTTATTATAATGAAATTATTGATTTACAAAATGTACGAATAAAATTGTTTCGATGTTAAAATACATAAAGATTTTTTTAGCCCTCTATACCGCAAATACCCACTTTCTTTATAATAATCAATCCGTTATTAACTTAATTTTCAAATCCATTTTAAATATATAATTTAAATTTCAAAAATATCCATCGATTCATCTATTAATAATTAAATTTTAATTGATTATTTTTCAGTTTTAAAAATATGCATAAATATTTAACAAAAAAAATTTTTTTCTAAAGAAGGTGAAAGAAATGTTAAAGAGTTCTAAATTTGAGAATATTACTGAATATTTTTTGAATTAAGAATAAGCGAAGCCACTTTCACATTAATATTTTGTAGTTAAGATATGATTTAGGCGAGGAAAAAGAAACTGATCCATCGGAAGAATTTTGGAAAGCAAATAAATATGAAAAGTAAGAGAATCGCCTGCGAAAATGTGGGATAGCGCATGATCCGCAGGAAATATAAATTTGATACATAGATTCATCAATAATTTAAATTAAAAAGCAAATAAAAAGAAAGGAATCATAACGTATTCCTTTGGCATTTGGATGTTCTCGTGCTCGTATACACATTGCGGCAGATATCGGGCTACGTTCGCGCTTGCCTCCTCTGCAATATTTAAGGCCTCTACGTGATTGGGGAAGGGCCTCAATAATTTACCAATCATACCCGCGGTCCTTTGTATTTTATAAGGAGCGAGCGAAACCCCACCGGTGCACGAACCCCATTACGTATTCAAAGGAGTATGCGCTTGGTGCCGGTCGCCGTCTTCTACGCTACGAGCCAACTCGCGAGGTATGGTATTATTTGCCGTTGTATTGCCTCGAGCCTTTGCGTGCTTCGCTGCATTAGCAGAGTTTTTCTGTACCGGGGAAATCCGAGATCTTCTAAATTGCACTACTATTTAAATTGCTCAAAATAAAGTTATAGTGTCGGTGATTATAAAATTCATCTTCAAAAATTTACCGAACTATGTCTTTGTCCACGATCTTGGAAATCATAAGGTGTTTCCGATATTGAAAGTAATATCAAAATCGTATGAAATTTTGAAACTAAAAATTACGAAAAGTAAGCAAGTACCTTCGAACTAATTTTATTTGAACAAACTCTTAAAAAATATTATTAAATACGTAAAATTGTTACATTCGTTAAAATTCATGGATACCCTGAATTTACTTTTTTTTGTGTGAAAGGTAAATAGATGGATGAATTACCATATTTCAATGAATTTTTTATATTTTGATATTAATTTTAAACACTCTCTCGAATGAATTTTATTTAATAATGCGTTTTTTTGCTTATGAATGAAAATAAAAATTTTTATAATGGAGTGTCATTGTCATAAATTAAATTCAATGTGAGACAACTTAAACAATGAGTCATTAAGCTTCAATTATCTTATTAAAATAATGTATGCTATGATAAATTGCAAACATATTCGTTAATATATATATATGTATATATACTATTATGCTTGAAAAATACGATATTAAAATGAAAACTAAACAAATTTCATAAAAAAATAAAAAATCTAGAAAAACAAATTTCATAGCCTAGATTCTACACAAGTATACCTATTCAAAATGACTGCTTACACGTATGTGTATTTATATATACATAGGTACCCTGTATACCTAAAGACTGTACCTTTTAATCACAACACGTCGGCAGGTGATGATAGAGCCGAAGAAATAGAATACCTATATTCTAAACATTGAACTGGACCATCATAAAATTCTATAAATAATATATATTAATATGCTTCCTATATTTATTATTAAAATGAGACTGATAATTTTTTACTAATGAGATAATATCTATAATTTAAAAATAATTTATATGGTTTTAAAAATTATAGATTTATAGATACTAAAAGAAAAATTAAAAAATAGTAATATTATTTTTAGGCGCATACATAAATATGTCTGTTAAAACGCATGTGCCCATAGATACGTATATGTATTATCAAATAAAATTATACATTAAAATTTTATTTTTAAATATATAGGTTAATTCATCAATAATTTAAAAATAATCCTAAATTTTATTTTTATTTTCATTTTGTTTATTTCTTGAATTTAGTATTAGTACTTTTGTACACGTTTTATTTATGAACGTAAATATATTTTATATTCGTGATTGAAATTCATATATAAAGACTGAATGTGCACTATTATTTTTAAATCGTTAAAAACGATACTTCGATCTGTTACTTAACTTTTATTATAAAAATTTACTGTTATTAATTAACTATCTTAACGCTTTACAGAAAATTTCCAGATAAAAATATATAAATACCTGCATAATATTCTACATATAATAATATATACACATATATTACTACATATATAGTAGATATATATTGTAGATTGCTATAATAAAACTACAGATAATATTTTATAAAAAACTGTAAATTCATTTTAAAAAAGCTTCATTTAATCAAAAGATAAATGATACTGGAGCATATAAAAAGCAAATATCCTCGGATAATAAAATTGTTACTTACACGATAAATGAAATAAATGAACAGACTATGTTGGAACGTTGAAATAAAAAATATCCATGAAATTAATTATCTTCAATCATACGTTAATAGCTAGGGAGGTCAAAAATCGGTAGACGTAAATGTTTTTTCTATTCAGTTGCTCGTACGAACATCGTGGTCCAATTAAAGCGCCACTTCTGCACCGTCAAGCAAACCGAACACCGATAATTCGCACATGGATCCTTTAAATAACCGTCCGGGCAGAAACGAGTGAAAACAAAATTAAACTAATGAAAAATAAATCTAGCGGGTGACGATCATGGCCCAAACTATCGCTCGAACACGCCATGAAAATATGCTTTTTCATTCTCGTTATCCCGACGTTCCCACAATCGTCAATAATTAGAAGTCGCGAGAACTCCAACCGTAGTTTGAATGAAATGCCATTTATGAGCGAATGACCATTCGGTCCTTGACACTGGCGCACCTACGATTGCGAGCAGCAGACGTTAATTTCACCATGACTCGTAGGCAATGTCCAAGCGCGCAATGAATAAACGAATTATCGGCTAGACTCGAATGGAATTAAGGGTGTGACTTATATTGATTAAATGACTAGTGCACCCTTTGATAAGAGGCTTTCTCATTTATTCGACTAAGACCAAAAGAGAGTCTGTACAGCCTACTTATGCTTTTAAGTAACCAGCATCTAGATAAATTTTTTTAACAATAAATATTATATAAAATTTTTAATGTAAAATATTGTCTTGATATTTTACAGCGATACAACTGTACTTTGTTTAGAAAGCGATATAATTCTCGATATCGCAATATCTTCACACGTTTCTAATTCTGAATTTTTATATAATAATAATTTTTTATGTAATAATAATTTTATACAATAAAATAATTTCTAATTCTTTTTTATTGAATTAAAAGCAAAATATCATATACATAAAAATCTTGGAATTTTTTAAATAAAATTATCAATTTCAATTATTTATCAAATTACTCAAAAAAAATTTAACTATAATTTTTTCGAGTTAAATAAATAAATCAAAAATTATAAAATAAACATTTATATTTTAATTGCAGATTTTATGAATATTTATCGAGTAAATTCGATTAAATTAGTTAACATCCAGATTAATTACTGATATCTATATAATCGCATTATATGAAATACTAAGTATCATATAATTATAGATCACCATAATTTAAGTACAAATTATAGATAAAAAATAATTTATGTTTTGCTTATTAAGCCATTGATTTTTATACCTTAGTAAACATACAATTTTTTACATTCTTTTTAAAATAACAACGAAATTTGTAAACCCCTATTTCTTAGTTTGTAAATATTGAATTTGATACCATTTCTTTAATTATATGTGTAAAATGCAATCATATAGATAATAAAGTGATGTCTTAACTATATACATATTTAATTTACTCTTTATTCATCAAATTAAATTCTATATAAATTGTACTATATAAATTATATAAATACTCATACATTATAACAATCATTCTTTCATTCTTTAATTTTTTTTAATTTCTTTATCTTTAATTTTTAATAATTTTAAATGTTATAAAAAAAATTCTATATTCAAAATTTTTAAATATATCTATATTTCAAGAGAATTATTATCATTATGTATAAAATTTATGATAGTTATAAACTCATGTCCATATACTTTATCATGAGTAGAATTTATTAATACTAATATTTATTACATATTCATATAAGAACTTGAAACTGAAAATAACAGAAGCTTCCCTACATATAAAGTCATAATCAATCTAAAAATATGATGAATATTAAAAGCAATATCCGACAATTCTCCATTCAAGATTCTAATTCTTCTTTCACGAATATCACCTCACGTAATCATTACACCCTCTCAGAGCCTACAAAGAAAATATCCGAACGTTTTGTCTTTCTCTCTCTCTCTCTCTCTCTCTCTCTCTCTCTCTCTCTATTTTTCACTTCATCCCTGTTCTACTTCATCTCGCGGAAAAACACTTATACATAGTCAGAGATGCACGCGTGAAACGTCGTCATACGCGTGGCCGACTCCATTCTCTCGCACTCTTGGACTCAGAGGATTAATTAAAAGAGTAAAAATTGTTTTCGTTAAATTCATTTGCAGAAATATGCGTACTGACTGAAATAATATCCAGCCAACTGATGTCCCCTGGACGCGCGGACATACACATACAAAAAGAGCCGCCAGATGGAAATTTTCGAAGGTGGGCCAGAGGTGAAAAGGGAGAAAGACGAGAGAGTGTGGACTAGAACTGAACATTGACCAAAGTTTTTACATTTTTTGTCCGTTCTATATAACTCTTGCGAAAATATTTCTATATATTATTTTCTGCCACTCCTCTCGCTGCTTCTCCCGTACCTTTTCTACATTCATACGGGTATGCATATACGTCCACGAACGCTAAGCGCTCCCCAACCCTTTATCTTTCTACCCTCTACTTGCGCTCTTTCTCGTTATTTACTTGTTCTTTTTCACTTGTCGGAATCCTTTACCTTTCTATACACAGTCTCACTATTTTTTTCTTTTACATTACTCATTTTACTTTTATACGCGAATTACTAGTTTAATCAAATTTTTCTACTTATCGGACCACGAATATTCCTCAGTTTAAGTCTATTTTGAACAGCATTAACCAACTATAAAATAAAATATTTATAATATTTACTTATAATTAGTGACGCTTACGAATCTAGTGTAGTATTCGGTAATACAAACACTTATTTTATACGTCTTTAATAAAATATCCGTTAATTATATAAAGTTGACTAAAAGTAAATATCTTGATTTTTTAAAAAAGAATTCCATTTGAACACATGAAAATATCGCTAAAAGTTAACAACATCGAATTATAATAAAAAATTTCATTATTGAAAGAAAACTAATATGGTTTAAAACAATAGTATAAGCAGTACATAATTTTTCACCAAAATTCAAAAAGAATCACGTATTTATGTTTAATATTCATCAACAATGATATTCGTCTTATGTAATGAATATGAAATTATTATCCAAATATTGTAATATATTTAAACTCTTGTAAAAATCATATAAATTTTTTAAGCACTTTATTTTTAAAAGCGCGGATAAATGTACCGTATAAACTTCTTATCTTGTCCTGCTCTCGCTTCTTGTATTCAAGAACTTCGTTATGCTCGTTCTTCGTTCACTATGTCTTAAAATACTGCAATATGACAATCGCCACTCCTTTCTTCCAACTTTTACGTCTTGTCACAGCTATTTTGTCTCATCTTTCTTTTCTCTCTTCATACATTGAGCTCGCAAAGAGAGTCGCCGCAAACGCAAAGCCACGAGCCGTGATTTAAGCGCTAGTATAACGCTATAACGGACCGTTAAAACAACCAAGCTTTTTAACGCGCGCCTTGATTACCTAACTCTGTTTATTAAAACGCTGTGATATTATACTTTCTCTGGGTGTCAAGATGCCGTAGTTCGAATTGTTTTTTTCCTTTGGCCCCCGGCAACTCTTCCGCTCCCGCAATTTTTTCGCTGCCGACTTCCTCTTCTGCGAGTTTCTACTTTTTTCTCGATGAAATGACTTCTACCGCAGATGTAAGATACCTTAAAGCTACTCATCGGAGAGAAAGAATGCAACTCTTTTCGCAGACTTCGCGCGGACCATGAAAAAACTTTAACGAGCGATTCGAAAGAGCTGAATAAAGGTGATGTTACAAACGCGATTTCTTCTTTCGAACAATCGCTTTACGTAATCCCAGTAAGACTATTTAAATACATTTATGTTGCAAAGCTCTAGAAAATCTCTTTTTATAAGAAGAGAAATACAATTGCGATAAAATTATAGTCGAAACGAAAATATAATGATTATTAATAATTATAATTTATTTGGATAAATAATAGTTAATTAAATTAAAACTATTTTTAATTCACGCTTCAAAAATATTTAAATTTAAGTAAATTTAAAAATTCTCACAGATACTATTGTTGCTTTAATCAAAATTAATATACTTTAATCATTTTCATAAATATAATTTTCTCTAATTTTTCTGAAATATTTCTATTAATTAAAATTGCATCAATTAATATTCTAATAAAAATAACAATTTATTGTTGTATTTTATTTAATTAAAAAATCTCGAAAATAAATATCATCATTATAAAGTCATCATATATGAAATTAGTAATATAATAACCTTTTGTAATTAAATAACAAAATAGTATAAAAACGAGAAAAATAAATAGAAAATTTTATAACTGTATTAAACGATCGTTACTTCAAACTTAGAAGCATGTACTTTTTAAAATATACATTTGAATAAACTATGCAACTACTTTTGGTAAGAAAAAATGAATCACAATATACTTGCTGGATTGCAATGGATAAAATTTTTTATTTTACATAAACGAAGTTAAAACTATCGTAAACTTAATTATCAATAAATTTTTATTAACTATAAAAAAGATAATTTTTATTTCTCGCTTTTTATTTATCATAGAGTTTATTTATCATTACTCTTAAATAAATTTATTAAATATTTATACTTTTTTATGTTCAAATTTTTAGTATAACAAATATTTAGAAAATTCAATAAAATTTTCTTTGTATAAAATGTAATCAAAGTTTTTATAATTATTTATTTAAAAAATTTTTAATTCAATTTAAAATTAATAATTTACTTAAGTTTAATTATTGCAAATATGTAATTTTTTTAACTACAATGCGATAATACTTTTAACTGAGTACTCATGAAAACAAGTAGTGCGAATAAATACTGGGAAACAGCTGGATTTTA
Source organism: Dolichoris vasculosae (assembly GCA_018907195.1). Lineage (NCBI taxonomy): Eukaryota > Metazoa > Arthropoda > Insecta > Hymenoptera > Agaonidae > Dolichoris > Dolichoris vasculosae. The sequence goes on along the minus strand of JACCHY010000010.1, from coordinate 5,397,141 downwards.
TTTTTCTCTAAATTATTCGCATAAAATTTACGTTTATACTTTACCATCCATTTTCAAATAAAAATTTTCTTGTCGATTCTTTTTACATTACAAACATACATAATTGTATGTAATTCTGTATCATACATAGCTTTCTTATATTTGTATTCATATAAATAAAAAAGTTTATCTCAATATATTAAATAAAAATATAATAAATTACGATTATTATATCATCTCATTCATTATATTTTACTTTTAGATTAAACTTGATATATAGAAGTTATATTATTTTATATTTTTTATTAAATAGATTCATAAATTTTAAAATACAGAGGTTATAAATATAATAATAATATCGATGAAGATGATCGTGATAAGAATAATATAAATTATTAAAAATGTTTTTTGAAATTATTGATAATATTAACTCAAATAAAGAGTTAAAAATATAAGCTATCAATAACAAGATATAAGATGAGCCTTTTGAAAATTATTCAAGAGAAATAATTTACGTGATATAAAGTAATTATCAAATGATAAATATAATGTTAATATTTTAAGTACTACTCATAAAATTTTTGATAGCTTTTACAAATATATTCAATGAAATACGTTATTTGTGAATATATCTATAAATTAAGACTTTTTTGAATCATCAAATTTAATAAAATATTATTATAAAAAAAATTTAATATTAGTATTCATTACTTTCTTTATTATGAAAATTCTTTAATATCATATCAAAAAGATCATATTAAATTTATATAGCCCGAAATTATTTATAAGTAAAATATTATAATCAGCAGTAATCTTGAATGAATATTTATATCAATAAGATTATTTAATTTCAGCAAATCTAATGTTGTATAATAATTATATATTTAAAATGATTAAAATTTATTCTGTTATATATATTTTTCTAAATACATATATTTAACTTTATATATTTATATATATAAATTTATATACATATGCCTTGTTTTACTAAAAATAGAAGAGCATATATATATAAATATATAATACTGTTCTTACGTTTAAGTTATATAATTCATAGTGCTTCATGTTTATCACTACATGTACCTCTTTTTATGCAATCTCTTTTTATTTTTCATTAGAAAAAAAATTATTATTGTATTAAATATCATATCATATATTGAAATATGCAGTAAGTAATTGAAATTTCTTTATAAAGGCATTGCACATTTTTATACCTAAACGAAGGTAATGCCATGGAAATTCGACACCGTGCTTACCTTTTGACCGAAGACTTTCCTTCCAATACACATTCTGGCGACTTTGAGAAAAAAATGTCATAATACAAGATATTACATAGCAAGATCAGAAGTAGCCTCTTCTTCCCTTACAAGAGACAAATTCATGCAAGTATCTTCGGGTAGTCAAAGCATCCAAGTTATCTTTTCATTTCGCTTTGTCTGGCCAAAGGCTATTCTCTGCGTACCAGTTCATTTTGTGCAAGCAAGCGAGTTATATTAGGAATTGTATATAGAAAATATTTAAAGTTATTAAGTTCACAATCATATTTTATAATGTATTCTTTATTTTATTATTTATATATTTTATTCTATTTAATTTTTAAAATATTTAAAAACAAAAAATATTGAAATTCTGAAAATTTAAAAATTTACATTTTATATTTCAAAATATTTAACTTTCCTAATACCATTAAAATTAATTGATTATATTTATAAAAGTTTCCAGAAATTTTATTATACTAACAATGATATAAATGAGTATGGTTACTTTTAAGGTCTCATAAATTGAAAGAGTAAAGTGATAGAAGCCGTTGAAAAAAAAGCTATAGAATTCTTTCTGTCCTATTACTATTATATCAACACATCGACTTAACAACGTAATTTAAACGCCATATTTGTCAACGATATAAGAAATCTCACAACGTCGATACATGAAACACCGTTCTCACCTTTTCTTATTCAATAATAAACTTTACTTAAGTTACTTCAGACATTGGTTTCTTTTATTATTCACTCTAAAATGTATAGTCTTTTTTCAATAAGATTTGTAAAAACAATTTAAATATAATACCAATTTTTTGCATTTCTATTTCACTGCATCGTTTCATTAACTTTTTTTTTTAATAAATCACATTAATTTCAATCATTATAAAGAAAAAATATATTATATTAATATTAAATGTCTAAAATAATAATTAAAGAAAATTTCCTTTTAAATAATTCAAAATTTTCATCAAATATACTGTAAAATAATTTAAGAAATTTTTTTTGCAAGAACGAAAATATGCTCGATTTTTATCAAATATTGACTTATTAAATTACTTCGTAAAAAACAGTACTATAAAATCTATTCTCTATATCGTCTTTACATAACATAGTTTTCATAGAATATTGAAAATTTATCCATATATTTATAATATTTTTTAATAATTGAAATCTTCTATCTAAATTTTATATAAATAAACATTATTTCTTTAATATTTTGTGGAAAAATTGCATGTATGAAGTAGAACGTCCATAATTTCTATGTCAGTATTTTAAAAAATATTCAATTTTACTCCAATCAATTTTAAACTAAAAATAAATGTATTGTACTTGATATAAACCTTTAATTATCGATTTATTTATATAGATACGTTAAATTTTATTTCTAATAATTACATAATTCAATGAAATATTTAGTTTTTACATTATATATAATTATCATTATCTAAATGCATTCGCATATCATTGTTCATCGTACTAACAACAGCTTATTATACGCTTATGAATAATAACTGCTTCATAAATAAATAATTAAAAATTTATTTTTATGAATAATCTGATATATTTATCATACAAAGTACGATAAAAGTTGAAATTGCAACTACTTTGATCATATAAATAACATTTAAAACACATACGAAATTTAATTTTTCATTAAGGCAAATTATAATAATTAAAGTTTTTAGAAAAACAAAAAATAAAAGTAATTTAGAAAAGATTTGAGTAAATATGATGTGAAACGATGGCGAATAAGTATGTAGATTTTGTTGTCACAAATTTGAAAATTTTATATAAAATTGAGATAAATATTCTTATACATAAATACAGATAAAACGAAGAAGAAACTTGCGTATCACCTTTGTAGTCATAACGTTTGTCTGTTAAAGTCATTGCAACTGTATTCAATGAAACCGCAACAATGGGGGAGAAAATAGAGAGAGAAATATAGACAAACAGGTAAAATTCTCTTCCTTTCTTTTCTTCTCTATCAATGTTTCACTCTCTTTCTCGTCGCTATGGTAATTATATAAAGGTGTAGAAGACAATAGCCTGAAGAAAATGAAGGAAAGAGAAAAGACAGAGAAATGGAAAGAGGATTCGTGAGATGAAAACAAATGTCGAATCAAATTAGTACGACAACGAATGCAAGAGATTGGAAGTAAGAGAGATACGGAAGAGTAAAAAGAAAAAAAATGACAATAAAGAGAGAGAGAAAGGGAGAAAGAGAATCAATAGAAGAGAGTGCAATGTGCGGTAAAAAGGGGTTTACATAATTATATTAGAAGTGCTGGTTCTCAACAACAAAAGCCGTCCAAGATTGCTCAATTCATTCGAGTACTTATTATTGTACGTTCGTTAAATGCTTTATGTAAAATTTTCCGCAGTCAGCATAGCTATTACCAAACTTTTGCCAAAGAAACTTTAGTCACATGCATCTGCCGAATTTCCATTCATTCTTTTTCCCTTTTTATACGCAGTTTTACCTAGCCATACCAATGCATATTATTACATAAACTTATTATGTTACTGATTAGTTGTATTTGCTAAGTCATGCAAAAAGCTTTATAACCGAATTACGAACAAACAAGTTCCACACAAAAGAGCTTCATACTTTACGCCTGAGAAAAGGACATAAAATTAGTATATAGTTGGTCAAGCGAACAAAAAATATTATGTAAATAATAAGAAAATCAGTTATATATTGCTTTATTATTCCTTTATTGTAATTTTTTATCAATAGAAATGATAATTTTACTTAATCATATAGGAACAATTATAAATTTATATTTTAAATATTTTATTTAAAACTTAAACAATCAAAGATAAAGTATTAGTACTATTTTCAAGCGTACAATATAAGTTTATTACTTCTATAGTTTAGTTCAAAAGTGACATTATTTTCTTTAATAAATGTTGACATTAATGTTGATAAAATTCTTTGTATGTGCTACTAAATATATTAGTTTTGAATGTTCAAATTATGTATTATTATTTATATATTAAAAATCGGAAAATTATGTTACAAAATTTATTTCTAATCCATTGATAAATATATATCGCTATGCAAGACTTTGTAAAGTACTATTAAAAATAATAAGCTTATAACTATAAAACTTCCATAACTGTATTATAAAGTTTATACGAAAAATATATTAAATATTCTTAAATATGTATGTATGTATTTAAAAAAAACAATATAAATTCATATTTCAGATTTTCAAATACCATTTGATTCTTAAATAGATTAAATCAATAAATTCATTTTTCTGTATATTTTATTTTAAATATTTTCCATATATTTTTAAGCAATATTGTAAATAAGTATTTGTATTTACAATATTCTTTTTAAATACAAGAACTTATTATAATTCATGTACCTAATATAATAAAAAATTGAATTATTTAAAAAACAGATCATGATTATTATAAATACATGTATTTATATATCATTACATGATCTACTTGGGTAATTTGACTAAAAATTCGAATTAAAAAAATGTATATAAACTGAATTCATAGGTTTCTAACTGATAATGTACTTTTTAATTTAAAATTTTTATTTTAAAATTATAAATCCAAGTGTATAATTATTAATAAAAGAAATTGAATAAATATAAGAAAATTTAAGGATTTAAAAATGAGAACATAAAAATTTCCATAAGAGCGATTAATTCATTTATAAAAAAAATTAAATACTAAGATGACAGTGACGTTATCATTAAAACACTGTAATAGAATTAAGAATAATCGAGAAAGAAAGAGAAAATAAAGAGATTTATACGAAGCGAAAAGAGACGGAGAAGGACACAGAAAATTTTGGAAGCAACTGTGAACCATTAATTATTCGAAATTAAATATCTACGGCGGGCTTTAATTAAAATGTTTACAAAGCCTTTCCCTCGCTCCTTTCGTCGATCCTAACTCGGCCGCTCACTGCCCTTTCGCCGCAAATATTTTATTATATGAATTCATTATGAGTAAGGGAATCCATTTGTCAACGTAACACCTATTCATCCTTTTATTGATTGCTGTTTGACTTGAGAATTTTTCACGTTAAAGTTGAAAACTGAAAAATAATGATTCTTTTACAATTACTGACGGATCTTTGCATGGATAATAATAAACATTTAAAATTTATGAATTTTGCCACAAACTGTTCTTGCTTTTGTGTTTGCAAAAATCTTTTCTGTATTTTCTAGTTATATAAAATAATTATATAACTTTATAGTACAATTGCATAAATAAGTACGTAATTTATTTTAAATTATATAATTTTTTTCACTTTTGTGAAAGCCATTTTCTAAAAACTAACATTAAATTAATGTTCGCTTCGAATCAGCTTGTATACTCAATCTTAAAATTTCACTTAAATTATTGGATATATTATTTCAAAAATATAAACAGATATTTTATAAAGAAATTAATACTTGGACTATTATAACTATTAGTTGCTCTAATATCTTTTTCAGTTTTAAACATGAAACACACCGTTTATAACTGAAAAAAGGTTACTGGATGATTCTGACTATACAAAGTAAAAAAAGTCACTGGAATTGAAGAAAAAATGATTATGAGATAAATGTCAAAGAGACAGAAATAAATTTTAAAATCGACTAGTTCACCTATTTGAAATTTTTAATGAAGTAATATAAGAATCATAACAACGTTTTAGTTTACAAACTTTTTCAATATCTTCAGAATATGACTAAGTATTAATGAATAAAATTTGTAGAAAATATAAAATAAAATAAGGAGTAAATAACATTTTATATTTCATTAATTATTTAAATATTCATAAATCTAAAAGACTTTAATTTAAATTAAATAATTAATTTAAGATTTTAAAATATATTGAGAAAATTCTTAGAATTTCTTAATTATGATGAGTTTATAATATAAATTTAATATTTTTTTCAATTTATATTTTTAAAATTTATGCTAGTAAAAATATATAATCAATGTTGGGAATAAAATAGACATTTTATATTTTCTTCAATCGATTTATTTATTTCAAAATTTTTTTCGTGAGCCCAACGCGTACATAAGTTGTTTCGGATCGCATCTCGATTTCTTTACACGCGTTCACATAGTTTCCGATTATGCGTTAAAGTATCGTCTGCCTCTAACTATGCCTAACGGTCTTAGGCGAACTGCGGGCGTCCCCGTGTCCTGCGTTCGTGGATCCATAGCGTGGATCCATAGCGTGGATCCATAGCGAGTAACCCGATAGTTTAGTGATCGCTATGCTTTAGGTTCGCGTATGCTTATTTTATTTTACAATTATTACTTTATTTGGCTTCCTTACAGCCCGATATTTCTATCGTGAGCATTTTTCTTTCCATAGCGCTTTCGAATGCAACAATCAATAACTTGTCAAAAGTTTACAAAAATATTTCGCATCATAAATGCTTTAACACAAAACGTTTTTTTTTAACACTCAATATTTGCAAACAAAAATTTGATAAAAAATTGTTATAATTTTACCTACAAAAGAAAATATTTTAATAACTTCCCTAAAAAAATATTAACTTTTAAATGAAAAAAAATCAAATATTAGACACATTTTTATTATATTTATTTCACATTAAATAATTAGTTTATTCGTATAAATAGTATTAATTACAAGTCCTAATAAATTGTAAAAATACACTAATTTTTGAAAAATCATTCTCAAACAAAAAATTAACTTTAATTATATATTTTAAATACTATAAATAATAAGCCGATGCATAAATTTATGAAATATCTGAATTTTAAAAGGATAAACAAAAATTCGGTCATAAATTAAAATAGTCAATGTACCAAATTCAATAAATGCGAAAATCAAGCACAAGAAAAATAGAATCCAGAATAACTGGAAAAAGATGAGAAATATAAAGTGAAGAAGAGGCAGAAAGATAAAAGACAGAGGAGAAAAGACGAAGAAGGCAAAATAAGGGTCATGGTATAAAACGGGCCAGAATTATTAGATCTTTTGTTCGAAGACTCGAACAACCCTATTTGCAGAATTGCAGATTGCGATCCGACCACGATTGCGGCTGGTGAATGCCGTAGTGGTGAACATCGAGTCTTTTGTTAGTTTTGACTAATTTCAGCCAGGTAGTTTAACTTCAATTGCTCTACTCTCGCATTTTCTGATAAGAATTTTAAATAATGTCATAAGGTTGTTATGTATGTTCTTTTTGGTGTTTTCACTATTAATTTCATATTCTATCAACAAATTTTACTTTTTATTACTACATCAATGATATTAAGATGATTTTTAACTATTATAACTTACTGCTTTTAAAATTTTATTATTTATATAATCGAACATTTAAAAAATAGAAATTATAAAACAAATAAATATAATTATGTAATTTCAACTAAAACATTCTTTGTTTTAACGATAAAAATATTGATTGAATAATAAATCAATTTGGTTGTAAGTAATTTGAATTTAAAAACGAGAAAAACAAATAGATAGTTTAAAACATTAAAAAACTGAATTAAAATATAAGTTTTATTTAGGACTGATTTTATAACGAAATAACATTATTTAATTTAAGAATAAAATTAAAAATAAACATAATGAACTTGTATGTTATATCAACAAAAATTTGATTATATAATTTAGCCAATCAGATGAGAATACATTATTTATTTGCTTTTTTTTGTAATATTATTCGATAAATATTCCTTTTTTCTATTTAACAAATTATTTAACATATAATTAAAAAATTTAATATTTGAAAATTATTTTTAAACAGTTTCAGTTACTATATTTATTTAAATCCAAAAAATAAAATTGACTTTCAAATAAATATTTATTTATTTTATAAATATATAACAAAGATTTAACAAAGAATAATATTTATTTAAAAAACTAAACAAATTACTAAATAAGTAGGATTTATTTATTTATGGCAGATATAATAATTTTTTTTAATTTAAGACTGTTTATTCTGTTGTTACATCAATACAATAAAATTTTAAGTAATATTGTAAAATTACTATACGTTATAAAATTATAATGAAATCATGTATAAATTTTATCGTTTAGTAATTGCATGAATTTAATAATAACAGAAATTTAATATATCAATAATTATATGACAACAATTATAAAAAAAATTAAGTCTAAATGCTGTTAAGAATTAAATTAATTACTAAAAATATTCCAATATATAATAGGAAGGGTTTCTTCATTACAAAGTGTTACGAAAGGAATGATATAGTAGTAATAATCACTATCATTAAATCTCAGCCAATAAGCATTTTAATACAATAATCTACGATGGACTTTCCAAAATTATTAGTTCTAACATCTAAAATTAGTAATACCTCTTCTTACAATTCTTTTATGTGATAATTTGCAATACCATTTCTTTTAATTAAGTATTACGATAATCAAAGTTAAACAAGACTAATAAATAATCGAGCAAATCCTTTTATCTTTTTTAATTTGCTTTAATTTACACTAATATTTTTAATTCAGAATAATTTTTAGTAATTTCGTAAAATACATATTATATCTTTAAATTCGATAATGTAAACTAAATCGCTAAAAGAATGTTTATTCGTTTAAAACGTAATGTTGAAGTAGACATAAAAATCAAATTTTCTAATAAAGTTATCAAAAGAAATTCGCGACAAAGGTGCCGTTGCTGTTCGCGAAAATTATTGAATCGAAAAAAAAATTAATTTGAACACTACGTATACATTGGACAAAATTAAACGCAGCACCGGTAAATAATAGAGAAACCAAATAAGTCCATAATCGTTTCGTGATACGGGAAAGAAAGAAAGAAAATTTACGTTTATTCATCGGCAAGTTGAATAAAAGAGAACGTTAAGCAGAATTGCGGAATGCAGGCGGAACTGTAATTGCTATTCTTATTCGAAGAAGCCGAAAATTCGCGATAGGGTGAAAAGCGAAGAGGGAACGGGAAAGAACAAACGCAACCCCTTCGGGCAAGTTTAATTCTTGTGGGTCCAATCGGTCGGGTAACTTTATCGCGAGGAATTGCGCGCCGTTACAGCATCGTTACCGTAAGAACTTACGCGCGGCATTGTTACGGCTAATGCCCCGGTCTCTGAACTTGCTTAACTTTCAGTTTTACGCGCCGATCCGGATTAAGAATTTATGGTAACGACTGCCCTTCACTCGATGCCACTCCAGTGATCTTGAGACTCCTGGGCGCGAGTAAGTTTCTTTACTTCGTGAAATACACTTAAAAACGATGCAATGACTTTATTTTCGTGTGCCAAGTTGCATTCAACTTTTGCTCGATCAACTCGATTAACATTCTCCAGTTATACTAATTACATATAGTTGAAACATTCGTAACGACCAGACAAACAAGCTTACGACTTGCTTACGATTCTTTCTTAACGTACGGACGATCGATGTTGGAACTCTTAAACGTTTATTTTTTAAAATAGGCTTTATTATTTTATATCTTCGTGATTATTGTAATAATATTTGTCAGTATAAATTGAAAAAAACTTTTTATATTTTATTAGTGTTGATTACAAATATCTATTTCTGCGTTTCGCTTCTTTTCGGTAATTGAATTTTATTGTTATCTATTTTATACATACATATTGTTTGAAAGTTATTATATATCTATGAATTTAAATTATGAACTTGAGGTATCAAATTTAAATTATTTTATTTCATATTTTATTTCAAATACTAAATTTTTTATATTTCTTTTCCTCCATTAGAAACCGATATTTTTCATAAAAATAATTGTACATAAAATATGTCACCGTGGAAAGTATATAAAAATTTTATCCAAAAAAATTATCGTTGATCTCAATATTAATTGAATTTTTTATATTAATACTTTGAAAAAATATTATTATAAAATATTTATAATGATTACAATGATAATTTTATATAAGGCATATGTAAAATGAAACAAATACACAAATCAAATATCAAAATTTTTTCAATTGTTTCAGGATTAATATCATATGCATTATAAATAATAATTCTCCAGACAACAGAGGAAGAACTGGATCTCACATATCATTTTTCTATGCGATCCACACTTTCCTGTTACGCTAACGAAGAAATAATACGCCCCTGAGTATCTGCTGTTTTTATACTTTCTCATCGCCACGGTGACGACGATCGGATAGCGATGAAGTTATAATGATATCAACGGAAGACATATGATCATACCAAATTTTTATTTGAACGTGAAAACAAGCTTTAATTCATTTCTCTTTAACCATATATAAAGATTAAAAATTATTTATTCACAAAAATAATAATAAATTTAAAGAAGAAAATATATTATAAAACTTTTTCTTACATACTTATGAAATACATAATTATGTCGATTTAAACGTAAGTCTAAATCATATAATTAGTACATTTATTACTGCTTAAATATATAAATACATGAAATATATGAGACTTTACTTTTTTCTGACAATTTAAAAATCAGAAAAATATATAATAAACTACAAGTGATTCTTACACAAATAAATACAATTCTGTTAATAGTAAAAAGAGAGAAACGTTACAAATTTCACATATGTTCCGAAATACATATTTTTAAAATAATTCTCTTTGAAATTTTAATGTTAAATTCATAATTAATTTCTGTGAAAAAAAAAGTAACTAGTATCTCTTATCATCAATACAAAAACGATAAATTCATAATTATTTAATTATATAGAAATTTTTCTTGTTTACTCTTTTTTCCTCTTACAAATTCGATATAATTATACTTAAATACTACAGATGATGTATACAAAAATAATGTTGAAGATTTGGATTTATTTTGGTTTGGTTTATCGACCGATAATCCAAAACACGAAGATGTGTATCAATTCCTGTAAACACCGAAGGCAAAGCTTAGGCAAACTCTCGAGCATATTTATTATATCGCTTTACAAAAGTAATAAAATTCTTTTTTCCAAAACATTTTTTTCTTTTTCTACTTTACAAAATAGATGAAACTCTACAAATTGCTCTTAATCATAGTAATTTATACGTATCTCTGTTTCATTTTAAAGATTAAATTCAATACAGTGATTGATATTTTCTCACTCTACGAATTATATTATTTATTGTTCCACTACACAAATTATCTGCTGATATTAAATTTTATGTTGTAAGTTTAAGAATATATTTTAAATTTTAAATTGTAATTTAAAATAATTTTTAATTTATTTAGATTTATATTTTGTTTTTTCAAATTTTATATTTTTTCGTGCTTTCGTTTAAAATGGCTTTTAAAAAATGGCCTACGAACATTACCATGATGATGTAATAATTCATAACATATATTTTTAATTTTACATTTTTCATTATATTATTTTTCAATATTTATGTATTTTTTCAATCATGTTTAAAATTTTATCATTGAAATTATTATTTAATGATTATTATAATTAACACGAATTAATTGTAACAATTTTAATTATATTTCAAATAAATATTATAATTTCCGCGTGTTTTAATAATCAATACCTATACATTTTATTTTAAATTAATAAGATATTAATTTTAAACTTCCAAAGTTTCTTATAACTTATAAAGTACTTACAAATTAAAAACAGATGCTATCATTTAAATTGAAAATATTTTTTATATAAATATATTAATAAACAATATTTTATTTATACTAAGTAAATATATAAGTAACCTTGTGTAATGTTTGTATTTTCTTATTATAATTAATTAAATTTTCTAAAAAAATTAATTTATTTTTAAAAATTTTTGAAATGTATGACTTATAATACAATGATATAAATAGTAAATAAATTATTAGTTATATGTTGAACAATTGTCAAATAGTTACATATATTAGTTTTTTAAATGTTACCTATATATGTGCATGTAATATCAATGAATACTATTAAATATTAAACCATTATATAATTCAATTTATATATTATAAAGTTTACTATGTCATTATTATTTAACATATTTCTAAAAAAAACATATTCTAAAAGATAAATTATTTAAATTATAATCATACCTTTAAATTAAGTGTTAACAACTAAATATTTCACGTATAAATGAGAATTATATTATAAAATACAAGTATTAAGTAAATACAAATAAAATAGAAATATTCTTTTACTATTTGTTCTTTAACATTCAATGTCAATGTTTTGAGAGAGAAGTGTGAGAAAAATATAGAACGAATTCTTAGCTTAAGTACAGAGTTCAGAGTTAAAGAACGTAACTTAAACGGCTACTTTTATACATTCTTCCTTTCTATGGTAGCAACAAGCTGAAAAAGAAGAGAAAATACCAGGGTAGACGGGAAAATGTGTTTTCAAATGAAAAGTGAGGTTCACTCTTTTCATTCGTTTTCCCATGCTCTTTCTCTCATTAAAACTATAAGTTAAAAGAAAGAAACAAAGTAAAGAAAAAGTGAAGTAAAAGAGGTAAAACAAAAAATGAAGATATTTCTTCCTTTCTTTTTCTATCACTCTCAATCGCTATCTCTCCTCTCTCTCTCTCTCTCTCTCTCTCTCTCTCTCTCTCTCTCTATATATATATATATATATATATATATATATATATATATAATTTATATACATAATATTAAGTAAATATTATATAGTTTAAAAATTTTAATAATAGATTAACAATAAGTACTTCTCAATTTGAAAAACTATTTATAACTCATACGTTTAATAAATAAAATATATTAAAAATTATAATAATAATAAACCTTAATTCATAAAAATATTTATATTACATATACCATTGATTTAATCGTATTATAGTATTGTATTATAATATTGTTTTGTAATAAAATAACTATATTTATTTAATTTACTTATATATTAATATAGTGGGTTTTTATGTAAACTTCAACTAAAAAGATTTAATATTATTAAAAATATAAAAACAGTATCTGTATTAATATGGTTTAATAAAAATAATTATTTTAAGAAATTTAGTAAATTGATCGAATCTATTTTATAATTTATTAATAAAAAAAGATAAAACAAAAATATTCAGTATTACTAAAAAGTTGTTAAAATTAGTTTTATAAAATTTCCTTTATATAAAATTATGCTTAAAATTTCCAAAATCTTAAATAAAAATGTACTTTAAAACTTTTACAGAGAAGGAAAACTCATAATCTGAAATTCCACTATTCTAATTCCATTTTTTATTAAATGACGAATTTTATTTTAAAATATCTATAAAACAACGCATAGATAACTTTTTACTTACTTTCAAAAACTCATTACAATAATTTCAGATTAAATGTTGTATAAATGCTATATTACACTATAGGTTTATATTTATCAAATAAATGTTTTAAAAAATTCAATATTTATTCACTATTTATATTAAAAAAGAATCTTAAATAATTTCTGTAATATATGATTAAGATCAATGTATTATTAAAAATTTGTATAAGTTTGTATCAATAAAGATCCTTTAATTTTAAAGTATTAATATCATTGTTTTAGTACAATAAATATAAAAACAAGTTCAAATATTTAAATCTACATATTAATTGAATAGTTATATTTAAAAAAGAAAACGAATGAAAGGATATACGTACTTTTTCACTTTTCTTACTACTAAATTCTTTTCAATTACCAAAAATTAAAACAATAATATATTACTAAAGAATGTTCATAGTATAAATAAAATTTATTCTTGTTTTGTTTCTTCATTTCTATAAAATAACTGATTTTAATAAAAAAAATATTCAATTAAAATGATACTAATTATGAATAATTTATACCTTGAATATTTATTAATATGAATATTTTATAGTAACGAAAATAAATATTTCAATAAAAAAAATATCAATCATAGTATTATATAAATAAAATAAAATAATGAATAAGTATTTCAAAATTTCTAATAAAATTTTTCAATTAATATTCAGTAAATTTATTTAAGAGTACTTGTATTTATCTTTTAGTATGAAACATTTTTTGTTACATGTGAACAATTAACTTGTACATGAATTAGCAGTTCAAATATAGAACTTTCATCATTCATAAAAACAAAGATATATTTATGAATTTATAGATCACACATATTTCTTATATCGTATATTAATCTTTCATTTAACTTAAAATGAAACATTGAACACAATAAATAGAAATTAAAAATAATCATGACTTGAATTTACAATTATTTAACCTATACAAAAGTAAATAGATTTTTTAGTCATATAAACGTCATTATGATACAACTTAGTCCCAGAAATAAGTATTAAACTTATTTTAAATAAATATACCATGTCATGTAGAAAAATTGAAGAATATGGATTACTTAAAAATACATTTCATTACGTACAATTTAAAAAATGAATAAATGTAATTCTAGTTATATAATTACTATAGATTTGAGATTAAATTAAATTGTATTTTAAGCTAATATTCCAGTTGTTACTTATATATGCTTCTTTCTTTATACACTTTAAATTTGGAAAAAAAGGAAACTTGAAAGTATTATACGAATTAAATGTTAAAGTATAATAAAGTTGGTAGTTTTCGTTTCAAAAATGAAGAAATGAAGAATGTAATAATTAAAACTGAAACTTATAATTAAAGCCAGAAAATTTAGATCAAAATATAAAGTAGAACTTTATTTTTAATTAGAATTTACACAATAAATTTTTTCGTGAAAATTAGAATTATTTTGTGCTTGTAATATACATCAATTTCTCAAGATTAATAAACACACTAATTACTCAATAAAACAAAATCACGAATATCACATGTGAATAATAATCGCGAATGTAATAAAAGGAAATTAATAAAAAAATTAATTGAAAACGCATTTAGATAAAGAATGAAGAAAACAATACATGAGAAAAAAGAAAAATGCGTTGAGCTCCAATGTAACCCTTTGACGCTCATAGAATCAGCTTAGAAAAAAGAAACAAGAAAACGCTGCTTAAGGAGAAACGCCAAGATATCCCACGGGAGTCATTCGAAGAAGCGCGCGACGTCTACGAATAATGAAACGACGAAAAGTTTAACGAACTTCAATCCGTGAAACATACTTGTAAGTGTGCATCTTTTCCGACTTTTTATTATTTTCATTCTCTTTGTTTGAATGTTTCTTTCGTCCACTATTATGCCTACGAATATTCAAGGCTAATTATCCTTATGAATTTCGAAGTATACAGAGCATAATGAAAGTCGATAAATGAGTTGCAGTCAAAAATCAAATTACTGAAAAATTTGTATTATTACACATAAATAATACATTTAACTATTAAAAAACTATTTTTATATAGCTATCTTATCTTATTTACAATGTGACATTGAACAGAATTATGTAAGTTTATTATTCATAATTATGAAAATTTATATATAATTTGAATCGAGATCACGATAAAAATAACTTTTCTTTTCTCTCAATACTTAATTACTTTCATAAATATTTCATAACTTTCATCTGAAATGTTTTTTAAGCCGCTATTAAAACAAAAATACATTTTTTCATTTTTTTACTGATAAATAGAAAAAAAATTTTTAAATTAACCGTTTTTCCACTTTACTAAACAATAGATAATATATTTTAATTTAGAGTTTATATAAAACAGTTTTAAAATATAATAAGTTTCGTAAAATAAAATAAAAAGAAACTGTAACTTAAATAAATTTATTTATTTATGTAATAAAACAAAATAAGTAATAAAATTGTAAATCTAATTCAATGTAAATTAAAAATAAATATATAAAAATTTTGTTGAATTTAAAAATATAATGATTCGAGAATGTAATTAATAAATATAGACTATAATAGATATAAAGCTAAATGGAGTGTTTCTAAAATATTTTTAAAAAAATATCATATTCATAAGTTAGTATCGCATGATTAATATAAACCTAAATATACTTGAACCATTTTTCATGGCTAGAAAAAAATATTTAGAACATTTTTAATATATTTACTAATTCATTTCTATTATAAAATTTTAAATATAAGTAAAAAACTAATTTATTTAAATAAAAAATACAAATAATTCTAATATTCGATAACTATTTCTTTTATTATCTAAACTCTATTCTAAACTATTTATATTTTTATCATTATATATTTAACTTAATATTTGAATGTTTAAATATATATTCTTTTAATAATTTATTACTGTAACTTCCAAAAAATGTTTAGTAACTTATGCAAAAAAGAGAAATTGATATAATTTTTTAAAAATTTGAAGATTATCGTATTTTAGCAAATCAATGAAATATTTTTATGCTGCATTGCTTTTTTATATCTTCTTATACTTTTCTCTTACTTCCTTCCCTACTTTAGTCTTTCTAACTCGTCTTTTCTTACGCTTTGTTACTTACTCATTCTCGTTTGAATGAGATTATTTTTCGAGGCTCTTTTGCATGTATAAAACAGAATACGAAAAGACCTCGTCGAGTTGAACGCAATAAAACTTATTTATCTCCACGCGGTTAATTAGTCCTGGGGAAAAACGTCGAAAGTTAATTGGGTGTTCTTAATTTTTTCGTTTACTAGTACAATTCTCCACTCTACGCTTTACCTCTTTCTTGTTTTGTCGATTATTTTTATCGCGTAATCTAGCACAATAAAAGTTCTTTGAGATTAAAATTTAATTACGTACTGAAAAGCTTCAATAAATAGTGTTAACCTTATACAAATGAAATAAAATTAAATTGAATATAAACTACTTTACGTAACTCAAAAAATTAATAATCGTGAACAATTTGGTTAAATATCCAAAAAAATTATAAAAAAAAATTAATAGAATAAAATATTACCTTAGTTAAGTCTAATAAAATATCTTTTTAAAGTTAGAAAACAAAATGTACATGTAGCAGAACAAAAGAATTAATATATATTCATAAAGAATTATTTATGAAATATTTTTAACTAAATAAAATTTTACTGCCTAACGCTAGCTTTTTCACACTAATTAATATTTAAAAATATTCTAATTTTTTTGTTATTTCTATTAATTTTACAGCATGTTTTTAAAAATGTTAAATTTTATGAACCAAAAAATTCAAATAACTATAAGACGCTAACAGTGTAGGAGAAAGAAAGCATTAAAATTCAATTCTGAAACCATATTACGAGCAAGAAATTCGAACCTAATTCAAAAATTGCAAAGAAGAAAAATCATGATGACGATGATGACGATGATGATGATAATAATAATAAACAAACTGGTAACAACGCGAAGAAAAGAAAGTAGACCAAGAATTTAAATAAATAATCAGATCAGATACGTATAAATAATAAGAAAAAAAAATTAGAAGTCAAAATAAACTGAAGATACAGTAAAAATAAAAATTTACTAAATAAATAATTAATAAAAGAAAAAATAGCGAATAATCGAAGTACTGAAATCGTAAGGAGACCATCTAATTCAAGTTAAAGTTAGACGCGAGAATGCATCATCATCTCAACTAACGTATCCATATGCGTGAAAAGTAATTACGGTTAGAGTTTTTTATTTACGCATTCTCAACCCGGTACCGAATGTACTCTGATATCTCTAATCGGATTAATTAAATTTGAATCATTGTAAAAACATAAGTACTACCTATAGGATAAAATAAAAAATTAAGATTTATTTATCATTAGATTTTGGAAGAAAACGTATACACTTAAAAATTCCAAAACAATAACGATATATTATTAAAATATTCTAACGGAAAATTAATTTTCTAAGCAAAAAATTTAAAACAAATGAATTGCTTATGATTTTCAATTAAAAGATAAAAAATTTTACGAAAAAAAGTATTTTTATAGATATATTAAGATATATTTTATATTATTATTCTTAGCATATAACAGTTGCGCTAAGGATAGCGATAATAATTTGTATATAAAAATAATAAAAATACGTGCCATTGCGTAAATATTGAAGTTAGTATAAAACTAGAAACAATTTGTGCAAAAGCATAAAACCTGCTTATATTGACTGAACTTAAGGAAGAAAGAAAGAAAGAATAAAAGAGGAAATAAAAAGAAAAAAATTACCAAAAGATACGCTAAAAGTGCAAGTTTGAAAATTAAAGCCACGTTGAGTAGTGACTTCGGAGCGGTATATGCGCGTTTTTCCTAACACTTTCATTTGACGAGTCTGAGAGTGGAGAGAGAAACGAGCGAAAGTGTAAGAAAATAAATACGACAGGGAGCGTCGGATAAATGAAGTTGAAAAAAGACGCGAAAGACTCTCTCGTGCGCCCAAGCACTAATAGGGCACCCGACTTAAATATATAAGACGCGAGTACGAGAAGTGATACCCAACAGGCAAAGGGTAACAATAAACCAACATTAGGACAGTCCTCGAGAGACAATGCCGAGTCTCACCCGGAGTGCAACGCGCTAACTATTCTCACTCATACTTGGCGCGCGTAGCCTTTACGCTAACTCACGGGAAAAAAGCTGTCCGGCTAATCGAGCGAGACGATTCATTGCGTTTTCAGGTATATATTACTCTTAGTTTTGATAAATATATATAGAACTCATATATTTTTTTATATCTTTTCATATAAATTGATTATTTGTCTTGTATTCGAAGATCCTGTGCGTTCATTTTTAATGCTAATAATTTGCTCATCTAGATGAATCTCCGACAATCGTTTCCATAATTTTCATATCCTTGTCTTTACCTCCTGAAAAATTTCTATTCAAATTTACGCAACCTAATTCTTATAATGTCATAAACTATAATTTTTAACTTTTTTAAATATTAAATTCTATTTTTATCGCAATAATAAAATAATCTAAAATAAAAGCTGTCGTTTTTATTATTTTTATTTTTATTGAAATAAAAAAATTTATTATCATATTATTGTCTATTTAATATAATCGATTAAGACTGTTACATCTTCGATATGCATTTAACATACCAAAATTGTAGATTTTGGCATTAAAATAATTAGTAAACCTTTAAAACGCGAAATACAATTTTTATAAAAAAAATATAGATTTTTCAAAGATTATTTTTTACGATGATAAACTCGAATAAATGTTATTCTTTAATAAATGATTATGAATTTAAAATCAATATATACATATTTGTTTTACAAAATTATATTTATAAACCATTAAATTTAAATTAATTTGATTAATTAGATTTTTATTATTAATAAATAATTAAGAAATATATAATTATATAATGTTGATAAATATAATTTTACCAAATCGTTAGAAAAAATACATGATATTTAAAAATTATGAAAATCAGATTTACTGAAAAATATATTAATATATATTATTTCATAATTATATAAGTTAATGAATATGTGGCAGAAACTTCAAGCTATCGCTTTGCTTTAATGTATCCTTGAATTAACTATTCGTTTAAGATTTTATAAAAAAAAAAAATTAAAGTTGAGTAACTTTAATTAACAACGTTGGTATTATTCAATTATTTTGTTTTTCAAACAATAAAAAAATATATTAAAAAATTATGGTTTTAAAATATTTCTGAAAATATTTTATAAGCGAGAGAAACGAATACGTAAAAAATTTGAACCTAAATATTTATTTTACGAAATTTTTATTTTACGAAAAAGAAACTATAAAAATGAAGACAATTTAATAGGTAAAGCCGACAATGGAATCGTATCGATACGATTTAACCTCTTTAAAGTTGATTGTCCGAAAAAGATTACGAATGAAATCGTTGAAAAGTTGAAAAATTATCGAATTTAAATGAAAATACTAATGTTGATTAGAGAATAAAAAAAAAACTCTCCAGCGGGGAATCGAACCCCGGTCTCCCGCGTGACAGGCGGGGATACTAACCACTATACTACTGAAGAATAGTGATAACTATTATATAAAGTAAAATCTTAAAATTACATTATTTATCTAATACTAAGTTTTTTAATATATGCATTATCAGAACGTAACGTATAATTAATAGGAACGATTGAAAATGAAACTAATAAATACGAATTATAATTGAAACAGTGAGCGTAATCCATTTACTAATACGCCTAATCTTAGTATATGTATTTTATTTTATGCATAAGATTTTAGATGCTAATTTTTAGGTTAATTAAGTGTTCATCTTACTATTCGTTAAATATTATATTTAAAATTGTAACAAAATTTCACTAATGATTTATTTATGATTAATTATTTGTACTAGAAGAAATAATGCATAAAACTAATCGTATATAATATCTAAAACATTTAAATTCAACTTATTGTACACGTAGTAATCTATTATTAAATAATTTCTTTATCGTATATTACAACTTGAACGAACATTATATTTTTATATGCATGACTCAATATTGTCAAAGAAATAATAATTTATTTATAAAAAAAAATACTTTCCGAACAATTTTTTTTAAAAAGTCAAATCAATATTATCCTAAGATTTGTATTTTTAAATTATACGTAAAGTATAAGTTAAGCACTTTTTTTCGTTATAAATTTAATTTACTTAAATTTAGTAACTAAAAAATTAAAAATCAGTTACATCTTAAAAGAAACTAATAACTATTAAACAGACAAAATTTTCATAAATATAACAGTAGTGCAAAATCAATCTGCAAAGTAGTTCGCTATGGTAAAAACGGTATTATAGCTAAAACCAATCGTTAACGTTAAATGAACTGATAAGGTATAATTAACACTGTCCGAAAATGTTGGTCTACATAACATTGAACTAAATAATATACTATATAATGATAATCTTTAACACTAAAGGAATATTATAAACATTATCCAATATCGACATAATATAGACATAAGCTTACGAAAGATTTAGCAATGGATTATCGTAGTCAAATTCTTGTTGCATGTCTATATAAAATAACTTTTATAAATTAAACTATGTTGAAAATTTGATTAACATATTCGAAAATTTTGTTTATTTTGAATAGAATATATTTGGTATTAATAAATAAAACATTAACTATATTGTAACATTCTTTATTTTAATATATGTTAAAAATATAATTTTTTATTTTATCTTTTTTAAACATTTTTATTTTATTAACTTATATTTTAACAATAATAATTTTAATACAAAAACTATATTTATTTTACTTAACATGTATCAAATAAATTTAAAACATTTAAATAGATTTAAAAAAAGAATAATAAGAAATCATATAATTAGCCTTAATATTAATTATTAATCATGAATTCATTCTCTCTATTTTAATATTAAAAAATAATTGTGCCTCTCGAAAGACTAAATTAGCAAAAATAATTTGGTTTTAAAGTATGATATTAGATATGAATAATTTCTCTACGCAAAAACAGTTTAAGAAAAAAAAATAAATCATGAAACAGAATTCAGAAAGGACCTTCTCTAATTATAAAGTTAATAAAGGTAATGAATAATCTTAAATATTAAAGAGCATATTTTATAATTTTTACTTTAAATTGTATTCAGTAATTAAAATTTCTATCATTCTTTACGATGAAATTGAGAATTTAATCATGACCTATCATTGTTCTGTGAAATGCAAGTTTAGATTCAGTTTTATAAATAATATTATATAATTAGATTAATATTTCTGAAATAGAAGATTACTCCGTTAAATGAGATCCATATTTATCTACAACAAGTTACTTACAATATTTTATTAGTGAAAGAGATATATTTTTATATTTATTATACATATATAAAAAAAATACGTTAAAATAATCAAAATCAGTCCTTAATTTTGTAACATATATTTTTAAAAATATATATTTTAATAAAATTACCTGTTTTGTTTTTCTACCAACGTACGTTTGGTTATATTTAACAATTTATATTATTTGAATTATAATTAACTATAAATTTTTTAAAAATATTCCAGAATTTTTATAATGATTTTTTATTTTTAATGAATAGTTATATACAACCGAATAAAGAAACAAATGCTAATCAATGGAAATAATTGAAATAATCCATTCTTTTAATAATCTAATTATTCAAAACAATATCAAAAATAAACTACTCGAGAGTTAAATAAAAGTTCTTTTGTGTGATTAGATTTCATGACATAATTCGACTAATGAAGAAACAAACTCGTATACAACTCACGTATATAGCCTTTCTCCTACTTCCATTTAACCGATTTTCTTAATAACAATATCTTTAACAATTAAAAAAACAACGAATCAAATTCATTCATCTCTGTATATCTTTTATTATATATTAACTTGTCTGTATTATTGAGCACAAATGTCGTCTCATTCAATTCGATTCGAAAAATAACCTTCGATTCAAGCACCTCATTAATCCTCTAACCGATGTCTATACAAGACAACGTGTCATAATGATGAACAGTAATTTAAAAATCCTATATAGCATATACCGTATAATAAATATTGAATAGAACAAACTTAAATAATAATTAGTAGTTTTTTTTTATAAGCGAAAGGCCTATTAAATTATGCTATTTAAATTACGTCTTTTCACGCACATCTTTCATGCATATGACCTTGATTACCGAACTAAAACATATTGCTGTTCTTTCGCTCTCTTGAAGAAATCTTACACATAAATTATTTTCATTTTCTATTTCAATAAAATTCTCAATTAACAATATCACGAAAACTATGATCAAACAACACAGTGCTCATATCTACCAATTATAATACACAAATATATTTTAGATGACTTTTTCAGGTTATAAAATATAACATGCTCATACATAATTCTAATAAACTTTACTTCTTTTAATATCTTTATATCCACTGTCGTACTTACATATTCTGTTCATTAGCTTACTCAATTTGATCCTTTTTTCGCGCTTCAGCTTATTCTCAACCCATTTCCATCTTGTTTTTAAATGAATTTTTCTTAACTACATGCTTATCTTATATTTACTTGCAACTGCAATATTCATGCATATGTGTTCATATATTTATATATATACAGAAAGAGAGAGAGAAAGATTATATTCTTAAATATAAATACGAATACATACAAAGAATCGATATGTATAAAATTAATCGTAGGTTTTTTCCTCTCCCTCTAGCGTTAATCCAAAACCAACCTTCAACGAAAAAAGGCGTACAAATAAACTCATTTGTAAAATAATATTAGTGTATTTGTTTTTTACGTGGAATATATTACTACATGTTTTGCACTTTTATTAATTTTATTTCTTTAAACTTATTCCACACATAATAATAATCGTAATAATAAGGTATCATAAATTCAATTTTACTCTTTTAATAGTAGAATAGTTATTATTAACATTAATATTATACAGTACATAGAACACATTAAACATGGTATAATTTATAAGAATATAAGAGTAGAAACATTGATAGATAATTTCGAAAGCATCAAAAATACATATATTGCAATGTAAACAAGTTATTCTTAGTTTTTTCTGCGAAACGAAAATACAAATACAGACACGAACACACGAATGTAAGGCCAATACAACAATAAGACTCGAGCACATCGTTGCGCAGAAACAGCGTATTTTTCCATTGTAGAATAATACCGTAAGACTTTCGCAACGAGGACTGTAAGTTTGTATTTATGTATATGTAAATGAGAGCAAGGAGGGGAAAAAAGAGGAGGCAAAAGCCCCAGCAGAACGTAAGCTTTGAAATCACGCGACGACTGCCATAAAGCAGGTAACAATGATGAAAATATTGCTTTTTGAAGGTGGTGCCTCCCCTTCGAGACCTTTGCCTACCTTTAAAAACTTTGTCCCGTCTCGGCCCTCGACGTAAATGACGTTTACCGCTCGCACAGCCTTTTCTTTTTCTTACGGATAGATGTCTTTGCTTCTCTTGGGAACCGTCGACTATAATAAGAAAGTTCGCGCCGACTTCTTTCACTTTTATACTTCCTTTCCGGTGTAAATAAAGCAAAACAAAAAGTGTTCTGAAAAAATAATTAAAGGAGCGTTCGATGCGATACGCGATACCCCAGTAATAAAAGTCGATGTGCCACTCGGTTATGACTACGGATGTTAATGTTGTATGATTTATAATTAGATACAACGCAGGTTTATCTAGACATATCTGCCTTCCATTTATTTATACAATTTATAACGATGGATGCTTGTGTTAACGATTGTAAGAAAAAATGAAAATTAATACTAGAATATTAAAAAACGCATCTGGTTGTGTTGGCTGGAGGTCTCGAAATTTTTAATAAATAATAGTATGTCAGTATGAGAAAAAATAGAAATATATTTTAATTACGTAATTATGTATCAACTATTTGGTAAGACGTATACTGGAATTGTTTTGAGTTTTCAAATATTACGTTATGTTATCCATTGAATATAATCTATACATTAAATTTAATGATATTATTAACCGTAAATATGACTATTATTTTAGTATTACCATTTTAAATTTTTATATTTCTCTACATGGTATAAGAAGAGCATGTGTATATAAAAATGAGTAACACGAATGATTTAATCCGAAATCCGATTGGTGTTCAACATTTTATTTATGATTAATTCGTAACCGAACAACTCTTTCGTTAAATAAAAGATTTCGCATCCGCAAAATCGTCGATGGCTGCAGGTCATTGAGCGAAATCGATGAATACCAGTGGTTCACTGGTACTCGCTATTCTCTTTCAATTTTTCGAATTCCGGTAAAAACTTCAAACATGGACTGCAAATCTTTTACCCGCATCGTTAAAAAAGAGATAAATTTGACAACATCGAAGACTTAGGCTCGCAAAAGCGTGAATTTGATTGCACCAATGAGTCGCATTGCGAAAAAGTCCTGTGCAAAATCAGTGCATCTGAAATAATAATGACTCGGCGTTCGCGAAAGTACCGGAGCTTCCACCGAGTAATTTCCCGGACTCGGAGGACGAGTCAATCAAGTACGCGACGGTACATCCGAACTACGCGATAATTCATTCTCTTTGCCGGATGCCTGCCGGGAAACGATGCCACGAAACCAAGTGGATGCACGAACGCGATTCCGTAGCTCAAGGCAAAAACTGTACAACGGAAACAAAAAGATAACGAGGAGATGAGATTTGCAACACCTTTTACAAGATAGTTGCTTGCGTTTTTTCAGAAACCTAACCAAGGCACTTTATAAACTTTGCGAAGCTTTGGCTAAATGAACGATGCTAAAATTTAGGATTAACTATTGGGAAGCTCATACGAATCTTCTAACCCATTTACAACGGTAAAATTAACTTTTCATTCATTTTCTGTACACTGTTATTCATCTTTATGTTTTGTTTTGAACTTCATTTACACTATAAGAATATCGATTCCAAAATCATCGCGATTAATTATGAAGGAAAAAATAATGAAGACCTTCCTATTGAAAAAACTATATTTTTATATTTATGTTAACTACATCAATCTGTTGATCGATCGATTGATTTTTTTATTATTTCATTATTTTTAAAATATATCATCCACGTCATTTGAATTTTTATTTTTGATAAATTAATATTGCATTTTTTAATTACTAATGCTTGTATTTAAAAAATTATTGTTCTCATTTGTTACTATAATTTTTAGTCAAGCTATACATACATATTTCATATGTATTTGTCTTTAATATTTTTAAAATAAATTTATTCTATCCATACAAATAATGTATGTATTACATTCAATTTATCAAATTTAAAAATTTAAAACTAATAAAGATAATCTTCGAATGAATATAATAATTATATTAAATATAATTATTTTAGATTTTATAAAAAAATGTGCTCCTTCAAAATAACTATACTGATATACAAAAATTGAAAAGACTTAATCTACAAATATTATGTTACGTATCCGGATTACAATAATTTTATTCTTGTTCTGAATCATCATAAAAATAAATCATAAATTTTCTTAAAATTTATGTATTAGTTTTCAAAAATAAATCCCTACAATTCTAAACTTCTTTCATTTTACGAATTATTTTATACATAAACATAAGAGTAACTATATTCAATTGTATCAAATAAAAGTATGTAATTCCAAAGAAAATATTAAAGTCAGTTAATAAGAAAAGAACACAATAATTGAAAACTTCTATTATTTGTAAGTAAATACTGCAATCGACATAGAAATTCTCTTACTGTCGATAAAGCAGATTCCGTATATTTCTTATGCTGTTCCTTTACTGATCGCTTTATGCTTTAAACAGCAGTTGATAAATGGTCAAAAATTGACGATAATTGATAACCATTTTAAAATATATTAAAATTAAATTTCTTTTTAGAAAGTCTCAAGATCAAACGCATACTTTTATCAAATATTATTTATTTATAGGAATTATTTAATAAATCATTAACCAAAAAATTCTCCAATAAACTTCAATATTCTTAAACAAAAATTAATAACATAATATATAATACAATTATCATTATACGAAAAAGATATTTTCTATGGAAAAATAAAATTTTACTTTTATCCAGAATTTCTTTTGTATAATATGGTTTAATAATTCATGATATCGATATTCAAAAACATATTTCATGTTGTCAAACTTTTATTCAATATAAAATTATTTATAAAACGAGAAATAAAATGAAGTAAATCTACAAATATTCAAATAAGAGATAATTTATGATATGGGATAAATTTAAGTGTATTAATTAATTTTGAATTGTAGTCCTTTTGAAAGATGTAATATATATAAAATAAAAATAATATCATATTTTTTTTATTCTAAAAAATGGAACATATAAAATAAAAATATATCTTACAAAAGTAAAATTTGATTAAAAGAGGAAGAATTTTTACAATTACAATAAATAAATGAATTCAAATAAAAAGAATGTAAAAATTAGGGGAAAAAATTTTAAACAAATTCAATTTTAGAAAGTTAAAATACAAAATATATTCATAAGTCATCATTCATTTTAAAGAATTTGAAATCTTCAAAATTTTTTTAACAAAATAAGTTTTTAGAATAAGCTGGTTTGTATATCTAGAAATAATATATTGAATTATCATAATATATATTTTAATTCTAAATTTTATACGCAAAAGTTAAACTAACTTTATTTAAATTTCTTCTCATAAATTATATTCTATTAAAATAAATATTATTTTCAATATTTTTTTATCTATCAATATAAACTAAGGCTTAATTGTCGATCTTTTTTAGAAACAATTTATACTAAAAAATACTTATTCTTTTCAAACTAACAAATATTTTTTTGTTAATGAAATTATAATAAAAACACTACAATATGTTTATAATATCCATTACACAAACTAAGAGATATATCTTAAATCATAAAATTAAAGACTCTTAATAAATAATAATTTAATTGTATAATATTATAATAATAATTTAAGTTTCAAAAATAAAATGTAAATAATAAATAACTGTTTCTAATTTATATAAATGTATTATAATATCATATTTAAACTATTATTTAATATTGATTTTTACAAAAAAGTAAATTATAAAATAAAGTTGAATTTTTATTTGTCAAAGCATTAAAAATTCTTTTAATTTTATTTTTTAACCAAATACAATTAATAAATATCTTTACAATTTCAAATCATTATTTATTTTTAAGAATCTGTAACTTTAGCTTCTTTATTAAATTAAGTATATTTATATACTAAAAAAAATATAAAAATATCAAAATTTAAGAGTTACGATGCTTTCTATTATACATGAATAAAGAATTAATAAATATAATTCTAATAAT
This sequence comes from Dolichoris vasculosae, assembly GCA_018907195.1. NCBI lineage: Eukaryota > Metazoa > Arthropoda > Insecta > Hymenoptera > Agaonidae > Dolichoris > Dolichoris vasculosae. The sequence goes on along the minus strand of JACCHY010000010.1, from coordinate 5,369,339 downwards.
ATTTCAAATGTATAAGAATACCAGCATTTAAAAACACACATATAAATTAAAAATTTAAATTTATAAGTACAAATTTCAAATATTTACTAAAATTATTTTTCTTAAATTATAAATTAACGAAGGAGATAAAGTAAAATACTAAGTTTTACATTCAATACATCTTTATTTGCTAAATATATATTTAAAGTGAATTTTTTTAATATTGATTACAGATAATAATTAAGAATTTTTAGATGAATAAAGAAAATATGAAATTATATAGAGATTCAAATTCACTAAAATTGAAAAATATTGTGATGATAACATATTTAATTTAATAATCATTAAAAATTATCTTGTAATGAAAAAGAAAAAAGATTCTGTCTCATCATTTACAAGCGCATGGATTACACTTGCACTGTGCACCAGATTTACAGCCACATTTATCTAAAACATAAAATATTAAGCATATTAATAAGTTTATATAGAAGTAATTTATTTAGAATTATAATATTTTATAATGATGTTTCATTTAAATGTTACATTTAAATGAATTAGCATATAACTTAGTTTAACGACATTAATAATTATTACTTTTGAACCAGCTTTTTGCAGAATTAATGAATTATAAAAAATTATGTGACAAATATTATTTGACGTAAAATAGTAAAATTAAGGAAATTAATTTTAATAATTACCAATAATGTCCACATATATAGTAAATATATTATTGAATAATAAACTATACTAAAGAATTAACTTTTTAAAACTTCATAAAAAGTCCTTTTTTTAAACACATATTTTTTATTAACAAAAAAAAATTTTTTTGAGATAATTTTTATGAATGTTTTCAATCGAATGTTTAAAAATTTAAATTTGAGTTTTGTATATACATAATTTTAATTTATAAAAGAACATTGTATTAATTATTTAATGAAATGTAAATAAATTAAAATTAATAAAAATTCGGAAAACTAATTTTACACAAAATATATTTACAAAGCAGTATTAACTTATTTCATATAATATATAAATATAAATATAAAAAAAATTTATGATTTCAACAATTTTTATTTTTTATAAAAAGAAAAATTCAAAATTTTAACATATTTTTTTAGGTTTGTAAATAAAAAATTAATTTCTGAATATTCATTAACAAAAAATAGTTGAATTTTTTATAATTTAAGTTACATGCAAAAAGATCATAATTGTTTTTTTTTAAAACAAAATATTGAGTGAATTATAATTTCTTTCTATACACAAAAAGGTATATTACTGTATTCTTTTTAAAAAAATAAGAATATTTTATGAGATCAAACAATATTAATATGGTAATATTATACTTCTTTTGTAAATATAAGTCACAAAGAACATTAAAGTTGAAAAAAAGCATTCGGTTTTTCAATAAATTTCTTACTAAATTATATTATATAATTAAAGAGAAACCATCCAATATATTAAATATCTACTCACAAAAATTTCTCTTTGAAATTAGAATCCTAAATTTATTCCATCCGGTTCAACGTCTTTTCAATAAGATGATGATGATTATAATAAAAATTTTCTCCAAAAGTAATTAAATCGGAGACTAAGAAACGTATTGAAAATGTATCGCACAAACGGATGTTGATTAATAAATAAAAGAAAACTTAAATTTCTCATAATTTCTATTATTCGATCGAGTACCATTTCAAAACATTATTATTCGATCGTTAAATTTTTTTAAAGATTTTCCATTATTTTTAGATAAGAATAAACTTTATTGATGATATCCGATACAAACTTAGTTATAATTTAAAAACAATTTTTAAAGTCAATTTTAAAACATGAAAGTGAAATATCATGATAGCTTTGCATTAAATAAAATAAAAATAGTATTAAATCATAAAATAAAATTCAAATTATTTTTTAAGAAAATAATACTTATTTATGTTTTATGTATAGAAACATAATTTAACAAATTTTATTTACCTCCGCAATTTCCATCACTACACTTGCAGTTGTCACCGCAATTGCAGTTCTGGCATTTATCTGAAAATACAGAAAATAAGAATAACTATTTTATTTAATATTAAAAAAAGAACGATATTCAAATAAATACTAAAAATTGAATAGATAAATGTCATTTATATCTCATATGCCTTATATTATAGAAACTAGTATATACTAAATTCAATATTTGATTGAAGTCTTGTTCTACTTAGAAGTGTCTTTAACGTCTTTCAAAAATGAAAATAGTTCATACATGTCAAGATGATATTAAGCGTATTTAATACGGAAGTTTCATTGTCTCCGCTCAATGATACTACTTGGATAATTGAATAATGGACACGGCATAAAAATTTTTACAACCGGTTCAGCTTAAGCTTTTATTAGTTTTGTTAGCACCATTATTCCAAAGTTATTTATAATTTTTTACCAAATAAAAATATATTATTAAATTTATAATTACATGTAATAAAGTAAATAAGAATAAATATAAAATTAATGTAAGCACGCATATATTTAAATAATGCTGTATTTATATATTAGAAATTCAATGATATTAAAAGTATTTCATAAAATTTTATAACATTTTTGATTGTATAAATCTTAAAAACATAGTATTAAGAAACATAGTATTATGAAATAGAAAAATTTAATATTTTTAAGAATTACGGAAAAGTATAGAGACTAATTACAATCTTTTAAATATATAAATTACGAAAATATTTTATTTAACATGTAATTTCATAAACTGAAGTCATTCGTTGCACAGAAATATATTCCAAAGCATGTATCTAGTATCTTAATTATAATTACACATAACATTCCATAAGCTTTAAAAGAACTTCTTTAAAAAAATTAAAAATTGCCATATATAATTAATAAACTTCACTTGCAACAGACGAGTCTTCATTTAGAAAGTAGATTATACTATATTTAAAGATCACGTAGCGTAGATAATACATAAATTACAAACTTTTCAAATCGAAAAAGAGAAAAATCATTAGACTCGGTAATATTTCTTTTATTATATAATATAAGAAAAGGCATGACTATACACGACATTCCATATGGATTCTCATAAGTTTCTTCTTTCTCCTTTCCTCCCTCTCTATCCCTCTCTTCGTTTTCTCTTTATATTGCATTCTTCAACATTATTGTCTTTTACAATCTTCGCGGTATACAGCAGCCAGTTGCTTACGCGTCATGAAACTGAATTCTATTGAATTTCTTAGATTCTTTGTCTATCTATATTCAAGTACATAACCATGTATACTTTTCTTTATTTAGTTTCGTGTTAATTAAAATTACCGTTTTCTAATTTTAAACCTTGAGAGTAATTGTATATCATATTATATCGTATTTAAAACAGTCATAATTCTACAAGAAACTATTTTACTAGAATGTCATTAATTTTTGGAAAGTATTACCTCGATTTAATGTTTACTTAGTATTACAAAGTAAATTTCTATGTAAATTATTTCATTTCATTACATAAAATTTAATTTTTTGCATTTAACTAAACTAAATTCACTAAACTTCTAAATATATAGTTATTATATATTTAAAGAAGATAAGCAATATTTAATGCTACAATATAAATATCAAATTAATATAATATAAGATATCAGATAATAACAAATATCTTATATTAACAACTTAAGAAAAAATTTATTGTTCTTTTTTCAAAAATAACATACATAGAATAGTACATTATCTTATAATTCTTTACAAACAAGGAAGACAAAATTAAAATATTCACTTGTTTACAAACAAAAGAGAAAAAGAAAAACAGTAATGTAAGATATGAGAATACCCAAAAATTTTAATATAATTTAAATAAAAATTGGTATAATTTATATTAGTATCTTCCAAAGTTGCTTTAAATAAATAATCAGATTAAGAGTAAATAAGTAACGAATAATATATACAATAAAGTCATGAATAAAAATATAATAATTTAATCAGATTATTTATATATCAAAATTTATTTTTACTGTAGTTATTGTTGTTATTGTTACTATTATTATTACAGCATTAATCTACAGAAAAATAAAACATTTTATTTTAATAAAATAACTTAAATTATACTATAAATATTATTTAAGATCATTTTAAACATCACCTAATTTTTTTAAAACCCTTTTTTTCCATAAAACACATTAAATACTTCATACTAATGCTATATATATAACCGTTTATTAATTTTTTAAATAAGTGTACAATTAATTAATATTTAAGAATTTTTCGAACAGAAGTGAATTCTTTAATTAAAAATTTTATTAATATTAATTTGTTTATTAATTCAAAATGTTTGCAATGTTTAAAGAGTTTAATTTGTTTTAAAAATTCTTAAAATAAATATACTTCTATCGAAACAATATTTTAAATTCAAATCAATTCTTTTGTATCAAAACTGGTAAATATTTTATAATATCGTCGGTAAATGAAAAAAAAAATATCTTCTTAACATTTTTATCGTAAATTTATCGTACATTTTACACAATTCTGGGAATTAAATTTAAGAGTAACAGACAAAATTTTATTTTTATAACAATTTTTTTTTATATTTCAAATTTAAATAAATATTTGAAATAATCTAAAATAATTACCGATAACATTGAAATTCTTTAAAAGAAAAAATTTGTTATTTATATTTTAACATACAAATGTTTTAATATATCATAACTTATTTAACTTTAATTTATTTAATAATATATATAATAATAGAATGAATTATTTTTTTTAAATTAGTTGTATTTTTAACACAATATTTTTTATATTTTTGTATAGAAAGAAATATATCTCTATAAAATAATTAAACAAATACTGTATATTTACTTTTTCAAATACTAGCATTGAATTTTATCGTGCATTATTAAACACATCTTACTTTTAATAAAATTTCCATTTCTAATATTCGAACAATTTTATACATATCAAAGTATTTAATTCATAGCTCTTGCATATTCACAATAGCTTTAACGTAGGTATAAAAAATTATCTCATATAAATACAAATAAATAAGCATTATTTTAGTTCCATAATTGCCATATACACTCTTAAAATATTTTCTACCTTAATAACTGTTCAGCGTAATTACTATTTTATTTTCATTGCGTATTAAACTTGTTTTTATAATTACATTACATCTACGATTCAATGTATCAATATGTAGTAAAATTTACATCTTTACGAAAATATCAATTGCACGTGATCGTATGTAATATATATAAGTCAATTGAAAAAATTATAGTGAAAACTGAGTGATAGAAAGAGAAATCGATGAAATACGATGCACTTGTCTTTTCCTCCCTTTAAGTATTGTAAAATCTTCATAGAACAACTTCTTATTTATCACTATTATATACCTTAATAGGAAGGATACTAGTAGTTTTGAAAATCTCGAAGTTAGGCTCAAGGAAGTACTGTCAATACTCCATATAACATGAAAAATATGAAAAAAATGACATGATGTATGAGATCGAACGAAGAATAATTATTTGAGATAAGCTAAAATAAACTTAACATTTTTACGAACACGGAACTGTAAGATTTAACTTTATAATCCGTAGATTCGATCAAGCGTACATAATATGCATTACGAAAGAAAAGCACGATACAATGAGTCTCGATTAAACGTTAACTGATGTGAATGACCGAAGATAAATACAAAATTTATTCGGATAGGATAAAAAATCATAGAGAATCTGGATAACAAAAGCGACACGTGGTTTAGTTGAGATACAGGAACTGAAGAACTTTTGAATTCAACTACAAAGGTGGTACAAACTCGTTCTAAATGTTACGTAGATATATTTTCTAATTGCAATTTAGAGTTAGAGAATGAAATTTCATTTTTATCATATCAAAACGGATTATTCAATTATCAGCAAAATCCAACTATTATGATAATATTCTGAAAATGTAAACCGTTCTACATACGATTCGATAACAATAGTTATACTGTAATTATCGACATTATCTTTCAATTATGTTTTAATTAATCTCACAGTCTAATAATTATAACACATTCTATTTATTATTGTTTCTAACAATTAAAATAATCAAAATTATTATATCTGCTTAGATAAAAAAATAAACAAATTGGTTTAATGGATTCTAAAAATTCAAATATTTGAAGTTTCATAATACGTATACACCGAATAATACTTACGAATCTATTATTATTTAAATATTCTTTGGAGAAATATTTAATGCGAATTCAATATTACATTAAACTTAAGAAATAATTTAATTTAATAAAAACTAAGAACTCAAATAACGTACTCATGTAACGTTACGGATGTTGTTATAGAAAGTATACAGAGATCAATCAAAATATTAATTTTTTTAAATAAGTAAATTTAATTTAATAATGTATATATTTTTTTAAATGTAATAATGTAATGTAAATTTTATGTCATAAAAAGTAAATAATGTAAAAATAATTATAAATTATTTAAAGTTTTTAGTTATATTGTATAAAATCATAATTAATATATATATATATATATATATATATATTGTATTTTTCCCAAATGGTATTTATTCTTTTAATTAAAAATTAAAATGTTTTTTTTACTCCAAATAAATATTAAAACGTCTAAGAATCGATTTAATTCCAGTGACACAATAAACGGAAGTAATATATATATATATATATATATATATATATATATATTGGTTACTAATAACAATCTGGTATCGCTTTATCATACAACAATTACAGCTCTTATTTTTCGTAAATATTTCGAAAACGATAATGATAATTAATAATATTAAGACTTTCATGATAGGATACTATGTTATTTAATAAAACGTTAATAATATATAGGAAATCTCGATTTTTAAGAATAAACAACAAACGGTTGAAAGGAAGATCAATTTTTCAACGATAATTCGTTAAAGTTGATAGTACTAAATAGAAACTGAAATAGATAATAAAAGAAAGCCGGTAATTTTAAATTAAAATAGAAAGTATTTTAAAATGTTTAGTAGCGCGTGAAATCTTAATGAATACGCAAAGAAAATATATTAACTTTATAATTAAACTCTTCGTAAGAAAATCTGTATAATAAACTACAGTATTTATAATATATTTTAAAATTTTACACAAACCAGAAACTAATAATAAATACTTTAAAATTTAAAAGATTGCAGTAAAAAGTATAAAAGTCCTTGCACATCCCAACATATTCTCGCAATTTATGAGAAAACATTACAAGAAAATACTATTGAACGTTGGATAGTACCTAAAACAAGACAAAAATCTTCTTGCAAAGCGAGAGAGTCGTACTTTTGTACAAAAGAAAAGTGAATAAATAAAAAATGTTGATAGAAAGCAAGGAAAAAGTAAAGCGTTGGGTAACGTTAACAAGAAGCTAAATGGCATATGTGCTGATTAACGAGCTCGAGCGGAGCTCCGAGGCGTGAAATTCGGCGAGCCGATGAGGAATGGGCACCGCGTGTCCGATTATTAGAGACTCACCCTTGCACTTGTCGCAGTTCGGTCCCGGCATCTTCGCTGATTAAAGGTCGTAGTCTCTTGTTGCTAGTGCTGCTCGTACAACCGACGTCGACTTACTCAACGGCACTCCGCGACGATTCGACAATTTATCGATCGTAACGCCGTCGTGCCCCACTCCCGTGATCGTACTTGCCGCTTTCCTGAGTTTACTTCGCGTTTCTCTTTGCTGGCTGTCTTGTCCTCGTGCTTTTTTCTACGACTCGAAGGTTCACCGACTCGGGACTTGCCTCTCCGAGCTTAATCCCCAATTCTCCGAGTTCTATTATTTTCGCGTGCAACCGATTCCTTCGGATCGAATAACTGATCGCACCTCGGCTCACTACTATTTTCCTTCGATCTTTTCTTTAAAAATTGTTTTGTTTCTTTCTTATATTAATAAATATGGGTCATCGAATCGAAATACATGCATTAGTTTTACCAAAGTTTTA